>CM077676.1:240825865-243490865 GCA_039707655.1 Elymus sibiricus
GAGTCAATAATCTAGTCAATGCTAATGCACTTTACACCTATGGCATACTGGTGTAAAACATGCTTCGCATGTGGTATAGCCTGATGTCCAACGGATCTGACAACTTCAGCTCCATGTGTATCTTTGCATATCCTCGCATTTTCACGCTTTCACAAAATTCTTATTTTGTGTGGACTTGGTTTTGTATATATGTGAATCACTGGTCGAACCTTGATTCCTCAGGCTGAGCTATGGAGCAACTATCTACAATAGTGTCCCATTGACCAAAGCCTTCTTGGAACCATACTAAGTTCATGAATGAACTATATGATTCAACATCTTCTTTGTCGCTTCTAAAGCGTCAACATACTTAGCCTTTGTTATAGAATTCGCCACAGTAACCTGTTTGGAACAATTTCCAACTACCGTGTCACCATATCGTGTATTACACAAAACCCTTAATTTAAATCGAAAATTGCATGGAGCATTAATGAAGACTGTATCGATGTAATTTCTTACTACGAGCACTTCATAATCTCTGCTTGCGAGAAAACATGTCATCAGTGCTACTTTAGTACCCAATGACATTTTTCAATGTTGTCCCATGATCAGTACTTTGATCACTTTGGTATCTATACTCGCAACAGCTTGGGAGTATCGGACATATCTTGTTGTTTTACATACCATGGAATACATGATTAATCCAAACACAAGAGTGTGTGGAATCTCCATCATGTATTCTGCTCATCAGTGTTTTAGGACATCGAGTCTTGCAAAACTCTTTCCATGTGACTTCGGCAAGAATCACTCCTTGGCGTTCTTATGCTAAACTGTTTTAGCATCTTGCCAATATGTATTTTTGGCTTATCCTATTAGGCAATTCTATCTTCGTAGATAATTATGCCTAATATCAAGGCTACTTATCCCAAGCACTTTATCAAAAAACTATTTTCAATGAAGTCCTAATTCGTGTCAAGAAATTTATATTATTTCCAATCAACAATGTGTCAAGCACACAAGGTTTTCAGAAATATTATTATGCTCCCACTTACTTTCTTGCAACCACAAGCATCTTCGTTATCCATTGATGAAATCAAACTCTTTTGACTATTTCATCAAAAACAAAGATTCCAACTCCATTTTGCTCTCTTCTGTCCATTGCTGGAACTCTGAAGTTTGCATACACACTAGCATCCTCTGGAATGACAAAATACCTTGGACTGTATCACATGCAAGTCCTAGGTTGTATTTCCATTTCATGGAAATCCTTTTGGCATCCATGTAACATATCTCATGATTGAAATATGAATTAATTGCTAGTTTAACCCGAACCGACTTTAAGCATCGCTACGGAGAGACAATCTCGCCGTAGTTAATTCCTTGAATTTGTTATAAGCAACAAGTCGAGCTTTATGGATAAAACATTTTTATCCATATCAGTTTATAGTTCCATAAATATTCGTTAGACTCTAAGTCTTCCGAAAGGTGTATCAAGATTTTAATCTTGAATCATTTATATGGAAACTATCTCGGATTGTATTGACATTTAGCCAATTTCGGAGTCAGGGCCCATCAATGCTTCCTTGTGTATCGTAGGTATACTGTTGTCTAACAACAATATCTCATTTGTGCACCTGAGAGGTTTGCACGAGTTTTGCCTACGTGGTTCAGCTGCAAGTTCGACCGAAGTCCATACATCTCATGTAGAGGCTTCCGTATCAGTCGCAGTAGGAAACTCTGGAATCACTTCCAAGGTTTCTTTCCTTTGATCTAATGACGAAGATACTGTTATCTCATCGAGTTGCACTGTCCTCCCACTCACCTTTTTGCAAGAACCATTTTCTTCAAAATCATACCGCTTTTTGTGGCAAAACTTTTTGCCTCGGTATAGTGGTGGGGAATACCCAATAACTTGGGCTAACCTACAAAGTAGCACTTGTCTGATTTGGAATAGGTTTGTAAACATTTTAAACAAGCCCCATATTCCAAATGTTAAGAAAAGATATAACATGGTTGGGTGTACCATACCATGGCATTATTTCAACAGATCTGATGGCGCTCTTTTCAGTGTAAAAGCCGCACTCTCTAAAGCATTACTTTAAAAGGGATAATGGCAAATTAATTTATGTCATCTTTGTTCTTACCATGTCATAAATGGTTTGATTACATCTTCACGGACATTCCACTCACAGTGGTGTTCCGGGAGGTGTAAGTTATGAAACTCTTTTCACAACTCATCAGACATTCGCTAAACTTGTAACTCAAATATTCCTTTCTGCAATCTAGTTTGCAGAAACATAACTTTTCTTGTTACAATAATTTCTACTTCATTTTTGAAAACCTTTTGAAAGATTTCAAAAGATCCAGACATACGTCTCATCAAGTAAATATCCATATATCTACTTGAGTCATTTCAGAAGATAGATAAATCCACTGCTAGCAACAACATTTATTGGACTACACACATCATAATGTATGATCACCAATAAGTTTGTTGCTCGTTCCTCATGGCCTGTGAACGGTATTTCAGTCACTTCACTTTTCGGATGAAAGTTGCAAGTGTCAGATGATTCATAATCAAATGACTTCAAAAACCATCATGATGGAATTTTCCATGCGGGTTTCTCCAATGTGACCAAATGCAGTGCCACACATATGTGGTATTCTTTTAGTCTTGCGACATTTAGTGTCAGTGTTATGGATGTATCATATTACCATCAATATTCATAACATACATCCCATCCATGATGGAAGTATGGCCCTTATGTTATTCATAATACTGAACAACAATTGTTATTTTTTGAACAACACTCTTGCAACAAACATTATGCAAATGGGCTAGACTGTATAAAACTCTAAAATGAAATATGAAAGGAAATACAGAGGTAATGTATTATTATCAATATTCATAACATACTCTCATTCATAATGAAAGTATGGCCCTTATGTTATTCATAACACCGAACATCAAAAGTTCTCTTATGAACAACCTTCTTGCAAGATACCTTATGCAATGGGCTAGAGTGTATGAAACTCCAAAAATGAATTATGAAAATAAATACATAGGTAATACACTGATGGAAGGTATAGTAACATTTACTATGTTCCCAGCGCGTATCTAAACCTCATTCCTGGCAAGTCTTTTAGGCCATAGTAGTTCTTGCATCGAGTCGCAACAGAATGCAATCGAGCGGGTATCTCTGTGATCAACTCACAATACCCAAGAATCAGTGATTAACATGTTTAATCATAATTCTCAAGAACTATTTCTTTGACCAGCCTTCTATACATCAATAACTCGTATGACATTCATACATGAGCTGGATATTCCAGTCTTCACTCTTTTTGCCTTTATACTTCTAACAGTTTAACTTTTAGTATTTCTCCTACTCTCAGAAGAAGCACCCAACTTAAGAGTGGCGTTAGCCCCGGACTTCCTAGGTGTGTAAGTTTTACCGACACCCTTTGGACACTTCCTTTCTCTTTAAGTTGTTGTTTTATTCACCATCATCATATGACTGGCGTTCTTCTGGATCCCTCTCTTATCAGTCAAATGCCCAGTAAACACTTTACTAATACTTTGCAAACAAACATTGCTTTGGATATCTCATATCTTTTAGCCTTTGTCTGTCTCTGAAAATAATTTTCAGTTCCATGAATACCACATAACTATCCCAAACTTTTAAAGTTCGGGTCTCATGGAAGCAAACATATTGCACTTGACCATAACGGAATTCTAGCTTTTGGATCGAAGGACGAGAGTCACATCATCCATAGCATTAGTGGGAGGATACCAAAAGCATGCGATAGGACAAAATCCTTCCCGGCACTCTTGAGGACAATCCTCACATTACGTTACCAACCGTAAAGTATTAACCAGATTAATAACAGCTTATTCAATTTTAATAGGGAGGGTGGAAACGCGAGCCATTATTCTACAACTATTATGCAAATCATACTTAGACAGAGTTCATAATTAATTGCACTTAGTGAATAAACAGTTTTATTCTAAGGTGCACTCCCACTCAAATCAATATCTCTCATAATTGATTTTGAGTGATTCAAGATCCGCATTTCAATTCCACGCCATTGATGGGAACATCACTGATGACGGGAACTTCAATCGGTAGGCCAACTTGCCGATCACATCTTAATGTGATTCTTGTTCATCTTTCGGTGGGCGTGTTCCGAGCTCAGGACTTTCCTGCCTGAACGTCACGACAAACAAGTGATCTCGCTACGAGGTCTCAACTCACCCACCTCACACTTCTCTAATCGTTTGTACTCATGGAAACATGACGCACTCCGAAAAGATAGGTGCCGTGACGGTGCTACACTTGGGAGAACACTAACTACTTGATATTTTTGTGAGAGATCACCCTAATAAAAGTGACTACCGTGCAATCATAAAGGGTGCATCATAAGGGATAAACATCTCAGGCAATTCATAATAGCATGATATGGTATAGCCCTTTCTGACGGAGAAGTCTTGTATTTCTTCGTCTTTGACATTCGCGTCGGTGTTCACCTTCGCGAAGTTTGCCACCACCTTGTCGATGCAATAAATAATACTGCTATCTCTATAGCATAATAAAATAAAGCATTACAACAAGGTTGACACGCAGGTCATTTAAAGTGACAATCGTATGGCTCCAGCCATCATGCCGAATCATGACACGCAAGTCATGTTAATTTACATTATATAGTCATCTCATACATAATCAAATTAAATATGAGAACAGCTATACCACATCACATGCACATCTCATGTCATCCTGCAAAACCAAGTTAGACGCCTCTAATCGGTTTATGCAAAATTTTATTTTTCGTGGCTTCTAAGGTTTCGAAACAAACCGAAGCTACCAACATTTATCATCAAGCATGATTATTCAAGTCGCTAGATTAACTTTGCGGGGTGTATGAAACACGAGATAATAAAATCTCGAGCCCCATACTGAACTTCGTCATACGCATGACCCCCGTGCAGATCATATCTGCATTGCCCTTTCTGTCTGTGAAATTTCATCATTCTTTTTAACTATGGTGGAATTCAACGAACTGTTAGCACTTCGTTGATCAATCAGGATCGCGGATTGCCAAAACTTTGAAACTCCACCATGCCGTTATCAAGATCAGAAATACGCAAATTTCAGGGAAGCAACAAGAACATCGGGTAACAGATTTCATCTGCTACCCGCACAAATAATTTTCAGTAATAGAACTCATCTACTACAAATTATATTGTGCAACACCCATACATCTCTATGTATTCTAGATCGTAACCTGCATCTATGCATAGCACGGCTCATGATGCCACTGTAGGGGAACGTGATAGAAAACAAAATTTTCGGTATAGCGAGCACGCCCAGGAACACTATGGAGATGCATACAAGGTTTGGATCTGATCGTTACCGACTCGTAGCGCAGCGGAAGTAGAGTCGATGTAGATCGTTGGTGCAGATCCCCGCAGCTAGGATTTACAACCTCCCAACCGCGAGGATGTACTCCCTCGTCTACCCCTCAGACAGTCCCTCGGACAGCCCTCCGGGAGGCGGTCGGACAGTCCCCCGGAGGATGTCATGGACAGCCCTTTGGGAGGACCGTCGAAACTCGGACAGTAACTCGGACAGCCCTTCGGGAGGCACTCTCGAACAGCCCCTCGGGCAAAAAGATCGAACCTACGACCTCTCTACGGGGTTGCACACATATGGTGTCATCTATCCAATAGGGCTTCGCCATCCAGAACTAGTTCCCACCGGAACCCAGACAACCTTTCGGCTCTACGAAACTGTTTCGTGTGAGGGAGAGAAGAAAGGCAGATCATGCATGCCATTTGGTGAGAGAGTTGGAGTGAGTGTGGAGAGCTCCTCTCCACCTCTATTTATAGGAGAAGGAGGGGTGGAGGGGCTGAAAATTCATCCACAAAAAGGGGTTCCTTCCCTCCCAAGCCTTCTCCAAGATCTTTTGGTAAAAGCCCCAAAAAGTGGCTTTCTAAAAAGCAACCAAAAAGTGCTTTTCACTATTCACGGAAACATTTTTCCGCGACCATTAGATCCGAAAATATTTCTGTAGGTCTTAGAACATTTCCAGTACCCACCAAAATAATTTTGGACGCGTTCCGAAACAATTCCGGATTAGTGATTTTCATCTGCGAAAAGCAACCAAAGCGGTTCCGGCAGCTCCGGAACATTTCCGTGTTTTTTCTCCGGAAAAATCCCAGAAGTTCCCAAAACAATTCTGGCACCCTCTAAGAATTTCCAGGCGTGTGTCGAAACCATTTTGACTTAATGGTATACTCTGAAACAACCTTTCGGTTTTACCGAAACTATTCCGGTGTTCTCTCTCCGGAACTTTTCCGTTGTCTCCGAAACTTTTCCGGTGACTTTCTCTCATACTCCCTGTCTAGTATTCAGCAGATAGATGACCCTTAAGCGTGTGACCCTATAGGTTCGGTGAAGTATAGACATGACCGGAACACTTTCCGATCATTGATCAACATCGGAGCCGTGGACACCCATATTGACCCCTATACCACACGAATAAATATTCGAGTGAACCTCCAGTTGCCGTGTGCTATTCCTGTTGCTTCGCGATATGTTACAAATACTCGAGGTGAGATTTATCGGCATCCCCATGGATCAACAACTTGTCCACTATGCCAGTTACCTCGTTACCGGTTTTGTTCTCTTTTCTCGTTCCCGTGTTCCGACATCCCTGTGATCAAATCACAATGTGTCTGGCTAGACGATGATGATACCATAACACCGAGAGGGCCCAAAGAATATCTCTCCATCGTCGGAGGAGCAAATCCCAATCTTGAGCTATCAAGTCCCTTGTCACACTTTCCCATGAACCCGTAAGCAAGCGTAATAGCCACCCATTTACGGATGACGTTTAACAAACCCCAAAGTTCATGAAGCAAGCATGAAGAAACTCGATACTCTCATGGTCTAAGGAATTATGCAAATGTAAACCATCTCAGTGTTATAAACCATTAACTTGTGATGAATGTATCTCATAGCATAACATCAATCGGGTCGATTCAACACAAGTGTTCTTCTAACATCGTGTCCTCAAAGTTGCCGGCATAGTCATGCCCATGATCAGGAAAATAGAACCATCATGCAACACTTGAGCTAGTCTTAGAGGCCAGACTAGGAATACATTTTACCATTTATTATTCCACATGTGCATATGAGTTTTCCTCTGAGCCTCGTGGTTATTTCAGACTCGAGAACCATAGCAGTTATAGCACGGAATATAAACATAATTATGAACATGGAGATAAATAATAACATTTATTATTCCTCTAGGGCATATCTCCTACAGTAGGCATGTGACAGGTATGTGGATGGCATATTCGGATTCGTCTTATTTTTTTGATCATTTTTCATATATAAATTATTTTCATCCGAGTTACGGATTATTTTATATGATTTTTCAAAGTTTTAAATAATTTTTGAAATTTCTGGAATTAATCCAAATTCAAAAATAAAGGCTAAAATGCTAAATGCACCCAAAACTGTACCCAGCTATATAGCACAGAGGCTGACAGTGGGCCAATTGACTGGGTCAACTGCCCAGTCAGCAGAGGCTGACTGGTGGGCCCAGCTGCTGACTAAGCAGCTGACTGAGCCGGTCTTATCCACTTGAACAGTGGCAGGGCCCCACATGTCAGTGACTGAGCTAATTAACAGAGGTTAATTTTAACTAATTAAGCTAATTAGCTAATGGGACCCACATGTGAGTGACATATTAATTAACGGGTTAGTTTTAATTAGCAAAATAGTTAATTAGCGCGGTGGGGCCTACATGTCAGTGACTGGGGCTAGCCCAGTTAGCAGGTTGACCCGGTCAACGAAGTCAACGGGGCCCACGAGACCCACTGGCAGTGACCCAGGGGTGGGCCCCAGGTGGTGCTACGTCGGCGGCACTGGAGCGCGCGAGGGCGCGTTCGAACGGGTGTTCAACGCCGCGTCAAACTGTGGTGGTGCCGTGGCCGGAGATGGGCTAGAACGACGGTAGCGATGACCGCGGTGGACGCCGGAGTTCGGTCGAGCTCGGGTACGTCGCTACGGGGCACGGGAGGGCGTGTGCGTGGGCTCGTTGGACTCCTAGGAGCTCCAGGAGCACGACACGGGCATCGAACGCGAGCAGCAGTGGTGGGGAGCATGGCAGCAACATGGACGGCACCGGCGAGCTATGGCAACAACGGCGAGACAAGCCAGGGAGGCGCACGAGCTAGCTAGCAGAGGGGAAAGGGGCGGAGGCTCACCGTGGAGGCACAAGAGGGCCCGGCGAGGGTTTAGTAGCAGCAGAACGGCGGCAAGCATCGCGGATGCGCCGATGGCCGAAGGTGGAAGACGACGGCGGATCCGGCGATGCAGAGGCTCCCAGCTCGAGCTGGTGGCCGTAATTGATGTAGCGGAGCACGGCGGAGCTCGTGGGCACGGTGGCTAGGTACGGGGACGACTGTGGCCACGGCTACGCCGGAGCCATGGCGACGGCGGCGCTCGGTGAGGTGGAGATGAGAGGGGGAGAGTGAGCGAGCAAGGGGATAAGGACCAGCGCGAGTCCCCGAGGCCGCGGTGGCGCTCTTATCCTCCCGCGGCAGTTGTAGCGACGCGAGGGGGCGAGCTGGCTCGGTGGCGACGGCGTTCGGCGTCGGGCGCGCGCGCGGGCTGACACGGGGAGGAGAGAGGAGGGAGACGACGGGGAAGCGGGCTAGGCCGGCCGGGCCAGGCACTGTGCACTAAGGCCCAGTGCACAGTGGCCTTTCTCCTTTTCTTTTCTAATTATTTTTCTGTTTTCTTTTTACAGAAGCTGTTTGCATTTCTTTGAGCTGCCAAAAGAGTTTTGTAAAATATGGAACTTGGCCACATAAATACATTG
This sequence comes from Elymus sibiricus, assembly GCA_039707655.1. Classification (NCBI taxonomy): domain Eukaryota; kingdom Viridiplantae; phylum Streptophyta; class Magnoliopsida; order Poales; family Poaceae; genus Elymus; species Elymus sibiricus. Next base: position 240,834,737 of record CM077676.1, read on the forward strand.
CATTATTTGGCACTGCCACAAAAAGTTTGGGAGAAGTTTGAATTGATTTGAATTTTTCATAAATGAAAAGGCATTTAAAAATGCTGAAATAGCACTAAATTAATTGCTAGAGCCCAATTAAGCAAATAAGTGATGTTGTTTTCCTTAACAAATAATTGTTATGGAATATTTGCTAAATGATGAACTATTTTGCAACCATGTTTGTGCAACTTTAAATTTCAAATTGCAATTTGAATTGATTTCAGTGGTGGAATTTGAAATGAGATATGAATCCATAGTGATCAAGCATTGCAAACCAAAGTGATTAAGCATAATCATGAGGATCACTGTAGCTCATTACATAGGGGTGTTATAGCAAACGCCTCATGGCCGCAAGTGCAGACGACAACCTCCTTGTCGCTGCTCTCAGCCTTGGGCTTCTTACCGGGATTTCCTGATCCCTTTACCGCCAAAATAGCTTTTCCTTTGCACTTGCGGTTACGCTTGCAGCCCTTCTTCTTTGGAGTGGATGCATCATCATCTTCAGAATCGACTGCCGCACCTGCATCCTCTCCGGGAAGTTGCCCCCCTTCTTCGGCACGTGCACATTTATCAGCCAAAGCGTAAAGCTCGGCAATGTCCCTGACCTTGTTGATGGCCATCTCTTCCCGCATCCTGTGATTGCGCATGTTCATGTGGAACGAGGCGATCACAGCAGCAAGCTGGACGTCGGGGATGTTGTGCTGCACATGGCTGAACCTCTGGATATACTTGCGGAGAGGCTCCCCGTCTCTCTGAGGAATCACATGCAAATCGCTGGGCTGACCAGGAAGTTTGTGACCTCCCTGGAAAGCACCAGCAAATTGATGGCATAGATCCGCCCAAGAAGAGATGGAATTCTCCGGTAAGTTTGTGAACCACGACCTGATGTTGGGCTTGAGCGCCAACGGGAAGTAGTTGGCAAGGATCTTGTCATCCCATCCCCCGGCAGCCTGCACCGCGATGGTGTAGATGCCAAGGAACTCTTTCTTTGGCCAGCTCCTTGCTGGCCTTTGCCGCTGTAGCCTTCTGCTGCTCGGCCTATTGCCGAGCTTCTTGCAGCTCGGCCTTAAGAGCCACAAGCTCCGAAGTCGCAGCTTTCATCACAACAGCTTGACATTAGCACAAGCTGAAACTAATACGAAAACTGTAACATTCGAGTGCCAGATTTTTGGTTACCTTGTGCTCGCTCGATCTGTTGTTGCATCAGATCAAGGTCCTTCTCGGACTGCTTCAGCTTCCGGTCCATCTCCGCTAACTCCTCGGAGTTAGAGTTCGGAGCCGAAGCTGAGGCCTACACACAAAATAGAACGTTAGTCCTCGGATATCGATTTCGATCCTCTGTTTGATTTTTCTATACCCAACCAGGGTCTCGGGGGCTACTGCATTGCTACTTGTGAGCTGCGTTGGGATTTTCCTCGAAGAGGAGAGGAGATGCAGTACAGTAGATAAAAGGCAAATAAAAAGTAGAGCAAGTAGATGATAGTTTGAGTGAAGGTACTTGAGTGGTTTTGATGATGTCTCCCCGGCAACGGCGCCAGAAATTCTTCCTGCTACTTGTGAGCTACGTTGGGATTTTCCACGAAGAGGAGAGAAGATGCAGTACAATAGAGATAAGTATTTCCCTCAGTGAGAACCAAGGTTATCAAACCAGTAGGAGAATCACGCAAAGCCTCATGAATAGCACCTGCACACACAAAAGCAAATACTTGCATCCAACGCGGGCAAGAGGGTCGTCAATCCCCTTGAACTCGTTACTTGCAATGATTAAATCTTGTAGTGGTAGATAGATAAATTGCAAAACAAAATAAAAGAAATAAAATTGCAGCAAATATATTTTGGATTTTTATATATGATTTAAGTAGACCCGGGGGGCATAGTTTTCACTAGACGCTTCTCTCTCAAACACATAGCATACGGTGGGTAAACAAATTACTGTTGGGCAATTGATAGAAAAGCGCATAGTTATGATGATATTCAAGGCAATGATCATGTATATAGGCATCATGTCCGAGACAAGTAGACCGACTCCTTCCTGCATCTACTACTATTACTCCACCCATCGACCGCTATCCAGCATGCATCTAGGGTATTAAGTTAATAAAAATAGAGTAACGCCTTAAGCAAGATGACATGATGTAGACAAAGTAAACTAAACTAATATGAATAAACCCCATCGTTTTACCCTTGATGGCAATAATACAAATACGTGTATTCTCCCTTTCTGTCACTGGGATATAGAGCACCGCAAGATTGAACCCATTACAAAGCACCTCTCCCACTGAAGATAAATCAATCTAGTTGGCCAAACCAAACGGATAGATCAGAGAGAAATACAAAGCTATAATAATCATGCATAATAAAGTTCATAAAAGGCTCAATTACTTCTCATGAATATTCAGATCATAAACCCACAATTCATCGAATCCCAACAAACACACCGCAAAAGAAGATTACATCGAATAGAACTCCAAGAACACCGAGGAGAACATTGTATTGAAGATCAAAGAGAGAGAAGAAGCCATCTAGCTACTAGCTATGGACCCGTAGGTATGTGGTAAACTACTCACGCATCATCGGAAGGCAGCAAGGATGATGTAGAAGCCCTCCGTGATGGATTCCCCCTCCAGCAGAGTACCAGAAAAGACCTCTAGATGGGATCGTGGAAGAACAGAAACTTGCGGTGGCGGAAAAAGTGTTTCAGGTGGCTCTCCGTTGGTTTCCCAATATTTGAGAATTTATAGAAGAGGAATTAGGTCAAACGGAGCCTCGAGGGGCCCACAAGGCAACAGGGCACGCTCCCTGGGTGCGCCGGGTTGCCTTGCCGTCTCCTCGTACATCCTCTGGTCTCCTCCCGAAGCTTCTAGGGTCTCTTATGTCCAAAAAAAATTTGTCAAAAAGTTTCATAGCGTTTGGACTCCGTTTGGTACTGATTTTCTGGAAAACCAAAAACAAGCAAAAAAACAGCAATTGGCACTGGGCACTGGGTTAATAGGTTAGTTCCCAAAAATGATATAAAATGGCATATAAATGCATATAAAACATCCAATATTGATACTATAATAGCATGGAATAATAAAAAATTATAGATACGTTGGAGACGTATCAGCATCCCCAAGCTTAATTCCTGCTCGTCCTCAAGTAGGTAAATGATAAAAACAGAATTTTTTATGTGGAATGATACCAAACACATTTATCATGTAATCTCTTTTACGGTATGAATATTAAGAAACGAGTGATTCAAGGCAATAGTCTATAATTTGATATAAAGACATCAATACTCATGCATACCAACAAACAATCATGCCTTTCAAAAAAAATGCTAAAGAACGCTATCCCTACAAAATCATATAGCCCGTCATGCTTAGTCTTCCTAACACAAAGTATTAATCATGAACTACCCCGATGACAAGCCGAGCAATTGGATCATACTTTTTAACGCGCTTCAGCTTTTCAACTCCCACGCAATACATGAGCGTGAGCCATGGATATAGCACTATGGGTGGAATAGAATGTAGTGATAGAGATCAATAGGGGGAAGTCAAAAAAGGAAGATAGTCTCGCATCGACGCGGCTAATCAACGGGCTATGGAGATGCCCATCAATTGATATCAATGCAAGGAGTAGGGATTGCCATGCAACGGATGCACTAAGAGCTATAAGTGTATGAAAGCTCAAACTGAAACTAAGTGGGTGTGCATCCAACTTGCTTGCTCATGAAGACCTCGGGCATTTGAGGAAGCCGGTCATCAGAATATACAAGCCAAGTTCTATAATGTTAAATTCCCACTAGTATATGAAAGTGACAACTCAGGAGACTCTCTATATGAAAACATGGTGCTGCTTTGAAGCACAAGTGTGTAAAAGGATAGTAACAATGCCCCTTCTCTCTTTTTCTCTCATTTTTTTTGTTGGGCTCTTTTTGGCCTCTCTTTTTTCGTCCGGTTCCTCATCCCGACTTGTGGGGGAATCATAATATCCATCATCCTTTCCTCACTGGGACAATGCTCTAATAATAATGATCATCACACTTCTATTTACTTACAACTCGATATTACAACTCGATAACTAGAACAATATGACTCTATATGAATGCCTCTGGCAGTGTACCAGGATGTGCAATGATCTAGCGTAACATGTATAAAAATGATGAACGGTGGCTGAGCCACAAATACTATGTCAGCTATATGATCATGCAAAGCAATATGACAATGAAGATGTGTGTCATATAAACGGAACGGTGGAAGTTGCATGGCAATATATCTCGGAATGGCTATGGAAATGCCATAATAGGTAGGTATGGTGGCTGTTTTGAGGAAGATATAAGGAGGCTTATGTGTGATAGAGCGTATCATATCACGGGGTTTGGATGCACCGGCGAAGTTTGCACCGACTCTCGAGGTGAGAAAGGGCAATGCACGGTACCGAATAGGCTAGCAAATTGCGGAAAGGTAAGAGCGCGTATAATCCATGGACTCACATTAGTCATAAAGAACTCACATACTTATTGCAAAAGTTTATTAGCCATCGAAGCAAAGTACTACTCGCATGCCCCTAGGGGGGTAGATTGGTAGGAAAAGACCATCGCTCGTCCCCGACCGCCACTCATAATGTAGACACTCAATAATAAATCATGCCCAACTTCATCGCATAACTAGAGACTATACGTGCATGCTTCGGGAATCACAAACCTTAACACCAATATTCTTACTAAACCAGAATCATTCACTAGTACATCCACAAATTACCATCTTAATATCTCAAAACTATTGCAAGGAATCAAACATATCATATTCAGTGATCTACATGAAAGTTTTTATTATATCCCTCTTGAATACCTATCCTTTATGGACTAGTCTTATAACCCGTGCAAATTGCCATTACTATTTACTAGACTCTCAAAAAGATATAAGTGAAGCATGAGCGTGCAACTATTTATTTAAAATATAACCACCGCCATGCTCTAAAAGATATAAGTGAAGCACTAGAGCAACTGCCTAGCTCAAAAGATATAAGTGAAGCACATAGAGTATTCTAACAAATCATGAACAAATGCGTGTCCCTCTCAAAAGGTGTGTCCAGCAAAAGATAATTGTGGAAAACTAAAAACAAAACATAGAAAAAACTACTATGGCACAAGACGCTCCAAGTAAAACTCATATCATGTGATGAATAAAAATATAGCTCCAAGTAATATATCGATTGTTTTGTAGACGAAAGAGGGGATGCCATTCGGGGCATCCCCAAGCTTAGACGCTTGGGTCTTCCTTGAATATTACCTTGGGGTGCCTTGGGCATCCCCAAGCTTAGGGTCTTGCCACTCCTTATTCCTTCATCCATTGTGATCTCACCCAAAACTTGAAAACTTCAGCACACAAAACTCAACAGAAACCTCGTGAGATCTGTTAGTATAACAAGCAAATCATAAACTTTAGGTACTGTTATGAACCCATTCATATTTTATTATTTGATAATACCTACTGTATTCTAACTTCTCCATGACTTATACCCCCCGATATAATCCATAGCATCATTAAAATAAGCAAACTATGCAATAGAAAACAGAATCTGTCTAAAACAGAACAGTCTATAAAGATCTGAATTATAGTCATACTTCTGTAACTCCAAATATTCTGAAAAAAGTAGTACAACGTAAAAAATTTGTATTCCAATACTGTGAAAAAAAATCAGGATTTTATCACATTCCAGTACATAATGGAAATTCCAGAACTGGGTGTAAAACTTTCTGTTTTTCTAACAGCATCAATTATACTATCATCCAAATCATCACAAAGGCATTACTTGGAACAAACACTAATTAAAAGATAAAAACACAATCATAACAGTAGCTATAATTATGCAACCACACAAAATAGAAAAGAAAAGCAAAAATTTAAGATAACTATTGGCTTGTCTCCCAACAAGCTCTTTCTTTATAATCATTAAGATAGGCTTGAGATTTCAATGATGCTCACATGAAAGATAATAATTGAAACACAAAGAGAGCGTCATAAAACATGTGACAAACACATTTAAGTCTAACCCTATTCCTATGCATAGGCATTTTATAGGAAAACAAATTATCAAGACAAGCAATATCTAGCATGTGCAAATAGGAAGAATGAAGCATTAATAAATTCAACACAAAGAGAGGTAATTTAGTGACATGAAAATTTCTATAACCATATTTGCCTCTCTCATAATAATTACATGTAGAATCATAATCAAACTCAACAATATAGCTATCATATAAAATATTCTCTCCATGATCCACATGCAAGCAAATCTTATAATCTTCCAAGATAGTGGGATTAATATCAACTAAAGTCATGACCTCTCGAAACCCACATTTATCAAAAATTTCATAAGATTGAACACTCCCCGAATATGTGGGATTCTTTTTACCTAAAGTTGACACTCTTCCAAACCCACTTTCAATATTATTGCAAATATTATTATCAATGACATATTCATCGTGATGCTTAAATAAATTTTCAAGATCATAAGAAGCATTATCACCCCAATCATGATCATTGCAATAAGTAGTGGACATAACAAAATTATCATCCCCAAGCTTGTAGCTTTGCATATCATTAGCATAATTGACATTAATAGAATTTATAATAACATCATTGCAAAACTTCATAAAGATAATCAAGTGCACTCAACTCACTAGCAATTGGTTCATCATAATTGGATTGTTTGAAAAGATTAGCAAGTGGATGAGGATCCATATCAATATTTTTTAGCAAGCAAAGATGCAAACAAATAGAAGGCACAAGGCAGCTCAAGCAAAGATAGCACACACAAAAAATTGGTATTTTTTATTTTTTTCAGAGAAGTGGGGGAGATGAAAAAGAGAGGCAAATAAAAAGGAAAAGGCAAATAAAAAGTAGAGCAAGTAGATGATAGTTTGAGTGAAGGTACTTGAGTGGTTTTGATGATGTCTCCCCGGCAACGGCGCCAGAAATTCTTCCTGCTACATGTGAGCTACGTTGGGATTTTCCACGAAGAGGAGAGGAGATGCAGTACAATAGAGATAAGTATTTCCCTCAGTGAGATCCAAGGTTATCGAACCAATAGGAGAATCACGCAAAGCCTCATGAACAGCACCTGCACACACAAAAGCAAATACTTGCACGCAACGCGGGCAAGAGGGTCGTCAATCCCCTTGAACTCGTTACTTGCAAGGATTAAATCTTGTAGTGGTGATAGATAAATTCCAAAAGAAATAAAATTGCAGAAAATATATTTTGGATTTTTATATATGATTTAAGTAGACCCAGGGGCCATAGTTTTCACTAGAGGCTTCTCTCTCGAACACATAGCATACGGTGGGTAAACAAATTACTGTTGGGCAATTGATAGAAAAGCGCATAGTTATGACGATATTCAAGGCAATGATCATGTATATAGGCATCACGGCTGAGACAAGTAGACCGACTCCTACCTGCATCTACTACTATTACTCCACCCATCGACCGCTATCCAGCATGCATCTAGGGTATTAAGTTAATAAAAACAGAGTAACACCTTAAGCAAGATGACATGATGTAGACAAAGTAAACTCAACTAATATGAATAAACCCCATATTTTTACCCTTAATGGCAACAATACAAATATGTGTCTTGTCCCTTTCTATCACTGGGATATAGAGCACCGCAAGATTGAACCCATTACAAAGCACCTCTCCCACTGAAGAATAATCAATCTAGTTGGCCAAACCAAATGGATAGATCGGAGAGAAATACAAAACTATAACAATCATGCATAATAAAGTTTAGAAAAGACAAAATTACTTCTCATGAATATTCAGATCATAGACCCACAATTCATCGGATCCCAACAAACACACCGCAAAAGAATATTACATCGAATAGAACTCCAAGAACACCGAGGAGAACATTGTATTGAAGATCAAAGAGAGAGAAGAAGCCATCTAGCTACTAGCTATGGACCCGTAGGTCTGTGGTAAACTTCTCACGCATCATCGGAAGGCAGCAAGGATGATGTAGAAGCCCTCCATGATCGATTCCCCCTCCGGCAGAGTACCGGAAAAGGCCTCCAGATGGGATTGCGGAAGAACAGAAACTTGCGGCAGCGGAAAAAGTGTTTCGGGTGGCTCACCGTTGGTTTCCCAATATTTGAGAATTTATAGAAGTGGAATTAGGTCAGACGGAGCCTCGAGGGGCCCACAAGGCAACATAGCGCACCCCCCTGGGCGCACCGGGTTGCCTTGCCGTCTCATCGCACATCCTCTGGTCTCCTCCGGAAGCTTCTAGGGTCTCTTATGTCCAGAAAAAAATCGTCAAAATGTTTCGTAGCGTTTGGACTCCATTTGGTACTGATTTTCTGGAAAACCAAAAACAAGCAGAAAACAGCAACTGGCACTGGGCACTGGGTTAATAGGTTAGTTCCCAAAAATGATATAAAATGGCATATAAATGCATATAAAACATCCAAGATTGATACTATCATTGGTGCAGCGACGTGCTATACAAACGGTATTTACCCCCTTTCTGCGACAGAGTTTTAAACCGTCGCCTTGCCTGTGTGTGCGATAGGGGGGTCCTTCCCACACGACCCAGAAACCATCGGTGATAGGGAGCACGCAAGCATACGTTTCGCAGAACTAAGCGTATGCGATGCCCGCATCTTTCCCAAATGCTAGTCGTCACACAACTATTTGTGATATATCGAATATCCCAAACGCTCCATCCTTGCTACTCGTGTGTGCTGGCATTACCATCGCACGCGGTATTCGGTGGTGCAACATTTACGATGCGCGCCCCATCACGAACAGTTCACGATTGTAAAGCGTGTGTGATAAGGAGACTATCACACACATTCACTTTTCTCGAACCGTATGCGATATATATAATTAAGTAGATAAGTTAATCATCGTATGTGTGTGGTATGAGTTTATGAAACGTCCGACTGTCGTACCAGTGTCGGACGAGATAACTATCGCACACGCTATTCTGTGGTGAACCGTTTACGATGCGTACGACATCAGAAACAGTTCATGATTGTAAAGCGTGTATGATAGGGCAACTATCACAAACATTTTGTTTGGTCGCACCATTTGTGATATTGTCTGACATCACACACGCTTTGCAAATGGCAATTGTGTGCATGGTCGCACACGTTTTCTCTCTATGAAATGTGTTGGATTATGAGGTATATCACACATGTTGTGCTTTACAAACCGTGTGCGGCGTAATGACCTGCAGAGCGAATTTTTTCCCTAATTTAATCACTGCAATTCAAAATTGTACATAATTTGAATTTGAAAGTAGGCAATAACTTTATTCATATCCATCAGGTTCAACAACCAATGCATTATTCGATTCACAGGTACATATGTTCAAGAATTACATCAAAAAAAAGAAATACATAAGCACCAAATAAAGAATGGTGAACAAGGGTTGTATACTTGTATTAAAGATGGTGAAGAAAGAGGCCAAAGACATTCTGGTTGCTTAACAAGGTGAAGAGGAATGCCCATATTGTGACCTCCTCCATGCCGAAAGCATGCACGACTCTAGTCCAACCCCTTGTGATGGCCGACCGCCCATCCTTCACTGTCTTCATGAGGACTTCTAGATAGTCATTGTAGTCTGGTAGAAATACTTTAACCTTTGCATGTCCACCAATCATGTAGTTTGAGAGGTAATCTTGAGTAAACTGCTTTGGGAACCACTGCAAAGGGAAAAGATTGAGACATTGTCATCTAACAACTCATTATGGGCAGTAAAAAGAAGGCCACAGAGTTCTTACTTACCATCCTGCAGTTCACTGTTGTCCTGGATAAAGTGTAAACAAATAGTTTAATCGCCATCTTTTGACCCATTTTACTAACAATCTTAATCAGTTTCCTCACTTGATGCTGGTTCATGAATATCTCATTGCCCCATACGCAAAAAGGGTCGAAACGCGGATCTTTACCAATGACATATGTGCATACAAGCACCAAGTTCATATTAGAAGCTAAACAACAATTGCATAATGATGTAGTACAACACTCCCTCCCTCCCATTATATAAGATCTTATTACATCCAATATACTCACATATTTGATGAATTAACATTTTATATTATGGGGCGGGGGAGTATATATAAGCCATAGGATGAAACTAACCTCGATGGAAAACAATAGTCGTTCCCAATATTGTCATGTGTAAGTACATCGAAAGGCATGTTAAGCACAGCAGGCTAAACATCAACCAAATATATCCATGGTAGACAACATAATCTCCAAATGATAGCTTCAATGTGCAGGTATAAGCACGCTAGTTAAGCAAACAAGAAGCGGAAAGGTTTGTTAACTGCAACAGGCCTAACAATTAAAAACAACCAATATAGTCATTCAAACTAGTATTGTGCGGGTTTAAGCACACTAGTTATTGTAAAATAAAAATGGAAAGGGGTGTTAACTACAACAGGCTTAACAGCAACCAAATATAGTCATGCATAGTGGTATTGTTCAAATTGCATAGACTGTAGCTTGTGCTTAAACATCAAATTGTATGATTGCACATCACATTGTGAGAAAACTGAAATAAACAGTGGGCGTGTTAACTACACCAGCTTCAACAGGAACCAATTTTGGCCGTTGAAACTGGTGTTGATAAAATTGAACTGCACAGTACATTCTTGCACATATCGAACATCACATTGTGAATAACTGAAATAAACAAGGCATACTACGAACAACCAAATATAGCAATTGAAATTGGACATATGCTAACTACAAACAACCGAACAACCACAAACAATTAAAAGAGGCATATGCTCGCTACAACAGGCTTAACAGCAACCAAATATAGCCATTCATAGTGGTATTGTTGAAATTGCATAGAACGTAGCTTGTGCTTAAACATCAAATTGTATAATTGAACATCACAATGTGAAAAAACAGGGGGCGTATTACCTATACCAGGCTTAACAGGAAACAAATATGGTCGTTGAAGTGGTATTGATGAAATTGTACTACACGGTCAATACTTGCACATATAGAGCATCACCTTGTGAATAACTGAAATAAACAAGGCATACTACAAACAACCAAATAGCAATTGAAACTGGACATATGCTCAGTACAAACAACCTAACAACCAAAAACCAATAAACAAGGCATATGCTCACTACAACAGGCTTAACAGCAACCAAATATAGTCACTCATAGTGGTATTGTTGAAATTGCATAGAACTAAGCTTGTGCTTAAATATCAAATTGTATGATTGCACATCACATTGTGAGAAAACTGAAATAAATAGGGGGCGTGTTAACTACACCAGCTTCAACAGGAACCAATTTTGGCCGTTGAAACTGGTGTTGATAAAATTGAACTGCATAGTACATTCTTGCACATATAGAACATCACATTGTGAATAACTGAAATAGACAAGGCATACTATGAACAAACAAATATAGCAATTGAAACACAGCATGGTTAAAACATAGCATGGCAAAAGCTACGAGCACGATCATATGATGTTTCCCCCTTGGAAGAGGCACGGCAAAACAAATCATGGGTTTCCTCACTTGTCACAGACGGGCTCCTACCAATTGGAAGAGCATGGACTCTGGGTGCGCTCCCTGTTGTCGCAGATGGGCTCCTTCCCGTTGGAAGAGCACGGCTGCAGGGTGCCCTCCCTGATGTTGCAGATGGGCTCTTTCCCCTTGGAAGAGCCGGAGAGGGTGCCCTCCTCGTGGTCGCCGTCGATGAGGTATGACTTGGCAGTTGAGAATCCCAAGCCAGCGCCGCAGAACGTGTCCTTCAGATATGACTAAAGGGGCTCGATGGTGATGAAGGATGGCAAATTCTTGACTGCGAGGCATAGGAGATCAGCGGCGGGGCCATGGATGATATCGACGGCGGTTGAACTCGAGGGGTTGGGGGTGGGCCACTTAACCTGTGACATAGCCAGCGTCAAGCCGCCTCTATTGACGACCTCGATGTCGTAGCTGGCATCCATGAGATGACGATATACGCAACACCACTGATGGAAATCCTCCAGCGAGTCATCGTCGTCAGCTTCCTCAGCGGCCTCGGCGGCCACCTCGCCATCGTCGGGCGAAGAGGCCGCGATAAACCTCTTTTTGGCCATTCGCTCCTCGAGCTCCACGGAAAGCGTAGCCGGGCTTAGGTTGCGATGCTCTGGATTGGGGGAGGAGGATGGGGATCTGTGGGAAAGGGGGTGTTTCGCAGGCGTCATCTAAGAAACTCAGGGCGGCGAGGGCATGGAGATCGGTGGGTAACCTACACGGGCAGACCGACAGAGGTTGACGGTCGAGGCAAGGCGGTGGCGGTAGGCTAGCTAGGGTTTCGAGCAAGGGAGGGGTGGTGTGTGTGCATGGAGGACTAGAAGGGGGCCAAGGTGGTGTTTGAGGAAATGCCGCGGCTAGTGAAAATTTTGCTAGGCGGGAATAAAATGCCGGGGCAACTGAAAATTTGGATGAAGGGATTGAAGCGGAGCAGGAGCAACAAACATCACACATGGCCCAAACATCATAATCGTGTGCTACTAGATAGAAAAACCATCCAGGCGGGTAGATATTTATTAGATTACAAGGGAAGCCTCGTGGAGCCCAATCGGCTGTGCTGATGTGACAAGGGCACGGGCATGGCACACGGGTACTCTAAGGGAACCGTGTCTGTTGCGCCTACAATCGCAGATAGTTGTTTCATCCGACTCATCTGTTATTTATAAATTTGGCAAAAAAACACGGGAAAGGGTCAGAACACAAACACACCTGCATGTGGACCAAATATATATGTATGAAAAGAGTGGTTTGATGTTCAAATACCCAATGCACAACTTTGATGTGGCACCTGTCTCACAAAACGCACAGTATTGCTCGTCCGGCCCCACACTTCATGTCGACGAGAGGGGAATCATAGCTATGAAAGCATGCCCCAAATAGCTAGGTCTGTCATCTCACCCTACCGTAACACAAAACCTATAGGAATCCATCATGGTCAAACCCCCCCTCGCTTCCGGTCAACAAGGTGGACCATGCGGGCCCACAAATGTGCTTGTGCGCGCGGGATGGGTGAGACCACGAACCACCTGTGGGTGGCCCAACTATATGTGTGAAAAGGGTGGTGTGGTATTTAAATACCCATTTCACAACTTTGATGCATGTGGCACATGCGCCTCGTAATCTGGACATCCCCGACCCCACGAAGGTTCAGGACATACGTCGTAGTGCCCTCCACCCCCCCACACACACTTTGAGTCGGTGGGAGGGCATCTCACCAAGACCTACCATAAAATGAACCGAGAAGAATCCACCTTGGTAATCTCTCTCGTCGTCGGTCAAAGTGATGGACGTCCGATCCACGCGGCCCCACGGATGGGCTTGCCGCCGATAACCACGCGAGGGAGTGCCGAAGACAACCACCGCATGCATGTGGCCCAAACATATGTATGGAAGTGTTGTGTGGTGTTTGAATACCCAATGCACAACTTTGATGTGGCACCGTGCTTTGGAACCGGAAAGTCCCCACATGGAGCGAGGGTTCTCGACGCGCAGTATGTCGGTCCCCCCACCTCGAGCCGCTGAGAGGGATTCATGCATACGCGTGCGCTCAAACTTTGGTCTGGAATCTCACGATGACCTACCGTAACATGAACCAAGAAGAATCCACCTTGGTAACCTCTCTCGTTCTCGGTCGAAGTGATGGACGTCCACGCGGGCCCATGAATGGGCTTGCCACCGATATATAGCATGCGAGGGAATGTTCGAAGACAACCACCACATGCATGTGGGCCAAACATGTGTATGGAAGTGTTGTCTCATGTATGAATTAATACCCTATGCACAACTTTGATGTGGCGCCTGCTTTGGAACCGGAAAGTCCCCACACGGAGTGAGGGTTCATGACGCGTAGTATGCCGGTCCCCCGGCCCCACTTTGAGCTGGTGAGAGGGATTTATGCGTACGTACGTGTGCGCTCAAACTTTGGTCTGGAATGATCACCATGACCTACCATAAAACGAACCAAGAAGAATCCACCTTGTTGGTAGCCTCTCTCATCGTCGGTCGAAGTGATGGACGTCCATGCGGGCCCACGAATGGGCTTGCCGCCAATAACCACACGAGGGATAGTGTCTGAAGACAACCATTGCCTGCATGCATGTGTCCCAAACATATGTATGGAGGTGTTGTGTGATGTTTGAATGTACCCAATTCACAACATTGATGTGTCGCCTGCCTCACAAACCATAAAGTCCCCACATGGAGCGAGGTCCATGATGCATTGTGTGCTGCGCCCCCCCCCCCCCCCCCCCACTTCGATCTGGTGGGAGGGATTCATGCATACGCATGTGCTCAAACTGTACTATATATGTAATCTTAGCATGACCTATACACAAGAGAAACCAAAATTTAGTCCCCTCCTATGTCAAATTAATTAACCTCTCTCGCTGCCGGTCAAAGTGATGGACCAAGTGCGCGCGCAGATGGAAGCATCGCCGATAACCACATGAGTGAGTACCAGAGGACAACCGCCGCTTGCATGTGTGGGCCAAACATATGTATGGAGGTGTTGTGTGATGTTTGAATTAATACCCAATGCACAACTTTCATGTGGCGCCTGCCTCGAAAACCGTAAAGTCCCACACTGAGCGAGGTTCACAACGCGTAGTATATGATGCCCCCCTCTTCTGCGCGTGATATATACGCCTACCGTAACACAAACCAAAAAGAATCCTCCTTCGTCAAATTAACCTCTCTCGCTGTAGGTCAAAGTGATGGACCTCGCGGTCCCATGGATGGAAGCGTCGCCGATAACCATGCGAGATAGCTATAGGACAACCACCATTTGCATGTGGCCCAAAGAGGTGTTGTGTGATGTTTGAATACCCAATGCACAACTTTGATGTGGCACCTACTTTGCAAACTGGAAATGCCCCACACAGAGGTTCACGACGCATAGTCCCCTCACTTCGAGTCGGTGGGATGGATTCATGTGTACGCACATACTCGAACTTTGGTCTGGAATCTCACCATGATCCACACTGTAACACAAGCCAAGATGAATCCACCAATTTGGTCAAATGTCTCTCGCTATCGGTCAAAGTGATAACTTGTGCGGGCTAACGAATGGGCGCATCGCTGATAACCGCACGAGGGAGTGTCTGAGGACCACCACTGCATGCATGTGGCCCAAACACATGTATGAAAGGGTTGTTTAATGTTTTAAATACCCAATTCACGACTTTGATGTGGCACCTGCCTCACAAACCGGTCAATCCCACATGGAGGCTCACGACGCGTAGTGTGTCGAACACCCCCCCCCCCACCCACCGCACCACCACCGCCACTTCGAGGCATGTCAAACTTTTTTTGCAGTGAACATGTTACCAAAGGAGTGCCGTGTTAAAATTTGAAAAAACTTCAGTGATCATTTAAATGTTTTTATGCATTGATTGATTTCCTAGGGATTTAATGTGTAAATATCAAATTTGAACTACATGCACACGCGATAGTGCATCAAAATGGATTGGAAAATCATATGCATGTCCTTTGGTGCATGTTTAGTCCCCATGCAAGAAATGGCAAGAAATTTCAAACATTGAGAATCTTGATTTTTAAATTCCAGTAAATCCAAAACTTAGTTGAAATTCATGAAACTTGTCGTGGTGCCATGATATGACACCAATAGACTGATATTGTTTTTTTTTGTCATATTCGAGACAAGTTTTGATATAAGTTTCTTGCAAATGGGAGATTATTAATAATTGGAACACAATATCGCAAACGGTTTATTTATTCAAACCGTGGGCGTTAGACTAACAATGAACGTGACATGCTTCACTTATTATTAAAAAGGCAGAATTAATCCTCAAAAAAGAAAAACAATATACGTGCCGCCACGCGTCCCGCGTGCCGTGCGAGCAGGCATGAGTTGACGGGACGCATGCGAGCAGTCCACTGCGTAGGCAGACCAGGAGGCGTGCGAGCAGGTGTGTGAATTGACGGGAGGCGTGTTTGCTGCACAGTGTCATCGGGAGACGTGCGAGCAGCTGTGTGAAATGATGGTAGGCATGCGAGAAGTCCGCTGCACAGGCTCACCGGGAGGCAAGCCAGCCCTTTGACTAGCGCCCGCTTCGCTCCCACTGCTCCATATTAATGGCGCGCCCTAGCCGCTGGTTATAATAGGCGGCCGCACCTCCCATTCTGGCTACACACACAATCCTCTCTCTCCGCCTACATCCTCGATGCCATTCTCAGTCGTCACCGCCGTCTGAAGTGTATCAGGATGCCGACGAAGCGCGCCATGGGAGGGAGTGGGGATGCCAGTGCTGGTGAAGCACAGCACTACGTGAAGCCGGGCCCAGAGGTTGCCGTCACCACGGACAAGGTCTCGCGCGGGCAGAAGCGTGGCCTTGAAGTCGTTGCCACCGTCGTGCTTCCCCAACCGGAGCCGGAGGTCCACAGCGACCCCGACGACCACTCCGGCGACGACTCCGACGACGACGGAGAACCGGTTAGTCATCTATACCCATTTTTTGGCAAATATAATCCTAGGTTTTCTCTTGTTAGTCCTGCCTCCCCCTGTTTGGAATATAAATCCTATGGTTATATGTTCTCTGCAAATATAATCCTCCGTCTAGGGTTAGTGATTAATTGTTAGTTCCGTACAAATGATTTTTGCTAATAATCCGACTAGGGTTAGTGTTTCTGCTAATATTTCATAGCCAGATCTTGAGAATTGATTTTGAATGTCCTACATATATGTTTGTGCCAAAAAAATTCCAGATTGGTTTGAACATAGATGATTGTGTGCTAAAAAAATCCAACCAAAATCTTGCTAATAATCCGTCTAGGGTTAGTGATTAATTGTTTGTTCTGTACAAATGATTTTTGCTAATAATCCGACTAGGGTTAGTGTTTCTGCTAATATTTCGTAGCCAGATCTTGAGAATTGATTTTGAATGTCCTACATATATGTTTGTGCCAAAAAAATTCTAGGTTGGTTTGAACATAGATGATTGTGCTAAAAAATCGAATGAAAATCTTGCTAATAATTCGTCTAGGGTTAGTGATTAATTGTTTGTTCTGTACAAATGTTTTTTGCTAATAATCCGACTAGGGTTAGTGTTTCTGCTAATATTTTGCTAATAATCCGACTAGGGTTAGTGTTTCTGCTAATATTTCATAGCCACATCTTGAGAATTGATGTTGAATGTCCTACATATATGTCCTACAAATGATTTTGAATGTACATAGATGATTGTGCTAAAAAAACCAAACCAAAATCTTTGGATCTTTCTAGAATAATAGCCATCAAATCCTAATCCTACTTTACGACATGTAAATTGGTTTGATGCCAAAAGTTGGCATGCCTAATTTTGGCAACTGCCAAATGTTGGCTAGAGATTGGTTGCAAATACCAATTTTCATTCCTAATCTCAGAAATGTTGACAACTTTTGATTTTGCCAAATGTTGGTAGCAAACCAATCAGTCTCTTAATTTTGTTGCACTAAGTTGTGTGCTCTCAATTTATGCATTTCTTTCATCAAGATCACTTGATGATTTAGGGTTCACACTGTCACAGGATATATTATATTTCATAAACTCTGCCTGCTGAATTCACATTATAAAATAATAAAATATACTGACGCCACATTTTTTTACTATATGTATAGGTGCTATCTGACTATGTCGACGGCGAGGATGAAGATAGCCAAAGGAAGTACAAGAAGCAAAAGCTCAGGGAGCTTTATGCTGGAGAGCATAACAGGCGTGTTAGGACCTGGAATGGGGGCTTTGGATGCCCGTTCTGCAACCAAATCCTTCATCACGCATTTGAAAGTGTTCTGGCGCATGAAAGAGGAAGAGCCGTTGGCTCCTTCAAGCAGAAGTATTCTCGCAGGGTGGCGCATGCCGCGTACACTGAGTACCTGGAGAAGCTTCACCTTCGTGCAGGCCTGGAGACCCATCGAACTATGGTTATCTTTAGAAGTACCCTAGCTATCTAGTGTGTGCGTCTTAATTATATCTAGGCTTGAGTATGCTTATCATTATCGGTGGAACTATGGTTGAGCTATGCTTGAGTATGCTTATTATCTATGCCTGAGTATGTTTATATCTATGCTTAATTATATCTAGATGTGGGATGAGGATGCATTTAGATTGTTTGATGGAATTTTATGCTTCTCTTAGACCAACCTATGATTGCCCACAGCACACACAACCTATTAGCGTGATTCGTTTGTGTTACTTTCGGTCTTCCCACACAATTTTATACTAGCAACCGTTTGCCCACAACACGCACAACTACGTGTGGAGAGTTGGCAAAAAAATTGAACACATCGGTGCATATTAGGGTGAATGTTTAGCGTGGGTAAAACTTTCAGTGTCAAACGACGAAGGAAATGTGGACCCCACCATGAAACTTGGTGATTTTGCCAGATTGGAACCGTGTGCGATGACTTTCATTGTGCCACAGCACGTAAGTTCTGATTGGCCAGGACACACCCCCACGGATCGCACATCTGCACCATAGGATGTACACATATCGAACGGCAGTCCGTATCACCCTCACACCGGACCGGAGTGAAATTAATCACACACGGTTGGGTCTACCAAACCGTTGCCTCCAAGACGCATTATTCTGGGACAGAAAACCCTCACCACCCAATTAAAAAAAACCTCACCACCCCCCCACGTCACAAAACCCTCACCCTCGCCCGCTACCCCTCGTCCCGTCCCTAGTCGCACCTTCACTCCTCCGCAACTGTGCATGTCACCGCCTATCACCACAACAACCACTTAGCTCGACGCCTGTCGCCGCCGCCGGCTACCGCCAAACCCCACCGCATTTCGCCACTGCTGCTTGCCGCCGCCTATCGCCACCGACTTTCTCGACGCTGCTCGCCATCGGCCCAGCTCCGCCCGATTGGGGAATCTGCGGTGTTGGGGTTTTCTCTCTCATGGAGAACCAGGTAACTAATTTACTGAAATATTCGCTCATCTCTTATCCCAGTCTGTCTACCCCTTTTAATCACCTGGCCGAAATCGCCGTGTGTTCATTTTTCTTCTAGCTGATTCGAGGGTTTTCAATCGTAGAGTGTACAGTGCAAGGACACAGCATGCCTATGTGGCCTCGACGAGACAGCCGAGGAGTTCCATCTCACCATACCAGATGACTTCAAGAAGCGCACGGTATGTTCAATCTCACCCTACTTCGGTTGGCATGGCCTACTTTTCTGATCATATACTATATATTGCTACATTTGGATAAAAGGTGCCACATGCAGCATATACGTCAAAAGGGGATTTTTTTTCTTCTTTCTATATTAGGCAAATTAATGTTGTATTGTTCTTTCGATTACTTTCATATTTGCTTGACATCATGGTTACATTATCTGTTTAATTATAAATGTTTGTCCTTTGATTTCAACTGTTGTACTGTTCTCTCAATTACTCCCATATTTGCATGTTACCCTATTATTTACTAATCTTATCATTCCCTGCAGTACATCCCTTGCTTTGCAACAACAACTACAGTACAAAATCTTGGCCTTTACATACATGAAGACTCCAGGGATGTCATATTGAACACAAACCATGGATTTACCATCGTTGTTTCTGTAAAGCTTGATGAAGATGCTTGTTACTCCTATTTTGACGCGGGCCTTTGGACAGAAATTTCTAAGTTTTAGGTACTGAGAGCTGGCACTAAAATTACGCTACACTTGAAAGAGCCTGGTTATATGATAAATGCTAACTTCCCCGACGACATCATCCGTCCAGACTTTGTTCGAAGTAAGTGTTCTTTTCAAGTATCTGCATGTTGACTTACGTAGTAATATCAAAGTAATTGTGTAGTATTTAAGAAAGCAATTGGGATTTCATTTTCTGACTCTGTTAAGTCTGTACCTACCTAGTAACTTCTAATTACCAATACACTTTTCTTCTGCCTTGTTCTAACTAAATATTCCATATCCTCCCACTCCTCCACTCCTATCAGATAGCGCCGCCGCCAAGAAGACTCCAGAGGTGGAGGACGAGGCTGCCAACAAGCGGAGGTGGGTCGAGCCTGAACCGCAAGCGACTCTGTCGGAAGAAGGGCTCCGGGGACCCTGGTTCGAACACCAGGGGTCTGCTCCACAACCTACCAACCGACGGTGACCACGGCGAGGCTACGATGAGTGGAGCGCGGCGAGAGTGCGCACACACACAGGGCACGACAGGGACATGAGAGCTACCCAGGTTTGGGCCACCAAGCGGTGTAAAACCCTACTCCTGCTTGTGTTTGAGATTATTGTGGACGAGAGTGCTCTCGCGTACAAGGTAGAAGAAGGTGGAATCGATCCCCTCTAAGGTAGCAGCACTGCCCCTTTTATAGCCGCCTCGGTCCTCTTCCCCCGAAAATGTTGGCGGGAAGGGTTGCCACACAACGGCAATTCAAAGGGGGACAGGCGCATAGTCTTATCCTGACAAAAGGTGGTCTTCGCCTGCAAAGAGGCTATCCATGACGCGCTGCTGGGCTCGGCGGTGACATCCGCCCTGGTGTGCTTCGTCGTCGTGGTCTCCTTGCACCAAACAGGCAAGCTTTAGGACTTGCTTTGTGGGAGGGCAGCTGGCGCTGCCCCTTTATCACCAAAGAGGAAATCCTCCCTGGCCGCACCTGTTGGTACGGCTCCTGTCGCTGTCGTCGTCTAGTGCGGGCGCGTCACCCACGTGGTGGGCACGTGACCGCGCAGCCAGCGCCAAGCGGCTCCTCGCGCGGGTGGCCTCGGGAGGCTGCCTCATGAGAGGGGCCTCTCAAGGCTGTCTACCGCTGCTGGTGGTCTTCGATGGGTCCGCCCCTCGAGGGGGGATCTTTGTGAGGCCAGCGCCTCGTGAGGTGTCTTGCTTCGCGACGGCCACGGCTGGGCTGCCTCTTGGGCCGTTGCCAGGCGTTGCTTCCTGGGTCGCAGGCAGACGGCCCGTGGTACCCTAGTTCTTAGTGGGCCGACAGTAGCCCCCGAGCCCGCGACGCGCACGTTTCCGCCCGTTGGGAACGAAACAGCGCGGGGCCTAAGTAGACTATCGGGCCCTGGCAGGGACACGTGGCACACGATGGGACGTGGGACGCCCCCACTTCCCCCACGACGCCTGGGTAACCGCCCGCCCTACCATAAAACTAACCCGCGCGGGGCGCGCCATCATCATTGCTTTCCTCTGCTCCCTCGCCTCCCTTGCGCTCTGCTCCTTGCAACCTACTCCTCCTCCTCTCACTTCCAATGCTTCCTCATGCATCCATGGTGCCCGCCGGCAAGAAGGGCAAGGCGGCAGCGGCCTTGGAGCTGGCCCTGCTGCGATCCACCATCGTCAATGAGGAGGGATTGGATAAGGTACGCCTGATGACCGCATGTGTCCACAATGAGTGGAAGGCCACGCGGATCTGGCCGGGCTCGCGCCCGGCCTGCGAGCTGGAGGCCACCACTTTCCCCTTCTACATCCACACCATTTTCGCCGGCCTAGTGGTGCCCTTCTCCGACTTCTTCTGCGCCATCCTTGCGCATTACCAAATCCATGCGCTCCACCTCTAGCCCAACTCCGTCCTTCTACTCACCATCTTCGCCTACCTCTGCGAGGGTTTCCTGGGCGTGATGCCCTCGGTGGCCCTCTTCCGCCACTTCTACAGCCTGCGGCTATCCGCGGTGAACCAGCGCTCGGGGTGCGCCTCGTTCCGCATCGTCGAAGGGACGGCAGACGACATCATCCCCATGAAGATCACGAAGAAGGAGAAGGGCTTCAGGGCGCGCTGGATCTATATGGATGCGGGCCTGTTCAGCCCCCTGCTGATGTTGCCGACAGCCCCCGCCGTGAAGAGCTCTGGATGGGAGCACGCCAAGCTCAACGACGAGAGGTTGGCGCCACTTCGGGAGAGGATGGAGGAGCTGAAGGCCGCGGGGCTCACGGGGGCGATGGTCGCCAAGGAGTTCTTGTGCTGGCGCATTGCCCCTCTCCAAAAGCGCTCTCGCCCGGTATGGTCCATCACCGGCCCCGAGGATCCGATGAGGCTGAGCGCCGACAACCTTACCGGGCCGGTGGTGGAGGAGGTCATGCAGATCCTGCTTGGCAACAACGGGGAGTACCCTCCCAAGGAGGCGCTCCCTGTGTACCGCTACAGCAATAGGGCCGAGCTGGTCGAGGAGATGCCGCGGTTCGACTAGTGGGGGCTGTGGGCCACGAGGGGCCTCACGACAACCCACTGGTGGTGGTGCCCGGCTCAGGAGGCCGCGACGATGCCGAGGCGTCGGCAAGCGCCGAGGAGGAGAGCGATGGCGGGGCGGCCCGTGAACCCGCCGCCAGCTGTTGGCCGAGCTCAGCGACGACGACGACGATGACCAATTCGTGCTCATGCCCTCTCAGCCCACGCGCGCGGGAGGTGAAGGAAGCACCAGCGCGGAGGCCGATGCGCCCCTCGCGGAGAGGACCAGCACTGGCGACGTGGCCGCCGAGCCCCTCGAGGAGAAGACCGGCGCCAGCGACGCTACCGCCGAGCCTCCCATGGAGAAAACCGGCACCGGCCCGGCGAAGGAGGACCCCGGCAGGCCTCGCGCTGAGCCCTCTAGAGGGAGCCCAAGTGAGCCGCGCGGGAGCGGCAGTGGCAGCCGCCCGCCACCGAAGCTGAAGAAGAGGAGATGGGTCCCCAACGGCGAGTGAGTTTTCTTGTCTTGTCCTTTTGCTTTTTTACTTTGAGCCTTGTCCCCTGCCTCGAGTCTTGTTTTCTGCCTCCTGAGGTCCGGGCTGAGCCCTTGTGTCATGCATGGAGCCCGCGAAGAAGAAGAAGAAGAAGGAAGCCCCCAGCTCGAGGGGGGCCTCGGCGTCCATCACAGGTGCTGAGGAGCAGGAGGGATCCACCCGCCACCCTGAGGCTGAGACGGGGCGCGTGGAGGTGGAAGAGGAGCAAGAGGCTCCTCCCGAGCCACGCACGGATTTGCCTCCGCCGGCTGGGGGGACGAGCCTTGGGAGGAGGCCTCCGGAGGAGGGATTGTGCCTCTTGAGGCACCTAGCACAGGAGGCGACGCGGCGATGGCGGAGGCTGAAGAGCCGATTCCTCCGCCAAGCTCTACCCCCGCCAAGGAGAACGAGGCTGCGGAAGGAGCCACCGCGAGCCCCCGGCGGTCACCAGCGCACGAGGCCCCCGGCGCGGGCGCGACGAGCCCGTGGAGCGCGCCAGCGCTGCAGACCGAGGAGGAGGAGACCACGGCGAGCCCGCCACTCTTGACGGGGGACGCAGCTCCCACGGGGAGCGTGGACACGGAGGCCCGGAGGGGGTCTGGCGCCAGGCCCTCTCAGACCATGACAATGGAGGGCGGCGCCGAGCCGCGCACCAGCTGGGCCCTGCAGCTTGTGAGCAGCAGCGCCGTGCTCAAGCGCGAGGCTCTACAGGGCGCCAGGGCAGCCCTCGATACGCTTGAAGCGGACCTCCAGGCGGAGGAGGCGCGTCTCATCGAGGAGCGCCAGCGCCTCGCAGAGGGGTGGCGCCAGCTTGACATGGCCATCAAGCTGGGTCGCCGGCAGGACAAAGCCGCACGGGAGCGGCGCAAGAAGGCCACACAAGACGCTAAGGAGATCTTCGAGAGCGCCGTCAGGGAGGCTGACGAGGCCGACATGCGCCGCGAGGAGGCGGAGGCCCACGCGAAGGTGCTCTGGGAGGAAGCCGCCGCCCGGGTGCAAGGGCTCCAGGCACGGGAGGACGGCATCACAGCTCACGAGGGGGAGCTTGCCTCCCGCGAGGGCGAGCTCACCAAGCGCGAGGAAGCCCTTGCGGCCCGCAAGGCGGATGCCGAGATCCGTGAGCGGGAGCTCACGAGGACGGCGACTGAGCAGGACGTGGAGCGCGAGCGCCTGGCGACGCTGGACCACCAGGTGGCGGCCGCCCAAGCCTCCTACGACCAACACCTCGCCAAGGCCAACACCCAGCTGGCCAAGAAGGAGAAGAAGATCCAGGCGGATGCTGATGCCAAGTCCAAGAACGAGCATGAAGCGCTCGCCAAGGACTACAGCAAGAAGCTGAAGCTCCAAGAGGATCGTGATGCAGAGCATCTCGAGGTCATCCCCATGGACTCACCTACATCACCTCAAGTGCCACGAGGACCTATGACACGAGCACGAGCAAGAGCCATCGAGAACGAGGTGACATCACTCTTCTCACAATTCCCCTTCGATGCACATGAGAATTGGATGCTACCTCAAGTGGAGACCCTATGCATACTCAGGTATCAAGAGGGTCATCATGGAAATGCTAAGGACCAAGGACGAGCGAAGGAGAAAGAGGAACGTGAAGACAAAGAGGGAAAGGAGCAAGTCAGCAGGAGCCCGGACGATCCAGACCACCGTCCGGCTGATCCGGCCAACGCCCGGACGATCCGGACCGCCGTCCGGACGATCCGGCCGAAGAGCGCCCCGGCTACAGAACCTACCCCGACGAAGCCGGATCATCCGGACCCTGGCCCGGATGTCCGGCCCTTCTGCGCCCGTATCTGCACCGCCTAGACGTTCGGGCGACCGCCCGGATCATCCGGGCCCCCGAAGGCCGGATCATCCGGACGGCCACCCGGATCATCCGGGCCCCCCCGATTGTGTGTGTTTGCTTCGGGCCCAAGGCCCATGTAACTCCTTCGCCCACTAGACTATAAATACCCCTTCCCCCTCTATGTTTTAGGGTTAGCAAAGTGTTGGCTCTTGAGATTAGAGCTTTGTTCATCCATACCTCTCCCATGGAGATCAAGACCTCCATGACACACATGTGAGAAGATCCACTCCGGATATGAAGACCTCGACTCTTCTCTAGATTGGGATGAACTAGCTACCGTGTATCCTCCCGTGTTGACTTTGTATCGTGATTCATCATATGTGTATGTGGATCTAGTGTATGTGTGACTTGTGATTGTGTCAATTGAGTGATTTGTGTTCTTGTGTTCTTCGTGTTCTTGCCTTTTCCCCCTCCAATTGTGAAAAGATCGATGAACTAGGGTTCCACCCTACATCAGATTGTTTCTCCAAGAAGCGGGGCGAGCTCATGGATGAGATCTCCGGTCTCAAGAGGCAGGTGAAGGAGGTGGATGCCGCCCGGCGGCTCGCGCTAAAGGCCAAGGCGGACGCCCGGGGAGAACTAGCATCCCTGCAGGCACAGGTGGGCGGCGTCTCCGAGGTCGTCGAGAAGGCTAAGGACGAGGCAACCCGGGCGCGGGGGCGGCAGCATGAGTACACGAAGATGTACCGTGCCTTTGCGCAGCGGGCTCGCGCCTCCCTCTCCAGCTTCACCGTCGAGCGGCTTGAGGACCCCCTCGAGGACGACGACACCGGCTACCTCAACTTCTTCACCAAGCTCGTGGAGAGCCTGGAGGACGGAGCCGCGAGGATGAACAGCATCATCGAGGATGAGTGTCGCGACCTCCTGAGCCAGGCGGCGACGTGGGTCTTCAGTAACCTCTTCCGCGCCGATGCCTCCTTCGACTTCGACAGGGTGATGAGCCATGTCCCTCCGGAGCTTCGCGACGGGCTCGAGAGGGTGGTGCGGGAGCACGTGGAGGCCCTAGTCCAGAAGTTCTCCCACGACAGCGAGAGCTCCGGCGAGGCTGGCGACGGCGACGGTGACGATGATGGTGGCGACAGCGCCTCATCCTCCTAGGCCCTTTTCTTTTTCTTTTGTCCTGTATCAGAGTGGATGTAGCCCCGCGGGGGCGTGAAAACATGACCTTTGTGATTAAGTTAAGTACTTAATGTTTTGCCGCACTTTATGCTCCTCGTGAGGCTTGTCTTTCCTTTTTGCTCGCTTTCGTGCTCTACGTCGTTAGAACCCAGCCCCCGAGCACGCTACGACCGTCGCTGGTATGTTAGGGCGCATGCCTAGACAAGGCTAGAGGGTGTAGGGCTCCGCGAGGTGGTAAGGGCTCCCGAGGCACGATGCTCAAGAAGCCCCCCTTTGACGTGCAAGCAGCTTGCGTAAAGGAAAAACACCAGCACCCAGCGAGGTTGCGAGGAAGAGAGAGCTTGAGGAGCGCTAAGGAAAGGTCGCGAGGTGTTTGGACTTAGCTTATTCGCGGAGCGTGAGGCTTGGCGTGCCGTGGCCTGCGGGGTGCGCCTCGCGAGGCGCTCGCTCGTGAGGCCTCCCGCTGGCACTTGGTGGAGATGGGTGCCGCAGGCCGCCTCGCGAGGCAGCGCTCTTGAGGCTTCCTGCGGGCTTCTTGATGAGGCGATGCGCCGTGGGTTGCCTCGAGAGGCAACGCTTGCGAGGCCTTCCGCGAGCCCTGTTTCTGTGACAACCACATTTTGACAAGTTTTGCAAGTAGTGTAGCAGCGCGCGCTCGCTAGTTCGCTCGTGGGTGTCATGTGAGGAGACGAAGTACCAAGGACCTTGGTGAGGTGACGTGCACGGGAGCAGGCCCACGAGCCAGAGCTCAGTCACTTGGGTTTTAGCGGCGCTGCTGGGACTGACCCAAGCGCAGGCACCGTGTCCAGCCCCCGCTCACGTGATACGTAGGAGGGAGATCGCGAGCGTGCACAGCCTCCTGAGGTAAACTGCTTACCAAGCACACATAATACTTTGGAAATAAAACTTAACTGTTGCATAAAATAGGTTCCATTACACAACCAAAAAGATGAGGCTGCCGTGATGGGCACGGGTCAGCTTGAGGATGTAGTGGCCAGGCGGCGCCCTCAATTTGATCAGTCTGCCATGTCTGAGCATGGGGCTTCCACTGGTTTATGGGCGGGAGCTCTCGCGGCCTCAGCAAGCACCGCAAAGAGAGGCTCTGGAGCGTGTACAGCTCCACTTCATCCGTGCCCATGAGGTCACGGGTAGAACTTGCGGAGGTGTTGGATGTTCCATGTGTTTGGTACCAGAACACCCTCCTCCGTCTCCAGCTGTGCTGCACCAGGACGGGAAACGTGCACGACCCAGAACGGGCCTTCCCACATGGGCGAGAGCTTGTGGAGTCCTTCCCTGGAGAGGATCCTTCGCAGTACAAGATCGCCAACTTCAAGGGTACGGGGTGTATGTTGCGGCTGTGGTAGCGACGCAACGCTTGCTGATACCGGACGGCGCGGATGGCGGCCTGGCGATGCGTCTCCTCGAGGAGGAGCAGATCAGCCTCCCGCAAGCCATCCTGGCGAGCCTCGTCGAAGGCGAGGACCCACAGGGACCCGTGCTTGAGCTCAGTAGGAAGGACCGCTTCCACCCTGTAGACGAGGAAGAAGGGTATTTCGTCGATAGGCTTGGTCGCTATTGTGCGTATCGACCATAGCACGGACTGGAGTTTGTCAAGCCAGCCTTTGCCGTAGGCTGTGAGCTTTTTCTTGAAGCTTCGTGTCTTGAGGCCCTTGAGGACCTCAGCGTTAGCACGCTCAGCCTCGCCGTTGCTTCGCGGGTGCGCCACGAAGGCGTAGCAAATCTGCGTGCCAAGGTTGGCACAGTATGACTTGAAGAGGCCGCTGGTGAACTGTGAGCCGTTGTCAGTGATGATGCGGTTGGGGACATCGAAGCGGCACACGAGGCTCTTGATGAACTTGATGGCTGATCCTGCCAGGATGGAGCGGACGGGCTCCACTTCCGCCCACTTGGTGAACTTGTCGATGGCGACGTAGAGGTAGCGGTAGCCGCCGGCTACACGTGGAAAAGGGCCCAGAATGTCCAGCCTCCAAACCGCGAAGGGCCATGAGAGGGGGGTGGTCTGGAGCCCTTGCGCCGGCTGGTGGATTTGCTTGGCGTGGAACTGGCAGGCTTCGCAGGATTGGACGAGCTCAGTGGTATCTTGAAGCGCGGTAGGACAGTAGAAGCCGCTGCGGAACACCTTGCCGGCGAGAGTGCGCGATGAGGAGTGGTGGCCGCAGTCTCCACCATGTATATCGGCAAGCAGCTCGCGCCCTTGCTCCCCGGAGATGCACCATAATGCGACGCCATTGGGGCGCCTGCGGTAGAGATCGCCATCCCTTAGGCAGTAAGCTGTGGTCTGGCGGGCCACGCGCTCCGCCTCCGAGTCTTTCTCCGGGAGGGTGTCGTCCTCCAGGTACACCTTGAACTTGTTGGCCTAGCTGTCAGCCTGTGGCTCCAGCGCCAGCAGCAGGTGAGCGCCTGAGGGTGGGCCACAGTCTGGCGCGCCTGTGGGTGGTGCGGGCGGGAGTTCTTCATGAGGCTCCATGGCGCTTGTGGCGGGCGGTGCAGCTGATGGCCTCAGGAGCCTTTCCTCGAAGACGCCAGGGTTCTGGGGCTCGCGGTGAGACACCCGCTTGGTGATGTCATCTGCTTCCTTGTTGCTGCCGCGAGGGACATGCTGGAGCTCCATGCCAAGGAAGCGCTTCTCGATCCTTCGCACCTCCTCCAGGTAGGCGGCCATGTGCTCGTCTTTGGGCTTGCAGCTCTTATTGGAGAAGTTGATGAGGAGCTGTGAATCTCCCTTGATGAGGATGCGATTGATGCCAAGAGCGAAGGCGGCCTTGAGCGCAACGATGAGACCCTCGTATTCAGCAATGTTGTTGGAGACCTTGTCGTCATGCTTGAAGCAGAGCTATACGGCGTAGTAGAGCTTGTCTCCTGCGGACGAGGTGAGCACGACACCAGCCCCCGCGCCCTGCCAGGAGAACGCGCCATCGAAGTGCATGGTCCAGCCGCCAGGGGAGTCTTTCCCTGGCAGGAGGGATTCATCCTCGCGAGGCTCTGATACGTCTCCAACGTATCTATAATTTTTGATTGTTCCATGCTATTATAGTATCAATCTTGGATGTTTTTATATGCAATTATATATCATTTTTTGGGACTAACCTATTAACCTAGTGCCCAGTGCCAGTTGCTGTTTTCTGCTTGTTTTTGGCTTTTCAGAGAATCTGTACCAAACGAAGTCCAAATGCCACGAAACTTTTTGGAGATTTTTTTTCTGGACAAAAGAGACCTTGGAAGCTTCGGGAGGAGGCCAGAAGCCTCATGAAGGCTTCACAAGGCAACAGGGCGTGGCCCGGGGGGGCGTCGTGTTGCCTTGTGGGGCCCATGTGACTCCGTTTGACCTAATTCCACTTCTATAAATTCACAAATATTCGGAAACCATCACAGAGCCAGAAGAGAAAACCTTTCTGCCACCGCAAGCCTCTGTTCTTCTATGATCCCATCTGGAGGCCTTTTTCGGTACTCTGCCGGAGGGGGAATCGATCACGGAGGGCTTCTACATCAACCTTGCTGCCCTTTTGATGATGTGTGAGTAGTTTACCACAGACCTACG
Source organism: Elymus sibiricus (assembly GCA_039707655.1). Lineage (NCBI taxonomy): Eukaryota > Viridiplantae > Streptophyta > Magnoliopsida > Poales > Poaceae > Elymus > Elymus sibiricus. The sequence goes on from CM077676.1 coordinate 240,863,989, forward strand.
GGTCCATAGCTAGTAGCTAGATGGCTTCTTCTCTCTCTTTGATCTTCAATACCATGTTCTCCTTGATGTTCTTGGAGTTCTATCCGATGTAATCTTCTTTTGCGGTGTGTTTGTTGGGATCCGATGAATTGTGAGTTTATGATCAGGTTATTCATGAGAAATATTTGAGTCTTCTCTGAACTCTTTTATGCATGATTAAATATAGCTTTGTATTTCTCTCCGATCTATCGATTTGGTTTGGCCTACTAGATTGATTTATCTTGCAATGGGAGAGGTGCTTTGTGATGGGTTCAATCTTGCGGTGCTCAATCCCAGTGATAGAAGGGGACATGACACGTATTTGTATTGTTGCTATTAAGGATAAAAATATGGGGTTTATTCATATTGCTTGAATTTGCTTCTCTACATCATGTCATCTTGCTTAAGGCGTTACTCTGTTTTATACTTAATACCCCAGATGCATGCTGGATAGCGGTCGATGGGTGGAGTAATAGTAGTAGATGCAGGTAGGAGTTGGTCTACTTGTCTCAGACGTGGTGCCTATATACATGATCATTGCCATGAATCTGTCATAATTATTTGCTTTTCTATCAATTGCCCAACAGTAATTTGTTTACCCACCGTATGTTTCTGTGCTCGAGAGAGAAGCCTCTAGTGAAAACTATGGCCCCCTGGTCTATCTTTATCATATAAAAAAACCTAAAAAATACCTTGCTGCAATTTATTTACTTTTATTTTTATTAGTATTTTAGTTTATCTATTTATCTCTATCAGACTTAATCCTTGCAAATAACTGCTAAGAGGATTGACAACCCTCTTACTTGCGTTGGGTGCAAGTGTTTGCTCTTGTGTGTGCAGGTGCGCTTAACGGAATTTTGCTTGGTTCTCCTACTGGATTTATAACCTTGGTTCTTAACTGAGGGGAATACTTATCTCTACTGTACTGCTTCATCCTCTCCTCTTCGGGGAAATACCAACGCAGACTACAAGTAGCAGGAAGAATTTCTGGCGCCGTTGCCAGGGAGACATCATCAAAATTACCAAGTACCTTCGCACAAATTATCATTCACTTGCATTTACTTTATTTGCCTTTTATTTGCATTTTCCTGTCATTTTCATCTCCCCCACTTCTAATTTTTTTTTACAAAAACACAAAAAAATTTTTTGCTTGTTTGCTAGTTTGCTTGGTTTGTCCACAGTTGCCACCATGTCTGATTTTGTTATTGAAAAAGATGAGGATGCTAAAATTCCTAAGATAGAAATTCCCTCAAATTTAGACTCAAAATTTTTGTAGTAGGGAGTGGAAATGTCATAGGGAAAAATATTATTCAAGAGTTCTTTAATTGCACGGGAACTTTGGTTTGTAATGATACTCCAATCCTTAAAAGAACCAACAGTTATGGGGAGGCTATCTCCACACTCATTCTTAAACTTGAAAGAAGATTTATCCGTACTCATCCTACCTTGCAAAGATTGTTATATGAGTTGCCGGTTATAAATAACCCTAAAGCTAAAAAGATAGCTACTCTTATCCTTATGAATGAGTTTGATTACATAGTACGAGAAGCTAGGGAGATCTTTGATTTCTATAATATGAGTCAAGAAAATCCTGTGATAGATGAAATATTATATAATGAGGAATATATGTTGCGATATGTTTTTCATGATCACCGTACCTTTGATGAAAATACTAAAAAAGAAGTTCCGCCCATACATATCATCCAACAAGTTTTTAATGGAATTAATCGTAAGTATGCTTGGATCGTAAAAGGGAACCAAGAGGGGTTTGAAGAAGGTAGCCTTAATAACCCTAGTATTTTGGTTGATGATGTGTTCCCCATTGTTTTTCAAAAACATCCTGAAAATCACACACCTAAGGAGGTCAAAACCAAGGATGACAACACTTGAAACTATGCATTATGCCTAGCTAGGGGCATAAAACAATAGAGCTTCTTGGGAGGCAACCCAATGAATAAAATAAATTTTTGCTTTTACCTTCTGTTTTTGAGTATTTGCATGATTATAGCTTCTGTTATGATTATGTTTTTATGTTTTAATTAGTGTTTGTGCCAAGTAATGCCTTTGGGATGATTTGGAAGATAGTATGATAGATGTTGTTGGAAAACAGAAACTTTTGCGTCCAGTGCTGGAATTTATAATTTTCGCTGGAGTGTCAAAACCTTCTTAATTCTTTACACTGTATTTATATATGAATTTCCCACGTTATACTAATTTTTCAGAATTTTTGGAGTTACAGAAGTATGAGCATAATTCAGATCTTTACAGACTGTTATGTTTTAGACAGATTCTGTTTTTGTTGCATAGTTTGCTTATTTTGATGAATCTATGGATCGTATCGGGGGGTATGAGTCATGGAGAAGTTGGAGTATAGTAGCATTATGCCAATATTAAATATGAATCAATTTACAACAGTACCTAAAGTTAAAGATTTATTTGTTATACTAACGGATCTCACGAGGTTTCTGTTGAGTTTTGTGTGCTGAAATTTTCAAGTTTTGGGTGAGACTACGATGGATAAAGGAATAAGGAGCGGCAAGAGCCTAAGCTTGGGGATGCCCAAGGCACCCCAAGGTAATATTCAAGGAAGACTCAAGCGTCTAAGCTTGGGGATGCCCCGGAAGGCATCCCCTCTTTCGTCTACAATCTATCGGTAACTCACTTGGAGCTATATTTTTATTCATCACATGATATGTGTTTTACTTGGAGCGTCTTGTGATATAGTTTGTTTGCTTTTTAGTTTGTCACAATCATGTTTGCTGAACACACCTTTTTGAGAGGGACACACATTATTCGTGATTTGTTAGAATACTCTATGCGCTTCACTTATATCTTTTGAGCTAGGCAGTTGCTCTAGTGCTTCACTTATATCTTTTAGAGCACGGCGGTGGTTATATTTTAAATAAATAGTTGCACTCTCATGCTTCACTTATATCTTTTTGAGAGTCTCGTGATAGCAATGGTAATATGCACGGGTTATGAATTTGGTCCTGATATGATAGGTATTCAAGAGGGATATAATAAAAACTTTCATGTAGATCACTGAATATGATAAATTCGATTCCTTGCAATAGTTTTGCGATATTAAGATGGTAATATGGTGGAGGTACTAGTAGATGATTGTGGTTTAGTAAGAATAATTGTGTTAAGGTTTGTGATTCCCGAAGCACGTATGATCTGTCGTTATGCTAAGAAGTTGGAGCACGATTTATTATTGATTGTCCACCTTATGAGTGGCAGTCGGGGACGAGCGATGGACCTTGTCCTACCAATCTATCCCTCTAGGGGCATGCGTAGTAGTACTTTGCTTCAAGGGCTAATAAACTTTCGCAATAAGTATGTGAGTTCTTTATGACTAATGTGAGTCCATGGATTATATGCACTCTCACCTTTCCGCAATTTGCTAGCCTCTTCGGTACCGTGCATTGCCCTTTCTCACATCGAGAGTTGGTGCAAACTTCGCTGGTGCATCCAAACCCCGTGATATGATACGCTCTATCACACATAAGCCTCCTTATATCTTCCTCAAAACAGCCACCATACCTACCTAGCATGGCATTTCCATAGCCATTCTGAGATATATTGCCATGCAACTTCCACCGTTCCTTTCTTATGACATACATCATCATTGTCATATTGCTTTGCATGATCATATAGCTGACATAGTATTTGTGGCTCAGCCACCGTTCATCATTTTTATACATGTTACGCTAGCATCATTGCACATCCTGGTACATTGCCAGAGGCATTCATATAGAGTCATATTTTTGTTCTAGTATCGAGTTGTAATGTTGAGTTGTAAGTAAATAGAAGTGTGATGATCATCATTATTAGAGCATTGTCCCAGTGAGGAAAGAATGGTGGAGACTAATGAGTCCTCGAAAAAGTGGGGATGAGGTCCATGAGACCGTTCTAAAAAAAGAGGCGAAAAAAAGAGGCCATGAAAAAAAATGAGAGAAAAAGAGAGAAGGGGCAATGTTACTATCCTTTTCCACACTTGTGCTTCAGAGTAGCACCATGTTTTTCATATAGAGAGTATCCTATTTTGTCACTTTCATATACTAGTGGGAATTTTTCATTATAGAACTTGGCTTGTATATTCCGATGACGGGCTTCCTCAAATGCCCGAGGTCTTCATGAGCAAGCAAGTTGGATGCACACCCACTTAGTTTTCATATTGAGCTTTCATACACTTATAGCTCTTAGTGCATCCGTTGCATGGCAATCCCTACTCCTCACATTGACATCAATTGATGGGCATCTCCATAGCCCGTTGATTAGCCTCGTTGATGTGAGACTATCTTCTTATTTTTGACTTCTCTTATTTACCTCTACCACCACACACTATTCCACCCATAGTGCTATATCCATGGCTTGCGCTCATGTATTGAGTGGGAGTTGAAAAAGCTGAAGTGCGTTAAAAAGTATGAACCAATTGCTCGGCTTGTCATCGGGGTAGTGCATGATAAATACTTTGTGTGAAGAAGATGGAGCATGACAGGATTATATGATTTTGTAGGGATAACGTTCTTTAGCATTTTTATTTTGAAAGGCATGATTGTTTATTAGTATGCCTGGGTATTGATGTCTTTATATCAAATTATAGACTATTGCTTTGAATCATTAGGATCTTATTATTCATACCGTAAGATAAAGATTACATGATGAAACATGATAGGTAGCATTCCACATCAAAAATTCCGTTTTTATCATTTACCTGCTCGAGGACGAGCAGGAATTAAGTTTGGGGATGCTTGATACGTCTCAACGTATCTATAATTTTTTATGGTTCCATGCTATTATAGTATCAATCTTGGATGTTTTTATATGCAATTATATATCATTTTTTGGGACTAACCTATTAACCTAGTGCCCAATGCCAGTTGCTGTTTTCTGCTTGTTTTTAGCTTTTCAGAGAATCTGTACCAAACGAAGTCCAAATGCCACGAAACTTTTTGGAGATTTTTTTCTGGACAAAAGAGACCTTGGAAGCTTCGGGAGGAGGCCAGAAGCGTCACAAAGGCTTCACAAGGCAATAGGGCGAGGCCCAGGGGGGTAGGCGCCGTGTTGCCTTGTGGGGCCCACATGACTCCGTTTGACCTAATTCCACTTCTATAAATTCACAAATATTCGGAAACCATCACAGAGCCAGAAGAGAAAACCTTTCTGCCGCCGCAAGCCTCTGTTCTTCCGTGATCCCATCTGGAGGCCTTTTCCGGTACTCTGCCGGAGGGGGAATCGATCACGGAAGGCTTCTACATCAACCTTGCTGCCCTTCCGATGATGTGTGAGTAGTTTACCACAGACCTACGGGTCCATAGCTAGTAGCTAGATGGCTTCTTCTCTCTCTTTGATCTTCAATACCATGTTCTCCTTGATGTTCTTGGAGTTCTATCCGATGTAATCTTCTTTTGCGGTGTGTTTGTTGGGATCCGATGAATTGTGAGTTTATGGGTCAGATTATTCATGAGAAATATTTGAGTCTTCTCTGAACTCTTTTATGCATGATTAAATATAGCTTTGTATTTCTCTCCGATCTATCGATTTGGTTTGGCCTACTAGATTGATTTATCTTGCAATGGGAGAGGTGCTTTGTGATGGGTTCAATCTTGCGGTGCTCAATCCCAGTGATAGAAGGGGACATGACACGTATTTGTATTGTTGCCATTAAGGATAAAAAGATGGGGTTTATTCATATTGCTTGAATTTGCTTCTCTACATCATGTCATCTTGCTTAAGGCGTTACTTTGTTTTATACTTAATACCCTAGATGCATGCTCGATAGTGGTCAATGGGTGGAGTAATAGTAGTAGCTGCAGGCAGGAGTCGGTCTACTTGTCTCAGACGTGATGTCTATATACATGATCATTGCCATGAATCCGTCATAATTATTTGCTTTTCTATCAATTGCCCAACAGTAATTTGTTTACCCACCGTATGTTTCTGTGCTCAAGAGAGAAGCCTCTAGTGAAAACTATGGCCCCCGGGTCTATCTTTATCATATAAAAAAACCTAAAAAATACCTTGCTGCAATTTATTTACTTTTATTTTTATTAGTATTTTAGTTTATCTATTTATCTCTATCATATTTAATCCTTGCAAATAACCGCTAAGAGGATTGACAACACTCTTATTTGCGTTGGGTGCAAGTGTTTGCTCTTGTGTGTGCAGGTGCGCTTAACGGAATTTGCTTGGTTCTCCTATTGGATTGATAACCTTGGTTCTTAACTGAGGGAAATAATTATCTTTACTATACTGCATCATCCTCTCCTCTTCGGGGAAATACCAACGTAGACTACAAGTAGCAGGCTCCTCTTTGTGCGTGATACGTCTCCAACGTATCTATAATTTTTGATTGTTCCATACTATTATAGTATCAATCTTGGATGTTTTATATGCAATTATATGCCATTATATATCATATTTTGGGACTAACCTATTAACCTAGTGCCTAGTGCCTAGCGCCAGTTGCTGTTTTTTGCCTGTTTTTTGTGTTTTCAGAAAATCATTATCAAACGGAGTCTAAACGAAGAAAAAACTTTGGATTAATTTTTTTCTGGACCAGAAGAAACCCTAAAAGCTTCGGGAGAAGACCAGAGGAGCCACGAGGAAGCGGCAAGTCCAGGAGGCGCGCCCCCAGGCTTGTGGGCCCCTCGTGGCACCTCTTCACCTAATTCCAGCGCTATAAATTCCAAAATATTCCCCGTATACCAGAAAGACAGAAGAGAAAACCTTTCCGCCGTCGCAAGCCTCTGTTCTTCCGCGATCCCATCTGGAGGCCTTTTCTGGTACTCTGCCGGAGGGGGAATCGATCACGGAGGGCTTCTTCATCAACCTTGCTGCCCTTCCGATGATGTGTGAGTAGTTTACCATAGACCTACGGGTCCATAGCTAGTAGCTAGATGGCTTCTTCTCTCTCTTTGATCTTCAATACCATGTTCTCCTCGATGTTCTTGGAGTTCTATCCGATGTAATCTTCTTTTGCAGTGTGTTTGTTGGGATCCGATGAATTATGAGTTTATGATCAGATTATTCATGAGAAATATTTGAGTCTTCTCTGAACTCTTTTATGCATGATTGTTATAGCTTTGTATTTCTCTCTGATCTATCCGTTTGGTTTGGCCAACTAGATTGATTTATCTTGCAATGGGAGAGGTGCTTTGTGATGGGTTCAATCTTGCGGTGCTCAATCCCAGTGACAGAAAGGGACATGACATGTATTTGTATTGTTGCCATTAAGGATAAAAAGATGGGGTTTAATCATATTGCTTGAGTTTACTTGTCTACATCATGTCATCTTGCTTAAGGCGTTACTCTGTTTTATACTTAATACCCTAGATGCATGTTGGATAGCGGTCGATGGGTGGAGTAATAGTAGTAGATGGAGGCAGGAGTCGGTCTACTTGTTTTGGACGTGATGCCTATATACATGATCATTGCCATGAATCCGTCATAATTATTTGCTTTTCTATCAATTGCCCAACAGTAATTTGTTTACCCACCGTATGCTATGTGTTCGAGAGAGAAGCCTCTAGTGAAAACTATGGCCCCCGGGTCTACTTTTACCATCTATTAAATCCAAAAATACCTTGCTGCAATTTATTTACTTTTATTTTCTTTTGCAATTTACTTTATCTATCTATCACTATCAGAATTATTCCTTGCAAATAACCGCTAAGAGGGTTGACAACCCTCTTATTTGCGTTGGGTGCAAGTGTTTGCTTTTGTGTGTGTAGGTGCTGCTAACGAGGTTCTGTGTGGTTCTCCTACTGGATTGATAACCTTGGTTCTTAACTGAGGGAAATACTTATCTCTACTATACTGCATCATCCTCTCCTCTTCGGGGAAATACCAACGCAGTCTACAAGTAGCAGTGCGGATCCGTCCATTCCGCCGTGAAATCTGCCAAGACTGCACCCTTTATCGTCCTTGTGGTGAGGAATTCCAGCTCGAAGGCCTGCAGCTCAATGTTCCATTCGGCGACACGGCCAGTGGCGTTGGGGCTGTGCAGGACTTGCTCCAGGGGATAAGACGTGATCACCTTGATGGGGTGGCCCTGGAAGTAGTGGCGCAGCTTCCTGGAGGCGACGAGGAGCGCGAGAAGGAGCTTCTGCTGCATGGGGTACCGCTCGCGTGCATCCTGCAGCACCGTGCTGACGAAGTAGACGGGGTGCTCGACGAGATGCGTAGTCGTAGGTGTGTCGGCATGTTCTCCAGGAGGCTCGGGAGGCAGCTCGTCAGGGGCCTCCTGAGGAGGGTCCCCAGCAGGCACGGGTGCAGTCTCGGGAGGTGCTGGCACGGCCTCGGGAGGTGCTGGTGCGGCCTCAGGAGGCGCAGGTGCAGCAGGCTTCTTCTTAGCAGGAGCAGGCTCCTCTCGTTCCACCACAAGGGCCGCGCTGGCCGTCTGGGGGGTGGCCACCAAGTATAGGAGCAGGGGCTCCCGAGGGCGCGGGGCGACCATGACGGGGGGGGGGGGGCTTGTCAGGTACTTCTTGAGGTCCTCGAAGGCTGCATCAGCTTCGGAAGTCCACTTGAAGTGGCCCGATCTCTTCATGAGCTTGAAGAACGGCAGGGCCCTTTCGCCGAACTTGAAGATGAAACGCCCAAGCGAGGCCATGCATCCCGCGAGGCGCTACATTTCCTTGAGGTTCCGGGGAGGCCGCATCTGCTCGATGGCCTTGATCTTCTCGGGGTTGGCTTCGATGCCGCGGTGGGAGACCAGGAAGCCAAGCAGCTTGCCTGAAGGGACTCCGAAGACGCACTTGGCGGGGTTGAGCTTGAGGTTGACCTTGCACAGGTTGTCAAAGGTTTCTTCGAGATCCGTGATGAGGGAGCACGACTTGCAGCTCTTCACGACGATGTCGTCAACGTAGGCCTCTGCATTCCTTCCCATCTGGGGCCCCAAGGCAATACGCATCAGCCTCTAGAAGGTAGCCCCCGCACTCTTCAGGCCGAAGGGCATGCGGATGTAACAGTACACTCCACAGGGGGTGACGAAGGCCGTCCTTTCTTTATCTTCCTTCGCCATCTTGATCTGGTGGTAGCCTGAGAAGGCATCCAGGAAGCAAAGCAACTCGCACCCAGTGGTGGAGTCCATGATCTGGTCGATTCGCGGCAGCAGAAAGGGGTCCTGGGGGCAGGCCTTGTTGAGGATGGTGAAGTCGACGCACATCCGCCCCTCGCCGCTGTGCTTGGGGACGACGACAGGGTTGGTGAGCCACTCGGGATGGCGCACCTCAGGGATGACCCCTGCCTCTTGCAATTTCTCAACTTCTTGAACGATGAACTTTTGCTTCTCGGGCGCTTGGCGCCATGCCTTTTGCTTGACGGGGCGTGCGTTTGGGCACACCGCTAAGTGGTGCTCGATCACCTCCCTCGGCACACCGGACAAATCTGGTGCTGTCCATGCGAACACATCAGCATTCGCCCAGAGGAAGGCGACGAGCGCGCCTTCCTATTTGGGGGAGAGGTCATTGCCGATGATGAAGGCGGGCCCGGAGCCACTGCCGTCCACCGACACTTTCTTCGTCTCGGCGCGTGCCTGAGAAAACAGCTGCTTCTACTTCGCGGGTGCGGCCTCGGGAGGCCCGACGTCGTCCTCGTCGGCGGGGTGAGTAGTGGCGGTAGCCTTGTAGGCGCGCTCGAGGGAGCGTACTGCATCCTTCTCGTCGCAGCGGACGGTGATGGTGTCGCTGCAGCCCGGCATCTTGAGGACGTTGTAGGCGTGGTGGGTCACCACCATGAACTTGGCGAGCGCGGGGTAGCCTAAGATGGCGTTCTAGAGCAAGCCAATATGCGCCACGTCGAAGTCGATGAGCTCGGTGCGGTAGTTCTTGCGGGTGCCAAAGGTGATGGGAAGGCGTACTTGCCCCAGAGGCAGGGTGGAGCCATCGGTCGTGCCTGAGAAGGGCCTCATCGGCATCAGGCGCTCGTAGGGTGCTTGGAGCTTCTCGAAGGTCTCGATGGAGATCACGTTGAGGCCTGCGCCACCGTCGACGAGCGTCTTGGTGACGGCGACGTTGTTGATGGTGGGAGTGCACAGCATGGGGACGGTGCCCACAGCCCTCGTGGACTTGGGGTGGTCGCTGGAGTCGAAGGAGATCGCGTACTGAAGGGGCTGAGAAGCCTTAGGCCCCAGAAGGGCCGCGTTCACCTCGCGAGAGAACTGCATGAAGTGGCGGTTGGATGAGGGGGCCTGGGCCCTGCCGAGGATGCATGCCACCTCGCGAGGCTCCTGGTAGCCCCCAACATTCTCGTCAGGGAGGTTGCCGTTGTTCCTGCCAGGTGGCGGTGGGGCAGCGTTGGCCTGAGAGTTGGCCTGACGCGGCTGGTTCTGCCAGCCTTGCCGGAAGTTGTTGATGCCGTCGTTGCCGCGGTCTCCCCAGCGGTTGCCACTGTGGCTGCCTCCGCGGCCCGCACCGCGATCATTGCTGTTGCCGCGCCCGTCCTGGTGGCTGTCGCGAAGCAGCTTGAGCTCGTGGCAGTCCTCGGTGCTGTGAGAATGCATGTTGTGGTAGACGCAGAAAGGGTGGCCATCTTTCTTGGCTTCGTCGCGGTCGTGGCCGCGCTTCTGCTCAGGCTCCGCCGCAAGCACGATGGGGCCCTTACGCTTGGCGTCATTGCTCTTGGCCTTGGCGGCATGAGGCGCCACATCTGGGTCGTTGTGGGTGAAGAGGCGGCCCTCTTCAGTGTCACAGCCCTAGCATTTGTTTGTAAATAGCTGCATCAGCATCCATGCATCATGTTAAAATTCAAATGAATTTGAAATGGGGAATGTTCAAACCCTAGCACCCCTTTGAACAACTAGGATAAACTGAAAATATTTTCAATAAACCCAAAATGCCCTTCAGAAAAGTTCATCATTTTTGAAATGGGTGAAAACCTCTGCCAAAAATGGTGCACATTTTCTAGGTCATTTCTGGATTTTTGAATTAAATCTTAGTGTATTTGAATTTGGGCATTTAATTGCTATAATTATTTTAAATGCTCAAATAATTCTGAAACTAAATGTGGGACACTAGAATAACTCAAAATGTGCCCACAATTTATTTCAGGCGTTTTAAAAATGATTTAGTATTTTTACTAAATCAAATAGAGCAAAATTAATAGGAAAACAGAAAGAAATAGAAAAGAGAGAGAGAAGAACTCACCTGGGCACTCATCTGGCCGGCCCAGCCCAACAGGCCCATGTGCCAGTCGTCCTCAACCTCTGCCAGTAGGCAGAGGCGAGACCGAGCACGGCGCTCGGCGCGCGCGCCACGCCACCACCCTGCATGCTTGCCTCCCCCTGCCAGCGTGACGCCGCAGATAACGCCTCCGCCGCCGTCCCGATCAAGCCGACCCGCTGAGTCGCCCTCTCCCTCGCTCCTCTGCTTCTCCCCTCCATGGTCGAAGCCACCGCAAGCTCGCCGTCGTGAACGCCGTAGCCACCGCCTTCCCCTCGTCCCCTCGAGCCATCCACGAGCTCTGCCACTTCGTCCCCGACCTCCTCACTGAGCCACGCAATGCTGGACGCCCCCGAACGCCGTCACCACCGTCGTCTTCAACCTCCGGCCTCCGAGATCGCCGGCAACGCCACGACGCCATCCGACCTCCCCCGAGCTCGCTGAGACTGCCGAACGATCCACTGTGAGCTCCTGCGTGGATCCCCTCCTTTTTCCCCCTCGTTCTCGAGCCGTAGCCATCAGCCCCTTGACAACCGAAACCCACCGCCACTTGAGCTCATCGCCGCCGACGCTCCGATGACCAAATGGTCACCCCGGCGTGTCCATCGCACTCACCTCAGCGCATGGTGCCTATCTAGCCCCTTGCTTCGCTCGTTTGCGAGCCACAGCGCCAACCCCGCACTCACCCGAGCTCCAGCCGCCGCCAAACATGCTCGCCACCATCGATTCCGGCCATCGCAGGCCCGGCCATCACCACCAGCTGACGCGGCTCACGCCCAGGAGCACGTAGGAGCAAACCGTGCATCGAACGGAGCCCTGTATGCGAAACCCGAAGCTCTCCACCGTCTCGGGCCTCGCCGGCGGCTAAACGCCGGTGGGTTTGACCCCACCTAACCGGATTTGACTCCTCTGGAGTCAATGACATGTGGGCCCTGCCCCTGGCTAATTTTAGTTTAGGGTTTAAATTAGTGCTAATCACCTTTGTTAACTAATTAGTCACTGACCAGTGGGCCCCACTGGCCAGGTTTGACCTGGAGCGGCTGAGTTGACCTGCTGACCCAAGGATGATGTCATGCTGATGCAGTAAATCATTTTTTGGATTTAGTTTAATTTAAAACAGACATGAAATTCCAGAAAATGTTATAAACTTCAAAAAATCATATAAAATCAACCATAGCTCAGATGAAAAAGATTTATATATGAAAAATGATTAGAAAAATCCAATCTATCCAATGGTACTGTTTTCATGCATGTTTGAACAACTTAAAATTGCTGTATAAAACAATTTGAATAATTGGCATTTGAAATGTCTTATATGGAGTTTGAATTCGAACCTTGGGTTCGAACCAACTCCATTTAAATTGTTGCTAGTTGCATTAGCCCAATCAACAGCATGTTGCCATGTCATGATCATGCATCATATTGTTGCATTGCATTGATTGTGTTCCTCCTCTGTTTGCTGGTGTTTGTTCCTTCTCGGTAGAAGACGGTTCCGACATCGTGATCGTTGACACCGATGAAGAGCTAATAGCTATACTATCTTTAGAAGTTCCAGGCAAGCAAACCCCCCTTGATCACTCCGATACAATCCGACTCTCTCGCTCCTGCTCTCTTTTATTGCATTAGGACAACAACGATTCAACTGTTACTTGTTGCGATAGTTGAACCCATTCCTCTGCATGACATGTCTTTGCCACAGTAAATAGTTAAACCTCCTAGCATGAGTAGGAATTGCTTGAGCCATGTTGTGCCTACTCATCCATGCTTGCTTGTTATGCCTGCTATGCTTAGAGTTGTGTCGGGTCTGATCCATGTGGGCGATGAATTGGAATGGTTGTGTTCATGTCATACCGTGTGAGAGCTAAGTGTGTGAACACGATTTGGTAAAGGTAGCGATGAGAGGCCATGTAGGAGTACATGGTGGGTTGTCTCATTGAGACCGTCCTCAGGAACTGAGTTCTGTGTTTGTGATCCAAGACAGTTACTACCACACATTGGGATCCTTAATTGACTCTCTCAACTTATTAATTGCCTTGATCTCTGTCCAGGAGTTGCAACTAGTTTCTGGTGTTTGTAGGATATGTGTTGGCGGCCGTGCATAGCGCTGACCTTAGGGGTGGGCTATGATGCGGTAGAGACACCGAGGCACGGTGTACCAAGTGACACCCGAATGGTGCTCTTGGGACCCTGCACTCATCGTTTGGGGCCGTGATAGAAACTTCGGCCGGATTTCCTTTGCGGATACAACCTCAAATAGGCGATAAACCTGGACTAGAGTCTTGTGTGGTTAGTTAGGTCGTGGCCGACACCCTCGCCAGGCTTCCGCTTGAAGGTTGCCGAGATACATGACGTGTATATGGTGATAAGTGGTGAGAGCATGTGTGAAGAAGTACACCCCTGCAGGGTTAATGATCTATTCGAATAGCCACGTCCGCGGATATGGACTACTTGGAAGCTTACATTGTTCATAGACAACTTAAATGGATGCTCTAAAATGCGCAAGATAAGTGTGAGTGTTATGGATGGCCTTCTCATAGGGAGACGGGAGCGGATCCATAGTGGTGTATTATTGTGGTGACTATGTGGACTCGTGTACGCTCTCTCACCCCAAAGAAGTTACTGGTAGTCGTGGTACAGGATAGCCACTGAGTCAAAGCTGGCTTGCTGCAGTTAAACTCCACAACCCCATTGTTGATACTGATGCATATGTAGATAGTTCTGATGTAAGTCTTGCTGAGTACCTTTGTACTCACGGTTGCTAATTTATGTTTTTGCAGAGGAGACGTTAGTCTCACTAGTGGTTTCAACGACGAGTTCGATGTTGACCGAGTAGCTTGGGAATCCCAGACAGAGGTCTGGTTCCTATGGAGGGTCTTGTAGATAGACAGGCTTTCTAGCCTTCTTTCTTTTCAGCTGTCTGTACTCAGACAGGTTTATGCTTCCGCTTGTTGCTTGTATGACTTTGTATGTTGGGTCATGTGACCCCTGTTTGTAATATCACGTTATGTATGGCTCTTCGGAGCCTCTTAAATAAATACTTTGAGTCGTAGAGTTATGTTGTGATGCCATGTTGTATCTACACATATCATACATATTGTGTGTATGTTTTGAAATGCATTGGTATGTGTGGGATTCGACACCTAGTTATCTGCTTTGGTAGCTTTCCATACAGGGAAATGCCTCCTAGTGCTTCCACTGAGCCTTGGTAGTTCGCTACTGCTCCGGAACACATGGATTGACCGACATGTATCCTTCTTTGCTCCTGTGTCTGTCCCTACGGGGAAATGTCACGCGGTGTTACTGGAGTCCTGATAGCTTGCTACAGCCCAGTTACACACGCTGATGACCGACACGTGCATTGCTGGGTTACCTATGTCTGTCCCTGTACGTTTGTGCCACCTTGGTTTATGACTAGTTATGTCGACCCGGGTTCTCTGTCATATGGATGCTAGCATCACAATCATATATGTGAGCCAAAAGACGCAAATGGTCCCGGCCAAGGTAAAGGCGGCAGCCGTGGGTTACCGTGCGTGATGCCGCAAAGTGATATGATGTGTCTTATGCTAGATCGGTGTGACTTAGGATCAGGGTCCCGACATTCAGCCTTGGCACACCTGTTGGCGAGGTCGAACAGCTCGACCGCGGTGTCGAGCTTGTCGTTGATGGCAAGCTTCTCACGCATCCTGACGTCCGTGACACCGGAGGAGAATGCGGAGATGATCGCGGTGTCGGAGGCGCGAGGGATCCTGTTGCGCACTTGGCTGAAGCGCTGGATGTACTTGCGGAGGGTCTCGTCAGGCCACTGGCGCACGGCGCGCAGGTCATTGAGCGTGAGAGGGCGCTCGTACGTGCCCTTGAAGTTGGCGACGAACTGCCGGCACAGTTCGGGCCATGAGGAGATGGAAGCTTTGGGGAGGTTCATGAGCCACGAGTGCGTGGCGTCCTTGAGCGCCATGGGGAACCAGTTCGCCATGACCTTGTCATCACCGCCAGCAGCTTCGATGCCCAGGGTGTAGAGCTGCAGTAACTTCGTGGGGTTGGGGGCGCCGTCGTAGCGGGGAGGCAACTCCGGCTTGAACTTCGCAGGCCACACCACGCGGCGCAGCTTGCGAGTGAAGGCGCGGCAGTCCCCGCTGTTGGAGGCGACGCCACCGGCGAGAGTGGCGCGGTTCTGGCGTTTGGCCGCAACGACGTCCTGGATGGTGAGGTCTTGGTGCTGGCGCTGCTGCTTGAGGATCACGCACGCGTCTGGCGTCGCGTGCCGGACGATCTGGCAACTGGCGTCATCGTGGTCCGGCGAGGACATGCCGCGGGACAGCTCCTGCGCGCGTGCACCGCGGCGATGTCCCGCTCTGTCGCCCAATGGAGGAGGAGGAGGACGTGCACTGTGCTCCGCCTCCGCGCCACGAGGCGACGGAGACGGGAGAGAGAGGGAGGGCGCCGGAGTGTCTCCGACGGTGTTGACGAGCTTGGTGATGCGCGCGAGCCAGGCGTCGTAACCGGCCTCAGTCGGGCGGTAGCGCAGCAGCTCACGCGCCATGAGCAGCGCGGCCTGCGGGTCCGGCGGGTCGCGACGAGCGAGCGAGGATGCCGTGGCGTTACAAGCAGGTGGCTGCATAGACGGGTGGAGAGAGGTTGCTCTTCTCCCCCCCCGCGGGCTCGGTGGCAGCGCCGGCGCGCCCGCGGCGGTTGTCATTGGCGACGGGCTCAGTGCGGACCATCCTGGCGGCCCTGCGCAGAGCGCGCTCGCGTCGGGCGTCGGCCATGTCGATGTTGAGGTAGAAGGAGCGGAAGCTAGCCCCCTACCTGGCGCGCCAAATGTCGGAAGAAGGGCTCCGGGGACCCTGGTTCGAAGACTGGGGGCCTGCTCCACCACCTACCAACCGACGGTGACCACAGCGAGGCTACGGCGAGCGGAGCGCGGCGAGAGCACACACACACACAGGGCACAGCAGGGACACGAGAGCTACCCAGGTTCGGGCCACCAAGCGGTGTAAAACCCTACTCCTGCTTGTGTTTGAGATTATTGTGGACGAGAGTGCTCTCGCGTACAAGGTAGAAGAAGGTGGAATCGATCCCCTCTAAGGTAGCAGCACTGCCCCTTTTATAGCCGCCTCGGTCCTCTTCCCCCGAAAATGTTGGCGGGAAGGGTTGCCACACAACGGCAATTCAAAGGGGGACAGGCGCACAGTCTTATCCTGACAAAAGGTGGTCTTCGCCTGCAAAGAGGCTATCCATGACGCGCTGCTGGGCTCGGCGGTGACATCCACCCTGGCGTGCTTCGTCGTCGTGGTCACCTTGCACCAAATAGGCAAGCTTTGGGACTTGCTTTGTGGGAGGGCAGCTGGTGCTGTCCCTTTATCACCAAAGAGGAAATCCTCCCTGGCCACACCTGCTGGTACGGCTCCTGTCGCTGTCGTCGTCTAGTGCGGGCGCGTCACCCGTGTGGTGGGCACGTGACCGCGCGGCCAGCGCCAAGCGGCTCCTCGCGCGGCTGGCCTCGGGAGGCCACCTCGCGAGGCTGCCTGCCATTGCTGGTGGTCTTCGATGGGTCCGCTCCTCGAGGGGGATCTTCGTGAGGCCAGCGCCTCGTGAGGTGTCTTGCTTCGCGACGGCCACAGTTGGGTCGCCTCTTGGGCCTTTGCCAAGCGTTTCTTCCTGGGCCGCAGGCAGACAGCCCGTGGTACCCTGGTTCCCACTGGGCCGACAGACTCCAGCGGGCCTAGACTTCATCAGCAGCCACCCCGACGATATGTTGATAGTCATCATCTCCCTCCTCCCAATCAAAGATGGTGCACAGACAAGCGTCCTCTCCCGGCGGTGGCGCCCCCTATGGCACTCCACCCCTCTCGACCTCATCAACGTCCACAAGCTCTGCCATGGCTATCGCAAAAGCTTGGACGCATTGTCCTAGATCCTCAGCATGCACCGTGGCCCAATCAGAGGCCTTATCACGGGCAAGTTCCGTTCCAACGGCAAGGACCGAGCCAAGCTTGACGAGTGGTTCCTATCCCCCGCCCTAGATCAGCTCGAGGAGCTCAGTTTTAATGATGGACATATGCGCTCGCTGCCACCGTCCGCGCTCCTCCTCGTGCCCACGCTGTGCCTCACCAGGTTCATGAACTGCCATTTCCCCCCGATTATTGACGCGCCCGCTCTTTTTCTCCCTCGACTGAAGCACCTCGAGCTCGTCGTCGTCTGCATCCCCAAGAAGGACATGGAGCGCCTGCTCCGCGGCTGTACTGCGCTCGAGTACCTTCTTCTTCAGGCGATCAATGGGTTGAGTAGCCTCCACATCACCTCCATGACTCTCCGGACAATTTATGTGTCTTGCTGGTACTGTAACAAGAGATCACATAAGGTGTATCACGATATGGTCACTCAGGACATGCCTTTACTTGAGAGATTACTTGTAGTTGATCAACAAGGTCCAACAAGAATCAGTGTCATTTTTGCGCCGAAATTGACAGTGGTGGGCTACTCGTCTGTCAAATTCTCTGAACTTGTTATTGGATCCATATCCGTTCAGGTACAACAGTCTCCTTCTTCTTGAAATTAACATTTTTTCTAATTTTGAAGATGTATATATGTTCGTCTGTCATCCAAAAAATGATTGCGACAGGCTTGACCCCGTATCTGCGCACAGTGAAGATCTTGGCACTAGAATCTATCGGCCTCGACCTCGACAAAGTCGTCAGATTCCTGTGATGCTTTTCGTGCCTGGAGAAGCTATATATCGAGGTGATGCTCCTTTCCTGTTAAATGCTAACCACAAGGGAGTTCAATTTTTTGTACCTTTTCCCAAGTTTACAATGACAAATGTACTATGATTTCTAAAGGAATTTTGGAGGATTTCAGTACATAGATGTTTTTTCCTATAGCGGTCGCTTGATTCATATGGATACAATCCATAAGTATTTCTCCTTTGGATTCATATGTACTAGTTTTCATAGGAAAATTTCCATCCACTCCAACCTCTTGTGAAGAAGCCTACGTTTTCCTAGAGTGTAATCAAACGCCCATGTTAATCATGTAGGATCGAAGATGGCATGTCACTCTATTCGTGTATTTTAGAAATCCTGCAAATCAAAGAGGCCTGCAGTGTTCAAAACTACATGTAGGCACTAATACGTTCTCTTCTTTTGCAGATACAATTAGGCACGGTAGTGGATAATGTGATACAATATAACAATCCGATCGAATGCCTTGATCTCCATCTCTCAGAAATTATTTTGAACTCCTACTGAGGGACCTTACCAGAGATTATATTCGCCAGGTTCTTTGTTATGAGAGCAAGTGTGCTAAAGGTAATGAGGTTTGCCCTACATTTATCGCGCAAACCTGAATGGTTTGCTGATCAGCGCCAGCAGCTATGGCAGAATGGAAAAGGCTCTGCAGAAGCTAAATTTCATTTTGGAAGTTCAGTTGACAGAGTACTCGGAAGTCATTATGTCAAGCCCATACATGACTTGTCAGTGGCTGATCCCTTTGCATAAATGTTGAGGTGGCGAAACTAATTGTAATATCAGTTTGAACCTCTCATATGTTCATGTTCAGCTGATCGGCACTGGCGTCTACAGCCGCATGAGCTGAATTTCATTTATAATATCAGTTTGAACGTTGTAAACTTTGATTTAGAGCCTTGTAATATTTCTGGAATTTGTGGTAAAAACGTTGAAATGGCATCGTATGAGACTCGTACATTGGTAGTACTATTTTGACCTTAATATGCAATGGACGATTAATATATGGACCTTAATGGACATGATTTTATTTACCATTCTCGAATGTGTTTCCCCTGTCGATCTCATCGCAGACGATCTATATTGCATACTCAGACAGCGATCTTCGACATTATTGCACGCAGGTGCTTATATGAGGTGCTAAATAAGCACATTAAATAGCTTAGAAACTGTACTCCCCAATGCATAGGTGCTTAGCTTCTTCTAGCTATGCTTCCTTCCTTTAAGAGCATGGTTAATAGTACAGCCAGTTGCTGGCTATATGATGTTGCCATGTCATATATAGCCAAGCTTATACCCGGCAAGTACAATAGTTAGATGTAAATAAGTACTACTTTATTGATACATGACCCACCTCTCTCTCTCACAAAGTCTCTAGGAGCACGTGCTGCAGCCAGCTGTTAGTTTGTAGCCCGCTTCTCTTCTCTCTCCTCTTCTCTCTCTGCCAACTAAGCAAAAATATATTATTTAAAGTCTTACAGCCCTTCCACGTCACCTTATTATACTTGCTCTAATGATTTAGCAACTAAAGTTCTTCATGCAGTGGTGGGCTTCTTTCATTTAAATGTTTTGCCTAGGTTCACGCACTTGGCATTGTTTCTTCCTGGGGTCACCACACTCATCTCTCTCCTCTTAATTAACTTGCCACATCATATTTTTCGCCTACGTGGTAGGCTTAGCAATTGTACAAGGTGGAGCATTGGGAGGAGCCTAAGTCATTCCACACACTTCATTTTTGCAAAGCTTTTGCCAATAAACGCCCACGATTGGCCTGTCTTCGAGCCGACGCGTGGTCAAACGAGCCGGGCGGGAAGCTTGCGCGGTTGCGCGCGGTAACATGCGCGGTTGCGCGGAAACAGGCTCATCAATGATACATTGGTGCCTCTTTGAGCCCACGCGTGGCCAAACGAAACGCGTGTGCTGTGCTCAAGCTAGTGTGCACTGTAATCCTCCGCCGGGAATGATGTGACTAGACGTGCCGATTACGGGCCGTCCGGCCCCCATTTATTACAGCGGCCATTTAACCTTTGTGTCTCTTCAACCTTTCGATCGTGCCCCAGTATTGCAAGAAGCACACCCACGATGACAAATACAGAGAGGGTATCTGCGCGGCTCCAATGGCGCTCCCAGCAGCTGCCGACGACGAGCGGCAGTTCACCATGCATGCCGTAGTGGACACCCACAGAAGGTTCACGGAGCTCTCGGTGGTGTACACCAACAACCCGATCTAGGTGGAGAACTCCATCCACACTATGGAGCTATTGCTTGCTGCGGAGAAGTACAAGGTGGTCGGGTTCGACCTCGAGTACACCCGCGCTCGTGTCGGGTCTTGTCACAAGGTCGCCGTCGCCCAGATGTGCGTGCACAATCACGTCCTCGTCTACCATTACTGCCTGGGCACAAGGCCTTGCGAGCGTTTTGCCAGGTTTGTCAACATCCCCCACTACAAGTTCGCTACGGTGGACATCACCAACGATGTAAAGGTGCTCAAGAATTCGGGCATCGCCTGCCAGAATCTTGTCGACATCCAGGGCCAATACAAGATCTGGGGCAGCAAGAAGCATGAGAAGGACTCACTGATTCACCTCGCCAAGGCCATCATCGACCCCGACTATAGAGACATGAAGGATTCCTGCAACAAGGACAAGTGTGCCTGGCACTCGGCCTGGATGGAGAAACTCGACGAAGCTCACGTCGTGTACGCGGCCAAGGAGGCATACACGAGCTACGAGATGTACAGGCGGATCGTTGACATGAGGGAGTGCCTCCTTCTTCCCCAAAACGGCCAGGGATCCAGCCGGAAGCAGCATCGTCACAACAAGAAGTAGATGATTGGATGATCATTTCTCCTAGTTTAGTATGCCTGTAATTGTTTACTTTGGTGTGTGTAGTCACTTATGTAATTGGATGTTTAATTTGGTTATGCAATCATGTTCTTATAAGTATATATGTTGTTGTTCTGTAGACAGAGCATAGATGTTGTGTGGACAGAGCAAATCACATCGCCCACGGGCTAAACTAGGGAACCCGTTGGTGATGATTTCATCAATCACTGACAATTGTATACCAGCAATCGTTTGCCCACAACACACACGCCTTATTAGCAGGAATCGTCCGTGTTGTTATCGGTCTTCCCACACATTTATGATTACTGGCCTGTTTGCCGCGTATCACACACATCTCGTTAAGTTCAACCGTTTTTGTTGTTTTGTCTCATCGCAAACAGTTCATCTGAGTGAACCGTATGCCATCTATCGCACACACCTTGATCTGGCTGACCGTTTCTGTTGTGTTGGCTAATCTCAAACAGTTCATCCGAGTGAACTGTATGTCGTATATCGCACACACATTGATCTGGCTGACCGTTTCCGTTGTTCTGGCTCATCGCAAATAGTTCGTATGGATCAAATGTATGCCACGTATCGCACACGCGTCTCTAATCTGAATCGTGCTTGATGTCTCCGCCATCACACACAATTCGTCTTATTGGTGACGGTTTTATTACAATACCGTTTGTGATTCATGCATCGCACATAGTTTGGTCGAAGGGTCTCTGATTCATGTGTCGCGTTAGCAGCATCCTGCAGTAGTGTATAACAGCATGGAACAATAAAAAAATATAGATACGTTGGAGATGTTTCATGCATCTTCACTTTTATCACAAGTCCGGGTTCGACCCTCAAGTCCGTTCTTTGAAACCAACTTGAGGCTCGGGGGCTACTACTTGCTACGCGTTCCCGTCTACTGTTGGCAATTTTTAGTCTTGAGACTGTGTTGTGTCCGAAGAGGGCTACTGGAGGGGACTAGTGTCAAACTAAAGTGTAAATAGAACAAGGGAATAAATAGAGTCGTGACAAACGAACCTCAAAGCCTCTAAGGAGGCCCTTGAAGACCTCGTGCATTCCGGCCTCTACAGACCGAAAGCTGCCCAGCGCTGTGCCGATAAGGGCACGGTGCTCCTCCATGATAGAGGAGCCCGCCAGAGCCACCTCCATCTCCTCGGGCCACCCCTTGTAAACCTGCCCTGGACAGGAGGGGCAGGCGGACCCATCTTGGGTCCACTTGTCTTGACGACGGAGGCGGAGGCCTCCGCCTGCTGTGGCGGCGTTGGAGCCGCCTGAAGGGAAGGCTCGGGTTGGCCGAGCTCGCCTTCCATAACTAGGGGGATCTCCCCCCTGGTCCTTGACGGCCAAGGTGTGAACCTCAGCCGAAGAAATCCCGACGCCCACCCCCATGTCGGTGGTGGCCGGGATTGGGCGGGATGTCGCCTCCCCCAGCCCTTCGGGGGCAGTGGAAGGCATGGTGTGTTCGGCCGGCCCGCTTTTCGCCATAAATGGCGGAGGGAGCCCTTCGACCTCGGCCACTTCCCCGATGTGGATGCGTTGTGGGCTAAAAAAAGGGATTGCTTACATATTGTGCATCAAAATGTGTTTTCATAAGGTCATAGAGGGGGTTCTATATAGAATACCTCCGGGGTGCTGGCCTCGTCTTGCGCGGTTGCGCGAGGACGTCCTCCGACGTGTCGGAGAGGGTGACATGGGCAGTCGCGGCCCGTTGGCCAACTGGTGCGGCCAAGGCCTTGCGCAGTTTCCTGTGGCCCCGAGGATGCTCCTCCTCCTTAATGTCCTCGGACGTCGCCCTCTTCCTTTTCGGGGAAGGCACCCTCTCCTCTTCGACGTCCTCGGATGTCGCCCTCTTCCTCTTCGGAGAGGGCACTTCCTCCTCCTCCTCCACGTCCTCACCCTCGTGGGTAGCGGAGACGTGGGTGTCCTCGGACCTTGCATCCGAGGTGTCCCGAATGCGAATGCCGCCCCTCCCCTTCGGCTATTTCAGCCCCTTGGCCGGAACCACGTATGGTTCCTCGACCAAGAGTGCCTCGAGCTGAGGAGACCTCTCCTCCTCGGGCAGCGGTGCCGGGCACCGCATTTGCTGCGCCCTGGGGGTCCACTTCTGAGAAAAGGAGGGTGAAGTTAGTCATTCTAGCAAGGATGATCAGTAAATGAAATTTTGGGATAATTAAAGATTACCTCACTAGCATCGTGCTCGGCGTCTAAGCCGGGGTCTGCTCCCTCCTGGGAAACTCATTCTTGGACGGCTTGAATAGGACCGTCCACATCCCGTCCAAGGTGGAGCGGAAGAAGCACCGCAGCGTCGGCACGTCCTCTGGCTTGTGAGCCCACATCGGGCTCGCCTGAAGCTGGAGTGGAAGTATACGGCGGTGGAGCATGACATCCACCACGTCCACCAGCTTTATCTTTTTCTTGTCTGCCTGAGTTTTGATCCTCGCTTTCAGCAAGAGAATGTCTTCGGGGGAGCTCCAATCCAGGCTCTTCCTTGTCCAGGAGGCAAGCCTCCTCGGAGGAGCCCCCGTGAACACGGGGACCTCGGCCTCGCATCAGCGAGTGGCTCGGTGATGTAGAACCACTCTCTCTGCCACTCCTTAACTGTTTCCATGAAGGTGCCCTCATACCAGGCGACCTTCTGGATCGTGCTGATCATGGCTCCGCCGCACTTCACCAGTTCAGAGCCGCTTGACTTCGGCTTGATGCCGAAGGTCTTCAGCCATAGGCCGAAGTGCGACTCGATGCGGAGGAAGGCCTCGCAGACGATGATGAACGTCGCGAGGTGAAGGATGGAGTTCGGGGCTAGATGGTGGAAATCTAGCCCGTAGTAGTAGAGCACCCCGCGCACGAAGGGGTGCAGCGGGAACCCCAGACCTCGAACAAGGTGGGGAACAAAGATGACCCTCTCCCCTGGCCGGGGAGTGGGCACTCTCTGGTTCAGCTCTGGGGGCCGGCAGGTGGCTTCGGCAGGGATGTACCCCGCACCCCGCAGCTCCTAGATCACGCTCTCTATGAAGGGAGCCGACCCAATGTCCCTTCAGCGTTGCGTCCGCCATTGCTGGAGGCGGAAGCTTTGGGTGCGCCGAAGGTAATGAGTGGGTTTGGAACTAGATCTGGGCGCTGGAGCTCAGGAGGGAATGTGCAGAGGAGGTGGAATGGGAGCGTGAAAGGCCGCTGCTGCTTCCTCTTTGCTCTTATAGGCCTGTGAAAGGCCAAGAGTCCCCCCTTCTGCTGCGCCGAAAAAATCGCCACGAACCCACAAAAGATGCCATTATGCCCATGGGGTGAAACAAAATCTTGATGATATCCCCCAAAATACGGGCACGATCTCTGTTTTGATGAGACATGCCAATGAGAAAACCGCCTCGGGCCGCGATTCGAGTAACAGTAATTGCCCCGCCCACGTTTGAGTGGTGACATTTCAGTAAAAGTTGTCAATCTAGGTAGTACTGTTCACACCTACCTGGTTGGCCTTCGAGGCTAAGTTATCTTGTGTCCTTGGATGCAAATGAATTTGATTAAAACCATGGTCTGAGGGCGGATTCCTTTAAGAGCAGGTCCAGTTGAAACTTGCAATGGACAAAAAGATCCCGAATTATGGAAAGACTCATCTGGGTGGGAGAACTCGTCTATCAAGCTGAAGACTCCGTAGCCGAATTCAAGATACTAAGGGGAACTCGTCTGTCAAGCCGAAGACTCCAAGGCCGAAGTCATATAACCAAAGTATATCGTTGTCCTCGTCGTAGAAGACCAGTTCGGGGGCTACTGATGGTGTCCTGGACTAGGGGGTACCAACCTAGTTGGCCTACCGTCCATGGGCTGAACCCATGGCCCACCACTCTTACAAGGAAGGACTCCGGAAGCCTCGCAATCTGGCGTGATCAAGATGGACTCTGCCGAAGACTTGACATGTACTCCAAGGACAGCTTCGGCCGCTGGCGTGTGCATCCCTGGATGGGCAACCGACCATGTGTAACCCTAGGTACCCCAGTGTCTATATAAGCTGAGGGGTTTAGTTCGTAGAGACCACGGTCACAATTACAACCACCTAGCCTTAGGGTTAGAACACAAACTTATGATCTCGAGGTAGATCAAGCTTGTACTCAATACATCATCATCAATATAATCAAAGCAAGACGTAGGGTATTACCTCTTTGAGAGGGCCCGAACCTGGGTAAATATTGTCTCCTTCGTCCCCTCTTACCCATAGATCCGAGATCCACAGCTCGGGACCCCCTACCCCGAGGTCTGCGATTTTAGTACCGACACCGGGCGTGAGCCTGAAATACCAATTTCAGCTCCTGGAACATCTCATATGCTCCGTGGTGCTCAAAACGTCTTTTGAGCCCTGGTTCTAAGCCGTAAAGCATGGCGCACTGAACTATCGTGTAGTCATCATTTCTTGTCTGCCAGATGTTCATGGCGTCTACATTGGCGAGAGCGGATGGCACGCCTAGCGGTGCATCAAGGACATAAGCCTTCTGTGTAGCGGTGAGGATAATCCTCAGATTACGAACCCAGTCCGCATAGTTGCTTCCATCATCTTTCAACTTAGCTTTCTCTAGGAACGCATTAAAATTCAGGGGAGCTACATCGCGAGCCATTGATCTACAACATAAACTTGCAAAGACATTTAGGCTAAGTTCATGATAATTGGTTCAGTTAATCAAATTACTAGTGAACTCCCACTTAAATCAACATCCCTCAAGTTGTCTAAGTGTTACATGATCCAAATCAACTAACCCATGCCCGATCATCACGTGAGATGGGGCAATCATCAATGGTGAACATCTCCATGTTGATCATATCTACTATATGACTCATGTTCGACCTTTCGGTCCTCCGTGTTCCGAGGCCATGTCTGTACATGCTAGGCTCGTCAAGTTTAACCCAAGTATTCTGCATGTGTAAAACTGGCTTACACCTGTTGTATGTGAACGAAGAGTCTATCACACCCGATCATCACGAGGTGCTTCAAAATGACGAACTTTCGCAATGGCGCATACTTAGGGAGAACACCTTTTATCTTGAAATTAAGTGAAGGGATCATCTTATAATGCTACCGTCGTCCTAAGCAAAATAAGATGCATAAAAAGATAAACATCACATGCAATCAATATGTGACATAATATGGCCATTATCATCTCGTGCTTTTGATCTCCATCTCCAAAGCACCGGCACGAGCTCCATCATCACCGGCATGACACCATGATCTCCATCATCGTGTCGTCACGTGGTTGTCTCCGCCAACTATTGCTAACTCATAGCGATAAAGTAAAGCAATTACATAGCGTTTAATGATTGACACGCAGGTCATACAATAAAATAAAGTCAACCCTATGGATCCTGCCGATTGCCGTACTCATCGACATGCTAGTCGTGAACCTATTATAAAACATGATCATCTCATACATCAACATATATCACATCACGTTTTGGCCATACCACATCACAACATGCCCTGCAAAAACAAGTTAGACGTCCTCTACTTTGTTCTTGTAAATTTTACGTGGCTGCTATGGGCATCCTATAAGAACCGTTCTTACCTACGGAAAGCCACAACAGTGATATACAAGTTGCCTTTTAACCTTCTACAAGGACCACTCTTGTCAAAACAGATTCAACTAAGGTAGGAGAGACAGACACCCGCCAGCCACTTTTATGCAATACAAGTTGCATGTCAGTCAGTGGAACCGGTCTCTTGTGCGAGGACAAGTAAGGTTGGTCCGGGCCGCTTCATTCCACAATACCGCCGACTCCAGAAATAACAAAAATGGTAAGCAATTTGAACATCCACACCCACAACTTCTTTGTGTTCTACTCGTGCATATACATCTACGCATAGACCTAGCTCTGATACCACTGATGGGTAACGTTGCATGAAAATCAAAAAATTTCCTACGAAACACCCAAGATCTAATCTAGGAGATGCATAGCAATGAGAGGGGAGTGTGTCTACGTACCCTTGTAGACCGAAAGCGGAAGCGTATAAAACGGTTGATGTAGTCGTACTCTTCGCGATCCAATCACGATCCAACCGATCTAGTGCCGAACGGACGACACCTCTGAGTTTAGCACATGTGCGGCTCGGTGACGTCTCGTCCTCCTTGATCCAGCAAGCAAAGGGGGAGAAGTAGATGGGATCACAACCAGCACGACGGCGTGGTGGTGATGGTGGTGGTGGAGCGCCGGCAGGCTTCGCCAAGCCAAATCGGGAGGAGGTGGTGGTAGAAAGGGGGAGGGGCTGTGCCAGGGAAGGGGGTGTGGCTGACCTCCCACCTCCCCACTATATATAGGGGAAGGGGGGGCGCCAGCCCTGGCCCCTCCTCCAAGGGAGGGGGCAGCGGCCTAGGGGGGAGTCCTTGCCCCCAAGGAAAGTGGGGCGCCCCTCCCCACTTAGGGTTTCCTCCCTAGCCGCATGGGCCTGAGGGGGGCTGGTGCGCCTGGCCCAACAAGGCCAGGGCGCCTCCCCTCAGCCCATGCTGGCCTCTGGGAGTGGTGGGACCCACTGGTGGTCCCCCGGAACCCTTCGGTGCCCCCCCGGTACAATACCGGTGGACCCCGAACTTTTCTGAAACCCGAACAAAACTTTCCCATATATAAATCTTTACCTCCGGACCATTCCGAAACTCCTCGTGACGTCCGGGATCTCATCCGGGACTCCGAACAACCTTCGATCACCAATACAAGTATCCCAATACTACTCTAGCGTCATCGAACGTTAAGCGTGCGACCCTGTGGGTTCGAGATCCATGTAGACATGACCGAGACACCTCTCTGGTCAATAACCAATAGTGGGACCTGGATGCCCATATTGGTTCCTACATATTCCACGAAGAGCTTCATCGGTTGGACCATGATGTCGAGGATTCAGTTAATCCCGTATGCAATTCCCTTTGTCCGGCGATATGTTACTTGCCCGAGATTCGATCGTCGGTATCTCCATACCTAGTTCAATCTCGTTATCGTCAAGTCTCTTTACTCGTTCCGTAATACAAGATCCCGTGACTAAACTCATTAGTCACATGAAGCTTCTTGTGATGTTGTATTACCGAGAGGGCCCAGAGATATCTCTCTGCCACACGGAGCGACAAATCCCAGTCTCGATCCATGCAACTCAACACACACCTTCGGAGATACCTATAGAGCACCTTTATGATCACCCAGTTACGAAGTGACATTTGATAGCACACAAGGTATTCCTCTGGTGTCCGGGAGTGACACGATCTCATGGTCTAAGGAATAGATACTTGACATGAAGAAAGCTGTAGCAAATAACTAAGTGATACGATCTGATGCTAAGCTTACAGTTGGGTCTGTCCATCACATCATTCTCCTAATGATGTGATCCCGTTATCAAATGACAACTCATGTCTATGGTTAGGAAACCTTAACCATCTTTGATCAATGAGCTAGTCTAGTAGAGGCTCACTAGGGACACTGTGTTGTTTATTTATCCACACATGTATTTAAGTTTCCAATCAATACAATTCTAGCATGAATAATAAACATTTATCATGAACAAGGAAATATGATAATAACCGTTTTATTATTGCCTCTAGGGCATATTTCCAACAGTTAGCCTGAGATACTCCTACGGGATTGATAACGTCGGTTCTCTAACTGAGGTAAAAACTTGCTACCGTTCTGCTTCACCCTTATCCTCGAGGGAATCCCAATAACTCCCGCGGGAGCAAGAATGGCTCTGGCCCTCCAATCCTCCACCTCTCGACGCCCCTACCTTTATATTCTTTAGAAAACCTTGAAGGCACCACCTCCTATTCCACACCGATCAAATCTGAAGATTTTTTGATTCTTCATCGGAGGGGGAATCCATCAAAGCAGCCATCTTCATTAGCAAACATCGTCAGCGAAACAAGATACACACAAAACAAGATACATACAAAACAAGATACATACAAAACAAGATACATACAAAAAATAGCAATCTAATGAGAGGGTTCAG
Organism: Elymus sibiricus; assembly: GCA_039707655.1. Classification (NCBI taxonomy): domain Eukaryota; kingdom Viridiplantae; phylum Streptophyta; class Magnoliopsida; order Poales; family Poaceae; genus Elymus; species Elymus sibiricus. Next base: position 240,892,724 of record CM077676.1, read on the forward strand.
TTTGTTTGCCAAGCCCCTGCTTGCGTGAGGTACAAAAAATATTTTTAATCCCGGCAGTTAACTCGGTGTTAACTGCCGCAAACCCTGTCAGTTAGCTATTTTACTCCCGGCCGTTAGCTTGAACCGGGCAAAAAAACAAAAAAAAGTATTTTCAATCCTGGCAGTTAACTATCGTAGTCTCAACAGTTAGCTATTCCGATCCCGGCGGTTAACTTGACCAGGGAAAAAATAGAAAAAAAGAATTAAAAACAAAAGAAGCAAAAAAAGTATTATCAGCCATTGCAGTTAGCTTGCTCATCGCGTGCAGTTAGGTATTTCATACTCGCAGTTAGTGTGACCCAATCAAAAAAGAAAAAAAACATTTTAAGTCCCGCAGTTAACTTGGTGCTAACTGTCGCGATTCCTGGCAGTTAGGTATTTCACTCCCGGAAGTTAACTTGACCTGACGATAAAAGTATAGAATAAAAAAAACAATTTTCTTCGATCTCAGTAGTTACCTTGTCAGCATATGTCAGTTAACTATTCCGCACGAGCAGTTAGCGTGTACTGTAGCAATTCGGGCAAAAAATGTCGAAAATGATGTTAGTTTTTTGAAAACTGCTCTTAAACCGTAGCAAATCTGAAAACGTGTTATATATGTCAAAGTTCGGGCTAATCGGTAGCTTTCTAACGATATATCATACGCATCATTCCGATAAAAGCTTTGAAAATTCCTTTCACAAAAACATTGAAAACTAGTTTGATGGATTTTTAGTTTTTTGAATTTTGTTTAAAAACCGGATCGATTTTGGGAAAATGATCAACATGAGTTTTTTGCTCCTTCTCAATAGCTATCCAACGGTATATAATTTGCATCATTCCGATTAACGGTTTAATAATTACGACCAAAAAACAGTGCGAAAAAATGGTGCCAGAAAAAGTCCGCCCGACAGTTAACTAGTATAGATCGCACAGTTAGCAGTCTGTTCTCTGCCAGTTAGGAACGGTTCCTGAATAGCTTATTCAGAAATGTGTTGCAGAATAGCTGGGATGTATATATATATATACATATATATTACAAAAAACACTATTCAAAAAACATTTGAAAAATGTTGAACAAGTATTTCAAAAATGTTGAACAAGTATTTGAAAAATGTTGAACAACTATTTGAAATGTTGAACAAGTATTTGCAAAAATGTTGATCATGTATATAAAAATATTGAACAAGTCTTTAAAAAATGTTGAACAAGTATTTGAAAAAATATTGATCATGTATATAAAAATGTTAAACAAGTAATTGAAAAAAAATTTGAACAAGTATTTGAAAAAAAGTTGATCATGTATATAAAAATGTTGAACAAGTATTTGAAAAAATGTTGATCATGTATATAAGAATATAGAATGAAAAACAAAAAGAAACAAAAAAAATGAAAACTGAATAAGAAACAAAATAAACCAAAGAAAAAAGAAAATGAAAAAATTGAAGAAACAAATGAAAAAACCTGAAGAAAAAAAACAAAAGAAAAAAAACAGAGAAAAACCGGCTCTTTTTCTTTATAAGTATGGCGCGCCCTAGTATTCATCACGAACACGGTGCTAATCTAGTTGTTAGCTTCGCTACTCCTCATCGAGGAGGCCCAGGTTCGAATCTTGGGTCGAACACCTCGCCTGTTACTGTAGCATTCGGCGCGAGGGTTCCTTTCTGGCTTGCTGAATGCGAGATATATAGTCAGGGCGGTGATTAAACACCCCCTCAGCACGCTCCCTTTTTTTTTGTTATTTCTTTTAAGTGCATTCTATTGGGCCGACCGTTACTGTAGCATTCGACGTGAGGGTTCCTTTCTGAGAAGTCCTATATGACGCTCTTTGCGTCAAGTTGTTGGGGCTTCGCACAGAGCGTCCACTTGGCGGGCTATCTGGGCCGTTTTCTGCTTCGACTACAGGATGTAGATCGCGTACTGGCTGCAAAAAAAAGGCACCCTCGCAGGGTATCAAACCCATGATCTCGTCTTGGGATATATGGCGGTCCAACCAACTGAGCTAGCGACATTTAGTGATTATAAGACAACACTGATTCTTAAGAACGGAACCCCGGCGCAGATTCGAAAAATTTCTGTAATTATTTTTTCTAAGGCAACGCAAATCATTAAATGATGGAAACATTTTGTGAAAATTGAGAACACTTTTTTGAAACGGGAACATATTTTGTAATTCCAATTTTTTTTTTGGAAAAATCAAACATTTTTTTAAACTCCCAAAGAAAATTATAAAACACGAACATTTTTTGAAACTCCTAAAAAACGGAAACATGAACATTTTTAAAATTTTGTAAACAATTTTGAAAATGGGAACATTTTTTGACGTTCCGAATAATGTTTAAATAACCTTATGAATAATTTTTGAAAAACACAAACAAAATTTGAAAACACGAACATTTTTTGAAATTTGTGAACAATTTTTGAAACTCCTGCAAAAATGGAAACATGAACATTTTTCAAATTTGCGAACTATTTCTGAAAGCAAAAAACATTTTTTGAAATTCCGAACATTTTTGAAAAAATTGTGAACATTTTGAAGAAAAACATACCGATTTGTTTTTGAAAAAGCGATCATTTTTTCAAACTTGCGAACTTTTTATGAAAATTATGAACAAAATTGAAAAAACATGAACATTTTTTGAACATCAAAAAAATTATTGAAACCCCGAACAAAAGTTGGAAAAGGCGAACATTTTTTCATATATGCGAACAATTTTTGAAAATCAAGAACATTTTTTGAATTTGTGAACAAAATTTTTAACAAATAACATATTTTAAAATTCTAAACAATTTTTGAAATCTACGAACATTATTTAAGTTTGGGAACAAAAAATTGAAAAAAAGAACATTTGTGTAAAGTTTTGAATAATTTATGAGAAACATAAAAACATTTTGTGAAATTTATGAGCATGTTGAAAAAAATACAAACATCTTTAAATTAAGAAAATAAACTTGAAAAAAAGGAAAAAGAAATAAGATGGAAAGAAAAATAAAAAGAAAAAATAAAAAGGAGAGAAAAGAAAAAATAGGAAAAAAGAAATAGAAGAAGAAAATAAGAAAAAAGAAAAAATGGTTCAGGAACCTCCTAGAAGGTTCCCAAAACCGGAAAAAACCGGCTGGGAACCACCTAGAAGATTCCTAAAACCGGAGTCGCTCAAACAGTTAACGGGCCAGCCCATACGAACGCTCATCGATCTCACCCTGTGCGTCGCCTCGAGAACCTGCCGCAACGAGCGGCAAATAGGAATTTCCTTCCTTTCTGGCTCGCTGAATGCGAGATATAACAGGGGCAGTGATTAAACACACACGTTCAGAACTGGGCCTGTGGCTTGGGATTGCGTTCCTTTTTCACGCAGAACAAGAAAGAGAATCGTGGTGGTGAAGTGTTGAGAGGAGAGGTACCAGGGAGCCTCGCCATCGCCATCCCCATCCCCGTCCCCATCGCGATATCATCGTCCCGTCGCCGCAAATGCCGCCGCCGTGTCCGACCCTCTGTCGCCTCCCCGCGACTAACCTCGGCCTCCCTTGGTGCCCCCGGTCCATACCTCTCCCTCGCCTCGCTCTCGCCGCGCGCCACGCCAGGGCCGTCGCTGCCAGGGCCTCGTCATCCTCTTCCTCACCGGACTCCTCCTTCGGCTCGCGGATGGAGGGCTCTGTCAAGAAGACGCTCGCCGACAACCCCGTCGTCATCTACTCCAAGTCGTGGTGCTCGTAAGAACCTCACCTGAACTCCAACACAACCAATTCGTTCCACGATTTGTTTTCTGCGACTAATTCATGCGAGCCACTCGTTGGTTCCCTTCGTCATATGTGCTGGTGCTTACACTATACCGCAGGTATTCAATGGAGGTCAAGGATCTCTTCAAGCGGATTGGCGTGGATCCACATGTCATCGAGCTCGACCATCTCGGTTCGTCCGTCTTCTTCTTCTTCTTCTACTCGTATCTCTATCTATATTATCTATCGGCTATTGCTATTGGGTGAATCTTGTGTCGCTTCTTGCCAAGGCATGGATGTGTCCAAACCTTTTTTTGTTTTTGAAAGGAACACGCGGTGCATTCCGTGACATATTAGTGCTGGGCAAATCGCCCGCTACTTGGTTCAGTACAAATCGAGTTGGCCCAACCAAATCTCAGACACACCAGCTCCCAAATTAGTTCCATACGCAGCTAAAGCATGCGCCGCCATGTTACATGCCCGAGAGCAGGACACAACGCTTACAGTTGAAAAGCCCACGCACAGCTGGAATTTGATACTACCGACAATAGTATTCAGAGTTCAGTAGTTCACTGCCCTCATCAGTTGCATTGAATCAGTTTCAAACGGTACTCTGTCGCACCCCATCTGAATAGACATTTTAATAGCATACAACAATGCCAAGGCTTCCGTTACCCGCACTTGCAGCCATCGCCTTGCATTGGTCATCTCTGATAATGAGACCCCAGCCGCCAGAGTTGGGCCCCTGTGGAAAGCAGCATCAGCGTTAATCTTGAGAATCTCAGCTGGTGGCCGAGACCATTTGTGGTTTAGCTGCTGCTTTTGCCCTTTAGCAGTCCTTTTGCTCTCCATTACATTCATAAGATGATAATTAACAGAAGAGCAAACATGCCCAAGCGAGATAGGGCCTGCTGCTTTTGCCCTATGGCGTTCACACCACCAGCGCCAAAGGAGCAAGCAAGATTTTATTTTATCCTCCTTTGATAAAGTAAGGATCTGTTCTAGGGTGCTTATAGCACTGGTACAGCCAGCTAAAAGCAACCTGATATGCTCCAGGTTTAAACTTCTCCACACCTCCTTGACTTTCTTACACATAAAAAAAAAATCAATGTTCCCACCCTTCTACTAATCTGAAACATATAGGACAGCGAGTTTCTACCTCCATGCCTCTGCTTTGTAGCTTCGCCATACTGGTAAGCTGTTTGTAGATAGACCCCATAAGTGAAGCACTTTATTTGGGAGGGGGAGCGACCATAATTTTTGCTGATCAAATTCGCCGTGTTCCTCATTTGCACTTGAGGACGATGTTAGACCTGTTCTGGATTCCCGGACAGCACTATTTTTTGCTACTCTATAGGCAGATTTAACAGAAAAAGTACCTCTTTTGTCATAGTGCCAAGCTAATGAAGTCATCAACGTGTTCTTGAATTGTGAAGTATGATTCTTGCATCTTCTGCAACGGAAGTTGGCATCGCCAAATCCTTATCCCAACTGTTTGCAATAGGATTAATCAGATCACTTACTCTAGTGTCAAATTATTTCCCTTATCCTTATGACTGATGGCCTTTCTTGTGTTGTTCCTTGGAATCCACGGGTCGCTCCATATATTTATATGCTCACCAGTGCCAACTCTCCAAATGATTCCCTTTTTCAAAAGTTCCACTCCTTTAAGAATACTGTGCCATGTATATTAGATGCCACAGGTTGGGACTGCCTCCAGTATTGAGCCATCTGGGTACTATCTTGCTGAGAGAACTTGTGCACATAAAGAAGAAGGGTTTTGAAGCAGCCTCAGCGCTTGCATTTCCAACATGGCTAGGTTGAAAGCATGGAGCTCTCTGCAGGCACCGATCGTTCTTCACTCTCGTCAATTTCTCCCAGCTTACCCAATGCACTTTATTTTCCTTGTCAACTTGACTCCACCAATACCTGTTAATCATGGAATTCAGTTCTTCACACATGTCTTTAGTGATGTCAAAACAAGCCATGGTGTAAACAAGAATTGCTTGTGCTGTGGCTTTTATTAAGGTTTCCTTCCTTGGCTTTGAAGGCGACTTCTCCTTCCAGGATCATCCAAATTCTTTCCTTCACATATTCAAAAACCTTCGCTTTTGCTTGCCCTACATATGTTGGAACACCCAGATATTTTCATGATAGACCCACGACCGAGATCTGCAAGATGTCCCTCATTTCTTGTTTTTGCCGTACCTTCGTCTTCCTACTAAACAAGGTAGATGACTTGTCTTTATTAATCATTTAACCATAGCAGGCTTCATATGCGTTCAAAATGCGGTTAACTTCTTGGGCATTACTTGAATTAGCCTCCATCAGCAGCAATGATCTACAAAAAGAAGGTGGCTGACACTAGGGGCTCCCCTACAGATTTTGATTCATGTGAGTGCTCAGTAACTTTAAGGAAGGAGATATTTTGAGAGATTTGTAGATTTTTTGAACCGAACTGTGGCGGCAAGAATCGCCGACGAAGAGCGCTAGTGAGTCACCGCCGAAGTTGCCAGAAGCGGCATGAACCGTCACAGACCGGACGGATGAACGAGATGTGTCCAAACTATTTGAAATTACCGTGTGTGCATGTAACGACCGAACCTGATAAGATTCGAGTCTCAGTGCTCATTGTGCTAGTCCCTGGATCAATAGCTAGCACACACAGTACACGTAATATCAAGAATAAACCACATGTCACAAATATTACATCGCGCATCTAGATTTTAATGTAATACACACTTTCTTAGCTCAAGCCTAGCTTACAAATAAAATACAACGGAAAAGCAAATAAGATCTTCAAGGAGTCCATCAACGCCACAGACAAAAGTTGAGTATAGACATCGTAACCCTGCATCGCATCACTTACTCGTCGTATAAAATCCTACAACATGATAAGTTGGAGCCACAAGGTCAATACATTGAATGTATTGGCAAATAACACCCTAATGACATAGCAGACCTACATATACATGCAAGGTATAACAAAAGAAACACTGGTTTTGTTTTGCAGAAAACTATCTTCACCTACTTCCACTTACTAGTCAAGGTTTACTCAAGTACAGTTGACACATGGCAAACAAGACGGCCTCCAATTTACCATCCCATGAGAACCCTCAGGATCCTAGGTTGACATGACAAGAACTTCAGAAGTCTCAAGTGCGCTCTGTCAGTAGCGCATTCTCTAGGGACTCTAGTGCGCTCTGACAAGGACGCATTCACCTGATTTAAGTCCTGAAGCTACTCCTTCACCTCAAGTCCGCTCTGTCAATGGCGCATTCTCTAGGACAATAGAGCGCTCTTCCAAGGATGCATCACCTGATAAAAAGTCCCGAGCCTACATCTATAAACATACACCCACCACTTCCATGAATCACTCGGCACCCAAACCACATCTAATAACAAGGCTAAGCACGATATTACATAATACAAACAGTACACACATATGGCGACAAGGAATAATGCGTAGTAAATATAGGATTCGTATCATCAGAAGTGAACTTGCTTTTAGTCGATGAAGAATTAATATCTGCAATCGTAAACCCCAAATTCAAATAAAGAACCAAATGAACAACAAATATTATATAATATTGATATTCATAAGGAATAAGATAGATGGAACTCTTACGGTGTAGATAAAAGCACATTGACTTGGATCAATAATATAGATGATCTCCAGTTGACAAAATAGAACAAAGATAAATTTTGCCGGAAAAGTGGACGGCAGGCCTCCGGATTGGATCTGCAGTTGAAAAATGTCTGTTTTGAATGGATGACATGAGTGGATGCGCCTCATGAAACGGGTCATGAGAATATCTGCGATTTTGCCAGAAGTGCACTGTCTTTGAAATTTAGATGGCTCTGGTGTAGGTTGACTCGAACTAATAGATCCAACTGCTCGAAACAAAAAAGTTTCAACATAAACATTGTGTGGATCGTTGATTCGAAGCTACTCGTAAAAGGAATTTGAAAAAGAACAAACAAGTGCAACAAATTTGATGAATTCGTGCGGAAATACTTCTGAACTAGATTGCAAAATTGGAGAGATACGATTGACAAAACATGATTATTTTTTTCTCTGAATGGATTCGTCTTGACAAGGAGAAACTTTTCCGTATTGAAGTCCTCCCGTTCCGATGAAGTTTTTGAGGTCGATTCATCGAATCTCTGTCCAAGAAGGAGAACAGGAAGCGCTGGGTTTCGGCTGTGCTGAGAAGACAAGGGAGCGGCTACAGATTGTTTAGGTACGAGAAAAAGGGAGAAATGAAGTCCATGGTCGAATATTTATTGGTGGAGGAGAGATGGATATGCGTGGCTTGCATGAAAGAAAACAAGGCGGTGGCACATCGTGTTCTTACAAGACTTCCTGAGAAGGAAGGAAAGCAACGAAAGTACATGAGCTCGGGATACTGTTGGGCCAGCAGCAAGCAGCCTAATAGAAAGAAAAAAAAAACAAAGGGAGAAGGACAGTTGGTTCAGCCCAGTTAAAGGATAGAGAGAGGGGCATGCCTGTGCTGCGCGCATAGTGTTGGGCTGTTGAACGAAAAGTAGCCTATGGTTAATTTCTTATTACTTTTTTTTTGAACACAGTACAGACGCAAGCGCTCATATACACGCGCATACACTCACCCCTATGAACGCACACCCTACCCTATGAGCACCTCCGAGAGACTGAGCCGGCATATCATCTTGAAATTTTACGAAGTCACCGTAGGCGCCTCGTAGTCGACGGGAACGTCTCCTCCCACTGAACGCGAATCGCCGGAAATCCTGAAATAAATCCAGGATAAATGCGAGCACCAGGGCTTGAACCCTGGTGAGCTTGGGGATACCACTGTCCACCTAACCATCCAACCACAGGTTGGTTCGCAAAAAAAAAAAAAAGATTGATTTCTTATTACTAAATAATAGGAAATTGATTGTGGTTAAATAAAATACCAAATCACTTTCAGAAATATTACAAAACTATAATTACTAATATAGAGAATAGAAAAAATATTTCTACCTCAAATATTAAATATACCACATATAATATTTCTATAAGCTACATTTTGGGCTTTATGGAGATGAAACCCAAAAGATTTTCGTTGGGGCGTAACCCTCTCAGCGACGCGCCATATCGGAACTCGGGTGTGGTGTCAAATGGGCAAGGGCCGGGCCGTCACCCTCCCGGTGGCGCGCCGTATCTTGATCTGAATACGGTGGCAAGTGAGTAAGGATCGGGTCGTCGCATCCTTAGTGGCGCGCTACATCGACGTCCGGGTGTAGTGGAAAATGAGCAAGGGTCTTCGCATTTGACTCCATGAGTGCGAAGGGTAAGGAAGCTAGCCGCTGGAACGTAGGGTCCCTGACAGGTAAGCTTCGGGAGCTAGTTGATACAGCGGTGAGGAGAGGTGCTGATATCCTTTGCGTCCAAGAAACCAAATGGAGGGTACAAAAGGTGGAGGAGGTGGAGGATACCGGCTTCAAGTTGTGGTACACGGGGACGGCTGCAAACAGAAATGGAGTAGGCATCTTGATCAACAAGAGCCTCAAGTATGAAGTGGTAGACGTCAAGAGACATGGGGACCGGATTATCCTGGTCAAGCTGGTAGTTGGGGACTTAGTTCTCAATGTTATCAGCTCGTATGCCCCGCAAGTAGGCCACAATGAGAACACCAATAGGGAGTTCTGGGAAGGCCTGGAGGACATGGTTAGGAGTGTACCGATTGGCGAGAAGCTCTTCATAGGAGGAGACCTCCCTCAATGGCCACATGGGTACATCTAACATAGGTTTTGAAGGGGTGCATGGGGGCTTTGGCTATGGCATCAGGAATCAAGGAGGAAATGTCTTAAGCTTTGCTCTAGCCTACGACATGATCATAGCTAACACCCTCTTTAAAAAGAGAGAATCACATCTAGTGACTTTTATTAGTGGTTAACACTCTAGCTAGATTGATTTCATCCTCTCAAGAAGAGAAGAAAGGCGTGCGTGCCTACATTGTAAGGTGATACCTGGAGGGAGTGTTGCCCCTCAGCATAAGCTTGTGGTGGCTGACTTCCGCTTTCGGATTTGTGTCCAGCGGGATAAGCGTGCCAAAGTCGCTAGAACGAAGCTCTAAGGGGGAGATAGCTCAGGTGTTCAAGGAGAGGGTCATTAAGGAGGGCCCTTGGGAGGAAGGAGGTGATGCAGACAATATGTGGATGAAGATGGCGACTTGCATTCGTAAGGTGGCCTCAGAGGAGTTTGGAGTGTCCAGGCGAAGTAGAAGCGAAGCTAAAGATACCTGGTGGTGGAATGATGATGTCCAGAAGGCTATTAAGGAGAAGAAAGATTGTTTCAGACACCTATACCTGGATAGGAGTGCTGACAACATAGAGAAGTACAAGATGGCAAAGAAGGCCGCAAAGCAAGCTGTGAGTGAAGCAAGGGGTCGGGTGTATGAGGACCTCTACTAACGGTTAGACACGAAGGAAGGTGAAAGGGACATCTATAAGATGGCCAAGATCCGAGAGAGGAAGACAAGGGATGTTGACCAAGTCAAATGCATCAAGGACGGACCAGACCAGCTCCTGGTGAAGGATGAGGAGATTAAGCATAGATGGCGGGAGTACTTCGACAAACTGTTCAATGGGAAGAATGAGAGCTCTACCATTTTTGGACGACTCCTTTGATGATACCAGGAGTCGTTTTGTGCGGTTAAGTCAGGAGTCTGAGGTCAAGGAGGTTAAAAAGGATGAAAGGAGGCAAGGCGATGGGCCCTGATTTTATCCCCATTGAGGTCTGGAGATGCCTCCGAGACATAGCGATAGTATGGCTAACTAAGCTTTTCAAACTCATTTTTCGGGCAAACAAGATGCCAGAAGAATGGAGACGGAGTATATTAGTACCAATCTTCAAGAACGAGGGGATGTTCAGAGTTGTACTAATTACCGTGGAATTAAGCTGATGAGCCATACAATGAAGCTATGGGAGAGAGTCATTGAGCACTGCTTAAGAAGAATGATAAGCGTGACCAAAAATCAGTTTGGTTTCATGCCTGGAAGGTCGACCATGGAAGCCATTTTTCTTGATACGACAACTTATTGAGAGATACAGGGAGCAAAAGGACCTGCATATGGTGTTCATTGACTTGGAGAAGGCCTGCGATAAAATACCGCGGAATGTCATGTGATGGGCCTTGGAGAAACGCAATGTCCCAGCAAAGTACATTACCCTCATCAAGGACATGTACGATTATGTTGTGACAAGTGTTCGAACAAGTGATGGCGACATTGATGACTTTCCGATTAAAATAGGACTGCACCAGGGGTCAGCTTTGAGCCCTTATCTTTTTGCTTTGGTGATGGATGAGGTCACAAGGGATATACAAGGAGATATCCCATGGTGTATGCTCTTTGCGGATGATGTGGTGCTAGTCGGACGGGGGTCAATAGGAAGTTAGAGCTATGGAGACAAACCTTGGAATCGAAAGGTTTTAGACTTAGTATAACTAAAACCGAGTACATGAGGTGCGGTTTCAGTACTACTAGGCACGAGGAGGAGGAGGAGGTTAGCCTTGATGGGCAGGTGGTGCCTCAGAAGGACACCTTTCGATATTTGTGGTCAATGCTGCAGAAGGATGAGGATATCGATGAAGATGTGAACCATCGAATTAAAGCCGGATGGGTGAAGTGGTGCCAAGCTTCTGGCATTCTCTGTGACAAGAGAGTGCCATAAAAGCTAAAAGGCAAGTTCTATAGGACGATGGTTCGACCCGCAATGTTGTATGGCGCTGAGTGTTAGCCGACTAAAGGCGACATGTTCAACAGTTAGGTGTGGTGGAGATGCGCATGTTGAGATGGATGTGTGGCCACACAAGGAAGGACAGAGTCCGGAATGATGATATACGAGATAGAGTTGGGGTAGCACCGATTGAAGAGAAGCTTGTCCAACATCGTCTGAGATGGCTTAGGCATATTCAGCGCAGTCCTCCAGAAGCTGCAATGCATAGCGGACGGCTAAAGCGGGCTGATAATGTCAAGAGAGGTCGGGGTAGACCGAACTTGACATGGGAGGAGTCCGTAAAGAGAGATCTGAAGGATTGGAGTATCACCAGAGAACTAGCCATGGACAGGGGTGCGTGGAAGCTTGCTATCCATGTGCCAGAACCATAAGTTGGTTGCGAGATCTTATGGGTTTCACCTCTAGCCTACCTCAACTTGTTTGGGACTAAAGGCTTTGCTGTTGTTGTTGTTGTACATTTTGGGCTTTATCAATATTCCTTCAAAATTATTTTAGGGTTCTAGATAATTCCGAAAATATTTTCTAAATCCAAATAAATAGCCAAAAAAATTCAAAGTATTTCCAACCTATTATTTTGAAGAAGTCATATTATCGTCTCTCGTGGTTGCTTTGAATATTTTTAAAGACCCGATTTAAAATCCAAAAATAATTTTTTGGGAAAGTCCTTTTATTCCCTCTTATTTGAATATTTATTTCTTTCCTACTTCTAAAAATTTGAGTTGGTGGTGAGTACACTTTTCTTCCTCCTCCCCCTCTTACACGTGGAGCCTACTACAACAATAATCAAAATGATGGGAGTAGAACCCAACATGTCTCTACAAGTGTCCTTCTCTTATAGCCATCTAAACCATGCAGACACGTGGGAGTGCTCACACACAGAGAAAAGAGAGCACGTTGCAGCTGCTACTGTTCACTACCTGATGGGAGTAAAAGAATGCTACTGTCCACGCAGTACTACATGCACTTTGTCACTTTGACACCGGGAAATTTGAACAGCGCCGGGGCTGCAAGCCCAAAGCGTGCGGCTCTACATTAGCTACCTCATCATCATGTTCTTGATATTTCTCCCGCTCTCCGCTTCATCTTTCATGCATGTTTCTCTTTATGTATAACACTGTCGACACATCGACACCTTACTGTCGGAGCGCCACTTCTGCCAGCAGTTGGCAGCAGGCTCGTGCGCCATCCCTCATTGCCGTAGCAGCCTGCTTGTTCTTTGGTAGTGAGTGGACACCGCTGACTGTCCGAATCTAGCGCGGCAGCGGCTTCCTCAAGATGGCTAGCTTGGCATCCCACGATCAAGTTAGTCAAATAAGTACATGGACATGTCTAGCTAGATAAAACAGTCTAAAAAATTGTATTGAAGGGAAAGATCCTTAAATAAAAAATTTGTACTACCTCCATTTCTAAATATAAGACGTTGGGGCAGTTTAATTTAAACTGCCCCAACGTCTTATATTTGGGAATGCAGGTAGTAGAACATAATGATTAGCATTGTTTTAGAAACACGTATAGATGCAAACATTCATAATACATATGCACACCCATCCCTATGAATGCACCCACACGCTACCCCTATGAGCACATCAAGGGACTCAGACGACTGGTCTTGAGATTGACGAAGTCGTCACAACCACCTCGTAGTCGATGGGCACGTCATACAACTGAAAAATAGCGCCGAAAAGCCTGGATTTTTTAGGAAATATGCTATCACCAATGTTACTTGGACCCGGATGAGATGGTTTCATCACAAAGAACCTAACCATTTAACCTAATCTTAGTTCGTAACATAGTTTGTAACATAATATTCGACATTGAACTATGTTTTCCTTCTTATTTGTATTGCTATCTTGTACTCGGTGACTTGAACTCGATTCACGTTTGTCGTTTAATAAAAATGGTTGTGTGCATCACTGCATCATGTGATGCAGAGGCCGGGATACTCCCCTTTTCGAAAAAAATATAACATTGAAGTATTGTAAATTTATAACGGTGGTGGATGAACATGATAACCTGAAGATATATTTGACCGCTATGTTATGTTAAAAACTCTGGCATATCTTTCCTACTTCTAAAGGTTCGAGTTGGTGGTGAGTTCACTCACTCTTCTCTACACATGTGGGATGTTTTTGCCAAAAGGGGTAGAATTAATATATTGGGTCAGCAGAGAGTCGAACTCGGCACCTTATCTTGAGGGTTCCTAGGGTCCTACCATCTAACCTATATACCAGGGGTATGCCAAAGGGATCGAACGGCATTTATAAATTGGCCCTCAATCATTTTCCTCACGAGTCTTCCATCCGCCATCTTTCTTCGCAGTCGCCGTCCTCTAGCCGCATCTCCCTTCAATCAATGTACTCCGGCATTTCAGAATTTGAACTATGATCCCGCTTCAAATTTTCTAATGCCTCTCCCATGGTCGCTTCAATTGCTCCAGCACCATGCCGCCGCCAAGCCCCTACCTACCTTTTTCATATTTTCCTCTATGCTGAAAATTGAGAAGTAGGTGGTGTGTTTTTTGTTTTTCTATTGAGAGGATTGTTGTATAGTGCAATAGGTAAGAGGACTTAAACTGGAGTGAAACCCAACATATTTGTAACGTTATATAGCCCGAATCAGGATGAAGCCTAAGAAGTTTGAGTGGTATAAACTATCGAATTGTTTTGTAGGTTTGTGAGCACATGTTTATTTATTTTGGATCTGGTGCAACGCACAGGCATTTGCTAGTAACTCCAAAAAATTCAAATCCTAGTCAAAATTAACTAAAATCAAGCAACACAAGCAAGTTTTAATTAATCCTTCCAAAATCTGGAAATTTTGGGATGTTAGTGCAATTCCGCTCAAGTGTTTAAAAAGTTTGGGAATTTTAGATGGATATAAGTTTCTACTGTCCAAACTATTTGAAAGTTCTGTATGCTATGCTCCTGCTATATTCAATCGGTATTCCTTTAACAGGTTTAGAGAATTAGCATGACACATGTCCCCAGGCTGCAGCTATACACCACGTTTGGCTTCCCTACCACATATTCCACCTTTACTACTCTTATTTTGGTCAAAATTTTCATTCTACTCTGAACCATAATTGTACTAACTTGCAAAAGTTGCCTGAACTTCCAAAATCCACGCATTGCATGGTACTCTTCTCCAGAGTCACCTGAACTAAGAACTCTGCCAGCCGCACCATGCGTCGATTTTGGAAGTTCAGGTGACATGCGCACACAGATACACCACCTGTCAAATAACCACTTAAATATCTGCATGTGTTTCTGACTTCTATTAGACAAAATATGTGCCCTATTTTGTGACGACTTGGCCCTTTCATGGTTTTGGTGGTGGTGCAAACCTAGCTGCTCATGTTAGCATATTGAAACTGGCACGAATCATCACTCATTTTGTGTCTTGTACTTTAGGAAGTTGCAACTATGTTTTTTTCCTAATCATCTAGCACCAGGAAATGCAGTGTGTAGATTTTAGAAGGCAATGGTTTTGGATGTCAATGTGCATCTTGGTATTCTCGTGCAACTGACATTTTTTCTCCTTTCAGGTGCTCAGGGACCACAACTGCAAAAGGTGTTAGAGAGGTTGACTGGACAGTCCACTGTTCCTAATGTTTTCATTGGTATGTAAAGCAGAGGAAAATCGACCTTGTGTTTTTCTCCTTTATTTATCACCTTAGTATCGTAAATTCTTTATGGTTTCTCCCCAAATTAACAAGAAATATCTCTAGTGGATGCATTCAATAAGCGTAGATAGACATATGCACATTTGCCCTTTGCCTTGCCTGTTACAATTTGTCTCTGCTGGAATTCACGTACATATATGCTGTGATTTCAGTTCAGATGTTGCGTGCAGATTTCTGACCAATTGTTTTATGTTGTTTCAGGTGGAAAGCACATTGGTGGCTGTACAGGTACTTATGCATGTGCTCTGTGTTGAATTCTAATCAGTCTTTACAGTCATACCGCAAATATGTCGAGTGATATCTGTGTGCTTCTATAAATAGTTTGGACTGTATTGTGCATGCTAACTTCATGATATGTTCCGATGCTCCTAAGACATTTTTGTGTTATGTGAAAAAAACATGGTTCCATTTCTTCCTTGCTGCTGCGATTGATTCAGTCACAGTTGCATATTCTGCTAGCGTTCAGAGTACGACCACAGTGGAAGGATATAAAGTAGGTGACCATGAATCATGCTCTGTAACTAGTTCAACAAGATTACATTCGATTTTATCTGCTGGCTATCTGCATTACAAGGTGGGTCACTGGCAATTAGCATCTCCCATCTCCCATGAAGGCTTTATCTTGCATACTACTACCTCTGTCCCATAATGTAGGTTGGATCTATTTAGCAGATTTTTTTTTCTAAATACCAGGATGGCATATTCTTTGAAAGAAAATGTAGAGCATTCTGTACCTTGTGCATTTAAAAACAGGCAAAAGCCTGGATGACCGAAGTCAGTTACATGGTAGTCTATGTAAACGCTTCACCTAAGGTGTAGCTGCCCATAAGCAAGCCAAAAACAAAGCAGTTGGGGTGGGGGTGGGGGGGGGGGGGGGGGGGGGGGTTTCAAGGTGAGGAGTACACGAACAAGAGAGCAGATGTGGAACTAGCCAATACTACGTGCCCACTCTAGTACAACTTGCTTATCAGCAGGTTGGTGTGCATGATGACACAAAGTCTTCATGTGGTCTATGTCTCTGAAACGGTCCAGCACTTACTGTCAAAGATCCTTGCGTTCCGGGGGCTTCAGAGAGATACCGCACAGGCAGCAAGAACGACTTGCCATAGCCGATTTCGAGCTTCGCCGAGCGATGCGGACATCGCAAAGTCAGGAAGGCTGCTTGAGTTGGTGGCGATGTCGAGGATTCCCAGTCGACCCCAAACTGTGTCGGCATGCTTGCAGCGTAGCAAGATATGGCTGATGGTTTTGGCAGCTGGGCATAAGTCGCAGCCGTTGTGCGGGGTGAGTTCAGTCCATTGCTTCTTGGCCATGTTGTCTTTGGTATTGCGCCGTCCACGGAAGGCAAGCCAAAGAAAGACTCGGTGCTTGTGTGATGCAGGTGGACACCGCTACAGTAGTGGGCGCCGCAGCCGGAGTGGCAGGCGGCGGGTGACTCGGGCTCTTGTGCTATAACGCTCTCCCGTATTCGTACTCTGACTCTCCTCGCAGTGCCTCTCCCTTGCTTGTTTTCAACATGATTGAAAAGTCATTAAGTGGAGCAAGCAATGCATTTTGCTTGAAATTCCAGTGTTACAGAAAATAAATCCTTTGGTGCTCACATTGGCTTTGTCCTTGTTTTGTAGATACAGTGAAACTTTATCGCAAAGGGGAGCTGGCAACAATGCTGACGGAACTGGACATCAAAGTGAATAACTCGTCATGACAAGATTGAGCATGACTAGATTTCTGAAGTACCGGAGCAGTTTGGGTTTATTGATTTGAGCCGTTATGTATCAAGATTATTTTGCATATCCATCTTGACTTGTTAAAAATTGATGGTTTGTGTGCCCATTGGCCTTACTAGCAACTCAATGTCAGCGTATCTCTGTTGCTGAAACTGTAAGGAAGAAAACCCTGTGAATTCTCTCGACAAAAAAAAAATCTGAGTTCCTATACTGTCAAAGTGTCAATGCACCCCTCGCAAAAAAATAAATAAAAAAAATGCATATTCTGATTTGATTTCTACACTGAAATACAATAACATGGCAGTATGAAAAAGCAGCTCTTCCATGGATGGTTGGTGTGGTGGAATGTGTGCATGCAGTTAATTCACCGATTTGTTTTGAGTCGGGGTTTCTATCTACGGTACGCTGGGCTGGGCTGGGCAGGCGGGCAGCCATCAAGGGAAGAAAAGGGGAATCCTGGAATCTTCTCTCTATCACCTCAAGAAAAAGGAATCTTCTACTACTTATCTATACCTTTTTTTTTTTGAAAGCAACTACTTATCTGTACCTATATATATTTATATTTCTTTACCTTATTTAATAATAAAGCACGGAGTGCTTCTGTCCGTCCGTCATGAAAAGTGTCCTAAAAATTGATAATATTTACCCCCACTGCCACCCATAAGTGAAGAAAAACGGTTCGCTTTTAATTCAGAATCGCCGCTAGGTTTAGTTCTTATATACTGATACACTCAGATAACACGAACACATGAGTAGCGCAATGGCTAAGGTCGCAGATTTCAACACAGGAGACCAGGGTTTGATCCCTGGTTCAACCCATTTTTCTTGCCTTTTTACTCTCTACCGCGCCTCCTTCTCCCGCACGTGGTAATGAGCTGGCCCATGTACGGGTCGTGGCGCCCCCGTTTTCTATTTCGTTTTTTTGCTTTTTACTTTCTCACTTCTATTTTTGTTTTTTCCTTCTTTAAATTAATTTGGGATTTCCAAAAGAACCAAATTTCAAAAAGTTGCGAGTTTTTTAAAAAAATATTGAGAAATCATAAACTGTTTGTGAATTTAGAAAACATTCGGGGAATCATAAAATGTTCATGATTTCAAAAAATTATTCGCATATTTTAAAAAATAACGATTTCAAATAAATGTTCATGATTTTTAAAAATGATCCAGTATTCAAAACATATTCAGGAATTTGTCCATGTAATTTTAGAAAATGTTCACAAAAATTAGCACAGATCCGCAAATAATGAACAAAACGAACCGTCTCTTATGTAGAGGTTTTATTAGGGATCTGTAGAGGTTGTTTTATGATTTTATTTAGTCCCTCGCGACGGGTAAGAAAATAAAGTCATCCAAAAATAAAGTCCCTTCTCTCATCATGACATCACTCAGACATAGTTTGTGAAATGACATTTTAAAAGTTCTTATCTCATTCTGGCATTTCATTCTGACTTTTTCTAATATCTATCACACCTGCATAATCTGATAGTTTTTTCTCCCGTTGCAATGCACGGGCATATTTGCTAGTATTAATAAAGGGAGGAGTGTTTCACCCCGACCGTCATGCAATTTTACAGAAAATCCTCTACATTTTTTGTGAATTAACCCGCAATACACATTTAAGTCAATGCCGAACCCTTTTTTGCATATTTTTTTTAAACCCCCAAAAATTTAAGGTAATTAACCCGTGGTCCATATTTAAATCAAACGAATCGTTTTTTGCGTTTTAACAGAAAACCCCCATATTTTTGGTTAATCAATATGCAGTCTGTCTAAAACAAATGTTTTTTTAAATTATACATATTTTTTAAACCGTAACTCCGATATTAACATGTTATATATGAAATTTGATTAGAAAAATATGTAGAATCTAAATATAATGTTATTTTACCTGTTAAATATTTTCAAATATTATTTTGGATGCAATCTTAATCTATAGCGCACGATCTGTTTTTCTTTCGTACCGGCGGCGATCCGGATTGCAAATAAACACCAAAAACCAGATTGAGATGAAAGAAAACATTGATAACCACACATGCATACCTCTAAAAGACCTCGAAGGGGATTTTTTTCTCATCTTATTCCGAGCGAGGGCGCGCGCTCGAGAGAGAGAGAGAGAGAGAGAGAGGGAGAGAGAGAGAGAGGCCTTAGGATTGACCACATTCAAACATGTTATGGTTGTGTGAGCACTGAGGCCACCGCCGCCGAGTGTGTGAAGGAGGATATGCGGCAACACAAATATGATGCCCTGTTAAAATAAAGGACGTGGGCCTATTGGGGGTCTTGAGTCATGATTATTATTGGGTTAAGAGCGTGTGTTATTTTTTCTCCCGTTGCAACGCACGGAATCTTTTGCTAGTCTGTACCTAATAATAAAGGGATAAGTGCTTCTGCCCGTTCATTTTGAAATTACCCCTAAAGTTGGCACAAATTACCCACTATGCCACCCATAAGTGAGAAAATACGAATCCTTTTTTTCCTTTACAAGGCGCCTTTGGTTGGTTCATTATAACGCCCCGGACACACCCGCCGGTGGTCGTTACTCCTGGCGGGATCTAGACTGGCCCCACAGATCAATACTAGTCTTTTCTGCACACTTTGTCCTCACTCGTGCGCACCCGGGAGCAACTTCCCGGTTGGTCACCCATCCTGAAATTACTCCAAGCTGAGCACGCTTAACTTTGGAGTTCTTTCCGAATGGGCTTCCGGAAAAGAAGGAATTCCTTATTGATATGAGTAGTCTATCATTCCTAATAAGCCAGGCTATCACATACACCCCCACTATGAGGAACCGACGTCCTCGTCGGGCCACAGGAACGTTCCCTCTTGGCACATACGTCTGTGCATCCAGTCCGGCACATGTGCCATGCCGTGTGCCACGACGGGTCACAAACGTCATGAATAACATGACCGTGCACCTGTCCGCAAACATCCATGTAACCGCGAGGGTCGGCTCTGATACCAACTTATAACGCCCCGGACACACTCGCCGGTGGTCGTTACTCCTGGCGGGATCTAGACTGGCCCCACAGATCAATACTAGTCTTTTCTGCACACTTTGTCCTCACTCGTGCGCACCCGGGAGCAACTTCCCGGTCGGTCACCCATCCTGAAATTACTTCAAGCTGAGCACGCTTAACTTTGGAGTTCTTTCCGAATGGGCTTTCGGAAAAGAAGGAATTCCTTATTGATATGAGTAGTCTATCATCCCTAATAAGCCAGGCTATCACATTCATTTAGGTGGAATCCCGTTATATATCACAAGTGGCCACGCACCGCGCCTGGCTAGAGCTTCTCTCTTCCATCCGAGAGACCCAGATTCGATCCCACCTTTCTCCGTTTTTCCTCTCTTTTCTCTTTTAAATCGTGAACACCTGAGAGAGCCAGCGCGCCCTATTGGGCTGGCCCATGAGCGGGGCTGGACGCCCTTTGTTTTCTATTCTGTTTTTTTGCTATTTGTTTTTTCTTTTCTGTTCTTATTTTTTCTTATTTAAAATAATTTGGAATTTCCAAAAGAATCCAAGTTTTTTTTAAAAAATGTGAATTTATGAAAAAAAAAATGTTCCAGAGATCATAAAATGTTTGTGGATTAAAGACAACGTTCATGATTTTGAAAAACTATTTGCGTATTCAAAAAATGTTTGTGAATTCGAACCAAATGTTCGTGAATTCAACAAATGTTCATGATATTTTTAAATGTTCAAAAAATGATCGTGAATTACAAAAGAAGTTCATTGATTCAAAAAATGTACATGATTTCGAAAAATGTTCATGCATTTCCAAAAAATGTTCACTGATTCCAAAAATGTTCATCGATTCAAACAAATGGTCGATTCATAATTTTTTTATCAATTCAAAAAAGTTTGCCGGCTCAAAAATGTTTGTCGATTCTAAAAAAAATTCACGATTTTGTAATCCAATTCGTTTTTTTTTCATGATTTTAAAAAGGTTCACGAATTTGTAGAAAGTGTTCGTGAATTTGAAAAATGTACTTTGTTATTTCCATCCTAATGTAATATTTGTTGGGCATGACTGAGGAGTAACGACAAAAAGGCGTAAACAGGTGGCGACAACTAGATAGATATTTCTTTTGTCTAATAAGTTGGAAACACCTTGAGTACACTTCAAAAAATCATCCCATACTTATTTAGTTGTGCAACACCATTTATCATGTTGTTTGTCATGTAGTATCGTGAAAGATTTTAAGGGATTTGCTGATGTCGTCGGGTGTGTGTATGAGGGATGCCTTTTTTTTTCTCCCGTTGGAACGCACGGGCATGTTTGCTAGTAAGAACCTAAAGTTTCATCATTCACTTGGTTTTATTTCCACCATTCCTTGTCCAACCTTCTACGGTTCCACCCTCCATTGATTTTTCCTGTTTTTCCTCCCCGTCTGGTTTTCATCAAACCAATCTTTGATATAACCCAATAAACCAAATCAATCTATGGTATAGCAATAAATTCACAGTTCATAAATAAATTGTTTCTTACGCTAAAACATGATACTTGTTAGACATCTTTGATAACCCAATAATAAATAGCAATAAATTCATGGCCCAAAAGCAAATAATATCAATCAATCTCTTATATTTGGTAACCTGATAAAACTGATTAATCATGGACACATACCTATTTTATCAGTTTAGGAAAAAAATGGAAATCTATACTTTATAATCAAAACATAATCTTATTCGGAAATCTTATCTAGCTGACATTCGCTGGGAGAGCATGACATTTCGAACGTTTTTCCAGAAAATTCCATGTTGTTCTGAAGAAACTGCAACCCCTTGACCAACTAAAACTGCCATCAAAACGTTCGCAAATGCCACCCCTCCCAGCGAACGTCAGCCAGATAAGAGGGTCCATCTTATTTTGTCTATTTGCTTTGCATCAAGATTTGTCCCGTATAGTCCTCTTATTATGTTAAAAAACATTTGGCTCCCTTGATAACGCATGGGCACATACCTAGTCCGATTAAAAAAGGCGGTGCTGGTTTGTTATGCCTTTTGACCACAATTCAACATGCACAAAAGTATACTCCATATAAGAGCATCTACAGCCGCGTGCCTCAAACGCCCGGGGCGGACGGCCCGGTCACTGACCGGTAAAAAAAAGCGACCCAGACGGGTGCCTCAAATGGGCCTCAAACGCCCGGGCTGACCGGCACCCCTCATATCCAGCCCAAATCTGGGGCGGATATGGGGTGGCCCGGGCGCGTCTGCCATGTCAGACCCGACAACCCGACCCCACCCCAAATTGCACCAAATCCACCTCGACCTATCGATACCATTTGCTCCTCTCCTCTGTTCTTCCTCCTCCGCGTCGACCTTCTCGTAACTCCGCCGCTACTCGCTCCTCCGCCGCAGTTCCGAGCCTCAGTGCAGCCAACACCGACACTGTAGTCCTCCCATCCGTGCTCACCGCCGCGGACATCGTCGCCGGCCCGGAAGCCAGCGCGGTACGTCCGGCAACTTTCTAGCTGCACCTTGCCCTCAATGTGTTCGACACATTGTCCGACCAGGTTTTTTGTGATTTATTTGTAGGGAAAACGATGGATTCCGATGCTTCGTCGGACGAGGAGTATGGACTGACGAAGCTCGATAAAATGATTGAAAATGAGTTCTTCGATTCATCGGATTCAGACGAAGAAGTGGATATGATCATGCTCATGAGCATGCAAGAGAAAATGGACCAACAGGTGGAGCATATTCTCAACTTCAAGGGCTCAATCAAAGGGAGAAGAGTTATTAATCAGGATAGGGTCTCCGGAGCACGGCTACTCTACAAGGATTACTTTGATCCGGACCCAACTTTTCCTGATGATCCATGGTTTTGTCGTCGTTTTCGTATGTGCAAACCATTGTTTTCCCGTGTTATGGAGGGAGTGGAGGCACACGATGACTACTTCAAGCTCACTAGGGATTGCTACGACCAACTTTATTTCTCTGCTAAGCAGAAATGCATGGCTCCACTGTGGATGCTTGCACTTGGTACTGTCGCCGATGCCGTTGGTGAAATGGCCCGGATGGGGGAGAACACATGCCTGAAGATTATTGTGAGGTTTACTCACGCCGTGGTGCAGGTGTTTGGAGCAGAGTATCTGAGAGAACCAAATGTGCAGAACACAGAAAAGTTGTTGGCTATTGGAGAGGCAAGAGGTTTTCTAGGTATGCTCGGATCAATTAATTGCATGCATTGGCAATGGAAGAACTGCCCCAAAGGTTTGCGTGGAATGAACCAATGTGACACCAAAGAGGCCACAATCATACTGGAAGCAGTGGCATCACATGACTTATGGATTTTTTGCATGCTTTCTTTAGAATGTCTGGTTCTCACAATGGCATCAATGTGCTTCAACGATCTCCCCTGTTCAAGAGGCTTTGTAATGGGGTATCTGCGCCGTGCAATTACACTGTCAATGGCCGCGGCTACAACATGGGGGTACTATCTTGCCGATGGCATCTATCCTCAGTGGGCAACATTTGTGAAGACCATATCTGAACCAGAAGGCAACAAACAAAGCCAATTTGCAACAATGTAGGAAGCAGCTAGGAAGGATGTGGAGAGGGCATTTGGAGTGCTTCAAGCTCGTTGGGGAATTGTTCGTGGAGCTGCATGATTAGTGCCTTTAGTGATCTGGTAAAGGAGCAGAAAGGATTCTTGCCTTTTCCCCCAGAGGTGACCCTGAGTTATCGAACCCACGAGAGGACGGCGCCCTTTAAGCATGGGTTTCTAACAAGCTTTTGCTAGAGAATTAAATTCCAGCTTTTGTCTGGATTGGAATCAAGCTGACACTTAAAACACTTATAATAAAATAAGGCATGGGTATGAGGACTTATGCTTACAACCATATATTTGTGTCGGGATCATCATGATCTTAATTTGTGCTCTGGAAGTCATCCATCAAGATGTGCTTGCTACGTATTGAAGTGGGGGATGTGTACAAATTACGTCTTGACCAGCACACGTCTTGCATCAAGAGTCAGTTATCCGACCGAACACCCTATCCGTCGCGCGGGGTTGCCCCAATAATTAAGATAGCAATAACTGGAGAAAAGTATTGGGCGTTTAATGACTACACCTCTTGAATCACCAGAGATAGGATCCATGTTACCGTACTAAACCTTTCTGTCACTGGTGTTGAAAATAACACTTCACGGTCTCCCTGCCCTTAGTGACGGTGCCCTGGACTAGGGGGTACCAACCTAGTTGGCCCACAGTCCATGGGCCGAACCTACGGCCCACCGTTCTTACAAGGAAGGACTCCGGAAGCCTCGCACTTCGGCGTAATCAAGGTGGACTTTGCCGAAGACTTGACGTGTACTCCAAGGATAGCATCGGCTGCCAGCATGTGTATCCCTAGATGGGCAACCGACCATGTGTAACCCTAGATACCTCCAGCATCTATATAAGTTGAGGGGTTTAGTCCGTAGAGACCACGGTCATAATTCCAACCTCCTAGCCTTAGGGTTAGAACACAACTTACGATCTCGAGGTAGATCAAGCTTGTACTCGATACATCATAATCAATACAATCAAAGCAGGACGTAGGGTATTACCTCTTCGAGAGGGCCCGAACCTGGGTAAACGTTGTCCCCTTTGTCTCCTGTTACCCATAGATCTGAGATCCACAGCTCGGGACCCCCTACCCCGAGGTCTGCCGGTTTTAGTACCGACATTGGTGCTTTCATTGAGAGTTCCGCTGTGTGATCAGAAAAAGGATCGACGGAATCGTCGGTTAACAACCAAAATTCTCGTGGCGTGGCACCCACGCCACGATCCCCTGCAATCGGATCGCACCTCCTCCTTCAAGAGTTAGGTCACGATGACCAGAAAGCAGGACCCGAGCTCTCCACCTTTCCTCTCGCCCCGATTAAGAATCCCTTTATGGAGGACCAAGGGCCGAGGTACTATCTGGCGAGTGATGGTGAAGACAACCAAATAGAAGAAGCCGAGGGATCAGATCTCATGATCAAATGGGCCGATCCACTATCAACACATCTACTTCGGGATAACGCCGCTGGAGCTTCGAGCCCGTGAGCCATAGGGATCGACTTCTTGATCCCACCCACCTCCCACATCGAGTACTACCTGAGTAACTCAGGGCCCCCCGATGTCTGGGACCTAGTCTATGTACAACAGCAGCCTAACAAAATAGTTAGGCAATTTTGGGACAGATTCCTATTTGTCAAGAACAGGATGTCATATTGCCCCGACTCAAATATACTGGCAACTTTTCAGCATAACTGCAAGGACGAAGGCGTCCTAAACGCCCTCGCCCGGCGCTGTGTCCAAACGTTCCCTGAGCTATCGTATCTGGTGTCAAAATTCTGCACCATTGAGGACACCTGGTTGGCTCCAAAGGAGCAGGCAGATTCAATCTGCACCAGGAGGACGAAGCGCGATAACCTAGCACACCTGCAAGATCGCTCTTGCCGGCTGGCATCAGCCGATGCACCTTAGAAAAGGAGAAAGCCCTTCATAGGAACCAAGACCGCCCTTGACGGCCTGCTGGATAAACCATGCCCTATACACTCCGTTCTGCTCAACGCCAGCCCAACTCACAGTCTTTGAGATTGTTGGGTGGTGAGACAGGTAGCCAAGGGAGGCGAGGCCCTCGTCGGGAGCAAGCATAGGCATGCGGCAGCATCCTCGGATGAAGACGAGGTCCTGATGATTTACGAAACCTTCACGTCAAAAAACCAGAGGAAAAGAGCTCTTCGAGAACTTAGCTCCGTCCAATACATAGAAACCCCAGGCGCGTGGATAGACACGCACTGGTGCAACGACCTGCTATACAAACGGTTTCTACCCCTTTTCTGTGACAGAGTTTTAAACCGTCGCCTTGCCTGTGTGTGCGATAGGGGGGTCCTTCCCACACGACCCAGAAACCGTCGGCGATGGGGAGCACGCAAGCATACGTTTTGCAGAACTAAGCGTATGCGATGCCCGCATCTATCCCAAACGCGAGTCGTCACACAACTGTTTGTGATCTATCTAATATCCCAAACGCTCCATCCTTACTACTCGTGTGTGCTCGCATGACCATCGCACTCGGTATTCTGTGGTGCAACGTTTACGATGCGCTCCCCATCACAAACAGTTCACAATTGTAAAACGTGTATGATAAGGAGACTATCACACACATTCACTTCTCCCGAACCGTATGCGATATATAATTAAGAAGATTAGTTAATCATCATATGAGTGTCGGATAGGATTACGAAACGTCGGACTGTCGTACCAGTGTCGTACAGGATAACTATCGCACACGCTATTCTGTGGTGCAAACGTTTACGATGAGTACGACATCAGAAACAATTCATGGTTGTAAAGCGTGTATGATAAGGTGACTATCACAAACATTTAGTTTGCTTGCACCGTTTGTGATATTGTCTGACATCACACACGCTTTGCAAACGGCAACTGTGTGCATGGTCGCACACGTCTCCTCTCTGTGAACCGTGTCGGATTATGATGTATATCACACACGTTGTGCTTTACAGACTGTGTGCGCCGTAATGACCTGCAGAGCGTATTTTCACCCTAATTTAATCGCTGCTATTTAAAATTGTACTGAATTTGAATTTGAAAGTAGGCTATAAGTTTATTCATATCCATCAGGTTCAACAACCAATGCATTATTCGATTCACAGGTACATATGTTCAAGAGTTACATCAAAAAAAAGAATTACATGTGCACCAAATAAAGAATGATGAACCAGGGTTGTATACTTGTACTATTAAAGACGGTAAAGAAAGAGGCGAAAGACATTCTGGTTGCTGAACAAGGTGAAGCGGAATGCCCATATTGTGCCCTCCTCCATGCAGAAGGCATGCACGACTCTAGTCCAACCCCTTGTGATGGCCGACCGCCCATCCTTCATTGTCTTCATGAGGACATCTAGATAGTCATTGTGTTCTGGTAGAAATACTTTAACCTTTTCATGCCCACCAATCATGTAGTTTGAGAGGTAATCTTGAGTAAACTGCTTTGGGAACCACTGCAAAGGAAAAAGGTTCAGACATTGTCATCTAACACAACTCATTATGGGCAGTAAAAAGAAGGCTGCAGAGTTCTTACTTACCATCCTGCAGTTCACTGTTGTCTTGGATAAAGTGTAAACAAATAGTTTAATTGCCATCTTTTGACCCATTTTTACTAACAATCTTTATCAGTTTCCTCACTTGATGCTGGTTCATGAATATCTCATTGCCCCATACGCAAAAAGGGTCGAAGCGCGGATCTTTACCAATGACATATGTACCTAAAAGCACCAAGTTAATATTAGAAGCTCAACAACAATTGCACAATGATGTAGTACAACACTCCCTCCGTCCCATTATATAAGATCTTATTACATCCAATATACTCACATATTGGATGAATTAATATCTTATATTATGGGGCGGAGGGAGTTTATTACATTGTTACAAATATCGGCCGATTAACTGCAGTTAACTTCTACTGTGTTGTTGTTGTTGCTGCTCTTCTATGTATATCTAGACATCATCAGAACATTAAGGTAACACTCTTCCTTGTTGCTATGTAGCCTAGATTGCATATTTAGACATTCAGTACAATGCATGTTGCTATGTAGCCTCAGATATATTAGATATGGCCCTAGTTAACCTACCGATAAATGGGTTACAGATATATTCAGTTAAATGTCCGATTCGCCGATTAATCCCTTATCAGCCCCCGACCTATATGATACCAGCTATCGATATCCTGAACAGTGAGTATATATATAAGCCATGGGATGAAACTAACCTCTATGGAAAATATCAGTCGTTCCCAATATTGTCGTGTGTAAGTACATCGAAAGGCATGTTAAGCACAACAGGCTAAACATCAACCAAATATATCCATGGTAGACAACATAATCTCCAAATGATAGCTTCAGTGTGCAGGTTTAAGCACGCTAGTTAAGCAAAACAAGAAGTGGAAAGGTGTGTTAACTGCACAGTTCATACTTGCACATATAGAACATCACATTGTGAATAACTGAAATAAACAAGGCATACTACGAACAACCAAAGATAGCAATTGAAACTGGACATATGCTAACTACAAACAACCGAACAACCAAAAACCGTTAAAAGAGGCATATGCTAGCTACAACAGGCTTAACAACAACCAAATAGTCATTCATAGTGGTATTGTTGAAACTGGTATTAATGAAATTGAACTGCACAGTTCATACTTGCACATATAGAACATCACTTTGTGAATAACTGAATAAACAAGGCATACTATGAACAACCAAAGATAGCAATTGAAACTGGACATATGCTAACTACAAACAACCGAACAACCAAAAACCGTTAAAAGAGGCATATGCTAGCTATAACAGGCTTAACATCAAGCAAATATAGTCATTCATACTGGTATTGTTGAAACTGGTATTGATGAAATTGTACTGCACAGTAAATAGTTGCATATATAGAGCATCACACTATGAATAACTGAAATAAACAAGACATACTGCAAACAACCAAATATAACAATTAAAACTTGACATATTCTCACTACAAAAGGGGCTCGACAAAACAAATCATGGGTTCCCCCCTGTGAAGAGGCACGGCAAAACAAATCATGGGTTTCCTCACTTGTCACAGATGGGCTCCTTCCCATGGGAAGAGCACGGACTCTGGGTGCGCTCCATGTTGTCGCAGATGGGCTCCTTCCCCTTGGAAGAGCACGGCTGTAGGGTGCCCTCCCTAATGTTGCAGATGGGCTCTTTCCCCTTGGAAGAGGCAGAGAGGGAGCCCTCCTCGTGGTCGCCGTCGACGAGGTCTGACTTGGCAGCTGAGGATCCCAAGCCAGCGTCGCAGAATGTGTCCTTCAGAAATGACAAAAGGGGCTCGATGGCGATGTAGGATGGCAAATTCTTGACAGCGAGCCAGAGGAGATCAGCGGCGGGGCCATGGATGAGATCGACGGCGGTTGAACCCGAGGTGTTGGGGGTGGGCCACTTAACCTGTGACATAGCCCGTGTCAGGCCGTCGCTGTCGACGACCTCGATGTCATAGCCAGCGTCCGTGACATACCAGCATACTCTAGCCCGCTGATTGAGAGCCTGCAGCCAGTAATCATCGTCAGCTTTCTCGGCGGCCACCTCACCGACGTCGGGCGAAGAGGCCGCGATAAACCTCTTTTGGGCCATTAGTTCCTGGAGCTCCACGGGAAGCATAGCCAGGCTTAGACTGCGACGCTCTGGAGTGGGGGAGGGGGATGGGGATCTATGGGAAAGGGGGCATTTGGCAGGCGTCATCTATGAAACTCAGGGCGGCTAGGGTATGGAGATCGGTGGGTAACCTGCACGGGCAAACCGGCAGATGTTGACGATGGAGGCGGCGTGGCGGCGGCGGCGGCGACCTTGCTAGGGTTTCGAGCGAGGGAAGGGTGGTGTGTGTGTGTGTGTGTGTGTGCGCGCGCCCGGAGTTTTTTGGGTGTGTGTGTGGAGGGGGGTGCTACTTGTGAGCTGCGTTGGTAATTCCCTGAAGAGGAAGGGAGATGCAGTACAGTAGAGATAAGTATTTCCCCCAGTTATGAAACCAAGGTTATCAATCCAGTAGGAGAATCACGCAACACCTCGTTAGCAGCGCCTGTACACAAAACAACAAATCCTTGCACCCAACGCAAACAAGGGGTTGTCAATCCCTCGGCGGTTAATTGCAAGATTAAATTGTATGTGATATATAGATAGATTGAAACAAAAATACAAAATAAAATAAATAAACAAAAAGTGCAGCAAGGTATTTTAGGGTTTTTAATATATGATTTAGATAGACCTGGGGGCCATAGTTTCACTAGAGGCTTCTCTCAAGAAAATAGCATACGGTGGGTAAACAAATTATTGTTGGGCAATTGATAGAAAAGCAAATAATCATGACGATATCCAAGGCAATGATCATGTATATAGGCATCACGTCCGAGACAAGTAGACCGACTCCTGCATGCATCTACTACTATTACTCCACACATTGACCGCTATCCAGCATGCATCTAGTGTATTAAGTCCATAAAAACGGAGTAACTGTAACAGCCCAAGACCGAGACCTCCATTATTTTGTGCTATGCTCATGCTTGCATTGCTTGTGATGTATGTTTGTTTTATTTTGTTTAGCATCATGCATCATAATCATCATTGTTTGTTGTTTGCATACTTAATTTTCGTGTTGTGCTCTTGTGTGGACTCCTTCTCCTCATCTTCAGTGATGTTGCATCTTGCTCATTTCCATATATACCATCATCAAGTGCAAGACCCCCATCACTAGCTTCTCCCTTTCAATTCCACCCATTTACTGCAAGTGACATTTTCTCTGTCCCAGATAAATGTTCACTATGTTCCTAAAACCCCTAAACCCTGCTGTGACCCTCTCCTTCAAATTTCAGTCCATTTGGAATTATTTTGGTTGGATTCAAAATTCATGCAAGTTTGAATTTAATTCAAATTTGTCCAGAGAAATGTTCACTATGTTCCTAAAACCCCTAAACCCTGCTGTGACCCTCTCCTTCAAATTTCAGTCCATTTGGAATTATTTTGGTTGGATTCAAAATTCATGCAAGTTTGAATTTAATTCAAACTTGTCTAAATTTTCTATCTTTAAAATTACCAAACACAATTTTATTAAGTTGTGCATAATTCCAGGTTTCCAGATATATTTTTGTCTCTCCCAAATTCCCCTCCTAACTCCCTGTGCATTTCTCTCTTTGTTCTGTTTTAATTAAATGGAAGAAGAAGGAGAGAGAGAGAGGTAGCAGTCTAGCCAGCAGCCCAGCCAGGCCGGCCCATTTGCATCAAGGCCCAGCCGGGCCTCCATCTTATCCCCCAGGCGATCGAACCCTAGCTCCCTCCCGAATCCCGATCGACCCCCAGCGCCTCCACTCTCTCCCCCTCGATCCCCTCCTTCCTCCTGGTGCCGCCTCACACGCTCAGAGAGAGGGCAGCGCCGCGCCCTCGTCCCGATCCCCACGCCGCGCCGCCATCCGCACCTCGCCGCCGCTGTGCTCCGGCGCCCCAGCCAGTCGCAGCTCCCTCCCGGCCTCCTTCTCGCCCTCCTGCACCGCGCCCGTCTTCCCGAGCTCCGGGCTCATCCATGTTTGCCCGACCCCGTGCCCCGCGGCCTTGCCCTTCCTCTCGCCGCCGCACCACCTTGCCTTGCTGCTGCGCCTCACCGCCGAGCCGTGCCGTGCCCGCGCGTCCCGCCGTCTTCCTCGCTTCAAAGAGGCCGCCGCCCGCCGGCGTCGAGCGTCGCCCCTCCCGGCCTCCTCCTTGCTGCTCCCAGCACCAGCGACCCCTCCGACCACCCCGCTGCATCGCGTCGCTGCTCAACCACCGCGCCACCCACGCCGTTCCCCGCGCTCGCGCCGCCCCTCGCCCCTGCCTCCCTGTCGCTGCTTTGCTGCTCCCCTACTCTGAGCTCGCCCATGGCGCCACTGCTCCGCCTCTCGCCGGCCTCCGGTGACCCCTGCTCAAGCCGGCCGCCTTCTTGTGCTGCTGCCGCTGGACGCAAGACCAGCAGCTCCCACACCTCCTTGCGTGTCCTACACGTAGCCTCCGGCCCCGAGTTTTTGTCGTGGATGCAACCTCCCCGAACAGGAGCAATTTGGATCGCCAAGTACCCCCTCGGGTTTCGTCAAGACCGTCATGTCCGACACCGAGTATGACTACACGATGACCCCAAACGTCTATGCCGTGTGCAACTACCATTTCCCGTGGATTTCGCCAAGTACCTCTACGCACGGAAACCCCAAGTTCGACTACCGCATCGGATCACCAAGTTCAACAACGACCCGCGAGGAACATGGATACGTCAAGTTCCTCTCCGAACGTGCACCACTACCGCCGCCGTGCATTTTGCCAAGTACCACTACTTCCACGACGATCCGCGAACAACTACACCGCAATGAACTCGTTCCGCTTTGAATGCACACTTCGAAGGTATAACCGCCGAGACGACCGCCCGTGTTCGCATCGTGTCCGAATTGTTTCATGCACGTTCCCCGTTTCCATGCCACCGACACGTGGGAACCCGGTAACCGGGATCACCCCACCATCTCTTGCATGTTTCGAACATCTGCACACTTGTTCCTCCTTTCCACCGGTATCTACGAGTTACCGAAACCGGAATGTTGCCGTGGCATCATTTCCGTTATCGCCGCCGTGGCACCCATTTCTTTCCGTCATGGCGACAAATGCCCCATGTCCTTTTATGCCACCTTTTTCATCAAAAATTGCATATAACTTGAATTTGTCATCCGCATCATGATAACAACATTTAAAATGTGTAAATTGTTGTTTGCTTTAATTTGCATAAATAACTTGTTAAAATGGTTTATTTCATAATTAAATAACCGTAGCTTCGAATTAAATAAACTTTATATGTAAATGGTCTAGAAAAATGTGTAGATTAACATGGTGCACTTTATTTTCCTGTTTAACAACAATAAAATATGGTTTTAGGCAGAACAGTACCAATTTCGAAAATTACATATGGGGATTTTCCAGAATTGTTCTTGGTTGTTTCCGGCCTCATTTAAATTGCATAGATAGGTAGATTGTTTATGCTTCACCTCTTGCCATGTTAACCAACAT
The DNA here is from genome assembly GCA_039707655.1 of Elymus sibiricus. Taxonomy (NCBI): domain Eukaryota; kingdom Viridiplantae; phylum Streptophyta; class Magnoliopsida; order Poales; family Poaceae; genus Elymus; species Elymus sibiricus. The sequence continues at coordinate 240,925,235 of CM077676.1, forward strand.
TTAATATTAATGAGTAGCATAAACGGGATTGAACTAAATAATTGTTGTGGAGTTTCGTCAATATGCAACTCGTTGCATATTGATCTTCACTTAATGTGTAGTATTTGATTGATGCATTTTGCCATGCCATGCATCTTTAAACTTGACATGCATCATACTTGGTTGTGCATCATGCCATGATTATGTGTTGTGTGTTTACCATGTTGTTTGCTTCTTTCCGGTTGTGCTTCTTCTCGATAGCCCCGGTTATGTTGCGAAGTGTGAGGATTCGTTCGACTATGTTCCGTTCGACTACTTCACGGATTCTGTCTTCTTCCTAGCGGGATTTCAGGCAAGATGATCATTACCTTGGGTACCACTACTATCTTTGCTTGCTAGTTGTCTCGATGCTATCGCTATGTCTCGCTACCTATCACTTGTTTGTCAGCCTCCCAAAATGCCATGATACAGCCTCTAACCTCCACTACCCAGCAAACCATTGTTTGGCTATGTTACCGCTTTGCTCAGCCCCTCTTATAGCATTGCTAGTTGCAGGTGCAGTTGCAGTTTGTTCCATGTTGGGACATGGATATCATGGGATATCACAATATCTCTTATTTAATTAATGCATCTATATACTTGGTAAAGGGTGGAAGGTTCGGCCTTTTGCTTGGTGTTTTGTTCCACTCTTGCCACCCTAGTTTTCGTAATACCGGTGTTATGTTCCTTGATGAGCGCTTCTAACACATGTGGGGCATATGGGAACCCCCCTGATCATTCGTTTTAGGATAAACTTCTCCAGCAAGGCCCAACATTGGTACCCCATTTGCCTAATAACAACTAAAACTTGCATAGGGACTTTCCGGACCCCGAGGATAATTAATCAACAACCCGGGCCAGTGCTCCTCATGAGTGTTGGTCCAAAACTAGAGCACTGTGCAGGGCCGCCCCTAGGCAACTTGGGGTCTTTGGTACCTGTACGCGTAGCTTATCCGCCGTGTCCTGAGAACGAGATACGCGGCTCCTATCGGGATCGTCGACACGTCGGGAGGTCTTGCTGGTTTAGTTTTACCTTTTACGAGTGGCTTGTCCACCGGGATTCCTTATCGTAAGCATCGTGTTATCATGGTGTGAGGATGTTCTATCGGATGCGTGTGGTAATTTATAATGGATTACTTGGAGCACCCCTGCAGGGTTAAATCTTTCGGAGAGCCGTGCCCGCGGTTATGTGGCGACTTGGAAATTTATAACCTCCAGCTGTAGAGAACTTGACACTAAATTTAATTAAAATACACCAACCGCGTGCATAACTGTGATCGTCTCTTTTCGAGGGAGTTCGGGAAGAGAACACGGTGGGGTTATGTTTGACTCGTAAGTAGGTGTTCAGGATCACTTCTTGATCATTATTAGTTTGCGACCGTTATGCGTAGTTACTCTTCTTATTTCTGTACTCGTAAGTTACCCACCATACAATGCTTAGTGCTTGCTGCAACCTCACCACTTATCCATTCCATACCCATTAAGCTTTGCTAGTCTTGATACCCATGGTAATGGGATTGCTGAGTCCTCGTGGCTCACAGTTTACTACAACAACAGGTGCAGGTATTGGTAAAGCGATGATTTGACGTGAGAGCGATGCATGTTTGCTTTTGGAGTTCTTCTTCTGCTTCTTCTTCTTCATCGATCATAGGATGGGTTCCCGGTTGGCAGCCTGTGACTAGCAGGGTGGATGTCGTTCTTCTTTTTCGTTTGATTTCATCCGTAGTTGGATCCTGCCCTTCTGTATGATGATTGCTATGTATTGTTGTATTGATGTACTCATGCTATAGCTTGTGGCGAGTGTATGCCTTTATCTGGTATTCTCATCTATTCAGTACATGGTATGATGTAATGATATCCACCTTGCGAAGCGTCTCCGATATGCGCTTCTATCCTTAGTGGGATTTTCTAGTCCCTTGAGGATAGGACCGCATATTGGGCGTTACAGTAACGCCTTAAGCAAGATGACATGATGTAGGCAAAGTAAACTCACGCATGAATAAACCCCATCTTTTTACCCTTAATAGCAACGATACATACGTGTCATGTCTGTTTCTGTCACTGGGATTGAGCACTGCAAGATCGAACCCATTACAAAGCACCTCTTCCCATGGCAAGATAAATCAATCTAGTTGGCCAAACCAAATCAATAGATTGGAGAAGAAATACGAAGCTATAATAATCATGCATAAAAGAGATCAGAGAAGACTCAATAATATTCATGGATAATCTGATCATAAACTCACAATTCATCGGATCCCAACAAATACACCGCAAAAAGTGATTACATCGGATAGAACTCCAAGAACATCGAGGAGAACATTGTATTGAACATCGAGGAGAACTCCAAGAACTCCAAGAACTCCACGAGGCGCGCCCTGGTGGCTCGTGGACACCTCCTCTGGCGTCTGGTCTTCTCCCAAAGCTTTTAGTGTTGGTATTGTCCAGAAAAAAATCTCCAAAAAGTTTCGTGGCATTTGGACTTCGTTTGGTATTGATATTCTGTAAAACAAAAAACAGGCAGAAAACATCAACTGGCACTGGGCACTAAGTTAATAGGTTAGTCCCAAGAAATGATATATAATTGCTGTAAATGTATATAAAAACATCCAAGATTGATAATATAACAGCATGGAATAATAAAAAATTATAGATACGTTGGAGACGTATCAGGGGGCCAAGGTGGTGTTTGAGGAAATGACGCGGCTACTGAAAATTTTACTAGGCGGGAGTAAAATGCCGGGGCTACTGAAAATTCGGATGAAGGGATTGAGCAATAAACATCGCACACGGTCCAAACATAACAACCGTGTGCTATCAAACAGAAAAACCCTCCAGGCGGCTAGATATTTTTGAGGGATGCAGGCGGGAGCGGGAGCAAACAACATCGCACACGGTCGGAACATAATAACCGTGTGCTGTCAAACAGAAAAACCCTCCAGGCGGGTAGATATTTTTGAGGGATGCAGGCGGTAGCGGGGTCAAACAACATCGCACACGGTCGAAACATAATAATCGTGTGCTATCAAACAGAAAAACCCTCCAGGCGGGTAGATATTTTTGAGATTGCGAGGGAAGCCTCGTGGAGCCCAATCTACTGTGCTGATGTGGGTGATAGCGGCACGGGCGTGGCACACGGGTAGTCTGAGGGAACTGTGTGTGTTGCGTGGCCAAAAAAACACGGGAAAGGGTCAAAACACGAACACACTTGCATGTGGACCAAATATATGTATGAAAAGGCTGGTTTGATGTTCAAATACCCAATGCACAACTTTGATGTTGCACCTGTCTCACAAAGCGCACAGTATTGCTAGTCTGCCACCCCCCCACACCCTTCGTGTCGGCAGGAGAGGGGAATCCTAGCTATGAACGCATGCCCCCAAATAGCTAGGTCTGACATATCTCACCCTACCGTAACACTAAACCTATAGGAGTCCATCATGGTCAAACCCCCCTTTCGCTTTCGGTCAAAGTTGGACCATGTGCGGGCCCACAAATGTGTGCTTGTGGCGTGAGATGGGTGAGACCACATACGAACCACCTGCGAGTGGCCCAACTATATGTATGAAAAGGGTGGTGTGATATTTAAGTACCCAATTCACAACTTTGATGTGGCACATGTGCCTCGCAAATTAACCGGACATCCCCGACCCCACGGAGGTTCAGGAAGTGCGAAGTCTATACCCCCCACCCCACCCCCCCCACACACACTTTGAGTCAGTGGGAGAGGGCATCTCACCAAGACGTAGTGTAACACGGACCAAGAAGAATCCACCTTGGTCGTATAGCCTCTCTTGTTGTTGGTCAAAGTGATGGACGTCCACGTGACCCCACAGATGGGCTAGCTCGCCGATAACCACGCAAGGGAGTAGTGCCCGAAGACAACCACTGCGTGCATGTGGCCCAAACATATGTATGGAAGTGTTGTGTGGTGTGTTTGAATACCCAATGCACAATTTTGATGTGGCACCGTGCTTTGGAACCGGATAGTCCCCACACAGAGCGAGGGTTCACGACGCGTACTATGTATGTCACCCCTCGAGCCGGTGACGGGGATTCATGCATACGCATGCACTCAAACTTAGGTCTGGAATATCACCATGACCTACTATACGGTAACATGAACCAAAGAAGAAGAATCCACCCTAGTAACCTCTCTCGTTGTCGGTCGAAGTGAGATGGACGTCCACGTGGGCCCACGAATATATAGGCTTGCCGCCGATAACCACGCGAGGGGGAGTACTGTCCGAAGACAACCACTGCATGCATGCATGTGTCCCAAACATATGTATGGAGGTGCATGCATGGTTGAATACCATGCAAAACATTGATGTGGCGCCTGTGTCAAAAATCATACAGTCCCCACACAGAGCGAGATCGGTTCATGACGCGTCGTGTGCTGCCCCCCCCCCCCCCACTTCGACCGGTGGGAGGGATTCATGCGTACCCATGCATGCGCTCAAACTATATTTTGTAATCTCACAACATGACCTATACCGTAAGACAAACCAAAAATTAATCCCCTCCTAAGTCAAATTAACCTCTCTCGTTGTCGGTCAAAGTGATGGACCAAGCGGGCCCACAGATGGAAAGCATCGATATCGCCGATAACCGCGTGAGTGAGTGCCAGAGGACAACCACCATCGCTTGCATGTGGGCCAAAACATATGTACGTACGGAGGTGTGTGGTTGTTGTGATGTTTTGAATACCCAAAATGCACAACTTTGATGTGGCACCTGCCTCGGAAACCGTAAAGTCCCCACACAGAGCGAGGTTCATGACGCGTAGTATATGCTGGTCCCATCCCCCCTCTTCGACGCGTACTATATACTCCTACCATAACACAAACCAAAAAGAATCCTCCTTGTCAGTCAAATTAATTAACCTCTCTCTAGTTGGGTCGAAGTGATGGACGATGACCTCGCGGTCCCACAGATGGAAGCGTTGCACGCGAGTGAGTGTCCTGTAGGACAACCACCGCCTACATGTGGCCCAAAGAGGTGTTTGTGTGATGTTTGAATGCCCAATGCACAACTTTCATGTGGCACCTGCCTCGGAAACCGGAAAGTCCCCACACGGAGAGAGGTTCATGACGCGTAGTATAAGCTGGTCCCCCCCCCCTCATCAACGCGTACTATATACTCCTACCGTAACACAAACCAAAAAGAATCATCCTTGTTGGTTAAATTAACCTCTCTTGCTATAGGTCAAAGTGATGGATGATGACCTCGCGGGCCCACAGAAAGTGTCACACGCGAGTAAGTGTCCTAGGAAAATCACCACCTGCATGCCCAAAGAGGTGTTGTGTGATGTTTGAATGTACCCACTACACAACTTTGATGTGGCACATGCTTCGCACACTGGAAATTCCCTACACAGAGGTTCACGACGTGTCGTAGTCCCCCTCACTTCGAGCCGGTGCGATGGATTCATGTGTACGCACGCGCTCGAACTTTGATCTGGAATCTCACCATGATCCACACCGTAACTCATCCCAAGATGAATCCACCTTTGGTCAAATGCCTCTCAATGTCAGTGAAAAGTGATATATAACCTTCGCGGGCTAACGAATGGGCGCATCACTGATAACCGCACGAGGGAGTGTCCGAGGACCACCATGCATGCATGTGGCCCAAACATGTATATATGAAAGGGCTGTGCAATGTTTTAAATAACCAATTCACGACTTTGATGTGGCACCTGCCTCACAAAACGGTCAACCCCACACGGTGGCTCATGACTCGTAGTGTACTGCTGCGACACCTCGATTTTTTGCCCTTTTTTTTTCTTTTGGATTTCTTTGGATTTTTATTTGGAGTTCCTTTTCTGTGTCTCCGTGGTCTTGAAACCTGGGAAGATCATATCTTCTTCCTCTCCCAAGTGGCTTGTCACTCTCAAATCTTTCCCAATGCCATGTCATTTCCATCTTAGCCCAACTCCCAATTTTTTTTCCGGGGAATATTCCTTTTTCTATTAAAGGAATAACCCTGTTTGCCCTAGGTTGTGAAGCAACCTATATTTCTGTCTTTCCTAAAATTCCCACAAAATTCTCAAAATTCCTTTGGAACATATGGACCTTGGATATGTAAAAATATTCAAGATTCCATGATCATGGTGAGCACACCATCCAATCTTTGTTTCTGGTCATAATTTCAGTTTGTGAAGCAACTATATTTTATATGGCTTCATAAATTCTGAAATTTTACCAGGACATTCTCCCATCGATATAACTTCCCTCCCCCAAATTTGGGCTCATTTCATTCATCCAATATTTCTCAATAATTTCCCCAAGTTTCTGTCCAGAGGAAAGCATTGTGAAGGAAGTACCATTTTTATTTATCCAAATGGTATGAAATTTTTACAGTGCCTTCCTATGCCCAAATCATCATCCTCCACCAAATTTCAGCTCAATCCAATCATCCATGTGAGTGCAGCTTCAAGATCTAGTTTCTGGACCAGATATGCAGTTGTGAAGCAACTATGATAAATATTGGTCCAAATCTTTTCATATGTCACATGACTGTAGTCCTTCTTACCCTAAACATCTGTGACAACTTGTTTCTCCATTTACCCATCCCATTTTACCACAGCTTCTAGTCCAAGTTTGCTACAGCAAACTTTGGCTGATACATCCCATCAGCACAAAGTTTCTTTTGTGGATCCATCACTTCAGAGAGGCCCCATGTTGAAAGGACTACACGCTAAACACCTTTTTCCAGGCATACGTGCCCTCCTCTCGCCAATGCACGCGGTGACCACGCGGGCTGGCATGCATTTGGCGCGCTCTGAGCGTCGGCTAGCTCCGGGCACTGCCCTCCCAGCCGCTCCCGCGCGTCCCACCTTGTCTATTGGCTTCGTGGCAGCTACGTGCATCTTCCCCAGCCCTCGCCCCCTCCTCTTTCTTCCTCCTCGCGCCATGGCGGCTCTGTCCGCGTGCTGTCCGCCGTCCCCACCACCATGGCCGGTCGGCCACGCCTCCCCGAGCCTTCTCGAGCATGCCCGAGCTCCCTCTGCTCCCCCGTGAGCCCTCTGGACATCTTCCCCCTCCCCTCCGCATGGCCTGCTCGCGTTAGAGCGCCGACACACGCGTCGCCGCGGTCGCGCTCACCCTCGAGCTCGCCCCGGCTATTTAAGCCATCCCCGAGGCCTCCCGAGACCACCAGCAGCCCCCTCTCTCTCCCTTAGCCCTCCCCGACCGCTCCAACAAGCTCGAAGAGCTCCTCTGCCCTCCCATGGCTGCCATAGCCCTTGCCGTCCTCCACCTAAATTCGAGCTCATGGCTCTGCCCCCTCCCCCTCTCCGGTAACCAGGACGCCCCCAAGACCCAGCCGCGCCACCGCCATGCCTATCTCCGGCGGAGGAGCCCCGCCGGCGCGGCTCCCGTGAAGCCTCTCAGCCGCCACAGCCCGACCACTGGAGGCAGCGACGTGGGCCACCTCAGGTGCCCCTGCAGCCACCTACGGGCACGGCGTGGACTGGGGCATCCGCCCCGGCCTGCAGCTCGGCCCCTCGGGCGGCGGAGCGAAGGGAACCGCGGCGACGCTCGCCCTCTGCCTCTCCCGTCGGGAGGTAGAAGAAAGGAATGAGGAGGAGAGAGAGAAGCCGGCGGGGCCCAGCTGTAAGTGACAGCCGGCCGGGCCCGCGCGTTTTAAGTGAACGCGTATTTTCAAAACTACGTTTTCCGCTTGAGGAAGTGTACTCTGGTGCAGCTTCAGAGGGAAATGCGCTTTCACTGTTTGGAAAACATATTCACTGAGAATGCGCTTTCTGTTTTACCTCGCCGGCCGAAAACCTTACTTTGCAGACATTCACCTGTTAAGAGCAGAAACGGACAGATTTTATTTGTTTTCTGCCTAACGAACGAACGGCCGTATTTTCGCAACCGTAACTCCGAATCTGGTGATTCCAAAGCCCATGTTCTCTATTCGTCGAGCCTGTTCCGTTGGTATCATTTTCATAATGTTTTTACACTGTGAAAATGACCATTTTGCCCTTGCCCTTTAATCAGCTCTGCCGGGAGAGAAACTTTTCTGGCAAATTTTTTCGCGAGCTCATTGCACTTCTTCCCGATGAATCCTTCATCCACAGGCAAGCCACAACAGCCACTTGCATGATGGCCTTGCAGTAGCCATGGTTTCCACTTGGATATTTAAATAATTGTTTGCTCATTTAATGATTTTGTTAATGCTTCGAATATGCTTGTGAATCCATGTTCGTGCTTATGCCATGTTCTGGTGCATATATGATTCTTTTCCATTGGTATTATTATTATTATTATTATTATTATTATTATTATTATGATCTATTCTTGTAATTGTTCCTAATGCTAGTGATAATCATGATATCCTCATGTGAATTGTTATGTTTTGTAATACTTGTGAGATTCATGATCATCGCTATGCCATGCTCATTTGCATCTCGTAGAATAAATGATTTATCGTTGTTGATGCTATGATAAATGGTTATATTGCCCATCCTTGTTTATGTTGATATCATGCTCATATGCCTTATTATTTCATCATGTTATTCTGCTATGGCTCAGCTCATCACCAATCAAGTTAAACCTGACATTAATCGAACTTGAACAAATCTGTTGGCTGAGTCATGGTGCCACCGAATCGAGCTCACCAGTGCAGCCACACTTGCCTGGATGGGGAGGCCCTAATTCGGTCTATTGTCATGTCTCTCGCCGGTGCCTCCAACTAGGGAAGGTTATGTGCTCGCGCTGCCCTGGCCCGGCAGGCGGCAATAACCTTGTGTGCCCAAGTTGTGTTGTACCCGGGTGTCCACGTTTGGGACGAGTTGTTTTGTTTTGCCCCGAGGTGGCAGGATGTCACGAGTTGACATCGGGGCCACCCATGACATAGCCCAAAGGGGAGTTTGTCGGAGTGGCCGGGAGAGTGTCATGCAATAGATTGGTTTTGTCGGAATGTCGTTGGTCCACCCGAATGGGAGCACGAGGCCATGAGTTCCGTGGTGTGGGTACAGTGTACTAACCTTTGCAGAGTGTATAATCTATCGATAGCCGCGTCCTCAGTCATGGACACAGTTCGTAGTAGGTCACACTATGGGTCAACAGTAATATTAACCTGAATAATAAACAACCCCGATTCCATGAGAAAGGAAGTTGGTTGATCTTTATGTGGTTATGCGATGATCACAGGTAGAGATCAAGCTCCTTGTGATCATGTGATGATCACGATGGTATAGTTGATACCGAGCTTGGTTGATCCTGAGGTGATCGTGTGATGTTCATGATGGTAAGTTTGAGACATATGGTGGTTACGAGATAACCTCCGAGAAGAGTAAGTTGGTCCAAGGGACCTTAAACATCGCCCCCTCTCATGCTAGTGCTAGTATCATCATGTTCATACCATGAGTAACATGTGCATGCCATGCTCACTCTCATACTGTTCTAATTGTATTATGCTCATCAATTAACATGTACATGCCATGTTTACTCTCATGTTGTTCTAGTAGTATCATGTTCATCATTGATAATTAACCTGTAATTGCCATGTTGTTGTTTGTCTTGATTGCTTTGGTTGCTGTGAGCTTGCGAGTACATTCAAAGTACTCACCTGGCGTGTCATGCCAGATTGCAGATAATGTCGTGATTGATTGCTTGTCAAGGATCCCGAGTTTGCGCGCTAGGATGTGTCCCAGCCAGAGTCCCTACGGAGTGGAGTTCATCACCGTTGTCGCTGTTCCGCTGCTACGAGTTGTTCCGCTGCTAGTATAGAGCTATCTGAGCAGGCGTAGTATCGCCGTACCCCTATAACCTTCGTAATATCGGACCCTTGTACCCGATTATTTGTAATAAAGAGCTGATTTGTTCTATGCCAAGCTGTGCCGTATTTCAGAAGACTTGATCTCTGGGCTGGAATACGGGGTGTTCCGGTTCCTCTGAGCCGGGGTGCCACAACGGCCGGACCCCCCCCCCCGACACACACACACCGCACCACCACCGCCACTACGAGGCATGTTAAACTTTTTCCGTGGTGAACATATGTGACCAAAGGAGTGTCGTGTTAAAATTTGGAAGAAAAAAACCAGTGATCATTCAGACATTTTTATACATTGATTGATTTCCTTGGGATATAATGTGAAAAAATCAAATTTGAGCTACATGCACACGTGATAGTGCACCAAAATGGATTGGAAAATCATATGTGTGTCCCTGGGTGCATGTTTAGTCCCCATGCAAGAAATTTCAAACATTGAGAATCTTGATTTTTAAAATCCAGTAAATCCAAAACTTTGTTGAAATTCATGAAACTTATCGTGGTGTCATATGGACACCAATAGATTGTGATATTGTATTTTTTTGTCAAATTTGAGACAAGTTTTGATATATTCTTCTTACAAACGGGAGATTATTAATAATTGGCAACCAATATTGCAAACGGATTATTTATTCGTACCGTGGGCGTTAGACCAACAATGTACGTGCCATGCTCCGGTTAAGTAATAAAGCGGCATAATTAATCATCAAAAAAGAAAAACAATATACGTGCCGCCACGCATCCCGTGTGCCGTGCGAGCAGGCGTGAGTTGATGGGATGCATGCGAGCAGTCTGCCGCAGAGGCAGACCGGGAGGCGTGCGGGCAGGTGTGTGAATTGACGGGAGCTGTGTTCGCTGCGCAGTGTCACCGGGAGGCGTGCGAGTAGCTGTGTGAAATGAAGGTAGGCATGCTAGTAGTCCACTGCGCAGGCTCACCGGGAGGCGAGCTAGCCCTTTGACCGCCGCCCGCCTCGCTCCCACTACTCCATATTAATGGCGCGCCCGAGCCGCTGGTCATAATAGGCGGCCGCACCCCCCATTCTCGCTACACACACAATCCTCTCTCTTTGCCTGCATCCTCGACGCCGCTCTCAGTCGTCACCGCCGTCAGTGTATGAGGAAGCCGCCGAAGCGCACCATCGGAGGGAGTGGCGACGCTGGGGATGCTGAAGCACCTGAGCACGGCGTGAAGCTGGAGATAGAGGTTGCCGTTGCCGCCGATGAGGTCTCACGCGGGCAAAAGCACGACATTGCCGTCGTCGACTGCGTCGTGCTTCCACTGCCGGTGCCGGAGGTCCACAACGACTCCGGCGACGACTCCGACGACCACTCCGGCGATGACTCCGACGACGACAGAGAACCGGTTAGTCATCTATACCCATTTATGTGGCAAATATATCCTAGGGTTTCTCTGGTTAGTCCCGCCTCCCCCTTTTTGGAATAGAAATCCTACGGTTATGTTCTCTCAATCCATGAAATCTGAGTTAGATTCGATAGATCCGTGTAGTGTATTGATTGTTTGAATGGTACTAATGATAAGTGATTAATTGTTTCTTCTGTACAAATGATTTCTGCTAAAAATCCAACTAGGGACCCCTTTGGGGCGTAGGATAACTTGTAATCCTCATATTCTGTCATTGTGTATTTCCCTTTAGCTGTTGCTTTCGAACATCTCCTCTTAGTGAGCTGATGTATGACACTATGCGGGTTTCATTCGAGTAATGGAACTGGGGAGGAGCCTCCCTGTTCTTCTAAAAAATAATCCGACTAGGGTTAGTGTTGCTAATAATTCCTAGCCAGATCTTGACAATTGGTTTTGATGCCAAAAGTCGTTGGCATGCCAAATTTTGATCCTACTTTACGGCATGTAAATTGGTTTGATGCCAAAAGTCGTTGGCATGCCAAATTTTGGCAACTCCCAAATGTTCGCTAGAGATTAGTTTGCATTCCATTGTTCATTGAAAATCTCACAAAAGGTTGCCAAGTGTTGGCAACTTTTGATTTTGCCAAATGTCGGTAGCAAACCAAACTTTTGATTCTGCCAAATATTGGTAGCAAACCAATCAGACTCTTAATTTTGTTGCACTAAGTTGTGTGCTCTCTATTTATGCATTTCTTTCATCAAGATCACTTGATGATTTAGAGTTCACGCTGTCACAGGATATATTATGTTTCATAAACTCTGCCTGCTGAATTCACATTATTATAAAATATACTGACGCCACATTTTTTTACTATATGTATAGGTGCTATCTGACGATGTCGACAACGAGGACGAAGATGGCCAGAGGAGGTTCAAGAGGCAAAAGCTCAGGGAGCTTTATGCGGGACTGCATAACAGGCATGTGAGGACCTGGAATAGGGGCTTTGGATGCCCGTTTTGCAACCAAAAGCTTCATCACGAGTATGAAAGTGTTCTAGCGCATGCAAGAGGACGAGCCGTTGGATCCTTCAAGCAGAAGTATTCTCGCAGGGTGGCACACGCCGCGTACGCTGAGTACCTGGAAAAGCTTCACCTTCGTGCAGGCCTGTCGGTAGATGAGATGTGGGATTGAACTATATATGGCTATGTAGTGTCTTAATTATAACTATGCTTGAGTATGCTTAATATCGGTTGAACTATATATGGTTGAACTATGCTTGAGTACGCTTATTATCTATGCCTGAGTATGCTTATATCTATGTTTACTTATGTCTACATGTGGGATGAGTATGAAATCGGTTTGGTTGATGGAATTTTATGCATATTAGGGTGAATGTTTAGCATGGGTAAAAATTTCAGATTCAACCGACGAAGGAAATGTGGACCCACCTTGAAACTTGGTGATTTTCCTAGATTGGAACCGTGTGCGATGACTTTGATTGTGCCGCCGCATGTGTGTTCTGATTGGCCAGAATGCATCCCCACGGATTGCACGTCTGCACCGTAGGATGTACACAAATCGAACAGCACTCTGTATCACCCTCACACCGGACTAATGTTTTTTTTTAAAATACACCGGAGTGATGTTAATCACACACGATTGGCTCTACCAAACCGTTGCCTCCGAAACGCTTTGTGGGACAGAAAACCCTCACCACCCAATTCAAAAAGGAAAAAAGAAAACCCTCACCATCTCCACGTCACAAAACCCTCTCCCTGCCCGCCACCCCCCGGTCCCCATTCGCACCTGCACTCCTCCGCGACTCTGCATGTCACCGCGTATCACCGCAGCAACCACGTAGCTCGACGCCTGTCGCTGCCGCCGGCTGCCGGCAAACACCACCGCATTTCTCCATTGCCGCTTGCCGCCGCCTATCGCCATCGACTTTCTCGACGCTGCTCGCCGTCGACCCAGCTCTGCCCGATTGGGGAATCTGCGGTATTGGGTTTTTTTTTCTCATGGAGAACCAGGTAACTAATTTACTGAAATATTCGCTCATCTCTTATCCTAGTCCGTCTGCCCCTTTTAATCACCCGGCTGAAATCACCGTGAATACTTTTTCTTCTAGCTGATTTGAGGGTTTTCTTTCATTCATAGAGTGTACAGTGGACGGAGACATCAGGCCTATGCGGCCTCGGCCAGACAGCCGAGGAGTTCCATCTCACCGTACTAGATGACTTTAGGAGGCGCACGGTATGTTCAATCTCACCCTACCTCGGTTGGCATGACCTACTTTTCTGAACATATACTATATATTGCTGCATTTGGATAAAAGGTGCCACATGCAGCATACACGTCAAAGGGGATTTTTCTTCTTTCTATATTAGGCAAATTAATGCTGTAATGTTCTTTCGATTACTCTCATATTTGCATGACATCATGGTTACACTATCTGTTTAATTATAAATTTGTGTCCTTTGATTTCAACTGCTGTGTACTGTTCTTTCAATTACTCCCATATTTGCATGTTACCCTATTCTTTAACAATCTTATCATTTCCTGCAGTACATCCCTTACTTTGCAGCAGCAACTGTAGTACACAATCTTGGCCTTTACATAATTGAAGAAACCAAGAATGTCATATTGAACACAAACCATGGATTTACAATCGTTGTTTCCGTAAAACTTGATGAACATGGTCACTCCTATTTTGGCGTGCGCCTTTGGACATGTGATGCCCCGAGACCGATGCTCTAGATGCCTTCCATTTATTTTCATCGTTGCCGTGTGATTCGTTTGCTTGTTGCACTTCGCCATGTCATCATGTGCATTTCATCCGCATGTTTTCATAAAACTTGCATCCGTTCGTAGCTGTTGGCTCCTCCCCGTTCCTCCCGTTGATCGTTTTGAGTCCAAACACACTCGCACGTGCCCGCGGCACCTTCGAAATATTATTTTATAAGTGGGAATAAAATGTTCTCAGAATGGGTTGAAAGTTGGCGTGCGGTCTTATTATATTGCACGTAGACCGCCTGCCAAATTTCGTCCCATTCGGAGGTCATTTGATGCCCTAACGGATAACTATAGCGGTACTATAGCCGGTCAAAACGTCGGACGTTTCGGTGTTCCGAAAACCATGCCAGGCTGCCATCCTCCCCCTCTTCTCAGCCCACACCCTCCTACACAGCCCACCTAGCCCCCCTCCGACCGGAGCCGTCCGATCGAGATTGAACGGCTCAAAAACGGCCTCAAACCCCTTCATCTAGCCCCCTGCCTATAAAAGGAAGCCTACCCCTGCCTAAACTGGAAACCCTAACCCTCCTCCTAGTTTTCCACGCTCCTCCAACCTCCAGCCGCCACCTCCCACCTTTCCCTCGAAAACCGCGCCGCTCTAGTCGCCCTCCGCCACTTGGCGCCACCGCCGCCGCGCCTCCAGCCCATGGCGTGCTGGCACGTCACCCCCAGCTCCCTCCTCAGCCGCGTGGCCCGCCAAGCCCATCGCCGGCCCGTCCCGGGCCGCAACCGGGCCACGCCGCGCCCCCGCGCCTCCCACCGCGGGCGTCCCGCACCCGGGTCGCCCGCGCGCCGCCTCTTCGCACCGCCGCCCTGCCGTGGCTCGCCACCGCCCGAGCTCCGCCCGCCACCGCCGGTTGCCTCCCCGTCGACGCCGCGCCCGGATCTGGCGAGATCTGGCCGGACCAAGCCGACCCCGCCGCCACCATCGCGCCTCCACGCGCAGTCGCGCGCCATGGCCGCCGCCGACCCGCGCCGCCCCGCCATGGACGCCGCCTCGCCGGACACCCCCTCGAGCCTCGCCGGCCTCGGGAACCGACGGATCCAGCGCCCGCACGGCCAGATCTGCTCGGCCCGCACCCTCCTCGCCGCCTCCGCCCATCGCCGGAGCTCCGCCGCGCCGCCGCCATGGCCTCGGCCTCGCTCGTCCCCGCCGCCGGGATGGCCTCGTCCCGGTACCGCGGCGCCCGATCCATCCAACCAAACACGCCACCGGCCTGCACCGCTCCATCCGGATCCATCCCGTCCAGTTTTCCCGAGAGGTAGTTTTTCACCAAGTCCCAGATTTTTTAACATCGTGCATGCATGTTTGGGTGCTTGTAACTTTGTGCATGTTGATCCTATGATGATGATTTATATATGTAAATGATCTACTCTTCGTGCTCTACATGTTGGTTCCTGTTGCATGCATAATAGGATTCATCTACATGTCATAACCTCTGTTGCAAAAGTGCATCATGATGTTAACTGCAGAAAACTGTTAATACTTGCCACTTTGTCATTTTTGTGTGATTTAATGCAAATGTCATATGAGCATCTTGTCAACATGTCTTTAGAGCATTTTCATGTCTTCTTGTTGTTAGTATTTATTTCATACCATGATATGCCATGATATGACTGCCACAAGCTTGTAAACATGTCTAGTCAATGTTGCTGTTTGAAGTCAAAAATTGTCTGTGATAAAACTTGTCAACTTTGCTTGATGGTTTCCACTAATCTAAAGCTCAAATGTATTTGATTCCTTCATGTGATTTGACCTATGTGATGTGTACTTTGATGCCATGCGTTTGGTTGCCATGTAAAGTTCCTGTAGCATGTCTCTTTGTTGCTCTCAAGTTGCTATCATGATAAACTGTCAACCTGTTAACTGGATGTTCCATTTTGCAAAAATCATAGTAATTAATATGTGCATCCTATGAATTTGTGCCAATGGAGTAATTTGAAGATTGCCATGTCTACAGAATGCTCATATCAATTTCATAAATATTAAAATTGCTTTGCTTGCTGTTATGTGCGTCCCAAGTCAGCATCATGATATAACTGTTGCAATCCCAGACTTTGTAGAATCAGCATGTTTCATAGTTGCATATTGTATTGATGATTGCCATGAATCTGTTGCTCCTATGATTATGCCCATGTTGAATGATTTAAGCTCCATGTTATATACTACCATGCTGTGCCATTTGATGCCATGTTCTAGCTCTGTAGCATATTTGTTTCTTGCCTCCAACATGCCATCATATTAACTCTGCTCATGTATATGCTCTGTTTTCCGCTAAGTCCTAATCTGTAGCAGAGCATTGCATTTTGCATGGATCATATTGAATTAACCATGATGCCTATGAACCTGAACCTTAAAGATAAATTGAAGTATGTTATGTCTATTTTAAGTGCATATCATGATGGTGCCCATCATGTTACTGTAGCTTGCTGTTTTGATGCTTGCAAAGTACTATGTTGCTGTTTTGGGTTGTGTTGATTGTAATTGTTGAACCGTTGCTCCGTTTTGATCATGTCCTATATGAAACTTGCTTAGATTTGTGTGTAGTTTCATATTGTCGTGTTGCATCCTTGATTTGAGTGTTTGTGGTTGATGTTTGTATGCATTTTGCATTATTGCCATGTTAAACTTGTTTAGTGCATATCTTCTAGACCGTAGCTCCGAATTAAATGTTCTACATGTGTAACTTGATTAGAAAAACATGTAGATCATCATGGTGCATGTTAACTTGCTATTTAACAACTTTAACATTGTGCTTAATTCAGATCAGTACCAATTTCAAAATTTGCATATGGGGGATTTTCGGAATTGTTGTTTATGTTTCCGGCCTCATTTAAACTTGCATAGTTGTATGCATTGCTTATGCTTCATATCTTGCCATGTTTAACAACATTTAATCTTGTCATGCACCATACTTGGTTGTGCATCATGTCATGTTTATGCTTGTGTGTTTACCATGTTGTTTGCTTCTTTCCGGTTGTGCTTCTTCTCGATAGTTCCGGTTTCATTGCGATTGTGAGGATTCATTCGACTACGCTTGTTCGTCTACTTCATGGATTCGATCTTCTTCCGAGTGGGATTCCAGGCAAGATGATCATGACCTTGGATATCTCTACTATCTTTGCTTGCTAGTTGTCTCGTTGCTATCGCTATGTCGCGCTTCCTACCACATATATGTCAGCCTCCCATATGCCATGATACAACCTCTAACCTTCCACCATCCCAGCAAACCGTTGTTTGGCTATGTTACCGCTTTGCTCAGCCCCTCTTATAGCGTTGCTAGTTGCAGGTGCAGTTGCAATTTGTTCCATGTTGGGACATGGATATCATGGGATATCACAATATCTCTTATTTAATTAATGCATCTATATACTTGGTTGTGTGTGGAAGGCTTGGCCTTTTGCCTGGTGCTTTGTTCCACTCATGCCACCCTAGTTTCCGTAATACCGGTGTTATGTTCCATGATGAGTGCTTCTAACACATGTGGGGCATATGGGAACCCCCCTGATCATTCGTTTTAGGAAAAGACTTCTCCAGCAAGGCACAACATTGGTTTTAACATTTGCCCAACATAATAATACTGATAATAAATTTGACGCATAGGGAGTTAGCGCTACCCGAGGATTCTTAATTCCACATAATACATGTGGGTCAGTGCTGATGGTGCTGGTCCGAAATGGCAGTAGCCGGGGCCACCAACGGGTGTGCCAGCCGAAAACTTAGCCGATCCGATCGTGGCCTGATACGAGATACACGCGGCTCCTATTGGGGTGTCGGCACGTCGGGAGGTCTTGCTGGTTTAGTTTTACCTTTGACGAGTGGCTTGTCCACCGGGATTCCTTATCGTAAGCATCGTGTTATCATGGTGTGAGGATGTTCCATCGGATGCATGTGGTAATTTATAATGGACTGCTTGGAGCACCCCTGCAGGGTTAAATCTTTCAGAGAGCCGTGCCCGCAGTTATGTGGCGACTTGGAAATTTATAACCTCCGGTTGTAGAGAACTTGACACTAAATCTAATTAAAATACACCAACCGCGTGCGTAACCGTGATCGTCTCTTTTCGAGGGAGTTCGGGAAGAGAACACGGTGGGATTATGTTTGCCTCGTAAGTAGGTGTTCAGGATCACTTCTTGATCATTATTAGTTTGCGACCGTTATGCGTAGTTACTCTTCTTATTCTTGTACTCGTAAGTTAGCCAATGCTTAGTGCTTGCTGCAACCTCACCACCTTACCCTTCCATACCCATTAAGCTTTGATAGTCTTGCTACCCATGGTTATGGGATTGCTGAGTCCTCGTGGCTCACAGATTACTACAACAACAGATGTAGGTACAGGTAACGCGATGATTTGACGTGAGAGCGATGCGCGTTTGCTTTTGAAGTTCTTCTTCTGCTTCTTCCTCTTCATCGATCTTGGTATAGGTTCCTGGTCGGTAGCCTGGGCTAGCAGGGTGGATGTCGTTCGTGTTTTTCATTTGTTTTCAACCATAGTCGGATTCTGCTCTTCTGGATGGTGTTTGCTATGTATTTATGTATTCATGTGGTGATTGTATGTATTTGTCTGTATCCTCATCTATTATGTACATGGTACGATGTAATGATATCCACCTTGCGAGCGTCTTCAATATGCGCTTCTATCCTTGGTGGGACCTCCGAGTTCCTCGAGGATAGGATCGCATATTGGGCGTGACAGGACAGAAATTTCTAAGTTTTATGTAGTGAAAGCTGGCACTAAAATTGCACTGCACCTAAAAGAGCCTGGTCATATGATATATGCTAACTTCCCCGACGATATCATCTGTCCAGACTCTGTTCGAAGTAAGTGTTCTTTTCAAGTATCTGCATGTTGACTTACCTAGCAATATCAAAGTAATTGTGTAGTATTTAAGCAACCAATAGGGATTCCATTTTCTGACTCTGTTAAGTCTGTTCCTACCTAGTAACTTCTAGTTACCAATACACTTTTCTTCTGCCCTGTTCTAACTAAATATTCCCTATCCTCCCACTCCTCCACTCCTATCAGATAGCGTCGCTGCCGAGGAGACTCCGGAGGTGGAGGACGAGGCTGCCAACAAGCGGAGGCGGGTCGAGCAAGATCCGCAAGCGACTCCGGTGGGCCTAGACTTCATCAGCAGCCTCCCCGATGATATGTTGATCGTCATCATCTCCCTCCTCCCAATCAAATATGGCGCGCGGACAACTGTCCTTTCCCGGCGGTGGCGCCCCCTATGGCACTTGATACGTCTCCAACGTATCTATAATTTTTGATTGTTCCATGCTATTATAGTATCAGTCTAGGATGTTTTATATGCAATTATATATCATTTTTTGGGACTAACCTATTAACCTAGTGCCCAGTGCCAGTTGCTGTTTTCTGCTTGTTTTTTGGTTTTTTAGGAAATCAGTACCAAACGAAGTCCAAATGCCATGAAAAATTTTGACAATTTTTTTTTGGACAAAAGAGACCCTGGAAGCTTCGGGAGGATGCCAGAAGCCTCACGAGGAGGCCACAAGGTAACAGGGCGCGGCCCCAGGGGGCGCCCTGATGCCTTGTGGGCCCCTCGTGGCTCCTTTTGACCTAATTCCACTTCTATAAATTCTCAAATATTTGGAAACCATTAGAGAGCCAGACGAGAAAACCCTACCGCCGCCGCAAGCCTCTGTTCTTCCGCGATCCCATCTGGAGGCCTTTTCCGGTACTCTGCCGGAGGGGGAATCGATCATGGAGGGCTTCTTCATCAACCTTGCTGCCCTTCCGATGATGTGTGAGTAGTTTACCACAGACCTACGGGTCCATAGTTAGTAGCTAGATGGCTTCTTCTCTCTCTTTGATCTTCAATACCATGTTCTCCTCGATGTTCTTGGAGTTCTATCCGATGTAATCTTCTTTTGTGGTGTGTTTGTTGGGATCCGATGAATTGTGAGTTTATGATCAGATTATTCATGAGAAATATTTGAGTCTTCTCTGAACTCTTTTATGCATGATTGTTATAGCTTTGTATTTCTCTCTGGCCTATCTGTTTGGTTTGGCCAACTAGATTGATTTATCTTGCAATGGGAGAGGTGCTTTGTGATGGGTTCAATCTTGCGGTGCTCAATCCCAGTGACAAAAAGGGACATGACACATATTTGTATTATTGCCATTAAGGATAAAAAGACAGGGTTTAATCATATTGCTTGAGTTTACTTTGTCTACATCATGTCATCGTGCTTAAGGCGTTACTCTGTTTTATACTTAATACCCTAGATGCATGCTGGATAGCGATCGATGGGTGGAGTAACAGTAGTAGATGCAGGCAGGAGTCGGTCTACTTGTCTCGGACGTAATGCCTATATACATGATCATTGCCATGAATCCGTCATAATTATTTGCTTTTCTATCAATTGCCTAACAGTAATTTGTTTACCCACCGTATGTTCTGTGCTCGAGAGAGAAGCCTCTAGTGAAAACTATGGCCCCCGGGTCTACTTTTATCATATATTAAAATCCAAAAATACCTTGCTGCAATTTATTTACTTTTATTTTATTTTCCAATTTAATTTTTATCTATCACTATCAGAATTAATCCTTGCAAGTAACCGCTAAGGGGATTGACAACCCTCTTATTTGCGTTGGGTGCAAGTGTTGGCTTTTGTGTGTGTAGGTGCTGCTAATGAGGTTTTGTGTGGTTCTCCTATTGGATTGATAACCTTGGTTCTTAACTGAGGGAAATACTTATCTCTACTATACTGCATCATCCTCTCCTCTTCGGGGAAATACCAACGCAGTCTACAAGTAGCAGGAAGAATTTCTGGCGCCGTTGCTGGGGAGACATCACCAAAACTTATCAAGTACCTTCGCATAAACTATCATCCACTTGCATTTATTTTATTTGCCTTTTATTTGCTTTTGCCTCTCGTTTTCATCTCCCCCACTTCTAAAACAATTTAAAAAAAACACAAAAATATTTTCGTTTGCTTGTTGGCTTGTTTTGCCATCATGTCTGAGTTCAAAAAGGTTATTGTGGAAAGTGCTAGTGAGGGTAGTATTAATGAGTCTCTTGAGGAAAAATTTGAGTCTTTTGATATTAATCACGATTCTCGTAAGTACAAGGCTTCACCTACTTTTAAAACTGAAGTCTATCGCGTGGGCAGCGGGAATATTATTGGTAAAAATGTTGTGCAAGAATTTTTCAATTGTGCGGGAGTCATACCCATAATTATAGAGTCTATTCTTGACAAAACAAATTGCTATGTGGATGCTATTGCTATGCTTGTGGTTAAGTTAGAACGAATTTTTTTGCACATCCACCCCGCGTTGCAAAAGATATTCTATGAGCTTCCCAATATCCATAATCCTAGAATTAAAAAGATCGCTACAATCATTCTTATGCATGAATTTGATTATATAATTAAAGAAGCTAGGGACATCTTTTCTTTTTATAAAATAGATTTTGAGCATCCCCCTATAGAGGAAATTCTCCATGATAAAGACACTATTTGTAGGTTGGAATCTAATGATTATTTTGCTTATGGAGAGAATATCAGGAGAAGGGTCCCATATGCTCTTGTGATAAATTTGAATGGATTACCAAGGGAATTGATGAGGGGTTTAGTGAAGAATGGTTCGAAGGTATGGCTAGAGATCCGATTGATGATGAGATACATGTTTTGTATGAAGATTTTTATGGTGATGATCCCGAGTTTGAAGTTATGAATGTTAAAGTCACTGAGCAAAGTCCCTTAAATTATTTAAGTTCCCCTTCTAGAAAAGAAGAGCATGAAAGTAGATATTTAATGAGAAAAGTTTTGGAAGATTTAATTAAAAAGGATTTGGGTATGAAGGATGACAACACTTGAAACTATGCATTATGCCTAGCTAGGGGCATAAAACAATAGCGCTTGTTGGGAGGCAACCCAATGAATAAAATAATTTTTTTGTTTTACCTTCTGTTTTTGTGTGTTTACAAAATTATAGCCTCTATTATGATTGTGTTTTGATCTTTTAATTAGTATTTGTGCCAAGTAATGCCTTTGGGATGATTTGGAAGATAATATAATTGTTGCTGTTTGAAAACAGAAACTTTTGCGTCCAGTGCTGGAATTTTGATTTTTTTACTGGAGCGTCAGAACCTTCTGAATATTTTACACAATATTGATATATGAATTTCCCACGTTTTCCTAATTTTTCAGAATTTTGGGAGTTACAGAAGTTTGACTTTAATTCAGATCTTTACAAACTGTTCTGTTTTAGACAGATTCTGTTTTTGTTGCATAGTTTGATTATTTTGATGAATCTATGGATCATATCGGGGGGGGGGGGGGGGTATGAGTCATGGAGAAGTTGGAGTACAGTAGCATTATGCCAATATTAAATATGAATCAATTTACAACAGTACCTAAAGTTTAAGATTTGTTTGTTATTCTAACGGATCTCACGAGGTTTCTGTTGAGTTTTGTGTGCTGAAGTTTTCAAGTTTTGGGTGAGACTATGATGGATAAAGGAATAAGGAGCAGCAAGAGCCTAAGCTTGGGGATGCCCAAGGCACCCCAAGGTAATATTCAAGGAAGACTCAAGCGTCTAAGCTTGGGGATGCCTCGGATGGCATCCCCTCTTTCGTCTACAATCTATCGGTAACTCACTTGGAGCTATATTTTTATTCATCACATGATATGTGTTTTACTTGGAGCGTCTTGTGCTATAGTTTGTTTGCTTTTGTTTTCTTTTTAGTTTGCCACAATCATCTTTGCTGAACACACCTTTTTGAGAGGGGCACACATTATTCATGATTTGTTAGAATACTCTATGTGCTTCACTTATATCTTTTGAGCTAGGCAGTTGCTCTAGTGCTTCACTTATATCTTTTAGAGCTTGGCGGTGGTTATATTTTAAAGAAATAGTTGCACTCTCATGCTTCACTTATATCTTTTTGATAGTCTAATGAATATCAATGGTAATATGTACGGGTTATGAATTTGGTCCTAATATGATAGGTATTCAAGAGGGATATAATAAAAACTTTCATGTAGATCACTGAATATGATAAGTTTGATTCCTTGCAATAGTTTTGCGATATTAAGATGGTAATATGTGGGAGGTGCTAGTAGATAATTGAGGTTTAGTAAGAATATTGGTGTTAAGGTTTGTGATTCCCGAAGAATGCACGTATGATCTGTCGTTATGCTAAGAAGTTGGAGCATGATTTATTATTGATTGTCTTCCTTTGCGTGGTGGTCGGGGGCGCGCGGTGGTTAACTCCTACAAACCTCCCCCCTAGGGCATGCATAGTAGTACTTTACTTCGAGGGCTAATAAACTTTCACAATAAGTATGTGAGTTCTTTATGACTAATGTGAGTCCATGGATTATACACACTCTCACCTTTCCGCAATTTGCTAGCCTCTTCGGTACCATGCATTGCCCTTTCTCACATCGAGAGTCGGTGCATCCAAACCCCGTGATATGATACGCTATACCACACATAAGCCTCCTTATATCTTCCTCAAAACAGCCACCATACCTACCTATCATGGCATTTCCATAGCCATTCCGAGATATATTGCCATGCAACTTCCACCGTTCGTTTTTATGACACACATCATCATTGTCATATTGCTTTGCATGATCATATAGCTGACATAGTATTTGTGGCTCAGCCATCATTCCTCATTTTTTATACATGTTACGCTAGTATCATTGCACATCCTGGTACACTGCCAGAGGCATTAATATAGAGTCATATTTGTTCTAGTTTCGAGTTGTAATTTTGAGTTGTAAGTAAATATAAGTATGATGATCATCATTATTAGAGCATTGTCCAAGTGAGGAAATAATAAAAAAAGGAAAAAAAAGAGAGGCCAAAAAGAGCCCACGAAAAAAGAAAAAAAAGGAAAAAAATAAAATAAAATGAGAGAAAAAGAGAGAAGGGGCAGTGTTACTATCCTTTTCCATACTTGTGCTTCAAAGTAGCACCATGTTTTTCATATAGAGAGTCTCCTATTTTTTCACTTTCATATACTAGTGGGAATTTTTCATTATAGAATATGGCTTGTATATTCTGATGACGGGCTAACTCAAATGCCCAAGGTCTTCATGAGCAAGCAAGTTGGATGCACACCCACTTAGTTTTTCATGTTGAGCTTTCATACACTTATAGCTCGTAGTGCATCTGTTGCATGGCAATCCCTACTCCTCACATTGACATCAATTGACGGGCATCTCCATAGCCCGTTGATTAGCCGCGTCGATGTGAGACTATCTTCTTCTTTTTGACTTCCCCTTATTAATCTCTACCACCACATTCTATTCCACCCATAGTGCTATATCCATGGCTTGCGCTCATGTATTGCGTGTGGGTTGAAAAAGCTAAAGCGCTTTAAAAAGTATGAACCAATTGTTTGGCTAAAACCGGGGTTGTTCATGATAAATACTTTATGTTAAGAAGATGGAGCATGACATGATTATATGATTTTGTAGGGATAACTTTCTTTAGCATTTTTATTCTGAAAGACATGATTGTTTATTAGTATGCCTGAGTATTGATGTCTTTATATCAAATTATAGACTATTGCTTTGAATCATTCAGATCTTAATATTCATACCGTAAAAGAGAATTACATGATGAAACATGTTAGGTAGCATTCCACATCAAAAATTCTGTTTTTATCATCTACCTACTCGAGGACGAGCAGGAATTAAGCTTGGGGATGCTTGATACGTCTCCAACGTATCTATAATTTTTTATTGTTCCATGCTATTATAGTATCAATCTTGGATATTTTATATGCAATTATATATCATTTTTTGGGACTAACCTATTAACCTAGTGCCCAGTGCCAGTTGTTTTCTGCTTGTTTTTGGTTTTTCAGGAAATCAGTACGAAACGAAGTCCAAATGCCACGAAACTTTTTGACGATTTTTTTTCTGGACAAAAGAGACCCTGGAAGCTTCGGGAGGATGCCAGAAGCCTCACGAGGAGGCCACAAGGCAACAGGGCGCGGCCCCAGGGGGGCGCGCCCTGATGCCTTGTGGGCCCCTCATGGCTCCTTTTGACCTAATTCCACTTCTATAAATTCTCAAATATTCGAAAACCATCAGAGAGCCAGATGACAAAACCCTACCGCCGCCGCAAGCCTCTGTTTTTCCGCGATCCCATCTGGAGGCCTTTTCCGGTGCTCTGCCGGAGGGGGAATCGATCACGGAAGGCTTCTTCATCAACCTTGCTGCCCTTCCGATGATGTGTGAGTAGTTTACCACAGACCTACGGGTCCATAGCTAGTAGCTAGATGGCTTCTTCTCTCCCTTTGATCTTCAATACCATGTTCTCCTCGATGTTCTTGGTGTTCTATCCGATGTAATCTTGCTTTGCGGTGTGTTTGTTGGGATCCGATGAATTGTGAGTTTATGATCAGATTATTCATGAGAAATATTTGAGTCTTCTCTGAACTCTTTTATGCATGATTAAATATAGCTTTGTATTTCTCTCCGATCTATCGATTTGGTTTGGCCTACTAGATTGATTTAGCTTGCAATGGGAGAGGTGCTTTGCGATGGGTTCAATCTTGCGGTGCTCAATCCCAGTGACAGAAAGGGACATGACACGTATTTGTATTGTTGCCATTAAGGATAAAAAGACGGTGTTGAATCATATTGCTTGAGTTTACTTTGTTTACATCATGTCATTGCTTAAGGCGTTACTCTGTTTTATACTTAATACCCTAGATGCATGCTGGATAGCGGTCGATGGGTGGAGTAATAGTAGTAGATGCAGGCAGGAGTCGATCTACTTGTCTCAGACGTGATGCCTATATACATGATCATTGCCATGAATCCGTCATAATTATTTGCTTTTCTATCAATTGCCCAACAGTAATTTGTTTACCCACCGTATGTTTTGTGCTCGAGAGAGAAGCCTCTAGTGAAAACTATGGCCCCCGGGTCTACTTTTATCATATGTTAAAATCCAAAAATACCTTGCTGCAATTTATTTACTTTTATTTGATTTTGCAATTTACTATCTATCACTATCAGAATTAATCCTTGCAAGTAACCGCTAAGGGGATTGACAACCCTCTTATTTGCGTTGGGTGCAAGTGTTTGCTTTTGTGTTTGTAGGTGTTGCTAACGAGGTTTTGTGTGGTTCTCCTACTTGATTGATAACCTTGGTTCTTAACTAGGGGAAATACTTATCTCTACTATACTGCATCATCCTCTCCTCTTCGGGGAAATACCAACGCTGTCTACAAGTAGCAGCACTCCACCCATCTCAACCTCATCAACGTCCACAAGCTCTGCCATGGCTATCGCAAAAGCTTGGACGGATTGTCCCAGATCCTCGGCAAGCACCCTGGCCCAATCAGAGGCCTTATCACGGGCAAGTTCCGTTCCAACGGCAAGGACCGAGCCAAGCTTGACGAGTGGTTCCGATCCCCCGCCCTAGATCACCTCGAGGAGCTCAGTTTTAATGATGGACATATGCGCTTGCTGCCACCGTCCGCGCTCTGCCTCGCGCCCACGCCGCGGCTCGCCAGGTTCATGAACTGCCATTTGCCCCCGGTTAATGACGCGCCCGCTCTTTTTCTCCCTCGACTGAAGCACCTCGAGCTCGTCGCCGTCTGCATCCCCAAGGATGACATGGAGCGCCGGCTCCGCGGGTGTACTGCACTCGAGTACCTTCGTCTTCAGGCGATCAATGGGTTGAGTAGCTTCCACATCACCTCCATGACTCTCCGAACAATTTATGTGTGTTGCTGGTGCTGCAACAAGAGATCACAGAAGGTGTATCACAGTATGGTCATTGAGGACACACCTTTACTTGAGAGATTACTTGTAGTTGATCAACAAGGTCCAACAAGAATCAGTGTCATTTCTGTGCCGAAATTGATAGTGGTGGGCTACTCGTCTGCCAAATTCTCCGAACTTGTTATTGGATCCACACCCGTTCAGGTACAATAGTCGCCTTCTTCTTCTCCTTCTTGAAATTAACATTTTTTCTAATTTTGAAGATGTATGTTCGTCTGTCATCCAGAAAATGAACCCGACAAGCTTGACCCCGTATCTGCGCACAGTGAAGGTCTTCGCACTAGAATCTATCGGCCCCAACCTGGACGAAGTTGTCAGTTTCCTGAGATGCTTTCCATGCCTGGAGAAGCTATATATCAAGGTGATGCTCCTTTCCTGTTAAATGTTAACCATAAGGGAGTTCAATTTGTTGGTACCTTTTCCCAAGTTTACAATGACGAATGTACAACGATTTCTGAATGAAGTTTGGAGGATTTCAGTACATAGATGTTTTTTTCCCTATAGTGGTTGCTTGGTGCATAAGGTTACAATCCATATGCATTTCTCCTTTGGATTCATCTGTACTAGTTTTCGTAGGAAAATTTCCATCCACTCCAACCTCTTGGGAAGAAGCCTATGTTTTTCTAGATTGTAATCAAATGCCCATGTTAATCATGTAGGATCGACGATGGCATGTCACTCTATTCGTGTATTTTAGAAATCCTGCAAATCAAAGAGGCCTGTAGTAGTGTTCAAAACTGCATGTAGGCACTAATACGTTCTCTTCTTTTGTAGATAAGATTAGGCCCGGTAGTGGATAATGTGATACAATATAACAACCACATCGAATGCCTTGATTTGCATCTCTCAGAAATTACTTTGAACTCCTACCGAGGGACCTTACCGGAGATTATATTCGACTGGTTCTTTGTTGTGAGAGCAAGGGTGCTAAATGTAATGAGGTTTGCCCTAGATTTGCTTCGCAAAACCGAATAGTTTGCTGATCAGTGCTGGCGGCTACGGCAGAATGGAAAAGGCTGCAGAAGCTGAATTTCATTTTGGAAATTCAGTTGACAGAGTAATCGGAAGTCATTATGTCAAGTGATGTAGGGTGGAACCCTAACGGTGTTGATCTTTCACGATTGGAGCGGATCCCGCGAAGAACACGCAGAACACGAGAGGGGAAAACAAGAGGAAACACTCAAATAAACAAGACACAATCACACATGTGCTAAATCCACATACACACGGAGAGATTCACGATCCAAAGTCAACAAAGGACGATACAAACGGTAGCTAGTTCATCCCAATCCATGAGGAGTTGAGGTCTTGAATCCGAGATGGATCTTCCCACGATGGGGGTCTTGAATCCCTTGGGATCTTCTCCAATGGAGGTCTTGAACTCCAATGGAGTGGTCTCTCTCTCTCTCTCAAGAGGAGGAGTGGTAAAGGAGCAAAGCTCACCTAGAAATGAGCTATCCTATTTGCTAACCCTAGAAATGGGGAGGGGAAGGTCTATTTATAGTCTAAGCCACGAAGGGGTAAGTGGGAGAGGGATACAAGGCCAAAGGCCCGTCTGCGCACAGGCAGGGTCGGACATCCGACAGTTGTCGGTCGTCCGGTCGCTCGCGGGGGTCCGGACGTCCGGAGGGCGTCGGACTTCTGACGTTTCTTCTCTGGACAGGTGTTGCCGGATTTCCGGACGTGGTCGGTCATCCGGTCGCTGGGGGTTGTCGGACGTTCGGCGTCTCGTCGGTCGTCCGGCCGATGTAGCGTGCATCGGCTGCGGATCTTCTGGGTGGCCTGGGCGTGGTCGCGTCGGACGTCCGATGGCTGTAGCTTTGCTGCAGCTCCGTCTTCTTCCGTCTTTGCTTCCACGCTTCCCTCGCGGATGGTGGAGGCGTTCCTTGGCGCTTGTACTCCTCCTCGTCATCCGTGAAGTTCCGACAATACCTATGCATGCACACGAGAGGAATTTCAAGTAGTATACCATCCTCGAAGGGGTCAAGTGAACACGCATAAAGGAGACGATTCACCTTTGTGTATGCGAAGTAGATGTCGCACGTGTCACTTGCCAAACGGACTCTTGACATGGTGATGTCCGTAGGATGCTCCGCATCATCCCCTCCCTCTTGGAAAAGATCCGTCCTCGGATCGAAAACCAAATCACCATGGGAAAGAGATGTCGTCGCCGTGTAGAAGTGGACGATCACCAAACACTCTTCATCTTGAAGCTCGAAATGGGCACACTCCAATGTCGCACCAACTTGTGATTCCTTCAAAAGGAGCAAGGATAACAAACACTTGGAAAAACAAATGTGGTTAGCGTTAGTGCAAAACCAAGCATTCAAGAGGTGATTCACCCAACAAGTGTCGTCATCATGCATATCATATGGTGTGACAAAGGATAGTGGCATGTCATGTAAGCATATCAATTGAGCACAATCAAAGGCATCATGGAAACAAGCATGTAAATGGGAGGTAGAGATGCAAATATGTGTGACAAGAGAACAAGCATCTACCTCAAGGTCATAGCAAGCATGCATCAAGCGCTCGACAAATGGCCTATGGTATGCATAAGAATCATTCACAACACCAAAGAAGGTGAGATGTCTAAACACATGGGTCAAGTGCAAGACAATCCTAGCATAATGTGCATATGGTGTAGTGAAGATAGTGTGGCACTCAACACAATAGAAATAGCAATTGTTCATCATGTGTGAGGCAATCAAGTCAAGCATGTAGCAATCAATGGGACATGGCATATGTGAAGAAATGACATCGTTGCAATCAAACACATGGGAATAGCATGGGATAATCATGTTCGATGCAACACACAAGGCATATATATCATGAGGCATGGCAATGTGGCAATGACAAGGCGAAGCAAGATCTCTAGCATGTGTGCAATGTGTCATGGTGCAAGCAACACACGAAGTATGATACACAATATCCATGCTCAAGAAGGATGTCACCTCAAAATAGTGCTCTTGTGCGTCCGTCACAATGCCATAGTGGTAGAAAATGCGTTGTAGAAGCACGTCGGTCGAAACTGGCTCGCTCTCAAGAGCTCGAATGGTCAACTCACGGGAAGTGGACGTTGACACTATGTCGAAGGATCCTACACATGCACACAACCAAGCAAAGAACATATGTGCACGGTAGATAAACACATAATCCATCATGATGGTTCTCTTCTCTTGCACAAAACCATTAGAAGCAAAAGTGCATGAATAATATGATGCAACAATGGATATATTCATGGCACTAGGCATATGGTGCAAAGAAGGAAGACAAGCATGCTTCACATGAAAGATGGCAAAAGCTCCAAATATATGGGAGAAAGCTATGGGGGCAATCTCATTAGCAAGACTAAAAGCATTGTTGCACTCAATACATGGCAATTCATCTAGCACAAGAGAAGCAACATATGGAGCAATCATGTGTAAAGCAAGGCAATGGTTTCCATCAACCGCATGAAACGAGCAAGTAGGAATCATCGGTGATGCAACAAAGCAAGCAATCATAGTAATCAAGTCGTGCAAACTAGTGGAGCGAAGATGCAACACACTAGAGGAAATCATGGCAATCATGTCATTTGAGCAAATAATAGGTATAGCTAATGCACATGACATATCACGAGCACGAAAGCGAAACATGATCAAAGTATCATCATAGGCATTGGGTATATAGCAAACATGGCAATAACAGGTGATATCTCCACCAAGCATGCAAACACACATACAAGTACTAGAATCAAGTGTCATGTGAGATGCAAAGCATGGGTCACAAATGCATGGCAAAGGCATAGAAATGAGCATATCATGCAAAGTGAACATGGCAAGATGGGCATAGAATATGTAATGGACAATAACCCATAACCATGTGAGGGTCATGTAGAAGAAATGCGCGAAGTCATTGGGCGATGGGAGCGGTGGGAATGATAATCCACGGGATCCCAAATCATCATTGCTCTCTAGAGCTCGTTTCGTCAACTCTTGCGCTTGCGAGGTCGACGAGGAAGCATGTGTACCTACACAAAATGGGGATAAACCAAACAAAGTGTGTGCGTGGTAAATGCACACATCATCCATCATAATGTGTATGTGCACGTGAGAGTTAGCACAAAACAAGCAATGCTCAAAGAAATTTGAGGCATGATATATGAACATGTCATCCATCATGAAAGAATAGTTGTTATGTATTACACGATGTGGACATAAATTGAGCATGCAAGTATATGGCACAGCAGTATCATAGTCATTCATGGAGGGCATATTGTGCACACAAATATTAGGATTATGCAATGGATGGTATGGATCAAAATCTCCTAATATGGATGAGTAAACTATGGGGGTCTCCTCATGAGCAATATCGTAAGCATTACATGGAGAAAATTGATGACATGGCAAACAATGCATGTCCGAAGCTAGGTGGTCATGGCATGGCATATGATGCAAAGGAAGCATATCAATATCATCACAAGAAAAACAAATGCCAATAACCCTGGGCTTGTCATCTATGCCATAAGTGCAAATTGGGTTCAATTTAATGGCATACGCATAGTTACTACGATGAGATTGCAAATGGGACATATGGTTGATCTCATGCATAGCATATGACAAGTCAAGCGGGTTGTCAAACATGATGTGACCGAGAGAATTATCACAAGAAATTCTATGCAACATGGCATCACAACTAATAGACTCCTCATGGCAATCATCAAACTCATCATAAATGGGTAAAGCATCGCATGGGAACATCATATTAGCATGAAGCGTGTCAATAGGAAGATCAACATCATGCAAGCAATCAATATCCACTAGTGGGATAAGAGCATCACCTTCACCTGTGTTACCTTTCTCATTGCACTCATGTGGTGTAGGTGAGGTGGCAAGGACCAAATTGTGGTCATCATCTTCATCTTGATGGAACCATGTGGGGGGTGCATCATATTCCACCATGGCCATCGTCTTGTCCAAAGGAAGGATGAAGTCGTCGAGGATCGGCGCATCATCATATATAGGACCTAGCACCAAATGATAAGACACAATAGAGGTAGAGGTCAAGTTGTTAGCAATGCAAATGGCCTCACAAGACCTATCAACTATCTCACTCTCTCTATGTGGTGGCTCACTTACTCCCTCAAAATAGGTGTACTCAATGTCACATATGGCGGAGTCACTCAAATCACTCAAGTGGTGGTGGTGGTGGCTCTCCTCACATGGGAATTGGGTCATCTCATCATATATGGGGCTAGTGGTGAAGTCACTCTAACTCTCAATATGGTGGCATAAGTCGCTCAAGTCATCATCGCCGTCGTCGTGGATGAAGGCCGAAGATGGCACATCATCACTCTCGCCTCCAAAGATGGAAGCCTCATCCTTGCTCGCCACCTTGTCGCTCGCCTCCAAATCTTGATCCTTGAGTTGCGTCGTAGTCGTAGTCGTCGCCGCGCCGTCTTCAAAAAGAGTCGAGGTAGACTCGGCATCGTCAGTGCCACAAAGAGGGATGGCGGTGAAGTCAAACTTGGGAGCGTCGTCTTGGAGCTCATTGTGCTTGGACATCGTGGTGGTACTACCCTCATGCTCGCCGTGTTGGAGCTTGGTCGTCGCGAAGTGTGCTTGGGGTGGAGAATCCTTGGCCTTCTGGAGTTCTTTTTCCGCGTTGAGAGCACCAAAGTAGTTGTCGTCGAGGGACTTGTAGTTGTTGAGGAAGATAGTCTTGGAGATGTCGTTGTTCAATCCCATCATGAAGTGGAACTTCATCGAAATGGGGTCGTTCACACCGGCTCGTCGCAAGGCTTTCTTCATCTCCTTGAAGTACTCGTCGATGGACTTAGATCCTTGGATGGTGTTCTCCAATTGGCGTCGAAGATGTTCCGTGTAGGTGGAAGGCGAAAATTCTCGCCGCATCGCTTTCTTCGTCTTGGGCCAATTCACGTCGAAGCTTGTCGAAGGTTTGTGAAGCCACCATGTCGACGCGTAGTCGTGGAAGTTACTTGTGGCGCACTTCACTTGATCTTCGGAGGGGACTTGATGTAGCTTGAGGTAGTCGTCCATCTTGCGCTCCCACTCGAGATACTCCTCGGGGTCTTGAGTCCCATAGAAAGGAAGCTCGTGGTCGGTGTCGAGGTCGTAGTAGCTCATGGAAGTCGCGGACTTGAGCTTGGGGAGCTTTGCTTGAGGTACGTGTTGGCGAAGATGCCGTGAAGTTGCTTGGCGAAGATGCCAAGGTAGATGGTGAAGTCGTAGAGCAGTGGTTGGTGTTGAGCTCTTGACCTTCACATTCTTGACGGTGATGGTGTCGATGCCGATGTGACCTGGCCGGAGATGGTAGCTCGGAAGCATGTGCACTTGAGTGTCTTCTCGAAGATGAGGGAGACCTCTTGGCGGTCTTGATGAGGGCTATGAGCTCCTCCTTGTGAGCTTGCATCTTGGCGTCGATGAAGTTTTTCGTGGCATCGAACTCGTCGTTGTTGGTGTAGACCGAAGTAGATGTGCTTTGCCTATCCATCATGCTCAAGCAAAAATGTGAGTGGAAGAAAGGAAAGAACTAGACCAAATGTACCTTATCCAATGTTGAAGATGGATCAATGATCACCCAATATGGTATTATGGAAGTAGCACAATTGGTACCGGATCTTGTCTATTCTCACACCTACACAATAAGGCTTATGGAGTAGCTTGGTGAGGATAGTGGCACAAAATTTATGCAATTGTTAGCAAGAGTCAATAATGTTGAAAGAGATTCATAAATTCGCAAATGAAACAAGTAGACCAATAGCAATGAATGGCACACGGAAACGCACACCCGGATAGATAAATGGGGTCGTGCAACCAAGGAAAGAGCTCAAAATGTGTTATCCACGGAAAACGCTCGTGTTGCACAACTCTAGAGAGACGCTAGCACGATTGCTCAATAGGCGGATACGAAACTTGTGCACACCCTAGGGAAGACAAAACGTATCGACTCTCTATCCCAAGTATGCTATGTATGTATGGTTCCCGGTGTTTCTCACACGATGATCCAAGATGATCAATGATGACAGTTTTATATGCAATGTGGTATGATGCTATGGCTATTGCTCACAAGCTCTTTGCTTTCTCTTTCTTTTCTTTTTTTTGCTTAAAAGCTTTTGCACTCTTTTTTTTTTGTATGGCCACTATGCGAAATGCTCAAACCAAGATAGCAATTATGTATATGCGGGAACAATCTTGTGACACAAGAGATGATATTATGAGACCAAGATGATACCAATATGATGTATGTATGAAATGGAAGGTGCGGGTCGGTGATCACTAATGTGCACAAGTAACGTTGCCGGTAATACTCAATGGCTAGTCTCGATAGGCAAGTGACGCAAAATGGGCTAGGGGTGAACAATGCAATGGCAAGGGGAATATACAATGGTGTCGTCGAAGTTACCGTCCCTTGCTTACGGTTGATGGTGTCAAAATGGTGAAGTGGCAATGTCGATGACGACCTCGTGGCGATGATGAGTGGCGGTGTTCTCAATGACGGACCGTTCCTAGTTAGCCGAAACACCCTAGGAAACGGAAAAAAAAAACCGCAGCTCAAAATCTCAAACGGCAAATGTCAAATGGGTTAATGTAGCGGACGAGGTATGGTGGGTGGTCATGCGGAAGTTATGATGGAAGGAGTAGTAACCGTCCCTAAGTAGCCGAAACACCTTAGGAGACTCGAGTCACTAATCAAGCAACCACAAATGCTATATGGAGCACAATGGGTTAGGTTGCGGAAGTCGGAGGTGGTATGGCGGATGATATGGTGGAGGGCCTAGGCAAACTTGCCAAATTTCTGAAAATGTGATGGAGTCAAATGATTATGGTGGTATTTTTTTGGGATGGGTGATGTCAATAGCTACAAAATGAGCTAAAGAACGTCAAAATTGGAGTCCGGATGAATTAGTTATGGCCAAAACAAGATTTCAGCCGTGTCAGTTTTCACAGGGACCGGACGTCCGAGAATTACCGGATTTCCGAGAATTCTTCTCTGTTTCGGGGTGTCGGATTTCCGGTAAGTACCGGACTTCCGGTGGTTCTGGGTGCTCCGGACGTCCGGAAAAGTGTCGGACGTCCGACGAGTCTGGGTCAACTCGGGATTTCAGATCCGGGACGCGATTTTGGGCGGAAATTGGGGATTTCGGGGTCAAAATTGGGAAGATTTCGTGGATGGAAATGGGGAAAAGATGGGGAAGGCTAGATCCACTTGAAACACAACGAATCCATGGATCAAAATCAACAAAACATTATCAACCCAACAAATCACAAAAATTTTGGGGGCTATTTTTGGTGGGGATTTTCGAATTTAGGACGAAACAAAGCAAAATCAGGCTAGAAAACGAAGGGGAAGGCTCCAAATTCGTGATCAACGTGGCTCATGATACCAAGATGATGTAGGGTGGAACCCTAACGGTGTCGATCTTTCACGATTGGAGCGGATCCTGCGAAGAACACGAGAGGGGAAAACGAGAGGAAACACTCAAATAGACAAGACACAATCACACATGTGCTAAATCCACATACACACGGAGAGATTCACGATCCAAAGTCAACAAAGGACGATACAAACGGTAGCTAGTTCATCCCAATCCGTGAGGAGTTGAGGTCTTGAATCCGAGATGGATCTTCCCACGATGGGGGTCTTGAATCCCTTGGGATCTTCTCCAATGGAGGTCTTGAACTCCAATGGAGTGGTCTCTCTTTCTCTCTCTCAAGAGGAGGAGTGGTAAAGGAGCAAAGCTCACCTAGAAATGAGCTATACTATTTGCTAACCCTAGAAATGGGGAGGGGAAGGTCTATTTATAGTCTAAGCCACGAAGGGGTAAGTGGGAGAGGGATACAAGGCCAAAGGCCCGTCTGCGCACAGGCAGGGTCGGACATCCGACAGTTGTCGGTCGTCCGGTCGCTCGCGGGGGTCCGGACGTCCGGAGGGCGTCGGACTTCCGACGTTTCTTCTCTGGACAGGTGTTGCCGGATTTCCGGACGTGGCCGGTCGTCCGGTCGCTGGGGGTTGTCGGACGTCCGGCGTCTCGTCGGTCGTCCGGCCGCTGTAGCGTGCATCAGCTGCGGATCTTCTGGGTGGCCTGGGCGTGGTCGCGTCGGACGTCCGGTGGATCGTCGGACGTCCGATGGCTGTAGCTTTGCTGCAGCTCCGTCTTCTTCCGTCTTTGCTTCCACGCTTCCCTCGCGGATGGTGGAGGCGTTCCTTGGCACTTGTACTCCTCCTCGTGATCCGTGAAGTTCCGACAATACCTATGCATGCACACGAGAGGAATGTCAAGTAGTATACCATCCTCGAAGGGGTCAAGTGAACACGCATAAAGGAGATGATTCACCTTTGTGTATGCGAAGTAGATGTCGCACGTGTCACTTGCCAAACAGACTCTTGACATGGTGATGTCCGTAGGATGCTCCGCATCATCAAGCCCATACATGACTTGTCAGTGGCTGATCCCTTTGCAGAAATATTGAGGTTTCGAAAAGGGTGTTACAAGTTGTAATATCAGTTTGAACCTCTCATATGTCCATGTTCAGCTGATCAGCGCGGGCGTGTGCAGCTGCATGAGCTGAATTTCATTTCTAATATCAGTTTGAACCTGGTAATCTTCGAATTTGAGCCTTCTAACTCTGGAATTTGAACCTTGTAATATTTCGGGCTTTTGTGGTACAATCGTTGAAATGGCATCGTATGAGACTCGTATATTGGTAGTAATATATTGACCTTCATATGCAATGGACGATTAATATCTGGACCTCAATGGACTTGATTTTATTTACCATTCTCGAATGTGTTTCCCCGTCGATCTCATCGCAAACAATCTATATTGCGGACTCGACAGCGATCTTCGACATTATTGTACACAGTTGGTTTCTTCAACTGTGTGCCCAGAATTATCGCACTCGAGTGTACATCATTACCCGTCTGTGTAAGTTTGACCTCATCACCCACGGGTAAACTTGGCGCCTCTTCAAGCCCACTCGTGGTCAAACGAAACGCGTGTGGGGTG
The DNA here is from genome assembly GCA_039707655.1 of Elymus sibiricus. NCBI lineage: Eukaryota > Viridiplantae > Streptophyta > Magnoliopsida > Poales > Poaceae > Elymus > Elymus sibiricus. The sequence continues at coordinate 240,961,992 of CM077676.1, forward strand.
CTCAAGCGTGCACTGGAATGCTCCGCTAGGAACGCGGTGACAAGACGTGACGATTACAGGCCGTCCGGCCCCCATTTATTACAGCGGCCATTTAACCCTTGTGTCTCTTCAACCTTTCGATCGCGCCCCGGTATTGCAAGAAGCACACCCACGATGACAAATACAAAGAGGGTATCGTGTGCGGCTCCAATCACTAGTGCAGAAAACGCTAGTCCCAGCATGCTAAAAACCACATTCCTGGCGTGGAAGGTCGACGCCGCCAATATGGCGCCATTGTTAACAAATAGCAATGGCGTCAGGCCCCACACCATTGGTATTTTATATACTGGTGGCATGGCACTGTTCACTCACGCCACCACTATGTGAAATAGCAATGGCGTGGCAATGTTCACACACGTCGTTACTATTCACTAGTGGTAGTGACGTGAGCATACACACCATCGCCAACACTATGTATTTATGAATTTAAAAAATAATCAATTATACGATTCATCCATGCATCTAAATACTTATACATTCATCCATGTATTCAAATACATACATATAGTTCATCCACTAGTAAATTTTGTACATTTTCGAATGTAAGAACAAAGCGCAGCGCCGCTCGTCGCCAGTGGAGCCTCTAGTTGCCGCCGCTGCTCCTCTTCCGAGCTCCTTGTGAATGCAGTCGTCGTCGTTGCCGCAGCCCCTTGTGGATGTCATTATTGTTGCCGCAGCACCGTATGCATGTCGTCGTCATCGTTGATAAGAAACAGACCTCATCTCCTACAGAGAGTTCAGAAAAGAAATCTTTCATAGTGAATGTAAGTAAATTTTGATGAACAGATCATACTTACTGCTACCGAAGCGTATAAACTTGAAACTTTGCACGACAAGGTATGTAGTGTGAAACTCTATAATTTTAGATAGATGGGCATTCATGATCCATATGTTGTTGATGCATGTAACTACCAGATTAGCGGAGTGATATTACCAGGTCGTCCACTTAGGAGTTGCCCTATTTCTGTAACTACCAAATTATCTAGCAGTATATGTACAAAGAGTAGTTTGGCAGTCTGGTTGTCACAAAACAAAAGTCCAAGTCCTAAGTGAACCAGATTTGTGGCAGTTTCAGTAAATAGTTTTTCAGACTAAAGACTTGTCATAAAATGGCCAAACTAGATATAAAACATGCCACTTAGATCTCATTTAAAACAAAAGCTTGTCATTGGTGATCTCATTCAAACCAAATCACGATGTATTTCACAAACGTTCAATGGATTTCACAAGTGTGGCTCGACTAGTAGATCATGTACTTAGGAAATAAATTATTGACTAGTACTAGGAAGTGCAAGCAGAAGAGGAGACAGTTCAAGATATCAAAACAACATTAACATCTTATGTGTATGGAGCTAGCTCTCTTAACTCTTAGCTAGAAAATTTCCTCTTAAGTACAAACAGAAGCAATAAAGCCGAAGAAGCAATTGATCCATGCACTTACATTATTGTCAAGGACACACCAAGTCAAAATCAGTATGCGCATGTACACACATAACATACCTTCATATCATATCATCTTATGCATTCACTTGTGGTCATTCAGTTAGCTTCCTTTCCTCGTCTTTCCTCTCTCTTTGCATACTGTGTTAATCTTTAAGAGTTAAGTAAGTATGAAAAAAGCAAGATAACATGATGTGATAAACTGTTAAAAGATATGTGCATCAAAAAATCATCAATAATTTCGGTGTAATCAAAGCACCAAAAAAACAGTGGGGCAGAATTGTTTAGATTCCTGAACAAGTAAACAATGACATGGAGGTTAAGTAACAAACTTTTCATGATTAAAACAGAACTCTGTTTGATTTCTTTCAAAAAATTGTTCACTGATAGTCTGTATGACTAGATAGCAGTACCTCAAATTCTGCTTCATCTACTAAAACCAGAGTAATTTTGTACACCCTATTCTTGCTCTGTCTGGACACATTTCTCATAAATCTACAAATTGTTCACATCCAATACTTGAAACAACCACACAGAGTAAACAAGATACTGATCGAATCATTGTGTTTTTGATCAATAAAACTCAGTTAGATTCTGTCAAAAGTTGTTGGCTGAAAATTTGTTGACTAGATGGCAGCACCATGATTAAATTCAGATCAATAAAACTCAGTTTGATGCACGTACAAAGCTGGCTTCAAACAAGCACACAGTCTAGTAGCTTGATTGATGAACAGTAGCACATGCACGTACACTTGAAAAGCTAGCTCGACTAGGCAGGATCGAATCGAAAGTCTTTCCAATCTCTGTCTATATTCGCCAAGTTTACGAACAACTATATGTAAGCTCTTTGGTGATTTGTTTTACGTTCTAAAACCAACAACTATATGTAGTAGAATCAACTAATACGTTCCTTACAATTGCAAGAAACAGACTTTCTTTAAAGTTTCATGATCTAAACAGCAAGACTTGAACAAAAGGGCACTTAATTTCAGAATTTCAGAATTACCAGCAATAGCCGCTGCCGGAGAACGAAGGAAGGAGAGGACCTCACCATGGCAGCTTTGTAGCCGATGCCGTGCACAGCCTCCGTCGGAGAGGAGCCGCCAGGGACACCGGAGCCGCGCCGGCGATGAAGGCGGCCGCGTGCCCGAAACCCTAGCCGTGGGGAGGGGTTGGGCACGAGCGATGGAGGCCGGGAGCGATGGATCTAGATGGAGGAGACGACGCGGCGGAGGTAGACGAGCTCGAGGATGTGCTGCGCGCCGTCCATGGCCACCGGCCCTCGCCGGAATCGACCGCCGTTTGTGGCTGCGGAGAGGAGTCTGTCGGGAGAGAGAGAGAAGAGTGAGAGGGCTCGTGTGAGGGAGAGAGAGCTGGGTGCTCGGTGGGGGCAGATTTGAGAGCTGCCTGAGGTGGGGGAGGGGAGGGACAGAGGGGCCGGCCGGCGGCGAGATGGGTCGCCGGCGGCTGCGAGATGGACTAGCTCGATCTCTCTTTTCCTTTTCTTTTTTTGAGTCGCTCGATCTCTCCTTCTCTCTCGTTTTTCTTGGGCCTTGGGAAAGAGAGAGAGAGAGCTAAGGGACAGTGGGCTGTTTTCTTCGGCCCAGTGAGCAAATAGTACAGGCCCATTTCACTGTCAGTCTTAGGGCCAGTTCTTTTGGTGGCTTTTTTGGGCTTTTAGAATAAGCTGCCCCCTACCCAGCTTATTCTAGAAGCCCAACCATAAATATTTTTTTAGAAGCCTACTAGTCAAGTCTCAATTAGTAGGCTTCTAAAAAATTTAATTTGGTTGGGCTTCTAGAATAAGCTGGGTAGGGGGCAGCTTATTCCAGCTTATTCTAGAAGCCACCAAAAGAACTGGCCCTTAGTGGCGTGGGCTGCACAAAACTACTTGTGACGTGGGCTTAACTGTGGACGCCAGTAGTAACTCGTCCAGATTTTTTTGTTTTTGAATAATTTGATATAGTTACTGGTGGCGTCGCAAAGAGTTTGACGCCAGCAGTAGTGAAAATACTGGTGGTGTGACAAAAATTTACACGCCAGCACTAACTTGCGACCAGGTAGGCTACTAGATCCTAAATAGTAGTGGCGTGGATTTTACCGGACACGCCACCAGTAATGATATAGTGGTGACGTACCAAATATGCCAACGCCACCACTATTTAAAAAAAATAGTGGTGGCGTGGATTGAAAATGAGGTGCCACCAACTAAAGTTGTGGCTAGGCATTTTTCCACTAGTGAATGGCGCTCCCAGCGGCTGCCGACGACGAGCGGCAGTTCACCATGCATGCCGCAGTGGACAGCCACAGAAGGTTCACGGAGCTCTTGGTGGTGTACACCAACAACCCGATCTGGGTGGAGAACTCCATCCACACTATGGAGTTGTTGCTTGCTGCGGAGAAGTACAAGGTGGTCGGGTTCGACCTCGAGTACACCCGCGCTCGTGCCAGGTCTCGTCACAAGGTCGCCGTCTCCCAGATGTGCGTGCGCAATCATGTCCTCATCTACCACTACTGCCTGGCCACAAGGACTTGTGTGCGTTTCGCCAGGTTTGTCAACAGCCCCCACTACATGTTCGCTACGGTGGACATCACCAACGTTGTAAAGGTGCTCAAGAATTCGAGCATCGCCTGCCAGAATCATGTCGACATCCAGGGCCAATACAAGATCTGGGGCAGCAAGAAGAATGAGAAGGACTCACTGGTTCACCTTGCCGAGGCCATCATCGACCCTTACTACAGAGACATGAAGGATTCCTGCAACAAGGACAAGCGTGCCTGGCACTCGGCCTGGATGGAGAAACTCGACGAAGCTCACGTCGTGTACGCGGCCAAGGAGGCGTACACGAGCTACGAGATGTACATGCGGATCGTTGACATGAGGAAGTGCCTCCTTCTTCCCCAAAACGGCCAGGGATCCAGCCGGAAGCAGAGCAATGGCAAGCGTCGTCACAACAAGAAGTAGATGATTAGATGATCGTTTCTCCTAGTTTAGTGTGCATGTAATTGTTTACTTTGGTGTGTGTAGTCACTTATGTAATTGGATGTTTAATTTGGTTATGCAACAATGTTTTTATAAGTATATATGTTGTTGTTGTTGTGTAGACAGAGCATAGATGTTGTGCAGACAGAGCAAATCACATTGGCCACGGGCTAAACTAGGGAACCCGTCGGTGATGATTTCATCAATCGCTGACAATTGTATACCAGCAAGCGTTTGCCCACAACACACACGGATTATTAGCATGAATCGTCCGTGTTGTTATCCGTCCCTCCACACATTTCGGATTACTGACCTATTTGCCGCGTATCACACACATCTTGTTAAGTTGAACCGTTTCTGTTGTGTTGGGTAATCGCAAACAGTTCATCCGAGTGAACCGCATGCCGTATATCGCACACACCTTGATCTGCCTGACCGTTTCTGTTGTGTTGGGTAATCACAAACAGTTCATCCGAGTGAACTGTATGCCGTGTATCGCACACACCTCGAACTAGCTGCCCGTTTCTGTTGTTCTGGCTCATCGCAAATAGTTCGTATGGATGAACTGTATGCCATGTATCGCACACGCGTCTCTAATCTGAATCGTGCTTGATGTCTCCGGCATCGCACACAGTTCGTCTTATTGGCGACGGTTTTATTACGACACTGTTTGCGGTTCATGCATCGCACACAGTTTGGTCGCGGGGTCTCTGATTCATGTGTCGCGTTAGCGGTCGCCTGTAGTAGTGATCTGCAAAACACACAAATACAAAAAAAAGAGGCAACAACAGATATAAAAAACATGATAAGCACAAGTTCAAAAACATGGCTCTAGAAATAAAAGTAAGAAAGATGGTAAAAGGAGTTGCACACACCAGATGAAGCAAGAGCTGCAGACGCAAGATCTCCAAGATTTAAATTTTTCTCAAAACTGCAAGCAACATCGGCGACAACACTCAAAGGCATAGACAATGCAGTTGCATCAGACTTTGGAACATCAAGATTTACTTCTGAACCCCCATCTTCATCACAAGCAGATTTTTCAGAATTCTTATTACCATCAGCAACTACATAAACAAAATAAGGCTGGTGAGTATTAATTCAATACAAACAAATGTCCTTAAAAATGAAAACACACAGCAAAACATATATACCAAAATTAAAACAATGTAGACCAAAGCAGTACTACACATACAAAATAGAGCTGAGAGAAACAATGTATAACAATGAATAGCAAGAAGTTCAACAATGCAAAATAATGCAGTAAAACAGTGCACAACCAAAAGTTCAACTAATTTTCATGTTAAATAACTAATAAACTAGAAGTTCAACAATAAGAACAAGGCAGCACAACATAAACAAAAAGAGCACAAGGGAAACAACATATAACACTGAATAACCACAAGTTCAACAATGTAAAACAATTTATGACCAGAAGCTCAACTATTTTTCATTACCTTAGAAATGATAACACAAAGCCAAAGATATATACAAAATTTAAAACATTGGGAAGTCCGAACACACTTGCTGACATAGTTCAATAGTAATACATTCAAAAATCACAAAGACAAAACACTGCTCATTTCAACTACAAATGATTATGCATAAAAATAAGTGCACAAATGTACAACAATAATACATAGCAAGTACATGCAGAAGTTCACATTATCAAACATGGTCAGTTCAACATGACAAACAAGAGAAGATAAGGGATGAAAAATAAAATTAAAATACTATTCAAACATGGCCAAAACTTAGATGCATATACAGACAAAGATAAAACATACAACACTACATCTACAGCCATCAGAACAAGTACAAGATGGCTTTGCATCATGGTGCAGATTCAAACTGAATCACAAAAATTAAACAAGGCATCACCTGATGAAGGGCCTAAAGCCATCAGAACACCCCTCCCTGCTGCAGGATGGTCGAAACCCTAGATCCACCTGATAAACACAAACACCAACATAGAAAAAAATACCTTAGAAACATATACCACAAGATTGAAATCACAAAACAAATCACAACAACAATCTCTCTCCCTCTGGATCCTCCTCCCCCCTCCTCGGCTAACACACTCCTCCACCCCCACCCCCCTTTACTAAACTGCTCCACTCCCCACCGCCGCGGCCAACCACCCTCACCGCCCCCCGACCCCACATCCACGCTGCGCTGGTGACCGGGAAGCAACAGAGGTGGCGAAGGAAGCATGGCTCGCCCAAAGAACAATTCCATTAAGGAGAAGAAAACAAACCATCTAAGCATCCTGGAGATGAACCCTACCTACTCATGGATGCCAGCATCACAAAAAAAAGGAGGAGTGGAATGCGAGAGCGCAGGCGAGACAGAGAGGGCGGAGAAGGAAAAGCGGACTGGATGGATCTGAAAATAAGAAGCAGCGTGGGGGCGACACAGTAGTTACCTGAAGTTGCACGATCGCGCCGGCGGTTCCTCTGCCCCATGACGCCAGGAGCAGTTCCACGCGGAGCGGGAGAAACAACACGCGGGAGAGGAGATGGAAGAGGATTTCTGACAGGCGGAGAACAAATAGGGGAGGCAGCGGCAGTTCCTGGACACCACGACGCGAGCAAAGCGGAAGAAATCGAAGCACAGTCCGCGTAGTAACCGCAGCAAGCAGCCAAGCGAGGGGAGAAGGGAGGGGAGGGGATTTCTGACAGTGGGGGAGAAGGGGAGGAAAAGGAAACGGGAGAGGACGGCGACGGTGGATAAATTAAATACAATTTAAGTTGCCTACCTCCACTACAGTATAAATGATGCAATAAAACAATCATTACAATTAAGAATACAATCATGTAATAGAAAACTACAAGTAATAAAAAAAGCTTAAATAACTCTCTATACAAGTAACTGATGACACAAACTTTTCAAGGAAAAAGAACCATATTTTTAAAAGTAAAAAATTGGCCTCACCCTAACGCGGCAGTGCGCAGTTCAGATTTAATGCTCATTCTGTTCCCCCCCCCCACGCACCCACGCCCCTAAGATAGATAGTGGGGTCACGGATGTGACGGACTCGCCTCCGCATGCGACGTCGTGGCACGCCATGTCGTCGCCTACTCCGGCTCATTCCTGGCTCGGCCTCGCCGGGGAGGGGGGTGGGAGGGGGGTCCTGACCCCCTCCCACCGACCCGGCTCGGCCTCGCGCTAACGCGACAGTGTGATTGGTTGACACACGCAGTGCGGTCATTCTGTCCCCCCCCCCACATGCACCCACACCCCTAAGATAGATAGTGGGGTCACGGATGTGACGGACTCGCCTCCGGATGCGATGCCGCGGCATGCCGCGTCGTCGCCTGCTCCGGCTCCCGACCCCCCTCCCACCCCCCGGTTCGGCCTCGCGCTAACGCGGCAGTGCGATTGGTTGACAGGCGCAGTGCGGTCATTCTGTTCCCCCCCACGCACCCACCACCCTAAGATAGATAGTGGGGACACGGATGTGACGAACTCGCCTCCGCATGCGACGCCATGGCACGCCGCGTCGTCGCCTGCTCCGGCTCGTTCCTGGCTCGGCCCCCCTCCCACCCCCCGGCTCGGCCTCGCGCTAACGCGGGAGTGCGCAGTTTAGATTTAATAGTTAGAGAAGTTCAATGTAAATTACAAAAACATTGCGGTCATTCTGTCCCCCCCACGCACTCACACCCCTAAGATAGATAGTGGGGTCACGAATGTGACGGACTCGCCTCCACATGCGAAGCCGCGGCACGCCGCGTCGTCGCCTGCTCTGGCTCATTCCTGGTTTGGCCTCGCCGGGGGGGTGGGTGGGAGGGGGGTCCCGACCCCCCTCCCACCCCCGGCTCGGCCTCGCGCTAACGCGGCAGTGCACAATTCAGATTTAATAGTTAGAGAAGTTCAATGTAAATTACAAAAACATTGCGATCATTCTGTTCCCCCCCCCACGCACCCACACCCGTAAGATAGATAGTGGGGTCACAGATGTGATGGACTCGCCTCCGCATGCGACGCCGCGGCACCGCCGTGTCGTCGCCTGCTCCGGCTCGTTCCTGGCTCGGCCTCGCCGGGAGGGGAGTAGGAGGGGGGCTCCCGACCCCCTCCCACCCCCGTCTCGGCCTCGCGCTAACGCAGCAGTGCGATTGGTTGACAGGCACAGTGCGGTCATTCTGTCCCCCCCACGCACCCACACCCCTAAGATAGATAGTGGGGTCACGGATGTGACGGACTCGGCTCCACATGCGACGCCGCGGCACCGCCGCGTCGTCGCCTGCTCCGGCTTGTTGCTGGCTCGGCCTCGTCGGGGGGATGGAAGGTGGGTCCTGACCCCCCTCCCACCCCCCGGCTCGGCCACGCGCTAACGCGGCAGTGCGCAGTTCAGATATAATAGTTAGAGAAGTTCAGTGTAAAATACAAAAACATTGCGGTCATTCTGTTGCCCCCACGCACCCACACCCCTAATATAGATAGTGGGGTCATGGATGTGACGGACTCGCCTCCGCATGCGACGCCGCGGCACCGCCGCGTCGTCGCCTGCTCCGGCTCGTTCCAGGCTCAGCCTCGCCGGGGGGTTGGGAGGGGGGTCCCGACTTCACATGTTCAAAATTATTTGATGAATATTAAAATAATAAATTTCAAATTAGAAAGAAGCAGAAGTTCAAAGTTTTTAAAACCTCAGATTCACATGTTCAAAAAAAAACCTCACTATTGAAGTTTTGAACACAAGAAAAAAAACTGAAAAGTTCAGCATGAGAAGCTACTGAAGTTCTACTACTATTCGGAGTATGAAAATAGGTTAGAGAAAAAGAGGATGCGTGTGTCTATGGGCCAGCTCCACAGTTACACACATGAGGACTGTGAAAAACAAAAAAACATACACAATTTTTTTTATAACAACAGCAACAGAAGAGATCATATTGCCGCATCACCTAAAACATGTGAAAACCACAGAAGTTCTAACACAAATGATATAGAAGTCCAACTTCTACAACAGACCGTAAGTGATCGGAAAAATACCCACGATCGAATTTGCTTCCCAGATCTAATCATTTGCGTCTACTACAACGCGTCTGCCGACATTTCGAAGGCTATCCTACTCCCTGCTAACATCAAATTGATGCGCACCACGCTGTCCATTCGAAGAACAATGGGTTCAACCGTGGCGGGCAGAACAAGATCTGATCGACCAAAAAAACAAGTGTAGGAACCCGCTCGACCAAAATTAATGAATTAGGATGGTTTCAATTTCAATATAATACGCAGATTCACCTCCAATGTTGAGAGCAAAAAAGAAAATCAAGAGAAGCGGCTCCAACAACACCGGTGGGCGAAGAATAGAGCTCCAAACAAAATCCACGAGAAATATACACCAAATGAACTCAAAGCGCATGCTAAAACTCAATTGCGATCATATTAGGGGATCACGAATGCCTACTGCCTCCATTGTGCCCCCCACAGACGCGCGATAGCCACGTCCCGACAGCACATCCGCCATTACAGAAGATTGCAAAACAAAACCCCCATTTAGATGGTAAAAAGTGTATCAGGTTTACATTAGTACTCCAAGGAACACGGAGCATCACCCGTAATCCTGCGGAAAGCCATGGTTGTGAAAAGAGAAAGAAGGTTGTGTTCTTACCGGTGGAAGTTCAAGTCCTACAAAACATGAAGTTCGACTAGTTATCAGAATATTATTCCGATCCGTGATCAAAATAGTGTTTATGTGTATATATATAGGGTGGGTCTATTCTAACAACACCCCTTAAGACCTTGTTCTAACAACACCCACACCAGAACTCCACCGCCCTTCCCCTCCCCACCTTCTACCGCGGGAGAGGCTTGGAGCACCGCCACCCCTCCCCTCCTTCTACCGCGGGAACGGCCTCGAGCGTCGCTGCCCCTCCCCTCCACACCCCACCCTTTCCCCAGCCCCGCCCCCACCACCACCACAGCGCCACACCCCACCACCACCTGTGAGGGTGTCCTGGACTAGGGGGTACTCGGGCCGCCGACCTATCTCTCGTAGGCCAGACTTGTGGGCCGCCCTCTACTCGTCGATGGAAGGCCGGATTGTGGGCAACCCCGTGTACTAGAAGGAAACCTCCGAAGATTTGGCGTCTCCTCCAAGAATACTTGGCGTGCCCGGCATGTTTATCCCCTGATGGTAACCGACTATGTGTAACCCTAGGGCCTTCTGGTGTCTATATAAACCAGAGGGTTTAGTCCGTAGAGGATCATCATATCCATTGCCTAGGGTTTAGCCCATCCGATCTCGAAGTAGATCAACTCTGTAACCTTCATACAATCACATCAATACAATCTAGCAGGACGTAGGGTATTACCTCTTCGAGAGGGCCCGAACCTGGGTAAATCGCTGTCTCTACGTTCCCTGTTATCCATTGATTCCTAGACCTACAGTTCGGATCCCCTACCCGAGATTTGCCGGTTTTGGTACCGACATTGGTGCTTTCATTGAGAGTTTCGCCGTGGGTTACCAAGGATCAATGGCTCGCCTTTTCATCAGCGCTGGAATCGGCAGCGGGGACGTCTTCGTCCCCAGACAGCTTTTCGCGTTTGGCAGCATTGTGCTGCACGCCGATCCGGCCGGTCACCTCGATCAGGTCGGCAGCTTCGCCCCTGAGCAGGAAATCAGGTTCGATGGCCTTGAGTACGTCGCCGATGCTCGAGGCGATCTAGTCTTTACTGGGTTCTCGGCTTCACCCGAGGAGCCTACAAATCCCGAGGCCTTGACCTCGGATTCCCTCCCCGTCCCTATCCCCGAGGCGGGCCTTAGTTCGGATCCGGCCTTGAGTTCGGATCCAACCCCAACGCCGGAAAACCAAGGGTCACCCTTGACCGTACACATTCACAGTATCGGCACGCCGGAGCTCGACTCCGACGGATGCCCGAACGTGAATCCGGTTGACCTCTCGTTTTTAAGCGAGATGTTAGATCGGATCCAGAGTATAACTATCGCGGATGGCCCGTCCTCGGACCAGGAGCAGGTTGGACAGGAAGCCGGCCGCGGGGAATTTTGCGTCCCACCCACCATCCACTTGGTAGCCACTGTCGAAGATTTAACCGACATGCTGGACTACGCCTCCGAGGAGGCTGACGACATGGACGAGGATATCGACGTCCCGCCCTATACGGCTCCTTTCCTAGCCACTTCCAACACCGGAAAGTGGACCGCCACCTCCAGCTACGACGTTTACATGGTCGACACCCCCAAAAAGGACGGCGACACGACTATGAAGGACGGCGATGGCCCAGCCAAGGAACCGCCCAAACGCCGACGACGGCGAGCCAGAGGGCGAGGAAAGGGCAAGGAAAACAACACAGACACAAATGGCACCGGAGAGAACGACACTCCGGATAACATGGGGGAGCTCGACGACAACACCCCCAAGCAGCACCATGACGCCCCTGAAGGGCATGAAGACCAGGGTGACCCCGAGGACCTCGAGGATTCCGAGGACAGTAATTACCTCCCTTCGTCCGAAGAGGAGGATAGCCTCGGACCCGAAGACTTCATCGTCCCAGAGGATCCCCTGGAGCAAGAGAAATTCAAGCGGAAACTCATCGCCACGACCCGAAGCTTGAAGAGGAAGCAACAACAGTTAAAAGCCGAACAAGATACACTCAACGACAGATGGACGATGGTCCTAGCCGCCGAAGAGGGCCTTGACGATCAATGTCAGGGTCAATACAAGAGTTATCCACGGCGGCGCCTACTCCCAGAATTTGAGGATGAGGCCCTAGAGCCCATGCCTCCCACACAAACGTACGCAAGCCAGCCCGACCGCCCCCCTCGAGGGCGGGATAGACCGGCTGTGGAAGCCGAACTCCCGCCCGCCCCCCCCTCGAGGACGGGACAGGGCGGCCGGGGACGCTGAATACCCACCCGCACCTCCTCGCCGAGCAGGCAAAGACCCGGTTCAACCGGACGACCGATACGATCTGCGCCACGACCTGAAAGCCAGAGGGATCCAGTTAAGATCCATCTATGGATCCAGAGGACACGCGCCCGCTGGACGGGACGGATACCAAGCCTGGCGCGACAGGAACGACATAGCTCGGGAACAGCACCGTGCCCGGATGACAACCGATCTTCGGCACGATGTGGCCCGGGACAGGGGCGCCGCACACCCAATGTGTTTCACCGACGAGGTGATGCAGCATCAGTTCCCCGAGGGGTTCAAACCCGTCAATATAGAATCCTATGATGGGACAACTGACCCAGCTGTGTGGATTGAGGATTTTCTCCTCCACATTCATATGGCCCGAGGAGATGACCTCCACGCCATTAAGTACCTACCATTGAAACTCAAAGGACCAGCAAGGCATTGGCTGAACAGCCTACCCGAAAACTCCATCGGGAGCTGGGAAGAGCTCGAGGATGCATTCCGAGCTAACTTTCAAGGCACTTATGTTCGGCCACCGGACGCCGATGACCTGAGCCATGTCATTTAGCAGCCCGGGGAGTCAGCCCGGCAATTCTGGAACCAGTTCTTGACCAAGAAGAACCAGATCGTCGACTGTCCGGATGCCGAAGCGATTGCGGCATTCAAACACAGTATCTGGTACGAGTGGCTCGCCCGCCAACTCGGCCAGGACAAGCCGAGAACAATGTCGGCCCTTACCTCCTTAATGACCCGCTTTTGCGCGGGTGAGGATAGCTGGCTAGCTCGTCGAAGCAACCACCCCGAAGACCCCGGAACTTCAGAGGTCCGGGACGGAAACGGAAAACCCCGGCGCAATAGGAACAATAAGCGCCGGCACTCAAACAACGGCGGTGAAGCCGATGACGCAACAGTAAACGCTGGATTCAGCGGCTCGAAATCGGGACCGCGGAAAAAACCCTCTAAAGGGAACCGAGACGGCCCGTCTGCACTGGATAGAATATTGGATAGGCCCTGCCAGATTCACGGCACCCTAGACAAGCCCGCTAACCATACCAACCGTAACTGTTGGGCAATCAAACAGGCCGGCAAGGTCACAGCCAAAGAGCAGGGCAAGGGCCCCCGCAGCGAGGACGACGACGAACCTCGCGGGCCAAACAACGGAGGCCAAAAGCAGTTCCCTCCAGAGGTCATAACCGTGAACATGATCTACGTCACGCATATACCGAAGGAGCTGAAACGCGCACTTCGGGATGTCTACGCCTTAGAGCCGGTAGCCCCGAAATTCAACCCGTGGTCGGCTTGCCCGATCACTTTCGACCGTCGAGACTATCCGACCAGTATACGCCATGGAGGAATGGCGGCTCTGGTGCTCGACCCCATCGTGGACGGATTTCACCTCACCAGAGTCCTTATGGACGGAGGTACCAGCCTCAATCTGATTTACTCAGATACAGTGAAGAAAATGGGGATCGACCCGTCAAGAATCAAACCTAGCAACACCACCTTTAAAGGTGTAATCCCAGGTGTCGAGGCACGCTGCTCGGGATCCGTGACAATGGAGGTTGTCTTCGGCTCGCGCGATAACTTCCGCAGCGAGGACTTGATCTTCGATATTGTCCCCTTCCGCAGCGGTTACCACACACTCCTCGGCCGGACTGCGTTCGCCCGCTTCAACTTCGTCCCGCACTATGCATACCTGAAGCTCATGATGCCAGGACCAAAGGGCGTTATTACCATCAACGGTAATACCGAGCGCTCGCTCCGAACAGAGGAACACACGGCGGCTCTGGCCGCCGAAGTCTAAGCCGCCGAAGAGGCGTCGCAAGTCCAGTCTACTGCCAAAACACTGGACGCACGCAAGCGCTCCCGAGCTGTAGCCTCGGTCCCGGAGCACTCTCATGCTCACTCAAAATAGGGGTACGCGCCCCACAGCATGACCCACCTAGTCGCAAAATACGTACCTCGAGTGCACAATTTCGCGCTCGAAATTCCATGGGCAGTTGTGGGGACACATGAAACAAAGACCGAGAGCTCGGTTCGACCGATCAATGGCCAACAGATGTCTTCGAATCAACATCGACAACGGGCACCATCTAGGGCCTGATCAGCGTCAAACTGATACACCACGGCGACTTCTCAACACCCTTTCCCAAGGGCTCGTCTGCCGCACACTACTACCTCCGCCGAACATACGGTTGATAGCTCCGCTCACACGGAAGCTTCTTACAGAGCAAAGGTGCAGACATGCAGCAGGGCATAGTAGGGACGTCAAACCACTCATGAAGGCCCTGTGTAAACCTTTACTCTAATGTATCTATAAAAGTTACTTCGGCAATCCGGATTGTACGGTTGGACGTCACATATTCAAAGGAAATAAAGACCAATTTTTCTCTGGTACTTGCGCAGTCATTCGCGTTCGCATATTCCTTTTCGCTTTTTTTTAGGCCGAAGTAACCTATCACGATACATCGTTTTTTTAACCGGCTAATAGACCGGGGGCTCAAACATAAATCTTGCCTCAAACTCTATTCCGGCACCTACTTTTTTATGTGCTCGGCGTCATGGATATTGCACTATATGAATCAGTTCCGAATTGCGTCTTTGGTCAATAGTTGGGTTGCCCGGCTCCTGTGTTTACCCTCTTACGTTCCGCACTGTTTGGCTAAGAGGGTAAAGGGAGAACCACTGTGATTGTACTTCTAGCTAGCCTGGTCAAGTACCTCAGTGGAGAAAGTCGAAAACTGACTGTCACAATAAGCGAGAACTGGTCGGCGATCCGATGACTCGTGTCAAACCAAAGATCATTGGAGGTCAATCCGTGTTAAACGAAGGGTTCTCTGTTACAGAAGCCATGTGATGATGGTGTCAACCGCGGCTCGTCCGATTATCACAAACACTGGGGGCTAGTCACCAGCCCCAGCAGTCAAGCTCCTATGGCTAAGTGAAAGCACTAAAACCACATAGGCTGATTGCCTTGTTTTCCGTACATACAACCGCCTCCGGGCACCGAGACATCGGCTAAGGGTTATGATGTAACGAGGAAACACCCCAGGCAGTATCTGCACTGGGGGCTGAAGCCGATGACTGGTAACTTTTAGTTATGAAACGGCCGCACAGGAGTCAAAATTAACATAGCAGACATTATATATAGCCAACACAGTGCATTCCAAGTAAAGCCAAAGGTTTTAAACTCCTCGGATAACTTATCTACTCATAAAATACATCTTTCGAGCACTGGGCTTCTATTGCCCGAGCACCATCCATCACGATGGGAAAATATTGCTCGGGGCGCCTATGCTCCTTTCCAGGGGGTGGAGGTCTGGTGGCCATCTCGGTTGGCTTGATCTTTGGCCAGTGCACCATCATCTAGCCGAAGGCCATCCGAGCTCCTTCAATGCATGCAGAGCGCTTCCACACATCAATTTGGGGCACGGCGTCGTATAGCCTCTGCACCAGCCCAAAATAGCTGCTCGGCAGCGGCTCCGAAGGCCACAGCTTGACGCAGAGGTCCTTCATCATGGGCTCCGCCATCCGATGCAGCTCCATCAGCTGCTTCATCTGATTATTCAGGAGGGGAGGGTGTTCGGTGTAACACACCAAAAAAAAATTAATCATGTTTTATAAATTAAAATTTTGCCAGGAGTATTTATTTTCTATCTTTCTGGATTTTTCTATGGATTTCAGAACCACTTCTTTTCTCTGGATTTCAATTTTTTCCCTCTTATCTGAAAACTTTTGAATAGCGTTGTGTGGCTTGAGTGTTTTATTTAATCATTTTATTGCATTCATTAAAACCAGTGGAAAAATTTTCAAAATAAAATTTGTCAAGATTTAAATTCATTTAATAGCATTTTACCCCTTTTAAGAGCCTCATTTGCACTACAACTATTTTATAACTCCATTTATAAATTCCACAAAAATTTGTAGAAGTCATGGGATGTCCCTGGATCACTTTTATGCAAAAACCCAGCTTGGCCATTTGTAAATTTTAAGCTCCACTTCAAGCTTTCAAATCTGGTTCAGTTTGTAGTTTGCACTGCAACCTATTTAAATATCTCTTTAAAAATTCCATAAAAATTTGGGGATGTCAGTAGAGGTATATAACTCATGTTTATGCAAAAATCCATTTGAGTTCTTTGAAAATTTGAGCAAACCATCCACATTTGTATTCTGGTCCAGTTTGGTGATTTGTACTGAAACCCTATTTTATATTGCTCTAGTTGCCTTGAGATTTTTCCTACTTGTAGTCAACCCTACCAAAACCTTAAGTCCAAGAGATCAAACCCATAGGAATGTTTTAAGTTGACCAAATTGCCCTTTTAATTTTCTGTCCAGAATTGTTTTTCACCAAAAATTGCATTAACAAGTTTCTGTTTCTCCCAAACTAACTTTACCATTATCACCTACATCTAAAGAGACTCTCATCTGGAAATTTTGGTGGCCATAGCAGATCCCTAGATGCCCCTGGCATTTTGTCGAGCATCTGTAGTGCATGTCCAGATTTTGGCATGGTTTTAAAATTGCACTGTGAGCTTGTTCTAATTGCCAAACCACCATGTCCCCTAAACCTTCCATTGTATTTAACCGAAACCTGTTAATTTTCATTTGCATCCAAGCATGATTAGCCCCCCTAGCATTCCGTCGAGCAGGCGCCATGCGTGCTCTGGGCGCGCCCAGAGCGCACGTTTTGCTCGTGCCGCGCCCGAGCCGCCGCGACCAGTAGCGCCTCCCCCGCTAGCTCCAGTTCATCTCCCCTGTCTCCTGACTATGCCGCGACGCGCCAAGACCAGCCAAGCCGCTCCCTGACTCGCCGCAGCGCCGCCCCCGCAACCAGCCACTGCCGCCGCCAGAGCTTGCCGCGCACGGCACCACCCAAGCTCTCTCAGCCCGCCAGTTGCCCCTGGAACAGGCCGTCCTCATCCTCTCGCCCTGCCAACACCGCTAGTCGCCGCCACGTCGCCCTGCAGCAACAGAACGTCGGTTCTCCGGCGATCTTATCCACGGCCGCCTCGGTACCGACCTCGTCGCGCTATAAATAGGACCCCTCAAGCTCTCTGTCGCCCTCACCGCAAACCTGCAGCCCCCTGTGAACCCCCCTAGCTCCAATTCGACCGGAGGAACCTTTCTCCCCCATCTCCGGCCGAGCCAACCGCCGCCACCCTCCTGTTAATTTCTCCGCAGCCAGAGCCTCCCATCCCATTCTTTCCTCACCCGTAGCTTCCTCTCGACACCGCAAGCCCATTCCCCCTGTTAATTTGAGCTGTAGCAGCAGTAGGCCGACACCGTGCTCGCCGGAGCTCTCGGTCCGCCTCGGAGGAAAGGGTGCTCACCCCCGAGCTCCCCGGTGATTCCTTTGCCCTCCAGAGGATGGGGCCCTCCCTTCTGAGCACGCCGGTGTGCACAGCTCCGGGAGAGGTGCCTCCTGGCGCCGGCAATCGCCGCCGGAAGCTCGCCTCTGGTTCTGCCTCCTGTGCGCGGGAGAAAGAAGAGGAACCCGACAGGCGGGCCCCGCCTGTCGGCGAGACAAGCCCTGGCCTGTTGGCGTCTTAACCCAGAATGCGTTTTCTTCAAGAGGAAACGTATTCCAGGAAGTGCGCGACAGTTTTCAGAAAGCGTAAACCCCCCGAAGTACGTTTTCTTCTCCCGAAAGCGTTTTCACTGCGAACCGTTTTCTATTTTCTGTTTTATTTAAAAACAGAGTTTGACTGAACCTTTGACTGGACATATCTTTTTAAGTAAAACTCCAAATGAATTGATTCTTTTTCCTACTTCTCTGGAATCTCATCTAGTTTATTTTCATATTTATTTGAAAATTTTCCAAGACAACTTTTTGTACTATTTTTGAATTGCGTGTTGATTCAAATATTTTTCAAAATAGGAAACGGAGAGAGAAGAAAAACTTTCAAAAGTTTTGTGGTGCACCCTACACCTCTGCACCTGAAAGGCAAGCATTCTAAACCCGGGCATAATAATTGTTTGGTGTTGTTTGACGTAACTACAACACCATATTGACTCGAAGCATGCATTATTTTATGTGACGTGATCATGCTCCTGAGTGCATGATAGAAATTCCTTGCTGTTGGAATTTAAATACTTGTGACAGTATTCATACTCTTACACCTCTCATGCCTACCGGAAGGGATCCGGAGAAGTCTCTGTCTCGGGTAGACACGAGCTTGGTGTTGACATCTCGTTGAAGCGAGAGTGGTCAGTGATGCATGAAGGGGTGTGATGAGTGGTGATTCTGTTTGGAAACTGTGAAAAATAATTGTTGTGCTAACCATGCAGGGAACACATAAGCCTCCTGAGTCGACCATAGATCGAGTCTTGTTCCAGTAACCCCCATACTTGTTCCGTACTACCACTTGTCCCTGCCGCATGTAGGGTACGGTCCAGTAAGTTGTCAACCCCTTTCTTGGCACACACCGTACAGAGAGGCCATAGTGAAAGATACCAGTGGCCACTGGTAGGCATGTCACTTGGTCCGGGGGCATGGGTGTTTCCGGTTGGACCGAGAGGGGGGCACCCCTTAGAGCGCGCGAATATAAATTTGATCCCATGCTATTCGAGGTTGGAGCCTCCCCACTTAGAGTTTTGCTTAACGAGTGTCGTGGGTGATTCCAGGCACCGGTAAGTTAAGCTGGTGTGTGCGGGTCAGGTGTGTTTTCAATTCAAAGACCGTAAACGGAATTAGTCCTGGTGGACTAAAGAAATCCGTTACTCGTGGGTAAAGAGTACACCCTCTGCAGAGTTTATATCTATTTGAATAGCCGTGTCCGCGGTTAAGGACTACAGTCTGGGATGGGTCAAGTGTCGGTCTTAGTGTCGGTCTTCAGAGGAAAAACTTCTAAACCAGAATATTGATCTTGGCATGTGATAATGATGATTTTGACTATTATTATTGTGGACTAACCATTTTTAATATTTGTATTATTGAGTATCCTTGGGACGGTTCTACCTCCTGGATACTTATTGTTATTTAGTTTCCCTTATAAGCCCTTTATGTGGTGTCGCTCAGACGCCCGACTGTGGCATGCCTGTTATTTATTTTCCCTTATAAGCCCTTTATGTGGTGTCGCTCAGACGCCCGACTGTGGCATACCTGTTATTTATTTTTCCTTATAAGCCCTTTATGTGGTGTCGCTCAGACGCCCGATTGTGGCATGCTCGTTATTTATTTTCCTTATAAGCCCTTTATGTGGTGTCGCTCAGACGCCCGACTGTGGCATGCTTGTTATTTATTTTCCTTATAAGCCCTTTATGTGGTGTCGCTCAGACGCCCGACTGTGGCATGCTTGTTATTTATTTTCCATATAAACCCTTTATGTGGTGTCGCCCAGACGCCCGACTGAGGCATGCTTTATATTTTTATCCTTTCGAGGCGTCGCATTCAGACACTCGATCAGTTTATCTGATTTTTATTCTCTGATTGCTTATTCCTGTTTAATATGAATGACTTGCTTGCGTGCATCATGAATTTTATTTTGTGACTGACTAAGTGATCGTGGATTGTTTCAGTGCATGATTATCACCTGCTGTATTATACCTGTTTTCATGATGTTTGCGAGTACATTCAAAGTACTCACTGGCTTGTCCCTGGCTATTGTCTTGGCCAGATTTCTTGTTTGAAGAGGAGCGCAACGACGACAGCCCGGAACCTAGGCAACGAAGATAGCAGCCTTGTGAAGATAGGAGTTATCCAGGTCAGCTGTTCCTGTGGGAAATGGGGTCCCATAGACGCTGATGATCCGCAAACCGCTTCCGCCATCAACCACTAGAAACCTTTTGTTGTACTCATAGACCAGAATGGTCTTGTACTCCATATTTTGTATTTTGCTTGGAATTTCTGTATCAAGATTGTGCCTCATCAGCTAACAGTAATCCTGGGGCTGGTGAGCATAAGGACCATTTACTGGGAAATTAATATCCTGGAAAACCGGTCCTGACATTCGGGCACTTGAAATTGCGCCCAGAACAGTCTCTGCTCGGCCCGACCCTCCTGAGCGGCGAAGAACCTGGCCGCGTCCGCCGCACTCTTCGGGTGGTCCACAAAGGCGCTTGGGGAACGCCACACTCGCATGAGCAACGTGAACCTGTTACCTCCAAAGATACTTGGCAGCAAGTACGGCTTACCGTCCGCAATGAGCCTGACTTGGCGGAGCTCCTCTTGGTAGCCGCGCACCTCTGTCCGCGCTTCCTTGGCCACCGGCGCCAATGATGCCAGCTCAGCGGCCTGCTCCTTATTCTTCTGCTCGAGGGCCTCACACTTTGTGACGGCATCCCCGAGCTCTTGCTGCACTTCTAGCACCCTGGCCTCGTGCTTCTGGCTCGTGGTTCGCTCCACAGCCAGTTCGGCGGCCGCTTTCTCGGCCACCGACCTCTGCTCCGCCGCTTCCAACTGAGCCGTCTTTAGTGCGGCCTTGAGGTTTTCCACCTCTGCGGAGGCGGCTGTAGTCAGATCAGTTAAATCCGTTAGGATACTTCGAACCCTACTTACCAAACAACGGCTGTATTCAACATTACAGCTCGGACTTACCTTGCGCCTCATCAAACCTCTTGTTCACCAAGCTCAGGTCGTCCTCGGAGCTCTTCAACTTCCGATTCAGCCCGGCCAACTCTTCGGCGTTGGCGGCTGCGGCCGAAGATGACGCCTGTGCATTATTCTACGCACGTTAGTATCCGGGATATTGATTTTCGATCCTCTGACGGGCTTTGCTCAAGCCAGTCAGCGTCTCGGGGGCTACTGTGTATGAGGCTATACATTTACACAAAAGAATTTTTCTAAGGGAAAAGCATTACTTCGCTCACCTTAAAGCCGGTAAGAAGGCCACTAAAAGCCTCCTTCAGTCCGTTATCCACGGACCGAAGACTTTGCAACACCGCGCCCATAAGGGCACGATGCTCTTCGGCGATAGAGGAGCTGGTTAGAGCATCCTCCATCTCGTCTGGCCACCCGGTCGACGCCTGCTCTGGGGCGGGCGGGGGTGGCGGCGGCGCTTCGGCTTCTTTCCTCTCGAAGTCCGGGGCGCCGGACTCTGGACGCCGTGACGTCTCCAGAGTCATCCTCGGAGAGAGCTCGGCTTGTCCGGGCTCCTCCTCTTCGTTCACCAAAGGGACCCTCCCCTTCTGGTCTTTGGCGATCGAGGTGTTCACCTCGGCCATGATAGTGTCGCCTCCTCCCCCTGTGTGCGGCACGGGAGGGGTCCTCCTCGACAGGACCTCCTCGGCCTCCTCGACGATTGGGGGAGGTGAGGCGCGGGATTCGGTCCCGCTCTCCGCTAGCGCCGCCGGTGGAGAATCCCGTTCCGAGACTCGGTCGGTGGGGAGATCGCGTAGCGGGCTGCAAAATTACAAACGGAAACGTGAACAATATCAAACCCAGTTCGGCTAAGGATGGTCAAGCGGTTACTAGAACGCGTACCTTTGAACCTGTGGCTTGGCCCTGGGGATCCTCCGAGGAACCTCTCTGGAGTCCTCAGAGTCCTCGGCAGAAGCCGAGCTATCGCCGGACAAGGCTACTTTGGCCTTGCGTGGTATTTTGGGAGCGGGTTGAGGCGGCACCTCCTCGGCGTCCTCGGACGCCGCCCTCTTCCCTGTTCGGGAGGAATCATCTTCCTCCCCGTCCTCTCCCTACTCCTTCTCCTTCTCTTGCGCAGAGGGAGCATTGGTGTCCCCGGATCTAGCCCCCGGGGGTCCTCGGGAGCGGAGGCCCTCTCTGGCCTCCCTCTTCTGGTCCTTTTTCTTCTCCTTCCTCTCCGACGCCTCATACGGCTCCACGGCCAACATGGCCGTCAGTAGGGGGGTCCTACATCCCTCTGGCAGCGGCGCCGGACTGTCGATCCGTTCGGCCTTCTTCAGCCAGCTCTGCGGATGAGAAGTAAAAAAGCTAAATACCTTATCAAAAGGAAATAGTTCGGATATAAGAACAGTACTAGTCATACCTCCCGTGGGGGATTTGCGGCTTCGAGGCCGATGTCCTCCTCTACGGCCGGCCACTCCTTCTGTGGCTTGAACAACACCTTCCATAGTTGAGCGTGGGAGGTGCGGAAGAAGCTGTGCATGGTGGCCGGGTCTTCGGACTTGTAGGCCCACATGGGGGAAGCCCTGTCCTGGGAAGGAAGGATTCGGCGGCCGAGCATGATCTGGATCACGTTGACCAGCTCGACGCCCTTCTCTATCATTTTGGCGATCCGGCTCTGCAGCAGCACCACCTCCTTATTCGACCCCTAGTCGAGGCCCTTCTTGGTCCATGAGACCAGCCTCGTAGGGGGTCCGGATCGAAAGGCCGGAATCGCCCCCCAGTCCGCGCTCCTTGGCTCGGTGATGTAGAACCATTCCCTCTGCCAAACCTTGACGGTCTCGATGAAGGTGCCCTTTAGCCACTCCACTTGGGGAAGCTTGCTGACCATCACGCCCCCGCAGTCCGCCTGCTGACCGTCGACGATCTTCGGCTTGACGTTGAAGATCTTCAGCCACAGGCCGAAGTGTGGCCGGACCCGGAGAAAAGCCTCACAAATGATGATGAAGGCCGAGATGTGGAGGAAGGAGTTCGGTGCGAGATCGTGGAAGTCAAGCCCATAGAAGAACATGAGACCCCTGACGAAGGGATGAAGGGGAAATCCCAAACCTCGGAGGAAGTGGGGGATGAACACCACCCTCTCGCCCTGCCGCGGCGTGGGGACGACCTGGCCGGCCTCTGGAGCACGGTGGGCGACGTTGGCGGGGAGATATCCCGCACCCTTCAACTCCATGATGGCGCTCTCGGTGACGACGGACGCCTCCCACTTGCCTTTGGACCCGGAGCCTGCCATTGCTAGATCGAACGGGCGGCTGGAAAGGTTCTTGGAAGGGAGAGCGGATCTGGGCACTGGAGCTCAAAAGATGGGGAAGGCAATGACTAAGGGGGGAAATGGGAGCGTACGAAAGGAACAAAGGCTGTGCCCCTTTATGGGCTGTAAAACCCACGGTCCCTTTACTGCGCCGCAGTCCTCGCCGTTTCCCCATGTAACCGTGCCGTTATGCGCGCGTGAGGTGAGGCGGATTATTGATCATATCCCTTGAAAACAGGACACGATCTCCATATCGATGGGACGTGCTAATGAAAACTGCCTCGAACCGCGAATCGAGTTTTTCATAAACCAACTCGCGGTCGTGGCAAGGTGTGACCCTTCGGTAAAAGTTCTCAGATGAGTTCACTATTCACACCGAAGCGACTAGCCTTCGGGGCTAAGTTATTAGTATACTTCGTTACCGAGGTATAGTTCGGCACATATACGACCGGGCAACACTTGAGGATACAGTTTGGAGTGATACAGACCTGTTACCGGTGTCACGGAAGAAAGGGAACTGGTCTACAAAGCCGATGATGTTCGACACCTACCTCTGCTTCGAAGACTAGTTCGGGGGCTACTGAGGGTGTCCTGGACTAGGGGGTACTCGGGCCGCCGGCCTATCTCTCGTAGGCCGGACTTGTGGGCCGCCCTCTACTCGTCGATGGAAGGCCGGATTGTGGGCAACCCCGTGTACTAGAAGGAAACCTCTGAAGATTTGGCGTCTCCTCCAAGAATACTTGGCGTGCCCAACATGTTTATCCCCTGATGGTAACCGACTATGTGTAACCCTAGGGCCTTCTGGTGTCTATATAAACCAGAGGGTTTAGTCCGTAGAGGATCATCATATCCATTGCCTAGGGTTTAGCCCATCCGATCTCGAGGTAGATCAACTCTGTAACCTTCATACAATCACATCAATACAATCTAGCAGGACGTAGGGTATTACCTCTTCGAGAGGGCCCGGACCTGGGTAAATCGCTGTCTCTACGTTCCCTGTTATCCATTGATTCCTAGACCTATAGTTTGGATCCCCTACCCGAGATCTGCCGGTTTTGGTACCGACAACATGCCTCCCCACCTTCTTTCTCCCTCACCCTACCTTCCCCCAACCCATCGCCGCCCCACCCCAAACGCCGGATCCCGCCTCGGTGGTCGCCGGATTCGCGCCAGATCCACTGCCCCTCCCCAGTGTACCCACACGCGCGGGCTCCAGGAGGGCCGCTCCCGGCACAGGGCGGCCAAAAATGAGGAGAGAGAGGGGCTCTCGATTCGACGCCGGTGAGGTCCAGCTCATGGGGGGTGCTCCACGAGCAAGGCCACCACGGGATGCACCGTTCCCTCGCCCACAGGGCGCCACCACAACCGACTCCGCCACGCAGCTCGGGGAGGGCCAGATCCGCCCGCATCTGGTGCTCGCCGACGCGCCCCCGACCCGGCGCCCGCCCCAGGCCCTGTCTTGCAGTGGAGCAGCGCCACCACCATGGCCATGCGGGAAGGCCGTGCCCAGCGCGGCACCCACACCTGCCGATGCCGCATCTTCTTCTCCTCCCTAGTCTAGCACAGGGAGGCTCAGGGTTGTCCCGCTCTTTGGCCACGAGCGGGAGCTCGCCTCCTCTCCCGCACTTGGACGCCGTCGACCACGCCGCAGCCACACATCCATGGATTTGGCCGCCATGGACGATATTGGGCGGAGGCATGACTCCCGCATCCAAAAAAGGCAACGAAAGGGTCCACTGGCTTCACCCTAGCCTTGCGCACAACGACGACGATGGCCCGAGGATAAAGACGCCGACAGCGTGGCGTGCAGCTCGTTGCGGCTTGGCGTGCAACTCGTCGCGGCTTAGATTGTAGGTCGGTATGCCACGGCTTGCAGCCCGCTCGCGTGGGCGCACCGTTCGCCGTGCAAATCGTCGTGCGTGGCCCCCTCCTCTCCTACAGCCACGCAGTCTGCGACCGCGGCCGTGCAGCTTGGACAAGCGCACAATGAAGTTTCGTGCTCCTGCGTGTGCTATTCAACGAAAAAAGTGTAGTGCAGCTCCTGGATGGTGGACTGCGGAAGGTGCGGTGCGGCAGATGCACTGTTGAAGTTTAGATTTATCTTTTTTTGCTTTTTCAGATTTTGATTGGGCACAAACACTGCAGTTTGCCTGGGTCGTCGGTGCGGTGCGGCTGGGTGTCTAATGCTGTTTTTTTTGTTGATTTTCAGGTTTTTAGAGAGTGTAGTTCATTATAAAAAAATATCTGTCATTTGCTCTAGAAAAAAAATTCATGTGGGACCCCTTGTTTGTAGGAGCAGTTCACTTCAACAGCTTGTGGTTATTACATTTTCCCTTAGAGGGAATATCTATGCAGTTCATTGTAACAAGCATGTAGTTCCCTTTGTAAAACAACAATTTGTAAGGCACCCATTTACTTCACTAAAGTTTTTGTCTGATGCAGTTCAGAACACATGCCAAAATGTTATAAAAAATGTACTTCATTAGTCCTCTCTGTGGTGAGTGAGAAAAAGACATAAAGAAACATTTAAAAAAGACAAGTTAAAAAACATGCAGTCAGCTCGTCTCGTCCCTGTGGTTCATTTTCGGTAGTGTCGCGGTTCACTTTTGGTCGAGTCGCTGTTCACTTACTCCCAATGTGAAGTGCAGAAAAAAATGTTACGGAGATGACAAAAAAAGTAATGCGGTTCACTTCTCGATTGTGTTGTGGTTCACTTACGCCCGATGTGAAGCGCGGTCCACTTCCTCGTCTCAGAAAATTTACGTCTGAATAAAAGAAATCATGCAGTTTGCTTGATCATCTGATGCAGTGCGGTTTTCATTCTGAAGCAATACATTCTTCTGTCTGATGCAGTTCCCTCGTCGATTTTGGTGTCGCGAAAAACAGAGTGTCCGCATTTCGGTAAAATCAAAACTGCTCTTAAATCATAAGGAATTAGAGAGAGTGTTCTACATGAAAAAGTTGTGCCTCGTCGATATCTTTCCAACGGCGTATCATTTGTGCCATTCCAACAAGCAGTTTGGAAAAAATCACAAAAAAACGACCGCTGTCACTCGTCGGCTGCCGCCCCATTTTCAAAATTAATTTAAAACCGTAAGGAATCTCAAAACATGTTCTACATATGAAAGTTGCGCCTCTTCCATTGCTTTCCAATAGTGTATCATACGCCTCGTTTCAACAAACGGTTAAAAAACTGGTGCGAAAACAATACCAAAAAAATCCCAAATTCGAAAAACAGAATTTCCGCGATTTGGTAAATTTGAAACTGCTCTTAAACCGTAAGGAATTGCAGAGGGTGTTCTATATGAAAAAGTTGCGCCTCGACGATATCTTTCCAACGGCATATCATTTGCTTAATTCCGACAAGAGGTTTAGAAAAATCATGAAAAAACACTCGCTGCCACTCGTCATGCGCCGCACAATTTTTGAAACTCCTCTTAAACCGTGAGGAATCTCAAAAAGTGTTCAACATGGCAAAGTTGCGCCTAATCCATAGCTTTCCAATGGTATATCGCACGCCTCGTTCCGACAAATGGTTTAAAAACTGGATCAAAAAC
This sequence comes from Elymus sibiricus, assembly GCA_039707655.1. NCBI lineage: Eukaryota > Viridiplantae > Streptophyta > Magnoliopsida > Poales > Poaceae > Elymus > Elymus sibiricus. The sequence continues at coordinate 240,988,717 of CM077676.1, forward strand.
AGTACCGAAAAAGTCGCGTGCAGTTTTTTGCGACGGGAAGTTCGCTCGTCTCAGTACTGCAGTACTCTTGCTTCAACAATGTCGTGCACTCGCGTTGAGTGTGCAGTTCGAAAGTGTGTGCAGAATAACTATTCTGCTAATATTAGCAGAATAGACGGGCTGCATATATATCTTAACGCAGGTGCACTACATCTCTGTATAAAGAGCACTGCAATGCCAGGCGAGAGAACTGCTTCGTCGCTTGTGGCCCGTCTGTGTGTTCCGGATGTAATCGGGTGTTGTGGGATGATTTTAGTTGTTTATGGATGCCCGTTGTGTATTATTCTTTGTAATTTACTGGAATCCCAGGTAAAATCTGGACAAATCGACCGATTTGGCGGACGAGCTTTCCTCTGTTCGTTCGTGTTCGTGTGTGATTCGATTTTTTTGCGCTTGGATGTGGTTAGTTAGTAGGAATTCTTAGTTTGCGTTCATTTAATCGCTCCTGTTGAGCTATAATCTGTGTTTTTGTTCGTAATCTGGTATCATTTTTGCGAAATCGATTGTGCGGGCGTGGTGAGCTTCGTCCGCTCCTCTGTTTTTTTTGGTTTTTTGGATTTTGCGCGTTGATGCATTTTGAATCTTGTAACTAGTGTCTTTCTTTCATTTGAATGGACTCTATTGCATCTGTAATTTGTATATTTTAGTGTCAATTTTTTGAGAACAGCGTCTGTTGTTCATCTGTTACTTTTTTTGGCCCGTGAGCTCGATTGAATTTTTTGCGCCCTGTTCTTCAAAATTGTATGTTTGCACATCGATTAGGCGAGCTATCGAGCTGCGACTGTATTTACTGACCTCTGTTAGTCTCAAAAACATGTCTGGATCTCTGTTGCCTTGTTTTCATTGTTGCAGTTCTTTCATAAGTTGTAGCGTACTGCATGTTTGTAAGTAGTGGACTACACTAGAACTGCATTACAGTGTACATGATAGCTTCTGAGATTTCACATTCTTGTAAATGCATTCTGTGGTTGAGCGAACTGCAAAGATTACACTTTTGTACTACATTGTTATACTGAACAGAACTGTATACTATGACAAGTTTTTAAACATCAGAGGTGAACAACAAAGTTTTGTCCATTCGCACTACATTGTTACTGCCTAGAGGACTGCACTTTTTAATATAGCGCACCTCACTATATGTATTAGAGAACTGCATTTCTCCCACCAACTTGGGAAAAGAATGATGAAATGATGCAGATGAGCTCACATACATTAAAAAAGGACTGTTCAAACCGTCTGAAGAACATAGAGTTGCGTCGTCTGATGGACATAATTTTGAAAGCATACAACATAAGAAAACATTACAAATATGCCACAAAGGGCTTGCGTTGTCTTAGATAGCCTATAGTGCAAATATGCTAAAAAACAGGGATTCTTTTTCCCTGTAGAACATCACCATCACCACTTCTCCGGCCTCAAACCCATTCTGGGAGACAAACTCCTTCCAGCCAACAGTTATGTTGATGCAGCCATCGGAGCCAATGTGGTAGTCAGCTTGCATGTACTCATACCAATTCTTGTGCCCTGTCTTCAAAATAAGCTTCCCTGAACTCGGAGCAGCAAACCTTATTGTGGATGGCAGTTTCTGCATTTTGGCATGCATGGAAAAAGAATTTGTATAAGTAATCACCAGACAGTTTGCTATATCTTAATAGGATATGTTTATATTGACTTAAATATGTATAGATATATGACTACTATTAAGAAAGCAGTTGCAATATATGAACCAAAATATATACGAACTTGACCACTAACTTTAGTACCATGTATATTGTTCTGCTAACACTTTGGCACTACAAGTTCAGGTTTGGTGTACTGCACTCGAATAGCAAGAGCACTGCATCGCTTGGCGATTGAACTGCTTTGTTCGGGTGTTGTGGATCGTCTGTTCAGTTTCGGATCTAACTAGTGTTAACATCTGAGATGGGACTGAAGAAAAACCGATAGAATCACCTAGTGTTAATTACTGACAAATCTGAATAAAAATACAGATCTTGGCATTGATGATAGGACTGAAGAAAGTGATGGAAATATACATTCAGATGTGGATTTGTAACCTAATATGGTCAAAAACTAAATGGGGCCCGAAACCCATGTTTTGTGGTCAGCAGGCAAGAGAGCTGACTACATGAAAGCACATTTGCTCCCTTGGTGGTTTTGGTAATTCATAACAACATATATCTCATTGAACTAATGTCCATTCAAGATTAAGATTTCAGGATGTTCAATGATTGGCATGGCATGGACTAGAGATGTGGACCCCTCAAAATGCTAAAGACAAGGATTGGCAAAAGCTCAAGACTCTACATTTTTGGTTTAGTGATCCAAGATCACATTGAGTCCATAGGAAAGCCAATACTATTAAAAGGGGATGAGGTGTTGCTTAATGGTCCTTTTGCTCAAGTGCTTAGTGACAGTATTCCTAAACCCTCAACCACTATCTCTACCCAAATATGTCCTAAACCTAAAGTCCAACTCGGCCCCACCGAGTTCATCCAAGACTTAGCCACTGCCAAACCCTAACAAATCGGATCCACCGAAACGGATCTCGGTCTCACAGAGTTTGCAAATCGGTCTCACCGAGATGGCTTGCCAACTCTCTGTTGCCTTATTGCTTCATTTCGGTCCTATCGAGTTGATGCAATCGGTGCCACCGAGATGAGGATTGCCCTAGCCATTGCACTTCGGTCCATCCGAGTTGTTCGTATAGGTCCCACCGAGATTCCTAACGTTCATATCTTTTACACAGTTCGGTGCTACCGAGATGATCGTATCGGTGCCACCGAGTTGGGTCAAAAGTGTGTAACGGTTGGATTTTGTGTGGAGGCTATATATACCCCTCCACCCCCTCCTTCTCAGTAAGGAGAGCCATCAGAACGTGCCTACACTTCCACCATTCATTTTCTGAGAGAGAACCACCTACTCATGTGTTGAGATCAAGATATTCCATTCCTACCATTTGAACCATGATCTCTAGCCTCTCCCAAGTTGCTTTCCACTCAAATCCTTCATCCACCATAGCCAAATCTGTGAGGAGTGTTTGAGTGTTGGGAAGACTATCATTTGAAGCACAAGAGCAAGGAGTTCATCAACAACACACCATCTATTACCTTTTGGAGAGTGATGTCTCCTAGATTGGTTAGGTGTCACTTGGGAGCCTCCAACCAGATGTGGAGTTGAACCAAGAAGTTTGTAAGGGCAAGGAGATCGCCTACTTCGTGAAGATCTACCCCGAGTGAGGCTAGTCCTTCGTGGACTTAATACATGGTGGAATAGACAAGGTTGCTTCTTCGTGGACCCTTCGTGGACTCGCGCAGCCGTTACCCTTCGTGGGTTGAAGTCTCCATCAACGTGGACGTACGATAGCACCACCTATCGGAACCATGCCAAAAACCACCGTGTCTTCATTGCGTTTGAAATCTCCTATCCCTCCTTTACATACATATGCAATTGCTTACATTCCGCTGCTATACTCTTAGGATTGCATGTGTAGGGTGATGCTTGACATGTACTATTGCTAAAATCTGCCTACAACTAAAATCTGGGAAAAGGTTAAGTTTTATTTTGTCAAGTAGTCTAATCACCCCTCCTCTAGACATACTTTCGATGCTACAAGTGGTATCAGAGCTTTGGTCTCCGTAAGCCTTGATTTCCATAGCTTTGGTGATCATAGCCTTGGTTTCACAACCTAGGAGAGTATGGCGTCTAGTGAGGGTAACTATCACTGTAGAGGTCCATATTTTGATGGTACAAACTTTGCTAGTTGGAAACATAAGATGAAAATGCATATTGTGGGTCATAACACTGCCGTTTGGGCTGTTGTTCGTGTTGGCTTGCAAGGTGACTTCTTTGAGGATGGCAAGGAACCAGATCGTGAAGCAACCCCGGAAGAATTGAAGATGTTGCAATACAATGCTCAAGCTTGTGACATTCTATTCAACGGTCTATGTCCCGAAGAATTCAACAAAATCAGCCGCCTTGAGAATGCAAAGGAAATTTGGGATACTTTGGTTGATATGCATGAGGGTACCGAATCCGTCAAGGAATCTAAGTTGGATGTGCTCCAAAGTCAACTTGATAAGTTCAAGATGAAGGATGGTGAAGGAGTCGCAGAGATGTACTCTAGGCTTGCTCTCATCACAAATGAGATTGCCGGCTTAGGAAGTGAAGAGATGACCGACAAATTCATCATCAAAAAGATACTTAGAGCTTTGGATGGAAAATATGATACCGTCTGCACATTGATCCAAATGATGCCAAATTACAAAGATCTCAAGCCCACGGAAGTCATTGGAAGGATTGTCGCTCATGAAATGTCACTCAAGGACAAAGAGGAGCTGCACAACAAGTCAAGTGGTGCTTACAAAGCCTCAACCGATGCTCCAACAACTTCAAGTGACCAACTAGTATCCAATGAAGAGATTAGCCTAATGGTGAAAAGGTTCAACAAGTTCTACAAGAACAAAGGAAAAGAAAGAAACTCTAGCTCAAGACACTATGAGAGAAGATCATCAAGTCGTGACCGTAATTGCTACAATTGTGGAAAGCCCAGACACTACTCAAATGAGTGTACGGCTCCCTACAAGAGAAGAGCGAATCACCAAGAGGAAGACATAGAAGAGATGAATCACCTCGTAAGGAGAGAAGGAGTAGAGATGATTATTATGAACGAAGACACTCTCGAAGAAGTAAGGATTCGGAGAGGAAGGACAAGTCATCAAGGAGCTACACAAGAAGAAGACATCAAGCTCATGTTGGTGAATGGGTTTCCGGCTCCGACTCCCACAACCAATCCGAGAGAAGTTATCACTCCAACTCCGACTATAGTCAAGATGAAGGTGTTGCCGGACTTGCACTTGTGTCATCCAACTCCTACGATCTATTTGAGTCACCAAATGAAGGAATTGGAAGATGCTTCATGGAAAAAGGCCCCAAGGTATCACACCCCGAGTATCTTGATTTTAATAGTGATGAAGATGATTTGCTTGGTGATGATGATTTACTTATTGATAAGGCTAGTAATGTGAGCTATGATGAAAATGCTAGTAATCATGATAGTCAAGAGGAAACGAGTGACAATGCTATGAAGGAGATTGAGCGCCTAACTAAAGAACTAAATGCTCTTAAGTTAGCTCATGAAACAACTCAAGAGGATCATAGAGAACTTCTAAGAACTCATGAGAAGCTATGCTTCGAGAAGCTAAATTTAGAGCAAGAGCATGAGTTTCTTAAAGCTATCAATGATGATCTTCGAAAGAAGAGTTCTTCATATCTTGCCAAACGTTTACTTTTGTCTACCTTGATGCGACAAGTTAAACCTAAGCAAACTAGCAACAAGGGTAAAAATGGTTCTACCTCTAGTAGTAACAATAACAATGCTAAATCCAATGTTGTTGCTTCTAGTAGTTCTATTGATTCCACTAATGATTCTCTTAGCCAAGTTACACTTGAGCAAGAAAATATGCTATTGAAAGGAATTATAGAAAAAGGTGTCTACAAGAGTCTTGCCGGGAGTAAACAATTTGAGGAAATTATACGCAAGCAAGGAAGGCACCGGAAGAACCAATGTGTTGGTTTTGAACGAAAGTTCAATGCCGATGGAGTTGAGTGGGAAGAAGGTAAATACCCCAAGACGAAGTTTGTTCCTCAACAAGAGAAGTATGATCCTACTTCCTTTAAGGGAACACAAGCTCAAGAAGACCTTCCCCCACAAGACCACAAGCTAAAAGGCAAGGACAAGCTTCAAGAAGAAATTGATTCATTTGAAGAAGCTCCTCAAGCCATGGTCAAGTGGGTTCCCAAGACTTCATCAAGTTCTACTTCATCGAGTGCTACTACAACTCCAAGGATTCCCATCAAGTTGATGTGGATCCAAAAGAAGAAGAACTAGAGAGTTCTTGAGGGTGACTCTGCCAACAAACTTCACTCATATTCTTTATGGCAAGGACTTGTGCAACCAACTTCCACATTTTGCACTAGTTCATGGAGTCGCAAACCCTCTTGTTGGTAAGGCAAGGGACAAGGTAATCAATGCATTCATGGACATCATCACATGTGTATTTCACTCTATGTCTATGGATATCCTTGTATGTTCCTTGTGTGGGAGTAACCCATGTAGGTATTGAAAGCACAAAACTCCAAAGGATTGCTCCCAACTTTTGATGGTCTACATCAACATTGAGCATCCATAGCTTCAACATCTACATGAAGTCATCACCGACAAAACCCAAGGTTAGTTCAACCCTCTTAGGGGGGATATCGCATCTAGGGGAAGTTTTGCTCTAAAAATTGAGCTAAAGCAACTCTAATGGTGTGAACACATTAATGCTTTATGTAAAAGTGGTAACCCCACTTGTGCTTAAACGATGAGTATGACCTATGATCAAATGTTCTCATTTGGCTCCTAAATCAATATATTCATATATAGATGACCTAGTCATCGCCATTGCTTGATAGATGCTAGAATTGGTTGTGCATGTTTGACACATATTTCTTTTGCTATCTTATTGTGTGAGCATGTTGATTTGCATGTTTTCATCATTCGAGGACATCCATTTGTTGTTTTGATTGTCTTGGTTTTTCTGGACAAGTGGATGTACAAGAATGCCTAAGAACCTTCTCTAGCTATCTATGCTTTCTTGTCTCAAATTCTATTCTTGCTGCATCACAAAAATTGAACAAGTCATTTTCGGACCCTCCGGGTGAGGAGCACTCGGAGCCACCGATCTGAAAGGGCTGAACCTCCAAAACCTTCTAATTGATTTCGGTCAGACCAACCTACTCAAACTCGGTCGAACCTAAAGCATTTAGACTGATCTAGGTTTTCATCTCGGTGCTACCGATTAGACCAACTCGGTCGGACCGAGTTGCTGTAACTGCAAGCAGTTGCACGTCTCGGTGCTACCGATTTGTTCCACTCGGTGCCACCGACAGCACATGGGTATATATATCCAGCGGCCCGTGCGGTTGAAAATTTCTTCAAATGTTACGCGCCCGCGCCCCATTGCTGCCGCCCCCTTGGTCTTCGGATCGTCGCCGTCATCTCCAGCGCGCCCTCGCCGCAGGATTCCGTCGCCGTCAACGGTATTCTCCACCGCCGTTGCCGCCGTAGAGGATCTCCATCGAGTTAGGGTGAGTTTCGATCCCTTTCGTGCTTCCCTTTTCCGATTCAATGCACGATTGGATTGCCTGTAATCTTGCCACGAATGCAATCCTCTTTCCACCAGATTAGTTCGTTTGAACGAAATTCGAGCAAAAATTTTAGGGTTAGGTTTCCGCCGAATGCATCTCGGACCGACCGATTCGACATTTTCGGTCCCACCGATTTGGCCCTGGCCATAGCACTAGTACATCTCGGTGCCACCGAGTTGTGCGAATCGGTAAGACCGAAAGTGAATCTCAGTGAAACCCTAGCATCTCGGAGCCACCGAAACCCATCTCGGTCTGACCGAAATGGCGTGCCATGTCTCTGTAGTGTGCTTCGGCGTCACCGAGATTACCAACTCGGTCTATCCGAACTGCATTCTGTGAAAACCTAGAACTAAAGTTTGAACTCAATTTTTTGAAAAAAATTATCTGCTTTCTGTGATGACTCATCTACTCTACCCATACCTATCTATTCACAGGGTCAGCTCAGCAAGATGTCTAGTGGCAGTGACAGTCAGAATAGGTCTGAACAGCATGCAGTACTAAGTGAAGGATCAAGCCATAGTGAAAGTTTCTATGAGGGAGAGAGAAGCTCTCCAGATCTTCCTAAAGCTGCAACCAGAACACGGAAGAAGAAAAACTCAGATAGTGAGGATGAGGACTTTGTTGCAAATGAAGCTGCAACCAAGAAAAAGAGAGTAGTGCTTGCTAAGGAGTACATCACAAAGCCTACCTCTGTCAAAGAGAGAACTGCTGTGAGGAAAGTGCCTCAGCAGACAATGCAGAAGCCTAGTGACACAGAGACAGCTGCAGGAACTAAGAAGAAGAGGATAAGGAAATCTTTTGCCCATGTGATTGGCAGACCTACCATGATGATTGATGAGGAAGAAGAAGAGGAGGATGAGCCAGCAAATGCACCCCCTGCAAAAGCACAGAAGCTCATGTCTGATGCAATCAAGACTGCTGCACCTCCCAAGTCAAAGCCTAAGGCACCAGCACCCAAGAGGTCAACCAGGAACATATCAGCTGCAGAGAAGAACAAGGCCCCAGTGCCTGAATCAAATGTTGATGAAGAGCCTCTAGTGCTCAGAAAGTTAAAGCCAAAGATACCAGACCATGACAACGCACACCCAGTAGCTGAGAACATGATGTTTAGAAAGGACAAAGGACTGTGTCAATGGAGATTGTCAGATCCTTATGCTATCAGAAGAAGGACTGCTAGTGATTATCGTTTTCACACCCGTGAACAACATGACTTTTATGAGACAGTATTGCTTGACAAGAAGCCCATAGTCAGTGACATGAAGTGGCTGGATTGGGAATACATCGATGAGAACGAGGATTATTTCCCCCACGTCCATGAAAGCTTCAGGATTGCAGGTGTTGATGAATTTGTTGGAAAGAAGTTGACCAAGTGGAATGACGAGATGATCATGCAATTCTACTCTACTGCTCATTTCTATCCAGATGGCAGAATAGTGTGGATGACTGAGGGTATAAGATACCAGTCTACCATCTCTGAGTGGGCAAATCTTCTTGGTACACCCAAGGAAGAGGAGGATGACATTGACATATATGCCAAGCTCAAGATGAATCACAACTCTATGGCCAACATGTACACTGCAATTCCTCGGAAGGATCTTGAAACACATAAGCTTGGATCAGTGAAGCACTTGCTACCAGGTCTGGCCACCTCAAACACAATCTTGTGGTACACCTTGTTACCCAAGTCAGGCGATGATAAGATGATTCGTGGCCACTCCATCAACTTGCTGCACTTATTTGATACTCCTCAGAAATTCAAGGTGATGAGCCTGATAGTAGAGACTATCAAGAGGACAGCAGTAGATCAGAAGAGATCGTGTGGTTATGCTCCACATATTCAGTTGTTGATAAATTCCAAGGTTGGAACTAGCACGTATCTTCTTGATCGAGAGCATTTGCCACTCCGTCCAGAGTTTGAGGACAACATCATAGTGATGGATTCTTCGCATCCCACGTCTGCACAAGCTCAAGAGGAAATCCACAAAGCCCAAGAAGCTAAAGTAGCTCAGGAAGCAGCAACTCCCAATGCTCCAATTGCGAATCTCAAGACACCAAAGGATCAAATGCAATATCTGCTTGAAGCCACTCTGAGGATTGAGCGAAGTCTGGCTAACCTCACCCAGACCCAGGCTAGTTTTGAGCGGATCATTGAGACCAAATTTCATGATTTGGATGTCAAGGTGACTGAGATTCAGACTTCTGTGGAACAGCTACAAGGAGATGTAGATGCTGTCAAGCAAGCCAGATCAGATGACAGTGAAGATGAGAGACCGACCACAGAACAGTTTCAGCAAGTGCCTAGGGCTGCCAGGTCAGCTGCGATACTAGTTGTGGATCCACGGACCACAGTATCTGCACCAGCCGCCACAGGCACAGTGCCACAGCAGGTCTCCACTCCTCCAGTCCAGCAGTCATCAGCAGAAGCATTCGCGGATGCTCTGATCTCAATGCCGTCTATGCACACCGGAGTAGCCAGCAGAAGGTCGCCTTCAGGAGCTTCGGAGGACCGTGCCTAGAGAGTCGACTAGTGCTATACGATTCAAACTTTTTGGTACTTGTTGCCAAAGGGGGAGAATCTGTATAGATCATAGGCTTCGAGAGAGAGAGAGAGAGTTTCTTGTTTTTGATTTGCTTCGAGAGTTTCATTTGCTACTTGTTTGCTTGTTCGTTGATACTCTGTTTTATGTGCGCTTGTTATAGTATTCTGTCGTTTATGCTTGTGAGATACTATGTTGATTGATCATATTATGCTTATTGTGATGTTCCATGTTTATCCTTTTCATTATCTTGTATGATCAATTACTTATGTTGGTGATGCGTGCCTATTATTCCAATCTTATCATTTTGCACTCTCCACCAAGATGTATGTGACATGGGAGAGTAACCCATGAGCCTAATCAATCGTGCATTTGCATTCAAACGCAATTTTTTTAATAATGCACAAATTTAGGGGGAGCTCTCGCTTATCACATACTTCTCAAAGCGACGATGTTTTTCATTTACTTAATCATCTGTCGAAGCTTTGATCTATATGTTGTCATCAATTACCAAAAAGGGGGAGATTGAAAGCACACTTGCTCCCTTGGTGGTTTTGGTAATTCATAACAACATATATCTCATTGAACTAATGTTCATTCAAGATTAAGATTTCAGGATGTTCAATGATTGGCATGGCATGGACTAGAGATGTGGACCCCTCAAAATGCTAAAGACAAGGATTGGCAAAAGCTCAAGACTCTACATTTTTGATTTAGTGATCCAAGATCACATTGAGTCCATAGGAAAGCCAATACTATTAAAAGGGGATGAGGTGTTGCTTAATGGTCCTTTTGCTCAAGTGCTTAGTGACAGTATTCCTAAACCCTCAACCACTATCTCTACCCAAATATGTCCTAAACCTAAAGTCCAACTCGGCCCCACCGAAATTTCCAATCTGGCCCCACCGAGTTCATCCAAGACTTAGCCAATGCCAAACCCAAACAAATCGGATCCACCGAAACGGATCTCGGTCCCACCGAGATGGCCTTGCCAACTCTCTGTAATCGTTTGCACTTACTTCGGTCTCACCGAGTTTGCAAATCGGTCTCACCGAGATGGCTTGCCAACTCTCTGTTGCCTTATTGCTTCACTTCGGTCCTACCGAGTTGATGCAATCGGTGCCACCGAGATGAGGATTGCCCTAGCCATTGCACTTCGGTCCATCCGAGTTGTTCATATCGGTCCCACCGAGATTCCTAACGTTCATATCTTTTACACAGTTCGGTGCTACCGAGATGATCGTTTCGGTGCCACCGAGTTGGGTCAAAAGTGTGTAACGGTTGGATTTTGTGTGGAGGCTATATATACCCTTCCACCCCCTCCTTCTCAGTAAGGAGAGCCATCAGAACGTGCCTACATTTCCACCATTCATTTTCTGAGAGAGAACCACCTACTCATGTGTTGAGATCAAGATGTTCCATTCCTACCATTTGAACCATGATCTCTAGCCTCTCCCAAGTTGCTTTCCACTCAAATCCTTCATCCACCATAGCCAAATCTGTGAGAAGTGTTTGAGTGCTGGGAAGACTATCATTTGAAGCACAAGAGCAAGGAGTTCATCAACAACACACCATCTATTACCTTTTGGAGAGTGGTGTCTCCTAGATTGGTTAGGTGTCACTTGGGAGCCTCCAACTAGATGTGGAGTTGAACCAAGAAGTTTGTAAGGGCAAGGAGATCGCCTACTTCGTGAAGATCTACCCTGAGTGAGGCTAGTCCTTCGTGGACGTAAGCCATGGTGGAATAGACATGGTTGCTTCTTCGTGGACCCTTCGTGGGTGGAGCCCTCCGTGGACTCGCGCAGCCGTTACCCTTCGTGGGTTGAAGTCTCCATCAACGTGGACGTATGATGGCACCACCTATCGAAACCACGCCAAAAACCACCGTGTCTTCATTGCGTTTGAAATCTCCTATCCCTCCTTTACATACATATGCAATTGCTTACATTCCGCTGCTATACTCTTAGGATTGCATGTGTAGGGTGATGCTTGACATGTACTATTGCTAAAATCTGCCTACAACTAAAATCTGGGAAAAGGTTAGGTTTTATTTGGTCAAGTAGTCTAATCTCCCCCCCTCTAGACATACTTTCGATCCTACACTACACCGCTCAGACTCGGTGAGCTCCAGACCATCAGAGCAGACGCATACCTCCGCTACCGGCACCATCCTTGTCCAGCAGCCGCACGAACAGTCCATGGCAGGCTCAGTGTAAAGGCAGAGAACAAGGGGGAATGGGCGGAACCCTAGATCTGGGATTTGGAGAAGAGAAGAAGAGGGAGGAGTTATGTGAGTTCAGAGCACGAATGATAGTTTTTATGCAGCCAGTATGACTGCCAGTTTTACAATGAAAGTAATAAATGTTGTGGTAGGTGGTAGAAGGAATCTGATTCAGTTTGCCGAACTTCATTTCGGAAATAGAAGAACTTCTTCGTTGATCAAACAGCACTGCATTGTTGGAAGCTGCGGACTGCATTTCTGTTGTGAATTCCAGCTTCCTGCATTTTTTGTGTGAACGAACTGCAGTTGCTGGCTGGGGGGTGGGTTGGGGGGGGACCCCCCCCACACACACACATTTTGTTGTTGTGGTTATTCATTAAAAAATCTTTTTTATTTGTTGTTGTTGTTGTTGTTGTTGGTAAACTCATTGTAAGGCCCGTATTTTTTATTTATCGAGTCTTTGTATTCTTTATTTGGCCGTGGAATGTGAGAATGATATTTAAATTAGAGGCAGATATCCATCTATGTTGCGTGTTGGGCCTGTTGGCTAGTAAGACACATTTGGCCCAAGTAAGCCAGCCGGCACGGCTGTTTCGCGGTGCGTTGTGGTTATGCGCTAAAGATAGTCCCACCTCGCCTGCCGAGAGTGTCCACGACCGGTTTATAAGCGCCGGCGAGGCATCGCTTCTGAACTCCTCTTGACACTTATTGGGCGCTTACACACGGCGCTCTGTGCCCGAACTCCCTGACCTGTGGGCCCTTGTGTGTCTGTCCCCATGCATCATGGCTCAGAACGGACTCGCCTATGTATCTCTGTGGGCACAGACTTAGTATGAGACTGGCTGGGGCCAGGTTTCACCTGGGCGGTCATTTTTTAATTTTATTTCTTGTGCAACTATTTTTTTCATACTCTTTGTGTTTTTTTAATATAGGGTGTGCACCGCTTTGTTAGAACGTTGTGCACTGCATTTATGAACATTCTGTACTGCATGTCCCTACATTTCCGCACTGCATGTACAACATCGTTGTGCACTGCATGTTCGTCCGTTTGTGCACTGCCATGTGCACCTCCTTTGTGCAGTGCCCGAATCACATACTATCTGTGCTACGTTTACATTTTAGTGCACTGCAGTATATTCTAACAGAGAACTGCAATATTGTACTAGAAATAAACTTGTTCATAACATAAGCAAACTGCATGATTACAAGCAAACGTAACTTTAGCATAAGCAAACTACAAACTTGACACAAAGCAAATCTAATGAGAAATCTAAAATGACTTGAGCAATCTTCAAGATACTTTCTTGGTCGGCACCATCTCCTTCTTCAGTAGAGGTAGTCTCCCCATGTCCTGGCGCGCTTCTTGGACTTCTCCTTCTCGAGTTTTGCCAGGCGGAGCCCTTCCTTGGTGATGGTGATGCGGCTCCATATCTCGTACGTGGCGTAAGCGTCCTTTGTAGCGTACTCGATGTGCCTCATGGTCAGGGGCATGCACTCCCAGCGCTTGTGTTCTACGTCCGTCATCTTCTTATTCATGTTGTTGTAGTAGTCGTCGACGAGGATGCCGGAGACGTCAGCAAGGGAGTCCAGCAGCTTGTTCGTTCCAGGAACCCTCCATTCCTTTTGGATGTTGACAAAGTTGGCGATCTCCAGCCCGACGTGGTCGAGCTTTTCTATGTTGCCGTCGATGGAGAAGCCAGCAAATGTGTACCTGGGGTCGGTGAGGAAGTTGTCGAACAGCATGCACCTGTTGTCAGCGGCGCTCACTTGGAAGAGCAGTACCGGCTGAGTCTTGCCGACGGAGAGCTGGATGAGGGAGGCTTTCTACTTGTCGTCGTTCTTGTTGGTGTACTCCACATCAACTCCGAAGATCTTATGGCGCTGGATGTTGAGGTGGCGCTCGTACTGCTCGATGGTGGTTGCCGTCTTCTGCAAGTCGTTGGTGTGGATCACGTGCAACTTGGTTTTGCCGTGGGCCTCCACCGCCTTGAACTCCTTGATGAACACCATCGCCTGGAGAAGGGTTTGTTGTCTTCTGTGGAGATCTATGAGTGGGAGGGAAGTGGCGGCAGCGCAATGGCGATTTCGGTTGTTGTGGATGAGAAAGCCTTGGCGGAGGTCTGAATTTAAGGGCGGGATGACGGCAACGGATGAACTGCACAATCTCCCTGACGATGCGGTTGTGCAGATCGTGGGTTGAGTTGCGTGTGTGATCGTGTCTTTTTAGAGATGCAACCGCTCGGAGTGGGGGGTCGTCTGTGATCGTGGGTTTTTGATCGTGGTTTTTGTTTTAATTTTCTTCAGTAGTATTGTTAACCACCGCGCTATCTCCAGCCGTGCATTGTTTTAGTATGTGGTAGGCGGTGGAAGGAACCTAATTCAGTTGCCGAACTGCATTTCAGATATAACTGCACTTCTTTGTTGGACACACCACACTGCGTTCTTGGAGGATGCGGACTGCATCTGTTATGTGAATGAACTGCAGTTCCTGGGCAGTGGGGAGAGGGGGGTTGGGGGGGGGGCCCATATTTTTTTGTCGTGGATATTCATTAAAGAAAGTCTTCTTTTTTTCAGACGCGCTATCTTCACACGTGCTTTGTTTTCTCGACGGGAACTAATTTTACGAACTATGTGTACTTCATTGTGTTTTCGACAGAACGTCTTTGACGTGTATATCGAACTGCATCTAGTTTCATCTATTTTTTTAGTAATAGTACAATTTTTTTGCAGCTTTTAGTTTTTTACTTAAATTTTTTATGTGAGCTGTAAGGTGATTTTCCAGGGAAATCACATTTTGTTTTTTCACACAGCACTGTGTGAAATAAAGGTGAACTGCAAGTGTTCCCTTTGTATACAGGTGGACTGCTGCTTCCCTACAAGTGAACTTCAATTACTTTGATGGGCTTTGTACGGCCCGTCTAATTGAGCCGGGCCGTGTCGGACCGGCCCGTTTGTACAGCTCTTTCCACGTGCCCCTCCCACGCGCTCCCACTGCTCCGCTCATAGGGAGAGAACGAAAAAAAGCCTCTCCCCTCTCTTCCAGTACCGCCCAGAGCAACTCCCCACCCCCGTGGAAACTACCGTTGCACGCAGCAATCGTCGTCGCCCGCGGCCACTGCCGTCCTCCACAGCATCCGTCCGCGCCCGGGATCCTTTTTATGGGTACGTTGCTCCAAATTCCTCCATTTCGTGCCCCCTCCGCTCCCCCCGTCCCCCACCGCCGCCGCTCATCCCCTAGGTTGTGGTCCGCCTCTCATCCCCTCGGTCGTGATCCTCCCCCATCTAGTTGTTCTATTCTTGTAGCGGCTGCGTTTTTTCTGATGTAGTTGGTTTTCATAGGCGGGCGATTTCTTCTCAATTTGAAGGCGGTGCTCACGTGGGCTCCGTGGGCAGAGCAAGGTGTATATAGGGGTTCGTCGGATTTATCGTTTTTGTTGCTGAAATTCATCACACCGTCCTTGATTGCCACGCAAACGCCATGCCTTCACCAAGCAAAGCAGGTGGAGGAAATAAGGGTATGTGGACTGCTTGCTTCCCCTTGTTTAATTTTTGTCTTGTTTATCTAGTTGTCTTGTTCATGCTGTAGATTCATTTTTGCTGTGTTAGTTCTCAGCATTCCTGACATTGTTGTCATTTGATTTTATTAATTTTGTTTCTGGTTTTTGGAATCCACTAGGTAATTTTGTTGGCACTGGCCCTAATGATGCTATTTATGAACCACTGATTGGTAAGTATCATCGTGGTCAGGCAAGCCGTGAAATTAATTCACCAATTGAGTCGTCCCCTATTAGTGTGGCCCCTCCTTCTGGTATGTTCTTGTTCTTATTTAGATTGCCACGCAAACTTCATTTATATGCAGCAACTGATTTTTCTGCTTGGGCGCCTGGGTTTGAGGAGGTTACTCATTTGATTGACCATTATTTCACAGATGATGTCGTTGGTGTGAACTCTGACCAGAGCTTTAGGTGCCCTATGTTGTCTGAAACACAGTCACAATCTGTTGATGGTACGGAGCAAGTTACGCAGGATTAGATGGTCCCGACACAGCTTTATGCATATGACTCGAAGAAACGCAAGAAGCTGTTGAGGTTTGAGAGTGATACAAAGCAGTATGAGGAGAAAGAGAAGCAGAGGAGGGCTGCAGATGCTGCCAAGAGTTCCAAATTTGGTAAGTCAAGGAGCGTGTTTTGCAGAAGAAGAGACTGAGTTCTGTTGCTGAGCAAGGTCGTACTCCTCGGCGGAGTCCTCGTGTTGCTTGCATGGACAAGAACCTCGGTAAGAGAACTGTTGAAGCTGGTGTAGAGGATCCACAACGGAAGCGACCACATGTCGATGATGAGCCCGAGTCCGACAATGATGACTTTGTGCTTGCCGATGTTGTGAGGAATGCTCAGTCTAGGAGACGGAAAGATTCTGGTCCATCTAAGAGTCAACATAAGCGGCCGCGTGTTGATGCTGGCGAAGATGCGGATGTTGACTCGGGTGGGGAGGCGGATGTTGTTCCAAAGGTTTATTGAAGTGCTGCCTTTGTTTCTTCCATTGTTATTCTAGTTACCTTTTTTGTCTCTTATCTGCCTAATTTACTAATGTGGACTGCATTCTCCTTTACACAGAAGAAGAAGAAGACTAGTAAGAGGAAGAGAACTGAAGATGACGGCGAGGAAGGAGATGATGTTCGATTTAACAAGACCGTATGTTTGTCACTCCCCACTGTGTGCAAAGCTGCTGGTTTATTGAAAGATCCACACCGTATTCGTGTTTGGGATGCTGGTTTTGGTGCTGTCTTTAACTTGACAATAAAGAAAAATGTGTCCCGCATTCTTATGTGCTATCTGATGGGACTTATTGACCCTTCCATGATGAAAATCGACTTGGGGCCTGACAGGGTTCTTCGAATCACTCGTGCTGCTGTTCATCAGATATTTGATTTTCCTATGGGACCTCACACTGCTCCCATGCCTGCTACCAGTGGCAATGACGATTTGTTGTCTGCCCTCAAGGATGAGCTTGGCTTTGACCGTTCAAAAAGTATAGGTGTTAAGGACTTGCTTGCACTGCTGGCGGTGTTGGTGGAGGGCGAGGACACCAAGACGGTTGATCTTGCTGTCAAGGTTTTCTTCCTGATACTTTACCAGAATTTGCTATGCCCCGGGCCTGCAGTTCATTTGGGCACGATCGCTGGCATGGTTGAGAAGATGGATTATGCGGCTATGGTGTAGATGGACTTTTGTCAGCTTGTTGTTGATGAGCTCCAGATAGCTGTGGTGAAGCGGCAGTGAGAAGGTAGCACGCAGAATTGCACTGAGGGTTGTGCCATTGTCCCCCTGATTATGTGTCTGGATTGCTTGAAACTTCGCAAAGCTTCAGTTATGCACACGTTGATGCCACGCGTGTCATACCTGACGAATAAAGACCTGTTGAAGATATACAACGAGGATATGATTGTCAAGGGAAAGATTTATTTGGAAACTTACAGATTTGGGAAGCTGCCGGTTAGTGCATCCCTTTTTATTTTTTTCCCTCTTATCCTTGTTTTAAGAACATTGTCTTTTTAATTTTGCAGTTATGAGAAATCCGAACCTTCTAGTATTAACATGTGGACTTCTTTCCCTTTTTCTTTTCTTTTTTGAAGTGGATGGCATCAAGCGATATTGTCTACAATCGTCCTGTTGCACTTTTATGTGGCAGCTCTGGTGCAGGGCCTAGCAGTCCTGCTAGGTTTTATGAGCCTATCTACAGCTAGCTTGCTACCTGTCATGATCAGCCGCCGCCTACTCGGGGTTTCACGGCTGGTCGGATCTTCAATACTAGAAGCTCTTCTGAACAAACAATTGTTGGTGGCAGAAAACACGAGGAGATCGATGAGCTTCTTCAGAAGGTTATCAAGTTAACTGAAGATTTGCCAACCTCTGGTGATAGGTTGCGGACAGTTGCTGGATTTTTCCCTGTTGGCCACGGCTCCTGTGAAGAAGAAATTGTGGCTGCTCATAACTTTGATCGTGGTGTGGTTGAAGGCTTGAAGATTGCAGTGACGAATATTCGGTCTTCGTATGCTCAGTTGAAGTAGTCACAGGATGAAAAATGCGCTCGGTTTGAGAAGGATGCTGAGCACATTTTGAATGAAATGAACCGACATGACACTGGTGCTAACACTGATAATGTACATTTTTTCTTTTTGGTCCTTTGTACCCCATTGCTCCTCGATCTGTAGTTTTCCCCCACTTGTGTATTTTCTTATCATGTGCCTTTGATGTAGACTGGAGTAGAATCTTCTGATGTTCATGCATCTCGGGACGATGGGATTGATCAGGTATAAGTACTTCTCCTATCACTTATGTCTGGTGTGCTATGTTTTCTCTTCTCAAACTTGTATTTTTTGCTTTTATTTTTTATTTTTTGTGTACCTCATGTTTGTAACATGTGGACTGCTTATGCATAGTTGAAGTTTTGTTTGCTTGTTTTGTTCGTTACCATCTTAATTCATGTTGTTTTGTTCTATGTCATAGACTAGAGTTGCAGGTTGTGATGCGCACCAGGATTCCTATGACGGCTTTGAGAAGGACGAGCACTTGGCTGATGCGTCGCCCCCTCCGAATGTTGTAGCCGAGAAGGTTTAGTGGAATGACTTTTTGTACTAGTGTTTTGTAATCTATATATTTTGTTGGTAGAAGATAGATGCATGTTGTTCTGTTTACTCGAATGCATTAGTTTTACATAAGTGAGCTGCATGTTGTTCTGTTAGTGAACTGCATTGTTTGATAGAAGTGAGCTGCAGTCTTTGACATAAGTGAGCTGCATGTTGTTCTGTTAGTGAACTGCAATATTTTACAGAAGTGAGCTGCAGTCTCTATGACATAAGTGAGCTGCATGTTGTTCTGTTAATGTACTGCATTCATTTACAGAAGTGAGCTGCATGTTGTTGTGTTTATTCTTCTCAATCTCATTTGCGTTCTCATGGCTTTTTTTAACTATTTGCAGTCTGGAGAGAAAAATGCAGAAGTTCATCAATCGGTTGGCGTTGTTCGTGTTGATGTGAACCAAGAGGGTTGCACTGTTGTTGGTGATGACAGTGTAAAGGTTTCTGTATCAGCAGCTGGTGACAGTGCAGAAGCTTCTGTAGCTCAGGAATCCGATCCTGCTGTTGCCCCTAGTCGGCATGAAGATGTTGATGTTGATATTGAAAAGCCGCAGGAGAATGTCGTTTCTGTTGACAGTGTTGCTGGTTCTCCTGTTTGTCTAGCCGCCGGCGATGTTCCTATTGATTTCAGTGTGGAGCCTCATGTAGATGAGTTATCTGACGATGTTGCGGTTGTTCGGACAATTGAAAATCCAGATAACGCTGATGTTGATGCAGTAGGCCAGTCCAGTGAGGCTACGGTGCTTTCAGCGCAACCTAGTGGTGAAACTATTTTGGTCTGCTCTGAAGAGCAACATCATGAAGACTCTGACATTGAAGGCAAGTATTTTTGTTTCGAAAAGTGAACTTCAAGTTTTTCTCATTCACTTTTTAATTACTATGGTAGCTACATCACATGTTTTTATGATAAGTGAACTTATTCTTTGTTAGTGCTTTGAAATTAGTTGCTAGCTAGCACATTTCCTTTTTTTACAAGTGAACTTCATATTTTTAAATTCTTTTTAAGTTGCCATCTGTAGGAATTTTTTTATTTTTGATAAGTGAACTTCATCTTTTACTTGTTTCTTATTTTTATTGCAGATGATGAACTTGCTGTTGTGACACCGTCGAGCGTTGATCCAGCTCTTCTCAGAAGATACAACGAGTTGTACACAACTGTTACCAGGGCTCAGAGGGACAGAAAGAAGAAGTATGACATTTTTTAAACTTGTATAAATGGTTCTGTTAATATGTATTTTCTAATTGTAGTCTTTGCCCTTTTTCATTCTTGTTTATTTTGGTTATCTTATGTTGCAGTTTTTTCAAAAAAAAAAATGCAGGGACATGATTGCTTTTGAAACTGAGTTGGGTGATATTCCCATTGGCGAAGTTGGTGAATCTTTTTGGGCGAAAGGGATGCTCACTACCCGCCTTTTAAATTTTGCGGTTTCTTTGCTGGTAGATAAGTTTAAGGGATCTTCTACGATGGTTGTCCTGTACCATATTTGTGTAAGCATGCGGAACTTTTGTTTGTTCTTTGATTCTCTCTTCTGTTTTCGTGTGATGACCTATTTGGTTTTCCACCTTTTTTTGTTTTGTTTTGTTTGGCAGACAAGTATTTGGAATGGCGGTAGTGTAGGCAAGACGGTGAAATTGATGTTCTCGTCAAGAGCTGAGGAACGTGTTGATAAAAAAGATATGGTGAGTAATGTTTTATGTAGCCAAAATCATTTTGTGTGTGTTTGTTTTATAGTGTTCTATTTTTTGTTTTCGTAATGCATAAATGGCTAAGAGCATAACACACACACACACACACACACACACACACACACACACACACACACACACACACACACACACACACACACACACACATATATATATATATATATATATATATATATATATATATTACTTCCAACAGATCCTATTTGCAACATTTGATCCCCCAAACACGAAGCAAGGCAAAACTGTTGGCCATTATTGTGTAGTTGCCTTGAATCTGAAGGAAAGGCGGTTTGAATTTCTTGACTCGTTTAATAAACCTGACAGCCCTGAAGCAAATAGGGTTTTCAGGAGGATGGTTAAAAATATCAGGCGTGCATGGAAAGAAGGTAGCGCAAGTTCTGATGAGCCGCTAAATCCTCCGACACTTGATGGCTTTTCATTGAAATATGTGGTTGTCCCAATTCAGCCAAATGGGTATATTTCTTGTAGCTCCCCTCCCCCCTTATTCCCCAACTTTTTTATATGTATGTGAAACTAATGTTTTTGTTTTTTTGCAGGCATGATTGTGGATTCTATATGTTCCAATTCTTGCAGACAAGGGATGGGATTCGAGTTGCTCAGTTTGGGGGGGGGGGGGAGCACATTGGCTACATCAGGAAGGCCATGCTCTACAGCTGGCTCACATCATCGAAGTGTTCCTTGGAGCTATCATCACTTTTCATATTTGAACATAAAGTTTGTGTTAGTGAATTGCTTGCTTCCCCTACTTTATTTTGTGTACTGCTTGCTTCCCTTTCTTAGGTATTAGTTTTTAGTGTGCTAGTGAACTGCATTTTTTATAGCGGCAAGCTACATATTGTTGTGTTAGTGAACTTCATTTTTCGGATAAGTGAGATGCATTGTTTTGTATAAGTGAGCTGCATTGTTTTTCGATAAGTGAGCTACACTCATTTTACGTGAGTGAGCTGCATTCTGTTCTTTGGTGAACTATAGTTTTTTACATGAGTGAGTGATACGTCTCCAACGTATCTATAATTTTTGATTGTTCCATGCTATTAGAGTATCAATCTTGGATGTTTTACATGCAATTATATGCCATTATATATCATTTTTTGGGACTAACCTATTAACCCAGTGCCCAGTGCCAGTTGTTGTTTTCTGCTTGTTTTTGCCTTTTCAGAAAATCATTATTAAAAAGTGTCCAAACGAGAAAAAAAACTTTGGATTATTTTTTTCTAGACCAGAAGAGACCCAGGAAGCTTCGGGAGAAGACCAGAAGAGTCACGAGGAAGCGACAAGCCTGGAAGGCGCGCCCAAGGGGGTAGGCGCGCCCCCCAGGCTTGTGCCCCCCTTGTGACACCTCTTGACCTAATTCCTTCACTATAAATTCACAAATATTCCCAATCCAACAGGGAGCCAGAAGAAAAAACCTTTCCGCCGCCGCAAGCCTCTGTTCTTCCGCGATCCCATCTGGAGGCCTTTTCCGATACTCTGCCGGAGGGGGAATCGATCACGGAGGGCTTCTACATCAACCTTGCTGCCCTTCTGATGATGTGTGAGTAGTTTACCACAGACCTACGGGTTCATATCTAGTAGCTAGATGGCTTCTTCTCTCTCTTTGATCTTCAATACCATGTTCTCCTCGATGTTCTTGGAGTTCTATCCGATGTAATCTTCTTTTGCGGTGTGTTTGTTGGGATCCGATGAATTGTGAGTTTATGATCAGATTATTCATGAGAAATATTTGAGTCTTCTCTGAACTCTTTTATGCATGATTATTATAGCTTTGTATGTCTCTCCGATCTATCGATTTGGTTTGGCCTACTACATTGATTTGTCTTGCAATGGGAGAGGTGCTTTGTGATGGGTTCAATCTTGCGGTGCTCAATCCCAGTGACAGAAAGGGACATGACACGTATTTGTATTGTTGCCATTAAGGATAAAATGATGGGGTTTAATCATATTGCTTGAGTTTACTTTGTCTACATCATGTCATCTTGCTTAAGGCGTTACTCTGTTTCATACTTAATACCCTAGATGCATGCTGGATAGCGGTCGATGGGTGGAGTAATAGTAGTAGATGCAGGCAGGAGTCGGTCTAATTGTCTCGGACGTGATGCCTATATACATGATCATTGCCATGAATCCGTCATAATTATTTGCTTTTCTATCAATTGCCCAACAGTAATTTGTTTACC
Organism: Elymus sibiricus; assembly: GCA_039707655.1. Classification (NCBI taxonomy): domain Eukaryota; kingdom Viridiplantae; phylum Streptophyta; class Magnoliopsida; order Poales; family Poaceae; genus Elymus; species Elymus sibiricus. The sequence goes on from CM077676.1 coordinate 241,011,247, forward strand.
CACCGTATGCTATGTGTTCGAGAGAGAAGCCTCTAGTGAAAACTATGGCCCCCGGTCTACTTTATCATATATTAAAAACCTAAAAATACCTTGCTGCAATTTATTTACTTTTATTTTTATTAGTAGTTTAGTTTATCTGTTTACCTCGATAAGATTTAATCCTTGCAAATAACCGCTAAGAGGATTGACAACCCTCTTAATTGCATTGGGTGCAAGTGTTTGCTCTTATGTGTGTAGGTGCACTTAATGGAATTTTGCTTGGTTCTCCTACTAGATTGATAACCTTGGTTCTTAACTGAGGGAAATACTTATCTCTACTATACTGCATCATCCTCTCATCTTCGGGGAAATACCAACGCAGACTACAAGTAGCAGGAAGAATTTCTGGCGCCGTTGCCGGGGAGACATCATCAAAATTACCAAGTACCTTCGCACAAACTATCATTCACTTGCATTTATTTTATTTGCCTTTTTATTTGCATTTGCCTCTCATTTTCATCTCCCCCACTTCTAAAACAATTTTACAAAAACACAAAAATATTTTATTTGCTCATTTGTTTGCTTGTGTTGCCATGTGCTTCCTATTTGCTTGCTAAAAAGTATTGATATGGATCCTCATCCACTTGCTAATATTTTTAAAAGATCCAATTATGATGAACAAATTGCTAGTGAGTTGAGTGCACTTGATTATCTCCATGAAGTTTTGCTTGAAAATCATGAATCTGAAATTTGTGATGAAGTGTTGAAAGAAGAAATTTATAAAGTGATTCATGATAGCTCCTTGAATGAAAAGCATGATTGCAATGATGTTATTATAAATTCTATTAATGTCAATTGTGCTAATAATATGCAAAGCCACAAGCTTGGGGATGATAATTTTGTTATATCCACTACTTATTGCAATGATCATGATTGGGGTGATGGTGGTTCTTATGATCTTGAAAATTTATTTAAGCCTCATGATGAATATGTTATTGATAATAAAATTTGCAATACTATTAAAAGTAGGTTTGGAAGAGCTTCAACTTTAGGTAATAATGATCCCACTACTTTGGAGAGTGTTCAATCTTATGAAATTTTTGATAAAAGTGGGTTTGGAGAGGTCATGACTTTAGTTGATGTTAATCCCACTATCTTGGAAGATTATAAATTTTTTATGCATGTGGATCGTGAAGAGAATATTTTATATGATAGCTATATTGTTGAATTTGATTATGATCCTACATGTAATTATTATGAGAGAGGAAAATATGGTTATAGGAAATCTCATGTTCAATTACCTCTCTTGAAGTTCAAACTGTTAGTGTTTTGTTCTTCTTCCTTGCATATGCTAGATACGTCTTGTCTTCATAATTTGTTTGCTTATAAAATGCCTATGCATAGGAAGTATGTTAGACTTAAATGTGTTTGTCACATGTTTTATGATGCTCTCTTTGCGTTTCAATTCTTGTCTTTTATGTGAGCATCATTGAAATTTCAAGCCTATCTTAATGGCTATAAAGAAAGAGCTTGTTGGGAGACAACCCAATAAAATTTTTATTTCTATTCTTGCATGTTTACACAATTATAGCCTCTGTTAGGATTGTGTTTTTATATTTTAATTAGTGTTTGTGCCAAGTAATGCCTTTGGGATGATTTGGAAGATAGTATGATTGATGCTGTTTGAAAACAGAATTTTTTTTCCGATGGAGCGTCAGAACCTTCTGAATGTTTTACACAGTATTGATACATGAATTGCCCACATTGTTCTAATTTGTCAGAATTTTTGGAGTTACATAAGTATGACTTTAATTTGGGTCTTTACAGACTGTTCTGTTTTAGACATATTCTGTTTTTGTTACATAGTTCGCTTATTTTGATGAATCTATGGATCGTATCGGGGGGTATGAGTCATGGAGAAGTTGGAGTACAGTAGCATTATGCCAATATTAAATATGAATCAATTTACAATAGTACCTAAAGTTTAAGATTTGTTTGTTATACTAATGAATCTCACGAAGTTTCTGTTGAGTTTTGTGTGCTGAAGTTTTCAAGTTTTGGGCGAGAATACGATGGACAAAGGAATAAGGAGTGGCAAGAGCCTAAGCTTGGGGATGCCCAAGGCACCCCAAGGTAATATTCAAGGAAGACTCAAGCATCTAAGCTTGGGGATGCCCCAGAAGGCATCCCCTCTTTCGTCTACAATCTATCGGTAACTCACTTGGAGCTATATTTTTATTCATCACATGATTTGTGTTTTGCTTGGAGCGTCTTGTTATATAGTTTGTTTGCTTTTTAGTTTGTCACAATCATCTTTGCTGAACACACCTTTTTGAGAGTGACACACATTATTCGTGATTTGTTAGAATACTTTATGTGCTTCACTTATATCTTTTGAGCTAGGCAGTTGCTCTAGTGCTTCACTTATATCTTTTAGAGCATGGTGGTGGTTATATTTTAAAGAAATATTTGCACTCTCATGCTTTACTTATATATTTTTGAGAGTCTAATGAATAGCAATGGTAATATGCACGGGTTATGAATTTGGTCCTGATATGATAGGTATTCAAGAGGGATATAATAAAAACTTTCATGTAGATCACTGAATATGATAAGTTTGATTCCTTGCAATAGTTTTGCGATATTAAGATGGTAATATGTGGGAGGTATTAGTAGATAATTGTGGTTTAGTAAGAATATTGGTGTTAAGGTTTGTGATTCCCGAAGCATGCACGTATGATCTGTCGTTATGCTAAGAAGTTGGAGCATGATTTATTGTTGATTGTCTACCTTATGAGTGGCGGTCGGGGACGAGCGATGGACCTTGTCCTACAAATCTATCCCTCTAGGGGCATGCGTAGTAGTACTTTGCTTCGAGGGCTAATAAACTTTCGCAATAAGTATGTGAGTTCTTTATGACTAATGTGAGTCCATGCATCATATGCACTCTCACCATTCCGCAATTTGCTAGCCTCTTCGGTACCGTCATTGCCCTTTCTCACATCGAGAGTTGGTGCAAACTTCGCCGGTGCATCCAAACCCCGTGATATGATATGCTCTATCACACATAAGCCTCCTTATATCTTCCTCAAAACAGCCACCATACCTACCTATCATGGCATTTCCATAGCCATTCCGAGATATATTGCCATGCAACTTCCACCGTTCCGTTTTTATGACACACATCATCATTGTCATATTGCTTTGCATGATCATATAGCTGACATAGTATTTGTAATTCAGCCACCATTCATCATTTTTATACATGTTACGCTAACATCATTGCACATCCTGGTACACTGCCAGAGGCATTCATATAGAGTCATATTTTTGTTCTAGTATCGAGTTGTAATGTTGAGTTGTAAGTAAATAGAAGTGTGATGATCATCATTATTAGAGCATTGTCCTAGTGAGGAAAGAATGATGGAGACTATGATTCCCCCACAAGTCGAGATGAGACTCCGGACAAAAAAAAGAGGCAAAAAAGAGCCATGAAAAAAATGAGAGAAAAGAGAGAAGGGGCAATGTTACTATCCTTTTTCCACACTTGTGCTTCAGAGTAGCACCATGTTTTTCATATAGAGAGTCTCCTATTTTGTCACTTTCATATACTAGTGGGAATTTTTCATTATAGAACTTGACTTGTATATTCCGATGATGGGCTTCCTCAAATGCCCGAGGTCTTCATGAGCAAGCAAGTTGGATGCACACCCACTTAGTTTTCATGTTGAGCTTTCATACACTTATAACTCTTAGTGCATCCGTTGCATGGCAATCCCTACCGCTCGCATTGACATCAATTGATGGTAATCTCCATAGCCCATTGATTAGCCTCGTTGATGTGAGACTATCTTCTTATTTTTGACTTTCCCTTGTTGATCTCTACCACCACACTCTATTCCACCCATAGTGCTATATCCATGGCTTGCGCTCATGTATTGCCTGGGAGTTGAAAAAGCTGAAGCGCGTTAAAAAGTATGGACCAATTGCTCGGCTTGTCATCGGGGTAGTGCATGATAAATACTTTGTGTTAAGAAGATGGAGCATGACAGGATTGTATGATTTTGTAGGGATAACGTTCTTTAGCATTTTTATTTTGAAAGACATGATTGTTTATTAGTATGCCTGAGTATTGATGTCTTTATATCAAATTATAACCTATTGCTTTGAATCATTCGGATCTTATTATTCATACCGTAAAAGAAAGATTACATGATGAAACATGATAGGTAGCATTCCACATCAAAAATTCTGTTTTTATCATTTACCTACTCGAGGACAAGCAGGAATTAAGTTTGGGGATGCATGATACGTCTCCAATGTATCTATAATTTTTGATTGTTCCATGATATTATAGTATCAATCTTGGATGTTTTATATGCAATTATATTCCATTATATATCATTTTTTGGGACTAACCTATTAACCCAGTGCCCAGTGCCAGCTGTTGTTTTCTGCTTGTTTTTGCCTTTTCAGAAAATCATTATCAAAAAGTGTCAAACCGAGAAAAAAACTTTGGATTAATTTTTTCTGGACCAGAAGAGACCCAGGAAGCTTTGGGAGAAGACCATAAGAGTCACTAGGAGGCGACAAGCCTGGAGGGCGCACCCAGGGGGGTAGGCGTGCCCCCCAGGCTTGTGGGCCCCTCGTGGCACCTCTTGACCTAATTCCTTCGCTATAAATTCACAAATATTCCCAAACCAACAGGGAGCCAGAAGAAAAAACCTTTCCGCCGCCGCAAGCCTCTGTTCTTCCATGATCCCATCTGGAGGCCTTTTTCGGTACTCTGCCGGAGGGGGAATCGATCACGGAGGGCTTCTACATCAACCTTGCTGCCGTTCCGATGATGTGTGAGTAGTTTACCACAGACCTACGGGTCCATAGCTAGTAGCTAGATGGCTTCTTCTCTCTCTTTGATCTTCAATACCATGTTCTCCTCGATGTTCTTGGAGGTCTATCCGATGTAATCTTCTTTTGCGGTGTGTTTGTTGGGATCCGATGAATTGTGAGTTTATGATCAGATTATTCATGAGAAATATTTGAGTCTTCTCTGAACTCTTTTATGCATGATTATTATAGCTTTGTATTTCTCTCCGATCTATTGATTTGGTTTGGCCTACTAGATTGATTTGTCTTGCAAATTGAGAGGTGCTTTGTGATGGGTTCAATCTTGCGGTGCTCAATCCCAGTGACAGAAGGGGACATGACACATATTTGTATTGTTGCCATTAAGGATAAAACGATGGGGTTTAATCATATTGCTTGAGTTTACTTTGTCTACATCATGTCATCTTGCTTAAGGCGTTACTCTGTTTCATACTTAATACCCTAGATGCATGCTGGATAGCGGTCGATGGGTGGAGTAATAGTAGTAGATGCAGGCAGGAGTCGGTCTACTTGTCTCGGACGTGATGCCTATATACATGATCATTGCCATGAATCCGTCATAATTATTTGCTTTTCTATCAATTGCCCAACAGTAATTTGTTTACCCACCGTATGCTATGTGTTCGAGAGAGAAGCCTCTAGTGAAAACTATGGCCCCTGGTCTACTTTATCATATATTAAAAACCTAAAAATACCTTGCTACAATTTATTTACTTTTATTTTTATTAGTAGTTTATTTTATCTATTTACCTCGATAAGATTTAATCCTTGCAAATAACCGCTAAGAGGATTGACAACCCTCTTAATTGCGTTGGGTGCAAGTGTTTGCTCTTGTGTGTGTAGGTGCGCTTACTGGAATTTTGCTTGGTTCTCCTACTGGATTGATAACCTTGGTTCTTAACTGAGGGAAATACTTATCTCTACTGTACTACATCATCCTCTCCTCTTCGGGGAAATACCAACGCAGACTACAAGTAGCAGTGAGCTGCATATAACGTTTTTGGTTTTGCACTTGGGTATTTTGTCGGCGCTGGACAAGAGAGCTGAGTGTTCCCATGTTGTTTCTCCTTGTTTTTTTAGGTTTTGATGGAGACCTTCATGGAGACTATACATCACTGTTTGAGACCTAGGTTTCTAAAGCAGCTATGGAGGATTGTGTGATTGAAATCTCTCCTGATAAATCTAGTTCTTTGGCTGGAGTTGGTGCGAACACGGATGTGGAATGTGGACCTGATGGTGGAAATGAAGCTCCACCTGGCTCTTCACGTGCGGCATATGATCTTGATGATGATTTCATAACGCCGCTGCCACCCATCAGTAGGAGGACTAGGAGTGCAGCGATCAATCCTCCCACCATTGGTGAGGCTGTTGTATTTTCGAACAAGAGGGCAATAGAGAGGCCTGTTAAGCTTAGATGCTCTATAGAGAAGTTGAAGCCTTGCGGGTTCAAATATCTTGATGAGGCGAGGAAAATAAAGGATCTTGTTTTCAGCCGAGATTTCAGGACCAAATACAAAGAGTAAGTTCTATGTGCCTGTCCTTCATCCTTTTGTGTGATTAGTTTTTTTTTGAACTTTATTTTAATCCTATCTATTTATGTGTCTTGTGATATCTTTATTGCAGTAGCGCGCTCTTCATGGTGAAAGGTCCTTTTGATGATATCGAAACAACCACTGTTGACTATATGTTTAACACATTTGGCAAAGGAGCTTTCATGGACTCGTATCTCATGGATTATGTCATTAAGTACTGAAAGCAAGATCCGGATATGAGTTTAGTTTATCGTTCTAGTGATCGTGTGCTACTTTCACCTTTATTCTTCATGGTAAATATGTCTACTATCATCTATTTTTGCTTTTGTGCATTTGTTTCTTTCGTACTGAATTTTTTTATGTCCATGTGTGCATGCATCTCTTTTTTTCATGTCCCATTTTTTTCTTTTTCTATGCAGTATGTTCTTCAAATGGAAACCGTTGTGAAGAAAGATGATGAAGGAAACCCTGTGTTGCCAGTTGTGCATAACCCATTTGCTTTAGATGATGTGGCTAAGCAGTTCAGGTTTTTTGTTGGCGATGATAACCTGCTTGACGCAAAACTAGTAAGGCCACTGTTTCCATCATTTCTTCTTGTTCTTTGTTGCATTTCCTTTATAGTTATATTCAGCAGTAGTCCTAGTGCTATGTGTGGAATGAACTTCATTGATTTGTTTTTGTTGTCTCTTCCCGTATGTATCTCCCCCCGACAAATTTTGATGCCGCGTTTGAAGGACAAACATTACTCCATGTACACGATGAATCGCCATCGCGAGACCATTGATATCCATGACACGAGGAGGTACACTGGTCCTGCTGATCAAACGACAAAGTGGCACAGGTCGAAGTACCACGCAGACTGCGCTGAAATGGTATGTCATGTTTTTTTCTTTTCGGTTTACCGAAAATCTGTTTTTACTTGCTGTGCTTCAAGCCTTTTCTGTTTTTTTCCATACCTTTTAGCCAACTGCAAAGCTTGTATTCTCTTACTGCATTGTTCTGCAGAACAGAACTGCATAGATGTCACATTTTTAAACCGCATATGGCAACTGCAAAGTTTTGACCATTTTGACTACATTGTTACTATTTATAGCACTGCACTTGCTAATACAGTGGACTGCCATATCTGTGATATGGAACTGCATTTCTCGCACCACGAACCTGGTTAAAAGAGTGATAAAACAATCACTGCACATGCTAATACAGTGCACTGCAATATCTGTGACTTATAACTGTACGAACCTCCCCTAAAAGAGTGATAAAACCATGTAGATGAGCTCACATGCATTAAAAGAGGGACCGTTCAGACCGTGTGAAGAACATATAGTTGCATCGTCTGAATAGAAATAACTTATTAATATAACTTTTCTGATTTTTGTTATACCTTTGTTTATTGATCTGTGACATGTGTTTTTGGCTTTGTGGCTGCCTTTTCCCTTTGCCAGATGACCAGGATGACTCTAGTGTTGAAGAGGGTTTACGGTGGAAAGTTGTATAACTTGAAGAAGTACCCTGACTGGATTAAATTGTCAGAGAAGCCCTATTTCCCGGTCGCGCCAGAACAGGGGCCAAATGAGTGTGGATTCTATGTTCTGAGGATGCCGCAGCAGTTTGACGGCTTACGTATGGTCGAAAAAATTGTGAAATGCGATGTAATACTTTTGTTTCTCCTTTTTGTTAGTGTTTTTTTATGTTTTAATTTTTTTCATCACGTCCTTTAGTCATTTATCTGCATTTTCAATTTTTTCAGGATGCTGTCGAAGATTGGAAGGCGGAGTACCTTTACCAGCTGCTTTTCCATCCTTCCAACATGTTGTATGCTGGAGACTTGCCGCCTGAGCTCCATGATCTCATTGATAGCCTTGGGCTTCCTTCCCAGTCACAGTCGCGTTCGCAGTAGCAGTCTTAGGCATAGTCAGGTTAATGATTTGGACGAATGCTAGTTTTATGGTGTGTACTGTGTGCTGTCTAAGGTAGATCATGTTTTATGGAGGGGGGACAGAATAACTGCACTGTGCCTGTCAACCAAGCGCACTGCCACGTTAGCGCGAGGCCGAGCCGGGGGGGGGGGGGGGAAGGGGGTCGGGACCCCCCTCCCCACCCCCCGGAGAGGCCGAGCCAGGAACGAGCCGGAGCAGGCGACGACGTGGCGTGCCGCGGCGTCACATGCGGAGGTGAGTACGTCACATCCGTGACTCCACTATCTATCTTAGGGGTGTGGGTGCATGGGGGGCACAGAATAACCGCACTGCGCCTGTCAACCAAGCGCACTACCACGTTAGTGTGAGGCCGAACCGGGGGGGAGGGGGTCCGTCACATCCATGCCGCGTCGTCGCATGCGGAGGCGAGTCCGTCACATCTGTGACCCCGCTATGTATGTTATGCGCTGCTTGCATCTCTTTTTGTGCACTGTATGTAATCACGTCACGTACTGCATATTTACACAGAGTGCACTGCATGTACTTCGTTTGTGCACTGCATGTTTTCTTCATACTGCACTGAAGTTCCAATGCTGTTTGTACAGAAATGTTTAAATGTTTGTGGTTTTTGTGTGACCCACATCCTGTTTACAAGTGTGTTTTAGCAGCATTAATTGAATTTATTTTCTGTTTTTGTAGAAAGCTGACACACATCTTGTCAGAATACAAACTTGTAGGATCGAAAGTATGTCTAGAGGGGGGGTGATTAGACTACTTGACCAAATAAAACCTAACCTTTTCCCAGATTTTAATTGTGGGAAGATTTTAGCAATAGTACATGTCAAGCATCACCCTACACAAGCAATTCTAAGAGTATAGCAGCAGAAAGTAAGCAATTGCATATGTATGTAAAGGAGGGGATTGGAGAATTCAAACGCAAAGAAGACATGGTGGTTTTTGGCGTGGTTCCGATAGGTGGTGCTATCGTACGTCCACGTTGATGGAGACTTCAACCCACGAAGGGTAACGGTTGCGCGAGTCCACGGAGGGCTCCACCCACGAAGGGTCCACGAAGAAGCAACCTTGTCTATTCCACCATGGCTTACGTCCACGAAGGACTAGCCTCACTCGGGGTAGATCTTCACGAAGTAGGCGATCTCCTTGCCCTTACAAACTGCTTGGTTCAACTCCACATCATGTTGGAGGCTCCCAAGTGACACCTAACCAATCTAGGAGACACCACTCTCCAAAAGGTAATAGACGGTGTGTTGTTGATGAACTCCTTGCTCTTGTGCTTCAAATGATAGTCTTCCCAGCACTCAAACAACTCCTCACAGATTTGGCTATGGTGGAAGAAGGATTTGAGTGGAAAGCAACTTGGGAAAGGCTAGAGATCAAGGTTCAAATGGTAGGAATGGAATATCTTGATCTCAACACATGAGTAGGTGGTTCTCTCTCAGAAAATGTATGGTGGAAGTGTAGGCACGTTCTGATGGCTCTCCTTACTGAGAAGGGAGTGGTGGAGGGGTATATATAGCGTCCACACAAAATCCAACCGTTACACACTTTTGACTCAACTCGGTGGCACCGAAACAATAATCTCGGTAGCACCGAACTGTGTAAAAGATATGAACTTTAGGAATCTCGGTGGGACCGATACGAACAACTCAGATGGACCGAAGTGCAATGGCTAGGGCAATCCTCATCTCGGTGGCACCGATTGCATCAACTCGGAAGGACCGAAGTGAAGCAATAAGGCAACAGAGAGTTGGCAAGCCATCTCGGTGAGACCGATTTGCAAACTCGGTGAGACCGAAGTAAGTGCAAACGATTCCAGAGAGTTGGCAAGGCCATCTCGGTGAGACCGAGATCCATTTCGGTGGATCCGATTTGTTAGGGTTTTGGAAGTGGCTAAGTCTTGGATGAACTCGGTGGGGCCGGATAGAGAAATTCGGTGGGGCCGAGTTGGAATATAGGTTTTGGACATATTTGGGTAGAGAGAGTGGTTGAGGGTTTAGGAGTACTGTCACTAAGCACTTGAGCAAAAGGATCATTAAGCAACACCTCATCCCCTTTTAATAGTATTGGCTTTCCTATGGACTCAATGTGATCTTGGATCACTAAACCAAAAAAGTAGAGTCTTGAGCTTTTGCCAATCCTTGTCCTTAGCATTTTGAGGGATCCACGTCTCTAGTCCATGCCATGCCAATCATTCAACATCCTGAAATCTTTAACTTGAATGGACATTAGTTCAATGAGATATATGTTGTTATGAATTACCAAAACCACCAAGGGAGCAAATGTGCTTTCAATCTCCCCCTTTTTGGTAATTGATGACAACATATAGATCAAAGCTTTGACAAATGATTAAATGAATGAAATACATCGTCGCTTTGAGAAGTATGTGATAAGCAAGAGCTCCCCTTAAATTTGTGCATTATTAAATATTTGCGTTTGAATGCAAATGCACAATCGATTAGGCTCATATGTTACTCTTCCATGTCACATACATCTTGGTGGAGCGCGCAAAATGATATGATTGGAATAATAGGCACGCATCACCAACACAAATGAATGATCATACACGATAATGATAAGGATAAGCATTGATCATCACAATAAGCATAGTATGATCAATCAACATAGTATCTCACAAGCATAAACGACAGAATATCTCACAAACACTGTAGCAATCACACACATAGCAAAGTATCAACGACGAAGCAAGTAAGTAGCAAAAGAACTCTCGAGAGAAGAAAAAAAATGACGAAACATTCTCTCTCGAAGCCTATGATCTATACAAATTCTCCCCCTTTGGCAACAAGTACCAAAAAGATCGAATCGTATAGGACTAGTCGGCACTCTAGGCACGGTCCTCCGAAGCTCCCGAAGGCGATCTCCTGCTGGCAGCTCCGATGTGCGTGGACGGCGTGGAGAGGAGAGCATCTGTGAAGGCTTCTGTAGAAGTCTGCTGGACTGGTGGAGTGGAGACCTGTGGTGGCACTGAGGCAGTAGCAGCTGGTGCAGATACTGTGGTCCGTGGATCCACAACTGGTATTGCAGCTGACCTGGCTGCCCTAGGCACTGTCTGGAAATGCTCTGTGGTTGGTCTGTCATCTCCACTGTCATCTGATGGGGCTGTCTTGACAGCATCAACATCATTCTGCAGCTGCTCCACTGTAGTCTGAATCTCTGTCACCTTGACATCCAAATCATGAAATTTAGTCTCAATAATCCGCTCAAAACTAGCCTGGGTCTGGGTGAGGTTGGCCAAACTTCGCTCAATCCTCAGAGTGGCTTCAAGCAGATATGTCATTTGGTCCTTGGGTGTCTTGAGATTGGCAATTGGAGCATTTGGAGCTGATGCCTCCTGAGCTGCTTTTGCTTCTTTGGCTTTGCGGATTTCCTCTTGGGCTTGTGCTGAAGTGGGATGTGAAGGATCCATCACTATCACATTGTCCTCAAACTCTGGGTGCACTGGCAAATGCTCTCGATCAAGAAGATACGTGATGGTTCCAACCTTGGAATTGATCAATATCTGAATATGTGGAGCATATTCGCACGATCTCTTCTGATCTGCTGCAGTCCTCTTGATAGTCTCTACTATCAGGCTCATCACCTTGAATTTCTGAGGTGTATCAAACAAATGCAGCAAATTGATGGAGTGGCCACGAATCATTTTGTCATCTCCTGACTTGGGTAGCAGAATGTACCGCAATATGGTGTTCATGGTGGCCAGTCCTGGTAGCAGATGCTTCACTGATCCAAGCTTATGAGTTTCAAGGTCCTTCTGAGGAATTGCAGTGTACATGTTAGCCATGGAGTTGTGATCCATCTTGAGCTTGGCATAGATATCAATGTCATCGTCCTCTTCCTTGGGTGCACCAAGAAGACTTGCCCACTCAGAGATGGTTGACTGGTATCTGATACCTTCAGTCATCCACACTATTCTGCCATCTGGATAGAAGTGTGCTGTGAAGTAGAACTGCATGACCATCTCATCATTCCACTTGGTCAACTTCTTTCCAACAAACTCGTCAACTCCTGCAATTCTGAAGCTTTCATGGACATGGGGAAAATAGTCCTCATTCTCATCAATGTATTCCCAGTCCACCCATCTCATGTCACTGACTATGGGCTTCTTATCAAGCAAAACTGTCTCATAAAAGTCCTGGTGTTCATGGGTGTGAAAGCGATAATCACATGCTGTCTTCCTCCTGATAGCATAAGGATCTGATGTCCTCCATTGACGCAGTCCTTTATCCTTCCTCAGCATCATGTTCTCCGCAACTGGGTGTGCATTGTCATGGTCTGGAATCTTAGGCTTCAACTTTCTGAGCACTAGAGGCTCTTCATCAACGTTTGACTCAGGCACTGGGGCCTTGTTCTTCTCAGCAGCTGATATGTTCCTGGTTGACCTCTTGGGTGCAGACACCTTAGGCTTGGACTTGGGGGCAGCAGTCTTGATTGCATCAGACATAAGCTTCTGAGCTTTTGCAGGGGGTGCAGGGGCTGCTGACTCTTCCTCCTCTTCTTCCTCATCTATCATCATGGAGGGTCTGCCAGTCACTTGGGCAAATGTTTTCCTTACTCTCTTCTTCTTAGTTCCTCCAGCTGCCTCTGTGTTACTAGGCTCTTCAAGAGTGAATTGCATAGTCTGCTTAGGCACTTTCCTCACAGCAGTCCTCTCTTTGGTAGAAGTAGGCTTGGTGCTGTACTCCTTAGCAAGCACTACTCTCTTTTTCTTAGTTGCAGCTTCACTTGCAACAAAATCCTCATCCTCACTGTCAGAGGTTTTCTTCTTCCTTGTTCTGGTTGCAGCTTTAGGAAGATCTGGAGAGCTCCTCTCTCCCTCATAGAAACTTTCTGCAGGGCTTGACCCTTCACTCATTTCTGCCTGCTGCTCTGACCTGTTCTGACTGTCACTGCCACTTGACATCTTGCTGAGCTGACCCTGTGAATAGATGGGTATAGGCAGAGTAGATGAGTCATCACAAAAAGCAGAGATTTTTCATAAAATTTGAGTTCAACTCTTAGTTTCAAGTTTTCATAGGATGCATATCGGATGGACCGAGTTGATCATCTCGGTGATACCGAAGCATACTACAGAAACCTTACACGCCACTTCAGTCGGACCGATATGGGTTTCGGTGGCTCCGAGATGCTAGAGTTTCACTGAGACTTTACTTTCGGTCTCACCGATTCGTACAACTCGGTGGCACCGAGACGTACTAGTGCTATGGTCAGAGACCAAATCGGTGGTACCGAAAATGTTGCATCGGTCGGTCCGAGATGCATTCGGCGGAAACTTAAACCTAAAATTTTTACTCGCATCTAATCTATGGAATTTGTATTGTAACAGTTGTTCTCAATCCGTGGCAAGAATTCAGGCAGTCCAATCGTGCATTGAATCGGAAATGGGAGCACGAGAGGGATCGAATCTCACCCTAACTTGGTGGAGACCCTCTACGGAGGCAACGGCGGAGGAGATTCCCGTTGACGGCGATGGAATCCGGTGGCGAGAGCGCGCTGGAGACGACGGCGAAGTCCGGAGACGAGGGCGCCGGCAGCGTCCGGGAGCGGGAACGAGTGGGGTCGAGAAATTTCAACCGTTCGGTCCGCGCGATATATATACCCGTACGCTGTCGGTGGCGCCGAGTTGAACAACTCGGTGGCACCGATATGTGTAACTGCACACAGGTCAGCACATCGGTGGCTCCGAAATGGTTCAACTCGGTAGCACCGAGATGGAAAACCTAGATCAATCTAAGTGATTTCGGTTGGTCCGAGTTTGAGTGAATTGGTTCAGCCGAAATCATTTAGAAGGTTTTGCAGGTTCAGCCCTTTCAGATCGGTGGCTCTGAGTGCTCCTCACCCGGAGGGTCCGAAAATGACTTGTTCAATTTTTGTGATGCAGCAAGAATAGAATTTGAGACAAGAAAGCATAGATAGCTAGAGAAGGTACTTAGGCATTCTTGTATATCCACTTGGCCAGAAAAACCAAGACAATCAAAACAACAAATGGATGTCCTCGAATGATGAAAACATGCAAACCAACATGCTCACACAATAAGATAGCAAATGAAATATGTGTCAAACATGCACAACCAATTCTAGCATCTATCAAGCAATGGCGATGACTAGGTCATCTATATATGAGTATATTGACTTAGGAGCCAAATGAGAACATTTGATCATAGGTCATACTCATCGTTTAAGCACAAGTGGGGTTACCACTTTTACATAAAGCATTGATGTGTTCACACCATTAGAGTTGCTTTAGCTCAATTGCTTAGAGAAAAGCTCCCCCTAGATGTGATATCCCCCCTAAGAGGGATGAACTAACCTTGGGTTTTGTCGATGATGACTTCATGTAGATGTCGAAGATGTGGATGCTCAATGTTGATGTAGACCATCAAGAGTTGGGAGCAGTCCTTTGGAGTTTTGTGCTTTCAATACCTATATGCGTTAGTCCCACACAAGGAACATACAAGGATATCCATAGACATAGAGTGAAATACACATATATGATGTCCATGAATGCATTGAATACCTTGTCCCTTGCCTTACCAACAAGAGGGTTTGTGACTCCATGAACTAGTGCAAAATGTGGAAGTTGGTTGCACAAGTTCTTGCCATAAAGAATATGAGTGAAGTTTGTTGGCGGAGTCACCCTCAAGAACTCTCTAGTTCTTCTTCTTTTGGACCCACATCAACTTGATGGGAATCCTTGGAGTTGTAGCAGCACTTGATGAAGTAGAACTTGATGAAGTCTTGGGAACCCATTTGACCTTGGCTTGAGGAGCTTCTTCAAATGAATCAATCTCTTCTTGAAGCTTGTCCTTGCCTTTTAGCTTGTGGTCTTGTGGTGGAAGATCTTCTTGAGCTTGTGTTCCCTTGAAGGAAGTAGGATCATACTTCTCTTGTTGAGGAACAAACTTCGTCTTGGGGTATTGATCTTCTTCCCACTCAACTCCATTGGCATTGGACTTTCGTTCAAAACCAACACCTTGGTTCTTCCGGTGCCTTCCTTGCTTGCGTACAATTTCCTCAAATTGCTTACTCCCGGCAAGACTCTTGTAGACACCTTTCTCTATAATTCCTTTCAATAGCATATTTTCTTGCTCAAGTGTAACTTGGCTAAGAGAATCATTAGTGGAATCAATAGAACTACTAGAAGCAACAACATTGGATTTAGCATTGTTATTATTACTACTAGAGGTAGAATCATTTTTACCCATGTTGCTAGTTTGCTTAGATTTAACTTGTGGCATAAAGGTAGACAAGAGTAAACGCTTGGCAAGATATGAAGAACTCTTCTTTCGAAGATCGTCATTGATAGCTTTAAGAAACTCATGCTCTTGCTCTAAGTTTAGCTTCTCGAAGCATAGCTTCTCATGAGTTCTTAGAAGTTCTCTACGATCCTCTTGAGTTGTTTCATGAGCTAACTTAAGAGCATTTAGTTCTTTAGTTAGACGCTCAATATCCTTCATAGCATTGTCACTCGTTTCCTCTTGACTATCATGATTACTAGCATTTTCATTATAGCTCATATCACTAGCCCTATCAACAAGTAAATCATCATCACCAAGCATATCATCTTCATCACTATTGAAATCAAGATACTCGGGGTGTGATACCTTGGGGCCTTTTGCCATGAAGCATCTTCCAATTCCTTCATTTGGTGAGTCAAATAGATCATAGGAGTTGGATGACACAAGTGCAAGTCCGGCAACACCTTCATCTTGACTATAGTCGGAGTCGGAGTGATAACTTCTCACGGAGTGGTTGTCGGAGTCGGAGCCGGAAACCCATTCACCAACATGAGCTTGATGTCTTCTTCTTGTGTAGCTCTTGGATGACTTGTCCTTCCTCTCCGAATCCTTGCTTCTTCTAGAGTGTCTTCGTTCATAATGATCATCTCTACTCCTTCTCTCCTTATGAGGTGATTCATCTCTTCTATGTCTTCCTCTTGGTGATTCATCTCTTTTCTTGTAGGGAGCCGTACACTCATTTGAGTAGTGTCCGGGCTTCCCACAATTGTAGCTATTGCGGTCACGACTTGATGATCTTCTCTCATAGTGTCCTAAGCTAGAGCTTCTTTCTTTCCCTTTATTCTTGTAGAACTTGTTGAACCTTTTCACCATTAGGCTTATCTCTTCATTTGATACTAGCTTGTCACTTGAAGTTGTTGGAGCATCGGTTGAGGCCTTGTAAGCACCACTTGATTTGTTGTGCAGCTCCTCTTTGTCCTTGAGTGACATTTCATGAGCAACAATCCTTCCAATGACTTCTGTGGGCTTGAGATCTTTGCAATTTGGCATCATTTGGATCAATGTGCAGACGGTATCATATTTTCCATCCAAAGCTCTAAGTATCTTCTTGATGATGAATTTGTCGGTCATCTCTTCACTTCCTAAGCCGGCAATCTCATTTGTGATGAGAGCAAGCCTAGAGTACATCTCAGTGACTCCTTCACCATCCTTCATCTTGAACTTGTCAAGTTGACTTTGAAGCACATCCAACTTAGATTCCATGACGGACTCGGTACCCTCATGCATATCAACCAAAGTATCCCAAATTTCCTTTGCATTCTCGAGGCGGCTGATTTTGTTGAATTCTTCGGGACATAGACCGTTGAATAGAATGTCGCAAGCTTGAGCATTGTATTGCAACATCTTCAATTCTTCCGGGGTTGCTTCACGATCCGGTTCCTTGCCATCCTCAAAGAAGTCACCTTGCAAGCCAACACGAACAACAGCCCAAACGGCAGGGTTATGACCAAGAATATGCATTTTCATCTTATGTTTCCAACTAGCAAAGTTTGTACCATCAAAATATGGACCTCTACAGTGATAGTTACCCTCACTAGACGTCATACTCTCCTAGGTTGGGAAACCAAGGCTATGATCACCAAAGCAATGGAAATCAAGGCTTACGGAGACCAAAGCTCTGATACCACTTGTAGGATCGAAAGTATGTCTAGAGGGGGGGGGGGGTGATTAGACTACTTGATCAAATAAAACCTAACCTTTTCCCAGATTTTAATTGTGGGCAGATTTTAGCAATAGTACATGTCAAGCATCACCCTACACATGCAATTCTAAGAGTATAGCAGCGGAAAGTAAGCAATTGCATATGTATGTAAAGGAGGGGATCAGAGAATTCAAACGCAATGAAGACACGGTGGTTTTTGGCGTGGTTCCGATAGGTGGTGCTATCGTACGTGCACGTTGATGGAGACTTCAACCCACGAAGGGTAACGACTGCGCGAGTCCACGGAGGGCTCCACCCACGAAGGGTCCACGAAGAAGCAACCTTGTCTATTCCACCATGGCTTACGTCCACGAAGGACTAGCCTCACTCGGGGTAGATCTTCACGAAGTAGGCGATCTCCTTGCCCTTACAAACTGCTTGGTTCAACTCCACATCATGTTGGAGGCTCCCAAGTGACACCTAACCAATCTAGGAGACACCACTCTCCAAAAGGTAATAGACGGTGTGTTGTTGATGAACTCCTTGCTCTTGTGCTTCAAATTATAGTCTTCTTAGCACTCAAACAACTCCTCATAGATTTGGCTATGGTGGAAGAAGGATTTGATTGGAAAGCAACTTGGGAAAGGCTAGAGATCAAGGTTCAAATGGTAGGAATGGAATATCTTGATCTCAACACATGAGTAGGTGGTTCTCTCTCAGAAAATGTATGGTGGAAGTGTAGGCACGTTCTGATGACTCTCCTTACTGAGAAGGGAGTGGTGGAGGGGTATATATAGCCTCCACACAAAATCTAACCATTACACACTTTTGACTCAACTCGTTTGCACCGAAAAATAATCTCGGTAGCACCGAACTGTGTAAAAAATATGAACTTTTGGAATCTCGGT
This sequence comes from Elymus sibiricus, assembly GCA_039707655.1. Taxonomy (NCBI): domain Eukaryota; kingdom Viridiplantae; phylum Streptophyta; class Magnoliopsida; order Poales; family Poaceae; genus Elymus; species Elymus sibiricus. The sequence continues at coordinate 241,029,448 of CM077676.1, forward strand.
GGGACCGATATGAACAACTCGGATGGACCGAAGTGCAATGGCTAGGGCAATCCTCATCTCGATGGCAACGATTGCATCAACTCGGTAGGACCGAAATGAAGCAAAAGGCAACAGAGAGTTGGCAAACCATCTCGGTGAGACCGATTTGCAAACTCGATGAGAGCGAAGTAAGTGCGAACGATTCCAGAGAGTTGGCAAGGCCATCTCGGTGAGACCGAGTTCCATTTCGGTGGATCCGATTTGTTAGGGTTTTGGCAGTGGCTAAGTCTTGGATGAACTCGGTCGGGCCGGATAGAGAAATTCGGTGGGGCCGAGTTGGAATATAGGTTTTGGACATATTTGGGTAGAGAGAGTGGTTGAGGGTTTAGGAGTACTGTCACTAAGCACTTGAGCAAAAGGATCATTAAGCAACACCTCATCCCCTTTTAATAGTATTGGCTTTCCTATGGACTCAATTTGATCTTGGATCACTAAACCAAAAAAGTAGAGTCTTGAGCTTTTGCCAATCCTTGTCCTTAGCATTTTGAGGGATCCATGTCTCTAGTCCATGCCATGCCAATCATTGAGCATCCTAAAATCTTTAACTTGAATGGACATTAGTTCAATGAGATATATGTTGTTATGAATTACCAAAACCACCAAGGGAGCAAATGTGCTTTCAAAACTCCTTAAATAGTGCTGATGGTGGTGATTTAGCAGACACAATGTTTAGTTTAACCACACATAAGCAAAGTAGCAAGCTAGGAAACTTGTTCAACCACACACATGACATAAGCAATCTTGTTCAACCTTACAGAAGCAAACTATGAACATGAAACAAGAGACAACACAAGTACAAGCAACTTGAAGGTCAGATTTTGATGTTCTTCATCCCTAGAAGCCGTATCAGGCGTAGGGGTTTCCAAATGACTCCTTCTCCTCTTTTTCTCCATCCCGCCCCTTGCTGATGGTGATGGTTTTCTTCCAAGATTCATATGTGGCATACACGTCTGTCGCTACGTACTTGATGAGCCTCTCTGGCAGCAGGCTAATTCCCCACAGATCATGGTCTTCCTGGCGGTTGATCTTCTTCTTCATGTCCATGTAGAATGGGTGGATCACCATGGAGGCAACATCAACCAACGAGTCATAGTCCTTTCCGGAGTATGGATCTATCCATTCGCACTGCATGTCGACATATTTGTCAGGGTTGATCACCAAACCGGAGTTCTTCAGCATCTGTCTGTCGCCTTCAATGCTGAAGCCGACGAAGGTGTACAATCCATCCATCAGGAACGCGTCAAGATCCTTGGGCCTGCAATGGGGGAGACAGATTGAACATGAGTTATTTTTGGTTTACAAGTCTCATCTTTTGGTGTTTAAAACCTTTTGTATAGTGTGTATGATAGTTTTGATTTTGGTGCTGAATAAATTTGTACATTCTGAATGATAGTTTTTGATACTAAGCAGCTAATTACAGTATGGCTTATAATTCTTGTAACAAGCAGCTACTGAAGTAGGGGTGATATATATTGATGAATATAGTTCAGAAACTAAACTAGTACACCTAGTTATTTTTTTGTTGGTATTTACAGTTGAGTCAATGATGTATCTGCTACTTAGTACTAGTTTAGTACAGCTTTGTTGAATGAAAAAACATATTGTCTGTCTGTTGGTGATGAAAGTACTATCAGACCAAGTTGAGAAACTACTCTACTACATCAAGTTCAGAAACAATACTAGTGCATCAAGTTCAGAAACTACTCTAGTACATCAAGATCAAAAACTACACTAGTACATAAGTTCAGAAACTAATATAGTGCATCAAGTTCAAAAACTAATCCAGTGCATCAAGTTCAGAAACTAGTTTAATGAAATTTGAGATAGCAGTAGTAATCAAGTAGATGGATGAAGAGGTTGAATGAGTAGCATGGCTCACTTTTCTTTCGCCGCGGTGATGTGGTAGACCAGGCACTGGTCCTCCACGCATAATTGGAGAACTGCTGCCCTGTCCGGGTTTTCATTCTTGTAAACTCCACATCAACACCGACGATCCTCTCGAACAAGCCGCCGACCCTCTTCCTGAGCTTCCTGATCATCTCGTTGGCTTCCGTGGGATTGCTGGTGCATATGACATGCATCAACTCCTTGCCGTGGACCTGAACGTCGTCGAGCTTCATGGTGTAGTCGAGCCTCTCACCATGGGGACGCTTGGCAGACGGCTCATCCTCCATTGCCGGACGCTTGGTAGACGGCTCACCCACCATTGCCCTCCTCCAGCAATGGCGGCCTTGGAGACAGAGATGTTGATAGTGGAGTTGCTAGGGGAGATGGAGCGGCAATGGCGTGTTGGGTTTGAGGCAGAGGAGAAAGGTGGTTTTTTATGGCGTGGTTTGGGATGTGGGGTCGCCGGTTGGAAGCGGACTCGTCGTGGTAGTGGGGTGGTGGCGTCGTGGTTGCAGTTCTTCGTGGCAACCACCGAGCGATTGTGGTGGCGGTGGCCTGGAAAAACCAAACGGCCTTGCCTCATTTTTAGCATGAGAAGTAGCTGGTCGCATGTGAATGTAAACTCTTTTTCATATTTGTTCATATGTTTTTAATTGTGTCCCATATCGTTTGTGCACTTTGTTGGATTAACGTTACGCATTGCATTTATCATCGTTCTACGCTGCAGTGTAGCTGCGTTGTGGACTGCATGTAAGTACGTCTTGCACTGCATATACGCACAGTGCGCACTGTATGTACTTCGTTTGTGCAGTGCATGCTGCTTTTTAGGCATGGACTGCATATTTTTCAGAGTGAATTTTATTTTTGCCTATTTTGTTTCGTTAATGGGCGTGGAGGGTGAGTAGGTTTTAGGTGGTATGCTTTGTAGTTTTGTCCGACCGGACTGCATTTTAGTAGCTGGTGTACTGCTTTGCTGAATAGATGGGACTACATTCTTGAAGTGAACAAACTGCACTTGTGTTCGTTAATTGCAGCGGTCTGCATTTTTTACGTCAACGAACAGCAGTTCTGGTTGTGGGAGGTGGGGGGGGGGAGGGTTCCCCTACATTTTTTTGTATATAGTTTGTTGAAGAATATTTTTTTTTGTTGATAAACACAGTGTAATTCTATTTTATTATTGTTTTTTTGCCACTTTTGTTTCTTTAATGGGTCATGGATTATTTCTATGATTTTATATTCCAGGAAGATACCCATGTTGCTCGCGTGTTGGGCCCGTTCGGGAGTATATATTTTCGGCCCAAGTACGCCCGCCAGCGCGGCTCTGGAATGCGTTGCGGGAGTGCGCTAAGTTTAGTACCACCTCGCCCGCCGAATGACTCCCTTACCGGTTTATAAGCGCTGGGGGAGGCTATGAAGTCGAACTCCTCTTGACACTGATTGGGCGCTTACACACGGTGCTCGCTCCCACCAAGCTTTCTAACCTGTTGGCCTGTTGGGCCTGTGCCCATGCATTGTGGCTCAGAACGGGCTCGCCTACGTGTTAATCTCTGTGGCGCAACCCTAGTATGAGACTGGCCTTGGTCAGGTCCTCCACGGCGGTCATCTTTTTTTTCGTGTAAACACTTTTTTCACACTCCATATATATGTTTTTAATTGTCTCCAGTTCGTTTATGCCCTTTTCTTGTTTGAACACTATACACTGTATTTAGCAACGTTATAGACTACAATGTAGCCCTTTGTGGACTGCATATATGCTTATTTTGTGCACCTCATATTTTCTGCACTGCATATGCTCTACTTGTGCACTGCTTTGTAGTTCCTTGGTGAACTACATCTACCTTCGTACTGCACTGATGCTACAAGGCTGTTTGTGCTTAGGTGTTTAATCGTTCGTTAGTTTGCCACATCATTTTTATAAGCGTGGTTTTAAGCAGTTGATAATTAAATTATCTTTTGTTGGCGGTTTTTAAGGTGAACTGTATCTGTTTTCATACCAAGCTGAATTCAAACTACATTAATAGATACTTGTCTGAATACAAATAGTGTTGTAGTGCAGTGACATTTGTTGATTCACAAACTAGCAAGCTTGTTCGACCTGACATAAGAAAAACCTAGCAACAGGAAACAAGAGACGACACAACTAAAGCAAAATGAAACTAAACCTAGCACATGGCTGACTTTACTTGTTTGTTTATTCCTAGTTGCCGTATTTGATTGCATCATTCTCCTTCCGTTCTTTTGCCCTCTGTAGCCCCATGGCAATATCGTCGATGTGTTTCCATGACTCTTAGCTAGCGTATGCATCTATTGTTGCATACTTGATAAGCTTATCTAGCAGCGGGCAGAACCGCCACAAAGTATGGTCTTCCTCACGGTTGATTTTCTTCTTCATGTCCTTGTAGTGTTTGTCGATCACCCTGCCGGCAACATCAGTCAAAGAGTGAAATTCCGTTCTGTTGCATGGATCTCTCCATTCCACCTGAATGTCGATGTAGTTGTCGGAGTTGATCTTCAAGCTAGAGAGCTCCAGCTTCCTTTTGGCTCCTTTAATGTCGAATCCGGCGAATGTGTATTCTTTATTCATTAGGAATTCATCCAGTTGTAGGGGCCTGCAAGGTTGTGTATAGACTGAATATGAGAGTTTTTCAGAGTGAGACTATACAAGTTTTTGAGTACCATCAAAAGTTAAGACTATTTGTAAACTGAACTGCACTATGAACTATGAAAATTTGTTACTAAGTAGTTGTTAAATATTTTTTTTACAGTATGACTGATAATTCTGATAATAGAGTTTAGAAACAAGTGCACGTAACTTGTTTTGAATTGAAATTCAAAAAGCAAGAGAGGTAGCCTCTGCTCCTTTTCCCCCTTTTTTGATGTTGAATGAAGTGGACTTCAAAGACATTATTTAAGTTTTCATATTGTAGTTCAGTTTTTATTTGTCTTTTAGTTAAAAGTAGTTGTTTGAAGTAGCCATATTGATGTTGAGTTTCCTGGCAATTGCATCTGTATACTAATTGTTTGAAGTAGTCACTAAGAGTACAAATTTCTCATGTTCAGACGGGTATTTTGTACTTGCTAAAACAAATGAAATTCTTTTGACCCCTAAAGCAAGCAAGTGAGACTTGAACACATGAGTTACATTCAGCCGTAAATACAAAATGACAATCGGGCTCACCTTTCGGTCGCCGCAGAGATGTGGTAGACAAGGCACTCCTCTTCCACGCATAGCTGGAGCACCGCTGCCTTCTGTGGCACGTCATAGTGGGTGTACTCGACATCAATGCCGACAGTCTTGAAAGGCATACCGCCCAGCTTCCTCCTGAGCGTGGACAACATCCTGTCTACGTCGCGATGCTTGCTAGTGCAGACAACATGGAGCTTGTAGTTGCCATGGATGTGGCGCCCCCGCCTGAATACCACTGTAGACAGACGGTCGCCGCACACACCAGCCCAGGAAATCACTCTGGCGTGCGCGTTTACAACAAGTATCATGAACACAGACATTTCTATCAATGGATATATATGTTTTACATGATATATTACAAGGGTGATGGCAGCGGAAAAGCTCTATCTAAGGCAGCATGGTCCTGGTGCGGCTCCAATCCACAGGGATCTAACTGGGTTACTCTTCTAGCCCGCGAACACTCCAGCTCTTCGCTAGGGGACGTCGAATCCTTAGGTGAACTTGGCCACATTGAAGGTCGCTGAGTACTTTGGATTGTACTCGCAAGCAAACCAAACCAACATATACACCAAGCAAAGCAATCCATGGCATTCAAGCATGCACTTGTTATTAGAGCAACATTAATTATCATAGCATAGCATACTCATCTAGCAAGATTAATCAGCATGTTATATCAAGATTATCTAGCATGATAACTTTTGGAGTAAATACAGTAAGGTAAAACATATCAAATAATTAATTCATACTTCGAGTATCTCATGATCCAACCCAAATCCGATCCAAATCCAATCCAAGTCTTGTGGTCATCCGACCACTTATCTCATAGCCATCGCATGGCTAACACTCATATCCCTGACATCACCTGATGTCCATGCATCTGCACTGCAAGTCCGACCAACCTTACCATTCTTTGGTTCAGTCTTAGCAATAACATTATATAGTTTGTTCCTCCAGACTCGACACAGACCAAATAGTGGCCTAGTACGAACTGTCCATGACCGAGGACGCGGCTATTCGAATAGATTTACACTCTGTAGAGGTTGCGCACTTTACCCACACCATGGAGCTCCCGGCCTCGTACTTAGTACATGTTCCCATTCGGGTGGACCAGTGCTGCTCCAACAAAACTTGTCTATTGCTTGGCACTCTTATGGTCCCACCAACAATCATACCCTCCCAGGGTCATGTCCTGGGTGGCCCCTGTGTCACCCCGTGACACCTGCCACCGTCGTGGCCAAACTAACCTGTCCCAAACGGGGACCCATGCACATATAACCAAACTGGGCTCACAGGATTATCGCCGCCTACCGGGCCAGGGTAGCACACACGCATAATCCTCCCTATTTGGTGGTACCGACAAGAGGCAAGACAATAGACTAAGTCAGGGCCGTCCCATACCGGCAAATGTGGTTGCACTGATAAGTCCGGATAGGTGGCACTATGACTCGATCCAGCCGACGGAGGAGGTTGTTATCTTTAAGTCACATTCTTTATTATTGCAATAACAGTAACCATGCATGATGTAACAATTATGAAAACCTATCAACCTATCTCCACATTGTCATCTACGAGTCACTAGTGCGATAATCTGATGAGCATTAGCAGGTAATGTAAATAGCAAATGCAACTAGCAGGAGTTTAATTATATCTAACACAGGCATATTCATTGATTAAACATGCAAGAATAACACAGAGCAATGCTTTAGGGCACATATCAGATGGTCGGCTTGCCTGGGGGTGAAGGAATACTCCGGGAGAAGTGCGGGAAGCTCGCGGATAAATTCGCCGGAAAGGGTTCCCTCTCGGAAAGGCTGAACATATGGCAGGGGCAAAATGAGTATTTTCAGAAAGTGTAAACATTGTGAAAGTGATGTCATCGGAACGGGCTCGACGAACTGAAGAAGTGGGCTTTGGATTCACCTGAATCGGAGTCACGGTTGCGGAGTTACGGCCGTTCGTTTGTTAGACGGAAAACAAACAGAAAACTGTTCGTTTCTGCGCTTAACGAGTGAACGTCCGCAAAATAGAGGTTTCGGACGGTGGCCGAAAAGTGAAAGCGCATTCCAGAAAATACGCCTTCTCTGCAGAGAAAACGTATTCTGGCCGAGAACTGCGCCCGAGTACGTTTTCAAAACATGAAAGCGTATTCTCTGAAAAACCGTCTCCACTTAATCCAACATGGCAGGCACTCACTCGCCGACAGCTGCCCCCCCCCATTTCCCTCTCTCTCCTCCCAGCTGTCTTCTTCCTCCTCCCTCCTCTTCCCCGACAGAGAGTACAGAGGCCTCGGCCTCGCCGGCGCCTGGGGGCCGCGGCAGTCTTGGGCGCCGCCGGGGATGGATGCGCCGTTCCGTCCCGCGCCCGTGGGTGGTGGACTGGGTGCCGGGGGCAGCCATGGTTGGCCGCGGCAGCGGTGGCCGAAAGCGGCGGCTCCGCGGTGGAGGAGGGGCTCCGGTGGCTGGGGTGGTTGGGAGAGGGTGCAGGGGTGGGTTCCGGAGACTGGGAAGCCTAGTGGTGGGCTCAGCGGAGGCAGGGAAAGTCGGGAACGGGTGAATTTAGGAGGAGGGTGGCGGCGGCCATAGGCGGTGCTCACCGGAATTCGGGCACTAGGGGACGCAGCTGCTTGGGGCTGGGGTTTAGGAGGGCTCCAGAGAGGGAGAGAGGAGTGGGGTGAGCTCGAGGGAGGCCGGGCATGGGCTATTTATAGCCCGGCTGGCCGAGGCGATAGGCATAGTCGCCGTGGCGTTCTTAACCGGATACTAGTGCTCGGGGACACGCGGAGGGAGAGGGAGATGTCGGCAGGGTCTTTGGGAGCGAGGAGAAGTCGGCAGCGCCTTCGGGAGAGCTCGGAGAGGAAGAAGACAGAAGGGAAGACGACGGCGTCACGGGCGCACAGTGCAGCGGAGCTGCCGTGGCGTGGGTAGGAAGAAGGGAGGGGGACGCTGCGGGAGAGGGGCTATGTGGGCGCCGCGGAGCCATGAGACATGCTGGGACAAGCTGGAGTTGGCCGGGGCTAGCTGGCCGATGCGACGACCGCGTAGAGCACAGTCCCAGCATGCTGTTTACGCAGTCACCATGTGCACCGCGTGCTCTGGCATGTCTTTGCTCATCACACCTTGTCAATTAGACCCCTCACTGCTCAAATAGGTGAAAGAAGTGGCTAGAACCAACTAGGTGGCTCTGAGGTGAGTGGTATTTGCAGAAACAGATTCTGACAGCGAAATTGGCTTGAATTTTCTGGAGAAATGGATGGAGAAATGGAGTTGGATCTTTGTCAAAATGAAATGTGGTAGGAAGGACTGGGTGCTGGTTAAATTTGAAGCCATTTGGACCTCATTTGCATATACTTTCTTTGCAATGTAAATTCTGGTCCAAAAAATGGATTTGGATGTTGCACTCATCTGGCTTGATGAAATGAACTGAATTTTGGTGTAGGGTCATGATTTGGAGGTATGGAGGTACTGGAAAAATTTCAGCTCATTTGGAAATGCCAAAGTGGTACTTCCTTCACAGAGCTAGGATCTGGACAGAAACTTGATGGAATTTTTGGGAGAAATTGGCTATATAAAATGATGTGAATTTTTGCATAGTCACATCATATAGGGAATTTGAGGTCCTGGATTAATTTTAAGATTTTTGAAGCAATATAAAATATAGTTGCTTCACAACCCCAAAATAAATCCAGAAACAAGAATTGGATGATGTGCTCAAAATTTGAACTATGGAACTTGGGTTCTTGATGGAAATGGTGAAGATATGGATAGGAGAAGCTCCACAAATTATTTGGGATTTTGCCTAGCCACCAAAATGGTAGCTCCTTTGGAAAGTGCCCAAAATGCAATATTGGCTTTAAATAGGAAAATGCAATTTCCCTTATTTAATTATGGCCAATATTTTTATGGGAGCTCAATATGATCACAAAGAATATCTCCACAAGTTTTCATGATCTTTGGAGATGGATAGATATTTTCCTGGATTTAATTCCTTTAACTGGCAAAAAAAGGAATTAATTTTCAATGAAAAATATTGCAAATGACTTGGCAATATTTTTGCATATCCAGGGTTTATAGATATGGGATGATCACTGGGAAAAGTTTGGGAGGCAACAGATCAAAGGAAATTGGGGTTCCTTTGTAACTGCGGGAATTAGGGTTTCCCTTCCGGTAGATCGGAGAGTAGGGTTTCGGCGAAAAAAATCCTGAGAATAAATCTTGGATGGCAAGGTGGACTGGAGAGAATCTCTGGTCTGATAGGAAAGGCAAAGCTAAATGACCATCTTCATATACCCAAGAGCAAGAGAAAATCCGATAACACTGAAAAAAGACGGGAGTCAAATCCCGCGAAGGAAAAAAAGCAAGGAGCGCAGGGTGTCACAAACCTACCCCCCTTAAGAAAATCTCGTCCTCGAGATTTCCGGGCTTACCTCCCGGCGAAGGGGGACTTACCTGAGTGCGACTTGGATCCATTAGTTGTCTTGTCTTCATTGATTTGCTGGTCCTTTTAACTTCCTCTTTTGAAGGCTCATGTGCTGTCTTCTCAAACGGCTGTATTGAATCCTTCTCTTTCCGATCAGGTGTACCTTTATTCTGGTAGTTTGTTGCTTGGTGGGGTAGCTCATAGTATCGAAAAATAGCTTGATTTTCATGACCCGAGGCTAACTGCTTCGGATTTTATTGCGATACTTCGTACACTGCCTGCCAAGGGCAAGTCATCTTTTCTTGATACAGGGCTCATGTGCTCGTATGGCCTCAAGTGACTGGGGATGGCTTTCTTTCAGTCTGACTGTGGGTTCTGTACAAGGTGTTCCCTTCTGTCTCTTGCATTCTGACTTCGTCCTCAGGTGATTTCCAACTGACATGTTGGGCATGATCACAAAGTAATCATAGACGGTAATCTCTGAGGTGGCTCTGCCATATATAGCCTCTATAGTCCTTGTTATAACCATCGAGATGAACATAATATGGCTAGCATCCGGTGTATCTTTCGAAGCATAGCCTCTTATCTTGGCCCGTATTCAGGATAAATGCGGCAAGCTCACTTGTAACCGCAAGTAGTGCATTGTTGTGGCCGCATATGCAAGAGTCTGACAAAGATTGATAATATCACCTTGTCTGTGAAATTTCATTTTATTGACCATCGTGAAGGTGGTTTGTCTGAAACTTCATTGTTCTTGGGGGTTCCTTTTGGGGAACTTGTCATGACCTGGCAACACGGCTCCTTGGTCATATCCCAGCTTGTTAGGCTTGTATTCACGATTTACTCTTGCATATCTCATAGGGGTGGCTGTGCTCATATCCTTGCTTTGAACTATGGGGCCAATGTCTCTCTGAACACAGTCATTCCCGTGTACGAGTGGCTCGCATGAACTGACCCACTGGACTGCATGCTCACAACATATGCAAAGGTAGGACAAATCCTTTCATACTCACTGAGTTCTGAGGCGGACGTGTGTCTGGACTAGTTCGTGCTTCTGACAAGATTGTTGATGGCACATTAGCGTGTTGAAGACGGCCGAATCCCTTACACTCGAAGCTTCTGCCAAGGTAGCGTGCCGAAGAAGGCTGGGTATTGTACCTCAGAAGCTTTCCCTCATGTGGCTTACTAAGGAAGGTTGAGTGCCTTATGCCAAAAGCTTTCCGCGGTAGCGGACTGAGGAAGATCGGAGTGCCGTACCCCAGAAGATTCTTTCTCACCAAGGGGCGTAGCGAGGAAGACTGGGAGTCTTGCGTCGTAAGCTTCTCTTAATAGCTTGCGGAGGAAGGCTGGGTTTCTTACACCAGAGGTCTTTCACTGTGATATGCGGTCGGATCTATGGCCGATGCTGGCTTCCTTCCGAAGTATCCAAAATTTACCCATAGCGGAGCCAGAACTTGGTATAGGCCATCCTTGTCTGAAGTTATTCCGTGGGTCATGCACACTGCTTGTCCTTCTGCTGGTTCGCTCATTGTCGCTGTAAAGGTTGCACAACTGATGCAGACTTCATGTCGTTAATTAATTCGGAATACCCTTTGCATTCAAACCAAGTGTTGCCGGTAGTGAGCAGTTGACGGATAATTCCATTCGGTTCAGCTGAGCCTCCAGGTGTTTGAAATTCTCATTGGGTCTGGGCTGCGTGAACTCATCCATATTTCTCACAGACCTTGTTCATCATGCCCAGAAAGTTTGTATATGCACCGGTAAATTCCCAGACTATGCTTTGGAATTCGTATTAACATACCAGAGTTTTGTTGTTGCTCTCGGTACATTCACATCCTCGAAATATGTCTTCGGTGGATAATAAATGGTTCTTGAGCCCATTGAGAAAACACTCAAGGTTCACCCCATTGACTAAAATAATCCTTGAGGCGAGGATGGAATAATTTGCTCTTGCTAGTGTCCATTACTGATAGCTCATCTGATGGTTTCTCAGGTGTGATTTGTTCTGAGGCAAACTCCCTCAAGTATATTCTGGCCTTGTTGCACGCCAAGTCCGCTTCTGACCCATCCTTCATTCTTGACGGACCCGGTGGTAATGTTCTGAATATCGGGTAGTTGACTTGGCTTGACTCTTACTGAATTTGGATTATTGGGTATTATCCAAGTTGTGTGCTGGTCTTCCTGACAGCTCTTGCACATGGATCCAGTCGGAGCGACAGAACGGAAACGAGAAAAGAAACAAGAACCGCGAAAAACCAAAAAGCAAATAAAGCTCAAATTTTGCGGACCTTACACATGTGGCCGAAGATTCACTAGTATAACTAATATAGTGCACTCGATGTACCTCTAAGGACTCAGAAGCAAAACCACACAATGCCCCTGGTAGCAATTGGGGTCAAGCTCCTACTACTTCCTTAGGGAACATCAGACTCGACGCACGACCATAGCCAAAGTGGCTTAGTCAACGATCTAGGGTTGTTGGGGAAAGATAGAATTTATATGCGTTTCCCAAAGGAAACTGGATTGGAGAAGAGAAATGCCATGGTTAGCAAGCAAGGTGAGGATATCTGGTTTGCCTAGGGGTTCAGGGCTCACGGGTCATTGCCTGGTGCGGACATTTCACGCCAGAGGCAAGGCCACGAGAGTTGGGGTCTGATGGAGCCAAAAACCTATGGGGTTGCCTTATGATCAATAGTAGCCATGCCTGCTTGGCAAAGATGGCTGAAATCCATCTGGGCTTTCTACTAAGCACAAGACAATGAAATCTAGCTAGGGTAACCTACAGTCAGCCTGGCTCTGATACCATCCGTTGTGGCGCCCCCGCCTGAATACCACTGTAGACAGACGGTCGCCGCACACACCAGCCCAGGAAATCACTCTGGCGTGCGCATTTAAAACAAGTATCTTGAACACAGACATTTCTATTAATGGATATATCAGTCTTACATGATATATTACAAGGGTGATGGCAGCGGAAAAGCTCTATCTAAGGCAGCATGGTCCTGGTGCGGCTCCAATCCACAGGGATCTAACTGGGTTACTCTTCTAGCCCACGAACACTCCGGCTCCTCGCTAGGGGACGTCGAATCCTTAGGTGAACCTGGCCACATTGAAGGCCACTGAGTACTTTTGAATGTACTCGCAAGCAAACCAAACCAACATATACACCAAGCAAAGCAATCCATGGCATTCAAGCATGCACTTGTTATTAGAGCAACATTAATTATCATAGCATAGCATACTCATCTAGCAAGATTAATCAGCATGTTATATCAAGATTATCTAGCATGATAACTATTGGAGTAAATACAGTAAGGTAAAACATATCAAATAATTAATTCATACTTCGAGTATCTCATGATCCAACCCAAATCCGATCCAAATCGAATCCAAGTCTTGTGGTCATCCGACCACTTATCTCATAGCCATCGCATGGCTAACACTCATATCCCTGACATCACCTGATGTCCATGCGTCTGCTCTGCAAGTCTGACCAACCTTACCATTCTTTGGTTCAGTCTTAGCAATAACATTATATAGTTTGTTCCTCCAGACTCGACACAGACCAAATAGTGGCCTAGTACGAACTGTCCATGACCGAGGACGCGGCTATTTGAATAGATTTACACTCTGCAAAGGTTGCGCACTTTACGCACACCATGGAGCTCCCGGCCTCGTACTTAGTACATGTTCCCATTCGGGTGGACCGGTGCTGCTCCATAAAAACTTGTCTATTGCCTGGCACTCTTACGGTCCCACCGACAATCGTACCCTCCCAGGGTCATGTCCTGGGTGGCCCCTGTGTCACCCCGTGACACCTGCCATCGTCGTGGCCAAACTAACCTGTCCCAAATGGGGACCCATGCGCATATAACCAAACTGGGTTCACAGGATTATCGCCGCCTACCGGGCCAGGGTAGCACGCACACATAATCCTCCCTATTTGAAGGTACTGACAAGAGGCAAGACAATAGACTAAGTCAGGGCCGTCCCATACCGGCAAATGTGGTTGCACTGATAAGTCTAGATAGGTGGCACTATGACTCGATCTAGTCGACGGAGGAGGTTGTTATCTTTAAGTCACATTCTTTATTATTGCAATAACAGTAACCATGCATGATGTAACAATTATGAAAACCTATCAACCTATCTCCACATTGTCATCTACGAGTCACTAGTGCGATAATCTGATGAGCATTAGCAGGTAATGTAAATAGCAAATGCAACTAGCAGGAGTTTAATTATATCTAACACAGGCATATTCATTGATTAAACACGCAAGAATAACACAGATCAATGCTTTAGGGCACATATCAGATGGTCGGCTTGCCTGGGGGTGAAGGAATACTCCGGGAGAAGTGCGGGAAGCTCGCGGATAAATTCGCCGGAAAGGGTTCCCTCTCGGAAAGGCTGAACATATGGCAGGGGCAAAATGGGTATTTTCAGAAAGTGTAAACATTGTGAAAGTGATGTCATCGGAACGGGCTCGACGAACTGAAGAAGTGGGCTTTGGATTCACCTGAATCGGAGTCACGGTTGCGGAGTTACGGCCGTTCCTTTGTTAGACGGAAAACAAACAGAAAACTGTTCGTTTCTGTGCTTAACGAGTGAACGCCCGCAAAATAGAGGTTTTGGCCGGCAATTGAAAAGTGAAAGCGCATTCCAGAAAATACCCCTTCTCTATAGAGAAAACGTATTCTGGCCGAGAACTGCGCCCGAGTACGTTTTCAAAACATGAAAGCGTATTCTCTGAAAAACCGTCTCCACTTAATCCAACGTGGCAGGCACTCACTCGCCGACAGCTGCCCCCCCCCATTGCCCTTTCTCTCTTCCCAGCTGTCTTCTTCCTCCTCCCTCCTCTTCCCCGACAGAGAGTACTGGGCAGCCGGGGTTGGCCGCGGCAGCGGTGGCCGAAAGCGGCGGCTCCGCGGTGGAGGAGGGGCTCCGGTGGCTGGGGTGGTTGGGAGAGGGTGCAGGGGTGGGTTCCGGAGACTGGGAATCCTAGTGGTGGGCTCGGTGGAGGTGGGGCAAGTCGGGAACAGGTGAATTTAGGAGGAGGGTGGTGGCGGCCATAGGCGGTGCTCACCGGAATTCGGGCACTAGGGGACGCAGCTGCTCGGGGCTGGGGTTTAGGATGGCTCCAGAGAGGGAGAGAGGAGTGGGGTGAGCTCGAGGGAGGCTGGGCATAGGCTATTTATAGCCCGGATGGCCGAGGCGATAGGCATAGTCGCCGTGGCGTTCTTAGCCGGATACTAGTGCTCGGGGACACGCGGAGGGAGAGGGAGATGTCGGCAGGGTCTCTGGGAGCGAGGAGAAGTCGGCAGCGCCTTCGGGAGAGCTCGGAGAGGAAGAAGACAGAAGGGAAGACGACGGCGTCACGGGCGCACAGTGTGGCGGAGCTGCCGTGGCATGGGTAGGAAGAAAGGAGGGGGAAGCTGCGGGAGAGGGGCTACGTGGGCGCTGCGGAGCCATGAGACATGCTGGGACAAGCTGGAGTTGGCCGGGGCTAGCTGGCCGATGCGACGACCGCGTAGAGCACAGTCCCAGCATGCTGTTTACGCAGTCACCATGTGCACCGTGTGCTCTGGCACGTCTTTGCTCATCACACCTTGTCAATTAGACCCCTCACTGCTCAAATAGGTGAAAGAAGTGGCTAGAACCAACTAGGTGGCTCTGAGGTGAGTGGTATTTGCAGAAACAGATTCTGACAGCGAAATTGGCTGGAATTTTCTGGAGAAATGGATGGAGAAATGGAGTTGGATCTTTGTCAAAATGAAATGTGGTAGGAAGGACTGGGTGCTGGTTAAATTTGAAGCCATTTGGACCTCATTTGCATATACTTTCTTTGCAATGCCAATTCTGGTCCAGAAAATGGATTTGGATGTTGCACTCATCTGCCTTGATGAAATGAACTGAATTTTGGTGTAGGGTCATGATTTGGAGGTATGGAGGTACTGGAAAAATTTCAGCTCATTTGGAAATGCCAAAGTGGTACTTCCTTCACAGAGCTAGGATCTGGACAGAAACTTGATGGAATTTTTGGGAGAAATTGGCTAGATAAAATGATGTGAATTTTTGCATAGTCACATCATATAGGGAATGTGAGGTCCTGGATTAATGTTAAGATTTTTGAAGCAATATAAAATATAGTTGCTTCACAACCCCAAAATAAATCCAGAAACAAGAATTGGATGATGTGCTCAAAATTTGAACTATGAAACTTGGGTTCTTGATGTAAATGGTGAACATATGGATAGGAGAAGCTCCACAAATTATTTGGGATTTTTCCTGGCCACCAAAATGGTAGCTCCTTTGGAAAGTGCCCAAAATGCAATATTGGCTTTAAATAGGAAAATGCAATTTCCCTTATTTAATTATGGCCAATATTTTTATGGGAGCTCAATATGATCACAAAGAATATCTCCACAAGTTTTCATGATCTTTGGAGATGGATAGATATTTTCCTGGATTTAATTCCTTTAACTGGCAGAAAAAGGAATTAATTTTAAATGAAAAATATTGCAAATGACTTGGCAATATTTTTACATATCCAGGGTTTATAGATATGGGATGATCACTGGGAAAAGTTTGGGAGGCAACAGATCAAAGAAAATTGGGGTTCCTTTGTAACTGCGGGAATTAGGGTTTCCCTTCCGGTAGATCGGAGAGTAGGTTTTCGGCGGAAAAAATCCTGAGAATAAATCTTGGATGGCAAGGTGGACTGGAGAGAATCTCTGGTCTGATAGGAAAGGCAAAGCTAAATAACCATCTTCATATACCCAAGAGCAAGAGAAAATCCGATAACACCGAAAAAAGACGGGAGTCAAATCCCGCGAAGGAAAAAAAGCAAGGAGCGAAAACCAGGGTGTCATAGTGGAGCTCGACGTCATCGAGCGTCCTGGTGTACCTGCAGCGTCGCTTGTACAGCGGTGCATTGGCCATGGCTCTGCTCTACTCTCTATCATTGGTTTTTGGAGAGAGAGGTTGATGAAAGAGAGTTGGAGAAGAAGCGGCAATGGGGATTTTGGGGACGAAGCAGTTCTGAATGTGGTTTTCTATGGCGGTTTGTGATGGGTGTGGAAGCGTGGTGGGGTGGTGGTGTTAGTGATTTCATGGCAACTGCAGAGAGGCTCTGCGTCGTGGAGGTTCTGTTGTGGCCTGGAAATGCGAAACGACCTTGCCTCTTTTTTCGCATGCAACTGGTGGGACTGACTTGTCTTGTTTTGTGATTTTTCATACTAAGTACACCACTTTGTGTACATACAAGGACTTCATATGTACACCAAGTAAACTTCATGTGAATTGGTGTTTTTTAGTAAGGTGGATGAGATCACAGACCACATTTCATACTAAATGTAAGTGCTCTGCTTTTTTCATGGACCGCATGTTTTTTTATTTTTATAAATAATAGTTAGCTGCATTTGTGTCGTGGGATTGAAGTTCAATATGAGTAGTAAATTTTTATACCTAATACAATGTTCTTGTCAATATATTTTAGCTGCATATGATGTAGAACAATATTGCAGCTCCTTGCCAACATAACTGCTTGTAAGTTCACTGCATTTGTAGTAGCTAGTGCACTCCTTTGCTGAACTGACTGGACTGCTTCCTTCAATGAAATGGACTATGTTGTGTATGTTAACTGGCGCTCACAATCCCGCCTCCTTGACCTGTGGGCCCCGTTAGGCCTGTCCAGACGCATCGTGGCTCAGAACGGGCTCGCCTATGTATCTCTGTGGGCGCAGCGTTAGTACGAGACTGGCGTGGCTCAGGCCCTACTGTTGGCGGTCATCTTTTTTTTAAAGCCTTTTCATATTCTTTATATGTTTTTTAATTGTCTCGCATATCTTTTTATTTTGTACTGCTTGTATATCATGGAATGGCACCAACATGGTGTGGTAAATTTTTTGTCCCATTTGGGGCAGGTTTTGGTATAAGCTTCTCACAAACCGTAGCTTCTCACAAGAAGCCTCATAATTCCGGTAGGGAACATGTGTCACCTTTGTGGACGAAACGACAATCATTGCCTCTTCCCGCCTTGATTTTTTTTCTAGATACAACATCGACTAGTAGGAGTGTCGTGTTAAAATTTGGAATTATTCGGGGTTTGTTTGGACATTTTTATACATTAACTGAGTTTTCTAGGCATTTTATATGCATAATTCAAATTTGAACTATAGGCACATGCTCTGGTGCACCAAAATGGGTTGAAAAATCTTATGTGTGTCCTTGGGTGCATGCTTAGGTCGCATGCAAGAAATGGGAATGAATTTCAAACACCTTGGCATAATGGCTCCACCACAAATGTTGAGATACTTGGTTTTGAAATTCTAGTAAATCCAAAACTCGTCTGAAATTCATGAAACTTGGCATGCTATCATGGAATAGCACCAAGATGGCGTGGTAAATTTTTTGTCCCATTTGGGGTAGGTTTTGGTATAAGCTTCTCACAAACCATAGCTTCTCACAAGAAGTCTCGTGGTTCCAGTAGGGAACGTGTCACCTTTGTGGACGAAACGACATTCGTTGCCTCCTCTTACCTTGATTTTTTTGTAGAGGCAACATAGACCAATTGGAGTGTCGTGTTAAATTTTGGAATTATTCGGGGTTCGTTTGGACATTTTATACATTAACTGAGTTTTCTAGGCATTTTATGTGCATAATTCAAATTTGAACTACATGCACATGCTCCGGTGCACCAAAATGGGTTGAAAAATCATATATGTGTCCTTGGGTGCATGTTTAGGTCCCATGCAAGAAATGGGAACGAATTTCAAACACCCAGGCTTCATGGCTTGGCCGCAAACATTGAGAAACTTGGTTTTTAAATTCCTTTAAATCCAAAACTCGTCTGAAATTCATGGGACTTGGCATGGTGTCATGAAATGGCACCAACATGTTGTGGTAAAAAAATTGTCCAATATGACAGAGGGCACACACACTAACAACCACAACCAACATAGCCATTTTGGAACAAATAGCTGTCACGTTATCATCACAAACGGTTATACAATATTATTTAAATCATGGGCGTTCTACTGACCATCTATGTGCCACCACGCGTCCCACTTTTTTATTGGCAAGGAGGTGCCGTGCGGGCAGCTGTTTGAGTAGACGGGAGGCGTGCGAGCAAAGTCCGCAGCGCAAGCTGACCGGGAGGCGTGCAACCAGTCTTGCGTTGCGCAGGCTGACCGGGAGGCGTGCGACCAGTCCTCCGCTGCGCAGGCTCACCGGGAGGCGTGCGACCAGTACGCTGCGCATGCTCACCGGGAGGCGTGCGAGCAGTACGCTGTGTAGACTCACCAGGAAGCGAGCCCTTTGACCTCCATCGCCACCCGCCTCGCTCTCAACCTCTCCATTAATGGCACCCGAGCCACTATTTAATAGGCGGCCTTACCGGTCTCTCTTTGCCTCCCATTCCCCTCTCGCCCGAATCCTATTTTCCAGAGCTCCACCTACGCCATGGCGCACAAGGATCATCTGCCACTAGTCTTCTGGTTTGGTGATGTCAACTACGAGCCGGAGAAGATAGAAAGTAAGGAGGAATGGGACCTCAGGGACATGGCCCTGAATGAGCTGGCCGCAGAGGATGCTGCCCCCGTGCCCCTCCCAGCTCCCATCCTCGCACCCGTACCAGCGACCATCCCTGTGGCATTGACGAGCTGGTCGCCGAGCACCATCGCAGCACTGGAAGCCGCGGGCGTCAACGAGGTCCCCGCGGACCAGCGCGAGCTCGTGTACGTGCCAGCGACAGCGCCCCCGCCTATGCTCTTGCGCGCCCCAGCACCCACCGCGGTGTCGGTCCCCGTGCGCTTGCCTGCATCCACCGCGCCCGTGTCCGTGCACTCGCCTGCACCCGCCGCCCCCCCTCAGCGTCATGGGACGCCGTCGTCGACCGCTACCTCACAACGCCACGAGTCGCAGTCCCCCCGCCCCCCCGCCTGTCGATCGCGCGACGAACGGCTCTTGGATTTGCATGTCCAGAACATTCTGGGATGGCTTGAAGACTTGAACAACGGTGTCCCGGAGGACGACAACGCCGGCGCAGCACGCCGCCGCCGCAATTAGTTTTTTAGTTTAATATTGTAACTCGATCATATGAATGTAAAATCATAGTGTCACTGAATGAAATCTATGGTTTTGATCAACTTAGCGTTTTTTCTCTGAATGTACAGACTTATCAAAGTAAAAAAAAAATCAATGTTTTTCTTTGAATAAAAACACTCATCGCAAACGTTTCAGACAGAACACCCGTATGCAAAGCGAGAGCTGGGTTCCTTTGCAGCTGTCGGGACCCCGATCCTAAGTCACACCGATCTAGCATAAGACACATCATATCACTTTGCGGCCTCACACACAGTAACCCACGGCTGCCGCCTTTACCTTGGCCGGGACCGTTTGCGTCTTTTGGTTCAAGTATCTGATTGTGATGCTAGCATCCATATGACAGAGAACCCGGGTCGACATGACTAGTCATAAACCAAGGTGGCACAAACTTACAGGGACAGGCATACGTAACCCAGCAATGCATGTGTCGGTCATCAGCGTGTGCAACTGAGTCGTAGCAAGCTACAAGGACTTCAGTAAAACACCGCGTGACATTTCCCCGTAGGGACAGACTCTGGAGCAAAGAAGGATACATGCCGGTCAATCGATGTGTTTCGGAATAGTAGCGAACTACTAGGGCTTAGTGGAAGCACTAGGAGGCATTTCCCTGTAAGGAAGGCTACCAAAGCAGATAACTAGGTGTCGAATCCCACACATACCAATGCATTTCAAACATACACACAATATGCACGATATGTGTAGATACAAGATGGCATCACAACATAACTCTACGACTCAAAGTATTTATTTAAGAGGCTTCGATGAGCCATACATAACATGATATTACAAACATGGGTCTCATGACCCAACATACAAAGTCATACAAGCAACAAGCACATGCGGAAGCTTATCCTGTCTGAGTACAGACAGCTGAAAAGAAAGAAAGCTAGAAAGCCTATCTACCTACAAGACCCTCAAAAGGAACCAGACCTCTGTATGGGATTCCCAAGCTAATCGTCGAAGCTCACGTGGAACTACTAATGAGACTGAAGTCTCCTCTGCAAAACATAAATTAAGCAACCGTGAGTACAAAGGTACTCAGCAAGACTTACATCAGAACTATCTACTTATGCATCAGTATCAACAATTGGGTTGTGGAGTTTAACTGCAGCAAGCCAGCTTTGACTCAGTGGCTATCCTATACTACGACTACCAGTATTTTCATTGAGGTGAGAGAGCGCACACGAGTCCACATAGTCACCACATCAATACACCACTATGGATTCGCTCCCGTCTCCCTACGAGAAGGCCATCCATAGCACTCACACTTATCTTGCGCATTTTAGAGTATACACTTCGAGTTATCTATGAACCATATAAGTCTCCAAGTAGTCCATATCCGAGGACGCGGCTATTCGAATAGATCATTTTACCCTGCAGGGGTGTACTTCTTCACACACGCTCTCACCACTTACCACCATATACACGTCATGTATCTTAGCAACCTTCAAGCAGAAGCCTGGCAAGGGTGTCGGCCACAACCTGACTAACCACGCAAGACTCTAGTCCAGGTTTATCGCCTATCTGAGGCTGAACCCGCAAGGGAAGTTCGTCCGAAGTTTCCATCACGGCCCCAAACGATGTGTGCAGGGTTCCCAAGTCCACCTCGATGGATGGTTCTATGCTTGGTACACCGGGCCACGGTGCCTAGTCTGTCCCAAGCCCACTTGTACCGGGTGCCACTTGGTAGACTACTAACACAACCTACAAACACTAGAAACTAGTTGCAACTCCTGGACAAAGATTGAGGCGATTAATAAGCCGAGAGGGGTCGAGTTACCGGAACCAAATGTGTGGTAGTAGCTAGTCTTGGATAACATACACAGATCTCAGTTCTTAAGAACGGTCTCAATGAGACAACCCACCATGTACTCCTACATGGCCTCTCATCGCTACCTTTACCAAATCGTGTTCACACACTTAGCTCTCAACAGTAGGACATGTTCACAACCATTCCAATTCATCCCAGATGAATCAGACCCGACACAACTCTAAGCATAGCAAGCATGGCAAACAAGCATGGATGAGTAGTCACATCATGGCTCAAGCAATTCCTACTCATGCTAGTAGGTTTTACTATTTACTGTGGCAAAGACAGGTCATGCAGAGGAATGGGTTCAACTACCACAACATGTAACAGTTGAATCATTGTTGTCCTAATGCAATAAAGGAGAGCAGGGGTGAGAGAGTGGGATTGTATTGGAGTGATCAAGGGGGTTTGCTTGCCTGGCACTTCTGAAAATAGCATTATGTCTTCATCGGTGACATCGATCTCAACGTCGGAACAACGTCTACCGAGAAGGAACAACGCCGACTAACAGAGAAAAGGGAACACATTCAATTCATCAAGATCCAACAATATGATGCATGATCATCACATGTTAAGGTACTGAATTCACCTAATGCAAAAGTTTGCCAAGTTAATTGAAATGGAATTCAAACATATAGCAAATTCCAACTCCAAATCTATTTACCAAATTTGCCCTAAACATGATTTGTCCTAAATAGTGATCTTAAGTTGTTCAAATATGCATGAACATGGCATAAACAAATTATTCATATTTTTCTGATAAATTTTCATATATAAATTATTTCATTTGGAGTTACGGTTGAAATTCTATGATTTTTAGAAGTTTTAAACATTTTCTGAAAATAATAAATCATTTCTGATTTATTTAAAATCCCAAAAAAGCTTTATTGTGTCAGCACTACATCATGATGATGTCAGCAGTCAACAAGGCCGTCCAGGTCAAACCTTACGGTGGGGATCCACACGTCAATGGCACAGTGACTAACAGGGGTTTAATGCCGCATTGAGTACAGCTTTGACCAGTGTGGGGCCCGGCTGTCAGTGTCAGCTGTGGGGATTAATTAAACTAAACAGGGGTTTAGGCCCTAATTAAGCCGGCCACGTCAGCTAATCCGGTGGCTAATCACCGGCATTAAGCAGACGCGGCGGAGTTGCCCGTCCGGCCAACTCCGGCGACGAGAGGTCGCGCGGCTGGGCCTGCTAGAACCAGTGCAATGAGGCGCGTCGGGTGGTGGCAGTGGCTAGTGCCGGGGAGGTGTATAGCGACGGCAGCGACTACATCAGCGTCAGCCGGAGCTTGGCTGCATGCGAGCGCAGCGTTACAGCGCGCAAGGGAGCAAGCTGGGCTGCGGGTTAGCTCCCTGGAGATGCCAGGAGCACGCCCGCGTGCTCAGGAGCGGCGGACACTGGCTCTGGCCAGGATGGCTACATGGCACAGCGGTGGAAGCTTGCGACCAAGGTGGGAGTGGCAGCTAGGGCATGGAAACGGAGGGGTTGAGCAAGGGGGAAGGATCAGGAGCTCATAGGGAGTTGGCAGGGCAGCTCAGCTTGCTCGGGGGTGCACGGACGGCGACGAACGGTGGTGGCGATCTCCGACGGCCTAAGGTTGAAGAATAGGTTGATGGAGGCATTGCAGGGCATCCGGCGATGCGTGGACCAGCGAGGAAGTCAGGGGCGTCGTTGCGGATCTCTGGGACACACTGGTTGGGCGAGGGTTGGCCGGTGGCTACGATGAACGGCGTCGGTGCGCTGCGGGTGTGTGCGGTGGCTGCGCGCGAGAGAGACAGAGGAGGGGACAGAGAGCAGCGAGTGAGGGAGAGGAGAGAGAGGCCTCCGGGCATCTCCGTGGCTCGAGGGGGAGGCTCCGGGACGGCGTGAAGCAGGCAGGGAGGAGGTGGAGGCTCGGGCGCGCGCGCGCGTCGACACGCCTCTGCCTACTGGCAGAGGTTGAAGACAGCCGCTTCGGCCTGGTGGGCTGGGCTGGCCAGCTGGCCGCCAGTTAAGCGCCAGGTAGGTTTTCTCTCTCTTTGGCTTTGCTATTTATTTCTGTTTTCTATTTTGCAGGTTTGTTTTGATTCAGTTTAAAATACCAAATCACTTTTATAAATCCTGAAATTATTTGTGGATGCAAAATATATTATTCCAGAGCCCACGTCAAGTTTCATAATTTTTGGAGCAATAAATATATTTATAGGATTTATTTGCTCCAACTCAAATAGGTATTGTGTTAATTCAAAGACCAAAAGTGTCCTGTAAAAATGTGCACCATTTATGGTTAGGGTTTTCACCTTTGTCCCTAAATCATGAACATTTTTGGAGGGCATCTTGGGTTCATTGAAAAGATTTAAATTTGAACCTAGTTGAATTAATTATCTTCTAGGGTTTAATCATCCCCATTTCATATTTCAATGAAATTTAAACATGATGCATGGATGTTTATGCAACTATTTACAATCAATTCTAGGGCTGTGACAACTCACCCCCACTAAACAAGAATCTCGTCCCGAGATTCAAGACGTGAGGTAAGGAGAAAGAGGGGACACAAAACTAACACAATCTTCTCGATCCAATTGCCCTCCTCGAAGATGTTGATCCATTACACCATATTTATCTTGACATCCTTTTCTTCGAGAACTTCACCCAACACGATGACAAAAGAATGGGAAAACTCTACAAGAATCGATCTTCCCGAAGATCGAGCAACTCAAGATCAACTCATGAAACGAGACATGAAATATCTCTCGAGCTGAGACTCAGAACACACATCGAGAGCAATGGAAAGAAGCAGATGACGAAGGTTCAATTTGGTAGGCAACACTTCCACGGTTAAGTAAGATGATGCATGGGTTTAAAAGTAGCGGGGAGTTAATTGCCCTTAATACCATAACGGGCACCTTAGGAGAGGTGGCTCATAGAATATTTCCTATGTCAAGCAAAAAGAATTACTTTTGATACAGGGATCATTGAAACTATTTATACCAGACCGAGGCAAATACCAAACGATCGTAGATGGAATTCTAAGGAATGGCATACTCAGTTTGGAGTGGAAACTATGGTTATAGAACATCTCGGCAAACGGAAGGCACATTCCAATTGATACCGAGGATATAACCTAGTGTCTGAGCGTGCTCTCAACAACTTGAGCATTTCCATATTCACCAGGGTTTTACCAACATTTATGCCAAAGATCTTGGCAACACCTCATACTACCATGATGAATAATGATGGAGGATGCAGGTGCAAAGGAGGACACCACTTTCTCAGATTTCACCTTAGCAATGCCAAGGAAACAAAATTTGGATGATCGACCGAGAGACAATTAACACTCCGCTTCTAATGTTCTCCTTGATGTTCAGGATTCCACGATCATGCTTCAAAGTAGCATCAACATGGTCATCAAGTAAAGGTCGGACTTCGGGAGCGCAAAGGATCCATAAGGAACAACTTCTAGAATAAGTCGCACGAAATCCTCATGGAGAGGATGGCAAATTGCTCAATCAAGATACTACAATGATAGATCTTCCAGCTAGGTGTGTCGGCCAAACATCAACCTTGCCAGAACCTACATCATAGATCTTGGAAAAGTTCCAACCATCATATCTGCCTGAGATTCAGATCTGGTTGGTGATAGGATACTTCAGACTCAGCATGTCTGAAAAGGAATATTTGCAACACAAATCGATGAGATGATGTTGCGAGATTCTTGGGAGATGAACTATGGTAGCAAGCTCCAAACCATGAGCTGGATCGCAAGACACACGTGAACACACTGTCTATGACAATCATGACCACATAGAAGTCTTACAACAAAACACTACCGAGTTCTGATGGGGAACCATCATTGCAGATATCGAAGTCTTGCACGCTTAAATTAGACTTCTTTTCCTTGAACAAATCAATCAGTGGCTTGGTGTGCTAGGAGATACATATGGAATGGAGGTAATTAATCTACCGAACCATAGAATACTTCACACCTGCATGACTGACTTGGGATGATTCCAGAGGAAACAAAAACAAGCTTTCTCGAATCCACGGCAACAACTTGCACCAAATGCACATGATTTGGAGGAAATCACTTCTTTGATCAAACATATACTTCATGTACGGGACACGAAGATAATGCCTACAAAAGTTTCCAACACTAACTTAAGATAAAGATGTTGTCGATGGGCTCAACAACATTTCAAGATATCCATATAAATGGAATTCCACAACTATGAGAACAAGGTGATAGCATTGGTCAGACCAAAGGATATAATGGTGTATGCTAGAGGAAACAACCACGAGTAAAACAACATTACGAAAATCGTTGGTTCTGATTTTGATTTGACGATAGCCCACACTCAAATCAAAAGATGGGATAAGACAATAGATCCAACAACTGAACATGAAGGTCAATCGATGAAAATATCATCTTTCTTCAACACACACACAAACACAAATATATCCCTTTGGAATGAACTAAGTTAGGCAAAGCTTTTATCTTCCAACTCTCCAAGTTGTTGTTTAGCTTAACCAACTAGTTCAGGGTATCCAACACCGTTTCTTGGAGAAAGGGATGATTTATAGGGATAAATCATCTTGATCACGAATTCAACATAACGGTCAGGGGACAACCTGGTAATACTTCTGAGAAGATATTTGGAAAATCACGAACCATCGATATGTTATTAAGCTCGAGAACAATCTCGCTTTTCAGGGCAAGATGGTATGGTTAAAGGAGCACGGGATTGGCACAATCCTAACTCATTGATCGAAGAGTGCACCAAGGAAGATGGGCTAGGTAGCACGATCAGTCTTAGAATGATGATTCAATAACCAACACGCTAAGAATGATATTATTATCCATTAACTACCAAGCAATGGGGTTTCTAGGAGTGATTTCACACATCACGGTTCAGTTGTCGAATTCCGGTTATGAAAACAAGGAGACCAAGAAATGAATAATGATGGCGAGAAGTATCACTGTATCAAGAATTCATAAGAGGTTGTGCAATTCCCATGATATTCCTGACATAAAGATGGTAATACTCCAATATGGAACAGAAAAGAAGCTGGATTGGCATTCTTGATCTACGGAATACAACTACTTTGACCCAATCCTAGATATGGATGAGGTACTGGAGTTTGTTTCTCCTCGACATTCTGAAATAGAATGGCTTGACGGACCATAAGAATATTAGGCATCGATGAACATGAATGCATGACATACTCTTGACTATCAATTGATAGACGATGGTCGGAATACAACTGAAGGGGGACAACTCAAAGGAACACATGATTTTCTGAGTTGTGGATGCATGGATTAGCATGCCGAACAAGTTCAACATATTTCCTCAAGATAACCCATGCAGGAAGGTAGGATTGGCATAGTCACAACTATGGAATGGAGAACTCATCAAGAGCAGTCTTGTTGTGATCTTTTTGTTCAAGAAGAACTTCTGCCAAGGATGGTTCATGGTATTGGAAGAATGATATACCATGGACCTCGAAGACTAGAATAAGGTTACTAATCATCCTAAAGGAACAAGCAAACACTATCAATAGAAATGGGCAGGATGAATCATGGGTTCAAGAACCCAGAAAGAGAATACCTACTAACTAAATAACATCATGAGATGCTTCCGAAAATGATGGCCAGAATTATCACACTCGGGATACAACACAAAGACCGAATCTCTGGGTGGTTCGCTTAAGATAACATGGTTTCCTATTAACTTCAACAGGTATGTTAAGGTAATGGAATACCCCAACACACCAATTTGTGTGTCTAGTCTGGCCAAAAGACATCGAAACAGTAAGAAAGAATTTGCAATTGCATCGGATTATTTAAAAACCTTGGATAACTCGGACAACATAACGGCTGTACGGGCATGAAAAATGAGACAACCTGCATGACAACTGATAACTCAACAACTGAATCCTATGGAAAATAGCGATCCAAGAATACAACAACACCTTTCCTATAAATCTCCAGCATAGTAACTCTTCATCCTGATAGATAGATGAGAAAGCCTAGTTTCTTAAACCCAGTAGAAAAGAAGAGGGTGACTCAGAATAGAATGACACATGGAAAGGAGTAAAAAGAGCCTTACGTTCCCTTCCACAATCAATTCCTTGTATAACTAAAGCATTTCTAGACTCGACTTCGACCAGTTTGCCTTGGTAATCCTACAGGCAGTTAGGCTCTGATACCAAAGCTGTCGGGACCCCGATCCTAAGTCACACCGATCTAGCATAAGACACATCATATCACTTTTCGGCCTCACGCACGGTAACCCACGGCTGCCGCCTTTACCTTGGCCGGGACCGTTTGCGTCTTTTGGCTCACGTATATGATTGTGATGCTAGCATCCATATGACAGAGAACCGGGTCGACATGACTAGTCATAAACCAAGGAGGCACAAACTTACAGGGACATGCATACGTAACCCAGCAATGCACGTGTCGGTCATCAGCGTGTGCAAACGAGTTGTAGCAAGCTACAAGGACTCCAGTAAAACATCGCATGACATTTCCCCATAGGGACAGACACAGGAGCAAAGAAGGATACATGCCGGTCAATCCATGTGTTTCGGAGCAGTAGCGAACTACCAGGGCTCAGTGGAAGCACTAGGAGGCATTTCCCTGTAAGGAAGGTTACCAAAGCAGATAACTAGGTGTCGAATCCCACACATACCAATGCATTTCAAACATACACACAATATGCATGATATGTGTAGATACAACATGGCATCACAACATAACTCTATGACTCAAAGTATTTATTTAAGAGGCTCCGATGAGCCATACATAACATGATATTACAAACATGGGTCTCATGACCCAACATACAAAGTCATACAAGCAACAAGCACATGCGGAAGCTTATCCTGTCTGAGTACAGACAGCTGAAAAGAAAGAAAGCTAGAAAGCCTATCTACCTACAAGACCCTCCAAAGGAACCAGACCTCTGTCTAGGATTCCCAAGCTAATCGTCGAAGCCCACGTGGAACTACTAATGAGACTGAAGTCTCCTCTGCAAAAACATAAATTAAGCAACCGTGAGTACAAAGGTACTCAACAAGACTTACATCAGAACTATCTACTTATGCATCAGTAACAACAATTGGGTTGTGGAGTTTAACTGTAGCAAGCCAGCTTTGACTCAGTGGCTATCCTGTACTACGACTACCAGTATTTTCTTTGAGGTGAGAGAGCACACACGAGTCCACATAGTCACCACATCAATACACCACTATGGATTTGCTCCCGTCTCCCTACGAGAAGGCCATCCATAGCACTCACACTTATCTTGCGCATTTTAGAGTATACACTTCGAGTTATCTATGAACTATATAAGTCTCCAAGTAGTCCATATTCGAGGACGCGGCTATTCGAATAGATCATTTTACCCTGCAGGGGTGTACTTCTTCACACACGCTCTCACCACTTACCACCATATACACGTCATGTATCTCGGCAACCTTCAAGCGGAAGCCTGGCGAGGGTGTCGGCCACAACCTGACTAACCATGCAAGACTCTAGTCCAGGTTTATCGCCTATCTGAGGCTGAACCCGCAAGGGAAGTCCGACCGAATTTCCATCACGGCCCCAAACGATGTGTGTAGGGTTCCC
This sequence comes from Elymus sibiricus, assembly GCA_039707655.1. NCBI lineage: Eukaryota > Viridiplantae > Streptophyta > Magnoliopsida > Poales > Poaceae > Elymus > Elymus sibiricus. The sequence continues at coordinate 241,058,512 of CM077676.1, forward strand.
AAGTCCACCTCGATGGATGGTTCTACGCTTGGTACACCGGGCCACGGTGCCTAGTCTGTCCCAAGCCCACTTGTACCAGGTGCCACTTGGTAGACTACTAACACAACCTACAAACACCAGAAACTAGTTGCAACTCTTGGATAGAGATCGAGGCGATTAATAAGCCGAGAGGGGTCGAGTTACTGGAACCCAATGTGTGGCAGTAGCTAGTCTTGGATAACATACACAGAGCTCGGTTCTTAAGGACGGTCTCAATGAGACAACCCACCATGTATTCCTACATGGCCTCTCATCACTACCTTTACCAAATCGTGTTCACACACTTAGCTCTCAACAGTAGGACATGTTCACAACCATTCCAATTCATCCCAGATGAATCAGACCCGACACAACTCTAAGCATAGCAAGCATGGCAAACAAGCATGGATGAGTAGTCACATCATGGCTCAAGCAATTCCTACTCATGCTAGTAGGTTTTACTATTTACTGTGGCAAAGACAGGTCATGCAGAGGAATGGGTTCAACTACCGCAACATGTAACAGTTGAATCATTGTTGTCCTAATGCAATAAAGAAGAGCAGGGGCAAGAGAGTGGGATTGTATCGGAGTGATCAAGGGGGTTTGCTTGCCTGGCACTTCTGAAGATAGCATTGTGTCTTCATCAATGACATCGATCTCAACAACAGAACAACGTCTACCGAGAAGGAACAACACCGACAAACAGAGAAAAGGGAACACATTCTATTCACGAAGATGCAACAATATGATGCATGATCATCACATGTTAAGGTACTGAATTCACCTAATGCAAAAGTTAGCCAAGTTAATTGAAATGGAATGAAACCTATAGCAAATTCCAACTCCAAATCTATTTACCAAATTTACCCTAAACATGATTTGTCCAAAATAGTGATCTTAAGTCCTTCAAATATGCATGAACATGGCATAAACTGATTCTTCATATTTTTCTGATAACTTTTCATATATAAATTATTTCATTTGGAGTTACGGTTGAAATTCTATGATTTTTAGAAGTTTTAAACATTTTCTGAAAATAATAAATCATTTTTGATTTATTTAAAATCCCAGAAAAGCTTTACTGCGTCAGGACTACATCATGATGACGTCAGCAGTCAACAGGGCCGTCCAGGTCAAACCTTACGGTGGGGTCCACACGTCAGTGGCACAGTGACTAACCGGGGTTTAATGCCGCATTGACTGCAGCTTTGACCAGTGTGGGGCCCAGCTGTCAGCGTCAGCTGTGGGGATTAATTAAACTAAACAGGGGTTTAGGCCCTAATTAAGCTGGCCACGTCAGCTAATCCGGCGGCTAATCGCCGGCGTTAAGCAGACGCAACGGAGTTGCCCGTCCGGCCAACTCCAGCGACGAGAGGTCGCGCGGCTGGGCCTGCTGGAACCAGCGCAACGAGGCGCGTCGGGTGGTGGCAGTGGCTAGTGCCGGGGAGGCGTATAGCGACGGCAGTGACTACATCAGCGGCGGCCAGACCTCGGCTGCATGCGAGCGCAACGTTACAGTGCGCAAGGGAGCAAGCTGGGGTGCGGGTTAGCTCCCTGGCGATGCCAGGAGCACGCCCGTATGCTCAGGAGCGACGGACACAGGCTCTGGCCACAGCGGCTACACGGCACGACGGCGGAAGCTTGCGGCCATGGTGGGAGTGGCAGCTAGGGCATGGAAACGGAGGGGGTGAGCAAGGGGGAAGGAGCAGGATCTCATAGGGAGTCGGCAGGGCAGCTCAGCGAGCTCGGGGGTGCACGGACGGCGACGAACGGTGGTGGCGATCTCCGATGGCCGAAGGTTGAAGAAGAGGTCGATCGAGGCATTGCAGGGCGTCCGGCGATGCATGGATCGACGAGGAAGTCGGGGGCGTCGTTGCGGATCTCTGGGACACACTGGTTGGGCGAGGGGTGGCCGGTGGCTACGATGAACGGCGTCAGCGCGCTGCGGGTGTGTACGGCAGCTACGCGCGAGAGAGACAGAGGTGGGGAGAGAGAGCAGTGAGTGAGGGAGTGGAGAGAGAGGCCTCCGGGCGTCTCCGTGGCGCGAGGGGGAGGCTCGGGGACGGCGTGAAGCAGGCAAGGAGGATGTGGAGGCTCGGGCGCGCGCGCGTCGACACGCCTCTGCCTACTGGCAGAGGTTGAAGACAACCGCTTCGGCCTGGTGGGCTGGGCTGGCCAGCTGGCCGCCAGGTAAGCGCCAGGTAGGTTTTCTCTCTCTCTCTGGTTTTGCTATTTATTTCTGTTTTCTATTTTGCTGGTTTCTTTTGATTCAGTTTAAAATACCAAATCACTTTTATAAATCCTGAAATTATTTGTCGATGCAAAATATATTATTCCAGAGCCCCACGTCAAGTTTCATAATTTTTGGAGCAATAAATATATTTATAGGATTTATTTGCTCCAACTCAAATAGGTATTGTGTTAATTCAAAGACCAAAAGTGTCGTGTAAAAATGTGCACCATTTATGGTTACGGTTTTCACCTTTGTCCCTAAATCATGAACATTTTTGGAGGGCATCTTGGGTTCATTGAAAAGATTTAAATTTGAACCTAGTTGAATTAATTATCTGCTAGGGTTTAATCATCCCCATTTCATATTTCAATGAAATTTAAACATGATGCATGGATGATTATGCAACTATTTACAATCAATTCTAGGGTTGTGACAGCAGCTAAGCCAAGGGAAAAATGTGGCGTGCAGGTTTTGTGCATCTTTTCATCGCAAATGTTTCAGAATGAACACCCGTATGCAAAGCGAGAGCTGGGTTCCTTCGCAGCGAAGCCAAGGGAAAATGTGGCGCGTAGGTTTTGTGCATCTCTTCATCGCAACCGATTTTGCATGATGACCCGTGTGCAACGACGTACAAATAATGTGGTAAGATTTGCATCTGTCATATTGGTTATATTTGCCATTTGTAAAATTGGAAAAATTGGCATTTGTCAATCTAGTAACATTGCCATTTGTCAATGTTGTAACACTGCCATTTGTGATCCTCGGAAAAAAAACACTGCCATTTGTCAAAATTTGCAGCTAAAAATCACTAGTACTATAATTTTTGCAAATGAAATTCAGTAAGCATAGATTTCATTCATAGATTAAGCAATCATTGTTTATACAAACAGTTCAACTCGACAGCTGAACCGAACAAACTTTTACCCAATTGTTGCCAACCACGTACTGAAATAGCTAGTTCAACTATATATACTAGCTAAATTTCAGTACGTAGTACAGTTCAACCATATCTATAGTCAGATGAACTGAACAAAATAGCCCCTAAATACTACTACAACGGAGGGGCTTTGTACTACTTCCAGCAGCCTCTCCTCTGCCGAGCGCGCTCAATAAGAGGCCGAGGAGGAGGAGCCTACCGACGAGCTGGAGAAGTGGAATCCGGTGCCTACCAATGCTACACCTTTAGCGATGCCCAGCTCGAACGCCCACTGCCGCTCCAGACGATCCCTCTTGAAGCGGCGGGACTCCTCGTACCGCGCCACTGCGGCGGCTTCTGCAGCGGCCACGGTGGCGGTAAGACGCTTTGCGTGCTCGACCAGGCACTTCTCCTCCTCCCGCAGGAACTCGATGTAGCGTGCGGCCAGGTCGCTGATACGTCCATTTTGCATCATGTTTTGCTACTATTATTTATAGTGTTTTTAATCAATATAACACTTTTTGGAGCAATTCTAATGCCTTTTCTCTCTTAATATGCAAGATCTACACAAGGAGGGAGAATGCCGGCAGCTGGAATTCTGGACCTGAAAAAGCTATGTCAGACATACCTATTCTGCACATCTCCAAATGAGCTGAAATTTTACGGAGAATTATTTTGGAATAAATAAAAAATATTGGAATCAAGAAGTACCAGAGGGGGCCACCCAGGAGCCCATGAAGCACCAGGGCGCGCCACCCCCAAGCGCGCCCTGGTACCTCGTGGGGCCCCTGGCCAGCCTCTGGCCCACATTTTCTGGTATATAAGTGCATTTGCCCTAGAAAAAATATAAAAAAAGACTTTCGGGACGATGCGCCGCCATCTCGAGGCGGAACTTGGGCAGGAGCACTTTTGCTCTCCGGCGGAGAGATTCTGCCGGGGATACTTCCCTCCGGGAAGGGGAAATCGTCGCCATCGACATCACCAACGATCCTCTCATCATGGGAGGACTAATCTTCATCAACATCTTCACCAGCACCATCTCATCTCAAATCCTAGTTCATCTCTTATATTCAATCTTTGTCTCAAAACCTCAGATTGGTACCTGTGGGTTGCTAGTAGTGTTGATTACATCTTGTAGTTGATGCTAGTTGGTTTATTTGGTGGAAGATTATATGTTCAGATCTATTATGCTATTCAATACCCCTCTGATCTTGGACATGATTATGATTTGTGAGTAGTTACTTTTGTTGTTGAGGACATGGGAGAAGTCTTGTCATAAGTAATCATGTGAATTTGGTATTCGTTCGATATTTTGATGATATGTATGTTGTTGATTCCCTTAGTGGTGTCGTGTGAACGTCGACTACATGACACTTCACCATCTTTGGGCCTAAGGGAATGCATTGTGGAGTAGTAATTAGATGATGGGTTGCTATAGTGACAGAAACTTAAACCCTAGTTTATGCGCTATTCCGTAAGGGGCTGATTTGGATCCATATGTTTAATGCTATGGTTAGAGTTATCTTAATTCTTCTTTCATAGTTGCGGATGCTTGCGAGAGGGGGTAATCATAAGTGGGAGGCTTGTTCAAGTAAGAACAGCACCCAAGCACCGGTCCACCCACATATCAAATTATCAAAGTAGCGAACGCGAATCAAACAAACATGATAAAAGTGACTAGATGAAATTCCCATGTGTCCTCGAGAACGCTTTACTTACTATAAGAAATCGTTCCGGCTTGTCCTTTGCTACAAAAAGGATTGGGCCAACTTGCTGCACACTTTGTTACTATTGCTACTTGTCCTTGTTACAAATTATCTTGCTATCAAACTACTCGTTACCGATAATTTCACTGCTTGCAGAAAATACCTTGCTGAAAACCGCTTGTCATTTCCTTTTGCTCCTCATTGGGTTTGACACTCTTACTTATCAAAAGGACTACGATTGATCCCCTATACTTGTGGGTCATCAAGACTCTTTTCTGGCATCATTTCCGGGGAGTGAAGCGCCTTTGGTGAGTGGAATTTGGTAAGGAAACATTTGTATTATGTGCTGAAATTTATTGTCACTTGTCACTATGGAAAGTAATCCTTTGAGGGGTTTGTTCGGGGTATCTTCACCTCGACCGGAAACACAAATAGTTTCTCCTCTACCTACTGCACCTACTGAAAATATTTATTATGAGATTCCTCCGGGTATGATAGAGAAACTGCTAGCTAATCCTTATGCAGGAGATGGAACAGTACATCCTGATATGCACTTGATCTATGTGGATGAAATTTGTGGATTGTTTAAGCTTGCAGGTTTATCCAGAGATGGAGTTAAGAAGAAAGTATTCCCTTTATCTTTGGAGGTAAAGGCATTGATGTGGTATAGGCTATGTGATGATACTGATACATGGGACTGGAACCGATTGAAACTACAATTCCATCAGAAATTTTATCCTATGCACTTGGTTCATCGTGATCATATATAATTTTTGGCTTCGTGAAGGAGAAAGCATCGCCCAAGCTTGGGGGAGGCTTAAGTACATGATGTACACATGCCCCAATCATGAGCTCTCAAAAGAAATTATCTTACAGAATTTTTATGCTTGGCTTTCTCATGATAATCAAACTACGCTCGATTCTTCTTCGACTAGCTCCTTCATGAAGAAAACTATTGAATTCAGATGGGATCTTCTAGAAAGAATTAAATGCAACTCTGAAGATTGGGAACTCGACAAAGGTAATGAGTCAGGTATAATACTTGAGTTCAATTGTGAGTCATTTTATGGCTACCGATGCTTTTCATAAGTTTAGCACTAAATATGGACTTGACTCATAGATAGTAGCTTCCTTTTGTGAATCATTTTCTACTCATGTTGATCTCCCTAAGGAGAAGTGGTTTAAATATCATCCCCCTGTTAAAGAAAAGATTGAGGAACCTGTTAGTGTTAAAGAAGAAACAATTGTTTACCATGTTGATCCAGTTGTGCCTACTGCTTATATTGAGAAACTACCTTTTCCTGTTAGGATTAAAGAACATGTTAAAGCTTCAACTGTGGTTAACAAAAGTAATATTAGAGCACCTAGAACCTCTGAACAAATTAAAGTTGAACCTGATGTTGCTATGGTTAAAGATCTCTTAGTCGATAATATAGATGGGCATGTTATTTACTTTTGTGAGGAGGCTGCTAGAATTGCTAAACCTGTTAGAAATGAACGAGATAAGTTAGACAAGAACAAGCCCGTAGTTGGTATGCCTGTTGTTTCTGTTAAGATTGGAGATCATTGCTATCATGGTTTGTGTGACATGGGTGCTAGTGTGAGTGCTATTCCATTTTCTTTATATCAAGAAGTAATGCATGAAATTGCACCTGTTGAGATTGAAGATATTGATGTTACTATTAAGCTTGCAAATAGAGATACTATTACACCACTTGGGATTGTTAGAGATGTTGAAGTCTTGTGTGGCAAAATCAAATACCCTACTGATTTCTTAGTACTTGGTTCACAACCAGATAATTTTTGTCCCATTATATTTGGTAGACCTTTCTTGAATACCGTTAATGCTGAAATTGAATGTGTTAAAGAAAAGGTTCGAGTTAAGTTTGTTGATATATCTCCTGAGTTTAATCTCTCCAAGTTTCGTAGACAACCTCATGATAAAGAATTGCCTAGTAAATACAAAATTATTGGTCTTGCTTCTATTGCCATACCTCCTACTGATCCGTTAGAACAATATTTGCTAGACCATGAAAACGACATGCATATGAATGAAAGAAATGAAATAGATAAGATGTTCTTTGATCAACCACCTATCCTTAAACGTAATTTGCCCGTTGAAACTCTTGGAGGCCCTCCTCCGCCTAAAGGTGATCCTGTATTTGAATTGAAGCAATTGCCTGATACATTGAAATATGCTTATCTTGATGAAAAGAAGATATATCTTGTTATTATTAGTGCTAACCTTTCAGCGCATGAAGAAAAGAGATTACTAAAAACTCTAAGGAAGCACTGAGCTGCTATTGGGTATACTCTTGATGATCTTAAGGGCATTAGTCCCACTCTTTGTCAGCACAAAATTAATATGGAACCTGATGCTAAACCAGTTGTCGATCACCAACGACGATTAAATCCTAAGATGAAAGAGGTGGTAAGAACCGAAATATTAAAACTTCTGGAAGCAGGTATAATCTATCCCATAGCTGATAGTAGATGGGTAAGTCCCGTTCATTGTGTCCCTAAGAAAGGAGGTATTACCGTTGTTCCTAATGATAAAAATGAACTCATTCCACAAAGAATTGTAACGGGTTAGAGGATGGTAATTGATTTTAGAAAATTAAACAAAGCTACTAGAAAAGATCATTATCCCTTACCTTTTATTGATCAAATGTTAGAAAGATTATCTAAGCATACACACTTTTGTTTTCTAGATGGTTATTCTGGTTTTTCTCAAATACCCGTATCATAACCCAATCAAGAGAAAACCACCTTTTACTTGTCCTTTTGGAACTTATGCTTATAGACGTATGCCTTTTGGTTTATGCAATGCACCTGCTACCTTTCAAAGATGTATGACTGATATATTCTCTGACTTTTGTGAAAAGATTGTTGAGGTGTTCATGGATGATTTTTCCGTTTACGAAACTTATTTTGATGATTGCTTAAGCAACCTTAATCGACTTTTGCAGAGATGTGAAGAAACTAATCTTGTCTTGAATTGGGAGAAGTGCCACTTTATGGTGAATGAAGGCATTGCCTTGGGGCATAAAATTTCTGAAAGAGGTATTGAAGTTGATAAAGCTAAGGTTGATGCTATTGAGAAAATGCCATGTCCTAAAGATATTAAAGGTATAAGAAGTGTCCTAGGTCATGCTGGTTTCTATAGGAGATTTATTAAAGACTTCTCTAAAATTTCTAGGCCTCTTACCAATCTTTTGCAAAAAGATGTTCCATTTGTTTTTGACGATGATTGTCTAGAAGCCTTTGAAACACTTAAGAAAGCCTTAACCACTGCACCTATTGTCCAACCACCTGATTGGAACTTGCCTTTTGAAATTATGTGTGATGCTAGTGACTATGCTGTTGGTGCTATTCTAGGACAGAGAGTTGATAAGAAATTAAATAGTATCCATTATGCTAGTAAAACTCTAGACAGTGCCCAAAGAAATTATGCTACTACTGAGAAAGAATTTCTAGCAGTTGTGTTTGCATGTGATAAATTCAGATCTTACATAGTTGATTCTAAAGTAACTGTTCACACCGATCATGCTGCTATTAAATATCTTATGGAAAAGAAAGATGCTAAACCTAGACTCATTAGGTGGGTTTTATTGCTATAAGAATTTGACTTGCATATTACTGATAGAAAGGGAGCTGAGAATCCCGTAGCAGATAATTTGTCTAGAATGGAAAATGTTCTTGATGACCCACTTCCTATTAATGATGATTTTCCTGATGAACAATTAGCTGTCATAAATGCTTCTCATAATATTCCTTGGTATGCAGACTATGCTAATTACATTGTTGCTAAATACATACCACCTAGTTTCACGTACCAACAAAAGAAAAAGTTCTTCTTTGATTTAAGACATTACTTCTCGGATGACCCACATCTTTATAAAGAAGGGGTAGATGGTATTATTAGATGTTGTATACCTGAGCATGAACAGGAACAAATCCTATGAAAGTGTCATTCCGAGGCTTACGGAGGACACCATGCGGGAGACAGAACTGCACACAAGGTATTGCAATCTGGTTTTTATTGGCCTACTCTTTTCAAGGATGCTCGTAAGTTTGTCTTATCTTGTGATGAATGTCAAAGAATTGGTAATGTTGGTAGACGTCAAGAAATGCCTATGAATTATTCACTTCCTGTTGAACCATTCGATGTTTGGGGATTTGATTATATGGGACCTTTTCCTAAATCCAATGGGTATACTCATATTTTATTTGCTGTTGATTACGTTACTAAGTGGGTAGAAGCTATTCCAACTAGTAGTGCTGATCATAATACTTCTTTTAAAATGCTTAAAGATGTTATTTTCCCAAGGTTCGGAGTCCCTAGATATTTGATGACTGATGGTGGTTCACATTTTATTCATGGCGCATTCCGCAAATTGCTTGCTAAATATGATGTCAACCATAGAATTGCATCTCCCTATCACCCTCAAACTAGTGGTCATGTTGAATTGAGCAATAGAGAAATAAAATTAATTTTGCAAAAAACCATCAATAGATCTAGAAAGAATTGGTCTAAGAAACTTGACGATGCATTGTGGGTTTATAGAACTGCTTATAAAAATCCTATGGGTATGTCTCCTTATAAAATGGTTTATGGAAAAGCATGTCATTTACCTCTTGAGTTAGAACATAAAGCATATTGGGCAATTAAAGAACTAAATTATGATTTTAAACTTGCCGGTGAAAAGAGGTTATTTGATATTAGCTCATTAGATGAATGGAGAACCCAAGCTTATGAAAATTGCAAATTATTTAAAGAGAAAGTTAAAAGATGGCATGACAGAAGAATTCAAAAACAGGAATTTAAAGTAGGTGAGCAAGTTCTATTATACAATTCTCGTTTGAGATTCTTTGCAGGAAAACTTCTCTCTAAATGGGAAGGACCATATATCATCGAAGAAGTTTATCGCTCCGGAGCCATCAAAATAAATAACTCCGAAGGCACTAATCCGAGAGTGGTGAATGGGCAAAGAATTAAGCACTATATTTTAGGTACCCCCATTAATGTTGAAACTAATATTATTGAAACAATTACACCGGAGGAATACATAAGAGAGACCTTCCGGAACACTCCAGAACCCTGAAAAGGAAGAGGTATGTGATACGGTAAGTAAACTGACTCCAAAACTTCCATTAAAAATACTTTCTGTCAGTTTTGGAATATTAGAAAAAATACAAAAATAAGAAACAGTTGAGGGGACCCACCTGGTGCCCACGAGGCATCAGGGCGCGCCACCCCCCTAGCACGCCCTGGTAGCTCGTGGGCCCCACGTGAGCCTTCCCGACTCCGTTTTCTTCTGGATTACTTGTTTTGCAAGATAAAAAATCTTTATATATACTCCCAGATGTTTTGACCACCATATCGCAGAAATATCCTCTGTTATTGTTTCGTGCTATTTTCCTGGCAGATCCGAAAGTATGTCGTCTCAAGACTCAGATGGGGAGAGCTTCGTATCACACTATGTTGCAAATCCAAAGATCTATGGGGATATATACCCCTATGGATGGTCCGAGGAGGAGGAGCAAGATGCCAACATAAAGGGGACGGAAGACGCGAGTTCAGATGAAGACGATGCCCCTCTACCTCAACCTGGAGATATGCATGTGGAGTTCAAGAAGTCGAGCCTCCCAAACACAATAAACAAGTCTAAGATCCAATATATCCCGTCCCGTTTTCTGCAGGAAAGCAAGGAGGCATTATGTAAAAAGGTATTGAAGCTTGAGCAAGAAGTCGATGATTTGAGGGAGGAAAATTTCATCCTCAAACGTAAGCTGGACAAGCTCACCACTTCATCATCACCACCATCACCGAAGAAGGAGACTTGAGCACATGCGTATGGGCACTCCCCTTGGCTTGTGCCCGGCTTGGGGGAGGTGCCCCGGTATCGTATCACCATCACTTTTATTATCCTTACCTATTTTTAGTTCGATCCTTAGTTATTTCGTGATCTAGTTGAATAAAAGTTTAGTATGATCTATTTTTGAGTGTTAGCTTCGTGATCTATCTATCTATGTAATCGAGTTGAGAGTTATCTAATAAAGAGTTGTTTGAGTTTTTGCTTCATTACTTTCATGTTCCAATTCTAGCAATGAAAATAATGAAAAAGATCATATGCTAATCCTATGGAAAGTAATGACATTACATAAAGAAAAGTATAAGTGGTAAAATTTATTGGAAGTTAACAAACATAGCATTAGTCAATGATGCAATTCATGAAAGAATTAATAAGGGAAGAGAAGATTCACATGCAAATATACTATCTTGGACATCTTTTATGATTGTGAGCCCCCATTAAGTATTTTATGTCAAATTGTTGACGTTGGACCAGGAAGACAACGTCATGAATTATGTTTGTTCATATTCACATAGAAGTTATATTGTTATAGATCCTCCAACATGTGGTGCTTGCCCAATATCTTTGCTAGCCAAAAATCCGCACCAAGTAGAGATACTACTTGTGCATCCAAAACCTTTAAACCTAGTTTCATGTCATGAGAGTCCACTATATCTACCTATGGATTGAATAAGATCCTTCAAGTAAGTTGTCATCGGTGCAAAAAGCAATAAAAATTGCCTCTAAACATGTCTGAACTTTTATTGTAAGGGAAATAAGATTTGTACGAACTTGTGATGGTAAAGAAATAAAAGCGACATACTGCATAATAAAGGTTGCTATCACAAGGGGCAATATAAAGTGACGTTCCTTTGCATTAAGAGCTCTTGCATCCAACAACAAAAAGCGCATGACAACCTCTGCTTCCCTCTGCGAAGGGCCTATCCTTTACTTTTATGTATTTACTTTTTATGCAAGAGTTAATAGTGTTCTCCTCTACTTCCTTTTTATTTTTTCTCTTTTGTAAGCATCATGTGGTGGGGAAAGATCTAGGCATATATATCCAGTTGGATATCAGTGATCATGAGTTATTATTATTGACATCACCCTTGAGGTGAATAAGTTGGGAGGCAAACTTACAAGCCCCTATCTTTTTATGTGTCTGGCTGAAACTTTTTGCTCCATACATATGTCGTGAGTGTTAGAAATCATAGAAGACTAAATGATGGTTGAGTATGTGGACTTGTTGAAAAGCTCCTACATGAGACCCTTCCTGAAAATATGATGAATTGCAATTGCATTGTTGACTGAGAAGATAGTTTGTTAGTTTTCAAGAAAGTTTATGCCTTATACTCCATTGTTGTGATGAATTGTTACTTGCTCATGAGAAGTTTATGATAATAAATATTGTTGTTATAATAATGATCATGATGCTACTATGTCCGTATTTTGTTTTTATCGACACCTCTCTCTCTAAACATGTGGACATGATTATCGATATCGGCTTTCACTTGAGGACAAGCGAGGTCTAAGCTTGGGGGAGTTGATACATCCATTTGGCATCATGTTTTGCTACTGTTATTTATAGTGTTTTTAATCAATATAACACTTTTTGGAGCAATTCTAATGCCTTTTCTCTCTTAATATGCAAGATCACCACAAGGAGGGAGAATGCCGGCAGCTGGAATTCTGGACCTGAAAAAGCTATGTCAGAGATACCTATTCTGCACATCTCCAAATGAGCTAAAATTTTACGGAGAATTATTTTGGAATAAATAAAAAATATTGGAATCAAGAAGTACCAGAGGGGGCCACCAGGAGCCCACGAGGCACCAGGGCGCGCCACCCCCCCAGGTGCACCCTGGTACCTCGTGGGGCCCCTGGCCAGCCTCTGGCCCCCATTTTCTGGTATATAAGTGCATTTGCCCTAGAAAAATATAAAAAAAGACTTTCGGGATGGTGCGCCACCGTCTCGAGGTGGAACTTGGGCAGGAGCACTTTTTCTCTCCGGCGGAGAGATTCTGCCGGGGACACTTCCCTCCGGGAGGGGGAAATCGTCGCCATCGACCTCACCAGCGATCCTCTCATCGTGGGAGGACTAATCTTCATCAACATCTTCACCAGCACCATCTCATCTCAAACCCTAGTTCATCTCTTGTATTCAATCTTTGTCTCAAAACCTCAGATTGGTACCTGTGGGTTGCTAGTAGTGTTGATTACATCTTGTAGTTGATGCTAGTTGGTTTATTTGGTGGAAGATTATATGTTCAGATCTATTATGCTATTCAATACCCCTTTGATCTTGGACATGATTATGATTTGTGAGTAGTTACTTTTGTTCTTGAGGACATGGGAGAAGTCTTGTCATAAGTAATCATGTGAATTTGGTATTCGTTAGATATTTTGATGATATGTATGTTGTTGATTCCCTTAGTGGTGTCGTGTGAACGTCGACTACATGACACTTCACCATCTTTGGGCCTAAGGGAATGCATTGTGGAGTAGTAATTAGATGATGGGTTGCTAGAGTGACAGAAGCTTAAACCCTAGTTTATGCGCTATTCCGTAAGGGGCTGATTTGGATCCATATGTTTAATGCTATGGTTAGAGTTATCTTAATTCTTCTTTTGTAGTTGCGGATGCTTGCGAGAGGGGGTAATCATAAGTGGGAGGCTTGTTCAAGTAAGAATAGCACCCAAGCACCGGTCCACCCACATATCAAATTATCAAAGTAGCGAACGCGAATCAAACAAACATGATGAAAGTGACTATATGAAATTCCCATGTGTCCTCGAGAACGCTTTGCTTACTATAAGAAATCGTTCCGGCTTGTCCTTTGCTACAAAAAGGATTGGGCCAACTTGCTGCACTCTTTGTTACTATTGCTACTTGTCACTTGTTACAAACTATCTTGCTATCAAACTACTCGTTACCGATAATTTCAGTGCTTGCAGAAAATACCTTGCTGAAAACCGCTTGTCATTTCCTTCTGCTCCTCGTTGGGTTCGACACTCTTACTTATCGAAAGGACTACGATTGATCCCCTATACTTGTGGGTCATCAGTCGCTGATGCTCGTGCGGGCCTCCACATCCCGCCTTCAGGCCGCAGTGGCGGAGCGGGTGATGCCCCCGGCGGTCGACGGTGGGGTGGTGGCCACCTCCCGCCTTCGGGCCGCGGTGACGGAGCGGGTGATGGCCATGGCGGCCAACGGTGGGGTGGCGGCTAACAGTGGGGTGGTGGCCATGATGGCCACCACCCACCTTCGGGCCGCGGTGGCGGAGCGGGCGATGGCCCTAGCGGCCGACGGTGGGGTGGCGGCAACGGCGGCCGGTAACAGCTGCCATCAGGCAGCTGATACGTCTCCAACGTATCTATAATTTTTGATTGTTCCATGCTGTTATATTATCAATCTTGGATGTTTTTATATGCATTTGCAGCAATTATATATCATTTTTTGGGACTAACCTACTAACTTAGTGCCCAGTGCCAGTTGCTGTTTTCTGCCCTGTTTTTGTTTTACAGAATATCAATACCAAACGAAGTCTAAATGCCACGAAACTTTTTGGAGATTTTTTTCTGGACAATACCAACACTAGAAGCTTCGGGAGAAAACCAGAAGCCCCAGGGGGTGCCCACGAGGCACCAGGGCGCTCCTGGGGGGGGGGGGCAGGCGAGCCCTGGTACCTCGTGGGGCCCATAGAGCTCCGTTTGACCTAATTCCACCACTATAAATTCCCAAAAAATCAGAAACCCTTAGGGGAGTCCACGAAATACTTTTTCCGCCGCCGCAAGTTTCTGTTCTTGAGAGATCCCATCTGGGGTCCTTCTCCGGTACTCCGCCGGAGGGGGAATCGATCACGGAGGGGCTCTACATCAACCTTGCTGCCTTTCCGATGACGCGTGAGTAGTTTACCACAGACCTTCGGGTCCATAGTTAGTAGCTACATGGCTTCTTCTCTCTTTTTGATCTTCAATACAATGTTCTCCTCGATGTTCTTGGAGTTCTATCCGATGTAATCACTTTTATGTAATCATCTTGCTTAAGGCGTTACTCCGTTCTTTATGGACTTAATACACTAGATGCATGCTGGATAGCAGTCGATGTGTGGAGTAATAGTAGTAGATGCAGGCAGGAGTCGGTCTACTTGTCTCGGACGTGATGCCTATATACATGATCATTGCCTTGGATATCGTCATGATTATTTGCTTTTCTATCAATTGCCCAATAGTAATTTGTCTACCCACCGTATGCTATTTTCTTGAGAGAAGCCTCTAGTGAAAACTATGGCCCCCGGGTCTATCTAAATCATTTACTAAAACCCTAAAAATATTTGCTGCACTTTTCTTTTATTTAGTTATTTTATTTTGTATTTTTGTTTCAATCTATCTATCTATCACATACAATTTAATCTTGCAATTTACCTCCAAGGGATTGACAACCCCTCGTTTGCGTTGGGTGCAAGGGTTTGTTGTTTGTGTGCAGGTGCTGCTAATGAGGTGTTACGTGATTCTCCTACTGGATTGATAACCTTGGTTTCATAACTGAGGGAAATACTTACCTCTACTATGCTGCATCATCCCTTCCTCTTCGGGGAAAATACCAACGCAAGCTACAAGTAGCAGGAAGAATTTCTGGCGCCGTTGCCGGGGAGACATCATCAACATCTATCAAGTACCTTTGCATAAACTCTCATCTCCTTGCATTTATTTTATTTGCCTCTCATTTTCATCTCCCCCACTTCTAAAAAGTTTTTTTACAAAAATACAAAAATATTTTCCGTTTGCCTTTTACTTGTTTGCTTGTTTGCTTGCTCGCTTTACCATTATGGCTAGTTCTTCGCTCGTTACTATTACCCCTGAAAATGAAGTACTTAATTTTAAACAAAGGGGAGGAGAGAATTTAAAAGATTCTTGGTATAGGATTTGTGATGCTGATAATAGATCAACTCGTAAGCAATCCACCACTATCCTTCTTCGCAATTTTTATGTGGGCATTACTACTTGGTATAGATTCGTACTTGATACTATTACCGGAGGGAATTTCTTGATGTGTCCCTCTATGGATGCTTTCAATGCTATGGGAAATTTAGTGGGATCACCACCTATCACTGTTAATGAAACAACTTTGACTTTGGAACATGTTATGCAAAGGTTAGAAGCTATTGAAAGTAAAATGCCTACTATTGAACATCTTGAGAATTTAGATAAAAAAATTCATAATCATATCACTCAATTTGGTTTTAAGGTAGGAATCGCATTGAAAACCTTAAAGGAGAAAGAACCGATAGTTAATGAAAGAATAGAACAGAGCCCCGCTAGAATCGATAAGATAGAAGAAATTATTAATAATTTGGGGTCGGCTTTTTCCTCCGTTAATAATATTGATAGAACTCCTCCCAATAAAAATTTCAAGTTCATATATATTCCTAAAACCAATGGTGCTACTTCTAGTAAGGGAAATGAGGATCTTAAAATGATTAGCGTGCACCCCAATTTCATTGATATAATTAAGGAGCCTATTCACAAAAGTAAAATTCTTGATTTGGTGCCTAGAAGTGTGATGATGAGAAACACCTATGTTAAATCTATTATAAAAAATGGATGTGTGATTGAGGAGTTGGAAACTAAGGCTGACAACACTTGAAACTATGCATTACGCCTAGCTAGGGGCATAAAACAATAGCGCTTGTTGGGAGGCAACCCAATGAATAAAATAAATTTTTACTTTTTGTTTCTGTTATGGTGTGTTTTTATATTTATGCTACTGTTATGATTGTGTTTTTTGTGTTTTTAATTAGTGTTTGTGCCAAGTAAAACCTTTAGGATGATTTGGAAGATAGTATAATTGATGCTGTTTGGAAAACAGAAAGTTTTGTGTCCAGTGCTGGAATTTTGGTTGTGTACTGGAGCGTGAAAAAAATCTGAATTTTTTACACAGTATTGGTATGTGAATTTCCCACGTGGTCCTAATTTTTCAGAATTTTTGGAGTTACAGAAGTATGGATTTTAAATAGATTGCTACAGACTGTTCTGTTTTTGACAGATTCTGTTTTTGATGTGTTGCTTGCTTGTTTTGATGAAACTATGGATTGTATCGGGGGGTATAAGCCATGGAGAAGTTAGAATACCGTAGGTATAATGCAAAAATAAAATATGAATGGGTTTGCAACAGTACTTAGAGTAGTGATTTATTTTGTTATACTAACGGATCCCACGAAGGTTTTGTTGAGTTTTGTGTGATTGAAGTTTTCAAGTTTTGGGTGAGATCACGATGGATGAAGGAATAAGGAGTAGCAAGAGCCTAAGCTTGGGGATTCCCGAGGCACCCCAAGGTAATATTCAAGGAAGACTCAAGCGTCTAAGCTTGGGGATGCCCCGGAAGTCATCCCCTCTTACTTCTACCAACCATCGGTAATTTTACTTGGAGCTATATTTTTATTCGTCACATGATATGTGTTTTGCTTGGAGCGTCGTGTATTATATGAGTCTTTGCTTTGTTTTCTTTTTAGTTTGTCACAATCATCTTTTCTGGACACACCAATTTGAGAGAGCCACACGTTCATCATAATTTGTTAAAATACTCTATGTGCTTCACTTAAATTTTTTGAGCTAGGCAATTGCTCTAGTGCTTCACTTAACTCTTTTTGAGCATGGCGGTGGCTATATTTTGAAGAAATAAACTTTCATGCTTCACTTATGTTATTTTGAGAGTTGACAAGATTAAAATTTTGAAGAAATAAACTCTCATGCTTCACTTATATTATTTTGAGAGTTGATAAGATTGAAATTTTGAAGAAATATTTGCACTCTCATGCTTCACTTAAATCTTTTTGAGAGTTGATAAAAGTAACGGTAATTTGCAAAAGATATGAATTTGGTCCCAAAGTGATGAATATTCAAGAGGGATATAATAAAAACTTTCATATAGATCATTGGATATGATAAGTGCGATTCCTTGCAATAGTTTTGCGATATGGAAATGATAATATGTGAGTCATGTTAGTGAGTAATTGTGATTTAGTAAGAATATTTGTGTTAAGGTTTGTGATTCCCTATGCATGCACGTTAAGTTAATAGTTATGCAACGAAATTATATCCTACTTATGGTGCATTATTCGGTGTTAGTTATGTTCAATGCATGTTTATGACCGTTTTCGCTTTTTGGTTGGTTGCTTCTCAATCTATTTGCTAGCCTTCATTTGTACTAAGCGGAAATACTGCTTGTGCATCCAAAATCCTTAAACCTAAGTTGCGCCAAATGATTCCACTATATCTACCTATATGTGGTATTTCAATGCCGTTCCAAGTAAATTTGCGTGTGCCAACTCTAATTTTCAAAATAATTTTTCTGTTTTGTGTGCCCGTACCGCTCATGAAGCGGCAGGGGGTGGCCAATATTTTCCATGCTAGGTGTGTTATTCTCACGATGAGTGTTTATTCACTTGTCATTGCACGAGAGAGTGGCTGGTAATAGGGATGCCCAGTCCCATAATGAAATCAAAATTAATAACAACAAAATTCCTTGGAAAGTGATGGTATGGAGGGCACCCGTAGATACAGCTAGCCATGGATTGTGAAAGAATGGTGGGAAGGAAATAAACTTTACTTTCTATTTGGGAACCGCCTATGATGTGTCTAGCATGGAAAATATTGGGAATTCTCGGTCGTTTTCATTGACAGGAAAAGCATGCCTCTCAAAATATTTTTATCTCTCTAATTTAAGCTTTGAGCTCTGGCACATTTGACAAATCTCTGCTTCCCTCTGCGAAGGGCCTATCTATTTACTTTTATGCAATTTTTATTTTTACTTTGAGTCTCCATATTCTCTTATAAAGCACCAACTAGAGAGCACTATTATCATACTTGTGCATTGTGTGTAGCTAATATTTGAGTGTGTTTCATGAATGGATCAATGATTAAGCATAATGGGCTAGGGATAACTTTCTTTAGCGTTGATATTTTGAAAGACATGGTTGCTTGTTAGCATGCTTGAGTATTTATATCTTCATGTCAAACTATAGACTATTGCTTTGAATCATTCAAGTCCAATGTCCATGCTACAAAAGAAAACAATAGATGATGAATATGATAGGCAGCATTCCACATCAAAAATTCTGTTTTTATCATTTACCTACTCGAGGACGAGCAGGAATTAAGCTTGGGGATGCTGATACGTCTCCAACGTATCTATAATTCTTTATTGTTCCATGCTGTTATATTATCAATCTTGGATGTTTTTATATGCATTTACAGCAATTATATATCATGTTTTGGGACTAACCTGTTAACTTAGTGCCCAGTGCCAGTTGCTGTTTTCTGCCCTGTTTTTGTTTTACAGAATATCAATACCAAACGAAGTCCAAATGCCACGAAACTTTTTTGGAGATTTTTTTCTGGACAATACCAACACTAGAAGCTTTAGGAGAAGGCCAGAAGCCCCAGGGGGTGCCCACGAGGCACCATGGCGCGCCTGGGGGGGGCAGGCGCGCCCTGGTACCTCGTGGGGCCCACAGAGCTCCATTTGACCTAATTCCACCACTATAAATTCCCAAAAAATCAGAACCCCTCAGGGGAGTCCACGAAATACTTTTTCCGCCGCCGCAAGTTTCTGTTCTCGAGAGATCCCATCTGGGGTCCTCCTCCGGTACTCCGCCGGAGTGGGAATCGATCACGGAGGGGCTCTACATCAACCTTGCTGCCCTTCCGATGATGCATGAGTAGTTTACCATAGACCTTCGAGTCCATAGTTAGTAGCTAGATGGCTTCTTCTCTCTTTTTGATCTTCAATACAATGTTCTCCCTGATGTTCTTGGAGTTCTATCCGATGTAATCACTTTTTGTGGTGTGTTTGTTGGGATCCGATGAATTGTGAGTTTATGATCAGATTATCCATGAATATTATTTGAGTCTTCTCTGATCTCTTTTATGCATGATTATTATAGCTTAGTATTTCTTCTCCGATCTATTGATTTGGTTTGGCCAACTAGATTGATTTATCTTGGCATGGGAAGAGGTGCTTTGTAATGGGTTTGATCTTGCGGTGCTCAATCCCAGTGACAGAAAGGGACATGACACATATGTATCGTTGCTATTAAGGGTAAAAAGATGGGGTTTATTCATGCGTGAGTTTAGTTTGTGTACATCATGTCATCATGCTTAAGGCGTTACTCCGTTCTTTATGGACTTAATACACTAGATGAATGCTGGATAGCGGTCGATGTGTGGAGTAATAGTAGTAGATGCAGGCAGGAGTCGGTCTACTTGTCTCGGACGTGATGCCTATATACATGATCATTGCCTTGGATATCGTCATGATTATTTGCTTTTCTATCAATTGCCCAACAGTAATTTGTTTACCCACCGTATGCTATTTTCTTGAGAGAAGCCTCTAGTGAAAACTATGGCCCCCGGGTCTATCTAAATCATATACTAAAACCCTAAAAATATTTGCTGCACATTTATTTTATTTATTTTATTTTGTATTTTTGTTTCAATCTATCTATCTATCACATACAATTTAATCTTGCAATTTACCGCCGAGGGATTGACAACCCCTCGTTTGCGTTGGGTGCAAGGGTTTGTTGTTTGTGTGCAGGTGTTGCATGATTCTCCTACTGGATTGATAACCTTGGTTTCATAACTGAGGGAAATACTTACCTCTACTGTGCTGCATCATCCCTTCCTCTTCGGGGAAAATACCAATGCAAGTTACAAGTAGCATCAGCGGCGACGGAGCGTGTGGCGGGTGTTGTGCGCACACCCAACAGGGACGCCACGGGCATTACACGCCGCCGGTGACTGCGCCGCCGCCGCGGTGTAGCCTCCCAGCTGGAGCTGTCCTTAGATGACGACGGAGTGGCTGAGCGACGACGACGGACCGGTGCCATTGGCGATGGCGGGAGAAGCATACAAGATAAGCTACGGGGAGGGAGGGGAAAATGCGATGCCGACTCGCCGACCGCGACTGTTTATATAGCAGGCTGGTAAGCACTGGGGTTTTGGGGGATTTCGCCGAGTCGGGCGGGAAGCTTGCACGGTTGTGCGCGGGAACCTACGCGGTTGCACAGGAATGGGTTCACCGACGATTCATTGCCGCCTCTTCGAGCTAACGTTTGGCCAAAAGAACGCATGTGTGGTGTTCAAGCTTGCGCTCGAAGCCTTCTGCGGCAGCGCGGTGACAAGACATGCGAGAGGAGGACTAAATGACACATACACATACGGTTAATAAAAAACAAACGTTTGCGATTTAATTACCTAGCACACGGCCGCTCTCTACGCAGTGTCGTGAACGATTGTTCGCCCACTGTGTGATGTGGAACGCGACGTAGTTTCACATCACGTCGCCGGCTCGCAACTGCCGGCCAGCTTGTAGACGGCCATTCCTTGCATGTTCAACTGCTCTATGCGTGTGGTTGCTCACGGTTGAGGCGGCCACGGCGCGCTCTGCTCGCGTCCCACCACGTTGCCCTCTGCTCGCATCCCTCCGCGCGCGCTGCAAGCATTTTGGGCCAGTGCATGATCACGTACGTTCGGGTGCCATATGCTTGCGGTTACGCCAGACGCGGCGCCACAACGTAGTTACGTGCGGCAAAAACTGCCATGCGGACGTGCCGAGAATCCCGGCCACCCAGCCCTCCTTTATTCCCGCGGCCATTAACCTTCATCTCTCGCGCCCCATGACACAATAAGTACACCCACGACGACACATACAGAGAGGATATCCAGCAGCTCCAATGGCGCTCCCAGCGGCTGACAACGACGACGGGCGGCAGTTCACCACGCCTCACGTAGTGGACACCCACTTGAGGGGGAAGGACCTCTCGGTGGTGTACAGCAACGAGCCGGTCTCGGTGGAGAGCTCCATCCACACTATGGAGCAGTTGCTTGCTGAGGACAAGTACCAAGAGGTCGGCTTTGACCTCCAGTACACCAACAGTCATGCTGGGTATGATCAGAAGGTTGCCGTGGCCCAGTTGTGCGTGCGCCATCACGTCCTCGTCTACCACTACTCCCTAGCCACAAGGCCTTGCGAGCGTTTCGCCAGGTTTATCAACAGCCCCGACTACAGGTTCGCTACGGTGGACACCTTGAACGATCTAAAGGTGCTCGAGACTACGGGCTTGGCCTGCGAGAAGCTTGTCGACATCCAAGGCCAGTACAGGGTCTGGGGTAGAAAGAAGGCGAAGGACTCCCTGGTTGACCTAGCCATGGCCATCATCGACCCCTACTACAGAGGCATGAAGGATGAGTGCAACAAGAACAAGGATGCCTGGCACGAGGCCTAGGTGCGGAGACTGGATGAAGAACACGTCAAGTACGCGGCCAAGGATGCGTACACAAGCTACGAGATGTACAGGCGGATCGTTGACATGAGGAAGTGCCTCCTTCCTGTGGACGACGAGGGATCGATCCACAAGTAGAGTAGTGGCGGCAGTGTCACAAGAAGTAGATGATTAGATGATCGTTTCTCCTAGTTTAGAATGCATGTAATTGTTTATTGTGGTGTGTGTGAATGTTTTGTATAGTGACCTATGTAATTGGATGTTTAATTTGGTTATATATGTTGCTCTTCTGTAGATAGAGCAAATCACATCGCAGACGGACTAAACTAGGGAACCCGTCAGTGATGATTTCATCAATCGCTGACAATTGTATACCAGCAAGCGTTTGCCCACAACACACACGGCTTATTAGCAGGAATCGTCTGTGTTGTTATCGGTCTTCCCACACATTTCTGATTAGTGACCTGTTTGCTGCGTATCACACACATCTTGTTAAGTTGAACCATTTCTGTTGTTTTGGCTCATCGCAAACAATTCATCCAAGTGAACTGTATGCCGTCTATCGCACACACCTTGATCTTCCTGGCCGTTTCTGTTGTGGTGGGTAATCGCAAACAGTTCATCCGAGTGAACTGTATGCCATGTATCGCACACACCTCGATTTGGCTGACCGTGTTTGTTGTTCTGGCTTATCGCAAATAGTTCATATGGATCAACTGTATGCCACGTATCGCACACGCATCTCTAATCTGAATCGTGCTTGATGCCTCCACCATCGCACATAGTTTGTCTTATTGGTGACGGTTTCATTATGACACCGTTTGCGATTCATGCATCGCACACAGTTTGGTCGCAGGGTCTCTGATTCATGTGTCGCGTTAGCGGTCGCCTGCAGTAGTGAAAGTACTGCTTGTTATTAAGTTTTCGGAAAGTTTGCTGCAGTAGATATTAGACCAAACTTCACTGGAAATGTAAGTGCGCTGCCTCTTATCAATGGACTGCAATGTTATTATTTTCAGGACAGAAACTTACATGTGTGTACTGTCATTTGTCCAATGGTGTTTGCAGCTCGCCGGGTTGTATTGGACACGGTGGGGTTAGAACAGAACTGTGTAGTTGAGGATCTTGCGGTGGCAGCAGTGAGGAAGACTTGTTCCTGCTGTTGACCTCTCGCCGAGGGACCCTTGGTGGTCGCTGTCTTGAACTTGATGCTGCAGGTGCACGCGGAGCTCTGTTTTGTGTAGCAGGTGGACGTGGTGGTAATCCAGTGTTGTGGTGATGTCTTACTTGATTGGTTTGAAATTGTCTGGGCGGCGGCACATCATCATCATCATCTTCACCATCATCGTCAACAGCATCATCGTTGTCTGTTCGGACATTCTGTCCAAATGTAGTGAACTCGTGCTTGTACTCTGGCTTGAGAACTGTTATTGGCTCATCATCATCATCATCATCATCATCATCCTGTTGATGAGTGCCCTCCCACATGAAGGTGACATCGTCGCCATCTTCCACTATCTCTTCTTCCTGGAAAAAATCTTCTTCCGAAGAGTATTGCACCCTGTTTGTTGTAGTGTAGAATCCTCGAGGTATCTCAGGAGTTACCCATCTAGTGTTTCCAGAAGCTTGGCTCATCTTGCAGTTCTGGGGCTTTGGGTTGTGAATTATCCGCGGCATTTTTGTGTGTTGAACGTCATTTCCTACACAAAATGACCGAGCTGTATTGTCAGGTGAACTGAACTAAAACATACGAGCTGCATTGTATTTAAAAGGGCACTATGAACTGAAGCAACCGCACTGCATCATAATAAAGAGTTAACCTATACAAACATACTGCATTTTATTTAAAAGGGCACTGCGAACTGAAGCAACCGCACTGCATCATAATAAAGAGTAAACCTACACAACCGTACTGCATTGTATTTAAAAGATCACTACGAACTAAAGCAACCACACTACATCATAATAAAAAGTAAACCTATACAACCGTACTGCATAATCGAGCAACCGCACTGCAACACAATGTAGAGTGAACCTATACAACCGTACTGCATAATCGAACGACCGCACTGCAATTTTACTCGCGGCGAACTGAAGTAAACGTACTGCATTGGCTTTGGAGACGTACTGAACTTCATGTACTGCATTGGCTGGAATAACTAAACTGAGCGCGAAGAAGAAGTGAACTGCTTACCTCACATTGAAGTGCGTTCTTGCATTTGCAGGAAGTTCCCTTCGCTTCCATCTGCAGCTCTCTTGCATTCACCTGTGCAGTCCACTTGCGCTTGCCATTCCTCAGTATTTCATGCACGATTTGAACTTGGCCCAAGGTTAGTGGAGATGGAGGTTTTGAGCAGAACCTCGTCGCAGCTTCCATCCCACTACTAGCGGCGGAGGAAGGAGCCTTATGATCACTTCTTGTTCGTCGAACTAGTGCCTTGTCGAGGCAGCACCAAATCGGATCTGGCGACGGATGGACTGCAGTGGATGTGCCACCGCTGGTTCTTGACGCGACGCCGATCTCTGAGTCCGCTGCAGCGGAAGAAGGCCGGGTGGAGTGGGGTGGCGGCGGTGCTCCGAGGCCGCTACCGCGGAAGAAGGCCGGGAGGGAAGGGGCGACGGCGCTCCGAGGCCAGTGCCGAGGCCGCTGCCGCGGAAGAAGCCCGGGAGGAGTTGGGCGGCGCCTCTCCCAGGCCGCTGCCGCAGGTGAAAGCGGGGAGGGGAGGGGTGGCAT
The DNA here is from genome assembly GCA_039707655.1 of Elymus sibiricus. Classification (NCBI taxonomy): domain Eukaryota; kingdom Viridiplantae; phylum Streptophyta; class Magnoliopsida; order Poales; family Poaceae; genus Elymus; species Elymus sibiricus. Next base: position 241,083,258 of record CM077676.1, read on the forward strand.
CGGTCCCGGCCGCTCCCGCGGAAGAAGGCGGGGAGGGGAGGGGGGCGGCGGCGCTGGCTGGCCGCCGCCGCGGTAGAAGGCGGGGTTGAGAGGGGGGAGGCGGAGTTGCGTCGGGATGTGCAGAGTCTTATTCTACCAACAAAACCTTATTCTGCACACAACCCCATGTAAGCGCCACCTCCCCTCCCCTCCCCGCCTCCTACCGCGGGAGCGGCCTGGAGCGCCGCCGCCCCTCTCCTCCCCGCCTTCTTCCGCGGCTGCGGCCGGCATCAATGCGGCCCCTCTCCTCCCCGCTTTCTCCCGCGGCAGCGGCCTGGGAGCACCGCCGCCCCACACCTCCCGGCCTTCTTCCGCGGTGGCGGCAGGGGCAGCGGCCTCGGAGCACCGTCGCCCCTTCCCTCCCGGCCTACTTCCGCGGCAGCGGCCTGGGAGCGCCGCCCCCTCACTCCACACGGCCTTCTTCCGTGGCAGCGGTCTCGGAGAACAGCAGCGCATCAGGAACCAGCGGTGGCACATCTACTGCATTCGATCCATCGCCAGATCCGATTTGGTGTTGCCTCGATATTGCACCAGTTCGACGAAGGAGAAGTGCTCGCAAGGCTCCTTCCTCCGCGGCTAGTTCCTGGATGCAAGCTTCGACGAGGTTCTGCTCAAAACCTCCATCTCCACTGACCTTAAGCCAGGTTCAAATCGCGCATGCACTACTGAAGAAGGGCAAGGTCAAGTGGACTGCACGGGCAAGTGGACTGCAGATGGAAGCGAAGGAAACTTCCTGCAAATGCAAAGACGCACAGCAACATGAGGTAAGCAGTTCACTTCTTCTCGCGATTAGTTTAGTTATTCAACCAATGCAGTACATGAAGTACAGTACGTCTCTAAAGCCGATGCGATGGGTTTAGTTCAGTTCACCATGAGTAAAATTGCAGTCCGATAGCTCGATTATGCAGTACAGTTGTATAGGTTGACCTTGAATAATGATGCAGTGTGGTTGCTTCAGTTCGCCCTGCGCGATAGATAGATAGTGGGGTCACGGATGTCACGGACTCGCCTACGCATGCGACACCGTGGCACGCCGCGTCGTCGCCTGCTCCGGCTCGTTCCTAGCTCGGCCTCGCGCTAACGCGGCAGTGCGCTTGGTTGACAGGCGCAGTGCGGTCATTTTGTTTCCCCCCCACCAACCTGAACAACCCCCCACCCAGCCCTAAGATAGATAGTGGGGTCACGGATGTCACGGACTCGCCTACGCATGCGATGCCGCGGCACGCCGCGTCGTCGCCTGCTCCGGCTCGTTCCTGGCTCGGCCTCGCCGGGGGGTGGGGAAGGGGGGTCCCAACCCCCCTCCCCCACCCCTGGCACGGCCTCGCTCTAACGCGGCAGTGCGCTTGGTTGACAGGCGCAGTGCGGTCATTCTTTTTCCCCCTACCAACCTGAACAACCCCCTACCCACCCCTAAGACAGATAGTGGGGTCACGGATGTCACGGACTCGCCTACGCATGCGAAGCCGCAGCACGCCGCGTCGTCGCCTGCTCTGGCTCGTTCCTGGCTCGGACTCGCCGGGGGTGGGGGGGTCCCGACGCCCCCTCCACCACCTCCTGCTCGGTCTCGCGCTAACGCAGCAATGCGCTTGGTTGACAGGCGCAGTGCGGTCATTCTATTCCCCCCACCAACCTGAACAACCCCCCACCCACCCCTAAGATAGATAGTGGGGTCACGGATGTCATGGACTCGCCTACGCTTGCGACGCCGCGGCACACCGCGTCGTCGCCTGCTCTGGCTCGTTCCTGGCTCGTCCTCGCCGGGGGTGGGGGAGGGGGGGGTCCCGACCCCCCACCCCCGGCTCAGCCTCGCGCTAACGCGACAGTGCAGAGCTACTCTGGTTCGTTCCTGGCTCGGCACAATACCGTTCATTTTTTATTCCCAAACCGATGCTTGATTAAATAAATGTTTTCCAAAAAAATTATTTCCCACGCAACGCTCATTAAAAAACAGGAAATCAAAAAATATGAGGAGGGACTGCAGTTCAGTTATATACAGAAATGAAGTGCGGTTCAGAAAACAACACGGAAATGTAGTGCCATTCCTTTAGTTTTTTCACATAAAAACTAAAGATGAAAAAAGAGATAGCAACAACAGCACTGCTGTTGCATGTAGAACACACGTTGACGAACTGGATTTCACATAAAAAATCATGTACGTAAATAAAATACACCTAGTTTCATCAAAGTACTGCTGCAAAAAACAGACGCTACACATGCCATAAAAAGTAGCCTTCATACACATTATTTGCACAAACATGATCTACCTTTAGACAGCACACGGTACACACCCTAAAAACTAGCTTTCGTCTAAATCATAAACATGGCTATGCCTAAGACTGTTACTGCGAACGCTACTGTGACTGGGAAGAAAGCCCAAGGCTATTGATGAGCTCGCGGAGCTCAGGCGGCATGTCTTCAACGCACAACATGTTGGAAGGATGGAAAATCAGCTCGTAAAGGTACTCCGCCTTCCAATCTTCGACAGCAGCCTGAAAAAATTGAAAATTCAGATAAATGATTAAAGGACATGATGTAAAACAAAAATTAAAACATAAAGAAAAAAACACTAACAAAAAGGAGAAACAGAAAAGTATTACATCGCATTTAGAAAAAAATTCGACCATGCGCATGCCGTCAAACTGCTGCGACATTCTCAGAACATAGAATCCACACTTATTTGCCCCCTATTCTGGCGTGGTCAGGGAGCTTCTTCGAGTTATACAACTTTTCACCATAAACCCTCTTCAACAATAGAGTCATCCTCGTCATGTGGCAAAGGAAAAAGGCGGCCACAAAACCAAAAACACACGTTACAAATCAAAAAACAAAGGTAAAAAAACAGAGAAGTTATATTAATAAGTTATTTCTATTCAGACGATGCAACTATATGTTCTCCACACAATCTGAATGGTCCCTCTTTTAATGCATGCAAGCCCATCTACAAAATGGTTTTATCACTCTTTTAGTCAGGTAGGTGGTGGCAGAACATGAAGTTCTGTGTCACAGATGTTGCAGTGCACTGTACTAGCAAGTGCAGTGCTATGAGTAGTAACAACGTAGTCATGATTGGTTTATCACCCTTATAGCCAGGCTGGTGGTGCGAGAAATGCAGTTCTATGTTACAGATACTTCAGTCCACTGTATTAGCAAGTGCAGTGCTATGAGTATTAACAATGTAGTTAGAATAGTCAAAACTTTTCCATACCAATTCAGTGCAGTCTGCGTGGTACTCAGACCTGAGCCACTTTGTCTCCTCATCAGGATGGCCAGTGTACCGCCTCGTGTCATGGATATCAATGGTCTCGCGATGGCGGTTCATCGTGTATAGGCTGTAATGTCCATCCTTAAAGCGCAGAATCAAAGTCTGTCGGGGGGAGATACATACGGGAAGGGACAACAAAAAGAAAATCAATGAAGTTCATTCCACACATAGCACTAGGGCCACTGCTGAAAAATAACTATAAAGGAAATGGAACAAGGAAGAAGAAGAAAATGATGGAAACAGTGGCCTTACTAGTTTTGCGTCGAGCAGGTTATCATCACCAACAAAAAACTTGAACTGATTAGCCGCATCATCTAAAATAAATGGGCTATGCACAACCGGCAACACAGGGTATCCTTCTTCATTTTTCTTCACAACAGTTTCCATTTGAAGAACATACTGCATAGAAAAAAGAATAAAATGAGACATGCAAAAAAAATGCATGCACGCACATACATCAAAAATTCAGTATGAAAGAAAAAAATGCACAAAAGCAAAAAAAGATGACAACATACACATTTACCGTGATGAATAAAGGTGAAAGTAGCACACGTTCGCCATAACGATAAACTAAACTCATCTCAGGATCTTGCTTCCAGTAATTAATGACAAAATCCATGAGATACGAGTCCAAGAAAGCTCCTTTGCCAAATGTGTGAAACATATAGTCAACACTGATTTTCATGGGGATGATGTGGGCTGCCATCCCGTCGACGATGCGGAACGAGACGCATCCCGAGTGCTGGTTCACCGCGGACGTCCGCAAGTTGTAGAAGATGCGGAAGAGCGCCACCGAGGGCATGACGCCCAAGAAGCCCTCGCAGAGATAGGCGAAGATGGCGAGGAGGAGGACGGAGTTGGGTTGAAGATGGAGAGCATGGATCTGGTAGTGGACGAGGATGGCACAGAAGAAGTCAGAGAAGGAAGGTACCAGGCTGGCAAAGATGGTGTGGAGGAAGAAGGGGAAGGTCATCGCCCCCAAGTCATGGGCCGCACGCGAGGCCAGCCAGGTCTTCATGGCCTTCCACTCGTTGTGGTCGCAGGCGGTCATGGGGCGAACCTTGTCTAGCCCCTCTTCGCTGAGGATGTTGGACCTCAACAGGGCCGGCTCCAAATTCGCCGCAGCCGCAGTCAAAGCCGCCGCCATGCCCTTCTTGCCGGCGGGAGCCATGGATGCACGAAAAGCATGGCAGTGAGAGAAGGGTCGCAAGGAGCACGGCACAAGGGAGGTGAAATTGAGCAGAGGGAGGCAATGATGATGCCGCGCCCTGCGCTGGTCTGTTTTATGGCAGGGCGGGCGGTTACCCAAGCGTCGTGGGGGAAGTGGGGGCGACCACGTCCTGTCGTGCCGCCATGCATCCCGACCTGGGCCCGGCAGTCTACTTAGGCCCCGCACCGTTTCATTCCCAACGAGCGGAAACATGCGCGTCGCGGGCCCGGGGGCTACTGTCGGCCCAGTGGAAACCAGGGTACCATGGGCTGTCTGCCTGCGGACCAGGAAGTGACACCTGTCGACGAACTCAAGAGGCGGCCCAGCCACGGGTGCCGTGAAGCAAGATGCCTCGCGAGGCTCCAGCCTCACGAGGGCCCTCTCCACAAGGGGAGGTGCTACCGAAGACAACCTTCCGTGGCAGGCAGCCTTGCGAGGACCCCTCACGAGGCGGCTTCCCGTGAGGCCCTCCGCGCGGGGGAGCTGCGTGACGCCGGTCGCGCGGCTGCGTGCCCACCATGTGGGTGATGCACCCGCACAAGACGACAGCGACAGGGGCCGCGCCAGCAGGCGCGGTCGGGGGCAGTTTCCTTTTTGGTGATAAAGGAGCAGCTGCAGCTGCCTCCCCCAAAGCAAGTCCCAAAGCTTGCCACTTTGGTGTAAGAATACCACGATGACGAGGAGCGCTAGGGCAGATGTCATCGCCGAGCCCACCAGCGCATCATGGATGGCTTCTTTGCAGACGAAGACTGCTTTTGCCAGAATAAGATTGAGCGCCTGTCCCCCTTTGAATGGCCGCTGTGTGACAACCCTTCCCGCCAATATTTTCGGGGGAAGAGGACTAAGGTGGCTATATAAGGGGCAGAGTTGCTGCCTTAGAAAGGGGACGATCCCACCTTCGTCTACCTTGTAACTCCTGGGCACTATACTCACAGGAATCCCACCAAGCAGGAGTAGGGTTTTACACCGCACGGTGGCCCGAACCTGGGTAGCTCCTCATGTCCCCGCCGAGCCCTGTGTGTGTGTGTGTGCGCGCTCCTGTCGTGCTCCGCTCGCCGTAGTCGTGACACGGTCATCGTCCAGTCATTAGATAGCAAGCAGGCCCCCAGTGTTCGAACCAGGGATCCCGGAGCCCCTATTGCGACAGTACTATATTCAAAATTGATTTAAAACAGTAAGGCATTTCAAATCATGTTCTACATATGGAAGTTGCACGTCTTCCATAGCTTTCCAATGGCGTATCACACGCCTCATTTTGACAAATGGATAAAAAACTACAGTGAACACCATACCGAAAAAACGCAAAATTTGAAAAACAGAGTTTTCGTGTTTGGGTAAATTTGTAACTGCTCCTAAACCATAAGGAATTAGAGAGAGTATTCTATATGTAAAAGTTGCACCTAGACTATATCTTTCCAACAGCGTATCATTTGCATCATTCCAGCGAGCGATTTGAAAAAAAATATATATGAAAATACGCTCGTGCCACTCGTCGGGCGCCATACGATTTTCGAAACTGCTCTTAAACCGCGAGGAATCTCGAAAAGTGTTCAACACGGCGAAGTTGCGCCCAATCCATAGCTTTACAATGGTATATCACATGCCTCGTTCTGACAAATGTTTTAAAAATTGGATCAAAACAATATCAAAAAAATCGCGTGCTGTTTTTTGCGACGAGAAGTTCACTCGTCTCGGTATTGTAGTACTCTAGCTTCAGAAGTGCAGTGCACTCGCGTTGAGCGTGTAGTTCAGAAGTGTGTGCAGAATATTATTCTGCTAATATTAGCCGAATAGACCGGCTGTGTGTTTGTGTGTGTGTGTGTGTATGGAGGGGGATTCGCCTATTATCGACATGGTAATAGCTTAGTCTTCTTATCGATCAACATTACATAACTAATTGGACTAATTGCCACGGGAGACTACACTAGACTTGCCGGCGCTTGCAGACACTTCGGACTCGCGGGCGTCAGCATGGTTGTTGGCCACCCTTTTTGTGTTGCGAGCATCCTACTACACCGACCAAGCGAAACCAATAGTGACCAACCCACTTTACACAAGGCCCGACCAGAGCAGTAAGTGGGCACAAAAGAGAAATTCTTTCCCACGGTCCCGTGGTTCCCACTGGCTAGAATCGTTCAATCCGGAGGTGCCTTGCCTGTCTGGCCTCTTGCCGTTGCTTTTCCTAGTCGGCTAGCCAGTTGGATGTCCACCTGACTTTTGAATGGTGCGGGGCCTGTCCGGTTTTGGTTCCCTCTTGTTGTTGTAGTACTGAGTGGGTGTCGGGTTGCCCTGTAGGGTGGGTCCACCAGTTGGTCTTGTTCCAATCTAGAGGGATTTTCTTATTCGGCCTCTCACCCTTGCTGGTCCTAGCCGTCTAGCACAACCCGGGATGTCTAATCGCCTTTCTATCGCCGTGGGATGTAGCCGGTTTGAGTATTCCTTTGCCTCTGCCGTGCCGAGTGGGTGTCGGCTGTCGCATAGCAACATCAACCCGAGTAGGAGTATGTGCCTCGTCGGTGGTTTTCAACCGTTGTCTGCTCGGACATTAGTCGGTGTGTGATGGAATGGCATGCCACTTCTCTTGGCCTGTTGTTTTCGATCGTTTCATCATTGAACCTCGGTCGGGTTTTTCTGTGTCATCTTCTCGTCCTCATGCTCTTGGCGGTTCCATTTGACTTGCTGGTAGGCCCAATTGTTGTGCCCCACATCCACCAAGTGGGAAGGCAATTCATGCCTTGATGGCCAAGCACCTTGGAGCCCATGTATCTTGGAGGCCAAGCACCTCATGAGAGAAGGTACCAAGCACCTTAAAACACCTAGAGCTGTCTGCGGAGGGGCATTGCCTACCTAGCCTCCTACACATGTCCAGCTACGTGTGTGGTGTGCCTTTCCGGATTTTGGTGGTCGGATAGTCGGTTACATGATACTTACAAACCAATTCGAACATGACTTGAAATGAAAAGTGTCAATAGAATGGACCCCATCTCCACTTTGACGAGCTTCCTGGTGACGGAGAGAGACAACAACATGAAAGTGGTTTAAGTGACAAAAAAAGATTAATGTTTGACGGGAAGAACATAAGCTATAATAAGTACCTCATATAAACAAGTGTAGCCTCTCTAAACCTTTCAGAGAAGATTATATAATCAGATCAACAAATTCTTCAGTACCTGATGGGATGCAACATTTTCTAATGAAGATACAGAAATATAATGTATCCAACCGGGTCTTCGAATGCACCCTCAACACCATAAATAGTCTAGCCCTTCTACTTCTTCTTGGATACCAAAGCGCCATCATACTCACGAGGACGCTTCTTGCCACTGACCGTCTGCTTCTCGTCGCCACCTTCGTCATCATCGTTGTCGCGATCGAGGTCATCCCAGACATCCTCATCCTCCTCGTTCTCATCATCCTCGTCCTCCTCGTCGTTGTATTCTTCATGGTCATCCGAGCGCTCCTCGTCCCTCCGAGGCAACACCGAGTAAATGGTGTCCCACTTCTCCACTGGGAGCCAGTCATGGGCAATGAAAACACAAACGGTAGAAAACAGGGGCAGATGCAAATCAGTTAAGGAAAGAGTGAAATGAATAGTAAGAAGAGAAGGAACGAACCTTAGTCAGTCGAAGAATAGACGGCTCGGTGGTGGGAAAGGCAGTGGATGAAGCAGATGGCAGCGACTTCAGCCTCCTCCCTGGCCTTTCCCCAACGAAACGGGAAACAGCCATCGGCCGCCCTGGCTTCCCACCGCCATCACCTACTTTGAGCGGGTAGCAACAGACATCTAGACAATAGACGCCGCACTCACAACGACAATGACGATGACCGTCAATGAAGCTCACGAAGGGAGCAAAGCGAGAGGAAGCTTGCGTGCCTCAGCAAGAAGAAAACGATATCACAACAAGAAGAAAACGATATGGGAGGCCATGCGAGACAACAAAACACACGAAGCGCTATCATAGATCCACCGGGCAGGGCAACCGATGTTAAATGTCTCATCCCATGCTAGCTAGCCAGGTCGCACGATAGGAAGGGTCCGGGCAGGCCAAGCCACTCCATAGCCGGGAAGGCCACCCATCCCACGCCAGCCGGCTAGGGGAACGTAGCGTTGGCCACCCGGCCAGTTGCCATCACAGGAGCCCACGCGAGACCAGCTGCTGCGACCGAATAGTCTCGGCTGGTCCAACCGAAACGGACTGGCGGGGGGTGGGGGCGTCGCGCGAGCTGGCACAGATGATCACACCGCATGCACCGCACATACCGACTATAGCGACCGAACTAGCCTCACGGGGGCAAAGACACCGACATGTGGGTCTAGCTAGTCCATCGCATGCGGGCATGGGAGCGACGCAAACCTTCACGCGACGGTGGACCCGGCAGCACCCGCTGTCAGCCCAACAGGAACCAGGGTACCACATGCCTACAGACCTAAGGCTTGATAGTAGCCCCAAGGGCATGGCCTCACCCAAAACAACACGACTCAAGGTTTGACCCCTCCAAGAATTCGGAGAATGGGCCGCCTGAGCTCGATTCACAGCACTCCACAGGCTTCTCGGCTCCGGGAAGAGCCTCCCGGGGCCCCAGGAAGCACCTCCCTTGGCATGACCTGCCTCCGCGAAGGCAGCGGGAATCCCGTTGTCAGAAGCATTAAGTGCGGCCCATCCCCCTTTCACTACTGCTGGCGTTAGCAGCTGTGAGGGGACGCATCGGGGGTGTCTGTAGGGTAACGCAGCAGAAAACAAAAATTTCCGGAACTGCGAGCACGCCCAGGACCACTATGGAGACTGCATACAAGGTTTGATCTTTTCGTTACTGACTCGTAGCGCAGCGGAAGTAGAGTCGATGACGATCGGCGGTGCAGATCCCCGCAGCTAGGATTTTACAACCTCCCAACCGCGAGGATGTTCTCCCTCGTCTGCCCCTCGGAAAGCCCTCCGGGAGGCAGTCGGACAGTCCCTCGGACGGTGTCACGGACAGCCCTTCGGGAGGACGCTCAAAACTCGGACGGTCACTCGGACAGCCCTTCGGGAGGACACTCGAAACTCGGACGGTCACTCGGACAGCCCTTCGGGAGGACACTCGAAACTCGGATGGTCACTCAGACAGCCCTTCGGGAGGCACTCTCGAACAGCCCCTCGGGCAAAAAGATCGAACCTACGACCTCTCTACGGGGTTGCACACATACGGTGTCATCTATCCGGCAGGGCTTCACCGTCCAGAACTAGTTCCCACCGGAACCCAGATAGCCTTTCGGCTCTATGAAACTATTTCGCGGGGAGGGAGAGAGAAGCCAGATCATTGCAATGGCATGTGTATGTGAGAAAGAGTGAGTGTGGAGAGTGCCTCTCCACCTCTATTTATAGGAAAACCCAAGGGGTAGGGTGGCTCCCAAAATACCAAAATGCCCTCAGATATTTTCACACTATTCATAATAGTGTTTCCACTATTCATGAGATATTTTCTCCCAACAATGTTTCCACAATTCATAATAGTGTTTCCACTATTCGTGAGATATTTTCTCCCAATAGTGTTTCCACTATTCATAATAGTGTTTCCACTATTCGTGAGATATTTTCTCCGACCGTTAAATCCGGAAATATTTCTGTAGGTCTTAGAACATTTCCAGTACCCACTAAAATAATTTTGGACGCGTTCCGAAACAATTCCGGATTAGTGATTTTCATCTGCGAAAAGCAACCAAAGCGCTTCCGGCAGCTCCGAAACATTTCCGGGTTTTTTCTCCGAAAAAATCCCAGAAGTTTCGATAACAAATCTGGCACCCTCCAAGAATTTCCAGGCGTGAGCCGAAACCAATTTGACCTAATGGTATACCCTGAAACAACTTTTCAGTTTTACCGAAACTATTCCGGTGTTCTCTCTTCGGAACTTTTCCTTTCTCTCCGAAACTTTTTCGGTGACTTTCTCTCAGACTCCCTGTCTAGTATTCAGCAGATAGATGACCCTTAAGCATGTGACCCTATAGGTTCGATGAAGTATAGACATGACCGGAACACTTTCCGATCAATGATCAACATCGGAGCCGTGGACACCCATATTGACCCCTATACCCACACGAATAAATATTCGAGTGAACCTCCAGTTGCTGTGTGCTATTCCTGTTGCTTCGCGATATGTTACAAACACCCGAGGTGAGACTTATCGGCATCCCCGTGGATCAACAACTTGTCCACTATGCCAGTTTCCTCGTTACCGGTTTTGTTCTCTTTTCTTGTTCCCGTGTTCCGGCATCCCTGTGATCAAATCACATTGTGTCTGACCAGACGATGGTGGATACCGTAACACCGAGAGGGCCCAGAGATATCTCTCCATCGTCGGAGGAGCAAATCCCAATCTTGAGCTATCAAGTTACTTGACATACTTTTCCATGAACCCGTAAGCCGCCGTAATAGCCACCCATTTACGGATGACGTTTAACAAACCCCAAAGTTCATGAAGCAAGCATGAAGAAACTCGATACTCTCATGGTCTAAGGAATTATGAAAACATTAACTTTCTCTGTGTTATTAACCATTAACTTGTGACGAATGTATCTCATAGCATAACATCAATTCGGGTCGATTCAACCACAAGGTTCTACTAACATTGTGCCCTCAAAGTTGCTGGCATAGTCATGCCCATGATTAGGAAAACAGAACCACCATGCAATACTTGAGCTAGTCTTAGAGGCCAGACTAGGAATACATTTTACCGTTTATTATTCCACACGTGCATATGAGTCTTCCTCCGAGCCTCGTGGTTATTGTAGACTCGAGAACCATAGCAATTATAGCACGGATTATAAACTTAATTACGAACATGGGGATAAATAATAACATTTATTATTGCCTCTAGGGCATATCTCCTACAGACTCCCACTTTCACTAGAGTCAATAATCTAGCCAATGCTAAAACACTTTACAGCTATGGCATACCGGTGTAAAATATGCTTCGCTTGTGGTATAGCCTGATGTCCAACGGATCTGACAACTTCAGTTCCGTGTGTATCTTTGCATATCCTCGCGTTTTCACGTTTTCACAAAATTCATATTTTGTGTGGACTTGGCTTAGTATATATGTGAATCACTGGTCGAACCTTGATTCCTCAGACTGAGCTATGGAGCGACTATCTACAATAGTGTCACATTGACCAAAGCCTTCTTGGAACCATACTAAGTTCATGAATGAACTATATGATTCAACATCTTCTTAGTCGCTTCCAAAGCATCAACATACTTAGCCTTTGTTATAGAAATCGCCATAGTAACTTGTTTGGAACAATTTCCAACTACCGTGCCACCATATTGTGTATACACAATACCCTTAACTTAAATCGAAAATCGAATGGAGCATTGATGAAGACTGTATCGATGTAATTACTTACAACGAGCACTTCATAATCTCTGCTTGCGAGAAAACATGTCATCAGTGCTACTTTAGTACTTAATGACATTTTTCACTGTTGTCCCATGATCAGTACTTTGATCACTTTGGTATCTATACTCGCAACATCTTTGGGAGTATCGGACATATCTGTTTGTTTTACATACCATGGAATACATGATTAATCCAAACACAAGAGTGTGTGGAATCTCCATCATGTATTTTGCTCATCAGTGTTTTGGGACACCGAGTCTTGCAAAAACCTTTTCCATGTGACTTCGGCAAGAATCACTCCTTAGCATTTTAATGCTAAACTTTTTTAGCATCTTGTCAATAAGTATTTTTGGATTTAGCTCTATCAGGCAATTTTATCTCGTAGATAAATATGCCTAATACCGAGGCTACCTAGCCTAAGCACTTCATCGAAAACTATTTTCAATGAAGTCCTAATTCGTGTCAAGAAATTTATATTATTTCCAATCAACAATGTGTCAAGCACACAAGGTTTTTAGAAATATTATTATGCTCCCACTTACTTTCTTGAAACCACAAGCATCTTCGTTATCCATTGATGAAATCAAACTCTTTTGACTATTTCATCAAAAACGAAGATTCCAACTCCATTTTGCTCTCTTCTGCCCATTGCTGGAACATTTATTATTGCCTCTAGGGCATATCTCCTACAGTGTCCACACCGTATGGGCTCCGGCAAGGCACACCACTCGCCTGGGTCATCTACAGTGGCTCTTGAAGATTCACCTGCCCTGCACGCGACTACTGGAACAGTGTCCGGCAACCACCTACTTTGTACGGGTGAAGACGCAGCCGATTACCCGTCAAGCAATATGCTGCTCCAGCAGCCATCATTCCTGCACAGATAGGCCTGCCACAAGCAACCATGCCATGCCGGTACAAGCTACACTAGCCTTTCCTTTGTTTATATCGGGCCAATGAGAGCCTCCGAGTGGAGAGAGGAGCCCACGAAGTAGTATAAATAGGGGAAGGCTGCGGCCTTGAAAGGCAACTGATTCACTCGCAACTCAACACAAGCATTGTAGCCAACTCCCAGAGGAATATCATTCTAGAGTAGGAGTAGGGTATTACACCAACATGGTGGCCTGAACCTGGGTAGTTCTTGTGTGTTCTACGTTCTGTTCTTCTCATTCCGGCGATCGATGATTTAGGAAACTGGTGCGTTCAGCCCCTGGCCAAACTCACAAAGGGTTGTAGCTAGCAACCCATTGTCCGGTTCTTAGACATCGACATTTGGCGCGCCAGGTAGGGGACTGAGGTGCCTCTGCCTTCCTCGGTCCGCAACAACTCCATCGTCGGACACCCTCCCCCTGCTCCATGCAACAGCCTCGGCCATGGCATCTCGGACGTCCAAGGCATCTCGTACGTCCAAGGCATCCCATGCCCCGGTAAAGGGCTAGAGCACACGGACCGAATCGTGTCATCAGCGCCAGGATGCTCGGGAGGATGGGCATTAGACGGCGCTGCCTCTTCCTCCATCCCCCGTCTTCTCGCGGAATGAAGATAGCGCCTCACACCAAGACCGTGGCCACGATGCGGAAAACGGCACCGGCGGCGGGCTCGTTGATGACCCACAAGTATAGGGGGTCAATCATAGTCCTTTCGATAAGTAAGGGTGTCGAACCCAATGAGGAGCAGAAGGAAATGACAAGCGGTTTTCAGCAAGGTATTCTCTGCAAGTGCTGTAAGTAGTAATAACAGATAGTTTTGTAGCATGGTGATTCATAACAACTGACAATTAACAATAGTAACAAGAGTGCAGCAAGGTGGCCTAATCCTTTTTATATCAAAGGTAAAGCCGAAATTACTTCTTATAGTGATCAAAGCGTTCTCGAGGACACATGGGAATTCTCGTCTAGTCACGTTCATCATGTTTAGTTGATTCGCGTTCACTACTTTGATAATTTGATATGTGGGTGGACCGGTGCTAGGGTCCTGTTCTTACTTGAACAAGAAACCCTCTTATGATTACCCCCTCTCGCAAGCATCTGCAACTACGAAAGAAGAATTAAGATAAATCTAACCATAGCATGAAACATATGGATCCAAATCAGCCCATTACGAAATAATGCTTAAACTAGGGTTTAAGCTTCTGTCACTCTCGCAACCCATCATCTACTTATTACTCCCCAATGCTTTCCCCTAGGCCCAAATATAGTGAAGTGTCATCTAGTCGACGTTCACATGACACCACTAGAGGAAGAACAACATACATATCATCAAAATATTGAACGAATACCAACTTCACATGATTACTTATAACAAGACTTCTCCCATGTCCTCAAGAACAAAAGTAAATACTCACAAATCATATTCATGTTCAAGATCAGAGGGGTATTGTATATGATTAAGGATCTGAACATATAATCTTCCACCAAATAAACCAACTAGCATCAACTACAAGATGTAATCAACACTACTAGCAACCCATAGGTACCAATCTGAGGTTTTGAGACAAAGATTGAATAGAAGAGATGAACTAGGGTTTGAGAGGAGATGGTGCTGGTGGAGATGTTGATGAAGATTGGTCCTCCCACGAGGGAGGGAACATTGGTGATGTTGATGGCTTCGATTTCCCCCTCCCGATGGGAAGTATTCCCGGCGGAATCGCTCCGTCGGAGAGCAAAAGTGCTCCTGCCCTGGTTTTGCCTCGAGACGGCAACGCTTCATCCTGAAAATCTTCCTCTTATTTTTTTTCTAGGGAAAAAGGCTTCATATAGTAGAAGGAGGGCACCGGTGGGCATCTGTGGGGCCCACAAGACATCAGGGCGCGCCCTTGGGGGGTGGGCGTGCCCTGTTGTCTTATGGACAGCAGGTCGCCCCCCTCCAGTAGTTCTTCGTTCCAGTATTTTTTATATATTCAATAAAAAACTCCATGAAATTTTAGGTCATTTGGAGCTCCGTAGAATAGCTATCTCTGTTGTAGCGCATTTAGGTCTAGAATTCCAGATGCCGGTAATTTCCCTCTTCATGTAGATCTTGCAAATTAAGAGAGAAAAGGCATTAGAATTGCATCATAAAGTGAAATAATGACCAAAAACATTATAAATAACAGTAGGAAAACATGATGCAAAATGGACGTATCAACTCCCCCAAGCTTAGACCCCGCTTGTCCTCAAGCGAAAGCCGAACTCGACAATAATGACCACATGTTTAGAGAGAGAGGTGTCGATAAAACAAAATAGGGACATGGAAGTCTCATGATCATTATCATAACAGCAATTATTCGTCATATAACTTCTCATAATCAAGTAAAAAATCATCCACGATATTGAAGTATGAAGCATAAAATTTCTTGAAAACAAACAAACTGTGTTCTTAGTCATTGAAACAATTACAATCCATCATATTTCCAGGAAGAGTCTATGTAAGAGCTTTTGTTTTAGCAAGTCCCATATACTCAACTATCATATAGTCTTCTATGATTGCTAACACTGAAAGCATATTTTTGGAACAAATGCTTCCGTCGGACACATAGGAAGATGGGGGTTTATTGTTTTCATCTCCCAACTCATTTACCTCTAGGATAATGTCAACAATAATAACTCATGATTACCTACATCCAACTGGATATATGTGCATGGATCTTTCCCCACCACATGATGCTTGCCAAGTGGAGAATAATTGAGTATGGAATATGGATGAACATTATTGACTCTTGCATGAAAGTAAAAACTGAAAAGTAAAAGATAGGCCCTTCGCAGAGCGAAGCAGAGGTTGTCATGTGCTTTTGCATTGGGATGTGCAAGCTCTTAATGTAAAGGAATGTCACTTTATATTGCCCCTTGTGATAGCAACCTTTATTATGCAGTCCGTCGTTTTTATTTCTTTACCATCACAAGTTTGTACAAAGCTTATTTTCCCTTACAATAAAAGATCAAACATATTTAGGAGCAATTTTTATTTATTTTTGCACCGATGCCAACATACTTGAAGGATATTATTCAATCCATAGGTAGATATGGTGGACTCTCATGGCAAGAAACTGGGTCCATGACAATATAACTTCTATGTGAATATAACTTCTATGTGAATATAAGCAAACATAACTTCTATGTGAATATAACTGGATCCATGACAATATAACTTCTATGTGAATATAAGCAAACATAACTCATTACGTTGTGTTCCTTGTCCAACATCAACTATTTGGCCAAACTAAAAATATTTGATGGGGGCTCACAATCATAAAAGATGTCCAAGATAGTGTATTTATATGTGAATCCTCTCTTCCTTTATTAATCTTTCACGAATTGCATCAATGACCAATACTATGTTTGTTCATCTCCAATAAATTTTATCAACTATACTTCTTCTATGTGAAGTCATTACTCCCCATGGGATTAGCATATGATCTTTTATTATTTTCATTGCTAAGATTGAAACAAAGAAGTAAAGTATCCAAACACAAACTACTCTTTATTATATAACTCTCACACACGATTACATAGATAGATAGATCAAAAAACAAGCACTCAAAACTAATTCATGCTAATACTTTATTCTTCTAAATCACGAAATACTAAAGATCGAACTAAGATAGATAATGATGATAAAAGTGATGATGATACGATACCGGGGCACGTCCCCCAAGCTTGGAGCAAGCCAAGGGTGGCGCCCATACCCGTGTAATCAAGTTTCCTTCTTTGGTGATGGTGGTGATGAAGAGGTAGGCTTATTCTCCACAATATTAAGCAAGATATCCTTCAAACTCTGAATTTCCAAAAGCAAGTGTTGGTTCATGGTGGCGTTCTTTTCAACTTCCACCATAATATGTTTGTTCTCCCGCCACCATGTGCTCTTTCCTGCATCACTTTCACTTGGATGGGAAATATCCCAATTGGAAGGTCTGTCCATACGAGGGGTGTTTTAAAACCCGTAATTGTGAATCAAATTATGAAAATTATTCCCATGTAAGCAGCTTAGGGGCCTTCTTGGGGCAGGCCCCTCTTGTACCTCATGATTCTGCTGATCCCTCATTGTCCTCATGGCCTGATCAGAGCTTGGAGTGGTGGAGATGCCAGTGAGGGTGTCTCACTCTGAAGCGGTTGGTTGTACTTCCATAGAATCCCCAGAGCCTTCATCCATCGTAACTTCCCTGATAAGTTCCCTCTCCAGCTCTATCTACAGCAACCAAGCATCGTCCCCCATGTTGTTGGAGGCAGAGAAGGACATGATGCCAGGGGCTCGAAACCTGACAGAAAAATAGCCCGAAACAAGAACAGAAGAGAAACTTGCGATGCGGTGGTCAAAACATCTGGGAGTATATATAATGATTTTTTATCTTGCAAAAGAAGTATATGGGAAGAAAACAGAGTTGGGAAGGCACACGAGGGGCCCACAAGACATCATGGCGCACCCATGGGTGAGGCGCGCCCTGTTGTCTTGTGGCCTCCTCGTGGGCCCTCTCGGTTGTTTCTTATTTTCTAATTTTCATAATATTCCAAAATGGACAAAAAAATAATTTTATGGAATTTTTGGAGTCAGTTTACTTACCGTATCACATACCTACTCTTTTTGAGGATTCTGGAGCGTTCCAGAAGGCCTCTTTTAGATGTTCCTCTGGCGTAATTGTTTGAATAATACTGGTTTCAACATTAATGGGCATACCTGCAATATAATGTTTAATTCTTTGCCCATTAACCACCTTCGGATTAGTGCCCTCGGCATTATTAATCTTGATAGCTCTGAACGATAAACTTCTCCGGCGATGTACGGTCCTTCCCATTTGGAGAGAAGTTTTCCTACAAAGAATCTAAAATGAGAATTGTATAATAGAACTTGATCACCAATTTTAAATTCTCATTTTTGAATTCTTTTATCATGCTATATTTTAACCTTTTCATTAAATAACTTGGCATTTTCATCAGCTTGTGTTCTCCACTCATCTAGAGAGCTAATGTCAAACAACCTCTTTTCGCCGGCAAGTTTGAAATCATAGTTGAGTTCTTTAATTGCCCAATAAGCTTTATGTTCTAATTCAAGAGGTAAATGACATGCTTTTCCATAAACCATTTTATATGGGGACATACCTATAGGGTTTCTATAAGCAGTTCTATATGCCCACAATGCATCATCAAGTTTCTTGGACCAATTATTCCTAGAACGGTTAACGGTCTTTTGCAAAATCAACTTTATTTCTCTATTACTCAATTCAACTTGACCACTAGACTGAGGGTGATAAGGTGATGCAATTCTATGGTTGACATCATATTAGCTAAGATCTTACGAAATGCACCATGAATAAAATGTGAGCCACCGTCAGTCATTAAATATCTAGGGACTCCAAACCTCGGAAAGATGACCTCTTTAAGCATTTTAATAAATGTGTGGTGATTAACACTGCTAGTTGGAATAGCTTCTACCCACTTAGTAACATAATCAACAACAACTAAAATATGAGTGTATCCATTAGATGAAGGAAAAGGTCCCATATAATTAAAGCCCCAAACGTCAAATGGTTCAATAACAAGTGAATAATTCATAGGAATTTCTTGACATTTACCAATATTGCCAATTCTTTGACATTCATCACAAGAGAGGACAAACTTACGTGCATCCTTGAAGAGAGTAGGTCAGTAAAAACCAAATTGTAATACCTTATGTGCAGTTCTGTCACCCAGGTGGTGCCCTCCATATGCCTTGGAATGACACTTCCGTAGGATTTATTCCTGTCATGCTCAGGTACACAACGCCTAATAACACCATCTACTCCTTCTTTATATAAATGTGGATCATCCCAAAAGTAATGTCTTAAATCAAAGAAGAACTTTTTCTTTTGTTGATATGTGTAACTAGGTGGTATATATTTGGCAACAATGAAATTAGCATAGTCTGCATACCAAGGATTATTGTGTGAAGTAGAAGCATTTATAACAGCTAATTGTTCATCAGGGGAACTATCATCAATAGGCAGTGGGTCATCAAGAACATTTTCCATTCTAGACAAATTATCTCCTACGGGATTTTCAGCTCCCTTTCTATCAACAATATGCAAATCAAATTCTTGTAACAAAAGAACCCACCTAATCAATCTAGGTTTAGCATCTTTCTTTTTCATAAGATATTTAGTAGTTGCATGATCAGTGTGAATAGTAACTTTAGAGTTAACAATATAAGGTCTGAATTTATCACATGCAACCACAACTGCTAAAAATTCGTTCTCAGTAGTAGCATAATTCCTTTGAGCACTATCCGAGGTCTTACTAGCATATTGAATAACATTTAGTTTCTTATCAACTCTTTGACCTAGAACAGCACCAATAGCATAATCACTAGCATCACACATAATTTCAAAGGTTAGGTTCCAATCAGGTGGTCGAACAATAGGTGCAGAAATTAAGGCTTTCTTAAATTTTTCAAAGGCTTCTACACAATCATGATCAAAAACAATTGGAACCTACCCTTTGAAAGGTAGCAGGTGCATTACATAGACCAAAAGGCATACGTCTATAAGCATAAGTTCCATCAGGATAGGTAAAAGTGGTTTTCTCTTAATCTTCTTGTGATATAGGTATTTGAGAAAAACAAGAGTATCCATCTACAAAGCAAAAATGTGTGTGCTTAGACAACATTTCTAACATTTGATCTATAAAAGGCAACTGGTAATGATCTTTTCTAGTAGCTTTGTTTAATTTTCTAAAATCCATCACCATCCTATAACCGGTTACAATTCTTTGTGGGATAAGTTCATTTTTATCATTAGGAACAACAGTAATGCCTCCTTTCTTAGGAACACAATGAACAGGACTTACCCATCTACTATCAGCTATAGGATAAATTATACCTGTCTCCAGAAGATTTAATATTTCAGTTCTTACCACATCCTTCATTTTGGGGTTCAGACGACGTTGATGATGAACAACTACCTTAGCATCAAGCTCCATATTAATCTTGTGTTGACATAAAGTGGGAGTAATGCCCTTAAGATCATCAATAGTATATCCAATTGCAGCATGATGCTTCCTTAAAGTTTGAAGAACAAGGCACCATCCTCACCAACATGGTAGAATGAAGGATTACCCTTGGAAAGGAAGTTCTTAATCTTCTCGACTTCAGAGTCATATTTCTGTCTGGTCTTGATGTTGCGCTCGAGGTCTGGCTCAACCTCTAGGGTATTGAGATAACCCTGAGGAACAATGTGAAGGTTCAATTTGCGAAGCTCTTCATAAAGCATAGGTTGTGCTTCCTGAACCATGAGGTTGTTGCAGTAAGCCTTGCGACTCAAAGCATCGGCCATTACATTAACCTTGCCAGGGGTATAGGAGATATTCATATCATAATCGGCTATTGTCTTGAGCCACCTTTGTTGACGAAGGTTCAGGTCTGGCTGAGTATACAGATACTTCAAACTCTGATGATTCGTGTATATCTCGCAACGATTACCAAGGAGGTAATGTCGCCATAGCTTCAGAGCATAAATAACCGCAGAAAGTTCGAGATCATGTACTGGATAATTTCTTCGTGAGGACGCAATTGACGAGAGCCATAAGCAATTACTTTGCGCTCTTGCATTAGGACACAGCCTAATCCTTGACGAGATGCATCATAGTAAATCACGAAATCCTTTTGGGAATCCGGGTGTGCTAACACTGGGGCAGATGTCAACTTATCATTGAGTGTCTGAAAGCTTTCTTGACATTTTTCTGTCCATTCAAATTTAACACCCTTGTGGAGCAGGTTAGTTAATGGCTTTGCAATCTTGGAGAAGTTCTCGACGAGTCGACGGCAATAACTAGCGAGTCCGAGAAAACTCCTGACTTGCTTGACATTCTTTGGAGGAGTCCAGTCAAGAATGGCCTGAACTCGTTCGGGGTTAACAGCAATTCCATCCTTGGAAATCACATGACCAAGATAGGTCACCTCGGATAACCAGAATTCACACTTAGAGTACTTGGCATATAACTGGTGTTCTCGAAGTTTCTCGAATACAAGCCGAAGATGTTCAGCGTGTTCTTCCTCATTCTTGGAAAATATAAGGATATCATCCAAGTAGACCACGACGAATTTGTCGAGGTAGTCCATGAAGATATAGTTCATCAATCGGGAGAAGGTTGCTGTAGCATTAGTTAATCCGAAGGACATAACGGTGTACTCGTATGATCCATAACGAGTAACGAATGCAGTCTTCGGAATATCCTCCTTACGAACTCGGATCTGATGATAACCCAACCTCAAGTCGAGTTTCGAGAACACAGAGGATCCAGCAAGCTGATCATAAAGATCATTGATCCGGGGCAGTGGATATTTGTTCTGGATTGTGGCTTGGTTAATGGGCCGATAGTCCTGGACCAATCGGTTAGTTCCATCCTTCTTCTTAACAAAGAGAGAAGGTGCTCCCCAAGCAGAGGAACTGGGGCAGATGAAACCCTTTTTCAGTGACTTGTCGATTTCTTCCTTGAGCTCGAGAAGTTCATGCGGAGGCATCTTATAAGGACGCTTCGCAATAGGGGTAGTGCCAGGTTTCAAGTCGATGACGAACTCGATAGCTCTAACTGGGGGTATTCCTGGAAGTTCTTCCGGAAAGACGTCCGGAAAGTCACGGACGACCGAAACGTTCTCGATCCCCTCAAGAGGTGAGGCATTCAAAGCATTCAGAGCATATATCTGAGCTTCGGCATTCCGGGTAATTCGGGCGGTGTAGTTCACTATCTCATCGGAAGGATGAAGAAGTTGGACGACTTTGGTGGCACAATTGATCGAAGCAATATGAGCTTTCAACCAATCCATTCCCAGAATGACGTCTATGGTGGAAGACTTCAGGATAATGGGTGAAACAAGGAATTCCAACCCTTCAATTTCAACGGAGACATTGTGTGCCATCACAGAGGTTTGACACTGGCCTCCAGGGGTACAGACGACCATTTGTAGGTTCATTTTATCAAATGCATTGTCATGTGATAATGCAAATGTTTCTGACATGAATGAATGCGATGCTCCTGAATCAAATAAAACAGAAGCGGGTACTGAGTTAACGAGGAGGGTACCCATCACAGTAGCAGGCTGATCCTGAACTTCTTCAATGTCAATATTGTAAGCATGTCCACGACCATAAGCAGCAGACCCAGTATTATAGTTGCGGGTCTGATTGTTGCCACGACCATTGCCACGGCCATTGCGAGGAAATGCCAGCTGATTTTGATTCTGGCGGCAGTCCTTAGCAAGGTGACCTGGTTTGCGGCACTTGAAGCACAGACCATCTTCAGGATGAAGAGGAGCACTGGGTGGAGCAGCTTGAGCTCTTGGCTGCCTCGGTGGTGGAGGAGGCAGACGGGGTGCAGCATAAGAGTGCCTCGGTGCAGGAACAGCTGGACGGTACACACTATTGGGAATCCAGATACGATGTTTCTGTGCTGAGCTCGAAGATGAGCCAATGTCACGATAGCGCTTCTGCGACTCCTTGTGCTTGATCTGAGCGGTCTCAACCAGAATAGCCTTGTTCACGAGAGTGGCAAAGTCGGTGAAGTCTTGAGCAGCAAGTGCAAGCTCGAGGTCTGGGTGGAGTCCACTATGGAACTTCTCCTATCTACGAGCATCAGTTGGAATGTCTTCTTCAGCATAGCGGGACAAGTTAAGGAACTCCCGCTGATAGGCTTCGACAGTCTTGTTGCCCTGAACGAGGTTACGGAACTCGGTCTTCTTCCGGTCTATGATTCCCTAAGGAATATAGTGAGCACGGAAGGCAGTCTGAAACTCATCCCAAGTAACGATTGTCCCAGCCGGCAGTGTACGCTTGTGAGTGGACCACCATTGAGCAGCGGGGCCCTTCAAGAAGTAAGACGCGAAGGCGACAAGCCTTTCAGGGGCGACATTGGCAGATTCCATCTCGAAGGCGATGTCACGAAGCCAGTCATCGGCATCCAGTGGCTGTTCAGAGTTGCGGAAAATAATGGGGCTGAGATGCACAAACTCTGACAGTGTTATTGAAGCTGGGTTCTGGTTCTGATTGTTCTAATGCGGAAACTGAGCCATAATGTTAGTCATGAACTGACGGTTCAGCTCGAATTGCTGCATCATAGCTGCCATATAGTCTGGTGGTGGTGGGTTTTCGAGGGCAAGTCCACGACCACGACCACGAGCACCTGGCCTAACCATCCTGCGAAAATTTCAATAGGGGGTATTTTAGAAAAAGCACTTGCGAGTGTTTTAAGACAAGCTTAATGTAACACGACAATGAATAAGCAGTGCAATAGATACATAACAGTAGTCAATCAAGACATACAGATCCATACACAGAGTCGGTTACACGCAGACAGCATAACGGCGTAAAATTAAAGAAAAAGAGATACTAGGCGGCGCGCAGGCACGCGGTGAGGAATACACAACGAGACATAGCAAAGGCTACATCAACGTCGGAGAAAACCACTGAAATGGGGTAACTGCAAGTGCGGACGATGAGTCTCTAAGGCAGAAAAGTCCTGCTCTCCGTGTGCACTCTGATGCAGAACCCAGTCTCGAACTGGAAGAAGAGGTTCACGCGCAGGCCTGTGACCTCCAACAGCAGGCCAATCGATACCTGCCGGCATCTGAGTCCTGCGCGGGTAAAGGATATACTCCGGATGTATCCCTGCACGAACAGCTGGTAGCAACTGTGTCATAGCATCGTAGAGACGTGCTCGAGTGGCAAACAACTCGACTGCAAGAGCCCGGTTAGTGCGATCCAAAGCCTGAGTGCACTGAATCAACACATGCGGGTCGTATCGACGACGCTCGTCAGGGGCACAGATAGCTGTGTAGTATCTAGTAGCATCTCCAGTAGGCGCATACGGAATGTATCGGAACTCAGAGGCATCCAAGCTACTATGCTCTCCACGGAGTCGTGCGACAGCAGAATAGGCAGCATCATGGACTACCATCTCAATCGTCACACCGATACCGTGGAATCTGTGCAACTCAGTGTCGGAGTTGTCCCTCTGATCATAGATACAAACATCTGCATGGTACTGCTCCTGGTTGAACTTGCGGTAATCCTCGTAAACCATGTACTCGGGGTACCAGCGGTAACCCAGTCTGGTCAGGAGGGCGATCAGGACAGCTGGAAAACTAGGGGCATCACGAGCCCAAGTGCGAAGCACAAGCTGCGTCGCAGGTCATGGCGGAAACAAACAATCCATCTGAAACAGAGGAAATTCAGGATTGTCAAATGACAATGGGAAGTATCGTATAACTTGGAAAGGTTAAACAAACCAATGTAAAGGAAAATGTGATTATCAGACTAATCAGATCAATGGTAAGGAACAAGCACAGATAATCCAGCTCTCCGGGTGGACGAGATTACGAGATCCTAGTGTCGGCGTTAGTAAAATTCATTTAACCCGAAAGGAAGAGAGTTCAGAGTCCCAGAGTATAGAAGAGGAATAAAAGATCCTAATACTACCCAGTTGGCA
Organism: Elymus sibiricus; assembly: GCA_039707655.1. Taxonomy (NCBI): domain Eukaryota; kingdom Viridiplantae; phylum Streptophyta; class Magnoliopsida; order Poales; family Poaceae; genus Elymus; species Elymus sibiricus. The sequence goes on from CM077676.1 coordinate 241,107,568, forward strand.
ACGTGGGCCCGTAAGCCACACAGCCATGTTAGTAAAATAGTTTTCGGAAATACTAGACTCAACTGCGGCCAAGGAGTTGGAGAGGGGCTTCCTACAGGCAGTCGGCTCTGATACCAACTTGTGACGCCCCCGACTTAATCGTGCACTAATCATACATGCAAACGTGCACGATCAAGCACAGGGACTCACGGGAAGATATCACAACACAACTCTAAACTCAAATGAAAGCATAAGTCAGCATATTACAAACCAGGGGTCGCGAGGACCCGAATACATAAGTCATACACACAAATGATATCTGAGTACAGACATAGTTAGATAAGGGTGCCTTAAGAAGGCTAGCACAAACAACGATACATATCGAAAGGCAAAGGCCTCCTGCCTAGGGCCTCCTAACTACTCCTGGTCGGCTGGCTCGATCCAGTAGTAAGTGCCGTCGGGACCCTCCTGGTAGTAAGCTCCTGCGGTGGCATCTGGCTCCTGGGCTCCGTCGTCTGATGTATCATCAAATGGGTATGGGAAAAGAAGAGCAGAGCAACCGTGAGTACTCATCCAAAGTACTCGCAAGACTGACATCAGAACTATACTAATTATGCACTGGTATCGAAGGAATGGGGCTATATCTTTGGACTGAACTGCAGAATGCTAGAATAGAGGGGGAGAAGCCTAGCCTATCGAAGACTAGCATCTTCAAGCAATCTTGCAGCATCAGAAGAGAGTAGAATATAGTAGCATATAATAGTGGTTGTATAGTAGCAACTCCCCGAGATCCTTTCTCGACTATCCCGCGAGAAAGTAATCCCGAGAGCAGTAGTAACAGTTTAATATGTATCATCATCAGTTTGTAGTTGTCATAGATCTGCATACAACTCTGAGCGTCCTGTTACTGTGGACACGTCTATTCGAATAGATAACTTCCCTGCAGGGGTGCACTACTGTTACCCAACACGCTCGATTACCTCCGGCCGGACACACTGGCTGGGTAATACCCGGCCTCGGGTGATCGACACGACGCAGTCCTACCTAGGCTCAGCAGAGAGGTCAACACGCCGGTCTAAATCCTAAGTGTGAAGGGGTCTTGGGCCCATCACCCTTTGCACTCCTGCACGTTGCGTGGCTGGACGGGGAGCAGGCGCGACACTGAATACACCAGTGATGTAACCAGCCCAACCACGACGATCAGCCCGCATCTCTGAGTTGTGACGTCTGAAGAGCTTTCGGCTGATACTAAGACGTAGAGGGCCCCATTAAACCATTATCCCACATGGTGGTAGTGCATATAGGGCACGACGACCCACTCAGATCAAATACCCAGTTCCGTTAGGCATATTTAGTAACTCGCGGAAACGAACAGAGTTTCTGTCGTTCTGACTTGGTAAAACATGACGCGCGGGTGCTCTTGGAGCCGATCCGTCTTTAATGATATTCACTCGCGGGCACCCTTGGGGCCAGCCTGACTTTAACATTGGAAGCTGTCGGGACTCAGGTCCATCTCTGACTGGATGGTACCACCAGCCCTTCAGCCCCGTAACAGTAAATGAATGTAGTAATGCAAGCATTTCCGTGATCCTCACCCAGAGTGATCACGGCCCGGTAACTAGCAAGGCATACGGACAAGGCGAAGGGCCAAAGATGGAACAATAGCATAGCTAACTAGGCATCATGGGATAACAGGTAATGTATCGATAGCAGGCGACAAAATCAGGCTATGCATCGGAATAGGTTAAAGCAGGGCAGCGGCAATTTCTAGTGCAAGCAGGAGGGAGAAAGAATAGGAGATATCGGTATGCGTCAAGGGGGGATTGCTTGCCTGGAAGCTCTGCTGAGAGAGGCTGATCGTCTGTAGGCTGCTCGTCGGGGGTGTAGTCGAACTCTGCTGCAACGGCATCGGACTCGGCGTCTATCGGGAGAGAAGGAGGGGGAAGAAACAATAAATTCACAGCAAAATGCAACAACGATGCATGACATGCCTAAAATGATATGCAGATGTGTTTTATTGCCTAACTAAATGATTTAGTTAATTTAGGAATTTATTTGGATTTATTTTATTAAGGTAGAGCACTATTCATTTATCGAAATCAGTCAAAATGTTCCATGTTCAGCTAGCTAGGAGTGTTGGACAGACGTTTTGATTACATATTCGGAATCTTCATATTTTTCTGATCATTTTTCATATATAAATTATTTTCATCTGACTTACGGTTTAAAAGATATGATTTTTCAAAGTTTTAAATATTTTCTGGAATTAATTTAATTAATAAATACGAATTATCCAGAACAGTGAAGGGGTGACGTCATCATGGCGTGGGGATGACGTCAGCAGTCAACAGAGGCTGACCAGAGTCAAACCTGACCAGTGGGTCCCACTGGTCAGTGACTCATCTAACTAAATAGGGTTTAATTTAATCTAATTAACCTAATTAACTAGTGGGCCCGCAGTGTCAAAGACTGATTAGCTAGTTAATTTAATTAACAGTTTAATTAACGTTTTAATTATTTATAAAATCATTTTAATTTAGCGGGACCCACACATCAGTGACAGGGGGTGCCACGTCAGCGAGTTGACCGGGTCAACAGGTCAACAGGACCCAACTGTCAGCGACGCAGGGGGCCCCACACGTCAGGCCAGGTCAGCGTCGCCGGCGTCGGCGTCAGAATCACGCCGGTGACCAAATCCGCATCGGCGCGGCCTCGGACCTCTTCGGAAATCGCCGTCCGGCGAGCGTTTCGCGTGCGGTCAGCGGCATTCGAACGAGATGAGAGTGCCGCGTCGATCTACGGCCTTAACGCGAGCTAAATCGGCCGGAGACGAGCGCTACGAGCTCGCCGGCGGTGAGGTGTTTCGAGCGAGCTCGGTGGAGTCGCCGCAGGGCATGGCAGGCCGTGGGGTTGGCCTCTACGGGGTCCTAGAGACACGTGGAGCACGGTGATGAGCTCGTTGGAGCTTGCCATCGACGAGGATGACGGCGACGAGCGATGCGGTGGAGCCAAGCTTCGGGCGGCAGCGGCAGAGATGGCTGCGGTGGCGGAAATGCACGGGGGAGAGAGGGGAAAGGAGTGGATGCTCGCCGAGAAGGCACACGAGGGCCCGGCGTAAGCTTAGGAGCAGCAGTTCGACGGCATTCGCCGGCGAAGCTCCGGCGACCGAAAACGAAGAGGGGCTCGATCCCGTCGTTGTGTTGGCGTAGGGCTCGGTCCAATGGTCGGAGAGGAAGCAGAGGAGCAAGGCGGAGCGATTGAGCTCGGTCTCAGGCGGTGAGGACGACGGCAGCGACGGCGATGAGCTCGTCCATGGCGACGGCGGCTCGGCTTGTCGCGGGGAGGAAGAGAGCGAGCGGGAGAGGGGGATCTGTGGGGGTTAGGGTTTCGGGGAGAGAGGGGGCGACCAGGGGGAGGCCTTAACCTCACGGGGGAGCCGGCGGATGGGCGACGCGCGGCGGCTGTCGCCGTGTCAGCGCGCGCGCGCGACAGCACGCGGGGAGGAGGACGACGGCCGGTTAACGGGCTGGGCCAGCTACTGTTCCACTAAGGCCCAGTCGCACAGTAAGTCGTTTCCCTTTTTCTTTTTCTATTTCTGTTTTCTGTTTTAATTCTGTTTTGTAAAATGTTTGTCCACTATTGGACTTTTATTAAATGTGTGACTTAGTTCAAATATTACAGTGCAATATTCTTTACCACCAAAAATTGGTTTGGGGAAAATATGATTTCATTTGTAATTCTTATTAAATAAAATGATATTAAATGTTGCTGTTAGCTACTGTTTGAGGTTGATAGAGTTACTCAGGCAATTTTAGTGATGTTGCTTTTCTGAACATAATTAGTAATGGATTATTTGCTATTTAATGAACATTTTATTTCAAATTTAGAACAACTTTCATATTTCACTTTAAATTTGTATTTCAATCTGAATTGGAATTTGAAATGAGACATGATGCAATGATGATCAAGACTAGTTAATCATGGTGACTTGGCATTATCAAGAGGGGATCACTGTAGCTATTACATGGGGACGTTACAGCTCACAATCATAAAAGATGTCCAAGATAGTGTATTTATATGTGAATCATCTCTTCCTTTATTAATCTTTCACGAATTGCATCAATGACCAATACTATGTTTGTTCTTCTCCAATAAATTTTATCAACTATAATTCTTCTACGTGAAGTCATTACTCCCCATGGGATTAGCATACGATCTTTTATTATTTTCATTGCTAAGATTGAAACAAAGAAGTAAAGTATCCAAACACAAACTACTCTTTATTATATAACTCTCACACACGATTACATAGATAGATAGATCACAAAACAAGCACTCAAAGCTAATTCATACTAATACTTTATTCTTCTAAATCACGAAATACTAAAGATCGAACAAAGATAGATAATGATGATAAAAGTGATGATGATACGATACCGGGGCACGTCCCCCAAGCTTGGAACAAGACAAGGGTGGCGCCCATACCCGTGTAATCAAGTTTCCTTCTTTGGTGATGGTGGTGATGAAGAGGTAGGCTTATTCTCCACAATATTAAGCAAGATATCCTTCAAACTCTGAATTTCCTGAAGCAAGTGTTGGTTCATGGTGGCGTTCTTTTGCACTTCCACCATAATATGTTTGTTCTCCCGCCACCATGTGCTCTTTCCTACATCACTTTCACTTGGATGGGAAATATCCCAATTGGAAGGTCTGTGCATATGAGGGGTGTTTTAAAACCCGTAATTGTGAATCAAATTATGAAAATTATTCCCATGTAACCATCTTAGGGGCCTTCTTGGGGCAGGCCCCTCTTGTACCTCATGATTCTGCTGATCCCTCATTGTCCTCATGGCCTGATCAGAGCTTGGAGTGGTGGAGATGCCAGTGAGGGTGTCTCACTCCGAAGCGGTTGGTTGTACTTCCATAGAATCCCCAGAGCCTTCATCCATCGTAACTTCCCTGATAAGTTCCCTCTCCAGCTCTATCTACAGCAACCAAGCATCGTCCCCCATGTTGTTGGCGGTAGAGGAGGACATGATGCCAGGGGCTCGAAACCTGACAGAAAAATAGCCCGAAACAAGAACAGAAGAGAAACTGGCAATGCGGTGGTCAAAACATCTAGGAGTATATATAATGATTTTTTATCTTGCAAAAGAAGTATACGGGAAGAAAACAGAGTCGGGAAGGCACACGAGGGGCCCACAAGACATCATGGCGCACCCATGGGTGAGGCGCGCGCTGTTGTCTTGTGGTCTCCTCATGGGCCCTCTCAGTTGTTTCTTATTTTCTAATTTTCATAATATTCCAAAATGGACAAAAAAATAATTTTATGGAATTTTTGGAGTCGGTTTACTTACCGTATCACATACCTACTCTTTTTGAGGATTCTGGAGCGTTCCAGAAGGCCTCTTTTAGATGTTCCTCTGGCGTAATTGTTTGAATAATACTGGTTTCAACATTAATGGGCATACCTGCAATATAATGTTTAATTCTTTGCCCATTAACCACCTTTGGATTAGTGCCCTCGGCATTATTAATCTTGATAGCTCCGAACGATAAACTTCTCCGGCGATGTACGGTCCTTCCCATTTGGAGAGAAGTTTTCCTACAAAGAATCTAAAATGAGAATTGTATAATAGAACTTGATCACCAATTTTAAATTCTCATTTTTGAATTCTTTTATCATGCTATATTTTAACCTTTTCATTAAATAACTTGGCATTTTCATCAGCTTGTGTACTCCACTCATCTAGAGAGCTAATGTCAAACAACCTCTTTTCGCCGGCAAGTTTGAAATCATAGTTGAGTTCTTTAATTGCCCAATAAGCTTTATGTTCTAATTCAAGAGGTAAATGACATGCTTTTCCATAAACCATTTTATATGGGGACATACCTATAGGGTTTCTATAAGCAGTTCTATATGCCCACAATGCATCATCAAGTTTCTTGGACCAATTATTCCTAGAACGGTTAACGGTCTTTTGCAAAATCAACTTTATGTCTCTATTACTCAATTCAACTTGACCACTAGACTGAGGGTGATAAGGTGATGCAATTCTATGGTTGACATCATATTAGCTAAGATCTTACGAAATGCACCATGAATAAAATGTGAGCCACCGTCAGTCATTAAATATCTAGGCACTCCAAACCTCGGAAAGATTACCTCTTTAAGCATTTTAATAAATGTGTGGTGATTAACACTGCTAGTTGGAATAGCTTCTACCCACTTAGTAACATAATCAACAACAACTAAAATATGAGTGTATCCATTAGATGAAGGAAAAGGTCCCATATAATCAAAGCCCCAAACGTCAAATGGTTCAATAACAAGTGAATAATTCATAGGCATTTCTTGACATTTACCAATATTGCCAATTCTTTGACATTCATCACAAGAGAGGACAAACTTACGTGCATCCTTGAAGAGAGTAGGTCAGTAAAAACCAAATTGTAATACCTTATGTGCAGTTCTGTCACCCAGGTGGTGCCCTCCATATGCCTTGGAATGACACTTCCGTAGGATTTGTTCCTGTCATGCTCAGGTACACAACGCCTAATAACACCATCTGCTCCTTCTTTATATAAATGTGGGTCATCCCAAAAGTAATGTCTTAAATCAAAGAAGAACTTTTTATTTTGTTGATATGTGTAACTAGGTGGTATATATTTGGCAACAATGAAATTAGCATAGTCTGCATACCAAGGATTATTGTGTGAAGTAGAAGCATTTATAACAGCTAATTGTTCATCAGGGGAACTATCATCAATAGGCAGTGGGTCATCAAGAACATTTTCCATTCTAGACAAATTATCTCCTACGGGATTTTCAGCTCCCTTTCTATCAACAATATGCAAATCAAATTTTTGTAACAAAAGAACCCACCTAATCAATCTAGGTTTAGCATCTTTCTTTTTCATAAGATATTAAGTAGTTGCATGATTAGTGTGAATAGTAACTTTAGAGTTAACAATATAAGGTCTGAATTTATCACATGCAACCACAACTGCTAAAAATTCGTTCTCAGTAGTAGCATAATTCCTTTGAGCACTATCCGAGGTCTTACTAGCATATTGAATAACATTTAGTTTCTTATCAACTCTTTGACCTAGAACAGCACCAATAGCATAATCACTAGCATCACACATAATTTCAAAGGTTAGGTTCCAATCAGGTGGTTGAACAATAGGTGCAGAAATTAAGGCTTTCTTAAATTTTTCAAAGGCTTCTACACAATCATGATCAAAAACAATTGGAACCTACCCTTTGAAAGGTAGCAGGTGCATTACATAGACCAAAAGGCATACGTCTATAAGCATAAGTTCCATCAGGACAGGTAAAAGTGGTTTTCTCTTGATCTTCTTGTGATATAGGTATTTGAGAAAAACAAGAGTATCCATCTAGAAAGCAAAAATGTGTGTGCTTAGACAACCTTTCTAACATTTGATCGATAAAAGGCAACTGGTAATGATCTTTTCTAGTAGCTTTGTTTAATTTTCTAAAATCCATCACCATCCTATAACCGGTTACAATTCTTTGTGGGATAAGTTCATTTTTATCATTAGGAACAACAGTAATGCCTCCTTTCTTAGGACCACAATGAACAGGACTTACCCATCTACTATCAGCTATAGGATAAATTATACCTGTCTCCAGAAGATTTAATATTTCAGTTCTTACCACATCCTTCATTTTGGGGTTCAGACGACGTTGATGATCAACAACTAGCTTAGCGTAAAGCTCCATATTAATCTTGTGTTGACATAAAGTGGGAGTAATGCCCTTAAGATCATCAAGATTATATCCAATTGCAGCATGATGCTTCCTTAAAGTTTTAAGTAATCTCTTTTCTTCATGCACTGAAATGATAGCATTAATAATAACAGGATATATCTTCCTTTCATCAAGATAAGCATATTTCAATGTATCGGGGAGTTTCTTTAATTCAAACACAGGATCACTCTTAGGTGGGAGAGGATTTCCTAAAGTTTTGACAGGAAAATTATGTTTAAGGATAGGTTCTTGCCTAAAGAATATCTCGTCTATTTCATTTCTTTCATTCATATGCATATCATTTTCAAGGTCTAGCAGATATTGTTCTAATGGATCAGTAGGAGGCACAACAATAGAAGCAATACCAATAATTTCATATTTACAAGGAAATTCTTTATCATGAGGTTGTCTACGAAACTTGGAGAAATTAAATTCATGAGATACATCACCAAATTTAACACTGACCTTCTCTTTAGCACAATCAATTTCAGCATTAACAGTATTCAAGAAAGGTCTACCGACTATAATAGGACAAAAGTCATCTTGCGGTGATCCAAGAACTAGAAAATCAGTAGGGTATTTGATATTACCGCACAAGACTTCAACATCTCTAACGATCCCAAGCGGTGAAATAGTATCTCTGTTTGCAAGCTTAATAGTGACATCAATATCTTCTATCTCAGTAGGTGCAATATCATGCATAACTTCTTGATATAAAGTAAATGGAATAACACTTACGCTAGCACCCATATCACATAGACCATGATAGCAATGATCTCCAATCTTAACTGAAACAACAGGCATGCCAACTACAGGTTTGCTCTTATCTATTTTATCTTGTTTAGTAATAACTTGTTTAGCAATCCTAGTTGCTTCCTCACAGAAATAAATGACATGTCCATCAATATTATCAACCAAGAGATCTTTAACCATTGCAATATTAGGTTCCACTTTAATTTGTTCAGAGGGTTTAGGAGATTTAATTACTCTTATGAACTACAGTTGTAGCTTTAGCATGTTCCTTAATCCTAATAGGGAAAGGAGGTTTCTCAATATAAGCAGTAGGTACAACTGGATTAACATTATTAGTAATTGTTTCAGTTTTAGCTATAACAGGTTCATCACAAATTTCTTCAATAGGTGGATGAAATTTAAACTACTTCTCCTTAGGGAGATCAACATAAGCAGCAAATGATTCACAGAAAGTAGCCACTATCTCAGAGTCAAGTCCATATTTTGCGCTAAGCTTATGAAATACATTTGTTTCTATAAAAGACTTAACACAATCAAACTCAAGATTTATACCTGTCTCATTACCTTTGTCGATTTCCCAATCTTCAAAGTTGCGTTTAATTCTTTCAAGAACATCCCACTTGAATTCAATAGTTTTCTTCATGAAGGAACCAGTAGAAGTATCAAGCATTGAACGATCATTATGAGAAAGCCGAACATAGAAGTTTTGTATAACCATATCTCTTGCAAGCTCATGATTGGGACATGTGTGCATGATATATTTAAGCCTCCCCCAAGCTTGCGCGATACTTTATCCTTCATGAGGCCAAAAACTATATATATAATTCCGATCACGATGAACCAAATGCATAGGATAAAATTTCTGATGAAATTCCAGGTTCAATCGGTTCCAATCCCATGTTTCTGTGTCATCCAATAGCCTGTACCAAGATAATGCCTTTTCCCTCAAAGATAAGGGAAATACCTTCTTCTTAACTCCATCCTCAGATAAACCTGTTAACTTAAACAATCCACAAATTTCATCTATATAGACTAAGTGCATATCAGGATGTATTGTTCCATCTCCTAGGTAGGGATTAGCAAGTAGTTCTTCCATAATACCCAAAGGAATTTCATAATAAATATTTTCAGTAGCTTCAGTAGGTTGAGGAGCGGCTCTTACCACTTCCGGTCGAGGTAAAGATACCCCGAACAAGCCCCTCAAAGGATTACTTTCCATACTGACAAGCAACAGTAAATTTCAGCACGTAATAAAAATGTTTCCTTACCAAATTCCACTTACCAAAGGCGCTTCACTCCCTAACAACGGTGCCAGAAAAGAGTCTTGATGACCCACAAGTATAGGGGATCAATGGTAGTCCTTTTGATAAGTAAGAGTGTCGAACCCAACGAGGAGCAGAAGGAAATGCCAAGCGGTTTTCAGCAAGGTATTCTCTGCAAGTGCTGTAAGTAGTAATAACAGATAGTTTTGGAGCAAGGTGATTCGTAACAAGTAACAAGTAAAAATAGTAACAAGAGTGCAGAAAGGTGGCCCAATCCTTTTTATAGAAAAGGACAAGCCGAAAGTACTTCTTATAGTGATCAAAGCGTTCTCGAGGTCACATGGGAATTCTCGTCTAGTCACATTCATCATGTTTAGTTGATTCCGGTTCACTACTTTGATAATTCGATATGTGGGTGGACCGGTGCTAGGGTGCTATTCTTACTTGAATAAGCAACCCTCTTATGATTACCCCCTCTTGCAAGCATCCGCAACTACAAAAGAAGAATTAAGATAAATCTAACCATAGCTTGAAACATATGGATCCAAATCAGCCCCTTACGGAATAACGCATAAACTATGGTTTAAGCTTCTATCACTCTCGCAACCCATCATCTACTTATTACTCCCCAATGCTTTCCCTGTCGGCCCAGTGGGAACTGGGGTACCATGGGCTGCCTGCCCGCAGCCCAGGAAGCAACGCCTGGCGAGGCCCAAGAGGCGGCCCAGCCATGGGCGCCGCGAAGCAAGACACCTTGTGAGGCACCGGCCTCACGAGGACCCTCTCCACAAGGGGTGGACCCACGAAAGACATCGGCAGCAGCAGGAAGCCTCGCGAGGCCGCCTCGCATGGCGACCTCCCGAGGTGGCCTCCTGAGGCATCCTCCGGAAGCCACTCGAGCAAGGCGCCGCTTGGCGCCGGCCTCGCGGTCACATGCCCACCACGTGGGTGACGCATCCGCACAAGATGACGACAGCGACAGGGCCGTACCAGCAGGTGCGGTCAGGGGGGATTTCCCCTTTGGTGATAAAGGGGCAGCTCCAGCCGCCCTCCTCCAAAGCAAGTCCCAAAGCTTCCCTGTTTGGTGTAAGAAGACCAGGATGATAGGGCGAGCCAGGGCGGATGTCATCGCCGAGCCCACGAGCGCGTCATGGACGGTCCCTTTCGCAGACGAAGAATGCTTTTGTCAGGATAAGAATGTGCACCTGTCCCCCTTTGAATTGCTGTTGTGTGGCAACCCTTCCCGCCAATATTTTCGGGTAAGAGGACCAAGGCAGCTATAAAAGGGGGGCAGGGCTGCTACCTTAGGGAGGTCGGCCATTTTCCACCTTCTTCTACCTTGTACGCATGTACACTCTCTGCGTAGGGCGGCCAAGGTGGCCCAGATGGAGCCCGTCGCCAAAGACAACCGCCGCCGCCGCGCCTGTGCCACCATCGACCCCGCGGCTGGAGAAGAGCATGCCTCCTCTCTCCACCCGTCTGTGCAGCCACCTTCTCGCACCACCACGGCATCCTCGCTTGCCTGCCGCGACCAGCAGGACCCGCAGGCCGCACTACTCATGGCGCGTGAGCTGCTGTGCTACAGCCCCATCGAGGCCGGCTACGATGCCTGGCTCGCGCGCATCATCGAGCTCGTCAACACCGCCGGAGACGTCCCGGCGCCCTCCCGCTCTCTTCCACCTCCGTCGCCGCATGGCGCGGAGGCAGAGCACGACGCGCCCCCTCCGCCTCCTCCGCTCGGTGACGCAGGCCAGCACAGCGGCGCAAGCACACGGGAGCCATCCCGCGGCGCGTCCTTGCTGGACCACGACGACGCCAGTTGCCAGATCGTCCGGTGCGCGCCGCCAGACACGCGCGTGATCCTCGAGCAGCAGCGCCAGCATCAAGACCACACCATCCAAGACGTCGCCACGGCCGGGTGCCAGAACCGTGCCGCTCTCGCCGGTGGCGTCGCCTCCAACAGCGGGGGCTGCCGTGCCTTCACTCGCGAGCTGCGCCGCGTGGTGTGGCCTATGAAGTTCAAGCCGGACCTGCCTCTCCACTATGATGGCACCCCCAACCCATTGAGTTCCTACAGCTTGAGACCGCGGGCGGTGACGACAAGGTCATGGTGAACTGGTTCCCCATGGCCCTCAAGGACGCCCCGTGCTCATGGCTCATGAACCTCCCCGAAGCATCCATCTCTTCTTGGTCCGAACTGTGCCAGCAGTTCGTCGCCAACTTCAAGGGCACGCATGAGCGCCCTCTCACGCTCAATGACCTGCGCACCGTGCACCAGCGGCCTGACGAGACTCTCCGCAAGTACATACAGCGCTTCAGCCAAGTGCGCAACAAGATCCCGCACGCTTCCGACACCGCGATCATCTCAGCGTTCTCCTCCGGCATCACGGACATCCGGATGCGTGAGAAGCTCGCCATCAACGACGAGCTCGACACCGCGGTCGAGTTGTTCAACCTCGCTGACAGGTGCACCAAGGCAGAAGAGGGCCGCCTCTTCGCCCACAACGATCCAGACGCGGCTCCCGACACCGCCAAGGCCAAGAGCAAGGACGCCAAGCGCAAGGGCCACGCCGTGCTCGCGGCGGAGCCTGAGCAGAAGCGTGGCCGCGACCGCAATGAGCCCAAGAAGGATGGTCGCCCCTTCTGCGCCTACCACAGCATGCACTCCCACAGCACTGAAGACTTCCACGAGCTCAAGCTACTTTGCGAGAGCTGCCAGGATGGGCGAGGCAACCGCAACAACCGCAGCACTGGCCGTGGGGACAGCCGCAATGGCAACCGCTGGGGAGACCGCAACAACGGCAACAACAACTTTTGGCAGTGCTGGCGCGACCAGCCTCGGCAGCCCAATCCTCAAGCAAATGCCGCCTTGCCGCCGCTGCCGCCTGGCAGGAACAACGGCAACCAGCCTGACGAGAACACTAGGGGCTACCAGGAGCCTTGCGGAGTGGTGTGCATCCTCGGCGGGGCCCAGGCTCCCTCATCCAACCGCCACTTCAAGCAGTTCTCTCGCGAGGTGAACGCGGTCCTCCCGAGGCCTGAGGCCTCTCAGCCCCTCAAGTGGTCACAATACGCAATCTCCTTTGACTCCACGGACCACCCCAAGTCCATGATGGCTGTGGGTACCGTCCCCATGCTGTGCACGCCAACGATCAATAACGTTGCCGTCACCAAGACGCTTGTCGATAGTGGCGTAGGCCTCAACATGATCTCCATCGAGACCTTCGAGAAGCTCCAAGTGCCCTACGAGCACCTGATTCCGACGAGGCCCTTCTCAGGCATCACCGACGGCTCCACCCTGCCTCTGGGGCAAGTGCGTTTGCCTATCACGTTCGGCACCCACAGGAACTACCACACCGAGCTCATCGACTTTGATGTGGCGCACATCGGCCTACCCTACAATGCCATCTTGGGCTACCCCGTGCTCGCCAAGTTCATGGCGGTGACCCACCACGCCTACAACGTCCTCAAGATGCCAGGCTGCAGCGGCATCATCACCGTCTGCTGCGACGAGAAGGATGCAGTGCGCTCCCTCAAGCGCGCCTACAAGGTTGCCGCTACCGCGTATCCTGCCAACGAGGATGACGTCGAGCCTCCCGAGGCCGCACCCGCAAAGAAGAAGAAGCTGTTCTCTCAGGCACGCGCCGAGACGAAGAAGGTGTCGGTGGATGGCAGTGGCTCCGGGCCCGCCTTCACCATCGGCAACGGCCTCGGTCCCAAATAGGAAGACGTGCTCGTCGCCTTCCTCCGGGCAAATGTTGATGTGTTCGCATGGACAGCGTTAGATTTGTCCGGTGTGCGGAGGGAGGTGATCGAGCACCACTTAGTGGTGTGCCCCAATGCGCGCCCCGTCAAGCAAAAGGCACGGCGGCAAGCGCCCGAGAAGCAAGAGTTCATCATCCAAGAAGTTCAGAAACTGCAAGAGGCAGGAGTCATCTGTGAGGTGCGCCATCCCAAATGGCTCGCCAACCCTGTCATCATCCCCAAGCACAGCGGCGAGAGCCGAATGTGCGTTGACTTCACCAGTCTCAACAAGGCCTGCCCCCAGGATCCCTTCTTGCTGCCGCACATCGACCAAATCGTGGACTCCACTACTGGGTGTGAGTTGCTTTTCTTCCTGGACGCCTTCTCAGGCTACCACCAGATCAAGATGGCAATAGAAGATGAAGAGAGAACGGCCTTCATCACCCCCTGCGGGACATACTGCTACATCTGCATGCCCTTCGGCTTGAGGAGCACAGGGGCTACCTTCCAGAGGTTGATGCGTATCGCCTTGGGGCTCCAGATGGGAAAATTTGCGGAGGCCTACATCGACGACATCATCGTGAAGAGCTGCAAGTCCTGCTCCCTCATCGCGGATCTCGAAGAAACCTTTGCCAACCCGCGCAAGGTCAACCTCAAGCTCATCCCCGCCAAGTGTGTCTTCGGGGTCCCTTCTGGCAAGCTGCTTGGCTTCCTGGTCTCCCACCGCGGCATCGAAGCCAACCCCGAGAAGATCAAGGCCATCGAGCGGATGCGGCCTCCCCGGAACCTCAGAGAAATGCAGTGCCTCGCGGGATGCATGGCCTCGCTTGGGCATTTCATCTCCAAGTTCGGCGAATGAGCTTTGCCGTTCTTCAAGCTCATGAAGAGATTAGGCCCCTTCAAGTGGACTCCTGAGGCTGACGCGGCCTTCGAGGACCTCAAGAAGTACATGACGAGCCCTCCCGTCATGGTGGCCCCACGCCCCCGCGAGCCTCTCCTCCTATACTTGTCAGCCACCCCCCAAACGGACAGCGCAGCCCTTGTGGCAGAGCGAGAAGAGCCTGCTTGCGCCAAGAAGAGGTCTGCCGTGCCAGCGCCTCCCGATGTTTTGCCTGCACCTCCCGAGGCCGCGCTCGCGCCAGTGCCTCCCGAGGCCGCGGCCGCGCTAGCACCTCCCGAAGCCACGCTGGCGCCTACCGAGAGCCCTTCTCACGAGGCACCTGATGAGCCGCCTCCCGAGCCTCCCGGAGAACAAGCTACCGCGCCTACAACTACGCGCCTCGTTGAGCACCCCGTGTACTTCGTCAGCACGGTGCTGCGAGATGCGCGCGAGCGGTACCCTATGCTGTAGAAGCTCCTCTTCGCGCTCCTCATCGCCTCCAGGAAGCTGCGCCACTACTTCCAAGGCCATCCCATCAAGGTGATCATGTTTTATCCACTGGAGCAAGTCATGCACATCCCCAATGCCACTGGTCGCGTCGCCGAGTGGAACATCGAGCTGCAGGCCTTCGAGCTAGAGTTCTGCCCCACGCGGACGATCAAGGGCACAACCTTAGCAGACTTCATGGTGGAATGGACTGATCCGCACCCAGAGGAGCCTCGTGAAGATGAATTTCTCCTGCCTGGAGAGGAAGCCCCTGGCGGCTGGACCATGCACTTCGACGGCGCGTTTTCCCGGCAGGGCGCGGGGGCTGGCGTCAAGCTCACCTCACCAGCAGGAGACAAGCTCTACTATGTTGTGCAGCTCTGCTTCAAGCACGACGACAAGGTCTCCAACAACATCGCCGAGTACGAGGGCCTCATCACTGGGCTCAAGGCTGCCTTCGCCCTTGGCATCAAGCGCATCCTCATCAAGGGAGATTCGCAGCTTCTCGTCAACTTCTCCAACAAAAGCTACAAGCCTATAGACGAGCACATGGTTGCATACTTGGAAGAAGTGCACAGGCTCGAGAAGCGCTTCCTCGACCTGGACCTCCAGCACATCCCACGCGGTGGCAACAAAGAAGCAGACGACATCGCCAAGCGGGCATCTCGCCGCGAGCCTCAAAAGCCCGGCGTCTTCGAAGAAAGACTCCTAAGGCCATCAGCCGCACCACCGGCCGCAAGCACCATGTCGCCTCAGGAGGAGCTCCCTCCTGCACCACCCACAGGCATGCCAGATTGTGGCCCGCCTTCAGGTGCTCACCTGCTGCTGGCGCTAGACCCACAAGCTGATAGCTAGTCCAACAAATTCAAGGCCTATCTGGAGGACGGCACCCTCCCAGAGAAGGACTCAGAAGCCGAGCGCGTGGCCCGCCAGGCCATAGCTTACTGCCTAAGGGATGGCAATCTCTACCGTAGGTGCCCCAATGGAGTCGCACTGCGGTGCATCTCCGACGAGCAAGGGTGCGAGCTACTTGCCGACATACATGGTGGAGACTGCGGCCACCACTCTTCATCGCGCACGCTCAATAGCAAGGTGTTCCGCATCGGCTTCTATTGGCCCACCGCCCTTCAGGACGCCACCGAGCTGGTCCAATCCTGTGAAGCCTGCCAATTCCACGCCAAGCAAATCCACTAGCCGGCGCAAGGCCTCCAAACCATTCCCCTCTCATGTCCCTTCGCGGTCTGGGGACTGGACATCCTGGGCCCCTTCCCTCGCGCGGCCGGCTACCGCTACCTCTACGTCGCCATCGACAAGTTCACCAAGTGGGCGGAAGTGGAGCCTGTCCGTACCATCCCGGAAGGATCAGCTGTCAAGTTCATCAAGGGCCTCGTGAGCCGCTTTGGCATCCCCAACCACATCATCACTGATAACGGCTCGCAGTTCACCAGCGGCCTCTTCAAGTCATACTGCGCCAGCCTTGGCACGTAGATCTGCTACGCCTCCGTGGCGCACCCGCGAAGCAACGGCCAGCCCGAGCGCGCTAACGTTGAGGTCCTCAAGGGCCTCAAGACACGAAGCTTCAAGAAAAAGCTCGACGCCTGTGGCAAAGGCTGGCTCGACGAACTCCAGTCCGTGCTATGGTCGATCCGCATGACAGCGACCAAGCCTATCGGCGAAACACCCTTCTTCCTCGTCTACGGGGCGGAAGCGGTCCTTCCTCATGAGCTCAAGCATGGGTCCCCGCGAGTCCTCGCCTTCGACGAGGCTCACCAGGACGGCCCGCAGGAAACTGATCAGCTCCTCCTCGAGGAAGCACGACGCCGGGCGGCCATTCGCGCCACCCGGTATCAGCAGGTGCTGCGTCGCTACCACAGCCGCAACATACACCCCCGCACTCTTGAAGCTGGCGACCTTGTCCTGCGAAGGATCCTCTGTAGGGAAGGACTCCACAAGCTCTCGCCCATGTGGGAAGGTCCGTTCAGGATTGTGCACGTTTCCCGGCCTGGCACAACACGACTGGAGACGGAGGAGGGTGTTCCGGTGCCAAACACATGGAACATCCAACACCTCCGCAAGTTCTACCCGTGACCTCACGGGCACGAACGAAATGGAGTTGTACATGCTCCGGAGCCTCTCCGTGCAGTGCTTGCTGAGGCCGCAAGAGCTCCCTCCCACAACCAAGTGGAAGCCCCATGCTCAGACATGCCGGAATGATCAAACTGAGGGCGCCACCTGGCTGCACCATCCTCAAGATGACCCGTGTCCGTCATAGCAGCCTCATATTTTTGGTTGTGTAATGGCACCTATTTTTATGCAGCAGTAAAGTTTTTATTTCCTAAGTATTATGTGTGTGTGGTAAGCAATTTACTTTAGGAGGCTGTGCACGCTCGCGATCTTCCTCCTGCGTATCACGCGAGCAGGGGCTGGACACGGTGTCTGCGCTCGGTCCAGGCCCAGCAGCGTCGTTAATCCCAAGTGACTGAGCTCTGGCTCACGGGCCTGCTCCCGTGCACATCACCTCACCAAGGTCCTTGGTACCTTGTCTCCTCGCATGACACCCACGAGTGAGCTAGCAAGCGCGCGCCGCTCCGCTACTTGTGAAACTTGTCGAAATATGGTTGTCGCAGAGATAAGACGCTCAGAAGGCCTCGCGAGTGCTGCCTCGCGAGGCGGCACACGGCGCATCGCCTCTTCAAGATGCCGTAGGAAGCCTCACGAGCGCTGCCTCACGAGGCGGCCTGAGGCGCCCATCCCCGCCAGGTGCCAGCAGGAGGCCTCACGAGCGGGTGCCTTACGAGGCGCACTCCGCAAGCCATGGCACGTCGAGCCGCCACACGCCGCGAAAAGCTAAGTCTAAAGTGCCTCGCGAGCTACTCTTAGCGCCTCTCAAACTCTTTCCTCCTCGCAACCTCGCTGAATGCTGATGTTTCCTCCTTTGCGCAAGCCGCTTGCACGTCAAAAGGGGGGCTTCCTGAGCATCGCGCCTCGGGAGCCCTTACCGCCTCGCAGAGCACTACACCCTTTGGCCTTGTCTAGGCACGCATCCTAACATACCAGCGACGGTCGTAGCTCGCTCGGGGGCTGGGTCCTGATGACGTAGAGCACCAAAGCGAGCAAGAAGAGAAAAATAGGCCTCATGAGGATGCCTCACGAGGAGCGTAAACTAAGGCAAAACGTTAAGTGCTTAACTCAATCATACAAATCATGTCTTCATGCCCCCACAAGGCTACATCTACTTGGATACAGGGCAAAAGGAAAAGAAGGGGCCTAGGAGGATGAGGCGCCGTCGTCGTCGCCTTCGTCGTCGCCAGCCTTGCCAGAGCTCTCGCTGCCATGGGAGAACTTCTGGACCAGGGCCGCCATGTGATCCTCCACCTCCTTCCCGAGCCTATCGCGAAGCTCCGGAGGGACGGGGGCCATCACCCTATCGAAGTCGAGGAGGCGTTGGCGCGGAAGATGTTGCTGAAGACCCGTGTCGCCGCCTGACTGAGGATATCGCGGCACTCATCCTCGATAATGCCATTCATCCGCTTGGCTCCGTCCTCAAGCTTCTGCACAAGCTTGGTGAAGAAGTCCAAGTAGCCGGCGTCGTTATCTTCTAGGGGGGCCATGAGTTTCTCGTGGCAGATGGCAGCCAGGGCGTCGCGGGCATGGTTGGAGAGGGCAAGATACATCTTGGCACGCTCGTGCTGACGCCCCCGTGCCCGAGCCGCCTCATCCTTGGCCTTCTCGACAACTTCGGAGACGCTGTCCACCTGCGCCTGGAGAGAGGCCAGCTCCCCCTCAGCGTCGGCCTTGGCCTTCAGCGTGAGCTTCCTGCTGCCCTCCGCCTCCTTCAGCAGCTCCTTAAGGCCAGAGATCTCCGCCCGGAGCTCCCCACGCTTCTGGGTGAAGCGGTCCTCCTGAAGCTTCAGCTTCTTGGCGTAATCCGCAGCGAGTGCCTCACGGTCCCTCTTGGTCTTCGCGTCGGTGTCCGCCTGGATTGTCTTCACTATCGCCTCCAGCTGAGCATTGGCCTTGGCCATACGCTGGTCGTAGGAGGCTTGGGCGGCCGCCACCTGGCGGTCTAGCGTCGCCAGGCGCTCGCGTTCCACATCCTGCTCCGTCGCTATCCTCGCGAGCTCACGCTCACGGATCTCGGCGTCCGCCTCATGAGTCGCGAGGGTTTCCTCATGCTTATCGAGCTCACCCTCACGGGAGGCAAGCTCGCCCTCACGGGCTGCAAGGGCGTCTTCTCGCGCCTGGAGCACCTACACCTGGGCGGCGGGCTGCTCCCGGAGCGCCTTCGTGAGGGCCTCCGCCTCCGCACGGCGCCTGTCGGCCTTGTCAGCCTCCCCGACGGCGTTCTCAAGGATCTCCTTGGCGTCAAAGGCGGCCTTCTCATGCTGCTCCCATGCGGCTTTGTCCTGGCGGCGGCTCAGCTTGATGGCGACATCGAGCTGCCGCCACCCATCCGCAAGGCGCAGGCGCTCATCGGCGAGGCGCGCCTCCTCCGCCTGAAGATCCGCCCCCAGGGCATCGAGCGCCACCATGGCACCCTGCAGGGCCCCGCGCTTGAGCATGGTACTGCTGCTCACCAGCTGTAAGGCCCAGCCGTTCCGCTTGCCGGTGCCGCCTTCCGCTGTCATGGCCTGGGAGGGGCCGACGCCAGACCCCCTCCGGGCCTCCGTGTCCGCGCTCCCCGTGGGAGCCGCATCACCCATCAGGAGGGGCAGGCTCGCTGTCTCCTCCTCCTCGGCTGGCCCCGTCGGTGCACTCCGCGGGCTCGTCGTGCCTGTGTCCGGAGCCTCGCGCACCGGTGACTGCTCGGGGCTCGCCGAGGTGCCTTCGGTGGCTTCAGCTTCCTTGGCGCGGGTGGAGCTCGGCAGAGCAGTCGACTCTTCAGCCTCCGCCATCGCCGCGTCGCCTCCCGCGCCAGGCGCCTCGGGAGGCACGACCCCTCCTCCGGAGGTCGCCTCCCGAGGCTCGCTCTCCTCAACCTCAGGAGGCAAGTCCGCGCGCGGCTCGGGAGGCGTCGTGTGCTCCTCCACCTCCGCGCGCCCCGTCTTAGCCTCGGGCCGGTGGGTGGTTTCTTCACGCTCCTCGGCGCCTGCAGTAGACGCCGAGGCCCCC
This sequence comes from Elymus sibiricus, assembly GCA_039707655.1. Classification (NCBI taxonomy): domain Eukaryota; kingdom Viridiplantae; phylum Streptophyta; class Magnoliopsida; order Poales; family Poaceae; genus Elymus; species Elymus sibiricus. Next base: position 241,127,558 of record CM077676.1, read on the forward strand.
ATCGAGCCGGGGGTTTTCTTCTTCTTCTTCGTGGGTTCCCTGCACGAATCAAGGGCTCAGCCCCGGACCTCGGGAGGCAAAGAGCAAGACTCAAAAGGAAAAAGAGCAAGATGAGGAGACTTACTTGTCATTGGGAACCCACTTCCTCTTCTTCAACTTTGGCAGCGAGCGGATGCCGCTCCCGCTCCCGCGCAGATCACTCGAGCGTGCTCCGGAGGGCTCGGCACGGGACATGCCGGGGTCCTCCTCTGCCGGGTCAGTGCTGGTCCTCTTCGCGGGGGCTCAGTGGCCTCGATGTTGGCACCAGTCTTCTCCGCGGGGGGCTCGGTGGCCTCGCCGCTTACGCCCGTCTTCTCCGCGGGGGGCTCAGTGGCCTCACCGCTCGTGCCGGTCTTCTCTACAGGGGGGCTTAGTGGCCCCGCTGCCGATGCCCATCATCTCCACGCGCGGCTCGTCGGCTGCCACGCCAGTGTTTCCTTCACCTCCCGCGCCGGTGGGCGGAAGGGCATGACCATGAACTGGCCATCATCATCGTCGTCGTCACTAAGCTCGGCAATGAGCTGGTGGCAGCTTCACGGGGCCGCTCTACCATCGCTCTCCTCTGCGAGGCTTGCCGAGGGCTCGGTGTCGTCGCGGCCTCCTGAGCCGGGCAGCACCAGGAGTGGGTTGTCGCGAGGCCCCTCGTGGCCCTCCGGGATCAGGCACCACTGATCGAAGCGCGGCATCTCCTCGATCAGTTCATCCCTGTTCTCGTAGCGGTACAGGGGGAGCCCGTCCCTGGGCGAGTACTCTTTGGCATCGCCAAGAAGAATGTGCATGACCTCGTCCACCACCTCCGGCTTCAAGTTATTGATGCTCAGCCGCATCGGGTCCTTGGGGCCAGTGATGGCCCACACCGGGTGAGAGCGCTTCTGGAGGGGAGCGATGCACCGGCGTAGGAACTCCTTGGCGACCATCGCCCCCATGACCTTTGCGGCCTTCAGCTCGTCCATCCTCTCCCAGAGCAGCGCCAGCCTCTCGTCGATGAGTTTGGCGTGCTCCCATCTAGAGCTCTTCACGGCGGGGTCCGTCAGCATCATCAGTAGGGGGCTGTGCAGGCACGCGTCCATGTAGACCCAACATTGCCTGTAGCCCTCCACCTTCTTCATGATCTTCATGGAGATAATATCATCTGTCGTCCCTTCGACGCTGCAGAACGAAGCGCACCCCGAGCGCTGGTTCGCCGCGGACAGCCGCAGGCTGTAGAAGTGGTGGAAGAGGGCCACAGAGGGCATCACGCCTAGGAAGGCCTCGCAGAGGTAGGCGAAGATGGAGAGGAGGAGGATGGAGTTCGGCTGGAGATGAAGCGCGTGGATCTCGTAGTGGGCGAGGATGGCGCAGAAGAAGTCTGAGAAGGGCGGCATCAGGCCGGCGAAGATGGTGTGGAGGTAAAAAGGGAAGGTCGTTACCTCCAGTTCGCGCGGCGAGCACGAGCCTGGCCAGATCCGCGTCGCCTTCCACTCGTTGTGGTCGCTGGCGGTCATCGGGATCACCTTGTCTAGCCCCTCCCTGTTGACGATGGTGGAGTGCAGCAGGGCCGGCTCCAGGGCAACCACGGTCGGGGCCACGGCCGCTGCCTTGCCCCTCTTGCTGGCGGGCGCCATGGATGCGCGAGGAAGCTTTGGAGGTGAGAGGAGGAAGAGGATGCAAGGTCGGGTGCAAGGAGGGCGAGGAGTTTGAAGGAAGGCAATGATGACACAGCGCCCTGCGCAGCTCTGCTTTATGGCAGTGTGGGCGGTTACCTAGACGTAGTGGGGGAAGTGGGGGCATCCCATGTCCCGTCGTGCGCCACGCGTCCCTGCCTGGGCCCTGCAGTCCATTTAGGCCCCGCGCCATTTCGTTCCCAACGGGCGAAGCGTGCACGTCACGGGCCCGGGGGCTACTGTCGGCCCAGTGGGAACCAGGGTACCACGGGCCGTCTACTTGCAGCCCAGGAAGCAACGCCTGGCAAGGCCCAAGAGGCGGCCCAGCTATGGGCGCCGCGAAGCAAGACACCTCGCGAGGCACCGGCCTCATGATACTTCTCCATCGTATCTACTTTTCAAAACAGTTTTGCTCTTGTTTTGGCCCCTAATTTGCATGATTTGAATGAAACTAACCCGGACTGACGCTGTTTTCAGCAGAACTACCATGGTGTTGTTTTTTGTGCCGAAATAAAAGTTCTTGGAATTGCATGAAACTTTTTGGAGATTTTTATGGAATAAATAAAAAATACTGGTACCAAGACCAACTGGAGGGGGGCCCCCCAGTGCCCACGAGGCACCAGGGCGCGCTACCCCCCCCCCCCCAGGCACGCCCTGGTGGCTCGTGGGGCCCACGTGGCTCCGCTGACCCTAATCTCTGGCCTATAAATTCACAATTCCAGAGAAAAAAACAGGAGAGGAAGTTTTATTGTGTTTCATGATACGGAGCCGCCGCCACCTCCTGTTCTTCGTCAGGAGGCCGGATCTGGAGTCAGTTTGGGGCTCCGGAGAGGGGGATCTTCCGGCATTGTCATCATCAACCATCCTTCATCACCAATTTCATGATGCTCACCGCCGGGAGTGAGTAATTCCTTCATAGGCTTGCTGGACGGTGATGAGTTGGATGAGATTTATCATGTAATCGAGTTAGTTTTGTTAGGGCTTGATCCCTAGTATCTACTATGTTCTGAGATTGATGTTGCTATGACTTTGCTATGCTTAATGCTTGTCACTAGGGCCCGAGTGCCATGATTTCAGATCTGAACCCTTTATGTTTTCATGAATATATTTGTGTTCTTGATCCGATCTTGCAAGTTGTATGCACCTGCTACGTGTTATGATCCGCATACCCCAAGGTGACAATAATTGGTATTCTTTCCGGTGATTGCCGTAGTTTGAGGAGTTCATGTATTCACTAAGTGCTAATGCTTTGTTCTGGTTCTCTATTAAAAGGAGGCCTTAATATCCCTTAGTTTCCTTATGGACCCCGCTGCCACGGGAGGGTAGGACAAAAGATGTCAGGCAAGTTCTTATCGCAAGCACGTATGACTATATACGGAATACATGCCTACATTACATTGATGAATTGGAGATAGTTCTCTGTCTCCCTAGGTTATGACTGTTACATGATGAATGTTATCCAACAATATCACCGATCCAATGCCTACGAGCTTTTCACATATTGTTCTTGCTAAGTTACTACTGTTACAATTGATACTACTATTGCTGCTACCGTTACTATTATTGCTACCGCTATCAAACTATCATACTACTGTGCTACTAATCACTTTGCTGCAGATATTTAGTCTCCGGGTGTGGTTGAATTGACAACTCAACTGCTAATACTTGCAAATATTCTTTGGCTCCCCTTGTGTCGAATCAATAAATTTGGGTTGAATACTCTACCCTCGAAAATTGTTGCGATCCCCTATACTTGTGGGTTATCAAGACCTTTTTCTGGCGCCGTTGCCGGGGAGCATAGATTTATTTGCTGAGTCACTTGGGATTTATATCTGTTGATCACTATGAAGAATCTGAAAGACGCTAAGACCAAGATCGTTCCCTCTAAGACGAGGGGAGGTAAGGAACTGCCATCTAGCTCTGCACTTGATTCACCTTCTGTTTTGAGTAAACTTGCAACACCACCACATGCTATTAATTCTGATATGTCGCAAGTTATTGATGATACCACTTCTGCTATGAAAGATACTCATGATGATGCTAGTACTATGCTTGATAATGCTGTGCCACTTGGTGAATTTCTTAGTGAACAACTTGCTAAAGCTAAAGAAATTGAAAATGCTGAAACTCTTGAGAATTGTGATTCACCTATTATGCCTAGCTCTCCTACTAGAGTTGAAACACCTGATGAACATTGCTTTGATAGGGAGACGGCTAGAACCATTCTTGCTTGTAATGATAGAGGTGAAGTTATAAAACTGCTTGCTGAAATGAAAGAAAAATCTCTGAGGGAGAGAATGAAGTATGATCCTAAGTTTGCTACCTCTCTCATATTTATTACTGATAAGGATTATGATTTCTCTGTCCATCCTGAGTTAATTACTTTGGTTGAATCTGATCTTTTCCATGGCTATGAAACTGAAACCGTTCTGGCACATCTTACGAAATTAAATGATATAGCCACCCTATTTGCTCATGAGGAAGAAATTCGCTATTATTATATTCTTAAGTTATTTCCTTTCTCATTAAAAGGTGATGCTAAGGAATGGTATAATACTCTTGCTCCTGGTTGTGTGTGTAGTCCCCAGGATATGATTTATCACTTCTCTGAAAAATATTTTCCTGCTCATAAGAAACAAGTTGCTCTACAGGAAATATTTAACTTTGTGCAAATTAAAGAAGAGAATCTCCCTCAAGCTTGGGGGAGGCTTCTCCAATTACTTAATGCTTTGCCTGATCATCCTCTTAAGAGAAATGAAATACTTGATATCTTCTATAATGGACTAACCGATGCTTGTAGGGACTACCTAGATAGTTGTGCGAGTTGTGTTTTCAGGGAATGGACTATTGAACAAGCTAAGGAACTATTGAATAATATATTGAAGAATGATAATGGACACTTCCCGAACCACCGCCTAAACCCACTCCGAAGAAGAGGGGTATTTTATATCTTAGTCCTGAAGATATGCAAGAAGCAAAGAAATGCCAGAAGGAAAAAGGTATTAAAGCTAAAGATGTTAAGAATTTACCACCTATTGAAGAGATACATGGTCTTGACACACCGCCATAGGTAGTAGAGGTAAATTCTCTTATAAAGTTTGATGAAAGTGATATTCCTTATAACAAACCTCCTAGTCAATGCTTGTATGAATTTGACAATTATATTATTAAGCAAGATCACTTCAATGCCAATGTTATGAAACAATTGAAATCAAATGCCTACATGATTGATCGCTTGAGCAACTTGTTATTTAGAATTGCTAATGATGTTAAGGGTGTAAGTAAACATGCATCTATGGTTCAAACCCAGTTAGAACAAGTTGCTAAATCTCAAAGTGAATTGCTCAATGAAATGAATAACAATATGAATGATCATGCTGTTAGAGTAATGACTAGAGGAGGTAGAATGACTCAGGAGCCACTTTATCCTGAAGGTCTCCCTAAAAGAATTGAACAAGACTCTCAAAGAATTAATGTTGATGCACCTAGTCCATCTAAAAAGAAAAAGAAAAATGATAGGACTTTGCATACTTCTAGTGAACCCGAGGTAGAAAAACCCTTAGAGAATAGTAATGATATTTCTATTTCCGATGCTGAAACACAATCTGGTAATGAACATTCACCTGATGATAATAATGATGATGATGCTCATGTGGATACCCAACCAGATATTGATAAAGAACCTGATAATGATGTTGAAATAGAACCTGCTGTTGATCTTCATAACCCACCTCCTAAGAATAAACGTTATGATAAAAGAGACTTCGTTGCTAGAAAACATGGTAAAGAAAGAGAACCATGGGTTCAAAAACCCATGCCCTTTCCTCCTAAACCCTCTAAGAAAAAGGATGAGGAAGAATTTGAACGCTTTGCTGAAATGCTTAGGCCAGTCTTTTTGCGTACTCGTTTGACTGATATTTTAAAGATGGCCCCTTATGCTAAATATATGAAAGACATTGTCACAAATAAAAGAAAGATACCTGAAGCTGAGATTTCCACCATGCTTGGAAATTATTCTTTTAAGGATGGAGTACCTAAGAAACTAGGAGATCCAGGAATACCAACTATACAATGCTCCATTAAACGAAATTATGTCAAAACTACTTTGTGTGATTTAGGAGCCGGTGTTAGTGTTATGCCTTTCTCTTTATATAAAAGACTTGATTTGAATAAACTCACTCCCACTGAAATATCATTGCAAATGGCTGGCAAATCAACTGCCATACCTATCGGTGTTTGTGAGGATGTGCCCGTTGTAGTTGCAAATGTTACTATTCTAACAGACTTTGTTATACTTGATATGCCCGAGGATGACAACATGTCGATTATCCTTGGTTGACCCTTTTTGAATACTGCAGGGGCTGTTATTGATTGCAACAAAATCAAGGTCACTTTTCATATCAATGGTAATGAACATACGGTAAACTTTCCGAAGAAACAATTTCAAGTAAATGGTATTCGTGTTATTGGAAAGACTCCGACAATTACTATTGGAAGTTTTCAACTCCCTCTTCCTACTGTTAAAAAGAAATATGAAACTCTTATTATTGGGGAGATGCATATCCCCGTTGAGGTAACTTAGTGTTATACAAAAATTCTTCGGTTTCATGTCACTCGAAAATGGTTTGTTAATAAGACCTGATCAACCTTATTAATGGATTCTTTTTGAGAGGCATGTGGTCGATGAATTTAGTAAGCACAATCTTCTATACCCACCTTTTGTTTTCTGTTATTTTTAGTTAAATGCAATAAAATGCCATGATTACCCTGTTTTCTGAATTATCCGTGCAATAAAAAATGTCCAGAAATGAAAGTGCTCAGAATGCAATAAAATTTTGATATGAATTTTTATATAATATTTAAGAATTTTTGGCACTGGAAACATACCAAGGGGGTGCCCCAGGTGCCCACGAGGCACCAGGGCGCGCCACCCCCTGGTGCGCCCAGGTGGCTCGTGGGCCCCACAGGGACCCCCTCACTTATTCCTTCAGCCCACTTTGTCTCTTACCTCTAGCAAAAATTCCTAGTAGCTCTCTCTCTCTCGTGTTCTTGCTCACAAAACTGAAATTTTCGATCTCTTTGCTCGGAGCTCCGTTTCCGAAACTATTTTGGGAGATTGCTCCTTGGTATGTGACTCCTCCATTGCTCCAATTAGTTTTTGCTCTAGTGGATTATATTTTGCATAATTATCTACTCTTGGTGCTACTGAAAATGAGCTTGCATGTTGAATTCTTTGAGTTCCAAGTAGTTTGAATGCTTGATATAGCCTCTCGGCATCCATATGAGTAGTTGCTATCAATCTTGTCAAGTTTTATTGATATCATTTTGCGGCCCAAAAATTTTCAGAAAATTGTTCTTAGGAAAATGAATATCTTCCAGAGGAGTTCTTCGAAGCGGAACGCCAAGGGAGTCCTTGGGGACTCCTCGGACAACGACCTCAACATTCCGCGTAGGACGGAGGTCCGGCCATGCGAATGGCCGCACAATGCCTTCATGAACGAAGCCAGATTCTACCAAGAGTTCACGCAATTTGTTTCTAATGCCGGATTGACCGACTTCCTCACAGATGAGTGTGACCAGCACCACATCCTTACAAATTCCTTTTTGCAAAAATTTCATTTTCTGAATAGGCTCGAACCCCCTGAGGTGCGCTTTGATTTATATGCTGAACATCATCAGATACCACTTGCTGAATTTTGTGAGATATGTTTGATTCCCTTTGATGGGGACATAAGAGAGCCTCGACCGGAGGAGTTTGAGGGTTTCCTCCACACTTTAACTGTGGGAGAGACAAGGGACGTGTCGAGAGCCCGAGCCACTAGCTTGCAGTTTCCCTCTGTTCATTACTTTGCTCTATTCTTGGGGAAATGCTTGATTGCTAGGGACCAAGGTAGTGCGCTAGCTGCACCTGACTTTGCCATTTTATGCCACGCACTGCATAATGACAACACTTATAACCTGGGAGCTATCATTGCACGCCGCCTTCACACTAATAGGACTAGGGTTAAAATTCATGGTGGTATTTATGCTACTCGCTTAGCGAGACATTTTAATGTTAACATACGCCCTCATGCTTACTTGTTGCCTAGAGTTTACTTAGATCACCAGTCTATGAGGGACCGCCACTTTCTTGATGCTCCTGAGCCCCCTCACAACATTTGTTATAACTTGGTTTTTAGTGAGGATGCTCGTGATATTATTCCGTTGCCTGCACCTGCTTTGTTTGATTCTCATGCCAGGAACGGATATACCGTGATGCCATCGGACATCATTGCTTACTGGAACGCGTTGGCAGCGGCAGAGGACGAGGCCCAAGATTGGGACGCTCGGGTGCCGCCGCCTCAGCACTTTTAGATGGGACAGGATGGCTACTACAGATGGCCGTAGACCAAGCTAGGCCAAAAGCCTAAGCTTGGGGGAGTACGTATCTCTCACCGACATTACATTCATGTCCACACATTTCATTCCAGTTGTCGGTGTTCATACTTTTTCATTGTATAATCCATGTTAATTTTATTCTCTTGCTTTCTTCTTGTGTGTTTAAAAAACTTTGAGAAAATCCAAAAAATATTTCTCGTTTCTTTTCGGTTTTTCTATCTAGCTTAATTAGTTGTAGAATTAAAAGAAAACCCAAAAATATTTCCCGTTTCTTCTTCTGCTTGTTGCGAGTTCTCCCGTGTAGATAGTTTTCTTTTCTCGTTTTCGTTTTCTTCTTTAATTTGCTTTCTTCAGAAAACTAAAAACTCCAAAAATATTTCAGTGTGTTTCTCTGAAATTCTTTTCTTTTGTTGAGTCATTGTAAGGAGAAGACCACGATGAAAATGTTGAGTGGCTCTCGCATGCATTATTGTTGATCTAACAAAGAGCCCATATTACCTTGTCTTCTCCTTTGAATAAAATGCTTGCAGATTTCAGCTTAGTCCATGGCACACTTGCACTATTTTTATTTTCATATCATTCGGTCGTGCAAGTGAAAGGTAATAATGACGATGATTCGATGAAGCGACTGTGGCAAGGAAATGCGGGTATGAACTCAACTTGTTCTTTGTTTTTGTAAATATGTTTAACTTAGTATCCATGATTCAGCATATTATGATTAAACATGTTTATGATGACGATTAGAGATTATAGTTGCTCATGCCATGCTTAAGTAGCTAGGAGTGGATAATGATTTATCTTGAGTGTCAACATGTATTAAAATGATTGTGATGTAGTATGATGATATGGTATCCTCCTCTGAATGTTTCAAGTGGCTTGACTTGGCACATGTTCACGCATGTAGTTGATTCAAAACCAACATAGCCTCCACGATATTTATGTTCATGGTGCTTATATCCTACTCATGCTAGTATTCAATGTTGATTATTCATAATGCATGATTATGACCGTTTTCGCTCTCTAGCTGGTCGCTTCTCAACCTATTTGCTAGCCTTCGCATGTACTAAGCGGGAATACTGCTTGTGCATCAAAACCCCTAAACCAAAGTTATTCTAGATGAGTCCACTATATCTACCTATATGCGGTATTACTCTGCCGTTCTAAGTAAATTTGCATGTGCACCTCTAAATATTCAAATGAACTTCTGTTTTGTGTGCCCGTACCGCTCATGGAGCGACAGGGGGCGGTCAGTATCTTCCATGCTAAGCAGGTTATTCTCATGACGAGTGTTTACTCACTTGTCCTTGCACGAGAGAGGCTGGTAATCGGGATGCCCAGTCCCATTATTAAAATTGCAAAATAATAAAACAAGCTCCCCCGAAAAGTTGTTGGTATGGAGGGCACCCGAGGATTCGGCTAGCCATGGCTTGTGATTGTTGGTGGAGGGGGAGTAAACTTTACTTTACCGCTTGGGAACCGCCGCTAATGTGTTCAGCATGGAAGATATTGAAAACTCTCGGTCGTGACGTTGACAGGAAAGGCATACCTCCCAAAATTATATTTATCTTTGATTTAACTTCGAGCTCTGGCACCTCTGCAAATCCATGCTTCCCTCTGCGAAGGGCCTATCTATTTACTTTTATGTTATTTTACTTTTATTGTTGAGTCATCACCTTCTCAAACAAGCACTAGACCTGAGAGCACTATTGTCATTCTCATGCATTGTGAATAGTTAATGTTGTGTGCATCATGACTGGATCTCTTCTACCATGAATTACAATGTTTAGTCGCTACTTGAACTTTGGAGGTGCTCTGCATTTATGTTTTGCAGTCTCAGAAAGGGCTAGCGAGATACCATGTTATCATATTATATCATGATTGTTTTAACAAAGTGTTGGCATTTGAGATATCTTATTATTGCTCGCTAGTTGATTATGCCATTGATATGAGTGAATATAATTTCTAAGAGTTATCATTTGCATGGTTAGTTCATGATCTTTGCTGAAAACTTGGACACTATTTAAGCATATATATAGATACAAGAACAAAAGAGTTTGTAAAAGTTTTTCTTTATCACTTTCAGTTTGTCAACTGAATTGCTTGAGGACAAGCAATGAGTTAAGCTTGGGGGAGTTGATACGTCTCCATCGTATCTACTTTTCCAAACACTTTCACTACTAGAAAAAAGGCTGTTAGTGGCGCACCCCATATGGCTATTAATGGCGCACCATGGGTGCGCCACTATTACCACGCCACTAGTAATGGTTAGTAATGGCGCACCTTTGGTGCGCCATTACTAATCCAAATAGCAGTGGCGCACCCCCGGTGCGCCATTACTATCCCTTAGGGTGCGCCACTGTTATTTCTGTGAGGTGCGCCATTACTATGCCTTAGGGTGCGCCACTGTTATTCCTATGAGGTGCGCCATTAGTAGGAATGTAGGTGCGCCACTGGTAATTTTTTAAAATCTGGATCTGGATCTAAATCTGGCACCATTTTTTGCATATTTTTTCTTTTTTTCCAATAATTTTCGTTCTCGGGGCGGGCTGCTGTGGAGGGGTTCGGGGCGGCTCTCCCATGGCCGTGGCTCGAGGCGGCTCTGCAGGGCGACGACGAGGCACGTGCGATAAAGGAAGCTTCCGGGCGGCGGCCATGTCCATGAGGAAAGAGAGAAGGGGAAGGAGAAGGGAGGAGCAAGGGGAAGGGGAAGGGAGGAAGAAGGGGAAGGGGAAGGGGAAGGGGAGGCGCGACGGCCTTCTGCTGCTTCCATTGCGGCGGCCATGTCCATGAGGAAAGAGAGAAGGGGAAGGAGAAGGGAGGAGGAAGGGGAAGGGGGGAAGAAGGGGAAGGGGAAGGGAGGAAGAAGGGGAAGGGGAGGCGCGACGGCCTTCTGCTGCTCGCTGCTGCAGGGGGTGGCTTCCATTGCGGCGGCGCCCGTGGCAGGCGTGCCGGAGGAGGATCTGGGGAGGAGGAGGAAGCGCGTAGTCGTGGGTGGGTGGGTGGGGGGAGGAGGAGAAGGGGATAAGGTCGGGCCGGGTTAATATAAGCTGTGGCGTTTCAACTAGTAATGGCGCACCATGGGTGGTGCGCCATTACTAGTTTTGAAATTTCAAAGTGCCCAGACTTAGTAATGGCGCACCAAACCTAGGTGCGCCATTGCTATGTAGCATAGCAATGGCGCACCTAGGTTTGGTGCGCCATTACTAAGTTTGAAATTTTTCGAATTTTCTCCAGATCTTAAAAGCATCGTAACTTTTTTTCTGTTAGGTTTTTGAGGATTCTAAAAAATCGATAACGGGCGTAGCCTGTCAAATTCGGATGTAACTTTTCGAATGAAACTAACCCGGACTGACGCTGTTTTCAGCAGAACTACCATGGTGTTGTTTTTTGTGCAGAAATAAAAGTTTTTGGAATTGGATGAAACTTTTTGGAGATTTTTTATGGAATAAATAAAAAATACTGGTACCAAGACCCACTAGAGGGGGCCACCCAGTGCCCACGAGGCACCAGGGCGCGCCATTCCCCCCCCCCCCCAGGCGCGCCCTGGTGGCTCGTGGGGCCCACATGGCTCCGCTGACCCTAATCTCTGGCCTATAAATTCACAATTCCAGAGAAAAAAATAGGAGAGGAAGTTTTATTGCGTTTCACGATACGGAGCCGCCGCCACCTCCTGTTCTTCATCGGGAGGCCGGATCTGGAGTCCTTTTGGGGCTCCGGAGAGGGGGATCTTCCGGCATTGTCATCATCAACCATCCTTCATCACCAATTTCATGATGCTCACCGCCGGGAGTGAGTAATTCCTTCATAGGCTTGCTGGACGGTGATGTGTTGGATGAGATTTATCATGTAATCGAGTTAGTTTTGTTAGGGCTTGATCCCTAGTATGCACTATGTTCTGAGATTGATGTTGCAATGCTTAATGCTTGTCACTAGGGCCCGAGTGCCATGATTTCAGATCTGAACCCTTTATGTTTTCATGAATATATTTGTGTTCTTGATCCGATCTTGCAAGTTGTATGCACCTGCTACGTGTTATGATCCGCATACCCCAAGGTGACAATAATTGGGATTCTTTCCGGTGATTGCCGTAGTTTGAGGAGTTCATGTATTCACTAAGTGCTAATGATTTGTTCCGGTTCTCTATTAAAAGGAGGCCTTAATATCCCTTAGTTTCCTTATGGACCCCGCTGCCACGGGAGGGTAGGACAAAAGATGTCATGCAAGTTCTTATCGCAAGCACGTATGACTATGTCGGGCCCATGGAACCCAGGCTACCCAGGCCCGTCTGCCTTTGGCCCAGGGCGCAACGCCTGGCGTGGGCCCAGCGGGCCATCATCACCAAGCACCTCTCCAAGACCCCTCATGAGGCCTGGCCTCCTGAGGCCCCCTCCTCAGGGAGTAGCATGCAACGCTCAGCACCACCACCGACGGCCTCGCGAGGCGGCCTCCCGAGGTGGCCTCCCGAGGCCCCCTCCCGCAGGCGCCCAAGACAAAGGCCGTTCGGCTTGCCGCGCGGCCTGGGGCCCATCACGTGGGTGACGCGCGCGGCGACGAGCAGCAGCAGAAGCCGCGCCAGCAGGCGCGGATGAAGATGGTTTCCTCTTTTGTGTTAAGGGAGCAGGGCCAGCTATCTACTCTCCAAAGCGACCCCAAAGGTTGCCCGATCGACGAAGGAAGACCAAGATGACGGGCGCAAAGGGCGGAGGTCATCAGCGAGCCCACCGGCGCGTCATGGATCATGCTTTGGCAGGCGAAGACCACCTTTAGTCAGGATAGCCTGAGCGCCTGTCCCCTTTCAAAATCGCCAAGTGTGGCAACCCTTCCCGCCTAAGTTTCTAGGGGGAAGAGGACCATGGCTGATATAAAGGGCAATGCTGCCATGGTAGAAGGGGATTCCGGGATCGATTCCTTGCCCCCAACCTTGTATTCTCTCTCTCTCTCCCAGAGCAATACCAGACAAGCAGGAGTAGGGTCTTACACCGCAAGGTGGCCCGAACCTGGGTAAATCGCCGAGTCCTCGCTCTGTCCCTTGTCGTCGCGCTCTCGCCGTTGCCTCGCCGTCGCTTAACCGTGGTAGGAGACGAAGTAGGTAGAACAAGCTCACCCCAGTGTTCGAACCTTTGGGTCCCCGGAGCCCGACTTCCGACAGACTATATACGGAATACATGCCTACATTACATTGATGAATTGGAGCTAGTTCTGTGTCGCCCTAGGTTATGACTGTTACATGATGAATGTTATCCAACAATATCACCGATCCAATGCCTATGAGCTTTTCACATATTGTTCTTCCTAAGTTACTACTGTTGCTACTACTGTTACAATTGCTACTACTATTGTTGCTACCGTTACTGTTACCGTTACTATTATTGCTACGGCAATCAAACTATCATACTACTATGCTACTAATCACTTTGCTGCAGATATTTAGTCTCCAGGTGTGGTTGAATTGACAACTCAACTGCTAATACTTGCAAATATTCTTTGGCTCCCCTTGTGTCGAATCAATAAATTTGGGTTGAATACTCTACCCTCGAAAACTGTTGTGATCCCCTATACTTGTGGGTTATCACCTCATGAGGACCCTCTCCACAAGGAGCGGACCCACCAAAGACATCGGCAGTAGCAGGAAGCCTCGCAAGGCCCCCTCGTGAGGCGGCCTCCCGAGGCAGCCTCCTGAAGCCACTCGAGCAAGGCGCCACTTGGCGCTGGCCTCGCGATCACGTGCCCACCACGTGGGTGACGCATCTGCACAAGACGATGACAGCGACAGGGTCGTACCAGCAGGTGTGGTCAGGGGGGATTTCCCCTTCGGTGATAAAGGGGCAGCTCCAGCCGCCCTCCTCCAAAGCAAGTCCTAAAGCTTGCCTATTTGGTGTAAGAAGACCAGGACGATAGGGTGCGCCAGGGCGGATGTCATCGCTGAGCCCATGAGCGCGTCATGGATGGTCCCTTTTGCAGGCGAAGACTGCTTTTGTCAGGATAAGACTGTGCGCCTGTCCCCCTTTGAATTGCCGTTGTGTGGCAACCCTTCCCGCCAATATTTTCAGTGAAGAGGACCAAGGCAGCTATAAAAGGGGGGCAGGGCTGCTACCTTAGGGAGGTCGGCCATTTTCCACCTTCTTCTACCTTGTACGCATGTACACTCTCACCGGAGCAATCCCAACCAAGCAGGAGTAGGGTTTTACACTACACGGCGGACCGAACCTGGGTAGCTGTTGTGTCCATGTCGTGCCCTGTGTGTGTGCTTGCTCTCGTCGTGTCGAGCTTGCCGTAGCTTCGCCAAGGTCACCGTCCAGTCATTAGGAGCGAGCCAGCCCCCAGTGTCTAAACCAGGGTCCCCGGAGCCCCGTTTCCGACATTCCTCTTGGCCCAAATATGGTGAAGTGTCATATAGTTGACGTTCACATGACACCACGAGAGGAAGAACAACATACATATCATCAAAATATTGAACGAATACCAACTTCACATGATTACTTATAACAAGACCTCTCCCATGTCCTCAAGAACAAAAGTAACTAGTCACAAATCATATTCATGTTCAAGATCAGAGGGGTATTGTATATGATTAAGGATCTGAACATATAATCTTCCACCAAATAAGCCAACTAGCATGAACTACAAGATGTAATCAACACTACTAGCAACCCAAAGGTACCAATCTAAGGTTTTGAGACAAAGATTGAATACAAGAGATGAACTAGAGTTTGAGAAGAGATGGTGCTGGTGAAGATGTTGATGAAGATTGGTCCTCCCATGATGGAGGGAATGTTGGTGATGTTGATGGCTTCGATTTCCCCCTCCAGGAGGGAAGTATCCCAGGCGGAATCGCTCTGCCAGAGAGCAAAAGTGATCCTCCCCAGGTTCCGCCTCGAGACGGCGGTGCGTCATCCCGAAAGTCTTCCTCTTATTTATTTTTCTAGGGCAAAATGCTTCATATAGCAGAAGGAGGGCATTAGAGGGCATCTGTGGGGTCCACAAGACATCAGGGCGCGCCCTGGGGGGTGGGTGTGCCATGTTGTCTTGTGGACAGCAGGTGGCCCCCCTCCGGTAGTTCTTCATTCCAGTATTTTTTATATATTCAATAAAAAATCTCCGTGAAATTTCAGGTCATTTGGAGCTCCATAGAATAGCTATCTCTGTTGTAGCGCTTTTAGGTCCAGAATTCCAGCTGCCGGTAATTTCCCTCTTCATGTAGATCTTGCAAATTAAGAGAGAAAAGGCATTAGAATTGCATCATAAAGTGAAATAATGACCAAAAACATTATAAATAACAATAGGAAAACATGATGCAAAATGGACATATCACTTGTCTGTGACAAACGACGCGGAGCTCCGCGTGCCGGTCAAGAGCTCTCCGGAGTTGGCGGCCCGGCCTATGCCGAAGGCGGCCGGGCGCTCACTTCGAAGCCGCATGAAGCACCTTGGCCACCGCATTCCAGGCCAAGGGTGCCATCATTATGCGACGATGCGACCGGCCCCGCATTCGTACCAAAGCCCAATGGAGAGGTACGACTCTGCGTGGACTTCCCGGGCATAAACAAGAAGGCCGAGGTGGACGTAGACAGGACGGCCTTGGCCACACCTAGTGGGGGTATCGCCCTGTGACTACCGTTCAGGCTCAATAATGCAGGGGCCACTTTCCAAAGGCTCATGCGCATCGCTCCCTGCGCCCAAGTAAGCATGGATAAAGCCAGCCATGGAACCCCCGCTCAGCCCCCCGTCAAGGGTCCAGCAGGCGGTTCCGGGGTGCCCAATCGCTCGATCCCTGACAGCGATGATTCCTCTGCCAGCTATGCTCTCTGGGACTACGGCAGGGACCTCGACACTAAGATCCGCTTCAATATCGGCACAAGCCCAACCGACGATGGATAAGCCGAACGTGCGTGTGCCTGGGGACTCTCGTAAACGTATGCCTGGGGCCTCCCATGCCAAGCAGAGAGACTATGGCATGCTCTCGCACTATTGGCATGTCCGGCGATTGCTTTCCTACCTTTCCTCTTTGGGCCAAGGCAAAGTTATAGCAGTGCGCCGCACTTGCCATGATGGAAATGTTCTAGGGTCCTACCCCCGTGCGAACCGCTTTCCCCAAGTTGTCGGGCCCCTGCTTCTCTCTCCGGGCGGCAGAGTTACAGTAGTGTGCCGCGCCTGCCACGATGCAAATGTTCCTGGGTCCTACCCCATGTGAACCACTTTACCCAGGTTGTCGGGCCCCTGCTTCTCTCCCCGGGCGGCAGAGTTACTGCAGTGCGCCGCACCTGTCACGATGGAAATGTTCCCGGGTCCTACCCCATGCAAACCGCTTTCCCCAGGTTGTCGGGCCCCTGCTTCTCTCCCCGGGCAGCCGAGTTACAGCAGTGCGCCGCATCTGCCACCATGGAAATGTTCCCGGGTCCTACCCCGTGTGAACCGCTTTCCGAGGTTGTCGGGTCTCTGCTTCTCTCCCCGTGTGGCAGAGTTATAGCAGTGCGCCGCACCTACCATGATGGAAATGTTCCCGGCTCCTACCACGTGCGAACCGCTTTCCCCAGGTTGTCGGTCCCCTGCTTCTCTCCCCAGGCGGCAGAGTTACAGCAGTGTGCAGTACCTACCATGATGGGAATGTTCTCCGGTCCTACCCCGTGTGAACCGCTTTCCTAGGTTGCCGGGTCCCTGCTTCTCTCCACGGGCGGCAGAGTTATAGCAGTGTGCCGCACCTGCCACGATGGAAATGTTCCCAGGTCCTACCCCGTGTGAACCGCTTTCCCCAGGTCGTCGGGCCCCAGCTTCTCTCCCCGTGCGGTAGAGTTACAGCAGTGCGCCGCACCTGCCGCGAGGGAAATGTTCCCGAGTCCTAACCCATGCGAAACGCTTTTCCCGGGTTGCCGGGCCCTTGCTTCTCTCCCCGTGTGGCAGAGTTACAGTAGTGCACTGCACCTGCCATGATGGAAATGTTCCCGGGTCCTACCCCGTGCGAACCACTTTCCCCAGGTTGTCGGGCCCCTGCTTCTCTCTCCGCGTGGCAGAGTTACAGTAACGTGCCACACCTGACGCGATGAAAGTCTTGTCAGGTCGTGCCCCGTGTGAACCATTCTCCCCCAGGCTGCAGAGCCCTTGTTTCTTGACGTACGTGGCAGAGCCGTGGCAGATAAAGAAGATGCAAGTACTTCCTGAAAGCTCACTAGTTCGAAATTTAAATGGCGGGCCAGTGTTAACATCCAACTACGCTGACCCGCCGGACTAACGGCCCCCAATGCACTCCTTCTATGCCCCCATTATAGGAGATAGGGGACGACATGCAAAAAGAAAAAAAGGCACCAGAGAGGCCAAAACAGGAGAAGACCTCAGTCTTTGAACTCGCACGCACACACGCGCCTACCTTGGTACTAGCGCGGCTTGTGTTGATAGATGCTTGTGTGTTCGAGGGCGAGGAGGTGTGCCTCTTCCTTTGTGGTGACGTCATCCTTTCTGCTTTCTTCGGCGGCCTCTTCTTCATAAGCGCAGGCTCGTGCTGAGTCATATTCAATATCTGATGAGAGAACTGCTTCTGCTCCATATACCATAAAGAATGGTGCGTAGCCGATTGATTTGTTTGACATTGTTCATCGGATCCAAAGTACGGAGGGGATCTCCTCCACCCAGTTGCCCTTTGCTCGTATGAGGGGTGTTATCAGCCTTGGATTGAGGCCTTGAATGATTGGCCCATTTTCCCTTTTGACATGTCCATTGGACTACGGATGGGCTACGGATGCGTAGTCACTGTGGATACGTCATTTGTGGCAGAAATCCTTGAATACTGAAGCGGTGAAGTTGGATCCGTTGTCTGTGATGATGCTGTGGGGGACGCCGAAGTGGTGGATGGGGCCGAGAACGAACTTTACTATTGTGTCAGCCTCCGCATTTGTTACCGGTTTGGCCTCTATCCACTTGGTGAACTTATCAATCGCCACCAACAGGAACTTATGTCCTCCTGGTGAAGGTGAGAGTTTGCCGACCATGTCCAGCCCCCATACTGCAAATGGCCATGTCAACGAGATCATTTTCAACGTTGTTGCTGGCATGTGGGTCTTGTTGGCGGAGCGCTAGCAACCATCGCAGCTCAGAACTATCTCCTCGGCGTCACGCATTGCGCGGTGCCAAAAGAAACTGTGGCAAAAGGCCTTTGCCACAATTGTTCTGGGGGCGGCGTGATGCCCGCAAGCCCCCGCGTGTATTTCCTTGAGCATCTTCTTGTCTTCTTCTTCGGTGACGCAACGATGAAAGACGCCCACTTGGTTGCGCTTGTAGAGCTCGCCATTGATAATTGTGTAGGCTTTGGAGCGACAGATGATGTGACAGGCATCCATTTTTTCTTGCGGGAGCTCGCTTTACTCATGTAGGATAGTAGTGGTTGGGTCCAATCTTGGGCGAGGACTGCAAGTACGGCATGTTCATGTTTGTCTCTGAACGGCGAGCTGTCCTTCGGGGCTGCAGCATCGGATACACTAGAGCTTGATGTGACCTCTTCACTGTCTTGAATCTTGACAGAGGGTTTGTGGAGTATTTCTAGGAAGGTCTCATCTGGCATGGGCTCTCTTGACGATCCGACACGCGCCAAATTGTCAGCTACGATGTTGTCACCTCGTTTTACATGATGTAGTTCGAGCCCATCAAACTTCCCTTCGAGTTCCCGGACGGCGGCGCGGTATGCTGCCATCTTTGGATCATTTGTGTCAAATGTCTTCATGACCTGCTGGACCAGGAGGTCGGAGTCGCCCTGGCATATGAGGCGACGGATGCCCATGGAGGCCGCTATTCGGAGCCCGTGAAGGAGAGCTTCGTATTCTGCCACGTTGTTGGAGTCATGAAAATGGAGTTGTAGAACATAGTTCATTTTGTTACCTCTAGGGGACAAGGACCACTCGAGCCCCCAGTCCTTGCAACGTCATCGACCCGTCAACGTACATCATCCCGTACTCGAGGTCGATGTTTTTGGGGACATGCTGGGCCTCTGCCCACTCCACCAAAAAGTCGATGATGGCTTGTGATTTGACTGTTGTTTGTGGCTTGTATGAGAGCTCGAACGGCAAGAGCTCAATTGCCCATTTTGCCACGCGGCCTGTGGCGTCTTTGTTGTTGATGATGTCGGAGAGCGGTGTGTGGCTGACCACTATTATTGGATTAGCCTGAAAATAGTGTCGCGGTTTCCTTGTAGCCATGAATACCCCGTAAGTGATCTTTTGATAGCGTGGATATCTGGTCTTGCAAGGTGTTAGCACTTTGCTGACATAGTACACCAGGTGTTGCACCTGTTGCACTTTTCCGGCCTCCTCCCATTCCATGGCGATGACCCCGCTGACCACCTAGGTGGTCGCTACTATATACAGTAGCATGGGTTCTTATTGGGTTGGGGAAACCAGGAGTGGGTTTGATTGTAGTGGTCTCTCAAGATCTGCGAATGCTTCTTTGGCCTCGTCACTCCAATTGAACTTGTCACCCTTTCTAAGGAGGCGGTACAGGCGTAGGGCCTTCTCGCCCAACCGTGAGATGAATCTGCTTAGGGCTGCCACGCATCCTGCGAGCTTCTGCACGTCGCGCACTGTCTCTGGGGCCTCAAGGTTTACTTTAGCTTGGATTTTTTTAGGGTTTGCCTCTATCCCCTGCTGGGATATGATTAACCCCAGTAGCTATCCGGCGGGGACCTCGAAGACACATATTTCAAGGTTTAGCTTCATGCTGAAATTGCGGAGGTTGTCGAAGGTTTGCTGGAGGTCGTCGAGAAGGCTTGAGCCTTGTTTGGACTTGAGCACGATGTCATCGATGTAGACCTCCGCGTTTACTCCGATCTGCTTGTTAAAGCATTTCTGCATTGTTTGCTGATACGTCCATTTTGCATCATGTTTTCCTACTGTTAATTATTATGTTTTGGGTCATTATTTCACTTTATGATACAATTCTTATGCCTTTTCTCTCCTATTTTGCAAGTTTCACATGAAGAGGGAGATTGCCGGCAGCTGGAATTCTAGACCGGAAAGGGCTACAGCAGAGATAGCTATTCTGCACAACTCCAAATGACCTAAAAAATTACGGAGAATTATTTTGGAATATATAAAAAATATTGGCAGAAGAAATACCAGGAGGGGACCCACCAGGAAGCCACAAGCCTGGGTGCGCGCCCCCCGAGCTTGTGGGGCCCCTGGTTGGCCTCTGGCCCCCTCCTTCTGCTATATGAAGCCATTTGCCCTAGAAAAAATCAAGAGAAGAATTTCGGGACAAAGAGCCACCGTCTCGAGGTGGAACCTGGGCAGGAGAACTTTTGCTCTCCGGCAGAGCGATTCTGCCAGGGAAACTTCCCTCCGAGAGGGGGAAATCGAAGCCATCGACATCACCAACGATCCTCTCATCGTGGGAGGACAAATCTTCATCAACATCTTCACCAGCACTATCTCATATCAAACCCTAGTTCATCTCTTGTATTCAATCTTTGTCCCAAAACCTCAGATTAGTACCTATGGGTTGCTAGTAGTGTTGATTACATCTCGTTGTTGATGCTAGTTGGTTCATTTGGTGGAAGATTATATGTTCAGATCCTTAATGATATTCAATACCCCTCTGATCTTGAACATGAATATGATTTGTGAGTAGTTACTTTTGTTCTTGAGGACATGGGAGAAGTCTTGTCATAAGTAATCATGTGAATTTGGTATTCGTTCGATATTTTGATGATATGTATGTTGTTGCTTCCTTTAGTGGTGTCATGTGAATGTCGACTGCATGACACTTCACCATACTTGGGCCTAAGGGGAGGCATTGTGGAGTAATAAGTAGATGATGGATTGCTAGAGTGACAGAAGCTTAAACCCTAGTTTATGCATTATTCCGTAACGGGCTGATTTGAATCCATATGTTTCATGCTATGGTTAGATTTATCTTAATTATTCTTTTGTAGTTGCAGATGCTTGCAAGAGGGGGTAATCATAAGTGGGAGGCTTGTTCAAGTAAGAACGGCACCCAAGCACCGGTCCACCCACATATCAAATTATCAAAGTAACGAACGCGAATCAAATAAACATGATGAAAGTGACTAGATGAGAATTCCCATGTGTCCTCAAGAACGCTTTGCTTTATATAAGAGACTGTTCCAGCTTGTCCTTTGCTATAAAAAGGATTGGGCCAACTTGCTGCACTTTGCTACTATTGTTACTTGCTACTCGTTATGAATTATCTTGCTACAAAACTATCAGTTACCACTACTTTTAGTGCTTGCAGAAAACACCTTGCTGAAAACCGCTTATCATTTCCTTCTGCTCCTCGTTGGGTTCGACACTCTTACTTATCGAAAGGACTATGATTGATCCCCTATACTTGTGGGTCATCATTCGCTTATATGTAGCCCCCTGCTACTTTGTGAGCTGCGTTGGGATTTTCCCCGAAGAGGAAGGGTGAAGCAATATAGTAGCAGATAAGTATTTCCTCAGTAGAGAACCAAGGTAATCGAACCAATAGGAGAACCATGCAAACTCTCCTTAGTAGTACCTGCACACACAAGAGCAAATACTTGCACCCAATGCGGGCAAGAGGGTTGTCAATCCCATTGTACTCGTTAACTGCAAGGATCAAATCTGGTAGTGGTAGATAGATAAATTGCAAAGTAAATAGAAAGTAAATAAGTTGCAGCAAGGTAGTTTTGGTTTTTGTAATATGATTAAAATAGACCCGGGGGCCATTGTTTTCACTAGAGGCATCTCTCTCAAGAAAATAGCATACGGTGGGTAGACAAATTACTGTTGGGCAATTGATAGAAAAGCGCATAGTTATGACGTTATTGATGGCATGATCATGTATATAGGCATTATGTCCATGACAAGTAGACCGACTCCTGCCTGCATCTACTACTATTACTCCACCAATCGACCGACTCCTGCCTGCACCTATGGTATTAAGTTCATGACGAACAGAGTAACACTTTAAGCAAGATGACATAATGTAGATAGAATAAAACCAATCAATATGATTAATCCCCATCGTTTTACCCTTAGTAGCAACAATACAAATGCGTGCCTCGCTACACCTTCTGTCACGAGGTCAGGACACCGCAAGATTGAACCTACTACTATGCACCACTTCCACTGAAGACCTAATCGTCAACTTGGCCAAAGAAAACTCATAGATCGGAAAGCATTACATAGCTATAACAATCATACATAATAAAGTTCAGAATATAACTCAATTACTTTCAATGAATAATCTGATCATAAACCCACAATTCATCGGATCCCAACAATAACACCACAAAAGAAGATTACATTGGATCGATCTCCGAGGAGAACATTGTATTGAAGATCAAAGAGAGAGAGAAAACCATCTAGCTAATCACTATGGACCCATAGGTATGTGGTGGACTACTCACACATCATCGGAGGTGCAGCAAGGTTGATGTAGAAGACCTCCGTGATAGATTCCCCCTTCGGCAGATCACCGGAAAAGGCCTCCAGATAGGATTACGGAAGAACAGAGGCTTGCGGCGGTGGAAAAATTGTTTCGGGTGGCTCTCTGTTATTTTTGGGATTTTAGGGAATTTATAGAAGTGGAATTAGGTCAGGGGGGTTTACGAGGGGGCCACAAGCTCAGGTGGCGCCCCCCCAGGGGCGCATGGCATGAGCTAGTGGCTCCCTCGTAAGTCTTTTGGCCTCCTCCCGAAGCTCCCTAGGTGTCTTCTGGTCCAGAAAAAATCACCGTAAAATTTTATCACATTTGTACTTCATTTGATATAGTTTTTCCCTAAAACAATAAAATAGGCAAAACAGGAACTGACACTGGGCACTGGGTTAATAGGTTAGTTCCCAAAAATGATATAAAATTGCACATAAAGTATGTAGGATTGATATTATAATAGCATGAAACAATCAAAAATTATAGATACGTCGGAGACGTATCAGCATCCCCAAGCTTAACTCCTGCTCGTCCTCGAGTAGGTAAATGATAAAACAAAGATAATTTTTGATATTGAATGCTACCTAGCATGTTTATCATGTAATCTTCTTATGGTATAAATATTGAGAAACGGTGAAGTAATTGATATCAACATAATAATATCCATGAATACAAGAACATAATCATTACTTTTTCAAAATATACGATGCTCAATGAATGTTATCCCTACTCATTGAATTATGTAAGCATGGCATGACTCTGCCTTCACCGCATAAATATTAATCATGAGCACCCCGGTGTCAAACCAGGCAATTGGATCATACTTTTTCACGCGCTTCAGCATTTTCAACTCCACTCAATATCTGAGCGTGAGCCATGGACTTAGCACTACGGATGGTATAGAATGCGGTGTGTTGCGGAGCATCCTACAGACATCACTATGTCAAGAGTCCATTTGGCAAGTGACACGTGCGACATCTACTTCACATACATAAAGGTGAATCATCTCCTTTACACGTGCTCACTTGACACCTTTGAGGATGGTATACAACTTGACACTACTCTCGTGTGCATACATATGTATTGCCGGAGCTTCATGGATGACAAGGAGGGC
This sequence comes from Elymus sibiricus, assembly GCA_039707655.1. NCBI lineage: Eukaryota > Viridiplantae > Streptophyta > Magnoliopsida > Poales > Poaceae > Elymus > Elymus sibiricus. Next base: position 241,151,126 of record CM077676.1, read on the forward strand.
TGCAGGCGCCAAGGAACAACTACACCGTCCGCGAAGGAAGCATGGAAGCGATGACGGAAGAAGAAGGAGCTGCTAAAGCTACAGCGGCCGGACATCCGGTCCAAGGGCCGGACATCCGGCGCCTGGACAGCCGCGAGGAAGCTGCCCAACAAACGGCCAGATGCATCAGTGGCCGAACATCTGGCGATGCCCCGGACATCCGGCGCTACACGTCGGGCCGAACATCCGGCCTCCCTCCCGAAAATCCGGCGAATGGCACTAGAAGAACGGCCACCTCCAGGCCGGACATCCGGCGTCTCACGAACGGCTGAACATCTGGCCCCCAGCCCGGACATCCGGCGCCTGCCTGCGTGCAGAGTCGGGCCAGAGGTGTAGGGGAACGTTGCATGAAAATCAAAAAAATTCCTACAAAACACCCAAGATCTAATCTAGGAGATGCAAAGCAACGAGAGGGGAGTGTGTCTACATAACCTTGTAGACCGAAAGTGTTAGCATCGTAACGCGGTTGATGGAGTCTTACTCTTCACGATCCAATCCGATCTAGTGCCGAATGGATGACACCTCCGAGATTAGCACACGTTCAGCTTGATGGCGTCCTCTCCTTCTTGATCCAGCAAGAGAGGGGGAGGAGGTAGATGAGATCGGAACCAGCACGGCGGTATGGTGGTGGTGGCAGCAACGGAATTCCGGCAGGGCTTCGCCAAGCGCTGTCGGTTTGTGGTGGAGGAGTAACGGGAGGGAGACAGGGCAAGCTTGGAAGGGTTGGCTGCCCCCTGCGCCTCCCCACTATATATAGGGGTGAGGGAGGGGCGTTCTAGCCCTATCCCCCCTCCCAAGGCAGGGGGCGGCGGCCAAGGGGGGAGGAGTGCCCTCCAAGCCAAGTGAAGGGCCCTCCCCCTTAGGGTTTCCTTCCCCTAGGCGCATGGGCCAAGTAGGGGCTGGTGCGCCTGGCCCAAAATGGCCAGGGCGCCCCTACAACCCATGCTACTGCTTGGGGCATGGTGGAACCCTTCGAGGACTTCTGGACCCCTCCGGAACCTTCTGGAACCTTCCGCTAACTTCCCGGTACAATACCGAAAAAACCAAACTTTTTCCATAACCCCGAAAACAACTTTCCATATATAAATCTCTACCTCTGGACTATTCCGGAGGTCCTCGTGATGTCAGGGATCTCATCTGGGACTCTGAACAACCTTCGGACTTTCCACTGTTAATATCTCAATACTACCCTAGCGCTATCGAACGTTAAGCGTGCGACCATACGGGTTCGGAACATGCAGACATGACCGAGAATCCTCTCCGGTTAATAACCAATAGCGGGACCTGGATGCCCATATTGATTCCTACATATTAAACGAAGATCTTTATCGGTTGAACCACGATGTCGAGGATTCAATTAATCCTGTATGCAATTCCCTTTGTCCGGCGATATGTTACTTGCCCGAGATTCGATCGTCGGTATCTCCATACCTAGTTCAATCTCATTACCGGCAAGTCTCTTTACTCGTTCCATAATACAAGATCCCGTGACTAACTCATTAGCCACATTGCTTGCAAGCTCTTTACGATGTTGTATTACCGAGAGGGCCCAGAGATATCTCTCTGTCATACGGAGTGACAAATCCCAGTCTCGATCCATGCAACCCAACAGACACCTTTGGAGATACCTGTAGAGCACCTTTATGATCACCCAGTTATGAAGTGATGTTTGTTAGCACACAAGGCATTCCTCCGGTATCCGGGAGTGACATGATCTCATGGTCTAAGGAACAGACACTTGACATGAAGAAAGCTGTAGCAAATAACTAAACGATCTGATGCTAAGCTTACGGTTGGGTCTTGTCCAACACATCATTCTCCTAATGATGTGATCCCGTTATCAAATGACAACTCATGTCTATGGTTAGGAAACATTAACCATCTTTGATCAATGAGCTAGTCTTGTAGAGGCTCACTAGGGACATGGTGTTGTTTATATATTCACACATGTATTTAAGTTTCCGGTCAATACAATTCTAGCATGAATAATAAACATTTATCATGAACAAGGAAATATGATAATAACCAATTTATTATTGCCTCTAGGGCATATTTCCAACAGTCTCCCACTTGCACTAGAGTCAATAATCTAGTTTACATTGTACTGAATCTAACACCCATGGAGTCCTGGTACTGATCATGTTTTGCTCGCGGAAGATCTGCCACATTCAGATCTATATGTAATTATGCAAATCTTTATGTCTACAATGCTCTGCTTGGAGCTACTCCAGCTAACTGCTCCACAATTCAATACGTATCCGGATTGAGACTTTTAGTCATCCGGATCAGTGTCAAAGCTATCATCGACGTAACCCTTTACGACGAGCTTATCTGCACCTCCATAAACGAGAAACATGCCCTTAGTCCTCTTTAGGTACTTATGGATATTTTTGACCACTGTCCAGTGATCTACTCCTGGATCACTCTGGTACCAACCTGCGAGACTTATGGCGAGGCACACATCAGGTCTGGTACATAGCATGGCATACATTGTAGAGCCTATGGCTGAGGCATAGGGGACGACTTTCATCCTTTCTCTTTCTTCTGTCGTGGTCAGGCTTTGAGTCCTACTCAACTTCACACCTTGCAACACAGGCAAGAACCCCTTCTTTGACTGGTCCATTTTGAACTTCTCCAAAATCTTGTCAAGGTATGTGCTCTGTGAAAGTCCTATCAGGCGCCTTGATCTATCTCTATAGATCTTGATGCCCAATATGTAAGCAGCTTCACCCAGGTCTTTCATTGAAAAACTCTTGTTCAAATAACCTTTTATGCTTTCCAGAAATTCTATATCATTTCCAATCAACAATATGTCATCCACATATAATATTAGAAATGCTACAGAGCTCCCACTCACTTTCTTGTAAATACAAGCTTCCCCGTAAGTTTGTATAAAACCAAAAGCTTTGATCACCTCATCAAAGCGTATATTCCAACTCCGAGATGCTTGCACCAGTCCATAGATGGATCGCTGGAGCTTGCATACTTTGTTAGCATCCTTATGATCAACAAAACCTTTCGGCTACATCATATACAACTCTTCCTTAAGAAACCCGTTAAGGAACGCTGTTTTGACGTCCATCTGCCCGATTTCATAATCATAAAACGCGGCAATTGCTAACATAATTCTAACAGACTTAAGCATCGCTATGGGTGAGAAAGTCTCATCGTAGTCAACCCCTTGAATTTGTCGAAAACCTTTTGCGACAAGTCGAGCTTTATAGACGGTGACATTACCATCAGCGTCTGTCATCTTCTTAAAGATCCATTTGTTTTCAATGGCTTGCCGATCATCAGGCAAGTCCACCAAAGTCCATGGTTTGTTCTCATACATGGATCCTATCTCGAATTTCATGGCCTCAAGCCATTTGTCGGAATCCGGGCTCATCATTGCTTCTTCATAGTTCGTAGGTTCGCCGTTGTCTAACAACATGACTTCCAGGACAGGATTACCGTACCACTCTAGTGCAGAACATACCCTGGTTGACCTACGAAGTTCAGTAGTAACTTGATCCGAAGTTTCATGATCATCATCATTAGCTTCCTCTCCGGCTGGTGTAGACATCACGGGAACTTCTTTCTGTGATGTGCTAACTTCCAATTCGAGAGAAGGTACAATTACCTCATCAAGTTCTACTTTCCTCCCACTCACTTCTTTCGAGAGAAACTCCTTCTCTAGAAAGGGCCCATTCTTAGCAACAAAGATTTTGCCCTCAGATCTGTGATAGAAGGTATACCCAATGGTCTCTTTAGGGTATCCTATGAAAACGCACTTCTCCGCTTTGGGTTCGAGCTTATCAGGCTAAAGCCTCTTGACATAAGTGTCGCATCCCCAAACTTTAAGAAACGACAGCTTAGGTTTCTTGCCAAACCATAATTCATACGGTGTCGTCTCAACGGATTTAGACGGTGCCCTGTTTAAAGTGAATGCAGCTGTCTCTAATGCATAACCCCAAAATGATAGTGGCAAATCGGTAAGAGACATCATAGAACGCATCATATCTAATAGAGTATGATTATGATGTTCGGACACACCATTACGCTGTGGTATTCCACGTGGCGTGAGTTGTGAAACAATTCCACATTGTATTAAATGTATACCAAACTCGTAACTCAAATATTCACCTCCATGATCAGATTGTAGAAATTTAATTTTCTTATTACGATGATTCTCTACTTCACTCTGAAACTCCTTGAACTTTTCAAATGTTTTAGACTTATGTTTCATTAAGTAAATATACCCATATCTACTCAAATCATCTGTGAAGGTAAGAAAATAATGATATCCACCGCATGCTTCAACACTCATCGGACCGCATACATCGGTATGTATTATTTCCAACAAGTCACTTGCCCGCTCCATTGTACCGGAAAATGGGGTTTTAGTCATCTTGCCCATGAGGCATGGTTCACATGTCTCAAATGATTCATAATCAAGAGATTCCAAAAGTCCATCAGCATGGAGTTTCTTCATGCGCTTTACACCAATATGACCTAAGCGGTAGTGCCACAATTATGTGGTACTATCATCATTAACTTTGCATCTTTTGGCATCGATATTATGAATATGTGTATCACTATGATCGAGATTCTACAGAAATAAACCATTCACCAAGGGTGCATGACCATAAAAGATATTATCCATATAAATAACACAATCATTATTCCCTGACTTAAATGAATAACCGTCTCGCAATAAACAAGATCCAGATATAATGTTCATGCTTAACGCAGGCACCAAATAACAATTATTCAGGTTCAAAACTAACCCCGAAGGTAAATGTAGAGGGAGCGTGCCGACGGCGATCACATCAACCTTGGAACCATTTTTGACGTGCATCGTCACCTCGTCCTTAGCTAGTCTCCGTTTATTCCGAGCTCCTGTTCCGAGTTATAAATATTAGCAACCGAACCAGTATCAAATACCCAGGCGCTACTACCAGCACTAGTATGGTACACATCAATAACATGTATATCAAATATACCTTTGTTGACGTTGCCAGCCTTCTTATCTGCCAAGTACTTGGGGCAGTTCCGCTTCTAGTGACCATTCCCCTTGCAATATAAGCACTCAGTCTCAGGTTTGGGTCCAACCTTGGGTTTCTTCACGGGAGCGGCAACTGGCTTGCCGTTCTTCTTGAAGTTCCCTTTCTTTCCCTTGCCTTTCTTCTTTAAACTGGTGGTCTTGTTAACCATCCACACTTGATGTTCTTTCTTGATTTCTACCTCCGCGGCCTTAAGCATCGCGAAGAGCTCAGGGATCGTTTTCTCCATCCCTTGCATATTATAGTTCATAACGAAGCCTTTGTAGCTCGGTGGCAGTGACTGGAGAACTCTGTCAATCGCTACTTCATCCAGAAGATTAACTCCCAACTGATTCAAGCGATTATAGTACCCAGACATTTTGAGTACGTGCTCACTAACGGAGCTGTTCTCCTCCATCTTGCAGCTAAAGAACTTTTTGGAGGTGTCATACCTCTCAACCTGGGCATGAGCCTGAAATACCAATTTCAGCTCTTGGAACATCTCATATGCTCCATGGTGCTCAAAACGTCTTTGGAGCCCCGGTTCTAAGCCGTAAAGCATGGCGCACTGAACTATCGAGTAGTCATCAGAACGTGCCTGCCAGACGTTCACAACATCTATAGACGACGCTGGAGGGGGGTGCATCACCAAGTGGTGCATCAAGGACATATATTTTCTATGCAGCAGCGAGGATAATCCTCAAATTACAGACCCAGTCCGCATAGTTGCTTCCATCATCTTTCAACTTAACTTTCTCTAGGAACGCATTAAAATTCAGGGGAGCTACAGCGCAAGCCATTGATCTACAACATTAATTTGCAAAGACATTTAGACTAAGTTCATGATAATTGGTTCTGTTAATCAGATTACTAAAGAACTCCCACTTAAATCAACATCCCTCAAGTTGTCTAAGTGTTACATGATCCAAATCAACTGACCCATGTCCGATCATCACGTGAGATGGGGCAGTCATCAATGGTGAACATCTCCATGTTGATCATATCTACTATATGACTTATGTTCGACCTTTCGGTCTTGCGTGCTCCGAGGCCATGTATGTACATGCTAGGCTCGTCAAGTTTAACCCAAGTATTCTGCATGTGTAAAACTGGCTTACACCCGTTGTATGCGAACGTAGAGTCTATCACACCAGATCATCACGTGGTGCTTCGAAATGATGAACTTTCGCAACGGTGCATACTTAGGGAGAACACTTTTATCTTGAAATTAAGTGAAGGGATCATCTTATAATGCTACCGTCGTCCTAAGCAAAATAAGATGCATAAAAAGATAAACATCACATGCAATCAATATGTGACATGATATGGCCATTATCATCTTGTGCCTTTGATCTCCATCTCCAAAGCACCGGCATGATCTCCATCGTCACCGGCATGACACCATGATCTCCATCATCGTGTCATCACATGGTTGTCTCGCCAACTATTGCTTCTACAACTATTGCTAATGCATAGCGATAAAGTAAAGCAATTACATGGCGTTTAATGATTGACACGCAGGTCATACAATAAATTAAAGACAACCCTATGGCTCTTGCCGGTTGCCGTACTCATCGACATGCAAGTCGTGAGCCTATTACAAAGCATGATCATCTCATACATCAACATATATCACATCATGTTTTGGCCATACCATATCACAACATGCCCTGTAAAAACAAGTTAGACGTCCTCTACTTTGTTGTTGCAATTTTTACGTGGCTGCTAGGGCAAACTATAAGAACCATTCTTACCTACGCAAAACCACAACGGTGATATACAAGTTGCCTTTTAACCTTCTACAAGGACCGCCCTTGTCAAATCAGATTCAACTAAGGTGGGAGAGACAGACACCCGCAAAGCCACTTTTATGCAATACAAGTTGCATGTCAGTCAGTGGAACCGGTCTCTTGTGCAAGGACAAGTAAGGTTGGTCCGAGCCGCTTCATCCCACAATACCGCCGAATCCAAATAAGATAAAGGAAGTAAGCAATTTGAACATCAACGCCCACAACAACTTTATGTTCTACTCGTGCATATACATCTACGCATAGACCTAGCTCATGATGCCACTGTAGGGGAACGTTGCTTGAAAATCAAAAAAATTCCTATGAAACACCCAAGATCTAATCTAGGAGATGCAAAGCAGCGAGAGGGGAGTGTGTCTACATACCCTTGTAGACCGAAAGCATTAGCATCGTAACGCGGTTGATGTAGTCGTACTCTTCATGATCCAATCGCGATCCAATCCGATCTAGTGCCGAACGGACGACACCTCCAAGATTAGCACACGTTCAGCTCGATGGCATCCTCTCCTTCTTGATATAGCAAGAGAGGGGGAGGAGGTAGATGAGATCGGAACCAGCACGGCGGTATGGTGGTGGTGGCAGCAGCGGAATTCTTGCAGGGCTTCGCCAAGCGTTGTCGGTTTGTGGTGGAGGAGTAACGAGAGGGAGACGGGGCAAGCGTGGAAGGGTTGGCTGCCCCTGCGCCTCCCCACTATATATAGGGGTGAGGGAGGGGCGTGCTAGCCCTAGCACCCCTCCCAAGGTAGGGGGCGGCGGCCAAGGTGGGAGGAGTGCCCTCCAAGCCAAGTGGAGGGCCCTCCCCCTTAGGGTTTCCTTCCCGTAGGCGCATGGGCCAAGTAGGGGCTGGTGCGCCTGGCCCAATAAGGCCAGGGCACCCCCCCTACAGCCCATGCTATTGCTTGGGGCGTGGTGGAACCCTCCGAGGACTTCCGGACCCCTTCGGAACCTTCTGGAACCATCCGGTGACTTCCCGGTACAATACCGAAAAAACCGAACTTTTTCCGTAACCCCGAAAACAACTTTCCATATATAAATCTCTACCTCCGGACTATTCCGGAGGTCCTCATGATGTCCAGGATCTCATCCGGGACTCCGAACAACCTTCGGACTTTCCACTGTTAATATCTCAATACTACCCTAGCGCTATCGAACGTTAAGCGTGCGACCCTACGGGTTCGGAACATGCAGACATGACCGAGACTCCTCTCCGGTCAATAACCAATAGCGGGACCTGGATGCCCATATTGATTCCTACATATTCAACGAAGATCTTTATCGGTTGAACCACGATTTCAAGGATTCAATTAATCCCGTATGCAATTTCCTTTGTCCGGCGATATGTTACTTACCCGAGATTCTATCGTCAGTATCTCCATACCTAGTTCAATCTCGTTACCGGCAAGTCTCTTTACTCATTCCGTAATACAAGATCCCGTGACTAACTCATTAGCCACATTGCTTGCAAGCTCTTTACGATGTTGTATTACCGAGAGGGCCCAGATATATCTCTCCGTCATACGGAGTGAGAAATCCCAGTCTCGATCCATGCAACCCAATAGGCACCTTTGGAGATACCTATAGAGCACCTTTATGATCACCCAGTTATGAAGTGACATTTGATAGCACACAAGGCATTCCTCCAGTATCCGGGAGTGACATGATCTCATGGTCTAAGGAACGGACACTTGACATGAAGAAAATTGTAGCAAATAACTAAACGATCTGATACTAAGCTTACGCTTGGGTCTTGTCCATCACATCATTCTCCTAATGATGCGATCCCATTATCAAATGACAACTCATGTCTATGGTTAGGAAACCTTAACCATCTTTGATCAACGAGCTAGTCTTGTAGAGGCTCACTAGGGACATGGTGTTGTTTATATATTCACACATGTATTTAAGTTTCCGGTCAATACAATTCTAGCATGAATAATAAACATTTATCATGAACAAGGAAATATGATAATAACCAATTTATTATTGCCTCTAGGGCATATTTCCAACAAGAGGCCCATGTATCCCCCTCTCACTTACCCCTTCGTGGCTAGCACTATATATACCTCCTCCCCTCCTCCATTCTAGGGTTAGCTAAGATTAGAACTACGCATTGGAGCTTAGCTCATGTATCTCCCCTTGTGGGATTCCTCTTGAGAGAGAGAAGACTCCATTGGAGTGCAAGACCTCCTAAGGGAGAAGGATCTATCTAGATCATCAAGACCTCCTAAGGGAGAAGGATCTATCTAGATCATCAAGACCTCATCTCCTCTTGGATTTGGGATGAACTCTACCTTGTATCTTGTTTCCCTTTGATTGTTCATGTACCTTGTGGATCTTGTGTGTTTGTTAGTCTAGTGGATGTGTGATTGGACTTGTTCTTGAGTGTTTCTCTTGTGTTTTCCCCTCTTGTTCTTCGTGTTCTTCGCATAGCCACCTCCAATTCATGAACATCGGGACAAATCGTGGTACTTTGGCCCGTGCCCTACATCATCTTGGTATCATGAGCCACGTTAACATGAATTTGGAGCCCTACACCCCCATGTTCTAGCCTAATTTTGTTTGTTTTCGTCCCAATTTGAAAATCCCCACCAAAAAGAGCCCCAAAATTTTTTCTTGCATTTTGTTGATTCTAGTGAGTTTTTTTTTATTTTGATCCATGGATCTAGTGTTTGGCTAGTGGATCTACCTCCTCCTGCGTTCCCTAGCCCTAATTTTATCTTTTTCCCCTTCAATTTTACCTTTGAAATCCCGAAATTCCGCCCCAAATCGAGTTTTCGAGCTCAAAATCGCGATCTGGAATTTGTCGGGCCGGACATCTGGGCCCCCGGCCGGACATCTGGCTCTTGGAGTGCCAAAACGGATGCGAACCTAGACACAGAGCCCCGGAAATCCGGCCTACCCCCCAGACATCCGGCCCCTGTAGGTTTCAGCCTCCCGTGTTTCACCGTTTCGGACATAACTAATTCCTCCGGAGTCCGATTTTGACGTTCTTTAGCTCGTTTTGTAGCTATTAAAATCCCCCATCACCCAAAATTAGTTCCACCACCATTTGACTCCATCAAATTTTTGAAAATTTGGCAAGTTTGCCTAGGCCCTCCACCATAACTTCCGCAAGACCACCGAAAACTTACACAACCTGACCCATTTTGGTTCCCATTGCGTTTGTGGTTGTTTGAGCTGTGATTTGAGTCTCCTAAGGTGTTTGGGCTACTTAGGGATAGTTACTTCTTCATCAACCACTGGCGACTTGTATCGTGTCATCGACTACATAAACCACCGACGATCCCAACCGACGACGACCATCCATCCTTTGAGACCATCTTCAACCGGAAGCAAGGCCGGTTACCCCCGACTTCGTGAAAGGTTAAGTGTGACGAAGGTATCCATTCTGTCATAATCTTTTCCTTCCTTGCCATTACACATTGTTAGCCCCACCATCTTTGAGATTACCTCCTTACCTATCGAGACTAGCTATCCGAGTATTGCCGGGCTTCGCGAAAACTTGAGCACCATAGTGATATCATATCATAGTGTTGCATCATTTGATATATCATATAGTGCAATTGTTTGCTCCTGTGCATATCTTGTGATAATTGTCTCATGTATTTTGGTTGAGGCTCAATAAGCATAGTGGAAAGGAAGAGAAAAAAAAGACAACAAAAAGCTTTTAAGCAAGAAAGAAATCAAAGCTTATAAGCAAAGAGAGTTGAGCATGCAAAGAGATACTTGTGCATGAGAATACATGGAATATGAAATGTTTTGCTTGCATGTAGGATTGGTGCCAAGCGGTGAATCGTGCCCAAACGTGCAATCAAGCTAGCGTCTCTCCTTGTGTTTGTGGAACACGAGCTTAGTCTTCGTTAGGCAATTTTGTATTGCTCATTCATATAGTTGCACAAGCCTCATTATCCCACCGCGTGTGTTTCTTTATTGCCCTCCTCTACATTATTGATCACTTGCTTTGCATTTTGAGTCCTTTGGATTGATTTCAACATTTACATATCTTGGACTTCAACTTGCTTGAATTTTGTGCCACTTGTCCTAACCAAGCCACTCGATAAGCTTTACTTTTGTAGGTGTGAGTGAACAAGTTCGGTACTAATTCCACTATTCTCTCAATTCACATTGTGTGACACGGGATACATCCGCAACTTTGGGAAAAGGTATCTTGGTATTGTTTATCTCATTTCCTACTCACCTTTGCTCGAGTCTTGTGATGGATAGGCAAAGCACATCTACTTCGGTCTACAACCACAATGACAAGTTTGACGCCATGAAGAACCACTTGGACGCCAAGATGGATGCTCAAATGGAGGAGCTCAAAGCCCTCATCAAGACCGGCAAGAGGTCTTCCTCATCTTTGAGAAGACGCTCAAGTGCACATGCTTCCGAGCTACCATCTTTGGCAAGGTCACATCGGCATCGACACCATCACCGACAAGAACGTGAAGGTCAAGGGTTCAACACCAACCATCGCTCTACGACTTCACCACCTACCTTGGCAACTTCGCCAAGCGACATCAAGGCATCTTCTCCTTTGTACATGTGGCATCTTCGCCGACAAGCACCTCAAGATTACGCTCAAGAGAAGCTCCCCAAGCTCAAGTCCGCGACTTCCACGATCTACTACGACCTCGACACCGACCACGAGATTCCTTTCTATGGGACTCAAGACCCCGAGGAGTATCTCGAGTGGGAGCGCAAGATGGACAACTACCTCAAGCTACATCAAGTTCCCTCAGAAGATCAAGTGAAGTGTGCCACTAGGAACTTCCACGACTACGCGTCGACATGGTGGCTTCACACACCTTCGAAGAGCTTCAACATGACTTGGCCCAAGACGAAGAAAGAGATGCGGCGAGAATTTGTGCCTTCCACCTACACGGAACATATTCAACACCAATTGGAGAACACCATACAAGGATCCATGTCCCTCGACGAGTACTTCATGGAGATGAAGAAAGCCTTGCGACGAGCCGGTGTGGACGACCCCATTTGGATGAAGTTCCACTTCATGATGGGATTGAACAACAACATCTCCAAGACTATCTTCCTCGACAACTACGAGTCCCTCGACGATGTCTACTTTGGTGCTCTCAAGGCGGAACAAGAGCTTATGAAGGCCAAGGCTTCTCCACCCCAAGCATACTTCGCAACGACCAAGCTCCACGAAAATGAGCATGAGGATAGTACCACCACGATGTCCAAGCCCGACGAGCTCCAAAACGACGCTCCCAAGTTCGACTTCACCGCCATCCCTCTTTGTGGCATTGACGATGCCGAGTCTACCATGACTCTTTTTGAAGACGGTGCGGCGACGACTATGACTACGGAGCCAATCAAGGACCAAGCTTTGGAGGCGAGCGACAAGGTGGAGAGCAAGGATGATGCTTCCATCTTTGGAGGCGGAAGTGAGATGATCGAGCATGGGATTTTTCCTTCGGCCATGGAGGCGAGTGATGATGTGCCATCTTCGGCCTTCATCCACGGCGACGGTGATGAGACGGCTGTGAACGGGATTTTCCCTTCGACCACGGCGGTGTTTGGAGATGACTTGAGCGACATGAGCACCCATATTGAGAGTGAGAGCGAGTTCACCACTAGCCCCATATATGATGATATGCCCCAATTCCCATGTGAGGAGAGCCACAACCCCCACCACTTGAGTGAGATGAGTGAGTCCACCCTATGTGAGTTTGAGTGCACCTATTTTGAGGGAGTGAGTGAGCCACCACATAGAGAGAGTGAGATGGTTGATAGGTCATGTGAGGTCATTTCGATTTCTAACGACTTAACCTCTACCTCCATTGTGTCTTCTCATTTGGTGCTAGGTCCCATATATGACGATGCGCCGATTCTCGATGACTTCGTCCTTCCTATGGACAAGACGATGGCCATGGCGGAATGTGATGCACCCCCCACATGGTTCCATCAAGATGAAGATGATGACCACGACTTGGTCTTTGCCACCTCACCTACACCACATGTGTGGAATGAAAAAGGTAACACGGGTGAAGGTGATGCTCTTGTCCCACTATTGGAAATTGATTGCTTGCATGATGTTGATCCTCCTATTGACACGCTTCTTGCTAGTATGATTTCCCCATGCGATGATTTACCCATTTATGATGAGTTTGATGATTGCCATGTGGAGTCTATTAGTTGTGATGCCATGTTGCATAGGATTTCTTGTGTGAACTCTTTCGGTCACATCATGTTTGACAATCCGTTTGACTTGTCATATGCTATGCATGAGATCAACCATATGTCATATTTGCAATCTCATCGTAGTAACTATGCATATGCCGTTAAAATAAACCCAATTTGCACATATGGCATAGATGACAAGCCCATGGTTATTGGCATTTGTTTTTCTCGTGATGATATAGATATGCTTCCTTTGCATCATTGCCATCATATGCCATGCCATGACCACCTAGCTTCGGACATGCATCATTTGCCATGTTGTCAATTTTCTCCATCTAATGCTCCCGCTATTGCTCATGAGGAGACCCTCATAGTTTCCTCATGCATGTTAGGAGATTTTGATCCACCCCATCCATTGCATGATCCCGATAATTGTATGCACAATATGCTCCCCATGAATAAAAAGGCTATTGATGTGCCATATACTTGCATGCTCAATTTGCGTCCCCATCGTGTTATACATAACAACTATTCTTTCATGATGGATGACATGTTTATATACCATGCCTCAAATTTCTTTGAGCATTGCTTGTTTGTGCTAACTCTCACGTGCACATACACATCATGATGGATGATGTGTACATTTACCACGCACACACATTCTTTCGCTTGGTCTTTCTTGTGTAGGTAATCACACATATTCGTCAACCTCGCAAGCGCACGAGTTGACGAAACGAGCTCTAGAGAGCAATGAAGACGCGCGCCACCATGGAGTGTTTACCCTCCACCCGCCCTCCTTGTGCAAGAATTTTGCGCATTTCTTCTACATGGCCCTCACATGGTTATGGGTTATTGTCCATTACATATTCTATGCCCATCTTGCCATGTTCACTTTGCATGATATGCTCATTCCTATGCCTTTGCCATGCATTTGTGACCCATGCTTTGCATTTCACTTGATCCTTGATTCTAGTACTTATATGTGTATTTGCAAGCTTGGTGGAGATATTACTTGTTATCGCCATGTTTCATTTGTGCCCAATGCCTATGATGATATTTTGGTATTGCTTTGTGTTCGTGCTTGCGATATATCATGTGCATTGCCTATATCAACTATTTGCCCACATGACATGATTGCCATGATTTCCTCTAGTGTGTTGCATCTTCGCTCCACTAGTTTGCATGACATGATTACTATGATTGCTTGCCTTGTTGCATCACCGATGATTCCTACTTGCTCGTTTCATGCGGTTGATAGCACCTATTGCCATGCTTTGCACATAATTCATATTGGATGTTGTCCAATTGCTCCATATGTTGCCTCTCTCATGCTAGATGATTTGCCATGTATTGAGTGCAACAATGATTTTAGTCTTGCTAATGAGATTGCCCCCATAGCTTTCTCTCATATGTTTGGAGCTTTTGCCATCTTTCATGTGAAGCATGCTTGTCTTCCTTCTTTGCACCATATACCTAGTGTCATGAATATCGCCATTGTTGCATCATATCATTCATGCACTTTTGCTTCTAATGGTTATGTGCAAGAGAAGAAAACCATCATGATGGATGATGTGTTTATCTACCATGCACATGCGTTCTTTGCTTTGTTGTGTGCATGTGTAGGATCGTTCGACCCCGTGTCTTCCACTTCACGTGAGTTGACCATTCGAGCTCTTGAGAGCGAGCCATTTTTGATCGACACGCTTCTACAATGCATTTGCTACCACTTCGGCATTGTGAAGGATGCACAAGAGCACACTTTTGAGGTGATATCCTTCTCTTTTGAGAACTCCAAAACCTTGAGCATGGATATTGTGTATCATACTTCATGTGTTGCTTGCACCATGACACTTATCGGTCATCTTCGACCACTTATTTGCACACATGTTAGAGATATTGCTTTCACTCATGATTGCCACATTGCCATGCCTCATGATATATATGCCTTGTGTGTTGCATCCAACTTGTGGATTACTTGCTCCTATCATATGTTTGGTTGCAACAATGTCATTTCTTCACATATGCCATGTCTCATTGATTGCTACATGTTTGACTTGATTGCCTCACACATGATGAACAATTGCTCTTTCTATTGTGTTGAGTGCCACACTATGTTCACTACACCATATGCACATTATGCTTGGATTGTCTTGCACTTGACCCATGTGTTTAGACACTTCATTTTATTTGGTGTTGTGAATGATTCATATGCCTACCATAGACCCTTTGTTGAGCACTTCTTGCATGCTTGCTATGACCTTGAGGTAGATGCTTGTTCATTTGTCATGCACATTAAATACACTACCTCACATTTGCTATTGCTTCTTGCCTTTGCGCATGATGCCTTTGATTGTGCTCAATTGATATGCCTACATGGCATGCTACTATCCTTTGTCACACCATATGATATGCATGATGACGACACTTGTTGGGTGAATCACCTCTTGAATGATTGGTTTTGCACTAACTCTAACCACATTTGTTTTTCCAAGTGTTTGTTGTCTTTTCTCCTTTTGAAGGAATCACAAGACGGTGCGACATTGGAGAGTGCCCATTTTGAACTACAAGATGATAAGTTCTGGGTGATCGTCCACTTCTACACGGCGACGACATCTCTTTCCCATGGTGATTTGGATTTTGATCCGAGGACGGATCTTTCCCAAGGGGGAGTGGATGATGCGGAGCATCCTATGGACATCACCATATCAAGAGTCCATTTGGCAAGTGACACGTGCGACATCTACTTCACATACATAAAGGTGAATCATCTCCTTTACACATGCTCACTTGACCCCTTCGAGGATGGTATACTACTTGACACTCCTCTCGTGTGCATGCATAGGTATTGCCGAAGCTTCATGGATGACGAGGAGGGCTGCAAGCGCCAAGGAACAACTACACCGTCCGCGAAGGAAGCATGGAAGCGACGACGGAAGAAGAAGGAGCTGCTGAAGCTACAGTGCTCGGACATCCGAGCCAAGGGCCGGACATCCGGCGCCTGGACAGCCGCGAGGAAGCTGCCCAACAAAGGGCCAGATGCATCAGCGGCCAGACATCCGGCGCTACACGTCGGGCCGGACATCCGGCCTCCCTCCCGGAAATCCGACGAATGGCACTAGAAGAACGGCCACCTCCAGGCCGGACATCCGGCCCGTGCCCCGGACATCCGGCGTCTCGCGAACGGCCAGACATCCGGCCCCCAGCCCAGACATCCGGTGCCTACCTACGTGCAGAGTCGGGCCAGAGGCCCATGTATCCCCCTCTCACTTATCCCTTCGTGGCTAGCACTATATATACCTCCTCCCCTCCTCCATTCTAGGGTTAGCTAAGATTAGAACTACACATTGGAGCTTAGCTCATGTACCTCCCCTTGTGGGATTCCTCTTGAGAGAGAGAAGACTCCATTGAAGTGCAAGACCTCCTAAGGGAGAAGGATCTATCTCGATCATCAAGACCTCCTAAGGGAGAAGGATCTATCTAGATCATCAAGACCTCATCTCCTCTTGGATTTGGGATGAACTCTACCTTGTATATTGTTTCCCTTTGATTGTTCATGTACCTTGTGGATCTTGTGTGTTTGTCAGTCTAGTGGATGTGTGATTGGACTTGTTCTTGAGTGTTTCTCTTGTGTTTTCCCCCACTTGTTCTTCGTGTTCTTCGCGTAGCCACTTCCAATTCGTGAACATCGGGACAAATTGGGGCACTTTGGCCCGTGCCCTACATCACGGTGGTAGAGATTTATAAGGGAAGTCAAAAAGGAAGAAATTCTCGCATCAACTCGGTGGATCAATAGGCAATGGAGAGGCCTATCAATCGATATCAATGTGAGGAGTAGGGATTGCCATGCAACGGATGCACTAGAGCTATAAGTGTATGAAAGCTCAATACTGAAACTAAGTGAGTGTGCATCCAACTTGCTTGCTCATGAAGACCTCGGGCATTTGAGGAAGCCCGTCATCCGAATATACAAGCCAAGTTCTATAATGAAAAATTCCCACTAGTATATGAAAGTGACAACTCAGGAGACTCTATATATGAAGAACATGGTGCTACTTTGAAGCACAAGTGTGGTAAAAGGATAGTAGCATTGCCCCTTCTCTCTTTTTCATTCATTTTTTTTCTCTTTTCATTTTTTTAAGAACAATATCATGAACCTCATCCCCATATTTTGGAGGACTCATCAGTCTTCATCATTCTTTACATCATTGGGACAATACTTTAATAATGATGATCATCACATTTTTATTTACTTACAACTCGATAAAACTGAAACAATATGACTCTACATGAATGCCTCTGGCAGTGTTCCAGGATGTGCAATGATCTAGCATAACATGTATTACAATGACGAACGCTGACTTTGCCACAAATATCATGTCAGCTCTATATGATCATGCAAAGCAATATGATGATGAACACACATGTCATAAGACAGAACGGTGGAAGTTGCATGGCAATATATCTCGGAATGGCTATGGAAATGCCATGATAGGTAGGTATGGTGGTTGTTTTGAGGGAGATATAAGGAGGCTTATGTGTGATAGAGCATATCATATCACGGGGTTTGGATGCACCAGCGAAGTTTGCACCGACTCTCGAGGTGAGAAAGGGTAATGCACGGTACCGAAGAGGCTAGCAATATGTGGATAGGTGGGAGTGCTGTATTAGTCCATGAATTCACATTAGTCATAAAGAACTCATATACTTATTGTGAAAGTTTTATTAGCCCTCGAAGCAAAGTACTACTCGCATGCCCCTAGGGAGGAGGTGGTAGGAGTTAACCATCGCGCGCCCCCGATTCAAACAACACAAAGGATTTCAATCAAATATAAAAATGCTCAAACTTCCCCACCATGCCATGACCAACACTTAAATGAGTAGTTAATAACAAGCTTTAATATTGATATTTCTACTAACCAATGATCATGAACTAATACTGTTTCATATTACGACATCAATATAATTAAATCATACGTTTCATATTTAGTGATCTACATGAAAGTTTTTATTATATCAGTCTTAATACCTATCATTTTCAGACTAGTCTTATAACCCGTGCATATTACCACTTCCTATTTAGGACTCAAAAAGATTTAAGTGAAGCATGAGAGTGCAATAATTTCTATAAAATATATAACCACCACCGTGCTCTAAGAATATAAGTGAAGCACCATGTAGATAATTTCTATAAAATATATAACCTCCCCTATCGCCATCCGCTTCTCTGTGGTGAAGCGGCGCATGGCTTGTTTCACTGGCCTCGCATCCTTACGGACGTTTAGGCAGTATTCGGCTTTGCTGGCCGGCACCCCTGGCATGTCAGCTGGCTTCCAGGCGAATATATTCCAGTTTGCTCGAAGGAAGGCGACGAGCCCCGCTTCCTGGATCTCCGAGAGGTCTCCGCCGATGGTTACTATTTTGCTGGGATCTTCCGGGTGTACCTAGAATTTCTTTGTTTGTTTGGACGGCTGGAATACGGGCCCTGGCCTTGGCTTCTGTGAGAGCTCGGCCTCCTATGGCCCTATTCGTTTTCTTATTTTGGGGAGCTCGGCGGAGACCAAGGCGGCCTCGGCGAGCTCTACGTTGGCCACTTCAGCTTCGTAGGCCCTTTCCGAGCTCCCCCTTACAGTGATTGTGTCATTCAGGACCGGCATCTTTAGCTGTAGATAGGCGTAAGACGGGACCGCCATGAATTTCACGTATGCGGGCCTGCCCAAAATCGCATGGTAGCCGCTCTGGAAGGGAGCGACCTCGAACTGGACGACCTCGGGCGGCCTCGCACCACCCCATGGAAGCCCACGTCCGATCTATGCAGACTGGATAGTGAGATCTTCATCTTCTCTAGGGTGTTGGTGAAGATGATATTGAGGCCGCTGCCTCCATCCATTAGGACGCGTGAGAGGCGGTAGCCCCCCCACGATTGGATCTAGTACCAGGGCATGCTTGCCTGGATAGACGACGTCTTCCGGGTGGTCCCCAACGTCGAAGGTCACCATTTCCTGGGACCACGCAAGCCTTTTGCTGGTTGCATTTTCTGCCGCATAGATCGCCCGTCGTGCGAGTTGCTGGTTTTGGCGTGTATCCACTGCCATGAATACCATGTTCACGGAGGCTTTGCGAACGGGGTTACGGCCTCGCGGGGCCCGTATGATGCGGCTCCACGTGAGGTGGTCTGGGCGATCATAGACCCCTAGGGCCTGCCCTTGCTCATCGTATACGTGGACGATGAGGTATGAGGGCAAGATGTCGAGGAATTGTCCTTATCCATCAGTGACCAGCTCAAAAGGCCGAATGTGAGGTATTGGCCTCGCGGGAGCTCGCTGGCCTTTGTTGATTCTCCGCACCAGGTTAGGTCTTCGATCATCGTCGCCCGTGCCTGGCACGCCAACTGACGGAGCGAAATACCGTCAGATCCCTCGGTAGGGTTCATGACAAGATCGGAAGTACCGGAACAGAGTCTGCACACACAGTTTACTCAGGTTCGGGCCTCCGAAGAGTAATACCCTACGTCCTGCTTCTTCTTGTTATTCATGGTGAGGGGATACCTCGTGCAGAGGATTACAATGGTGTACAGGGTTTCTACCGAGAGTTTGGATCTGAGATTCTATATTCGATGGAGCCTTAGACCTCCCTTTATATAGACAGGAGAGGTCTAGGGTTTACACGTGGGGTAGATGACTCTGTTGCGCCGCCGGTGTCCTAACTTGGAGACCACGAAGATCGCCTCTGTCTTCTTAGGGTTCCCTTCTAGTCTTGGGCCTAATTGTTGGCTCAAAATAGTGGTAAGAATGTGTATGAACGGCCCCCAAATCGGTGGGAAAGAAGAGCCCTTAAATAGCCACACCCAAAACTAGCCGTTGGGGCTCCCACGACACCTTCCTGAACACCTACTTCCCATGGGGTCCCGTGTGCACATGTCTCCTTGCCCACAGGGTACCCAGAAATAGCCAACAGTAGAAAACCAAAACAAGCATAACTTTGTCATACTAACTCCGATTTCGATGATCTTGGGCTTATTTTAAAGCTATGGACATGTCCAAGGTCCTCACATATAGTACCACCGAGGATCAACAATAAATAATGATGCAAAACATGCAAATGTTTGTGCTCTCTACATACGACATGATCAAGCTACTCGCCAGAAAGTCCCTCTTGATAGTACAACTAACAAACCTATAATTCGGTCACCCACCAATTACCATGAGACCGATAAAACTAGGAAAACCTAACTAACTTATACCTTTCCCTTGCTTATTTCACTCGTGCTTGATGATGACATTAATGCTTGCCTCAAGCCTTTTCTTGACCACAAACACTTGGTGAAGATACTCGAATTTCTTCCCCATATTGCAATTATCGAAGCCTTCACTTAAGCACATTTTCATATGTATATTATCGTGATTTGGACCGCAAGCTTCAAAGCATATAACCTCTAGATACGCATCTTGCACTTGCACTTCCCGATGACCATCACGACTTGATGTCATCCTCACATAGGCTACTTGAAATCTTCCTTTTGATGCAAGCCCATGAGAAACCCCTAACCCATATAGACATAAAGAACACATAGCATGGGTTAGTTCACAAACACAATTCATAATTACTTACCATACCACTAGATCACTTCATCCCACGCAGTACATTGTTTGCACTTGTATGTTGACCATCTAACATACGGTCTTCTAGCTTCATCTTGGTCAACCAACATCTTTACTTCATGCTCCATCTTGGTTTCTTGAAATTCAAAATGAACTCTTCATTTTACTTCATTGCTTCAAGAACTAACCATGGACAGGGGTGCGTGGAAGCTAGCTATCCATGTGCCAGAACCATGAGTTGGTTGTGAGATCTTATGGGTTTCAGCTCTAGCCTACCCCCAACTTGTTTGGGACTAAAGGATTTGTTGTTTTTGTTGTTGTTGTTGTTGTTGTTGTTGCTGCTGCTGCTGCTTCAAGATTAGATGATGGTTTTCCGGCTAAGGGGCCTCTCACCACGTCAACTCCCGACCTAGTGGGCCGGGCTGAGGACCCCTCGTTGGTTTGTCCTAGGCCCCATCGAGCAGCCCATGACGTATACAAGGAAGACCCAGAAGACTTGGCGCACAAGACAAGACGCTAGATTCATGGAGGAATCTGCCTCATCGTACGTAGCCAAATAGGATCCATGTATCCTAGGCCCCCCGGGCACCCTATATAAACCGAGGGGCCTAGCTCGTAGATAGACAACTTATAATATCAGAAATCTCTTGGTAGATACATGTACTGTGTACACACTCCAATGCAATAAAACACAAGCAGGACGTAGGGTATCTTATCTCCTCGGAGAGCCTGAACTTGTGTAAATCATGTGCCCTTATTACCGTCACTCCAAGACATCTATCTTTGAATCCCCTACCTAGCGATCTGTCGAATTTAGCTCTGACAGTGGTGGCCCATGCAGGTCCTGCTAGGTGATCGTCATGGTTCGATGGGAGTCAAGATCAACGCTCATATCAACACCAACACAGTCTTTGTGCCGGGCCAAATGTTTGTCTTCGGCGTCATCACCATTGTCGCCAACTCGACTCGCCTCCTCGGCTAAGTCGAGTCCTTTGCTCTAGGCCGGACTGTAAGGTTCGACAACATGGAGTGCATCATGGATCTCCACGGGGAGATGATCTTCTCTGGCCTAGTTTTGCGCCAGGTCGAGGAGCAGCCTGAGCCGCTCTCCTTGGGCCCAATTTCAGATCAGGTCTAGAAAAAGCATGAGAAAACCTTACCAAGATCGATGTCAGGTCGTTTCCCGAAGTTGATCTCCCCGGGCAAGATTTCAGATCAAGCTTTGGAGGAGGGCGTGAACCCTCTCCTGGGATCAATGTCAGATCGGATCCCGAACCGCTTCCCCTGCTCCCGGTGTCGGGCCTGTCCAAGGAGGAGCGTGAGAAATTCCTCCTGGATGTGATGTTAGATCAAATCCAGGAGATTGCGAAATCGGATTTCTCGATCTAGGCGCCAGATCGGATCGTGGAGTTCCCCGCGGGAGTCAATTTTTTTTACCCACCCACAACCCATCTCGTTGCTAATGTCAAAGATCTTACCAATGTCCTCGAAGGCACAGCCGACGAGGCCGAAGACAAGGAAGAGGAAACAAACGAATCCACCGAAAACCGTCAACCTGCCACCAGCATATGGAAGGAGACCACGACATACGACATCTACATGGTGGACACGCCTAACACCAGTAATAATGGCGATGGCGATGATGACGACAACGGCCAGAACAGCGCCAACGGCAACAATGGCGACGGCCCGAAGAGCCCTCCAATCAACGTGTCAATCCAAGAGGGAGAGTCGAGCAGCGAGTTCGGGGCTTGGGATGTTGATATCTTGAATGAATTCCTCTGTAGTGCCCGTCATGACGAGTGTCGGGTAAGGCTCGTCGGATCATCCAAGAAGGTCATGAGGGATAGAGAAGAGCTGGAAGCACGGGCTCAGTTCTTCGAGGAATGATGGAACGAGCTCGAGTTCAAGGAAGACAAGAAGAACAAGAAGAACCAGGGCACGTCCAAGGTAGCCGCCAAGCACGGCAGGAACCTGCTCAAGGACTTGGACGCCACTTCACACCATAGTGTGGTTTCTAAACGCATGTGGGCGAAGGACCTGCACCGTGGTGCAGAAGACCCGCCTCCCCACGAGGATGGCTGGCGGGCCGATAAGGGCAAACACACTCCTGAGGTGACAACACGCTGTGCGATCCCATCTCGCCACATGAGCAGCTCAGATTCACAGAGTAAGTCCAAGATGAGCTACCGCACCAAGGAAAAGTGCCCGGACCCGCCGGACGACGAACGTCCTCGGACGATATACCAGTCCAGGCGACGTCGTGTGAGGTCAGATGAGCAAGGAGCTTGCCTGTGTGAGCGGGCCATGGACGAATACAAGTTGGCTTTCTCCAAATACGATGAGGAGCCCGGCATCAATGATGCACGTCATGCCATCCGTGATTGGGGAGAACCATCGGTGATGTATCCGCCCTGTTTCTCCGATCGGGTGATTGCTCACCCCTTCCCGACTGGCTTCAAGATCGTGAACTGCGAGAAGTATGACAGGAACACAGACCCTTCAGTATGGATCGAGGATTATATCCTCGCGATCCATGTGGCGAACGACGATGATTTACATGCCATAAAATACCTACCACTCATGCTCAAAGGCTCGGCCCAGCATTGGTTGCATACTCTCCGACCTGGCTTGATCAACACTTTGACAGCTCTGCAGTCTGAGCTCATGGAAAATTTCCAGGGCACATATGTTAAACCCGCAGATGCCGATGATCTGGCCCTCATAAAACAGAGACCGGGCGAGTCCGTACGCAAGTTCTGGACCCGGTTCCTCAAAAAGAAGAACCAAATCGTCAACATCAACGACGAGTGGCTCTCCAGAGATTACGGCCACTACAAGCCGAAGACCATGGCCGCACTCACGGTTATCATGACCAAATTCTGCGCTGGGGAAGATAACTGGCTCGCCAAGAAAAAAGGGCCAGAGCGACGACTCCGAAACATTCGAGGTGCACGATGGAAACGGAAAGCCATGGCGCAATCGACGGAACAAACATCGGAACAACAATGACACTAACGCTGAGGACGGCGTGGTCAACCTCGGATCGGCAACTAGCGCCAAGGTGGTAAGAAGAAGTCATTCCAGGGAAAGAAGGGCGGCAACAACTCACAGCTGAACAAGATCTTAGATCAGCCATGCGCCATCCACCACGGAACCGTTGATTGTCCCGCTAGCCACACCAATTGGAATTGCTGGGTCATTAAGCAAGCTGCGCTGCTCTCCAACAACAACCCTAGCAAACCCCACCCTTGCAATGACGACGACGAGGACGAACACCAACCCGGGCAACGTCGGTTAGAAACAATTCCCGCCAGAGGTGAAGGAAGATAAGAGGTGATGGCCGATTGAACAAAACACAATCGCAACGCATCTTCTACTTTTTACCCTATCTCTCCCTTGTTCTTGCTTCCTCGTTCTTCGTATTGGAAAGCAACGATCCTCGAGACTCTAGGCGGTTGGACCGACCTAGGGTAGCCCATGGCCGTCGCACTCCCTGACAGGGTGGGTTTCGGGTCTACAAAAGTTCTCGCCGACGACATGTCCTGCATATCGCGCTCGACGCAGGAGGTACACGGTGACATGTTCATGCACAAACAGGTTAGAATCGCAAAAGTCTGAAATCCGCCGCGTACGCTTAGTCAGGACGTCAATTATTTTGATCGATGCCAGAACATCAATCATTTTGAAACAGAGGGAGTATTTTGTTTATCATCCTCTACGTGATTTTACATCTTGAGAATTCTGCCTCCAATCATCTTAACTATGATCAGTCCCAGGATAAGGATATATAGTCAAACAAACAAACATATACTGTAGCAATATCAAATTTCATCGCCAAAAACAGCTCTACACTTGCACCTGGGAAACACCTGGAGACAGTATACCACTCTGTTCTGTAGCAATGCCAATACAGGACCAATCCCGCAATTATAAGAAATGATCCCAAATGGAAAGACAACTCAAGTGTAATCAATGACACATTGATCATACAAACAAAACCATTTCAGGACACAGGGTATTCATATAGGAGGTGAATAGGAATGTGGCTTTCATAAAATGGCCACAACGCGGATTTCACGTCTGATTTGCATGAGCTGGTACCAGTCATGTTGGCAAAGGAAAAAAGAGTGACAAGGACAGCCAGGAACAATCAGCTGGAATCATTTCCCAGAATGAAGGCCTGTACCTCTGACCAGCTAGAAACTGTATGAAGAACTCCAGATCGCGCCTTGAAGATGGATGCTTCTTGCTTCCCGAGCCGCCTTTGCTTCTCTACCAAACCGGGAAGCAATGGAACAAAAGAAACACCAAACTGTTTGCCCACTCTCCGCAAGGTTGTGCTTGATCCAACAACAATACCAACATCTGCTTCCATCAAGCAAAGCAAATCTCCAACTGAGTCCCCGATATAAACAGACAACGATGGCGTTGTACTGTCCAGGTCACTTTTGATGATTTTGAACTTCTCAACTTTGTCTAGTGGAGACTCTATCTTCCTGTTGATGTGACCAGTTGAAACAGATCCCTCAAAGGTAAACTCGTTGGAATGTATGTTTAGTCCATCAAGACAACCAACTGCATGAGGGCATGAAGCACAGAAAAATTACACCAGTTTTGGCTTTTGACTTTAACATAAAAATACGAGTTTTTGGTATAAAAAAACTGCAGCAGACATGTCCAGGGAACACCAACCATTGCCCCCAGAATTAAAGATAACTAGCAAACATCTATAATTGCTAATTTCTCCAGTACCGTTAGTTTAGATCAAGTTGCCAGATGAAGGTCATTGTTTGTTCGAAAGAAATAAACCCCAAGTTTTGTCAAATATTGGTTGACCCTTACTTGGCAGTCACTCACAGATCAACATAATATGTAAAAAAGACCAACAACAAAACACTGGTAATAACTAAATGATACAGTAATCATGGTAAACAGCACTCATAAAGCTACTGCTACTGTTCAAAAGACAAGTCCTCTTTTTGCAAGGAACAATCCAAATGATAGTCGGTCACAAGGTCATGCTGATAACATAATAATTAATGTACACCAAGGAAAAGTTTGTGACGTCAACTGTAAAGCTACAAGTTGTAAACATGTAGTGACATCAGAAAGAAACGGAAGAAAAAAGTGGCCAAGGGTTTTCAGCATTACCTGATGAAAAGACTGACCTAATAAGCTCTGCACACCAGCAATAGGACAGAATATGGATATCTAAATTGAGCTTCTCCCTTGTCTCTCCAATCTTCTTAAAGAAATTTCGACAACCATCTTGCAGAATAAGCCGCTCCCCAGCTTTTCTGATGTCATCTAAGTTCATTCCCCTCAAGACACCAGAATCAATAACCCTAGAATTTGCCTGTCTCTCAAATTCTGATAGCACTTCGAGACCTTTGTATAGTTGATCGTAGTCTACTGACTTTGCTGGAATTAAACAAAAAGCACTCGAATCATCAGCTGGTTATTGCAAGCATGGTTATGCATTATTGGTAAATCGCAAATTTTCATCAGAAATTAATCAAACAGAGAGAGCATTATGCAGACCTTCTTCTGGAGGAAGTAATATTTCTATGCATTGCTCGTGCTCTTCCATGTACTCATTAGATAGCATATTCCACGAATTTCTCAGGTCTGCTGATTTTGTACGGTCAAGGACATTATCAGACCCACTCTGACTAGCCTTTTGGTGTGACAAAATCGCAATCTCCGCCAGAATGGCAGACGAATCAACAACAGTGCATGTCAAATCAAAATCAGAAAAGATCACGAGCTTCTCTTTGGGATCACGATATCTTGAAAGTGGAGCTACAACAGGTTCGTCTAGGAGCTGAGCAGAGAAAAACTCAACCTCCAGTCTCATAGCTTGTTGGTAGAGCTTCCCAATAATCTCGAGCTCCTCACCAGTTAATGAGACACTTAGTTTATCAAGCAATTCTTCTATTTGGAGTGCATTACTCTGCAGCAGAGGGGGAAACACGCATGCACTAGTTCTATTAAAGCAGGCCAGTATTACATGCAGAAGTAGGATCAATACATAAATGAATGACACGTTCTATACCTCAAAGTCAGTGGCTGCATACGTATCGATCCATTTCTTGTATGGGTGATTTTCATCTTGTTTCAGAAAAACGCCGAGTTCTTTGCCAAGATATGCATAAAGCCTCATGCACGGAGTCATCGCCCCAACAGTATATGCAGCAATTTTTGTCTTCTCGAATGGTGTGGCCATTTTATCAGAACCTTTCCCACCATCAACTTTTCCAGCTGCAGTTGCAAGTAAGAAATCAGTGTACTTGGTTGTTGCTGGGCTTGGAGGAATCTCTTTGGTAGGATCAACTCCCCACTCCTGTAAATTGGATAGCCAAGGCAACTCGCTGAGTAATGAAAACTCTTGGTATTAAAAAGATCCTTAGTTGGGAAGAAAATTTAATTAATAGCAATCAGTATACAAGAGTAAAATCCAGTCCGAAGGACTACTATATACACACATATAACTGCAGCATACGGCGTGCAGTAAAATTGTGATTTATCTCTCTGCCAGGACCTAAAAAAGGAAACCAGATGGCACCTGTCCAGGATTTTGTTTGTAGATGTAAGATTTCGAACTGCATACTCCAGGGAATATGTATATGATTTACAGTTGATATAGTTGAAATCATCAGGTATGACTTAACTAATCATGACCAATAAAACAACAACAAACTTGTTAAATTGGTTTCTATCAACGTTAGTAGCATGCTGGACGTCCGTTTTTAACATTATATATGCAGCAAGGAGGTCAGATCAGGTCGAGGGTGCAGGCAGAGCCTCCGAGAGGGACAAGTAAATCCAAATCAATGGCGAGGAAATCAGTTGTGCGTGGGGTAGAGAATGGGGTTGGGAGTTGGGTAGGAGCAGGACCTGGAGTACGGAAGAGTGGAGGTTGAGCTCGCGGTGGATGGCTTTCCGAAGGGCGGTGATGGTGGCCTTGTCATCGTCGTCATCGGCGCACTCCTCGGCCATCTCGTAGCTGATGGTAGGGAATGGATCAGATCCAGGGCAATCAGAATGTAAAGGCGAGACTGAAGGGGGAAAGGCTTACGCGCGTGCGAAGGCGTGGAGGAAGTGGGCGTCCTGCGCGAGGTAGTGGCGGAAGGAGTCGAGGCGGAGGGACCCCGCGGCGAGGGAGAGGAAGAAGGGCGTGTACTTGGCGAAGGCTGCCTCCCGCGAGGAGGCGGCGATCCAGAAGCGGCGGGCGGCAGAGCCCTCGGCGACGGCCGCCGCGGAAGAGGAAGCCGACGACATCTGCTTGTGGTGGTTGGTGGGGCTGGTGCGCGTGACTCGTAACCAACAAGAGGACAATGAGAAGAAGGATTTGGTTGTTGGATTTGGGTTTGGGCGTAGCGCTGGCAGCGGGAGGCGGAGGCGGAGAAGGCGCATCCGCCTCGTCCTCGCCGCCGATTGAATTGGAGGAGGAGGAGGCAAGTGGAGTAACCGGCCGCCGGCAATGCGTGCGGTCTCCCTTCCCTTTGTTGCTGTCCAACACCGTACGCACCGTAATTGTTGGAAAGATTTTAAAAAAAAGCCAACTCGATTTTGCTGATTTTGCTGCTGCAAGGAAACTTCCTAGACTTCAATTTTTTTTCTTCACTCTTGCGAGGAGCAGCTTCTCCCTGGGCCAACTCCAACGCACAGACACAAACACACACAATTTTCGTCCATTTTTCATCCGTTTGGATACGGACACCGGCGTTTTTGTCCGCCGGGCCGTAGGTGCACCCAACACAGCAGATCCATTCAACATTTTATGATTTCAAAAAAAAAATCAACATTTTGAAACATAAAATATTTCACACCAAAAGTACACAAACTTAACTTAAACATAGTCCCAGCAGTTCAACATTTTAATTTAAATTTAAAAAGATAAAAGAAAAAGGCCATGGATCTACTCCTCGCCTCGTCCGCGGTGAGGTCGATGAAGGGCAGTGACTGCCACGGGAACGGCCATGGGGCAAGTGGCACTGGCGCGTGCGGTGTTGCTGCAGCGGGCGGCACCTGCTCCGGCTCAGGCTGTTGTTGCACCACCGACTGTCACTCCGGTGACCACGTCTCCGGCCCACCCACACGGCTGGCGCGGACACAATCTCTGGCGTGCAGGGTATCGTCGCCTTCGTCCATGTCCAGGTTTGCCCCACCAACGCCAGCGCACGGTCGGCTCCTCCTCCTCTTCTTCCTCTTCCTCCTCCACCACCACTCCATCCTCCGGCTCAGGGACAGCGACATCGCCTGCGTCCGATAACCTCCGCCAGGCACTACTGGGAAAAGGCTTATAGGTGGGGCTCAAATTAGTGGCGGGCGATGTCAAGAACTCGCCAGAGGTATTTCGAAAAAAGTCCAGTGGCGGTGAAATAAAACGCCAGCCACTGCTAAAGTATCAACAGTGGTGGACACTATTCCTCACCCGCCACAAGTAAAGTTGCACAGGATACGCCGTGAGACAAAAAGAGAAGTGGCGAGTATTTTATGAAGCCTTCCGCTGCTTCTCCTCTTAGTTGTGGCGGTCCTTTAGTAGCCCGCCACTACAATATTTCGCTAGCCCGCGCCCAAACTTTTAAAAATTTCCAAAGTTAGTAGTGGCGGGCGAAAACTACTGCCCGCCACAAGCCTTGAAATTTAGAAAGTGCTTTCCCATATCATGTTTATTAACCAAGATCGTAGTCTCAAGCTTGAGCATGGCGCTTTCAATGGTGTATATTCAACATAGAAAAAGTTTGAAGGGGAAATGTTGTAAAAAATAGAGTTTTATGTGTTCGAAACGTTGATACTTCGCCGGAGAGTGTTCTGTTTGTACACGAAGTGCGTCGAGTTTTTGCTGTAACGCCCTCAAATTTTTACCACACCCAATTGGGGTATTATAAAGACACCATACCAAGTTTCATCCCTTTCCGAGCTTGTTTACACGCTCAAAGCTTTTTGCCCTTTTTAGTGGCCGAAAAATCAGTTGATGCTCCGAAAATAGCAAACCAACTCAAAAAGTGACCAAATATGAGCATGGGGCTTCCAATGGTGTGTATTAATTATGAAAAATGTTTGAAGTTGAAATGATGTAAAAAAATGTGTTTCGTGTGGTAGGCTGTGGTTTTCTGTTCGAAACGGTGATACTTCGATGGAGAGTGTTCTGTTTGTACATGAAGTGCGTGAAGTTTTTTCCGTAACGCCCTCAAATTTTTACCACACCATATAGGGGGATTATAAAGACACCATGCCAAGTTTCATCCCTTTTCAAGCTCGTTTGCAAGCTCAAAACTTTCTGCCCTTTTCAGTGGCCGGGAAATCAGTTAATGCTTCGAAAATAGCAAACCAACTCAAAAAGTAACCAAACATGAGCATGGGGCTTCCAATGGTGTGTATTAATCATGAAAAAGGTTTGAAGTTGAAATGATGTAAAATAACTGTGTTCCGTGTGGTAGGCTGTGATTTCCGTTTGAAACAACGATACTTCGCCAGAGAGTGTTCCGTACGTATAGGAAGTGCGTCAAGTTTTTGCCGTAATGCCCTTAAATGTTTGACACACCATATAGGTGTATTAAACCATGCCAAGCTTCATCCCTTTCCGAGCTCATTTGCATGCCCAAAGCTTTTTGCCCTTTTTAGTGGCCAGAAAATCAATTAATGCTTCAAAAATAGCAAACCAATTCAAAAAGTGGCCAAATTTGAGCATGGGGGCTTCAAGTGGGGTTTATTAATCATGGTAAAAGTTTGAAGTTCAAATGATGTAAAAAAAGTGTTTCGTGTGTTAGGCTGTTGTTTCCGTTCGAAACGTTGATACTCCGCCGGAGAGTGTTCTCTTTGTACACGAAGTGCGTCAATTTTTTGCCATAATGCCCTCAAATTTTACCACACCCTATAGGGGGATTATAAAGACACCATGTCAAGTTTCATCAGTTTCCGAGCTCGTTTGCATGCTCAAAGCTTTTTGCCCTTTCTGGTGACCAAAAATCAGTTAATGCTTCGAAAGTAGCAAACCAACTCAAAAAGTGGCCAAACTTAAGCATGGGACTTCCAATGGTGTGTATTAATCATGGAAAAAATTTAAGTGAAATGATGTATAAAAAATGATTTGTGTTTGGCACGCGGTGGTTTCCGTTTGAAATGCTGATACTTCGCCGGAGAGTGTTCCGTTTGTACACAAAGTGAGTCAAAAAATTTCTATAACGCCCTCGAATATTTACCACAACATATAGGTTGATTATAAAGATACCATGCCAAGTTTCACCCCTTTCCGAGCTCGTTTGCACGTTATGTCCAACCGAAGAGCATTCTGCCTTTTTTATGGCCGAAAAATCAGTTAATGCTATAAAATAGCAAACCAACTCAAAAAGTGGCCAAATTAGAGCATGACTATACTTACAAACTAAATTTGATCTCACAAAAAAGGAACCAAAAAATACGCATAAAACAACAAAACACTAAGATGACAAAAAAAATGAAAATGCAAATAGTGCCGAGTGACGATAAATGCCCGCCACCGCAAGTTTGTTAGGTGTGGCGGGCTTTGTCCGCGCCCGTCACTGCTATTGCCCAGACGAACATAATGGAGCGCCCCCCCAACACACTAACTCAAATCGCCACAACCCCTGTCGTCGTCTCATCTCTCGCTGTCGCTTCGTCACGCTGTCGCGCTCGTCTGCGCCTGTAAGTACATCTCTCCCTCGATTGTCATTTCTTTCGGCACTAGAATTAGGGCGCCACCGCCGCCAGGGGTAGGGCACCGTGCGGCTAGGGTTAGGGGTGTAGCGCCGGGCGCTGCTTGAGGCGTGGAGGCAGTTGCAGGGAATATAATTTTCTCAAGTAAAGTAGATTAGTGTGGTTAATCTTAGTTTGTTCTTTTTGTTTCTTTTTCATGGTCTGAGTGTGGGTTGTAATTAACCATGATTTGTAAGTACAAGTGCAACTACTTTGTTTATTCACTCTTCTCATGGAGAATTTTGGTGATGACGAACGATGAAATGCAATAGAATGCTTGCTGCCACCGACAATTTTCAGATCGGTCCATTAAAAGTGTTACGCGAAACATTATATGTTATTTGCAGATCAATGAAGTTGTAAATGTTATATGTTATTTGCATGGATTCAAAAATGAGTGCCAACGTTCTGGCGAAACATTGATTAATTTATGTTTCGTCAAATTTCTGGCACTCAATATGTTCAATTTTTTAGCAAAGGTCATGCCGATTATTTTTGTCGATTTTTGACCCTATTTAGATAACAACCTCTTCTCAAGATTAATTTGATAAGCTAGTATGCCAACTTTTTATAAGTGCATCATAATAATGATTGATAGGGGTCATGGCGCATAAGAGGAAGACGTGCCCAATCTACAAATGTCCCTGTGCAGACAGCTTGCTAACTGTTGTGCAATTTCGACTTTTCTTGAAAGACGGATTTGAAACATCAGTGATAACGGTCTATAACTTTAGCATTCAATTCTAACCATTTATGTAGTTCTTTTATTGTGATGGAGTACGCCTTGGAGCGGGGCTGTGATAGCCTGACTTAATAGGGATGATAGACTACTCATATCAATAAGGAATTCCTTCTTTTTCGGGAGCCCATTCGGACAGAACTCCAAAGTTAAGCGTGCTCAGCTTGGAGTAATTTCAGGATGGGTCACCGACCGGGAAGTTAGTCCCGGGTGCGCACGAGTGAGGACAAAGTGCACAGGAAAGATTAGTATTGATCTGTGGGGCCAGTCTAGATCCCGCCAGGAGTAACGACCACCGGCGGGTGTGTCCGGGGCGTTATAAGTTGGTATCAGAGCCGACCCTCGCGGTTACACGGATGTTTGCGGGTCAGGTGCGCGGTCATGTTGTGCATGACGTTTGTGACCCGTCGTGGCACACGGCATGGCACATGTGCCGAACTGCTCGCACAGACGTATGTGCCAAGAGGGAATGCTCATGTGGCCCGACAAGGACGTCGGTTCCTCTGAGTGGGGGTGTATGTGATAGCCTGGCTTAATAGGGATGATAGACTACTCATATCAATAAGGAATTCCTTCTTTTTCGGGAGCCCATTCGGACAGAACTCCAAAGTTAAGCGTGCTCAGCTTGGAGTAATTTCAGGATGGGTGACCGACCGGGAAGTTAGTCCCGGGTGTGCACGAGTGAGGACAAAGTGCGCAGGAAAGACTAGTATTGATCTGTGGGGCCAGTCTAGATCCCGCCAGGAGTAACGACCACCGGCGGGTGTGTCCGGGGCGTTATAGGGGCCTATCACCACTATTCAGTACAAGACAGAAACAGACGGGTGCATATCCTTCTATGTGGCCGGTTGGGAGGAGTTCTTGGCGGGAAAGAGTCTAAGGGTTGACACACAAGTGGCAATCATGATAAGGAAGAGCCGCCACAACAACTAGCAGATGATGGTTGCCTTCAACCTCATTTAGAAATAAGGTCCAAGACATAAGTATGTAAGCTGATAAAATGTTAGTTAATTTGTTAAAGTGGATGTGATACATTGATGTTTGTATGTTTAGTGGAGAAAATATGGAGCTTTGTCGTTTGTTTCCGAAATGGATAAAGCTTGGTTCAGTTATGTTAATAATTATATAACTATGTTAATTTACTATTTAGAAGTCCTGTGTATAAACGCTGCCCATGTAGATTTGTGGCAAAAAAATGGTTTCGCCTGACGAATATGTCAGTCGTGGGCGCTACTTGCCACTCGTCACTTGAGAATTAGTTAGTAGTGGCGGTTGCCCCTGTTGGAAATATGCCCTAGAGGCAATAATAAATTGGTTATTATTATATTTCCTTGTTCATGATAATCGTTTATTATCCATGCTATAATTGTATTGATCGGAAACTCAAATACATGTGTGGGTACATAGACAACACTGTGTCCCTAGTAAGCCTCTAGTTGACTAGCTCGTTGATCAAAAGATGGTGAAGGTTTCCTAGCCATGGACATAAGATGTCATTTGATAACGGGATCACATCATTAGGAGAATGATGTGATGGACAAGACCCAAACTATAAACGTAGCATATGATCGTGTCAGTTTATTGCTATTGTTTTCTGCATGTCAAGTATCTGTTCCTATGACCATGAGATCATGCAACTCCCTGACATCGGAGGAATACCTTGTGTGTATCAAACGTCGCAACGTAACTGGGTGACTATAAAGATGCTCTACAGGTATCTCCGAGGGTGTCTGTTGGGTTGGCATGGATCAAGACTGGGATTTGTTACTCCGTGTGACGGAGAGGTATCTCAGGGCCCACTCGGTAATACAACATCACAATGAGCCTTGCAAGCAATGTGACTAAAGTGTTAGCCACGAGATCTTGTATTACGGAACGAGTAAAGAGACTTGCCGGTAACGAGATTGAACTAGGTATAGAGATACCGACGATCGAATCTCGGGCAAGTAACATACCGAAGAACAAAGGGAACAGCATACGGGATTAACTGAATCCTTGACATAGAGGTTCGACCGATAAAGATCTTCGTAGAATATGTAGGAGCCAATATGGGCATCCAGGTCCCGCTATTGGTTATTGATCGTAGAGGTGTCTCGGTCATGTCTACATAGTTCTCGAACCCGCAGGGTCTACACACTTAACGTTTGGTGACAATTAGTATAGTTGAGTTATTTTGTTGGTGACCGAAGGTTGTTCGGAGTCCCGGATAAGATCCCGGACATGACGAGGATCTCCGGAAGAGTCCGGAGGTAAAGATTGATATATGTGATAATAGTGTTTTGATCTCCGGAAGGGTTCCGGAATTCACCGGAAGGGGTTCCGGATGTTTACCGAAGTGTTCGGGTGCAGCAACACTTTATATGAGCCAAAGGGGTAAAGCCCACGAGGTATTGGAAAGTGCAAAAGGAACTTTTGCTGCTGCCTTAAGCGGTACTACCGCTGGTAAGGCAGTACTACCGCGTAAGCGGTACTACCGCTTGTGTGAAGCGGTACTACCGCTCGTGAGCGGTACTACCGCTTGTACGCGATACTGCTGGAATCCGAGTTGGACTCTTTCCGTGCAGGCCAAACCGACCTTGTGCGGGCAAAACCGACCTTGTGGGGGTTTTCTCTCCAAGTTTAGACCCCAGGGCTCAACATATAAATAGAGGGGCAGGGCTAGCACACGGGATAGATCAAGATTTCCCAAGCCGTGTGTCGGCAACCCTAACCCTCTAGTTCTCCCGTCATAATCTCCGTAGTGCTTGGTGAAGCCCTGCAGAGATTGTTCCTCACCACCATCACCACGCCGTCGTGATGCCGGAACTCATCTACTACTTCACCATCGCTCGCTGGATCGAGGAGGTGAAGGCGTCATAAAGCCGTACGTGTGATGAACGCGGAGGTGAAGGCGTCATCAAGCCGTACGTGTGTTGAACGCGGAGGTGCCGTCCGTTCGGCACTAGTTCGTGATCGGATCGAGGGACGACTTGCGATTTGGATCGCGGAGACGTTCGACTACATCAACCGCGTTTCTTAACGCTTCCGCTTAGCGATCTACAAGGGTATGTAGATTCACTCTCCCTCTCGTAGATGCTCATCACCATGGATAGATCTTGTGTGTGCGTAGGAAATTTTTTGTTTCCCATGCAACGTTCCCCAACAGTGGTATCAGAGCTAGGTCTATGCGTAGATGAGATCTCGAGTAGAACACAAACGAGTTGTGGGCATGGGTGTATACATATTGCTTGCCGTTACTAGTTGATACTTGATTCGGCGGTATTGTGAGATGAAGCGGCCCGGACCAACATTACTCGTACGCTTACGAGAGACCGGTTCCTTCAACTGACATGTAACTTTGTTGCATAAAGATGGCTAGCGGGTGTCTGTCTCTCTCACTTTAGTTGAATCGATTTCAATGAAGAGGGTTCTTTTAGAAGATCAAAAAGCAATCACTACACCACGTTGTGGTTTTGCGTAGGTAAGAACGGTTCTTGCAAACCCGTAGCAGCCACGTAAAATTTGTAACAACAATTAGAGGACGTCTAACTTGTTTTTGCAGGGTATGTTGTGATGTGATATGGCCAATTACATGATGAGATATATGTGATGTATGAGATGATCATGTGTTGTATATAATATCACGACTTGCATGTCGATGAGTACGGCAACTGGCAGGAGCCATAGAGTTGTCTTTAATTATTTTCGCCATTTTGCTTTACTTTATCGCTATGAGTTAGCAATAGTCGTGGAAGCAATAGTCGGCGCGACAACCTCATGGCGACACGTTGATGGAGATCAAGATGATGGAGATCATGGTGTCATGCCGGTGACGATGGAGATCATGCCGGTGCTTTGGAGATGGAGATCAAAAGCACAAGTTCATGGCCATATCATGTCACTTATGATTTGCATGTGATGTTAATCCTTTTATGCATCTTATTTTGCTTAGGACGACGGTAGCATTATAAGGTGATCCCTCACTTAAATTTCAAGATAAAATTGTGTTCTCCCCGAGTGTGCACCGTTGCGAAAGTTCGTCGTTTCGAGACACCACGTGATGATCGGGTGTGATAGACTCTACGTTCACATACAACGGGTGCAAGCCAGTGTTGCACGTGCGGAACACTCGGGTTAAACTTGACGAGCCTAGCATGTACAGACATGGCCTCGGAACACAAGAGACCGAAAGGTCGAACATGAGTCATATAGTAGATATGATCAACATGAAGATGTTCACCATTGAAACCACCTCAACTCACGTGATGATCGGACTTGAGTTGGTGGATTTGGATCATGTTACACTCGAATGACCGGAGGGATGTCAATTTGAGTGGGAGTTTTTAAGTAATATGATTAACTAAACTCATTATCTTGAACAATAGTCTAAGTTGTCTTTGCAATATTTATGTTGTAGATCATGGCTCGCGCAGTAGCACCCCTGAATTTTAATGCGTTCCTAGAGAAAGCTAAATTGAAAGATGATGGAAGTAACTTTGTGGACTGGGCCGTAATCTAAGGATTATCCTTACGGCTTCCCAGAAGGCTTATGTCCTTGATGCACCGCTTGGTGATCCACCCGCTCCAGTTGAGTCTCTAGACGTTGTGAACGCCTGGCAGGCTCGTTCTGAAGATTACTCAATAGTTCAATGTGCAATATTGTATGGCTTAGAACCGGGACTTCAAAGACGTTTTGAACGTCATGGAGCATATGAGATGTTCCAGGAGTTGAAGTTTATCTTTCAGAAGAATGCCCGGATCGAGAGATATGAGATCTTCGATAAGTTCTATGCTTGCAAGATGGAGGAGAACGGGTCTATCAGTGATCACGTACTCAGAATGTCTGGGTACTCCACCCGTCTGGCTGAATTGGGGATGCCCCTTCCGCCAGAGGCTATCACTGACAGAGTTCTTCAATCATTGCCACCTAGCTACAAGAGCTTCGTGTTGAACTATAACATGCACGGGATGAACAAGTCAGTCGCCGAGCTGTTTGCGATGCTGAAAGTCGCTGAGTCTGAAATTCAGAAGGAGCATCAAGTGTTGATGGTCAATAAAACCACTAGTTTCAAGAAAAATGGCAAGGGTAAGAAGGGTAACTCCAAGAAGAGTGGCAAAGCAGTTGCTCCTCTCGTGAAGAAACCCAAGGCTGGACCCAAACCAGAAACTGTGTGCTTTCATTGCAAGGGAACTGGACACTGGAAGCGGAACTGCCCCAAGTATTTGGCTGACAAGAAGGCGGCCAACAACAAACAAGGTATATATGATATACATGTTATTGATGTGTACCTTACCAACTCTCGTTGTAGTGCCTGGGTATTTGATACCGGTGCGGTTGCTCATATTTGCAACTCAAAACAGGAACTGCGGAATAGACGGAGGCTGGCAAAGGACGAAGTGACGATGCGCGTGGGAAATGGTTCCAAGGTTGATGTGATCGCCGTCGGCACGCTCGCTCTTCGATTACCATCGGGATTAGTGATGAACCTGAATAATTGTTATTTAGTGCCTGCGTTAAGCATGAACATTATATCTGGATCTTGTTTATTGCGAGACGGTTACTCATTTAAATCAGAGAATAATGGTTGTTCTATTTATATGAGTAATATATTTTATGGTCATGCACCCAATGTGAGGGGTTTATTCTTATTGAATCTCTATAGTAATGATACACATGTTCATAACATTGATGCCAAAAGATGTAGAATTGATAATGATAATACCACTTTCTTGTGGCACTGCCGTTTAGGTCATATTGGCGTAAAACGCATGAGGAAGCTCCATGCTGATGGACTTTTGGAGTCACTTGATTTTGAATCACTTGACACATGTGAGCCATGCCTCATGGGCAAGATGACTAAAACGCCGTTCTCTGGAACAATGGAACGGGCAAGTGACTTATTGGAAATCATACATACTGATGTGTGCGGTCCGATGAGTATTGAGGTGCGCGGTGGTTATCGTTACTTTCTCACCTTCACTGATGACTTAAGTAGATATGGGTATATTTACTTAATGAAACACAAGTCTGAAACATTTGAAAAGTTCAAACAATTTCAGAGTGAAGTTGAGAATCATCGTAACAAGAAGATTAAATTCCTACGATCTGATCGAGGAGGAGAATATCTGAGTTATGAGTTTGGCAGTCACTTAAGACAATGTGGAATTGTTTCACAACTGACACCGCCTGGAACACCACAGCGTAATGGTGTATCCGAACGTCGTAATCGAACCTTATTGGATATGGTGCGATCTATGATGTCTCTTGCCGATTTGCCACTATCGTTTTGGGGTTATGCATTAGAGACAGCTGCATTCACTTTAAATAGGGCACCATCGAAATCCGTTGAGACGACGCCATATGAACTTTGGTTTGGCAAGAAGCCAAAGCTGTCGTTTCTTAAAGTTTGGGGATGTGATGCTTATGTCAAAAAGCTTCAGCCTGAAAAGCTGGAACCCAAAGCGGAGAAATGCGTCTTCATAGGATACCCAAAAGAGACAGTTGGGTATACCTTCTACCTCAGATCCGAAGGCAAAGTGTTTGTCGCTAAAAACGGAACGTTTCTTGAGAAAGAGTTTCTCTCGAAAGAATTGAGTGGGAGGAAGATAGAACTTGATGAGGTTGTTGAACCTTTACTTCAACCTGAAAGTAGCGCAGCGCAGAAAGATGTTTCTGTAGAGCCTACATCAGCTGAAGAGGAAGTTAATGATGATGATCATGAAGCTTTGGATCAAGTTGCTATCGAACCTCGTAGGTCGACAAGGACGCGTACTGCTCCTGAGTGGTATGGCAACCCTGTCTTAGAGGTCATGTTGTTGGACAACGATGAACCTATGAGCTATGGAGAAGCGATGATGGGCCCGGATTCTGAGAAGTGGTTAGAGGCCATGAAATCCGAGATGGGATCCATGTATGAAAACAAAGTATGGACTTTGGAAGTATTACCTGAAGGGCGTAAGGCCATTCAGAACAAATGGATCTTTAAGAGGAAGACGGACGCGGACGGTAATGTCACCGTCTATAAAGCTCGACTTGTGGCAAAGGGTTTTTCACAAGTTCAAGGAGTTGACTACGATGAGACCTTCTCACCCGTAGCGATGCTTAAGTCCGTCAGAATCATGTTAGCAATAGCTGCCTTTTTCGATTATGAAATTTGGCAGATGGATGTCAAAACAGCGTTCCTTAACGGTTTCCTTAAGGAAGAGTTGTATATGATGCAACCAGAAGGTTTTGTCGATCCAGAGAATGCTGACAAAGTTTGCAAACTCCAGCGATCCATTTATGGACTGGTGCAAGCATCTCGGAGTTGGAATCTTCGCTTTGATGAGGTAATCAAAGCGTTCGAGTTTATACAAGTTTACGGAGAAGCTTGTATTTACAAGAAAGTGAGTGGGAGCTCTATAGCGTTTCTAATATTATATGTGGATGACATATTACTGATTGGAAACAATATAGAAATGTTGGAAAGCGTGAAGGAATATTTGAACAAGAGTTTTTCAATGAAGGACCTAGGAGAAGCTGCTTTCATATTAGGCATCAAGATCTATAGAGATAGATCAAGACGCTTAATAGGACTTTCACAAAGCACATACCTTGACAAAGTTTTGAAGAAGTTCAAAATGGATCAGTCCAAGAAGGGGTTCTTGCCTGTATTGCAAGGTGTGAAGTTGAGTAAGACTCAATGCCCAGTGACTGCAGAAGATAGAGAAAAGATGAGTGTCATCCCCTATGCTTCAGCCATAGGCTCTATCATGTATGCAATGCTGTGCACAAGACCCGATGTCAGCCTTGCCATAAGTATGGTCGGAAGGTTTCAAAGTGATCCAGGAATGGAACACTGGACGGCGGTCAAGAATATCCTGAAGTACCTGAAAAGGACTAAGGACATGTTTCTCGTTTATGGAGGTGATCAAGAGCTCGTCGTAAAAGGTTATGTCGATGCAAGCTTTGACACTGATCCGGATGACTCTAAGTCGCAAACCGGATACGTATTTATTCTTAATGGGGGTGCGGTTAGCTGGTGCAGTTCCAAGCAAAGCGTGGTAGCTGATTCTACATGCGAAGCGGAGTACATCTCTGCCTCGGAGGCGGCGAAGGAAGGTGTCTGGATGAAGGAGTTCATGACAGATCTTGGAGTAGTACCTAGTGCGCTTAACCCAATGACTCTGTTTTGTGATAATACTGGTGCCATTGCTCTAGCCAAGGAACCAAGATTTCACAAGAGGACCAGACACATAAAGCGACGTTTCAATTCCATCCGCGATTACATCAAGGAGGACGACATAAATATTTGCAAAGTACACACGGATCTGAATGTTGCAGATCCGATGACTAAACCTCTTCCAAGGGCTAAACATGAACAACACCAGAACTGCATGGGTGTTCGATTCATTACAATGTAAATCACATAGTGATGTGAACTAGATTATTGACTCTAGTGCAAGTGGGAGACTGTTGGAAATATGCCCTAGAGGTAATAATAAATTGGTTATTATTATATTTCCTTGTTCATGATAATCGTTTATTATCCATGCTATAATTGTATTGATTGGAAACTGAAATACATGTGTGGGTACATAGACAACACTGTGTCCCTAGTAAGCCTCTAGTTGACTAGCTCATTGATCAAAAGATGGTGAAGGTTTCCTAGCCATGGACATAAGATGTCATTTGATAACGGAATCACATCATTAGGAGAATGATGTGATGGACAAGACCCAAACTATAAACGTAGCATATGATCGTGTCAGTTTATTGCTATTGTTTTCTGCATGTCAAGTATCTGTTCCTATGACCATGAGATCATGCAACTCCCTGACATCGGAGGAATACCTTGTGTGTATCAAACGTCGCAACGTAACTGGGTGACTATAAAGATGCTCTACAGGTATCTCCGAGGGTGTCTGTTGGGTTGGCATGGATCAAGACTGGGATTTGTTACTCCGTGTGACGGAGAGGTATCTCAGGGCCCACTCGGTAATACAACATCACAATGAGCCTTGCAAGCAATGTGACTAAAGTGTTAGCCACGAGATCTTGTATTACGGAACGAGTAAAGAGACTTGCCGGTAACGAGATTGAACTAGGTATAGAGATACCGACGATCGAATCTCGGGCAAGTAACATACCAAAGAACAAAGGGAACAACATACGGGATTAACTGAATCCTTGACATAGAGGTTCGACCGATAAAGATCTTCGTAGAATATGTAGGAGCCAATATGGGCATCCAGGTCCCGCTATTGGTTATTGATCGTAGAGGTGTCTCGGTCATGTCTACATAGTTCTCGAACCCGCAGGGTCTACACACTTAACGTTTGGTGACGATTAGTATAGTTGAGTTATTTTGTTGGTGACCGAAGGTTGTTCGGAGTCCCGGATAAGATCCCGGACATGACGAGGATCTCCGGAAGAGTCCGGAGGTAAAGATTGATATATGTGATAATAGTGTTTTGATCTACGGAAGGGTTCCGGAATTCACCGGAAGGGGTTCCGGATGTTTACCGAAGTGTTCGGGTGCAGCAACACTTTATATGAGCCAAAGGGGTAAAGCCCACGAGGTATTGGAAAGTGCAAAAGGAAGTTTTGCTGCTGCCTTAAGCGGTACTACCGCTGGTAAGGCAGTACTACCGCGTAAGCGGTACTACCGCTTGTGTGAAGCGGTACTACCGCTCGTGAGCGGTACTACCGCTTGTACGCGATACTGCTGGAATCCGAGTTGGACTCTTTCCGTGCGGGCCAAACCGACCTTGTGCGGGCAAAACCGACCTTGTGGAGGTTTTCTCTCCAAGTTTAGACCCCAGGGCTCAACATATAAATAGAGGGGCAGGGCTAGCACACGGGATAGATCAAGATTTCCCAAGCCGTGTGTCGGCAACCCTAACCCTCTAGTTCTCCCGTCATAATCTCCGTAGTGCTTGGCGAAGCCCTGCAGAGATTGTTCCTCACCACCATCACCACGCCGTCGTGCTGCCGGAACTCATCTACTACTTCACCATCACTCGCTGGATCGAGGAGGTGAAGGCGTCATCAAGCCGTACGTGTGTTGAACGCGGAGGTGCCGTCCGTTCGGCACTAGTTCGTGATCGGATCGAGGGACGACTTGCGATTTGGATCGCGGAGACGTTCGACTACATCAACCGCGTTTCTTAACGCTTCCGCTTAGCGATCTACAAGGGTATGTAGATTCACTCTCCCTCTCGTAGATGCTCATCACCATGGATAGATCTTGTGTGTGCGTAGGAAATTTTTTGTTTCCCATGCAACGTTCCCCAACAGCCCCGCCCACCACAGATGACATAATAGCAGTGGCGGGAGCCTCTGAGCCTCGCCCGCCACTGATGGCCTTTTTCCGTCCACCACTACTAGGCGTTCCTGCAATAGTGAGTGATACGTCTCAAACGTATCTATAATTTTTGATTATTTCATTCTATTATAATATCACTTTTGTATACTTTTTATAGCATTTTATATTATTTTTCTGGACTAACCTATTAATCTAGTGCCTAGTGCCAGTTGTTGTTTTCTGCATGTCTTGACTTTACAAAAAATCAATATCTATGGAGGTCCAAAAAACCTGATGATTTAATACGATATTTTTGGGGCACGTGGGTTTCAGGAAGCATCGGGGGAGAACGAGAGGAGCCAGGGGGCCCCACATGTCCAGGTGGTGCGGCCAGGGCCTAGGCCGTGTGGCCCCAACAGATACCGTATTTCGTCCATTCCACCGCCATTAATTCCTATAAAAACCGAAACCCTCTAAAATATTTTTAGAAGAAATTTTCCGCCGCCTCAAGCTTCTGTTCCAAGGAGATCCAATCTGAAGGCCTATTCCGGTACTGTGCTAGAGGGGGAATCCATTGTCAGAGGCTTCTTCATCAACCTTGCTGCCTCCATGACCATGTGTGAGTAGTTCCTTTAGGA
This sequence comes from Elymus sibiricus, assembly GCA_039707655.1. NCBI lineage: Eukaryota > Viridiplantae > Streptophyta > Magnoliopsida > Poales > Poaceae > Elymus > Elymus sibiricus. The sequence goes on from CM077676.1 coordinate 241,194,109, forward strand.
CCTTAGGGTCCATAGCAATAGCTATCTCTCTCTCTCTCTCTCTCTCTCTCTCTCTCTCTGATCTTCAATACCATGTTCCCGTGAGCTGCCTCACATGATTAGGATCCATCTGATGTAATTCGTGGATGTGTTTGTTGGGTTATGATGAACTATCACTTTATGATCTGATTGTTCACTGAACTCAATTGAATCTTTTGAGGTTTTCTTGTTGTATAATTGAATAGCTTTGTATGCTCTCTGATCTATCTATCTTCTATGGCCAAGTTTGATGGGTTTATCTTCAGAGGGACTGGTGCACTGTAGTGGGTTCAATGTTGCGGTGATCTATATCCCAGTGACAGAAAGGGACAAGACACATATTGTATTGTTGCCACTAAGGACAAAATGTTGGTGTATCATCATATTGCCTGATGTTCGGTTGTCTACATTATTTCATCATGCTTATTGCAATGCTCTTTTTCTTGTAAACTTAATACTTTGAGTTGCATGCTGGATAGCAGTCTTGGGGTGGAGTATTAGTAGTAGATGCAATTGGATTAACGGTCTACTTATCATGGATGTAATGCCTATATGAGATTATACCATGAATGATCATAGTCATAAAAATAAATATTGCAATTTAATCGCTGCTCATATGTAATTTGTTCACCACACCACACCACACTTGTACGCTTGAGAGAGATACCACTAGTGAACCTATGGCCCCCTGGGACTATTCTCCTTTACTGAAAACAAATTTTTTCTTTACTGCCTTGTTGCTTTTACTTTTACTTTGTTACCTACTATCTCTATCACTTGTAGTTTAATCTTGTAACTAGCAAGACAAGGGGATTGACAACCCTCTTGTCGTGTTGGGGATAAGCTTGTTTTGTGTTTTCTGTGCAGGCACCGTTCACTTTGTTTGCTGGGAGACTCCTTCTGGTTCGATAAACCTTGGTTTTCTAACCAAGGGAAATGAAAACTGCTAGGTTACATCACCATTACACTTGGGGTATCCCAACCACTCTTACGAGAGAGCAAGCAGTGAGGCGCTCCCACTCCTTGAGTTTGTCGAGCTTGGAGTCCTCACGAGCCTTCTTGAAGGCCTGGCCCTCCTCGTCGACGTCCATGGCTTGTGGCGATGGTGGCAGGGACGGCAAGGGTCAGAGCGCAAGCGCACGCACACGGGCACACCAACCCGCACGGGCTGGGTTGGGAGCACGCACCCATGGTGGTGGGAGCACGGGCCTGAGCAGAAAAGAAGGACTGCCACCGGATGTCATGCTTATCGTAGAACCATGTGTCCCACAACGGTGAAGTGATGACGTAGCTCGAGTCACGGAGGAGGTCCGGGGGAAGCTGAGCTTGACGGCGGTTGATCTCTAGCAGGCGAGCGTGGCCGATGGCCGAGACGGCCGCCACGGGCACCGTCTCCGGGTTGAGGTGTCACCCACCCGGCCGGTGCACGTCGGTCCACGATAGTGGGGTGGCGGTGTCCCAATACCGCTGGCACATATCGACGCTGACGTAGATCCCCTGTTGTGGTGTGATACGTCTCCAACGTATCTATAATTTATGAACTATTCATGCTATATTTACATCAATTATATATGGTTTTGGTGCACTTTTATATTATTTTTATGGACTAACCAATTAATCTAGTGCCCCGTGCCAGCTCATGTTTTTTTGCATGTTTTTCGTTTCGTAGAAAACCCATACCAAACGAAGTCCAAACACGATGAAAATTGACGACGATTTTTTATGGACAAGAAGAGACCCAGGAAGCTTCGAGAGGCAGCCGGAAGGTGCCTGTTGGCCCACAAGCTTAGGGGCGCCCGTAGGGCGCGCCATGTGAGCTTGTGGGGACCTCGGGACTCCCCCTGACGTGAATCCAATGCAGAAAAATCCTATAAATACGAAACCCCCCGAAAAGTAACGTAGAACTTTTACTCCGCCATCGTAATACTCTGTTCCGAAGTGATCTCATCTGGAGGCCTTTTCCGGCACCCTGCTGGAGGGGAAGCCATCACGGAGGCCATCTTCATCATCCTTGCTGCCTCCATGGTGATGCATGAGTAGTTCATCCTCGGGGTTGAGGTTTTGTACCAATAGCTATGTGTTTGATCTCTCTCTCTCTCTCTCTCTCTCTCTCGTGTTCTTGATTTGACACGATCTTGATGTATCATGAGCTTTTTCAATATAATCGGATCACATGATGTTCACCTCTCTCTCTTATTTTTGTGGTGAATTGAGTCTTGCTCTTTGAGGTTTCTTTATGTTGGATTCAATACTTTGGATTTGAGATCACTTGATGCATGTCTCACTCGCGGATTCCCGTGGTGACATTGGGGTAATCCAAGTGACATAAGAGTTGATTGATACGTATCATATGGTGTTGTCATAGTACGATCTCTAGAACTATTCGTGACACTTTGGGGGTGGTTCAATAGATTGCTTGTAAACACAACTTTGAGGTGGTCTACTACCTACCCGATTTCATCCTACTTTCTCCGATAAGAATAGAAACTTTGGAGTGATTCTTTACCGCACTTTGAGGGATTATCATATGATTCAATTATGTTAGTAACATTGAGAGATTGCACTAGTGAAAGTATGAACCCTAGGCCTTGGTTCTAAACATTGAGATACCGTTTTCACACACTTTTGCTACTTGCTACCTTGATTTTTTATTTGTTCAGATTATAAAAAGCTATTTATACCATCCATATTAGACATCTATCATCATCTCTTCGCCGAACTAGTGCACCTATACAACTGACAATTGTATTGGGTGTGTTGGGGCCACAAGAGACTCTTCGTATTTGACTGGAGGGTTGTTTGAGAGAGACCATCTTCATCCTACACCTCTCACGAATTGATAAACCTTAGGTCATCCACTTGAGGGAAATTTGCTGTTGTCCTACAAAACTCTACGCTTGGAGGCTAATGTAGGGTGGAACCCTAGGGTGATGATCTTTTCACACTTGGAGGGGGAAAAGGGAAGAACAAAACAAGAACAACAAGAGAAATCACTCAAACAAACCCAAATCACACATCCACTAGGATAGCATACATGAGATCCACAAGTATACAATAACAATCCAAGGAAACAAGCACAAAGGTAAAGTTCTTCTCACTCCAAAGGAGGTGAGGTCTTGATGATCTAGGTGAGATCCTTCTCCCTTAGGAGGTCTTGATGATCCTATGATGGGGATCCTTCTCCCTTGAGAGGTCTTGATTCCCCAAGAGGAGATACAAGGATCAAAGTTCACTCAAATGTCTCAATATACTTTGCTAACCCTAGCTAGGAGGAGGGGGAGGTGTTTATATAGGAGTCCACGAGGTAGGAGGGGAAACAAGGGGGTTACATGGGCCCTCGGGCCGGCAGTGCATGCGCAGGTGCCGGATGTCCGACTTGGGGCCCAGATGTCCGGTGGCTCCCGTCGGGCCAGATGTCTAGGGCCGGGGCCAGATGTCCGGCCTGGCATTGGTCCAGCTTTTGTCCACTTCGGGTCGGATTTTCGGGGCCCTGTCGGATGTCCGGGGCTGTCGGGCCGGATGTCCGGGCCTTGGAGCTTTTGCCACGGCTGTCTTGCTGCAGCTCGATCCATCGAGGGCCGGATGTCAGGGCGGGATGTCCGGCCGCTAATGCATTTCAGCGGCCTTCCTTGTCGTTCTTCTTCGTCCATGTACTTGGTGACTTGGCCTTCATTCCGAGCATTCCCGAGGTGGTCTTGTTCGCACCTAAGCACACATTGCATTTCGGTTTGAGGTAGTAGCCATGTCTCACATGGGTCATATGGAAGTTCATTTAGGAGAGATGTCACCTCGGTCTCGATCACTCTTGCACGTGCTCGTGTCATGGGTCCGCTTGGCACTTGGGGAGATGGAGGCGGGTCCATGGGGATGACCGTAGGATGCTCCGCATCATCTCCCCCCCCCTTGGGAAAGATCCATCCTCAGATCGTAATACACATCACCATGGAAGGGAGATAAGTCTTTGACATTGAAGATGTCGCTCACGTTGTACTTGTCGCATGGGATGTCGATCTTGTAGGCATTGTTGTTGTAGCATGCTAGCACCTTGAAGGGTCCATCGGCTCGAGGTAGTAGTTTGGACTTGCGCTCGTTGGGGAAGCGGTCTTTGCGGAGGTGTAGCCACACAAGATCTCCGAGGTTGAACACCATGGGGTGCTTGTTGATGTTGACGTTGGTCGCGAGTCGTTGTACTTGACGCTCGATCGTGTGCCTTGTATCTTGATGCATCTTCTTGAGGTAGCTTGCTCGTGCACTCGCGTCCATGTTGATGAGCTCTTGTAGTGGTAGCGGTAGAATGTCCAATGGGGACAACGGGTTGAAGCCATAGATGACCTCGAAGGGGGACTTGCCGGTGGTAGAGTGTCATGCTCGATTGTAGGCGTACTCGGCGATGGGCAAATATTCCTCCCACTCCCTTATGTTCTTCTTGATCAACACGCGTAGGAGTGTGGAAAGCGTCCGGTTTGTGACCTCCGTTTGGCTGTTGGCTTGTGGATGATATGCCGAAGAGAATAGGAGCTTGATTCTGAGCTTGGCGCAAAGTGTCTTCAAAAAGTAGCAAAGGAACTTGACGTCGCGGTCCGACACAATCGTCTTCGGCACTCCATGTAATCGCATGATTTCCCTACAAAATAGATTGGCAACATGTGGAGCATCGTCGATCTTGTTACATGGAATAAAATGTGCCATCTTAGAGAAACGGTCCACAACAACAAATACCGAATCTTTGCCATTTTGAGTTCGAGGCAAACCAAGCACAAAATCCATACTAATATCTTCCCATGGTTGATACGGAATAGGAAGTGGCATATATAGACCATGAGATTGAGCTTTGGACTTAGCTTTGCAACATGTAGAGCACCGGTTGGTGTAGCGTGAGACGTCGCGAAACATCTTGGGCCAAAAATAGTTCTTGGAGAGCGTGGCAAATGTCTTGTTGCGTCCGAAATGTCCCATGAGTCCTCCACCATGAGCTTCTTGCAAAAGTAGCAAACGAAGAGAAGACTCGGGTATACAAAGTTTGTTAGCTCGCATAAGATAATCATCTTTCAAATAATATCGCTCCCAAGTTTTGTGCGTTAGGCATTTGGCATATGGGATCGCAAATGAAGCATCATGCGCATACAAGTCTTTAATGTGCTCAAATCCTATAACATTCAACTCAAGTTGAGTAATGATACGTCCAATTTGCATCATGATTTCTTACTATTATTTATAATGTATTTGATCATTATTTCACTTTATGATGCAATTCTTATGCCTTTTCTCTCTCAATTTGCAAGATTTATATGAAGGGGGAGAATACCGGCAGCTGGAATTCTGGACCTGAAATAGCTACAGCAAAGATACCTATTCTACAAAGCTCCAATTGACTTGAAACTTCACAGAGATTTTTTATTGAATATACAAAAAATACTGGAGAAAATAAATACCAGAGGGGACCCACCAGTTGCCCGCAAGGCAACAGGGCACGCCCCCCTGTGCGCGCCCTGATGCCTTGTGGGTCCCCTGGCAGGCCTCCGGCCCCCTCCTTCTGCTATATAAGCTAATTTGCCCTAAAAAATTATAGAGAAGACTTTTGGGACGAAGCGCTGCCGTCTCGAGGCGGAACCTGGGCAGGAGCAATTTTGCTCCCCGGCAGAGCGATTCCGCCGAGGATACTTCCCTCCGTGAGGGGGGAATCGAAGCCATCGACATCACCAACGACCCTCTCATCATGGGAGGACCAATCTTCATCAACATATTCACCAGCACCATCTCATCTCAAACCCTAGTCCATCTCTTGTATTCAATCTTTGTCTCAAAACCTCAGATTGGTACTTGTGGGTTGCTAGTAGTGTTGATTACATCTTGTAGTTGATGATAGTTGGTTTATTTGGTGGAAGATTATATGTTCAGATCCTTAATGATATTGAATACCCCTCTGATCTTGAACATGAATATGATTTGTGAGTAGTTACTTTTGTTCTTGAGGACATGGGAGAAGTCTTGTCATAAGTAATCATATGAATTTGGTATTCGTTCGATATTTTGATGATGTGTATGTTGTTACTTCCTTTAGTGGTGTCGTGTGAACGTCGACAACATGACACTTCACCATCTTTGGGCCAAAGGGAAGGCATTGTGGAGTAGTAATTAGATGATGGGTTGCTAGAGTGACAGAAGCTTAAACCCTAGTTTATACGCTATTCCGTAAGGGGCTGATTTGGATCCACATGCTATGGTTAGATTTATCTTAATTCTTCTTTCGTAGTTGTGGATGCTTGCGAGAGGGGGTAATCATAAGTGGGAGGCTTGTTCAAGTAAGAACAGCACCCAAGCACCGGTCCACCCACATATCAAATTATCGAAGTAGCGAACGCGAATCAAACAAACATGATGAAAGTGAGTAGATGAAATTCCCATGTGTCCTCGAGAATGCTTTGCTTGTTATACAAGTTCGTTCCGACTTGTCCTTTGCTATAAAAAGGATTGGGCCACCTTGCTGCACTTTTGTTGCACTTATTACTTGTTACGAATTATCTTGCTACCAAACTACTCGTTACTGCTAATTTCAGTGCTTGCAGAGAATACCTTGCTGAAAACCGCTTATCATTTCCTTCTGCTCCTCGTTGGGTTCGACACTCTTACTTATCGAAAGGACTACCTATACTTGTGGGTCATAAAGACACTTTTCTGGCACCGTTGCCGGGGAGTGAAGCGCCTTTGGTGAGTGGAATTTGGTAAGGAAATATTTATATTACGTGCTGAAATTTACTGTCACTTGTCAGTATGGAAAGTAATCCTTTGAGGGGCTTGTTCGGGGTATCTTCACCTTTACCGGAAGTAATAAGAGTTGCTCCTCAACCTACTGAACCTACTGAAAATATTTATTATGAAATTCCTTCGGGTATGATAGAGAAACTGCTAGCTAATCCTTATGCAGGAGATGGAACGGTGCATCCTAATATGCACTTGATATATATAGATGAAATTTGTGGATTGTTTAAGCTTGCAGGTTTATCCGGAGATGGAGTTAAGAAGAAAGTTGTCGGAGTCTAGGATCTGCGTCCAAGAAACTTCTCCAAGAACTTAGGATTTGAACTCTGGGGGACTTTGCTTGGCGACCTACGACACGACGACAACTATGGTAGGATCACGACGGGCTCACTGGCTCTCATCGAACACGAAGGGGACACGCGAGCTACCCAGGTTCGGGCCACCGTGCGGTGTAATACCCTACTCCTGCCTGTGTTGGATTGCTCTGTAATGGAGAGCTTGTGGCTCGAGGTACACGAGGTGTGGGGGAGAATGAACCGATCCCCTTACATGGAAGCGGCCTTGCCCCTTTTGTAGTGCCTTGGTCCTCTTCCTCGAAAATATGAGCAAGAAAGGGTGGCCACAGGGCGGCAATTCAAAGGGGGATAGGCACGCAGGTCTATCCAGACTAAAGGCGGTCTCTGCCTGATAAAGTAGTCTTCGTGACGCGCCGGTGGGCTTGGCGATGACCTCCGTCCTGGCGCGCCGATACGTCCTGATCTTCTTTCACCAAAGAGGAAATGCTTTGGGACTTGCTTTGGGAGAGGCAGATGCCACTGCTCCCTTATCACCAGAATGGAAGCTGAGCTTGGTCACGCCCCGCTGTCCTTATCCTGACAGCGGGACGTCACCCATGTGCTGGGCGCGGAGCCCTGCGGCTGGCGCCGTACGATTTGCTTCATGAGAAGGCCTCGCGAGGGGAGCCTCGCGAGGCAACATGGTGCTTGGCTGCCTCGGCAGGGCCTGGCCTAGCGGCGAGGAGCTCGCGAGGCGGCTTCCTCCGGAGCGGCCGAGGCAGGGCCACTCTCATGGGCCGACCCAAGCGTTGTCCTCCGGGCCAGAGGCAGACGGGCCGTGGTACCCCGGTTCACACTGGGCCGACAGTAGCCCCCGGGCCCGCGGCGTGCACGTTCCACCCGTTAGGGACGAAACGACGCGGGGCCCATCGAGATGCCGGGCCCAGAGGCGACGCGTGGCGGCTTTTGCGCGGGTGAGACACCCCCACTCCCCTCGACGCCTCGGTAACCGTCATCCTGGCGATAAAGCCTGCCCACGCGGGGCGCAAACACATCATTGCTCCCCTTCTCCATCTCGCCCTTCATCTCGCGCGGGCAGGTCCTCTGTTCCTCCTCCTCCAACTTCCAAACTCCACCGCAATGGCCCCAGGCAAGAAACCCGCAACCGCCGAGGCCTCCTCTAGCAAGAGCTCCCCGGAGGCGGAGCTCGGTCCGGCTCTGCTGCCGGCCACCATCAACGAGAACGGGCTAGCCAAGGCCCGCCCCCTGTTGGCCTCCGCGCACTTTGAGGAAGGCGCCACCAAGATCTGGCCGGGCTCGCACCCACGACGCGAGCTCGGACCCATGGTGGTCCCCGTCTTCTTCCACTCGCTCTTCGCCGGGCTGGTGCCACCCTTCTCCGACTTCCTCCTTGCCATCCTTGAGCACTACGAGATTTGTCTTCTCCATCTTCACCCCAACTCCATCCTCGTCCTTGCTCTCTTCGCGTACCTCTGTGAGGCCTTCCTGAGGGTGATGCCATCCGTGGCGCTCTTCTGAACCTTTTACAGCCTGCGGGTCTTCTCCTCGGGAAACCACCGCTCCGGAGGTGCCTCCTTCCGCATCGACGACGAGATGCGCAAGGTTTTCATCGACATGAAGATCTTGAAGAAGGTGGAGAACTTCAGGTCGCGCTGGGTTTATGTTGATGCCCTGCAGACCAGCCCTCTCCTGGCGATCCCCACGGAGCCGGCCGAGAAGATCCCCTGCTGGGAGCACAAGAAGCTCAACGGTGCTGCCCTGCGGCCAATCCTGGCGAGGCTGGCGGAGCTGCGTGAGGCCGGGCTCACGGCGGGCATGATCGCCAAGGAATTCCTCCGTCGCAGCATCACGCCCTTGCAGAAGCGCTCGCACCCGGTGTGGGAGATCACCGGCGCTGAGGACCGGATCCGGCTGGCATAGGAGTCCCTCTCGGCTGAAGCAGTGGCCGACGCTTGGCAAGTTTTATTTCCAGGGAAGGCAGAGGAGATGCCTTATGACGCGCGCCCGGTGCACCGTTGGTCCAATAGGAATGAGCTGGTCACGGCGATGCCCCAGTTCGACCAGTGGGGCTGGTCTGGACGGATCTCGAGGAGCTCGAGGAGCTTCTCGAGGATTCTTCGGAGACGAGGTCGTCCTCGGGCGACCACGAGGCCTCCGACTCCGGGAAGGAGAGCAGTGAGGAATCGTCTCCGCCACCCCCTCCGTCTTTGCCGGGACATCGTCTGCTTCGGCTGGGCGAGGACGAGGGCGACAACGGGGACGCGTTTCGCGTCGCGCCGGCCAGGCCTGTGCCAGCGAGGGATGGAGGAGACGATGCCGCGGAGACCGACGATCCCATCGAGGAGAGGGCGGAGGGGACCACCGTGCCCGCCGACTCCGACGGGACTCACGCCGCGCCCTCGGGCGGCTGCCCAGGCGCGCCACGTGAAGGAGGCGGCAGTAGCAGCGGCGCCATCAAGGAGCGGAAGAAGAGGCGCTGGAACCCCAAGGATGAGTAAGTTCCTCCGCCCCCTCCTATCAATCCCTGCTTCCTGGCTGCTGTGGCCCTGACGAGCTTTCGCCTGCGCAGGAGCCTCGAGCTGGCCGCCGAGGAGGACGAGAAGGCCAAGAGGAAGAAGACCGCCTTGCCTGCCGTGCCGGCGCACCTGGCGGCGAATCCGGCAGGAGGCAGTGAGGAGGCCGAGCGACAGCTTGAGAGCGGGGGCGAGGCCGCCGATGGCTAGGGGGTGCTCCCCCAGGGGCGCGCGGAGGCGACCCCCCGACACGGGGCGACGCCTCCCAGGCCTGCTGCGGCGGTGCCTCTTGAGGCGGCCCCCACTGCCGGTGTCGAGACGGCAGGAAAGGCGAACGAGGCACCAACCTCTTGTCAGCGCACCATGCCCGCCGTGGCGGAGCTCACCATAGCCCTCGCGGGAACCGTCCCTAGGCCCGAGCGTCCAGCCCTCGAGGCGTCCAAGGCAACGCCAGAGCGCGGGGCAACGCCGCCGACGCCGGGGGCGGCCATCCCGGGCCCTCCACGCTATTCGGTGATCGTGACCCCTGCTGGGGGCGATAGTGCAGGGCTGCCAAAGGGGCCCGAGATCGTGCCTTCCCGTTCGACGGCACCAACAGGTGACGAGGAGACGCGGGTGAGTCGCGCCTTGGTGCTGGGGGAGAGCAGCACCTCGCCCTGGGGCGGGGCCATCAACCACGTCAAGGCGGCCCTCGAGGCCCTCGAAGGTGAGCTCAGGAAGGAGGCGGAGGAGCGGCGGAGGCTGACGGAGGGGTGGAACCAGCTCCGGGAGGCGGTGAAGCTCAACCGCCAGCGGGACGAGGAGGTGCAGGCGCAGCGTGAGCAGCTCGCCAAAGATGCCCAGGCGTCCCTCGCGAAGGCCCTCGAAGAGGCCTAGGAGGCCAAGCGGCAGCGGGAGGAGGCGGACGCTTACGAGAAGACACTCCAGGAGCAGGCTGCCTCGCGTGAGCACCGTCTCAAGACACGGGAGGAGGCCGCGGAGGCCCGTGACGGCCGGCTCGCATCCCGTGAAGCTGAGCTCCCGAAGCGCGAGGAGGAGATCCTGAGGCGCCAGGAGGCGGTTGCTACCCTCGAGGTGAACGCCAAGACCTGGGAACACGAGCTTGCGGCATCCGCGTCCGCGCAGGAGGCAGAGCGGGAGCGCCTACTGGCGAAGGAGCGTGAGCTGGCGACCGCCCAGGCCGCTCTCGACGAGCAGAGGAGCCTCGCGACCAGGCGGGATGATCTCCACGCCGAGGTCGATGACCTTAAGAAGCAACTGCTGGATACAGACGCCACCATCGAGGAAGCGTGCCGCGACCTGCTGACCCAGGCGACAACGCGACTCTTTAGCAACCTTCTCCGCCTCGACGATCGCTTCGACTTTGGGTGGGTGGTGACCCCCGTCCCGGCGGAGCTCCGCGAACCCCTCGAGGAGGCTGTGAGGGAGTGCGTGGCCGGCTCCGTCGGGCTGTATGCCTTCGAGCCTGAGATCAGCAGTAGCGGTGGCGAGCCCCCTCACGACGACGGCGGGAGCGGCGACGGCAGCGCCTCATGCGCCTAAATTCTCCTTGACCTGTTGCTGTAATAGGGTAGACGCGGCCCGGCGGGGGCGTGAAAACATTTGCATGGTACTTTTGTTGTCAAGTACTTGATGATTTGCGCATTTTTGTTTTCCTCTCGAGGCCTTTATTTCCCTTTTACATTGCCTTCGTGCCCTGTGTCGCTGGGACCCAGCCCCCGAGGCAAGCTACAGCCGTCGCTGGTATGCCCAGAGCATGCGCTCGGCAAGGCCAGAGGGTGTAGGGCTCTTAGGGCTGGTAGGAGTCCCTGAGGCGCGATGCTCAGGGTCCCCCCCTTGACGCGCTGGCGGCTCGTGCCAAGGAAATCAGGATGCCACGAGAGAGAAACGAGAGGGAAAAGACCCGAGGGGTGCTTTAGACTTAGCTCCTTCGAGGCGTGTAGCTTGGGGCGAGTCCTTCGCGGGGCGCGGCTCGTGAGTCCCTCGTGAGGCCTTCCGCCCATAGGACCCCGCTCGCGGGGCCTCCCAAGGGGGGCTCCTGAGGCCTTTGGTATCCTGCACCAGGGAAACTGCCAAGTTTTCGCAAGTAGTGTAGCAGGGCACGCTCGCGAGGTCGCCTGTGGGTGTTACGCGAGGAGATAAGAGGACCAAGGAACTGGTGAGGTGACGTACACGGGAGCAGGCCCGCGAGCCAGAGCTCAGTCGCTTGGGTTTTTCAGTGCTGCTGGGACTGACCCGAGCACAGGCACCGTGCCCAGCCCCCGCTCGCGTGACAGGCACGGGTGAGATCACGAGCGTGCTACCCGCGGCTGCAAGCACACAGGGTTTTGGAGGAAATAAGCTTTACTGATGCATGAAGCAAGTTCATTACATAACAACAAGATACACACTGCCGTGTTTGACACGGGTCAGCTTGAGGATGTGACGGCCAAGGGCCCCTCAGGTAAGTAGGCCGCCAGCGCGGAGCATGGGGCATCCGCCAGCGCTGAGCATGGGGCTTCCACGAGAGTGGGAAGGAGCTCTCACGTGCCGGAGGCAGCGTGGGTAGAGAGAGCCCCGGAGCGTGTACAGCTCCATGTCGCTCGTATCCGTGGGGCACGGATAGAACTTACGGTGATGGCGGGTGTTCCATGTGTTTGGTACCGGAACTCCCGCCTCCGTCATGAGTGGGGCCGCGGTAGGCCGGTGGGCGGGTGTTAACCACCTCCGTATTCCTTGCGATGTGGGACTCCAGGCTCATGCTCATCAGCCTTGCGAAGGTGGCTCTAACACCCCCCAGGCGCGGAGGAGGGAAGGGGCCTGCGGGACAAGCCTGGTTGAGGGCGATGAAGTCGACGCACATGGGCGCGCTACCACGCGGCCTGGCGACGGGGGTGAGGCTGGCAATCCACTTGGGGTGGGGAGCTTCTCGTGCGATTCCAGCATCCTAGGGCTTGTTGACTTCCTGCTTCTCGGGCGCCTGGCGCCGTTCCTTCTGCTTGACGGGCCGCGCGCTCCGGCACGCGGCTGAGTGGTGCTTGATCACCTCTCTCGGTAGACCGGGCACGCCTGATGCTGTCCAAGCCAACGCATTAGGGCTTGCCTGGAGGAAGGTGACGAGCGCGCCTTCCTATTTGGGGGAGGGTCCGCCGCTGACGGCGAGGGAGGGGCCTGCTTCGCCCCCCTCCAGCGGCGCCTTCTTGGACTCGACCCACTCCTGAGAGAGCAGGGGCTTCTTCTTCGCAAGCGTCTCCTCGACAGGCCCAGGCACGTCCTCATCGGCCGGGTACGCGATGGAGGCAGTCTTGTAGGCGTGCTCGAGGGTGTGCAGCGCATCCTTCTCATCACAGCAGACGGTGAGGGTGCCGCCGCAGCCAGGCATTTTGACGAGGCCGTAGGCATGGTGGGTCGTGGCCATGAACTTGGTGAGCGCCGGGTAGCCCAAGATGGAGTTGTAAGGCAGGCCGATGTGAGCCACATCGAAGATGATGAACCCTGTATGGTAGTTCTTGCGGGTACTGAAGGTGACAGGAAGGCGCACCTGCCCCAGGGGGACAGTGGAGCCGTCGGTGACGCCCGAGAAGGGCCTGGTAGGCATCAGGCGCTCGTAGGGCACTTGGAGCGTCTCGAAGGTCTCGATGGAGATCACGTTGAGGCTGGCGCCTCCGTCGATGAGGGTCTTGGTGACCTCGACATTGCTGATGGTGGGGGTGCACAGCAGGGGGACGGTGCCCACGGCCTTCGTGGACTTGGGGTGGTCGCTGGCGTCGAAGGCGATGGGGAACTCAGACCACTTGAGGCGCCCGGCGGACTCGAGCGTCGGTAGGGCCGCGTTCACCTCCCGAGAGAACTGCTTGAAGTAGCGGTTGGATGGAGGGGCCTGGGCCCCGCCGAGGATGCAGGCCACCCTGCGGGGCTATTGGTAGCCCCCAGCGTTCTCAGTGGGAGGGGAGTCGTTGGCACGTATTGGGGCGGCGTTTGCTTGAGGGTCAGCCTGTCGCGGCTGGTTCTGCCAGCCCTGACGGTTGTTGTCGCTGGCGCCGTTGTTGTTGTTGTCGCCCTAGCGGCCACCTCCGCTGCTGCCGCCGCGGCCCTTGCCACGCTCCTTGCGGCTGCCGCGGCGCTCGGTGCGGCCCTCGTGAAGCAGCTTGAGCTCATGGCAGTCCTCTGTACTGTGGGAGTTCATGTTGTGGTAGGCGCAGAAAGGATGGCTGTCCTTCTTGCGCTTGGTGTCCTTGCCTTTGGGTTTCGCCGTGGCAGGCTCAGCGTTAGTGTCGTTGTGAAGGAAGAGGTGTCCCTCTTCGGCCTTGGCGCAACGGTCGGCGAGGACAAACAACTCTGCTGCGGAGTCGAGCTCGTCCCTGACCGAGAGCTTCTCGCGCATCTTCACGTCCGTGACGCCATTGGTGAAGGCGGAGACGATCGCGGCGTCAGAGGCCGTCGGGATCTTGTGGCGCACCTGGCTGAAGCGCTGGATGAACTTGCGAAGGGGCTCACCAGGGCGCTGACGCACATTCCGCAGGTCGTTGAGCGTGAGGGAACGGTCGCTCATGCCCTTGAAGTTGGCGACGAACTGCTTGCACAGGTCCTCCCACGAAGAGATGGACGCCTCGGGGAGGTTCATGAGCCATGAGCGCGTAGCGTCCTTGAGGGCCATGGGGAACCAGTTCGCCATGACCTGGTCGCCCCCCTCGCGGCCTGGATGCTGATGGTGTAGAGCAGGAGGAACTCCGTGCAGTTAGCGCTGCCGTCGTAGTGCTGAGGGAGCTCTAGCTGGAACTTGTCGGGCCAAACCACGCGACGTAGCTCAGGGGCGAGGGCTAGGTAGCCCCCGTTGGTGATGGCGCCACCGTCGAGGGCCGCGCAGTTCTGGCACCCTGCCATGGCGACGTCGTGGAGGACGCGGTCCTGGCAGTTGCGCGCCTTCTCGAGGGCCACGCGCGCGTCCGGGGGCGCGCGATGGACGATCTGGCAGCTTTCGTCGGCGCCGTCCGGCGTGAGCAAGCCGCGGGACGGCTCCGGGGCGCACGCTGCTGGGCGGCGCTCGGCCTCGTCGCGGTCCGGAGGAGGCGGAGGAGGCACGTCGCGCCCGGCCCGGTCGGCGTGGGATGGCAGAGCAGGCAAGGAGCGAGAGGGCACCTGGCCGTCGCGCGCGGCTTCGACGAGCTCAGTGATGCGCCCAAGCCAAGCGTCGTAGCCGTCCTCGGTGGGACGGTAGCGCAGCAGCTCCTGCGCCATGAGCAGCGTGGCGTGCGGAGCGGGAGGATCACGACGCGCAAGCGAGGAGGTGGCGGCGGAGCGGCCGTGCGGCTGCTCGTTCACCGACAGGTGGGCGGAGGAGGCCACACGCTTCCCAACAGGCTCGGTGGCAGCGCGAGGGCGCCGCCCAGGGGCACCGTGGGTGGCGGGTGCCGCGCGGACCCTGGAGGCGGCTCAGCGCGCGACGCGTTCCTGGCGAGCGGTGGCGTCGTCCATGTCGATGTTGGCATCGAGGTCGAAGGCGCGAAGACGGCAAGTCCCCCTACCTGGCGCGCCAAATGTCGGAGTCTAGGATCTGCGTCCAAGAAACTTATCCAAGAACTTAGGATTCGAACTCTGGGGGAGTTTGCTTGGCGACCTATGACACGACGGCAACTACGGCGGGATCACGACGGGCTCACTGGCTCTCACCGGACACGAAGGGGACACGTGAGCTACCCAGGTTCGTTCCACCATGCGGTGTAATACCCTACTCCTGCCTGTGTTGGATTGCTATGTAATGGAGAGCTTGTGGCTCGAGGTACACGAGGTGTGGGGGAGAATGAACCGATCCCCTTACATGGAAGCGGCCTTGCCCCTTTTGTAGTGCCTTGGTCCTCTTCCCCAAAAATATGAGCAGGAAAGGGTGGCCACAGGGCGGCAATTCAAAGGGGGACAGGTGCGCAAGTCTATCCTGACTAAAGGCGGTCTCCGCCTGATAAAGTAGTCTTCGTGATGCGCCGGTGGGCTTGGCGATGACCTCCGTCCTGGCGCGCCGATCCGTCCTGATCTTCTTTCACCAAAGAGGAAACACTTTGGGACTTGCTTTGGGGGAGGCAGATGCCACTGCCCCCTTATCACCAGAATGGAAGCTGAGCTTGGTCACGCCCCGCTGTCCTTATCCTGACAGCGGGACGTCACCCATGTGCTGGGCACGGAGCCCTGCAACTGGCGCCGTACGATTTGCTTCATGAGAAGGCCTCGCGAGGGGAGCCTTGCGAGGCAACCCAGTGCTTGGCGGCCTCGGCAGGGCCTGGCCTGGCGGCGAGGGGCCTTGCGAGGCTCGCCCCTCGCGAGGCGGCTTCCTCTGGAGCGGCCGAGGCAGGGCCACTCTCATGGGCCGACCCAAGCGTTGTCCTCTGGGCCAGAGGCAGACTGGCCGTGGTACCCCGGTTCCCACTGGGCCGATAAAGGTATTCCCTTTATCTTTGGAGGGAAAGGGATTGACATGGTATAGGCTATTGGATGATACTGGAACATGGGATTGGTACCGGTTGAAGCTGGTATTTCACCAGAAATTTTATTCTATGCATTTGGTTCATCATGATCGGAATTATATATAAAATTTTTGGCCTCGTGAAGGAGAAAGTATCGCTCAAGCTTGGAGGAGGCTTAATTATATGCTGCACACATGCCCCAATCAAGAGCTCTAAAGAGAAATAATTATTCAGATCTTTTATGCTCGGCTTTCTCATAATGATCGGCCCATGCTTGATACTTCTTCTACTGGTTCCTTTATGAGGAAAACTATTGAATTCAGATGGGATCTTCTGGAAAGAATTAAACGCAACTCTGAAGCTTGGGAAATTGACAAAGGTAAAGTGTCAGGTATAAATCTTGAATTTGATTGTGTTAAATCTTTTATGGAAACTGATGCTTTTCATAAGTTTATTACCAAATATGGACTTGACTCTGAGATAGTAGCTACTTTTTGTGAATCTTTTGCTGCTCATGTTGATCTCGCTAAGGAGAAATGGTTTAAGTTTCATCCACCTATTGAATTAAAGGAAGAACTTGTTAGTGTTAAAGAAGAAACAATTGTTTACAATGTTGATCCAGTTGTGCCTACTGCTTATATTGAGAAATCTCCTTTCCCTGTTAGGATTAAGGAACATGCTAAAGCTTCAACTGTGGTTAATAAAAGTAATATTAGAGCACCTAGACCTTCTGAACAAATTAAAGTTGAATCTAATATTGCAATGGTTAAAGATCTTTTGGCGGATAACATTGATGGACATGTCATATATTTCTGTGATGAAGCAACTAGAATTGCTAAGCTTGACACTAAAGAAAAAATAAACCTATAGTTGGCATGCCTATTATTTCTGTTAAAATTGGAGATCATTGCTATCATGGTTTATGTGATATTGGTGCTAGTGTGAGTGCTATTCCATTTACTCTCTATCAAGAAGTCATGAATGATATTGCACCTGTTGAGATTGAAGATATTGATGTCACCATTAAGCTTGCAAATAAAGATACTATTACACCACTTGGGATTGTTAGAGATGTTGAAGTCTTGTGTGGTAAGATCAAGTATCCTACTGATTTTCTTGTTCTTGGATCTCTACAAGATGATTTTTGTCCCATTATATTTGGTAGACCCTTCTTGAATACAGTTAATGCTAAGATTGATTGCAATAAAGAAACTGTCAGTGTTAATTTTGGTGATATGTCTCATGAGTTTAATTTCTCTAAGTTTCGTAGACAACCTCATGATAAAGAATTACCCAATAAAGATGAAATTATTGGTCTTGCTTCTATTGTTGTGCCTCCTACTGATCCTTTAGAACAAAACTTGCTAGACCATGAAAATGATATGCATATGAATTAAAGAAATGAAATAGATGAGCTATTATTTAAACAAGCACCTATCCTTAAACATAACTTGCCTGTTGAAACTTTGGGAGATCCTCTTCCACCAAAGAGTGATCCTGTGTTTGAATTAAAGCAATTACCTGATACACTTAAATATGCTTATCTTGATGAAAAGAAGATATATCCTATTATTATTAGTGCTAACCTTTCAGAGCATGAAGAAATGAGATTACTTAAAACTCTGAAGAAGCACCATGCAGCTATTGGATATACTCTTGTTGATCTTAAGGGCATCAGTCCCACTTTATGTTAGCATAAAATTCATATGGAGCCAGATCCTAAACCAGTTGTTGATCACCAAAGAAGGTTGAATCCTAAAATGAAGGATGTGGTAAGAACTGAAATATTAAAGCTTCTGGAGGCAGGTATAATCTATCCCATAGCTGATAGTAGATGGGTAAGTCTTGTTCATTGTGTTCCTAAGAAAGGAGGTATTACTGTTCTTCCTAATGGTAAAAAATGAACTTATCCCACAAAGAATTGTAACCGGTTATAGAATGGTAATTGACTTTAGAAAATTAAATAAAGCTACTAGGAAAGATTATTACCCCTTGCCTTTTATTGATCAAATGATAGAAAGATTGTCTAAGCATACACACTTTGGCTTCCTAGATGGTTATTCTGGTTTCTCTCAAATACCTGTATCACCAGAAGATCAAGAGAAAACCACATTTACATGTCCTTTTGGAAGTTATGCTTATTGTCGTATGCCTTTTGGTTTATGTAATGCACCTGCTACCTTTCAAAGATGTATGACTGCTATATTCTCTGACTTTTGTGAAAAGATTGTTGAGGTTTTCATGGATGATTTTTTCGTTTACAGAACTTCTTTTGATGATTGCTTAAGCAACCTTGATTGAGTTTTGCAAAGATGTGAAGAAACTAATCTTGTTTTGAATTGGGAGAAGTGCCACTTTATGGTAAATGAAGGTATAGTCCTTGGGCATAAAATTTCTGAAAGAGGTATTGAAGTTGATAAAGCTAAAGTTGATGCAATTGAGAAAATGCCGTGTCCTAAAGATATCAAAGGTATAAGAAGTTTCCTTGGTCATGCTGGTTTCTATAGAAGGTTTATAAAATACTTCTATCTCTTGCAAAAAGATGTGCCATTTGTTTTTGATGATGATTGTGTCGAAGCCTTTGAAATACTTAAGAAATCCTTAATATCAGCACCTATTATTCAACCACTGATTGGAACCTACCCTTTAAAATTATGTGCGATGCTAGTGATTATGCTATTGGTGATGTTCTAGGACAAAGAGTTGATAAGAAATTAAATGTTATTCATTATGGAAGTAAAACTCTAGACAGTGCTCAAAGAAATTATGCTACTACTGAGAAGGAATTTTTAGCAGTTGTGTTTGCATGTGATAAATTTAGATCTTATATTGTTGATTCCAAAGTTACCATTCATACTAATCATGCTGCTGTTAAATATCTTATGGAAAATAAAGATGCTAAGCCTAGGCTTATTAGGTGGGTTCTTTTGCTACAAGAATTTGACTTGCATATTGTTGATAGAAAGGGAGCTGAGAACCCCGTAGCAGATAATTTGTCTAGAATGGAAAATGTTCTTGATGACCCACTTCCTATTAATGATGATTTCCTGATGAACAATTAGCTGCGATAAATGCTTCTCGTAACACGCCTTGGTATGCAGACTATGCTAACTACATTGTTGCTAAATATATACCACCTAGTTTCACATACCAACAAAAGAAAAAGTTCTTCTTTGATTTAAGACATTACTTTTGGGATGACCCACATTTATATAAATAAGGAGTAGATGGTGTTATTAAAAGTTGTGTACCTGATCATGAACAGGAACAAATCCTACGGAAGTGTCACTCTGAGACATACGGAGGACACCATGTGGGAGACAAAACTGCACATAAGGTATTACAATCTGGTTTTTATTGGCCTACTCTCTTCAAAGACGCACGTAACTTTTTCCTTTCTTGTGATGAATGTCAAAGAATCAATAATATTGGTAGACGTTAGGAAATGCCTATGAATTATTCACTTGTTATTGAACCATTTGATGTTTGGGGTTTTGATTATATGGGACCTTTTCCTTCCTCTAATGGGTATACTCATATTTTAGTTGCTGTTGATTATGTTACTAAGTGGGTAGAAGCTATTCCAACTAGTAGTGCTGATCATAACACTTCTATTAAAATGCTTAAAGAAGTTATATTTCCGAGGTTTGGAGTCCCTAGATATTTGATGACTGATGGTGGTTCACATTTTATTCATGGTGCTTTCCGTAAATTGCTTGCTAAATATGATGTTAATCATAGAATTGCATCTCCATATCATCCTCAGTCTAGTGGTCAAGTTGAATTGATTAATAGAGAAAATAAAATTAATTTTGCAAAAGACCGTTAATAGATCCAGGAAAAATTGGTCTAAGAAACTAGATGATGCATTATGGGCTTACAGAACTGCTTATAAAAATCCTATGGGTATGTCTCCATATAAAATGGTTTATGGAAAAGCATGTCATTTACCTCTTGAGTTAGAACATAAGGCTTATTGGGCAATTAAAGAACTTAATTATGATTTTAAACTTGCTGGTGAAAAGACGTTATTTGATATTAGCTCTTTAGATTAATGGAGAACCCAAGCCTATGAAAATGCCAAGTTATTTAAAGAAAAATTTAAAACATGGCATGATAAAAGAATTCGAAAACGGGAATTTAAAGTGGGTGAGCAAGTTCTATTGTACAACTCTTGTTTTAGATTTTTTGCAGGAAAACTTCTCTCTAAATGGGAAGGGCCATATATCATCGAAGAGGTTTATCGCTCCGGATCTATTAAAATTAACAATTCCGAAGGCACCAACCCAAGAGTGTTGAATGGGCAAAGAATTAAGCATTATATCTCAGGTACACCCATTAACGTTGAAACTAATGTTATTCAGACGATGACACAGGAGGAACACATCAAAGAGTCCTTCCGGAACGCTCCAGAACCCTGAAAAGGGGTAGGTATGTGATACGGTAAGTAAACCGACTCCAAAAATTCCATAAAAATTATTTCTGTCCATTTTGGAATATTAGAAAAAATACAAAAATAAGAAACAGCCGAGAGGACCCACGAGGAGGTCACAAGGCAACAGGGCGCGACACCCTGGGGCGTGCCGTGTTGCCTTGTGGGCCCCTCGTGTGCCTTCCCGACTCCGTTTTCCTCTCGTATGCTTGTTTTGCAAGATAAAAATTCTTTATATATACTCACGGGTGTTTTGACCACCGCATCGCAAGTTTCTCCTCTGTTCTTGTTTTGGGCTATTTTTCTGACAGATCTAGATCCCCATGGCTCCCCGAAGACTCCGCACCAAGCACCGGATTGTGCAACCTTCGCCCGGCAAGCGTCCTTTCAGTGAAGTCTATTATGAGTGGTCGTCTGGAGAGGAGGACACCGAGATGGAGGAGGGATCAGGAAAGGTCATGGAGGACCGGGTTCAAGGAGAACAAGGGCCAGCCACGCGCATGGGGGAAACACCAAAAAGGGAAGATACATGGCAAAATCTTTATCATAACCTCTCCCCATCTGAAATCGATACACTTATGGTTTTTGAAGTAGTTTGTGCTCAAAATACGTAGCTTACCCATGAAGTTATTGTGTTAGAAGAGCAAAATTGTGCCCTTCGGAGGATCAATGGCAATTTGGAGTACTTACTGAAGTTAAAGGACAAGCCTACCTCATCATCACTGCCATCCCCGAAGAAGGAGACTTGAGTACATGGGTATGGGCACCACCCTTAGCTTGTGCCAAGCTTGGGGGAGGTGCCCCGGTATCGTATCACCATCACTTTTATCATCATTATCTTTCTTAGTTCGATCCTTAGTTATTTCATGATTTAGGAGAATAAAGTTTTAGTATGATTTAGTTTCAAGTGCTTGCTTTGTGATCTATCTATCTATGTAATGGTGTGTGAAAGTTATATAATAAAGATTAGTTTGAGTTGAGTGTTTTGCCTTTGTTGATCCAATCTTAGAAATAAAATTAAGAGAATAAGAAGTAAGATCATATGCCAATCCCATGGGGAGTGATGACTTCACATAAAAGAAGTATAATTGATAAAACTTGTTGGAAGTTGACAAACATAGCATAGGTCATTGTTGCAATTCATGAAAAAGTAATAAAGGAAGAGATGTCTCACATATAGATATACTATCTTGGACATCTTTTATGATTGTGAGCCCTCATTAAATATTCTATGTCAAATAGTCGACGTTGGACAAGGAAGATAACGTAATGAGTTATGTTTGCTTATATTCACATAGAAGTTATATTGTTTTGAATCCTCTAACATGTGGTGCTTGCCCCCTATCTTTTGCTAGCCAAAAATTCCATACTAAGTAAAGATACTACCTGTACATCCAAAAACCCTTAAACCCAGTTTCATGTCATGAGAGTCCACTATATCTACCTACGGATTGAATAAGATCATTCAAGTAAGTTGTCATCGGTGCAAAAGCAATAAAAATTGCTCCTAAATATGTATGAACTTTTATTGTAAGGGAAAATAAGCTTTGTATGATCTTGTGATGGTGGAGAAATAAAAGCGACAGACTGCATAATAAAGGTCGCTATCACAAGGGGCAATATAAAGTGACATTCCTTTACATTAAGAGCTTGCACATCCAAAAATCAAAAGCGCATGATAACCTCTGCTTCCTTCTGCGAAGGGCCTATCTTTTACTTTATGTATTTACTTTTATGTAAGAGTCAGTAGTATTCTCCTCTATTCCGTTTTTATTTTTCTCTCTTGGCAAGCATCATGTGGTGGGGAAAGATCTCGACATATATATCCAGTTGAATGTAGGTGATCATGAGTTATTATTGTTGACATTACCCTTGAGGTAAATACGTTGGAGGCGAAATTATAAGCCCCTATCTTTCTATGTGTCTGACTGAAACTTTTGCTCCATAAGTATGCCGTGAGTGTCAACAATCATAGAAGACTAAATGATAGTTGAGTACGTGAACTTGCGAAAGAAAGCTCTTACATAGACTCTTTCTGATAATATGATGAATTGCGATTGCTCAAGTGACTGAAATCGTAGTTTGTTAGTATTCAATACGGTTTATGGTTCATACTTTAACTTGTGAATGAATTGTCACTTTTTCATGAGAAGTTTTATGAGGATATATTGCTGTTATAATAAAGATCATGATGCCTTCATGTCCGTATTTTGTTTTATCAATGCCTCTCTCTCTAAACATGTGGTCATGATTATCGATTTCGGCTTTTGCTTAAGGACAAGCGATGTCTAAGCTTGGGGGAGTTGATACGCCCAATTTGCATCATGATTTCTTACTATTATTTATAATGTATTTGATCATTATTTCACTTTATGATGCAATTCTTATGCCTTTTCTCTCTCAATTTGCAAGATTTACATGAAGAGGGAGAATACCGGCAGCTGGAATTCTGGACCTGAAATAGCTACAGCAGAGATACCTATTCTACAGAGCTCCAATTGACTTGAAACTTCACGGAGATTTTTTATTGAATATATAAAAAATACTAGAGAAAAGAAATACCAGAGTGGACCCACCAGTTGCCCACAAGGCAACAGGGCGCGGCCCCCATGGGCGTGCCCTGATTCCTTGTGGGGCCCCTGGCAGGCCTCCGGCCCCCTCCTTCTGCTATATAAGCTCATTTACCCTAAAAAAATTATAGAAAAGACTTTCAGGACGAAGCGCCGCCGTCTCGAGGCGGGGGCAAGAGCAATTTTGCTCTCCGGCGGAGTGATTCCACCGGGGATACTTCCCTTCGGGAGGGGGAAATCGAAGCCATCGACATCACCAACTCTCATCGTGGGAGGACCAATCTTCATCAACATCTTCACCAGCACCATCTCATCTCAAACCCTAGTTCATCTATTGTATTTAATCTTTGTCTCAAAACCTCAGATTGGTACCTGTGGGTTGCTAGTAGTGTTGATTACATCTTGTAGTTGATGCTAGTTGGTTTATTGGGTGGAAGATTATATGTTAAGATCCTTAATGATATTGAATACCCCTCTGATCTTGAACATGAATATGATTTGTGAGTAGTTACTTTTGTTCTTGAGGACATGGCAGAAGTCTTGTCATAAGTAATCATGTGAATTTGGTATTCGTTCGATATTTTGATGATGTGTATGTTGTTACTTCCTTTAGTGGTGTCGTGTGAACGTCGACAACATGACACTTCACCATCTTTGGGCCTAAGGGAAGGCATTGTGGAGTAGTAATTAGATGATGGGTTGCTGAAAACGCAGGTTAACTCCCAGAGGGGGGGATGAATGGGAGATTTTTAGAAATTCGTCAAACTCCGAAGATTTTGACGAAAATCAAAGTGACGAAATAGAAACAGGAGAGAAACTAGATCGACACAGATGTAACTAGCATGCAAACAAAATACATACAAGTGAAGAACAAGTAGTCATACAAGCAGACATGCATGAGGAAGATGAACTAAAGAAATGAGATACAACATGATGAAAGTCTTCAGGTCAAGTTCTTCAGAAAAGTAGAGCACAAGTTCTTCAGCAGCGGAAATGCGTAAAGGTAAAAGGGGTGAGGAATTTGAAACCAGTTGGGCTCGATGAAGAAACAGCGATTTGGTAGACCAGTTCCAGTTGCTATATCAACTATATGTCTGGTTGAGGTGGCTGAGTCTTACCTCGGAGGACACTTAGTCCTCACCGTATTCCTCTTGAGCTAAGGTCACTTAGACCTCGCCCAATCACTCGTGGTAAGTCTTCAAGGTAGACTTCCAAAACCTTCACAGACTTGTTCACCGGCACGCCAGAATTACTCTTGGGTGCTCAGAACATGACACCTAACCGCCTGGAAGAATGACAGTCTTCAAAGGTAATAAGCGTCGGATCACACAGATCAACTTCTTCAGTGATGCTCAGTCACTTAGGCTCTGGTTAGGTTTTTCCTCACTTGGGTTCTCACAAAGTCGTCAGAGGAATGGTTGCTCTCAAATGACAAGTGTCAAGTTCTCTCTAGAGCAGCCAACCAACTAGTGGTTGTGGGGGCGGCTATTTATAGGCAGGGGCAACCCGACATGAATTGTCATAAATGCCCTTCTCAGACATGACCGTTGTCAGGATAAAAATCCACTCGACAGCTGGCACGCGGCGTAGCAACGGTCAGAAATTAAGCTCTCAATTTCACTGGGACACTCTATTTCCTCATGATAGGCAGATCGCACTGGCGAAATCCTAACTCCTCAGCCTGACCAAATTCGTCAGAAACCAGATGAACTTCGTCACTATCACTGTCAAATCCGTCAGCTTTTCCGGAGGTTTCCAAAGGCTTCACTCGAAGCGGCTGTAAAGTGTATAGGTTTGAGCATCGCTTTGAAGTATGAAATATGTTTCACCTAGACCCCCTTTGATAGTACGGTTTTTCCTATGACTAAAATAAGAAGAGAAAGAAACTACGAAAACAAAGTCTTCAAGCTTCAAAGTCTTCACATCAATTTCTTCAAAGGCTGCACCAAATTGTTCACTCGAAGAAATACATTTTTAGGGGTCGACTTCCATGGTTAAACCAAGTCTTCAGGGACTATTTTCTCCTGTGTACACTCAAAAACTCATTTGTCCTTTAACATATTTGTCTTCAATACTCCAAAACCACTAAGGGGGCACTTGATGCACTTACAATCTCCCCCTTTTTGGTGATTGATGACAAATCAGTTAAGTTTTCAACGGGAATAAAAATAGTGGAAGTGTAAGTACAGAATGTGAAGACATTGGTTACAAGATATTGAGCAACTCCCCCTGAAGATGTGCATATGAAGAATTTGCTCTGGATTGCAAATGCACATGGCAGGTTGAAATTGTGGAGATCTCCCCCTATATCTTGGAATCCAATCATGCATGATCATAAGATATTGAAGAATTTGAATGCATGATGACAATTGGTGTCTGGCGAATTATAACATGCATGCATAGATATATATATTTGAGGATCAGAGCATAATCACGCATGAAAATAAAAATGTCGCATAATGTCAGACCACCAACGGTATTTAAGTTACAACTCATCAAAGGAGCGAATCAAATGAAGAACCAAGAGTTGCAACTTAGCAAAAGAAACAGCCCGATATAAGACCTGCTTGAAGACTAACTCAAATTTCTCCCCCTTTTTCATCAGATGACCAAAAGGAGACGAAAATGAGAACTAACACCCCTGAAGAAAAACATCATGAAGCAGACGAGGGAGCGCTAGTGTCGTTGTTGGGGTCGCGAGTTGAAGAAGGGCCTGCTGCAGTGTCTTCAACATCTTCATTTTCATCAGTGGCCCGCGAAGAAGACACATAGCTTGGGACCATCGGAGGAACTTGAACCTTCTTGAACTTCTTCTTGGGTTGATTGGCCCAATCGAAGTTCATTTGGAACTCCATTTCTTTAAGTTTGTCTGGGGTCTTTAGATGTGAAAGAATGGCCCAACTCCTGTCAAAGATCTCATGCAGATAATAATGATTTTTTCGGACTGAATTTTGCGTCACAGTCATATTGCCTAGAATTGCTTGGAGTTGACGCTTAACCCAGGTGTGATTCTTGTCAACTTTCTGATGAAGACTTATGAGGAGCTCATGATCAGTCATCACTCGAGGAGCTTCACCTTGAGGGGTTTGCTAAGTGGCATTTGCGTCAGTGTCATGGCTTGAAGAATCATATCCTGTGGATTGAGAGACAGGTTGACGAAATTGGCCATCAAGGGGACGAACACCTTCATCAATAACAGCTTTCCCTTTGCCAGGAACTGAAGCAATTGTGCTTTGAAGAATTTCAACATCTGGCAGAAAGCTGAGATGATTTTGACTGTCAGCTTTGTAGTTGATTGAAGATCTTGTTCGGTTGAATCTCATGAGCCAAGGTGCATAAGGCTTCAAATCAAATGGAGATTGTGCGACAGTGGCCAAAGTCCTCATGAAGAAATCATGTATGTTGATAGGAATACCATGGATGATATTGAATAACAAGTTCTTCATGATCCCCACAACTTCTTCAGTCTCAGAATTGTGGCCTTTGATAGGACTGAGGGTTTTGGCCAGAATTCGATAAACTATCCTTGGCACAAATAGTAGATCCTTCACTAAGAAGGTGGTTCTCTGAGCTTCTCCTTCAACCGAAGGCTTCATCAGCACTTGCATCAGATGATTGGGCAGCTCAGGTTCTTCATAAATTTTTCTGGCTTCAGTGGAGGGCAAATCAACAGGAAGAGCTCGAAGCAATTCATCAGCAAGAGCCTTGTAATGCGTGTTCTCACTCATCCAGTCGAGAGCCCATGAGTGGATGTCATCAACATCACCAGATAGATGCAAGGTGGCATAAAATTGAAGAATGAGCTCTTCATTCCAATCACACACGTCAGTGAAGAAATTGAGTAGCCCGACATCGTGAAGAACAACCAGAACTGGCCAAAAGCACGGTAAGGATTCCATATCCACATGAGGAATATGGCGATGCGGGAATACTTTGTTCTTGTCAAACAGCAGTGAGGAATAATAATTCATTTGAGCATTTGTCCAAAATCTCTGACACCTGATTTTTGCAGAGTCATAAGGTGACTCGCCTATGAAGAAATTCTTCTTTTCAAAGAAGGCGGCATTGTCAAATTTTGGCCTTCTGACCCTTTTGCCAACCTTGGGCATTGAGGGCACAGGCTGAAGGTTTTTCTTCTTTGGCCTCACATCAAAGATGGGTCTTGGAGAGCCCGTTGAATCATTGGGATCCATGATGGCCAAAGATTTTGCAACTTCCTCAGCTATTGCGAATGGAACTGTGTCAGAATCTGCTGAGGGAGCTGGTTCTTCTTGTTGTGGTGGAGGAGGTGGAACTTCTTCATCATTCATTTGTTGCACAATTTCTTCAGCTGATGCAGCTGGAATTTCCTCATTGATGGTTTAAAGGGATGTTTGGTGACCTTCAGAACTAGTTTGCATTTCCTCAATGACAGCTGGAGACTAAGGTACTTGCGTGAGCGGCGTGGTGAGGGGTGAGTTCGGATGAGCGACAACCCAGAAATCATCATGTATAACAGGAGTTGAGGAACCCACATCCACGTCTTCATCAGTTTCTTCATCATTGCTTCTATGAGAAGCATCAATTTCATCAGTCACACGGACTGGAGATGATGATACCTGGTGAAATGAAGCATCTGCTTCAACTTTAATTTCTTCATCCACTTGCTCTGTGGAAGCAGCAGAGTGGGAATTTTCTTCTTCATCTTCAGGTGGGATGACATAGTCCACACCAAAGGGGATAATCTAAAGCTCTTGGGTGGATCTGGTTGGAGGGGTTGAAGAAATTGGTATGGCATCGATAGGTGCATTTGAAGATATTGGAGCCATCTTCAATTTCTTCACTGATTCTACGGCAGAGGGTGCAGAAGCTTTTCTTTTGACAACAGTCGAAGTCTTCTTCACTTCTGATGCAGAAGGTACTTTGGTAAGCTTCAAGGTTGAAGATTGGTCTGGTGCTGCCGCTGAGGAGCTTGGTGGTATAACTTCTTCAGACGCAACTGTTGCAATTGCTCTGGTATTCTCTTTAGGCGCAATAGTCGCAGTTGCCCTGGCAGGTTCTTGCGGGGGAGCTGAAGAACTTGTTGGAGGTGCTTTGCCAAACTTCGTAGCCTCCCTTTGATTATATTCATCAATAACTTTGTTTGAAGCTCTGATGAATTTGTCCTTCACTCCGCAGCAGTGCTCAGCCTAGGATTCATATTCATCAGACAAGCGCTGAATCTCAGTTTGCATAGCAACAAGTTGCTGAGGGGATATAGTGAGCATCTTATCCTTGAGCTCTTTCTGCTTCTTCTTCATCTCTTTTCTTACAAGATTTGCCTTCTCTATTTTGTGCTTCTCATTGAGGATAAAGGCAGAAAGAACATGACTTGGTCCAGGCGGCAAATCCATGTCGTCAAGTGGTGTATTTGGTTTCTGACACCAAATATCAATGAAGTCAAGAATCTTTTTCGGACTCAGAAATGTTGGGACTGAGGAGTTCTTGGCATGAGCGGCCTTTTCCATTCTTCTCTATACAAATTCTGCTAGTTCATCTTCATCAGCCATTCCTTGTTCATCAACTTGAGGCAATACAGCCTTGCTCTTGGGGCTGGGCCTTGTTCCTTGGCCTGCTACTTTCTTCTTCAGCATTGGCGTGTTTGAGAAAATATGCCCTGATGCTGAGGCACTTGATGCAGCAATGGTGGCTGTTGGAAAGCCTTCAGTGCGTTGGCATGAAGCTAGCACAACTGGCGTTGACGCTCTTGCTGCAGCCCTTGAAGGTTTGCTTCATCCATAGAAGCTATGAGCAACAGTCACCAGCGGCAATGTATTCATCCTCAGCTGTGGAAAGTGAGACACTGTTCTGCTTCTTCGAGGACCAACAAACAAGAGATCGTCCAAGGAAATGACATGTGCCTGACGTTGACTTGCGATCCACACGATCTCCAGCATAATCAGAATCAGAAAATCCAGCAAGATCAAATGATGAGCCCTTGGGATACCATAATCCAAGCGTTGGTGTGTGAGCTAAATATCGAAGAATTTGTTTCACAGCCTGATGGTGTGACTCCTTCGGTGACGCTTGAAAGCGGGCACACATGCAAATGCTAAGCATAATATCTGGCCTAGATGCACATAGGTAAAGCAGCGAACCAATGATGGAGCGATATACCTTCTGATCAAAATCTTTACCATTTTCGTCAGTGCAGAGTTGACCATTTGTTGGCATTGGTATCTTGAGGCCTTTGCAATCTTGCATGCCGAATTTCTTCAAGCAATCCTTGAGATATTTCTCCTGGGATATGAAGATGCCATTTTGTTGTTGACGAATTTGAAGTCCGATGAAGAATTTCAACCCCCCCATCATAGACATCTGATATTCTTCTTGCATCATATATGAAAATTTGTCACTGTATTTCTTTTTAGTGCAACCAAAGATAATATCATCAACATATATTTGGCATATGAACAGTTCACCATCGTAAGATTTTGTGAAAAGAGTAGGATCAAGTGAACCGGGTTTGAAACCCTTTTTCTTCACAAACTCCTTCAGTGTATCATACCAAGCCCTCGGGGCTTGCTTGAGGCCATAGCGAGCCTTGTTGAGTCTGAAGACTTTGTCTGGATGCTTTGGGTCCTCAAAACCTGGTGGTTGAGCAACATATACTTCTTCCTCAAGCTTACCATTGAGGAATGCACTTTTCACATCCATTTGATATAAGAGGATATCATGATGGTTAGCATATGCAAGCAGTATACGAATGGCTTCAAGCCTAGCAACAGGTGCAAATATTTCATCGAAATCAATACCCTCGACCTGTGTGTAGCCTTGAGCTACAAGACGGGCCTTATTCCTCACCACTTGGCCATTTTTGTCTTGTTTGTTGCGGTAGATCCACTTAGTGCCAATGATATCGTGCTTGCATGGATCAGGACGCTTGACAAGCTCCCGCACATTGTTGAGCTGAAATTGATGCAATTCCTCTTGCATCGCTTGAATCCATTACGGTTCAAGAAATGCTTCATCAACTTTGTTGGGCTCTGAAATAGAGACAAACGCGTAATGCCCACAAAAGTTAGCTAAATGTGAAGCTCTTAAGCGAGTGAGGGGACCAGGTGCATTGATTTTGTCGAGGATCTTTTCAATCTGCACTTCATTTGCCACTTGTGGGTGTGCTGGACGAGGGCCTTGCGGTTGTTGTTGCCGTGCAGAATCCTCAGCATCATTTTCCTCTTGATAGCAGTTTCTTCATGACGAGGGATTAGTACTTCTTCATCGGCTATTTCTTCACTGGGCACAATTTCACCAGTGCCCATTAGCTTGATCGATTCCTCAAGAGGCATTTCATCTAGCACAGGAGGCAGGTGCTCTCTTTGCGAGCCATTAGTTTCATCGAACCACACATCTATAGTTTCAACAACCTTGTTGTGGTAGGTGTTGAAGACTCTGTAGGTGTGCGAGTCCTTTCCATAACCAAGCATAAAACCCTCATGTGCTTTTGGTGCAAATTTAGAACTGTGATGAGGATCTCTAATCCAGCATTTAGCACCGAAGACTTTGAAATAACTCACATTGGGTTTCTTGTCAGTGAGGAGCTCATATGAGGTCATTTTGTGAAGATATACCCGGTTGATGATGTGACATGTAGTGTCAATTGCTTCAGGTCAGAAATGATGGGGTGTCTTGTATTCATTAAGCATAGTACGCGCCATCTCGATGAGTGTCCTGTTCTTGCGCTCCACGACTCCATTCTGCTGAGGCGTGTAGGGAGCAGAGAGCTCATGAGTGATACCAAATTCATCAAGATAATCGTCGAGGCCTATGTTCTTGAACTCAGTGCCATTGTCGCTCCTGATGTGATTGATCTTGAGACCATAATTCGTCATGGCCCGATTGGAGAATCGTCTGAAGACATCCTGAACTTCAGTCTTGTAGGAAATGATGTGCACCCAGGTGTAACGAGAGTAGTCATCAACTATGACGAATCCGAAGAGAGATGCTGCATTGGTTAGTGTGGCATAATGTGTGGGACCAAACAAATCCATATGAAGTAATTCAAAGGGACGAGTAGTGGTCATGATGTCTTAGCCGTATGCTTAGATCTGGTCATCTTTCCAGACTCACAAGCACCACACAGATGATCTTTGACGAATTTGACGCCAATGATGTGCTTCTTCTTGACAAGTGTGCTCAAATTCCTCATGCCAGCGTGTCCAAGATGTCGATGGCATAGCCAACACTCTGAAGTTTTTGCCAGTAGACACGTGGCAGGCTGAGGACCTAGAGAGAAATCTTGCTTTTTCCTTTGTCGGCGTATGTGATATGCTTCAGATGAGACGGAGTAAGGAGAGCATCAGTGAGGAGATTCTTGTCTCCAGTCATGTGATTCGTGCAGCCACTATCCAAGACCCATTCAGTGGCTAAGGGTGTATTATCCTGTAGAAGCATTAGTCTGACTTACAAATTCATATACTTCAAAGTGAAGAATATGATGATGATCAATTTTGTCAGACAATTTCATCAAGGAATAGTATTTAGCAGCATCAGGGATGTGTGAAATGAGTTATTCATTTCATCATGATTAGCCTACATCCCAACAGGCACTTTGTCAGGTCTTCAGCAAATTCATCAGACATTTCAATTGTCTGAATACCTGACCCTGCAGAAGAGATTAGTTCTTCTTCTTAACACCCACATCTGTATGGGTGGCTGAGAAGCAATGTAGCGAAGTGCATTAATGGAGAACTCAGGCATTGAAGAATATGCATTTCTCTTCATAGGAGGGTTATAGTAATTGAATGAATAAGCAAAGAAATTCTTCGACGATTTGTGAACATAGTGCTTCGAAGAGTAATGCTCATATTCATCAAATCGCTGTTTGTTTCCCTACGAAACAGAGGCATTAGCACGACCATAAGAGGGTCTGCATCCATTTGACGACTTTGATCCCTGTGAAGAATTTGCCCTGGGAAGTTTCTTCTTCATCGGTGGTGTCATGATGACATTCACCTGAAGATTTTCCAGAAGGCTTTTGGGAACCCAGATTTTCTTCACAGGAGGACCGTTCCTGCAGTTAGTACCAACAAATCTGGCAAACACTTCACCATTCTGATTCTTGAATAGTTTATAGTTGGAGTCAAATGACTCATCTAAAGAATATGAAGTATCACAAGTATAGCCAGATAACGTGGATGGATCTATTGGAGGTCCCTTTGCAGCAACCCATGTGGTTTTGGGATACTGCTCAGGCTTCCAATACGAACCATCAGCGTTGAGCTTTCTCTCAAAAGCAATACCCTCTTTCCTAGGGTTCCTGTGAAGAATTTGCTTTTTGAGCACATCACACAGGGTTTGATGCCCTTTGAGGCTTTTGTACATGCCAGTGACATACAATTCCTTCAGCCCTGCATTTTCATCAGTATCACAGGTGGCTTCCTCGGATGAGGGGTTAGTGGCGATCGTAGCAGTTGAAGCAATTGAAAGTACTGAAGCATTTGAACATTCAGCTGAAGAATTTGCATTATCACGTTCAAGGCATTTTAGGCATGGTGCAACAAATTCTTCCTGGGCGGTACTGATCTGTTGAGCGAGGAGTGAATCGTTTTCCTTTTGAAGATCATCATGAGACGCTGGCAGCTTCTAGAGATCTTGCTTCCTTTGAAGAAATTCATAGGACAGCTTCTCGTGTTCGGCTGAGAGGGACACATAACGACTTTCAAGTTCGTCATATTGAGACTTAAGCCTTCTGAGATCCTCAGACAAAGCTTGACTACGATCCATTTCCTCGTCCAACAGGTCATCGCTTTTGTCTAGCAGTTTTTGAATCTTTTCCATGGCATGCTGTTGCTCAGTTGCAATTTTAGCAAGTTTTTTATAGCTTTGTTTAGATTCACACTCAGAGTCGTCATCACTAGAAGTTTCAAAGTAAGCTTCTCGTGAGGTTACCTTTGCACCTCTTGCCATGAAGTAATTGGTGGGAGTGTAGTCATCAGTACAGTCATCATATTTGGTGGAGATACCATTTTCCTCAGGATTGAAGATGGACTTGCTGATGTACTCAGTTGCGAGGGCAAGGCTCGCCACAGCAGTGTGTGACTCCTCCTCAGATTCCTCAGCTTGCTGATCATCAGATTCTTCTTCAGAATCCATTTCCTTCCCAATGAATGCATGAGCTCTGCTAGAACTGGTTTTCTTGTGAGATGAGGACTTTGATGAAGACTTTGAGGACTTCTTCTTTTTCCATTAGATTCATCATCATCCCTACTCTTCTTTAGCCATAGAGGGCAGTCGGCGATGTAGTGGCCTGGCTTCTTGCATTTGAAATAGGTTCTCTTGTTGTAGTCTCGAGCAGACGCTTCTCCAGTGTTCTCCGAGTCATACTTTGAAGATTTTCCAAAGCAGTTCTTCTTGGAAAACTTCTGGAACTTCTTCACCAGCATAGCCAGTTCTCTGCCAATTTCCTCAGCACCATCAGAACTGCTCTCATATTCCTCTTCTTCTTCAGATGAAGAAATAGCCTTAGCTTTTGCTTTTGCCTTCACAGCGCGAGGACGACCATAGTTGGGTCCATACATATTTATCTTCTCTGCTTGCTGAAATTCATGAGTGTTGAGCCTTTCAAGAATGTCAGCATGATCTAGTGACTTGTAGTCAGGGCGCTCTTGTATCATCAGTGCCAAAGTGTCGAAGGAACTGTCCAGAGACCTCAGCAATTTCTTCACCAGCTCATGATTGGTGATGTCAGCAGCACCAAGAGCCTGAAGCTCATTGGAGATATCAGTGAGGCGGTCGAAGGTTTGCTGCACATTTTCATTGTCGAGCCTCTTGAATCTATTGAAGAGATTGCGCAGAACATCAACTCGGGAGTCACGTTGAGTGGATACTCCCTCATTGACTTTGGAGAGCCAGTCCCAGATCATCTTTGAAGTTTCCAAAGCACTCACTCTACCATACTGGCCTTTGTTCAGATGACCACATATGATATTCTTCGCTTGAGAGTCCAGTT
The DNA here is from genome assembly GCA_039707655.1 of Elymus sibiricus. NCBI lineage: Eukaryota > Viridiplantae > Streptophyta > Magnoliopsida > Poales > Poaceae > Elymus > Elymus sibiricus. The sequence goes on from CM077676.1 coordinate 241,228,100, forward strand.
GCTTGAATCGCTTCACGTCAGTGGTGTTGATGCTTGGAGCCATGGTAGGCTCTCCATTCTCAACGACGAACCAGAGATCGTTGTCAATTACCTCAAGATGCATTCACATCTTGTTCTTCCAGTAGGGATAGTCTATGCCATCGAAGATGGGGCACGCAGCAGATACCTTGATCATACCTGCGGTCGACATAACTAAAACTCCAGGTGGTTAAACCAAAATCACACAGAACAAGGGAGTACCTTGCTCTGATACCAATTGAAAGCACATGTTAACTCCCAGAGGGGGGGGGTGAATGGGAGATTTTTAGAAATTCGTCAAACTTCGAAGATTTTGACGAAAATCAGAGTGACGAAATAGAAACAGGAGAGAAACTAGATCGACACAGATGTAACTAGCATGCAAACGAAATACATACAAGTGAAGAACAAGTAGTCATACAAAGAGACATGCATGAGGAAGATGAACTGAAGAAATGAGATACAACATGATGAAAGTCTTCAAGTCAAGTTCTTCAGAAAAGTAGAGCACAAGTTCTTCAGCAGCGGAAATGCGTAAAGGTAAAAGGGGTGAGGAATTTGAAACCGGTTGGGCTCGATGAAGACACAGCGATTTGGTAGACCAGTTCCAGTTGCTGTATCAACTGTACGTCTGGTTGAGGTGGCTGAGTCTTACCTCGGAGGACACTTAATCCTCACCGTATTCCTCTTGAGCAAAGGTCACTTAGACCTCGCCCAATCACTCGTGGTAAGTCTTCAAGGTAGACTTCCAAAACCTTCACAGACTTGTTCACCGGCACGCCACAATTACTCTTGGATGTTCAGAACATGACGCCTAACCGTCTGGAAGAATGACAGTCTTCAAAGGTAATAAGCATCAGATCACACAAATCAACTTCTTCAGTGATGCTCAGTAACTTAGGCTCTGGTTGGGTTTTTCCTCACTTGGGTTCTTACAAAGTCGTCAGAGGAAGGGTTGCTCTCAAATGACAAGTGTCAAGTTCTCTCTAGAGCAGCCAACCAACTAATGGTTGTGGGGGCGGCTATTTATAGCCAGGGGCAACCCGACATGAATTGTCATAAATGCCCTTCTCAGACATGACCATTGTCAGGATAAGAATCCACTCGACAGCTGGCACGCGGCGCAGCAACGGTCGGAAATTAAGCTCTCAATTTCGTCGGGGCACTCTATTTCCTCATGATAGGCAGATCGCACTAGCGAAATCCTAACTCCTCAGCCTGACCAAATTCATCAGAAACCAGATGAACTTCATCACTGTCACTGTCAAATTCGTCAGATGTTCCGGAGGTTTCCAAAGGCTTCACTCGAAGCGGCTGTAAAGTGTATAGGTTTGAGCATCGCTTTGAGGTATGAAATATGTTTCACCTAGACCCCCTTTGATAGTACCGTTTTTCCTATGACTCAAATAAGAAGAAAAAGAAACTATGAAAACAAAGTCTTCAAGCTTCAAAGTCTTCACATCAATTTCTTCAAAGGCCGCACCAAATTCTTCACTCGAAGAAATACATTTTTAGGGGTCGACTTCCGTGGTTAAACCAAGTCTTCAGGGACTATTTTCTCCAATGTACCCTCACAAACTCATTAGTCCCTTAACATATTTGTCTTCAATACTCCAAAACCAATAAGGGGGCACTTGATGCACTTACAGTTGCTAGAGTGACAGAAGCTTAAACCCTAATTTATGCGCTATTCCGTAAGGGACTGATTTTGATCCACATGTTTCATGCTATGGTTAGTGTCGTGGGAAACCACTATCTATGGGACCAAACGGGTCCCTTTGCAATTCGGCTCAGGGGACATGCATGGGACAAAGAGCAGGTTTTTAGTAAGTGCAAGAACACACGGGGGATTTATCCAGGTTCGGGCCGCTATGAGCGTAAAACCCTACTCCTGCTCTGTGGTTGATCAAATATGAACTCTGGTTACAGGGAGCACAATTTTCCGGCAAGGTGCTTGATACGTCCATTTTGCATCATGTTTTGCTACAGTTATTTATAGTGTTTTTAATCAATATAACACTTTGTGGAGCAATTCTAATGCCTTTTCTCTCTTAATATGCAAGATTTACACAAGGAGGGAGATTGCCGGCAGCTGGAATTCTGCACCTGAAAAAGCTATGTCAGAGATATCTATTCTACACATCTCCAAATGAGCTGAAATTTTACGGAGATTTATTTTGTAATAAATAAAAAATACTGGAAGCAAGAAGTACCAGAGGGGGCCACCCAGGTGCCCACGAGGCACCAGGGCGCGCCACCCCCCAGGCGCGCCCTTGTACCTCGTGGGGCCCTTGGCCAGCCTCTGGCCCCCATTTTCTGGTATATAAGTCTATTTGCCCTAGAAAAAATATAGAGAAGACTTTTGGGGCGGTGCGCCGCCATCTCGAGGCGAAACTTGGGCATGGGCACTTTTGCTCTCCGGCGGAGAGATTCTGCCGGGGATACTTCCCTCCGGGAGGGGGAAATCATCGCCATCGACATCACCAGCGATCCTCTCATCGTGGGAGGACTAATCTTCATCAACATCTTCACCAGCACCATCTCATCTCAAACCCTAGTTCATCTCTTGTATTCAATCTTTGTCTCAAAACCTCAGATTGGTACCTGTGGGTTGCTAGTAGTGTTGATTACACCTTGTAGTTGATGCTAGTTGGTTTATTTGGTGGAAGATTATATGTTCCAATCTATTTGTCTATTCAACACCTCTCTGATCTTGGACATGAATATGATTTGTGAGTAGTTACTTTTGTTCTTGAGGACATGGGAGAAGTCTTGTCATAAGTAATCATGTGAATTTGGTATTCGTTCGATATTTTGATGATATGTATGTTGTTGATTCCCTTAGTGGTGTCGTGTGAACGTCGAATACATGACACTTAACCATCTTTGGGCCTAAGGGAATGCATTGTGGAGTAGTAATTAGATGATGGGTTGCTAGAGTGACAGAAGCTTAAACCCTAGTTTATGCGCTATTCCGTAAGGGGCTGATTTGGATCCATATGTTTAATGCTATGGTTAGATTTATCTTAATTCTTCTTTCGTAGTTGCGGATGCTTGCGAGAGGGGGTAATCAAAAGTGGGAGGTTTTTTTCAAGTAAGAACAGCACCCAAGCACCGGTCCACCCACATATCAAATTATCAAAGTAGCGAACGCGAATCAAACAAACATGATGAAAGTGACTAGATGAGATTCCCATGTGTCCTCGAGAATGCTTTACTTACTATAAGAGATCGTTCTGGCTTGTCCTTTGCTATAAAAAGGATTGGGCCACCTTGCTGCACTCTTTGCTACTATTTCTACTTGTCACTTGTTACAAATTATCTTGCTATCAAACTACTCATTACCGATAATTTCAGTGCTTGCAGAAAATACCTTGCTGAAAACCGCTTGTCATTTCCTTCTGCTCCTCGTTGGGTTCGACACTCTTACTTATCGAAAGGACTATGATTGATCCCCTATACTTGTGGATCATCAAGACTCTTTTCTGGCACCGTTGCCGGGGATCGAAGCGCCTTTGATGAGTGGAATTTGGTAAGGAAACATTTATATTACGTGCTGAAATTTACTGTCACTTGTCACTATGGAAAGTAATCCTTTGAGGGGTTTGTTCGGGGTATCTTCACCTCGACCGGAAACACAAATAGTTGCTCCTCAACCTACTGCACCTACTGAAAATATTTATTATGAGATTCCTTCAGGTATGATAGAGAAACTGCTAGCTAATCCTTATGCAGGAGATGGAACGGTAGATCCTGATATGCACTTGATCTATGTAGATGAAATTTGTGGATTGTTTAAGCTTGCAGGTTTATCCGGAGATGGAGTTAAGAAGAAAGTATTCCCTTTATCTTTGGAGGGAAAGGCATTAATGTGGTATAGGCTATGTGATCATACTGATACATGGGACAGGAACCGATTGAAACTGGAATTCCATCAAAAAAATTATCCTATGCATTTGGTTCATCGTGATCGGAATTATATATATAATTTTTGGCCTCGTGAAGGAGAAAGCATCGCTCAAGCTTGGGGAAGGCTTAAGTACATGATGTACACATGCCCCAATCATGAGCTCTCAAAAGAAATTATCTTACAGAATTTTTATGCTCGGCTTTCTCATGATAATCATACTACGCTCGATTCTTCTTTGACTGGCTCCTTTATGAAGAAAACTATTGAATTTAGATGGGATTTCTGGAAAGAATTAAACGCAACTCTGAAGATTGGGAACTCGACAAAGGTAATGAGTCAGGTATAATACTTGAGTTCGATTGTGTTAAATCTTTTATGGCTGATACGTCTCCAACATATCTACAATTTTTGATAGTTCCATGCTGTTATATTATCTATCTTGGATGTTTTTATATGCATTTACAGCAATTATATATCATTTTTGGAGACTAACCTATTAACTTAGTGCCCAGTGCCAGTTGCTGTTTTCTGCCCTGTTTTTGTTTTACAGAAAATCAATACCAAACGAAGTCCAAATGCCACAAAACTTTTTGGAGATTTTTTTCTGGACAAGATAAACACTAGAAGCTTTGGGAGAAGACCAGACGCCAGAGGAGGTGGCCACGAGCCACCAGGGCACGCCTGGGGGGGGCAGGTGCTACCTGGTGCCTCGTGGGCCCACCTCAGCTCCGTTTGACCTAATTCCACCACTATAAATTCACAAAAAATCAGAAACCCTCAAGAGAGTCCACGAAATACTTTTTCCACCGCCGCAAGTTTCTGTTCCAGAGAGATCCCATCTGGAGGCCTTCTCCGGTACTCCACCGGAGGGGGAATCGATCACGGAGGGGCTCTACATCAACCTTGCTGCCCTTCCGATGATGCGTGAGTAGTTTACCACAGACCTTCGGGTCCATAGTTAGTAGCTAGATGGCTTCTTCTCTCTTTTTGATCTTCAATACAATGTTCTCCTCGATGTTCTTGGAGTTCTATCCGATGTAATCACTTTTTGCGGTGTGTTTGTTGGGATCCGATGAATTGTGAGTTTATGATCAGATTATCCATGAATATATTTGAGTCTTTGCTGCACTCTTTTATGCATGATTATTATAGCCTCGTATTTCTTCTCCGATCTATTGATTTGGTTTGGCCAAGTGAGTTGATTTATCTTGCCATGGGAAGAGGTGCTTTGTAATGGGTTTGATCTTGCGGTGCTCAATCCCAGTGACAGAAAGGGACATGACACGTATGTATCATTCCTATTAAGGGTAAAAATATGGGGTTTATTCATGCGTGAGTTTATCTTGTCTACATCATGTCATTGTTCTTAAGGCGTTACTCCGTTCTTTATGGACTTAATACACTAGATGCATGCTGGATAGCGGTCGATGTGTGGAGTAATAGTAGTAGATGCAGGCAGGAGTCGGTCTACTTGTCTCGGACATGATGCCTATATACATGATCATTGCCCTGGATATCGTCATGATTATTTGCTTTTCTATCAATTGCCCAACAGTAATTTATCTACCCACCGTATGCTATTTTCTCGAGAGAAGCCTCTAGTGAAAACTATGGCCCCCGGGTCTATCTAAATCATATTACTAAAACCCTAAAAATATTGCTGCCATTTTCTTTTATTTATTTTAGTTTGTATTTTTGTTTCAATCTATCTATCTATCACATACAATTTAATCTTGCAATTGACCGTCGAGGGATTGACAACCCCTCGTTTGCGTTGGGTGCAAGGATTTGTTGTTTGTGTGCAGGTGCTGCTAATGAGGTGTTGCGTGATTCTCCTACTGGATCGATAACCTTGGTTTCATAACTGAGGGAAATACTTATCTCTACTGTGCTGCATCATCCCTTCCTCTTCGGGGATAAAACCAACGCATGCTACAAGTAGCTGGAAGAATTTCTGGCGCCGTTGCCGGGGATACATCATCAACATCTATCAAGTACCTTTGCATAAACTCTCATCTCCTTGCATTTATTTTATTTGCCTCTCGTTTTCAGCTCCCCCACTTCTAAAAAGTTTTTACAAAAATACAAAAATATTTTCCGTTTGCCTTTTTGCTCGTTTGCTATCTTTGCTTGTGTGCCATGTGCCTTCTATTTGCTTGCATCTTCGCTTGCTAGAAATCTATTGATATGGATCCTCATCCACTTGGTAATCTTTTCAAAATATCCAATTATGATGAACCAATTGCTAGTGAGTTGAGTGCAATTGATTATCTCTATGAAGTTTTGCTTGAAAACCATGAACCGGAAAATTGTGATGAAGTGTTGAAAGAAGAAATTTATAAAGTGATTCATGATAGCTCCTTCAATGAAAAGCATGATTGCAATAATGTTATTATAAATTATATTAATGTCAATTGTGCTAATAATATGCAAAACTACGAGCTTGGGGATGATAATTTTATTATATCCACTACTTATTGCAATGATAATGATTAGGGTGATAATGCTTCTTATGATCTTGAAAATTTATTTAAGCCTCATGATGAATATGCTATTGATAATAACGTTTGCAATAATATTGAAAGTGGGTTTGGAGAGGTCATGACTTTAGTTGATGTTAATCCCACTATTTTGGAATACTATAAGAATTTTATGCATGTGGATCATGGAGAGAAAATTTTATATGATAGCTATATTGTTGAATTTGGTTATGATCCTACATATAATTATTATGAGAGAGGAAAATATGGCTGTAGAAGTTTTCATGTTACTAAATTACCTCTTGTTTTGTTGAGATTGTCAATGTTTTATTCCTCTCCTTTGCATATGCTAGATATTTCTCGTCTTGATAATATGTTTTCCTATAAAATGCCTATGCATAGGAAGTATGTTAGACTTAAATGTGTTTTTCACATGTTTCATGATGCTCTCTTCGTGTTTCAATTACTATCTTTCATGTGAGCATCACTAAAATATCGAGCCTATCTTAATGGCTTTAAAGAAAGAGCTTGTTGGGAGACAACCCAATGAATAACATAATTTTTTTACTTGTTTCTGTTATTGTGTGTTTTCACAATTATGCTACTGGTATGAGTGTGTTTTTGTGTTTTTAATTAGTGTTTGTGCCAAGTAAAACCTTTAGGATGATTTGGAAGATAGTATAATTGATGCTGTTTGGAAAACAGAAAGTTTTGCGTCCAGTGCCCGAATTTTGTTTCTGTACTGGAGCGTCAGAAAAATCTAAAATTTTACACAGTATTGGTATATGAATTTCCCACGTTGTCCTCATTTTTCAGAATTTTTGGAGTTACAGAAGTATGGCTTTTAAATAGATTGCTACAGACTGATATGTTTTTGACAGATTCTGTTTTTGATGCACTACTTGCTTGTTTTGATGAATCTATGGATTGTATCGGGGGGTATAAGCCATGGAGAAGTTAGAGTACAGTAGGTATAATGCAAAAATAAAATATGAATGGGTTTGAAATAGTACTTAAAGTTGTGATTTATTTTGTTATACTAACGGATCTCACGAAGGTTTTGTTGAGTTTTCAGTGATTGAAGTTTTCAAGTTTTGGGTGAGATCACGATGGATGAAGGAATAAGGAGTAGCAAAAGCCTAAGCTTGGGGATGCCCGAGGCACCCCAAGGTAATATTCTAGGAAGACTCAAGCGTCTAAGCTTGGGGATGCCCCGGAAGGCATCCCCTCTTTCTTCTACCAACCATCGGTAATTTTACTTGGAGCTATATGTTTATTCGTCACATGATATGTGTTTTGCTTGGAGCGTCTTGTATTATATGAGTCTTTGCTTTGTTTGCTTTTTAGTTTGTCACAATCATCCTTGATGAACACACCTATCTTAAGAGAGCCACACGTTTATCATCGTTTGTTAGAATACTCTACGTGCTTCACTTAAATTTTTTGAGCTAGGCAGTTGCTCTAGTGCTTCACTTAAATCTTTTTGAGCACGGTGGTGGCTATATTTTGAAGAAATAAACTCTCATGCTTCACTTATATTATTTTGAGAGTTGATAAGATTAAAATTTTGAAGAAATAAATTCTCATGCTTCACTTATATTATTTTGAGAATTGATAAGATTGAAATTTTGAAGAAATATTTGCACTCTCATGCTTCACTTAAATCTTTTTGAGAGTTGATGATAGTAACGGTAATTTGCACAAGATATGAATTTGGTCCCAAAGTGATGAGTATTCAAGAGGGATATAATAAAAACTTTCACATAGATCATTGGATATGATAAGTGTGATTCCTTGCAATAGTTTTGCGATATGGAAATGATAATATGTGAGTCATGTTAGTGAGTAATTGTGATTTAGTAAGAATATTAGTGTTAAGGTTTGTGATTCCCTATGCACGCACATTAAGTCAATAGTTATGCAAAGAAATTATATCCTACTTATGGTGCATTATTCGGTGTTAGTTATATTCAATGCATGTTTATGACCGTTTTCGTTTTTTGGTTGGTTGCTTCTCAATCTATTTGTTAGCCTTCATTTGTACTAAGTGGAAATACTGCTTGTGCATCCAAACTCCTTAAACCCAAGTTGTGCCAAATGAGTCCACTATATCTACCTATATGCTGTATTTCAATGCCGTTCCAAGTAAATTTGCGTGTGCCAACTCTAATTTTCAAAATAATTTTTCTGTTTTGTGTGCCCGTACCGCTCATGAAGCGGCAGGGGGTGGCCATTATTTCCATGCTAGGTGTGTTATTATCACGATGAGTGTTTATTCACTTGTCATTGCATGAGAGAGTGGCTGGTAATAGGGATGCCCAGTCCCACAATGAAATCAAAAATTAATAACAACAAAATTCCTTGGAAAGTGTTGGTATGGAGGGCACTCGTGGATACGGCTAGCCATGGATTGTGAAAGAATGGTGTAAAAAGGAAATAAACTTTACTTTCTGTTTGGGAACCGCCTATGATTTGTCTAGCATGGAAAATATTGGGAATTCTCGGTCGTTTTCGTTGATAGGAAAAGCATGCCTCTCAAAATATTTTATCTCTTTTTTTTTTCAGCTTTGAGCTCTGGCACATTTGACAAATCTCTGCTTCCCTCTGCGAAGGGCCTATCTATTTACTTTTATGCAATTTTTATTTTTATTTGAGTCTCCATCTTCTCTTATAAAGAACCAACTAGAGAGCACTATTGTCATACTTGTGCATTGGATGTAGCTAATATTTGAGTGTGTTTCATGAATGGATCAATGATTGAGCATAATAGGCTAGGGATAACTTTCTTTAGCGTTGATAGTTTTGAAAGACATGGTTGGTAGTTAGCATGCTTGAGTATTTATATCTTCATGTCAAATTATAGACTATTGCTTTGAATCATTCAAGTCCAATGTCCATGCTATAAAAGAAAAGAATATGTGATGAATATGATAGGCAGCATTCCACATCAAAAATTCTGTTTTTATCATTTACCTACTCGAGGACGAGCAGGAATTAAGCTTGGGGATGCTGATATGTCTCCAATGTATCTATAATTTTTTATTGTTCCATGCTGTTATATTATCAATCTTGGATGTTTTTATATGCATTTACAGCAATTATATATCATTTTTGGATACTAACCTATTAACTTAGTGCCCAGTGCCAGTTGCTGTTTTCTGCCCTTGTCGGCGTACGACACCTATGGGATCGAGGGGATCCCTTTACGGTTCGGTGGGGGAAAAGATTTGCACAAAGAGCGGATCCAACGATCAATGCAAGGATCTTTACCCATGTTTGGGCCGCTGAGAAGCGTAAAACCCTACTCCTGCTGTTGTTTATTGTGGATGTTCTTCAGCTCAAGTACACGGAGCGCTTACGATGAACAGTATGTTCAAGAAGCAGCTACGTATGCAGAATGAGCCAGAAGGTCCTCCCCCTCCTCCTTCCTATAGCTTCGCCTTGGGCCTCCTTTTATACGTCCAAGGGGTCACCAACAGTGGCGAACAGCAAGTACAAGAGGTGTAAAGTTGCTACAGGGTTTACATGTTTATCACTGACGACTTAGGACAAACGCATTTAATGCTCCACTTAGGTGTCCCTTACTTTCTTGGGGATGGAAAAAGAGCCCGTCCCATCAGCACCGCTTAACCCCATCCGCCGTTAGTGCCATGACACGCACACAGGAGGACAAGCCCTAAACGACAGGCCGGTCGCTGCGCTGGAGCGGTGGTAGGACGGTGGGATCTTGCCGGGTGCGAGGTCTTGCCGGGCCTTCACGAGCCTTCTTGGCAAGATCTTGCCGGGATGCCAGCCTTCGGTCTTCTGTCTTTTAATCATCGGCTTGAATGCCTTCTTGATATTCTTGTGTTTGCTCCCAGCTGTCCCCCGACAAGCCTTGCCGGGTCTTATCTTGCTAGGAGATCATGCCGCTGGGAAGAAGCTTCTCCCCAACGAGCTCTTGTTCTGGCTTGTTAATATAATGCTTGCCAGATATGGTATTCGCCGGGAAGCTTGGCCTTGCCGGGGTCGCCAGTCAACAATCCTGGACGGGAATGACCCATGCTAAGAAGGTTGATGAGACCCTGGTTCTCATTACACCGACAACCCTGTCTTTGTTTTGCAGAAAATCAATACCAAACGAAGTCCAAATGCCACAAAACTTTTTGGAGATTTTTTTCTGGACAAGATAAACACTAGAAGCTTCGGGAGAAGACTAGACGCCAGAGGAGGTGGCCACGAGCCACCAGGGCGTGCCTGGGGGGGGGGGGGGCAGGCGCGCCCTGGTGCCTCCACCGGAGGGGGAATCGATCACGGAGGGGCTCTACATCAACCTTGCCGCCCTTCCGATGATGCGTGAGTAGTTTACCACAGACCTTCGGGTCCATAGTTAGTAGCTAGATGGCTTCTTCTTCTCTCTTTTTGATCTTCAATACAATGTTCTCCTCGATGTTCTTGGAGTTCTATCCGATGTAATCACTTTTTGTGGTGTGTTTGTTGGGATCTGATGAATTGTGAGTTTATGATCAGATTATCCATGAATATATTTGAGTCTTTGCTGCACTCTTTTATGCATGATTATTATAGCCTCATATTTCTTCTTCGATCTATTGATTTGGTTTGGCCAACTGAGTTGATTTATCTTGCCATGGGAAGAGGTGCTTTGTAATGGGTTCGATCTTGCGGTGCTCAATCCCAGTGACAGAAAGGGACATGACACGTATGTATCATTGCTATTAAGGGTAAAAAGATGGGGTTTATTCATGCGTGAGTTTATCTTGTCTACATCATGTCATCGTTCTTAAGGCGTTAGTCCATTCTTTATGGACTTAATACACTAGATGCATGCTGGATAGCGGTCGATGTGTGGAGTAATAGTAGTAGATGCAGGCAGGAGTCGGTCTACTTGTCTCGGACGTGATGCCTATATACATGATCATTGCCTTGGGATATCATCATGATTATATGCTTTTCTATCAATTGCCCAACAGTAATTTGTCTACCCACCGTATGCTATTTTCTCAAGAGAAGCCTCTAGTGAAAACTATGGCCCCCGGGTCTATCTAAATCATATTACTAAAACCCTAAAAATATTGCTGCCATTTTCTTTTATTTATTTTATTTTGTATTTTTTTTCAATCTATCTATCTATCACAAACAATTTAATCTTGCAATTGACCACCGAGGGATTGACAACCCCTCATTTGCGTTGGGTGCAAGGATTTGTTGTTTGTGTGCAGGTGTTGCTAACGAGGTGTTGCGTGATTCTCCTACTGGTTCGATAACCTTGGTTTCATAACTGAGGGAAATACTTATCTCTACTGTGCTGCATCATCCCTTCCTCTTCGGGGATAAAACCAACGCAAGCTACAAGTAGCAATGGCCACCGATGCTTTTCATAAGTTTAGGACTAAATATGGACTTGACTCCGAGATAGTAGCTTCCTTTTGTGAATCATTTGCTACTCATGTTGATCTCCCTAAGGAGAAGTGGTTTAAATATCATCCCCCTGTTAAAGAAAAGATTGAGGAACCCGTTAGTGTTAAAGAAGAAACAATTGTTTACCATGTTGATCCAGTTGTGCCTACTGCTTATATTGAGAAACCACTTTTTCCTGTTAGGATTAAGGAGCATGCTAAAGCTTCAACTGTGGTTAACAAAAGTAATATCAGAGCACCTAGACCCTCTGAACAAATTAAAGTTGAACCTGATGTTGCTATGGTTAAAGATCGCTTAGTCGATAATATAGATGGGCATGTTATTTAGTTTTGTGATGAGGCGGCTAGAATTGCTAAGCCTGTTAGAAATGAATGAGATATGTTAGACAAGAACAAGCCCGTAGTTGGCATGCCTATTATTTCTGTTAAGATTGGAGATCATTGTTATCATGGTTTGTGTGATATGGGTGCTAGTGTGAGTGCTATTCCATTTTCTTTATATCAAGAAGTAATGCATGAAATTGCACCTGTTGAGATTGAAGATATTGATGTTACTATTAAGCTTGCGAATAGAGATACTATTACACCACTTGGGATTGTTAGAGATGTTGAAGTCTTGGGTGGAAAAATCAAATACCCTACTGATTTCTTAGTACTTGGTTCACAACAACATAATTTTTGTCCCATTATATTTGGTAGACCTTTCTTGAATACCGTTAATGCTGAAATTCATTGTGTTAAAGAAAAGGTTCGAGTTAAGTTTGGTGATATATCTCATGAGTTTAATTTCTCCAAGTTTCGTAGACAACTTCATGATAAAGAATTGCCTAGTAAAGATGAAATTATTGGTCTTGCTTCTATTGCCGTACCTCCTACTGATCCGTTAGAACAATATTTGCTAGACCACGAAAACGATATGCATATGAATGAAAGAAATGAAATAGATAAGATGTTCTTTGATCAACCACCTATCCTTAAACATAATTTGCCTATTGAAACTCTTGGAGGCCCTCCTCCACCTAAGGGTGATCCTGTATTTGAATTGAAGCAATTGCCTGATACATTGAAATATGCTTATCTTGATGAAAAGAAGATATATCCTATTATTATTAGTGCTAACCTTTCAGCGCTTGAAGAAAAGAGATTACTAAAAACTCTGAGGAAGCACCGTGCTGCTATTGGATATACTCTTGATGATCTTAAGGGCATTAGTCCCACTCTATGTCAGCACAAAATTAATATGGAGCCTGATGCTAAACCAGTTGTCGACCACCAACGACGATTAAATCCTAAGATGAAAGAGGTGGTAAGAACTGAAATATTAAAGCTTCTGGAAGCAGGTATAATCTATCCCATAGCTGATAGTAGATGGGTAAGTCCCGTTCATTGTGTCCCTAAGAAAGGAGGTATTACCGTTGTTCCTAATGATAAAAATGAACTCATTCCACAAAGAATTGTAACTGGTTATAGGATGGTAATTGATTTTAGGAAATTAAACAAAGCTACTAGAAAAGATCATTACCCCTTACCTTTTATTGATCAAATGTTAGAAAGACTGTCTAAGCATACACACTTTTGCTTCCTAGATGGTTATTCTGGTTTTTCTCAAATACCTGTATCACAACCTGATCAAGAGAAAACCACCTTTACTTGTCCTTTTGGAACTTATGCTTATAGACGTATGCCTTTTGATTTATGCAATGCACCTGATACCTTTCAAAGATGTATGACTGCTATATTCTCTGACTTTTGTGAAAAGATTGTTGAGGTATTCATGGATGATTTCTCCGTTTACGGAACTTATTTTGATGATTGCTTAAGCAACCTTGATCGAGTTTTGCAGAGATGTGAAGAAACTAATCTTGTCTTGAATTGGGAGAAGTGCCACTTTATGGTGAATGAAGGCATTATCTTGGGGCATAAAATTTCTGAAGGAGGTATTGAAGTTGATAAAGCTAAGGTTGATGCTATTGAGAAAATGCCATGTCCTAAAGATATTAAAGGTATAAGAAGTTTCCTAGGTCATGCTGGTTTCTATAGGAGATTTATTAAAGACTTCTCTAAAATTTCTAGGCCTCTTACCAATCTTTTGCAAAAAGGTGTTCCATTTGTTTTTGATGATGATTGTCTAGAAGCCTTTGAAACACTTAAGAAAGCCTTAACCACTACACCTATTGTCCAACCACCTGATTGGAACTTGCCTTTTGAAATTATGTGTGATGCTAGTGACTATGCTGTTGGTGCTATTCTAGGACAGAGAGTTGATAAGAAATTAAATGTTATCCATTATGCTAGTAAAACTCTAGACAGTGCCCAAAGAAATTATGCTACTACTAAAAAAGAATTTCTAGCAGTTGTGTTTGCATGTGATAAATTCAGATCTTACATAGTTGATTCTAAAGTAACTGTTCACGCCGATCATGCTGCTATTAAATATCTTATGGAAAAGAAAGATGCTAAACCTAGACTCATTAGGTGGATTTTATTGCTACAAGAATTTGACTTGCATATTACTGATAGGAAGGGAGCTGAGAATCCCGTAGCAGATAATTTGTCTAGAATGGAAAATGTTCTTGATGACCCACTACCTATTAATGATGATTTTCCTGATGAACAATTAGCTATCATAAATGCTTCTCGTAATACTCCTTGGTATGCAGACTATGCCAATTACATTATTGCTAAATACATACCACCTAGTTTCACATACCAACAAAAGAAAAAGTTCTTCTTTGATTTAAGACATTACTTCTGGGCATGAACAGGAACAAATCCTACGGAAGTGTCATTCCGAGGCTTACGGAGGACACCATGCGGGAGACAGAATTGCACACAAGGTATTGCAATCTGGTTTTTATTGGCCTACTCTTTTCAAGGATGCTCGTAAGTTTGTCTTATCTTGTGATGAATGTCAAAGAATTGGTAATGTTGGTAGACGGCAGGAAATGCCAATGAATTATTCACTTGCTATTGAACCATTTGATGTTTGGGGAATTGATTATATGGGACCTTTTCCTAAATCCAATGGGTATACACATATTTTAGTTGCTATTGATTACGTCACTAATTGGGTAGAAGCTATTCCAACTAGTAGTGCTGATCATATCACTTCTATTAAAATGCTTAAAGAAGTTATTTTCCCAAGGTTCGGAGTCCCTAGATATTTAATGACCGATGGTGGTTCACATTTTATTCATGGTGCATTCCGTAAATTACTTGCTAAATATGATGTCAACCATAGAATTGCATCTCTCTATCACCCTCAAACTAGTGGTCAAGTTGAATTGAGCAATAGAGAAATAAAATTAATTTTGAAAAAAACCATCAATAGATCTATAAATAATTGGTCTAAGAAACTTGACGATGCATTATGGGCTTATAGAACTGCTTATAAAAATCCTATGGGTATGTCCCCTTATAATTTTTTTTATGGAAAAGCATATTGGGCAATTAAAGAACTAAATTATGATTGTAAACTTGCCAGTGAAAAGAGGTTATTTGATATTAGCTCCTCATTAGATGAATGGAGAACCCAAGCTTATGAAAATGCCAAATTGTTTAAAGAGAAAGTTAAAAGATGGCATGACAGAAGAATTCAAAAATGGGAATTTAAAGTAGGTGAGCAAGTTCTATTATACAATTCTCGTTTAAGATTCTTTGCAGGAAAACTTCTTTCTAAATGGGAAGGACCGTTTATCATCGAAGAAGTTTATCGCTCCGGAGCCATCAAAATAAACAACTCCGAAGGCACTAATCCTAGAGTGGTGAATGGGCAAAGAATCAAGCACTATATTTCAGGTACTCTCATTAATGTTGAAACTAATATTATTGAAACAATTACACCAGAGGAATACATAAGAGAGACCTTCCGGAACACTCCAGAACCCTGAAAAGAATGAGGTATGTGATACGGTAAGTAAACCGACTCCAAAATTTCCATAAAAATATTTTCTATCAGTTTTGGAATATTAGAAAAAATACAAAAATAAGAAACAGCCGAGGGGACCCACCTGGTGCCCACGAGGCACCAGGGCGCACCCCCCCCCCCTGGCGTGCCCTGGTGGCTCGTGGGCCCCACGTGAGCCTTCCCGACTCCATTTTCTTCTGGATTACTTGTTTTGCAAGATAAAAAATCTTTATATATACTCATAGACGTTTTGACTACCGTATCGCAGAAATCTCCTCTGTTCTTGTTTCGTGCTATTTTTCTAACAGATCTAGATCGCTATGGCTCCACCAAGCTCTTCCAAGGACAAGTTCTACGAGAAGGTCATCAACCCCTACCTACCGGAGGTGATGAAACACCCTCAAGCCATCGAGATGCGTGAGGGGGTGCTTCACATCCGGGATGTGCAAGGAACCAAGAAGACCGGGAGCGTGGAGTCCAGGCTCGAAGCAGTGGAGCAGGAGATCTTCAAGTGCCAAGGGATGGTGGAACGTGGACTCAACGCCAACCACTTCATGATCACGGAATTCACCCGTAATCACAAGGTGGAGGGCCAATCGATGGGGGACATCATCTTCAAGCTTAATGAACGAATCGACTATCTCCAAGGCCAAATCTATGATCTTCAAAACCAAACTTTGAGTATGAGGCAAGATTCAAAGGTATGAGTTTAGCTGCAAGTTTCAGGACTCCGGAGACTCGTTCATCTTTTTATGATGGGGAACCTATGCCATGGAAGCCGGAGGACAAGCCCATCACTTCATCACCACCACCATCACCGAAGAAGGAGACTTGAGCACATGGGTATGTGCACTCCCCTTGGCTTGTGCCAAGCTTGGGGGAGGTGCCCCGGTATCGTATCACCATCACTTTCATTATCTTTACCTATTTTAGTTTGATCCTTAGTTATTTCGTGATCTAGTTGAATAAAAGTTTAGTATGATCTATTTTCGAGTGTTAGCTTCGTGATCTATCTATCTATGTAATCGAGTTGAGAGTTATATAATAAAGAGTAGTTTGAGTTTTTTGCTTCTTTACTTTCATGTTCCAATTCTAGCAATGAAAATAATGAAAAAGATCATATGCTAATCCTACGGAAAGTAATGAGATTACATAAAGAAAAGTATAAGTGGTAAAATTTATTGGAAGTTAACAAACATAGCATTAGTCAATGATGCAATTCATGAAAAAGTTAATAAGGGAAGAGAAGATTCACATGCAATTATACTATCTTGGACATCTTTTATGATTGTGAGCCCCCATTAAGTATTTTATGTCAAATTGTTGACATTGGACAAGGAAGACAACGTTGTTTGTTCATATTCACATAGAAGTTATATTGTTATGGATCCTCCAACATGTGGTGCTTGCCCAATATCTTTGCTAGCCAAAAATCCGCACCAAGTAGAGATACTACTTGTGCATCCAAAACCCTTAAACCCAGTTTCATGTCATGAGAGTCCACTATATCTACCTATGGATTGAATAAGATCCTTAAAGTAAGTTGTCATCGGTGCAAAAAGCAATAAAAATTTCCTCTAAATATGTCTAAACTTTTATTGTAAGGGAAATAAGCTTTGTACGAACTTGTGATGGTAAAGAAATAAAAGTGACAGACTGCATAATAAAGGTTGCTATCACAAGGGGCAATATAAAGTGACGTTCCTTTGCATTAAGAGCTCTTGCGTCCAACAACAAAAAGCGCATGACAACCTCTGCTTCCCTCTGCGAAGGGCCTATCCTTTACTTTTATGTATTTACTTTTTATGCAAGAGTCAATAGTGTTCTCCTCTACTTCCTTTTTATTTTATTTTCTTTTGTAAGCATCATGTGATGGGGAAAGATCTAGGCATATATATCAAGTTGGATATGAGTGATCATGAGTTATTATTGTTGACATCACCCTTGAGGTGAATAAGTTGGGAGGCGAACTCACAAGCCCCTATCTTTCTATGTGTCTGGCTGAAACTTTTTGCTCCATATATATGTCATGAGTGTTAGCAATCATAGAAGACTAAATGATGGTTGAGTATGTGGACTTGCTAAATAGCTCTTACATGAGACCCTTCCTGAAAAGATGATGAATTGCAATTGCATTGTTGACTGAGAACATAGTTTGTTAGTTTTCAAGAAAGTTTATGCCTTATACTCCATTGTTGTGATGAATTGTTACTTGCTCATGAGAAGTTTATGATAATAAATATTGCTGTTATAAAAATGATCATGATGCTACTATGTCCGTATTTTGTTTTTATCAACACCTCTCTCTCTCTCTAAACATGTGGACATGATTATCGATATCGGCTTTCGCTTGAGGACAAGCGAGGTCTAAGCTTGGGGGAGTTGATACGTCCATTTTGCATCATGTTTTGCTACTGTTATTTATAGTGTTTTTAATCAATATAACACTTTGTGGAGCAATTCTAATGCCTTTTCTCTCTTAATATGCAAGATTTACACAAGGAGGGAGATTGCCGACAGCTAGAATTCTGGACCTGAAAAAGCTATGTCAGAGATACCTATTCTGCACATCTCCAAATGAGCTGAAATTTTACGGAGATTTATTTTGGAATAAATAAAAAATACTGGAAGCAAGAAGTACCAGAGGGGGCCACCCAGGTGCCCACGAGGCACCAGGGCGCGCCACCCCCCCCAGGCGCGCCCTGGTACCTCGTGGGGCCCCTGGCCAGCCTCTGGCCCCCATTTTCTGGTATATAAGTCTATTTGCCATAGAAAAAATTATAGAGATGACTTTCGGGGCGGTGCGCCGCCGTCTCGAGGCGGAACTTGGGCATGAGCACTTTTGCTCTCCTGCGGAGAGATTCTGCAGGGAATACTTCCCTCTGGGAGGGGGAAATCATCGCCATCGACATCACCAGCGATCCTCTCATCGTGGGAGGACTAATCTTTATCAACATCTTCACCAGCACCATCTCATCTCAAACCCTAGTTCATCTCTTGTATTCAATCTTTGTCTCAAAACCTCAGATTGGTACCTGTGGGTTGCTAGTAGTGTTGATTACACCTTGTAGTTGATGCTAGTTGGTTTATTTGGTGGAACATTATATGTTCAGATCTATTTTGCTATTCAACACCTCTCTGATCTTGGACATGAATATGATTTGTGAGTAGTTACTTTTGTTCTTGAGGACATGGGAGAAGTCTTGTCATAAGTAATCATGTGAATTTGGTATTCGTTCAATATTTTGATGCTATGTATGTTGTTGATTCCCTTAGTGGTGTCGTGTGAACGTCGACTACATGACACTTCACCATCTTTGGGCCTAAGGGAATGCATTGTGGAGTAGTAATTAGATGATGGGTTGCTAGAGTGACAGAAGCTTAAACCCTAGTTTATGCGCTATTCCGTAAGGGGCTGATTTGGATCCATATGTTTAATGCTATGGTTAGATTTATCTTAATTCTTCTTTCGTAGTTGTGGATGCTTGCGAGAGGGGGTAATCATAAGTGGGAGGTTTGTTCAAGTAAGAACAACACCCAAGCACCGGTCCACCCACATATCAAATTATCAAAGTAGCGAACGCGAATCAAACAAACATGATGAAAATGACTAGATGAAATTCCCATGTGTCCTCGAGAATGCTTTACTTACTATAAGAGATCGTTCCGGCTTGTCCTTTGCTATAAAAAGGATTGGGCCACCTTGCTGCACTCTTTGCTACTATTGCTACTTGTCACTTGGTACAAATTATCTTGCTATCAAACTACTCGTTACCGATAATTCCAGTGCTTGCAGAAAATACCTTGCTGAAAACCGCTTGTCATTTCCTTCTGCTCCTCGTTGGGTTCGACACTCTTACTTATCGAAAGGACTATGATTGATCCCCTATACTTGTGGGTCATCAGTGCTCGGGAAAATGCAGCTACGGCGTGTAATTGAACTGGGTGTCGACCGTTCTACCTGTAGCCGTGGGCCTCCTTTTATAGGCAGATACGTCTCCAACATATCTATAATTTTTGATTGTTCCATGCTATTATATTATCAATCTTGGATGTTTTTATATACATTTACAACAATTATATATCATTTTTTGGGACTAACCTATTAACTTAGTGCCCAGGGCCAGTTGCTGTTTTTTGCCTGTTTTTGGTTTTCCAGAATATCAGTACCAAGCGAAGTCTAAATGCCACGAAACTTTTTGGAGATTTTTTTATGGACATAACAAACACTAGAAGCTTCGGGAGAGGGCCAGAAGACAGAGGAGGTGGCCACGAGCCACCAGGGCGCGCTTGTTGGGAGGCAACCCAATGAATAAAATAAATTTTTACTTTTTGTTTCTGTTCTTGTGTGTTTTCACAATTATGCTACTGTTATTATTGTGTTTTTTTTGTTTTAATTAGTGTTTGTGCCAAGTAAAGCCTTTGGGATGATTTGGAAGATAGTATAATTGATGCTGTTTGGAAAACAGAAAGTTTTGCGTCCAGTGCTGGAATTTTAGTTCTGTACTGGAGCCTTAGAAAAATCTGAAATTTTTACAAAGTATTGGTATATGAATTTCCCACGTTGTCCTAATTTTTCAGAATTTTTGGAGTTACAGAAGTATGGATTTTAAATAGATCTCTGCATACTGTTCTGTTTTCGACAGATTCTGTTTTTGATGCATTGCTTGCTTGTTTTGATGAAACTATGGATTGTATCGGGGGGTATAAGCCATGGAGAAGTTAGAATACAGTAGGTATAATGCAAAAATAAAATATGAATGGGTTTGCAACAGTACTTAAAGTAGTGATTTATTTTGTTATACTAACAGATCTTACGAAGGTTTTGTTGAGTTTTGTGTGATTGAAGTTTTCAAATTTTGGGTGAGATCACATGAAGGAATAAGGAGTGGCAAGAGCCTAAGATTGGGGATGCCCAAGGCAACCCAAGGTAATATTCAAGGAAGACTCAAGCGTCTAAGCTTGGGGATGCCCCGGAAGGCATTCCCTCTTTCTTGTACCAACCATCGGTAATTTTACTTGCAGCTATATTTTTATTCATCACATGATATGTGTTTTGCTTGGAGCGTCGTGTATTATATGAGTCTTTTCTTTGTTTGCTTTTTAGTTTGTCACAATCTTCTTTGCTGGACACACCTATTTGAGAGATCCACACGTTCATCATGATTTGTTAGAATACTCTATGTGCTTCACTTAAATTTTTTGAGCTAGGCAGTTGCTCTAGTGCTTCATTTAAATCTTTTTGAGCACGGCGGTGGCTATATTTTGAAGAAATATTTGAACTCTCATGCTTCACTTATATTATTTTGAGAGTTGATAAGATTAAAAATTTGAAGAAATAATTGCACTCTCATGCTTCACTTATATCTTTTTGAGAGTTGATAATAGTAATGGTAATTTGCACAAGATATGAATTTGGTCCCAAAGTGATGAATATTCAAGAGGGATATAATAAAAACTTTCATATATATCATTGGATATGATAAGTGTGATTCCTTGCAATAGTTTTGCGATATGGAGATGATGATATGTGAGTCATGTTAGTGAGTAATTGTGATTTAGTAAGAATATTAGTGTTAAGGTTTGTGATTCCCTATGCATGCACATAAAGTCAATAGTTATGCAACGAAATTATATCCTACTTATGGTGCATGATTCAGTGTTAGTTATGTTCAATGCATGTTTATGACCGTTTTTGCTTTTTGGTTGGTCGCTTCTCAATCTATTTGCTAGCCTTCATTTGTACTTAGCGGGAATACTGCTTGTGCATCCAAACTCCTTAAACCCAAGTTGTGCCAAATGAGTCCACCATATCTACCTATATGCGGTATTTCCATGCCGTTCCAAGTAAATTTGCATGTGCCAACTCTAATTTTCAAAATAATTTTCCATTTTGTGTGCCCGTACCGCTCATGAAGCGGCAGGGGGTGGCCAATATTTTCCATGCTAGGTGTGTTATTGTCACGATTGTGTTTATTCACTTGTCATTGCACGAGAGAGTGGCTGGTAATAGGGATGCCCAGTCCCACAATGAATCAAAAATTAATAACAACAAAATTCCTTGGAAAGTGTTGGTATGGAGGGCACCCGTGGATACGGCTAGCCATGGATTGTGAAAGATGGTGGAAAGGAAATAAACTTTATTTTCTGTTTGGGAACCGCCTATGATGTGTCTAGCATGGAAGATATTGGGAATTCTCGGTCCTTTTCATTGACAGGAAAAGCATGCCTCTCAAAAATAATGTTATCTCTCTAATTTAAGCCTTCAGCTCTGGCACATTTGCAAGTCTCTGCTTCCCTCTGCGAAGGGCCTATCTATTTACTTTTATGCAATTTTTATTTTTATTTTGAGTCTCCATCTTCTCTTACAATGCACCAACTAGAGAGCACTATTGTCATACTTGTGCATTGTGTGTAGCTAATATTGAGTGTGTTTCATGAATGGATCAATGATTGAGCATAATGGGCTAGGGATAACTTTCTTTAGCATTGATATTTTGAAAGACATGGTTGCTTGTTAGTATGCTTGAGTATTTATGTCTTCATGTCAAACTATAGACTATTGCTTTGAATCATCCAAGTCCAAATGTCCATGCTATAAAAGAAAAGAATATATGATCAATATGATAGGTAGCATTCCACATCAAAAATTCTGTTTTTATCATTTACCTACTCGAGGACGAGCAGGAATTAAGCATGGGGATGCTTGATACGTCTCCAACGTATCTATAATCTTTGATTGTTCCATGCTATTATATTATCAATCTTGGATGTTTTTATATACATTTGCAGCAATTATATACCATTTTTTGGGACTAACCTATTAACTTAGTGCCCAGGGCCAGTTGCTGTTTTTTGCATGTTTTTGGTTTTCCAGAATATCAGTACCAAACGAAGTCTAAATGCCACGAAACTTTTTGGAGATTTTTTCCTGGACATAACAAACACTAGAAGCTTCGGGAGAGGGCCAGAAGACAGAGGAGGTGGCCACGAGCCACCAGGGCGCGCCTGGGGGGGGGGGGGGCAGGCGCGCCCTGGTGCCTCGTGGGCCCACCTCTGCCCCTTTTGACCTAATTCCACCTCTATAAATTCTCTAAAATCGGGAAACCAATAGAGGAGTCCACGAAATACTTTTTCCGCCGCCGCAAGCATCTGTTCTCAAGAGATCCCATCTGGAGGCCTTTTCCGGTGCTCCACCGGTGGGGGAATCGATCATGGTGGGGCTCTACATCAACCTTGCTGCCCTTCCGATGATGCGTGAGTAGTTTACCACAGACCTTCGGGTCCATAGTTAGTAGCTAGATGGTTTCTTCTCGCTTTTTGATCTTCAATACAATGTTCTCCTCGATGTTCTTGGAGTTCTATCCGATGTAATCACTTTTTGCGGTGTGTTTGTTGGGATCCGATGAATTGTGAGTTTATGATCAGATTATCCATGATTATTATTTGAGTCTTCTCTGAACTCTTTTATGCATGATTATTATAGCTTCGTATTTCTCTCCGATCTATTGATTTGGTTTGGCCAACTAGATTGATTTATCTTGCAATGGGAGAGGTGTTTTGTAATGGGTTCGATCTTGCGGTGCTCAATCCCAGTGACAGAAAGGGACATGACACGTATGTATCATTGCTATTAAGGGTAAAAAGATGGGGTTTATTCATGCGCGAGTTTACTTTGTCTACATCATGTCATCTTGCTTAAGGCGTTACTCCGTTCTTCATGAACTTAATACACTAGATGCACGCTGGATAGCGGTTGATGTGTGGAGTAATAGTAGTAGATGCAGGCAGGAGTCGGTCTACTTGTCTCGGGCGTGATGCCTATATACATGATCATTGCCTTGTACATTGTCATGATTATTTGCTTTTCTATCAATTGCCCAACAGTAATTTGTTCACCCACCGTATGCTATTTTCATGAGAGAAGCCTCTAGTGAAAACTATGGCCCCCGGGTCTATCCAAATCATATATTAAAAATCCTAAAAATACCTTGCTGCACTTTTACTTTATTTATTTTATTTTGTATTTTTTTCGATCTATTTATCTATCACCATACAATTTAATCTTGCAATTGACCGCCAAGGGATTGATAACCCCTTGTTTGCGTTGGGTGCACGGATTTGTTGTTTTATGTGCAGGTACTGTTAACGAGGTGTTGCGTGATTCTCCTACTGGATTGATAACCTTGGTTTCATAACTGAGGGAAATACTTATCTCTACTGTACTGCATCATCCCCTCCTCCTCTGGGAAATCCCAACACAACTCACAAGTAGCATAGGCCAAGGGGTTACCACAATGGCTAATACGGTCATTACAGAGTGTGAACAGTGACTTGCACCGTCATCACGTCTATCTTTCAATGGGGTAAGACAAACACATTTAATGCACCATGAGGTGCTACGTCGGGGAGGCGAGGCTTTGGGCAAAAGATCTATACCACCGGTCCTGGCGCCCTTCTGTAATCCCGACACATCCCAGGGACGGGTGTCATTAAAGTTAATCTTGGCACGGCATGCCGACACGTGCCTCGGCTGGCCATGTTGACTGCCTACCCGCTCGGCACCTAGCCCACAAGCCTATCTGGTCGATGGTGAGGTGGAGCGGTACCGGGACAGAACAAACCTGCTGGCACGGAGCTTGTCGGGCCTTGCTTGCCGGCAAGGGAGCTTGCCGGTAACCATAACCTTGGTCTTCACCTTGCCGGGGAGAAGTTCCCCGGCAAGAACATCGTCAATCTCCACTACTAGAATAGTAATTCTCAATGACCTGCCTTAAGGTCTTCTTCACTGTCTTGGTGTTGTGTCTTGGGTCGTAGTTATCCCCTTTCAAGCCCTTGCCGAAAGGGAGGCTACGACCGCCTGTGCACAAGTCTGGGTACGAGGGCATCCATGTCTTAGTACACCGACAGGAGCCCCTGGGCCTGGGCCACGTGCGCATGCGAGGCATCGTTGGGCTAGGCCCAAACAGTGCACAGGCGGCGCGTGGCAGAGGATAACTATCATAATGTTCTCTTTTATCGCACCCGCCCACGATGCGCATTAAATACGGGCATGGGAGAGGTGGAGTGGAATGGCGGCAGGAGGTGGAGCGTCTGAAAAGCGTAGCCACGTAGGACGAAAAAGAGCCAGCCCTCGCGCCTTCCCCATAAAAAGGAAAAACGTGGAGGGCGCTGCTCATTTTGCCTGACTTCTCGCATCTCCTTCCTCGATTTATACCATTAAGGGAGGCGAGGCGGCAGGGAGAGTAATCCCCCTAGGGCGCTATAAGAGAGGGCGGGGGGAGTGGCAATCTTCACCACCCATCTTCTGCCTTTGCCATTTTCCTCCTCCAACCTTTCATTCATTCATCCTTGCTTTACTTGAGGTCTACCGCTGCGATGGCGAGGGGTGGAGGTCGAGCCCGTGCATCTGCTTCCGCCCCTTGGGTCCCCTCTCGGGGCCGGACGCGTTCCTCGGTGGTCGTCGTGAGCACCAGCCCTAGAGCCCACAGCAGAGCCGCCTCCCGCGGCCGCAGAGGGCATGGTTCCCGTGGACGAGGCGGGCGTGGCAGACGTGGCGGGGCGGCTTTCCTTCCTCCTTAGGCAGAATCCCGCACGGCGGCGGCGGCGCAGGAGTCCCACACGGCGGTGGTGGCGCACAAGTTTGTCGTGGGGTTACGCCGCCGGCTTCGCAGTTGGCTCCGGCTCCCGGATCCCTTTGCGAGGGTGATGGATAGCAGCAGGCCCTTGGGCCTGTGGCCACAGGCGGATGACTGCTGCAACGGCCCCTCCTGGGTGGCGGTAGAGTTCTCCGCCGCCGGCTCTCTGTTCCTGACATCGGGGTGGAAGTCGTTCGCCCGCTCCCGCTGTCTAGGGCAGGGGCAGCTTCTCCAGTTTAGGTACGATGGAGCTGCCACACTCTTCGTGAAGTTCTTCGGGGTCTCCGACGACCGCATCGAATGCTGTGCGGAAAGTGAGAGCAGCAGCGG
Source organism: Elymus sibiricus (assembly GCA_039707655.1). Classification (NCBI taxonomy): domain Eukaryota; kingdom Viridiplantae; phylum Streptophyta; class Magnoliopsida; order Poales; family Poaceae; genus Elymus; species Elymus sibiricus. The sequence goes on from CM077676.1 coordinate 241,253,800, forward strand.
CACCGACCCCACCAGCGAGAGCGACAAAAGCTCCTCGCGTATCAAGAGCGAAGGCGACGACTCTGACTAGGCGCATAGTATTGCCCCAACCGAATCTTGAAGATGAACCGTGCTCTGCCTAGGCTCCTCTGTTTAGCTCCTGTATCAAAACCAATGTTGCCCCATGGGGGCATGGAAGATAAATTTTGTATCTAAATGTTTAACAGTTGCTGTAGTTCGTACTTTGAATGGACGTATGCATGTTGTTCCCCTTATTCCATTCTGTCTCTGCATGATTTCCGTACCCTACGCTTACCGGAGACTTGCCGGTGTGCACGCCCTTACCGCAAGTACCCGAGGAACAAGTCCTCAGCAGCTTGCCGGAAGTGTTGCTGCCGGCAAGATCACGCTTGTCGATCACCATGCAGCTACTTAGGTTGCCGAGCGGACTCGAAGCAAAGTAAGAGCGCAGTCGATTACGGCAAGGTTCCTTAGCGTGCAGGTTTCTCATACAATGGCCAGAATCGGTCAAGGAGAGCCACAACTATAACAAAGAATTGAATTCAAAGTTTTTGCAACTTAGCTCATTCCTTGCTGTACTTCTTGCCATAGGGCGATATCTTGAATGCGTCCTTTGGTATCCACGACCGTCACTCCCCCCGGGAAGCTTGTATGCGAGGAATCCTTCCTTCCTTTAGGAAAAATAAAGAAGAGAAAAGAGGAGACTGGAACCTTGATGGTTCGTTAACCACCTTATGCAAGGCAAAGACTATAACACAAGACTACATGCAACACATAAGTAAATATGCACTTGGACAAATAGTTGTGAAACATTTAGTTTTATTGTGCACGGGATCTGCGCCCGGCTTTGTACAAAGGTTTACATGCCTTGACGGCAAACTTGTACAAAATAGGTTGCCGGGTAGCCCGGCAACCATGCCTTATGGGTAGAACTTACGAAGATGCTCAATATTCCATGAGTTAAGCACCGGAGTGCCATCTTCGGTCTCTAGGCGGACTACGCCGGGCCTAGAGACTCGTACTACCCGGTAAGGGCCCTCCCACTTCGGCGTCAACTTGTTTTTACCCTTCGTGGATTGAATCCGACGAAGAACAAGGTTGCCTTCCTCAAGGTTCCTGGCATTCACTTTGCGGCTACGGTAGCGGCGCAAAGCTTGCTGGTACCGTGCAGCATGGACAGCAGCCCGGAAACGAGCTTCCTCAAGGAGTGTGGTATCGTCATGCCGCAGCTCATCTTGGTCCTCCTCATCGAAGGCCAAGACTCGAGGTGACCCGTATTTGAGTTCTGTGGGGAGTACCGCTTCTGCACCATACACAAGGGAGAAGGGTGTCTCGCCAGTGGCTCGATTTGGTGTCGTTCTGATTGACCAAAGAACCATCGGCAATTCTTCCACCCAGCGCCTTCCACACTGGTGCAGCTTGTCGAAAGTCTTAGTCTTTAGACCATGCAACACTTCTGCATTTGCCCTCTCTACTTGCCCATTGCTTCTTGGATGAGCAACGGAGGCATAGTAGATCTTATTTCCAAGTTCCTGGCAATATGCTATGAAGGCGCGGTTCATGAATTGGGTGCCGTTGTCAGTAATGATCCTATTGGGTACACCAAAATGGGCAACCAATCCTTTGAGGAACTTGATAGCTGACTGTGCCGTCACCTTTCTCATCGGCTCTACTTCAGGCCACTTTGTAAACTTGTCGATTGCAATGTACAAGAATTCAAAGCCTCGGTAGCACGGGGGAAGGGGCCGACGATGTCGAGCCCCCAGACTGAGAAGGGCCAGGAAAGAGGGATGATTTGGAGGGCTTGAGCTGGTTGGTGGATGTCCTTGGAGTGGAACTGGCATGCTTCGCACCTGATAACCACCGCCAAGGCATCTTGAAGGGCCGTCGGCCAGTAGAATCCTTGACGGAACGCCTTGCCGACAAGTGCGCATTACCCAATATGAGATCCGCACATCCCATAATGTATCTCTTCCAACAGCCTTTGTCCATCTTCCTGGGAGATGCATTTTAATTTTACCTCGTTAGGGCTCTTCCTGTACAAGGTGTTGTCAATAAACTTATACATCCTTGATTGATGGGCCACTCTTTCTGCATATTCTTGCTCATCGGGAAGGTCTCCTGCCTGGAGGAATTGGACAATCGGCTGCGCCCATGCCAGAGCTTGTGGCTCGACGACAAGGACTAAAGGCATTTCTTCCTCTGCGGGAGCACTTGCTTCAACGGCAAGGATTTGGCTTGCCGGATGCTGCGGCTCACCGGCGAAGGGTGGCTTATCGGTGGTATATGCTCTCTTGGTGGCTACGGGTAGCTCTGCCGGAAAGTAACCATCAACATCTTGTTTTCTTTTCTACGCCAGCTTTGATTGTGTAACGGATGGCTGAGTTAGTTGGAGCACAAAAGTTCCTAGTTCCACAGGCATCTTTTGGGCGGCAAGCTTTGGCAGGTCGTCAGCAATCTCATTCTAGGCACGAGGAACGTGCTTTGCTTGCAGACCGTCAAAGTGCTCCTCCAACTTTCTCACTTCATCGACATATGCCTCCATCAAAGGGCTTTGGTAATCCTTGTTGACCTGCCTCACCACAAGCTGCGAGTCACCTCTGAAAATCAGTTTCCGGATATCGAGGTCGATTGCAATGCGCAGACCGGCAAGCAAACCATCATACTCAGCAGTGTTGTTGGTGGCCAGCTCCCTGGGGAAGTGCATCTCGACCACATACTTGAGGTGCTCTCCGGTGGGTGCGATAAGCAGCACACCAGCACCGGCGCCTTTCAGCGTGAAAGCACCATCAAAGTACATGACCCAATCGTCAACTGTTTCCTTGCCGGGGAGAGAGGTCTCTGGTTTTTCTTCATCTGGCGTTGGAGTCCATTCAGCAATGAATTCCACCAAGGCTCTACTCTGGATCGTCGAGGTGCTCTCAAATTTCAGATCAAAACTTGATAACTCCAGTGCCCGCTCCACAATCCTTCTGGTTGCCTCTGGATTTCTCAAGATGCGTTGCAATGGAAAGCGAGTGACAACGGTGACTGGGTGTGCTTGAAAATAATGGCGCAGCTTCCTTGAGCCCATGAGAAGGCCAAAAAGAAACTTTTGCGCACTGGAGTACCTTGACCTAGCCCCTTGCAGGAGGGAGCTGACAAAGTAGACTGGGCGCTGCACCATGTTCTTCTTCCCAACTTGCTGATCTGGCTGGCTGGCTTGCATAATCTCTGTCTTGTCCGCACCTGACCTTGCCGAAGAAGACTCCGGCTCGTTGAGTCGTGGCTCTGCGGTTGCTAACTCTTCCTCATCGGCTTCTCTTTCAGCCAGAAGTGCAGCACTAACCACTTGATTCGTTGCAGTTAAATATAGCAGCAACGTCTCTAGCGGCCTAGGCGTGACTAGGACTGGCGGAGAGGACAGGTACTCCTTCAAATCTTGGAGTGCGACCTCCGCTTCCGGAGTCTAGTTTACTATACCTGCCTTTTTCAATATTCTGAAAAACGGTAAGGCGCACTCTGCTGATTTGGAGATGAACCTGCTGAGGGCGGCAACGCAGCCGGCAAGGCGCCTGACATCCTTGACGCATCTCGGTGCTTCCATCTGCTCAATTGCTCTGATCTTGTCGGGGTTGGCTTCAATCCTGTAACACCCCTAAGTAATGAGCTACAGTGACCCTCTTGATTAGGCTAAATCATTTTGGTTTGCAATGCTTGATCACAGTGGAATCATATCTCATTTCAAATTCCTTCACTGAATTCAAATTTAATTTGTAAGTGAAATTTGAAGTTGCACAAAAGTTGCTACAAAATAGTTCATTATTTAGCAAATATTCCATAACAATTATTTGTTCAGGAAAACAAGATCACCTATTTGCTAAAATGGGCTATAGCAATTAAAATAGTGCCAAATCAGCATTTTAAGTGCTTTTCCAATTATGAAACATTCAAACAAATTCAAATGCCTCCCAAACTTTTTGTGGCAGTGCTCAATATTTCCTAGTATTTGTTTTGACCAGCTCCACATTTTTGCAAAGTCATTTGGTGGCTTATTTAAATGCAAATGGTGCCTGTTTTAAATAAACAGAAAAAGAAAGGGGAAAAAGGCCGAGGCTTACTCTGCATGTGGGCTCTAGTCCACAGTGCCAGGCCCAGCCCAGCTCTCCCTGTCTTCTCCCTCCTCCCGCCTCTCTCCTGGCGTGTCGGCGCCGCGTGCGTCCGAGCCGCCGATGGCCACGCGCCGGCCATCCAAGCCTCCCCGGTGAGGATAAGATCGTCCCCGACGCCCTAGGGTTCGCCCGCGTCCACTTCCCCCCTCGCAGCTGCCCCCTCTCGCCCCAGATCCGCCGCGTCGAGCACACCCGAGCGCCGTCGTCGCCATGGCCACATCCTAGCGCGGCCACCGAGCTCCTCCCGCCGCCTCTCCGAGTCCAGACGCACCGCCGACGACCGCTACATCCTCCCCTGCCTCTCATTCGAGCCGGGGATCACTGCACCGAGCCCCTTGATGCCATCTTGCTCCTCAGGCACCATCGTCTTCGCCATCGATTCGCCGCCGTCGAACCTTCCCCGAGCCCATTTTGCACCCCTATCGGCTCACGGTGAGCATGCAGATCTTTCCCCTCTCTTCCCGCCGTCCGACGCGCTCGGTAGATAGCTCTCCCGTCGTGGCCGTACACATCGCCGTAGTTGGACTCACCGCCGTGGCCACTGCCGCTGTCACGCGCGCCCGAGCACCGCATCGTGCTCCTGGGGTTCCCAGGAGCCCAACGCACACGCATTTCCCCGAGCTCGCTAGCGCCGTTTACACTCACACCCGTACTCCGGCGACCGCCGCGGAGCTCGCCGCTGTCGCTGTGGGTCGTCTCTAGCCACTCCACCGCCACGGTTCGACGCGGTTTCGTCCGCCCGATCGAGCGAGCCCAACCGCGCGTCAAATGGACCACTGTAGGAGAAACCCGACCACGTCCCGTGCGCGCCACCGCGCGATTTGGTCGCCAGCGGCGAGACGCCGGCCACCGCTGACATGAACGCCTCTGGGCCCCACACTGGGTCAATGCCAGTGGGTCCCAGGGGCCCCGTTGACCGAGTTGACTTAGTCAACTGTGCTGACTGGGCAGCCCCAGTCACTGACAGGTGGACCCCACACACTTAATTAATCTGGTATTAGATTTAACTTAATCTGGTAATTAGTTTAGTCACTGACATAGGGGCCCCACCCTCTAATTAATTCAATTTAATTAAATTAAACTCGGATTAGCCCCTGTGACACTGACAGGTGGGGCCATCCACTATTCCAGTGGATAAGGCTGACCCAGTCAGCCTGCTGACTGGGCAGCTGGCCCACATGTCAGCCTCTGCTGACTGGGAGTTGACCCAGTCAACTGGGCCCTCTGGTCAGCCTCTTTGCTGGTCAGCTGGGTACAATTCTCGGTACCCCTAGCATTTTACTGTTCTGGATAATTCGAATTTGATATTTAAAATAATTCCAGAAAATCCAGAAAATGATTAAAACTTTGAAAAATCATATAAAATAATCTGTAACTCGGATGAAAATAATTTATATATGAAAAATGATCAGAAAAATAAGACGAATCCGATTATTCCATCCACATACCTGTCACATGCCTCTAACTCTGCAAACATGGAACCTTCCCCTCCGGTTCATCTATTTGACAGATGCCTAAAACCGGGAAAATATTCCCAGATATTTTCCCGCTCCGTCTGTAACGTGTAGCACTGCATTAGGTCACCCCAGCACCGCATATTGCCATGTCTTTCATTGTGTTGCATTTGTTTGCTTTATATTTATTGTTTCTTCCCCCTCTTCTCTCCGGTAGACCCCGAGACTGACGCTGCCCCCGAGTACGACTACGTCGTCGACGACCCATCCTTTTGAGCAGAGCTTTCAGGCAAGCAAAAACCCCCTTGATCATTTCAATATCGCCCAATTCTTTCTCTTCCCTACTTGCATTAAAATTTGCTACTGTTGTCCGATATCTCCTACTCTGATGCATAGCCTGTTTTTGTAACTGCTGTTGATACCTTACTTGCTATCCTAAATGCTTAGTATAGGTTGGTTAGTGATCCATCAATGGCCCCAGACCCTTGTCCGTGTTGCCATGCTTTGCTTTCGGATGCTCGATCAGTGCGATCGACGTGCAGAGACCGACACATCACCGCACACCCCTTTAGTTGTATGACTCTGGAGAGCTACTATCGAGTGCTGAGGGTGATACCTCCTACCTCACTCCAGATAATATCTCTGTAGCATAGCTAGTCGGTTGTGGGTTACCGAGGGTGATTCCTCTTTCACCACCTCCGATGATGCCTCTGACGTGCAACCCCTCAAGTGTGAACCCATCGAGGGTGATTCCTCCAAGTTCACCTTGACGGATACATCGAGTGGGAGTCCATCGAGGGTGATTCCTCGGACTTCCCCCTTGATGATAAACACACACTGTTACCTTTAACTGTTGCCCCTTTTAACTGTTATTGCAAGACTGAAGGGACAGGCGGTACCACCCTAGTAGAGGTGGACCTGAGTTCCCGACAGTCTCTTGTGAAGTCGGGTTGACCTGGAGGGTACCCGCGAGATAATTACACGGCACGGCCGGGCAGGCAGACCGCCCTAGAGAGGGATGGGCCTGGCCCTTGCCGTAAGTCCGCGAGACGGGGCGACAGGATCACTGATCGTCACCGCGAGCTCCCAACACACTAATGGGTTTGGATATGTGATCTGAGTAGGCCTCTGGCCTTTTCGCACTAACCACCACGCGAGAATAGTATGGGCACTCGGCGTCGTATGTTTCAGCCGAAGCTCTTCAGACATCAGCAACTGAGCGGCGCGCGCCCGGGTGGACTGTGACAGCCTGCGTGTGTATACATGGGCTAGGTCTGGTCCCGGCCGCCCACGCAACGCGCAAGGGTGCAAAGGGCGATGGGCCCAAGACCCCTGAGCGCTTAGGATTTAGACCGGCGTGCTGGCCTCTCTGTAGAGCCTAGGTAGGGCTACGACATGTCAATCAGTCAAGGCCGGGCATGGACCGAGTAAGTGTGTCCGGCCAGAGTTAATCGAGCGTGTTGGGTAAGTTGGTGCACCCCTGTAGGGAAGTATATCTATTCGAATAGCCGTGTCCACGGTAACGGACGCTCAGAGAGTATCCCGATCTACTACAACTAGAACTGTATACTTGTGATGCTTATTAATATGTTGGCTCCTGGATTGCTTTCTCGCAGGGAGTCGAGGAAGGATCTCTGGGCGTTGCTGCTACTTACTTATTACTTTATGATATGCTAATCTGCACTCTTCTAATGCTGCAAGATGCTAGTCTTCGATAGGCTAGGCCTTTCCCCTCTATTCTGGCATTTCTGCAGTATAGTCCACAGATACTAACCCTTCATTTGATACCGAGGCATAAATAGAATAGTTCTGATGTAAGTCTTGCGAGTACTTTGGATGAGTACTCACGGTTGCTGTGCTACCCCTTTTTCCCCCTACCCGATTGCTGCGACCAGATGACGGAGCCCCGGAGCCAGCTGATCCCATCGACGACTACTACAACCACGACGGAGCCTACTACTACGTGGAGACCGCTGACCTGCGCCTTTTCGATCTAGTTGTTGTTGTTTTTCTCAGCCTTCTTAAGGCAACCTTGTCTAATTGTGTCTGTACTCAGATACTGATGCTTTCGCTGACTCTTGTGTAATCGAGCTTATGTATTCAAGCCCTCATGGCCCCTGGCTTGTAATATAAAGCTTGTATTATTTTATTTTGTGTCTAGAATTGTGTTGTGATATCTTCCCGTGAGTCTCTGGGCTTGATCGTGCGCATTGCGTGTATGATTAGTGCACGGTCAAGTCGGGGGCGTCACAAGTTGGTATCAGAGCCGACTGCCTGTAGGAAGCCCCTTTCCAACTCCTTGGCCGAAGTTGAGTCTAGCCTTTAAAAACTGTTTTACTAACATGGCTGTGTGGCTTACAGGCCCACGTCACCAAGGGATGGGATTAGGATCTTTTATTCCTCTTCTTTACTCTTGGACTCTGATCTCTCTTCTATTCGGGTTAAAGATTTTACTAACTCTAATATTAGGTTCTCGTGATCACTTCACTCCGGAGGGCTGGAATATTGGCAACCATTCTTTTCAATGTTACCATATGCTTCTCACACTCTCTTTTGATATCATGCACTCACTTGTTTTAGATGCGTCCCGTAAGATAGCTCATGCGCCAGACTATGGCTGTTGATGCGACTGGGTTCCCTGCTATTCTGGTCGACCCCTTGACCAGGCTGGGATATCACTGGTACCCTGAGTACACTGTTTACGAGGACTACCGCGAGTTCAACCAGGAGCAGTATCGCGCTATACGTGGTTCGAATCTTTGATCGGCAGGATAACTCCGTCACTGAGAGGCACACCTTTCATGGTATTGGAGTGACTGTTGACATGGCAGTCCATGATGCTGCCTATGCTACTATTGCCCATCTCTGTGGAGAGCACCCTCACTTGGATGAGTCTGGGTTCCGCTACATCCCGTATGCCCCCGCTGGGGATGAGAGTGGATACTACACTGCTGTCTGTACCCCTTACATGCGACGTCGTTATGACCCGCAGGTTTTGGTCCAGTACACTGAGACTCTGGATCGCACTGTCCGAGCTCTTACTGTCGAGTTGTACGCCACTCGTGCTCATCTTTCCGATGCTCTGACACAGTTGCTGCCAGCGGTCTGTGAAGGGATTCATCCTGAGTACATCCTTTACCCGTGCAGGACAGAGATGCCACCAGGTCTTGAGTGGCCTGCCGTTGGAGGTCATACTCCTCCACGTGGTCCTCTTCTTCCAGTTCGGGACCAGGATCTGCACACCGGAGTACCTTGACCTAGCCCCTTGCAGGAGGGAGCTGACAAAGTAGACTGGGCGTTGCACTATCTTCTTCTTCCCAACTTGCTGATCTGGCTGGCTGGCTTGCATAATCTCTGTCTTGTCCGCACCCGACCTTGCCGAAGAAGACTCCGGCTCGTTGAGTCGTGGCTCTGCGGTTGCTAACTCTTCCTCATCGTCTTCTCTTTCAGCCACAAGTGCAGCACTAACCACTTGATTCGTTGCAGTTAAATATAGCAGCAACGTCTCTAGCAGCCTAGGCGCGACTAGGACTGGCGGAGAGGACAGGTACTCCTTCAAATCTTGGAGTGCGGCCTCCGCTTCCGGAGTCCATTTACTGGACCTGCCTTTTTCAATATTCTGAAAAATGGTAAGGCGCACTCTGCTGATTTGGAGATGAACCTGCTGAGGGCGGCAACATAGCTGGCAAGGCGCCTGACATCCTTGACGCGTCTCGGTGCTTCCATCTGCTCAATTGCTCTGATCTTGTAGGGGTTGGCTTCAATCCTGTAACACCCCTAAGTAATGAGCTACAGTGACCCTCTTGATTAGGCTAAATCATTTTGGTTTGCAATGCTTGATCACAGTGGAATCATATCTCATTTCAAATTCCTTCACTGAATTCAAATTTAATTTGTAAGTGAAATTTGAAGTTGCACAAAAGTTGCTACAAAATAGTTCATTATTTAGCAAATATTCCATAACAATTATTTGTTCAGGAAAACAACATCACCTATTTGCTAAAATGGGCTATAGCAATGCATAAATAGAATAGTTCTGATGTAAGTCTTGCGAGTACTTTGGATGAGTACTCACGGTTGCTTTGCTACCCCTTTTTCCCCCTACCCGATTGCTGCGACCAGATGATGGAGCCCCGGAGCCAGCTGATCCCGTCGATGACTACTACGACCACGACGGAGCCTACTACTATGTGGAGACCGCTGACCAGGAGTAGTTCGGAGGCTCCCAGGCAGGAGGCCTGCGCCTTTTCGATCTAGTTGTTGTTGTTTTGCTCAGCCTTATTAAGGCAACCTTGTCTAATTGTGTCTATACTCCGATACTGATGCTTTTGCTGACTCTTGTGTAATCGAGCTTATGTATTTGAGCCCTCGAGGCCCCTGGCTTGTAATATAAAGCTTGTATTATTTTATTTTGTGTCTAGAGTTGTGTTTTGATATCTTCCCGTGAGTCTCTGGGCTTGATCGTGCGCATTGCGTGTATGATTAGTGCACGGTCAAGTCGGGGGCGTCACAAATCGCCCTCTGAGACACAAAGAAACCAAGAAGCTTGCCAGATGGAACACCGAACACACACTTCTCGGGGTTGAGCTTCAAGTTAAGCTTGCGCAAGTTGGCAAAAGTTTCCTCGAGATCCTGGATCAATGTTGACTTGTTTCTAGTTTTGACCACAATGTAATCCATATAAGCCACCACATTTCTTTGTAGTTGTGGCTCAAAGCCAATCTGGACCGCTCTGGCAAAGGTCGCTCTGGCACTCTTCAGTCCGAAAGGCATACGCAAAAAGCAGTATGTGCCACAAGGAGTGATGAATGCGGTCTTCTCCTCGTCTTCCTTGGCCATAAAAATCTGATGATAACTAGAATAGGCGTCAAGGAAAGAGAGTAGGTCACAGCCGGCAGTGGAGTCTACAATCTGGTAAATGCACGGCAAAGGGAAAGGGTCCTTGGGACAGGCTTTATTTATATCGGTGAAGTCGATACAAAGCCTCCACTTCCCGTTCGCCTTGCGCACCACCACCGATGAAGTCGATATAGAGAAGTGCCACTCGTCCCACCTTCTTTTGGAGAGACTCACTTGGTCGCTAGCGCAGACGCCTTGGCTCTCTTGCTCTTGCCGGTAGAGCTCTCTGGTACGTCCTCGACAGACATGTTGCACTCTGAAGTGCGCTTCCCGGAGTCCTTCCCAGAGGTCTTGCCGGTCTTCTTCTTCTTTCCTTCCCCGAGAGCTTTAACGGCAGGGGCAGGCGCATCGATGGCAGATGCTGCCGCTGCCTCTTGATAGATCTTGTCAACACAGATGATTGCGTCATTGTGGTTTGACTTGATGGTGAGGACCCCCATCGGCCCTGGTATCTTGATGACATTGTACGCATAGTGCGACGCGGCCATAAACTTTGCCAGGGCTCGGCGGCCCAGAATCCCATTGTATGGCAGCGGCATCTCGATGACGTCGATGGTAACCTTCTCTGTCCGATGGTTGAGCTCGCTGCGGAACGTGACCGGTAATGTGATTTGGCCCTTCGGCTTGTTCCTCCCCGGACTGACCCCTTGGAAACTGCATGTCTCCTCGAGATCTTTGTCGGGGATTTGCAGCCTCTTGATCACATCTGGGGAGATCAAGTTCAAGCCTGCCCCACCGTCAACCAGCATCTTCGTCATCTTGAGGCTGCGAATTGTTGGTGAGACCAACAATGGCAAACACCTGACCGTAGTGGTGCGATCAGGGTGATCCTCGGCGTCAAAGACGATGGGCGACTGCGACCACTTGAGTGGCTTCTGTGCCTCTATCACCGGTTCCGCTGCATTGACTTCACGGATCCACTGCTTTAGTTGCCGGTGCGAGGAGTGCAAAGATGCACCTCCGTCAACACACATGGCATCCACTGCATTTTGGAATTCCTTGCCAGACCCGCTTCCGTCCTCATCGCTATCATCCTCTTCTTGCTGGCCCTGAGCAGCCTTCTCTTTTGGCTGCTTAGCCTTGCCGCGGCGGCCTCCGCGACCACCATGGTCTTGCTTGCCGGACCCACCAGCGCCATCTTGGGCCTTCTCCTTGTCTCGCTTCTCGTAGTCTTGCTTCTGCTTTTCGGCAAGTTGCTCTACTTGCTGGCATTGTTGGAGATCATGGCCCTTGGTGCGGTGGATCTTGCAGTACGGCCCGCCAGTCTTGCCGCCCTTCTCGCCTGCCACAGCTTCCCGGCAAGCATCGCACCCGGTAACCTCCTTGCCGGGGATGTCTGCCTTTGGCTTCTTAGTGGCATTGGTGTCGCCGGAGCTCTCGATGGCCAGTACAGTCTTGTTCTTGCGTTGTCTATTGCGCTTCCTGTTTTTCTTCTGTGGGGTTGATGCATCGCCATCCTCGGAATCGACATCTGCACCCGCATCTTCTCCGGGGAGTCACCTCCCTTCCTCAGCACGTGCACACCTATCTGCCAAGGCGTACAGATCATTGATGGTCTTGACCTGCTCGACATTCATCTCTAACTGCATCCTGCGGTTGCGCACATTCGTGTGGAACGCGGCAACAGCAGCTGCGGGATGGATGTCGGGGATGTTGTGGTGCACACGGCTAAACCGTTGTATGTACTTGCGGAGGTTCTCTCCATCCCTTTGGGGGATCACCTGCAAATCGCTGGGCTGACCCGGGAGCTTGTGGCCACCCTGGTAAGCGCCAACGAAATGATGGCATAGATCCACCCAAGAAGAGATGGAGCCCTCAGGCAGTTTCATCAACCATGACCAGATGTTGGGCCGAAGCGCCAACGGGAAGTAGTTGGCAAGCACTTTCTCGTCCCGTCCCCCAGCAGCCTCCACCGCGATGGTGTAGATGCCAAGGAACTCGGCTGGGTTGAGCGTGCCGTCATACTTGTCAGGCAGCTCTGGCTTGAAGGCTCGGGTGGACGGCCAGCGAACTTGCCACAGCTGACGAGTAAACACTGGGCACCCCACATTGTAGGGAAAGTACCCAGCGGCTACTGGAGCGAGCACGTTCACCGCCGGCCTGGCACGGTCATCAGATTGACGACGTGCTTCTCGGTGCTTCTCGATCTTCATGCGGGCATCTTCGTCGCACCGCTCGCAGTGCACTTGGCACTGATCTTGGCGGCACCGCGGATCTGACGAAGCCATGGCCAACACGTCATGATCGTCTGACCGGCGGGCTGGCCGCTGTGACGGTGGGGGGTGGCGAGGCGACTGCACCGTCTGCGTGGCGTCTTCGGCAAGGTAGCCGGAGGGTCCTGCCGACATGGTGGGTGGTCGCCACGAGGGCCCCACGTCTTGTGTCTTGCCGGTGTCGGCAAAACTAATGAGGCTCTGAATGGTGGCTCTCCATTCGTCCATCTTGTCTGGGCTTGGCGGGAAGTTCAAAAGTATTTGGACCCGCGCCATGGACGCAGCCTCCATGGTCGGCATGGCTGGGAGCACAGAACGAGGCGTCGCTCGACTCCTGGCGGAGCCAGAAGGAGCTTCGTTACGTCCGTGCCGCCGCGGCTCATGCTCACCAATAGGCGGCCGTGCTGGTGGTGGCGGCGCTCCGTGAGAAATCGGAAGTTGCTGCACGGGGATCCCGCCTTGCGGTCGTCTGGAACCGCCAGCAACGTGGGGGAGCGTGTCATGCCCATCTTGCGACGGTCGTGGCGTACCCCTCCCCGCGCCGTTGTTGGACATCGCCGCTACGTTCTGAGACGTTGTGGTGGCTGGGTTCTGGGTGGCAGTAGTATGAATTATATTACTATGATGACTGCGCTCACCAGAATGTCTTGGAAGTTGACCGGTTGCGACATTGCAGGTCATGTGGCTAGGCTCAGCATCGTGGCGGGGGTGCTGGGCACCCGCACCACTCGCGCCTCCTGTGCTGCCTGTCCCAACCGTAGCGCCCGCGCCGGCTGCGCCGGCTGCGCCGCCTACGGCCGCCCGGGAAGGTGGCTTGGACGTGGTAGGAGCCTTCGTGGCTCCACTATTTTTCTTCGGCGCCATCGATGAAGATGATGAAGTTGGTACTCACACTACCAAAGAACTGATTTGTGACACACACAGCCCCTGCCTGGCATGCCAAAGATGTCGTGGGAAACGACTATCTATGGGACCAAACGGGTCCCTTTGCGATTCGGCTCAGGGGACATGCATGGGACAAAGAGCAGGTTTTTAGTAAGTGCAAGAACACACGGGGGATTTATCCAGGTTCGGGTCGCTATGAGCGTAAAACCTACCCCTGCTCTGTGGTTGATCGAATATGAACTCTTGTTACAGGGAGCTCCGTTTTCCGGCAAGGTGCTCAGGAAAATGCAGCTACGGCGTGTAATTGAACTGGGTGTCGACCAATCTACATGTAGCCGTGGGCCTCCTTTTATAGGCCAAGGGGTTACCACAATGGCTAATACGGTCATTACAGAGTGTGAACAGTGACTTGCACCATCGTCACGTCTATCTTTCAACGGGGTTAGACAAACGCATTTAATGCACCATGAGGTGCTACGTCGGGGAGGCGAGGCTTTGGGCAAAAGATCTATACCACCGGTCCTGGCGCCCTTTTGTAATCCCGACACGTCCCAGGGACGGGTGTCATTAAACTTAATCTTGGCGCGGCATGCCGACACGTGCCTCGGCCGGCCATGTTGACTGCATGCCCGCTCAACACCTAGCCCACGAGCCTATCTGGTCGATGGTGAGGTGGAGTAGTACCGGGACAGAACAAACCTGCTGGCATGAAGCTTGCCGTGCCTTGCTTGCCGGCAAGGGAGCTTACCGGTAACCATAACCTTGGTCTTCACCTTGCCGGGGCGAAGCTCCCCGGCAAGAACAGCGTCGATCTCCAGTACTAGAATAGTACTTCTCGATGACCTGCCTTGAGGTCTTCTTCACGGTCTTGATGTTGTGTCTTGGGTCGTAGTTGTCCCCTGTCAAGCCCTTGCCAGAAGGGAGGCTACGACTACCTGTGCACAAGTCTGGGTACGAGGGCACCCATGTCTTAGTACATCGACAGTTAGATTTATCTTAATTCTTCTTTTGTAGTTGTGGATGCTTGCGAGAGGGGTAATCATAAGTGGGAGGCTTGTTCAAGTAAGAACAGCACCCAAGCACCGGTCCACCCACATATCAAATTATCAAAGTAGCGAACGCGAATCAAACAAACATGATGAAAGTGACTAGATGAAATTCCCATGTGTCCTCGAGAACGCTTTGCTTATTATACGAGTTCGTTCCGGCTTGTCCTTTGCTATAAAAAGGATTGGGCCACCTTGCTGCACTTTTGTTACACTTGTTACTTGTTACTTGTTACGAATTATCTTGCTATCAAACTACTCGTTACTGCTAATTTCAGTGCTTGCAGAGAATACCTTGCTAAAAACCGCTTATCATTTCCTTCTGCTCCTCATTGGGTTCGACACTCTTACTTATCGAAAGCACTACGATTAATCCCCTATACTTGTGGGTCATCAAGTAACCAACATGCATTTGCGGGAAAGAGCGTCCACCACAACATTTTCCTTACCTTTGTTGTACTTGATAACATAAGGAAAAGACTCAATGAACTCACCCCATTTGACATGAAGCTTATTCAACTTTGTTTGACCCTTAAGGTATTTAAACGTTTCATGATCCGTATGGATGACAAATTCATGAGGGCGAAGGTAGTGTTCCCACACATGCAAGACTCTCACTAAAGCATATAACTCTTTGTCATAGATGGGGTAGTTAAGTTGCGCGCTGAAGAGTTTCTCGCTAAAATATGCAATTGGTAGCTTCTCTTGCATTAACACGCCACCTATGCCATTACCACTAGCATCACAATGCACTTCAAAAGTTTTATCAAAGTTGGGTAATGCAAGCAATGGAGCATGTGTAAGAAAGTTCTTAAGCTCATGAAATGCGGTATCTTGGGAAGGACCCCAAACAAAAGGCGTATTCTTCTTACTCAATGCGTGCAATGGTGATGCAATAGTGCTAAAATCCTTCACAGAGCGACGATAAAATCCGGCTAAGCCAAGGAAACTACGCACTTGAAGCAAATTGGTTGGTTGTGGCCAAGTTTTAATAGCATCAATTTTAGCTTCATCAACTTGAACACCCTTAGAGGAGACTACAAAGCCCAAGAAAACAAGCTTGTCAGCACCAAAAGTGCATTTTTCCATGTTAGCATAAAGTCGCTCGTTTCTAAGAACTTGCAACACGTCCCTACGATGTATGACATGATCCTCAAGAGATTGGCTAAACACAAGAATGTCATCAAAGTAGACCACAACACAAATGCCAATGTATTTGCGAAGAACATAATGCATCACACGCATAAAAGTGCTAGGTTCTTGAGATAAGCCCATAGGCATGACCAACCATTCATATAAGCCAAATTTGGTTTTGAAAGCCGTTTTCCATTCATCACCCTCTTGCATGCGAATTTGATAGTAGCCACTTTTAAGATCAATTTTAGAGAAAAATGGTGGCTCCACTAAGTTCATCAAGCATGTCATCAAGGCGTGGAATGGGATGGCGGTATCTAATGGTGATAGCATTAATGGGACGACAATCGGAACACATGCGATAAGTACCATCTTTCTTAGGCACAAGGATAACCGGAATGGCACATGGACTCAAGCTCTCGCGTACGTACCCGTTCTCCATGAGATGTTGCACTTGCCTTTGGATCTCCTTGGTCTCATCGGGGTTGACGCGGTAAGGTGCCTTGTTCGGTAAATGTGCGCCGGGGATGAGGTCGATGTGGTGTTCGATTCCGCGAAGTGGAGGAAGTCCGGGAGGTAGCTCATCGGGAAAAACGTCTGTGAATTCCTGCAATAGGTGAGAAAATACCAAAGGTAGATGTTGTGAAGTATTAGTCCACACCGCTTCATCTTTGCACACAAGCACAAAGTGAAGAACACTTGATGGGATCTCACACACACCCCTCATGTCTCTTTTTGTGGCTAAAAGCACTAAACCTTTCTTGTCGCTCATCGTGGATTCGCTCATTTTTGGCTTATGGCGCTCACTCTCTTTTTGGTGGTTCACTCGCTCACTAGTCTCTCCACGATGGGTTGAAGCTTGCTTGTCGGCGATGACTTGACTTGGCGACATGGGCCAAAGCACGAATTCCTTGCCCTTCATCTTGAAGCTTTAGTGATTGGTCCGTTCATTATGGATGACTCCGCGCTCGAATTGCCAAGGTCTTCCAAGGAGGAGATGGCACACGAACATGGGAACCACATCACACTCCAAGGTGTCTTCGTATGCACCAATCTTGAAGGACACTTGAACGGTGTGCTCCACTTGAATGGTGCCAGAGTCGCTTAACCATTGGACCTTGTAGGGGCGAGGGTGTTTCTTCTTGAGCAATTATAGCTTGGAACATAGCTCTTCACTTGCCAAATTGTGGCAACTTCCGCCGTCGATGATGACCTTGACGGAATGTCCTTGAATACCCGCTTTGGTATGGAAGATGTGGCAACGTTGGTCCTCATCTTGTTATTGTTGAAGTGTCAAGATCTTGGAGACAACAAGAGCGGGGCTCGAATCATTGTCACAAAAGACTTGATCGTCTTCATCTTCATTCACTTGTCGGTGCATGGCCATGTGCTCAAGGGCTTCCATTTCTTCTTCGCTTATGGAGTCATAGGTGCCGTCATCATTGGGATCATGGTGCGCCGTTTGGGCACTCAAATGACTTGTGGCCTCGACCTTTGCAAGTAAAGCATTTGATGTCACTTGTATTGGTGGCATCCGTAGGAGGTGTCGATAATGAAGTTCTTGGCTTGGATGTACTTGAAGAAAGACGACTCGAAGATGTCATAGGTTGCTTGGAGCTTGACTTGCTGCCGGTACTTGGTGTAGCTCGAGTCGTAGTAGGAGGTGTCATAGTCATTGAAGCTTGAGTGTATGAACCATAGGTCTTGGAAGAGTACTTGGAGTACTTGTAGTCCTCTTGCACTTGTCGCACCACTTTGGTGGCTTAGTGCACTAGCTCGAGGAGGTTGGAGTAAGGTTGCAAGTTCGCAATTTTCTTGATTGGATGGTTGAGACCATTCAAGAAATGCGCCATAGTTTGTTCATCATCTTCCTTGACGTTGGCTCGTATCATGGCAATCTCCACTTCTTGAAGCGGTCACGACTATAGTGTGTAGGCACAAAATGAGCTCTCATGACATCCTTCATTTGAGTCCAAGTTGTGATAGGTGGTTCGCATTTCTCTTGACGTCGTTCGATCAATTGCTCCCATGAAATGAGAACATAGTCTTGGAACTCTACGATGCCATGGCTACCTTCTCTTCCTCGTCATATTGGTGAAGACGGAATATCTTGTCCACCTTTATGGCCCATGAGAGGTAGTCTTCGGGATCGGTGCTTCCGGAGAACTTCGGCATGTTGAACATGATCTTGCCGTAGTGTTGTTCGTCATGATGCCGGTGTTGTCGTCGTTCTTGTCTTGGAGGTGGGTCTTTATCCTCGTTCTCTTCTTGCTCTACGCGGTTGGCTTGACGTTGGGGATGAGGTATTCTTGCCTGGTTCCTCCTTTCTTGATTCTCCTCAAGGTGTGCGGCTTCTTCTTGGTGACGTGCCTCTTCTTCTTCACGCACACGATGGTTGTGTTCGTCGAGGGCACGAGTGGCTTCTCGAAGGGCACGTTGAGCTTCGAGCGCTTGTTCCTCACGACGTTGTTGCTCTTGCCAAAGTGGATCTCCGTCTTGGGTGTCTTGTCGTTGACGTCGTGGAACTTGCTCTTGGTGCATGGCATCTTGAACTTGATGACGTTGTCGTTCTCGCCGTCGAAGGCCGTCTTGCAAACCATTGCCATGTAATGGATTTTGTGAAGCTTGATGGTCTTGTCGAGGATGAGGATGAGATCGTGGAAGACTTGCATCCGATGAGGAATCTGAAGAATGGTGGCGTGACTGGGTTCTCCTTGTTGAAGACGAAGTTGAGGAAGCACGGTCAATCATCATGGCACGAAATTCTTCCATTTGTGTAGTAAGCTTGGCATCGAGGTAGTCTCTTGTTCGTGTTTCAGAGTGACGCAAGTCGGTGGCGAGTTGCGGAATGCGGTCACCCAAAGCTTCATTCTCTTGATGCAAGGCACATTTTACCCCAAAGAGATGGCTCTTGGATACGTAGTCGTTCGGTGCGTCATGCTCGTCGAAGAGAGGATTTGAAGATGTGCTCGGCCTATCCATCATGATCAAGTAGTGGTGAGTAGGAAATGAGAGAGCAAAACCAAAGTTACCTTTTCCGAAGATTGATGATGTATCGAGTATCACGCAATGTATTGCTATGATAGTAGAATTGGTACCGGGTTTGTTTCTCACACCTACACAAGTAAAGCTTATGGAGTAGCTTGGTTAGGATGGTGGCACAAAATAGTTGCAATTGCTAGCAAGATATCAATAATGTTGAAAAAGATTCACAAGTTCGCAAGTGAAACAAGTAGACCAATAGCAATGAGTGGCACACGGAAACACACGCACGGATAGATAAATGAGGTCGTGCAACCAAGGAATGAGCTCAAAATGTGGAACCCACAGAAAACGCTTGTGTTGCATAACACTAGAGAGACGCTAGCACGATTGCTCAATAGGCGGATACGACACTTGTGCACAACCTATAAGAGACAAAACTGTCAGAAGCGGGGCTCCGGGGACCCTGGTTCGAACTCTGGGGGCCTGCTCGCTACCTATCGACTGGACAGTGACCATGGCGAGGCTACGGCGAGCGGAGCACGACGAGAGCGCACACAAACGCAAAGCACGGCAGGGACACAAGCAACTACCCAGGTTCGGGCCACCGAGCGGTGTAAAACCCTACTCCTGCTTGGTTGGGATTGCTGTGGTGGAAGTGCTACTCTGTACAAGGTAGAAGAAGGTGGAATTGGTCGACCCCTTCTAAGGTGGCAGCACTGCCCCTTTTATAGCTGCCTTGCTCCTCTTCCCCCGAAAATATTGGCGGGAAGGGTTGCCACACAACGGCAGTTCAAAGGGGGACAGGCGCCCAGTCTTATCCTGACAAAAGTGGTCTTCGTCTGCAAAGAAACCATCCATGACGCGCTGGTGGGCTCGGCGATGACATCTGCCCTCGTGCGCCTCATCATCGGAGTCTTCATACACCAAAGTGGTAAGCTTTGGGACTTGCTTTGGGGGAGGCAGCTGCGGCTACTCCTTTATCACCAAAGAGGAAACTTCCACCGACCGCGCCTGCTGGCATGGCCCCTGTCGCTGTCGTCTTGTGCAGGCGCGTCACCCATGTGGTGGGCATGCAGCCGCTCGACCGGCGTCACGCGGCTCCCCCGCGCGGAGGGCCTCACGGGAAGCCGACTCGCGAGGAGGCCTCGCGAGGCTGCCTGCCACGGAAGGTTGTCTTCGGTAGTGCCTCCCCTTGTGGAGAGGGCCCTCATGAGGCTGGAGCCTCGCGAGGCGTCTTGCTTCCCGGCGCCCACGGCTAGGCCGCCTCTTGAGCTTATCACCAGGTGTTGCTTCCTGGGCCACAGGCAGACGGCCCGTGGCACCCTGGTTCCCACTGGGCCGACAGTAGCCCCGGGCCCGCGACGGGCACGTTTCCGCTCGTTGGGAACGAAACGGTGCGGGGCCTAAGTAGACTACCGGGCCCAGGCATGGGCGCATGGTGCACGATGGAATGTGGGACGCCCCCACTTCCCCCACTATGCCTGGGTAACCGCCCACTCTGCCATAAAACTGACCCGCGCAGGGCGCGGCATCATCATTGCCTTCCTTCTGTTCCATTCGCCTCCCTCACGCACTGCCCCTCACAGCCCTTCTCCTCTCACTCCCAAGCTTCCTTGCTTCCATGGCTCCCGCCGGCAAGAAAGGCAAGGCAACGGTTGCGGCCGCGGCTCCAGCGGACTTGGAGCCAGCCCTGCTACGATCCATCATCCTCAACGAGGAGGGGCTGGACAAGGTGCACCCCATGACCGCCTGCGACCACAATGAGTGGAAGGAGGCGAAGATCTGGCCGGCCTCGCGCGCGACCGGCGACCTGGAGGCGACGACCTTCCCCTTCTTCCTCCACTCCGTCTTTGCAGGCCTGGTACCTCCCTTCTCAGATTTCTTCCGCGCCATCTTCGCCCACTACCAGATCCACCCTCTCCACCTTCAACCCAACTCCATCCTCCTCCTCGCCATCTTTGCCTACCTCTGCGAGGGCTTCCTAGGTGTGATGCCCTCTGTGGCCCTCTTCCGCACCTTCTATAGCATTCGAGTGTCCGCGGGGAACCAGCGCTCTGGATGCATCTCGTTCTGCATGGTCGACGGGATGGCCGGTAGCATCATCCCCATGAAGATCACAAAGAAGGTAAAAGGCTACCGGGCACGCTGGATCTACATGGACGTAGGCTAGTTCAGCCCCATCCTTGTCGTCAAGTTTGATGTAGAGCTGTACGACGTAGTAGAGCTTGTCTCTCGTTGGCAAGGTGAGCACGACGCCAGCCCCCGCGCCCTGCCGGGAGAACGCGCCATCGAAGTGGATGGTCCAGCCGCCAGGGGTGTCCTTCCCAGGTAGGAGGGATTCGTCCTTGAGAGGCTCCTCTTGGTGCTCGTCCATCCATTCCGCCGTGAAATCAGCCAAGGCTGCCCCCTTGATCGTCCTTGTGGTGAGGAACTCCAGCTTGAAGGCCTGCAGCTCGATGTTCCACTCGGCGACGCGGCCAGTGGCATTGAGGCTGTGTAGGACTTGCTCCAGTGGGTAGGACGTGATCATCTTGATGGGGTGGCCTTGGAAGTAGTGGCGCAGCTTCCTGGAGGCGATGAGGAGCGCGAGGAGGAGCTTCTGCTGCATGGGGTACCGCTCGTGCGCATCCCACATCACTGTGCTGACGAAGTAGACGGCGTGCTTGACGAGACGCGTAGCCGTAGGCGTGTCGGCTTGTTCTCCAGGAGGCTCGGGAGGCGGCTTGTCAGGGGCCTCCTGAGGAGGGCCCTTGGCAGGCGCATGCGAGGCCTCGGGAGGCGCTGGTGTGGCAGGCTTCTTCTTGGCGCAAGTAGGCTCTTCTCGTTCCACCACAGGAGCCGCGCTGGCCGTCTGGGGGTGGCTGCCAAGTATAGGCACAGAGGCTCGCGGGGACGCAAAGCAACCATGATGGGAGGGCTCGTCAGATACCTCTTGAGGTCCTCGAAGGCCGCGTCAGCTTTGGGAGTCCACTTGAAGGGGCTCGATCCCTTCATGAGCTTGAAGAACGGTAGGGCTCTTTCGCCGGACTTGGAGATGAAACGCTCAAGCGCGGCCATGCACCCCGCCAGGCACTGCATGTCCTTGAGGTTCCGGGGAGGCCGCATCTGCTCAATGGCCTTGATCTTCTCGGGGTTGGCTTTGATGCCGTGGTGGGAGACTAGGAAGCCAAGCAGCTTGCCGGAAGGGACTCCGAAGACACACTTGGCGGGGTTGAGCTTGAGGTTGACCTTGCGCAGATTGGCAAAGGTTTCTTCGAGGTCCGCGATGAGGGAGCACGACTTGCAGCTCTTCACGACGATGTCGTTGACGTAGGCCTCTGCATTTCTTCCCATCTAGGGCCCAGGGTGATGCGCATCAGCCTCTGGAAGGTAGCCCCCGTGCTCTTCAGGCCGAAGGGCATGCAGATGTAGCAGTACACTCCGCAGGGGGTGATGAAGGCCGTTCTCTCTTCGTCTTCCATTGCCATCTTGATCTGGTGGTAGCCCGACAAGGCATCCAGGAAGCACAACAACTCACACCCAGCGGTGGAGTCCATGATCTGGTCGATTCGCGGCAGCAAGAAGGGATCCTTGGGGTAGGCCTTGTTGAGGCTGGTGAAGTCGACGCACATCCGCCCCTCGCCGCTGTGCTTGGGAACCACGACAGGGTTGGCGAGCCACTCGGGGTGGCGCACCTCGCGGATGACTCCAACCTCCTGCAGCTTCTGAACTTCTTGGATGATGAACTCTTGCTTCTCGGGCACTTGGTGCCGTGCCTTTTTCTTGACGGGGCGTGCGTTGAGGCACACCGCTAAGTGGTGGTCGATCACCTCCCTCGGCACACCAGACAAATCCGATGCTGTCCATGCAAACACATCGGCATTTGCCGGGAGGAAGGCGACGAGCACGCCTTCCTATTTGGGAGAGAGAGCATTGCCGATGGTGAAGGCAGGCCCGGAGCCGCTGCCGTCCACTGACACTTTCTTTGTCTCGACGCGCGCCTGAGAGAACAGCTGCTTATTCTTCGCGGGTGCGGGCTCAGCAGGCTCGACGTCGTCCTCATCGGTGGGGTGAGTGGTGGCGGCAGCCTTGTAGGCACGCTCGAGGGAGCGAACTGCATCCTTCTCGTCGCAGCGGACAGTGATGGTGTCGCTACAGCCCAGCATCTTTAGGACGTTGTAGGCATGGTGGGTCACCGCCATGAACTTGGTGAGTGCAGGGTAGCCCAAGATGGCGTTGTAGGGCATGCCAATGTGCGCCGCATCGAAGTCAATGAGGTTGGTGCGGTAGTTCTTGCGGGTGCTGATGGTGACAGGAAGGCGCACCTACCCCAGGGGCAGGGTGGAGCCATCGGTCATGCTTGGGAAGGGCCTCGTCGGCATCAGGCGCTCATAGGGCACTTGGAGCTTCTCGAAGGTCTCGATGGAGATCACGTTGAGACCTGTGCCGCCGTCGATGAGCGTCTTGGTGACGGCGACGTTGTTGATGGTGGGAGTGCACAACATGGGGATGGTGCCCACAGCCCTCGTGGACTTGGGGTGGTCTGTGGAGTCGAAGGAGATCGCGTACTGTGACCACTTGAGGGACTGAGAAGCCTCAGGCCCCGGGAGGGCCGCGTTCACCTCATGAGAGAACTGCTTGAAGTGGTGGTTGGACGAGGGAGCATGGGCCCCGCCGAGGATGCACGCCACCTAGCGAGGCTCCTGGTAGCCCCCAGCGTTCTCGTCAAGGAGATTGCCGTTGTTCCTGCCAGGTGGCGGTGGGGCAGCGTTGGCCTGAGGACTAGCCTATCACGGCTGGTTGCGCCAGCCCTACCAGAAGTTGTTGCTGCTGTTGTTGTTGTGATCTCCCCAGCGGTTGCCGTCGCGGTCGCCTCCGCGGCCTGCGCCGCGCTCGTTGCGGCTGCCGCACCCATCCTGTCGGCTGTCGTGAAGCAGTTTGAGCTCATGGCAGTCCTCGGTGCTATGGGAGTGCATGTTGTGGTAGGCGCAGAAGGGGCGACCATCTTTCTTGGCTTTGTCGTGGTCGCGGCCACGCTTTTGCTCAGGCTGCGCCGGAAGCACGGCGGGGCCCTTGCGCTTGGCGTCTTTGGTCTTGGCCATGGAGGCATCGGGCGCCACGTCTGGGTCATTGTGGGCGAAGAGGCGACCCTCTTCAGCCTTGGCGCACCTGTCGGCGAGGTTGAACAGCTCGACTGCGGTGTCGAGCTCGTCGTTGATGGCGAGCTTCTCGCACATCCTGACGTCCGTGACGCCAGAGGAGAACGAGGAGATGATCGCGGTGTCGGAGGCGCGAGGGATCTTATTGCGCACTTGGCTGAAGCACTGGATGTACTTGCAGAGAGTCTCATCCGGGCGCTGGCGCACGACACGCAGGTCGTTGAGCATGAGGGGGTGCTCGTACATGCCCTTGAAGTTGGCGACGAACTGCCTGCACAGTTCGGACCACGAGGAGACGGAAGCTTCGGGAAGGTTCATCAGCCACGAGCGCGCGGCATCCTTGAGGGCCATGGGGAACCAGTTTGCCATGACCTTGTCATCACCGCCAGCAGCCTCAATGCCCAAGGTGTAGAGCTGCAGAAACTCCATGGGGTTGGGAGCACCATCGTAGCGGGGAGGCAGCTCCGGCTTGAACTTCACGGGCCACACCACGCGGCGTTGCTCACGAGTGAAGGCGCGGCAGCCTCCGCTGCTGGGGGCGACGCCACCGGCGAGAGCGGCGTGGTTCTGGCGCCCAGCCGCGGCGACATCTTGGATGATGCAGTCCTGACGCTGGCGCTGCTGCTCGAGGATCACACGCGCGTCTGGTGCCGCACGTCGGATGATCTGGTAGCTTGCATTGTCATGGTCCGGCGAGGACGCGCCGCGGGACGGTTCTCGCACGCGCATGCCGCGGCGCTGGCCCGCGACGTCGTCAAGCGGAGGAGGTGGAGCAGGCACGTCATGCTCTGCCTCCGCGGCAAGCGGCGATGGAGGTGGGAGAGAATGGGAGGGTGCCGGGGCATCTCCGGCAGCGTTGACGAGCTTGGTGATGCACGCGAGCCAGGCGTCGTAGCCGGCCTCGGTGGGGCGGTAGCGCAGCAGCTCACGCGCCATGAGCAGCGCGGCCTGCGGATCCGGCGGGTCACAGCGGGCGAGCGAGGATGTTGTGGCGGTGCAGCCAGACGGCTGCACAGACGGGTGAAGGGAAGAAGCTTGTTCCTCCCCAGCCGCAGGCTCGGTGGCGGCGCCGGCGCGCCCACGGTGGTTGTCGTTGGCGACGGGCTCCGTGCGGACCATCCCGGCGGCCCTGCGCATGGCGCGCTCGCGTCGGGCATCGGCCATGTCGATGTCGAGGTCAAGGAAGCGGAAGCCGACCCCCTACCTGGCGCGCCAAATGTCAGAAGCAGGGCTCCGGGGACCCTGGTTCGAACTCTGGGGGCCTGCTCGCTACCTATCGACTGGACGGTGACCGTGGCGAGGTTACGGTGAGCGGAGCACGACGAGAGCGCACACAGACGCAAAGCACGGTAGGGACACACGCAACTACCCAGGTTCGGGCCACCAAGCGGTGTAAAACCGTACTCCTGCTTGGTTGGGATTGCTATGGTGGAAGTTCTCCTATGTACAAGGTAGAAGAAGGTGGAATTGGTCGACCCCTTCTAAGGTGGCAGCACTGCCGCTTTTATAGTTCCCTTGCTCCTCTTCCCCCGAAAATATTGGCGGGAAGGGTTGCCACACAACGACAGTTCAAAGGGGGATAGGCGCCCAGTCTTATCATGACAAAAGTGGTCTTCGTCTGCAAAGAAACCATCCATGACGCGCTGGTGGGCCCGGCGATGACATCTCCCCTGACGCGCCTCGTCACTGGGGTCTTCATACACCAAAGTGGTAAGCTTTGGGACTTGCTTTGGGGGAGGCAGCTGCGGCTGCTCCTTTATCACCAAAGAGGAAACTTCCACCGACCGTGCCTGCTGGCACGGCCCCTACCGGTTTCGTCTTGTGCAGGCGTGTCACCCATGTGGTGGGCACGTAGTCGCGCGACTGGCGTCACGCGGCTCCCCCGCGCGAAGGTTCTCGCGGGAAGCCGACTCGCGAGAAGGCCTCGCGAGGCTGCCTGCCATGGAAGGTTGTCTTCGGTAGTGCGTCCCCTTTTGGAGAGGGCCCTCGTGAGGCTGGAGCCTCGCGAGGCGTCTTGCTTCGCGGCGCCCATGGCTGGGCCGCCTCTACAGCTTATGACCTGGTGTCGCTTCCTGGGCCACGGGCAGACGGCCCGTGGCACCCTGGTTCCCACTGGGCCGACAAAAATGTATCAACTTTCTATCTCAATTATGCTATGTATGTATGATTCCCGGTGAACTTGTCACGATGATCCAAGATGATCAAATATGATATGCAATGTGGTGATGCTATGGCTATTTCTTACAAGCTTGTTGTTTCTCTTTCTCTTTTTGCTTAAAAGCTTCTCTTTCTTTTGATAGTTTCCGTTGGACACTTATGCGAAATGCTCTTACAAAGATAGCAATGATGTATATGCGGGAACAATTGTTGACACAAGAGATGATACGATGATATATGCACGCTATGATAGCTATGTGGAACATGTAGCACTAAAGTGCACAAGTAGCGTTGCCCGGCAATACTCAAATGGCTAGTCTCGTAGGAAAGTAACGCAAAAGAGGGCCTTGGGGTTAACAATGCAATGGCAAGGATATGAAGCAAGTTGTCGTCGATGTTTCCGTCCTTGCTTACGGTGGTGGTGTCACAATGATGAAGTGGTCGTTGACGATGTCGAGTCCGTGGCGAAGTTGAGCTGTGGTGATGTCGATGATGAACCATCCCTAAGTAGCCAAAACACGTTAGGAAACGGAAAACCGCAAATCAAATTCTCAAGTGGCAAAACTCGTGGTGGTTGCGGAAGTTGGTGGTAGAGTTCCACTATTGTGGGATGGATTGGCGGAAGTATGTGGGGAAATCTAGGAAAAACTGTCAAAATCACGAAGTGGTGGAGTGATGCTGCCAGGGGCCGGATGTCCGGGGACACGGGCTGGATGTTCGGGGTTTTCGATCCGTGGATGAACTTGATGAACAAGTTTGGGAAAAGAAAAATCGGGGCAAAATTTGAGGGATTCCATGGATGGAATTGGTGGAGATGGTGGGGAAAAGCTAGATCCACTCAAAATGCAGCAAATCCATGGATCAAAATCAACAAAACATCATCAAACCAACAAATCACAATTTTTTTGGTATGGCTATTTTTGTGGGGAATTTTTGAAATTGGGCAAAAACAACAAAATTGGGGCTAGAAAGTGGAGGGAAGAACTCCAAAGTGTGAATCAACGTGGCTCTGATCCAAGATGATGTAGGGTGGAACCCTAGGGTGATGATCTTTTCACACTTGGAGGGGGAAAGGGAAGAACACAACAAGAACAACAAGAAAAATCACTCAAACAAACCCAAATCACACATCCACTAAGATATCATACATGAGATCCACAAGTATACAAGAACAATGCAAGGAAATACGCACAAAGGTAAAGTTCGTCTCACTCCAAAGGAGGTGAGGTCTTGATGATCTAGGTAAGATCCTTCTCCCTTAGGAGGTCTTGATGATCCTATGATGGGGATCCTTCTCCCTAGAAAGGTCTTGATTGCCCAAGAGGAGATACAACGAGCAAAGCTCACTCAAATGTCTCAATATACTTTGCTAACCCTAGCTAGGACGAGGGGGAGGTGTTTATAAAGGAGTCCATGATGTAGGAGGGGAAACAAGGGGGTTACATGGGCCCTCGGGCCGGCTTTGCACGCGCAGGTGCCGGATGTCCGTCTTGGGGCCCGGATGTCCGGCGGCTCCCGTCGGGCCGGATGTCTGGGGCCGGGGCTGGATGTCCGGCCTGGCCTTGGTCCAGCTTCTGTCCACTTCAGGCCGGATTTCCGGGGCCCTGCCGGATGTTCGGGGCTGTCGGGCCGGATGTTCGGGCAGGGGCCGGATGTTCGGGCCCTGGAGCTTTTGCCACGGCTGGCTTGCTGCAGCTCGATCCATCGGGGGCCAGATGTCCGGGCCATGGGCCGGATGTCCGGGCCATGGGCCGGATGTCCGGCCGCTGATGCATTTCAGTGGTCTTCCTTGTCGTTCTTTTTCGTTCATGTACTTGGTGACTTGGCCTTCATTCCGAGCATTCCCGAGGGGGTCTTCTTCGTACCTAAGCACACATAGCATTCCGGTTTGAGGTAGTAGCCATGTCTCACATGGGTCATATGGAAGTTCATTTAGGAGAGATGTCACCTCGGTCTCAATCGCTCTTGCACGTGCTCGTGTCATGGGCCCGCTTGGCACTTGGGGAGACGGAGGTGGGTCCATGGGGATGACCGTAGGATGCTCCGTATCAGAGGCCCAACAGAGTCTACAAGAATAAAGTTGCATAGTAGACATCAAGCTATTTCTGGCGCCTTTGCCGGGAGGTGAGTGCTTGAAGGTATCTTCTTTAGATATTGCAATTGAATCTTTTATTTTCTTGTTTATCACTAGTTTAGTTCACAAAAGAAAACTATAAAAAAATGGAAGTGAAGTTGTGCCAAATTGCTTATCTTTATAAAGTTCTTCTTGATAACGTGGATTCCGATAATTGCTATGAAGTGTTAAAAGAAGAATTTACCACAATGTAGGGTGTGAGTTCCTTGAATGATAAGCATGATTGCAATGTTATTTGCATGTCTTCTATGAATATCCATGATGCTAATGATATGCAAAGCCATAATCTTGGGGATGCTATGTTTGATGAAGATGATCTTTTTAGTGCCCCTACTTTGGATGATCAAATTTATTATGATGATAGCATGCCTCCTATTTATGATGATTATAATGATAAAAGTGGATTTGGAGAGGTCATAACTTTATTTAATGATGAATCCACTACTTTGGAAGATGTGTAAATTGATTTTTATGAGAACAAAGTTGCTATCTATGATGATTATTGTGATGACACTTATAATATAAAAAATAATGATAACCATGAAACTTGTCATCATGATTTTAATGCTCAAATGAAGTATGTCAATCAAGTTTCATATGATTGGTATTTTGTTGAATTTCCTCCCACTACTATTGATGAGAATAAATTTGCTTATGTGGAGAGTGACAAAAAAATTATGCAATGGATCATGAAAATAATGCTTTATGTGATAGTTATATTGTTGAATTTGTTCATGATGCTACTGAAAATGATTATGAGAGGGGAAGGTATGCTTATATTTATTTCAACAATATCAAGTTTCCTCTCTATGTGTTGGAAATTTTGAAGTCACACTTGTTTTGCCTTCCTATGCTAGTTACTTTGTGCTCCAATAAATTGTTTGCTTATAAAATTCCTGTGTATAGGAAGTGGGTTAGGCTTAAATGTGTTTGATATATGATTCATGATGCTCTCCTTATGTTTCAATTCCTACTTTGATGTGAGCATCATTCAAAATTATTAATGCCTAGCTAAAAGGCATTAAAGAAAAGCGCTTGTTGGGAGACAACCCAATATTTACCCTTAATGTTTTTGCGTCTCTACAAGATTAATGACACTGTATTAATTATGTTTTGTATCTTTTATTTCAATAAATTGCCAAGTATAGCCTTTACCATGCTCAGTTTGCAAGTTTATGAGTTCCTATTTGAAAACAAAAGTTTTCTGTTATGTCCTAAATATTCCTGAATAGTCAGAACATGATAAAATCTTGAAATTTTTACATAGTAAGTATGCTTGAGTTCTCTATCACGTGGTAAATTTTCAGAACTTTTAGAGTTACAGAAGTATGATCGAAATTAGATATTTACATGTTGTTCTGTTTTTGACAGATTCTATCTAGTTTTCTTTGTTTGCTTGTTTTGAAGTTTTTATGACTTATATTGGGGGATATAAGTTGTAGAAATGATAGGATACATTAGGCATTATGTGAGAACAATTATGAATCTTGTCTTGACAGTACCCATGTGAATGATTTATTTTTTATACTAACCCATCTCACGAGTTCTGTTAAGTTTTGTGTGATTGAAGTTTTCAAGTTTTGGGTGAGATGATGATGGAAGGAGAACAAGGAGCGGCTAGACCCTAAGCTTGGGGATGCCCAAGGCACCCCAAGCTAATATCTAAGGAAGACTCAAGCGTCTAAGCTTGGGGATACCTCAGATGGCATCCCCTCTTTCGTCTCCAACACTATCGGTATACCTCACTCGGAGCTATATTTTAATTCTTCACATAGTATGTGTTTTGCTTGGAACGTATTTTTGTTTTGTTTGCTGTTTGATACAATCCTTAGATATGAAATTTTGATTTGGACAGAGAGTCTTTTCATAGCTACCTATTTACTTAACTACTCTTTGTTTTTCACTTATATCTTTTGGAGTAGTTTATTGTACTTGATACGTCTCCATCGTATCTACTTTTCCAAACACTTTTGCTCTTGTTTTGACTCTAATTTGCATGATTTGAATGAAACTAATCCGGACTGACGCTATTTTCAGTAGAACTACCATGGTGTTGTTTTTGTCCAGAAATCAAAGTTCTCGGAATTGGACGAAACTTTTTGGAGAATTTTTATGGAATATATAAAAATTATTGGCGCAAGAATCAACAGAAGAGGGGCCACCTGTTTCCCACAAGGCAACAGGGCGCGACCCCCCTAGGGCTCGCCCTGATGCCTTGTGGGGCCCACAGGTGTCCGTCTGACCTAACTCCAACGCTATAAATTCAATTTCCCCGAGAAAAAAATAAGATAAGAAGTTTCATTGCATTTTACGATACGGAGCCGCCGCCACCTCCTGTTCTTCATCGGGAGGGCTGATCTGGAGTCTGTTCGGGGCTCCGGGAGGGGAATTCGACGCCGTCGTCATCATAAACCATCCTCCATCACCAATTTCATAATGCTTACCATCGCGTGTGAGTAATTTCTCCGTAGGCTTGCTGGATGGTGATGGGTTGGATGAGATATACCATGTAATCGAGTCAATTTGTTAGGGCTTTGATCCCTAGTATCCACTATGTTCTTAGATTGATGTTGCTATGATTTTGCTATGCTTAATGCTTGTCACTAGGGCCCGAGTGCCATGATTTCAGATCTGAACCCTTTATGTTTTCATGAATATATTTGAGTTCTTGATCCTATCTTGCAAGTTATATGCACCTATTACGTGTTATGATCCGCATACCCCAAGGTGACAATAATTGGGATTCTTTCTGGTGATTACCGTAGTTTGAGGAGTTCATGTATTCACTATGTGTTAATGCTTTGTTCCGGTTCTCTATTAAAAGGAGGCCTTAATATCCCTTAGATTTCTTTATAGACCCCGCTGCCACGGGAGGGTAGGACAAAAGATGTCATGCAAGTTCTTACTATAAGCACGTATGACTATATACGGAATACATGCTTACATTACATTGATGAATTGGAGCTATTGTGTATCGCCCTAGGTTGTGACTATTACATGATGAATGTCATACAACATAATTATCCATCACCGATGCAATGCCTACGCTTTTCGCATATTGATCTTTGCTAAGTTACTTTCGTTGCTGCAGCTGTTACAATCACTACAAAACTCCTACTGTTACTGTCTCTGTTACTGTTGCTACTGTTACTACTGCTATTGAAACTATCATTCTACTGTGCTACTAAACACTTTGTTGCAGATATTTAGTTCTCCAGGTGTGGTTGAATTGACAACTCAACTGCTAATACTCGCAAATATTCTTTAGCTCCCCTTGTGTCGAATCAATAAATCTGGGTGAAATACTACCCGCGAAAACTGTTATCAAGACCTTTTTCTGGCGCCGTTGCTGGGGAGCATAGCTCTATTTGTTGAGTCACTTGGGATTTATATTTGTTGATCACTATGAAGAATCTGAAAGATGCTAAGACCAAGATCGTTCCCTCTAAGATGAGGGGAGGGAACGAACTGTTGGACAGGCTGAAGAACTATTGAATATTATATTGAGAAATGCCGATGATTGGACACTTCCTGAACCTCCACCTAAGCCAACTCCGAAGAAAAGAGGTATTCTATTCCTCAGTCCAGTAGATATGCAAGAAGCTTAGAAATCTATGAAGGAAAAAGGTATTAAAGCTGAAGATGTTAAGAATTTACCACCCATTGAAGAAATACATGGACTTGATATCCTGACACAGGTAGTGGAGGTAAATTCTCTTCCTAGATTCAATAAAAATGATATTGCCTATAATAAGTCTTCTAGTCAATGTTTGGATGAATTTGACAACTACATTGTTAAGCAAGAACATTTCAATTTATATGTTAGCAATCAATTAAAACGAAATGCCATCATGATTGAGCGCTTGAGTGATCTAATGTTTAGAACCGCTAATGATGTTAAATGCTTGAGTAAACATGCCTCTATGGTTCAGACTCAGTTAGAACAAATAGCTAAGTCACAAAATGATTTACTTGATGAGATGAATAATAAAATGAATGATCATGCTGTTAAAGTTGTTACTAGAGGAGGTAGAATGACTCAAGAACCCTTGTACCCTGAAGGTCATCCTAAAAGAATTGAACAAGATTCTCAAAGAAATAATATTGATACACCTAGTCCACGTAAGAAGAAAAAGAAAAAGAAAAATGGTAGGACTTTGCATGCTTCTAGTGAACCTGAGATAGAAAAACCTCCTGAGAATCATAATGATATTCTATTTCTGATGCTGAGACACAATCTGGTAATGAACATACACCTAGCGATAATGATAATGAAGGTGTTCATGTTGATGCTCAACCAGAAAATGATGTAGAAATAGAACCGGTTGTTGATCTTGATAACCCACCACCTAAGAATAAAAGATATGATAAAAGAGACTTTTTTGCTAGAAAACATGGAAAAGAAAGAGAACCATGGGTTTAAAAACCCATGCCTTTTCCCACTAAACCATCTAAAAATAAGGATGAGGAAGAGTTTGAGCGCTTTGTTGAAATGCTTAGACCTGTCTTTTTGCGCACTCGCTTGATTGATATGTTGAAAATGTCTCCCTATGCTAAATACATGAAAGATATTGTCACTAATAAAAGAAAGATACCTGAAGCTAAAATTTCCACCATTCTTGCAAATTATTCTTTTAAGGGTGGAGTACCTAAAAAGTTAGGAGATCCGGGAATACCTACTATACCATGCTCCATTAAAAGAAGTTATGTTAAAACTGCTTAATGTGATTTGGGAGCCGGTGTTAGCGTTATGCCTTTCTCTTTATATAAAAGACTTGATTTGAATAAGCTCACACCTACTGAAATATCTTTGCAAATGGCTGATAAATCAACCGCTATACCTATTGGAATTTGCGAGGATGTGCCTGTTGTTGTTGCAAATGTTATTATCTTAACGGACTTTCTTATACTTGATATGCCCGAGGACGACAACATGTTGATTATCCTTGGAAGACCCTTTTTGAATACTGCAGGGGCTGTTATTCATTGCAACAAAAGCAAAGTCACTTTTCATGTCAATGGTAATGAGTATATGGTTTATTTTCCAAAGAAACAAAGTTCGGTGAATGGTATCAATTGTATTGAAAAAGTTTCGACGATCACGATTGGAGGTTTCAAATTTTCTCTTCCTACTATCAAAAAGAAATATGAAATTCTTATTGTTGGGGAGATGCATATCCCTGTTGAGGTAACTTAGTGTTATACGAAAATTCTTCGGTTTCATGTTACTCAAAAATAGTTTGTTAATAAGACTTGATCAACCTTATTAATGGATTCTTTTTGAGGGGCATATGGTCGATGAATTTAGTAAGCACAACTTTCTGTAATCTTAGTTTGCTCTCTGTTATTTTTAGTTTAAATAAAATAAAATGCCATGATTATCTTGTTTTCTGAATTATCCGTGCAATAAAAAATGGCCCAAAAATAAAATTGCTCAGAATGGAATAAAATTTTAACATGATTTCTCCGGAATATTTAAGAATTTTTGGCACTGATAACAACCCAGGGGGGTGCACCTGCTGCTCACAAGGCAACAGGGCGCGGCCACCCCCCAGGGCGCGCCAAGATGCCTTGTGGGCCCCACAGGGACCCACTCACTTATCTATTCAGCCCACTTCATCTCCTACCTCTAGAAAAAAATCGTTGTAGCTCTCTCTCTCTCTCGTGTTCTTGCTCCCAAACCTGAGATTTTCGATCTCTTTGCTTGGAGCTCCGTTTTCGAAACTGTTTTGAGGAATTGGTCCTTGGTATGTGACTCTCCCATTGCTCCAATTAGTTTTTGCTTTAGTGGATTATATTTTGCATAAATTGCTGCTATTGGTGCTACTAAAAATGATCTTGCATGTTAAATTCTTTGAGTTCTAAGTCGTTTGAATTCTTTATATAGCCTCTAGGCACTTGTATGAGTAGTTGCTATCAATTTGGTGAAGTTTGGTTAACATCTTTTTTGTGGTCCAAATTTTTTCAGAAATTTGTTCTTAGGAAAATGAATTTTCTTCGGAGGGGTTCTTCGAGCCGAAGCTCCAAGGGTTCCCTTGGGGATGCCTATGACCACGACCTCAACATTGCTTGTAGGACGGAGGTCCGACCGTGCGAATGGCCGCACAACACCTTCATGAACGAAGCCGGGTTCCGTCAAGAGTTCGCACAATTTGTTGTGAAACGCTGGGCTGACCGACTTCCTCGCAGATGAGTGTGACCAGCACCACATCCATACAAATTCCTTCGTGCAAAATTTTTATTTCATGCCTAGGCTCGATATCCCCATGGTGCGTTTCGATTTATATGCTGAACATCATGAGTTAACGCTAGATGAGTTTTGTGAGATATGCTTGATCCCTTCTGATAGGGATTTGAGGGAGCCTCGGCCTGAGGAGTTCGAGAACTTCCTTCGCACTTTGACTGTGGAGGAATTTATGGGCGTTTCAAAATCCCGTGTTACTAGCTTGCATTTTCCTGCTGTGCACTACTTTGCTTTATTCATAGGGAAATGTTTGACTGCTAGGGAGGAAGGTGGTACGCTCAATACCCCTGACCTCGCCATCTTGCGTCGGGCTATTCACGGTGATAACACTTTTAGCTTGGGAGCTATCATTGCACGCCGCCTGCACACCAACAGGACTAAGGGTAAAGTCCATGGCGGTATTTATGCTTCACGTCTTGTGAAACGTTTTAATGTTGCCATCCGCCCAAATGATTACTTGCTACCTAAGGTTTATTTAGACCAACAGTGCATGATCGATCACCGCTTTATTGATGAACCTGAACCTCCTCAGTATATTCGTTATAACCTGATTTTCAGCGAGAGAACTCGCGATATTATTCCGTTGCCTGCACCCTCTTTGTTTGACTCTCATGCCAGGAACGGATACACCATCTTGCCGGCGGATATCATAGCTTACAGGAACAAGCTAGCCACAGCGGAGAACGAGATCCAGCAGTGGGACCCTCAAGTGCCTCCGATACAGTACTATCCGCCCGGTCCTGATGGATACTACGGGTGGTGATTACCAAGTTAGGCCAAAAGCCTAAGCTTGGGGGACTAAGTATCTCTCACCGACATTACATTCATGTTCACACATTCATTCCAGTTGTCGGTGTTCATCCTTTTCCATTGTATATCCATGCTAGTTTTATTTCCGTTTTCTTCTTGTGTGTTTGAAAAACTTCAAAAACCCAAAAATATTTCTCGCTTCTTTTCGGTTTTTCTTTCTTGTTCGTTAGTTTGTAGTATTAAAAGAAAACCCAAAAATATTTCTCGTTTCTTCTTTTGCTTGTTGGGAGTTTTCCCGTGTAAATAGTTTTTCTTGCTTTTTGTTTTTCTTCGTTAATTTGCTTTCCTTCAGAAAAACTAAAAACTCCAAAAATATTTCAGTAAGTTTCTCTGAATTTCTTTTCTTTTCATTGAGTCGTAGTAGGGAGAAGATCACGATGAAAATGTTGAGTGGCTCTCATATGCTTTATTCTTGATCTGATAAAAGAGCCAATTTTACCTTGTCTTCTCCCTTGAATAAAATGTTTGCAGATTCCAGCTTAGTCCACGGCACACTTGCATTATTATTATTTTCACATCATTTCGTCGTGCAAGTGAAAGGGAATAATGACGATGATTTGATGAAGTGACTGTGGCAAGGAAAAGCTGGTACGAACTCTTCTTGTTTTTGTTTTTGTAAATATGTTTAACTCAGTATCCATGATTCAGCATATTATGAGTAAACATGTTTGTGATAACAATTAGAGATTATAGTTTCTCATGCCATGCTTAAGTAGCTAGGAGTGGATAATGATTTATCTTGGATGTCAACATGCATTAAAATGGTTATGATGTAGTATGTTAATATGGTATCCTCCTCTGAATGTTTCAAGTGGCTTGACTTGGCACATGTTCATACATGTAGTTGCTTCAAAACCAACATAGCCTCCACGATATTTATGTTTACGGTGTCTATATCCTACTCATGCTAGTATTCAATGTTAATTATTCTCAATGCATGATCAAGACCGTTTTCGCTCTCTAGTTCGTCGCTTCTCAATCTATTTGCTAGCCTTCGCCTGTACTAAGCGGGAATACTGCTTGTGCATCCAAAATCCTTGAACCAAAGTTGTTCCAGATGAGTCCACTATATCTACCTATATGCTGTATTACTCTGCCGTTCCAAGTAAATTTGCATGTGCCACCTCTAATCATTCAAATAAACATCCTTTTTGTGTGCCCGTACCGCTCATGGAGCGACAGGGGATGGCCAGTATCTTCCATGCTAAGCAGGTTATTCTCGAGATGAGTGTTTATTCACTTGTCATTGCACGAGAGAGGCTGGTATTTGGGATGCCCAGTCCTATGCTCAAAATCGAAAATATATAATGCAAACAAACTCCCCCGGAAAGTTGTTGGTATGGAGGGCACCCGAGGATTCGGCTAGCCATGGCTTGTGTTGGTATGGTGGAGGGGGAGTAAACTTTACCTTTCCGCTTGGGAACCGCCTATAATGTGTTTAGCATGGAAGATGTTGAAAACTCTCGGTTGTGACGTTGACAGGAAAAGTACACCTCCCAAAATTATTTTTCATCTCTGATTTAAGCTTTGAGCTCTGGCACCGCTGCAAATCCCTGCTACCCTCTGCGAAGGGTCTATCTATTTACTTTTATGTCATTTTACTTTTATTGTTGAGTCTCACCTTCTCATTATAAGCACCAATCCTGAGAGCACTATTGTCATCCTTATGCATTGAGTATAGTTAATGTTGTGTGCATCATGACTGGATCTCTTCTACCCTGAATTACAATGTTTAGTCGTTGCTTGAACTTTGGAGGTGCTCTGCATTTATGTTTTGCGGTCTCAGAAAGGGCTAGCGAGATACCATGTTATCATATTATATCATGATTGTTTTGACAAATTGTTGGCATTTAAGATATGTTATTATTGCTCGCTAGTTGATTATGCCATTGATATGAGTAAATATAATTCCTAAGTGTTATTATGGGCATGGTTAGTTCCCGATCTTTGCTAAAAACTTGGGTACTATTTAAGCTTATATATGGATACAAGAACAAAAGAGTTCGTAAAAGTTTTTCTTTATCACTTTCAGTTTGTCAACTGAACTGCTTGAGGACAAGCAATGAGTTAGTACTTCGCTTATATCCTTAGAGTAAAACTTATAAATGAACTAAATGTCATGTGCTTCATTTACTATATGTACATTGAGAAGTAAACATGCATCCTCCACTTAATCCATTAAAATAGAAATGAGACTATGATAATACATATCTTCAATCAAGTAAGGGAGTTATATTATAATGACAATGAGCATTAGTTTTATTAAGTTAAACCTATCATGTTGTTGTGATGAGTATCTTCCAATGAAGGACGGATGATTGACTTGGCACATGTTTACACATGTTTGATAAATTCCAAATTCAGCCTTGATGGTATTAAAGATTAGTAGGTTATCATCATGATTATATTTTCTCAATTATGTTACTATTAGGGAATGCATGATTGTGGTTTTTGTGCTTAGTAAAGTGGTTGCCCCCAGTCTTTTGTTAGCCTTTTCCTGTACTAAGTGGAAATACTGCTTGTGCTTCCAATCCTTGAAACAAAGTTATGCCGAAAGAGTCCACCATATCTACCTATATACGGTATTACCCTGCCATTCCAAGTAAATTTGCATGTGCCATCTTTAAATCTTCAAATGAACATCTATTTTGTGTGCAAGTACCGCTCATGGAGCGATGGGGTAGTCCATATCTTCCATGCTAAGTGTGTTTTACTCGCGACGAGAGTTTATTCACCTATCAATTTTGAGGGAGGCTGGTAATATGGATGCCTAGTCCTGAATTCATTTATAAAAACACTCCCCAGAAAGTTGAAAGCTGGCAGGCACCCGTGGATTCAGCTAGCTATGGTTTGTGGTGGTATGGTGGAACGGGAGAAAAACCTTTTGCATGGGAACCGCCATTAACGTGCTTACCATGAAAAATATTGGAAACTTTGTTGTTAAACCGTTGACAGGAAAAGTACACCTCTCAAATGAAATTATCTCTGTTTTAAGCAATGAGCTCTGGCACATAAGCAAATTCCTGCTCCCCTCTGCGAAGGGCCTATCTATTTACTTTTCATGTTGAGTCAATTCCATCTCTTCTCTCTTTTTGCACCACGTATTGAGCATGAAGATCACTCTTAGATTTGCATGCACTCTCTAATAGAAATTTGTTAGCATTGTATAAGTATGATGGTTATCTTCAAATTGGGGTACCTAGTCGTCATCTTTAATTCATTGATTGCTTTATGTTTGCAATATAATCTTGAAAGGTTGCGAGATACTTCATTGCGACTTTATGATATGTTGAACTTATTAGAATGATGTTACTTGTTATTACAATTATCATTGCCTAAGTGATTAAAGGTTTGTTCTATTCTAGCATTCAAACTTCATAAATTATTTCTTTTATCATTTACCTACTCGAGGACGAGCAGGAATTAAGCTTGGGGATGCGGATATGTTTCCAACGTATCTATAATTTATGAAGTATTCATGCTATATTTACATCAATTATATATGGTTTTGGTGCACTTTTATATTATTTTTATGGACTAACCTATTAATCTAGTGCCCAGTGCTAGTTCCTGTTTTTTGTTTTGCAGAAAAACCATACCAAACGAAGTCCAAACACGATGAAAATTTATGACAATTTTTTATGGACAAGAAGCGACCCAAGAAACTCTGGGAGGCAGCCAGAAGGTGTCTGGGGGCCCACAAGCTCAGGAGCCCCCCCCCCTAGGGCGCGCCATGTGAGCTTGTGGGTCCCTCGGGACTCCCCCTGGCGTGAATCCAACGCAGAAAAATCATATAAATACAAAAACCCCCGAAAAGTAACCTAGAACTTTTACTCCGCCGCAGCAAGCCTCTGTTCTGAAGCGATCTCATTTGGAGGCCTTTTCCAACACCCTGCCAGAGGGGGAAGCCATCACGGAGGCCATCTTCATCAACCTTGATGCCACTAGTGCAGAAAAGCCTAGCTATGGCGTGGCAAAAACGACCTTGCTGGCGTGGACACCCAACGCCACCAATATGGCACCATTGTGAAAAAATAGTGGTGGTGTTGGAGCCCACGTCAGTAGTATTTCACATGCTGATGGTGTGCCACGTGGCCCAATGCCAGCAGTAATATTCATCAGTAGTGGCATTCCACATTGGTGCGACGCCAGCAATTTGATTTACAGATTTGAAATAAAAGTTGTACAACTGCGCGATCCCAATCAAAATGATAGCATAATCTAGTTTAAGAACAGTAATTAAATCAACATTTAACAGTACTAAATAGACACAAATAATAGCATTTAAGTTCGACAATGTACTTATTGACATAGTTCAACAAAGTATCAAAAGGAGGCAAGTAACAAATGTAATGGTTCAACTAAATAGAGATGGTAATGACACGAGATCTACCATGCATGCCTACTAGCTAACTAGGACTTTCCGGTGGGCGGACTCAGGGTCATAGTCTGGAGTAAGTGAACCATCACTGCCAGCAGGCCTGTAGTAGACCATGATCTTGTCACGATCGTACTCGAGGTAGAACGTGGCTCTCTCCCCAGCTTCCATCTCGTAAGCAGTTGCAAGGGCTCTCCAACCAGGGCAACCGAAATAGGTGCGATTTGGCTCGTTGGTGACAAGACATTTGAAGTGTTGGGCCGTCAGCATCTTCATGAGGGTGCACTGGAATGTGATGGTGGCATAAAGCGGAACTCGAAACTTCTCTAAAAAGTCACGCCTTGCCCCGCAAGGGATGACCTGAGAAAAATTGAAAGAAAGAACTAATTAGAAAATTTTGGGCACAACCGTATACCATATGGAACTCAATCAGAACATGTTGAACTAAAACATACCATCCTAGTGAGGAAGTCATTCGGAAGATCTATGAAGAACTTCTTATCCTTCTGGCATCTCACTGAACCACATGTCTCACATGGGGCATTCATTTGCTGCTTTAATCATGTTAACCAAAATAAGCATACATCGTTAAACTAAATGACCAACACAGAACACATGCATAGACATAATGCAACGAAAAACATAGATACACATAGCTAATTAAGCAGTTAGTACGAACTAGCGCTACCCGGCCATCTAGATATTTTCACATACTTGTAATTAATAGTTCTACAAACCATGTATAGTTCAAATATAAAACATGAATAAAGTTAAACAGTTCATACGAAATAGCTAGCGCTACCCATCTAGCAAGCTAGTGCCCGAAGGGACCGACCTCATGGTCGTCCCTGGTGGACCTATGCCCCTGCTGACCCTCATCACGCTCGAAGGTATCCCAGTCTATGGGATCCTCCTTTGTGCTCTTCTTGGTTGCATACTGAAGTAGCATCATCTTGTTGGTCTCCATGAGTTTCTCATCTGTCGGAAGCTCCCTCACCAATTGGTCAAAGAACTGCCCGGCCTGGTTGTTCTCCTTCTCCTTAGCCTTAGTGCATATCCTTATGCCCTCCGACGTGAGGAACTTCGCGTACTCTTGACACTCAGGGAAGTTCAGAACCGCCTTTTCCTGATAGAACTCAACCGCCTTGGCATCGTAGGCGCGCACCGCTAACTCTGGGGTGTCCCAGTGGCCAAGCTCGTGGAGGACATTGTCCTTCCTAATGATTGCATAGTATTTAGTCCCCTTCTGTCGCATACCACGAAACTTCAGAGCCATCTGTGACGGTGCATATATACCTAACCAGTTAGTAAAAAATGGACATATTGACGAGTACCTGCAAAACCGACAATCTACAATGTAATTAAACATAAACTACAACTACACTAAAATCTTATACTATAATCTTACACTACAAATTGTACACTACTCTTACACTACAACTACACTAGCTACAACTACACTAAAATCTTATACTATAATCTTACACTAAAAGTTCTACACTACTCTTACACTAAAAATTCTACACTACTCTTACACTACAACTACACTAAAATCTTATACTATAATCTTACACTAAAAATTCTACACTACTCTTACACTACAACTACACTAAAATCTTATACTACAATCTTGCATTAAAAATTCTACACACTACATAGAACTCACCGGCAGCGGCGGCGACGGCGAGGGGGCGCTGCGTGGGGAGACGTAGGCGGCAGCGATGGAGAAGACGGCGACGGAGACGACAGGGCTGGCGGGTCCTTGGCAGCGGTGGTGGAGGCGGAGGCGACGGCGAGGGGAGACATAGGCAGCGGCGGAGAAGACGGCGATGGAGAAGAAGGGGCTGCCGGGTCCTTGTCGGCGGCGATGGAGGCGGCGACAGAGACGGCGGCCTGGGGCGTTGTCGTTGGCGGCGGCGGCGGCGCGCTGATACGTCTCCAACGTATCTATAATATTTTATTGTTCCATGCTGTTATATTATCAATCTTGGATGTTTTTATATACATTTATAGCAATTATATATCATTTTTTGGGACTAACCTATTAACTTAGTGCCCAGTGCCAGTTGCTGTTTTCTGCCTGTTTTTTGTTTTACAGAAAATCAATACGAAGTCCAGATGCCACGAAACTTTTTGGAGACTTTTTATTGGACAAGATAAACACTAGAAGCTTCGGGAGAAGACCAGACGCCGGAGCAGGTGGCCACGAGCCACCAGGGCGCGCCTGGGGGGGGGGGGGCAGGCGCGCCCTGGTGCCTCGTGGGCCCACCTCAGCTCCGTTTGACCTAATTCCACCACTATAAATTCCCAAAAAAATCAGAAACCCTCAGGAGAGTCCACGAAATACTTTTTCCGCCGCCGCAAGTTTCTGTTCTCGAGAGATCCCAGGCCTTCTTCGGTACTCCGCCGGAGGGGGGATCTATCACGGAGGGGCTCTACATCAACCTTGCTGCCCTTCCGATGATGCGTGAGTAGTTTACCACAGACCTTCAGGTCCATAGTTAGTAGCTAGATGGCTTCTACTCTCTTTTTGATCTTCAATACAATGTTCTCCTCGATGTTCTTGGAGTTCTATCCGATGTAGTCACTTTTTGCAGTGTGTTTGTTGGGATCCGATGAATTGTGAGTTTATGATCAGATTATCCATGAATATTATTTGAGTCTTCTCTGATCTCTTTTATGCATGATTATTATAGCTTTGTATTTCTTCTCCGATCTATTGATTTGGTTTGGCCAACTAGATTGATTTATCTTGCCATGGGAAGAGGTGCTTTGTCATGGGTTCGATCTTGCGGTGCTCAATCCTAGTGACAGAAAGGGACATAACACGTATGTATCGTTGCTATTAAGGGTAAAATGATGGGATTTATTCTTGCGTGAGTTTACTTTGTCTACA
The DNA here is from genome assembly GCA_039707655.1 of Elymus sibiricus. NCBI lineage: Eukaryota > Viridiplantae > Streptophyta > Magnoliopsida > Poales > Poaceae > Elymus > Elymus sibiricus. The sequence continues at coordinate 241,296,324 of CM077676.1, forward strand.
TCATGTCATCTTGCTTAAGGCGTTACTCCGTTATTTCTGGATTTAATAGTAGTAGATGCTGGCAAGAGTCGGTCTACTTGTCTCGGATATGATGCCTATATACATGATCATTGCCTTGGATATCATCATGATTATTTGCTTTTCTATCAATTTCCCAACAGTAATTTGTCTACCCACCGTATGCTATTTTTATGAGAGAAGCCTCTAGTGAAAACTATGGCCCCCGGGTCTATCAAAATCATATACTAAAACCCTAAAAATATTTGCTGCACTTTTTCTTTATTTATTTTATTTTGTATTTTTTTTTCAATCTATCTATCTATCACATACAATTTAATCTTGCAACTTACCGCCGAGGGATTGACAACCCCTTGTTTGCGTTGGGTGCAAGGGTTTGTTGTTTGTGTGCAGGTACTACTAACGAGGTGTTGCGTGATTCTCCTACTGGATTGATAACCTTGGTTTCATAACTGAGGGAAATACTTACCTCTGCTGTGCTGCATCAATCCTTCCTCTTCGGGGAAAATACCAACCCAAGCTACAAGTAGCAGGAAGAATTTCTGGCGCCGTTGCCGGGGAGACATCATCAACATCTATCAAGTACCTTTGCATAAACTCTCATCTCCTTGCATTTATTTTATTTGCCTCTCGTTTTCATCTCCCCCACTTCTAAAATCTTTTACAAAAATACAAAAATATTTTTCGTTTGCCTTTTTCTTGTTTGCTTGTTTGCTTGCTTGTTATCTTGTTTGCGTAGTCACGATGTCTCAAGAAAATACAAAATTGTGCAATTTTTCAAACACTAATACTAATGATTTTATTAGTACTCCGATTGCTCCTCCCGCCGCTAGTGCGGAGACTTGTGATATTAATGCCGCTTTGCTAAATCTTGTTATGAAAGAACAATTTTCTGGTAGTCCTAATGAAGATGCTGCATCCCATCTTAACACTTTCATAGAATTGTGTGATATGCAAAAGAAAAAGATGTGGATAATGATATTGTGAAATTAAAATTATTCCCATTCTCATTACGGGATCGTGCAAAAATTTGGTTTTCATCTTTACCACGAAATAGTATCGACTCTTGGGATAGGTGTAAAGATGCTTTTATTACTAAGTATTTTCCTCCCGCGAAAATTATTTCTCTTAGAAATAAAATTATGAATTTCAAGCAACTTGATCATGAACATGTTGCCCAATCTTGGGAAAGGATGAAATTAATGATAAGAAATTGCCCTACTCATGGTTTAAATTTATGGATGATCATACAAATTTTTTATGCGCGATTAAATTTTGTTTCTAGAAATCTTTTAGATTCCACCGCGGGTGGTACTTTTATGGAAATTACTTTGGGAGAAGCTACTAAATTGCTTGATAATATTATGGCAAATTATTCACAATGGCATACTGAAAGAGTTCCTACTAGTAAAAAAGTGAATTCTGTTGAAGAAATTAATACTTTGAGTGATAAAGTTGATGCGCTTATGAAATTGGTTGCTAGTAAAAATACTCATATTGATCCTAATGATGTGCCTCTATCCACTTTGATTGAGCAAAATAATGATCCCGTAGATGTGAATTTTGTCTCGTGAAACAATTTTAATAATAATGCTTATAGAGGTAATTTCAATGCTTAACCGTTTCTTGGAAATTCCTCTAATAATTATGGCAATTCCTATGGTAATCCTTATAATAATAATAATAGGATGCCCTCTGATCTTGAAAGTAATATTAAAGAATTTATTAATGCTGAAAAAGTTTTCAACACTACGATAGAAGAAAAATTGAGTAAACTTGATGATATGTCTAGGAGCATTGATAGAATTATTCATGATGTGGAAAATCTTAAGACTAAAATTTTTCTACCCAAAATTGATATTAATGAATCTATTAAAGCTTTATATGTCTCCATGGATGAGAGTAAGAAAAGAACCGCCATGCTAAAAGCTAAACGAGAATTTTTAGAAAAAACGATTCCTCCCGGTTTTTATCGTAGTCACGATGAGGATATTAAAATGATTGGTGTTTCATCTATTGATTCTTTGTTTAGCAATATAAAACTTGATGAAAATGGTACTGAAGAAGAGTCAACTTTAGCTAAAGAGCGTCCCCATAATTCGGAGGGTGAAAATCTTGATAAGAAAATTGCTAAAAGTGGGTTTGGAGAGGTAAAAACTTTAAATAGCGATGTGCCCACTCTCTTGGATTACAAATATTTTAATTATGATAATTGTTCCTTGATTGAGTGCATTTCTTTGTTACAATCTATGTTAAATTCACCCAACGCTTATGAGCAAAACAAGGCTTTTACTAAACACATCGTAGAAGCAATGATGAAAGCGTTAGAAGAAAAGCTAGAACTAGAAATTTCAATTCCTAGAAAATTATATGATGAATGGGAACCCACCATTAAAGTTAAAATAAAAAATTATGAGTGCAATGCTTTATGTGATTTGGGTGCTAGCGTTTCCACAATTCCAAAATCTCTATGTGATGTGTTAGGTTTTACTAATATAGATGAATGTTCTCTTAATTTGCATCTTGCGGATTCTACTATTAAAAAGCCTTTGGGAAGAATTAATGATGTTCTTATTCTTGCAAATAGGAACTATGTGCCCGTTGATTTTATTGTACTTGACATTGAATGTAATCCTTCTTGCCCAATAATACTTGGTAGACCGTTCTTACGAACCATAGGTGCCTTTATTGACATGAAAGAAGGGAATATAAAATTTCAGTTTCCATTAAAAAAAAGTATGGAGCATTTCCCTAAGAAAATAATTAAAGCACCATATGAATCCATTATGAGGGCCACTTATGGAATCAACTTGAAAGATGACAATACTTGAAATTATGCATTATGCCTAGCTAGGGGCATAAAACAATAGCGCTTGTTGGGAGGCAACCCAATGAATAAAATAAAATTTTATTTTCTGTTATTTTGTGTTTTCACATTTATGCTACTGTTATGATTGTGTTTTTGTGTTTTTAATTAGTGTTTGTGCCAAGTAAAGCCTTTGGGATGATTTGGAAGATAGTATAATTGATGCTGTTTGGAAAACAGAAAGTTTTGCGTCCAGTGCTTGAATTTTGGTTCTGTACTGGAGCGTCAAAAAAATCTTAAATTTTTACAAAGTATTGGTGTATGAATTTCCCACGTTTTCCTAAGTTTTCAGAATTTTTGGAGTTACAGAAGTATGGCTTTTAAATAGATTGCTACAGACTTTTCTGTTTTTGACAGATTCTGTTTTTGATGCACTACTTGCTTGTTTTGATGAAACTATGGATTGTATCGGGGGGTATAAGCAATGGAGAAGTTAGAATACAGTAGGTATAATGCAAAAATAAAATATGAATGGGTTTGCAACAGTACTTAAAGTAGTGATTTGTTTGTTATACTAACGGATCTCACGAAGGTTTTGTTGAGTTTTGTGTGATTGAAGTTTTCAAGTTTTGGGTGAGATCACGATGGATGAAGGAATAAGGAGTAGCAAGAGCCTAAGCTTGGGGATGCCCGAGGCACCCCAAGGTAATATTCAAGGAAGACTCAAGCGTCTAAGCTTGGGGATGCCCCGGAAGGCATCCCCCCTCTCTTCTACCAATCATCGGTAATTTTACTTGGAGCGATATTTTTATTCGTCACATGATAATTGTTTTGCTTGGAGCGTCGTGTATTATATGAGTCTTTGCTTTGTTTTATTTTTAGTTTTTCACAATCATCCTTGCTGAACACACCTATTTTGAGAGAGCCACACGATCATCATAATTTGTTAGAATACTCTATGTGCTTCACTTAAATTTTTTGAGCTAGGCAGTTGCTCTAGTGCTTCACTTAAATCTTTTTGAGCACGGTGGTGGCTATATTTTGAAGAAATAAACTCTCATGCTTCACTTATATTATTTTGAGAGTTGATAAAATTAAAATTTTTAAGAAATAAACTCTCATGCTTCACTTATATTATTTTGAGAGTTGATAAGATTAAAATTTTGAAGAAATATTTGCACTCTCATGCTTCACTTATATCTTTTTGAGAGTTGATAATAGTAATGGTAATTTGCACAAGATATGAATTTGGTCCCAAAGTGATGAATATTCAAGAGGGATATAATAAAAAATTTCATATAGATCATTGGATATGATAAGTGTGATTCCTTGCAATAGTTTTGCGATATGGAGATGATGATATGTGAGCCATGTTAGTGAGTAATTGTGATTTAGTAAGAATATTAGTGTTAAGGTTTGTGATTCCCTATGCATGCACATTAAATCAATAGTTATGCAAAGAAATTATATCCTACTTATGGTGCATTATTCAGTGTTAGTTATGTTCAATGCATGTTTATGACCGTTTTCGCTTTTTGGTTGGTTGCTTCTCAATCTATTTGCTAGCCTTCATTTGTACTAAGCGGAAATACTGCTTGTGCATCCAAAATCCTTAAACCCAAGTAAATTTGCGTGTGCCAACTCTAATTTTCAAAATAATTTTTCCGTTTTGTGTGCCCGTACCGCTCATGAAGCGGCAGGGGGTGGCCATTATTTTCCATGCTAGGTGTGTTATTCTCACGATGAGTGTTTATTCACTTGTCATTGCACGAGAGAGTGGCTGGTAATAGGGATGGCCAGTCCCACAATGAAATCAAAAATTAATAACAACAAAATTCCTTGGAAAGTGTTGGTATGGAGGGCACCCGTGGATACGGTTAGCCATGGATTGTGAAAGAATGGTGGAAAGGAAATAAACTTTACTTTCTATTTGGGAACCGCCTATGATGTGTCTAGCATGGAAGATATTAGGAATTCTCAGTCATTTTCGTTGGCAGGAAAAGCATGCCTCTCAAAATATTTTCATCTCTCTAATTTAAGCTTTGAGCTCTGGCACATTAGCAAATCTCTGCTTCCCTCTGCGAAGGGCCTATCTATTTACTTTTATGCAATTTTAATTTTTACTTTGAGTCTCCATCTTCTCTTATAAAGCACCAACTAGAGAGCACTATTGTCATACTTGTGCATTGGATGTAGCTAATATTTGAGTGTGTTTCATGAATGGATCAATGATTGAGCATAATGGGCTAGGGATAACTTTCTTTAGCGTTGATATTTTGAAAGGCATGGTTGCTTGTTAGTATGCTTGAGTATTTATATCTTCATGTCAAATTATAGACTACTGCTTTGAATCATTCAAGTCCAAATGTCCATGCTATAAAAGAAAAGAATATATGATGAATATGATAGGCAGCATTCCACATCAAAAATTCTGTTTTTATCATTTACCTACTCGAGGACGAGCGGGAATTAAGCTTGGGGATGCTGATACGTCTCCAACGAATCAATAATTTTTGATTCTTCGATGCTGTTATATTATTAATCCTGGATGTTTTTATATACATTTACAGCAATTATATATCATTTTTTGGGACTAACCTATTAACTTAGTGCCAAGTGTCAGTTGCTGTTTTCTGCCTGTTTTTTGTTTTACAGAAAATCAATACCAAACAAAGTCCAAATGCCACGAAACTTTTTGGAGATTTTTTATTGGACAAGATAAACACTAGAAGCTTTGGGAAAAGACCAGATGCTAGAGGAGGTGGCCACGAGCCACCAGGGTGCACCTGGGGGGGGGGCAGGCGTGCCCTGGTGCCTCGTGGGCCCACCTCAGCTCCGTTTGACCTAATTCCACCACTATAAATTCCCAAAAAAATCAAAAACCCTCAGGAGAGTCCACGAAATACTTTTGCCGCCACCGCAAGTTTCTGTTCTCGAGAGATCCCATCTGGAGGCCTTCTCCGGTACTCCGCCGGAGGGGGGATCGATCACGGAGGGGCTCTGCATCAACCTTGCTGCCCTTCCGATGATGCATGAGTAGTTTACCACAGACCTTCAGGTCCATAGTTAGTAGCTAGATGGCTTCTTCTCTCTTTTTGATCTTCAATACAATGTTCTCCTCGATGTTCTTGGAGTTCTATCCGATGGAATCACTTTTTGTGGTGTGTTTGTTGGGATCCGATGAATTGTGAGTTTACGATCAGATTATCCATGAATATTATTTGAGTCTTCTCTGATCTCTTTTATGCATGATTATTATAGCTTCGTATTTCTTCTCCGATCTATTGATTTGGTTTGGCCAACTAGATTGATTTATCTTGCCATGGGAAGAGGTGCTTTGTAATGGGTTCGATCTTGCGGTGCTCAACCCCAGTGACAGAAAGGGACATGACACGTATGTATCATTGCTATTAAGGGTAAAAAGATGGGGTTTATTCATGCGTGAGTTTACTTTGTCTACATCATGTCATCTTGCTTAAGGCGTTACTCCGTTCTTTGTGGACTTAATACACTAGATGCATGCTGGATAGCGGTCGATGTGTGGAATAATAGTAGTAGATGCAGGCAGGAGTCGGTCTACTTGTCTCGGACGTGATTCCTATATACATGATCATTGCCTTGGATATCGTCATGATTATTTGCTTTTCTATCAATTTCCCAACAGTAATATGTCTACTCATCGTATGCAATTTTTATGAGAGAAGCCTCTAGTGAAAACTATGGCCCCCGGGTCTATCAAAATCATATACTAAAACCCTAAAAATATTTGCTGCACTTTTTCTTTATTTATTTTATTTAGTATTTTTGTTTCAATCAATCTATCTATCACATACAATTTAATCTTGCAACTTACCGCCGAGGGATTGACAAGCCCTCGTTTGCGTTGGGTGCAAGGGTTTGTTGTTTGTGTGCAGGTACTGCTAACGAGGTGTTGCGTGATTCTCCTACTGGATTGATAACCTTGGTTTCATAACTAAGGGAAATACTTACCTCTGCTGTGCTGCATCATCCCTTCCTCTTCGGGGAAAATACCAACGCAAGCTACAAGTAGCACGCGCGTGGTGTGGATGGATTTTGATGTGGATGTCGGGAACGGCGATGTGTGGGTGGTTAACTATATTTGGGGCCGACGTAGTTTTTGCTGGCGTTGGCCGGCGTGGCCAACACCATTGCGATTGTTTGTAATATTTTCTTTTTTTAGTTTATTTGTTGTACACATTGTTTTATATTGCTGTAGATGTTTAGTTTATTATTTTATTATGTTATTATTTTTGTAGATGTTTTATATTGCTATTATTTATTATTTTGTTATTTTAATATTTTATTTTTTATTTTGTGTAAATATATATACATACTAAAATATAGATCAAGAAATAATTAGAAGAACATCGATCTCATTAATCTGGCCTAGATACATAATAGTTGAAGGATGATAATCAATAGTAATAATATAATTAACTTCTACTACTACTTCATCTAGTCTAAGAACATCATCACTGTAATGACTCCCACGAGAAGAAATGTTGTCACCGATCCAGCTGGGAGAATGAGGCCAAGCATAACACCAACTAAAAGTGCATATCGAAGCATCATGAATTTCTGGATTTGGCCTTGCATTGCATCATTCTTCAGTCGCAACTCATCTATCTGTCGTCTCAGTGGTCCAGTGGAGTACTTGAGCAACTTGATTATGTACTTGTGCACGAGACCAATCCATATCCATGTGTAGCAAAACTTTGTCCTTGCTGTCTGTGGATCACAATATATATACACATATTGGATGTGAGCGACACTATAGACGATATAGGGTTGAATTGTGTGTAAATTAGCTGAAATAGACCGAGAGGTATTTTCCGTCATATACGTACCTTTCAAAGGTTAGCTGATACGTCTCCGTCGTATCTACTTCTCCAAACACTTTTGCTCTTGTTTTGGACTCTAATTTGCATGATTTGAATGAAACTAACCCGGACTGACGCTGTTTTCAGCAGAATTGCCATGGTGTTGTTTTTTGTGCAGAAATAAAAGTTCTTGGAATGGGATGAAACTTTTTGGAGAATTTTTATGGAACATATAAAATATACTGGAGCCAAAACCTACTGGAGGGGGGCCACCCAGTGCCCACGAGGCACCAGGGCGCGCCCTGGTACCTCGTGGGGCCCAAGTGGCTCCGCTGACCCTAATTCCAACGCTATAAATTCACAATTCCAGAGAAAAAAATTAGAGAGGAAGTTTTATTGCGTTTCACGATACGGTGCCGCCGCCACCTCCTGTTCTTCATCGGGAGGCTAGATCTGAAGTCTGTTTGGGGCTCCGGAGAGGGGGATCTTCCGGCATCGTCATGATCAACCATCCTTCATCACCAATTTCATGATGCTCACCACCAGGAGTGAGTAATTCCTTCATAGGCTTCCTGGACGGTGATGAGTTGGATGAGATTTATCATGTAATCGAGTTAGTTTTGTTAGGGCTTGATCCCTAGTATCCACTATGTTCTGAGATTGATGTTGCTATGACTTTGCTATGCTTAATGCTTGTCACTAGGGCCCGAGTGCCATGATTCCAGATCTGAGCCCTTTATGTTTTCATGAATATATTTGTGTTCTTGATCCGATCTTGCAAGGTATATGCACCTGCTATGTGTTATGATCCGCATACCCCAAGGTGATAATAATTGGGATTCTTTCCGGTGATTGCCATAGTTTGAGGAGTTCATGTATTCACTATGTGTTAATGCTTTCTTCCGGTTCTCTATTAAAAGGAGGCCTTAATATCCCTTAGTTTCCTTATGGACCCCGCTGCCACGGGAGGGTAGGAAAAAAGATGTCATGCAAGTTCTTATCGCAAGCACGTATGACTATATACGGAATACATGCCTACATTACATTGATGAATTGGAGCTAGTTCTGTGTCGCCCTAGGTTATGACTGTTACATGATGAATGTTATCCAACAATATCACCGATCCAATGCCTACGAGCTTTTCACATATTGTTCTTTGCTAAGTTACTACTGTTGCTACTACTGTTACAATTGCTACAAAACTATTACTGCTGCTGTTACTTTTACTGTTACTATTATTGCTATTGCTATCAAACTACCATACTACTGTGGTACTGATCACTCTGTTGCAGATATTTAGTCTCCTGGTGTGGTTGAATTGACAACTCAACTGCTAATACTTGCAAATATTCTTTGGCTCCCCTTGTGTCGAATCAATAAATTTGGGTTGAATACTCTACCCTCGAAAACTGTTGCGATCCCCTATACTTGTGGGTTATCAAGCTTTTTCTGGTGCCGTTGCCGGGGAGCATAGCTTTATTTGTGGAGTCACTTGGGATTTATATCTGTTGATCATTATGAAGAATCTGAAAGATGCTAAGACCAAGATCGTTCCCTCTAAGACGAGGGGATGTAAGGAACTGCCATCTAGCTCTGCACTTGATTCACCTTCTGTTTTGAGTAAACTTGCAACACCACCACATGCTATTAATTCTGATATGTCACAAGTTATTGATGATACCAGTTTTGCTATGAATGATGCTCATGATGATGCTAGTACTATGCTTGATAATGTTGTGCCACTTGGTGAATTTCTTACTAAACAAATTGCTAAAGCTAAAGAAATTGAAAATGTTGAATCTCTTGAGAATTATGATTCACCTATTATGCCTAGCTCCCCTACTAGAGTTGAAACACCTGATGAACATTGCTTTGATAAGGAGACGGCTAGAGCCATCCTTGCTTGTAATGATAGACATGAAGTTATAAAGTTGCTTGCTAAAATGAAAGAAAAATCGATGAGGGAGAGAATGGAATATGATCCTAAGTTTGCTACCTCTCCCATATTTGTTACTGATAAGGATTATGAATTCTCTGTCGATCCTGAGTTAATTACTTTGGTTGAATCTGATCCTTTCCATGGTTATGAAACTGAAACCGTTGTGGCACATGTTACTAAATTAAATGATATAGCCACCCTATTTGCTCATGAGGAAAAAATTCGCTATTCCTATATTCTTAAGTTGTTTCCTTTCTCATTAACGGGTGATGCTAAGGAATGGTATAATACTCTTGCTCCTGGATGTGTGTGTAGTCCCCAGGATATGATTTATTACTTCTCTAAAAAATATTTTCCTGCTCATAAGAAACAAGCTGCCTTACAGGAAATATTTAACTTTGTGCAAATTGAAGAAGGGAATCTCCCTCAAGCTTGGGGGAGTCTTCTCCAATTACTTAATGCTTTGCCTGATCATCCTCTTAAGAAAAATGAAATACTTGCTATGTTCTATAATGGACTAACTGATGCTTCTAGGGACTACCTAGATAGTTGTGCGAGTTGTGTTTTCAGGGAAATGACTATTGAACAAGGTGAGGAATTATTGAATAATATATTGAAGAATAATAATGATTGGACACTTCCTGAATCACCGCCCAAACCCACTTCGAAGAAGAGGGGTATTTTACATCTTAGTCCTGAAGATATGCAAGAAGCAAAGAAATGTATGAAGGAAAAAGGTATTAAAGCTGAAGATGTTAAGAATCTACCACCTATTGAAGAAATACATGGTCTTGACACACCGCCACAGGTAGTAGAGGTAAATTCTCTTATAAAATTTGATGAAGGTGATATTCCTTACAACAAACCTCCTAGTCAATGCTTGTATGAATTTGACAATTATATTATTAAGCAAGATCACTTCAATGCAAATGTTACGAAACAATTAAAACGAAATGCCTACATGATTGATCGCTTGAGTGACTTGTTATTTAGAATTGCTAATGATGTTAAAGGTGTGAGTAAACATGCATCTATGGTTCAAACTCAATTAGAACAAGTTGCTAAATCTCAAAGTGAATTGCTCAATGAAATGAATAACAATATGAATGATCATGTTGTTAGAGTAATGACTAGAGGAGGTAGAATGACTCAGGAGCCACTTTATCCTAAATGTCATCCAAAAAGAATTGAACAAGACTCTCAAAGAATTAATGTTGATGCACCTAGTCCATCTAAAAAGAAAAAGAAAAAGAAAAATGATAGGACTTTGCATACTTCTAGTGAACCCGAGGTAGAAAAACCCTTGGAGGATAGTAATGATGTTTCTATTTCTGATGCTGAAACACAATCTGGTAATGAACAACCACCTGATGATAATAATAATGATGAAGCTCGTATGGATACCCAACCAGATAATGATAAAGAACCTGATAATGATGTTGAAATAGAACCTGCTATTGATCTTGATAACCCACCTTCTAAAAATAAACGTTATGATATAAGAGACTTCGTTGCTAGAAAACATAGTAAAGAAAGAGAACCATGGGTTAAAAAACCCATGCCCTTTCCTCCTAAACCATCTAAGAAAAAGGATGAGGAAGAATTTGAACGCTTTGCTGAAATGCTTAGGCCAGTCTTTTTGCGAACTCGTTTGACTGATATTATAAAGATGCCTCCTTATGCCAAATATATGAAAGACATTGTCACAAATAAAAGAAAGATACCTAAAGCTGAAATTTCTACCATGCTTGCAAATTATTCTTTTAAGGATGGAGTACCTAAGAAACTAGGAGATCCAGGAGTACCAACTATACCATGCTCCATTAAAAGAAATTATGTCAAAACTGCTTTGTGTGATTTAGGAGCTGGTGTTAGTGTTATGCCTTTCTCTTTATATAAAAGACTTGATTTGAATAAACTCACTCCCACTAAAATATCATTGCAAATGGCTGGCAAATCAACTGCCATACCTATCGGTGTTTGTGAGGATGTGCCCGTTATAGTTGCAAATGTTACTATCCTAACAGACTTTGTTATACTTGATATGCTCGAGGATGACAACATGTCAATTATCCTTGGTAGACCCTTTTTAAATACTGCAGGGGCTGTTATTGATTGCAACAAAAGCAAGGTCACTTTTCATATCAATGGTAATGAACATACGGTGCACTTTCCGAAGAAACAATTTCAAGTAAATGGTATTCATATTATTGAAAAGACTCCAACAATTACTATTGGAAGTTTTCAACTCCCTCTACCTACTGTTAAAAAGAAATATGAAACTCTTATTATCGGGGAGATGCATATCCCCGTTGAGGTAACCTAGTGTTTTACGAAGATTCTTCGGTTTCATGTTACTCGGAAATGGTTTGTTAATAAGACTTGATCAACCTTATTAATGGATTCTTTTTTAGGGGCATGGGGTCGGTGAATTTAGTAAGCACAACCTTCTATACCGACTTTTTGTTTTCTGTTATTTTTAGTTAAATAGAATAGAATGCCATGATTATCCTGTTTTCTGATTTATCTGTGGAAAAAAATGCCCAGAAATAAAAGTGCTCAGAATGCAATAAAACTTTGATATGAATTTTTATATAATATTTAATAATTTTTGGCACTGGGAACATACCAGGGGGGTGCCCCAGGTGCCCACGAGGCACCAGGGCGCGCCACCCCCCCTGGCGCACCCAGGTACCTCGTGGGCCCCACAGGGCCCCCCTCACTTATTCTTTTAGCTCACTTCGTCTCTTACCTCTAGAAAAAAATTCCTGGTAGCTCTCTCTCTCGTGTTCTTGCTCACAAAACTGAAATTTTCGATCTCTTTGCTCGGAGCTCCGTTTCCGAAACTGTTTTGGGACATTGCTCCTTGGTATGTAACTCCTCCATTGCTCCAATTAGTTTTTGCTCTAGTGGATTATATTTTGCATGATTAGCTGCTCTTGGTGCTACTGAAAATGAGCTTGCATGTTGAATTCTTTGAGTTCCAAGTAGTTTGAATGCTTGATATAGCCTCTAGACATCCATATGAGTAGTTGCTATCAATCTTGTGAAGTTTTATTGATATCATTTTGTGGCCCAAAAATTTTCAGAAATTGTTCTTAGGAAAATGAATATCTTTCGGAGAAGTTCTTCGAGGAGGAGGCCCTCAGAAGCGTCATCAAGTGAAAGCTCGGCACGCCAAGCATATGAGGAACCAAGGGCAAGTTCAGTGCGAGGTGCCGAAGCAAAATCATGTCGATGGCCGTGCAACGAGTTCATGCTAGGTGCAGGCATCAAGGAAGAATTTGACCAATATATTCACAATGCCGAGCTCTCCGCCTTTATCGCAGATAAGCCACCACAGCATTACAACCTCACTCTTTCCTTTACTCAAAACTTTGATTATCACCCGCGCACTTCTAGAGTTTTATTTCACCTTTATGACAAATCCTATAATATATCTCTAGAAGAATTCTGTGATGCATGCAAAATTCCATATTGGGGTTCGTTAGATGAACCACCAAGATCTAATTATGAGTTGTTTCTTAATAGCCTTTGCAACGGTGAGGATATGGGAATCACGCAGGCTAGAATAATTAGCATTCACTTTCCCGCTATTCGGTATTTTGCGCTTTTTAATGGTAAATGCGTTGTTGGTAAGCAAGACTGTAGTGCACTTTGCGCCCCTGATCTGAGTCTTATTCATACAGCTTTGACTGGTAGCAAGCTTTATAATCTTGGGGCTATTGTTGCACGTAGGCTGCAGTGTAATGCAGGTAATGGTGATTTGTATGGAGGAGTTTATGCCTCCCGCTTAGCTGCAAAGTTAGGGGTGTCGCCCGAATTCAATGATCCCCTCTTGCCTTATAAATATTTGAATTTCGAAACAATGCGAGAACATAGGTTTTTAAAACGCAACGCACAGGGTTATGAATACAACTTAGTTTTTAATAAATATCACTCTATGTATGTTGCTTTGCCTGCTCCTGCCCTCTTTGATTTTCAGAACAAACAGATATATTTTCTTCATGAGAATGAGGTGCACGAGTACAATGCGGCTGTCGAGGCTGCTCGTCTGGCTGAGGAGGCGGCTCAGAACGCCCCTACGATCTACCATTTCGATTATTATCCAGGACAGCCATGGCCGTAGACCAAGCTAGGCAAAAGCCTAAGCTTGGGGGAGTACGTATCTCTCACCGACATTACATTCATACTCATACATTTCATTCCAGTTGTCGGTGTTCATACTTTTTCATTGTATAATCCATGCTAGTTTTATTTTCTCATTTTCTTCTAGTGTGTTTTAAAAACTTGAGAAAATCCAAAAACATTTCTCGCTTCTTTTCGGTTTTTCTTTCCAGTTTAATTAGTTGTAGTTTCATAGTAGTAAAAGAAAACCCAAAAAGATTTCCCGTTTCTTCTTTTACTTGTTGGGAACTTTCCCGTGTAAATAGTTTTTTCTCGTTTTTCGTTTTTTTCTTCTTTATTTCATTTCCTTTAGAAAAACTAAAAACTCCAAAAATATTTGAGTGTGTTTCTCTGAAATTCTTTTCTTTTGTTGAGTCATTGTAAGGAGAAGACCACGATGAAAATGTTGAGTGGCTCCCATATGCATTGTTGTTGATCTAACAAAGAGCCCATTTTACCTTGTCTTCTCCTTTGAATAAAATGCTTGTAGATTCCAGCTTAGTCCATGACACTCTTGCACTATTATTATTTTCATATCATTCGGTCTTGCAAGAGAAAGGTAATAATGACGATGATTTGATGAAGTGACCGTGGCAAGGAAAAGCGGGTATGGACTCAACTTGTTCTTTGTTTCTGTAAATATGTTTAACTCAGTATCCATGATTCAGCATATTATGATTAAACATATTTATGATGACAATTAGAGATTATAGTTGCTCATGCCATGCTTAAGTAGCTAGGAGTGGATAATGATTTATCTTGAGTGTCAACATGCATTAAAATGTTCATGATGTAGTATGATGATATGGTATCCTCCTCTGAATGTTTTGAGTGGCTTGACTTGGCACATGTTCACACATGTAGTTGATTCAAAACCGACATAGCCTCGATGATATTTATTTTCATGGTGTTTATATCCTACTCATCCTAGTATTCAGTGTTGATTATTCATAATGCATGATTATGACCGTTTTCGCTCTCTAGCTGGTCGCTTCTCAACCTATTTGCTAGCCTTCACCTTTACTAAGCGGGAATGCTGCTTGTGCATCAAAACCCTTAAACCAAAGTTATTCCAGATGAGTCCACTATATCAACCTACATGCGGTATTACTCTGCCGTTCTAAGTAAATTTGCATGTGCCACCTCTAAATATTCAAATGAACATCTATTTTGTGTGCCCGTACCGCTCATGGAGCGACAGGGGGCGGTCAGTATCTTCCATGCTAAGCGGGTTATTCTCATGATGAGTGTTGATTCACTTGTCCTTGCACGAGAGGGGCTGGTAATCGGGATGCCCAGTCCCATTATTAAAATTGCAAAATAATAAAACAAACTCCCCCGGAAAGTTGTTGGTATGGAGGGCACCCGAGGATTCGGCTAGCCATGGCTTGTGATTGTTGGTGGAGGGGGATTAAACTTAACTTTACCGCTTGGGAACCGCCGCTAATGTGTTTAGTATGGAAGATATTGAAAACTCTCGGTCGTGACGTTGACAGGAAAGGCATACCTCCCATAATTATATCTATCTCTGATTTAAGCTTCGAGCTCTGGCACCTCTACAAATCCATGCTTCCCTCTATGAAGGGCCTATCTATTTACTTTTATGTTATTTTACTTTTATTGTTGAGTCATCACCTTCTCAAATAAGCACCAGTCCTGAGAGCACTATTGTCATTCTCATGCATTGTGAATAGTTAATGTTGTGTGCATCATGACGGGATCTCTTCTACCATGAATTACAATGTTTAGTCGCTGCTTGAACTTTGGAGGTGCTCTGCATTTATGTTTTGCAGTCTCAGAAAGGGCTAACAAGATACCATGTTGTCATATTATATTATGATCGTTTTGACAAAGTGTTGGCATTTGAAATATCTTATTATTGCTCGCTAGTTGATTATGCCATTGATATGAGTGAATATAATTTCTAAGAGTTATCATTTGCATGGTTAGTTATAATCTTTGCTGAAAACTTGGGTGCTATTTAAGCATATATATAGATATAAGAACAAAAGAGTTTGTAAAAGTTTTTCTTTATCACTTTCAGTTTGTCAACTGAATTGCTTGAGGACAAGCAATGAGTTCAGGTTGGGGGAGTTGATATGTCTCCATCGTATCTACTTTTCCAAACACTTTTGCTCTTGTTTTGGACTCTAATTTGCATGATTTGAATGAAACTAACCCGAACTGACGCTGTTTTCAGCAAAATTGCCATGTTGTTGTTTTTTGTGCAGAAATAATAGTTCTTGGAATGGGATGAAACTTTTTGGAGATTTTTTATGGAATATATAAAAAATACTGGAGCTAAAACCTACTAGAGGGCGGCCACCCAGTGCCCATGAGCCACCAGGGCGTGCCACCCCCCAGGCGCGCCCTGGTACCTCGTGGGGCCCACGTGGCTCCACTGACCCTAATTCCAATGCTATAAATTCACAATTCTAGAGAAAAAAATCAGAGAGGAAGTTTTATTGCGTTTCACGATACGGAGCCGCCGCCACCTCCTGTTCTTCATCGGGATGCCAGATCTGGAGTCCGTTTGGGGCTCCGGAGAGGGGGATCTTCCAGCATCGTCATGATCAACCATCCTTCATCACCAATATCATGATGCTCACCGCCAGGAGTGAGTAATTGCTTCATAGGCTTGCTGGACGGTGATGAGTTGGATGAGATTTATCATGTAATCGAGTTAGTTTTGTTAGGGCTTGATCCCTAGTATCCACTATGTTCTGAGATTGATGTTGCTATGACTTTGCTATGCTTAATGCTTGTCACTAGGTCCCGAGTCCCATGATTCCAGATCTGAGCCCTTTATGTTTTCATGAATATATTTGTGTTCTTGATCCGATCTTGCAAGTTATATGCACCTGCTATGTGTTATGATCCGCATACCCCAAGGTGACAAAAATTGGGATTCTTTCCGGTGATTGCCATAGTTTGAGGAGTTCATGTATTCACTATGTGTTAATGCTTTGTTCCGGTTCTCTATTAAAAGGAGGCCTTAATATCCCTTAGTTTCCTTATGGACCCCGCTGCCACGGGAGGGTAGGACAAAAGATGCCATGCAAGTTCTTATCGCAAGCACGTATGACTATATACGGAATACATGCCTACATTACATTGACGAATTGGAGCTAGTTCTGTGTCGCCCTAGGTTATGACTGTTACAAGATGAATGTTATCCAACAATATCACCGATCCAATGCCTATGAGCTTTTCACATATTGTTCTTTGCTAAATTACTATTGTTGCTACCACTGTCACAATTGCTACAAAACTATTGCTGTTGCCGTTACTGTTACTGTTACTATTATTGCTATTGCTATCAAACTACCATACTACTGTGCTACTGATCACTCTGTTGCAGATATTTAGTCTCCAGGTGTGCTTTAATTGAAAACTCAACTGCTAATACTTGCAAATATTCTTTGGCTCCCCTTGTGTCGAATCAATAAATTTGGGTTGAATACTCTACCCTCGAAAACTGTTGCGATCCCCTATACTTGTGGGTTATCATTAGCGCAGATGTAGAACTCTCACTCTGGATTCCATTATGTGTGTGACATATGCTTATCAGCAGGGCGTCGACAGCCGTAAAGCAGCACAGTTGCCCTGGCTCGATTCCCGGCAGCTTCGGCATCGGTGGCGTGGCTGCCGGATCGAATGAACGTCGCATTGCTGTAGTGGGATGATTTGCCGGACATGGCCAGCTGCATTGGCCGTGGCGAGCTCATGCCGTAGCCAACAGGGCCAGAGGGGAGCTCGGCCAAGGCGGTGGAGTTCCAAACTTTTGACACACCCCGCCGACGTGGGCTCGCATGCGGGGCTCGTGCCGATTCGACAAGCTTCGGTGGGTCCATTTCCACCAACGCAACTAGCTAAGAGGGAGTAGAATTTTGTGGAGAATGGAAGTGAATGTGTTTGAGAAACAAAGGGATGCCAACACTTCTATATATAGGCAAAACTTAGTGCTGGAATTCCCAAAGAGGGCATGACAGCACTACATACTTTATCTATGGCGTGCAAATAAATCCTACGCCGGTAGTATCTTCCAACTAGATAGCATAGCTGGGCCCACATAGTGGTGGCGTCTGACAAAATATCCACGCCAGCACTACCCATATAAAGCTAGCGTACCAAATATGCCGACGCCAGCACTATTTGAAAAAAATAGTGCTGGCGTTGATGGAAAATGGCACGCCACCAACGAAAGTTGTGGCTAGCCATTTTTCCACTAGTGTGCCTCCATGGTGATGCGTGAGTAGTTCATCCTCGGGGCTAAGGGTTTGTACCAGTATCTATGTGTTTGATCTCTCTCTCTCTCTCTCTCTCTCTCTCTCTCTCGTGTTCTTGATTTGACATGATCTTGATGTATCATGAGCTTTATCAATATAATTGGATCAGATGATATTCACCTCCCTCTCTTATTTTTGTGGTGAATTGAGTCTTGCTCTTTAAGGTTTCTTTATGTTGGATTGAATACTTTGGATGTGAGATCACTTGATGCATGTCTCACTCGCGGATTCCCGTGGTGACATTGGCGTAATTCAGGTGACATAAGAGTTGATTGATACGTATCATATGGAGTTGTCTTAGTACGATCTCTAGAACTATTCATGACACTTTGGGGGTGGCTCAATAGATTGACTGGAAACACAACTTTGAGGTGGTTCACTACCTACGCGATTACATCCTACTTTCTTCGATAAGAATATAAACTTTGGAGTGATTCTTTACCGCACTTTGAGGGATTACCATACAATTCAATTATGTTAGTAACGTTGGGAGATATAACTCACTACAAAAAAAAAGACACCTCTGTGACATTATGGCCCGAACGAAAACCTTTTCTGTCATGGATATGACACTTCCATGATGATAATTGTGTCAAAAACACGTATCATCATAGATGTGGTGGGCTCCTACTTCTATAACAAAAAATTATGACAGAAAATGGGCTTTTCATCCTGGGTGGGCCGGAGACGCACCTGCATGACATTCTTTGGGCCGTCCATGACGTAAAAATCATGGTAGAAGTAAGGGCGAGGAAATTTTCGGGGAGTTCCCGGTTATGGTGAGCAATCGGTGGGTGTTCGGGGCCAAGCGATGCAATGTGGTTTGTGCGTTTCTCTCGTATGCACGTGTGTGTGAGGCGTTCGCTAACTGAACCCGAGCGAGGTGTTCACTTACTAAACCCGAGAGATCGCTTGCCCTCGCACTACGTATTGAACACGAGTGATCGATCCCTCGCACTACGTACGTACTGAACCCGATCGATCCCTTCGCTGCTAACTGAACCCGACCAATTCCTTCGCTGCTAACTGAACCCGATTGATTCCTTCACTGCTAACTGAACCCAATCGATCCCTTCTCACTGCTTACTGAAGCCGATTGAGCCCCCGTGCGAGACGTAGCTAGCTGGTTGGGTTGCCTCTCGATGAACAATTCCCGTTGCTGCCGCGCGCGTGATACGTAGAATGAGTCGAGACTTTGCATCGATCGATCGAGCGCCTTGCGCGAGACATGGTGAGTTGACCTAGCCGGTTGGTTGGCTGTGGATGAACAGTTCCCATTGCTGCCGCCCGCTCGTACGCCCCACCCTAGTCGGTGGGTTGGCTGTGGATGAACAGTACCCTAGCTGTGTGAAGGTGGTTGGCGCTGGATGAACACAACCCCGATCGATCGAGGACGCCGTGCCACGGTACGCCACACCCTAGCCGGTTGGGGGTGGATGAACAGGACCCCGTGGAGGCTGGAGGAAGTTGACGGTGGATGAACAGTAGCCAGTGGAGGATGGAGGAAGTCAACGGTGGATGAACAGTAGTCCGTGGAGTCCCGTTTGTCGGTACGCCACACCCCTCCTGATGAACAGGACCCCGTTTCGACCGTAGGCGGTTGGAGAGAAGTTCGTTTCCTCCGTTTTGTGGTACACTGATACGTCTCTAATGTATCTATAATTTTTGATTGTTCCATGCTATTATAGTATCAATCTTGGATGTTTTATATGCAATTATATGCCATTATATATCATTTTTTGGGACTAACCTATTAACCTAGTGCCCAGTGCTAGTTGCTGTTTTTTGCCTGTTTTTGTCTTTTCAGAAAATCATTATCAAACGGAGTCCAAACGAAGAAAAAACTTTGGATTAATTTTTTCTGGACCAGAAGAAACCCTGGAAGCATCGGGAGAAGACCAGAGGAGCCACGAGGAAGTGGCAAGTCCAGGGGACGCGCCCCCAGGCTTGTGGGCCCCTCGTGGCACCTCTTGACCTATTTCCAATGCTATAAATTCCAAAATATTCCCCGTATACCAGAAATACAGAAGAGAAAACCTTTCCGCCGCCGCAAGCCTCTATTCTTCCGCGATCCCATCTGGAGGCCTTTTCTGGTACTCTGCCGGAAGGGGAATTGATCACGGAGGTCTTCTTCATCAACCTTGCTGCCCTTCCGATGATGTGTGAGTAGTTTACCATAGACCTATGGGTCCATAGCTAGTAGCTAGATGGCTTGTTCTCTCTCTTTGATCTTCAATACCATGTTCTCCTCGATGTTCTTGGAGTTCTATCTGATGTAATCTTCTTTTGTGGTGTGTTTGTTGGGATCCGATGAATTGTGAGTTTATGATAGGATTATTCATGAGAAATATTTGAGTCTTCTCTGAACTCTTTTACACATGATTGTTATAGCTTTGTATTTCTCTCCGACCTATCCGTTTGGTTTGGCCAACTAGATTGATTTATCTTGCAATGGGAGAGGTGCTTTCTGATGGGTTCAATCTTGCGGTGCTCAATCCCAGTGACAGAAAGGGACATGACACGTATTTGTATTGTTGCCATTAAGGATAAAAAGATGGGGTTTAATCATATGGCTTGAGTTTACATTGTCTACATCATGTCATCTTGCTTAAGGCGTTACTCTATTTTGTACTTAATACCCTAGATGCATGCTGGATAGCGGTCGATGGGTGGAGTAATAGTAGTAGATGCAGGCAGGAGTCGGTCTACTTGTTTCGGACATGATGCCTATATACATGATCATTGCCATGAATCCGTCATAATTATTTGCTTTTCTGTCAATTGCCCAACAGTAATTTGTTTACCCACCATATGCGATGTGTTCGAGAGAGAAGCCTCTGGTGAAAACTATGGCCCCCGGGTCTACTTTTACCATCTATTAAATCCAAAAATACCTTGCTGCAATTTATTTACTTTATTTTCTTTTCCAATTTACTTTTTCTATCTATCACTATCAGAATTAATCCTTGCAAATAACCGCTAAGAGGATTGACAACCCTCTTATTTGCGTTGGGTGCAAGTGTTTGCTTTTGTGTGTGTAGGTGCTGCTTACGAGGTTCTGTGTGGTTCTCCTACTGGATTGATAACCTTGGTTCTTAACTAGGGGAAATACTTATGGAAAAGGTGTTATTCAGGATTTCTTTACTTGTGCTGGCACATTACCTATGTTAGGAGGGTCAATTCTTAATAAAACCTCTCGCTTTGTGGATGCCATATCCTTGCTTATAGTTGAATTTGAGAGACAATTTGTGCATATGCATCCCGCTATACAGAGGATACTCCTAGAGTTTTCAAATATTAGTAATCCTTTCGTCAAACTTGTAGCTAATTTATTCCTAGCTTATGGATTTGGCCACATCATGAAAGAGGCCCGTGAAATATTTGCTCATTACAATATAAATAGTGGGTGTCCTCCGATAGAAGAAATCCTTTACAACCAGGAGGCAATGAGGAGATTAAAATCACCAGATTATGCTGCTTATAATGAGAACCTTAGAAAAAAGGTTTCCCCATCTACTTTACTTGATAAAATTTCTGAACTCAATGATAATTTTTCTATACAAAATAATGGATTGGGACTTGTGCTTGAGAAGAAACTAAAGGAGCATATTCAAAGAAATATGTTCAATGAAGAAATAGTCATCACTTACAAAGGGCTAAAGGAGGAATCCCCTCCCCCTAAACTTGATTTTACGGATTCTTATCCTATAAAATTTAGCCCTTTTGAGTAATTTTTCTTTCCACTTAGAAAACTTCTGCTGAAAGAAGAGAATATGAGATGAGCATGGATGATCTCCTTTACCTGGATGACAACACTTGAAACTATGCATTATGCCTAGCTAGGGGCATAAAATAATAGCGCTTGTTGGGAGGTAACCCAATGAATAAAATAAAATTTTGTTTTACTTTCTGTTTTTGTGTGTTTACACAATTGTAGCCTCTGTTATGATTGTGTTTTTATCTTTTAATTAGTGTTTGTGCCAAGTAATGCCTTTGGGATGATTTGGATGATAATATAATTGATGCTGTTTGAAAACAGAAACTTTTGCGTCCAGTGCTGGAATTTTGATTTTTTGCTGGGGCGTCAGAACCTTCTGAATTTTTTACACAATATTTATATATGAATTTCCCACGTTTTCCTAATTTCTCAGAATTTTTGGAGTTACATAAGTATGACTTTAATTCAGATCTTTACAGATTGTTCTGTTTTTGTTGCATAGTTCGCTTATTTTGATGAATCTATGGATCGTATCGGAGGGGGGTATGAGTCATGGAGAAGTTGGAGTAAAGTATAATTATGCTAATATTAAATATGAATCAATTTACAACAGTACCTAAAGTTTAAGATTTGTTTGTTATACTAACGGATCTCACGAGGTTTCTGTTGAGTTTTGTGTGCTGAAGTTTTCAAGTTTTGGGTGAGACTACGATGTATAAAGGAATAAGGAGCGGCAAGAGCCTAAGCTTGGGGATGCCCAAGGCACCCCAAGGTAATATTCAAGGAAGACTCAAGCATCTAAGCTTGGGGATGCCCCAGATGGCATCCCCTCGTTCGTTTAGAATATATCGGTAACTCACTTGGAGCTATATTTTTATTCATCACTTGATATGTGTTTTACTTGGAGCGTCTTGTGTTATAGTTTGTTTTTCTTTTGTTTGCTTTTTAGTTTGTCACAATCATCTTTGCTGAACACACCTTTTTGAGAGGGAGACACATTATTTGTGATTTGTTAGAATACTCTATGTGCTTCACTTATATCTTTTGAGCTAGGCAGTTGCTCTAGTGCTTCACTTATATTTTTTAGAGCACGGCGGTGGTTATATTTTAAAGAAATAGTTGCACTCTCATGCTTCACTTATATCTTTTTGAGAGTCTAATAAATAGCAATGGTAATATGCACGGGTTATGAATTTGGTCCTAATATGATAGGTATTCAAGAGGGATATAATAAAAACTTTCATGTAGATCACTGAATATGATAAGTTTGATTCCTTGCAATAGTTTTGCGATATTAAGATGGTAATATGTGGGAGGTACTAGTAGATAATTGTGGTTTAGTAAGAATATTGGTGTTAAGGTTTGTGATTCCCGAAGCATGCACGTATGATCTATCGTTATGCTAAGAAGTTGGAGGATGATTTATTATTGATTGACTTCCTTTGTGTGGCGGCCGGGGGCGCGCGATGGTTAACTCCTACCAACCTCCCCCCTAGGGTCATGCGTAGTAGTACTTTGCTTTGAGGGCTAATAAGCTTTCGCAATAAGTATGTGAGTTCTTTATGACTAATGTGAGTCCATGGATTATACGCACTCTCACCTTTCCACAATTTGCTAGCCTCTTCGGTACCGTGCATTGCCCTTTCTCACATCGAGAGTCGGTGCAAACTTCGCCGGTGCATCCAAACCCCATGATATGATACGCTCTATCACACATAAGCCTCCTTATATCTTCCTCAAAACAGCCACCATACCTACCTATTATGGCATTTCCATAGCCATTCCGAGATATATTGCCATGAAACTTCCACCATTCCGTTTTTATGACACACATCATCATTGTCATATTGCTTTGCATGATCATATAGCTGACAAAATATTTGTGGCTCAGCCACCGTTCATCATTTTTCATACATGTTACGCTAGTATCATTGCACATCCTGGTACACTGCCAGAGGCATTCATATAGAGTCATATTTGTTCTAGTATGGAGTTGTAATTTTTTTTGAGTTGTAAGTAAATAGAAGTATGATGATCATCATTATTAGAGCATTGTCCCAGTGAGGAAAATAAATAAAAAATAAAAAAGGCCAAAAAGAGCCCACGAAAAAAAAAAGAGAAAAAAAAAAGAAGAATGAGAGAAAATAGAGAAGGGGCAGTGTTACTATCTTTTTCCATACTTGTGCTTCAAAGTAGCACCATGTTTTTCATATAGAGAGTCTCCTATTTTGTCACTTTCATATACTAGTGGGAATTTTTCGTTATAGAACTTGGCTTGTATATTCCGATGATGGGCTTCCTCAAATGCCCGAGGTATTCATGAGCAAGCAAGTTGGATGCACACCCACTTAGTTTTCATGTTGACCTTTCATACACTTATAGCTCTTAGTGCATCCGTTGCAAGGCAATCCCTACTCCTCGCATTGACATCAATTGATGGGCATCTCCATAGCCCATTGATTAGCCGCTTTGATGTGAGACTATCTTCTTCTTTTTGACTTCCCCTTATTAATCTCTACCACCACATTCTATTCCACCCATAGTGCTATATCCATAGCTTGCGCTCATGTATTGCATGGGGGTTGAAAAAGCTGAAGCGCATTAAAAAGTATGAACCAATTGCTTGGCTAAAACCGGGGTTGTTCATGATAAATATTTTGTGTTAAGAAGATGGAGCATGACAGGATTATATGATTTTGTAGGGGTAACTTTCTTTAGCATTTTTATTTTGAAAGACATGATTGTTTGTTAGTATGCCTGAGTATTGATGTCTTTATATCAAATTATAGACTATTGCTTTGAATCATTCGGATCTTAATATTCATACTGTAAAAGAGAATTACATGATGAAACATGTTAGGTAGCATTCCACATAATTTTTTTTGTTTTTATCATTTACCTACTCGAGGACGAGCAGGAATTAAGCTTGGGGATGCTTGATACGTATCCAACGTATCTATAATTTTTGATTATTCCATGCTATTATAGTATCAATCTTGGATGTTTTATATGCAATTATATGCCATTATATAATTTTTTTGGGACTAACCTATTAACCTAGTGCCCAGTGCCAGTTGCTGCTTTTTGCCAGTTTTTGTCTTTTCAGAAAATCATTATCAAACGGAGTCCAAACGAAGAAAAAACTTTGGATTAATTTTTTCTGGACCAGAAGAGACACTGGAAGCTTCGGGAGAAGGCCAGAGGAGACACGAGGAAGCGGCAAGTCCAGAGGGCGCGCTCCCAGGCTTGTGGGCCCCTCGTGGCACCTCTTGACCTAATTCCAGTGCTATAAATTCCAAAATATTCCCCGTATACTAGAAAGACAGAAGAGAAAACCTTTCCGCCGGTGCAAGCCTTTGTTCTTCCGCGATCCCATCTGGAGGACTTTTTTGGTACTCTGCCGGAGGGGAAATCGATCACGGAGGGCTTCTTCATCAACCTTGCTGCCCTTCCGATGATGTGTGAGTAGTTTACCACAGACCTACGGGTCCATAGCTAGTAGCTAGATGGCTTCTTCTCTCTCTTTGATATTCAATACCATGTTCTCCTTGATGTTCTTGGAGTTCTATCCAATGTAATCTTCTTTTGCGGTGTATTTGTTGTGATCCGATGAATTGTGAGTTTATGATCAGATTATTCATTAGAAATAATTGAGTCTTCTCTGAACTCTTTTATGCATGATTGTTATAGCTTTGTATTTCTCTTCGTTCTATCCGTTTGGTTTGGCCAACTAGATTGATTTATCTTGCAATGGGAGAGGTGCTTTGTGATGGGTTTAATATTACGGTGCTCAATCCCAGTGACAGAAAGGGACATGACAAGTATTTGTATTGTTGCCATTAAGGATAAAAAGATGGGGTTTAATCATATTGCTTGAGTTTACTTTGTCTACATCATGCCATCTTGCTTAAGGCGTTACTCTGTTTTATACTTACTACCCTAGATGCATGCTGGATAGCGGTTGATGGGTGGAGTAATAGTAGTAGATGCAGGCATGAGTCGGTCTACTTGTTTCGGACGTGATGCCTATATACATGATCATTTCCATGAATCCGTCACAATTATTTGCTTTTCTATCAATTGCCCAATAGTAATTTGTTTACCCACTGTATGCTATGTGTTCGAGAGAGAAGCCTCTAGTGAAAACTATGGCCCCCGGGTCTACTTTTACCATCTATTAAATCCAAAAATACCTTGCGGCAATTTATTTACTTTTATTTTCTTTTGCAATTTACTCTATCTATCTATCACTATCAGAATTAATCCTTGCAAATAACTGCTAAGAGGATTGACAACCCTCTTATTTGCGTTGGGTGCAAGTGTTTGCTTTTGTGTGTGTAGATGCTACTAATGAGGTTCTGTGTGGTTCTCCTACTGGATTGATAACCTTGGTTCTTAACTGAGGGAAAGACTTATCTCTACTATACTGCATCATCCTCTCCTCTTTGGGGAAACACCAACGCAGTCTACAAGTAGCATACGCCACACCCCTCCCGATGAACAGGACCCCGTTTCGACCATCGATGGTTGGAGAGAAGTTCGTTTCCTTTGTTTTGCGGTACACCACACCCCTCCCGATGAACAGGACCCCGTTTCGACCGTAAACGGTTGAACAGAAGTCCGTTTCCTCCATTTTGCGGTTCGCCAGACCCCCAGCTGATGAACATGACCCGTTTTGACTGTACGTGGTTGAACGAAAGTCTGTTTCCTCCGTTTTGCGGTACGCCAGACCCCCAGCCGATGAATAGGACCCCATTTCGGCTATTCCGTCCATGCCGGTTGGCTCCCGATGAACAGGACGCATTCTAACCTAGTCGTTTGGCTCTTGATGAACATGACGTTGTTTCCTCCGTTCTGATACAGCCGGTTGGCTGCCGATGGACAGGACGCCGTTGCTGCCGTTCGTTGCTTTTGCCACATTGCCTCTCCATGTACACGAGCCATGGCTGTACGTATGCGCGAGTACGCGTTGGAGACCCCGCCCGTATGTACGTACATGGCCGTATTTTTTGTAGCGTGGCTGTACGTACATTTACACGATTTAGATGGGACTGCCTAAACTGCTACGTCGGGAGCTCTACTATGACACGTGCCACTCCTTGCTCGGCCATGGTTCATCGTTGTAGAGAGACCGAACGATAAGAATGTACGTACATGTTTGTGACTAGACAGATAATGCTACGTGCGCTTCGACCTGGTGGGTCCCAACTGTCAGGGGGGCTAAGGAGGCACTTCCTTGCGTGCAAAGATATAGCTAGTGGGTCACAACTGTCAGGGGGAGGAATCATTTTTTTACGCGTAATAAGGAGGCACTTCCTTGCATGCGAAGATGTAGCTGGTGGGTCCCAGCTGTCAAGGGGAGGCATCATTTTTTTGCGCGTAATAAGGAGGCACTCCCTTGCGTGCGAAGATGTAGTTGGTGGGTCCGAACTGTCAGGGGGAGGAATCATTTTTTTTGGCATAATAAGGAGGCATTTCCTTGCGTGCGAAGATGTAGCTGGTGGGTCCCAGTTTCAGGTGGAGGAATCATTTTTTTCCGCGTAACAAGGAGGTACTTCGTTGCGTGCAAAGATGTAGCTGGTGGGTCCTAGCTGTCGGCCTCTTCACGTACAGTCCTCTTCCGGTGGCTGTTGTTCGTTGACCATGTTGACGACGCTGCCTCAAGAGCACCAAGGCGGTGGACGGCGGCGAGGCCTAGGAAGGGAACGACCCGGAGCCGGGGAAAATGCGGCAGTGGGTGCCCAAGCGAAGGGAAGTACAAGGGTTGACTGGTTCGGCTGCGGGGTGAGGCTGCCATTGCCGAAGAATAACAAAAGGTGTGGGTGAGTACATGTATGACCTGGCCACGGGTGGGAGTAGGGTGGGGCGGCGAGGCCTGCGTGGCAGAAGCAGGTGCTCCCGCCGGCAATGGCTTTGACAGCTGGAGCAACAAGATCAGAGATTGAAGATGCAGGATGGCCGTTGGATGTCAACGCCTTGTGCAGGCTTCATCCTCGTGGGCCAACACAGTCAGCTTTGAAAGTTGTGGCAGACATGCAACCCATTTATTTAGTTTTCTACAACCCATTTGATTTTGTTTTCCAATACATCTATTTCCTGGGCTGGGTGATTTTTTCCTATTTACTGTTTCTGAGAATTTGCAGTGCATTTGATTATTTTTTCGAATACACCTATTTACTGGGTTGGGTGAAAAATTAATATTGTGGACATGCATCCCATTTATTATTTCTGATAATTTACAACCCATTTGCTTTTAGTAGAAATAGACCCATTTGCTGGGATGGGTGAAAAAACAATGTTGGCCTGGACAGAGCATTTCTTATAAAAAAATTAATACAAAGCTAGGAATTTTATTAAAAAAAACTTAATTTGGGCTTGGCATTCTTATATAAAAATAGAACTGAGTTGTGCATTTTCTTAAAAAACATAAGTTGGGTTGCGCTTATTTTAGGACAAAACAAAACCTAGGCTGGCACGCGTCTCTCGGCCCAGAGGCATTGCTGACGTTCAACGAAATAGGCCTGTGTAGCACAGTACAACTTTACGTAGCTACTCAACCCACATTCAATGACGGTTGAAATGGCCCAAACAAGGCTTGTGTACATCTTTTTAAAGTCACTGAGCTCAAATTATAACTTAAGAAAAAAGGTAGAGTCCAGTGAAACCTAATTAAAACCTGTCACGAGCGAAGAAATAATTCAACGGGTCCCACTTGTTAGCTAGAGAGAGAGAGAGAGAGAGAGAGAGAGAGAGAGAGAAACCGATCGGTCCATGCTCGTTCATACATCTATCAGACATATGCATTGTTGATGCTCAGTACAAACTTATATAGTTGACACAATCATATACAACATCATAGCACGTTGATCTTGCATACAAAAATTTCACTCAGGCTGCACAATAGGGGTGGAAGCAGTGGATCACTAGAGGTAGGGCTATCTTGAAACCAACAAACTTGTACATCACTGTTCATCGTCTTGACCAATGACATGGAAATGTCTTGAATGCTGTGCAAAGAAATCAGACACACAACATAATAAGTTCTACTAGCACATTAAGTTGGCGTACACCCATTTAAAAAAATAAGGTACAAAAATAGAACAGGTCACAATCAAATGTATTGGCACATCAGAGCTTCACACCTATAGCTCAGATATAAGTAGTATCTGAGAAGATTCAGTTGTTACCTCAAATTAGAGCACATCCAGGTAGCCAGCCCGACCTCTTCTCCCAAAGACGCAGTGGCCTCCGTCGCGCGATGGAGTAGGCCCTGTGCCATCCATCGTTCCGAGCAACACGGGGAATGTCTGATGTTGACTTCTGTAATGGACATCGTCGACGGACCCCGGCACCAGCGGCGGTGGCAGGACTTTGATTGATGGATTCACCACTTCTTCGACATGCATGTAGACTCGATACAGGTACATACATAACGTGGTCAGTGGCAGCCGTGGTGGCAACAAATAGTACAACCCTGGTTCCTGCGCCGGTATCTCAACACCAATCACCTTCGGTATGGTGGATGGCTTCTTCATCCATGCCATAACCGTCAGAGTTCAGCTGTCTGGAGGAACAAACATACTTAAGAGCTCACCTCCTAGGTCGTTGATAAGCTCTTTCATTGACTCGTTGTTCCAAGCCTGTCGAGGCATGCCGTGGAAGGTAAGCTTTGTTAGAAACTCAAGCTTAGAGGGCACCAAGCCCCATCCTAGGTGGCACCGATCGAAGCTCACCAGCGCACCATCGCAGAACAAACGCCGGGAAGATCCGAACACATGATTGTAGTCGAATGTTGTCCGGAACCTAATGAAGAAATTAGCCGGTGGCGGACAGACTTCGATGAGCAAGTCACTTATTTGGATGCCGTGCGCAATGCCAAGAGCTTTGACCAGGTCATCCGGCGAGATGGGAGGCTGGTCGCCATTGATGGTTACCATCAACACTTTGTCGGCAAACTGGTAGTCAAGCGCCACAATCCCACTGTTGAGCGACAGCACGTAGCGCCCGAAGGTAGGACGGCACATTGACCGGTGACATGTGACATGATAGTGCGCTTGAGTATAGGGAGTAGAGGAGGGGGATTGGAATTGGAGTAGGAATCGAGATTCCAGAGGTGGGGGAGGGGCGGGGGATTGGGGATGAAAAGGTAGCATGAATTTCAAATGTGCGCCAATATGGTCTTGCCGCGTAAGCACACTAAAACACCGGTGGCGCCCACATGCCGGCCTAAGAGCTCTTTTTTTTTGAGCGCCCGGCCTCAGAGTTCATAACTGGCCTGTTTGGCATTGCGTTACTATTCGGCCCATATTCAACGACACCTCACATGGCCCAAACAAGTGTACATCATCAAAAAGTCACTGAGCTCAAATTATAACTTAAAAAAGGATATATACACTGAACATTGGAGAATGGTGCCCTCATTTAGCCCATCAGCAGTTCAAAACAACGATATATACAACATGCAAACACTGACTAGTGACAACTACTGACATAAACAACGAGACATGAAAGTTCATAAGAAGTCTTGCTACACCACCAAAACACACCCATCTATAGCGCCCAGACTCTCGTGATCCAGACACAAATCACAAAGTTCTAAACTGAGCAAACTAGTACATAGTAAGAGTGACATAGACGAGGATGACCAAAATACAAGGAGTCTCCATAACAAAAGAGAACATTGCCCATCCAGAACAAGCATCAAAGACAGCAAGTCATTCGAAGAGCGATGATCCAGCACCATCATAATTTGCAGCTCCCCTTCAGCCACCAGTGATTCGGATACACCAGGGCTCCACCCTTTCGGTGCAACAGCCCCATTACCTACCAACCTGAAGGCTTGAAGCACATCACTGCCTGTCGGAGTTGAGACTTCCAAGGATCAAAGTTAATCCAGATACCTTTCTCATTCTCACCTACTTTTGGCTCCAGGCTGTATCGTTGACAATCAGGGGCGGCTGATCCCATAGAACTGGGGTTCACCGTGTACACACAGTTTTCCCTAGCAAACAGAGCCTATCTGCCATCAGGATCCTTGAAGGTGACCTCCTGGTTAATTGGATAATTGATTCCGAGAAAAAGAGAGCGTGAACCAAGGCTGTTTACCCGCCTCCAACTAAAAATCTTGAAGGCCCCAACAAGCTGGTATCCTGCTGACAAACATATCAACTATTCTCCAGATACTCATGTATTTCACGCTGCTTGTACACAGTGGGTTTTTTGCAATATAACCTTGCCGGCTGATGCGTACGAATGATCATCAGTCTTTCGCCGTCGTCTGATCAAGCGAGGAACCAGTTGTGCTTCCTTGTTTTCGGCAAAGTTGGTGTGATTACAAAGGGCAGGAACTGTATGGACACTGCATCATATCAAAAAGGAGACAAAAAGGATAGTCATTGTTAATGTAAGGTCAACATTGTTCAGAGTATGAGTAGGATAATGTAAGAAACAACATTGATTTGTCCCTGTTGGAACTGAGAGGAAAATGGAGGGAAATGTATACTGTGGTCGAAAATATAGCAGTGCCATGCATGGTTATACTCATGTTGTCTCGCAATCGACCAGACAAGGTACGACCGCAGTGGTCACATCTGACGCGGTCGGCGCGCAGAGCACGTTCACAGTCATGCCAACTTCATGATCACCACGGGTAATGGCACCTGGAGGCCATGCACGTCTGTCATCCTTTGTCTAGAGTGTCGACCTGACGTCAAATAGGTACCCTGGGTCTCTGGTTAGGATCAGCTTGGGCAGGATTCGAAGAACTGAACCAAAACAATTTCTGGTTGGAAACTAGAGAGAGATCCAGAGAGGAGATGAGTTGTGAATGGGGCCAATGGAGTTGTCTGGGGTGTTCTAGGTAGGAAGGAGTACAAACTGGAGAAGTTGAAAGAATTTTCATCAAGTTTTGGACATGGTTCATGTGTAAACCACATTTTGGTCCAGAAACTTTCTGAGGAAGATGCACTCACATGGATGATCTTCTAGAGCTGAAGTTTGGTGTGTGGGGGTTATTTGGTGGGTAGAAGATGCTATAAAAATTTCAGAGCAAATAGGTGCTCCTAGCTGGTACTTCCTTCATAGAGGTTTGAAATGGCCAGAAACTTGTCAGAATATTTTTGCTAGAAATTTGTACTGGGCTAGAAGATATTTTTAGATATTGTGGAAAGATATGGCCCCTAGTATCTCAGGGATTTATTTGGGAATTTTCTGGGGCATGGAAATATGGGTTGCTTCACAAAGGCCAGTTCTGTCCAGAATGGAAAAGGAATTTTCTGGGCAAATTTTTGCACTAGCCAATGAAATATTTTTGGAGATTGTGGGAGTAGATGATCTCAAGAAGGTGTGGTATTAATTTGGGATTTATAGGTTGCTTCACAACCCATAGTGAAGATGAGCATTTACAAAGAGAAAATGATTTCTCTTGGGGAAAATAAAAATTAGGGTTTGGGTCAGAGGGTGTGAGACAAGATTTTGGCAAGGTGTTGAGGGTGTTGGATCACTGAGAAAGAAATTCAAGGAACCCTCAAGTCCAAAATCAATGAGTTGTTTTGAAATCCATTCAAAAAGCAAATAAAGGCAGTAAATCATATGCAAAGAAAAAGTGGTCAAAACCAGGGTGTCACAAACCTACCCCTCTTAGGATGAATCTCGTCCTCGAGATTCGGTTGCTTAGGGAACAAATACGGATATGCTGATCTCAAAAAATCCTCTCTTTCCCAGGTAGCTTCTTCCTCAGTATGGTGTTCCCACAGTACCTTGTAAAACCTGATCACCTTACTCCTAGTGGCTCTTTCCATCTCATCCAAGATTCTGATAGGTTTTTCCTCATAGGTCAAATCCTTGGTCAGCTCTAGTTCAGTCATATCTGCCTGTTTGATTGGAGGTGTAATGCACTTTCTCAGCTGAGATATGTGAAAGACATCATGCACGTCGGACAATTCTGGGGGTAGCTCCAACTGATATGCTACTCTGCCTCTTCTAGCAATCACCGGAAAAGGACCAATATATCTGGGCGCAAGTTTTCCTCGGGTATGAAACCTTTTGACTCCTTTCATGGGTGTTACTCGAAGGTAAGCATACTCTCCGGGTTCAAAAGTTACTTCCTGGTGCTTAGGGTCATAGTAGCTCTTCTGACGGGACTTAGCTGCTTGCAAGGGGTCCTGAATTTCCTTTACTTGTTTCTCTGCCTTGAGCATCAAATCCGTGCCAAAGATACGGCTGTCTCCTGTCTGTGACCAATTTAAAGGAGTGCGGCATTTACGCCCATACAGTGCTTCGAATGGTGACATCTTGAGACTTGCCTGGTAAATATTGTTGTAGGAAAACTCCGCATAGGGTAGACTATCCTCCCACTTGGGTCCATAGGTGAGAGCACAAGACCGAAGCATGTCTTCCAGTATCTGGTTAACTCATTCGGTTTACCCGTCCATCTGCGGATGATATGCCATGCTATGCTTCAACACGGTTCCCAGAGCTTAATGTAAACGTAGCCAGAATGCCGAGGTAAACACGGACCCTCTATCTGACGTGATAGACTTGGGTACTCCATGAAGGCTGACAATCCGGGACATGTAGAGCTGCGCAAGTTGGTCAGCCCTGAAGGTGGTTTTCACTGGGATGAAATGAGCCACTTTGGTAAGTATGTCCACGATGACCCAGATGGCATCGTAACCTCTTGTTGACTTGGGTAGTCCAACAATGAAGTCCATGCATATGTCATCCCATTTCCACTGGGGAACCTGCAAAAGCTGCAGCAACCCAGCTGGTTTCTGTTGCTCAGCCTTAACCTTATTACATACATCGCAGCCTGCGACGTAGTAGGTGATGTCCTTTTGCATTCCTGGCCACCAAAAAGTTTCCTTTAAATCCTGGTACATTTTAGTTCCTCCCGAGTGAATGGAATATGCGGATTCATGTGCCTCTCGCAATATTTGCTGCCTTAGATTTTCTTGATCAGGCACGCATATTCTGTTGTCAAACCACAATGTTCCTTGATCGTCAACACGGAAGGATTTGGCCTTTCCTTGCTATATGTTTTCCTTGATCTCTTGTATGCTTTTGTCTACTTTCTGAGCTTCTTTAATTTCTTCCATAAGTGTTGGAGTGATTTTCAATATATTCGGGCCAATCGGTCCACAAAGTACCAAGTTAAGCTTGGCAAATTCTACTTGTGACCTTGGATGGATACTTTTAGTTATAGCATTCACGGTGCCTGGTTTCCTACTGAGGGCATCTGCGACCACATTGGCTTTTCCCGGATGGTAATTGATCTCAAGGTCATAGTCCTTGACCAGTTCAAGCCATCTTCTCTGCCTGAGGTTAAGATCGGGTTGTGTGAAAATATACTTGAGACTCTTATGGTCCGTGTATATCTCACATCGCTGCCCAATAAGATAATGCCTCCAAATCTTTAGAGCATGAACCACGGCTGCTAATTCCAAGTCATGGGTGCGGTAATTCTCTTCGTGAGGTCGTAGTTGTCTAGATGCATAGGATACAACCTTTCCTTCTTGCATTAATACGCAGCCGATTCCAGGTCTGGAAGCATCACAATATATGTCAAAGCTCTTGTGGATATCCGGAAGAATTAAGACAGGGGCCGTGGTTAGCCTCGTCTTTAGCTCCATGAAGCTGCTGTCACATTCCTCCATCCAAGCAAACTTGTGATTCTTCTTCAAGAGTTCCGTCAGTGGCTTGGCTATCTTGGAGAAGCCTTCAATAAAACGTCGGTAGTAACCTGCCAATCCCAGGAAACTGCAGACTTCGGTTACCGTAGCCGGTGTCTTCTAGTTTAACACATAAGTCACCTTGTTGGGGTCAATGGCCACACCCTGTTCTGACAGAATGTGCCCCAGAAATCCCACTTCTCATAGCCAAAATTCACACTTACTGAACTTGGCGTACAGGTGGTGGGTCCTTAGTCTTTCCAGAACAGCACGGAGGTGTTGTTTGTGCTCCTCTTCATTCTTGGAGTATATGAGGATATCATCGATGAACACTACCACAAATTTGTCCAGGAAGTCCATGAAGACCTTGTTCATCATGCTCATGAAGTAAGCTGGAGCATTTGTCAGCCCGAACGACATGACTGTAAATTCATACAGACCATATCGAGTGGTAAAGGCTGTCTTAGGGATATCCTCTTTCGTGATTTCCAACTGGTGATATCCTGTTCGGAGCTCTATCTTGGAAAATACCCGGCCCCCGCTTAACTGGTCAAACAAATCATCAATGCGAGGAAGTGGGTATTTATTTTTGATAGTGACCTCATTCAGCGGGCGATAGTCCACGCACATTCGTAGACTGCCCTCCTTCTTCTTAACAAATAGTACGGGTGATCCCCATGGTGAGATGCTTGGACGTATATACCCCTTCTGTAGCAATTCATCCAGCTGTTTCTTCAATTCCACCAACTCGGTGGACGGCATGCGGTAGTACTTCTTGTATATTGGAGCGGTTCCGGGAATAACATCAATAGCAAATTCCCATTCCCGGTCAGGTGGCATTCCTGGTAATTCTTCAGGGAACACATCCGGAAACTGACAGACTACTGGAATCAAATTCATATCTGTAACTGTGGTCTTGAATGCCATTCCTTTCTTTGACATCATTTTGCTAGTGATGAACTGAACTGTTTGGCCTGCTAGGTTAACCAATGTCACTGTCCTGGTGGCACAGTTGATGCATACCCGGTGCGGTGTTAATCAGTCCATCCCCAGTATTATGTCTAGTCCAGGGGATTCAATGGCGATAAGGGTGGCTGGAAACTTAACTCCATGTATCAGGATTTCTAGATCCTTATATATGACATTTGTTCTGAGCATGGAGCCAGGGGATTGTAACACCATGATCTTATCCAAAAGAGATGGGGAAAATTTGTGTATGGTGGCAAAACTCTGCGAAATAAACGAATGGGAAGCCCCGGAATTGAATAAAATTATTGCAGGTATGTAGTTAACAGAGAACATATGGAGGACCACATCTGGTGCTTCGCGGGTTTCCTCAACGGAGATATGATGGACTTGGCCGCGACGGAAGTTCTGGTTGGGGCGGCGTCCAATATTGTTGACTTGTGGGTTGAAATCGGACTGTGGCTTCCCGGTCCTTGTGGGGCACTGCTTGGAGTAATGCCCACATTGTCCACAAGTGAAGCAAGTGTTGTTGCGTCGGCAGTCTTCTAGCACTAGCTGCTTGCCATAAGTCTTGTCCTGGTTGATGGGCTTATTATTATTATTGCCGCCATTCCAAGTGGGCTTGTATTCAGAATGAACCGGTTGCCAGATTCGTGGCTTCTATGTGAACTGCTCATGGTGGTCCTTCTTGGGTTCAAACTTACGCTTGCGGTCATCATATCCAGACTTATGCTCCCATTCAGCTATGAAAGCTTTGTTTACCAGAGTCTGGAAGTCAGGAAAATCCAGGATGCGGAGCTGAGAACGAAGGGCATGGTTTTGTCCTCCTAGAAATCGGTCTATCTTTCTTTCTTCGGTGGACACATCATGGGTGGAGTACCGTGCCAGATTATTAAATTTGTTCAAATACTCACCAACCGACATGTTTCCTTGAGTAAGAACAAGAAATTCCCTCTGCTTCACCTTCATGATGCCAGTGGGAATATGGTACCTTCGGAACACTTCCTTGAATTTCTCCCAGGTAATATTTTCTTCAGAAGGC
The DNA here is from genome assembly GCA_039707655.1 of Elymus sibiricus. Taxonomy (NCBI): domain Eukaryota; kingdom Viridiplantae; phylum Streptophyta; class Magnoliopsida; order Poales; family Poaceae; genus Elymus; species Elymus sibiricus. Next base: position 241,332,778 of record CM077676.1, read on the forward strand.
CATACAGTTTTTGTATTATCCCGCCATATGGCTGCCGGTCCTTCCAGGTAGTGAGTGAAAAAAGGAACCTTGTCTGACCCTTCATAGCGAGCTATTTCCTGCTTCTTTTCCATAGTCCTCAGCCAGTCATCAGCTTCCATCGGATCAATAGCTTGACCAAAACTGGGTGGCTTGGTATGCTGAAAATCAGATAGTTTGGAGCGCGTCCCATTGTTCTGATTCTACCCAACCATAGTCTGCATACTCTTCAGGAACTCCATAAGATCCTGATTTCTTTTCTCCTCAAACATTCTCATGATCTGATCAGTGGTCGGTGGTTGTGGTGGTGCAGGTGGCAAATCTTCTAGCGGTTGTCCTGCCTGTCTGACAGATCGACGAACCGGAGTTCCATCGTCGCCTTGATTGCTACACCTCTTCATCTTATATCCATTCCCATTGCAAAATACCGAATTGATGAGAAACATCCATAAGGGAAATACGAAAATGTGACACCAAGAAAATAAAATCAAGAAAAAAACGAGATAAGCAATATAATTATACAAGGCATCCCAACATCATACATGGCAAACTAGTAGGAGGTTATCATGACTGGTACTGCTCATACGATAGTTGACATATGCAAGGATGCTATGATGCATGCTCGCTAAAACTCAAACATCCACTCTAGTTGCGCGGGTGGCACGGACACTGGCAGACTGAAGACTCCTCGTCATCTGACTCTGCCTCGGAATCGGAATTGATGATGTGGACTACGTCCTCCGGGACAAAGGAAACACGACGACGCTGACGGGAGGGCTCTCCCTCTGAAGGAGAGGAAGCACGACGCCTCAGCATCGGAGCAGCGGGAGTGGCCAGCAGCGAGGCCCACTCAGCTAGGGACTCACGCCGGGTACCAGACGAAGTGCCTGGCAGTACGAACGAGCTAGAAGGAGTCTCAGGCATACGTGGAGGTGGAACAGGCGGTGTATACAAAGGTGAAAACGCAGGAGGAGGAGGAGACTGTGCTGCAGTAGCAGCTGCAAGTGCCTCTTGGGCATGGGACAGCTCCTCAGCCAGGGAGATGATCATACGATAACTGGCGTTCAGGTAACGGGATAAAACACCAGTCACAAGATCACTCGCCGGATCAACGGGTGCAAAAAAGGACTCGCCCTGTCGTAGACGACAGGGTGGGGTAATGGAAGAAACCTGGATGTCTGCATCTCGACCTCGTGGAAGTGCAAGTCAGTGAGAGCCTCCATCGCAGCAAACTGAATCGCCAGATCGGGAGTAGAAGCAGTTCTGCCCTTGGAGGAGCGGTAGTAGCTGCCAATCTCCGAACTCGCAGTAAGGAAAGCCTCAGCGTGATACTCATACACCGAATCTGCAAGCTGCTCTCGGAACACCTGGTACACTGGGTCTTCGTCATTGGGATACAGTCGAAGCCAGACGCTACGAAGCAGTACTGGAAAAGTGAACAGTGCTGGCTCATGGTTCTAGTGGTACGGAACTGGTGCCATCTACACTCATAAGATCAGCGGTTAGCTCAACAATCAAACTAAATGCATGCCATGCAACAAACAAATGCAGCAAACAAAGCACACACCAAGACCCTAAACTAATCGGGGTTCTAGCGCGGGTTACCTAGGGTGTCCTACAGTCAGCACAGCTCTGATACCAAGCGTTGTGGCACCACGGCTCAGTGGACCGGTTTACCCAGTGTTTCCAACCCAGAGATCATGTCTTCTGGAAACACACAACAACTTGGAACAGAACATAACTGATCTTTATTGATATGGTACAAGTACAAGCTCGGATATTACATAAGGTTGTGAGTCCAGGAGGACTACTCGTGCTAAGACAGTATCTACATTATTTATGGAACATCTCAAGGGCCTCAGTACTACTGGGAGATACTACAACGTAGCGGAACATCGGGTGGGACACTCCATCCCATAGGGACACTTCTGGGAGACAACCTAGTTAGCGTAGCATGAACCATCGGGATCTTCGTCCTTGGCTTCTCCTACATCTGGCAGATATGCCAGGTGAGTACTTGGAATGTACTCGCAAGCTCACAGCAACCAAAATAGTGCAGCAATCAACAGCATGGCAATGACTAAATTACATGCTTAGGGAAACAGGTATGCTTTAAGATGCCCACTTACTGTTACTGGTTATCAACTTACCCTCCTCCGGGTTCATATCATGACACCCGGAACTCTCACGATCCATAGATCACGACGGAGCTTAAGACAAGTTCTTCCATCATTATTACTGTTGACCAGACAGTGTGACCTAGTGCGGACTGTGTCCAATACCGTGGACGCGGCTATTCGAATAGATTCTTACACTCTGCAGAGGTTGCGCACTTTACCCACACCATGGACATTCGTCCAACGAAACTTGTCTAACTCGTGACTCCTCTATCGTACCACCAACAATCACTCCCCTCTCGGGTCATGCCCTGGGTGGCCCCTGTGTCACTCCTGACACCTGCCACCGTTGTGGCCAACTAAATTGTCCCAAATGGGGACGCCGACAAATAACTCAACTTGGGCTCACAAGGTTATCGTCGCCTACCTGATCAGGGAAGCACGCACGCATAACCTTCCCTCTTTGGTGGTACTGGTAAAAGAGCACGCGGTCAGACCAAGTCCAGGCCGTCCCATTCCGGTAGATGTGGCTGCACGGGCAAGTCCGGTTCGGTGGCACTGGATCAACTAACAAGGTGTCATTCATCATGTAAAGTTACTGGTCACATTAGATATGTTGGACAAATGAACTAGCATGGTAGGGTTTATGCAATATATCAAACAATATAGAATATGGCATATTTAAATTGAATTAATTGCAAAACAATCCATTATAGAGCCAACGCTATTGCTATGCCTTATGCAATGGATGATGTGGCTTGCCTTGCTCAAATAGAGTATAAACAAACTCCTGGTCTTCAATTCCACAGTAATTTCCCTCTGAAAATATTTTTAAATGGTGAAAGAAAATGTTACATAAAGCCTTTTTGTTGACCAAAAACTCTATACACATTGGAAAAAGACCAAAGTTGGTCAGAAAATAAAGGAGCTCAATACAAAACCATTGCAAAAAGAATCAACAGATTTGGACTTGTGGTTTAAAAGAAATAGCTGGTTAAAGTTCTGGTCAAATCTGGATTTAAAAATGAATTTAAACAAAAACAGAAAAAAACCCAGCGGGCCACGTCGAAGGCGTAAAGTGGAGGGGCGCCTTCACTTATAGCGCTTCGGGCGCTGGCCGGGGTTGCTGACGGGTGGGGCCCGCTGTCAGAGTTAAAAGGAGGGAGAGAAGGAATAGAGTACCGCGGCTCTCCGGCGATGGTCGCCGGCGATAGAGACGGCGGCGAGGTCGGGAGACAATGGGGATGGATTGAGCACTCGAAGACTAGGCCGCACGTACTAGTAGCTTGGTGAGGGATGGACGGACAACATCGCCCCCTTCCTCTCCGGTGGCTGCTGGTTGCGATGGTCGTCGGAGACGGCGACTTTGGCAGCATTTCGGTTGGGGAAGAGGTCAGGGAGGGTTAGGGGAGTGCAATGGGCTCAGGGGTGTGGTCGGGTGAGGCTGGGATGGGGCGGAGCTAGCGGTTGGCGAAGCTTGCTCGGCGGCAGAACTCTGGCGAGATGCGAGGCCAGAGGGCCTCTCGGCCTTGGCTCGACGAGCGGGGGCTCGATTGGAGGTGGATGGAGTGCGGTGAGGAGCTGAGATGGGCTGGGCATGGCCTTTTATAGGTGGGGAGAGGTACTGGAGCCGAGCGGCGCCGCGGACACGTCGCCGGAGCAAGGACGGCGAGGTGGCTGTCGCGGGGCGGGGCGAGGTGACGGAGGAGGCCAGTGGAGTTAATGCGTGGAGTGGCGGCAAGCGAGGAAGCCTCCAACCAGCTCAGCCACAATGGCCGCACGGGCGCCACATTTGCGACATTCGGTGGCGGCCGGCGAGAGCATCTCCGGCGAGGGGAAGACTCTGGAAGGGGTACGTGGGTGGCGGCGACGATGTCGGCACGACCCGACAAGGTATGGCAACGCGGGGTGGCCAGAGTGGTCACATCCGACACAGTCGACGCGCAGAGCGCGTTCATAGTCATGCCAGCTTCGTGATCACCACGGGTGCTGGCGCCTGGAGGCCATGCACGCCTGTCATCCTTTGTCTAGAGTGTCGACCTGACCTCAAATAGGTACCCTGGGTCTCTGGTTAGGATCAGCTTGGGCAGGATTTGAAGAACTGAACCAAAACAGTTTCTGGTTGGAAACTAGAGAGAGATCCAGAGAGGAGATGAGTTGTGAATGGGGCCAATGGAGTTGTCTGGGGTGTTCTAGGTAGGAAGGAGTACAAATTGGAGAAGTTGAAAGAATTTTCATCAAGTTTTGGACATGGTTCATGTGTAAACCACATTCTGGTCCAAAAACTTTCTGAGGAAGATGCACTCACATGGATAATCTTTTGGAGCTGAAGTTTGGTGTGTGGGGGTTATTTGCTGGGTAGAAGATGCTATAAAAATTTCAGAGGAAATAGGTGCTCCTAGCTGGTACTTCCTTCACAGAGGTTTGAAATGGCCAGAAACTTGTTAGAATATTTTTGCTGGAAATTTGTACTGGGCTAGAAGATATTTTTAGATATTGGGGAAAGATATGGCCCTTAGTATCTCAAGGATTTATTTGGGAATTTTCTGGGGCATGGAAATATGGGTTGCTTCACAAAGGCCAGTTCTGTCCAGAATGGAAAAGGAATTTTCTGGGAAAATGTTTGTACTGGGCAATGAAATATTTTTGGAGATTATGGGAGTAGATGATCTCAAGAAGGTGTGCTATTAATTTGGGATTTTTCTGACCAATAGAACTATACGTTGCTTCACAACCCATAGTGAAGATGAGCATTTACAAAGAGAAAATGATTTCTCATGGGAAAAATAAAAATTAGGGTTTGGGTCAAAGGGTGTGAGACAAGATTTTGGCAAGGTGTTGAGGGTGTTGGATCAATTAGAAAGAAATTCAAGGAACCCTCAAGTGGAAAAATCAATGAGTTGTTTTGAAATCCATTCAAAAAGCAAATAAAGCTAGTAAATCATTTGCAAAGAAAAAGTGGTCAAAACCAGGGTGTCACATAAACTCCAAAGGTCCACCGGAGCCAAGGCAGAGGACGTACGACGCGCGCGGTTGAGGGTGTCCCAGACTAGGGGGTACTCGGGCTGCCGGCCTATCTCTCGTAGGCCGGACTAGTGGGCCGCTCTTTATTCATCAAAGGAAGGCCGGATTGCAGGCGACCCCGTGCACCAGAACGAAACCTCCGAAGACTTGGCGTCTCCTCCAAGAAATATTTAGCGGCATGTTTATCCCCTAACGGCAACCGACCCTATGTAACCCTAGGTCCCTCTGGTGTCTATATAAACCAGAGGGTTTAGTCCGTAGAGGAGAATCATCATCATACCCACCTAGGGTTTAGCCCATCCGATCTCGAGGTAAATCAACACTGTAACCATCGTACAATCACATCAATACAATCTAGCAGGACATAGGGTTTTACCTCTTTGAGAGGGCCCGAACCTAGGTAATCACTGTCTCTATGTTCCTTGTTACCCATTAACTCCATGATCCACAACTCGGACCCCCTACCCGAGATCTGCCAGTTTTGGTACCGACATTGGTGCTTTCATTGAGAGCTCCGCCATTGGGTCACCAAGGATCAATGGCTCGCCTTGTCATCAGCGATGGCATCCGCAGCGGGGACATCTTCTTCCCCGGTCATCTTTTCGCGTTCGGCAGCATTGTGATGCACGCCAACCCGACCGGTCACCTTGACCAGGTCGACAGCTTCGCCCCTGAGCAGGAAATCAGGTTCGGCAACCTGGAGTACGTCGCCGACTCTCAGGGCGATCTGGTCCTTACTAGGTTCTCAGCTTTACCTGAGGAGCCTAATAATCCCGAGGCCTTAAGCTCGGATTCTCTCCTCGGCCCCGCCTCCGGGCCGATCCTCAGTTCGGATCTGGCCTCAAGTTCGGATCCAATCCCGGCGCCAGAGAACCAAGGGTCACCCTTGGCCGAACACACTCCCGACGCCGACACACCGGAATTCGACTCCGAAGTATGCCCACGGATGGATCCGGTGGACCTCTCACTTTTAACCGAGATGTTAGATCGAATCCAGAAGATGAGTATCGCGGATGGCCCGTCCGCGGCCCATGAGCAGATCGGACTTGAAGACAACCGCGGGGAATTTTGCGTCCCACCCACCACCCACTTAGTAGCCACTGTCGAAGATTTAACCGACATGTTGGACTACGCCTCCGAGGAGGCTGACGATATGGATGAGGATATCGACGTCCTGCCTTATATGGCTCCCTCCCTTGCCGCTCCCATCACCGGAAAGTGGACCACCACCTCCACCTACGACGTCTACAGGGTCGACACCCCCAAGAAGGATGGCAACACAACCAAGAAGGATGGCGATGAGGAACCACCCAAACGCCGACGAAGGTGATCTAGAGGGTGAGGAAAGGGCAAGGAAAACAACACAGACATGAACGGTACCGGAGATAACGAGACTCCGGACAACATGGGGGAGCTCGGCGACAACACCCCCGAACAGCACCACGACGCCCCTAAAGGGCACGAAGACCAAGGCAACCCTGAGGACCCCGAGGATTCCGAGGACAGTAACTTGTCGTGCCCATGGAACCCAGGGTATCCAGGCCCGTCTTCCTTTGGCCCAGGGCACAACGCCTGGCATGGGCCCGGCAGGCCGTCATCGTCAAGCATTTCACCAAGACCCCTCATGAGGCCCTGGCCTCCTGAGGACCCCTCCTCAGGGAGCAGCGAGCAAGACTCGGCATCTTCACCAGCGGCCCCGTGAGGCACTCTCATGAGGTGCCCTCCTGAGGTGGCCTCCCGAGGCTTCCTCCCGAGAGGTGCTCAAGACGAAGGTTGCTCGGCTCGGCTGCGCGGTCTCGAGACCATCACATGGGTAACGCATGCGGCGACGAGCGGTGACAGAGGCCGCGCCAGCAGGCGCGGATGAAGAGGGTTTCCCCTTTGGTGCTAAGGGAGCAAGGCTAGCAGTCCACTTCCCAAAGCAACCCCCAAAGGTTGCCCGATCGGCGAGAGAAGACCAAGACGGTGGGCGCGCGGGGCAGAGGTCATCGCCGAGCCCACCGGCGCGTCATGGATCATGCTTTTGCAGGCGAAGACCGCCTTTAGTCAGGACAGCCTGAGCGCCTGTCCCCTTTCAAAAAACCGCCAAGTGTGGCAACCCTTCCTGCCTAAGTTTTCAAGGGGGAAGAGGACCAAGGCGGGTATAAAGGGACAGTGCTGCCACCATAGGGGAGGATCGATTTCCACCATCTCCTACCTTGTACGCGAGAACACTCTCTTGCTCACCACAATCAAAACCAAGCAGGAGTAGGGTTTTACACCGCAAGGTGGCCCAAACCTGGGTAAACCGCTGAGTCCACGGTCCGCTTCTCGCTAGTGTGCTCCCGCCGTAGCTTCGCCATAGCTTAGTCGTGGTAGGAGACGAAGAGGTAGGAACAAGCTCACCCCAGTGTTCGAACCTTTGGGTCCCCGGAGCCCCACTTCCGACATTTGGCGCACCAGGTAGGGGTGCACTACTGTTCTTCCGCTCAGCCCTCCGTTCCACCAGCCCCATGGCCGACGCACGTCGCGAGCACGCCGAGCACAAGGCTGGCCGCATGGCTCAGATGGAGCCGGTGGGCCGCGGCAACCGCCACCGCCCTGTCGAGGCTGCTACTACCACCGACCCCACTGCCCGTGAGCAGCAGGACTCCTCCCTGCACCCCTCTGTGCAGGCGAACGACCACACTACCACGGCGTCTTCCTCCCTCGCCCACCGTGGGCTGCCGAACGCGCAGGCCGCGCTACTAATGGCACGCGAGCTGCTCCGCTACCGCCTAGCTAATGCCGGCTACGATGCCTGGCTTGGTCGCACCACCAAGCTCGTCAATGCCGCCGGGGATGCTCCGGCGCCTTCCTACTCACTCCGCCCTCCGCTGTCTCGCGCTGGGGACCTGGCGCACGGTGCACCCCCGCCGCCTCCTCTGCGTGACGAACTCGGCGGGCCCCAGCGCAACACGCGGGCGCGCGAGCCGTCCCGTGGCGCGTCCCCGCCAGCCCGTGACGAGGCCAGCTGCCAGATCATCCGACGCGCGCCCCCCAATGCGTGAGTGCACCTCGAGCATCAGCGCCAGCACCAGGACAAGGCCGTCCAGGAGGTTGCGGCGGCAGGCCGTCAGAACCGCGCCGCCCTCGCCGGCGGCGTCCCCTCGAGCGGTGTGGGCTGCCGTGCCTTCACCCACGAGCTGCGTCGGGTGGTGTGGCCCGCGAAGTTCAAGCCTGAGCTGCCTCCGCGCTACGATGGCACCCGCAACCCTACGGAGTTCCTTCAGCTCTACGCGCTGAGCGTCGAGGCGGCGAATGGCGATGACAAGGTCATGGCAAACTGGTTCCCCATGGCCCTCAAGGACGGCCCGCGCTCCTGGCTCATGAACCTCACCGAGGCGTCCATCTCATCGTGGGCCGAGCTCTGCAGCCAGTTCGTCGCCAACTTCAAGGGCACGTAGGACCGCTCCCTCACTATCAACGACCTGTGGCATGTGCGGTAGCGCCCAGACGAGACCCTCCGCAAGTACATCCAGTGCTTCAGTCAAGTGCGCAACAAGATCCCGCGTGCCTCCGACGCGGCCGTCATCTCTGCGTTCTCCACCGGTGTCATGGACGTCAAGATGCGCGAGAAGCTTGCCATCAATGACGAGCTTGACTCGGTGCTTGAGCTGTTCGACCTCGCTGACAAGTGCGCCAAGGCTGAAGAAGGTTGCCTCTTCATCCACAACAATCCCGATGCGGCGCTCGAGGACACCAAGACCAAGAACAAGGACGGCAAGCATAAGGGCTCTGCCGTGCTTGCGGCGGAGCCCGAGCCGAAGCACGGCCGTGACCGCGACGATTCCAGGAAACACAGCTGCCCGCTCTGCGCCTACCACAATGTGTACATGCAGTCCCTCAGGAGGCAAGCCGCACGAGGACCTCGCGGGCGGCCTCCCGCGAGCCGGCCTCGTGAGATGGAGACTTGGAAGGCCGAGCCTCGCGAGGCATGCCTCGTGAGCCGCATGCACTCCTCATGAGCTGTGGCCCACCCGACACCGCTCTCCGCCAAAAGCTAAGTCTAACTACCTCGCGAGACGCCCTCGCCGTCACTCAAGTTCTCTCCCTTCGCGACCCCGTTGAGTGCTAGCGTTTTTGCTTCCGCATGAGCCGCTTGCACGCCAAAGGGGGGCTCCCTGAGCATTGCACCTCAGGAGCCCTCACTAGCTCCCGGTGCCCGTCACCTCCTGGCCTTGTCCCGGCATCGCGACCAGACATACCAGTGGCGGCTGAGGCCCGCTCGGAGGCTGGGTCCTGATGGCGAACAAAGAAAAAAAAACTGGCCTCACGAGAAAACTTCGGGAGGGAACACATACATCCCAATCGCAAATCATTAAATTAAAACTTAAACGATGTTGTTTTCATGCCACCGCAGGGCTACATTGAATCAGTGCAGAAAAATAAAAGGAAGGGTCCTAGGCGGGGCGCCGTCAGCCTCAAGACTCCAGCACGGACGCCGCGCGCGTCTCCAAGAAGGTGTTGCAGGCAAGCGCGGCTCCTTCACCGTGCGCACGGTGCCCGCCCCCAGGGGTTCTGGAATCGCCGCCGCACAAGCCTAGTCGGAGTCCTCGTCCTCGCTCTTGATGCGGAGGGAGCTGTCATCGCTTCTGCTTTGGCCGGAGGGGGTGGCGCCGCTGCCATTGTCGTCTTCGCTGGAGGAGCCACTGTAGCTGCCGTCCTCGCTCTCCGCGCAGCACTCTAGGCGGCTGCCAGAGATCCCGAAGATCCTCATGAAGAGCGTGGCGGCCCCGTCATACTTGAATTGGAGGACGTGCCCCCGCTTCAGGCCACGGGCGAGGGTGAACGACTTCCACCCCTGCTTCAAGAACATGAAGCCCGAAGAGGTGAACTCCGTCGCCACCCAGGAGGGGCCGTTGTAGCAGCTGTCGGCCTGCACCCACAGGCCCAAGGGCGCGCGGTCCGCCATTGCCTCTGCAAAGGAGTCTGGCAGCTGGAGCCAGGTGCAGGGGCTGCGATGCATGTTCACTATGAACTCGTGAGCCCCCTCCGCCGAGTGGCTCCCCGCCGGGGGAGGTAGGGCAGTCGCCCCGCCATGGCCACCTCAGCCGCGAGCGCCGCGCCCTCCGCACCCGCGGGCGGCGCCCCTTCCATGGCCGCTGGGACCGGCGCCGGCAGCTGCTAGGGAGCGCCCACGCCCCCGGGGTGGGACCTTGGATGCAACAGCAGAAGCATGGCCACGTCCTCTTCCCCTCACCATCTCTGCGGCTGCTCTGGCAAGATGAGGCGGGGAAGGTTGGAGGAAGAAGAAGATGGGTGGAGGACTTTGGCTCTTCTCTCCCCCTCTTTATGCTCGGTGCGGGGATCTTCTCGTCGCTCCAACTTCTCCGGCGTCGGGAATTGAAGCAGCAACAATGCGCGAAGGAAGGCAATGATGGTCTCGCGTCGCCCACGGCAGGCTTTATGTCAGCGCGGGCGGTTACCGAGGCGTCGTGGGAGAAGTGGAGGCGTCCCCCATCACATCATGCGCCACGCGTCGTGCCTGGCCCGCAGGTGGTTAGGGCCCGCGCCGTTTTGCCCCCTAGTAGGCGGGAACGTGCGCGCCTCGAGCACGGGGGCTACTGTCGGGCCCATGGAACCCAGGGTATCCAGGCCCGTCTGCCTTTGGCCCAGGGCACAACGCCTGGCGTGGGCCCGGCAGGCCATCATCGTCAAGCATTTCACCAAGACCCCTCATGAGGCCCTGGCCTCCTGAGGACCCCTCCTCAAGGAGCGGCGAGCAAGACTCGCATCTTCACCAGCTGCCTCGCGAGGCGCCCTCCCGAGGTGGCCTCCCGAGGCTTCCTCCTGAGAGGCGCTCAAGACGAAGGTTGCTCGGCTCGGCTGCGCGGTCTCGAGACCATCACATGGGTGATGCGCGCGGCGACGAGCGGCGACAGAGGCCGCGCCAGTAGGCATGGATGAAGAGGGTTTCCCCTTTGGTGCTACTGGAGCAAGGCCAGCAGTCCACCTCCCAAAGCAACCCCCAAAGGTTGCCCGATCGGCGAGGGAAGACCAAGACGGCAGGCGCGCAGGGCGGAGGTCATCGCCGAGCCCACCGGCGCGTCATGGATCAGGCTTTTGCAGGCGAAGACCGCCTTTAGTCAGGACAGCCCGAGCGCCTGTCCCCTTTCAAAAAACCGCCAAGTGTGGCAACCCTGTTGGAAATATGCCCTAGAGGCAATAATAAATTGGTTATTATTATATTTCCTTGTTCATGATAATCGTTTATTATCCATGCTATAATTGTATTGATTGGAAACTCAAATACATGTGTGGGTACATAGACAACACTGTGTCCCTAGTAAGCCTCTAGTTGACTAGCTCGTTGATCAAAAGATGGTGAAGGTTTCCTAGCCATGGACATGAGATGTCATTTGATAACGGGATCACATCATTAGGAGAATGATGTGATGGACAAGACCCAAACTGTAAACGTAGCATATGATCGTGTCAGTTTATTGCTATTGTTTTCTGCATGTCAAGTATCTGTTCCTTTGACCATGAGATCATGCAACTCACTGACACCGGAGGAATACCTTGTGTGTATCAAACGTCGCAACGTAACTGGGTGACTATAAAGATGCTCTACAGGTATCTCCGAGGGTGTCTGTTGAATTGGCATGGATCAAGACTGGGATTTGTTACTCCGTGTGACGGAGAGGTATCTCAGGGCCCACTCGGTAATACAACATCACTATAAGCCTTGCAAGCAATGTGACTAAAGTGTTAGCCACGGGATCTTGTATTACGGAATGAGTAAAGAGACTTGTCGGTAACGAGATTGAACTAGGTATAGAGATACCGACGATCGAATCTCGGGCAAGTAACATACCGATAAACAAAGGGAATATCATACGGGATTAACTGAATCCTTAACATAGAGGTTCAACCGATAAAGATCTTCGTAGAATATGTAGGAGCCAATATGGGCATCCAGGTCCCGCTATTGGTTATTGACCGTAGAGGTGTCTCGGTCATGTCTACATAGTTCTCGAACCCGCAGGGTCTACACACTTAACGTTTGGTGACGATATAAGTATAGTTGAGTTGTTATGTTGGTGACCGAAAGTTGTTCGGAGTCCCGGATGAGATCCCGGACATGACAAGGAGCTCTGGAATAGTCTGGAGGTAAAGATTGATATATGGGATAATAGTGTTTGGTCTCCGGAAGGGTTCCGGAATTCACCGGAAGGAGTTTCGGATGTTTCCCGAAATGTTCGGGTACGAGAACACTTTATTTGGGCCAAGGGGTAAAGCCCACGAGGCTTTAGGAAGGTGCAAAAGGAAGTTTTGCGGAGGCCAGGGGCCAGACGCCAGGGACCCTGGCATCTGGGGCCAGACGCCGAGGACCCTGGCGTCTGGTCCTGGAGTCCGAGCAGGACTCTTGCCTTGCGGGCCAAACCAACTTTGAGGAGGCTCTTTCTCCAAGTTTCGACCCCAGGGCTCAACATATAAATAGAGGGGCAGGGCTAGCACCCGGAACACATCAAGATTTCCCCAAGCCGTGTGCAGCAACCCTAACCCTCTAGTTCCTCCGTCATAATCTCCGTAGCGCTTGGCGAAGCCCTGCAGAGATTGTTCCTCACCACCATCACCACGCCGTCGTGCTGCCGGAACTCATCTACTACTTCACCATCGCTCGCTGGATCGAGGAGGTGAAGGCATCATCAAGCCGTACGTGTGTTGAACGCGGAGGTGCCGTCCGTTCGGCACTAGTTCGTGATCGGTTCGAGGGACGACTTGCGATTTGGATCGCGGAGACGTTCGACTACATCAACCGCGTTTCTTAACGCTTCCGCTTAGGGATCTACAAGGGTATGTAGATTCACTCTCCCTCTCGTAGATGCTCATCACCATGGATAGATCTTGGGTGTGCGTAGGAAAATTTTTGTTTCCCATGCAACGTTCCCCAACAGTGGCATCCGAGCTAGGAACTTCTCTTCTCGGCAAGGAAGATGCAAATGAATGGGTAATGTACTTTGACGGTGCCTTTTCACTTCAAGGTGCCAATGCCGGTGTGCTGCTTGTGGCACCCACCGGAGAGCACCTCAAGTACGTCATCCAGATGCATTTTCCTAGGGAGAAGGCCACTAACAACACTGCTGAGTACGAGGGATTGCTTGTCGGTCTCCGGATAGCAGTTGACCTTGGAATCAGAAAGTTGATCGTCAGAGGCGACTCACCACTTGTTGTTAGGCAGGTTAACAAAAACTAGCAGAGCCCGTTGATGGAAGCATATGTAGATGAAGTGAGGAAGTTGGAACAACACTTTGACGGTATGCAAATGGAGCATATCCCCCGTGCCCAGAATGACATTGCCGATGGCCTGTCAAAGAGTGCCACCAAAAGATTGCCTATGGAACCAGGAACTTTTGTGCAACAACTCACTCAGCCTTCAGTAACACCATCAACGCAGCCAGCTAAGAGGCGAAAAGCAAACACCGGCAACTACTTTCTAGCAGCGCTACCAGTAGTCGCTGGGAAGCCCGATGCCGGCAACAAGTCAACTCTTGCCGATGAGCAGTGATACGTCTCCAACGTATCTATAATTTTTGATTGTTCCATGCTGTTATATTATCAATCTTGGATGTTTTTATATTCATTTACAGCAATTATATATCATTTTTAGAGACTAACCTATTAACTTAGTGCCCAGTGCCAGTTGCTGTTTTCTGTCCTGTTTTTGTTTTACAGAAAATCAATACCAAACGAAGTCCAAATGCCACGAAACTTTTTGGAGATTTTTTTCTGGACATATAAAACACTAGAAGCTTTGGGAGAAGACCAGACGCCAGAGGGGGTGGCCACGAGCCACCAGGGCGCGCCTGGGGGGCAGGCGCACCCTGGTGCCTCGTGGGCCCACCCCACCTCCGTTTGACCTAATTCCACCACTATAAATTCAGGAAAAATCAGAAACCCTCAAGGGAGTCCACGAAATACTTTTTCTACCGCCACAAGTTTCTGTTCCAGAGAGATCCCATCTGGAGGCCTTCTCCGGTACTCCGCCGGAGGGGGAATCGATCACGGAGGGGCTCTACATCAACCTTGCTGCCCTTCAGATGATGCGTGAGTAGTTTACCATAGACCTTCGGGTCGATAGGCAGTAGCTAGATGGCTTCTTCTCTCTTTTTGATCTTCAATACAATGTTCTCCGCGATGTTCTTGGAGTTCTATCCGATGTAATCACTTTTTGCGGTGTTTTTGTTGGGATCCGATGAATTGTGAGTTTATGATCAGATTATCCATGAATATATTTGAGACTTTGCTGCACTCTTTTATGCATGATTATTATAGCCTCATATTTGTTCTCTGATCTATTGATTTGGTTTGGCCAACTGAGTTGATTTATCTTGCCATGGGAGGAGGTGCTTTGTAATGGGTTCGATCTTGCGGTGCTCAATCCCAGTGACAGAAAGGGACATGACACATATGTATCATTGCTATTAAGGGTAAAAAGATGGGGTTTATTCACACGTGAGTTTATCTTGTCTACATCATGTCATCGTTCTTAAGGCGTTACTCCGATCTTTATGGGCTTAATACACTAGATGCATGCTGGATAGCGGTCGATGTGTGGAGTAATAGTAGTAGATGCAGGCAGGAGTCGGTCTACTTGTCTCGAACGTGATGCCTATATACATGATCATTGCCTTGGATGTCGTCATGATTATTTGCTTTTCTATCAATTGCCCAACAGTAATTTGTCTACCCACCGTATGCTATTTTCTTGAGAGAAGCCTCTAGTGAAATCTATGGCCCCCGGGTCTATCTAAATCATATTACGAAAGCCCTAAAAATATTGCTGCCATTTTCTTTTATTTATTTTATTTTGTATTTTTGTTTCTATCTATCTATCTATCCCATACAATTTAATCTTGCAATTGACCGCCGAGGGATTGACAACCCCTCGTTTGCGTTGGGTGCAAGGATTTGTTGTTTGTGTGGAGGTGCTGCTAATGAGGTGTTGCGTGATTCTCCTACTGGTTCGATAACCTTGGTTTCATAACTGAGGGAAATACTTATCTCTACTGTGCTGCATCATCCCTTCCTCTTCGGGGAAATACCAACGCAAGCTACAAGTAGCAAGCAACAAGTTCTTGCAGGATCAGAGTTCCTTGCCATCGAGACAAGCGCTCCAGCAAAAGAAGAATAGGCTTTGGTCCTTGTTGTCAAGCCGCAGGGTCCAACATGGGCACAGTAAATTGTCCAGTACCTTCAAACAGGTGAACTTCCTGATGATCAAGAAGAAGCTGAAAAAGTAGCCCGACAGTCAAGTACGTATCAGTTTTGTAAGTGCATCTAGTGCCCCCTTAGTGGTTTTGGAGTATTGAAGACAAATGGGTTAAGGGACTAATGTGTTTGTGAGTGTACACAGGTGTTATACTCCCTGAAGATTTTTTTTAACCTACGGAAGTCGACCCCTAAAAATGTATTTCTTCAAGTGAAGAATTAGGTGCGGCCTTTGAAGAAATTGATGTGAAGACTTGGAAGCATGAAGACTTTGTTTTCATAGTTTCTTGTTCTTCTTATTTGAGTCATAGGAAAAACCATACTGTTAAAGGGGGTCTAGGTGATATATGAATCATGTTTCCAAAGTGATGCTCAAACCTATACACAACCTACTGCTTCGAGTGAAGCCTTTGGAAATCTCCGACAGTGCTGATGAATTTGTTAGCGACAGAGACGCAGTTCTTCTGGTCGCTGACAAATTTGGTCAAACTGGGGATTTAGGATTTCGCCAGTGCGATTTGCCTATTGTGAGGAAATTGAGTGCCCCGACGAATTTGAGAGTTCAAATTTCCGACTGTTGGTGCGTTGTGTGCTAGCTATCGAGTGGATCCTTATCCTGACAACGGTCATGTCCGAAGTGTTGTTTATGACAATTCATGACGGGTTGCCCCCTGGCTAAAAATAGCCGCCCCCACAACCACTAGTTGGTTGGCTATTCTAGAGAGAGATTGACACTTGTCATTTGAGAGCAACCCTTCCTTTGACGACTTTGTGAGAACCCAGGTGAGGAAAAACCCAACTAGAGCCAAAGTGATTGAGCATCACTGAAGAAGTTGATCTGTGTGATCCGACGGCTTTTACCTTTGAAGACTGTCATTCTTCCAGATGGTTAGGCGTCATGTTCTGAGCACCCAAGAGAAATTGTGGTGTGACGGTGAACAAGTCTGTGAAGGTCTTGGAAGTCTACCTTGAAGACTTACCACGAGTGATGGGGCGAGGTCTAAGTGATCTTAGCTCAAGAGGAATATGGTGAGGACTAAGTGTCTTGAGAGTTCAAACTTAGCCACCTCAACCAGACGTACAGTTGATACAGCAACTAGAACTGGTCTATCAAATAGATGTGTCTTCACCAAGCCTACCTGGTTTCAAATTCCTCAACCCTTTTACTTTCTGTTATTCCGCTGCTGAAGAATCTGTGATTTACCTTCTAAAGAATTTGTACTGAAGACTTTCATCATGTTCTGTTTCACTTCTTCAGTTCATCTTCTGTATACCTAATTGCTTGTATGATTGCATGTTCTTCACCTGCATCTATCTTGTATGCATGATTTACGTTTCTGTGATGAGGTAGTTTCAGTCATGTTTCTATTTCTTCACTGTGACTTTCGTCAAAGTCTTCGGAGTTTGACAAATTTCTAAAAATCTCCCATTCAGCCCCCCTCTGGGAGTAAACCTGCACTTTCAATTGGTATCAGAGCATGGTACTCCCTTGTTCTGTGTGATTTTGATTTAACCACCTGAAGTTTTAGTTATGTCGACCACAGGTATGATCAAGGTATCCGCTGCGTGCCCCGTCTTCGATGGCACGGACTATCCCTATTGGAAGAACAAGATGCGCATGCATCTTGAGGCTATTGACAATGATCTCTAGTTTGTCGTCGAGAATGGTGTGCCCTCTGTTGGACCGAGCATCAATGCTACTGATGTGAAGAGATTCAAGCAACTCGACTCTCAAGCGAAGAATATCATATGCGGGCATTTGAACAAAGGACAGTATGGCAGAGTGAGTGCCCTAGAAACATTGAAGCTTATCTGGGATAGGCTTTCCAAGGTCAACAAGGGAGTTTGAACTCAACGTGACTCTTGAGTTGATGTTCTTCGCAATCTCTTCAATCGCTTCAAGAGGCTCGACAACGAGAATGTCCAACAAACCTTCGACCGCCTCACTGATATCTCCAATGAGCTTTAGGCTCTTGGCGCTATAGACATCACTGATCATGAGGCGGTGAAGAAATTGCTGAGGTCACTGGACAGTTCATTTGACACCTTGGCTCTGATGATTCAAGAGCGCCCTGACTACAAGCAACTTGATCCGGCTGATATTCTTGAAAGGCTCAATACTCATGAATTTTAGCAAGTTGAGAAAAGAGATATGTATGGTCCTAGCTATGGAAGACCTCACGCTTTGAAGGCAAAAGGAAAAGCCAAGGCAATTTCTTCATCTGAAGAAGAATCTGACTACAGTTCTGGTGACGCCGAAGAAATTGGCAGAGAACTTGAAATGCTGGTGAGGAAATTCCAGAAGTTTTCAAAGAAAACCGCTTTGGAAAGTCTTCAAAGTATGACTCGAAGAACACTAGAGAAGCTTCTACTCGAGACTACAAGAAGAGAACCTGCCACAAATGCAAGAAGTCTGGCCACTACATTGCTGATTGCTCTTTTTGGGAAAAGGAATCAAAGAAGAAGAAGAAGAAGAGTAGAGATGATGACTCTGATGACAAGAAGAAGAAATCCTCAAAGTCTTCATCAAAATCTTTATCACGCAAGAAGAGTAGTTCTAGTAGAGCTCGTGCTTTCATTGGGAAGGAAATGGATTCTGAGGAAGAATCTGATCATGAGGAAGCTGAGGAATCTGAGGAGTCAGACTCTGGTGTGGCAAGCCTAGCCCTCGCTACTAAGTACGTCAGCAAGTCCATCTTCAACCCTGAAGAAAATAGCAACTCTGTCAACTTTGAGGACTGTGACGACGACTATGCTCCCACCTATTGCTTCATGGCAAGAGGTGCAAAGGTAAGCTCGCAAGAAGCTTACTTCGATACAACCAGTGAAGATGACTCTGAATGTGAATCTAAACCAAGCTATAAGAAACTTGCTAAAATTGCAACTGCGCAACAGAATGCCATGGAAAAGATTCAAAAACTGATATAGACAAAAGCGATGATCTGTTGGATGAGGAAATGGATTGTAGTCAAGCCTTGTCTGAAGACCTCAGACGTTTTCAGACAACGTATGATGAGCTTCAAAGTCGTCATGTGGCCCTCTCAGCCGAACACGAGAAGCTTTCCTATGAATTTCTTCAAAGGAAAGAAGATCTCAAGAAACTGAGAGCATCTCATGATGATCTTCAAAGGGAAAATGATTCATTGCTCGCTCAACAGATCAGTACCGCTCAGGGAGAATTTGTTGCACCTTGCTTAAAATGCCTTGAACATGAAAATGCAAATTCTTCAGCTAAATGTTCAAATGCTTATGTTACTGTAATACCTTCAAACGTCTCTGTGGTATCAAGTCCCTCATCTGAGGAGACCACTAGTGTTACTGACGAAAATGCAGGATTGAAGTAATTGTATGTCACAGGCATGTACAAAAGCCTCAAAGGGCATCAAACTCTCTTCGATGTCCTCAATTAGCAGATTTTGAACATGAACCCTGGGAAAGAGGGTATTGCATTTGAGAGAAAGCTTAATGCTGATGGATCTTATTGGAAACCTAAGTTATACCCCAAAACCACCTGAGTTGCTGCAAAGGGACCAACAATAGATCCATCCACTTTGACTGGTTACAACTGTGATACTTCATATTCCTCTGATGAGTCATTTGACTCCAACTATAAACTATTCAAAAATCAGAATGGTGAAGTATTTGCCAGATTTGTTGGTACTAACAGCATGAATGGTTCACCTGTGAAGAAAATCTGGGTGCCCAAAAGCCTTATGGAAAATCTTCAGGTGAACATTGTCAGTTTCTAAGAACCTACATATGAGTCGTGAGCTACAACTCTTTGATAGTTCGGCCAGGGACTGAACACGTCTAGCGATCCTAAGTCATGGATGAAATATGTGGATGAACTACAGATGAACACGAAGAACTACCCAGGTTATGGCCACCTTCTTGGTGTAATACCCTACTCCTGCTTTGTTGTATTTCAATGGAGAGAACCACAATGTGTCTGTTACAAGATGAAAGATCGACCCCCGTTGAAGCCTCGGTCTCCTCTTTTTATAGCATCGAGGGAGGACCTTGCCGGGACTTCTGATTGGCTGAATATACATTGGAGTAGCCCAACGTAGCCTGTACCTGTGTAGCATGGGCGCCCATTGCACGCAGGCGTGCGTGATGATGACGTCCTTTCAGGGAAGCGTGTTACCCCCGGGTACTTAACTGCCTCTTCTGGCATTCGTCGGGCGGTGGCGAGGTACCGCCACTATAGTAGAGTAGGCGGTAGGTGAATCTTACTGTAGTCGTCGTAGATAGCTTGGGTCACACAGGTCTTTCTAGAGACCGCGTGCATAGACTAGTCATTCGACCCTCATCCTCTTTCTAGCGTGGGCAGTTGTGCTTCTCGGTACGTACCCTCGTGAAACCTCTGAAATCAAGACCCGCCCCTCCCGGGCAGGCCCTGTGAAGGCTTTCCTTGGAGCGTTGTGTCTCCATGTTTTATCCCTCGATGTCCCAGACCATAGTCCAACAGGCACATTAGATTATTTGCTAGACGTTTTCCTCATGGCGGAACTCCCGTGTCCTCCCCAAGGCTCTTCTTACCGGGCTGGTAATACCCTGGTTTTACCGATGCCGATAGTAGCCCTTGGGCCTGATACGTCTCCAACGTATCTATAATTTTTTATCATTCCATGCTATTATAGTATCAATCTTGGATGTTTTATATGCAATTATATGCCATTATATATCATTTTTTGGGACTAACCTATTAACCCAGTGCCCAGTGCTAGTTGCTGTTTTCTGCTTGTTTTTGCCTTTTCTGAAAATCATTATCAAAAAGTGTCCAAACGAGAAAAAAAACTTTGGATTAAATATTTTTGGACCAGAAGAGACCCACGAAGCTTCGGGAGAAGACCAGAAGACCCACAAGGAGGTGACAAGCCTGGAGGGCGTGCCCAGGGGGGTAGGGCGCGCCCCCCAGGCTTGTGGGCCCTTGTTGCCCCTCCTGACCTAATTCCAACGCTAGAAATTCCCAAATATTCCCAATATACCAAAAAGACAGAAGAGAAAACCTTTCCGCCACCACAAGCCTCTGTTCTTCCGCGATCCCATCTGGAAGCCTTTTCCGGTACTCTGCCGGAGGGGGAATCGATCACAGAGGGCTTCTTCATCAACCTTGTTGCCCTTCCGATGATGTGTGAGTAGTTTACCACAGACCTACGGGTCCATAGCTAGTAGCTAGATGGCTTCTTCTCTCTCTTTGATCTTCAATACCATGTTCTCCTCGATGTTGTTCGAGTTCTATCCGATGTAATCTTCTTTTGCGGTGTGTTTGTTGGGATTCGATGAATTGTGAGTTTATAATCAGATTATTCATGAGAAATATTTGAGTCTTCTCTGAACTCTTTTATACATGATTATTATAGCTTTGTATTTCTCTCTGATCTATCGATTTGGTTTGGCCTACTAGAATGATTTATCTTGCAATGGGAGAGGTGTTTTGTGATTGGTTCACTCTTGTGGTGCTCAATCCTAGTGACAGAAGGGGACATGACACGTATTTGTATTGTTGCCATTAAGGATAAAAAGATGGGGTTTAATCTTATTGCTTGAGTTTACTTTGTCTACATCATGTCATCTTGCTTAAGGCGTTACTGATGCGGAGCATCCCACGGTCATCCCCATGGACCCACCTACGTCTCCTCAAGTGCCAAGTGGACCTGTGACACGAGCACGTGCAAGAGCTCTTGAAACCGAGGTGACATCTCTCCTTAGTGAACTTCCTTTTGACTCGAGTGAGGCATGGCTACTACCTCAAGCCGAAGTGCTATGTGTGATCAGGTATGAAGAAGACCGCCTCGGGAACGCTCGGAACGAAGACCAAGTCGGCAAGTACACGGACGGACGTGCGCGAGGAGGAAGACCGCTGGAAGGCTACAGCGACCGGACATCCGGCCCATGGCCCAGACATCCGGCCCCTGAAGAAGAAATGCAGCAGTAGTAGCCCAGCTGTGCAGATGCTACAGGGCCCGAACATCCGGCCCGTCCAGGCCGGACATCCGGCCCCTGCCCGGAAATCCGGTACCCCATCACAGTAGCTTGACCCCTTTCAGCCGAACATCCGGCGCCAGGGCCGGACATCCGGCACCCCCGCGAACCGCCGGACATCCGGCCCGATGCCCGGACATCCGGCCCCCCTGTCAGCAGTTTTAGGCCATTCGGCCGTGTAATCTCATCCACTCATCCCCACTCCGTCCTAGACTATAAATAGACCTCCTCCTCATCCTTTCTAGGGTTAGCAAAGTATTTTGAGACATCTAGTTGAGCTTTGCTCCTTGTATCTCCTCTTGGGGAATCAAGACCTCTCTAGGGAGAAGGATCCCCATCATACGATCATCAAGACCTCCTAAGGGAGAAGGATCTCATCTAGATCATCAAGACCTCACCTCCTCCGGAGTGGGAAGAACTTTACCTTGTGCTTGTTTCCTAGGATTGTCCTTGTATACTTGTGGATCTCGTGTATGCTATCCTAGTGGATGTGTGATTTGGGTTTGTTTGAGTGATTTCCCTTGGTTGACTTTGTTGTTCCACTCATTTCCTCCTCCTAAAGTGTGAAAAGATCGTCAATTAGGGTTCCACCGTACATCATCTTGGATCAGAGCCACGTTGATTCACACTTTGGAGTCTTTCCCCTCCACTTTCTAGCCCCGATTTTGTTGTTTTTGCCCAATTTCGATAATTCCCCCCAAAAAATAGCCATACCAAAAATTTTGTGATTTGTTGGTTTGATGATGTTTTGTTGATTTTGATCCATGGATTTGCTTGTTTTCGAGTGGATCTAGCTTTCCCCCATCTTCTCCATCGATTCCATCCACAAAATCGCCCGAATTTTGCCCCAAAATTTTCTTTTCCCCACCTGTTCTTCGAGTTCATCCACGGATCCAGCAGCCCGGACATCCGGCCCGCGTGCCCGGACATCCGGCGCCCCGGACATCCGGCCCCTGGGAAACCAGCACGCCAACACTTATACTTTCTTCAATTCTTTGCCTTTTCCCACCGTTTCTTCCGCAATCCCTTGAGCCACTCCACCACAAATTTCCGCCAACCACCACTTCATGCCATTTGAGATTTTGAGTCGCGGATTTGCCGTTTCCTAACGTGTTTCGGCTACTTAGGAACGGTTCGACATCGACATCACCGCCACTCATCATCTCCACGGAACTCGTCATCGACAACACCAACTCAACCATCGTGACACCCTCACCGTAAGCAAGGACGGTAACATCGACGACATCTTGTTCATATCCTTGCCATTGCATTGTGAAAGCCCGAGACCATCTTTTGCGTAGCTTTCCTACGAGACTAGCCATTTGAGTATTACCGGGCAACGCTACTTGTGCACTTTAGTGATACCGATCCGCATAGCTATCCTCGTGTGCATACATACATATATCAACTATTGTGCCCAGATTTTGTTCCCGCATCTACATCATTGCTATCTTCATACAAGCATTTCGCACAAGTGGCCAAAGGAAACCATCAAAAGAAAGAGAAGCTTTTAAGCAAAAGAGAAAGAGCAACAAGCTTGTAAGCAATAGCCATAGCATCGCCACATTACATAGCATATTTGATCATCTTGGATCATTGTGACAAGTTCACTGGGAATCATACATACATAGCATAAGTGAGATAGAAAACCATACGTTTTGTCTCTTATAGGTTGTGCACAAGTTCGTATCTGCCTATTGAGCAAGTGTGCTAGCGTCTCTCTAGTGTTGTGCAACAAGAGCATTTTCTGTGGATTCCACATTTTGAGCTCATTCCTTGGTTGCACGACCTCATTTATCTATCCGTGCGTGTGTTTCCGTGTCCTACTTATTGCTATTGGTCTACTCGTTACACTTGCGAACTTGTGAATCTTTTTCAACATTATTGATATCTTGCTTGCAAATTGCAACTATTTTGTGCCACCATCCTAACCAAGCTACACCATAAGCCTTTTTGTGTAGGTGTGAGAAACAAACTCGGTACCAATTCTACTATCATAGCACTACATTGAGTGATACTCGATACATCTTCAATCTTTGGAAAAGGTAACTTTGGTTTTGTTCTCTCAATTCCTACTCACCTCTACTTGATCGTGATGGATAGGCCAAGTACATCTTCGAATCCTCTCTTCGACGAGCACGAAGCACCGAACGACTACGTCTCCAAGAGTCATCTCTTTGGGGTACAACGAGCCTTGCATCAAGAAAATGAAGCTTTGGGTGATCGCATCAAGCAACTCGCCACCGACTTGCGTCACCCCGAAACACGAACAAGAGACTACCTCGACACCAAGCTTACTACATAAATGGAAGAATTTCGTGCCATGATGATTGACCGCTCTTCTACAACTTCGTCATCAACAAGGCGAACATGGTCAAGACGCCATTCTTCGGATTCATCATCGGATGCAAGTCTTCCTCGATCTCGTCTACATCCTCAGCAAGAACATCAAGCTCGCCAAAATCCATTACATGGCAATGGTTTGCAACAACGACTTCGAGAGCGCGAACGACAACGCCATCAAGTTCAAGGCGCCACGCACCAAGAGCAAGTTCCACGACGTCAACAACAAGACGCCCAAGACGGCGATCCCCTTCGGCAAGAGCAACAACGCCGTGAACAACAAGCCCTCGAAGCACAACATGCCCTTCGCGAAGCCACTCGTGCTCTAGACGAACACAACCGTCGCATACGTGAAGAAGAAGAGGCACGTCTCCAAGAATAAGCCGCACACCATGAAGAGAATCAAGAAAGGAGGAACCGGGCAAGAATACCTCGTCCCCACCATCAAGCCAATCGCGTGGACCAAGAAGAAAACGAGGATGACGACCCACCTCCAAGACAAGAACAACGACAACATCGGCATAATGATGAACAACGCTACGGCAAGCTCAAGTTCAACATGCCACAGTTTTCCGGAAGCAACAACCCCGAAGACTACCTCTCATGGGCCTTAAAGGTTGACAAGATATTCCGTCTACATAACTATGATGAAGAAGAGAAGGTAGCCATGGCATCGCTTGAGTTCCAAGATTATGTTCTCATTTGGTGGGAGCAAGTGGTCGAGAGACGCCAAGAGAAAGGCGAACCACCTATCACAACGTGGACTCAAATGAAGGATGTCATGAGAGCTCGCTTTGTGCCTACACACTATAGCCGCGACCTCTTCAAGAAACTTCAACTCCTCAAGCAAGGCACCAAGTCGGTTGAAGAATACTACAAAGAAATGGAGATTGCAATGATACGAGCCAACGTCAAGGAAGATGATGAACAAACGATGGCGCGTTTCTTGAATGGTCTCAACCATCCAATCAAGAAAATTGCGGACTTTCAACCATACTCCAACTTCCGCGAGCTAGTGCACCAAGCCACCAAAGCGGAGCGTCAAGTGCAAGATGATTACAAGTACTCCAAGTACTCTTCCAAGACCTACGGTTCGTACACTCAAGCATCTACGACTACGACACCTCCTACAATGACTCGTGCTACACCAAGTACCGGTGACAAGTCAAGCCACAAGAACCCTTCGACATCATCAAGTCGTCCTCCTACTACTACAAGCAACTCCAAGCCAAGAGCTTCATCATCAACAACTCCTACGGATGCCAACGACAAGACAAGTGACATCAAGTGCTTTACTTGCAAGGGCCGAGGCCACAAGTCTTTCGAGTGCCCCACACGATGCACTATGATCCTCAACGCCGACAGCACCTACGACTCTATGAGTGAAGAAGAAATGGAAGTACTTGAGCATGTGGCAATGCATCGACAAGTGAATGAAGAAGAAGATGATCAAGTGTTTTGCGACAATGATTCGAGCCCCGCTCTTGTTGTCTCCAAGGTCTTGACACTTCAACAACATCAAGATGAAGACCAACGTTGCCACACCTTCCATAGCAAAGCGGGTATCCAAGGACGTTCCGTCAAGGTCATCATCGACGGCGAAAGTTGCCACAACTTGGCAAGTGAAGAGTTATGCTCCAAGCTCCAATTGGTCAAGAAGAAGCACCCTCGCCTATACAACGTCCAATGGCTTAGCAACTCCGGCACCATTCAAGTGGAGCACACCGTCCAAGTGTCCTTCAAGATTGGCGCCTACGAAGACAACTTGGAGTTTGATGTGGTTCTTATGTCCGTGTGCCATCTCCTCCTTGGAAGACCTTGGCAATTCGACCACGGCGTCATCCACAACGGACGGACCAATCACTATAGCTTCAAGCTCAAGGGTAAGGAATTCGTTCTTCGACCTATGACACCAAGTCAAGTCATCGCGGACAAGCAAGCATCTACCCATCGTGGAGAGACAAGTGAGCGAGTGAACCACCAAAAAGAGAGTGAGCGCCACAAGCCAAAATTGAGCGACTCCACGATGAGCGACAAGAGAGATCTAGTCCTTTTAGCCACTGAAAGAGATTTGAGTTATGTGAGTGAGAGCCCATCAAGTGTTCTTCACTTTGTGCTTGGGTGCAAAGATGAAGTGGTGTGGACTAATACTTCACAACATCTTCCTTTGGTATTATCTCATTTATTGGAGGAATTCGTGGACGTGTTTCCCGATGAGCTACCTCCCGGACTTCCTCCACTTCACGGAATCGAACACCGCATCGACCTCATCCCCGGCGCACCTCTACCAAACAAGGCACCTTACCGCGTCAACCCCGAAGAAACCAAAGATATACAAAGGCAAGTGCAACATCTCATGGAGAATGGGTATGTACGCGAAAGCTTGAGCCCTTGTGCCGTTCCGGTCATTCTTGTGCCTAAGAAAGATGGCACTTATCGCATGTGTTCCAATTGCTGTCCCATTAATGCTATCACCGTTAGATATAGACATCCAATTCCACGCCTTGATGACATGCTTGATGAACTTAGTGGAGCCACCATTTTCTCAAAAATTGATCTTAAAAGTGGCTACTATCAAATACGTATGCACGAAGGTGATGAATGGAAAACCGCTTTCAAAACCAAATTTGGCTTCTATGAATGGTTAGTCATGCCTATGGGTTTATCTCAAGCTCCTAGCACTTTTATGCGTGTGATGCATTATGTTCTTCGCAAATATATTGGCATTTGTGTTGTGGTTTACTTTGATGACATCCTTGTGTTTAGTGAAACTCTTAAAGATCATGTCAATCACCTTAGAGACGTATTGCAAGTTCTTAGAGACGAGCGACTTTATGCTAACATGGAAAAATGCACCTTCGGTGTTGATAAGCTTGTTTTCTTGGGCTTTGTTGTCTCCTCTAAGGGTGTTCAAGTGGATGAAACTAAAATTGATGCTATTAAGAATTGGCCACAACCAACCAATTTGCTTCAAGTGCGTAGTTTCCTTGGCTTAGCCGGCTTTTATCGTCGCTTTGTGAAGGATTTTAGCACTATTGCATCACCATTGCATGCATTGAGTAAAAAGAATGCACCATTTGTTTGGGTTCCATCTCAAGATGCCGCATTTCATGAGCTTAAAACCTTGCTTACACATGCTCCATTGCTTGCATTACCCAACTTTGACAAAACTTTTGAAGTGCATTGTGACGCTAGTGGTAATGGTATTGGTGGTGTGTTAATGCAAGAGAAGCGACCCATTGCATATTTTAGTGAGAATCTCTCCGGCGCGCAACTTAACTACCCCATCTATGACAAAGAGTTATATGCTTTAGTGAGAGTTTTGCATGTGTGGGAACATTATTTCCGTCCACGTGAATTTGTCATCCATACGGATCATGAAACGCTTAAGTACCTTAAGGGACAAACCAAACTGAATAAGCGTCATGCTAAATGGAGTGAGTTCATTGAGTCATTTCCTTATGTTATCAAGTATATAAAAGGTAAGGAAAATGTTGTGGCGGAGACTCTCTCACACAAATGCATGTTGGTTACCCAACTTGAGTTGAATGTTATAGGATTTGAGCACATTAAAGACTTAAATGCGCATGATGCATCATTTTCGATTCCTTATGCCAAATGTTTACCACATAAAACTTGGGAGCAATATTACTTGAAGGATGGTTACATTATGAAAGCTAACAAACTTTGTATCCCCGAGTCTTCTCTTTGTTTGTTGCTTTTGCAAGAGGCTCACGGTGGAGGACTCATGGGACATTTCGGATGTGACAAGACATTTGCTACGCTCTCCAAGAACTACTTTTGGCCAAAGATGTTTCGAGACGTTTCTCGCTACACCAACCGGTGCTCTACATGCCGCAAAGCTAAGTCCAAAGCTCAATCTCATGGTCTATATATGCCACTTCCTATTCCATATCATTCATGGGAAGATATTAGTATGGATTTCATGCTTGGTTTGCCTCGCACTCAAAACGGCAAAGATTCTATATTTGTTGTTGTGGACCGTTTCTCTAAGATGGCACATTTCATTCCTTCCAACAAGATAGATGATGCTTCACATGTTGCAAATCTCTTTTGTAGGGAAATCTTGCGTTTGCATGGAGTGCCAAAGACGATCGTGTCGGACCGAGACGTCTAGTTCCTTAGCTACTTTTGGAAGACACTATGCGCCAAGCTCGGAATCAAGCTCCTATTCTCATCGGCATATCACCCTCAAACCGACGGCCAAACGGAGGTCACGAACCAGACTCTTTCCACACTACTCCGCGTGTTGATCAAGAAGAACATAAGGGAGTGGGAGGAATGTTTACCCATCGCCGAGTACGCCTACAATCGAGCACGACACTCTACTACCGGCAAGTCCTCCTTCGAGGTCGTCTATGGCTTCAATCCATTGTCTCCGTTGGACATTCTACCGCTACCTCTACAAGAACGAATCGACATGGACGCGAGTGCACGAGCAAGCTACCTCAAGAAGATGCATGAAGATACAAGGCACGCGATAGAGCGCCAAGTACAACGACTCGCGACCAAGGTCAACATCAACAAGCAGCCCATGGTGTTCAACCCCGGCGACCTCGTGTGGCTACACCTTCGCAAAGACCTCTTCCCCAACGAGCGCAAGTCCAAACTACTACCCTGAGCCGACGGACCTTTCAAGGAGCTCGCACGCTTCAACAACAATGCCTACAAGATCGACATCCCTCGCGACAAGTACAACGTGAGCGACACATTCAACGTCAAGGACTTAGCTCCCTTCCATGGTGATGTGAATTCCAATCCGAGGACAGATCTTTTTCAAGGGGGGGGGGAGATGATGCGGAGCATCCCACGGTCATCCCCATGGACCCACCTACGTCTCCTCAAGTGCCAAGTGGACCTATGACACGAGCACGTGCCAGAGCTCTTGAAACCGAGGTGACATCTCTCCTTAGTGAACTTCCTTTTGACTCGAGTGAGGCATGGCTAATACCTCAAGCCGAAGTGCTATGTGTGATCAGGTATGAAGAAGACCGCCTCGGGAATGCTCGGAACGAGGCCCAAGTCGGCAAGTACACGGACGGACGTGCGCGAGGAGGAAGACCGCTGGAAGGCTACAACGGCCGGACATCCGGCCCACGGCCCGGACATCCGGCCCCTGAAGAAGAAACGCAGCAGCAGCAGCCCAGCCATGCAGATGCTACAGGGCCCGGACATCCGGCCCGTCTAGGCCGGACATCCGGCCCCTGCCCGGAAATCCGGTGCCCCATCATAGTAGCTTGACCCCTTTTAGCCGGACATCCGGCGCCAGGGCCGGACATCCGGCTCCCCCACGAACCGCCGAACATCCGGCCCGACGCCCGGACATCCGGCACCCCCTGTCAGCAGTTTTAGGCCATTCGGTTGTGTAATATCATCCACTCATCCCCACTCCATCCTAGACTATAAATAGACCTCCTCCTCATCCTTTCTAGGGTTAGCAAAGTATTTTGAGACATCTAGTTGAGCTTTGCTCCTTGTATCTCCTCTTGGGGAATCAAGACCTCTCTAGGGAGAAGGATCCCCATCATAGGATCATCAAGACCTCCTAAGGGATAAGGATCTCATCTATATCATCAAGACCTCACCTCCTCCGGAGTGGGAAGAACTTTACCTTGTGCTTGTTTCCTTGGATTGTCCTTGTATACTTGTGGATCTCGTGTATGCTATCCTAGTGGATGTGTGATTTGGGTTTGTTTGAGTGATTTCCCTTGGTTGACTTTGTTGTTCCTCTCATTTCCTCCTGCTAAAGTGTGAAAAGATCGTCAATTAAGATTCCACCCTACATCAGTTACTCTATTTCATACTTAATACCCTAGATGCATGCTGGATAGCGGTCGATGGGTGGAGTAATAGTAGTAGATGCAGGCAGGAGTCGGTCTACTTGTCTCGAACGTGATGCCTATATACATGATCATTGACATGAATCCGTCATAATTATTTGCTTTTCTATCAATTGCCCAACAGTAATTTGCTTACCCACGGTATGCTATGCGTTCGAGAGAGAAGCCTCTAGTGAAAACTATGGCCCCCGGGTCTACTTTATCATATATAAAAAACCTAAACATACCTTGCTGCAATTTATTTACTTTGATTTTATTTAGTATTTTAGTTTATCTATTTATCTCTATAAGATTTAATCCTTGCAAATAACCGCTAAGAGGATTGAAAACCCTCTTATTTGCGTTGGGTGCAAGTGTTTGCTCTTGTGTGTGCAGGTGCGCTTAACGGAATTTTGCTTGGTTCTCCTACTGGATTGATAACCTTGGTTCTTAACTAAGGGAAATACTTATCTCTACTATACTACATCATCCTCTCCTCTTCGGGGAAATACCAACGCGGTCTACAAGTAGCAGGGACCGTTACCCGTCAAGGTGTTTGCTGAAGCCAGGACGGGGAAGGGGGTCATGCCTTTCTAGAGCCTTTACACGCGGCAACCGTTGGACTATGCCGGGACCAGATGCCGGAGACTTTTCTATGTCGTATCGAAGGATGGCTTGGCAAGTGGTTTTGTCTGACCACGGGAGCACCTCGATTTCTCCCCATGCCCGCGGCGCGTCCTCGGGAAGAGGAGAACGTGGGCGGACCCGGCCAAGAGGCGGATGGTTTCTCTTCCGTGCGCCCCTTGATTTATAAGAAGGGTTAGGGCGCTTGTTAGCCCATTCCCTTGTCTTCTTCCCCCATCCGCTCCTTTCGCCTTTGCTTCAGACCCTTTATCCTCTTTCCTTGCATTAGTCTTCGTCCGGGATCCTTTCCCAATGGATCCGCACAGATCCAAGCCTTCCGTGGACAAGGGAAAGAACAGCAAGGCGGCGGCGGTGTTGCTACCACCGGAGCCGGCCTTGCATGAGTCGGATTTTGGGGACTCCAACAGCAAGGAGGCACTTCGCTTCTTGGTTAGCGGCGACGGGAGCGAATGGGGGTGTATGGAGCTATGGCCAGCGGAAAACCTGTAAGCAAATGAGGATGCGGTCCCTATTTTCATCAACTTCCTTGCCGCCAGGCTAGTTCCCCCTTTCTCTGATTTCTTCATGGCAGTATTGGAGTATTACGGGCACCAAATGTTGCATCTTCACCCGAACGCGGTGACGGTCCTTGCCATCTTTGCCCATTTCAGCGAGGGCTTGGGAGGAATGCGGCCGTCGCTGGAGCTCTTCCGGCATTTCTACTCCCCACGCCTGAACTCCGTTGATCGGCAAACCTCGGGGTGTGTGACTTTCTGTCTTGAAGTGAAGAAGACGGACATGAGTTACATCCCGGTGGATCTGTACTCCCATGTGAAGGAGTGGTGTCGAAGCTAGCTGCTGGTGAAGGCCCTGCGGGGCTCCACTCTGCCTCGGGAACTAAAGGCCCCGCCACCCATGAAGAAGCGTCCCGGATGGGCGAGGCATGCCACCGGGAAGGCCTTTGAACCAGTCCTCCAGAGCTTCAGGTTGTTTGCTGAAAGGGGACTAGACGGCCGCATGGTAGCGAGTAGCTTCGCTCGCCTCCGAATTGCCCCACTTCAGTTCCGGAAGGAGCCGACCTGGATCTCGGGCGTGGAAGACGCCCAACACTTGCACCAGGGCGCCCTCTCGAAGGAGAAGCTATCATGGGTGATGGAGATCCTATTTAACTCCGGCAAGGTCCCTGGCCTGCCGGCCTCGATTGGGTTGTTACATAACAACCCGTCCCGTGGCGATGTTCTGAAGCAGATGACGATGTGCGATCGGTGGGTGCTTGTTCCCACGGGTCAGGCGAACCCTACGAGGGAAAACCCCTTTTTGCTGTCTGAGGCCTTAGAGGAGGCAACAGAGGGGGATGCGGCGGAGAAGGAGGAGGAAGTAAATGACTCCGAGGGCTCCTCCAGCACACCGACCAGGGGGGACGCACCTCCACCGCCTGGCCGGAAACGTGCCTTATCTCCTGCAGCCCCCGGTCCTACTACCCGAGCTCATCGACAATGCCGTGCTACCGGTGCCAGGTAGATGTCTGAATTTGCTGTTTGTTTATAGACATAGCCTTGTTCACTATTGTCCTTTGTCCACGGTTCGTCGATCGCGAAAGATGATGTGGTGGAGGTAGCGCCTCCTCTAGCCGACAGCGCCCCTCTGGAAGAGGCGACGGAGATCCCAGTAGCCCCCGAGCCTGGGTAGACCCACACTTCACGGGAGAACATCGGTGGCTCTATCGGAGGGCCGATCCTGAACGTCGCCTTTCGTCCGGACCGGCTCAAAAGGTCTTGGAATGCCAAGGATGAGTATGTGGGTCATTCCTTAAGGGTGTAAGCTGTATTCCCCAAGCCGTTTTCGAATTGCTGCTTTGCTGTGTGTGCAGCCCTTTTTGCTTCGGTCACCCGCGGAAGAAGACGAAGCGAGCAGCGACCAACAAGGCAGCCGGCGAGGGCCCAGACATTCGTGCGGCCGTAGAGGCCGAAACCGGCGACCGAAAGGAGGCCCGGTAGCCTGGGGGCGCAGAGGCGTCTCGAGAGGACGGCCCTCCACCGGCGGCGGCCCCCGATGGCAATGTTGAAAGGGACGGGGGCGCTGACTGAGTTGTACGAGAGGTCTTGGAGGTGAATCTTGCTGAGGGCACGCCAATCCTGGAGTGCCCCGTTCTTCGGTCTACGGGAGGCTCTAGGGCCCCGTTGGGCGGCGCTCCGGGAAGTGTCGCTGACTCCGACGCCCAGACCCCAGGAACCCCCGTTATTGGGTCTATGGGTGGACCCGGGGCTCTTCCAGGGGACGCCTAGGGGAGCATCGTCGGCCCAGACGTGCAGGCATCAGAAGCCCCCGTTATTGGGTTTACGGGGGGTCCCGGGGCTCTGTCCGGCAATGCCCCAAGCGGCGGCTTCCTCACCCCTGCAGCTCCAGCAAGGGGGTTCTCCAGCTGGCAAGTCTAGCCATGCGTGGCGTGATGGTTTGCCGGATAGTGCCACGCCTCGTGCAGCCGCCTCCATCGTGGAGGAGGTCATCCAGGAACCGCCCCTCGTAGGTAGTTCGAATTGGGCCCTGGGGCAAGTGCTTCATCCGGTAGGGGCTGTTGGTGCACCCTCCGACAGGTTTCTTCGTTCGGTGCACCAGGCGGTCGAGCGTCTTGAAGCCAACCTGGCAGAGGCGAGAGCGGCCCTGGCCCAAGGTCGGCAGGCCCTTGCCGGAGCATGAGGAGTCTTCTTCGCCGAGTCCATCCGCGCTGAGCGGGAGAACGAGGAGACCCAACAGCATGTGTCCAGGGTCCTGATGGAGGCCAAGGAGATTCTGGACCGCGCCCAAGACGAGGCCAGCGAGAAGGTAGCCACCGAGCTCACGCAGGAACGTCAGGTGCAGGAGGCGGAGCATGCGAAAGTCCTCGCAGAGTCCCTGTAGAAGCAGAAGGAGGAGGCCCGTGCCGAGTACCAAAAGCAGCTGGACCTTCAGGAGTCGCACTTCTCGAAGGAAAAGCAGACCCTTGAAGCCAAGTGCGCGTCGCTAGAGGAGGAGCTCAAGGTGGCGAGGAGCTCCCTTGAGGAAGCCTGATCCCTCGTGGCCAAGAATGACAGAGCACGGACCGCAGCTGAGGAGCGACGTGGGAAGCTCCAGGATGAGCTGACGCACCTTGAAGGGTTGAACGCTCAGCTGGTGGAGTCCAAATCTCAGCGCAAAGAGGAGATACCCAGGCTCGGAGGGCAGCGGAGGTCACAGCACCAGATCTTCAAAGGGGGCTACACCCGCATCCTCGAGTCTGTCGGGTCATTCGGCATTACCCTTCTGGCCCCCGCCAATTTTCAGGATGATGACGTGGGGAGCTATGCCGTGTTCTTCGAGAGGTTTGTCGACAAGCTGGTCGAGGTGGCGAAGGACTTCGAGTAGACCATCGAGGACGAGTGCCGGGAGCTAGGAACGAAGATCGGCGAGTGCGTGCTAGCCAACCTTCACCTTGCCAACGCCGAATTCCCTTTCGTCGACGTGCTGCAGCCGCTGGGGGAAACTTCACTGGAACAGGCTTCCTGGACCGCTGTGGCGGGCTTCATGGAGGAGCTCGTCGGCCTGTATGTCCGAGGCGAAGGCGAGGAGGAAGAGGACGAGGAGGCCCTGGAAGAAGACGCTCCTTCCACTGGTCCTACCGACGAGGGTGTAGATCCATAGGTTGCCAGCTTGGAGCTCCCGGGCCTTGTTCATGTAAATATGTACTTTGGTACTTCTTTTTGTTATGCGCATGGTGTCCGCCCTTGAGGCGTATCATTTTGTTTTATCTGCTCTGCTTGTGAGCTCCTCCTGCCGGGACGCGATGGCTTTTCTTCGCGTGATGTGTTGTCCTATCTTGTAAGCATGTGGACATCCCATGTAGCCCTCGGGCCCAGGCCCTTCGAGCGATTAGCAAGAATCGCTGTAGGGGGTGGGGCCTAGAGTCCACAATGGCTTGAGACGTGGCGCCCTCTGTTGTTTGTTGGGGAAGTGCAGCCTTGCCGTCCAATCATTTCGCCGCGCAGTCACGTCGAATTTATGACCATAGTAAATCATCGTAAAAAGCGGGCGGCCCCTAGGTTCCCGTGCCTTGATGCTTGGGGAAACGGGCGGGTGGGATGCCATGTAGTAACTCCTAGATCATGGCCGTCTGCCCCCTCGCTGCCTATATAAAACGCGGGGAGCGGAGTTTCCACGCTGTAGCCCCATCTTCTTCTTTCTCTCCTGCGCCTCTTGTTCGACACCCTTAGTTCGTCCAACCAGCTCGAAGTTTGATAGCCATGTCGTCCACTCACCTTCTTTCTCGCAAGGTGGAGCGGCTTAATCATGAGCTGGCCGCCAAGGAGGTTGAACTGATGGCAAAGGACGAGGCGTTGGCGGAGAAGGACGCCGTCCTGGCCGACGTCCATTCCCGTGCTATCGACGTGCTGACGTAGCACGAGCGGGAGAACGGGGAGCCTCACGCTGGGCTCTACAAGACCACCGAGGAGCTTCGGGAGGTGAGGGACAATCTCACCCAGGAGACACTCCGGATGGCCTGCCTGGCGGCGCGAGAGAACCGTCTGCGGGAAGAGGTCCAAGAGCGTCTCAGCGGCACGCTGGGGGAGATCGGTAAGCATCACGCGTCCCTGCGTGAGGTCTACCGACTCATTAGCAGGCTGATGCCCGCCCTTGATATCAATCTGTACCACCACGGTGGCGACTTTCACGAGCACCTGGTGGCGGATCTCGTTACTTCTTCCATCATCTGGCCGACGAGCTCTCCCACCTCCGCGAGGAAATGGGTGCGAGCCTGGAGCGGGAGAAGTCACAGGCTGTCGTGGCTGTGGCCTCGCGCATCCTCTCCTCGCTCCATCACCGAGACCCCTTCTTCCCCGTGGACGCTGTCATGGAGGTCCTGCCACCCGAGGACCGGGCGCAGTCGCTGAGGGCCATGGCGAGCCACGTATCCGCAGTGGTGCTGGAGGAGAAGAGCGGGGACTACAGCAGCCTCTGAGCTGAGCTGGAGTAAACCTTGCATCTTCGACTGGAGCACGGCCTTCGTAGTGGGGCGAGTCCGGCAAGTGTCATGCGTCCCTGAGGAGTGAAGGCAGAAGCGGCCCTCCATCGATCCCAGAGGAAGGTTCTGTGCTAGCGCCACATAGGAGCATAGCATGTTTTGGTAAGTACGTTTGTCTTAGTCTGTAAGAGTTTAGAGGATTGTTTGTTAGAATCCTGAACATCTTTTTACTAAGTGCGTGCGTACGCCGTTCTTTCCGAAACCTGTAGCGTAACCAGTATTATCCCACGTAGCTAGAGTAACTGCCACCGATGACAAGAACAATGCGATGCAGATACGTTGGAGCTGGTCCGGAACGAAGCGTGTATGTTTTGCTTCTCGAGATGACAGAGCGTTCCCGAGAGCGGGTCATGTGGTGATGTTTCCCGGGAAGCCCCTGTTTAACGGTCGGGACTGATTACATGTTGAAGGAATTCGGAAAGGAAACAACTTAAGGGCGAGAGCGCTGGGGAGCTCGTGCCTCTTTTTCCCGAATCGGTGATAACACGCAGGGTGTACAAGTACGGGGAAAGAGTACAAGGCTACATAGTACATAGCTGGGGTGTGCCATGACGCTCCTTTTGACGGGGGAGAACCCGAGTACATGGCCAGTAGAGTACTTAGTTTTTAAACACAAAACAACGAGTTCTGCTCTGGTCTTGCCGCGGGTAGCTAGATGCCCGACGGTTAGTGGCCTCCTGGCGGCGCGTCATCTAGTGAAGCAGCGGGTCGCCACGTTCCAGGAGGTCGCGCACAGCACCCGGGCCTACGCAACAGAAAGGGCCGCCTTGACAGAGACGTTGCGGGAGGCATCCCCGCCGAAGGTGATCTCGATGGCGAAGGAAGTCTTCTCGGGCTCCTTCAGGGGCGCAGCAATGGCCGGTCTCGTCGGGGAGGCCGGCGCGACGACCGATCTGGCCCAAGCAGAAGAAGAAGAAGAAGAAGAAGAAGAAGAAGAAGAAGAAGAAGAAGAAGAAGAAGAAGATCAAGAAGAAGAAGAAGAAGAAGAAGAAGAAGAAGAAGAAGAAGAAGAAGAACAACAACAACAACAACAACAACAACAACAACAACAACAACAACAACAACAAGAAGAAGAAGAAGAAGAAGAAGAAGAAGGAGAAGAAGAAGGAGAAGAAGAAGAAGAAGAAGAAGAAGAAGAAGAAGAAGATCAAGAAGAAGAAGAAGAAGAAGAAGAAGAAGAAGAAGAAGAAGAAGATCAAGAAGAAGAAGAAGAAGAAGAAGAAGAAGGAGAAGAAGAAGGAGAAGAAGAAGAAGATCAAGAAGAAGAAGAAGATCAAGAAGAAGAAGAAGAAGAAGAAGAAGAAGAAGAAGAAGAAGAAGAAGGAGAAGAAGAAGAAGATCAAGAAGAAGAAGAAGAAAAAGAAGAAGAAGAAGAAGAAGAAGAAGAAGACCAAGCAGGGGCGCTCGAGACGGCAGGTCCCTCCGGTGACGCCGACAAGGCCTGCTCAACCCCGTTTGCGGGAATGACAGCTCCCGGGAGAACTGGCCTAGTGCGACGTAAGCGGTGGGAACCCGGAAGGATGCCGGCCTCCAGGGAACGGACGCACTGACGCCACGCGGTAGAGATCCGCCATGGTGGTCACCGCCTGCGCCACAAGCTCCACACGGACCCCAAGGCTGTTGACGTTCTCAAAGAACGCCGCAATGACTACAGCCTCCGGAATGCCTCGGGTCCGTGCGTGGAGCTGGCGGAAACGGGTGACGTAGCTCCTGAGCGGCTCCCCAGTCCTCTAACAAAGGTGAAGGAGGGAAGTATGCGAGGTTCCTCGGGCTCGGGACCCCCCCACATTGCCCCTACGACCCCACGCCGCCCAGGTGGGCAGAGCGACGCCGCGGCATAGCGGGAAAGGACCCTGCCCAGGTCAAGGCACCTGGGTGCGCACCGTAGGATGAGGGATCCTGTTCCGGACCATCTTCAGTGAAGCGCTTGCTAGATCAGGAGTTCGGGAAAACGGGGGGAAGAAACCAAGATCGCTAGAAACGTCTCAGCCCCCTACCTGGCACGCCAAATGTCGGTTTTTAAGAACCTACATATGAGTCGTCAGCTACAACTCTTTGATAGTTCGGCCAGAGACTGAACACGTCTAGCGATCCTAAGTCATGGATGAAATATGTGTATGAACTACAGATGAACACGTCGAACTACCCAAGTTCGGGCAACCTTCTTGGTGTAATACCCTACTCCTGCTTTGTTTTATTTCAATGGAGAGAGCTATAATGTGTCTGTTACAAGATGAAAGATCGACCCCCGGTGAAGACTCGGTCTCCTCTACTTATAGAATCGAGGGATGACCTTGCCGGTACTTCTAATTGGCTGAATATACATTGGAGTAGCCCAACTTAGCCTGTACCCATGTAGCATGGGCGCCCATCGCACGCCAGCGTGCGTGATGATGATGTCCTTTCGGGGAAGCGTGTTACCCCCTGGGTACTTACCTGCTTCTTCTGGCATTCGTCGAGCGGTGGCGAGGTACCGCCACTGTAGTAGCATAGGCGGCAGGTGAATCTTACTGTAGTCATCGTAGATAGCTTGGGCCGGACGGGTCTTTCCAGAGACCGCGTGCATAGACAAGTCATTCGAACCTCGTCCTCTTCCTAGCGTGGGCAGCTGTGCTTCCCGGTACGTCCCCTCATGCAACCTCTGAAGTCAAGACCCGCCCCTCCCGGGGGGTAGGTGAGGCCTCGATGCGGCTTCCCGAGAAGGCCCCATGAAGGCTTTCCTTGGAGTGCTGTGTCTCCATGTTTTATCCCCCGACATCCCACACCATAGTCCAACGGGCACATCAGAGTATGCGCTAGACGTTTTCCTCATGGAGGAACTCCCGTGTCCTCGTCCCCAAGGCTCTTCTTACCGGGCTGGTAATACCCTGGTTTTACCGACGCCGACAAACATCATCATCACAACACCAATGAAGAAGAAACACCCCAAGGAAAATTCTTCACATGGACCAAAGTCATCAAATGGATGCGGACCTACTGATGGTCGTGCTAATGCTTCTGTTTCGCAGGGAAACAACCATCGGTCTGATGAATATGTGCATTATTCTTCGAACCATTACGTTCACAAATCCTCGAAGAATTTCTCAGCATATTCATCTGAATACTCTAAACCCCTATGAAGAGGAATGCATATTCCTCAATGCCTAAATTCTCTATCAATGCGCTTCGTTACATTGCTTCTCAGCCACCCATTCAGATGTGGGTGGTTAAGAAGAAGATCTAATCTCTTCTGCAGGGTCAGTTCTTCAGACGAAAATAAATGTCTGATGAATTTGCTGAAGACCTGACAAATGCTTGTTGGGACGCAAGTTAATCATGATGAAATGAATTCCTCATTTCTCACGTCCCATATGCTATAAATGTTACACTATCTTGATGAAATTCTCTAACGAAATTGAATGTCATATTCTTCACTGTGAAGTATATGAATTTGTAAGTCAGACTAATGCTCATGCAGGATGACACACCCAAAGCCACTGAATGGGTCCTGGACAGTGGCTGCACTAATCACATGACTGGTGATAGGAATTTACTCGCTGATGCTCCCCTTACTCCATCTCATCTGAAGCATATCACATATGCCGACAAAGGAAAAAGCAAGGTATTGGGTCTAGGTAAGGTTGCTATCTCAAAGGATCGACAAATGGAAAAAGTGATGCTTGTCGAATCCCTTGGATACGACCTCATGTCTGTCTCAATGCTTTGTGATCTTTATATGATTGTCATCTTTGGCAAATATAGATGCATCATGCTGTTCGACTCTGACAAATCCAAAGTCTTCGAAGGCTTTAGGAGAGGTGACTTGTATATTGTAGATTTCTCAACAGGTCCTCAGCCTGCCACATGTCTGCTGGC
The DNA here is from genome assembly GCA_039707655.1 of Elymus sibiricus. Taxonomy (NCBI): domain Eukaryota; kingdom Viridiplantae; phylum Streptophyta; class Magnoliopsida; order Poales; family Poaceae; genus Elymus; species Elymus sibiricus. The sequence goes on from CM077676.1 coordinate 241,371,858, forward strand.
AAAAGCTTCAGAATTCTGGCTATTGCATCACTAGTGGAAAAATGGCTGGCCACAACTTTCGTTGGTGGCGCGCCATTTTCCATCAATGCCAGCACTATTTTTTTCAAATAGTGCTAGCGTCGGCATAATTCGTACGTCATCGATATGAGCTTAGTGCTGGCGTAGTAATTTTACTAAACACCACTTGTATGTGGGTCCCAACATTCTCACCATTCGCAGATTAGTGCCGGCGTTGAGTAAATACCTACGACAGCACTATTCTGTATACTTGTGGTGTATGATTTATTTAAACGTAAACGGTATATGATGTGGGGTCCACTCTCAGTTCACAAATATTGTGATGGCGTTTCTAAATGTGGAACGCCATAAGTATTTGCAGCTCTATATATATATATATAGATAACTCTGGCTAGCTAGCTCTCAACATTATAAATGTCAATATATATCGTCTCTCTCTCTACAGATCCTAACATATACGTGGCCGGCCTCTGCCCTCAATCGACTGATCCATCGACGACTATTAATCTAGGTAATGCCCAATTTTTGGTTTCAGGTTATATTAGCATAAGGTATATATAGTAATGCTGATTTTTAATTTGGATCCTTTTTGTACGCAAGTGTATGAAGTGAACGATTCATAAATATATATGGATCGAACTATAAATGGGTTCTTCAAGGTGGCGTTGGAAGATATGAATCGCAAAGGTGAAACGGAGATATTATATCCATGTAAGAAGTGCGAAAAGAAAGTTTTGATTGACCCTTCTACTGGTGGTGTGAAGATGCACTTGTTGAAACATAATTTCATGCCTGGTTACACCAGGTGGACAAGTCATGGTGAGGACGAGGAGGATGCCGAAGTCGAAGGGGCGGCACATGATGATGAGCCAGAAGGAGGCCGCTCAAAGAACGAGTCTGAACATGAAAATCACATGGAAGGACAGGAAGGGCGTGCGGAGGTTCAGGAAGTGAGAAACCTTTTGTACAAAGGGCAGAAAGAATGGAGCGACGATAAAGAACTGTCCAAGAAGGAAGATCTAGGTGACCATGATGATGACCAGCAATCTGGCATCTATCAAGAAGAAGATGAAGTCCAGCTCAAAAAAAGTGTACGAAAAGAAGCCGAAGCACGTTGTTGGATGTAGAAAGTTTCGTCGAGAGAATTCAGAAACGATGCCACAGTTGATTATATATATCTTTTATTATTCAGCAGCACTTGTGTCGACTGTATTTTAATATTAATAAAAAAGTCTTCCCACGTATTTTATTATTCACTATTTGTATTGAACTTTATAAATTCATTTAGACTGTTGGTTGAAAAATAGCTACGTGAAAATAGATATGGCGTTGGTGACGTCACCAACGCCATAGCTATATTTCACATTGTCTTAGCCGATTTGGGGGAAATGTTCACAGCGAAAGTTTCATTTGACGCTCACACACACTCCACTTCTCTCGCGCCGCCGCCACCACCCTCGTCATCGCCCGCCGCTGCATCCCGTGCCGTTGATGCCCCCGTCAAGCTCCTCGGACGCCACTACCGCTCGCGCCGCTCTCGCCCCCCTTTCCCACCGATCGCGCCGCCCCCACCCCCTCCCCCGCCGCTCACGCCGCTGCTTTACCCCCTCCCCCGCCGCTCACGCCGCTACTTTACCCCCTCCACCACCATCGCGCCGCCGGCCCCAACCACCTCGACCTCGCCTCCGGCACCTCCGGTTGCAAAGTGTCCAGCGTCGGCCTGCCTAGGCGCGAACACCTCGATTCCGCAGTAAGTGAGATCTCTCCTTTTCTTTTTTTAAGTTCATAGACATATTTGTTACAATTGCTACACATCAATATTTTAGAGTAAATTAGTTGTAGTTGTAACATTGTGAGTTGTTTTGGACATGGATTTGAGGAAATGTGGTTGAAATCATGAAGATTTAATTGTTGGCTGGATGTGATGAATTGTTATCGAATTTTTGAGATGGATGCATGTGATGAATTGTTGTTGAAACGAAATTTTGCAGGGAATGTATAGGGTTGCCAATGTTTTGGCGAAACGTTGATTAATTTCCATTTTGTCAAATTTCTAGCAACCAATATGTCCTATTTTTAGCAAAGGTCATGCCGAAATTTTTTATTTTGTATATGAATTAAGTATAGGTCCTATTTGTTTGTAGATGTCCGAACCAAAGGCCGGCGTGGGCTCTTCTTCGACACATTCAGCCAACGGTGAAGCGACAGTGACGGACACACAGGGAAACGAAGATTATGATGAAGATCTTCAGCTGGAGGAGATAAATCTGGATGACTGCTATGTGAGAGGTAGTGGCTACAAAGATATTCTTGGTGAGGAAAGTAATCCTGATAAGGGCGCTAGTACTGCTGAAGATGGTACGGATGAGTATTGTGCTCCCGAGGAGGAGGAGGTGGAGGTGCAGGATGCTCCAAAATCCAAGGAGTGGAAACCTAGGAGCCGAAATGCTATCGACACTGACAGGCTTGTGGTCACTCAAGTTAACTCCACTGGTGAGCCTGTTAGTCTGCGGAAGGCCTCGGCTCACTACGGCGACATCCTAGGTGTCATCCTTCAAGAAGTCTGCTCCATCAACGAGTCCAGTATAAGGGATGTTGGCAAAGATAATCTGCGAGAACTACTCATAAGAAGGGTGCACGCAAGATTCAAGTTTCGTGATGAGTACGACAACCTATCGTACCCAAAGAATCAGGTAAACAACCATGCAATCCATAAGTTCTCCAAGAATTTGAGTTATTCGAAATCAGCCACAAGAAAAGAGCTTCACGAAGATTTCTCCGAGATCTAGAAGAAGTGGCCTACCATTAGTGAAGATGACTGGAACATTTTCAAGATGCAAAATCAGGAGAACCCTATAGTATAGAGCCAGTCGACATGGGGGAGGGACATGCGATCAAAGACATTAAGTAACCACACCCTCGGAAGGCGTGGTTTTGTTGGGAAGAAGGCCGTGTGGGACAAACAGGATACTATACTTGCAGCAAAGGGCGTCCCAAACCACCTCGAGCAATTCAAAGACCCCCTCGAACATAACTATGTCAGGGGCCGGTACCATTATGATTATAAGTTAGGGGAATTTTCCGCCAATCACCAAACGAGAAGACTGGAAGAAGAACAGGAAAGGCAGCATGTGGAACCTCAGAGCTCTCAAGGGTCCACGCCCAGGTGGAACACTCCTCTTAACCGTTTGACCAACGTGACCCTCGGCAAGGAACCATTACATCCGCCGGCAGGTGGCCGTGTGAACGGCGCCGGATGCGGTGCCAAATGGGACCATCATTATGTTGAAGACCGCGAGCAGCAACGGCTGAGAAGAGAGCCAAAAAGCGGACCATCGAACCGAAAATAATTGCAGCCACAGCCGCCACCATAGCCGCAGCCACAACCGCAGCAACTGCCGACATCGAAGCACACATCAACACGCAAAGCCAAGCCCATGCCCAAGCCATGCTGCCTTCAATAATCGAGAGCGTGAAGCAATGGATCAAAAACGGGGAACTAGGAAACTTTGTCATCCAACAATCACCCAAGGATAGCAGCCCTTCTGTCTCTTTCGTTGGCAACCCATCGCCAATGGTTGCTCTCGATGCTCTTATGGAAGACACTCTGTGCTGTCTCTTAGCCATTGTGAATGGTGAGCTTATTAAAGTTGTAATCGGCTCGATCATTCGCTATCATGCACGGAGTGCAGATGCCTGAGGGTGTCTTCAAAGTTGAGTTGTCTGTTGTCTTAAATGGTTATGATAATATTCCTCCTCCAATACAACCTCCGGGTGCGGATAGCTAGCTGACCGTTGGACAGTGCTTATGTTGGCCAATGATGTGGCCGAAGAATCAAATTCAGCAAGGAAACGTCCAAATACCAACAAGCTCGCAGCAGATGAACAATGGCAAGACGTGTCGAGGACCATCTCCTTTGGGTCAGTGTCAACCTGGCCATAAGAACAATGTGGATGTCACTGATGACCAAGCAACAGGTAATAATAATGAACTACTTGTCAATCGATTCTTCTTGGTTGACGAATATCACAAATCAGCTGCCATGTGCAATCTTGATGGACCTATGCCTGCTGATCCCGTCGAAGCATTCTCTATGCCACCTGTTGTACAAGATCAGCGTGGTGTTCTTTGCTAGAAGAGTCTGTTCAACGACGACTTCACGCCACCAGACACACAAGTGCCACCAGCCAGGGGAGCGTTGCTGAGTCCAAACACACTCAACGCAATGCTAGCAAATGCATTGTCAGGCGGTGCAGCTAGCCAACCTAACCTGACACGCAAGAAGAGGAGGCGGCCAGGAAATAGTAAGAAGGGCACTGCCGCCAGCCAGCCGATTCAGAATAATAAACAAGTTCGTCGTATTGCATGGCGAACTTACCATTCCCCGGGTGAACCCATCCTTCCGAAGGAGCTCAGCGATCTTCTGTAGACGGAATTGAGGCTTCTTCATGACACAATTCTCTGTAGGGAGAAGTACGCATTTCCTCATGCAGGTGGACATCGCCCCGTTTCCTCAGTGATGGTGCCACCGAATATTGGTTTGTGCGACACTTTCCCCGTGGACAAGTTCTATGTGCCATTTGAAGACATCTTCAACCTGTTCCACCTATATAAGCTTGGTTCTTCCTTAGTACGCATATGGGCAATCAATAGCGCCTACATTGCCAAATGTGAGCTCAACAAGGATGTCTCAGTAGGGGACCCCGACCTCATGCATGAGACCAACGTCAATCTCCCTGATTGCCGTCAAGCTATGAGGAAGTATCTGACAGACTTCATGCTTGCCAACATGGAAAAAGATTGCCTTCTAGTGCCCTACTATCTGAAGTAACTCATTCATTCGGTAGACAGTATACTTTCATATAGTCTCATTCTGCTTCCACGTAAAAACAATATAACTCGATCGAGGATAATTGGTTTTTCTCTACTTTTTATGTAGAGAACATTGTGTCCTCATCGTTATTACCCCAAAGTTCGCCGAAACTTATTTCTTGGATTCGACGTGGAAAGTGAAGAAAGACTAGAGAGGCATCAAGAAAGTTCTGGATGAAGCACTCATCGATTATACCAACCGGGAAGGAGTGATCAGAGATGGATATCGCAAGTTTGAAAATTTTAAAGCGGCACGCTTTGGCCACAAAACTGACTTTTGTTGCATGCAGTAGCTGGAAAACACTGATTTAGACGGCTACTACTTCGTCCACCACATGGAGGAGTACATACAAGAGGTAGAATGCCTTTAAAAGAACTCTGACGTCATCGCATGGGGGAGGAAAATTGAGGAAATTAGCCCAGGAAATAGCAGAGATGAGTTCAGACGCATCCAGCTCAAGTTTGCCACCATCCTCAACAAGGATGTCATCGACCATGCCGGGGTTTTCAATGGCGGTGCACCTACCGGCCCGGAGGAGATCAATGCTCGCCTTCAGAAGCAGGGTCACGATGCTAACGGTCCGGTGTCTCTCGTGGATCCATCGAAGAAATACGTTAATGATCCTTATTCTGGTCATATTTCCTATTAATGTAATAGGATAGTGACAGCTAGCTATGCTGTTGTGGTTCTGTACACTACTCGATCGGCTACATGTCGTTCTGTCTTATCGTACTTGAAAACTTTGCCTAGCTATCTTAATTATCATGGATGTGTTTTAATTAACGTTACTTGTTTCCTTATTCTGGCATGCCAATGTTGCTCTACATATATTTGATCATAAAAAATGCTGCCACATCACCATTTTTCCGCCGTCGTGGTAGCGTTTTCCTGATAATTTCAAACTAAGTAATGGCATGTGGAGGAAATGCAATGCCTCCAAGGTTTCACCATATTTATTGTGTGGGGAAAATGCCAAATGCCGTGGGCACATAGGATACTGCCATGGTGCAACTATATCCAACGCCATAGTTATCTAAAATACTGTTGACGTGGACTCCAACGCCACCGCTATTTCTTAACAATGGTGCCATATTGGTGGCGTCAGGTGTCCACGCCAGCAAGGCCATTTTTGCCACACCATAGCTAGGATTTTTTGCACTAGTGCATCGATGACTAGGACATGCTGGCATGAAGAATTTGAGCACCCTCGTGAAGAAGAAGCACATCATTGGCGTCGAGGGTGCCAAATTCGTCAAGGATCATCTTTGTGGTGCTTGTGAGTCTGGGAAAATGACTAGATCCAAGCACCCCTCGAAGACAATCATGACTACTACCCATCCTTTTGAATTGCTTTAGATGGACCTGTTTGGTCCTACTCATTATGCCACACTAACCAATGCAGCATCATTTTATGGCTTCGTCATTGTTGACGATTACTCTCATTACACCTGGGTGCATATTATCATGTATAAGACTGAAGTACAGGATGTCTTCAGACGATTCTCAAATAGGGCCATGACGAATTATGGTGTCAAGATCAAGCACATCAGGAGCGACAATGGCACCGAGTTCAAGAACACAGGTCTTGGTGACTATCTTGATGAACTTGGTATCACTCATGGTCTCTCTGCTCGCTATATGCCTTAGCAGAATGGAGTCGTGGAGCGCAAGAACCGAACACTCATCGAGATGGCTCGCACTATGCTTGACGAATACAAGACTCCTCGTCGTTGGTGGCCTGAGGCGATTGACACTACATGTCACATCATCAAATGGGTATATCTTCACAAATTCCTCAAGAAGACCTCTTATGAGATCCTCACTGACAAGAAGCCCAATGTGAGTTATTTCAAAGTCTTTGGTGCTAAATGCTGGATTAGAGATCATCATCACAGTTCCAAATTTGCACCGAAAGCACATGAGGGTTTTATGCTTGGTTACGGAAAGGACTTGCACACCTATAGAGTCTTCAACACCTACCACAACAAGGTTGTTGAAACTGTAGATGTGCGGTTTGATGAAACTAACGGCTCACAAAGAGAGCACCTGCCTCCTGTGCTAGATGAAATGCCTCCGAAGGAATCTATCAAGTTAATGGACACTCGTGAAATTGTGCCCATTGAAGAAATAGCTGCTGATGAAGTGATCATTCCTCGTCGTGAAGAAACTCCTGATCCTGAAGAAAATGATATTGAGGATAATGCTCAACAACAACAGCAAGGCCCTCGTCCAGCACATCCATGAGTGGCAAATGAAGCACAAATTGAGAAAATCCTCGACAACATCAATGCACCAGGTCCCCTCACTCGCTCAAGAGCTTCACATTTGGCTAACTTTTGTGGGCACTATGCCATTGTCTCTATCTCAGAGCCCACCAAAGTTGATGAAGCATTTCTGGAGCCTGGATGGATTCAAGCGATGCAAGAGGAATTGCATCAATTTTCAAGCTCAACAACTTGTGGGAGATTGTCAAGCGTCCTGATCCATGCAAGCACAATGTCATCGGCGCCAAGTGGATCTACCGCAACAAACAAGACGAAAATGGCCAAGTGGTGAGGAATAAGGCCCGTCTTGTAGCTAAGGGCTACACATAGGTTGAAGGGATTGATTTCAATGAAACAATTGCACCTATTTCCAGGCTTGAAGCCATTCGTATATTGCTTGCATATGATAACCATCATGATATCCTCTTATATCAAATGGATGTGAAAAGTTCATTCCTCAATGGTAAGCTTAAGGAAGAAGTATATGTTCCTCAACGCCTAGGTTTTGAGGACCCTAAGCATCCTGACAAAATCTTCAGACTCAACAAGGCTCTCTATGGTCTCAAGCAGGCTCTGAGGGCTTGGTATGACACAGTGAAGGAGTTCCCGAAGAAAAAGGATTTCAAACCCAGTTCACTTGACCCTACTCTTTTCACAAAATCTTATGATGGTGAACTGTTCATATGCCAAATATATGTTGATGATATTATCTTTGGTTGCACTAACAAGCGATATAGTGACGAATTTGGATATATGATGCATGAAGAATATAAGATGTCTATGATGGGGGAGTTGAAATTCTTCGTTGGTCTTCAAATTCATCAACAACCCTATGGCATCTTCATTTCCCAGGAGAAATATTTCAAAGACTGCCTAAAGAAATTCGGCATGCAAGACTACAAAGGCCTCAAAATACCAATGCCGACAAATGATCAACTCTGCGCTGACGAAAATGGTAAAGATTTCGATCAGAAGGTATATCGCTCCATCATTGGTTCGCTGCTTTACCTATGTGCATCTAGGCCAGATATGTCATAGCCCTAGAATAATGTTTGTAACTAGTTGCATTTTCATCCATGCATCATGTTTAAATTCAAGAAACTTGAACTCGGGAAATTTGAAAGCCTCAAAATTTAATTAAAAAAAGGGCAAGAACCCTGAAAATGCATTCAATGTTTCCAAAATGCCTTTCAAATAGTTCTGAGAATTTTGTCAAGAGCTATATATCAAACCATAATTTAGGAACATTTTTAAGGAATATTTTGGGCACCGAATTTAAATCATATTGTATTTGAATTTGGATTTATATTCTTAATATAAGGACCATATTTTCAAATGTCTCTAATATATTTTATGTGCTTTTGGAATAGTCCAGAGAGGTAACATAAAATTATTCAGAATGTTTTGGCCTTGTTTGAATTTTGCTTGAATTCAAAATCAGCGGCAAAAGATTAAATAAAAGAAAAACAGAAGAAAAATAAAAGGAACAAAAGAACTCACCTGAGGTCCAGCACTGTAGCTTGAGGCCCAGCCCACCTCCACCTTGCGAGTCGTCTTCAACCTTGTGCTAGAAGGCACGAGGGTGCATGGGCGACTCACGCACGCCACCTCCTGCTTCCACCGTGACGCCCCGGGCCTTCTAATCGCGCCATGGAGACGGCCATGGCCCCCTGGATCTTCTCCACCTCTTCGCGCTCACTCTCCCCTCCTCTACTCTCTCACCCGCGCCACCCCCGAGCGCCACCATGGCCACCGTCGCCGTCCACCATAGCCACCTTGCTCCCTACGACCTTCCACTATGTCCCAGAGCTTCTCAACGACGTCCCCGACTTCCTCGACGAGCAACGCATCGCCGAACACACATCCTAGAATCTTCAAATGTCCTTTGAAAAGGACACACATCCTAACGCTTACGCATTTTTGATGACTTTGATGCACAACACACGATGTACCGTATTTCTTCAATCAATGAAGACTTACCCTCTAAGTGTGAAGAAATTAACAAAGAATTTGATTCTCAGAACCCTATGACAATTGTACGCGGTGTCTGAAATCATCATAATTCTTATACGGTGGGTAACGCCACCACCGTCTGTTTGACATTCTTCAATTTGAGTTTTTCATCATTTTCAATTTTGTCAAACTTATCGAATTCGTCATTTGAGGTTGTTCTTCATTTCTTGAGATAATTCTTCCATATATATATATATATATATATATATATATATATATATATATATATATATATTTGAGTTTTTCATGTCCTCAACAGCATTCACATATTGCTAATTCTTCTAGTTGATTTCTTCGCCTATGTGAATGTGATCGGACCCGCTCCCCTCTATGCTAAACTCAACCCAATCTGTTCTCAAATTCTTCATATGCGTTTGATGTAGGGTAGAACCCTAATCGTTGAGTTTGGTCCCGATGTTCACGAATTGGAGGTGGATTCGAGGAGAAACGCGAAGAACATGAAGAACATGAGGGAAAAACGTGGAGAAAACAAAGGGGAAAACACTCTATTGGACAAGATCCACTCCAAGTACTCCTCAAATCACAAGCAATACAAGAGATGCATCAAGATCCAAGAACAACAATGGAAATAAAGATACAAGGGTAGTTCATCCAAATATCTAGGAGAGATGGGTCTTGAATTCCATGGAGGAATCTTCCCATGAAGGGGTCTTGTACTCACACGGAGTCTTCTCTCTCAAGAGGAATCCCACAAAGGGAAGATACATGAGCTAAGCTCTAATGTCTAGATCTAATCTTAGCTAACCCTAAATGGAGGATGAGGAGGAGTATATATAGTGCTAGCCCACGAAGGGGTAAGTGAGGGGCGAAACGGGTACATGGGCCTCGGCACGGAGACATGCGCGCAGGCAAAGGCTGGAAGATCCGGGTGGGCACCCGGATGATCCGGCTGGGTCGTAGCCGCTGTGGAGCAGCCGGACATCCGAGACACTGTCCGGACGATCCGGGCATCTTCCGGATGATCCGGGCGGGGTCCCGGATGATCCGGCTTCGATGGAGGCCGTGCTGTGGTCTTCGGGGCGCATAGCCGGATTGTCCGGGTCTGGGGCCGAATCATCCGGGCGTCGTCCGGGTGGGGGTCCGGATGATCCGGACAAGTGCAGACTTGTCCATTCTTCAGACTTCTTCTGTCTTCTCTTCCACGCTTCCCTCGCGGATGGTGTAGGCATACACACGCGCTCACACTCCTCCTCGTCGATGATGAAGCTCTGGTAATATCTATGCATGCACACGAGAGGAGTGTTAAGTAGTATACCATCCTCGAAGGGGTCAAGTGAACACATGTAAAGGAGATGATTCACCTTTATGTATGTGAAGTAGATGTCGCACGTGTCACTTGCCAAACGGACTCTTGACATGGTGATGTCCGTAGGATGCTCCGCGTCATCCCCTCCCCCTTGGGAAAGATCCGTCCACGGATCAAAATCCAAATCACCATGGGAAAGAGATGTCGTCGCCGTGTAGAAGTGGACGATCACCAAGCACTCATCATCTTGAAGCTCAAAATGGGCACTCTCCAATGTTGCACCGTTCTGTGATTCCTTCAAAAGGAGCAAAGACAACAAACACTTGGAAAAACAAATGTGGTTAACGTTAGTGCAAAACCAATCATTCAAGAGGTGAGGCACCCAACAAGTGTCGTCATCATGCATATCATATGGTGTGACAAAGGATTGTGGCATGGCACATAAGAACATTAATTGAGCATAAGCAAAGGCATCATGGAAACAAGCATGCAAATGGTAGGTATAAATGCTAATATGAGTTACAAGTGAACAAGCATCTACCTCAAATTCATAGCAAACATGCACAAAGCGATCAATGAAAGGTCTATGGTAGGCATACGAATCATTCACAACACCTAAACACATGGGTCAAGTGCAAGACAATCCAAGCATTATGTGCATATGGTGTAGTGAAGATAGTGTGGCACTCAACACAATAGAAAGAGCAAGTGTTCATCATGTGTGAGGCAATCAAGTCAAGTATGTGACAATCATAGGTGCATGGCATATGTGAAGTGATGATATTGTTGCAATCAAACACATGGGAATAGCATGGTATAATCATGTTCGATGCAACACACAAGGCATATATATCATGATGCATGGCAATGTGGCAATGGCAAGTCGAAGCAATATCAATCATGTGCAAAGCATGGGAATAGGTGCTATCAACCGCATGAAACGAGCAAGTATGAATCATCAGTGATGCAACATGGCAAGCAATCATAGTAATCATGTCGTGCAAACTAGTGGAGTGAAGATGCAACACACTAGAGGAAATCATGGCAATCATGTCACGTGAGCAAATAATAGGCATAGACAATGCGCATGACATATCGCAAGCATGAAAAGAAAGCATGGCAAAATCATCATCATAGGCATGGTGCACAAAGCAAACATGGCAATAACAAGTGATATCTCCACCAAGCTTGCAAATACACATACAAGTACTAGAATCATGGATCATGTGAAATGCAAAGCATGGGTCACAAGTGCATGGTAAAGGCATAGGAGTGAGCATATCATGCAAAGTGAACATGGCAATACGGGAAAAGGATATTGTCGGAAGTGGGGCTCCGGGGACCCAAAGGTTCGAACACTGGGGTGAGTTCGTTCTACTACTTCTTCCCCTACCACGGCAGTGCTACGGCGAGACTACGGCGAGAGCGCGCTAGCGTAGGACGGACAAACGCACAGCGGTTTACCCAGGTTCGGGCCACCTTGCGGTGTAAGACCCTACTCCTGCTTTGTGGTTGAGATTATCGTGGATGAGAGAGTTCTTGCGTACAAGGTTGAAGATGATCCCCCCTTCTCTCTCTCTCTCTCCCTCCTTCCCCCTCTCTCCTTGCCTTGCTACGGTGGCTGCACTGTCCCTTTTATGCCGCCTTGGTCCTCTTCCCCCTCGAAACTTAGGCGGGAAGGGTTGCCACACTTGGCGGTTTTTAAAGGGGACAGGCGCTCAGGCTATCCTGACTAAAGGTGGTCTTCGCCTGCCAAAGTATGATCCATGATGCGCCGGTGGGCTCGGTGATGATCTTCGCCCTGCGCGCCTGCCGTCTTGGTCTTTCTTCGCAGATCGGGCAACCTTTGGGGTGGCTTTGGGGAGTAGATAGCTGGCCCTGCTTCCTTAGCACAAAAGAGGAAACCATCTGCATCCGTGCCTGCTGGCGCGGCCTCTGCTGTTGCTCGTCGCCGCGCGCGTCACCCACGTGATGGGCTCCAGTCCACGCGACACGCCGAACGTTCTTCTCCTCGAGCGCCTGTGGGAGGGGGCCTCGGAAGGCCACCTCGGGAAGCCGCCTCGTGAGGCCACTCGGGAAGCCGCCTCGTGAGGGGACTTGGGAAGCCGCCTCTTGAGGGGACCTCGCGAGGCCGCTTATGGTGGTGCTGAGCATTGCCTACTACTCCCTGAGGAGGGGGCCTCAGGAGGCTAGGGCCCCATGAGGGGGCATGGCGAGACACTTGGTGGCGACGGCCCGCCGGGCACACTCTAGGCATCGCGCCCTGGGCCAAAGGCAGACGGGCCTGGATACCCCGGGTTCCATGGGCCCGACAGTAGCCCCCGGGCCCACGGCAATCACGTTCCCGCCTACGGAGGGGCGAAACGGCGCGGGCCCTAACCGCCTGCGGCCAGGCGCGACGCGTGGCGCACGATGTGACGGGCGACGCCCTCACTTCCCACGACTCCTCGGGAACTGCCGTGCTGACATAAATCTGCCGCGGGTGGTGCGAGACCATCATTGCCTTCCCTTGCACATCCCGCCTCCCTGCGCCTTCCTTCCTGCGCATGGCTTCTTCTACTTCTCCCAAGCTCCGCTGCCCTAACCCCTTGCTGTGCCGCCATGGCACCCGCCGGCAGGGAGGAAGAAGAGGCGGACACGGCGGTCGCGGAAGTGGTGCCAGAGCCTGCTCTGGATAGGCCCACAATCGTCAACGCCGATGGGCTCAACAAGGTGCTTCCGATGGCCGCGGCCACCTCCAACGAGTGGGGGGCCACTCGCATCTGGCCGGCTTTGCGCCCAATCGCTGACCTCGATGCCACCTCCGCCGTCCTCTTCCTTCCTGCGCTCTTCGCGGGCCTGCTGCCTCCATTCTCCGATTTCTTCAACGCCATTCTTTCCAACTACCAGGTCCATGCGCTGCATCTCGAGCCAAATTCCGTCCTCCTTCTTTCCGCCTTATGTGAGGCCTTCCTGGGCGTGACGCCTTCGGAGGCGCTCTTCCGTCACTTCTTCAGTCTGCGGCTGACCGCGGCGAACCAGTGCTCCGGGTGCGTCTCATTTCGCATCGCAGGCGACGCGGCGGGCGACGGTATTGACATGAGGCTTACCAAAGAGGTCGCGGGCTTCAGGCGGCAATGGTTGTACGTGGACGTGGCCCAATTCAGCCCCTTCTTGCAGCTACCGACATCCCCGGCCGTGAGAAGCTCCGGGTGGGGGCGCAAAAGGCTCGCCGACCCGCGGCTGGCGCGGGTATGGAAGAAGTTGGCCGAGCTAAGGGCCGCGAAAGTAACGGTGGTCATGATCGTGCGGGAGTTCCTCTGGCGCCGCATAGTCCCCTTGCAGCGACACTCCCGCCCGATGTGGGCCTTCACCGGCCCACAAGATCCGATGCGATTGAGCGTGGACAGCTTGTTGCCGGAGGTGCTGAACGGGATGCTCCATACCCAGACCGGCGAAGAAGCGAGTGAGCCACCAAGGGACGGGCTTCCTTTGTATCGCTACAGGAACAAGGAGGCGCTGGCGGGCTCAATGCCGCGTTTCGACCAGTGGGGACCGCTCCCAGAGGGCTTCGAAGGGCCCCGTGACAACCCTTTTCTGGCGGTCCCCGGCTCAGGCGAGCACGGCAGCGCCGTGGCTTCGGCGGGCGCAGCGGGGGGCAGAGGCCACCTGGTTCGTCCGGCCCGCCGCCAACTCGTCTGCGAGCTCGGAAACAACGATGGTACCACCCCGCCTGCGGCCTTGCCTGCCGCGTCTGTCCGGGCGGAGGGCGCGGGAAGCCCCCGCGCGGCAGCTGCGAAGTCGCGGGGCCTCGGAGACGGTGGTGGAGGCGGGTCCCGCGGCCCTCCCGAAAGGGGGGTCGACCGCGAAGGAGGGCCCGGCCAAGGCAGTGGCAGCAACGCGCCTCCGTGGCCGCTGAAGAAGAGGAGGTGGTTTGCCAGGGACCAGTAAGCGCTCGCTTTCCTTTTTCTTGCGCCCTGTGTGTTGCGCGCGTTTGAGTCCTTGTTTTTCTTCCCATCTCCAGGACTTCCTCGAGCAAGAAGAAGAAGAAGGGGGAGAGGCCTCCCGTCCTGGCGGGAGCTTCACCGCCGATTGCTAGGACCGGGGGGGCGCACGGAGGGCACCAGCAGCCTCGCCGCCGGGGCCGACCTCGCGGGGGCCGAAGAGGAGGCGGCGCCTCCTGACCCATAGGAAGACGCGGCTCGGGGGACCCAAGCCAGCGAACCGTCAGAGGCGTCGTCGAGGGATGGCTCCGCCATCCCCGGGGCGCCCACCGCCGGGGCGAAAAACGTGGCGACGGAAGCGGAGGCGCCGGCTTCCACCCCCCGGAACGCTGTCGACGGCGGTGTCGCGGGAGGTCAACCGGGCTTGGCAGCGCGCGGGACCCCGCAGGCCAGAGGGTCGCTAAGCCCCCGGAGCGCGTCGCCTCGTTGGAACGAAGAGGGGACCCCTGCAAGCCCTTCACTCCCGGCCGGCAGCGGCGGGCCCTCGCGAGAGGGCAGCGCTCGGGCGCACACCGGTTGGGCCCTGCAGCTCGTGAGCGGCAGCGCCGTGCTCAAGCGCGGGGCCCTGCAAGGCGCCAGGGCTACCCTTGACCAGCTGGAAGCAGACCTTCGGGCGGAAGAAGCGCACATCATCGAGGAGCATCAGCGCCTCGCGGAGAGATGGCACCAGCTTGATGTGGCCATCAAACTGAGCCGCCGACAAGACGACACCACGTGGGAGAAGCGCCAGAAGGCCGCCCAGGACGCGAAGGAGATCTTTGAGAACGCTGTCCGGGAGGCCAGCGAGGCCGACAGGCGGCGCGAGGCGGCGGAGGCCCGCGAAAAGGAGCTCCAGGACCAGAACGCCTCGCTGGAACGACAACTCCAGGCACGAAGGGACGCCATCTCCGCCCTCGAAGAGGGGCTGGCGGCCCGCGAGGCGGACCTTGACATCCGTGAGCGGGAGCTCGCATGCTCGGCATCCGCGCAGGACCTGGAGCATGAGCGGCTGGAGACGCTGGAGCGAGAGGTGTCTGCTGCCCAAAACTCCTACGCCGAGCGCCTAAACAAGGCCAACTCCAAATTGGTGGCCACGGCGGAGAAGATCCAGGAGGACGCCGACAGGAGGGTCGCAGAGAGCCGCGAAGCGTTTGCGGACAGGAACGTCAAGAAGCTGAAACGGCAGGAGGACCGCTTCAAGGCCAAGCGCGAGGAGCTCCAGCATGAGATCGCGGGCCTTAAGGAAATGCTAGCCGAAGCTGAAGGGCGGCAGAAGACTGCTCTGAAGGCCCAGGCCGACGCTGAGGCTGAGCTGTCCTCCCTCCGACAGCAGGTGGGGGTGTCACTGCAGTCGTGGAGCAAGTGCGGGACGAGGCGGCCCACACGCATGGGCGGCAACTCCAGCGCTCTAAGATGTTCCGCGCCCTCGAGCTCCGGGCCCGCCGCGCCTTGGGCTCCATTTGCAAGGAGGACGTCAGCAGCCCCCTCGAGACCCATGACGGCAGCTACCTCGATTTCTTCACCAAGCTCGTGGAGCGGCTCGAGGTGGGCGCCAAGAAGGTAGGCGGAATCGTCGAGGAGGAGAGCCGCGACCTCCTTACTCAGGCCGCGACGCGCATCTTCAGCCATCTTCTGAACGCCGACCCCAACTTTGACTTCGGCAAGGTGATAATCCCTGTCCCCGAGGAGGTCCGTGACACCCTTGGGAAGGCGGTGGAGGACTATGTGGACGCCCTGCACGAGCACTTCGCTCCTGGCGAGAGCTCGAGCGGAGCCGAGGAGGGTGACGATGACGGTGGCAGCGGCGGCGATGGTGACATGTCTTTGTAGGTCCCTCCCCATATCCTGCATATAGCTGATTGTGACCCCGTGGGGGCGTGGGGACAGTGCCTTTGCATTTTAAGTGCTTTGTTCTTGACTTAATCGAACGCCCGTGCCCTCGTAGCTCATTTTGTTCTTTCTGCTCATCACGGCGCTCTGCGCTGTTAGGACCTAGCCCCCGAGCGGCCCATAATCGCTGCCGGTATGACGGGTCGTGAGGGCTCCGTTCGCGCGGTCTCCCGAGGCGGGGCCTGCATGCATGCTGGGGGCCCGGCGGGGCCACCTCGCGAGGCCCCTCCATGAACCTGTTCCTGCGATAGCTTCATGTAGCGTACTCAACGACAGGGGAGTGGTGCATGCTTGTCGATTCGCTCATGGGCATCACGCGAGGAGATAAGACGCCAAGAACCTTGGCGAGGTGGCGTGCGTGGGGAGAAGACCCGCGAGCTAGAGCCTAGCCGGAGCCTGCTGCTTGGGCTTTTCGGCGCTGCCGGGAATGATCCGGGCACAGACACCGTGTCCAGCCCCCGCTCGCGTGAGGCTCATGAGGGACGTCGTGAGCGCGCGGGGCTCGTGAGGCAAGAACAAGGCAGAATGCCATGCAGAAAACTGAGTTTGCTGAAGCAAGATAGCGACCCATTACATAATTAAAACGAGATGCGGCTGCCGTGTCCGGCATGGGTCAGCTTGATGTTGGTGCAACCCGTGGGGCGCCCTCGGTTGATTGTTCCGCTAGCGCGGAGCATGGGGCTTCCACAGGGGTGTGGGCATGATCGCGGGTCGATCGTTCCGCCAGCGCGGAGCATGGGGCTTCCACTGGGGCGTGGGCGGGAGCTCTTGCGGGCCCATCAGGCGAACGCAATGAGAGGCTCCGGGGCGTGTACAGCCCCGTTTCGTTCGTACTCGTGAGGGTCACGGGTAGAACTTGCGGAGGTGTTGGATGTTCCAAGCGTTAGGCACAGGAACTCCGTCCTCCGTCTCCAGCCGGGCTGAGCCAGGCCTGGAGACATGAGTAACCCTAAAAGGGCCTTCCCACATAGGTGGGAGTTTGTGTGGTCCCTCTCTGGAGAGGATCCTACGCAGGACGAGGTCACCGACCTCGAGGTTGCGAGGGCGGACGTCGCGGCTGTAATGGGGGCGCGAGGCCGGTTTGGCGGCGGCCCTCCTCAATGGGTGGCAGGTCGGCCTCCCGCGAGCCGTCCTGACGCGCCTTGTCGAAGGCAGGGGCTCACGGGGGACCATGCTTAACTTCAGAGGGGAACCGTGCCAACGCCGTAGACGAGGAAGACGGGGGTCTCGCCGGTGGGCTCGCTTGTCGCCACGCGGATGGACATGGCATGGACCGCAACTCGCCGAGCCAACCCTTGCCGCTCCCGAGCTGCGCCCACGAGGCGCGCTCACGAGACGCACACACAAGGCTTGGCGTTCGAACTGCCTTTGCCTTGCAAAGCAGGCTCGTGAGAGGCTTCCCGCGAGGTCCTCGCGCAGCTCGCCTCCTGAAGGGCTGTATGTCAAAAAATCTCACGATAGGGGGAGCGGCACGCGCTTGCTAGCTCACCCGTGGCCGTTGCGTGAGGAGATAAGGCACCAAGGACCTTGGTGAGGTGACGTGCGCGGGAGCAGGCCCGCGAGCCAGAGCTCAGTCGCATGGATTTGGCAGCGCTGTAGGGACGGACCCGAGCACAGGCACCGTGCCTAGCCCCCGCTCACGGGATTGGTCAGGGGAGGGGTCGCGAGCGTGAGGCGCTCTCGGGCGGCGGCGAATTTATCATAGAAATTAGTAGGCAATTGAGTAGGTAATATAATTCATCAAAGTAAAAGTCAGTAAAATCCATTACACGACCAAAAGGATAAGGTTCCGGGAGCGAAGCTTGAGAGGCGCGGCGGGAAGGAGTGCGGGTCGCGCGGGGCGACGCGCCGGGCGCGCCCGGCAGTACCGCACTGTAGTGACGTCAGACCACTCGGCGCGGCGCGCCAAGGGAGTCTGCTCCTTCAGAGCCAGGGGGCTCGCAAGGCGCTGGGAGCTCGCGAGGAGCGGGAGGCTCACGAGGCCCTGGTGCGAAGGGCGCCAGCCTCTGGAAAGAGGCGCCGGCGTTCCTCCGCCTGAAGGGCATGCACGTGCCGCCGACGGTGGGACCAATGCCCTGACCGCCTCGCGGCAGCTGGAAGGGGTCACGAGGGCAGGACTTGTTGAGGCTGGTGAAGTCGACGCACATGCGCTCCTTGCCGCCTTTCTTGGGGACGACGACTGGGTTGGCGAGCCATTCGGGATGGCGCACCTCACGAACGACTCCGGTTTCTTGGAGCTTCTGAACTTCACTGACGATGAACTCTTGGTTCTCTAGCGCTTGGCGCCGCGCTTTCTGCTTGACCGGGCGTGCATTGGGGCACACCGCTAAGTGGTGCTCGATCACCTCCCTCGGCACACCGGACAAGTCGGATGCTTTCCAGGCAAAAACATCTGAGTTTGCCCGAAGGAAGGTGACGAGCGCACTTTCCTATGCAGGAGGGAGGCCTGTGCCGATGGTTAAGGCGGGGCCGGAGCCGCTGCCGTCCACCGACACCTTCTTTGTCACGGCGCGGTCCTGAGAAAACAGCTGCTTCTTCTTCACCGGCTCGGCCTCGGAAGGCTCGGCCGCGTTCTCGTCGGCTGGGTGCGCGACAGCGGCAGCCTTGTAGGCGCGCTCGAGGGTGCTTGCCGCGTCCTTTTCGTCGCAGGCGACGGTGATGATGCCGCTGCAGCCGGGCATCTTGAGGACGTTGTAGGCGTGATGAGTGGCCGCCATGAACTTGGTGAGAGCTGGGTAGCCCAAGATGGCATTGTAGGGCAGGCCGATGTGCGCCACGTCGAAGTCGATGAGCTCGGTGTGGTAGTTCTTGCGGGTGCCAAAGGTGATGCGGAGGCGCACCTGCCCCAGCGGAATGGTGGAGCCATCGGTCACTCCGGAGAAAGGCCTGGTCGGCATCAGCTGGTCGTAGGGCACCTGGAGCGTCTCGAAGGTTTCGATGGAGAGCATGTTGAGGCCGGCACCCCCGTCGATGATGGTCTTGGTGACCGCGACGTTGCTGATGGTGGGAGTGCACAGCATGGGGAGCGCGCCTGTGGAGGCCGTGGACTTGGGGTGGTCCTTGGAGTCGAAGGTGATGGCGTACTGTGACCACTTGAGGGGCCGCGTGACCTCAGGCCCCGGGAGGGCGGCGTACACCTCGCGAGAGAGTTTCTTGAAGTGGCGGACGGACATGGGGGCTTGGGACCCGCCAAGGATGCAGGCGACCGCGCGAGGCTCCTGGTAGCCCCCAGCGCCCTCGTCAGGCTGCTTGATGTCGTTCCTCCGAGGAGGCAGAGGCAGCGGCGGAGAGCGGCATTAGCCTGAGGATTCGCCTCACGAGGCTGGTCGCGCCAGGCGGCCTCACGAGGCTGATCGCGCCAGCCCTGGTGGTAGTTGTTGTTATTGTTGCGGCTGTCCTAGCGGTTGCCGCTACGGCCACCTCCGCGGCCGGCGCCACGGCCGTTGCGGTCGTCTCGGCGGCTCTGGCGCTCGTCGCGGAGCAGCTTGAGCTCATGACAGTCTTCGGTGCTGTGGGAGCGGACATTGTGAAAGGCGCAGAGTGGCCGGTTGTCCTTCCTGGGCTCGTCAAGGTCACGGCCGCGCTTCTGCTCGGGCTCCGCCGCAAGCACGGCAGGGCCTTTGCGCTTGACGTCCTTGCTCTTGGCCTTGGTGCCGTCGAGCGCCGCGTCGGAGTCATTGTGGACGAAGAGGCGGCCTTCTTCAGCCTTGGCGCACTTGTCGGCGAGGTCGAGCAGCTCGAGCACGGAGTCGAGCTCACCGTTGATGGCGAGCTTCTCGCGCATCTTGATGTCCGTGACACCGGCGGAGAACGCGGAGATGACGGCCGCGTCGGAAGCGCGCGGGATCTTGTTGCGCACCTGGCTAAAGCGCTGGATGTACTTACGGAGGGTCTCGTCTGGGCGCTGTCGAACGCGCCGCAGGTCGTTGATGGTGAGGGAGCGGTCCTGTGTGCCCTTGAAGTTGGCGATGAACTGGCTGCAGAGCTCGGCCCACGACGAGATGGAAGCCTCGGGGAGGTTCATGAGCCAGGAGCGCAGGCCGTCCTTGAGGGCCATGGGGAACCAGTTCGCCATGACCTTGTCGTCGCCGTTCGCCGCCTCGACGCTCAGCGCGTAGAGCTGGAGGAACTCCGTGGGGTTGGGGGTGCCGTCATAGCGCGGAGGCAGCTCAGGCTTGAACTTCGCGGGCCAGACCACGCGACGCAGCTCGCGGGTGAAGGCACGGTAGCCCACGCCGCTCGAGGGGACGCCGCCAACGAGGGCGGCGCGGTTTTGACGCCTGGCCGCTGCAACGTCTTGAACGGCCTGGTCCTAGCGCTGGCACTGGCGCTCGAGGAGCACTCGCGCGTCGGGGGGCGCGCGGCGGATGATCTGGCAGCTGGGCTCGCAGTGGTCCGGAGAAGATGCGTGCTGGGGCCCGGCGTGCTCGTCACGCAGAGGAGGCGGCGGGGGGCGCGCCGTACGCCGGGTCCCCAGCACGAGACGGTGGAGGGCGGAGCGAGTGAGAAGGCGCCGTAGCGTCCCCAGCGACGTTGACGAGCTCGGTGATGCGACCAAGCCAGGCGTCATAGCCGGTGTCATCAGGACGGTAGCGGAGTAGCTCGCGCGCCATGAGCAGCGCGGCCTGCGGGTTCGGCGGCCCACGGTTGGCGAGGGAGGAGGCCGTGGCGGTGTGGCCATCCGCCCGCACGGAGGGGTGCAGGGAGGAGGCCTGCTGCTCGCGGCCAGCGGGGTCGGTGGCGGCGGCAGCCTCGGCGTCGGGGCGGCGGCGATTGCCGCGGGCCACTGGCTCCGTCTGGGCCACGAGGCCAGCCCTGCGCTCAGCGCACTCGCAACGTGCATCCGCCATGGGATTGGTCGAGCTGATGGTCGAGCAGAGGAACAGTAGCGCACCCCTACCTGGCGCGCCAAATGTTGGAAGTGGGGCTCCGGGGACCCAAAGGATCGAGCACTGGGGTGAGCTCATTCTACTACTTCTTCCCCTACCACGGCAGTGCTACGGTGAGACTACGGCGAGAGCGTGCTAGGGTAGGACGGACAAAGGCACAGCGGTTTACCCAGGTTCGGGCCACCTTGCGGTGTAAGACCCTACTCCTGCTTTGTGGTTGAGATTATCGTGGATGAGAGAGTTCTTGCGTACAAGGTTGAAGATGATCCCCCCTTCTCTCTCTCTCTCCCTCCTTCCCCCTCTCTCCTTGCCTTGCTACGGTGGCTGCACTGCCCCTTTTATGCCGCCTTGGTCCTCTTCCCCCTCGAAACTTAGGCGGGAAGGGTTGCCACACTTGGCAGTTTTTAAAGGGGACAGGCGCTCAGGCTATCCTGACTAAAGGTGGTCTTCGCCTGCCAAAGCATGATCCATGACGCGCCGGTGGGCTCGGTGATGACCTCCACCCTGCGCGCCCGCCGTCTTGGTCTTTCTTTGCCGATCGGGCAACCTTTGGGGTGGCTTTGGGGAGTAGATAGCTGGCCCTGCTTCCTTAGCACAAAAGAGGAAACCATCTGCATCAGTGCCTGCTGGCGCGGCCTCTGCTGCTGCTCGTCGCCGCGCGCATCACCCACGTGATGGGCTCCAGTCCGCGCGACACGCCGAACGGTCTTCTCCTCGAGCGCCTGCGGGAGGGGGACTCGGAAGGCCACCTCGGGAAGCCGCCTCGTGAGGCCACTCGGGAAGCCTCCTCGTGAGGGGACTTGGGAAGCCGCCTCGTGAGGGGACCTCGCGAGGCCGCTTATGGTGGTGCTGAGCGTTGCCTGCTACTCCCTGAGGAGGGGGCCTCAGGAGGCTAGGGCCCCATGAGGGGGCATGGCGAGACACTTGGTGGCGACGGCCCGCCGGGCACACTCCAGGCGTCGCGCCCTAGGCCAAAGGCAGACGGGCCTGGATACCCCGGGTTCCATGGGCCCGACAGATATATAATGGACAATAACCCATAACCATGTGAGGGCCATGTAGAAGAAATGCGCGAAATTCTTGCACAAAGAGGGCAGGTGGAGGGTAAGCACTCCATGGTGGCGCACGTGTTCATTGCTCTCTAGAGCTCGTTTCGTCAACTCGTGCGCTTGCGAGATTGACGAGTAAGTGTGATGACCTACACAAGAAAGACACAAACGAAACAATGTGTGTGCGTGGTAAATGTACACATCATCCATCATGATGTGTATGTGCACGTGAGAGTTAGCACAAGATAAGAAATGCTCAAAGAAATTCGATGCATGGTATATGAACATGTCATCCATCATGAAAGAATAGTTGTTATGTATAACACGATGGGGACACAAATTGAGCATACAAGTATATAGCACATCAATAGCATTTTCATTCATGGGGAGCATATGGTGCACACAAGTATTGGGATCATGCAATGGATGGGATGGATCAAAATCTCCTAACATGTATGAGGAAAATATGGGGGTCTCCTCATGAACAATAGTGGAAACATCATATGGAGAATATTGAAAACATGGCAAACAATTCATGTCCGAAGCTAGGTGGTCATGGCATGGCATATGATGGCAATGATGCAAAGGAAGCATATCAATATCATCACAAGAAAAACAAATGCCAATAACCATGGTCTTGTCATCTATGCCATATGTGCAAATTGGGTTTATTTTAATGGCATATGCATAGTTACTACGATGAGATTGCAAATATGACATATTGTTGATCTCATGCATAGCATATGACAAGTCAAGTGGATTGTCAAACATGATGTGACCGAGAGAATTATCACAAGAAATCCTATGCAACATGGCATCACAACTAATAGACTCCACATGGCAATCATCAAACTCATCATAAATGGGTAATAAATCATCGCATGGGGAAATCATATTAGCATGAAGCGTGTCAATAGGAAGATCAACATCATGCAAGCAATCAATGTCCACTAGTGGGACAAGAGCATCACCTTCACCTATGTTACCTTTCTCACTCCACTCATGTGGTGTAGGTGAGGTAGCAAAGACAAAATCATGGTCATCTTCATCGTGATGGAACCATGTGGGGGGTACATCATATTCCACCATGGCATCGTTTTGTCCGTAGAAGGGACAAAGTCGTCGAGGATCAACGCGTCATCATGTATGGGAGCTAGCACCAAAGGAGAAGACACAATAGAGGTAGATGTCAAGTTGTTAGAAATGCAAATGGCCTCACAAGACCTATCAACTATCTCACTCTCTCTATGTGGTGGCTCACTCACTCCCTCAAAATAGGTGCACTCAAACTCACATATGGTGGAGTCACTCATCTCACTCAAGTGGTGGGGTTTGTGGCTCTCCTCACATGTCAATTGGGGCAACTCGTCATATATGGGGCTAGTGGTGAACTCGCTCTCACTCTCAATATGGGTGCTCATGTCACTCAAGTCATCTCCAAATGCCATTGTGGTCGACGGGAAATGCTCAATCATCTCGTCACCGTCGCCGTGGATGAAGGCCGAAGATGGCACATCATCACTCGCCTCCATGACCGAAGGGAAAATCCCATGCTTGATCATCTCACTCTCGCCTCCAAAGATGGAAGCATCATCCTTGCTCGCCACCTTGTCACTTGCCTCCAAAGCATGTTCCTTGAGAGGCTCCGTAGTCATAGTCGTCGCCGCGCCGTCTTCAAAAAGAGTCATGGTCGTCACGAAGTGTGCTCGGGGTGGAGAAGCCTTGGCCTTCATAAGTTCTTGTTCCGCCTTGAGAGCACCAAGGTAGAATTCGTCGAGGGACTCATAGTTGTCGCGGAAGATAGTCTTGGAGATGTCGTTGTTCAATCCCATCATGAAGTGGAACTTCATCAAAATGGGGTCGTCCACACCGGCTCGTCGCGAGGCTTTCCTCATCTCCTTGAAGTACTCGTCGATGGACTTGGATCCTTGGATGGTGTTCTCCAATTGGTGTCGAAGATGTTCCGTGTAGGTGGATGGCACAAATTCTCACCGCATCGTTTTCTTCGTCTTGGGCCAACTCATGTTGAAGCTCCTCGAAGGTGTGTGAAGCCACCATGTCGACGCGTAGTCATAGAAGTTACTTGTGGCGCACTTCACTTGATCGTCAGAGGGGACTTGATGTAGCTTGAGGTAGTCGTCCATCTTGCGCTCCCACTCAAGATACTCCTCGGGGTCATGAGTCCCATAGAAAGGAATCTCGTGGTCGGTGTCGAGGTTGTAGTAGCTCGTGGAAGTCGCAGACTTGAGCTTGGGGAGATTCTCTTGAGCGTAATCTTGAGGTGCTTGTCGGCGAAGATGCCGCATATCCAAAGGCGAAGATGCCTTGAAGTCGCTTGGCGAAGATGCCAAGGTAGATGGCGAAGTCATAGATCGGTGGTTGGTGTTGAGCTCTTGACCTTCACATTCTTGTCGGTGATGGTGTCGATGCCGATGTGCGCTTGCCGGAGATGGTAGCTCGGAAGGATGTGCACTTGAGCGTCTTCTCAAAGATGAGGAAGACCTCTTGCCGGTCTTGGTGAGGGCTTTGAGCTCCTCCATGTGCTTGTCCATCTTGGCGTTGATGTGGTCCTTCATGGCATCAAACTCGTCGTTGTGGTTGTAGACCGAAGATGATGTGCCGTCCCTATCCATAAAAGCACTCGAGAAGGTGTGAGAAATAGATGAAATGAACATACCAAAGTTACCTCTTTCCGATGTTGTAAATGGATCTCAAAAGACCACAATGTATGCAAGGAAAAGAGTGCACTTGGTGAAAAACCTTGTCCAATTCTCACAACCTACACAAATACCTTATAGTGGAGCTCGGTGGGGTTAGTGGCACAAAATATCAAGCAAATTGAGGTCCAAGATATGTAAATGTTGAAATCAATCCAAAGAACTCAAAATGCAAAGCAAGTGATCACAAATATAGAGGAAGGCAATAAAGAAACACACGCGGTGGGATAATGCGGCTTGTGCAACTATAGGGATGAGCAACACAAAATCTGCTAACGAAGACTATGCTCGTGTTGCACAAACACAAGGAGAGACGCTAGCTTGATTGCATGTTTGGGCACGATTCACCACTTGGCACCAATACTATTCATGCAAGCAAACGTTTCCTATTCCATGTATCTTCATGCACAAGTATATCTTTCTATGCTCAACTCTCTTTGCTTATAAGCTTTGATCTCTTTTTTGCTTAAAAGCTCTTTTTTTACTCTCTTTTTCTTCCTTTCCACTATTCGTTTTGAGCCTCAACTGCATACATGAGACAATTATAACAAGATATGCACGGGAGCAAGCAATTGCACTATATGATATATCAAATGACGCAACAATATGATATCGTATCACTATGGTGCTCAAGTTTTCGCAAAGCCCGGCAATACTCGGATAGCTAGTCTCAATAGGTATGAAGGTATTCGCAAAGTTGGTGGGGCTATCAAGATGTAATGGCAAGGAAGGAAAAGTGGATGACGGAATGTATACCTTCGTCACACTTAACCTTTCACAAAGTCGGGGGTAACCGGCCTTGCTTCCGGTTGAAGATGGTCTCAAAGGATGGATGGCCGTCGTCGATGCGGAAGCTCGGTGATCGATGGAGATGATGGCACAATACATGTCGTCCGGTGGATGATGAAGAAGTAACCGTGCCTAAGTAGCCGAAACACCTTAGGAGACTCAAATCACAACTCAAACAACCACAAATGCAATGGGAACCAAAATGGGTTAGGTTGCGGAAGTTATGGTGGAAGGCCTAGGCAAACATGCCAAATTTTGAAACATTTCATGGAGTCAAATGATGGTGGAAATATTTTTGTGGGATGGGAGATGTCAATAGCTACAAAATGAGCAAAAGAACGTCAAAATCAGAGTTCGGATGAATTAGTTATGGCCGAAACAAGAAATCAGCCAAGTCAGTTTCAGGGTTGTCCGGACATCCGGGAGTAGGTCCGGATGATCCGGGTTCGTCAGCTCCGGTACTGTTGTGGGGGTGCGTGGGTGATCCGGACGTCCGGGAGGGCGCCCAGCTGATCTGGGTGATGCCCGGATGATCCGGGAGCAGGTCCGGATGATCCGGGCAGGTCAAACTGCACGGGATTTCCTCTCGGGGACGAATTTTTGGACGGAATTTTCGATTTTCGGGGTCAAAATTGAAGGGGAAAGTGAAAAATTGGGGCTAGGGAATGGCAAGGGAGGTAGATCCACTTGCCAAACACTAGATCCACGGATCAAAATCAACAAAAACTCACAAGAAATATCAAAATGCAAGAAATTTTTTGGGGCTCTTTTTGTAGAAATTTTTGAAATTGGGGAGGAAAATTCGAACTAATGGCTAGAACATGGGGGTAGGGCTCCAAATTCGTGGCAACGTGGCTCATGATACCAAGATGATGTAGGGTAGAACCCTAATCATTGAGTTTGGTCCTGATGTTCACAAATTGGAGATGGACTCGAGGAGAAACACGAAGAACACGAAGAACACGAGGGAAAAACATGGAGAAATCGAAGGGGAAAACACTCTATTGGACAAGATCCACTCCAAGTACACCTCAAATCACAAGCAATACAAGAGATGTATCCAGATCCAAGAACAACAATGGAAATAAAGATACAAGGGTAGTTCATCCAAATCTCTAGGAGAGATGGGTCTTGAATTCCATGGAGGAATCTTCCCATGAAGGGGTCTTGTACTCACACGGAGTCTTCTCTCTCAAGAGGAATCCCACAAAGGGAAGATACATGAGCTAAGCTCTAATGTCTAGATCTAATCTTAGCTAACCCTAAATGGAGGAGGAGGAGGAGTATATATAGTGCTAGCCCACGAAGGGGTAAGTGAGGGGCGAAACGGGTACATGGGCCTCGGCCCGGAGTCATGCGCGCAGGCAAAGGCCGGATGATCCGGGTGAGCACCCGGATGATCCGGCTGGGTCGTAGCCGCTGTGGAGCAGCCGGACGTCTGGGCATCTTCTGGATGATTCGGGTGGGTCCCGGATGATCCGGCTTTGATGGAGGCCGTGCTGTGGGCGCGTAGCCGGATTGTCCGGGCCTGGGGCCGGATCATCCGGGCATCGTTCGGATCGTCCGGGTGGGGGTCCGGATGATCCGGGCAAGTGCAGACTTGTCCATTCTTCCGCCTTCTTCTGTCTTCTCTTCCATGCTTCCCTCGCGGATGGTGTAGGCATACACACATGCTCGCACTCCTCCTCGTCGATGATGAAGCTCCGGTAATATCTATGCATGCACACGAGAGGAGTGTCAAGTAGTATACCATCCTCGAAGGGGTCAAGTGAACACGTGTAAAGGAGATGATTCACCTTTATGTATGTGAAGTAGATGTCGCACGTGTCACTTGCCAAACGGACTCTTGACATGGTGATGTCCGTAGGATGCTCCGCATTAGCGTTCTTATTGACACCATTCAAAGTCTTCACTATGTCCTTGACAGCTGAAGAATTTGTGAACTCACTTTAAAAAAATTCAACTCAAATTTTTGGCAGTTGCCACAGTAACCACATCGCGCGTGTCCGACGCGTGGATAAAAACGTCCAAAACGCATGCATGACACGTGTCTCGCATATGCGAATCGCCAGGGGCTTATCCGTCCAAAATCTTTGGACTGTTCGGTTTTTACCGCGCCTATATAATGACTTGACCCCGTCAACACAATTCACTTCGCTCCCTCGCCCCTGTCGCTCTCATTCTCAAACCCTAGCACCGCCGCTGGATCTCATCGTCGCCGGAGAAGAAAAGCTTCACTGCCTTGACTTCTTCGACGTCGTACTTGTGTTGGCCGCGGATTTCTTCCCTTCTGCCGCCGCTGTAGCTATCTTTCGTCGCCGAGTTAGGTCACGAATGATCCAAGCTGTCGATTTCCTTTGCCTCATTTTCCAGTTTATCAAGTTCATCCATTGGGGCAATTAAAATTTATTTTATCTACCCAGTTTGATCTTTACCACTCCTATATTTCTCCAAGTGCTGTTTTTACTTCAATATTTCCAATTCTTCAGCACTTTCTTTTGGCCAGTCTT
The DNA here is from genome assembly GCA_039707655.1 of Elymus sibiricus. Classification (NCBI taxonomy): domain Eukaryota; kingdom Viridiplantae; phylum Streptophyta; class Magnoliopsida; order Poales; family Poaceae; genus Elymus; species Elymus sibiricus. The sequence continues at coordinate 241,400,100 of CM077676.1, forward strand.
GGTTGCTTCATCTAAGTTATGGTTTACCATTAGATTCCTCAATTGTCTAATTGCTTCATTCTGTACAACTCTGGAACCTAAGTCAAGAACACTTAGTGAATTTCTTCAAGACGATAATGGTCGATTTCCTCAACTGGTTTTATTTTGAAAAACTTCTGAGAACGCATGTGACCCTCCCTATTTCCCTCGCAACTATACTATGTTCACACGTACACATGTCTGCTGACAAATCTCTTGGTTCTCATCAACTTAATTCATTTGCAGCGTTGCTAGAGGAAAATCTTCAAACATCTTCAGAGTCCTCAAAAGTTCAAAAACCTCAGTTGAAGAAAATGGTTGACGGTAAAAGGCCTCGGAAGGGAGGAAAGAGGAAGGAAGAACACACTGCTTTTGAGATCCCTAATGACATCTATGCAGGCTATTGCACGACTGATGAAGCTGTGCATGGCAAAGAAACTAAAGAGTAGCGCAAGATGAGCATGCAAAAGATCAAGAGGCGATGGGCCTATGAATGGAGGGAGTACAGATATGTCACTCCCAAGTACATGTAGGAATTTGCTGTGAAGCCTCCTTTCAACAGGCCTCCTCTTGCTCCTAGACAAGTTGCTGATCCCACAAGCATCCGAAGGGGTGAAGAATTACCAAAGGAATGGGCTAAATGCCAAGCTAAGCTTCAAAAAGAAGCTAAGAAAGTTGTTGATGCTTTCAATCATGACTCAAAAGCTTCAAGTGAAGTAGGTGGTAGTGCCAGTGCCGGTGCACCGAAGAAGGCAATGCCCAAGAAGGCTGGACATAAGCCAAAGCCTTCAGCGCCAAAGCCCTCAGTGGCAAAATGTTTAGCGTCAAAGCCATCTAGTGTGATGGCTTCTGCTCCCAGTTCTTCAGCTGCAGCACAGTCATCAGCTCCTCCACCTGCCACAAGTTCTTCAGTGGCAGCAGCAAAGGCGTCAACTTCGATTGTGCTAGCATCTTGCCAGCTCACAATAGGCTTTCCAACGGTCATGATTGCTGCTCCAAGTGCATGAGCCAGTGGGCATAATTCTTCAAATACGCCCAAGCTGAAGACAAAGGCTATGTTTGGTCGTGGTATAAGACCCAGCCCCAAGAGCAAGGCCATAGTGCCTCAAGCTGACGAACATGATATGGCTGATGATGATGAATTGGCAGAGTTCATCAGAAGGAAGGCTGAAGAAGTGGCTATTGCCAAGAATTCTTCAGTTCCACTGCTGCTAGACCCGAAGAAGATTCTGGATTTCATTGCTGTATGGTGCAAGAAGCCAGACACACCACTTGACGACCTCGATTTGCCTCCTGGTTCCAGTCACGTGTTGTCTTCATTCATCTTGAATGAGAAGCACAAGATAGGACAAGCAAAGCTAGTGAAGAAACGGCAATTGCAGTAGCAGAAAGAGCTGAAGGTAAAGATGCTTACAATAACTCCTCAACAGCTCCTTACTCTGCAATCAGAGATACAACAACTATCTGATGAATATGAGTGCCAGGCTGATCATTGTTGTCGTGTGCGTGAAAGGTTCATTGCACACACCATGCAAGTGGTGAAAGACCACAACAAGCGCGAAGCGGCCAAACACGGTCAAGGCAGCTCTTTAGCGCAGCCACAAATTCCTCAGGCCAGTGCATCTGCTACCCTGCCTAAAGAACCTACAAGAGCAACATACACTATTGCGCCTGAAGAAACTGCCAGGGCAACTGCATCAGTTGTGCCTGAAGTAATTGCTTCCACAACATCCTCAGCAGCAACTCCTCCAAGTTCTTCAACTGTGAAGAAAATCACACTTCCTTCCGCATCAGAAGTGAAGAAGACTAAGGCTGCTGAGAAAGAAGCCTTGAAAAGAAAAGCTTCAGCTCCACCCCCACTGAATCTGTGAAGAGATTGAAGACGTCACCATTGTCTTCAAATGAACCAATTGATGCACAACCATTGGCCTCAGTGCCCCCAACTAGGAACACTAAAGATCTTCAGCTGGTTCCTTATGGTGTAGACTATGTTATTCCTCCTGAAGGAGATGAAGACACCCATTCTACTGCTACCACAGAGTAGATGGATGAAGAAATCAAAGTTTAAGCAGATGCTTCACTTCCACTGGTATCATCGCACAAGTCAGTGCAAGCCTCTGTGGCTGAAGAAACTGCCGAATCTCCAGGCAGTGAAGAAACTGAAGAGGACATGGATATTGATGGTTCAACAATGCCACTTATTCATGACGACTTTTAGGATGAAGCTCGTCCAAATTCACCCATCACCACGCCTCGCACTGAGGTTCCTAAGTCTCCTGTCATGACTGAAGAAATTCACACTGGGTCTGAAGAACGTTAAACTTCTCTTCAGACCATTGTTGAAGAAATTCCAGCTGCATCAGCTGAAGAATTGAGCAGCCAGAGGTCACAGTCGTAGCTCCTCAGCAATCCCCTCAACGAGATGGCTCAGTACCTTCAACGGACACTGACACTGTGCCATATGCAAATGCTGAAGAGATTGCCAAGTCTGATGCAATCACGGACAAGAATGACTCAACTGGCTCTCCTAGGCAAATATTTGATGTGAGGCACAAGAATATAAATCTTCAACCAGTGCCTTCAATGCCCAAAGTTGGCAAAAGCATCAGGAGACCCAAGTTTGATAATGCTGCATTCTTTGGAGAGAAGAATTTCTTCATTGGTGAGTCACCTTATGACTTAGCCAAGATAAGACCTCAGCGCTTCTTGACCAAGACGCAGATGAATTTCTATTCTTCTCTGCTCTTCAACAAGAACAAAGTCTTCCCGCATCACCATATTCCTCACGTGGATATGGAGTCACTTCCATGCTTCAGGCCTATATTGGCTGTCCTCTATGATGCCGGGCTGCTAAGTCTATGCACTGACATATGTGACTGGAATGAAGAGCTCATTCTTCAATTTTATGCGACATTGCACTTATCTAGTGATGTTGAAGACATTCATTCCTGGGCTTTAGATTGGATGACTAAAAATACACACTACAAAGCTCTAGCTGATGAATTGCTTCAAGCTCTTCCTATTGATCTACCTCGGGAAGATGCCAAATGCATCTATGAAGAACCAGAACTGCCAAATCACTTGATGCAGGTACTGATGAAACCACTTGCTGAAGGAGAAGCTCCAAGGACCACCTTCTTTGTGAAGGATTTGCTGCATGTACCTCGCACTGTTTATCGCATAATGGCAAAGACCCTCAGCCCCATCAAAGACATAATTGACACTGAAAAAGTTGTGAGGGTCATGAAGAATTTGCTATTCAACATCATCCATGGGATTCCCATAAACATCCATGATTTATTCATGAGGACTCTGGCGACAGTAGCTCAATCACCTTTTGACTTGAAGCCTTATGCGCCATGGATCATGAGATTCATTAGATCAAGGTCTTCAATTCAATACAAGGCTGACTGTCAAAATCATCTCAGCTTCTTGCAGAGGTTGAAATTCTTCAGAGTTACAATTTCCTCAGTTCCACGCAAGGGCAAGGCTGTTATTGATGAAGGAATATGTCCCCTTGATGGAAAATTTTGTCAGCTTGCATCTCAGTCCATAGGTGATGACACCACAAGCCACGACACAGCAGCAAATCCCTCAGTGCAAAAGCCTCAAAGTGAAGCTCGTCGTGTTATGACAGACCGAGAAATTATTATCAGCTTGCATCAGAAGGTGGACAGGAATCACAACTGGGTTAAGCGTCAGCTAGCTACAATTCTTGCAAACATGACAGTGATGCAAAACTCAGTGCGCAAGAACCACTACAATGCCCATGAGATATTTGACCGCAGCCTGGCCATACTCACACATCTCAAGACTGCTAAAGAACTTGAAGAGATGGAATTCAAACAAGACTTCAATTGGTCAATTCCGCCTAAGAAGAAGTCCAAGAAAGTGCAAGTTCCTCAAATGGTCCCCAGCTCAGTGTCTCCAACGCGCACTACTGATGAAAATGAAGTCGTTGAAGACACTACTGCAAGCCCTTCTACTGTGCGCGACCCCAACATCGATTCTGGCGCTCCTCCAACCTCATCATGATGATGTCTTCAGGGGCGTTAGATCTCAGTTTCATCTCCTTTTGGCCATTTGATGTCTGACGAATTTCTAAAAATCTCCCATTCACCCCCCCTTTGGGAGTAAACCTGCGCTTTCAAGTTTGTTGACAGCATCCTGTACAAAAAGAGGCCAAATGGGGTGAAATTGAAGTGTATTTATCGGGAAGATGGACAGAAGTTGTTGGTAGAGATACATGGAGGGATGTGTGGCTCCCACATTGGGTCACGCGCGCTTGTCGGCAAAGCTTTCCGGCAAGGTTTCTATTGGCCGACGGCCCTCCAAGATGCAATCTAAGTGCTAACTACATGTGAAGCATGTCAGTTCCATGCCAAAAACATACACCAACCAGCTCAAGCCCTTTAAACCATTCCTCTCTCCTGGGCCTTCGTGGTCTGGGGGCTGGACATCCTCGGCCCATTTCCTCGTGCAACCGGGGGCTTTGAGTTCCTGTACGTTGCAATCAACAAGTTCACAAAGTGGCCTGAGGTAGAGCCGGTAAGGAAGGTGACGGCACAATCAGCTATCAAGTTCTTCAAAGGATTGGTTGCTCGTTTTGGCGTACCCAATAGGATTATCACCAACAACGGCACCCAATTCACGAGTCGCGCCTTCACAACATATTGTAAAGAGGTTGGCACCAAGATTTGCTATGCCTCTATTGCTCACCCGAGAAGCAACGGAGAGGCAGAAAGAGCCAATGCTGAAGTGCTGCAAGGTCTCAAGACCAGAACTTTTGATAGGCTGCACAAGTGTGGAAGGCGCTGGGTGGAAGAGTTGCCGATAGTTCTTTGGTCACTCAGGACGACACCAAATCGAGCAACCGGCCAGACACCCTTCTCCCTTTTTTACGGTGCAGAGGCGGTGCTCCCCACGGAACTCGCATACGGATCTCCTCGAGTCCAAGCTTTTGATGAAGCAGATCAGGAAGAGAGAAGACATGATGATGTCACGCTCTTGGAGGAGGACCATTTCTGGGCTGCTGTACGTGCTGCATGATACCAGCAAGCTTTGCGCCGCTATCATAGCTGCAAAGTTCATGCCAGGAAGCTTGAGGAAGGTGACCTTGTTCTTCGTCGGATCCAATCCGCGAAGGGATCAAACAAGTTGACACCAAAGTGGGATGGCCCTTACCGAGTAGTTGAAGTCACTAGACCTGGCTCTGTCTGTCTAGAGATCGAAGATGGCACTCTAGTGCAAAAATCGTGGAATATTGAGCATCGTCGCAAGTTCTACCCGTGAGGCGCAGTTGTCGGGCCTCCCGGCAACACATTTTGTACAAGTTGGCCGTCAAGGCATGTAAACCTTTGTACAGAGCCAGGCGCAGAACCCGTGCATAGTGAAATAAAGCTAAGTGTTTCACAACTTTTTGTCAATGTGCATTTCTCTGATGTATGTTAAATGAAATGTTGTGTTACATATGCAAGCTTTGTATGAAATGATTAACGTGTCATCAAGTGTTCTAGCTGGAACAATTTCTCCCCCTTTTTCTGTTAAAGGCAAAGAGGATCCTCCGCATGCAAGTTTTCTGGGGGGAGTAACGGTGTAGCGCCCTATCGGTGTAGTGAACTTTGGGTGTTCATACCCTGACTACGCGCAGACAGTAGCAACCTCCTCACCGGGAAGGGCTTGGCGGAAGATGAACACATATCCAAGTTATCCACAAGACTATGAAGAAGACCTACAGGCAGGTCATCGAGAAGTACTAAAGAAGTACTGAGGATCAAGATTTATGTTGCCGGCAGGCTCCAAGCTGGCAAGCTCTTGGCCGGCAAGTGTGAGACCCGCAAGCTCCCTCCACCGCTCCACCTCAGCAACTTGTCAGGGTCTTGCCGCCAGGTCACCTAATGGCGCATTTATTGCTTTTGTCCTATACCGTCAGGGTTAGGTATGATAGCACTGTAGCTACTATTTACCCTCTTTAATTAGCATTTTGCCACTGTGGTAGCCCCTTTTGTCTACAAAAGGAGGCCCATGGTTACCTTTACAAAGATCGGACCCCTGATCATTTACAGTGGCTAGATGCACCTCCCGAGCACCTTGCCGGCAAGGTTGCACTCTTGTAATCATAGGGTTCCATAGCAACATCAATCCACCAACGCAGGAGTAGGGTTTTATTCTTCACAGCGGCCCGAACCTGGGTAAACGCTCGAGTGCTCTCGTGGTTGTTGCTGCTCTTCATGTGCTGCATGCCCTAGCCGAACGTAGAAGGGTCTCTGGACCTATAGATGGCTGCACCAGCCACCATGCAGATTCCCACGAAGGAGGATGGGACCGGCACTTTCACTATAAGTGCCACCCTTGACAACAAATAGGAAAGCGCGCTCATCACTTACCTGCGGGCGGATGTCGATGTATTTGCATGGCAACCATCTGACATCCCCGGTGTTCCCAGAAAAGTGATTGAGCACCACCTTGTTGTCCGCCCCAATGGGAGACCCATCAAGCAAAAGGTCAGGGAGCAAGCTTTGGAATGCCAAGAGTTCATAGCCCAAGAAATCCAAAAGTTAGAAGCTATAGGTCTGGTCAGAGGAGTGCTCCACCCCACGTGGTTGGCCCATCCAGTGGTAGTTCACAAGGCTAATGGGAAATGGAGACTTTGTATTGACTTCACCGATATCAATTAAGCTTGTCCCAAAGACCCATTTCCCTCACTGTGAATTGATCATATTGTTGACCCCGCTGCCGGCTGCAACCTTCTCTCTTTCCTTGACGCCTACTCTGGTTATCAGCAGATCTTCATGGCTCGGGAAGATGAGGAGAAGACCGTATTCATCACTCCATGTGGTACATACTGCTTTGTGCGTATGCCTTTCGGATTGAAGAGTGCCGGTGTGACATTCCAGAGGGTGGTACAAATTGGTTTTGCTCCACAATTGCATTGAAATGTGGAAGCATACATGGATGACATTGTAGTCAAAACCAAGTACCGATCAACACTTGTTCAAGATTTAGAAGAGACATTTGCAAACTTGCACAAAATCAACTTGAAGCTCAATCCCGAGAAGTGTGTTTTCGGTGTTCCATCCGGCAAGCTTCTCGGTTTCTTTCTGTCTCAGCGTGGGATCGAAGCAAATCCTGACAAGATCAAAGCGACTAAGCAGATCCAAGCACCCAAGCGCGTCAAGGACGTACGGCGTCTTGCCGGTTGTGTCACCGCATTGAGTAGATTTATATCTATGTCAGCTAAGCGCGCCTTGCTATTTTTCAAAATCTTGAAAAAGGCAGGTCCTATGAAATGGACCCCGGAAGCGGAGGCCACACTCCAAGACTTGAAGGAATATCTCTGTTCTCCACCAGTGCTAGTTGCGCCTAAACCACAAGAGCCATTACTGCTATATTTGGCAGCAACTAATCAAGTGACAAGTGCTGCATTAGTGGCTGAAAGGGAAGCAGATCTCGAAGAGGCGGCAACGACAAAGCAAGTTGGAATCTTCTCCGGCAATGATGGGTGCCGACAAGTCAGAGTCAGCACAAGCAAATGAGCAAGAACAGCAACAAGGTGTGCCGAAGAGGAAAATGGTGCAGCGCCCAGTTTACTTTGTAAGTTCCTTGTTACAGGGGGCTAGGTCAAGGTATTCTGGAGTACAGAAGTTGCTTTTTTGTCTCCTCATGGCCTCTCGCAAGCTGCACCATTACTTTCAAGCACATCCTATCACTGTCGTCACTTCCTTTCCATTGAAGCGCATCTTGAGAAATCCAGAAGCTACCGGCAGGATAGTGGAGTGGGCGTTCGAGCTGTCAAGCTTTGATTTGCAGTTTGAAAGCACGTCAACAATTCAATGCAGAGCCTTGGCGGAATTCATTGCAGAATGGACCCCAATGCCAGACGAAGAAATGCCAAAAACTTCACTCCCCAGCAAGGAAGATGCAAATGAGTTGGTAATGTACTTTGATGGTGCCTTTTCGCTTCAAGGCGCCGGTGCTGGCATGCTGCTTGTCGCACCCACCGGAGAGCACCTCAAGTATGTCATCCAGATGCATTTTCCTAGGGAGAAGGCCACTAACAACACTGCTGAGTACGAGGGATTGCTTGTCGGCAACATAAATCTTGATCTTCAGTACTTCTTTAGTACTTCTCGATGACCTGCCTGGAGGTCTACTTCACAGTCTTGTGGATAACTTGGATATGTGTTCGTCTTCCGCCAAGCCCTTCCCAGTGAGGAGGCTGCTACCATCTACGCGTAGTCAGGGTATGAACACCCAAAGTTCACTACACCAACAGGAGCCCCCGGGCCTGGGCCTGACACGTGTGCGAAGTGTCGTCCGGGCTAGGCCCATTAACACGCGCAGACGTACGTGTGGCTGCCACTATTTACCCTTAGTAATTACCATTTTGCCACTGTGGTCACCCCTTTTGTCTATAAAAGGAGGCCCATGGTTACCTTTACAAAGGTCGGACCCCCGCTCATTTACAGTGGCTAGCTACACCTCCCAAGCACCTTGTCGGCAAGGTTGCGCTCTTGTAACGTAGTGTTCCAAAGAAAACATCAATCCGCCAAAGCAGGAGTAGGGTTTTACGCTACACAGCGGCCCGAACCTGGGTAAATGCTCGAGTGCTCTCGTGGTTGTTGCTGCTCTTCGTGTGCTGCGTGCCCTCACCGAACGTAGAAGGGTTCATACCCTAACTACGTGCAGACGGTAGCAGCCTCCTCACTAGGAAGGGCTTGGCGGAAGACAAACACATATCCAAGTTATCCACAAGACTGTGAAGAAGACCCCCAGGTAGGTTATCGAGAAGTACTAAGGAAGTACTAAGGATCAAGATTTATGTTGCCGGCAAGCACCAGGCCAGCAAGCTCTAGGCCGGCAAGCCTGAGACTGGCAAGCTCCCTCCACCGCTCCACCTCAGCAACCTGTCAGGGTCTTGCCGACAGGTGGCAGGCGCGTAGCCGGTTAGGTGAAGCTTGTGGGGGCACGTGGCAACTCGCCGCCTGAAAATCAACTTTATTGACACCCGCCCGGAAGGCGTGTCATGATAATAGAAGGTAGCTGGGCTGGCGGTACAGGTGGAACGGTGCTTCCTTGCCGGCATTCATCCCAGCGTGACACCTAATGGCGCATTTATTGCTTTTGTCCTATACCATCAGGGTTAGGTATGATAGCACTATAGCCACTATTCACCCTCTGCAATTACCATTTTTCCACTGTGGTAGCCCCTTTTGTCTATAAAAGGAGGCCCATGGTTACCTTTACAAAGGTCAGACCCCTGCTCTTTTACAATGGCTAGCTGAACCTCCCGAGCACCTTGCCGGCAAGGTTGCGCTCTTGTAATCGTAGGGTTCCAAAGCTACATCAATCCACCAAAGCAGGAGTAGGGTTTTACGCTTCACAGCGGCCCGAACCTGGGTAAATGCTTGTGTGCTCTCATGGTTGTTGCTGCTCTTCGTGTGCTCCATGCCCTCGCCGAACGTAGAAGGGTCTTTGGACCCGTAGGTTATCATACGTCGACATCTTTGACGCACCAGGTAGGGGGAGAGTTTTCCTAGCAAGCTTGTGGCCACCTTGGTATGCACCGACAAACTGATGGCACAGATCCGCCCAGGATGAAATTGAACCCTCCAGCAAGTTCATCAGCCAAGATCTCACGTTGTGCTTGAGTGCCATTGGAAAATAATTGGAGATAACCTTCTCGTCTCTACCCCCAGCGGCTTGAACAGCTACTATGTAGATAGCAAGGAACTCTGACGGATTAACCTTGCCGTCATATTTGTGCGGCAGATCAGGCTTGAAATTCCGGGAAGAGGGCCATCAAACCTGTTGTAGCTCGTAAGTAAAAATTGGGCAGCATGTGTCATACGGCAAGGCCCCAGGGTACTCCGGCGAACCTTTCGGCGCCGCTCAATTGCACACGGGCGTCCTCTTCCCGCTGGTGTTGCAAGACTCGACGTTGATCTTGCTGGCTTTGCGGGTCGGACAAGGCCATGGATACCTCGTCACGGGCATCGGTGCCGCGGTCTTGACGCGGCATGCACTGCGAGGACTGCACTGTAGGTGCTCCCGTTCGCTCTCCGACTGCCCTTGCCGGCTCCCTCTGCAGTCGCCGTGAAGGTTCCCCTTGACGGGCACTATCGATGCTGGCGAAGGCGATCAAGCTCTAGATTATGGCATGCCACTTGTCCATCTGATGAGCTACCGGAGGGAACTTGTGGAGCATTTGGGCTTGCGCCATGGCTTCTGCTGCAGTGCGCGACATGTATGGCACCGAGGCGTGATAAGCCTCGTGACTCCTGGCTGGGCCAGGAGGAACTCTATCTCGTGCCTCCGACAGTACTGGATGACCACGAGGAGTGTGGGATGGGTCTCGACTCCTGGTCGAACGAAGGGGAGCTCCATTCCGGTCCTATGGCGGAACTTGTGGGTCACCAGAAGCACGACGCGTTGGTTGGCCATGACCGTCCTTGGAGCGCACCTCCGAAGTACGATCGCGATGATGGCCTGGATCTTGAAAGTGACGACGCGGCGGGTCGCGCTCGCCACTAGGACGAGGAGGATCTCCCTTCTCCTGCAGTGGTTTGGGCGCGTCCTTCGCCACTCCGCCCTTGGACGTTGCCTCACCGTTGAGGCTCGTCACACTCATCTCACCGCCGGTCTGGTGACTGGGGTCCCTAGAATGACGAGCAAGCTGGCTTCCGCCATCACCAGTGCGGGAATGTGAAACATGGCTGCCTCTGCCTCCGTCCCCCGTGCGCGCGTGAGACGGCGCATAGGAGGTGGAGGGAGCGGCAGCGCCCTTGGCCTTCTTTGGTGCCATGAGCGAAGATGATGAAGAGATGATGCTGCTAACGCGGCTGATCCAGATTCACGTGCGCGAAGCCCCTGCCTGGCGCGCCAAAGATGTCAGCGTACGACAATCTATGGGTCCAGGGACCCTTGTACGTTCGGCGAGGGCACACAACACACCAAGAGCAGCAACAACCATGAGAGCACTCGAGCGTTTACCCAGGTTCGAGCCGCTGTGTAGCATAAAACCCTACTCCTGCTTTGGTGGATTGATGTTTGCTTTGGAACCCTATGATTACAAGAGCGCAACCTTGCTGGCAAAGTGCTAGGGAGGTGCAGCTAGCTACTGTAAATGAGCAGGGGTCCGACTTTGTAAAGGTAACCATGGGCCTCCTTTAATAGACAAAAGGGGCTATCATAGTGGCAAAATGGTAATTACAGAGGGTAAATAGTGGCTATAGTGCTATCATACCTAACTCTGACTGTATAGGACAAAAGCAATAAATGCCTCGTTAAGTGTCACGCTGGGATGAATGCCGGCAAGGGAGCACCGCTCCACCTGTACCGCCAGCCCAGCTACCTTCTATTATCATGACACGCCTTCTGGACGGGTGTCAATAAAGTTGATTTTTAGGCGGCAAGCTGCCACGTGCCCTGACAAGCTTCACCTAACCGGATGCGTGCCTACCACCTGTCGGCAAGACCCTGACAGGTTGCTGAGGTGGAGCGGTGGAGGGAGCTTGCCGGTCTCGCGCTTGCCGGCCCGGAGCTTGCTGGCTTGGAGCATGCCGGCAACATAAATCTTGATCTTCAGTACTTCCTTAGTACTTCTCGATGACCTGCCTGGAGGTCTTCTTCACATCTTGTGGATAACTTGGATATGTGTTCGTCTTTCGCCAAGCTCTTCCCGGTGAGGAGGCTGCTACCGTCTGCGCGTAGTCAGGGTATGAACACCCAAAGTTCACTACACCGACAGGTGGCGACCTTTGATGCCCAGTGTATGTAATCCGCGGTCTGGTTGCGCTTTATTATCACTGGTGACGAACTTTGATGCGCAATGGAAGTAATATTTTGTAATTTATTTATTGTATAGTCTAGGTTTATTCTTAGTCACTATGCTTTAATTTAGGCCTAAAGCTTCGACGGAGGTCAACGTCCCAAAACGTTATCGGTCCGTCAGTGGTATATAAAAAGAAATTACGCTACACAATCGGGCCGGCCCTTAACTCGCTAGATATGGGCCGAAACATGGGCCTATTGTCATCTCGGGCCATTAGCAGGCCTAAACGTAAAGTAGTTTTGGGCCATTAGCAGGCCTAAATGTAAAGTAGTTTCGGTCCTTTAACAGGATGATAAACCACATGCCTTAGTTGGGCCAGAAAATACCATGGGCTTTTAACAGGATGAAAAGTAGATTGGGCCTGAATTGTGCCGAACAATTCACGGACTGATTGGCCCAATTACATGACAGACCGTTAACAGGACAAAATTTATGTCGGGCCTTGGTTGGCCCAATCACATTATGGGCTGTAACCAGGCCGGATGCAAAGTTGAGCCATAATTGGGCCCAATTATATCACGGGCATTCAATAGGCCGATAGTCAGATTGGTCTGAAATTTATCCACGAAGACCGCAGGCCGTTAAGAGGCCAAAAGTCACTTCGGACCAAAATGGGCCCAAATGCAGCACGGGCCATTAAATGGCCGAAAGTGAAACCAGGCCGAAAATGGCCCGATTGCACCAAGGGTCACTAACAAGCCGAAACAAACATCGGGCCGAACTGGGTCAAACTATTCGATGGGCCTTTAATAGGCGGAAATGCAAACTGGGCCTTCAATGGCCCAAAAACACAGTGGACTGTTAACGGGCCAGATCTGATATGGGCCGTAATTTGGCCCAAAACATGGCAGGTTGTTAATGGGCCGGACCACAAGTATCTGACAAAATCTTGTGGGCCTTTGGCTAGGCCGGCCCTTTTAACCTAAATGGCCCACTGTTGGGCCGTTTCACGTGTCGACGTTTCATTGGCGCATCCCGTCCATTAGATGGATGACATCTGTCGCAATGCCGAGCTGACATGTGGTTCCGTTGGCGAATGAGAATTTGACACATGGAAAATCGCCATTGGTCTGGCTGTTAACGGGTATCGGATCCAAAACTGGCACCTGATAGCTTAACGGTGACTCGTTACGGTGGATTCCATGTGTTGGTTACCCTTGACGAAAACACTTCCATGACTCGCCATTTATCATCATTGAAGTGAACACTTCTGTGACAATAAATTGAGTATTGTCATGGAACACTTCTACGATAGCACATGTATGACTATCTTCATTTTGTCATAAACTTGTCATGGATGTACATGCATGACAAGAAAGGTGACCTACTGTGACAAACACGTATCATCACGGAAGTGTTTTTTTGTAGTCTCTATTGAGGCAATCATCGAGGAGGGTGTCGAAGCTAAAGATGATGTTGTCGAAGCTGTTGTAGAAGGCACGCCGGGTATGAAGGCATGCACCGTTGTTACCAGCACCGGCGTGTGTAGACAAGGACCAACACGAACAATACGCCATGTTAGAGGGACTAGCTGAGGAGACATCCTAATGAGGACATCCCCGCCACTTTTACACCCATAGCCCCTACCGCTACACATATTGGGCCAATTACTAGAGCTCGCGCAAGCCAATTAATTTATCAGGTACTTTCGTTTCTTGGAACTATTTCCAATGTTCATGAGGACATGATGCTTCCTAAATCAGATATGTTTTTATCGCTTAGGAATGAAGGGTCTAACATGGACAAGAGGGATGAACATTGGAGCATGATCAAGCATGGAGAACAAGGCGGGCGCATGGGCATGACAAAGGCGTTTTGGTGAGGATTTCAGAACTTTGAGGCTGCCGTCATGATGCGAGGAGGCACAAATGAAATATACAAAGACCACACTTCATAATTTCATCCATAGACATATATAGGTGTTGCGCCACCTCACTTTTGGGCCAGGACCATGTAATTTCGAAAATACCAGACCATAGGTTCTTTTTGTAGTCCATATGAGTGGGGTAAAATGACTTAGGCTGGATTTTAGGGCCAGTTTGATTCATGTCCTGGTGCCATCTGACCTGGCCTCGAGTGTGCCTGGCTATATCATGTTACTCATTTGGTTAATTTCCTGGGAATGCCTAGGATAGCCTGGCCTGAGTGGCCAAAAAAAATAGTTAGCCTGGTAGGAGAATCCAGGCAGGTTGTTAGCTGGTCCAGGCGCAAGGAAGCCGATGCCTGGTGGCCACAAATCGCTGCCTGGGATACTATCTGTAGTAGTATTTCTCGATGGATGAGTTAATAAGTTGATTTTTTAAACTAGATAGCTTCCTAGGCCAGGCAAGCAACCAAACACCTATCCGCCTGTGCTGCCTGACCAGGCAGAACTCTATCGAGATTTAAAGGCCACACCAGGCAGGACCTTTTGCTAGACATACTATTTTGGATGCAAACCAAACTAACCCTTAGTCCCACATCGCAAGGGTTGACAAATCCCTCCTATGTTCCCCTATATATATAACCCTTAGAGCATCTACAACCGGACCACTCATACCCTCCTCAAACGCCCGGGGGGACACCCCGGTCACTACCAGGACAGGAGACAGAAGGAAAAAAGCGAGCCAACTGGATCCCCCACTTTGTCCACATATGCCTAGGCTGTCCGCAGTGTTGGAGATATGCCCTAGAGGCAATCATGTATGATCATATTTCCTATGTGTTTATGGAATAAAGATAGTCCTTGGTCGTTATCAATGATGTGTACCAACCAGTACGTGACTTGTTTGTGAGACTATGCATTTGTATGATGATTGTCCTAAATGGTCCCTAGTCGAAATGGTTGTGTGGACTCTCAACCGACTAGACTAGCATATGACATAGTGGATGGCTCGGTCTCACTAACCATGTAGCATTGGATGCTAGCCGGATAATATGGACTCGGAAAGATCTGGTCGGATTCGACGTAGTCGGATCCGAGTCCAAATAAGGTCTGGGTCAGACAGACCAAACCATGAGATGCGGTGTGCTGGAAATATGCCCTAGAGGCAATAATATTGTATTATTATATTTCTATGTTCATAATTAAGAGTTTATATTCTATGCTATAACTGCTATGATCATGGAATATGCGATTCAGTGGAAAACTCATATGCACGTGTGGACTGATAAACGGTAAAATTAGATTCCTAGTCTCGCCTCTAAGACTAGCTCAAGTGTTGTTAGTGATCATGTTTTCCAGATCATAGGATATCATTAAGTGCAACGATAGTCCTAAAACAACATTGAGAGTATGACATTAGAAGAACGATCATATTGAATTAAGCCAAACTTGTTTGTTATACTTTGAGATAATATCGTCAGAAGTCAATTTTTATAACATGGAGAGTTAACATGTGATTTAGTTCCTTAGACCATGAGAGTATCGTAGTCACTTCTTACCGTACGATGAGCTTTGGGGTTGCTCAAACATCATCTGTAACACGGTGATGTTAACGACAACTTACAGGTTCATCGGAAAGTTTGACAAGGGACTAGATTGCTTGAGAGTGGAATTTGCTCCTCTGACGATGGAGAAATATTCTTAGGGCCCTCTCGGTGTGATAGGCCCCATCATCATCTAGCCAGACACAGGTGACTATGTCACAGGGATGCCGGAACATGTCAACGAGAAAGAAGAACGAAACCGGTAACGAGGAAACCGGTATAGTGAGCATGTGTATGACTCAAGAGGATACCGATATATCTCACCTCGGGTTTGTGAAGTATCGCAAAGAAAAGGGAATAGCACATGATCATCAAAGGTTCACTCGAATGCCATTCGTGTACTCATAGGGATCGATATGGATGTCCACGGTTCCGGTATCGGTCATTGAACGAAAGGGGTTTTGTTCATGTCTATGTTTTACCGAACCTACAGGGTCACAAGCTTAAGGTAATCATGATCTTCTGAGTGTTAGTAGGACGGGAGTAAGTAGGAAATATTTGTGAAATTGTTTCATTAATATTCGAAATAGTTTCAAGAGGAACCGAAAGCAATGTGGGGTCACCGGAAGGGTTTCAGAGTTTATCGGGCAATACCGGGTATTACCGATAAATAATATGTAGGTGGAAAATGTTTCCAGATATGTTAAATTAATAATAAAACACTCTAATAATAGTTAGGAGGCTTTTATATTTAATTAAATATCAACAGGCCTTAAAAGGCCAAGTGGTGGAAGGAGAATTGGGCCACAAGGGCCTAATAGGAGGAGGTGCCCCCCTTAGCCTCTTTGGGAGGCCGAATTGGAGTGGGGGGGGGACTCCTCCTCCCCTTAGGGCCAGCGCAAAGAGGGAAGCCGTCCTCCTCCTTGTGGCGCCCCTCCCTCTCCCCTCCAACCTATATATACTAGAGGTATTGGCACCTTTTGGACACACAACTTTTGGAGCCTCCTCTAGTTCTCTAGTTCTAGTTCTAGCTCTAGGTCTAGTTGATCCTAGTCGATCTAATTAGACCTAGACCTAGATCCTCTAATCCTCATAATTAGAAGCCCAGTGGGGTTCTAATATCCTCCCTCTAATTCTCCGGCGATGATTAGCTCTGGACGGCGAAGCGCTGCCAGATCGTGAAGACTGTACGCTTGCTATCTGTAGACAGGCTGTGCTTTCGGTCTTCCGTTCGAGGGATCATTCATCGACGGTTCGAGGGACTCCAAGTAAGATCTACACCGACTCATCTTCTTTCGCTGCAACTCAGAGTTGGTAACGATTTGATCCAAACCGTTATTACATCTTCATAGTGTTCCTTGTTGATCGTAGGGCGATTTTTTTTGTTTTCTACTACATTTCCCAACAGTGGCATCATAAGCGGTTCTATGAGTAGATGCAGGCTTCGATCTAGATCACATGTGGATGTGACGGTTTGATGTTCTTGCTATGCTTCCCTCGAGTGTTGCTTCGGTTCAGTTCATTGACGGCATGATGTAGCTTTTTACAAAGTTCTGACAATCAATCGGCTCTGGTTGATGGCGATCTGCTAACAGTTCTTTGGGCTTTATCATAGTCAAGAATTGTGAACTATCACAAACATGAGAGGGCGATGAAGATGTTTGATCTTCTGGGGGGGGGGGTCATGCGTATTGACGAAGTTTAGTGTGGGGCTAGAGATTTTTAATTAAGTCTCTTCCCTCACACACCCCGAAAGTTAATCTAGCAACAAGAATTATCGCCTTGATGGTGGACGTAGGTAGCTAGTGTTATCTGGAAACCCTAGAAGCCACGTAACTAAAATTGGCCAAACCAATTAGAGGAAGTCTAACTTGGTTTTGTAGGTTGCATGTGATGTGGTATAGCCTTCGTCATGATAATGAGTTTATGTATGACATGGTTATATGTTGTAATGTTAAGTGGCCTGCGCGTCACAGCGCAACAAGATGGCTGGAGCCAAGGGATTGTCATTTTAATGACCTGCGTATCAACCTCAGTATTTATTCAACGGAAGTAACACGGAGGACCCGGAGCTTCACCAGACGCAGCAGAACAAAAGTGTTGCCATGGCGGTAGTTTTCAAAATTCTCGCCACGGCAACATTTTCGGGGAATTTTCATGAAGACCTTGGAGGACCATGGAGACGTTCTTGGCGCCCAGGGCTATACCATATCATGCTATTATGAATTGCCTGGGATGTTTATCCCTTTGTTGTTTGCACCCTTTGATTGCGCAATAGTCAATTATTAGGGTGATCTCTCACACGAAAATATCAAGAAGTTAGTGCTCTTCCTAGTGTAGCAAGCATCTACATCATGTAGCTTTTCGGAGTGCTTCATGCTACCATGAGTACAAACGAAGGGTGAAGTGTAAGGCAGGTGAAGGTAAGACCTCACAACAGAAACACTCGGTTATCTTGAAGTTCTGGCAGAAAAGTTCTGAGCTCGGAGCACAAAGCATCGAAAGATGAACAAGAGTCATATGGAGATATGATCGGCAAGTTTGCCTACCGGTTGAAGTTCACGTCAGCAGTGATGCTACCATCCATGGCTGTGAATAAGATCAGGATCTTGAATCACTTACTTTCAATTACGAGAGATAGTGATTTGAGTGGGAGTGCACTTTATATAAAAATTTGTTTAAGCACTAGTGCAAATTTAGTATGAACAATATGTCTAAAGTGAATCTTGTGTTTATTGTTGTAGATCAATGGCTTGTAATAATTTCAATTTAGCTCCTCTATTTGAGGAAGAAAAGTTAGCTACAAATGGTGGAACTATGAGGACTGGATCCACACTCTGAGATGTGTTCTCAGAAGTGCTAAGAAAGAATATGTGCTGGATCAACAACTTGGTGATCCTCCGGTGCCAGGAGCGTCTCAAGAAGTCATCAATGTGTTTATATCTTGCAAGAATGATTTCAGTGTTGTCAAGATTATTATGCTATCTTGCATGGATTCAGTGTTACAGAAATGTTTTGAACAATCTAGTACCATCGAAATTGTCGAGGCACTGGAAGTTCTGTATCACAAAGAAACAACTGAAGATCATGAGATGACTGAAGCAATGGAAGAATGCAAAATAGATGAAGTTGGGGAGCATAGTGTCAGGCTTGCAGACTATTATGATAGTATTACTGCAATGGGGATAGGTTTTCCGAAGACACCAGAAAATGATTTGATCCTTACTTCGCTTTATGAAGCGATGCTCAAAACCAATGAAATCGGGATGCGGTACCAGCAAAAGTTGCTAGTGAACAAAATAGAAAGTTTCAAGAAGAAGGGCAATACCAAGAGGAACAAGGGTGGAGCTTCTTGTGACACTATATGATGTAGGGTGAAACCCTAGGTGGTGATCTTGTTCACACTTGGAGGGGGAAAAGGGGAAGAACAACAAGAATACAAAGAGCAATCACTCAAACAAACCCAAATCACACATTCACTAGAATAGCACAGATGAGATCCACAAGCATAACATGAACAATCAAGGGAAAATAGCACAAAGGTAAAGGTTCTTCTCAAATCCAAAGGAGATGAGGTCTTGATGATAGTCTTCTCCAATCCCTAGTGGAGGAGGTCTTGACATCCACTTGGGGATCTTCTCCTCAGAGGTCTTGATCTCCAAGGGGAGAGGTAGATGAGCAAAGCTCTCTCTAAATCAAATCGTATGCTTTGCTCACCCTAAATCTGAGC
The DNA here is from genome assembly GCA_039707655.1 of Elymus sibiricus. NCBI lineage: Eukaryota > Viridiplantae > Streptophyta > Magnoliopsida > Poales > Poaceae > Elymus > Elymus sibiricus. Next base: position 241,419,089 of record CM077676.1, read on the forward strand.
TAGGTGACGACTACTTATAGTCTAGGGAAGGTTTGGGGGAAAAATGGGGGTACAAGGGTCATTTTCCCCTAATGCAGGTAGGCATGGTCGGTGGGGTCCAGGCACCCGGGGTAAAGGAGTCTGAGCACCCGGGGTGGTCGCTCGGGAGGAGATCCGGGCACCCGTGGTGGTGCCTGGGGAAGGGGCCAGGCACCCGGGGTAGGAGGGCCGGGCACCCGGCGGTGCGCCCTGGTGGAGGCCTGGGCACCCGAGGTGTCTAGGAGCTTGGCCCTCCGGTGGCTGCAAGTTCGGGCACTCGTGGTCCTATTATCCGGACACCCGGGGTGTCGAGAAAGGTCTCTGGTGCTCGCACCTTGGGGTTCCTCTTTCTCCTTGGGGCTCCATGTGAACTTGGAGATCCATCCTTGCTTCACCATGGCTTCCTCCTAGGTACCTAAACACACATAACACATCCATTTGAGGTAGTAGCCATGTCTCGCATGTGGACGAAGGAAATTCACTAAGGTGCGAGTTCACCTCATGTTCAATGGCGCGTGCACGAGCTGTTGTCCTAGTTCCACTTGTTGTCATGGGGATGACCGTAGGATGCTCCGCATCATCTCCCCCCCCCCCCGGGGAAGATCCTCTCTCGGATCGTAAACCTCATCACCATGGAAACGGGAGACGTGGACGAACTTGTAGGCGGACGTAGTGTATGTCATTGCGCAATCAAAGTACTCCAAGATGTCTCCGGTATGTGATACATGCAAAACAAGGAAACACGAAGGAAACTTGGAAATACAATGGTTAGTGAACACAAGGTGTCCATCATTTAGGTATGAGTTCGCCCAACAAGGTTGTGTGTGACAAGAAGCATGAAGCTTCGCAAAAAGATAGGGAATGACATATAAAGCATTCATGTAATCAAGTATATTGTCTACCAAGTTGCAAATACTGCAACGAATCAAGTGGTTAGTGCTGTACTTGTGGCTGAAAGAGAGGCAGATGAAGAGGAGGAAGCAGCCATAGAGCCACGACCCGACAAACCAGAAACTTCTCTGGCAAGGTCAGGTGCCGACAAGCCCGAGATTGTGCAAGCAAGTGAGCCAGATCAGCAAATTGTTCAGAAGAAGAATATGGAGCAGCGCCCAGTTTACTTTGTCAGCTCTCTCCTGCAAGGAGCTAGGTCAAGGTATTCTGGTGTGCAGAAGTTGCTCTTTGGCCTTCTCATGGCCTCAAGGAAGCTCGACCACAACTTTCAAGCACACCCAGTCACCGTTGTCATTCGCTTTCCTTTGCAACGTATTCTGAGAAATCCAGAACCCACCGGCAGGATTGTGGAGTGGGCGTTAGAACTGTCAAGCTTTGATTTGAAGTTCAAGAGTACCTCAACAATTCAGAGCAGGGCTTTGGCAGAATTCATTGCAGAATGGACCCCAACGCCAGACGAAGAAATCCTAGAGACCTCTCTCCCTGCCAAGGAAACTGTTGACGATTGGATCATGTACTTTGACGGTGCTTTCACACTGAAAGGTGCCGGTGCCGGCGTGCTGCTTATAGCACCCATCGGAGAACACCTCAAGTACGTGATTCGGATGCATTTTCCCAGGGAGCAGGCCACCAACAACACTGCTGAGTACGAGGGATTGCTTGCCGGCTTGCACATTGCAATCGACCTTGGTACTCGAAAATTCATTATCAGAGGCGACTCGTAGCTTGTGGTGAGGCAGATTAACAAGGATTATCAAAGCCCCTTGATGGAGGCCTATGTTGATGAAGTGAGGAAGTTGGAAGAGAACTTTGATGGTCTGCAAGCAGAGCATGTTCCTCGTGCCTAGAATGAGATTGCTAATGACCTGTCAAAGCTTGCCGCCAAGAGATCTCCTGTCGAGCCAGGAACTTTTGTGCTACAACTGAATCAGCCATCCGTTACACCATCAAGGCTGGCGAAGAAAAGAAAGCAAGATGTTGGTGGCTACTTCCCGGCAGAGCTGCCAACAGCCGCCAAGAAAGTAGATACCACCGACAAGACACCCTTGGCCGGTGAGCCACAACCTCCGGCAAGCCAAGTCCTTGCCATCGAAGCAAGCGCTCCCACAGAGGAAGAAGTGCCTTTAGTCCTTGTCGTCGAGCCACAGGCTTCGGCATGGGCGCAGCCAATTGTCCAGTACCTTCAAATAGGAGATATTCCCGATGAGCAAGAAGACGCGGAAAGAGTAGCCCATCAATCAAGAATGTACAAATTTGTCAATGACACTTTGTACAGGAAAAGACCAAATGGGGTGAAATTGAAGTGCATCTGCTTGGAAGATGGACATGGGCTGTTGGAAGATATGCATGAAGGGATGTGTGGCTCTCATATTGGATCACGCGCGCTCATCGGCAAGGCATTCCGTCAAGGATTCTACTAGCCGACAGCACTTCAAGACGCCTTGGCGGTGGTCATCAGATGCGAGGCATGCCAGTTCCACGCCAAGGACATCCACTAGCCAGCTCAAGCCCTCCAAACCATCCCTCTTTCCTGGCCTTTCTCGGTCTGGTGGCTCGACATCATCGGCCCCTTCCCCCATGCTACCGGGGGCTTTGAATTCTTGTACTTTGCAATCGACAAGTTTACAAAGTGGCCTGAGGTAGAGCCAGTGAGAAAGGTGACAACACAGTCAGCTATCAAGTTCCTCAAAGGATTTGTTGCTCGTTTTGGTGTACCCAACAGGATCATCACCGACAACGGCACCCAGTTCACGAGCCGCACCTTCACAACATATTGCCAAGAACTTGGAAACAAGATCTACTACACCTCTATTGCTCACCCAAGGAGCAATGGACAAGTAGAGAGGGCAAATGCAGAAGTGTTGTGTGGTCTCAGGACCTGAACTTTTGACAAGCTGCACAAGTGTGGAAGACGCTGGGTGGAAGAGTTGCCGGCGGTTCTTTGGTCAATCAGAACGACACCAAGTCGAGCCATTGGCCGGACACCCTTCTCCCTTGTATATGGTGCAGAAACAGTGCTCCCCACAGAACTCAGATACGGTTCACCTCGAGTTTTGGCGTTCGACGAGGAGGATCAAGATGAGCTACGGTAAGATGATGCCATGCTCCTTCAGGAGGATCATTTCTGGGCTGATGTCCGTGCTGCACGGTACCAGCAAGGCTTGCGCCGCTATCATAGCTACAAGGTTAATGCCAAGAACCTTGAGGAAGACGACCTTGTTCTTCGTCGGATCCAGTCCATGAAGGGTAAAAACAAGTTGACGCTGAAGTGAGAAAGCCCTTACTGGGTAGTACGAGTCACTAGGCCTGGCACAGTCCGCCTAGAGACCGAAGATGGCACTCCTGTGCTCAACTCATGGAATATTGAGCATCTTCGTAAGTTTTACCCATAAGGCGCGGTTGCCGAGCTGCCCGGCAACCTCTTTTGTACAAGCTTGCCGGCAAGGCATGTGACCCTTTGTACAAAGCCGGGCGTAGACCCCGTGCGTAGTTAATAAAAGTTAAGTGTTTCACAACTCTTTGTCAAAGTACATATTTATTTATATGTTGCCAGCAGTCTTGTGTTACATTCTACCTTGCATAAGATGATTAACGAACCATCAAGGTTCCAGCCTCCTCTTTTCTCTTCTTTCTTTTTCCTAAAGGAATGAAGTGTTCCTCGTGTGTAAGTTTCCGGAGGGGAGTGATGGTATGGATACCAAATGACGTTCAAGATATCATTCTATGACAAGAAGCACAGCAAAGAAAAAGCTAAGTTTAAAAACTTTGAAATAAATTCTTTGTTGTAGTTACAATTTCTCCTTGAACGATTTTGGCCTTTGTATGAGAAACCTGCACGCTAAGGAACCTTGTCGTGATCAGCTATGCTCTGACTTTGTTTCGAGTCCGCTAAACAAATTAAGTGGCTACGTTGTGATCGTCAAGTGTAACCTTGCCGGCAGCGGCACTTCCGGCAAGCTGCTAAGGATCCGTTCCTCAAGCGCTCATGGCAAGATTGCGCGTACCGGCAAGATTCCAGCAAGCGTAGGGTACGGAAATCATGCAAAGATAGAATAAGACAAGAGGAATAGCATGCATACATCCATTCAAAACACAAGGCATATCACATCAAAGCCAAGCACAGTTCTAACTTAAGATGGAATCTGTCTTGTACATGAACTGCTGGCAACAAGAAATGGCAAGGGGGCTAATCTCTACGTTGGCCCTCGATCCTTGGAATCTAATGGACCTTGCTGACGATCGGCGCGACAAGCTCCTCGGTGGCTGTGGTGTCGGTCCCCTTTGGCAAGCTCTTGAAGGCCTTGGAGATGTCAATACCACTGTTCCGACAGACGATTTTAACAAGCACCTTGGAGAGGACGTCGCTGCAGAACTTGCGGGATTCACTGGCAAAGTTGGCGGATCTCCCATCATGATACTTTTCCAGCACCTCGATCAAGCTTTCAAAGAAAAGAGTGAGCCTGGTGCTGGCAGTGTCCCCTTCAGTGGTGGACTAGCGATACTTTGGTAAGCCCATGGCGGATAGTTGTGCAGTGAGGTTCTCCGCGGCAACCATAAGGCGATCAGTCCAAAGCATGTAGGTGCTCTTGAGCTCATTGAAGGAGTTTGCAGCACTCGCGAGCAAGGCCTTCTCGTTTTGGAGGTTCTTCGTCAAGATCTTCTCACGCTCTCCTTGGCAGCGTCAAGAGATTTCTCCAAGGTGGTCTGCTTCATCTTGTGATCCTCAATAACATCGTTGGCCTTGGTGAGCTCTTCGTTCTTGGCGGAAATCAAGGCTTGCAGCTCCGCCAAGGTGTGAGTTGCCTTCTCCATATCTGCTTTAAGCGCCAGGATCTCCTTGCCGTTGGCTGCAATATCTGCTTCGAGCTTCTGCACTTTGCCTTCTAGCTCGTTCTTGGCGGCTTCTGCGGCTTCGGCAGCATCGATGGCCTCCTTGATCTTGCTGGCATGCTATGTGGCTTGAGCTTCGATGGCTTCTTTATGCTTGCGCTCCAGCTCCTGGATCTGTTCTGCAATAAGAGCCTGGATCTCATCATCTTTGGCACGAAGCTTAGTAGCAAGCTCTGCCTCATGAGCGGCAAGCTCCTCTTCATGAGCTTCAAGACCAATCTTGCGCTCGTTCAGTTCTACATCAGCTGCCACTATTCTTTGCGCAGCCTCCTCCTGTGCCTTGTCGGCCTCCGCCTTCTCCAAAACAAACTGTTCCTTGGCCTTGGCAAGCTGGGTTTGGCGTTCATGGAGCTCTTGGAGGCATTCTGCATACCAAACTTGCGTTTCCTCTACCCATTTCTTGAACTCTTCATCCGCCTTGTCGAGGATGGCAGCCCTGGAGTCCAAGCTCTCCATTCTGTTGCGATAACATGCCTAGAGCTTCTGGAAGTTCTCGCCCATGGCCCTGAGGAGCTGCTGCTCTTTAGTCTCATCGACGTTGGCGCGTGGCTCACCGACAACTTCGAGCCAGGCAGCGGCGATGATTTCATCGTCCAAGACCTCTCCTTCAGTGGGCACCCCAATGCTTGATGTCCCAGGGATGCTGACGAACAAGTTGTCGCCAACCTTTAAATATCTGCTTGATGGGAGCTCTTCAGATGTCGAAGGGTGATCGTCGATGGCTGCCTTGCCGGTCAAGATCGCCCTCATGGCCAAGTCAGCGCTTGGTGCTCTTGAGACAGGGATGTCTTCAGTGTCCTCGGCACTCTTGTTGCCGCCCTCCTCAGCAGTATCCTGGGCGGCCTCTTCATGATCGGCCTTGGCGGCCTCTTCATCAGTCACCCTAATGGCCTCGTCAGCAGCGTCCTTCACAATCTCCTCGATGGTGGCATCAACATCCATGTCATCAATTGGAGGAAGATCTAAAAAGAATGAAGAAGAGAGAAAATCGAGATTCATATCAAGTTCAAGAAAACAAAAAAGAAAGGATTAAAGAGGAAAAGTGCTTGACGGGAGAAGACTTACCGGATTCAGACTATTGAGGAGGAACAACTTCTTCTCCGACAACCTCAGTTGTCGTCGCTTGGTTGCTAGTAGCCTTGGTTGCCGGCACCTCTTCAACACGGACAAGCTCATCGATGGAGGCCCTTGCCGAAGAATCGGTTGCCGGAGCAGCGGTTGAAGGAGGCATCGTGGTTGAGTCTGCCTCTGGGCGCTCCTCCTCATGGCGCTCTTCTCCTGCTCCCGTGCCGATGTCAGCAACAAATAATTCAACTCCAACACTCGCCAAAGGAAAGTGAGTAATGGCCTCGCGCTGGGGGCTATGCTGAGGACTAATGGCCATGACGTCAACGTCCGGCGATGTGCTTGCCGTCGACTCATCCTCTGTTATGGTCCTCGCCCTCTTAGCCATCCTTTGTGCCAAGGTTTCTTCATCCCTGTTAAATCAAGACAAGGCGGAGCAGATCAAATAACAATAAGAAGAAATCAAGAAATAATGAAGATGATTGAAGACACGTACTCTTCTTCCTCCTCCTCATCGCTAAGGATGGAAAGGTCGTACAAGCTCTCTGATCCAGTACTGGAGGCAGGAGGTGGAGTGGGAGTCCTGGCCCGTTTAGTTGTCGCGGGTGTGGTAGGATGAGAAGGTCCAGCTACTCCAGCAGCCGATGCAGCTGGCTGCCTCTTAGAGGGGTGCCGCACTCACTGCTGTTGAGTAGCTTGGCGTCGTGGTCCTTGCCGGCCGATAGTTTTGGCGGCCTCTCCCTTGTCGGCTCCCTCGTCACCCGAAGGTGGATGAACTGGCTCTCCGGAAACAGCTCTCTGGAGGATGCGAGATTTCTTTGCCAGAACAGGAGGATTCCCATGCACTTGCCCCTCAGCGGCTTTCTTCGCCCTGTTCCTCGGCAGACTCTTCTTGTTCTCCAGCGGGCTCCTCTGACAGCTCGTCTGCAGGTTCATCCTCAGCCTCTTCATCAACGTTGGCTGCCGCGGATCCAGATCCGCTGGCGCCTTCAGCCATTCTTGCTTCTGCCACCCTACTGGCGATATGAGCCAACTCCTCGGCGGTGGTGTCATGGTAGAGATCCTTCTCCTCCTTGATGGGCCTCTCCACCAGTGTATCAAACCAATATTGCACCGCATCTTTAGGTGGTGCTTGCCAACTGCCTTCGATGCCATGGGCATTGCAAGCTGGCATCATTGCAATGACTGCGTCCTTGGCGGAGTTGGTGCACAGGGGCACCATGCTTGGCGGCAACCTGAAGTTGCCGGTAGTGCGGAAGAGCTGGTGGCAAAGTGTTGTGTGCTGCAACACCGTCAGATTGGCATGCCGCCCAGTCCGCACGTGCATGATATCAGCTGCATTTTTCTAGTCCCAGGCGGGCCTTCCCTTGTTCTGAAGGGGAGCGATGCGGCAACGAAGGAAATCGGCCCCCACCATCTCTATGGTGAGGCCGGCAGCCTTAAGGCAAAGGATGCGAGTCGTGGTGATTGCGAGCTTGTTGTCATTGGCGTCAAGATAACTCCAATCCTTGCCACGCTCTACTCTTGTCATTCTAGGCTTGCAGAAATCCGGGAAATCAGCATCTTTGATCTAGCACCATTCTGCGCGCTACTCATTCCACTTCAAGTGAAGCTTCCCTGGGAGATAGACATCTTTGTCTCTGGGGATCCAGGTGATGCCGCCAGAGAGGGCATCGGCTTCGATGCGTGGGGTGAAGAAATGGCAAAAGAGGGCTACATTGGGTATGACTCCAACGAAGTTCTTGCACATGTGTGCAAAAACAGCCATACAAGACATGGCGTTGGGGGTGAAGTCTAGAAGACGGAACCCATAGGTGTACATGATCTCGGAGAAAAATTCGGAGAAAGGCAGGACAAGGCCGCAATAGAAATAGGCGGTGAAGAAAGGGTACTTGTCTTCGCTAGATTTGACGGAGCCGAGAAGGACTTCTGGCGCGGTGTGGGCAGTCGTCCCCTTCCCCCACATGATCGAGTACCGCTCCACCAAGTCGTTCTCTATTAGCATTGGCTTAAAGACGACGTTGTCCCACCGCATCTTTGCCAGCTCCTCCTTCCTCGCTTCTGCATTCGGATCGACTGCCTTCTCTGGCTTGTCTTGGTTCTTTTTGGGTGCCATGGCTGCTTTGGGGGAGGGCGTGTCTGGAAGCAAGTGGGGGCACGGTGCGGTGGTGGAAGAAGACGGCGTGCTCTGTTCTTGCGCAAGGATGAAGATGAAGCAGATTGCAAGATTGGGAAGAGGGTGTAAATGAGCAGCGCCCTTCACAGTTTCCTTTTTATGGGGAAGGCGCGGGGGCTGGCTCTTTACTGTCCTACGTGGCTGCGCTTTTCAGGCACACTACCTCCCACGTCCGTTTCATTCCACCTCTCCCACGTCCGCATTTATTGCGCGTCATGGGGGGCGTGGTAAAATAGAATATTATGGCAGTTATCCTTTGCCACGCGTGCCTGTGCACTGTTTGGGCCTAGCCCAACGACGCCTCGCATGCGTGTATGGCCTAGGCCCGGGGGCTCCTGTCGGTGTATTAAGACCTGGGTGCCTTCGTACCCTGACTTGTGCACAGGCAGTTGTAGCCTTCTTGACGGCAGGGCTTCCCGGAGGGCTACTGTGTCCAAGACTCAAGACTTGGTAAACACGACCATGAAGAAGACCTCCAGGCAGGTCATCGAGAACTACTATTCTAGTACTGAAGATCAAGATTACCCTTGCCGGCAAGCGAGGGCCCAGCAAGGTGGAAGACCAAGATTCTGGTTGCCGGCAAGCGAAGGCCCAGCAAGCTATGTGCCAGTAGGCACTATCTGTCTCATTACCGCTCCACCTCATCATCGGCTAGATAAGCATGTACGATAGGTGTTGAGCAGGCAGGCAGTCAAACACAGCTGGACAGGGCGCGTGTCAGCATGCCACACAAGGGTTAACTTTAATGACACCCGTCCCTGGGTCGTGTCAAGATAGCAGAAGGGGCAGCTAGACGAACGGTGCAGAACCTTTGCCAAAGCATCGCCTCCCCGGCATAGCACCTAACGGTGCATTTAATGCGTTTGTCCTACCCCGTTAGGAGATAGACTTGATGACAGTACAATCACTGTTCATACCCTGTAATGACCGTTTTAGCCACTGTGGTAACCCCTTGGCCTATAAAAGGAGGCCCACGGTTACAGTTAGAATGGTCGACACCTAGTTCAATTACGCGTAGTAGCTGCACTTCCTGCGCACCTTGCCGGCAAGCTGCACTCCATGTAACTTGAGCTCATCCACAATCAAACCACCAAAGCAGGATTAGGGTTTTACGCTCACAGCGGCCCGAACCTAGATAAACCACAGTGTGTTCTTGCATTTACCAGCCCCGCTCTTCATGACACGCTGATCCCGTAGCCGAACCGCAAAGGGATCCTTCCGATCCCATAGATCGTCGTTTCTCCACGACAATGATCAAAAAGCTTATCGTTCTATTATTGGTTCTTTGCCCTACCTTTGTGCATCCAGACCTGACATTATGGTGAGTGTTTATATGTGTGCTCATTTCCAAGCTACACCGAAAGAATCGCATCATCAAGCGGTCAAGCGTATTCTGAGATATTTGGCTCACACCCCCACCTTAGGTTTATGGTACCCTAGGGGAGCATAGTTTGATATTGGTTATTCAGACTTAGATTATGCAGGTGACCGAGTTGATAGGAAATCTACCTCAGGGACATGCCATTTCCTCGGTAGATCTTTGGTATGCTAGTCGTCAAGGAAGCATAATTGTGTCTCATTGTCTATGGTTGAAGCCGAATATATTGCTGCTGACGCATGTTGCACTCAGTTGCTTTGGATGAAGCAGACTCTGAAGGATTATGGCATCAAGGTCAAGAAGATCCCTCTACTGTGCAACAATGAGAGTGAGATCAAAATTGCACACAATCCTGTGCAGCACTCTCGCACCAAGCATATTGAGATCAGACATCATTTCCTTCGTGATCATGTTGCTCAAGAGGATATTGTGATCAGTCACATCAAGACCGAAGAAAATCTTGCTGATATCTACACCAAGCCTCTAGATGAGAAAAGATTGTGTGCATTACGGTGTGAGTTAAATATCCTAGATTCCGCAAACGTGTAGTAAAGCTGGACTCGGCACCCATACCAACACTTCCACATCTTTGAAGGAAAGGGTGCATAACACTCAAAGAGTCAGAAAATTTTAACAAAGTGAAATTTTCTTTCTGAGAGTGAATACATTAACGAAGAACTAGACTAACCGAGTGCTCCGACCAGTTGTGCGATGCTCGGGGTCGTACAGTTCTTATACGGTGGGTCACGCCACCACACTTTCTTCATAGAGTTGTCTTTCGTTTCAAGTGTTTTGTGTTTCGTCCGAATGTATTTCACTCATAGTTTTCCTCTCGTGTGTTTGTGTTTCTTCAACTGAGTGAAATGCCTAGGACCCTGTTTTTCCTTCTCTTCTATCTCTTCTAGTCCATGTTGTTCGGTTATCAATGCACAATTTCATCTGGTAACGAAACTTATCTGGTGTCCTTGACCACGATTTTGTTTCAGTCTGAACTTAATCTAATTTGGCGAAAGCCGTCCAAAATTTGGGGTTTCCTACCCAAGTCAGGACCACGTCTTTTATGACGGTTGCCACGTGCTACTCAGCAACTGCCATCTTATCTGGGCCATTGAATAGCAAAAGTCATCTGACTATGGCCGTTCGATCAGATTCACTGGGTGCGGTTATTACCCCTCGCATATAAGTAGCATGCCGCCCCCGTCCTCATCTTCATTTGCATCGTGTCTCCCCTCTCCACTTTCCGAACCCTTACCATACTGCTCCACTTCGAGCTCGACGACGCCAATCACCTTCGCAGCTTAGCTGTCGGAAAGAGGTTGCAGGAGTCTTTCCTCGCCGCCGCGGGTCATCCTCCTCCCCGCGCCACCGTAGTGGCTGCACACCACCAAGCTAGGGTATGTGCAGCACGAACTCGTGCTTCCCTCTTCTGTTCGATTTTGTCCGCGATAAATTTCGCATGTTTTTTCCGTACTTCTCAGATCTTCACCGATAGGTTAAATCTTTTGGATGCGGTTTGTAGTTGTTCATCGCTCCTCTCAGATCTAGCGTTTGTGTTCTGTCTCGAACGAATGGAATGGTTAGCATGTTACCTAGTACTTTCCTTCGAACCTACTAGTTCATTCTGTTCATTTCTTTAATTTGAAACACTGCTCAAAGTCTGCATCTATCTCTTCAGAAAATGCTTTCTCATCAAAATCTTCGTTGTGTGCATTCGTAACCCTGTCCCCATTTTCCCTCGCGTCTATTCTTGTTCACAGTAAAATGCAGTCTGTTGAAGATTCTCCCCAACTAGTGGGCCGCAACGACATAGAGGAAGATTTGTTTCTGGGTACAGCTGATGAGTTAAAAGCTCCGAAAGCTAAGGGGCCAACAGTAGGCCCATCTTCAAGCAAGCGAAAGAAGCCTGACGATCAAAACAACAAGCAAGAAGAGACTGCTCCAAAGAAAAAGAGCAAAGGTGGCAGACAACCATACACCAATACTGTAGAATATATTTGTCATGACAGATATGATACTGTTGAAGGACAAACCAAACACAAAAGAGATATGCGTCCGCAATGGATTCGACGTCATTGGGTGCGGAAGTGGTTCAACTATGAATTCGTTCACCCTCGGTTTGCTCAGAACTTTGCGTTTCATCCACCATGGGGTGACTGCCAGGAAATTTCTCTCATACCGCATCAAGGTCCCGCTATGAGACCTCCTCCCCCTCCAAATGCTGATGAGTCATCTCTTCGCACACCTGAATCATATCCTGATGAGCTTGCAATATTGCGCCAGCGAAATGCTATCAAGCGAACCAAAAAGGCTAAAAAGGAAAAGGTTTGTGAACAGGAAAACCTTCGCCTTCTTAAGGATGATGTTGAAAAGAAAAAGGTTGAAGGAAAATTTGAAAGGCGCACAAAACGCAAGCATGATCCCAGCACAGCTGCCTCTTCGAAGAGAAAGAGTGCTCCGAAGAAAAGGAAGGCTCAACCCACTGTTGAAATTGAAATAAGTGATTCCTCGGATGCTGACGATCCCCCTCTTACCAAGGGAGAGGTTGCCACTCTTAGTGAGTAAGTAAATGTCACCACTTCCACTGTTCTGCCTAATCTTCGAGATCAAGTTGTCCCTCAGGCTCCTCCAAAGAAAATGGTTACAAGGAAAACTCCTCCTACCACTGTCATGATGCAACAGCATGTCGACACCACTCCTCATCTAGATGCAATAAACTAGAAGGATTTGGTGGTAGAGGCCCCCGTGCAAACTGCAAAACCAGGCAAGCGCATTGCCAAGCCTGTGCTGAAGAAAATCAAGGAGCCTGCAAACAAGCAAAATGCTCCATGAGCTGATGCTCCAAAAGAAAAGGCTACTAAGTTTGTGCCTACCCTGACTCAGCCTCGATCATCCATGCCACCAACCGAGCAAGTACCTGTGCAGACTACTCCTGCCCAAGCAGCCAGTGCTCCTCACTACTTCAATCACACTTTCATCATGGAACAGCTTGATAAATTTTTGGAGAATCCATTCGATGGAGAAGTGGCATCTTTTCCCATTCCTACTGAGGTCATTGAACAGGCTTGTCATGCGTACGACCATCTATGGGGCCATCTAGCCCCTTTGCAGTTCGACTAGGGAGATACGCAACCACAAAGAGCAAAACCAACAGAAACGCAAACGATTTACCCTGGTTTGGGCCACCGTGAGGTGTAAAACCCTACTCCTGCTTTGTGTATTGGATGTGTTGGGCTCAAGCACAAGGAGCGCTTCTTGCCGGCAAGGTGCAGGAAGAGCAGCTACGCATGCAGAATGAGCAAAGTGTCGACCCTTGTAAATGTTGCCCTAGCCCTCCTTTTATAGCTCAAGGGGTAACCACAGTGGCAAAAGAGTCATTACAAGTTGATTAGATAACAAACAGTGCTATCATACCTAACTCTGCCGGATTAGGACAAAAGCATTTATTGCACCGTTAGGTGTCATATGGAGGAGGAGCCCCGACAAGGTTTCTGCACCGCTCGCCCAGCTACCTCTTATTATCTTGACACGCCTCCTGGACGGGTGCCAAGAGGCGGATCCCACCGTGGTTCCTCCGTCAACCACTGTCCCGGAGAGTGCTTCTTCGGCAAGGGCCTCCACTGATAAGCCCGTCCGCACTGAAGTAGTCCCGGCAAGCAAGGCCGCCGGAGACCGTGCGGCGGCAACCGAAGTTGCCGGGGAAGGAACTGTCCTTCCTCAACAAGCGCCAACAGGTAATCCACTTGCTTCTAAGCACTTCCCAAATTTTTTGTTTTCTTGAACTTGACTTGAAAACTGATTTTCATTCTATCCTTTGCTTTTGTTCCACTCTGCAGCTCCCGCCTGTCCCGAAGAAGGGGAAATTCTTGTACAAGTGACTGATATCACAAAGGATGCTGCTGATGAAGCCGCCAAGATAGCTGCTGAAGAGGCCACCAACTCTGTCTTCGAGGATGCAAGGGAAGTTGCTGGAGATATAAGGGAATCTTCTGGCAACACATCTGCTCCCATCCAGACAAGCACGGAGATGGTGCTGGTTGATGCTAACTGGCTAGGCTTCAAGACTCAACCAACCGCACCAACAACTCAAGTCTTGATGGATGCAGTCATCCTTTCCGCTCCTCAACAAGGGTCCGAAGCCCCCAGTTCATCAGGCACCGGAGAACTGAACTTTGATGAAGAAATTGCTCGCATCCTTGCCTTCATCCCCAAAAGTACCCTTGAATCCGACAACGCTACCGATAGCACAGCAGACTTAGCTTTCCTAGAAACCATGGCTGCTAGTCTTAGGGATGTGCAAGAGCACTATGGTAAGCGATGGGACAAGCTTCAAGCAGAACACACGGCTCTGGAGGTGATCGAGGAGAAGCTGAAGAAGGAGGCAGAAGATATCCGCACTTGGTACAACAACCAATCCCACAATCTGAGGAGGCAAGAGGAAAAACTTGCCACCGCCTAGGAGAAGGCGACATCCTTGGACGGCAAGCTGGCAGAGCGCGAAGTGCAACTCAATGCCCGGGAAAGGAATCTTGCCACACAAGAGGAGGCCTTGCCGCCAAACTTCGCGGCAAGGATGAAGAAATTGAGAAGCTCCTTGAGCAAAGGACGCAAGAGCTGGAAAAGAACCATAAGGATTTCATTGAGACCCAAGCTCAAGAAAAGGCTGCCAAGCTCAGGGAGGCTACTGATGAAGCTGTCGCTGCCACCGCCGCCAAGGCGGATCTTGATTACAAGACAGTAGTAAAGAGGTCGAGACTCTCAAGGGCGAGGCGCAGAAAGCAGCCCTCACCTTAGGGGAACTGCAAACACAGCTCTTGTCCAAGAATCAAGATCTCGATACCGCCGCTAAGGTAGCAGAGGACTTGAAGTCTAAACTTGCTGGCCTGGAAACAGATCTCGAGTCCGCCAAGAAGCAGGAAAGAATCTTGACGGAGAAGTTGGGAACAGAGGAGGCCTTGCAGATAGATGTTGAAAACAGGTTCAATCAGTTGCTAGAGAACCTCTCCCTCTGGACTAATGGTCTTGTCAACATTGCCGAGCGCATCACCTCCCAAATTGCTGTCATGGATATGAGGAGTTGGGGCTTCACCGTCAATGACAAGGAGGCCACCAGCGTCAGGCTAACCAAGTTCTTCGAGGGTTTGCTGATGAATCTCAGAAGTTCGCGCGCAACATCCTTTATAAGGTGCTGCTCAAGCTCGCGCACCGCCACCCTGACCTTGATCTCCCCGGGATCTTCAGAAAGTTGCCACAGAACACTGACATCACCACCGTGGACAACATCGCTACTCCTCTCGCCGACAAGGTTCTCCAAGTCCCCAGGGTCCAGGGCGATCGTCAAGATTAAGCTTGTCATTGCATTCACCATAGTGCTGTCATGAAAAAGATACATTTGATCTTATGTTAGATCTACACTGCTTTTGTGATGCAATGTAACTTATGTCGATGAAAGAATGAATGATATCTCCCTTGTTTTACTCTGCCTTTGTATGATTTTTAATACCCTATGCATGCCAGAAGCTTGCCGATGCGTGCACTTGCCGCGAGCGCTTGAGGAACGGGTCCTTAGCAGCCTACCGGTAGTGTCGCCACCGGCAAGTTTTCCTTTGACGTTTTCAAATGCAGCTACTTTAATTGTTGAGCGGACTCGAAACAAAGTAAGAGCGCAACTGATTACGACAAGGTTCCTTCGCGTGCAGGTTTTTCATACAAATACCGAATCATTCAAGGGAAATTGCAAATGTAACAAGGAATTGTTTTGAAGTTTTTCAACTTAGCTTTTCCTTGTATCGCGTTTCCTTGTTGCACAAAATGATCACTTGAACGTCATTAAGTGGTGTCCTCATCGTCACTCCCCCCGGGAAACTTGCACGTGAGGGAACCTTCTGCCTTTAAGAAAAAGGAGAAGAGAAAAGGGACAGTCTGGAGACCTCGACGTGTCGTCAATCATTGCATACAAGGCGATGCTATTTCACTTATGCACAGGATCTGTGCCTGGCTTTGTACAGAGGGTTACATGTCTTGCTGACAAAGCTTGTACAAAAGGGGGCTGCCGGGAGGCCCGGCAACCGCGCCTTACAGATAGAACTTACGAAGATGCTCAATATTCCATGAGTTTTGCACCGGGATGCCATCTTCAGTCTCCAGACGGACCGCGCCGGGTCTGGTGACGCGTGCTACCCGATAAGGGCCTTCCCACTTCGGCGTCAACTTGTTTGAATTCTTGGCGGAATGGATGCGCCGAAGAACAAGGTCGCCTTCCTCAAGGCTTCGGGCATGCACTTTGCGGCTGTGATAGCGGCGCAAGGCTTGCTGGTAGTGTACAGCTCGCAGAGCTGCCCGAAGACGATCTTCCTCAAGGAGCGTGGCGTCATCTTGCCGCAGCCGCTCTTGCTCCGCCTCATCGTAGGCGAGCACTCGAGGTGACCCGTATGTGAGTTCCGTTGGGAGCACCGCTTCTGCACCATAGACTATGATGCGGAGCATCCCGCGGTCATCCCCATGGACCTACCTATGTCTCCTCAAGTGCCAAGCGGACCAATGACACGAGCATGTGCAGGAGCTCTCAAAACCGAGGTGACATCTCTCCTTAGTGAAATTCCATTTGACTCGAGTGAGACATGGCTACTACCTCAAGCCGAAGTGCTATGTGTGATTAGGTATGAAGAAGACCGCCTCGGGAATGCTTGGAACGAAGACCAAGTCGACAAGTACACGGACGGACGTGCGCGAGGAGGAAGACCACTGGAAAACTACAGCGGCTGGACATCTGGCCCCTGGCCCGGACATCCGGCCCCTGAAGAGAAGCACAGCAGCAGCAGCCCAGCCGTGAAGCAGCTACAGGGCCCGCGGACATCCGGCCGGAGGCCCGGACATCCGGCCCGACCAGGCCGGACATCCGGCCTCTGCCTGGAAATCTGACCCCCCATCATAGAAGCTGAGACGCCTCCAGGCCAGACATCCGGCGCCAGGGCCGGACATCCGGCACCCCCGCGAACTGCCGGACATCCGGCCCGACGCCCAGACATCCGGCCCCTGCCAGCACACTTAAAGCCATTCGACCGTGTAATCTTATCCACTCATCCCCACTTTGTCCTAGACTATAAATAGACCTCCTCCTCATCCTTTCTAGGGTTAGCAAGGTATATTGAGACATTGAGTAGAGCTTTGCTCCTTGCATCTCCTCTTGGGGAATCAAGACCTCTCTAGGGAGAAAGATCCCCATCATAGGATCAACAAGACCTCCTAAGGGAGAAGGATCTCACCTAGATCACCAAGACCTCACCTCCTTTGGAGTGGGAAGAACTTTACCTTGTGCTTGTTTCCTTGGATTGTCCTTGTATGCTTGTGGATCTCATGTATGCTATCCTAGTGGATGGGTGATTTGGGTTTGTTTGAGTGATTTCCCTTGGTTGATTTGGTTGTTCCTCTCTTTTCCCCCCTCCAAGTGTGGAAACAACGTCAAATTAGGGTTCCACCCTACATCATCTTGGATCAGAGCCACGTTGATTCACAGTATGGAGTCTTTGCCCTCGTTTTCTAGCCCCAATTTTGTTTGATTTTGCCCAATTTTGAAAATTACCCACAAAAATAGCCCTACCAAATTTTTTGTGATTTGTTGGTTTGATGATGTTTTGTTGATTTTGATCCATGGATTTGCTTGGTTTCGAGTGGATCTAGCTTTCCCCCACCTTCTCCATCAATTCCATCCACAAAATCTTCCGAATTTTGCCCCAAAATTTTCTTTTATCCACTTGTTCTTCGAGTTCATTCACGGATCCCATAGCCCGGACATCCGGCCCGAGAGCCCGAACATCCGGCGCCCCGGACATCTGGGCCCCAAGCCCGGACATCCGGCCCATGGGAACCAGCACGCCAACACTTCGCAATTTCATCAATTTTTTGCCAATTCCCACCATTTCTTCCGCAACCACTTGAGCCACTCCACCACCAATTTCCGCAACCACCACTTTGTGCCATTTGAGATTTTGAGTCGCGGGTTTTCCGTTTCCTAACGTGTTTTGGCTACTTAGTAACGGTTCAACATCGACATCACCGCCGCTCATCATCGCCACGGGACTCGTCATCGACAACACCAACTCCACCATTGTGACACCCTAACCATAAGCAAGGACGGTAACCTCGACGACAACTTGTTCATATCCTTCCCATTGCATTGTGAAACCCCGAGACCATCTTTTGCGTAGCTTTCCTACGAGACTAGCCATTTGAGTATTGCCGGGCAACGCTACTTGTGTACTTTAGTGATACCGATCCGCATAGCTATCATAGCATGCATACATACACATATCATCTCTTGTGCCAAAATTTTGTTCCCGCATATACATCATTGCTATCTTCGTACGAGCATTTCGCATAAGTGGCCAAAGGAAACCATCAAAAGAAAGAGAAGCTTTTAAGCAAAAGAGAAAGAGCAACAAGCTTGTAAGCAATAGCCATAGCATCGCCACATTACATAGCATATTTGGTCATCTTGGATCATTGTGACAAGTTCACCGGGAATCATACATACATAGCAAAAGTGAGATAGAAAGCCATACGTTTTGTCTCTTATTGGTTATGCACAAGTTCGTATCCGCCTATTGATCAAGCGTGCTAGTGTCTCTCTAGTGTTGTGCAACAAGAGCATTTTTCGTGGATTCCACATTTTGAGCTCATTCCTTGGTTGCACGACCTCATTTATCTATCCGTGCGTGTGTTTCCGTGTGCTACTTATTGCTATTGGTCTACTTGTTACACTTGCGAACTTGTGAATCTTTTCAACATTATTGATATCTTGCTTGCAAATTGCAACTATTTTGTGCCACCATCCTCACCAAGCTACTCCATAAGCCTTTTGTGTAGGTGTGAGAAACAAACCCGGTACCAATTCTACTATCATAGCAATACATTGAGTGATACTTGATACATCTTCAATCTTCGGAAAAGGTAACTTTGGTTTTGTTCTCTCATTTCCTACTCACCTCTACTTGATCATGATGGATAGGCCAAGTACATCTTCAAATCCTCTCTTCGACGAGCACGAAGCACCGAACGACTACGTATCCAAGAGCCATCTCTTTGGCGTATAACAAGCCTTGCATCAAGAAAGTGAAGCTTTAGGCGACCGCATCGAGCAACTCGCCACCGACTTGCGTCACTCTGAATCACGAACAAGAGACTACATCGACACCAAGCTTACTACACAAATGGAAGAATTTCGTGCCATGATGATTGACCGTGCTTCCTCAACTTCGTCATCAACTAGGAGATCACAGTCAAGACGCCATTCTTTGGATTCATCATTGGATGCAAGTCTTCCTCGAGCTCATCTACATCCTCGGCAAGAACATCAAGCTCGCCAAAATCCATTACATGGCAATGGTTTGCAACAACGACTTCGAGAGCGCAAACGTCAACACCATCAAGTTCAAGATGACACGCACCGAGAGCAAGTTCCACGACGTCAACAACAAGACGCCCAAGACGGCGATCCACTTCGGCAAGAGCAACAACGTCGTGAATAACAAGCCCTCGAAGCACAACGTGCCCTTCGTGAAGCCACTCATGCACTCAACGAGCACAACCGTCGTGTGCGTGAAGAAGAAGAGGCGTGTCTCCAAGAAGAAGCCGCACACCATGAAGAGAATCAAGAAAGGAGGAACCGGGCAAGAGTACCTCGTCCCCACCGTCAAGCCAACGGCGTAGAGCAAGAAGAGAATGGGCATGACGACCCACCTCCAAGACAAGAGCGACGACAACATCGGCATAATGACGAACAACGCTACGGAAAGCTCAAGTTCAACATGCCCAAGTTTTCCAGAAGCAATGACCCTGAAGACTACCTCTCATGGCCCTTAAAGGTGGACAAGATATTCCGTCTACAAAACTATGAAGAACAAGAGAAGGTAGCCATGGCATCACTTGAGTTCCAAGTCTATGTTCTCATTTGGTGGGAGCAAGTGATCGAGAGACGCCAAGAGAAAGGTGAACCACCTATCACAACGTGGACTCAAATGAAGGATGTCATGAGAGCTCGCTTTGTGCCTA
This sequence comes from Elymus sibiricus, assembly GCA_039707655.1. NCBI lineage: Eukaryota > Viridiplantae > Streptophyta > Magnoliopsida > Poales > Poaceae > Elymus > Elymus sibiricus. The sequence goes on from CM077676.1 coordinate 241,438,615, forward strand.
CACACTATAGCCGCGACCTCTTCAAGAAACTTCAACTCCTCAAGCAAGGCACCAAGTCGGTTGAACAATACTACAAAGATATGGAGATTGCAATGATACGAGCCAACGTCAAGGAAGATGATGAACAAACGATGGCGCATTTCTTGAATGGTCTCAATCATCCAATCAAGAAAATTGCGGACTTTCAACCCTACTCCAACCTCGTCGAGCTAGTACACCAAGCCAACAAAGCGGAGCGTCAAGTGCAAGAGGATTACAAGTACTCCAAGTACTCTTCCAAGACCTACGGTTCTTACACTCAAGCCTCAACGACTACGACACCTCCTCCAATGACTCGAGCAACACCATGTACCGGTGACAAGTCAAGCTACAAGTGCCCTTCGACATCTTTGAGTCGTCCTCCTACTACTACAAGCAACTCCAAGCCAAGAGCTTCGTCATCAACAACTCCTACGGATGCCACCGACAAAACAAGTGACACCAAGTGCTTCACTTGCAAGGGCCGAGGCCACAAGTCCTTCAAGTGCCCAACACGATGCACTATGATCATGAACGCCGACAGCACCTACGATTCCATGAGTGAAGATGAAATGGAAGCACTTGAGCACGTGGCCATGCACCGACAAGTGAATGAAGATGAAGATGATCAAGTGTTTTGTGACAATGATTCGAGCCCCGCTCTTGTTGTCTCCAAGGTCTTGACAACAACATCAAGATGAAGACCAACGTTGCCACATCTTCCATACCAAAGTGGGTATCCAAGGACGTTCCGTCAAGGTCATCATCGACGGCGCAAGTTGCCACAACTTGGCAAGTGAAGAGTTATGTACCAAGCTCCAATTGGTCAAGAAGAAGCACCCTCGCCCATACAAGGTCCAATGGCTTAGCGACTCCGGCACCATTCAAGTAGAGCACACCGTCCAAGTGTCCTTCAAGATAGCCGCCTACGAAGACAACTTGGAGTGTGATGTGGTTCCTATGTCCGTGTGCCATCTCCTCCTTGGAAGACCTTGACAATTCGATCGCAACATCATCCACAACGGACGGACCAATCACTATAGCTTCAAGATGAAGGGCAAGGAATTTGTTCTTCGACCTATGACACCAAGTCAAGTCCTCGCGGATAAGCAAGCATCTACCCATCATGGAGAGACAAATGAGCGAGTGAACCACCAAAAAGAGAGTGAGCGCCACAAGCCAAAAATGAGCGACTCCACGATGAGCGATAAGAGAGAGCTAGTTCTTTTAGCCACCAAAAGAGATTTGAGGGATGTGAGTGAGAGCCCATCAAGTGTTCTTCACTTTGTGCTTGTGTGCAAAGATGAAGTGGTGCGGACTAATACTTCACAACATCTTCCTTTGGTATTGTCTAATTTATTGCAGGAATTCGCGGACATGTTTCCTGATGAGCTACCTCCCGGACTTCCTCCACTTCACGGAATCAAACACCGCATCGACCTCATCCCCGGCGCACCTCTACCAAACAAGGCACCTTACCGCGTCAACCCCGAGGAGACCAAAGAAATCCAACGGCAAGTCCAACATCTCATGGAGAATGGGTATGTACGTGAGAGCTTGAGTCCATGTGCCGTTCCGGTAATTCATGTGCCTAAGAAACATGGTACCTATCGCATGTGTTCTGATTGCCATCCCATAAATGCTATCACCGTTAGATATCGCCACCCCATTCCACGCCTAGATGACATGCTTGATGAACTTAGTGGAGCCACCATTTTCTCTAAAATTGATCTTAAAAGTGGCTACTATCAAATACGCATGCAAGAAGGTGATGAATGGAAAACGACTTTCAAAACCAAATTTGGCTTGTATGAATGGTTAGTCATGTCTATGGGTTTATCACAAACTCCTAGCACTTTTATGCATGTGATGCATTATGTTCTTCGCAAATATATTGGTATTTGTGTTGTGGTTTACTTTGATGACATCCTTGTGTTTAGTGAAACTCTTGAAGATCATGTCAAACACCTTAGAGACGTATTGCAAGTTCTTAGAGACGAGCGACTTTATGCTAACATGGAAAAATGCACTTTTGGTATTGATAAGCTTGTTTTCTTGGGCTTTGTTGTCTCCTCTAAGGGTGTTCAAGTGGATGAAACTAAAATTGATGCTATCAAGAATTGGCCACAACCAACCAATTTGCTTCAAGTGCGTAGTTTCCTTGGCTTAGCCGGCTTTTATCATCGCTTTGTGAAGGATTTTAGCACCATTGCATGCATTGAGTAAGAAGAATGCACCATTTGTTTGGGGTCCATCTCAAGATGCCGCATTTCATGAGCTTAAGAACTTGCTTACACATGCTCCATTACTTGCATTACCCAACTTTGATAAAACTTTTGAAGTGCATTGTGACACTAGTGGTAATGGTTTTGGTGGTGTGTTGATGCAAGAGAAGCGACCTATTGCATACTTTAGCAAAAAACTTTCCGGCGCGCAACTTAACTACCCCATCTATGACAAAGAGTTATATGCTTTAGTACGAGTATTGCATGTGTGGGAAAATTATCTCCGACCACGTGAGTTTGTCATCCATACGGATCATGAAACGCTTAAATAACTTAAGGGTCAAACAAAATTGAACAAGCGTCATGCAAAATGGAGTGAGTTCATTGAGTCATTTCCTTATGTTATCAAGTATATCATGGTAAGGAAAATGTTATGGCAGACGCTCTTTCACGCAAGTGCATGCTAGTTACTAAGCTTGAGTTGAATGTCATAGGATTTCTGCACATTAAAGACTTGTATGCGCATGATGTTTCTTTTGCAATTCCTTATGCCAAATGCTTATCACACAACACTTGGGAGCGATACTATTTGAAAGATGATTATCTTATGCGAGCTAGCAAACTTTGTATCCCCGAGTCTTCTCTTCGTTTCTTGCTTTTGCAAGAGGCTCACGGTGGAGGACTCATGGGACATTTCGAATGCGACAAGACATTTGCTACGCTCTCCAAGAACTACTTTTGGCCTAAGATGTTTTGAGATGTGTCACGCTACACAAACCGGTGCTCTACATTCCGCAAAGCTAAGTCCAAAGCTCAATCTCATGGTCTATATATGCCACTTCATATTCCATATCATCCATGGGAAGATATTAGTATGGATTTCGTGCTTGGTTTGCCTAGAACTCAAAACTGCAAAGACTCGGTATTTGTTGTTGTGGACCATTTCTCTAAGATGGCACATTTTATTCCATGTAACAAGATAGACGATGCTTCACATGTTGAAACTCTCTTTTGTAGGGAAATCTTGCGATTGCATGGAGTGCCAAAGACGATTGTGTCGGACCGAGACGTCAAGTTCCTTAGCTACTTTTGGAAGACACTATGCGCCAAGCACGGAATCAAGCTCCTATTCTCATCGGCATATCACCCTCAAACCGACGGCCAAATGGAGGTCACGAACTGGACTCTATCCACACTACTCCGCGTGTTGATCAAGAAGAACATAAGGGAGTGGGAGGAATGTTTACCCATCGCCAAGTATGCCTACAATCGAGCACAACACTCTACTACCGGCAAGTTCCCCTTCGAGGTCGTCTATGGCTTCAACCCATTCTCCCCATTGGACATTCTACCACTACCTCTACAAGAGCGCATCGACATGGACGCGAGTGCATGAGCGAGCTACCTCAAGAAGATGCACGCAGATACATGGCACGCGATCAAGCGCCAAGTACAATGACTCGCAACCAAGGTCAACATCAACAAGCACCCCATGGTGTTCAACCCCGAAGATCTTGTGTGGCTACACCTTCACAAAGCCGCTTCCCCAACGAGCGCAAGTCCAAACTACTACCTCGAGCCGACAGCCCCTTCAAGGTGCTAGCACGCTTCAACAACAATGCCTACAAGATCGACATCCCTCGCGACAAGTACAACATGAGCGACACATTCAACGTCAAGGACTTATCTCCCTTCCATGGTGATGTGGATTCCGATCTGAGGACGGATCTTTTTCAAGAGGGGGGAGATGATGCGGAGCATCCCACGGTCATCCCCATAGACATACCTACGTTTCCTCAAGTGCCAATCAGACCAATGACATGAGCACGTGAAAGAGCTCTCGAAACCGAGGTGACATCTCTCCTTAGTGAACTTCCATTTGACTCGAGTGAGACATGGCTACTACCTCAAGCCGAAGTGCTATGTGTGATCAGGTATGAAGAAGACCTCCTCGGGAATGCTCGGAACGAAGACCAAGTCGACAAGTACACGGACGGACGTGCGCGAGAAGGAAGACCGCTGGAAAACTACAGCGGCCGAACATCCGGCCCCTGGCTCGGACATCCGGCTCCTGAAGAGAAGCACAGCAGCAGCAGCCCAGCCGTGAAGTAGCTACAAGGGCCCGGACATCCGGCCGGAGGCCCGAACATCCGGCCCGACCAAGCCGGACATCCGGCCTCTGCCCAGAAATCTGGCCCCCCCATCACAGAAGCTGAGAGCCTCCAGGCCGGACATCCGGCGCCAGGGCCGGACATCCGGCACCCCCGCGAACCGCCGGACATCCGGCCCGACGCCCGGACATCTGGCCCCTGCCAGCACACTTAAGGCCATTCGGCCGTGTAATCTTATCCACTCATCCCCACTTCGTCCTAGACTATAAATAGACCTCTTCCTCATCCTTTCTAGGGTTAGCAAAGTATATTGAGACATTGAGTAGAGCTTTGCCCCTTGCATCTCCTCTTGGGGAATCAAGACCTCTCTAGGGAGAAGGATCCCCATCATAGGATCATCAAGACCTCCTAAGGGTGAAGGATCTCACCTAGATCACCAAGACCTCACCTCCTTTGGAGTGGGAAGAACTTTACCTTGTGCTTGTTTCCTTGGATTGTCCTTGTATGCTTGTGGATCTCATGTATGCTATCCTAGTGGATGTGTGATTTGGGTTTGTTTGAGTGATTTCCCTTGGTTGATTTTGTTGTTTCTCTCTTTTTCCCCCTCCAAGTGTGGAAAGATCATCAAATTAGGGTTCCACCCTACATCAGACTAGGGAGAAGGGTGTTTGGCTGGTGGCTTGATTTGGTGTCGTCCTGAGTGACCAAAGAACTGCCGGCTACTCATCAATCCAGCGCCTTCTGCACTTGTGCAGCCTGTCAAACGTTCTTGTCTTGAGGCCTCGTAGCACTTCAGCATTTGCTCTTTCCGCTTGACCATTGTTTCTCGGGTGAGCAACAGATGCAAAACAGATTTTGCTGCCAAGATCTTGGATATACTGCATGAAGGTGCAGCTCGTGAATTGTGCGCCATTATCGGTGATAACCCTATTGGGAACACTAAAACGGCAAACTAATCCTTTGAAGAACTTGACGGCTGACTGTGCTGTCACCTTCCTCACTGCTTCCAGTTCAGGCCACTTTGTGAACTTGTCGATTGCAACGTACAAGAACTCAAAGCCCCCGGTAGCACAGGGAAAGGGGCCCAATATATCGAGCCCCCAGACCGAGAAGGGCCAGGAGAGAGGTATTGTTTGGAGTGCCTGCGCTGGCTGATGTATATTCTTTGAATGAAACTGGCATGCTTCACACTTGGTTACTAGCTCAGTTGCATCCTGGAGGGTAGTAGGCCAATAGAAGCCTTGCTGGAAAGCTTTACCGACAAGTGCTCTTGATCCTATGTGAGAGCCACATATGCCTCCATGTATCTCCGCCAACAGCTTTAGCCCATCTTCCCGGCAAATACACTTCAATTTCACCCCATTCGGTCTCTTTCTATGCAGAATGTTATCCACAAACTGATACATACTTGACTGACTGGCTACTTTCTCAGCTTCTTCTTGTTCATCGGGAAGTTCTCCTGTTTGAAGGAAATGAACTATCTGTTGTGCCCAAGTTGGAGCCTGAGGCTCAACGACAAGGATTAAAGGCATCTCTTCGGGTGTAGAAGCGCTTGTCTCAACGGCAAGAACTTGACGTTCTGCTAGAGGTTGCTGCTCACTAACGACCGCGGTGTTGTTCCCGGTAACATTCTTGCCGACGGCTTCTGGGAGCTTTACCGGAAAATACTTGCCGGTGTTCAACTTTCTTCTTTTGTTTGCCTGCGTTGATGGAGTGACTGATGGTTGATTCAAATGGAGCACAAAAGTTCCTGGTTCCACAGGGAGCTTTTGAGCGGCACACTTTGACAGATGATCAGCAATGCTATTTTTCGCACGAGGAACGTGCTCTGTTTGCAATCCGTCAAAATGTTCTTCCAATTTCCTCACTTCTTCCACATACGCTTCCATCAACGGGCTCTGATAATCTTTATTGACCTGCTTCACAACAAGCTGCGAGTCACCATGGATGATCAATTTTCTGATTCCAAGGTCCACTGCGATCCTGAGACCAGCAAGGAGTCCTTCATAGTCAGCAGTGTTGTTTGTAGCCTTCTCCCTGGGAAAGTGCATCTGAATCACATACTTGAGGTGCTCTCCGGTGGGTGCAACAAGCAGCACTCCGGCACTGGCGCCTTGCAGTGAGAAGGCACCGACAAAGTACATAATCCATTCTTTAGCTGTTTCTTTGCCGGGGAGAGCTGACTCTTGAATCTCTTCGTCTTGCGTTGGTGTCCATTCTGCAATGAACTCCGCCAAGGCTCTGCTCTGAATAGTTGAAGTGCTTTCAAACTTGAGTGCAAAGCTCGACAGCTCCAACGTCCACTCCACTATCCTGCCGGTTGCATCTGGATTTCTCAAAATGCGCTGTAACGGATAGCGAGTGACAACAGTAATCTCATGTACTTGGAAGTAATGGCGCAGCTTCCTCGAGGCCATGAGGAGGCCAAAAGGCAATTTTTGCACACCAGAGTACCTTGGCGTAGCCCCCTACAAAAGGGAGCTTACAAAGTAAACTTGGTGCTGTACCAATTTCTTCTTGGGCACTATCTGCTGATTCACTTCATTTGCTTGCGCTGCTTCTGATCTATTGGCACCAGACTCTGTCAGAGAAGATTCTGGCTTGTCACTTGACGGGCTTGCCGCTGCTGCTTCTTCGTCATCAACTTCCCTCTGTGCCACTAATGCAGCACTGACCACTTGATTCGTTGCCGCCAAGTATAGCAACAACGGTTCTTGTGGTTTAGGTGCAACTAGTGTTGGCGCAGAGGAGAGTTACTTCTTCAAATCCTGCAGTGCAGCCTCCGCTTCCGGAGTCCATTTCATAGGACCTGCCATTTTGAAGATTTTTAAAAACGGCAAGGCATGCTCAGCTGATTTGGAAATGAACCTACTCAATGCTGCAACACAGCCGACAAGGCGCCGCACATCCTTGACGTGCTTGGGTGCTTCAATTTGCTCAATAGCTATGATCTTGTCGGGATTAGCTTCAATTCCACGTTGAGCTACAAAGAATCCGAGAAGGTTGCCGTGGAATGCCAAACACACACTTCTCGGGATTGAGCTTCAGATTGATTTTGCGCAAATTTTCAAATGTTTCTTCTAAATCTTGAATGAGGGTTGATTTGTCCTTGGTTTTAACCACTATATCACCCATATATGCTTCCACATTTCTGTGCAGCTGGGGCTCAAAACCAATTTGGACAGCTCTTGCAAAGGTTGAACCAGCACTCTTTAATCCGAAAGGCATATGCACGAAGCAGTATGTGCCACATGGAGTAATGTATGCGGTTTTCTCCTCATCCTCCTTAGCCATGAAAATCTGATGATAACCAGAATATGCATCAAGAAAGGAGAGTAGATCATAGCCGGCAGTAGAGTCACCAATTTGATCGATGCACGGCAAAGGGAAAGGATCCTTTGGACATGCTTTGTTGATATTAGTATAGTCAATACAAAGTCTCCACTTTCCATTTGCTTTGCGTACTACAACTGGATTTGCCAACCATGTTGTATGTAGCACACCTCTAACTAAGCCTGCCGCTTCTAACTTCTTTATTTCTTCTGCAATGAATTCTTGTCGTTCCAAAGCTTGCTTCCTGACCTTTTGCTTGACGGGCCGAGCAAGAGGGCAGACGGCAAGGTGGTGCTCGATTACCTCCCTGGGAACGCCGGGGATGTCAGATGGTTGCCATGCAAACACATCGACATTCGCCCACAGGAAGGCAACGAGCGTGCTTTCCTATTTACTGTCAAGGGAGGCACTGACGGTGAAGGTACCGCCCGTGCGGTCCTCCTTCGCCGGCACCTTCTTGGTTGCTGGTGGAGTAGCCTTGGACTTCTTGGAGGTAGAGCTCTCCGGCAAGTCCTCGACGGGTGCGCAGCACTCCGAAGAGGCGCGCTTTCTGGAAGCCTTGTCAGAGGTCTTGTTGTTCTTCTTGCTTTTCTTTTTCTCGTTGGCGGGAGTAGGTGCTTTGATGGCAGATGCTGCAACCGCTTCTCTGTATAGCTCGTCGACACAGATAACTGCATCCTTCTTGTCGGAGTTGATGGTTATGACACCCATCGGCCCTGGCATCTTCAGCGTGTTGTAAGCATAGTGTGATGCTGCCATGAATCTTGCCAAGGCTGGGCGACCCAGAATTCCATTATACGGCAAAGGGATCTTCACAACATCGAAAACAATTTTCTTTGTTTGGTAGTTCAGTTCCCCGCCAAACGTCACCGGCAAAGTGATCTTCCCCTTGGGCTGGCTTCTTCCTGGGTTTACTCCCTGAAACGTGCCAGTTTTCTCGAGTTCCTCGTCGAGAATCTGCAGCCTCTTGATTACCTCTGGTGAAATCAAATTCAGGCCAGACCCAACCGCAGTTTTGCGATCAGGGTGGTCCTTGGCATAAAAAATGATAGTCATGTGTGACCATTTGAGCGGCTTCTGAGCGCCTATTACCGGTTCCGCTGCGTTGACTTCACGCGCCCACTGTTTGCGTTGGCGGTGAGAAGAGTGGAAAGATGCACCTCCGTCAATGCACATAGCCTCAGTTGCTTTCCGGAATTCCTACTCACTGGACTCTCCGTCATCTTCCTCGTCACTTCCATCATCATCCTCTTTCTTCTCTCGGTCTCTAGCAGGCTTCTCCTTCTGCTGCTTGGCCTTGCCACGGCGGCCTCCTCAACCACCATAGTTTCTCTTGCCAGATCCACCAGCACCATCCTGGCCCTTCTCCTTGACGCACTTTTCATATTCAGCCTTTTGCTTCTCGGCAGGCTGCTCAACTTGCCAGCACTCTTAGAGGTCATGGCCTTTAGTGCGGTGAATCTTGCAGTATGGCCCATCAGACTTGCCGGCCTTCTCGTTTGCTGCCGCCTCGTGACAAGCGGTGCATACAGCAGCCTCCTTGCCGGAGTTCTCTGTTTTTGCCTTCTTGGCGGCATCGGAGTTGCCGGAACCTTCAACAGCCATAATTGTTTTGCCTTTGCGCTTCCTGTTGCACTTTCGGCCTTTCTTCTTCGGGGTGGCGGCATCATCGTCTTTGGAATCTACCTCGGCACCAGCGTCCTCCCCGGGAAGTCTCCTTCCTTCTTCAGCGCGCGCACACTTATCCACCAACGTGTACAACTCATTGACGGTCTCTGGTAACTTGACGTTCATCTTTTCCCGCATCCTCTGGTTGCGCACATTCGTGTGAAAGGCGGCAATCACGGCTGCGGGGTGCACATCTAGAATGTTGCGGTGCACGTGGCTGAATCTCTGGAAATACTTGCACAAGGATTCGCCATCTCTTTGCGGGATCACTTGCAAGTCGCTGGGCTGACCAGGAGCCTTGTGGCCTCTAGTAAAAGCACCAACAAACTCGTTGCAAATATCAGACCACGAAGAAATGGAATTCTCCGGCAAGTTCATCAGCCAAGACCTCACATTGGGCTTGAGCACCAATGGAAAGTAGTTGGCGAGAATCTTTTCGTCTCTTCCCCCGGCAGCTTGCACGGCGATCATATAGATGCCCAAAAACTCTGCCGGGTTCAGCTTGCCGTCGTACTTTTCTGGTACTTCTGGCTTGAAGGCTCGGACATATGGCCAGCGGACTTGCCACAGCTCGCGAGTGAAGGCTGAGCATCCAACATCGTAAGGCAGATAGCCGCCAGCCTCGGGCGCAGGCTCATCGACGACTGGGCCGTTGCGCGCGTCAGATTGATGGCGCGCCTCCCGGCGCCGTTCAATGGTAGTTCGGGCATCCTCTACCCGCCTATCTTGCAGCACTTGCCGCTAATCTTGCCGCACTTGCGGATCCGAAGAAGCCATCGACATCTCATCGGGCTCAACTGACCGGTGAGTTTGCCGCGGCTACTGTTGTCGTTGTTGTTGGCGTTGTTGTCACGGAGGTGATTGCACCGTTGGCGCAGCACCTTCGAGACGGCCACCAGTTGGAGCTACTGGTGCTGTTTGTGGGCGCTGAGATGGTCCCGCTTGCTGTGACTTGCTTGCTTCGGCAAATCCAATGAGGCTTTGGATGGTGGCTATCCACTCATCCATCTTGCCCGCCGCCGGAGGAAAGTTTAACAGCATCTGGGCCCGCATCATTGCCTCTGCTGCTGTGGCTGGCATGGCTGGGAGCGAAGAACGTGACGTCGCTTGACTCCTGGCAGAGCCAACAGGAGCGCCATTGCGATCCTGCTGTCGCAGCTCATGCCCAGCATTGGGCTGACACAGTGGAGGTGGTGCCTGAAGATCTTGAGGGCGTTCAACAGGCGTTTTGCCATGCGGACGCCGCCGACCGGAGCCGCCTGCGCCATTCGGAGCCACGTCGCGCCCATCTTGCGATGGTCGCGGTGTGTGATCCGACGCAACATCCTTGGATGCTGCAGTAGCAGGGTCTTGACTCGCGCCAGACCGGACGGTGTTGCTCCGGAGGCAGGAGTTGGCCATCCGCACCACCCGCACTGTTGTGGCTTCGATCGCTAGAATGGCGAGGAAGCTGACAGTTGGTGTTGCGCGCTCCGCCTGCGCCACCAGTGCTAGCTACGCCACCCGTGCCGCCTGCACCGGTGATGCCTTCCGCTCCGCCTGCGCCGCCTGTGCCGGCCGGATTATCTCCGCCCCCCGTGGGTATATGCGACGGAATCTTGGAAGTCGATGGAGCTGCTGCAGACGCGCCCTTCTTCTTGGGCACCATCACTAGTGATGAAGAAGTGGTTGACGCGCAAACTATTGATTCAGGTTCGCGCAAGCGATCCCCCTACCTGGCGCGCCAAAGATGTCGTGTGTACGACCATCTATGGGGCCATCTAGCCCCTTTGCGGTTCGACTAGGGAGATACGCAAGCACAAAGAGCAGAATCAGTAGAAACGCAAAGGATTTACCCAGGTTCGGGCCACCGTGAGGTGTAAAACCCTACGCCTGCTTTGTGTATTGGATGTGTTGTGCTCAAGCACAAGGAGCGCTTCTTGCCGGCAAGGTGCAGGAAGAGCAGCTACGCATGTAGAATGAGCAAAGTGTCGACCCTTGTAAAGGTTGCCCTGGCCCTCCTTTTATAGCTCAAGGGGTAACCATAGTGGCAAAATAGTAATTACAAGTTGATTAGATAGCAAACAGTGCTATCATACCTAATTCTGCTGGATTAGGACAAAAGCATTTATTGCGCCGTTAGGTGTCATGTGGAGGAGGAGCCCCGGCAAGGTTTCAGCACCGCTCGCCTAGCTACCTCTTATTATCTTGACACGCCTCCTGGACGGGTGTCATTAAAGCTAAGTCTCCTTCCAGCAGGCTGACACGTGCCCCGACAAATCTCACCAAACTGCCTGCGTGGTCGACACCTCACTGATTAGCGACTAGCTGATCGGTGTAGTGGCGCGCTAACAAGCTAGCGAGGACTTGCCCGCACAGAGCTTGCCGGGCCTTCATCTTGCCGGCTCGAGCCTTGCCGGCAAGTATCGTCTTGATAGCTAGCACAAGTCATGTGCTTCTTGATATCTTGTCTTGATCTTTTCCCTAGTGGCTTCACAACCAGGCCTTGAATCTTGATCTTGGTAATTCCCGGCAAGCCCTGGCCATCAGGAAGGCTACTACTGTCTGTGCATAAGTTAGGGTATAAAATACCCATGTTTTATACACCGACAAGGCTGCATCCCTTGTTCAAGATATAAGAGAAGACCCTATTGAAATCAACACATTATCTGCCGAGCTCCTTGACCTTGACGGTCGAATGAAAACTGCCTCCTCCAAATTTGTCATTAGAGAGCTGGAAGACTCTTACAAGGATGTCAACCATACCATGACTATGCTTCGTCTCTGGCAATTGGGTTTTCACTCGGATATGGATGGAATTGTTCGCAAAATCTGTGATGAACATCAAGCCCAAGTCACTGGCTATAATGATCTTGTCAATGGCCTCATTGATCCAGTTGCTCAACAGAAAAGGAAGCAGTGAAAGAAAACTGCTCGAAGGCATGTGCCGTCTGCACCACAAGGACATCAGCCTCCCTCTACTGCTGCTTCTCCAATGAAAGAAAAGACTCTTGAGCGTCTCATTCGCTCGGAGCCTCCTGCTCTGGAATCTGAAGCTCAACCTTCACCAAGGCCAACTGAATCAGTGCATGTGGCCTCACCTATTAGAACAGTTTCTCCAACCAGGTCTGCTCCTGAAGAAGGCAAAGTTATTCGCTCTGAGACTCATGTTCCTCCTCCTGATGCTCCAATTTATTTGGGACAACTACTGGTCGAGCAACAACAACAACAACAACAACAGTCCGAGCAAAATCCAGTACCACCTCCTGTGCAAGAATCATGCCCTGTGATTCCCAAAGCTCAACCTGCTACAACCACAGCTCCTCCGACTGTGACTACTGCTCCTTCAACGATTCAGCTGACAATCGATACAAATCCAAGAACTGATAAAGTTGGTACCTTTGAACGATGCTCATCTTCTGGACGTCATCCCGACTCCGTTGTATATGGTGATGAATTTCTTTCACCCGAAGAGGAACTCAAATTTCCAAATCCTCGGGAAGAACTGCCTATTTTCTCGGCTGGTACTGGTGCAAAAGGTCCCCTGTTTAATAGGAATGCTCATCCCAAGTTCTTTCAGACAAGCCCGTATGATGGTCCTCGCACCTCTGAATCTCCTCGCTTCTAGACCAAGGAACATGCTATCTATTACTCTCGTGTGTTGTATGAGAACAAAAAGATTTTCCCTCATGAGTTTCCCAATATTCCTGGCATGAGAAACATTGGGTGCTTCAACCAACTACTTCAAGACTTGGATGATTTCTGCCTGACCAGGGTATTTGAATTTGAGCATCCATGGAACTGAGAAATTATCCTTCAGTTCTATGCCATGATGTACATCACTGGTGATGATAATGATAGCTCCAAATGGATTTTCGAGTGGATGACCGAAGCAAAGAGAATCAAGTGCACTTCCACTGATTTCACCTCACACTTCCATTTTCCTCGCTTTGAGCATGGAAATACCGAAATCCGGATGCACAACATTGATGTTATCACTGATGAAGATTTCAAGTACACAATGGACAAAGAAAAGATTCGCGACTACTCTGGTCCTCCTCGTCCCAAACATTTAACTTTCAAGAACCAGACGATATACCATCCGCTCAGATACACCATCTACCCACTTGCTGGCATGAATGATGACAAGTCTATTTCAAATATCCTTCGGAATGCCATCTCCGAACGATATATCTTCGATATTGAAGACATGTTTCTTCGTATCCTAAAGGACTCTGCTAAATATCCTTTCACAGTGAAAGTTTATGCTCCTTGGATACAAAAGGTTATCGATATGCCATGAAAACTGTATATCTGGCTAAAGACAGTTACAAGAGCTTCATTCCACCTGTCCGCGACACTATGAAAGTTATGGGAGAATTTTCCTCGGGTAAACCATCGCAGTCTCTTGATGATTATCACAATCACTTTGATGGTCCTTGGCTTTTTCAGTGTGTGTGAATGCCTACCTCTCAGCCACCATCTCATTTTGAAGTCAGTATGCGAACGCAACAACTTCATTTTGAAGTCATGAGAAAGAACACCTTGCAAATGACATGAATATTATCAACAATCGCACCAGGCTAGTTCATCTAATACCAGATGAGAATAAGACAAGACTCTGGAAATTGGTCCAAAAATTCTTCACCGAAAAGCAATTACTGAATGTGAACCTCCAAGAGCTCTATGATTACATCGACAAAGGCTTCAGTATGGATGATTTCCAGGAGCGCAGCACTCCTCCTCTACCTGTTGGAGAACATCCCACAGATATTCTTCATCTACAGATTCGCAAATTGCTCGAAGAGTCTGAAGCCATGTCACCAACTGTCAAACCTATTGAAGTCAATCCTCTGTCGAATGTTCCTCCTGTGGCTGATCCAAATGTGCCAAGTTCGTCCGCTCAGCACCCATTCCATGTGCCTGAAGGAAATCCTGCTGCTGCTGAAGACGACGGAATTCTAGTCACCTCTGAAGAAGTTGTTACCCTAGACAGTTCGTCTGGCGATGCCTCAGAGTGAACTTTGTTGTGTTTCTCGAACCTTGTTATTCGTCACCTTTTTGCCACTTGTTGACAAAAAGGGGGAGAATTACATCAAGTTCGATAGATTTGCTTTCTGGTGTTTTCTTTAACTTGTTTTCTCTCAAGTTTGCAACTTCTGTTTTGTCGTGGGTGCAAGTCTGACAGTAGTGTGTAGGGGTACGGATTAGATGGCAGAGCCTAGCTATGGCGCAGGTGTTACACTTGGATTTACGAGTTCAGGCCCCTCAGCGGTGGAGGTAATAGCCCTACGTCTCGGTGCTCTGGAGCTGTTGATTGAGTGTATGGTTTACAAAGGATGCGAACCCTTGGAATGGAGCTGGGGGTGGCTTATATAGTCTCGCCGGCCCTCCCATGAATGCCTACCATTACCAGGGGTTAAGAGGGGTTTAAGGGCGCCAGGTAACGGACGCATTGATTACAGTTAATACAGGCGAACGTGCGTCCCGACCGTTGCGCTCCCGGAGTCTCCTGGCCTTCTCTCGTCGAGTGACTTTCGGGTGCTCCGAGTGGAATAGCTGGTCGAGTGGACTCCTACTTTCCGAGTGATTTATTGGACTCCGAGTGAATGTCAGTTTGTAGAATTCTTGGTTGCTGATACGGCCCTGGGGCCCAGTATAAGACGTGTGGCGTCCTAGGGTAGGGTCTATAGGTCAGGCCTATTACCCTATCCCTAGTACTTGCCCTCGTCATTAGCCCCCGAATCGGTCAAGGTTAGGCGGGTTGAGTCAAGGCGAATTCCTAGGCGAGTCGAGCGCTACGGAGGCACTCAAGAACTCTTACTGGTCATTTAGACGCCCTTGTCTTCGCGCGGTGCCTTGACGGATTCCGGACCAGATGATGTCCGAGTGAAATGAGTAGTCTCCATACGAATGTGTAGTTTCCATCCGAGTGTGTAGTTCCCATCCGAGTGAAATGAGTAGTCTTCATCTGAGTGGCGGAGCGGATCCGTGTGTTTATGGAATGTCTTCAAAGGCGAGTCATCGGATCGCTGGAATCCGGATCTTGCGGGATTTGAAATCGGCGACGAGCGCGCGCGATCGGTTGCAGCGCGATGAGTGGGGAAAGCGGGGCGTGGCGCCTTGATTTTCGCCCCCCTTTTTGCCACGTATAGCTGCAACTCCGCCAGCGAGATTCGAGGAGATCTGCGGGCCCGGAACGTGCGGAAGTGGATTGGAGAGCGGGACGGGCGGTGCCATAAGAGGCTGCTGCGCCGGAGAGGGAGAGAGGACAGATCCCCTTTTCCCTTATTCTCCCAGCTCGCCCAGTCTTCTCTCCCGAGATCCGCTCTGCGCGAATCCTCTTCAGTCGTTGGAGAGCTCGGCGGCGATGGCGAAGGACAAGACGGCGAAGCTCGAGAAAGCGAAGAAGGCGGCGAAGGGGAGGAAGGCATCGAGCTCCCGAGCAGCGCTCCCGCCCGGGTGGATCCAGGGCGACTGGCTTCCGCCGACCAGCACGATCGACGACGTCAACGGGCTCGTCGTGGACGGGCTGATCCGCGACAGGACGTGGAGGTTGCCGGAAGAAGGGGAGACCGAGGAGCAAGTGCTCCTCACCACACACGTGGAGCGAGGTTTCTCCATGCCACCCCACCCCTTTTTCCGTGGATTCTTGAACTTCTTCGGTGCTCAACTTCATCACCTGCTTCCAAACGCCATCATGTATCTTGCTGCATTCGTTTCTTTGTGCGAAAATTTTCTGGGTTGTCTGCCGCACTGGGGTTTGTTCAAACATATTTTCACGTGTCGATCTCAATCGGTTAAGAAGGTTGACCCTGATGGAGAGAGGACGCACGTGATTCAGATGTGCGGTGGCTTGGGTATTCAGATGAGGGGTAAGAGTGCATTCCCATCTATGTCCTTTCCCGATTCTGTGAGGGGTTGGCAGTCGACCTGGTTCTACTGCAATGACCTGCCGTGCTCTGGCTCGTCGACTGGCCTTCCTCCTTACACAACTAAGAGAGTTCAGACTCCTCCCTCGCTGACGGTTGATAAAAAGGAGAAGACGGATGTAGGGATCTTGGTGACCGCCATGGTCAGTCTGATTCAGGGTGGATTGACCGGCCTGGACCTTCTGGAGGTCTTCCTCAGTCGGAGGATCCAGCCGCTGCCGGAGCGGGCTCACCCCATGTGGCGCTACACTGGGGCCAACGACTCGACCCGAGTGCATCCAGAAGACGTCGAGGACAAGACGGTGGAACAGTGGATCAGGTGCATCACTGGTGCGCGTGACAATCCATAAGGGTCGAGACAGATCCCGCCCTACGACGCCAATAACCTGCCGTTGGAGGTATGACATGCATTTCTGAGTGAATCACTTATACGCAAATTCTCCGAGTGAACTGAGTAATCTGGCTGGACCGACTGTCTCTGATCTTTGTGTCTTATAGGAGTTCCAGAAGATGCTCTTGCCTGTTCCGAATGGAGGACAACTTGCCGGAGGCGTGGAGAGTGAACATGGCAGTGCCGGGGGTAGCTACATGGAGGACAGCGAGGAGGAAAGTGAGGACTCAGAAGGGAGCGATGAGGTCGAGTCTTCTCTGTCTCCGGAGCTACGCTCCGAGCACCGCTCCAAACGAACTCATGATCTGAATGCTGACCCGGAGAAGGAGGCGGTTCCGAGTGCTAAGACTCCGAAGCGCACTCGGACGTCATCGCCTATGCCGACTGAGAAGGCCGCCAAGCAGCCCAAGGTCACTTCCCCCAAGCCTCGGAAGGCCCTGCCCCGGATCAAGGTCGCTGTGCCTGTCGCCTCAACGTGAGTATCCTTCTCGGCTTTTCTTTACTGTCTTTGTCAACTTTCGTGATTCTTCTGACCGAGTGTATCTTATGAACCAGAGCTGCGACCTCGACAACGTCTCCCATGCAGACTGATGGGGACCGCGCCGAGGCCGAGTCGGCAGACGCGGCCACTTCTCGAAAAGGTAACAACGACTTCATTTTTGCTTCGACCTGTCATTCGACTGAAATGCCTTCATCCGATTGAATCGTGTATTGCGACTGATTGCGTCGAGGAAACGTAATGCTTGCAGAGGTCATCCACGTCAGAGATGATGATGAAGAGCCGCCGCGGAGGGACACTGAGGAGGAGACCCCAGTTCCGACTGCTCCTCAGGCCACCGCACGGAAGGTGCCGCCGAACGAAGTGCTTCGAGCTCCACCTGCACCCGCCTTGACCGTGCCGCTGGAGAAGGGTTCTCAGGCTGGGGCTGGTCCTGTCGTGGCTCCGTCGACTGCCCTGGCTTCGGTTCTGACTCCTCCCGTCAACATCTTCAATCTGTACAAGGTGCCCGAGGACCAAACTGGAGCGAGTAAGGAGGCGATGATCCAGGCGGAGCTGATGACCCAATGGCTCAAGGAGATGGGCGCAGCTGGGAAGCTGGCGTACGATGCCAGTGCCGCTCTCCAGGAGAACGTTCGAGTAAGTGTCCTTGTAAGTTGATCTCCAAGTCGTTTTTCTTCAGTAGGAATTTCAGTCGGAAAATATCCGCTTCACCCACTGGGTGTTTTTCTGTTTGGCCATCACTCGAATCGGGCGGACCGTTCCGAGTGGATACCGCTCCAGTGGGGGCACGCTGAGTGCACCCACTGGGTGTAGTCCCCGAGACTGCCGTCGACTGCGGCAGTCGGCGGGAGTCTTATAGCTTAGAACTTGTTCTGTTGTCGTTGCTATTTTTTTTTTGTTTGGCCGTGACTCGGAATGGACGGGCCGTTCCGAGTGGATACCGCTTCAGTGGGGGCACGCTGAGTGCACCCACTGCGTGTAGTCCCCGAGACTACCGTTGGCCGTGGGCGGTCGGCGGGAGTCTTAGAACCTTTTGTCTTCTCTTTTTTTTTACCTTCGGCCATCACTCGGATCGGGCGGACCGTTCCGAGTGGATACCATTCCAGTGGGGGCACGCTAAGTGCATCCACTGGGTGTAGTCCCCGAGACTGCCGTCGACTGCGGGCAGTCGGCGGGAGTCTTAGAACGTAGAATTTGATACAAGTCAAGCTTGTTCCTTCCAGGAGCGCCAGTCTCTGGGCACTCGGAACTTTTTGTCTTGTTTTTGTATTTGGCCATCACTAGGATCGGGCGGGCCGTTCCGAGTTGATATCATTCCAGTGGGGGCACGCTGAGTGCACCCATTGGGTGTAGTCCTCGAGCCTGCCATCGACTGCGGGCAATCGGCGAGAGTCTTAGAACTTAGAATTTGGTACTGGTCCAGCTTGTTCCTCTTGTGTTTCTTGACATTAACTGTTCTCTCTTGTATGTCAGAAAACTTGCGAGCTTGGGACTCAGTACGTGGCACTAGAGAAGGAGACGGCTCAGCTCCGAGTGGATTTGGAGGTGGAGAGGAGGAACACTGCACGCGCTCAGGCAGAGCTCAGGACCATGGGAGGTAAGCTTCAATTACCGAGCATTCCGTTTTCACCTTTTTACATTCTTTGAACCGAGTGACTTCACTCGAACAGATGTGCGTAGTAAAAACCATCGACTCCAAGTGCGGCTCAGAACTTCTATCTCTTTAGAAACTATGAAGCAGGCACTCGAGAACAAGGACAACTAGCTGGCGGGAGCGCAGCGAGTGGCGAAGGAAAAGACCAAGGCCGCCGAAGAGAAGCTAGCCTCACTCGGGAAGCTTGAAGCAGAGAACACATCGTCGAAGAAAGAAGTACTCGAGCTCAAGATGCAGCAAACCGAGTGGGAGAACAAGCTCAAGTCCCAGGTGGAAACCTACGAGAAAGAGAAGAAGACTCTAAACGAAAAGGTCGCCCAGCTGGTCGAGAAGAAGAACGCTCTGGAGAGGTACATTGAAGATTTCACGGAGGAGATGTACACCAAGCTTGCAGGTAATTAATAGCATCCGAGTGCATTTCAACTTAACTCCGAGTGAACTTCACGCGTGCTGATGCTCGACACTCCTCTTTCCTTGTTTACAGAGTACTGCCGGGATTTTGAGCTTGAGACTGACAGAATCGAGAGGGATCTGGATCCTTCCAGGTCACTCGTCGGTGACAAGGCTGCTTTAGGCATCCTGCGGGTCGAATCTCGCATCGAAGACGTCCAAGGGTACATCATCCGCCTACGGGGTGCACTTGGAAGAATTGACAAGGAGCTGTGGCCAGAAGACACGCTCGACACCGACCTGGAGGCCATGATGACTTGTCTCAACGATATTCCCAACCGAGTGCAAGCGTGGAAGAAGTCGGCTGCTCGCTGCGGGGCCGACGTGGCGCTCTCCCTGGTCCGAGTGCATTGCAAGGAGGCCAAGGAGGAGAAGCTGAAGTCTCTCCAAGTTGCCAACACGAAGAAGCTCCAGTTTGAGGACTTCATGGATACATTCATCGAAGCGGCCACTCGGATCGCGGACGGCATCGACTTGGATTCCTTCGTTGAGCCAGCCAACCCTACAGGGGCGTGAAAAAACTTAAGTCTTATCCATTAACCTCGGTATGCCGAGTGGAATTGTAATCGTCAAACTCTTTCGGGCTTTGGGCCCGCGTACTCATATTCGCCCTTGAACTTCTGGAGTTAACCGAATGCTTTCCTTTGAGTCTTTCGTATCTTTAAACTGGGTTTTAACTTAAGCGAAAGCTGGTTCATAGCTAAGCCTCCGAGTGAGAGGAACGCTCTTCACTCGGAGAAGCATTTTAACTTGGGCGAAAGTTAGTTCGCAGCCAAGTCCCCGAGCGAGAGGGATGCTATCACTCGGAGTAGTGTTTTTAACTTGGGCGAAAGCTGGTTCACAGCCAAGCCCCCGAGTGAGAGGGATGCTCTTCACTCGGAGTAGCATACTTAACTTAAGCGAAAAGCTGCTTCACAGCCAAGCCCCCGAGCGAGAGGGTTGCTCTTCACTCGGAATAGCGATTTTAACTTGGGCGAAAGCTGGTTCGCAGCCAAGCTCCCGAGTGAGAGGGATGCTCTTCACTCGGAGTAGTATTTTAACTTGGGTGAAAGCTGGTTCGCAGCTAAGCTCCCGAGTGAGAGGGATGCTCTTCATCCGGAGTAGTATTTTAACTTGGGCGAAAGCTGGTTCGCAGCCAAGCCCCCGAGTGAGAGGGTTGCTCTTCACTCGGAGTAGTGTTTTTGACTTGGGCGAATCTGGTTCGCAGCCAAGCCCCCGAGTGAGAGGTATGCTCTTCACTCGGAGTAGCGTATTTAACGTGGGTGAATCTGGTTCATAGCCAAGCCCCCGAGTGAGAGGGATGCTCTTCACTCGGAGTAGCGTATTTAACTTGGGCGAATCTGGTTCGCAGCCAAGCCCCCGAGTGAGAGGGATGCTCTTCACTTGGAGTAGCGATTTTAACTTGGGCGAAAGCTGGTTCGCAGCCAAGCCCCCGAGCGAGAGGGTTGCTCTTCACTCGGAGTAGTATTTTAACTTGGGCGAATCTGGTTCGCAGCCAAGCCCCCGAGTGAGAGGGATGCACTTCACTCGGAGTAGCGATTTTAACTTGGGCGAAAGCTGGTTCGCAGCCAAGCCCCCGAGCGAGAGGGTTGCTCTTCACTCGGAGTAGTATTTTAACTTGGGTGTAAGCTGGTTCGCAGCCAAGTCCCCGAGCAAGAGGGCTTCTCTTCACTCGGAGTAGTATTTTAACTTGGGCGAAAGCTGGTTCGCAGCCAAGTCTCCGAGCGAGAGGGTTGCTCTTCACTCGGAGTAGTATTTTAACTTGGGCAAAAGCTGGTTCGTAGCCAAGTCCCCGAGTGAGAGGGATGCTCTTCACTCGGAGTAGTATTTTAACTTGGGCGAAGGCTGGTTCGCAGCCAAGTTGAAGGGCATACACCCACTGGGGGTTGCACCTACTGGGGGTTGTAAGCCAGAAAAAGCGTACGAGTGAACTCAATGTGGAACTGGAAAAGTCATGCTTTTATTCACCAAGCATCACTCGAGTACTTTTATTACATCTCATGATCAAGTATAAAATCGTCGCAGCAAATCCGCATTCCAAGCACGGGGCTCGTCTGCATGCTTCTGAAGGTTGTATAGGCGGTATGCTCCGTTGTGCGGAATCTTCGACACGATAAAGGGACCCTCCCATGCGGGAGCAAGCTTGTGAGGTCGCTGCTGATCCACTCGGAGCACAAGGTCTCCTTCCTGAAAGGTCTGACTCCTGACGTGCCTGCTGTGAAAATGCCTTAGGTCTTGCTGATAAATGGCTGATCGGATCAGAGCCATCTCTCTTTCCTCCTCCAAGAGATCAACAGCGTCTTGCCGTGCCTGCTCTGCTTCAGCTTCAGAGTACAGCTCCACTCGGGGTGAATTATGGAGCAGGACACTCGGCAGGACGGCTTCGGCTCCGTACACCATGAAGAAGGGAGTGCGATTGGTAGACCGATTGGGGGTTGTCCTCAAGCCCCAAAAACTGACGGCAACTCGGTGACCCAAGCTCCAGCTGCGTGCTCCAAATCGCGCATGAGTCGTGGCGTTAACCCCTGCAGAATCAGTCTGTTTGCTCTCTCAGCTTGTCCATTAGACTGCGGGTGCGCCACGGATGCATAATCGACTCGGGTGCCTTGAGCGGCACAGAACGCCCTGAACTCTTCTGAGTCAAAGTTTGAACCGTTGTCAGTGATGATGCTGTGGGGCATGCCGTATCTGAAGACTATCTCCTTCATGAACTTGATCGATGTATGGGAATCTAGCGTCTTGATGGGTTTGGCTTCGATCCACTTAGTGAACTTGTCGACTGCTACCAGCAAGTGGGTGAATCCACTCGCCCCTGTCCGGAGGGGTCCTACCATGTCGAGTGCCCAGACTGCAAACGGCCAGACGAGTGGAATTGTCTTTAGAGAAGATGCAGGCTTGTGGGATAAGTTTGCATAGAACTGGCATCCGGTGCAGTGTTGGACTATCTCCTGCGCAGCTTCATTGGCGCGTGGCCAGAAGAAACCGGCTCGGTAAGATTTAGCCACGATTGTCCGAGAGGACACGTGGTGTCCACAAGTTCCTGGGTGAATCTCCTCCAGGATCAGTCGACCTTCTTCCGGAGAAATGCAGCGCTGAGTCACACCGGTGACGCTCTTTCTGTATAACTGATCAACGACCACTTCAAAGGCTTTGGACCTGCGAACAATCTGGCGGGCCTCAGCTTCATCTTCTGGAAGTTCCTGCCTGAGCAAGTATGCAATGTAAGTTGTTGTCCACTCGGGGGTGATTGCTAGGACCTCCATGACCAAATCAATGACTGCCGAGACCTCGACCTCAGTCAGATCAGACGGACTAACCACTTGCGGGGGCTCTTCCATGAAGGGATCTTCTTTTACCATCGGGGAACGTAAATGTTCGAGGCACACATTGCTGGGTATGGATTTCCGAGTGGATCCGATCTTTGCCAGATCGTTTGCCTCCTGATTCTTGGCTCGGGGAACATGATGCAGCTCCAGACCTTCGAATTTCTTCTCCAACTTTCTCACTACGTTGTAGTATCCCGTCATAGCGGGGCTTCTGATGTCCCACTCCTTCATCACTTGGTTCACAACTAGATCCGAGTCTCTGTACACCATCAGGCGCCGGACGCCGAGTGAGATGGCCATACGTAGACCATAAAGGAGTGCCTCGTACTCGGCTTCGTTGTTGGAGGAATCAAAGTGAATCTGCAGAACATACATGAGACGATCGCCCTTCGGAGATATCAACACCACTCCAGCCCCTGAACCATTCAGCATCTTCGAACCGTCAAAGAACATGGTCCAGTGTTCCGGGTGACTCTGAGTCGGTTGTTGTTGTTCAGTCCACTCGGCTAGGAAATCGGCTAATGCTTGGGACTTGATCGCCTTTTTCGCCTCGAACTTAATGTCCAGGGGTAGGAGCTTGATATCCCACTTCACCACTTGACCAGTCGCATCCCGATTGTTCATGATCTCAGACAGTGGGGCGTCACTGACGACTGACACAGTGTGCTCCTGGAAGTAATGGGCTACTTTCTTCGCAGTCAGGTAGATGCCATAGACGAGCTTCTGATAATGAGGATACCTCTGCTTGGAAGGAGTCAGAACTTCAGAGATATAATAGACTGGGCGCTGAACTTTGTAAGCCTTGCCCTGTTCTTCTCGCTCGACAGTGAGGACAGTGCTGACAACTTGACCAGTGGCCGCGATGTATAAGAGCAATGGCTCGTTGCTGTTTGGAGCGGCAAGCACCGGCTGGGTGGAAAGCAGGGCTTTGAGCTCAACAAACGCTGCTTGTGCTTTAGCAGTCCACTCGAACGAATCAGATTTCTTCATCAATCGGTACAGGGGCAGTGCCTTCTCACCGAGACGGGAGATGAATCGGCTCAGAGCTGCAAGGCAACCCGTGAGCTTCTGTACATCATGAAGACGCTTTGGACATTTCATTCGCACAATCGCCCCGATCTTCTCAGGATTGGCATCTATCCCTCGTTCGGAAACGAGGAAGCCGAGTAGTTTGCCCCCAGGAACTCCGAAAGTGCACTTTGCTGGATTCAGTTTGATGTCGTACTTTCGCAGATTTGCGAAAGTTTCAGCTAAGTCAGCCAGCAGGTCGGAACCTTTTCTGGACTTGACCACGATATCATCCATGTACGCCTCAATATTCCGACTGATCTGTTTTTGTAAACACTTCTGGATCATGAGCATGAAAGTGGCACTGGCATTCTTGAGGCCGAATGGCCTGGTGATATAGCAGAAACACCCGAATGGGGTGATAAAAGTTGTTTTTATTTTGTTCGGCCCATACAGTCGGATCTGGTGGTACCCAGAGTACGCATCCAGAAAAGACAGTCGCTCACAACCCGCAGTCGAATCTGCAATTTGATCTATGCGGGGGAGTGGGAAATGATCCTTGGGGAAGACCCGATTGATGTGCTTGAAATCGATGCACATTCGGGGAGACTTGTCTTTCTTAGGGTCCATGACGACGTTGGCCAGCCACTCGGAGTGGTACACCTCACGGATGAACTCGGCTGCCAGGAGCCAAGCAACTTCTTCGCCAATGGCCTTCCTCTTCTGTGTAGCAGAGCGACAGAGATGCTCCTTCACAGGTTTCGCCTTTGGGTCGACTCGCAAACGGTGCTCAGCCAGCTCCCTGGGTACACCTGGCATGTTGGATGGTTTCCATGCGAAGATGTCCCAGTTCTCACGGAGGAACTGGATGAGCGCTTCTTCCTATTTGCTGTCGAGCGTTGTTGATATGTTGGTGGGAGTAGCATTGGGATCTTCCGGGTGGATGTGCACAGGCTTCGTGTCACCGGCCGACCGAAACGCAGATTCTGTAGCCGGCTTCTTGGAGCGTAGCAGATCACTCGGATCGACATTTTTCTTGTACTCCTCTAGTTCCACCATGGCCATCTGCTCATCAGCTATCTTGGATCCTTGCTGCAAACACTCTTCCGCGCGCTGTCGACTGCCAGTGACTGTGATTACACCTTTGGGACCGGGCATCTTCAGCTTGAGATACACATAACATGGACGGGCCATGAAACGTGCGTAAGTCGGCCAACCAAGGATGGCATGGTAGGCGTTGCGGAAGTCGACCACTTCGAAGGTCAGCCTTTCCTTCCGAAAGTTCTTGTCGTCTCCAAAGACCACGTCCAGGGCGATCTGCTAGAGTGACTTTGCTTTCTTGCCGGGGATCACTCCGTGGAACTGCATGCTCCTCTCGCTGAGTCGGGACATCGGAATGCCCATCGCTTGCAGAGTATCCGCGTACAGTATGTTCAGTCCGCTTCCTCCATCCATGAAGACCTTGCGCAATCAGACGCCTCCCACGACTGGATCTACCACCAGCGCCTGCCGCCCAGGGGTGGCTAGGTAGGCGGGATGGTCCGACTGATCAAAGGTGATCGGAGTCTTTGACCAGTTCAGAAACTTCGTCGTCGCCGGCATGGCCATGTTCACTTCTCGATTGATAACTTTCAATCGGCTCCTGCTCTCTACATCTGCAAAGATCATCAGGGTTGCATTGACACTGAGAAAAGGTTCATCTTTGTCTCCATCATCAGCGTCTTCTGGGCTCTTCTCACTCGACGGGCCCTCTCGAAACTGCTGAATCAACAGTCTGCACTGTCGAGTGGTATGTTTGGGCAATATCAGATTGCCCTCTTCATCCTTTCTGGTGTGGATGTGACACGGTAAATCGAGGACATCTTGGCCTGACCGATCTTTCTTTTTCTTCGGGTTCCATTTTTCCTTAGCCTTCCCCTTGTTCTTCGCTTGACCGGCCAAAGCAGCAGCCTCGGCCTGAGTCGAACCATCAGCCTTGCGCTTCGGCTTCCGATTGGGATTACTGTTTCCGGGGTTGGGCTCGCTGGTTTTCCCTTTGCCGTTATGGAGACGGTCTTCCTCTTCTCCGTTTGCGTACCGAGTGGCAATCTCCATCATTCGGCTCATGGACAAGGATCCTGACCGACCAAATTTCAGGATGAGCTCCCGATACCTGACTCCTGCCTTGAAAGCGCAGATGGCTTGATGTTCTGTGACGTTCTCCACCACGTGATGCAAGGTTGTCCACCGCTGGATGTACTCCCTCAATGTTTCATTCGGTTTCTGGACGCAGTGCTGCAACTCAGACAATCCAGCCGGGCGTTTGCACGTGCCCTTGAATGTTTTAATGAACACTCAGGCCAAATCTTCCCAGCAGTATATGTTGCCTGGAGTGAGATGGTTGAGCCAGGCGCGGGCGGACCCTTCCAGCATCAGAGGCAAATGCTTCATAGCCACATAATCATTTCCTCCGCCAATCTGCACAGCCACTCGATAATCCTCTAACCAAGTTTCTGGCTTGGACTCACCGGTGAACTTGCTTACTCCAGCCGCCAACCTGAAGTTAGGCGGGATCTCAGCGGCCCGGATGGCCCTGCTGATACACTCGGGCCCGGAGATGAATGCTCCACTTCCACTCGGACGATCTCTGTCCAAGTTCTCTCTCAGAGCTCTGCCTCTGTCGACCAGGTTCTGAGCAAGAACGGATCTCGCGTTGAACTGCGGGTCGCGGTAGTCGATTATCTCTCTCTGGCGATAACCGTCACCATGACGGGGAGGGCTGGCCCTCCGATCGTTGCCGTAAGGACGCCTGGCGTCGTACGGCCGGGGCGCGTACGAGCCATCCCGCGGAGGGGGCGACTGCATGCGGTGACGATCATCCTGACGCGCGGAGGCGTATTCCGACTGTGACCCAGCCCCGAGTACTGATCTCGGTGGCGGTCTTGGTCGTTTCGCCGCGGAGGCGAGTGTCTGTTTCTCCTTGGGGACACTGGGCTGTGGGCCGACTGGACGGTGTCAGCCCTCACGGATCTGCTGTGAATCCGGTTGCACGACTGGGATACTGCTGAGTTTTGCTCCTCGGCCGCCTTGAGCAGGGCCCGGATCTGCCGAAGACCCTCCCCTGCCTCGGACCGGGATGGCTCAATGGAATCTGCTATCCGAGTGACCGCCGCCAGATTCTGGACGGGAGTGCGGAATACCTGAAAACTCTGTTGCTGATCATTTGAGAACAACTGCCGCTGCCGCCGACTGGAACTGGGCGGAGGCTGCCTGCGGGCGCAGTCGTCGAGCGACTTCTGGAGCGCTTCCAGACGGTTGCGCTCAGCCAAGTTGGCATGGCGCACGGCCTCCAAGGCCTGAGCCTCGGGGGTCATCCCAACGATGGGCGTCTGGAGGGCCTGTTCGGTCCTACACTGCAGTTCCTCTCTCTGCTGCCGAGTGAGAGGTCGGGGGACGTACTCGTCGTCATGACGGTCTCTGCCGCCGCCAAGACCGGCGTGTGACGGGTCGACGTTCTCCGCGCCGCGACGGCCGTACCCTGGCGGACTGGGCGGGGAATCGGCCATCAGCACTTCTGCAGCGGGATCGCTGCCCTCGCACTCGGATAAGCTTTCCGAGTGCTCGTGCACGAAGGCCAACAGATCGAAGACAGGTTCATCAGGCTCGATTGCCGCGATCTGCGGGGGCGCAGCCTGAAGGGTTGCCGCGTGCTTGATCCACCGTTGAAGCCGAGAGCGTCCGGAGCGCTTGCGACGACGGCTGGTGGAGAGTGGGGACGTCGATTGATAAGGAGTCGACGGTTGCCGAAGAAGGACGTCGAAGGTACTCGGGCAGAAGTGCGCCGCGCCGCGGACGAGCAACGCCTCGACATCCAGCGGGGCTTCCTGGATCCACGCTGAATCGTCGGCAATGAAGCTGAGGACGCCGAAACGGATCTCGCCGCCCAGAGTCAGTCCGCCGTCGGAAACCATGGTGATGATCGAAAAAATGCAACTACGCCGGAAGTCGCTAGACGCCTGCCCCACGGTGGGCGCCAACTGTCGTGGGTGCAAGTCTGACAGTAGTGTGTAGGGGTACGGATTAGAGGGCAGAGCCTAGCTACGACGCAGGTGTTACACTCGGATTTACGAGTTTAGGCCCCTCAGCGGTGGAGGTAATAGCCCTACGTCTCGGTGCTCTGGAGCTGTTGATTGAGTGTATGGTTTACAAAGGATGCGAACCCTTGGACTGGAGCTGGGGGTGGCTTATATAGTCTCGCCGGCCCTCCCATGAATGTCTGCCATTACCAGGGGTTAAGAGGGGTTTAAGGGCGCCAGGTAACGGACGCATTGATTACAGGTAATACAGGCGAACGTGCGTCCCGACCGTTGCGCTCCCGGAGTCTCCTGGCCTTCTCTGGTCGAGTGGACTCCTGCTTCCCGAGTGATTTATTGGACTCCGAGTGAATGTCAGTTTGTAGAATTCTTGGTTGCTGATACGGCCATGGGGCCCAGTATAAGATGTGTGGCGTCCTAGGGTAGGGTCTATAGGTCAGGCCTATTACCCTATCCCTAGTACTTGCCCTCGTCATGTTTCGTGGTTATCTGTACTAAGTTCTAAAATTCTCAGTAACTTATGCGTTGTAATGTTAATAACCCCCCCTGCGGCATCTATTCCTCGAAGTATCTATTTGCAGGTGGATTTATTAGCGGAAGTTTTGAATGATTGCACTATGCTAGCAATGGATTTTATCTCATCAGTGCGAGTCATTATCTCGAACGATTGAAATTTCCTCCATATATACAAATTATTATGGGAGAATCTCATCATACAATTAATTCCCTGCAGACATTTAGGGGAAGTATATTTCATCCTCGAGAATAGTAACACCTTATCACTCTCTCAGTTTTACTTTTCGCATATCTATTTCTCTTTGATGATTATCTGTTTTGTCAACAATCGTTCAAAAAGGGGGAGATTGTTGGTGCAATGATTTGCCTCCTTATGTTTTGAAGATTGTTGACATGAACAGAAAGGGACTAATGTGTTTGCTAGTGCACACAGAGTAATGGGCCCCTGAAGCCATTAGGAGTTTGATGTAAACTCCGAAGATAATATCTTGCATGGCAGTGGGTATTATCAATGAAGATTATGCTGTCGAGAGTGACCCCCTAAAAATTGCTGACGCAAAACAATTTGTTCGGTGGCATCCAAAGGAATTGACTGCAGCCGAGATAAGTCGAAGACGAAGTGAGGACGTAGAATTTATTTCGTTGTTCTTCTTTCTCTTTATTGAGTCATAGAACCACTGTACTACCAAGAGGGGTATAGTGTTCGAAGCTTTGATTCCCTGATGCTAAACTCGATCCTATGTAAGTTGAGAGAGAAATCTCTTTGTGTTCCGAGAAAATACTTGCCAGCAAGAGACTGTGATCTTCTCTGCTGCGAGAGATTTGTCTCTGACCGAAGAGTTAGCATTACTTGTTCCTCAAGTAATGTTACCATTGCTTTCAAATCCGACCATTGCGAACGTGTCGGTTGGCCATTGGCTGGACAGCATGTCCAAAATGGTCATTTCCCATCAGGGAAGGCTGCAGCTATAAATAGCCACCCTGCATCGGCTTTGTCCGGTGGCTGCTCCGTTTGATTCCGAGAAGATTGTTGAGCAACCCCCTCTCCAGAGTGATTTGAGTTTAAAATCCACCGAGAGAAAAAACCTAGAGCCAAAAAATTAGATAGTGGTTTAGCATCACTCGAATCTAAGTCTAGTACGCTCCGCCTGTTACTCTTGAGAGCTGCAAACTCTCTAGACGGTTAGGTGTCAATTTCTTCAGAAACCAAGAGTGATTATGGTTCTCGAAGAAAGAAGTCTGTAAAGGTTCGGAGATCACCTCAAGCATCTACCATGAGTAATCGGCATTTGTTGACGAACCAATTGTCGAGGAGAATAGGCCAAAGAGAGTTTATCTTTTGTGTTAAATCACAGCCCCTCCAACCAGATGTAGACCTTGTGCAGATGGGTGAACTGGTCTACCAAATTCTCTGTCGCCATCGAGCATCACTGGCTATTTCTTCATTTCTTTCCTTCGATTAGTATTGCATGACTAGATTCAACCATGCGATTATTCTCGATGTATGTGCTTAGTTCTTGTTCGGTAGTTTACTTTCACTCGCTAAGATCTGATTTTACTCGCTCCGCTACCAGGTTCCGAGAGTTTTGAAGTTTCTGTAAGAAATTTTAAACTCCCATTCACCCCCCTCTGGTAGACATACTTGTTGGCCCAGTGGGAACCAGGGTACCACAGGCCATCTGCCTACGGCCCAGGAAGCAACGCCGGGCGAAGGCCCAAGAGGCGGCCCAACCTCGAGCGTCCCGAAGCAACTCGCCTCGCGAGGCACCGGCCTCATGAGGACCCTCCCTCCTCAAGGAGCGGACCCACCGAAGACTCAGCATCAACAGGAGGCCTCGCGAGGCCCCCTCGCGAGGCAGCCTCCCGAAGAAACTCAAGCAGGGTGCCGCCTAGCGCCAGCCTGGCAATCACGCGCCCACCACGTGGATGAAGCACCCCCGCAAGACGACGACAGCGGCAGGGCCGTACCAGCAGGTGCGGCCAGGAAGGTTTTCCTCTTTGGTGATAAAGGAGCCGCACCAGCTCCCCTCCTGCAAAGCAAGTCCCAAAGCTTGCCCGTTTGGTGTATGAAGACCAGGATGATAAGGCGCGCAGGGCGGAGGTCATAGCCGAGCCCACCGGCACGTAATGGATAACGCCTTTGCAGGCGAAGACCACCTTTTGTTAGGATAAGCCTGGGCGCTATCCCCCTTTGAACCGCTGTTGTGTGGCTACCCTTCCTGCCAATATTTTTGGGGAAGAGGACCAAGGTGACTATAGAAGGGGCAGTGCTGCCATCGTTGAGAAGGATTGTATCACTCCATCTTCAACCTTGTACGCGAGAGCTCTCTTTCCCACCATAACCCCAAACACAAGTAGGAGTAGGGTTTTACACCGCACGGTGGCCCAAACCTGGGTAGCCCTCGTGTCCCCTGTCGTGCCTTGTGTGTGAGCATGCTCTCGCCGTTGCCTCGCCGTGGTCACCGTCGAGTTGTTAGGCAGCAAGTGGCCCCCAGAGTTTGAACCAGGGTCCTCGGAGCCCGAGTTCGAACATTTGGCGCGCCAGGTAGGGGGCTGCTTCCGCTCCTTCCGCTTCGACCTCGCCATGGACGACGCTCGATGTGAGCGCACTCTGCGCAGGACGGCCAGGGTGGCTCAGACGGAGCCCGTCGTCAATGACAACCGCCGTAGGCTCGCCGGCGCCGCCACCGAGTCCATGGGGGAAGAGGAGCAGGCCTTTTCCCTCCACCCATCCATGCAGCACCCTGCTCGCACCGCCACCACGTCCTCGCTCGCGCGCCCTGACCCTCAGGCCGCACTGCTCATGGCGCAGGAGCTGCTGCGCTACCGCCCCACCGAGGCCGGCTATGACGCTTGGCTCGCGCGCCTCACCAAGCTCGTCAACACCGCTGGGGCCGCTCCGGTGCCCTCCCGCTCTCTTCCACCTCTGCCGCCCCATTGCGCGGGGGCAGAGCACGACGCGCCCCTTCCTCCGCCCCCTCCGCTCGACGGCGCGGGCCATCGCCGCGGCACACGCGCGCGGGAGCCGTTCCGCAACGCCTCTTCACCGGACCCCGACGACGAGAGCTGCCAGATCGTCCGGCGGCGCGCTCCGCCCGATGCGCGCGTGCTCCTCGAGCGGTGATACGTCTCCATCGTATGTACTTTTCCAAACACTTTTGCTCTTGTTTTGGACTCTAATTTGCATGATTTGAATGAAACTAACCTGGACTGACGCTGTTTTCAGCAGAACTACCATGGTGTTGTTTTTGTGCAGAAATCAAAGTTCTCGGAATTGGACGAAACTTTTTGGAGAATTTTTATGGAATATATAAAAATTATTGGTGCAAGAATCAATAGAAGAGGGGCCACTTGTTGCCCACAAGGCAACAGGGCGTGACCCCTCGTACGGCGCGCCCTGATGCCTTGTGGGGCCCACTGGCGGCCGTTTGACCTAATTCCAATGCTATAAATTCGCTTTCCCCAAGAAAAAAAACAAGAGAGGAAGTTTCATCATGTTTTACTATACGGAGCCGCCGCCACCTCCTGTTCTTCATCTGGAGGGCTGATCTGGAGTCCGTTCCGGGCTTCAGAGAGGGGAATTCGATGCCATCGTCATCATCAACCATCCTCCATCACCAATTTCATGATGCTCACCACCTTGTGTGAGTAATTTCTCCATAGGCTTGCTGGACGGTGATGGGTTGGATGATATTTATCATGTAATCGAGTCAATTTGTTAGGGCTTTGATCCCTAGTATCCACTATGTTCTGAGATTGATGTTGTTATGACTTTGCTATGCTTAATGCTTGTCACTAGGGCCCGAGTGCCATGATTTCAGATCTGAACCCTTTATGTTTTCATGAATATATTTGTGTTCTTGATCCTATCTTGCAAGTTGTATGCAACTATTACGTGTTATGATCCGCATACCCCAAGGTGACAATAATTGGGATTCTTTTCGGTGATTACCATAGTTTGAGGAGTTCATGTATTCACTAAGTGCTAATGCTTTGTTCCGGTTCTCTATTAAAAGGAGGCCTTAATATCCCTTAGTTTCCTTAAGGACCCCGCTGCCACGGGAGGGTAGGACAAAAGATGTCATGCAAGTTCTTACTATAAGCACGTATGACTATATACGGAATACATGCCTACATTACATTGATGAATTGGAGCTATTGTGTATCACTGTAGGTTGTGACTGTTACATGGTGAATGTCATCCATCATAATTATTCATCACTGATCCAATGGCTACGCTTTTCGCATATTGATCTTTGCTAAGTTACTTTCGTTGTTGCTGCTGTTACAATCACTACAAAACTGCTACTATTACTATTTCTGTTACTATTGCTATTGTTACTACTGTGCTACTAAACACTTTGCTGCAGATATTTAGTTTTCCAGGTGTGGTTGAATTGACAACTCAACTGCTAATACTCGCAAATATTCTTTGGCTCCCCTTGTGTCGAATCAATAAATTTGGGTGAAATACTACCCTCAAAAACTGTTGCGATCCCCTATACTTGTGGTTTATCAAGACCTTTTTCTGGCGCCGTTGTTGGGGAGCATACCTCTATTTGTTGAGTCACTTGGGATTTATATCTTTTGATCACTATGAAGAATCTGAAAGACACTAAGACCAGGATCGTCCCCTCTATGACTAGAGGAGTTAAGGAACTGCCATCACACTCTGCACTTGATTCACCTTCTGTTTTGAGTAAGCTTGCGACACCACCACCTACTATTCATAATGATATGTCGCAAGTAATTGATGATACTACTTTTGCTATAAATGAAACTATTGATGATTCTAGTACTATGCTTGATGATACTGTGCCACTAGGTGAATTCCTTGATGAACAAATTGCTAAAGCTAAAGAAATTGAAAATGCTGAAACTTCTGAAAATTATGATCACCTATTATGCCTAGCTCTCCTACTAGAGTTGAAATGCCTAAGATACCTGATGGTTATGTTTTTGATAAAGAGACAGCTAGGGCAATTCTTGCTTGTAATGATAGAGATGATGTTAGACAATTGCTGGCTAAGATGAAAGAAAAGTCTATGATGGAGAGAATGAAATATGATCCTAAGTTTGCTACCTCTCCCATATTTGTTACCGATAAGAATTATTAATTCTCTGTCGATCCTGAGTTAATCACTTTGGTTGAATCTGATCCTTTTCATGGTTATGAAACTGAAACTGTTGTGGCACATCTTACTAAGTTGAATGATATAGCCACCCTATTTGCTCATGAGGAAAAAATCACTATTACTATATTCTTAAGTTGTTTCCTTTCTCATTAAAGGGTGATGCTATGAAATGATTTAATACTCTTGCCCCTGGTTGTGTGCATAGTCCCCAGGATATGATATTCTACTTCTCTGAAAAATATTTTCCTGCTCATAAGAAACAAGCTGCCTTATAGGAAATATTTAACTTTGTGCAAATTGAAGAAGAGAATCTCCCTCAAGCTTAGGGGAGGCTTCTCCAATTACTTAATGCTTTGCATGATCATCCTCTTAAGAAAAATGAAATACTGGATATCTTTTATAATGGACTAACCGATGCTTCTAGGGACTACCTAGATAGTTGTGCTGGTTCAATTTTCAGGGAATGAACTGTTGGACAGGCTGAAGAACTATTGAATAATATATTGAGAAATGCCGATGATTGGACACTTCCTGAACCACCACCTAAGCCAACTCCGAAGAAAAGAGATATTCTATTCCTTACTCCTGAAGATATGCAAGAAGCTAAGAAATCTATGAAGGAAAAAGGTATTAAAGCTGAAGATGTTAAGAATCTACCACCTATTGAAGAAATACATGGACTTGATATCCCGACACGGGTAGTAGAGGTAAATTCTCTTCATAGATTCAATGAAAGTAATATTCCTTATAATAAATCTTCTAGTCAATGCATGGATGAATTTGATAATTACATTGTTAAGCAAGAGAATTCCAATATGTATGTCAGCAATCAATTAAAACGAAATGCCATCATGATTGATCGCTTGAGTGATTTGATGTTTACAACTGCTAATGATGTTAAATGCTTAAGTAAACATGCTTCTATGGTTCAGACTCAGTTAGAACAAATAGCTAAGTCACAAAATGATTTGCTTGATGAGATGAATAATAAAATGAATGATCATGTTGTTAGGGTAATGACTAGAGGAGGTAGAATGACTCAGGAGCCCCTATATCCTGAAGGTCATCCTAAAAGAATTGAACAAGATTCTCAAAGAATTAATACGGATGCACCTAGTTCATCCAAGAAGAAAAAGGAAAAGAAAAATGAT
The DNA here is from genome assembly GCA_039707655.1 of Elymus sibiricus. Lineage (NCBI taxonomy): Eukaryota > Viridiplantae > Streptophyta > Magnoliopsida > Poales > Poaceae > Elymus > Elymus sibiricus. The sequence continues at coordinate 241,473,087 of CM077676.1, forward strand.
AGGACTTTGCATGCTTCTTGTGAACCTGAGATAGAAAAACCTCCTGAGAATCATAATGATGCTTCTATTTCTGATGCTGAGACACAATCTGGTAATGAACATTCACTTATAGATAATGATAATGATGATGTTCACGTTGATGCTCAACCAGATAATGATGTAGAAATAGAACCTATTGTTGATCTTGATAACCCACCTCCTAAGAAAAAAAGATATGACAAAAGAGACTTCGTTGCTAGAAAACATGGAAAGGAAACAGAACCATGGGTTCAAAAACCTATGCCTTTTCCTACTAAACCATCTAAAAACAAGGATGAGGAAGATTTTGAGCGCTTTGTTGAAATGCTTAGACCTGTCTTTTTGCGCACTCGTTTGATTGATATGTTGAAAATGTCTCCCTATGCTAAATACATGAAAGATATTGTCACTAATAAAAGAAAGATACCTGAAGCTGAAATTTCCACCATGCTTGCAAATTATTCTTTTAAGGGCGGGCAACAAACAGTAGAGGAGCCATCATTTGTCCTTTTTAACTGAAGCTATCATCTGCCTGCTACCATTAGTTTTGGATCTATCCACTAGTTGCTACCATCAGTCTGGATTTCTGCATGCACCCATTAGGCCTTACATAACCTGACTATGTTTTTCTATTGTGCATGTCAGTTATTGTACACAATCATACAGAACATGTAGAGAAAAAGAGAAGAGCGTTGCGTGCGAATATAATGTCATGCAGACATCGCTCCATGGTGGGCGCAGTGGTAGCCCCCCTCCCCCCATTCCAGATTGTATTCCAGAGGAAGATAACTGTTCGGAGGGGGATTCAGAGGGCGCAGACCACTCCTATTTAACCCCTGAGGTGTTTGCTCTAACCTGGCATGCTGATGTTGGTCATATCATGCATATGGCGCCTTGCATTGCTTACTTGATACATCGTATATGTCATCAGCTTAGTTTAGACATGCTTTGCGTGAATGCCACCTGTTTGGTTTCTATATCATATATGTGAATTATGCAGTGCCATCTTGTTTAGCCAAGCATCATATTTGTGAATCATGCAATGCCATCATGTTTAGCCAGTCATCGTATATGTGAATTATATCATGCCATACTATTTTTTTTCATCATGTATTCCGTTTGTCGACAATGTTTGTACATTCATCTACTCTTCTTGTGCATCAGCCATTTGAGTCGGTGATGGAAAAATCTGGAGTGAAAACAAGGTCTTCAGAGCAGTCAGTGCAACCTGTCAAAGTAGTTATCGTGCTGGTTACAAATAGCTCCTCGAGGGAGGATTCAGAGACAGATGACCAGTCCTATCCCCCCCCCCCCGAGGTGTATGCTCTAACTTGGCAGGGTTATAATGCTCATATCATGCATATGGTGTCTTGCATTGCTATGTCATCTGGTTAGATTAGGCATGCTTTGTGTGAATGCCACCTGTCTAGTTTCTATATCATATATGTGAATTATGCAATGCCATCTTTTTAGCCAGGCATCATATATGTGAATTATGCTATGCCATCCTTTGTAGCCAAGCATCATATATGTGAATTATGTCATGCCATCCTTTTTTTCATTACGTATTCCATTTGTCGACAATGTTTGTATATTGAACTACTCTTCCTGTGCATCAGCCATTTCAGTCGGTTATGGAAAAATCTGGGTAAAAACAAGGTCTTCAAAGCAGACCATGCTACCTGTTGAAGCAGATATCTTGCTGGTTACAGGTAGTTCCTCAGAGGAGGATTCAGAGACAGATGACTAGTCCTATATCCCCCCTGAGGTGTATGCTCTAACATGCGATGGTTATATTTCTCATATCATGCAGATGGTGTCTTGCATTGCTTAGTTTAGACATCATATACACAATATTCAATGCCATCTGCTTAGTTTAGAGATCATATATGCGAGTGCCAGCTGCTTGGTATATCAATCATATATGTGAATTATATCATGCCATCCTGTATACTTAGACAACATGTATGTGAATTATTTCATGCCAACCTATTTCATAAAGACATCATATAGTTATGTCATGTCATCCTGTTTAGATAGTCATCATATGTTTAATTATGTCATTTTATCCTATTTAGTTATCCATATGATATCCTGCTTAGTTAGCCATCATATATGTGAAATTGTGTCATGTTGTCCTGTTTGGTTAGACAACATATATGTGAATTGCTGCATCTCTCTATCATACAATGTCTGTACATTCAATTTCTTTTCTTGTTTGTCAGCTATTTGAATTGGAGGGGGTGATGGCAGTATCTAAGGGAGTAAAAACACGGTCTTCACAAAATACGGTGCTACCCATCAATGCAGATAGAACCACGGTTGTACTTGACCAAGAACCAGCCCCACCACACATAACCGACACTCTTGCAGATTGTACCCCTACCCCGTTGGACAGAGAACCAGCTACACCCCATCTAACCCCAACCCCAATAGATAATAACCCACTTCCAGTTGGCACAGCACCATGTCCACAGCAGAGCACCCACACACGAGCAGTTAGTAAGGCAACTGCAGTGCCCAAAGCACGAGGACCACCACAGCGAACCCAAACTCCACGCTTAAATCAGAAGAACAACTGTTCTCAGTTCAGATTCCGTAGCTATGGTGCATACTCCTTTGCTATTGTATCACTGTATTTACTCATACCAACTAATTTCTAATTTGAAGGATCCAATTGAAACTCCAATGGCACAAAAGGTATGTTTTAAACCTGTTTCTTTAACTGGTTTACTGTTGTAACTTCTTGCTCTATGTTGGTTTTAGTTTCAATTGTATAAAAGTTATGTTCTTGTGTCATGCACATTACAAGTGTTGTTAGTGTTGTGTAGTTTCCCACACTTATATTTTGTCTATGCTGCTTTGTCTTAAACAGATATGATCTGAACTGTGTCTCTATCTTGATTTGGCAACATAAACTAGGATGATATAGACAATACAGTGACGATAGTACATAGATATATGTTTGTTTCATGTTGTTATTATGTACTACCTTGCAATAGAAGACAAGTTAGTATAATCATGCCAACATTACTACTGAACTGGTTTGCCAAAATGAGTTTCATATACTACATGCTAAACCTGTGATGTGTCTACTTGTTCCTCTTTTAGAATGCCGGCAGAATATTGGAGTAGAGTACCCCATTATGCAATGGTAAAGGAAGTAATGCAGATAAGGTTCAAGATAGTGAGACAACCCTGTTGGTCTCCAAGAAAGCTGATAAAAACTATCTTGAAGACAGTGAGACATCCCCAAAGTCCTGCCTTGATGTAGTGTTCGAGTTACTGGCCACTACCGCTGGCACAAGCTCTTCAAACTCGCTGCCTGAATCAGTTCGGCTTCTTGAGTCTCAACTACAAGTTGAAAGACAACAATCAGCTGTGCTGCGACAAGAAGCCGAAGGACTGAGGAAGTCCCTGCAGAATTCAGATGCACACTTTCTGGTGCAACAGCAAGAGTTGGAGGATTTTAGTGCCAAACAAGAGAAAGCTAATAAGCTTGCTAAGCTTCTTGCCAGCATGGTGGGTGCCTAGGATATCGTTTCTTGAGCTCTTCTAAAGTGGTTTCATTTCTGGACTTGTTTTGCTGCCGCATTTTTTTGCACTGGTGGCCAACTTAGACGCCCAGTGTTTGTAATATGCTGCTTTGTTGTTCCCTATATTTGCACTGGTCACGAACTTTGATGCCCAGTGGATGTAATGTGTGTAATCGCTGTAATAGCCTAGCATTAGTTGCTTGCTTATTTATTTACTTATAGTCTTGTTTATTTGTTTGCTTGTAGTCACTACAGTTCTTTTTCCTCGGTTTGCTAGTGGCCGCAATAACCATGGGCCACATACAGGCCGTGGTAACCATGGGCCTCCTACGGGTCGTAGGATCCATGGGCCTCCTACGCACCATAGGATCCATGGGCCGTACTATTCGTGGGCCAAATCCGGACCGCAATATGGACCGTAAATAGGCTAAAATCGGAACCATCCATTTATGGGCACAGACCATAATGGGTCGTTAATAGGTCAAAAGACAACACAGGCTTAATTCTATCAACAGGCATGACGGGTCATTAATGGGTCGGATTACATGATAGGATGAAAACGGTCCAACGGGTTAACGTGCCACAAACGGATCGATTTTTACCACGGGCTAAATTTGGCCCATTAGCATAACAGGCCAGTAACGGACCATAAGTAATCGAGGGCCGGAAATGAGCCCAAGAATATATGGGCCCTTAGAAGGCCGAAAGAAAACACGGGCTGGAAATGGCCCAACTGAATCATGGGCCGTTAATGGGCTCAAAGCAGTTTACTGTTTATGATGCGCCAGAATCACCATGGGCCATCAATGGGCCCAGAGATACAAAAGGCCTCATATGGGCCAAAAGACATCACGGGCCATAGATGGGCCGAAAGTGACAACGGGTTGGAATCATATGGGACGGCCCACATGACGCTACTGGGCCGAATTTTGAAAGGCCATAACGGGCCATGAGTACTCGGGCCGTAAATGGGTTGTATGCGAATAGGACGTTAACAAGCTTTCCATGGGCCGGCCCACTAACTTTTGACCAAGTCAAATGGGCCGGCCTTTTTAACCTAAATAGGCCACTATTGGGCTGTGCCATGTGTCGACGTATCATAGCATCTCTCGTCCAATGAATGGATGACATCTGTCCCAACGCCGAGCTGACACGTGGTTCCGTTGGCGAATGAGAATTTTACACATGGAAAATCGCCATTGGTCTGGGCTGATAACGCGGATCCAAACCCGCACCCGATAGCTTAACGGCGACCTGTTACGGTGGATGCCACATGTCGGTTACCCTTGACGAAAACACTTCCATGACGCGACATTTATCGTCATGGAAATGGACACTTCCGTGATGACAATTTCACTATTGTCATGGAACACTTCTGCGACAGCATAGGTATGACTATCTTGATTCTGTCATAAAATTGTCATGGATGTACATGCATGACAGAAAACGTGACCTACTGTGACAAAGACGTATCATCACGGAAGTGTTTTTTTGTAGTGCTTAGTATGTGATGCTATGCTTATATTGTGCCCTTGTATCTTCATGCTCACATGCTCTTACTTGCAACCATGCTTAGTTTCTTATTATGTTTGTTGCAAGTGTTGCCTCGTCTATAAAATATAGGGGGAGTGTTGATCCTAGTGTGTGTACTTTGCATTCCAAAAGCATACTCAAAATAGTGCACACATCTAGGGGAGCCCATCTATATTTTGTAGATTTTGGCTTTGCATATTATTCCTAGATATCTTTTGTGCAAATCCCGTGTTGTCATCAATCCACCAAAAGGGGTGAGATTGTTAGGGCATATTTCTCTCTAAGTAGTTTTGGTGATTGATGACAATGCAATTTGAGGAATGCAGACTAACCGTGTGCATTGAGCATTTCAGAGGTTATCACATATGGCACAAGGCGGTTTATTTCCCCTCGCTGATTAAGAGCGAAGACGGTTGTTTCTGACGTTTCTTTTGGATTTTGAGTCATATGAAAACCGTATTATTAAGAGGGGGTCCGCATTGGAAAGGTTAGGGTGGAATCAACACATACACATACCCATATGCACCCACCTACCTTCCCCACAACACTGGAGTTCCTTCCGTTTTCTTCCTTTGGGTGTTTTTGAAGCACACTAGCGGCAGTAGTGCTCTGGACAGTGGTAGTACCGCTCGAGCGGTACTTCTGCAGTCCAATGTCGCGGGCACTACTGCTTGTTTTCGGGCTACTGTGGTCTTTTTCACCTCAGCGGTAGTAGGGTTGTAGTAGAGCGGTAGTACCGCTCCTGTGGTACTATGGCACTACTAATACCCCAATGCCGTTGTCCTCTCTGTAGCCCAGAGAAAATCATGGCAGTAGCACGGTAGTTGAGCGTTAGTACCGCTGGCTAGGTAATTCCGCCATTCCACTACCGCCCGCACTTCCTCCTATTTTAGTGCTTCTGTAACCCCATTGCACATCACGGTAGTAGAGCGGTAGTATCTGGCGGTAGTACCACTTGTGGCGGTACTGCCGCCCTACCCTCCTCTACTACCACGGTTCCACCGTGTCCTATGATACTTAGCGGTAGTACCACCGGTAGGGACGGTAGTACTGCTCTGGTGGCACTACGGCGCCTATATTCACGCACTCACATGCTACATCTGGAACTACCGCCTCCAGCGGTAGTGCCGCTCCCATGAGCAGTAGTACTTCTTGAGTGTGGGCTGTGCGCAGATAACGGTTGGATTTGTCCCACCTATATAAAGGGGGTCTTCTTCCCAAAGAAGACTCACCTTTCTCTCAAAAAAAAGAAGACTCACCTCTTATCCCTCCAAGCTCCATTGTTGACCTAAAGCTCATTTTCGCCCGATCTCTCTCCCTAGCCAACAAAACTTGTTGTTGCCCTAGGGTTTGGAGAAGGCCTCGATCTACACTTCCACCAAGAGAAATTTGATTCCCCTCACTAATCCCTTGTGGATCTTGTTACTCTTAGGTGTTTGGGCACCCTAGATGGAAGAGGTCACCTTGGAGCCACAATCCATTGTAGTGAAGCTTCATGATGGTGTTGGGAGCCTCCAGTTTAGATGTGGAGAGAGCCCCAACCTTGTTTGTAAAGGTTCGGTCGCCGCCTTCAAGAGCACCATGCTACTTGTGAGCTGCATTGGGATTTTCCCCGTAGAGGAAGGATGAAGCAATATAGTAGCAGATAGTATTTCCCTTAGTAGAGAAGCAAGGTTATCAAACAAATAGGAGATTCACATAGACAAAGGTCGACAGTACCTACACACACAAACAAAATGCTTGCACCCAACGCGGGCAAGAAGGTTGTCAATCCCCTTGTACTCATTAATTGCAAGGATTAATTCTGATAGTGATAGATATATAAATTGCAAAGGAAAATAAAAGTAAATAAATTGCAGCGAGGGACATAGTTTTCACTAGAGGCATCTCTCTCAAGAACATAGCATATGGGGAGTAAACAAATTACTTTTGGGTAATTGATAGAAAAGCGCATAGTTATGATGTTATTCATGGCATGATCAGTACATAGGCATTATGTCTGTGACAAGTAGACCGACATCCATCTCCATCTACTACTATTACTCCACCCCTCAACCGCTATCCAGCATGCATCTTAAGGTATTAAGTTCATAACAAATAGAGTAATGCTTGGAGCATGATGACATAATGTAGACAAAATAAGACCAATCAATATGATCGAACCCTGTCGTTTTACCCTTAGTAGCAACAATACAAATACGTGCCTCGCTACTCCTCCTGTCACAGAGTGAGGACACCATAATATTGAACCTACTACTATGCACCACTTCCACTAAAGATCTAATCATCAAGTTGGCCAAAGAACACTCATAGATAGGAAAGCATTACATAGCTATAACAATCACACATAATAAAGTTTAGAATATAACTCAATTACTTTCAATGAACAATCTATCCAAAAACCCACAATTCATCGGATCCCAACACACCGCAAAAGAAGATTACATTGAATAGAACTCCGAGGAGAACGTTGTATTGAAGATCAAAGAGAGAGAGAAAGCCATCTAGCTAATCACTATGGACCCATAGGTCCTGTGGGAACTACTCACACATCATCGGAGGTGCAGCAAGGTTGATGTAGAAGCCCTCCGTGATCGATCCCCCCACCAACAGAGTACCGGCGGGGGCCTCCAGATGGGATCGCCAAAAACAGAGGCTTGCGGCAGCGGAATAATTGTTTCGGGTCTCGCTTAGTGGTTTCTGGATTTTAGGGAATTTATAGGCCTGGAATTAGGTCAAATGGAGTTGTGAGGGCCCACAAGCTCAGATGGCGCGCGCCCCCGGGGACGCACCGTGTGAGCTTGTGCTCCTCTCGTGCATCGTCTGGTCTGCCCTCGAAGCTTCTAGGGTCCCTTCTGGTCCAGAAAAAATCATTGTGAAGTTTCATCGTGTTTGGACTTTGTTTGGTATGTTTTTTCTGTGAAACAATAAAATAGGCAAAAACAGGAACTGGCACTAGGCACTAGGTTAATAGGTTAGTTCCGAAAAATGATATAAAATTGCATATAAAGCATACAAGATTGATAATATAATAGCATGAAACAATCAAAAATAATAGATATGTTGGAGACGTATCAGCATCCCCAAGCTTAATTCCTACTCATCCTCGAGCAGGTAAATGATGAAAACAGAATTTTTGATGTTGAATGCTACCTAGCATGTGTATCATGTAATCTTCTCACGGTATGAATATTAGGATATGAATGATTCAGGGCAATAGTCTATCATTTGAAATAAAGACATCAATACTCAGACTGTCGGAGAGTGAGACCCTCCAAAGCCCTGGTTCGAACACTGGGGGCCTGCTTCGCTACCTGTCTACTGGACGGTGTCCTTGGCGAGGCTACGGGCGAGCGAAGCACGACGCGAACGCACATACACAAGGCACGGCAGGGACACAAGGAGCTACCCATGTTCGGGCCAGCAAGTAGTGTAAAACCCTACTCCTGCTTATGTGCGATTGCTGTCGAGATAGTGCTCTGGTGTTATAGGTAGAAGAAGGTGGAATCGATCCCTCTCCTAAGGTAGCAGCATTGTCCCTTATATTGCTGCCCTGGTCCTCTTCCCCGAAAATAATTGCGAAAGGGTTGCCACACAACGGCAATTCAAAGGGGGACAAGCGCCCAGCCCTATCCTGACGAAAGTGGGCTGCTCCAGGAAAAGAAGCCGTCCGTGACGCGCTGGTGGGCTCGCTGATGACATCTGCCCTAGCACGCTGTGCCACCATGGTCTTCATGCACCGAAGTGGTAAGCTTTGGAACCCGCTTTGGGGGAGGCAGCTGCCACTGCTCCTTTATCACCAAAGAGGAAATCTTCCCCGACCACGCCTGCTGGCACGGCCTCTGCTGTTATCGTTTTGTGCAAGCACATCACCCATGAGGTAGGCACGCAGCCACGCAACCTGTGCCGCATGGCTCCCCAACGCAGAGGGCCTCACGGGAGGCTGCCTCACGAGGAAAGGCTCTCGAGGCTGCCTACCGCAGGAGATGGTCTTCGGTTGAGCCTCCTCGTGCGGAGAGGGGCCTCGCGAGGCCTGGCCCTCGTGAGGCGTCTTGCTTCGAGACATCCACGGCTGGGCCGCCTCTTGTGCTCTTCGCCATGTGTTGCTTCATGGGCCGAAGGCAGATGGCCCGTGGTACCCTGGTTTCCACTGGGCCGACAGTAGCCCCCGGGCCCGCGACGCGCACGTATCCTCCCGTTGGGAACCAAATGGCGCGGGGCCTAAGTAGACTACCGGGCCCAGGTGGGGACTCATGGCAGCACGACGGGACGGAGGCGCACCCACTTCCCCCACGACACCTTGGGAACCGCCCGGCCTACCATAAAACTGACCCGCGCAGGGCGCGGGCACCGTCATTGCCTTCCCCTGCCTGACTCGCCTCTCTCGCGCTCTGCTCCTTGCGATCTCCTCCCCTTGCTCCCAAGCTTCCTCCGCAACCATGGCCCCCACCGCCAAGAAGAACAAGGAGCCGGCCGCAGCTGATCTAGAGCCGGCCCTGCTGAGGTCCAACATCCTCAACGAGGAGGGACTGGACTAGGTGCGCACCATGGTGGCTTGCAACCACAACGAGTGGAAGGCCACGCAGATCTGGCCGGCCTCGCACCGGGCCCGCGATCTGGAGGCCACAACCTTCCCCTTCTTCGTCCACACCATCTTCGCCGGCTTGGTGCCGCCCTTCTCTGACTTCTTGTGCGCCATACTTGCCCATTACCAAATCCACGCGCTCCACCTTCAACCCAACTCCATCCTCCTCCTCGCCATCTTGGCCTATCTCTGCGAGGGCTTGTTGGGCGTGATGCCGCCAGTGGCTCTCTTTCGGACCTTCTACAGCATGCGGCTGACCACGGCGAACCAATGCTCGGGGTGCGCCTCATTTCGCATCGTCGATGGAATGGCGCCCCATCATCCCCATGAAGATAATGAAGAAGGTGGAGGGCTTCAGGGCACGCTGGGTCTACATGGATGGGAGCATGCTAAACTCACCGACGAGAGGCTGGTGCCGCTCGTGGAGAGGATGAGAGACCTAAAGGACGCGAAGCTCACAGGGGCGATGGTCGCCAAGGAGTTCGTGCGCCGGCGCATTGCTCCTCTCCAGAAGCGCTCGCGGCTAGTGTGGGACTACACCGACAACGAGGACCCGATGAGTCTGAACGTCGACAGCCTTCACGGGGCGGTGGTGATCGAGATCATGAAGATCTTGTACGCCGAAAATGCGGAGAACCTGCCTAAAGGTGTGTACCCATTGTACCGCTACCATGACAGGGCCGCGACCATCGCGGTGATGCCTCGGTTCGATGAGTGGGGGTTGGTTCCGAAAGGCCGCGAGGGGCCTCGCGAGAACCCTCTCTTGGTGGTGCCCGGCTCAGGTGGCTGCGAGCACTTCGGGGCTTCGGCAGGCGCCGAAGAGGAGGGCGGTGGAGGAGCACCCCCGCCAAGCCGCTGCCAGCTGCAGGTTGACGCCAGCGACGATGATGACATCGACCAGTTCCTGGTCGCGCCCTCCCGGCCCACGAGCACAGGGGACGGAGGAGGCACCGGTGAAGAGGCCACTGAGCCTCGCGCGGAGGAGACCCGCACCGACCTGGTGGGAGAAGATCTCAGCAGGCCTCACGCAGAGCCCTCCGGAGGGGGCTTGAGCGAGCCTCGTGGGAGTGGCAGCAGCAGCCGCCTTCTGCCGAAGCTGAGGAAGAGGCGCTGGGTCCCTACTGAAAGCACATTTGCTCCCTTGGTGGTTTTGGTAATTTATGTCAACATACATGTTGTTGGACTAATGCTTTTATCTAGTATATTTCAGAAAAGATCAATGATTGGCATGGCAAGGACTGGAAGATGTGGAAGCCCTCGAAATGCTAAAGGAAAAGATTGGCAAAGCCTCAAGACTCTACATTTTTGGTTAAGTGATCCAAGATCACATTGAGTCCATAGGAAAAGCCAATACTATTAAAAGGGGATGAGGTTTTGATTATGACTCAATTGCTCAAATGCTTAGTGATATTGCTCCAAAACTCTCAAATACTTCTCCACTTCATTCCTATCCAAAACCCTAAAAGTTGATCTCAGTCCCACCGAAACATTCTTATCCGGACCCACCGAGATTGCTATCCACTATGCCTCATGACAAACCCTAACAAATCGGTGCAACCGAAATGGTTCTCGGTCCCACCGAGAAGGCTTGACCAACTTGCTGTAACGATGTTACTTCAGTTTGGAATTTCCGAGATTAAATTTTCGGTCTCATCGAAACCTGGTCTTGCCCTAGCCATTGTACTTTGGTCTCAGCGAGATGTTTTGATCGGTCCCACCGAAAAGCCTAACGTTCATGTCTTTTACACTAGTCGGTCTCTCCGAGATTTTCATGTCGGTGTCACCGAGTTGGGTCAAAGACTTGTAACGGATGGATTTTGGTTGCTTTCCACTCAAATCCTTTTTCCACCAAATCCAAATCTGTGAGGAACAGTTTGAGTGTTGAGGAGACTATCATTTGAAGCACAAGAGCAAGGAGTTCATCATCAACACACCATTTATTACCTTTTGAAGAGTGGTGTCTCCTAGATTGGTTAGGTGTCACTTGGGAGCCTCCAAGATCATGTGAAGTTGAACCAAGGAGTTTGAAAGGGCAAGGAGATCGCCTACTTCGTGAAGATCTACCCCGAGTGAGGCTAGTACTTCGTGGACGGAAGCCATGGTGGAATAGGCAAGGTTGCTTCTTAGTGGACCCATCGTGGTTGGAGCCCTCCGTGGACTTGCGCAACCGTTACCCTCCGTGGGTTGAAGCCTCCATCAATGTGGACGTACGATAGCACCACCTATCGGAACCACGCCAAAACACCGTGTCTTCATTGTGTTTGATCTTCTTATCTCTACCCCATTACTTTCCGTACATTTGCATGCTTTACTATTTCCGCTGCTCAATCTCTAGATATGCATGTGTAGGAAGTCTTGGTGATATCTTAACTTGTGCCAAAATCTGCCTAAATTTCAAGAGAACTAAAAACTGCACCTTTGGTTGATTAAGAGTCTATTCACCCCCCTCTAGACCTATCTCCTCGACCCCACAATTGGTATCAGAGCTTTGGTCTCCATTGCTTTGGTTTAATCACCATTGGAGGGAGATGGATGTGTCTACTTTGGGGAGTCTTAGACGTAGAGTGCCTATTCTCAATGGGGAGTATTATCACTTTTGGAAGGATGAGATGCTTGATATCTTTGATGAATTTAACTTGAGCAAGTACATTAATAATCCTTATGTGCCTCCTATTGATCCCTTGCATCCCACTCATGAAGAGGAAATTGACATGCTTCATAATCTTAGAACCGTCAATCTTATCATTAGAGGATTACCTAACATCGTGCTTGGTTGTATGCAAAACTTTAAGTGTGCCTACACTCTATGGAATGACTTGGAAAAGCGATATCCCGATTACTCTTTAAAGAATCTTGATGAGATTCTTCATAAGACTATTGCTTTTCACAAGATGAAGCCTAGTGATCCTAACTTTGATGATTGCTTTGTTTGAGCTTCGTGATCTTATGCGTGCTGAAGGAGATGTCGTAACCACTAGTAACATTATCATGGAAGCCATTAGAATTCATAAACTTGAACATTGTCATGATCATGAAACTAATGAATTCATTGCCCTAGGTGATGATCACATACATGTTGATGATGATGATGTTGAGCATGGCTATTATGATGAGGATGAAGAATTTGATATCGAATATGAGAAGACCATGAGGAATCTTAGTCTTATGACAAGTCTTCGAGATTACATGGCCGGAGGAAAAGAGTGGATTCTTGATAGTGGATGTACCGATCACATGACCGGAGATAGAGACATGTTTCGTGAGCTTGCAAAAAATGATGGTCCACGCAAGTATGTGACGTTTGGAGACAACTCCAAGGGTAAGGTACTTGGCCTTGGTAAGGTGGCCATATCCAATGATAGCTCCATTCAAAATGTTATGCTTGTTGAATCTCTTGGCTACAATCTTCTTTCCGTATATAGACTAGCCGACTTTGGTTTCAATGTTCTATTTACCGAAGTAGATTGCCAAGTGTTTCGTCGATATAATCATAATATGGTCTTTACCGGCATTCGTAGAGGTGATCTATACATTGTTGATTTCACTAAGAGAGCCCAACCTTGTACATGTTTAATTGCTAAATCTTCTGAAGGTTGGTTATGGCATAGGAGACTTGGACATGTTGGCATGCGTAATCTTGATAAACTTGTTAAAGGAGATCATATTCTTGGTGTGAATGATGTTATCTTTGACAAGGATAGACTTTGTAGTGCTTGCCATGCAGGAAAACAAGTTGGAGGAAGCCATCGCGTGAAGAATATTATGACCACGAGGAGACCACTCGAGCTACTTCATATGGATCTCTTTGGTCCCAACTCCTATAAAAGTCTTGGTGTAACTCCTTCGGTTTGGTCATTGTTGATGATTTTTCCAGATTTACGTGGGTGTTCTTTCTCGATGACAAATCGTAGGTACAAAAGATCTTCAAGAACTTCGCAAGGAAGGCCCAAAATCAATTTGAAGTGAAGATCAAGAAGGTTCGGAGTGACAACGGAATGGAGTTCAGGAACGCAAATGTGGATACCTTTCTTGACGAAGAAGGCATTTCACATGAGTTCTCACCTACGTACACACCTCAACAAAATGGAGTTGTTGAGAGGAAGAACCGGACTCTTATTGAGATGGCAAGGACAATGCTTGATGAATACAAGACGCCAAAACACTTTTGAGCGGAAACGGTTGAGACAGCTTGTCACGCTACAAATCGACTCTATCTTCACAAGCTTCTTGGTAAAACAGCGTATGAACTACTCACCGGTAACAAACCACAAGTTGGATACTTTCGAGTATTTGGCTCAAAATGTTACATTCTTGATAAGCATCGTTGTTCAAAGTTTGCTCCTAAATCTCATGAAGGTTTTCTACTTGGTAATGGATCGAACTCTCACACCTACCGTGTCTACAACAACTTCACTCGAAAAGTTGAAGAGACGATAGATGTGAAGTTTGATGAGACTAACAGCTCGCAAGTCGAGCAATTGCCAATTGATGTAGGAGATCAAGAACCATCGGAAGCAATCCAAGACTTATCCATTGGCAAGATTTGACCCATGGAAGTGAAGGAGAGTACTTCGTCAATTCAAGTGGAAGCCCCAACTTCACATCAAGATGAACAACAAGTTGACATGGAGGCATCCACAAGTGGAACATGTCAAGACGAAGGGAATGAGGAAGTGCAACAAGATGATCCACCTCAACCTCCTTCTCCACCTCCACAAGCGAACAACAATAACAACAATGAAAAAGAAGAAGATGATGATGAGGAAGCCTCACCACAACCCAAGCAAAAGCTACCTCGAGTTAGAGCAATAATTGACAAGAATCATCCCGTCGAACAAATTCTTGGCAACATCAAATCCGGGAGAATCACTCGCTCTAAATATCGTTTAGCTAACTTTTGTGAGCATTACTCATTCATCTCAAGTATTGAACCATTGAAGGTAGAAGAAGCTCTCGAGGATCCCGATTGGGTAAATGCAATGCATGAGGAGCTACACAACTTCGAGAGGAATCAAGTTTGGACGTTGGTTGAGAAGCCTAAAGATGAGCAAAACATTATTGGAACCAAATGGGTGTTTCGGAATAAGCAAGATGAAGATGGACAAGTTGTACGCAACAAGGCTCGTCTCATAGCACAAGGTCACACCCAAGTCGAAGGTATGGACTATGGTGAGACCTATGCCCCCGTTGCTAGACTTGAGTCCATTCGCATTTTACTTGCTTATGCCAATCACCATGATATCACTCTTTACCAAATGGATATTAAAAGTGCTTTCTTAAATGGAGAAATTGAGGAGGAAGTTTATGTTAAACAACCTCCCGGCTTTGTTAATCCCAAGAAACCTAACCATGTTTATAGACTTCGTAAAGCTCTTTATGGTCTCAAACAAGCCCCTAGAGCTTGGTACAAATGCTTGACAAAGTTTCTTCTTGAAAAGGGTTTCGAAATTGGGAAAATTGATTCAACCTTGTTTACTAAGAGGGTTAATGGAGAATTATTTGAGATGCCAAATTTATGTTGATGACATTATCTTTGGATCTACTAACCCCTCCTTTAGTGAAAAGTTTGGAAGGTTGATGTCGGAAAAGTATGAGATGTCTATGATGTGTGAACTCAAATTCTTTCTTGGTTTGCAAATCAAGCAAACTAAGGAGGGTACCTTTGTTTCTCAAACAAAGTATACCAAGGACTTGTTCAAGAAGTTCAACATGCAAGAAAGTAAAGGTATGAAAACACCAATGTCCACAAGTGGACATCTTGACTTGACTAAGGATGGAAAACCGGTTGATCAAAAGGTTTATCGATCTATGATTGGTTCATTGCTATATCTATGTGCCTCCCGTCCCGACATTATGCTAAGTGTGTGCATGTGTGCATGATACCAAGTGGCACCAAAAGAGTGTCACCTTAAGGCCGTGAAAAGAATTGTGAGATACTTGTTACATACACCAAACTTTGGCATTTGGTATCCCAAAGGATCTTCTTTCAATCTTGTTGGCTATTCCGATTCGAACTATGCCGGAGACAAGGTTGATAGAAAATCCACTTCGGGTACATGTCAATTTCTTGGTAGATTTCTTGTGTCTTGGTCCTCCAAGAAACAAAACTCAGTATCTCTATCAACCGCCGAAGCAGAATACATTGCCGCGGGATCATGTTGTGCTCAATTACTATGGATGACACAAACTCTTAAAGACTATGGTGTGCATGTGAGACCTGTTCCACTACTATGTGACAATGAGAGTGCTATTAAGATTGCACACAATCCTGTGCAACATTCTCGAACTAAGCATATTGACGTTCCTCAACATTTCATTCGAGATCATGTTGAGAAAAGTGATATTGACCTCATACATGTTCATACCGACAAGCAATTGGTGGATATCTTCACCAAACCTCTCGATGAGAAGGTATTTTGTCACTTGAGAAGTGAGTTGAACATCATTAATGCTTCAAACTTGATCTAGCGACTCACTTGGGTGCATACAAGGGCATGAGCATTCTTGACTAATCCATGATACTTCCATGATCATACTATATCTTGGATACTTTGCTCCCTTGTATTGTATCTAACCTTTTGTAGGTACTTGGACAAGCTACATGTCACAAGATTGCATCTCACTCTTATCTTGAGAAATCTTGTATGAACCAAGTATCAACAATCCTTGGTGGGACAAGGAACAAGACAACTTAAACATATCCTTTGACAACATTTGAGTCTATACTTCATTCTTGTCACTTTGGATACATATGTTGTTCCTTGCAAATCTAACCCATGTAGGAAGATGAACTATAAATGATAGGATTGCTCCCAACTTCATCCATGAGCATCCACCTCAAGTTCAACTACATGATGGACATCATTGCCAAAACCCCAATGTAAGTTCTCACATCTTAGAGGAGCTTTACTCAAAGTCATGAGCTAAAGCAACTCAACAAGATGTGAATACATTGAAATGCATAAACAAAAAATGGTAACCCCATTTTGAGCTTAACGATGAGTATGACCTATGATCAAGTGTTCTCACTTGACTCATAAGTCAATATACTCTAACATAGGTGACCTAGTCGCCGACCCCTCTACATGAAGTTCTCTAGTGTTTCTTTTGTGATTCTTTTCTTGCTAGAGTGTCTTTTAAAAAAAACTTCATCTAGATGATTCTTTGTTGCTTATTTCCTTCGTTTCTGTGCTAGTTTAGTAGTTAATTCGTTGCAAATCCTTGTGAGAATTTCTTTGCCTAGTGAGCTGAGTTGACAAAATCTTCCATTAGCACCAGACTCGGTCACATCAAATTGAATCAACTCGGAGTCACCGACTTTGCTGCATAAAGGAATTTTCTGTCAAATATTTATTGAGATTTCTACTCCAGCTCCACTCAATGATTCTTACCCTCTACTTGCATCTGGAACTACGCTATGGCTAGATGTATTTCTCAAGGACCAAACCCACTTGATCAATAACCTTGAAGTATCCCTTCTTGGAATTTGATGTCAAAGGGGGAGAGAGATCTACATCAAAGCTTATCACCACCAGCTCTTCCTTGTCAAAAGTGAGAGAGAGATGCACTTTAAAAGAGGAGAGAATGCTACCTGTTTCTAAGAGGGGAGAAACATGATCTGTTTTTCTGGTTGCTCTAGTTTTCTCACCCTACCTACTCCCAATATCCAATGTCAGATTTAGGGGGAGAGGAAGTTCTTTTAAGGGGAGACAACTATTTTCTTTTGGGGACATGTCTGCTTCTGACAGAAGTATTCACTTAGTGATACTTTCTTCTACATGTCATCCCAATCTTGGTTTCTTGTTGATCTTGTGTCTTTTCTTGGAGAAATTATCTTGTGTTATCTAACCTTGTTTTCTCAAGTGTATTTCTTTAGGTATAGGATCAAGAACTTCGAGGTAATTATGTGCATCATACTCATGTACATGATGACTTCTTTCTTTTGCACATATTGTTTGCAAGAAGATAGTGATGAACATGTGGGTACTTCAACTTCATTTTGTTGCTCTGATGCATATAGCCAAGATACATGTTACATGTGTATTTCCTTCACTTTGTGCTTCTACTTTCCATAAGCTATCATCTTTTACTAGCTACACATCTTTAGGGGGAGCTCATACATGTTACATGTTTCCTACAAAGCTTTCATACAATCTTCTGTTACATCTTTATTTGAAGCTTTGATGTATGTTGTCATCAATTATCAAAAATGGGGAGATTGAAAGCACATTTGCTCCCTTGGTGGTTTTGGTAATTTATGTCAACATATATGTTGTTGGACTAATGCTTTTATCTAGTATATTTCAGAAAAGATGAATGATTGGCATGGCAAGGACTAGAAGATGTGGAATCCCTCGAAATGCTAAAGGCAAAGATTGGCAAAGCCTCAAGACTCTACATTTTTGGTTAAGTGATCAGAGATCACATTGAGTCCATAGGAAAAGCCAGTACTATTAAAAGGGGATGAGGTTTTGATTATGACTCAATTGCTCAAATGCTTAGTGATATTGCTCCAAAACTCTCAAATACTTCTCCACTTCATTCATATCCAAAACCCTAAAAGTTGATCTCGGTCCCCCGAAACATTCATATCCGGACCCACCGAGATTTCTATCCACTATGCCTCATGCCAAACCCTAACAGATCAGTGCAATCGAAATGGTTCTCGGTCCCACCGAGAAGGCTTGACCAACTTGCTATAACGATGTTACTTCACTTTTGAATTTCCGAGATGAAATTTTCGGTCTCACCGAAACCTGGTCTTGCCCTAGCCATTGCACTTCGGTCTCACCGAGATGTTTTGATCGGTCCCACCGAAAAGCCTAACGTTCATGTCTTCGGGAATCACAAACTTCAACATCAATATTTCAACTAGACCATGATAATCAACTAGTACACCCACATATTACCATAGTTATATCACAAAACTATTGCAAAGAATCAAACTTATCATATTCAGTGATCTACATGAAAGTTTTTATTATACCACTCTTGTGATGCGGAACATCCTACGGTCATCCCCATAGACCTACATTCGTCTCCCCAAGTGCCAAGTGGACCGATGACAAAAGCACGTGCAAGAGCTATCGAGACCGAGGTGACATCTCTCCTTGACGAGCTTCCATGTGATCCACGTGAGACATGGCTACTACCTCAATACAGAATGCTATGTGTGCTTAGGTACGAGGAAGACCACCCCGGAGATGCTCGGAATGAAGATCAAGTCCCCAAGAGCACGGACGATGAAGCACAATGAAGGAGACCGCTGAACTGCTACAGCGGTCGGACATGCGCGTGCCTAACCGGGCAAGAGGCCCATGTATCCCTCTTTCTCCCCTCCTATCTCGTAGACTGCTATATATAGACCCTCTCCTCCTCCTAGCTAGGGTTAGCAAAGTGATAGCTCATTAGAGATTGAGTTTTGCTCATCCACTTACCACTCCCACAGAGTTCAAGGCCTCCATCTGAGAAGATCCCCCAAGTGGATTCACTAAAAAAACACATCCGTGACATTATGGCCCGAACGAAAACTTTTTGTCATGTTTATGACACTTCTATGAAGATAATTGTGACAAAAACATGTATCATCATAGATGTGGTGGGCTCCTACTTCTATGACAAAAAATTATGATAGAAAATTGACTTTTCGTCCTGGGCGGGCCGGAGACGCACCTGCATGACATTCTTTGGGCCATCCATGACGTAAAAAATCATGGTAGATGTGAGGGCGAGGAAATTTTCAAGGAGTTCCCGGTTACGGTGGGTGGTCGAGGCTGAGAGATGCAGTGTGGTTTGCACGTTTCCCTCTCGTATGCGCATGTGGTGTGAGCCGTGTTCGCTATAAATAAACCCGAGCAAGGTGTTCGCTTACTGAACCCAAGCGATCGATCGCCCTCGCACTACATACTAAACACGAGCGATCCCTCGCACTATGTACTGAACCCGATAGTTTCCTTCGCTGCTAACTGAACCCGAGCGATCCCTTCGCTGCTAACTAAACCCGAACGATCCCTTCGCTGCTTACCGAAGCCGATCGAGCCCCCGTGCGAGATGTAGCTAGCCGGTTGGGTTGCCTCTCGATGAAAAGTGCCCGTTGCTGCACCGCGCGCGATACGTAGAACAAGTTGAGACCTGCATCGAACGAGCCCCTTGCGCGAGACGTGGTGAGTTGACCTAGCCGGTTGTGGTTGGCTGTGAATGAACAGTTCCCAGTGGGGGTTGGATGAACAGGACCCCGTGGTAGTAGGCGGTTGCCGTTGGATGAATAGGACCCCGAGGAGGCCGTGCCGCAGTACACCACACCCAGCGGGTTGGGGGTGGATGAACAGGACCCCGTGGAGGCTGGATGAACAGTAGCCGGTGGAGGCTGTAGGAAGTCGACGGTTGATGAACAGTAGCTAGTGGAGGCTGGAGGGACTCGACGGTGGATGAACAGTAGCCCGTGGAGTCCCGTTTTGCGGTACGCCACACCCCTTCCCGATGAACAGGACCCTGTTTCGACCGTAGGCGGTTAGCGAGAAGTCCGTTTCCTCCATTTTGCGGTACACCAGACCCCTCCCAATGAACAGGATCTCGTTTTGACCATAGGCGGTTGAACAGAAGTCTGTTTCCTCTGTTTTGCGGTACGCCACACCCCTCCCAATGAACAGGACCCTGTTTCCACTGTAGGCAGTTGAACAGAAGTCCGTTTACTCCGTTTTGCGGTATGCCAGACCCCGTTTCGACTGTTCCGTCCAAGCAGGTTGGCTCCCGATGAACAGGTCCCATTCCGACCCAGTCGCTTGGCTCCCGATGAACACGGCAGTGTTCCTCCATTCTGACCCAGCCGGTTGGCTGTTGATGAACAGAACGCCGTTGCTGCCGTCCAGTGCAGTCGTACGTATGCGGGGCTCTGGTAGTACGTATGCGCGAGTACGTGTTCGAGACCCCGCCCGTATGTACGTACATGGCCGTATTTTTGTGCAACGTGGTTGTACGTATGTGTACACGATTTAGACGGGACTGCCTGAACTGGTACGTCGGGGGCTCTACTACGCACTCCTTACACAGCCACAGTTCATCGTGGCAGAGAGACCAATCGACCAGTATGTACGTAAACGCTTGCGACTAGACAAGTAACGCTATGTACGCTTCCACCTGGTGGGTCCCAACTGTCAGGGGGGGATAAGGAGGCACTTTCCTTACATGCGAAGATATAGCTGGTGGGTCCCAACTGTCAGGGGGAGGAATCATTTTTTCCGCGTAAGAAGGAGGCATTTCCTTGCATGCAAAGATGTACATGGTGGGTCCCAACTGGGGAGGAAACATTTTTTTCCACGTAATAAGGAGGCACTTCCTTGCGTCATTGCATGCGACCATGGACCTCGTGGGTCCCCGCTATCAGCCTCTCCACATACAGTCCTCTTCCGATGGCTGTCGTTCATTGACCGCATTGACGACGCCGTACCGAGTGCACCAAGGCGGTGGACGACGGCGAGGCATAGGAAGGGAACGACCCGGAGCCGAGGAAGACGCAGAAGTTGTTGCCCACTCAGAGGGGAGTACGAGGGTTTATTGGTTCGGCTATGGTGTGAGGCTGTCATCACTAGAGAATAACAGGAGGTGTGGATGAGTAGAGGGATGACCTAGCTAGCGCTGGGAGTAGGGTGGGGCGGTGAGGCCAGCGCGGCAGCACAGCCGGCCACGGGAGGCAGGAGCAGGTGGTCCCGCCAGCGCTTGTTTCGGTGGCTGGAGCAAGAAGATTAGAGATTGAAGAAGCAGCACTGTCGTTGGATTAACATCCAACGGCCACTGCTGCTAGAATCGTTTCTTGACTAAATTGACAAAGCCCTGCGTACGCGTCAACTTAGTAGGCCCACAAGTCAGCCTCCAAATCAGGTGGGTCCCAGCTAGCAGGGGGAGGAATCATTTTTCTTGCGCATAATAAGGAGGCACTTTCTTGCATGCGACCATGGACCTTGTGGGTCCCAGCTATCAGCCTCTCCACGTATAGTCCTCTTCCGATGGCTGTTGTTCATTAACCGTGTTGACGACGCCGTGCCGAGAGCACCAAGGCGGTGAACGATGGCGAGGCCTAGGAAGGGAACGACCCGGAGATGGGGAAGACTTGGCAGTGGTTGCCCACGTGGAGGGGGGTACGAGGGTTTACTGGTTCGGCTGCGGTGTGAGTCCGCCGTCGCCGGAGAATAACAGGAGGTGTGGATGAGTAGAGGGATGGCCTGGACAGCGGTAGGAGTAGGGTGGGGCGGTGTGGCCTACGCGGCTGCACAGCCTGTCACGGGAGGCAGGAGCAGGCGGTCCTGGCAGCGCTAGTTTGGCAGGTTGGAGCAAGAAGATCAGAGATTGAAGAAGCAGCACGGCCGTTGGATTAACATCCAATGGTCAATGCTGCTAGAATCATTTGTTGACTAAGTTGACAAATCCCTGTGTACGCGTCAACTTAGTAGGCCCACAAGTTAGCCTCCAAATCTATGGCAAACAGCATACAGACCATTTGCTATTATTTTTAATAATTTACAGCCCATTTGCCCATTCTTAAGGGATTTTTAGCAGCCCATATTATTTTTGTTAGCATTACAGCCCATATTCTGGCCATGGTTAAAAATTTCAACGAAATTTTGCATATTTCGGTGCGGTCCGAAGTGTTTTTAATCGTGAAGTTTCGAGTCAGATTCAAACTAATTTGAAAAATAAATTTATATTAATTTAAAATCCAATAAAATTTTCACCGCAAAAAAATCAAATGAAATTTAAAATCTCAAAATCCAGATAAAGCAAAATTTGAAACTAATTGCCGGCTTGGTGTGTTTTTAAAAATTTACAGCCCATTTTCTGGGTAAGCCGAATGCATCCCTCCTCCTCTTGAAAGATTTGCTATCCAACAGGGCCGAGAAAAGCAAGTAGGCCTCGGTAGGGTATTCTGCAAAAAAATAGAAGTGGGCTAGCCATTTCCAGAAAGAAAAAAAACAACTAGGTTGGTCATGTGGTAAACATAAAATAAAAGGCTAGGCTAGACGGGCCACAGTCCCCGCACATCCCAGCAACTTTGCGAGCTGCTGGGTCCCTGGTGTTAGCCACTCGTCGTGCAATTCTCTCGTTTATTGACTACGTTGACAATGGGGTCAGACCCAGATGTCAGGAAACCAATAGGAGGAAGCAATTTTTCTTACTTCCTTGCGTGCGAAGATGTAGCTGGTGGGTCCCAACTATTAGGGGGAGGATTCATTTTTTTGCGCGTAATAAAGAGGCACTTCCTTGCGTGCGAAGATGTAGCTGGTGGGTCCCTGCTAGCAGGGTGAGGAATCATTTTTCTTGCACATAATAAGGAGGCACTTCCTTGCATGGGTCCCAGCTGTCAGCCTCTCCACGTACATACCTCTTCTGATGGCTGTCGTTCATTGACCACGTTGACGACGCCGCACCGAGAGCACTAAGGCGGTGGACGACGGCGAGGCCTAGGAAGGGAACGAGCCGGAGGCGGGGAAGACTCAGCAATGGATGCTCACGTGGAGGGGAGTACAAGGGTTTACTGGTTCAGCTGCGGTGTGAGGCTATCGTCGCCGGAGAATAACAGGAGGTGTGGGTGAGTGGAGGGATGGCCTGGCCAGCGATGAGAGTAGGGTGGGGCGGTGAGGCCTGTGCGGCAGCACAGCTAGGCATGGGAGGCTGGAGCAAGCGGTCCCGCCAGCGTTGGTTTGGGCGGCTGAGCAGGAAGATCAGAGATTGAAGATGCACGACGGCCGTTGAATTGACATCGAACGGTCACGCTGGTAGAGTCGATTATTGACTAAGTTTTGTTAGGGATTATTATTCACTAAGTTGAGAAACCCTTGCATACGCATCAACTTACTAGGCCCACAAGTCAGCCCCAAATCTGTGGCAGACAGCATACAACCCATTTGCTATTTTTTAATAACTTACAGCCCATTTGCTAATTCTTAAGGAATTTATTATAGCCACGGTGAAAAAGTTCAACGTAATTTTGCATATTTCAGTGGAGTCTGAACTATTTTAATCCCAAAATAATGAGTCAGAAACAAACTAATTTGAAAATAAATTTAAATTTGGTTAAAATGTAATGATATTTAAAATCTCCAAATCGGAAGAAAAAACTGAAATTTGAAACTAATTGCCAGTTTGCTTTTTTAGGGATAATTGCTAGTTTGCTGTGTTTTTTTATATATACAGCCCATTACTTATTACAGCCCATTTTCTGGGCAAGCTGAAATGCATCCCTCCTTGTATTGAAAGAATTGCAGCCCAGCAATTCGCAAAAAAAAAATGATTTGCAGCCCATCACGGCTGGACAGTGCAATGTTAAAAAATATACCTGGTCTGGGGATTTTATTATAACGGTAGATAATTTGCGCGTGAGTTGCGATGGGAGCATAAACATTCTATTAGATTGAGACATGATTGCAATTCTATTATTAAATTGGTCTGTAAAATCTTAACACGTTTTATAATGATTTTTGTATGCAATCACCATGATTTACCTGCCAACTTATAATGATAAACAATTACTATTTTGTAAGAACTTATTGATTTACCAAGTAAAATTTTATTTTATTTTCATAAGTTAATAAGACGTGGGACAATTGAGTTGGTTTTAGGGAAGACCAGTGGTGCAATATGCAGCTGGGCTTGGCGTGCCACAGCCTAGTCCCGACGGGCTGCGTCCAACTGTCAGCCTGTGAAACCTGATGGATCCCCTGCGTACTGGAAGATGTTAAAATTTTGGAGAACTAGGAATTTGAACGGCATGTGCTTTTGCTACTTATCAGGTGCCTGAAAATTCATTTTGCAACAATTGATTCAGCGTTATATCCACGTCGACCCTTGACATGATGGTTGGAAGCAAATGCCAAGTTCATACCAAAAGATACTTAACAACACCACCAACTTGCAAACGACCAGGTAGAACTAGTACCAAACTAACTTATAATCTTTTTAGTCCTGGCCCTCGTGTTCGTTTGGTAGAAGATCTTGCAGACGACCAGCTCCCGCTCCTTCTCTTGCTCGTGGTCCCCGGGGTGGTACTGGTGCATCATCCAGTTGGTCCTTTGCTGGTCGAAGTTCTTGTTGGTGTGCAGCACCAGAACCTCTTTGCTACCCGTCTGCCGGCCGTTGACAATCACCGGCATGGTATTGCCGGTCTTGTGCCACATCGCGTGCATGCCGCACTCCGATTGTATCTTGCGACGCGTTCGCGTGCCCCTTTTGAACGCCCTACAGTTGCGCTGGAAGAAATGCTTGCTTAGGCCACTCAGTGTGATACCTGCAGTATTGGCGAAATACAATCCCAGGCCAGGTAGAATACCTTAGAAATTTGCAAAAAGAAAGGAATATATTTTGTGC
The DNA here is from genome assembly GCA_039707655.1 of Elymus sibiricus. Taxonomy (NCBI): domain Eukaryota; kingdom Viridiplantae; phylum Streptophyta; class Magnoliopsida; order Poales; family Poaceae; genus Elymus; species Elymus sibiricus. Next base: position 241,498,116 of record CM077676.1, read on the forward strand.
AAGTAGACGGTCTCTCGGTGTCTCACCTGGAAGTTTCTCAGGATGGGGGTAGCATATGCCGTGCTCGCTGTCGATGGTCGGTATGAACAAATCGATGAGAGGGTGAGATCTCGCGCTGTCGGCACTCACTTTGAATTCAAGGTACTTGATCACCTCCTAATTCGTGGGATCTAACTTGACGCCAGCCGATAGCACCGGCCAATCCTTCTTGGACTTGCAGCGGTTAATTCCAGTTAAATGGTACTCAATGTATGATCAATCAACTGTTTAAGTAAATGATGAAAGATTTCGACAGATAAGTGCTAGTCCAAATCTAAAATCCATGACACCCGAACAAACTGGGGTCTCGGCTTCATTACTACATGCATACTCTCTAAAGACTTGAAAACCCCCATAAAGATCGAAATACAGGGCGACGGGACGAATACTCATAGGAGCGGCCTCGCTGGTTCCTTCCTTCATGCGGCTAGCTTGAAGAGCTTCCTTGTTGAGATCAAATTTCTGAGCGTCCTCCTTTTGACTACTTGCAATGAAGTATAGAAACTCCACTAGCTCATCGCCCATCGTACCAACTGGATCGGAACAAGGCGGCGGCTGGGAGGCGGGGAGACCGAGAGAGAATGGGAGAGTGCTGCTGCACTACCAGAGGGGTGAGGCTCACTTTGGTGAACAAAACACGCCGCTGGGACTCTTGTGTCACCTCACACGCAGCATGTTGTCACGTCCATTCAATGTGAGGACATGATGAATAATTTGACCGACGTGTACTTGTACTACTAGTCGTACAAGTACTACTTACTTGTACGAGTAGCGCAATACGGTAGAGGACTACTAGTACTACAAATTCTAGAAATGGGGTACATTCATCCAATCTCCGGGTTGCTTCCATATTTCTTTAAATAATATTAGAGGGGCGTTGCTAAAGGCTTAGTTTTAAGGGAATTATGCAAGCTTGTTTAGAAGGAGCTTACAAACAGGTGCTTTCAAAGTTACAAGGTTGTGCGACATACTTTGTAGGCCACATGAGTAGTACAAAATATAATTCCCATTGGACAACACTTTCACCAACAAGTACGCACTTGTAGCCTAATTGCTATATATGGCTTCTGCACAGCATCTCCAACATTATCAAAATACATGCTACGTAGGCTGTAGGATGCACTTGATCCCAGAAAGGTATTTATCCTTCAAACTAACTACATTACAAAATAACCAACAAAACAGGATCATGCGACACCAGCTGGATACATGGCTTAGTCTAGATATCACTACGAATCAAGTTGTGCATATTTGCTATTGGCATGAACCACATCGCCGCATGTCGGGTTTGCAAAAGCCATCCATCGCTTGGAAGTTTGATACCTTTCACACACTGAAATTCATCTAGCAACAAGCTGTGTCGATGAATCTCTGGATATGGTGCTTCATGAAACCCATGGTATGATGTGTAAACACAGTTCCCCCTGGCGAATGGAACTGGCATAGCACGATAATCATCGCCGTTGATATGCTCGATGATTGGTTGGATGATCGGATAATTGTGCCCGAGGAACAGGGAGTGGTTGTCGAGGCTGTAAACCCGCCTCCAATTGAATACGCCTGGCCCAACGGAGCTGGGATCTTTCTCGAACACGAACCAGCCATAGCCATCACAGTCGCGAATGCCCCACGCATTGTACTGCATGTGGTTTGATGAAATAGTTGGGTAACTTTGGTACGTGCGAATGAGCATCAAATGCCCACTGTCAATTGAATGAGCGATAAACCACCACCCATTCGCAGGTATATTTCCAGGTCCTGGAATTACAAAGGCCAGGGCATTTTCGTCTACTGCAACAAAACAAATTGGAGACCAAAAAGGAAAAAAATATACAATCATGTTCAGAGTATCTGAGGAATTAAGATTATTATAACAGTGACACAGATCATAGCCAGAGAATTCCAATGCCGTGGTTATAATCATACCTTAATTTTAAAAAAATGCCAATGGCTTTTATATCCTAGCAATATGTCATGTAAGAATGAGAGGAAAACAGCTATGCCAGGGCCTACTCATATTCTACCATAACAGTTAGATGCCAATTGTTCTCATATCAACTCTAACAATAACATGTGTGGTTATAAAAATCTTGGAAATAAGAGGAACATATAGCAATCATGTGGTTATACTCATAATATCTATTCTAACAATCAGTAGATGCCAATTGTTGTGGTCATAAAAATCTAGGAAATGAGAGGAACATATAACAATGATGTGGTTATACTCATACTATCTATTCTAAATTTCTAACAATCAACAGGCAGTTGTATTCATATGGTAAAGATGAGATGAGATAGAACAATTACACGAGGATAGATTCCACCAGTATATGCAGCCAATTTCTCCATCCACTGCGTAAACTATGCCATCATGCACTATAGCATCAGACAGCAATGGAGGGTAAACATGATTGATGATGAGCCATAACCATCTATGGCGACCGGATTCCAGATAGGCTAATCCCTCGTCGAGCAAGGCAATGAGCTTGTAATCCATGTATTCATCGGATGATGTGGGCACTTCACAGATTACAACCTTCAGCAAACGAAGGTCCAACCAAGTGCCCGACGCCTCTCGTGCGTAGTAGGCAGGAGTGTGCGGCGGGCCACGAGGCTCAATGTCCACAGTATTCAACGATGGAAGGGTGATCTCTCGCTGGGTGTAGATATGCACGAGACGCCATGGACTACCCGATTCGTGGATGAGGATGATCCAGTTGGCCTTAATGCCCGCCCAGTAGTGGTGGCGCATGAAGGACAGGTGGGCGGGGAGTGGTAGCATGTCGAGGGGCACGATGGCAATCTCCATAGGATCATCATGCTGGTGTCTGGGCCACCTGCAAGAATCGGGCATTAGCAAGCAGGGTATCTTGAAAAGGGCAGGCCGGCTGCCGATGAGTAGACGGTGCATAGATACCGAGCATGCGGCTAGATGCACGATGCTGAGCAGGTCCATATGACTACAGATCTGCTCCAAGAGAACATCGGGGAGGGAATTCCAATCGTGGCTCTGCGTGTCAGTCGGTTCTACCATTGGGTTTTTTAGGGCGCTGAGTGATTGGGGTTTTCGGTGCGTGCGAGCGAGCGGGGAAGTGGATGTGGGCGGGGAGCAAAGAAGATGGCGTGTGTGGGCGAGCAGTGAGTGGGAGGAGATGGTGCGTGCGAGCGACTGAGGAAGATGGCGCCGGCGGGTGAGCAGTGAGCACTGCAAAATGGTGTGCGGACGAAGATGGGGAAGAGAGGAGGAAGAAGAGGGGGAGACGGGTGTCACGGCCCTAGAATAATGGTTGTAATTAGTTGCATCAGAGCATCAATGCATCATCTCAAACTCAAATTAATTTGAAATGGGGATGATTAAACCCTAGCACCAAATGAATTTCAAATAGGTTCAACCTAAAATATTTTTTTCAATGAGCCCAAAATGCCCTTCAGAAAAGTTCATCATTTTTGAAATGGGTGAAAACCTCTGCCAAAAATGGTGCACATTTTCTAGGTCATCTCCGGATCTTTGAATTAATTCATATTGTATTTGAATTGGGGCATTTAACTGCTATAAATGTTTTAAATGGTCGAATAATTCTAAAAATTACTGAGGGCCTCTGATATAATTTATTTAGTGCCCATAATTATTTTCAGGATTTTATAAAATGATTTGGTTTATATCCCAAATCAAACAGATAGAAGAAAATAGAAAAAAAGAAAGAAAAGGAGAAAGAGAGTGTTACATGTCGCTTACCTGGCCTGGCCCAGCCCACCAGAGCCCAGCATGCCTAGAGCTTCTTCAACCTTCACCCAGAAGGACAAGCAGCTCGCTGTCAGGCGCGCAGCCGAATGCGGCCACCTCCTGCTTGCCTCCCCATGCCCATCCTCGCGCCCAGGAACTTCTCTCGGCCTCCTCTATCTTCTCCCCCACCCCCTGGTCTTGCTCTCACACCCTAGCTCTCACACCCGAGCTCGTCCAAGAGCCACAGCTCGCCGCTGTTCGTCAACCGCATGGCCACCCTGCTAACGTCATGTTGACGCAGTGCTGACGCAATAAAGAGTTTCTGGAATTTCGAATAATCTTAAATGATTTATTTATTTCATAAAATAGCTAAAACTTCAGAAAATCATAGAAAATCAACCGTAACTCCAAATGAAATAATTTATATATGAAAAATTATCAGAAAAATCCAAAGAATCTGTTTATGGCATTTTCATGCATGTTTGAACAACTTAAAGCTGCTGTATAAGACAACTTGAATACATGGCATCTGAAATGCCTTATGTGGAGTTTGAATTTGAATCTTGTGTTCAAGTCAACTTCATTTAAATTGTTACTAGTTACATCAGCCCAAATCACAGCATGTTGCCATGTCGTGATCATGCATCATATTGTTGCATCTCTGTGAATTGAATGTTGTTCCTTGTTGCCCGTGTTGTTCCCTCTCGGTAGACGTTGTTCCGACGATGAGATCGATGACACCGATGAAGAGCTATACTATCTTTAGAAGTGCCAGGCAAGCAAACCCCCATTGAGCATTCCGATACAATCCCACTCTCTCGCTCTTGCTCTCTTTTACAGCATTAGGACAACAATGATTCAACTGTTACTTGTTGCGGTAGTTGAACCCATTCCTCTGCATGACCTGTTTTTGCCACAGTAAATAGTTGAAACCCACTAGCATGAGTAGAAGTTGTTTGAGCCATGATGTGCCTACTCATTCATGCTTGCTTGTTATGCCTGCTATACTTAGAGTTGTGTCAGATCTGATTCATCTGGGATGGATTGGAATGGTGATAAACATGTCCTACTGTGTGAGAGCTAAGCGTGTGAACACGATTTGGTAAAGGTAGCGATGAGAGGCCATCTAGGAGTACATGGTGGGTTGTCTCATTGGGACCGTCCTCAGGAACTGAGTTCCGTGTTTGTGATCCAAGAACAGTTACTACCACACATTGGGCCCAAAACCCATGGCCCCTCTCGGCTTATTAACTGCTTCGATCTCTGTCCAGGAGTTGCAACTAGTTTCTGGTGTTTGTAGGTCGTGCTAGTAGTCTACCAAGTGGCACCCGGTACAGGTGGCCTTGGGACAAACTAGGCACCGTGGCCCGGTGTACCAAGTGGCACCCGGATGGTGGACTTGGGAACCCTGCACACATCGTTTGGGGCCGTAGTGGAAACCTCAACCGGACTTCCTTGCGGATGGAACTCAAATAGGCGATAAACCTGGACTAGAGACTTGTGTGGTTAGTCAGGTCGTGGCCGACACCCTCGCCAGGCTTCCGCTTGAAGGTTGCCGAGATACATGACGTGTATATGGTGGTAAGTGGTGAGAGCGTGTGTGAAGAAGTACACCCTTGCAGGGTTATAAATGATCTATTCGAATAGCCGCGTCCTCGGATATGGACTACTAGGAAGACTTATATGGTTCATAGATAACTTGAAGTGGATACTCTAAAATGCGCAAGATAAGTGTGAGTGCTATGGATGGCCTTCTCGTAGGGAGATGGGAGCGGATCCATAGTGGTGTATTGATATGGTGAATATGTGGACTCGTGTGCGCTTTCTCACCTCAAAGAAAGTACTGGTAGTCGTAGTACAGGATAGCCACTGAGTCAAAGCTGGCTTGCTGCAGTTAAACTCCACAATCCCCTTGTTGATACTGATGCATATGTAGTTAGTTCTGATGTAAGTCTTGTTGAGTACCTTTGTACTCACGGTTGCTTAATTTATGTTTCTTGCAGAGGAGTTTTCAGTCTCACTAGTAGTTCCACGTGCGCTTCGACAATTAGCTTGGGAATCCTAGACAGAGGTCTGGTTCCTATGGAGGGTTTTGTAGTTAGACAGGCTTTCTAGCCTTCTTTCTTTTCAGCTGTCTGTACTCAGACAGGTTTATGCTTTCGTTGCTTGTATGACTTTGTATGTTGGGTCATGAGGCCCATGATTGTAATATCATGTTATGTATGGCTCTTCAGAGCCTCTTAAATAAATACTTTGAGTCGTAGAGTTATGTTGTGATGCCATGTTGTATCTACACATATCGAGCATATTGTGTGTATGTTATTGAAATGCTTTGGTATGTGCGCGATTCGACACCTAGTTGTTTATTCTTGGTAGCCTTCCTTATGGGGAAATGCCTCCTAGTGCTTCCATCCGGAACACATGGATTGACCGGCATGTGTCCTTGTTTGCCCCTGTGTCTGTCCCTACGGGGAAATGTCATGCGGTGTTTACCGGAGTCCTGATAGCTTGCTACAGCCCGGTTACACTCGCTGCTGGCCAACACGTGCATTGCTGGGTCACGTATGCCTGTCCCTGTAAGTTTGCGCCACCTTGGTTTACGACTAGTCATGTCGACCCGGGTTCTTTGTCAAATGGATGCTAGCATCACAATCATATACGTGAGCCAAAAGACGAAACGGTCCCGGCCAAGGTAAAGGTGGCAGCCGTGGGTTACCGTGCGTGAGGTCGCAAAGTGATATGATGTGTCTTATGCTAGATCGGTGTGACTTAGGATCGGGGTCCTGACAGCTTTGGTATCAGAGCCTGACTGCATGTAGGATTACCAAGCCGAACTGGTCGAAGTCGAGTCTAGAAATGCTTTAGTTATATAAGGGAATTGATTGTGGAAGGGAACGTAAGATTCTTTTTACTCCTTTCCTTGTGTCATTCTAATTCTGAGTCACCCTCTTCTTTTCAACAGGGTTAAGAAACTAGGCTTTCTCATCTATCTATCAGGATGACGAGTTACTATTCTACAGACTTATAGGAAAGTTGTTGTCTTCTCGGATCGGTGTTTCCATACGAATTCAGTTGTTATGTTGTCAGTTGTCTTGCAGGTTGCCTCATTTTCATGGCCGTACAGCCGTTATGCTATCTGAGTTGTCCCAGGTTTCTAAACAATCTGATGCATTTGCAACTTCTTTTCTCCCCGTTCCCAATGTCTTTTGGGCCAGATTAACCACACTAATCGGTGTGTTGAGGTACTCCATTGCCTCGACATATATGCAAAAGTTATCAGGAAACTAGGATACCTTAGGGAACCACCCAGAGATTCAGCCTTTGTGTTGTGTCCCAGTGTGATAATTCTGGTCATCATTTTCGAAAGCATCTCGTGATGTTAATTAGTTAGTAGGTATTCTATCTCTGGGTTCTTGAACCCATGATTCATCCTTCTCATTCTGTTGGTAGTGATTGTTGCTCCTTTAGGATGATTAGTAACTTTGTGCTAGCCTTCGAAGTTCGTGGTATATCATTCTTCCAATACCATGAACCATCCTCGGCAGAAGTTCTTTTGAACCAAAAGATCACAACAAGAGTGCTCTTGATGAGTTCTCTGTTCTACATTGTGACACTGCCAATCCTACCTTGTTGCATGGGTTATCCGGAAGAAATATGCCGAGCTTTGTTCGACATGCTAATCTATGCATCCACAACTCAGAAAATCATATGTTCCTTTGAGTTGTCCCTCTTCAGTTGTATTCCGACCTTCGTCTATCAATTGATAGTCAAGAGTATGTCATGCATTCGTGTTCATCGATGCCTAATACTTTTGCGGTCCGTCAAGACATTCTATTTCGGAATGACTAGGAGAAACACACTCCCGTACCTTATCGATATCCAGGATTGGGTCAAAGCAGTTGTATTCCGCAGATCAAAATGTCAATCCAGCTTTTGTTCTGTTCTACCTTGGAGTATTACCCTCTTTATGTCAGGAATGTCGTGAGAATTGCACAACCTCTTATGAATTCTTGATACAGTGATACTTCTCACCATCATCATTCATTTCTTGGTCTCTGTGTTCTTGTAACCGGAATACCGACAAGTGAACCATGATGTGTGAAATCAATACTCCTAGCAACCTTGTTGCTTGGTAGTTAATGGACGATAATTTCATTCCAGCGTGTTGGTTATTGAACCATCATTCTAAGATTGATCATGCTACCTAGTCCATTTTCTTGGTGCACTTTTTGATCAATGAGTTACGATTGTGTCAATCCCTCGCTCTTTTGATCATTCTGTTTTGCCCTGAAAAGCAAGATTGTTCTCGAGCTTAGTAACATATCGGTGGTTCGTGATTTTTCGAATATTTTCTAGGAAGTATTACCAGGTTGTCCACTGACCGTTATGTTGAGTTCGTGATCAAGTTGGTTTTCTTCTAAACCACTCCTTCTCCAAGAATATGTGTTAGATACCCTGAGCTAGTTGGTTAAGCTAAACAACAACTTGGAGAGTTGGAAGATAAAAGCTTGCCTGGCTTAGTTCATTTTAAGGGGATATCTTGTATGTGTGTTGAAGAAAGATGGTATTTTCATCGATTGATCCTCGTGATCAGTTGATGGACCTATCGTCTTATCCAATCTTGATTTGAGTATGGGCTATCGTCAAATCAAATCAGAACCAACGATGTTCGTAATGTTGTCTTACTCGTGGTTGTTCCTCGAGTATGTACCATTATATTCTTTTGGGTCTGACCAATGCTATCACCGTGTTCACTTAACTATGGAATTCCATCTATATGGAAACCTAGATGAATTGTTGTTGAGCCCATCGGCAACATTTTTATCTTCTCCATGATTTTGTTGAATACCAAGCTAGTGTTGGAAACTTTCGTAAACATTATCTTTGTGCTAGCCATGAGGTATATGTTTGATGTAAGAAGTGACTTCCTCTAATTCATGTGCATTTGGTGCAAGTTGCCACCGTGAATTCGAGAAAGCTTGTTTTGCTTTCTTTAGAATCATCCCAAGTCAGTCATGCATGTGTGAATGTATTCTATGGTTTGGTAGATTAATTACCTCCATTCCATATGTATTCCCTAGCACACCAAGCCACTGATTGATTTGTTCAAGGAGAAGAAGTTCCTTCTTAAGAGCTAACCCGGGCTTATACAAGGACTTCGTTATCCTCGATGATGGTTCCCAACCAGAACTCAGCAGTATTTTGCTGTAAGACCTCTATGTGGTCACATTTGTCTTGGGCAGTGTGTTCACATGTGTCTTGCAATCCATCTCATGTTTTGGAGCTTGCTACCATAGTTCATTTCCCAAGAATCTCGCAAGGTCATCTCGTCGATTTGTATTGCAAACTTTCTTTTTCAGACATGTGGAGTTTGGAATATCCTGACACCAACCAGATCTGAATCTCAGGCAGGTATGATGGTTGGAACTTCTCCCAAGAACTATGATATAGGTTCCGGTAAAGTGGACGCCCCTAGCCGGAAGAGCTATTATTATAGTATCTTGATTAAGCCATTTCGTCACTCCCCCATGAAGATTTCCTATGACTTATTCTAGAAGTTATTCCTTATGGATTCTTTGTGCTCCCGAAGTCCGATCTTTACTTGATGTTCTAGATACCAAATAGTACCTGTAATTGGGTACGCTAGTACATCAAGGAGAACATTAGAAGCGGAGTGCTAAATGTCTCTCGGTCGATCATCCAGATTTCGATCTCTTGGCTTAGTCAAGGTGAAATCTGAGAAAGTGTTGTCTTCCTTTGCGTCTGCATCCTCCATCACTAGTCATCATGGTAGTATGAAGTATTACCAGGATCTTGGCATAGATGTTGGTAAAACCCTGATGAATATGGAAATGCTCAAGTTCTTGAAAGCACGCTCAGACACTGGGTTATATCCTCGGTATCAACTGGAATGTGCCTTCAGTTTGCCGGATGTTCTATAACCTCAGCTTCCATTCCAAACTGAGTATGCCATTTCTTTCAAACTCCTTCAAATGATCATTGTGAATTGCCTTGGGCTGGTATAGAGAGTTTCAATGATCTATGTATCAAAAGTAATTCTTTTTGCCACTTAAGGGAATATCTCTACGAGCCACCTCGTCTAAGGTGCCCGTTATGGATAAGGGCAATTAACTCCTCGCTACTCTGAAACCCATGCACCATCTTACTTAAGCGTGGAATGTTGCCTACCAAACTGAACCTTCGTCATCTGCTCTCTTCCATCGTTCCTGATGTGTGCTTTGTGTCTCAGCTCAAGAGATGTTTCAACATCTCATTCCGTGAGTTGATTGTGAGTTGCTCAATCTTCGAGAAGATCGATTCTTTAGAGTTTCCTTGCTTTCGTCATCGTGTTGGGTGAAGTTCTCGAAGGCAAAGACGTCAAGATCAAAACGATGCAATAGAACAACATCCTCGGGAATTGCAAATTGGATCATGAAGACTATGTCAGTCCTGTGTCCCCTTCCTCTTACCCTACGCCTGAATCTCGGGACGAGATTCTTGTTTAGTGGGGGTGAGATGTCACAGCCCTAGAATAATGGTTGTAATTAGTTGCATCAGAGCATCAATGCATCATCTCAAACTCAAATTAATTTGAAATGGGGATGATTAAACCCTAGCACCAAATGAATTTCAAATAGGTTCAACCTAAAATATTTTTTTCAATGAGGCCAAAATGCTCTTCAGAAAAGTTCATCATTTTTGAAATGGGTGAAAACCTCTGCCAAAAATGGTGCACATTTTCTAGGTCATCTCTGGATCTTTGAATTAATTCATATTGTATTTGAATTGGGGCATTTAATTGCTATAAATGTTTTAAATGGTCCAATAATTCTGAAAATTACTGAGGGCCTCTGATATAATTTATTTAGTGCCCATAATTATTTTCAGGATTTTATAAAATGATTTGGTTTATATCCCAAATCAAACAGATAGAAGAAAATAGAAAAAAAGAAAGAAAAGGAGAGAGAGTGTGTGTTACCTGTCGCTTACCTGGCCTGGCCCAGCCCACCAGAGCCCAGCACGCCTGGAGCTTCTTCAACCTTCTGCCAGAAGGACAAGCAGCTCGCTGTCGGGCGCGCAGCCGAACGCGGCCACCTCCTGCTTGCCTCCCCGTGCCCATCCTCGCGCCCAGGAACTTCTCTCGGCCTCCTCTATCTTCTCCCCCACCCCCTGATCTCGCTCTCACCCCCTAGCTCTCGCACCCGAGCTCATCCAAGAGCCACAGCTCGCCGCCGTTCGTCAACCGCATGGCCACCGTCGTCTACTCGCCGCCTAAACGCGTCTGGGAGCCCCGCCATCGACCAGCACGTCACCACGCCGCAGATCGCGTCCCCGGACTCCCTGCAGAGACGCCATCGAGCTCGGCATCACCCCTCTGCTCGTCGGACGCTGTCGCTCGATTCGTCGACCTCCGAGCGCCCCCGAGCCCGCTAACCCTCTCTGCCGCATCCCCGTGAGCCCCTACACCTCCTCCCTCGCTCGCCCCCTCTGTTCCCGTCCTCTAGCTTGCCTCCCCGCCGTGGCCGAAGCTTGCCGCCGCCATGGCTGTCGCAAGTGAGTTGCGCGAGCTCTTCGGCACCCGTACGTGCAACGAGTGCGCTCCAGAGCGTCCTTGGAGCCAACCGCAGCCCCTAGCTAGCTTCCTTGTGCTCCGGAACCCCGCACCCGCTCGAGCCCGTGCTCCGGCCGCCGCTGTCGTCGTTGCCGTTGCCGCTGTAGTCCGCCCCAGCTCCAGCCACCACTACCAGCGGACGCGCCTCGCTGCAGGCGTTCCAACACGCCCAGCCGCGCGACCTCTCGTCGCTGGAGTTGGCCAGACGGGTAACGCCGCCGTGCTCCGGTTATCGCCGGCGCTAACCTGCTAACGTGGCGCCGGTTTTTTTTTCCCTTCAAAAAAAAACTCTAGGTTAATTTCAGTTTAGATTTAATTAAACCCACGGGACCCACACGTCAGTTTGACCGTGCTGACATCACCGTTGACTGGCCCCACCTGTCAGCTTTGACTTGGTCACGTCAGCGTTGACCCGGACCCACTGGTCAGCCTCTGTAGTTGACTGGATTGACCCTACTGACGTCATGTTGATGCAGTGCCGACGCAATAAAAAGTTTTTGGAATTTCGAATAAATCTTAAATGATTTATTTATTTCAGAAAATAGCTAAAACTTCAGAAAATCATAGAAAATCAACCGTAACTCCAAATGAAGTAATTTATATATGAAAAATTATCAGAAAAATCCAAAGAATCTGTTTATGGCATTTTCATGCATGTTTGAACAACTTAAAGTTGCTGTATAAGACAACTTGAATAAATGACATCTGAAATGCCTTATCTGGAGTTTGAATTTGAATCTTGTGTTCAAGTCAACTTCATTTAAATTGTCACTAGTTGCATCAGCCCAAATCACTGCATGTTGCCATGTCATGATCATGCATCATATTGTTGCATCCCCATGAATTGAATGTTATTACTTGTTGCTGGTGTTGTTCCCTCTCGGTAGACGTTGTTCTGACGATGAGATCGATGACACCGATGAAGAGCTATACTATCTTCAGAAGTGCCAGGCAAGCAAACCCCCATTGAGCATTTCGATACAATCCCACTCTCTCGCTCTTGCTCTCTTTTACTGCATTAGGACAACAACGATTCAACTGTTACTTGTTGCGGTAGTTGAACCCATTCCTCTGCATGACCTGTCTTTGCCACAGTAAATAGTTGAAACCCACTAGCATGAGTAGGAGTTGTTTGAGCCATGATGTGCCTACTCATTCATGCTTGCTTGTTATGCCTGCTATACATAGAGTTGTGTCAGGTCTGATTCATCTGGGATGGATTGGAATGATGATAAACATGTCCTACTGTGTGAGAGCTAAGCGTGTGAACACGATTTGGTAAAGGTAGCGATGAGAGGCCATGTAGGAGTACATGGTGGGTTGTCTCATTGAGACCGTCCTCAGGAACTGAGTTCCGTGTTTGTGATCCAAGAACAGTTACTACCACACATTGGGCCCGAAACCCATGGCCCCTCTCATCTTATTAACTGCCTCGATCTCTGTCCAGGAGTTGCAACTAGTTTCTGGTGTTTGTAGGTCGTGCTAGTAGTCTACCAAGTTGCACCCGGTACAGGTGGGCTTGGGACAGACTAGGCACCATGGCCCGGTGTACCAAGTGGCACCCGGATGGTGGACTTGGGAACCCTGCACACATCGTTTGGGGCCGTAGTGGAAACCTCAACCGGACTTCCTTGCGGATGGAACTCAAATAGGCGATAAACCTGGACTAGAGACTTGTGTGGTTAGTCAGGTCGTGGCCGACACCCTCGCCAGGCTTCCGCTTGAAGGTTGTCGAGATACATGACATGTATATGGTGTAAGTGGTGAGAGCGTGTGTGAAGAAGTACACCCCTGCAGGGTTATAAATGATCTATTCGAATAGCTGCATCCTCGGATATGGACTACTTGGAAGACTTATATGGTTCATAGATAACTTGAAGTGGATACTCTAAAATGCGCAAGATAAGTGTGAGTGCTATGGATGGCCTTCTCGTTGGGAGACGGGAGCGGATCCATAGTGATGTATTGATATCGTGAATATGTGGACTCGTGTGCGCTTTCTCACCTCAAATAAAGTACTGGTAGTCGTAGTACAGGATAGCCACTGAGTCAAAGCTGGCTTGCCGCAGTTAAACTCCAAAACCCCCTTGTTGATACTGATGCATATGTAGTTAGTTCTGATGTAAGTCTTGTTGAGTACCTTTGTACTCACGGTTGCTTAATTTATGTTTTTTGCAGAGGAGTTTTCAGTCTCACTAGTAGTTCCACGTGGGCTTCGACAATTAGCTTGGGAATCCCAGACAGAGGTCTAGTTCCTATGGAGGGTCTTGTAGTTAGAAAGGCTTTCTAGCCTTCTTTCTTTCAGCTGTCTGTACGCAGACAGGTTTATGCTTCCGTTGCTTGTATGACTTTGTATGTTGGGTCATGAGGCCCATGATTGTAATATCATGTTATGTATGGCTCTTCAGAGCCTCTTAAATAAATACTTTGAGTCATAGAGTTATGTTGTGATGCCATGTTATATCTACACATATCGAGCATATTGTGTGTATGTTATTGAAATGATTTGGTATGTGTGGGATTCGACACCTAGTTGTTTATTCTTGGTAGCCTTCCTTATGGGGAAATGCCTCCTAGTGCTTCCATCCGGAACACATGGATTGACCGGCATGTGTCCTTCTTTGCTCCTGTGTCTGTCCCTAACGGGAAATGTCACGCAGTGTTTACCAGAGTCCTGATAGCTTGCTACAGCCTAGTTACACTCGCTGCTGGCCGACACGTGCATTGCTGGGTCACGTATGCATGTCCCTGTAAGTTTGCGCCACCTTGGTTTATGACTAGTCATGTCGACCCGGGTTCTCTGTCATACGGATGCTAGCATCACAATCATATACGTGAGCCAAAAGACGCAAACGGTCCCGGCCAAGGTAAAGGTGGCAGCCATGGGTTACCGTGCGTGAGGTCGCAAAGTGATATGATGTGTCTTATGCTAGATCGGTGTGACTTAGGATCGGGGTCCTGACAACGGGGAAGAAGGTGCATTAAATCTCAATTCTACTAGTTACTAGTACTAGTATATACCGTCCTTCGGAGTGTAAATAGTTAAGCGGATGACACGTGGGTCTACCTCAAGCGGGCCCATATGTCAGTTAACGGAAGAGAGAGGTGCGTACGCGTAATTTTAGAAGCGTGCTCCACTGGCAGACATGATGGCACTACAGGGTAAGGCTGATTTAGTAACACCAACACGTTGGCTCAGCTTATTAATCAAGTGTCCCATCTGCTGTAGCGTGTATTGTCACTTCACTGTGAAGACTTGTTGAACAATTTTCTCTGACCGATGGGAATAATGGATCGCTAGACTTCCTATCTATTTATGCCCCAACTCTCATCCTGTCCAACAACAAGAACCATTGGCGAAGGCTCCCGGCACCAATTACGTACCTAATCCCTCCTTCCGGTTTATATACAGCTCAATTCAAAAATTTCACCAACAAAGGTAGTGATGATGAGTGGCAGAAGAATTTTTTGAAGTACTACTACTTTGCAAAAGTACTCAATTAGTGGGTTCATTTTCCTCAAGAAAATATTGTTTACCAACGTATTAATTGCAATGCACGCGTGCATGCATGAACAACAAATGACCAGAACTTTTACATGCATTGCTGAGTTTTCTCTTAATTCTTGCATGCAACATTTTGGTGAAGCTTGAAATATGAACATGTGAATGGGAGGGACTAGAACCCTCATGCATGCAACACTCACACATACACATGCACACAAAAAAACGCACGCAACACCCTCATGCATGCATGCAACAGTCACACATACACATGCACGCATGCAACACTCACGCATCAATGCGGCACACAACACACGATGCAACACAGACGCTCACGCATCCATGCGGCACACAGCACACGACGCAACACAGACGCTCAGTGCTCAACCTACACGTGCATGCACACACATACACAGCCAGGGTGGTTCGCACGCAAGGTTTGGATTCCTGTCTCGCCTACGTACAATTTTGTTTAACGTATTTCTTTCCTCTGCCAACTGACACGTGGGGCCCATAAACCACGTGCAAATTTAACCAGATAACAAAGTGCCACGTAGAATATTTGGCCGGTCAACAGAATGCAATACGGTGCTCTACGGTGAGCTAGTGACCGTATAATCACCGCAAAACGTATATAGTGACCATAATGAGGGTATTCTGAAGTCCAGTGATCGTATTGTGCTTTCGCTTCAAATACAGTGACCTCCAGTGTATTTATCTCATTTCAAGTTGGGCCATATTAACCAAAAAGGAGGCAGTATATATGGACTAGTAGTACTAGTACTACTTTGATGTGTCCCGTCAACTCGCAGAACATGGAGAAGCTTGCTTGCTACGCCCTCTCCCTCACCTACACGCGCGGTAGCTCGAAGGACGCGGAGAAGCTTGCTCGGTATGCCCTCTCCCTCGCCCACGCGTGCGGTGGCTCACAGGACGAGGAGAAGCTTTTGACTACTGCGCGCTCTCCCTCGCCCTCGCCCACGCGGTGGACGTGCAGCAGTTCATTCAGTGTCAGATTACCAGAAGCATACACTGTAGTACCATCATCGTTCGACTTCCCTAAGAGGCGAAGAGCCAAGCGCAAGGTTTTATAGGAGTACAAGTAGTCATACTACTACTAGTAGTACTATAGCGAACAACCGCTACTGTATGAAGCTGCCCCGTCACCTTTAGCCAAAGTTGTGCCACCTTTTTTTCTCACAAAGCGTGTTGGAGCCCATGCAACAGCCAAACAAGTTGCACGTACACATAACACATTTACTAGTAAATTCTAAAGGACAAATGCCAAGATGCCACACAAGTTCATCTCCACTTCATGTGATAAATTTGTGCATGACAACTGTACCTAGATTTACAGCGCAACCATTCACAATTTACCATACTCCACTTACACGTTATAGATAGGCTCCATGTCGTCCTCGTGGCTCCAGTCCCAGGTCTTCTTCATAGATGGCACGATCCATAGCGGTGGGCAACGGGAATCATTGTCGCAGCTTTCTAGTGTGGCTCCACACGATGGAGACTCATCCAAGCTAAAGCGGCATAAATCAGGGGCAACGTGTCCCAAACATGTTGTTCATCCGGTGGTGTGCACTGAAAACACAACCATGCTTCATTAACGGCAAGACTTCGGTGTCATGCACGGAAGGTGGCATCCATTTCACAATGGGGTAGATGTCCCCAATGAAAAGTGAATACTCTCCAAGAGTGTTCCTCGGCTCCCACATAGCATCACGGGGGTCGAACTCGGAGTCGTTCATCTGGTACACGTGGCATCTCAGATTTGGACACATGGTGACGTACATGGTCAAGGTCCATGCAGAATAATGTTGTGCTCAAATATGGCGCACGGTAATAATGTGCAGCAAGTAGTACCACTATAATACTATAAGAGGAAGTACAGTAACCGACTTATTATATATAGCCACTTTTGCCTATATGCAGCAGATAAGACATGGAAAACAAAAATGGTGGGAATGGGTTCAAGAGCCTAGCTATACGCGTCCTCCTAGGTAAAAAGTACTACTCCCACCGATCCCTGCGACACACTAGTACTATGGATCCGAAGTAGTAGTAGTACTAGTACAATGCAAGAGAAGGCGAGAAAAAAATCTAATATTCAATTGTACTAGTAGTACTAAACATGTCTTCCTCGTGTTTCCATTCCCAGTCAACAAAAGAAAATACTAACTAACAAGTACTAGTACTAAACATGTTTGCTACTATAAGGTCACACGGAAATAAGATAATACACTACTCTAGCACACGGCAATGAGAGAATGGAATACCTGGGTACATGGTGAGGGTCCGATCATGGTAGATCGTGGCACCTTGTTGCCCATCAAGGGTACCATGGGTAACGACTGCTAAGATAGTTGATCCCAATTGGCTGAAGTCAATTATAAGGTTCCAGGTTAGACCGAATCGCGGATGCACATGCACATCCAGGATCGGCGATCTGATTTTGATCGGGGGATGCATGGACCCTGCAAAATAATGGACTATCATTAGGGATGCAAATGATGGTTAGTGCATTACGTTTGGTATCTCCCGTACCGTAGGATGGCACCCAGATGAAACAAGTCCCTGGTCTGTCACCGCGAGATGCGGCCTACATGGCACACGGCGTCCTCGAACTCATACAGGAACAAATCTGCCGCGGCCAACATGTGCCAGTCTCTACCATTAGGGCCATCCTTATTGATGGCAATCCTTAAGTCGAACACCGCGATGAGATAGTAATCGTCATAGTTGCGGTCCTTTATCGGCGGATCCGCAACTGCTATCTTCTTTAATTTCATGGTGGCATCATCATACGTATTCAAGCCCTGCCAGTCCGCAAGGCCGATCCCAATGCTGGACAATGGGTCTACGTGAACGGTCACACTACTGTGGATGTTGTGCAAAATGATATTGGTATCCGACCGTATGTATGCAAGCCAATCTTCGTTGGCACCAACCCAAACATGCGCAACGGTGGGCAACGGAGGAATTACGGGATGGAATAAATAAGTATATTAGCATGATCAAACTCGTTGACTGACCTGCTCATCGGACAAAATCCGACTGCCTCTCAACGTCGGCAACTCAAGCGGCGTCAACGTGCAACCACGGCCACATTGCGGTGGATTATTCAATGGATTGTCCCAGTGAATAACCTCCTCCTCGAGGACGCATGGAAGACCAACAAGCATGGCCTTCTCCAAAGCCTGTTTATGCACCGTCTTAAAATAGTTGGTGCAGGAACCACGGAGTCTCGCGGTGGTGAGGAAGTCGGAGCTGCGTGCGATTTATCCCACAGGATCGTCGTCCAAGGTCTCCCAGCCTCGACGAGGAGAACCACCTGGCGAATCCATGGCAGCAGCGATGAACTGCCTTGGTCTCTCCGGGAGGGGAACTAGCGTGGAGAAGATAAGAGCGTAACCGCAGGGCCTCGTCCCTTCGAGGAGGAGAACCACCTGGCGAATCCAAGGCTTGTTTTGAGGCCGGCTTGATTGAAGCATTCTGGTCTTTTCGATTGATACATTGCATTTAATTCCTTGGCTACTGTTCTCGAAAGAAATAAATCATGGAGCCAAGTATTTGCTCATTTCCTTCCCTCAGCTACATGCATGCAGCGAAGTGGCCATTAAAACGAGATAAAAAATGATGACTGACATGTGCATGTGCCATGAGATGAGAGAGAGGGGCACGCATGCGACCGTGCGCAGAGCATATCAGGTGCTACAGTTATTGCATTGGGAGTCCAACAGACTGAGATTTAATACCATGTAGAGCACGGTTTTTGTGGAGAAAAACCTATGCGATAATTGGGCAGTTTCTAAACAAGATTAATTCGTCCCAACCAATGAACAACTACCGGAAGGGAGGGAGTAGGAGTACTAGTACTAGTACCACTACATAGTAGTTTTGAACTTTGGAATCTCAAGACTAAGGAGCTACAGTTGCTAGTGGAGGGTACTACTGTTCTCTAGAACCATCGATGTACTATCAATGCACGAAAAGTACACCTGAGTACTGCAGACCTGCCTGCTGCTCTATTCATGTGCGTAGCTGACCTACTCAGTAGCTCCTCTCACGCGCACACTAGCACCCTGTTCATCAGCGACGGTGACGTGCACACTAATCGCGTCAAAGAGGATGTTTTTTTATAGAGTTTAGAGCTGATCGTAGTGCGACTTTAGAGCCGATCCAATATAAGGAGAGAAGTCCATGCGTGCAAGGTACTCCAGTACTATAAGGAGCGAAGTCCATGCGTGCAACGGCACAAGCTACTACATACTTTAGGTCCAGGGCCATATTACACTGTTCCTAATGCGGCACCAGGCTTTTCCGGCTTGATGTAGCGTGAAAACCTAGTTCGTCGATCTTTTCACAATTGGAGGGGGAAAAGGCAAGAACACAAGAACACAAATCACTCAATTGACACAATCACAAGCTACACATACACTAGATCCACATACACATACGAGGATTCACGATACAAAGTCAACACGGAAGGATACATGGTAGCTAGTTCATCCCGATCCGGAGAGGAGTCGAGGTCTTGACATCCGGAGTGAATCTTCTCACACGGGTCTCATGGAGGTCTTGATCTCCATGGGAGAGGTATGGATGAGCAAAGCTCTAATCTCAAGAACCTAATACTTTGCTAACCCTAAAACATAGAGGAGGAGGGGTATTTATAGTCTAGGGGACGAAATAGATACATGGGCCTCGGGCCAAAACACAAGTGCTGCGGGGTGCCCGGACGATCCAGGTGTTGGCCCGGATGATCCGGCTGTCGGAAGCCCGGATGATCCGGGTGGTCGCTCGGACGTCCGGGCAGGTCAGAATCGGCTGCGGGAGGGCCGGACATCCGGGTCGCCATCCGGACATCCGGGCTGGTCCGGATGATCCGGGACGGGGTTCGGATGATCCGGCTTTGTCGAGGCCCGTTCTGTTGGCTGGTGGCGCTGTAGACGGATCATCCGGACGGCGGTCCGGATCGTTTGGGCATCGGCCGGATCATCCGGACGGTGGTCTAGATCGTCCGGGCTCACTCGGCCTTGACCTTTTCCTTCTCCGTCTTCCCGTTCTTCTTCCTCGTTCGCTTGGCCTTGTTCCTTAGCATCTCCATGATGATCTCCTTGGTACCTGAGTATGCATAGGGTCTCCGCTTGAGGTAGCATCCAAGTCTCATGTGCATCAAAGGGAAATTGCAAAAGGAGAGGTGTCACCTCGTTCTCGATGACTCTTGCTTGTGCTCGTGTCATAGGTCCTCGTGGTACTTGAGGTGACGAAGGTGAGTCCATGGGGATGACCTCGGGATGCTCCGCATCATCTCCCCCCCCTTGGGAAAGATCCGTCCTCGGATCGAGATCCACATCACCATGGAAGGAAGATAAGTCCTTGACGTTGAAGATGTCGCTCATGTTGTACTTGTCGTGCGGTATGTCGATCTTGTAGGCGTTGTCATTGTAGCGTGCTAGCACCTTGAACGGTCCATCGGCTCGGGGAAGTAGCTTTGACTTGCGTTCGTTGGGGAAGCGTTCTTTGCGGAGGTGTAGCCACACAAGATCTCCGGGGTTGAACACCATGGGGTGCTTGTTGATGTTGACCCTAGTCGCGAGTGGTAGCGGTAGGATGTCCAATGGAGACAATGGGTTGAAGCCGTAGACGACCTCTAAGGGGGACTTGCCGGTAGTCGAATGTCTTGCGTGATTGTAGGCGTACTCGGCGATGGGTAATCATTCCTCCCACTCCCTTATGTTCTTCTTGATCAACACGTGAAGGAGTGTGGATAACGTCCGGTTGGTGACCTCCGTTTGGCCGTCGGTTTGCGGATGATATGACGAAGAGAATAATAGCTTGATTCCGAGCTTGGCGCATAGGGTCTTCCAAAAGTAGCTTAGGAATTTGACGTCGCGGTCCGATACAATCGTCTTGGGCACTCCATGCAATCTCAAGATTTCCCTACAAAAGAGATTTGCAACATGTGAAGCATCGTCTATCTTGTTGCAAGGAATGAAATGTGCCATCTTAGAGAAACGGTCCACAACAACAAATACCGAATCTTTGCCATTTTGAGTACGAGGCAAACCAAGCACAAAATCCATGGTAATGTCTTCCCATGGTTGATATGGAATAGGAAGTGGCATATAAAGACCATGAGATTGAGCTTTTGACTTAGCTTTGCGGCATGTAGAGCACCGGTTGGTGTAGCGTGAAACTTCTCAAAAAATCTTTGGCCAAAAGTAGTTCTTGGAGAGCGTGGTGAAGGTCTTGTCACGTCCAAAATGTCCCATGAGTCCTCCACCATGAGCTTCTTGCAAAAGTAGCAAATGAAGAGAAGACTCGGGGATACAAAGTTTGTTAGCTCGCATAAGATAACCATCTTTCAAGTAATATTGCTCCCAAGTTTTATGCGGTAAACATTTGGCATAAGGAATTGCAAATGACGAATCATGCTCATACAAGTCTTTAATGTGCTCAAATCCTATGACATTCAACACAAGTTGAGTAACCAACATGCACTTGCGGGAAAGAGCGTCCGCCACAACATTTTCCTTACTTTTGATATACTTGATAACATAAGGAAATGACTCAATGAACTCACTCCATTTAGCATGATGCTTATTCAATTTAGTTTGACCCTTTAGGTACTTAAGCGTTTCATGATCCGTATGGATGACAAATTCACGTGGACGGAGATAATGTTCCCACACATGCAATACTCTCACTAAGGGATATAACTCTTTGTCATAGATAGGATAGTTAAGTTGCGCACCGGAGAGTTTTTCACTAAAATATGCAATGGGTCGCTTCTCTTGCATCAACACACCACCTATGCCATTACCACTAGTGTCACAATGCACTTCAAAAGTTTTCTCAAAGTAATGGAGCATGTGTAAGCAAGTTCTTAAGCTCATGAAATGCGGCATCTTGGGATGGACCCCAAACAAATGGTGCATTCTTCTTGCTTAATGCGTGTAATGGTGATGCAATAGTGCTAAAATCCTTCACAAAGCATCCATAAAATCCGGCTAAGCCAAGGAAGCTACGTACTTGAAGCAAATTTGTTGGTTGTGGCCAATTTTTAATAGCATCAATTTTAGCTTCATCAACATGAACACCCTTAGATGAGACAACAAAGCCCAAGAAAAAAAGCTTATCAACACCAAAAGTGCATTTTTCCATGTTAGCATAAAGTGGCTCGTCTCTAAGAACTTGCAATACGTCTCTAAGGTGTTTGACATGATCTTCAAGAGTTTCACTAAACACAAGGATGTCATCAAAGTAAACCACAACACAAATGCCAATATATTTGCGAAGAACATAATGCATCACACGCATAAAAGTGCTAGGAGCTTGTGATAAACCCATAGGCATGACTAACCATTCATACAAGCCAAATTTGGTTTTAAAAGCCGTTTTCCATTCATCACCTTCTTGCATGCGTATTTGATAATAGCCACTTTTAAGGTCAATTTTAGAGAAATTTGTGCCTCCACTAAGTTCATCAAGCATGTCATCTAAGCGTGGAATGGGATGGCGATATCTAACGGTGATAGCATTTATGGGACGGCAATCGGAACACATGCGATAGGTACCATCTTTCTTAGGCACAAGAATTACCGGAATGGCACATGGGCTCAAGCTTTCGCGTACATACCCATTCTCCATGAGATGTTGCACTTGTCTTTGGATCTCTTTGGTCTCGTCGAGGTTGACGTGGTATGGTGCCTTGTTCGGTAGAGGTGCACCGGGGATGAGATCGATGCGGTATTCGATTCCACGTAGAGGAGGAAGTCCGGGAGATAGCTCATCAGGAAACACGTCCTTGTATTCTTGCAATAGATGAGACAACACTAGAGGAAGATGTTGTGAAGTATTAGTCCGCTCAACTTCACCTTTGCATAAAAGCACAAAGTGATGAACACTTGATGGGCTCTCACTCACATCCCTCAAATCTCTTTTGGTGGCTAAAAGAACTAGATCTCTTTTGTCACTCATCGTGGAGTCGCTCATTTTTGGCTTGTGGCGCTCACTCTCTTTTTGTTGGTTCACTCGCTCACTTGTCTCTCCATGATGGGTAGATGCTTGCTTGTTGGCGATGACTTGACTTGGTGACATTGGTCAAAGCACGAATTATTTTCCCTTCATCTTGAAGCTATAGTGATTGGTCCGTCCGTTGTGGGTGACACCGCGATCAAATTGCCAAGGTCGTCCAAGTAGTAGATGGCATACGGACATGGGAACCACATCACACTCCAAGGTGTCTTCATATGCGCCAATCTTGAAGGAGACTTGATGGTGTGCTCCACTTGAATGGTGCCGGAGTCGCTCAAACATTGGACCTTGTAGGGGTGAGGGTGCTTCTTCTTGACCAATTGTAGCTTGGAACATAACTCTTCACTTGCCAAGTTGTGGCAACTTCCGCCGTCGATGATGACCTTGACAGAACGTCCTTGAATACCCGCTTTGGTATGGAAGATATGGCAATGTTGGTCTTCGTCTTGTTGTTGTTGAAGTGTCAAGACCTTGAAGACAACAAGAGCGGGGCTTGAATCATTATCGCAAAAGATTTGAGTGTCTTCATCTTCATTCACTTGGCGGTGCATGGCCACTTGCTCGAGGGCTTCCATTTCATTTTCACTCATTGAGTCGTAGGTGCCATCGGCGTTGAGTATCATAGTGCGTCGTGTTGGGCACTCAAATGATTTGTGGCCTCGTCCCTTGCAAGTGAAACACTTGATATCACTCGTCTTGGTGTCGTCCTTAGGAGTTGTTGATGACGAAGGCTCTTGCTTGGATGTACTTGTATGATGACTCGAAGATGACGTAAGTTGCTTGGAGCTTGACTTGTCGCTGGTACTTGGAGTAGATCGAGTCGTGGAAGGAGTTGTAGAAGTCGTGGAAGCTTGAGTGTATGAACCGTAGGTCTTGGAAGAGTACTTGGAGTACTTGTAGTCCTCTTGTACTTTTCACTCCGCTTTGGTTGCTTGGTACACTAGCTCGAGGAGGTTGGAGTACGGTTGGAAATCCGCAATTTTCTTGATGGGATGGTTGAGGCCATTCAAGAATCTCGCCATAGTTTTGTGGCGCCCCGAGACCGATGCTCCAGATGTCTTCCATTTATTCGTCGTCGTTGCCATGTCATTCGCTTGCGTGTTGCACTTGGCCATGTCATCATGTGCATTTCATCCGCATGTTTTTCAAAAACTTGCATCCGTTCGTAGTTGACGTTCTCCCCGTTAATTCCGTTGTCCGTTTCGAGTCCTGACACCTCGCACGCACCCGCGGCACCTCCGGAATATTATTTTATAAGTGGGATAAAAATGTTCTCGGAATGGGTTGAAAGTTGGCGTGCGATCTTATTATGTTGTAGGTTGACCGCCTGCCAAATTTCGTCGCATTCGGAGTCCGTTTGATAGCCCAACCGTTAAACTATAGCGGCACTATAGCCGGATAAACGTCGGACGTTTTCGGTATCCGAAAACTGTTACCAGGCCTCTCTCTCTTCTCTCATGCAGCCCTTGGCCTTTCTAGCACAGCCCTCAACCAGCCCACTAGCCCAGCCTACCCCCTCTTGCCACCGGAGTCGTCCGATAGCGATCCGATGGCCCGGAAACACCCCAAAACCCTCCTAACCCTAGCCCCCTGTTATAAAAGGAAGGGCTCCCATTCCATTTTGAGCCAGCCGCCACCCCCTCCTCGTTTTCCGTGGCGGCGGACTCCCCTGCCGCCACTTGGCACGCCGCCACCCAGCCGCCGCTTCCAGCCACTCCCACGCCACCACCTGTCCCCAGCCAACCTAACCTCACCGCAGCCTGCCGAAACCCATCGCGGGGCCGCCCAGGCCGAACCGGTCCGAGCGCCAGCGCGCCCCGCACCTCCCTCCGCGCCGCCAGGCTCCCACAGCGCCGCCGCCTCGCCGCGCCGTCGCCTTCGTCGCCGGTCGCCTCGTCCTTGCCACCCGCGCCTCGCCACCGCACCGCACCGCTCCGCCGCTGCCGCCCGCGCCCCCGCGCCTCGCTGCCCCGCTGCACCGCGCGCACGCCAAAGCCCGCCACCGTGCCGCTGCTCGCCCCAAGCTCGGCCGCCCGCGCACCACCTCTCCACATCGTCGCCGACCCCGTCCCCGGCCAGATCCGGGCAGAGGACGGCTCGATCCGTCCATCCCGGCCTCCCTCGACCTCGTCCCCGCCTCCGGTGGCCGTGCCGCCGCCCGCCGTCGCCGGCGCTGCCACGGACGTCGCCAACCTCGTGTCGGGACGGTCCCGTCCCAGATCCGCCAAATCCGGTGATCCAAACACCAATCTGCACCGCGCCGTCCCGGATCCACTCGTCCCCGTACCACTCCGTCCATTTTCCCGCGAGGTTAAAATCTGTCCCAGATTTTATCATTTGCGCATGTTTGAGTGATGATAACTTTGTGCATGTTGATCCTATGATGATGATTTATATATGTACAATGATCTACTCTTCATGCTCTACATGATGGTTGCTGTTGCATTCATGTTAGGATCCATCTACATGTCATAGTCTCTGTTGCAAAAGTGCATCCTGATGTTACTGCAGAAAACTGTTAATATTTGTCATTTTGTCATTTTTGTGTGATTTAATGCATGCACCATATGAGCAACTTGTCAACATGACTTTGGAGCATTTTCATGTCTTCTTGCTGCTAGTATTTATTTCATGCCATGATATGCCTTGATGTGAGTGCCATGAGCTTGTAAACATGCCTAGTTAATGTTGTTGTTCTGAGTAAAAGTTGTCTGTGATAAAACTTGCCAACTTTGCTTGATGGTTGCCACTAATCTATAGCTCATATGCATATGATTCCTTCATGTGATTTGGTCTATGCAATGTGTACTTTGATGCCATGCCCTTGGTTTCTATGTAATCTTGCTGTAGCTTGTCTCTTTCTTGCTCTCAACAGGCCATCATATTAACTCTGCTCATATATAAGCCCTGTTTAGCAGAACGTTGCATTTTGCATGGATCATATTGACTTAACCTTGATGCCTATGAACCTGAACCTTTATGATAATTTGAAGTATGTCATGTCTAATTTAAGTGCATATCATGATGATGCCCATCATGTGCCTGTAGCTTGCTGTTTTGATGTTGGCAAAGTGCTATATTACTGTTTTGGGCAGATTATTATTATAACTTGTGTTGCTTGTAATTGTTGGTCAGTTGCTCCGTTTTGATCATGTCCTATATGAAACTTGCTTAGAATTGTGTGTAGCTTCACATTGTCATGTTGCATCCTTGATTTGAGAGTGTGTTGTTGATGTTTGCATGCATTTTGCATCCTTGCCATGTTTAACTTGTTTAGCTCATCTCTTCTAGACCGTAGCTCCGAATTAAATGATCTACATATGTAACTTGACTAAAAAAACGTGTAGATCATCATGGTGCAAGTTAGCTTGCTGTTTAACAACTTTAACATTGTGTTTATTTCAGATCAGTACCAATTTCGAAATTTGCATATGGGGTTCTTCCGGAATTGTTGTTTGTGTTTCCGGCCTCATTTAAGCTTGCCTAGTTGTATGGATTGCTTATGCTTCATCTCTTGCCATGTTTAACAACATTTAAACTTGTCATGCATCATATTTGATTGTGCATCATGCCGTAATGCTTGTGTGTTTACCATGTTGTTTGCTTCTTTCCGGTTGTGCTTCTCGATAGTTCTGCTTTCGATGCGATTGTGAGGATTCATTCGTCTACGTTGGTTCGTCTTCTTCATGGATTCATTCTTCTTCCTAGCGGGATTTCAGGCAAGATGACCATGACCATGGATATCTTTACTATCTTTGCTTGCTAGTTGTCCCGTTGCAATCGCTATGTCGCGCTTCCTACCACATATATGTCAGCCTACCATATGCCATGATACAGCCTCTAACCACCCTTACCCAGCAAACCGTTGTTTGGCTATGTTACTACTTTTCTCAGCCCCTTTCTTATAGCGTTGCAAGTTGCAAGTGCAGTTGCAGGTTGTTCCATGTTGGGACATAGATATGTTGGGATATCACAATATCTCTTATTTAATTAATGCATCTATATACTTGGTATTGGGTGGAAGGCTCGGCCTTTTGCCTAGTGTTTTGTTCCACTCAAGCGGCCTTAGTTTCCGTAATGCCGGTGTTATGATCCATGTTTAGCGTTCCTAACATGCTCAGGGGAATGGGACCCTCTTGACAGTTCGCTTTGAATAACTGCTTCCAGCAAGGCCCAACTTTGGTTTTAACATTTGCCAACATAATAATACTGAATCAATTAATTAATTTTGCATAGGGGGTCGCGTCCCCGGGGATTCTTAATTCGACATAATGCAGGTGGGCCAGTGCCGATGGTGTTGGTCCGAATTGGGCAGACTGCGGGGCCGCCACGAGGAAACTCGAGGATCTGGTTTTACTCGTAGGCTGACCTATCCGGTCGTGGCCTGAGACGAGATACGCGTGGCTACTATCAGGGTGTCGGCACGCCGGGAGGTCTTGCTGGAATTGTGTTACCATTGTCGAAATGTCTTGTGCACCGGGATTCCGAGGATACTTTGGGCTATCTCGAGGTTGAGGTATTTCCACCGCAGCTTATGTAGGCTTATGATGGGCCAGGTTGGAACACCCCTGCAGGGTTAAATCTTAAACGAAGCCGTGCCCGCGGTTATGTGGCACTTGGATATTTATAACCTCCGGTTGTAGAGAACTTGACACTAAATCCTAATTAAAATACACCAACCGTGTGCGTAACCGTGACCATCTCTTTTCGAGGAAGTTCGAGAAGAGAACACGGTGGGGTTATGTTTGACTCGTAAGTAGGTGTTCAGGATCACTTAGTGATCATTTGTAGTTTGCAACCGTTTTGCGTAGATGCTCTTCTTATTCTTGTACTCATAAGTTAGCCACCATATAATGCTTAGTGCTTGCTGCAACCTCACCACCTTACCCTTCCATACCCATTTAAGCTTTGATAGTCTTGCTACCTATGGTTATGGGATTGCTGAGTCCTCATTGCTCACAGATTACTCCAACAACAGGTGCAGGTACAGGTAATGCAATGATCTGACGTGAGAGCGATGCTTGTTTGCTTTGGAGTTCTTCTTCTGCTTCTTCTTCTTCGTCGATCTGGGGATAGGTTCCTGGTCGGCAGCCTGGGCTAGCAGGGTGGAAGTCGTTTTCTTCTCGTTTGATTTCATCTGTAGTCGGATGCTGCCCTTCTGTATGATGTTTGTTATGTATTGATGTATTCATGTGATGATTGTATGTATTTGTCTGTATCCCCATCTATTATGTATGTGGTACGATGTAATGATATCCACCTTGCAAGCGTCTCCAATATGCAACA
This sequence comes from Elymus sibiricus, assembly GCA_039707655.1. NCBI lineage: Eukaryota > Viridiplantae > Streptophyta > Magnoliopsida > Poales > Poaceae > Elymus > Elymus sibiricus. The sequence goes on from CM077676.1 coordinate 241,526,331, forward strand.
ACAGTTGTAGGTACAGGTAGTGCGATGTCTTGACGTGAGAGCGATGTTCGTTTGTTTTTGGAGTTCTTCTTCTGCTTCTTCCTCTTCGTCGATCTTGGGATAGGTTCCTGGTCGGCATCCTGGGCTAGCAGGGTGGATGTCGTTCTTCTTTTTGTTTGATTTCATCCGTAGTCGGATGCTGCCCTTCTGTATGATGGTTTTTACGTATTAATGTATTCATGTGATGATTGTATGTATTTATATGTATCCCCATCCATTATGTATGTGGTATGATGTAACGATATCCACCTTGCAAGCGTCTCCAATATGCGTTTCTACTCTTGGTGGGGCCTCCGAGTTCCTCGAGAATAGGATCGCATATTGGGTGTGACAAGTTGGTATCAGAGCCTCGACCGACCATAGGAGCCCCCTTCATTGATCGAACCGCTGACGAGTTTAGAAGAAAACTATTTTGAGTCCTAGTTATATATTGGAGAGTAGGAATTCTTTTTACTCCTTATCTCGTTCGTCGCTCTGGTGAGGAATTGTGACGTAGGTGTCTTGATTCTACTATCTCTTCTCACTCAATTTTTTTTTAGGATCACGCGGGTATTTTGGAATCATTATGATGTCGTTGTGACGGGAATTCTGTCTTGGTGCCTCCTGACCGTATGGATTGGACCCGGGGAGTTGAGCTCCAAGGGGTTCTTGTCACATTCGCTATCGTTCCAGTTCCTGAATACCAGAGGACGCCGACATCGAAACGCTTCTATACTTTTTGTGGTGGCAAATAGTGCCGTGACTTTTCCCCAGTACTGGTGGAGATAGCGCGGATGATCCACTATGACTAGTATCGCTGTGCTTTCGAAGGTCTGAGGTAGACGGATTTGCGAAGTTTCTTGGTCGTGTGTGAAGGTTGCGGATTGGTTGCAGCTGATTAGGATATTATTGTTGTTGTGTGCTGAGTAGGTTCCCATATCTGCAAGCTGATCTTATAACCAAGAAGTTTCGGGAGTTCTTAGGTGGGAATTCAAGTATTACCTAGAATATCTTTTCCAATAGACACATGATACGATATGGGGTCTATCATATGTTTGTTCCGGCTTATTCTACAAGCCAACTCCTTGTGTTTTTTTATTGTGGTATTCGAGTTGCTTCGAAGTCAAGTGTGGATTCCATACCTTTCCTAAACGGCGTTCTCATGTTTTTATGGGAGTGCTAGTCCTTTAATCATTCGAGATTTTCATGTCAATTCCTTTTCAACCGGTGTGCTCCACTTCAAGTTAACTCAATCCGCTCCATCATTTGCGAAACCTGAGGATTTGATCGTTTCACCCATCCCAAGTTGTCTTTATTTTCCCCACCCTCCCACCCTTTTCTTTGCGTAGTCTAAATTCTCGAATCAAGTATCCATTTTATTTATGAGAAGTCTTTCCAGTCTTTTCCTTCAATGTTCTTAGCCGGTGATTTCTCGCGAAGATCCTCAGGAGCTTCAAGCTCATCATTCTTCATTATCGTATCTTATCCGGTGTTCTAAATTCAAGCTTTCGGCGTTGTTCCTATCCTTTTCTTTTGTTCACATATTTTTCCCACGTTGGAGATTCTTACCCATGCCTCTCTTGTGTATTCACCTCTCTCTATTTCTTCTCCGGAGTGCCGAAGATATCTCAGAAGATTCATCTTTCCATTCAAGGTCCGTTCGACATATCTCGAGGCTGTTATTTCTCTCAAGCCATTTAAATCTAACCGGTGCAATCTCTATTTCAAGCAATCATTTCCAACGGTGTTTCTTTTGAGTGGGCCCATAACCCACATGTCTTTTCCCAGGATCTTACCTGGCTCTTCTAATTTTCCTGAAGTTATTCTCAAATTCTTTCAAGTGTGATGTAAGAATGAATTTTCATCAGTCAATTGTCTTCTTCGAGATTTCCTTCAAATCATTTCATTTTGATCCCAATCTTACTATTTTCATTGTTCCGGAGTGTCTCAATAATTTTGGCGGTTCTCATCGTAATTCTCAGCATTGGAAGACCGAAGGAGAATTTCTCTCATCCGTTCTCTTGAAGATTCGTGGTTCTAGCTTCATGCCATCCTCACAATTGTTTTTGATTGTGAGAAATTCTTTTCATACACATCTGGAGCATGTCATGAGTTCTTTTCATTTTCGATTCTCCGGAGGCCATCATTTCAGAATTATTCATTCTCAATGTTCATCTCTCGTTCTCAAATTCTTCCGGAGCTTCATTCAAGTATTCTCTAGTCAGCTCGCGATCGCTTCGTTCTCTTGTACCAATTTCCCTCAAGTATCTTCGTTCATTTTCGAATTCTTCCCGGCGATTCGTTTTCTTTTCTTCGTTCGTTTTCAAATCCTTAGGGTGGTTTGTTCAAGATTCATCTTCCTTTGTTATCATATCAATTCATTCATTCTTTCCAAATCCTACCGGTGGTCCATTGAAGATTTTTCCCAAGTTTGCGCTATATCTCTCTTCAATCTTTTCAAGAAGAACAAGTAGTATGCAAATCCATTGCTTTTCATCAATTTAATTTGATGAAGGATAGACATATCATAATTCTTATTCTTGTTTCATGGAAGTGATTTAATTCCTTCTTCCGGAGTTTGTTCATGATGAATAAATTCTCGATTCTTAGTGGCTCGTCTTTGTTTTTCCGGAGTTCAAAGTTCTCTCATTATCTCGTCATGAAGCTCCATCTAAATCATTGCAAGACTTCATCTTCTTCTTTTCAACCTTCGTTTCTATCATCCTTTTGGTTACCGGAGTTCTTCATGGTGGTTCGTCAAGGATTTAATTCATTCTCGAAGGGCTCTTCGATGAGCTCAAGCATTCTTCATGCTGCATTCTGAAGTGCTAATCCTTTCTACCTTATCTTTTGAGGTGGTAGTATGTCCTTCTTGACAATTTGTCTTCGTGTTTCATGATTCACAGTTGTCAAGAATGAGATATTTTAAGCCCATCATTTTTCTCTTCGTTCAGGAATGAGTTATCTTGGGTTAGATTTCATCTAAAGCCTATCATAAGGATTGGTGCTATTGTGGTGCTTATCAATGATCCAAGTTTCTCCTTCTCTTCTCGATGAAAGAGGTTTTCATCTCTTCGAGATCTCAAGCAATCAATTATTTCCGTAGTGGCAGGTTTTCAACTAAAAATGTTGAGATGTTTTCCATAAGCCCACAACAAGCTTATTCTTTTCGTTGTTGATTTTCCAACAACTCCGTTCAATCCTTCTTTGCGAGGATGCTTTTCAAATTCATTTGTGGGAGAAGTTGTCATTTTCTTCTCCGTTCTTTTCTCTCCAATGATCTAGCTTCTATTCTTTCGTTCCGGAGGCATTGTGGTGTTTCTCTCTTCGATCCATTATCTCGTTTCGCCAAGATCATGTTCTTTCCTTGCTTATCCATTTTACCGGAGTGTTGTGTCCTCTTTTCAAGTTCTTTTCATCTTATCAAGCTTTGCTTCTCTTTTCTACCGGAGTGCTGCCCAAATTCTTTTTGTTTTCATACCTTATCTATATTGTTTCAACCAGAGTGGTTTCGAATTCTTGCTTGTTCCTCGAGCCATTCTTCAACTCTTTGCAACCTTCGAGGTTTGTTGGTTTCACTCGTTTCTCCAAGAAGCAACTTTGTTTTACCTCTTCCTTTTCCTCTTCCTCTTCAGTCTTCCGGTTCCTTCCAAAGATCTCGGGTCGAGATCTTCTGTTAGTAGGGGAGAGTTGTGGCGCCCCGAGACCGATGCTCCAGATGTCTTCCATTTATTCGTCGTCGTTGCCATGTCATTCGCTTGCGTGTTGCACTTGGCCATGTCATCATGTGCATTTCATCCGCATGTTTTTCAAAAACTTGCATCCGTTCGTAGTTGGCATTCTCCCCGTTAATTCCGTTGTCCGTTTCCCGACACCTCGCACGCACCCACGGCACCTCCGGAATATTATTTTATAAGTGGGATAAAAATGTTCTCGGAATGGGTTAAAAGTTGGCGTGCGATCTTATTATGTTGTAGGTTGACCGCCTACCAAATTTCGTCGCATTCGGAGTCCGTTTGATAGCCCAACCGTTAAACTATAGCGGCACTATAGCCGGATAAACGTCGGACGTTTTCGGTATCCGAAAACTATTGCCGGGCCTCTCTCTCTCTTCTCTCCTGCAGCCCTTGGCCTTTCTAGCACAGCCCTCAACCAGCCCACTAGCCCAGTCTACCCCCTCTTGCCACCGGAGTCGTTCGATCTCGATCCGATGGCCCGGAAACACCCCAAAACCCTGCTAACCCTAGCCCCCTGCTAGAAAAGGAAGGGCTCCCCTTCCATTTTGAGCCAGCCGCCACCCCCTGCTCGATTTTCGCGCCGGCGGACTCCCCCGCCGCCAGTTGGCACGCCGCCGCTTCCAACCACTCCCGCGCCGCCACCTGTCCTTAGCCAGCCTTACCTCGCCGCGGCCCGCCGAAACCCATCGCGGGCCCGCCCCGGGCCGAGCGCCAGCGCGCCCCGCGCCTTCCTCCGCGCCGCCAGGCTCCCACAGCGCCGCCGCCTCGCCGCGCCATCGCCTTCGTCGCCAGTCGCCTCGTCCTTGCCACCCGCGCCTCGCCGCAGCACCGCACCGCTCCGCCGCTACCACCCGCGCCCCCGCGCCTCGCTGCCCCGCTGCACCGCGCGCGCGCCAAAAACCGCCGCCGTGCCGCTGCTCGCCCCAAGCTCCGCCGCCCGCACGCCGCCTCTCTCCATCGTCGCCGACCCCATCCCCGGCCAGATCCGGGTAGAGGACGGCTGGATCCGTCCATCCCGGCCTCCCTCGACCTCGTCCCCGCCTCCGGTGGCCGTGCCGCCGCCCGCCATCGCCGGCGCTGCCACGGACGTCGCCAACCTCGCGCCGGGACCGTCCCGTCCAGATCCGCCAAGTCCGGTGATCCAAACACCGATCTGCACCGCGCCGTCCCGGATCCACTCGTCCCCGTACCACTCCGTCCATTTTCCCGCGATGTTAAAATCTGTCCCAGATTTTATCATCCTTTGCGCATGTTTGAGTGATGATTACTTTGTGCATGTTGATCCTATGATGATGATTTATATATGTAAAATGATCTACTCTTCGTGCTCTACATGATGGTTGCTGTTGCATTCATGTTAGGATCCATCTACATGTCATAGTCTCTGTTGCAAAGGTGCATCCTGATGTTACTGCAGAAAACTGTTAATATTTGTCATTTTGTCATTTTTGTGTGATTTAATGCATGCACCATATGAGCAACTTGTCAACATGACTTTAGAGCATTTTCATGTCTTGTTGCTGATAGTATTTATTTCATGCCATGATATGCCTTGATGTGAGTGCCATGAGCTTGTAAACATGCCTAGTTAATGTTGCTGTTCTGAATAAAAGTTGTCTGTGATAAAACTTGCCAACTTTGCTTGATGGTTGCCACTAATCTATAGCTCATATGCATATGATTCCTTCATGTGATTTGGTCTATGCAATGTGTAATTTGATGCCATGCCCTTGGTTGCTATGTAATCTTGCTGTAGCTTGTCTCTTTCTTGCTCTCAACATGCCATCATATTAACTCTGCTCATGTATATGCCCTGTTTAGCAGAACATTGCATTTTGCATGGATCATATTGACTTAACCTTGATGCCTATGAACCTGAACCTTTAAGATAATTTGAAGTATGTCATATCTACTTTAAGTGCATATCATGATGATGCCCATCATGTGCCCGTAGCTTGCTTTTTTGATGTTGGCAAAGTGCTATGTTACTGTTTTGGGCAGATTATTATTATAACTTGTGTTGCTTGTAATTGTTTGTCCGTTGCTCCGTTTTGATCATGTCCTATATGAAACTTGCTTAGAATTGTGTGTAGCTTCACATTGTCATGTTGCATCCTTGATTTGAGAGTGTGTTGTTGATGTTTGCATACATTTTGCATCCTTGCCATGTTTAACTTGTTTAGCTCATCTCTTCTAGACCGTAGCTCCGAATTAAATGATCTACATATGTAACTTGACTAGAAAAACGTGTAGATCATCATGGTGCAAGTTAACTTGCTATTTAACAACTTTAACATTGTGTTTATTTCAGATCAGTACCAATTTCGAAATTTGCATATGGGGTTCTTCCGGAATTGTTGTTTGTGTTTCCGGCCTCATTTAAACTTGCCTAGTTGTTTGGATTGCTTATGCTTCATCTCTTGCCATGTTTAACAACATTTAAACTTGTCATGCATCATATTTGATTGTGCATCATGCCATAATGCTTGTGGGTTTACCATGTTGTTTGCTTCTTTTCGGTTGTGCTTCTTCTCGATAGTTCTGCTTTCGATGCGATTGTGAGGATTCGTTCGTCTACGTTGGTTCGTCTTCTTCATGGATTCGTTCTTCTTCCTAGCGGGATTTTAGGCAAGATGACCATGACCTTGGATATCTTTACTATCTTTGCTTGCTAGTTGTCCCGTTGCTATCGCTATGTCGCGCTTGCTACCACATATATGTCAGCCTCCCATATGCCATGATACAGCCTCTAACCACCCTTACCCAGCAAACCGTTGTTTGGCTATGTTACTGCTTTGCTTAGCCCCTTTCTTATAGCGTAGCTAGTTGCAGGTGCAGTTGCAGGTTGTTCCATGTTGGGACATGGATATGTTGGGATATCACAATATCTCTTATTTAATTAATGCATCTATATACTTGGTATTGGGTGGAAGGCTCGGCCTTTTGCCTAGTGTTTTGTTCCACTCAAGCCGCCTTAGTTTCCGTAATGTTGGTGTTATAATCCATGTTTAGCGTTCCTAACATGCTCAGGGGAATGGGACCCTCTTGACAGTTCGCTTTGAATAACCGCTTCCAGCAAGGCCCAACTTTGGTTTTAACATTTGCCAACATAATAATACTGAATCAATTAATTAATTTTGCATAGGGGGTCGCGTCCCTGGGGATTCTTAATTCAACATAATACAGGTGGGCCAGTGCCGATGGTGTTGGTCCGAATTGGGCAGACTGCGGGGCCGCCACGAGGAAACTCGAGGATCTGGTTTTACTCGTAGGCTGACCTATCCGGTCGTGGCCTGAGACGAGATACGCGCGGCTACTATCAGGGTGTCGGCACGCCGGGAGGTCTTGCTGGAATTGTGTTACCATTGTCGAAATGTCTTGTGCACCGGGATTCCGAGGATACTTTGGGTTATCTCGAGGTTGAGGTATTTCCACCGCAGCTTGTGTAGGCTTATGATGGGCCAGGTTGGAACACCCCTGCAGGGTTAAATCTTATGCGAAGCCGTGCCCGTGGTTATGTGGCACTTGGATATTTATAACCTCCGGTTGTAGAGAACTTGACACTAAATCCTTACTAAAATACACCAACCGTGTGCGTAACCGTGACCGTCTCTTTTCGAGGAAGTTCGAGAAGAGAACACGGTGGGGCTATGTTTGACTCGTAAGTAGGTGTTCAGGATCACTTAGTGATCATTTGTAGTTTCCGACCGTTTTGCGTAGATGCTCTTCTTGTTCTTGTACTCGTAAGTTAGCCACCATATAATGCTTAGTGCTTGCTGCAACCTCACCACCTTACCCTTCCATACCCATTTAAGCTTTGATAGTTTTGCTACCCATGGTTATGGGATTGCTGAGTCCTCGTGGCTCACAGATTACTACAACAACAGTTGCAGGTACAGGTAGTGCGATGTCTTGACGTGAGAGCGATGTTCGTTTGTTTTTGGAGTTCTTCTTCTGCTTCTTCCTCTTCGTCGATCTTGGGATAGGTTCCTGGTCGGCATCCTTGGCTAGCAGGGTGGATGTCATTCTTCTTTTCGTTTGATTTCATTCGTAGTCGGATGCTGCCCTTCTGTATGATGGTTGTTATGTATTAATGTATTCATGTGATGATTGTATGTATTTATATGTATCCCCATCCATTATGCATGTGGTACGATGTAACGATATCCACCTTGCAAGTGTCTCCAATATGCGTTTCTACTCTTGGTGGGGCCTCTGAGTTCCTCGAGAATAGGATCGCATATTGGGCGTGACAAATCACCGGATTTGGCGGATCTGGGACGGGGCCGTCCCGGCGCGAGGTTGGCGACGTCCGTGGCAGGGCCGGCGACGGCGGGCGGCGGCACGGCCAACGGAGGCGGGGACGAGGTCGAGGGAGGCTGGGATGGACGGATCCAGCCGTCCTCTGCCCGGATCTGGCCGGGGACGGGGTCGGCGACGATGGGGAGAGGCGGCGCGCGGGCGGCGGATCTTGGGGCGAGCACCGGCACGGCGGCGGGCTTTGGCACGCGCGCGGGGCAGCGGGGCAGCAAGGCGCGGGGGCGCGGGCGGCAGCGGTGGATCGGTGCGGTGCGGTGGCGAGGCGCGGGTGGCAAGGACGAGGCGACCGGCGACGAAGGCGACGACGCGGCGAGGCGGCGGCGCTGTGGGAGCCTGGCGGCGCGGAGGGAGGCGCGGGGCGCGCTGGCGCTCGGCCCGGTTTGGCCCGGGGCGGGCCCGCGATGGGTTTCGGCAGGCCGCGGCGAGGTGAGGCTGGCTGGGGACAGGTGGCGGCGCGGGAGTGGCTGGAAGCGGCGGCTGGGTGGCGGCATGCCAAGTGGCGGCGGGGGAGTCCGCGGGCGCGGAAAACGAGGAGGGGGTGGCGGCTGGCTCAAAATGGAAGGGGAGCCCTTCCTTTTATAGCAGGGGGCTAGGGTTAGGAGGGTTTTGGGGTGTTTCCGGGCCATCGGATCGCGATCGGACGACTCCGGTGGCAAGAGGGGGTAGGATGGGCTAGTGGGCTGGTTGAGGGCTGTGCTAGAAAGGCCAAGGGTTGCAGGAGAGAAGAGAGAGAGGCCCGGCAACAGTTTTCGGATACCGAAAACGTCCGACGTTTATCCGGCTATAGTGCCGCTATAGTTTAACGGTTGGGCTATCAAACAGACTCTGAATGCGACAAAATTTGGCAGGCGGTCAACCTACAACATAATAAGATAGCACGCCAACTTTCAACCCATTCCGAGAACATTTTTATCCCACTTATAAAATAATATTCCGGAGGTGCCGCGGGTGCGTGCGAGGTGTCGGGACTCGAAACGGACAACGGAATTAACGGGGAGAATGCCAAGTATGAACGGAAGCAAGTTTTTGAAAAACATGCGGATGAAATGCACATGATGACATGGCCAAGTGCAACACGCAAGCGAAAGACATGGCAACGACGACGAATAACTGGAAGACATCTGGAGCATCGGTCTCGGGGCGCCACAAGTTTGTTCATCATCTTCCTTGACATTGGCTCATATCATTGCAGTCTCCATTTCTTGGTAGTATTCTTCAACGGACTTGGTGCCTTGCTTGAGGAGTTTTAGCTTCTTGAAGAGGTCATGGCTATAGTGTGTAGGCATAAAGCAAGCCCGCATGACATCTTTCATTTGATTCCAAGTGGTGATTGGTGGCTCGCCCTTCTCTTGGCGTCGTTGAATAACTTGCTCCCACCAAATGAGAACATAGTCTTGGAACTCAAGAGATGTCATGGCAATCTTCTTTTCCTCTTCGTAGTTATGAAGACGGAATATCTTGTCGACCTTCAATGCCCATGAGAGGTATTCTTCGGGATCATTTCCACCGGAGAATTTAGGCATGTTGAACTTGAGCTTGCCGTAGCGCTCCTCATTGTTTTGTTGGTGATGGCGATGACGCTCGTGTCTTGCAGGAGGATCTTCTAGCTCTTGCTCGTCGTGCTCATCTTGATTGACTTGATGTCGAGGGCGTGGAATTTTTGCACGGTTCCTCATTTCTTGTCGCTCCTCATTTCTTGCGGCCTCGTCTTGTTGCTCGCGTTGGGGTGCCTCTTGTTCTCGCACGCGGTGGTTTCGGTCGGCGACGTTGCGAGTTGCTTCGCGTAGGGCACGTTGAGCTTCAAGTGCTTGCTCCTCACGATGTTGTCGTTCTTGTAGTAGAGCGTCGTCGTCTTGGTTTACTTGACATTGGCATTGTGGAACTTGATCTTGCTCCATGTTGGCGTTTGCTTGCCGGTTTTGTCGTTTGTGCTCTCGAAGACGGTCTTGCACACCATTGCCATGGAATGGGTTTCTTGGAGCTTGCCGGTCTTCATGTACTTGAGGGCGATGAGAGCGTGCTCGTGGAAGACTTCCATCCGAAGAAGTGTCCGAAGAGTTGCGGCTTGAGTGGCGCCGTCTTGATCTTGAACTTGACGAAGTGGAAGAAGCGCGGTTGACCATCATGGTACGGAACTCTTCCATTTGAGATAATAACTTGTCATCAAGAGTTTGTCGAAAGTCGGAGGCGAGTTGTTTGATGCATTCGCCCAAAGCTTCACTTTCTTGATGTAAGGCTCGTTGGACGCCAAAGAGGTGTGCCTTGGTGACGTAGTCGTTTGGTGCATCATCATGCATGTCGAAGAGAGGATTCGTAGAAGTGCCTGGCCTATCCATGATTCTCAAACAAGTGTTAGTGGAAGAAAGGAACGAACTAGACCAATGTACCTTATCCAATGTTGAAGATGGATCAATGATCACTCGATATGGTATTATGGGAATAGTGCAATTGGTACCGGATCGTGTCAATTCTCACACCTACACAAGTAAAGCTTTTGGAGGAGTTTGGTTCGGATGGTGGCACAAAAAATTTGCAATTGTAAGCAAGATATCAATAATGTTGAGAAAGATTCGCAAATTCACAAGTGAAACAAGAAGACCAAAAGCAAAGTTACACGGAAACACACACACGGATAGATAAGTGAGGTCGTGCAACCAAGGAATGAGCACAAAATGTGTAACACCCGGAAATGCTCGTGTTGCACAACTCTAGAGAGATGCTAGCACGATTGCTTAATAGGCGGATACGACACTTGTGCACAACCTATAGGAGACAAAACAACCAACTTCTATCTCAAGTATGCTTTGTATGTATGAGTCCCGATGAACTTGTCACAATGATCCAAGATGATCAAATATGATATGTAATGTGGCGATGCTATGGCTATTGCTTACAAGCTTGTTGTTGCTCTTTTCTCTTTGCTTAAAAGCTTTTCTTTCTTTTGATATTTTTCAGTTGGCCACTTATGTGAAATGCTCTCATGATGGTAGCAATGATGTATATGCGGGAACAAAATTTTGGCACAAGAGATGATATGATGAATGCATGCTATGATAGCTATGCGGAATGGTATCACTAAAGTGCACAAGTAGCGCTGCCCGGCAATACTCAAATGGCTAGTCTCGTAGGAAAGCGACGCAAAAGAGGGCCTTTGGGTTAACAAAGCAATGGCAAGGGAATGAACGAGTTGTCGTTGAGGTTACCGTCCTTGCTTACGGTGGTGGTGTCACGATGGTGAGACGGTCGTTGTCAAAGTCGAGTCCGTGGCGATGATGAGTGGTGGTGAAGTCAATGTTGAACCGTGCCTAGTTAGCCGAAACACCCTAGGAAACGGAAATCCGCAACTAAAAATCTCAATGCAAATGTCTAATGGTGGTGGTGGGATGTGGTGGTGTTCTAGGGGTATAGGGGATGGTGGCAAAGCTATGGTGGTGCTAGGGGAGACTAGGCGGAAGTGGTGGCGGTGGTGAAAAAGTGGCTGGAAAAAAATTCAGCCGAATTTAGAGGAAGCCGGATGATCTGGGCCTCGGTCCGGCTGATCCGGTCTCGTCCGGATGATTCCGGTCTTGGTCCGGATCGTCCGGGCAGGTCAAATCCTTCAGGTGAGGCTCGGGAAGAACCCTAAAATCAGTGGGAAAACAAAAAATTTAGGGATTTTCGAGGGGGTTTCGAGGTGGGGATGGTGGGGAGGTGCAGATCCACTTGCAACACACGAAATCCACGGATCAAAATCAACAAAACATCATCAAACCAACAAATCACAAAAAATTTGGGAGGGCTATTTTTGTGGGAATTTTATAAATTGGGCGAAAATACAAAATTGAGGGTAGCAAATGGAGGTGAAGGACTCCAAATTGTGAATCAACGTGGCTCTGATCCAAGATGATGTAGGGTGAAACCCTAGCTCGTCGATCTTTTCACAATTGGAGGGGGAAAAGGCAAGAACACAAGAACACAAATCACTCAATTGACACAATCACAAGTCACACATACACTAGATCCACATACACATACGAGGATTCACGATACAAAGTCAACACGGAAGGATACACGCTAGCTAGTTCATCCCAATCCGGAGAGGAGTCGAGGTCTTGACATCCGGAGTGGATCTTCTCACATGGGTCTCATGGAGGTCTTTATCTCCGTGGGAGAGGTATGGATGAGCACAGCTCTAATCTCAAGATCCTAATACTTTGCTAACCCTAAAACATAGAGGAGGAGTATTTATAGTCAAGGGGACGAAATAGATACATGGGCCTCGGGCCAAAACACATGTGCTGCGGGGTGCCCGGACGATCCGGGTGTTGGCCCGGATGATCCGGCTGTCGGGAGCCCCGATGATCCGGGTGGTTGCCCGGATGTTCGGGCAGGTCAAAATCGACGGACATCCGGGTCGCCGTCCGGACATCCGGGCTGGTCCGGATGATCCGGGACGGGGTCCGGATGATCCGACTTTGTCGAGGCCCATTCTGTTGGCTGGTGGCGCTGTATCCGGATCGTCCGGATGGCGGTCTGGATCGTCCGGGCATCGGCCGGATCATCCGGATGACGGTCCGGATCGTCCAGGCTCACTCGGCCTTGACCTTTTCCTTCTCCGTCTTCGCGTTCTTCTGGCCTTGTTCCTTAGCATCTCCATGATGATATCCTTGGTACCTGAGTATGCATAGGGTCCCCGCTTGAGGTAGCATCCAAGTCTCATGTGCATCGAAGGGAAATTGCGAAAGGAGAGATGTCACCTCGTTCTCAATGGCTCTTGCTCGTGCTCGTGTCATAGGTCCTCGTGGCACTTGAGGTGACGAAGGTGAGTCCATGGGGATGACCTCGGGATGCTCCGCATCACGGCTCCTCCGGCTTAATTGGGAGGCACTAAGGAAGCAGCAAGCGAAGGGCGGCTTGTAGGCGAGAAATGCTGCTGTGATATAAAATATTCAAAAAAATCAAAAAATTCTTTTTTTTTAATTGGTAGATAATTTGTTGTGTGAGGTCCGCTCCAATTTTCAGAGCATTTGAACATATTAGTAGCTCTCAGCAAAAAAGACAAATTGGGTCAGAACAGTACATGAACAGTGAACTCTTTTATAGACCCCAAATTTGTCTTTTTTGCTGAGAGGTACTCATATGTCAAAATGATATGAAAATTGGAGTGGACATCATGCAACAAATTGTCTACCATGCAAAAATGGAATTTTTTGAATTTTTCTAGTATTTGTTTTGATTTTTTTTTCTTCAGCATGGGTGCAGATGAGCTTGGGCTCAGAAATGGATTTTCGTAAATCCTCTCCCTTCTCACACGGCACCTCCCGGCCTGATTGCATGCGAGCCACGAGATGATGGCACGTGCAAAATATACGGGAGGTAAAACCTGTGCAAGTGGCTTGGCTATCCGGTGCACCCAGGTTGTGGTGCGACAGGTCCATCAAAATTTCAAAAGTCAAACTACCAATGTACAAAGAAAGTTTTCTTAAAAACCTCAAACTAATTTAACATGTATACGTATATTTCAATCATGCCACAAGAAAGAATATTACTCCCTCCGTAAATAAATATATGAGCGTTTAGATCACTACTGAAAGAATATGATTACCACTGATTTTGTTAATGGAAAAAATTTATGGCCCAGTCTAAAATGAGCCATATTCACAACGTAATTTCACTTGTTTGTTTCTAGAGTTCTACTGAAATATTGTGAAATGTTTTATGTGCGTGTACAATTATCTTTGGTTTTTTCGAAAAGTGTGCTCCAGTAGGCAGAATAGAACCAGACTCTCTCACACAGGCGGTACGATTAACAGAGTTTTTTTTCGAGCACGACGACACAATGTTGCTCGCAGCAAGGTTAACAAAATATATTTAAAAAAAGGCCGCCGTGCTTTGGGCGGGTATCGAACCCACAACCATGCATTGAGAGCTTGACTCCCGCGACCACTACAATGCAATTAACTATTGCTATTTGTTACTAGTAGATTCTTTGTTATACATATTGGAGTATATAACAAAATTTCTATGCTTGTGGATCATGAAAAGAATGCTTTATGTGATAGTTATATTGTTGAATTCATTCATGATGCTTCTAAAAATTATTATGAGCGAGGATCATACGCTTGTAGGTGCTGCAATAATATCAAGTTTCCTCTCTATGTGTTGAAAGTTTTGAAGTCATGCTTGTTTTGCCTTCCTATGCTAGTTGATTCTTGCTCCCATAAACTATTTGCTCACAAAATCCCTATGCATAGGAAGTGGGTTAGGCTTAAATGTTCTAGTCATATGCTTCATGATGCTCTCTTTGTGTTTCAATTCTTTACTTTTATGCGAGCATCATTGAAATCATCATGCCTAGCTAAAAGGCATTAAAGAAAAGTGCTTGTTGGGAAACAACCCAATACTTATCCCTACTATTTTTTAGTGTTCACATGATTAAGCTACTGTAGTAATCATGTTTTATATGTTTTCTTTCAATAATGTGCCAAGTAAAGCCTTTGGGATAGTATGGATGCTTGTTGATTTGATTCTGTGCAAAAACAGAAACTTTTACGTCCAGTGCTGGAATTTCTATTCTGTACTAGTGCGTGATAAAATTCTGAAATTTTTACAGAGAATTGGGTTACAAATTTTTTACGTTGTCCTAATTTTTCAGAATTTTTGGAGGTACAGAAGTATGGTTTGTAAATCGCTCACTACATGCTATTCTGTTTTTGACAGATTCTGTTTTCGGTGCATAGTTTGCTTGTTTTAGTGTTTCCATAGCTTATGTTGAGTAATATAAATTGTGGAAATGATATAATACAGTAGGCATTATGTGAGAACAATTATGAAACTTGTCTTGGCAGTACCTAAGTGGATGATTTATTTCTATCATACTAACCTATCTCACAAGATTCGTTAAGTTTTATGTGATTGAAGTTTTCAAGTTTTGGGTGAGATATCGATATGAGGAGAATAAGGAGTAGCAAGACCCTAAGCTTGGGGATGCCCCGGAAGGCATCCCCTCTTTCGTCTTCAACATTATCGGTAACCTTACTTGGAGCTATACTTTTATTCGTCACATAATATGAGTTTTGCTTGGAGCGTCATTTTCTTCTGTTGATATTTGCTTGGTGTTATAAATAATCATGTTTTGTATCTTTTAGTTCAATAAAATGCCAATTATAGCCTTTACCATGCTCAGTTTGCAAGTTCATGTGTTGCTGTTTGAAAACAGAAAGTTTTCTGTTATGTCCAGAATATTCCTGAATAGTAAGAACATGATAAAAATCTTAAATTTTTACACAGTAAGAATGCATGAGTTCTCTGTCACGTGGTAATTTTTCAGAATTTTTGGAGTTAGGGAAGTATGGATTCTTATTCCCCTTTTACAGACTGTTCTGTTTTGACATATTGCTGTTATAGTTGCATTGTTCGCATAGGTTTGCGTGTTTAATGTTTCTATTTGAGGATAGGAGTATTAAATATGCAGAGACATTTAGTATGCAATGTTAAATTATAATTTTAGTGATTTGCTACAGTAGAGAATGTTAAGGTTTTGAGTTGATTTATACTAACTTATCTCACGAGTTCTTGTTGAGTTTTGTGTGGATGAAGTTTTAAAAGATTTAGGAGAAGCCATGATATGAGAGGAATTAAGGAGACACAAGAGCTCAAGCTTGGGGATGCCCAAGGCATCCCAAATTAATATTTCAAGAAGTCTCAAGCATCTAAGCTTGGGGATGCCCCGGTAGGCATCCCACCTTTCTTCATCAACAATTATCGGTCAGTTTTGGTTGAGCCTAAGTTTTTGCTTCTTCACATGATATGTGCTATTCTTGGAATGTCATTTTATTTTGTTTTTCTTGCTGTTTGAACAAAATAATAAGATCTGAAATTTTTATATGAGAGAGAGTCCTCACATAGCTACTTAATTACTTAACTACTCATTTGATCTTCACTTATATCTTTTTGGAGTAGTTTGTCATTTACTCTTGTGCTTCACTTATATCCTATGAGTAAATTGTGAAAGAATTGAATATCATAAAGTTGAAATTATATGAGCTTCATATGCTTGTATCATGCCTAGTAGTAGTTTCACATTTGGGTTAGAAAGTGAAATCTATTGAAGCTTGACAATCACAATATTGGTCATACAAGCAATTCATGAATAATTAGTATAAGAAGAGAACTTTCACATATAAATATATTATCTTGGACATCTTTTATGATTGTGAATACCCATTAATTATTTTCAAACTTGAGCAAATTAGTTGAAGTTGGACAAGGAAGCCAACGTAATGAGTTATGTTTGGGTATATTTGCATAGAAGTTATATTGTTATGGATCCTCCAACATGTGGTGCTTCCTTCGGATCTTTTGCTAGCCAAAAATTCGTACTAAGTCGAGATACTACTTGTGCATCCAAAAACCCTTAAACCCAGTTTCTTGCCATGAGTGTCCACCATACCTACCTATGGATTGAATAAGATCCTTCAAGTAAGTTGTCATCGGTGCAAAAAGCAATAAAAATTGCTCCTAAAATATGTATGATCTTTTATTGTAAGGGAAAATAAGCGTTGTACGAACTTGTGATGGTAAAGAAATAAAAGCGACGGACTGCATAATAAAGGTTGCTATCACAAGGGGCAATATAACGTGACGTTCCTTTGCATTAAGGGCTTGTGCATCCAAAAATAAAAAGCGCATGACAACCTCTACTTCCCTCTGCGAAGGGCCTATCTTTTACTTTTATGTATTTACTTTTATGAATTTACCTTTATGCAAGAGTCAATAAGTATTCATTCTCATTTCAACCTTAATTATTCTCTAGTTGGCAAGCATCATGTGGTGGGGGAAAGATCCAGGCACATATGGCCAGCCAAATATATTTGATCATGAATTATTATTGTTGACAATTATCTCTATGATAAATAAGTTGGGAGGCGAAACACTAAGCCCCTATCTTTCTCTGTGTTCGATGGATGCCATTTGTTCTAAAAATATGCTTTGAGTACTAGCAATCATAGAAGACTATATGATAATTGAGTATGTGGAGCTCTTACTTAGACTTTGTTGAAATTAAGTTGAATTGCAATTGTTTGGTGACTAAGAACATAGGTTGTTAAGTTTCAAGAGATTGCATTGTTTGAACCATAACATGTGAA
This sequence comes from Elymus sibiricus, assembly GCA_039707655.1. NCBI lineage: Eukaryota > Viridiplantae > Streptophyta > Magnoliopsida > Poales > Poaceae > Elymus > Elymus sibiricus. The sequence continues at coordinate 241,543,534 of CM077676.1, forward strand.
TTGATTGCTACTTTATCATGATGAGTTTTATGAGAAAGAGTTGCTGTTATGATGCTAGGAAAAGTGATTGAAATTATCAATGATCAAACTTAAGCACTATGCTAGCATTCACACTTCATAAATTATTTCTTTTATCATTTACCTACTCGAGGACGAGCAGGAATTAAGCTTGGGGATGCTGATATGTCTCCAACGTATATATAATTTATGAAGTATTCATGCCATGTTTATTATAGTTTTGTATGATTTTGGTGCACTTTTATATGGCTTTTATATGATTTTTATGGACTAACATATTGACCTAGTGCCCAGTGCCAGTTGTTGTTTTCTGCTTGTTTTTGGTTTTCCAGAAAATCCATATCAAATGAAGTCCAAATGCAGCGAAACTTTTTGACGATTTTTTCTGGAAGGAAACAGACCCAGGAAGCTTCGAAAGAGCAGCAGAAGAGCCACAGGGGCCCCATGAGCCACCTGGGCGCGCCTGCCCCCCCCCCCCTGGTGCCTCGTGGGCCGCCTGTGGCACCTCTTTGCGTGATTCCAACGCTGAAAAATCATATATATTCAGAAACACCCGAAAGTTAACCTAGATGAGTTTTTACGCCGCCGCAAGCCTCTGTACCTCCACGATCTAATCTACAGCCCTTTTCTGGCACCCTGCCGGAGGGGGGAAAGCATCACCGGAGGCCATCTTCATCATCCCGGCGGTCTCCATGACGAGGAGGGAGTAGTTCACCCTCGAGGCTAGGGGTATGTACTAGTAGCTATGTGTTTGACCTCTCTCTCTCGTGTTCTTAATATGGCACGATCTTGATGTATCGCAAGCTTTGTTAATATAGTTGGATCATATGGTGTTTCTTCCCTCTCTATCTTTGTTGTGATGAATTGAATCTTTTCCCTTTGAGGTTTCGTTATTGTCGGATTGAATATTCAGATTTGAGAACACTTGATGTATGTCTTGCATATGAATACCCGTGGTGACAATGGGGTATTATATTGATTCACTTGATGTATGTTTTGGCACTCAACTCGCGGATTCCCGAGGTGACATTGGGGTAATCTATGCATAGGGGTTGATGCACGTTTTCATTATCTTTTCTCCGATAGAAACTTTGGGGTGCTCCTTGAAGTTCTTTGTGTGGATTGAATATTATGATTATGAAGTTGTTTGATGCATATTGTATAATCAACTCACGGATACTTGTGGTGACATTGGAGTATCTAGGTGACATTAGGGTTGGTTGATGTGTTTCATATGGTGTTATTTTAGTACGAACTCTAGGGTTGTTCGTGGCACTTATAGGGATGACTCAATAGATTGATCGAAAAGGATAACTTTGAGGTGGTTTCATACCCTACAACAATTTCTATCTTATGTTCTCCGTGAATAGGAACTTTGCAATGATTCTTTGTCGCACGTTGAGGGATTATTATATGATCCAATTATGTTAGCATTGTTGAGAGATTGCACTAGTGAAAGTATGAACTCTGCGCTTGGAGGCCCAACACGAGTCTACAGAATAAGTTGTGTAGTAGACATCACCGTGCCAAGAAACCACCACTCTACAAAAATTAGCAAAAACATACCAAAAAATACTTAATCCATCGCAAAAAACTACCAAGTGCCGATTAGGCTCGTTTGAACCCATGTGGCACCTTAAGTCTACGCCGTCTGTTTGACAGGCAAGTTAGGCGTTATGACTTGTGGGACCTACATGTCAGTCTCAAAAAAAATCCCCGAGTCACTGATGGGGAATGTTGCATGAAAATCAAAAACATTCCTACGAAACACCCAAGATCTAATCTAGGAGATGCATAGCAATGATAGGGGAGTGTGTCTATGTACCTTTGTAGACCGAAAGCGTTAGCGGTAGATGTAGTCATACTCTTCACGATCCAATCGCGATCCAATCCGATCTAGTGCCGAACGGACGACACCTCCGAGATTAGCACACATTTAGCTCGATGGCGTCCTCTCCATCTTGATCCAGCAAGCAAGGGGGAGGAGGTAGATGAGATCAGAACCAGCACGGCGGTATGGTGGTGGTGGCAGCAGCGAAACTCCGGCAGGGCTTCGCCAAGCGCTGACGCATTGTGGAGGAGGAGTATACGAGAGAGAGGGAGGCGCCAGGAGCACGGGTGCGGCTGCCCTCCCTCTCCTCCACTATATATAGGGGCAAGGAGGAGGGGGCACCGGCCCTAGCCCCTCCTCCAAGGGAGGGGGCGGTGGCCAAGGGGGGAAATTTGGCCCCCAAGCCAGGTGGAGGCGCCCCCACCTCCTAGGGTTTGCCCCTCCCCCCCCCTAGGCGCCTGGGCCTATGTGGGGCTGGTCCCCTTGGCCCAATAAGGCCAGGGCGCCCCCCACTGCCCATGCACGCCCTAGGGGCTGGTCGAAACCTTCCGTGGACTCCCGGACTCCTCTGGAACCTTCCGGTGACTTCCCGGTACAATACCGAAAAAACCGAACTTTTTCCCTAACCCCGTAAACAACTTTCCATATAAAAATCTTTACCTCCGGACTATTCCGAAGCTCCTTGTGATATCCGGGATCTCATCCGAGACTCGGAACAACCTTCGGACTTTTCGCTATTAATATATCAATACTACCCTAGCGCTATCGAACGTTAAGCATGCGACCCTATGGGTTCAGGAACATGTAGACATGACCGAGACACATCTCCGGTCAATAATCAATAGCGGGATCTGGATACCCATATTGATTCCCACATGTCCAACAAAGATCTTTATTGGTTGAACCACGATGTCGAGGATTCAGTTAATCCCGTATGCAATTCCCTTTGTCCGGCGATATGTTACTTGCCCGAGATTTGATTGGTGGTATCTCCATACGTAGTTCGATCTCATTACTGGCAAGTCTCTTTACTCGTTCCGTAATACAAGATCCTATGACTAACTCATTAGCCACATTGCTTGCAAGCTCTTTACAATGTTGTATTACCGAGAGGGCCCAGAGATATCTCTCTGTCATACGGAGTGACAAATCCCAGTCTCGATTCATGCAACCCAACAGACACCTTCGGAGATGCCTGTAGAGCATCTTTACGATCACCCTGTTATGAAGTGACGTTTGATAGCACACAAGGCATTCCTATGGTATCCGGGAATGACATGATCTCATGGTCTAAGGAACTGATACTTGACATGAAGAAATCCGTAGCAAACACTGATACTGTTACGTGTTATACAAACAGTTTTTACCCCCTTTCCGAGACGGAGTTTTAAACCATCGCCTTGCCTGTGTGTGCGATAGGGGGGGTCTTCCCACACGACCCAGAAAACATTTGCGATAGGGCGACCCGCTGCTGATGATTTTCGTAAAGTAATCGTATGCGAAGTCGCAGACTATCCCACACGTTAGACACGGGCACTACGTTTGTGATCCGCGACACATCAGAAACGATATCGCAGATATCCACGTGTGCAAAAGGTGGATATCACAAACATTTATTTCTAATGTTCTGTTTGCGATACGTACACTATCACACACAGTTCAATAATATAAAATGTGTGGGGTCTCCAAATGTGAACTGTCTTCTTTTTATCCAAGAATCACACACGCACATCATACGGAAAAGTGTGTAATACTTATGGCAATCCCACACATGTATGAGAATAAACCGTGCGTCCGACCGCTGAGTATCGCACACGTTTTCTGTGAAAGAACCGTGTGTTCTTTATTTTACCATCGCACACGCTGTTTTATTTCTAACCGTGTGTACGGTGTTATAATACCTGCTGTTTAATTTTATTTTTTTCATATAATTTATTATTCGAAATGGAAAATTTCAAATTTTGAATACATGGAATTTAAATATTTCATATTCTCATCACAATGGTTCAACAACCAATCAATAAATCAAAATCTCAGTACAATGTGTTCAGTAATTACAGAATTAGATAGCAGAATAACTATGATGAACCACAATATTTAGAGGCGGTAAAGGTGAAGAGAGAAGTGTAAATCATTTTGGCTGCCGATAGTGTTGCAGAAGCGGAATGCCCATAATGTGCCCTCCTCCATGCCAAAGGCGCGCACAACTTTTGTCCAACCCCTTGTTACGATAGCCCTCCCATCCTTCACCGCCTTGAGGAAGACTTCTAGACCATTATCATGGTAGTATGAATTATATACTTTACCCCTAGTTGCCTCCACTCCAGTCATGTAGTTTGCAAGGTAATCATGAGTAAATTGCTTAACCACTAAAAAGAGAAAACTTTCAGAAATTCATGTCTAATAGAGTAACTCATTGTGGGCAGGGGGAAAAGGCAACAGATTACTTACCATCTTAAAGTTCACTGTTGTCTTCGATAAAGTATAAATAAAGAGTTTAATTCCCTTCACCCGTCTCTTCCGCCTAATAATCTTTCTTACTTTCCTCACTTGACACTTGTTCATGAATATCTCATTGCCCCATATGCAAAAGGGCTCGTAGCTTGGATCAGTACCGCTGATATATGTACCTACAAGCAACCAGCAAATGTTAGAAGCTAAACTTCAATTGCACAAATGATGTAAAAAACTATAAGAAATGGCATGCAACTAACCTCGACAGCAAACAACAGCATCGCCCATTGCGGCCCTGCGTAAGTACATGGAAAGGCATGTTAACTACATCCACCAAAAATAGCAAATGGTGATAAAACGACAGCATCTCTAGTGATATCTCCATTGCGAAGAGTAGCACGGTAGTAAAGGGACAGATTAAAAATGGATAGAAATTTTTGCTACAACAGGCTTGACAGTAACCTAAGTCAGGCATTGTAAGTTTCTAGCTGGTATTGGTGAAATTGAACTGGACAGTTCATACTTGAACATGATAGTGTACATTACTGAAATAAACAAGGCATGTGTTAAGTACAGACAACCTAATATAGCCATTGAAACTGGTACTGATGAAATTGAAATTGACAGAGTTAAACATCGCAAGGCAAGTGCTGCTAGAGCAGAGAATGGCCCAGTTGTCTATAAAAAGGTAGGGAAAATAGCTAAGAATGGTTAGGCATGTTTACTACAACAGGCTTAACACATCAACCGTACAAAACATAGCCATTGCAACAGGTATTGGTAAAATTGAACTGGACAGTTCCTACTTGGTAAATCCTGAGGGGTAGTTGGTGGGGTACTTCATCTGGGCCAGAGCCCGCACCAAGTCGGCGGCGGTGGAGGCGAGGTGTTCCTCCGGGTTGAAGCGTGGATCAGTGATGCTGACATGTGTACCTACAAGAAGCACGTAAATGCTATAAGCTAAACTGCAATTGCACAAATGATGTAAAATACTATAAGACATTGGCATGGAACTAACCTCGACGGTAAACAACAGCATTTCGCATTGTGGCCCTGTGTAAGTACATGGAAAGGCATGTTAACTACAACAAGGTTAACATCCACCAAAAATAGAAAATGGTAATAAAACGACAGCATCTCTAGTGATATCTTCATTGCATAGAGTAGCACGGTAGTAAAGGGATAGATTAAAAAATGGATAGAACTGTTTGCTACAACAGGCTTGACAGCAACCTAAGTCAGGCATTGTAAGTTTCTAGCTGGTATTGGTGAAATTGAACTGGACAGTTCATACTTGAACATGATAGTGTACATTACTGAAATAAACAAGGCATGTGTTAAGTACAGACAACCGAATATAGCCATTGAAACTGGTACTGATGAAATTGAAATTGACAGAGTTAAACATCGCAAGGCAAGTGCTGCTAGAGCAGAGAATGGCCCAGTTGTCTATAAAAAGGTAGGGAAAATAGCTAAGAATGGTTAGGCATGTTTACTACAACAGGCTTAACACATCAACCGTACAAAACATAGCCATTGCAACAGGTATTGGTAAAATTGAACTGGACAGTTCCTACTTGGTAAATCCTGAGGGGTAGTTGGTGGGGTACTTCATCTGGGCCAGAGCCCGCACCAAGTCGGCGGCGGTGGAGGCGAGGTGTTCCTCCGGGTTGAAGCGTGGATCAGTGATGCTGACATGTGTACCTACAAGAAGCACGTAAATGCTATAAGCTAAACTGCAATTGCACAAATGATGTAAAATACTATAAGACATTGGCATGGAACTAACCTCGACGGTAAACAACAGCATTTCGCATTGTGGCCCTGTGTAAGTACATGGAAAGGCATGTTAACAACAACAAGGTTAACATCCACCAAAAATAGAAAATGGTAATAAAACGACAGCATCTCTAGTGATATCTTCATTGCATAGAGTAGCACGGTAGTAAAGGGATAGATTAAAAAATGGATAGAACTGTTTGCTACAACAGGCTTGACAGCAACCTAAGTCAGGCATTGTAAGTTTCTAGCTGGTATTGGTGAAATTGAACTGGGCAGTTCATACTTGAACATGACAGTTTACATTACTGAAATAAACAAGGCATGTGTTAAGTACAGACAACGTAATATAGCCATTGAAACTGGTACTGATGAAATTGAAATTGACAGAGTTAAACATCGCAAGGCAAGTGCTGCTAGAGCAGAGAATGGCCCATTTGTCTATAAAAAGGTAGGGAAAATAGCTAAGAATGGTTAGGCATGTTTACTACAACAGGCTTAACACATCAACCGTACAAAACATAGCCATTGCAACAGGTATTGGTAAAATTGAACTGGACAGTTCCTACTTGGTAAATCCTGAGGGGTAGTTGGTGGGGTACTTCATCTGGGCCAGAGCCCGCACCAAGTCGGCGGCGGTGGAGGCGAGGTGTTCCTCCGGGTTGAAGCGTGGATCAGTGATGCTGACATGTGTACCTACAAGAAGCACGTAAATGCTATAAGCTAAAATGCAATTGCACAAATGATGTAAAATACTATAAGACATTGGGATGGAACTAACCTCGACGGTAAACAACAGCATTTCCCATTGTGGCCCTGTGTAAGTACATGGAAAGGCATGTTAACTACAACAGGGTTAACATCCACCAAAAATAGAAAATGGTAATAAAACGACAGCATCTCTAGTGATATCTTCATTGCGTAGAGTAGCACGGTAGTAAAGGGATAGATTAAAAAATGGCTAGAACTGTTTGCTACAACAGGCTTGACAGCAACCTAAGTCAGGCATTGTTAGTTTCTAGCTGGTATTGGTGAAATTTAACTGGGCAGTTCATACTTCAACATGACAGTGTACATTACTGAAATAAACAAGGCATGTGTTAAGTATAGACAACCTAATATAGCCATTGAAACTGGTACTGATGAAATTGAAATTGACAGAGTTAAACATCACAAGGCAAGTGCTGCTAGAGCAGAGAATGGCCCAGTTGTCTATAAAATGGTAGGGAAAATAGCTAAGAATGGTTAGGCGTATTTACTACAAAAGGCTTAATACATCAACCGTACAAAACATAGCCCTTGCAACTAGTATTGGTAAAATTGACCTGGACAGTGCGTACTTGGTAAATCCCGAGGGGTAGTTGTTGGGGCTCTTCATCTGGGCTAGAGCCCGCACCAAGTCGGCGGCGGCGGAGGCGAGGTGTTCCTCCGGGTCGACACGCACAGCGGCCACCGCGCCATCGACCGCCATCAGCTCCTCGCCCTCCCGCGTGATATGTGGTTATGCTTACGCGGCGATGCTTTGCAGTAGGGGGTGGGGTTTTGGAGGCATGAGGATGTTTCGCAGGCGCCATCTAAGCAATCAGGCCGGGGTGGTGATGGAGATCGGTGGGTTACCTGACTGAATCGACGAGGCTTGGGCAGAACGTAGATGTGGTTGAAGTTGTGGTTGCGACGGCGGCGGTTTGAGCTGCCGGGAGGGGGGAGGGGGAGATAGTTTGGAAATGTGATGAGTGGGGATGGGGTGGGGGGGTAAATTCTGAAATCCCGTGCCTACTGAAAATTTTGCTGCGAAACTTGAAACTTACGCGGGCGAAACACACAATGCAGTCGAAGCGTATAATATACTCGTGTGTGAGAAAAGACAAAATTGGCGGATCCCGTATTCAAAAAAGTGTACACGTGTAGTTGATTAAATCAGTCACGGGCGGTTGTGATGGTACGTGTGCGATGTTTTCTAACCGACTTATGGATCATTAATGCACACGGTACGTCATAGCAATCGTGTGTTTTGTGGTCTCCTAAAAATTAAAATATCTATCAGCATCTAGAGCCGCAGCCTGCAAATTTAAAAATCTCTTTCATTGTGGTAGGGCTATCATCAACGTACATGAACAAGGCGAAGTTGACACTCGATGAATAGTCATAAGTTAATGAAAATGCAATCAAGGGTCAACCTGCCTCGCTCACACAGTGAGAATTGATCGACCTATGCAATGTACTTGCAAGACTGACATCAGAACTATGCTAAGTATGCATCGGTATCAAAGGAATGGGGCTATATCTTTGGACTAAACTGCAGAAATGCCAGAACAGAGTGGGAAAGGCCTAGCCTATCGAAGACTAGCATCTTGAAGCAATCTTGCAGCATCAGAAGAGAGTAGAGTATAGCAATACATAATAGCAATTATATTTTAGTAATGCCCTGAGATCCTTCCTCGACTACCCTGCGAGAAAGTGATCCCGAGAGCAGTAGTATCAGTTTATCATTGTAATGGTATCCATTCATAGTTGTAGCAGATCAGGATACAACTCTGAGCGTCCTGTTACCGTGGACATGGCTATTCGAATAGATAACTTCCCTGTAGGGGTACACTACTGTTACCCAACACGCTCGATTAACTCTGGCCGGACACACTTTTCTCGGTCATGCCCGGCCTCGGCTGATCGACACGACGTAGTCCTACCTAGGCTCAGCAGAGAGGTCCCCGCCGGTCTACATCCTAAGTGCTCAGGGGTCTTGGGCCCATCGCCCTTTGCACTCCGGGTCGTTGCATGTAGGGCCAGCCTCACCACGATGTGCCTGTGGGTATCTGCTGTCAGCCGTGCGCAATGCTGAACTGGATGTCTGACAAAGCTTTCGGCTGATACATACAGCGCCGAGGGGCCCATTAAACCATTATCCCGCGTGGTGGTGGTGCGTATAGGCCAGCGGCCAACTCAGATCAAATACCCAAATCCGTTGGGCGTATTTAGTAACTCGCGGAGACGAACAGGGTTCCTGTCGCTCCGACTTGGTAAGACACGGCTCGCGGGTGCTCTTGGAGCCGACCCGTCTTTAATATTATTCTCTTGCGGGCACTCTTGGAGCCGGCCCGACTTTAACAGTTTAAAGTATTGCAGTAAGTAAACATTTCCGTGATCATCACCCAGAGTGATCATGGCCCGATAACAAGCGTGGCATATGGACAAGGGTGAAGGGGCACAGATGGATCAACAGCATAGCTAACTAAGCATCATAGGACAGCAGGTGGGTATCAACAGTAGGCGACGAAAACAGGCTATGCAACAGAATAGGAGCTATCGGAGCAACAACAGAAGAAATTCTAATGCAAGAATAAGAGAGAAAGAATGGGCGATATCTGGATGAGCAAGGGGGTTTTGCTTGCCTGGAGGCTCTGCTGAAGGGGTCTGGTCGTCGACGACGTAGTCGTACTCAGCAGTGTCGTCGGCAGTCTCGGGGTCTATCGGGAGAGAAGGAGGGGTAAGAAACAATAAATACACGGCAAACAATGCAACAGGGATGCATGACATGTCTACATGTTGTGCTAGGGGTGTTACAATGCATCTCTAATTATTTTAGATGATTTAGGGATTTATCTGGAATTATTTTATCAAGGTCATGCACTATTCATTTATCGGAAACAAGCAAAAAGTTCCATGTTCAGTATGTTAGAGGGGTGTGGCAGGTATGTGGGTGGCATATTCGGATTCTTCATATTTTTCTAATCATTTTTCATATATAAATTATTTTCATCCGAGTTACGGTTTATTTTATATGATTTTTCAAAGTTTTAATCATTTTCTGGAATTTCTGAAATTATTTAATTTGAATTATTCAAAACAGTGTTAGGTGACGTCAGCAGAACGTCATGATGACGTCAGCAGTCAAACCCGGCTGGGTCAGGTCAAACCTGACCAGTGGGTCCCACTGGTCAGTGGCACAGTAGCTAATTAGGGTTTATTTAAACTAACTAAAGATTAATTAGAGGGTGGGCCCTACTGGTCAGTGACTAATTAGCAATTAATTTAATTAATAGATTAATTAACATTTTATTTATTTATAAAATCATTTAAATTAGCGCGGGGCCCAGCTGTCAGTGACTGTAGCAGCCTAGTCAGCAGTTGACCCGGTCAACGGGTTAACTGGGCCCGCCCGTCAGTGGCGCAAGGCGGGCCCCGTGGCTGCCACGTCGGCGCCGAGTCAGCGCCGGCCACCGGAGTGGCTCCGGCGAGCCCGAGCGCGGCGGCGAACTCCGGCGAGCTCGGAAATGGGCTACGGTGGACGGTTTTGCGCGCGGTTGGGCTCTCTGAAACGGGCGCTTCGCGCCGCGTCCGATGGCGGTGATCTCGCGGGCGGGGGTGGCCGAAATCGACGACGGCAGGCGGCGGCGGCTACGGGTGATGCTCGGGTTCGGCGTTGCAGCGTGCGCGCGAGCGAACTAAGAGGCTAGGTGAGGCCTACGCGGTGCGGCGAGCTCAACGGGCACGAGCCCGTGGCCATTTGATCACCGGAATGACGCCGGCGACAAGCTTTGCGGCGAGGCGTTCGGTCGACGGCGGATCTAGTGCTAGAGGTCTCAAATGACGGCGGGGATAGGGGAGAAGGAGGCGGAGCTCACTGCGATGTCGTAGGGAACGGCAGCGGGCTCGGGGAGGGCTCGAGGTCGCCAGAATTGGCGGTGAGTCGACGGCGGCCGTAGGAGGAAGAAGAGCTCGGGGAGGACGCTGCGGTGGCTACCGTCTCGAGGTCATTGGCATGGATGAAGTAGCGGACGGAGGCGGAGCGAGCTGGCACGGTGAGGCGGCGACGGTGGCTGCGTGATTTAGGGAGGCGCCGTCGTGGCTGCGCTCGGGCTCGAAGGGGACGAGGGAGAGAGCGGGCGAGGGGGGTTTCTGGGGCGCCTAGGGTTTGCAGGGAGTGGGGGAGGCCTACGATGCCCTTATCCACGCGGGGGAGCCACGGGATGCTCGACAGCGAGCATCCGGCGCTCTGGACGGCCGTGCGCGCTCGGGCGCCCTGCCTCTGTCGAGAGGTTAGGGAAAGGTCGCCGCTGCTGGGCTGGGCCGCACTGTGTGCCACTTAGGCCCAGTCCAGCAGTCGTTTCTGTCTTTTTCTTTTTCCTGTTTCTTTTATTAGTTTCTGTTTTGCCTTTTCTTTTCACACCAAATGACTTTTGTAAAATGTGAGACTTGTCCAATTACATACTAGGCAATATATATCATTGCCAGAAAAAGGTTTGGAGAGAAAAAGATTTCATTTGAATTTTTATTAAATGAAAATGGATTAAATGCTACTATTTTGGTACTGTTTTAGGATGTTAGAGTCATTTAAATAATTCAATTAATGTTGATTTTATTTTTATAATTGCTTTGGGAATATTTGCAATATTATGAACATTTTAGTTTTTCAAATTTGAACAACTTTTAAATTCACTTTAAATTTGAATTGGAATTTGAAATGAGATATGATCCAAATGATGATCAAGCATTGTTAATCATGGTGACTTGGCATTATCAAAAGGGTGATCATTGTAGCTTAATACATGGGGGTGTTACAGACACACACACACACACTAACTACTTCTCGCACGCTGGCCAGCCCCAAACGCGCGAGCAGGCCCACCTGTCAAGCGCACACACACGTGCCGCGTGGGTCCAGGCCCCACATGTCAGCCTCTCCCCTCTGTCTTTAGCCAATTTTGGCATATGCCAATTTTCGCATATTCCGTTTCTGGCTAAATTCCGCTTCTGTGCATTCCGTTTTTGGTAGGTTTCCCGATCTGGCGCTTTCCAAATCGGGCATATGCCAAATCTGGCATATAACCTATTAAAACTTCTGTCCTATTTGTTTTTGTGGCATTTTTGAGCATTTTCATACAGTAAGATATGAGTGTAATATATGATTTTTGGGTAGAAAAATCCAACTAATCCATTGGTGGCATTAGATTTATCTTTTGAGCAAGTTTGCATGCATGTCATTTTTGCATAATGTGCCATTTTGTCATTTTTGTGTGAATTATTGCAATTGTCATATGAGCATCTTGTCAACATGAGTTTGGAGCATTTTCATGCCATCTTGCTGCTAGTAATTTTTCTATGCCATGATATGCCATGATAGGAGTGCAACAAGCTTGCAAACATGCTTAGTCAGTGTTACTGTTTTGCACTTGTTAATTTCTATTGAATCTTGCCATGTAGCTTTGATGCTGCCATCTAATCCATAGCTTTTCTGAGAATGATCAGTAAACATGTTTTGTTCTATGTTGTTAGTACTTTCATGCCATGCTAGTTTATGCCATGTTAATCTCATGTAGCATATTTAAATGTTGCTCTAAATATGCCTAGTCAATGTAGCAGTTTTTCTGTCAACATCATGTTGCCATGTTGTGAGCTCATTTCTGGCGAATCCATGCTTCATATGAATGTGTGCCAATGTAATGAAATGTTCTATGCCATGTGTACAGTAACTGCATGCCAATTTATGTGATAGCCTGGCTTAATAGGGATGATAGACTACTCATATCAATAAGGAATTCCTTCTTTTCCGGGAGCCCATTCGGAAAGAATTCCAAAGTTAAGCGTGCTCAGCTTGGAGTAATTTCAGGATGGGTGACCGACCGGGAAGTTGTTCCCGGGTGCGCACGAGTGAGGACAAAGTGCACAAGAAAGACTAGTATTTATTTGTGGGGCCAGTCTAGATCCCGCCAGGAGTAACGACCACCGGCGGGTGTGTCCGGGGCGTTACAAGTTGGTATCAGAGCCGACCCTCGCGGTTACACGGATGGTTGCGGACAGGTGCGCGGTCATGTTGTTCATGACGTTTGTGACCCGTCGTGGCACACGGCATGGCACATGTACCAGACTGGATGCACAGACGTATGTGCCAAGAGGGAACGTTCATGTGCCCGACGAGGACGTCGGTTCCTCTGAGTGGGGGTGTATGAACCACACAGAGCCCTGCACCGCTTCGTCCAACGTCCGCCCCGTCCCGGTACCCCCGACGTCCGCTTCTTCGCCTGGACTGTGTTGTCCCTCGATTCAAACGGGACCGTGCCGTCCGCCTGCACCGAGCCATCCCGTCCTCCATACCCAATGTGAGCGCTCCCACCTATTCAGCGCCCAGTGCGCCATATACTATCTTACGCTCGTGTCTGTTAGGCCCAGCTGCAGACGATTCGGCCAGAAACGTATTTTTTTCCCGTGGACGAATTTGTCTAATTATCCAGGGAATTGCAGATTTACAGAAAAACCCTCATACTTCATGCATATAATAACTAATTAACCGTGCATCGGATTAAAATGATTCATATATGTAAAATGCTTAGAATTTCATGTAGTTTCACAATATCCAACTTTCATCCATGTTAAAAATGTTTAAAATTGCTGTTTGCATTAATTTGCATAAATAACTTGCTAAAATGGTTTATTTTATAACTAAATAATTGTAGCTCCGAATTAAATAAACTTTATATGTAAATGTGGTAGAAAAATGTGTAGAATAACATGGTGCACTTTATTTTGATGTTTAACAACATTAAAATTGTGTTTTAGGCAGAACAGTACCAAATTCGAAATTTACATATGGGGATTTTCCGGAATTGTTTTGTGTTGTTTCCGGCCTCATTTAAATTGCCTAGATAGGTAGTATAATTATGGTTCACCTCTTGCCATGATTAACAACATTTAATCTTGTTGAGTACATAAACAAGAGTGAACTAAATAAATTGAATGTGGAGTTTCGTCAATATGCAACTCGTTGCATATTGAGCTTCACTTAATGTGTAGTAGTTGATTGTTGCACTTTGCCATGCCATGCCTCATTAAACTTGACACGCATCATACTTGGTTGTGCATAATGCCATGATTATGTTGGTGTGTTTACCATGTTGTTTGTTTCTTGCTGGTTGTGCTTCTTCTCGATAGTCCGGATGCGTTGCGAAGTGTGAGGATTCATTCGTCTACGTTCCGTTCGACTACTTCACGGATTCGGTCTTCTTCCTAGCGGGATTTCAGGCAAGATGATCATTACCCTGGATACCACTACTATCTTTGCTTGCTAGTTGTCTCGATGCTATCGCTATGTCTCGCTACCTATCACTTGTTTGTCAGCCTCGCAAAATGCCATGATACAGCCTCTAACCTCCACTACCCAGCAAACCGTTGTTTGGCTAAGTTACCGCTTTGCTCAGCCCCTCTTATAGCGTTGCTAGTTGCAGGTGCAGTTTCAGGTTGTTCCATGTTGGGACATGGATATCATGGGATATCACATTATCTCTTATTTAATTAATGCATCTATATACTTGGTAATGGGTGGAAGGCTCGGCCTTTTGCCTAGTGTTTTGTTCCACTCATGCCGCCCTAGTTTCCGTAATACCGGTGTTATGTTCCTTGATGAGCGCTTCTAACACATGTGGGGCATATGGGAACCCCCCTGTCCATTCGTTTTAGGATAAACTTCTCCAGCAAGGCCCAACACTGGTTTTACCATTTGCCTAATAACAACTAAAACTTGCATAGGGACCTGCCGGCCCCCGTGGATAATTAATCAACAACTCGGGCCAGTGCTCCTCATGAGTGTTGGTCCACCTACCTAGCAGTCGGCAGAGCCTCCTCGGGGCAACTCGAGTTCTTTTGGCTACCGTCCACTATGCATAGACGGATGATGCCCGTAGATAGAGAGTGCGCGGCTCTAGATGCGGATCTGGCTCACCGGGAGGTCTTGCTGGTTTAGTTTTACCTGTTACAAGTGGCTTGTCCACCAGGATTCCTTATCGTAAGCATCGTGTTATCATGGTGTGAGGATGTTCCATCGGATGCGTGTGGTAATTTATAATGGACTACTTGGAGCACCCCTGCAGGGTTAAATCTTTCACGAAGCCGTGCCCGCAGTTATGTGGCGACTTGGAAATTTATAACCTCCGGTTGTAGAGAACTTGACACTAATTCTAATTAAAATACACCAACCGTGTGTGTAACCGTGATCGTCTCTTCTTGTGAGGTTTGAACCAAGAAGTGAACACGGTGGGGTTATGTTTGACTCGTAAGTAGGTGTTCAGGATCACTTCTTGATCATTACTAGATTGCGACCGTTATGCGTAGTTTACTCTTCTTATTCTTGTACTCATAAGTTAGCCACCATACAATGCTTAGTGCTTGCTGCAACCTCACCACCTTACCCTTCCATACCCATTTAAGCTTTGATAGTCTTGCTACCCATGGTTATGGGATTGCTGAGTCCTTGTGGCTCACAGATTACTACAACAACAGATGCAGGTATAGGTAATGCGATGATCTGACGTGAGAGCGATGTTCGTTTGCCTTTGGAGTTCTTCTCTGCTTATTCTTCTTCATCGATCTTGGGATAGGTTCCTGGTCGGCAGCCTGGGCTAGCAGGGTGGATGTCGTTCATGTTTTTCGTTTGTGTTTCATCCGTAGTCGGATTCTGCTCTCATGTATGGTGTTTGCTATGTATTGATGTATTCCTGCGATGACTGTATGTATTTGTATGCATCCACATCTATTATGTACATGGTACGATGTAATGATATCCACCTTGCAAGCGTCTTCGATATGCACTTCTATCCCTGGTGGGGCCTCCGAGTCCCTCGAGGATAGGATCGCATATTGGGCGTTACAAGTGTACTCCTTATCAGCCTTGTCAGCAGCAGCCCACCGTGCTTGAATCTCCGCCCGGCTCTCCTCAGCAGCGCGTGCGGCCGCTTCTTTCTTACGGCGGCGGGACTCTCTTTTCTTGAGTGCTTTCTGCCTTTTCCGCTCCTTTTGTGCGGATTTGGCCTCCTCTTTCTCCACCGCCCATTCGGCCATGGCAGCTTCAAAGTCCACCCACGTAGGTGTGCAGTCGCAGGCGTCGATGAACTCGGCGCAGCGGGATGCCATTGCTTCTTTACCACTTAGTGTGCGGTCGCGGGCAGCGATGAACTCGGCGCGCCGGGATGCCATCGCTTCCTTACCAGTTAGTGTGCGGCGAGGTGGCATGGACGGCGACGCATGGAGAGAGCTCTGGGACGGAATGGCCGGACAACCGTACGTACTGCGGTGGTTTTTTTGAGCATTCGAGATCTGATTCCCTATGAGAACCATGTGCGCTAACCCTATCTTGCTTTGCTTTCTGATTGGCCGGAACCCCAGCCACGTGGATCGCACATGTGGACCGTAGGATGCACCATGATCGAACGGCAATCCACATCCCTCCCATCACACCCGTGTAGTTGTAGCTGGGATTTGACTTATATGCGCTAATTGTCAGGTAAATGCTATAAAGTGCTTAAGTATATCAAACGAGTCCTGAAATGCGCAAAAAATTCAAATCTAGCGGCAGATGGTGCTTGCGCACTGTGTAAATAGTTTGAAGGCGAAACGATAAAGTCACAGTAAATTCAAGTCCTAATTGCCATTTATCAATTTTCTAGAGTTGGAAAACGAATAAACGACATGTTTGTGGTTGACTCTTGCCACACATGTCCTTGAAATCTCTCCCCATTTCCTCGTAAAAGGCATGCAAATTTACTAAACACCACAAGCATGATTTTCCAAACCCTTTTTTTGCACTTTTTCATGGACCGATCGTGCGAAATTGAACTATGTGCATTAATGCCTAGAAAATGCACATAATGGCCCAAATATAGTAAATTAGAGCAAAAAAGTGCCAAATTTGAACACGGTGCATGATAGGGTCTATGTTGATCATAGAAAAAAACTCAAGGACAAACGACGAAGGAACTTTGGATTCCCCTTCGAACTTGGTGATTTCCCTCTCGAAACCACCAAAACTTCCTTTTGTGATGGTTCGGTCTATGAAGAGCTTCTACAACTACATTTGTCGAACCTTCTCAAAACATTACCATGCTTTATTGAGGTCATACCATGGCACCATGCCAGGTATCATCTTTTTCAGGCATGTTTTTCAATTTTCTAGAGTTGAAAAACCAATAAACGACACGTTTGTGGTTGACTCTTGGGACACATGTCCTTGAAATCTCTTACCATTCCTCGTAAAAGGCATGCAAATTTAGTAAATACCACAAGCATGCTTTTCCAAAACGTTTTTGTGAAGTTTTCCATGGACCGAATTGTGCGAAATTGAATTATGTGCATTAATGCCTAGAAAATGCACATAACTGCCCAAATATACTAAATTAGCCCAAAAAATCGCCAAATTTGAACACGGTGCAATATAGGGTGTATGTTGATCGTACAAAAAAACTCAAGGACAAATGACGAAGGAAGTTTGGATTCCCCTTCAAACTTGGTGATTTCCCTCTCGAAACCATGAAACTGCCTTTTGTGATGGTTCAGTTTATGAAGAGCGTGTACAACGACATTAGCCGAACCTTCTCAAAAAATTACCATGCTTTTCTAAGGTTGTACCATGGCACCATGCCAGGTATCATCTTTTTCAGGCATGTTTTTCAATTTTGTAGAGTCGAAAAACCAATAAACGACACGTTTGCGGTTGACTCTTGCCACACATGCCGTTGAAATCTCTCCCCATTCCTCATAAAAGGCATGCAAATTTAGAAAACACCACAAGAATGATTTTCCAAACCATTTTTATGCAGTTTTTCATGGACCGATTGTGTGAAATTGAATTATGTGCATTAATGCCTAGAAAATGCACATAACTGCCCAAATATAGTAAATTTGCCCGAAAAGTGCCAAATTTCAACACTGTGCATTATATGGTGTATGTTGATCGTAGAAAAAACTCAAGGACAAACGACGAAGGAACTTTGGATTCCCCTTCAAACTTGGTGATTTACCTCTCGAAACCACCAAAACTTCCTTTTGTGATGGTTCGGTTTACGAAGAGCGTGTACAACGACATTAGCCGAACTCTCTCAAAAAATTACCACGCTTTGTTGAGGTCATACCATGGCACCATGCCCGGCATCATCTTTTTCAGGCATGTTTTTCAATTTTGTACAGTCAAAAAACCAATAAATGACACGTTTGTCGTTGACTCTTGCGACACATATCATCGAAATCTCTCCCCATTCCATTGTAAAAGGCAAGGAAATTTAGTAATACCACAAGCTTCATTTTTCATATTGTTATTGTGCACTTTTTCATGCACCTATCGTGCCAATTTGAATTATGCGCATCAATGCCTAGAAAATGCAAATAATGGCCCAAATATGGTAAATGAGCCCGAAAAAGTGCCAAATTTGAACACGGTGCGTTCTAGGGTCTATGTAGATCATAGAATAAAACACAAGGATGGACGACCAAGGAAAATTGGATTCCCTTGAAATCCTGGTGATTTATTATCGCACACGGTTCATTTTCGCTTCTTATGAAAGCCGTGTGGGCTGACTCTATCGTGCGATGCGTTCTGATTGGCCGGAAACCCAGCCACGCGGATCGCGTGTGTGGACCGTAGGATGCACCGCGATCGAACGGCAATCCACATCCCTCCCATCACACCCGTGTAGCTGTAGCTGGGATTTAACTTATATGCGCTAATTGTCAGGTAAATACTATAAAGTGCTTAAGTATATCAAACAAGTCCTGAAATGCGCAAAATATTAAAATCTAGCGGCTGATGGTGCTTGCGCACCGTGTAAATAGTTTGAAGGTCAAACGATAAAGTCACAGTAAATTCAAAGCCTAATTGCCATTTTATCATTTTGGAAACTCCGATTCTTCTTTTGAGATGCTCTCGTTTTCAAGGAGTTATCGTTACAACTTCTGCCAGAATTTGCCATTTTATTTACCACATAATACTGAGGTCATACTATGGCACTAGGGGCACCATGACAGGTATCATCTTTTTTAGGGATGTTTTTCATATTGCAAAATGAGATAATATATAGATATGCCAGCCCATACAATTGACATTTTGACATGCATGAACAAATAATCAATCGAGTATATATATGCTCAAATTGGTCCAGTGCCTAGTTCGAGGAGTAATTTACAAACCATTATTACCTCCCTAATTTACATCAATATAACAAAGCACCTTGATCGATCGAGGCTGGGGCAGCCTCGACATCGGTGATCGCAGGTACTGCATTGGGCGCAGCTCTCACCAGGGCTGCCACGACCGCCGGACATGCGTACATCGCCCCGGCGGCCTACGAGACATTGGCTCTCGCCAGGGCTGCCGTCACTGCCCCCAGGCCTGCACCAGCCACGCCCGGCGTTGCGCCCTCCTCCATCTCGGACATAAGTCTGCGCCTCGTGCGGCGGCCGCCACTACCGCAGTTGTCCTTGCGTTGTCACAGTTCCTGCTCCGCCGCCTGCACCATCCGCCGCACTCTCCGTCGAGCCCGAAGTATCGCCCGCTGGCGATCCCTAGCCACTTTCAGGATGACCCTGGCTAACCTGGTGGCTTGCTCGTACTACGTTTCCTGCCTCGTCTGGCTGTCGTCGGGAGAGGCGGTGGCATGGCCGTCGACCGCAAAGCCGACCATCACGCCGGTAGCCTCGATTCCGCTATCGCCCAACTCCATTCGGTCGTCGGCCGTTGGGGCCGGGTATGTCGGTATGTGTGGGTAACAAGCTAGCAAGGAGATCAGTAGTGAGTCGCCGCCGCCGGCCATTGTTGTGGTTATTTATAGCTAGCTAACAGCTGGCTAGGGGATTGGGGATTTACAATTTACCACTATGGCTGGCGCTTGTGCGGGAAGGCATCGCTGGAGCGCGGGAAGACTAAGTGGAGCACACAATTCCCGACACACAACCGTATGCGGTATCACGTGTTATCACACACGTGTTAACATAAGGAAATGTATGTGTAACTTACAAATCATCACTCACGAGTACTCGCACCACGCATCGTGTGCGATGCTCCTACCATCGTAAACAACTCGTTTGCATTTTCGAAGGTTTTTGTACACACACATAATTGCACACGAAACATCCAGGTCCGTAGGGCGCCTAAGAGAATCCAGAATTTTCCAAGAATTTTAGTCGCACTTTCTTAATTAGCACCAATTGCCCGACTGTCTTTCTCATCGTTAAAAGTGTTTTTAGTTTTTAGTTTTTCCCCTCCCACGTATGAGCCAACCAACTACCTCCAAAATTTAATTATGTTTGCATGCATGCGTGGTGGAAAAGGAAAACAACAAGGAAGTGGACAGTGATTCCACACTGGCAATTATAATAACCTAATTAATGGGATGTGTTCATTGGCAATTTGGCGCGGTCAATTTTTTCACCTCGCCCACTCCATGTTCACCTTGGTTGCGCTCCTCCTCCTTCGCTCTCTATCCTCTCTTCGCTCTCTATCGTCTCTTTCCTCTCGCAGCCCCCAAATCTGGCCTTCCGCGCTCGCCTCCCCGCCTCACCCATTGGATTGCACCACGGATAACCCCCTAGATCCCCGCATCCCGCGGGCTTCCCTCTCGCTGTGGCCCGCGACACTGCCGCCGTTGAGTGAAACCCACATATCTATCAGAGGGGATCCATTGCTCTGGACTCACAGATCGGTGGCGCAGAGGACATGCCGGGGCTGCGTTGGAGGTGGTGGGCAGCAAGGGCAAATCAGATCGAGGAAGTGAGGCATCGATTGGAGACATGTTCGAAGGAGTTGCGCATGGCGAGGCACATGGCGGAGGTGGAAGTCGATCTCAGGGCAGAGATGCTGAGGGATGTCAGCATCTGGCAGCGTCGCGCCGACTTGGAGCTGGCGCTAATGGTAGAGATCATATTCACGGAGTCGACTGCGGAGGAGAGAACGCGCATGCCTGCAGAATGGAATACGAAGCTGGTGTGGCTGTTCAGATGGGCGGTAGAAGAAGCCAAATTGCCCAACCTGCTGCAGCAGCGGCGCTGGGCATGCATCCTAGGCGAGGTGACCTGCCCTCCTTCCCCGCCAGATACTGGATGAAGATCACCTCAAGTACGCGGCCATGGACGCGTACACATGCTACAAGATGTACAGGCGGATCGTTGACATGAGGAAGTGCCTCCTTGCTGTAGACGACAAGGGATCGAGCCACAAGCAGAGCATTGGAGGCAAGTGTCACAACAAGAAGTAGTTGATATGATGATCGTTTCTCCTAGTTTATTATGCATGTACTTGTTTACTTAGATGTGCAAACGATATTTGTAGTCAGTTGTGTAATTGGATGTTTAATTTGGATATGCAATCATGTCCTTATAAGTATATATGTTGTTGTTCTGTAGACAGAGAGCGTAGACGTTGTGCAGACTGAGCAAATCACATCACACATGGATTAAACTACGGAACCCGTCGGTGATGATTTCATCAATCGCCGACAATTGTTAACCAGCAAGCGTTTGCCCACAACACACACAGGTTATTAGCAGGAATCGTCTGTGTTGTTATCGGTCTTCCCACACATTTCTGATTACTGACATGTTTGCCGCGTATCACACACATCTTGTTAAGTTGAACCGTTTCTGTTGTGTTGGGTAATAGCAAACAGTTCATTCGAGTGAACCGCATGCCGTCTATCGCACGCACCTTGATCTGCCTGACCGTTTCTGTTGTGTTGCGTAATCACAAACAGTTCATCCGAGTGAATTGTATGTTGTGTATCGCACACACCTCGAACTGGCTACCCGTTTCTGTTGTGTTGGGTAATCACAAACAGTTCATCCGAGTGAACTGTATGCCGTGTATCGCACACACCACGAACTGGTTGACCGTGTTTTTTGTTCTGGCTTATCGCAAATAGTTCATATGGATCAACTGTATGCCACGTATCGCACATGCGTCTCTAATCTGAATCATTTTTTATTTCTCCGGCATCGCAAATAGTTCGTCTTATTGGGGATGGTTTTTTTACGACACCGTTTGCGATTCATGCATCGCACACAGTTTGGTCACGGGGTCTCTGACTCATGTGTCCCATTAGCGGTCGCCTGCAGTAGTGAAATAACTAAATGATCTGATGCTAAGCTTACGGTTGGGTCTTGTCCATCATATCATTCTCCTAATGATGTGATCCCGTTATCAAATGACAACTCATGTCTATGGTTAGGAAATCTTAACCATCTTTGATCAACGAGCTAGTCTAGTAGAGGCTTACTAGGGACACAGTGTTGTCTATGTATTCACACATGTATTTAAGTTTCCGGTCAATACAATTCTAGCATGAATAATAAACATTTATCATGAATAAGGAAATATGATAATAACCAATTTATTATTGCCTCTAGGGCATATTTCCAACAGTCTCCCACTTGCACTAGAGTCAATAATCTAGTTTACATCGTAATGAATCTAACACCCATGGAGTCCAGGTGCTGATCATGTTTTGCTCGTGGAAGAGGTTTAGTCAACGGGTCTGCTACATTCAGATCCCTATGTACTTTGCAAAGTTCTATGTCTCCCTCCTTGATATAATCACGGATGGAGTTGAAGCGGCGTTTGATGTGATTGGTCTTCTTGTGAAACCTGGGCTCCTTGGCAATGGCAATAGCTCCAGTGTTGTCACAAAAGATAGTCATTGGATCTGATGCACTAGGTATAACTCCCAGATCGGATATGAACTCCTTCATCCAGACTCCTTCTTGCGCTCCTTCCGAAGCAGCTATGTATTCCGCTTCACATGTAGATCCCGCTACGACGCTTTGCTTGGAACTGCACCAACTGACTGCTCCACCATTCAATATAAATACGTATCCGGTTTGAGACTTAGAGTCATCCGGATCTGTGTTGAAGCTAGCATCGACGTAACCCTTTACGACGAGCTCCTCGTCACCTCCATAAACGAGAAACATATCCTTAGTCCTCTTCAGGTACTTAAGGATATTCTTGACCGTTGTCCAGTGATCTACTCCTGGATCACTTTGGTACCTCCCTGCCAGACTTATGGCAAGGCACACATCAGGCCTGGTACACAGCATGGCATACATTATAGAGCCTATGGCTGAGGCATAGGGGATGACTTTCATCCTTTCTCTTTCTTCTACCGTGGTCGGGCTTTGAGTCTTACTCAACTTCACACCTTGCAACACATGCAAGAACCCTTTCCTCGACTGGTCCATTTTGAACTTCTTCAAAATCTTGTCAAGGTATGTGCTTTGTGAAAGTCCTATCAAGCGTCGCGATCTATCTCTATAGATCTTGATGCCCAATATGTAAGCAGCTTCACCCAGGTCTTTCATTGAAAAACTCTTGTTCAAATAACCCTTTATGCTTTCTAGAAATTCTATATCATTTCCAATCAACAATATGTCATCCACATATAGTATTAGAAATGCTACAGAGCTCCCACTCACTTTCTTGTAAATACAAGCTTCTCCGTAAGTTTGTATAAAACCAAAAGCTTTGATCACCTCATCAAAGCGTATATTCCAACTCTGAGATGCTTGCACCAGTCCATAGATGCATCGCTGGAGCTTGCATACCTTGCTAGCACCTTTAGGATCGACAAAACCTTCCGGTTGCATCATATACAACTCTTCCATAAGAAACCCATTAAGGAACATTGTTTTGACGTCCATATGCCAGATCTCATAATCATAAAATGCGGCAATTGGTAACATAATTCTAACAGACTTAAGCATCGCTACGTGTGAGAAGGTCTCATCGTAGTCAACCCCTTGAAGTAGTCGGAAACCCTTTGCGACAAGTCGAGCTTTATAGACGGTGACATTACCATCAGTGTCTATCTTCTTCTTAAAGATCCATTTATTCTCAATGGCCTACCGATCATCGGGAAAGTCCACCAAAGTCCATACTTTGTTCTCATACATGGATCCTATCTCGGATTTCATGGCCTCAAGCCATTTGTCGGAATCCGGGCTCATCATTGCTTATTCATAGCTCGTAGGTTCGCCATTGTCTAACAACATGACTTCTAGGATGGTATTACCGTACCACTCTGGTGCGGAACGTACCCTGGTCGACCTACGAAGTTCAGTAGTAACTTGATCCGAAGTTTCATGATCATCATCATTAGCTTCCTCTTCGACTGGTGTAGACATCACGGGAACTTCTTTCTATGATGTGCTACTTTCCAATTCGAGATAAGGTACAATTACCTCATCAAGTTCTACTTTCCTCCCACTCACTTCTTTCGAGAGAAACTCCTTCTCTAGAAAGGACCCATTCTTAGAAACAAAGATTTTGCCCTCGGATTTGTGATAGAAGGTATAGCCAATGGTCTCGTTAGGGTATCCTATGAAGATGCACTTCTCCGCTTTGGGTTCGAGCTTATCAGGTTGAAGCCTCTTGACATAAGCGTTGCATCCCCAAACTTTAAGAAATGACAGCTTAGGTATCTTGCCAAACCATAACTCATACAGTGTCGTCTCAACGGATTTAGACAGTGCCCTATTTAAAGTGAATGCGGTTGTCTCTAATGCATAACCCCAAAATGACAGTGGCAAATCGGTAAGAGACATCATAGAATGCACCATATCCAATAGAGTATGATTATGATGTTTGAACACAACATTGCGCTATGGTGTTCCAGGTGGCGTGAGCTGTGAAACAATTCCACATTGTCTTAAATGCATACCAAACTCGTAACTCAAATATTCACCTCCACGATCAGATCATAGAAATTTAATTTTCTTATTACGACGATTCTCTACTTCACTCTGAAACTCCTTGAACTTTTCAAATGTTTCAAACTTGTGTTTCATTAAGTAAATATATCCATATCTACTCAAATCATCCGTGGAGGTAAGAAAATAACGATATCCACCGCGTGCTTCAACACTCATTGGACCGCATACATCGGTATGTATTATTTCCAACAAGTCACTTGCCCGCTCCATTGTTCCGGAAAACAGGGTTTTAGTCATCTTGCCCATGAGGCATGGTTCACATGTCTCAAATGATTCATAATCAAGAGAGTCCAAAAGTCCATCAGCATGGAGTTTCTTCATGCGCTTTACACCAATATGACCTAAGCGGCAATCCCACAAGTATGTGGTACTATCATCATTAACTTTGCATCTTTTGGCATCTATATTATGAATATGTGTATCACTACGATCGAGATTCAACAGAAATAAACCATTCACCAAGGGTGCATGACCATAAAAGATATTATCCATATAAATAGAACAACCATTATTCTCTAACTGAAATGAATAACCGTCTCGCAATAAACAAGATCCAAATATAATGTTCATGCTTAACGCATGCACCAAATAACAATTATTCAGGTTCAAAACTAATCCCGAAGGTAAATGTAGAGGGAGCGTGCCGACGGCGATCACATCAACCTTGGAACCATTTCCGACACGCATCGTCACCTCGTCCTTAGCTAGTCTCCGTTTATTCCGCAGCTCCTATTTCACGTTACAAATATTAGCAACCGAACCAGTATCAAATACCCAGGCGCAACTACGAGCACTAGTAAGGTACACATCAATAACATGTATATCAAATATACCTTTGTTGACGTTGCCAGCCTTCTTATCTACCAAGTACTTGGGGCAGTTCCGCTTCCAGTGACCATTCCCCTTGCAATAGAAGCACTCAGTCTCAGGTTTGGGTCCAGCCTTGGGTTTCTTCACGGGAGCGGCAACTGGCTTGCCGTTCTTCTTGAAGTTCCCTTTCTTTCCCTTGCCCTTCTTCTTGAAACTGGTGGTCTTGTTGACCATCAACACTTGATGTTCTTTCATGATTTCTACCTCCGCGGCCTTAAGCATCACGAAGAGCTCAAGGATCGTCTTCTCCATCCCTTGCATGTTATAGTTCATCACAAAGCTCTTGTAGCTCGGTGGTAGTGACTGGAGAACTCTATCAATCGCTAATTCATCCGGAAGATTAACTCCCAACTGGTTCAAGTGGTTGAAGTATCCCAGACATCTTGGGTACGTGCTCACTAATGGAGCCGTTCTCCTCCATCTTGCAGCTAAAGAACTTGCCGGAGGTTTTATACCTCTCGACCCGGGCGTGAGCCTAAAATACCAATTTCAGCTCCTGCAACATCTCATATGCTCCGTGGTGCTCAAAACGTCTTTGGAGCCCCGGTTCTAAGCCGTAAAGCATGGCGCACTGAACTATCGAGTAGTCATCAGAACGTGCCTGCCAGACGTTCATAACATCTGCAGACGATGTTTCAGGGGGTGCATCACCAAACGGTGCATCAAGGACATATACTTTATGTGCAGCAGTGAGGATAATCCTCAAATTACGGACCCAGTCCGCATAGTTGCTTCCATCATCTTTCAACTTAGCTTTCTCTAGGAACGCATTAAAATTCAGGGGAGCTACAGCGCGAGCCATTGATCTACAACATTAATTTGCAAAGACAATTAGACTAAGTTCATGATAATTGGTTCTTCTAATCAAATTACTAAAGAACTCCAACTTAAATCAACATCCCTCAAGTTGTTTAAGTGTTACATGATCCAAATCAACTAACCCATGTCCGATCATCACATGAGATGGGGCAGTCATCAATGGTGAACATCTCCATGTTGATCATATCTACTATATGACTCATGTTCAACCTTTCGGTCCTTCATGCTCCGAGGCCATGTCTATACATACTAGGCTCGTCGAGTTTAACCCAAGTATTATGCATGTGTAAAACCGGCTTACACCCATTGTATGCGAACGTAGAGTCTATCACACCCGATCATCACGTGGTGCTTCGAAACGATGCACTTTCGCAACGGTGCATACTTAGGGAGAACACTTTTATCTTGAAATTAAGTGAAGGGGTCGTCTTATAATGCTACCGTCGTCCTAAGCAAAATAGGATGCATAAAAAGAAAACATCACATGCAATCAATATGTGACATGATATGGCCATTATCATCTCATGCCTTTGATCTCCATCTCCAAAGCACCGGCATGATCTCCATTGTCACCGGCATGACACCATGATCTCCATCATCGTGCCATCATGTGGTTGTATCCGCCAACTATTGCTTCTACGACTATTGCTAACGCATAGCGATAAAGTAAAGCAATTACATGGCGGTTAATAGTTGACATGTAGGTCATACAATAAATTAAAGACAACCCTATGGCTCCTGCCGTTTGCCGTACTCATCGACATGAAAGTTGTGAACCTATTACAAAACATGATCATCTCATACATCAACATATATCACATCACGTTTTGGCCATACCACATCACAACATGCCCTGCAAAAACAAGTTAGACGTCCTCTACTTTGTTGTTGCAAATTTTACGTGGCTGCTATGGGCAACTAGCAAGAACCGTTCTTACCTATGCAAAGCCACAATGGTGATATACAAGTTGCCTTTTAACCTTCTACAAGGACCACCCTTGTCAAATCAGATTCAACTAAAGTGAGAGAGATAGACACCCGCAAAGCCACTTTTATGCAATACAAGTTGCATGTCAGTCAGTGGAACCGGTCTCTTGTGCGAGGACAAGTAAGGTTGGTCTGAGCCGCTTCATCCCACAATATCGCCGAATCCAAATAAGAAAAAGGAAGTAAGCAATTTGAACATCAACACCCACAACTTCTTTGTGTTCTACTCGTGCAAATACATCTACGCATAGACATAGCTCATGATGCCACTGATGGGGAATGTTGCATGAAAATCAAAAAAAATCCTACGAAACACCCAAGATCTAATCTAGGAGATGCATAGCAACGAGAGGGAAGTGTGTCTACATACCTTTGTAGACCGAAAGCATTAGCGTCGTAACGCTGTTGATGTGGTCGTACTCTTCACGATCCAATCGCGATCCAATCCGATCTAGTGCCGAACGGACGGCACCTCCGAGATTAGCATAGGTTCAGCTCGATGGCATCCTCTCCGTCTTGATCCAGCAAGCAAGGGGGGGTAGATGAGATCGGAACCAGCACGGCGGTATGGTGGTGGTGGCAGCAGCGGAACTCTGGCAGGGCTTCGCCAAGCGTTGACGGATTGTGGAGGAGTATGCGGGAGAGAGGGAGGCGCCAGAAGCAAGAGTGCGGCTGCCCTCCCTCTCCTCCACTATATATAGGGGCAAGGGGGAGGGGCACTGGCCCTAGCCCCTCATCCAAGGGGGGGCGGCGGCCAAGGGGGGAAACTTGGCCCCCAAGCCAGGTGGAGGTGCCCCGACCTCCTAGGGTTTGGCCCCCAGGCGCATGGGCCTATGTGGGGCTGGTCCCCTTGGCCCAATAAGGCCAGGGCGCCCCCCACAGCCCATGCATACCCTAGGGGCTGGTAGAAACCTTCCGTGGACTCCCGAACTCCTCCGGAACCTTCTGGAACCTTCCGGTGACTTCCCGGTACAATATCGAAAAAACCGAACTTTTTCCGTAACCCCGAAAACAACTTTCCATATATAAATCTTTACCTCTGGACTATTCTGGAGCTCCTCGTGATATCTGGGATCTCATCTAGGACTCTGAACAACCTTCGGACTTTCTGCTATTAATATCTCAATACTACCCTAGCGCTCTCGAATGTTAAGTGTGCGACCCAACGGGTTCGGGAACATGTAGACATGACCGAGACACTTCTCCGGTCAATAATCAATAGCGGGATCTGGATACCCATATTGATTCCCACATGTCCAACAAAGATCTTTATCGGTTGAACCACGATGTCAAGGATTCAGTTAATCCCGTATGCAATTCCCTTTGTCCGGCGATATGTTACTTGCCCGAGATTCGATCGTCGGTATCTCCATACCTAGTTCAATCTCGTTACCGGCAAGTCTCTTTACTCGTTCCGTAATACAAGATCCCGTGACTAACTCATTAGCAACATTGCTTGCAAGCTCTTTACTATGTTGTATTACCGAGATGGCCTAGAGATATCTCTCCGTCATACGGAGTGACAAATCCCAGTCTCGATTCATGCAACCCAACAGACACGTTCGGAGATACCTGTAGAGCATCTTTATGATCACCCTGTTACGAAGTGACATTTGATAGCACACAAGGCATTCCTCTAGTATCCAGGAGTGATGATCTCATGGTCTAAAGAACTGATACTTGACATGAAGAAAGCTGTAGCAAATACCTAAACAATCTGATGCTAAACTTATGGTTGGGTCTTGTCCATCACATCATTATCCTAATGATGTGACCCCGTTATCAAATGACAACTCATGTCTATGGTTAGGAAACCTTAACCATCTTTGATCAACAAGCTAGTCTAGTTGAGGCTTACTAGGGACACGGTGTTGTCTATGTATTCACACATGTATTTAAGTTTCCAGTCAATACAATTCTAGCATGAATAATAAACATTTATCATGAACAAGGAAATATGATAATAACCAATTTATTATTGCCTCTAGGGCATATTTCCAACAGACACCTCCTACCTCCGGCCCTTCCACCTAGTCATCCTCGGCCATGGGAGGCAGCCACCGCCACCGGCTGAAGGCGAGGTCAAAAGCTCCGATGGCGCGGAGCCCATCTTGCGGCAGCCTGGAAGCCAGCTTGACGCGGCGCTCGCAGCCGCTAGCTAGCCAAGCTAGCACACAACCTATTGGATGCATCTAGCTGCTTGTGTGCAAGCTTTGCTAGCTAGCTTGGCACGACGGTGCGACGGCTTGATCGCATGTGCCGCGCTAAGGCCAGCCATCCGGCTTGGGCAAAGCCCAACGCGGCGGCTTGCTCGTGCGTGAGCCGTGCTCGGGCCAGCCAGCCAGCCCGTGCGGAGGCCAGCGCAGTGGCCGGCCCGTCAGGCGGAGCGGCAGCTAACTCGCCCATCACCGGCGCCGGCGATGAACACGCATACAAACTGTTTGAAGAAGAGGATAGATGCTCACATGTGGGTCCCACCTGTCGTAACAGTCAACACTATGGTCAAACAGACGGTGTTGACTTAAGGTGCCTCGTTAGCACGGACGTGTGGGCCAACCCTGTCATAAACGGGTTTAAACGAGCCTAGTCGGCACTTGGTAGTAGTTTTTTGGCACGGGTTGAGAAATTTTTGGTATGTTTTTGCTATTTTTTGTATAATAGTTTCTTGCTAGGGTTGGTTGAAAGTGGTAGTTTTTTGTTAAATACTCTACATATTGTAAGTAGGAGTGAAAGTTAAGCTTTGGAAGTCAATAAGCACGGCTAGTTACATAGTACATATGTGTACGTAATTCATACTAAATATCGACCATGGGCGACTAATATCTTGATGGAAAACTCGAAACTATGCAAATACAAACATATTATTGATACTTGTTTCCATAAACTTGGATCTACGTTCTATTCAACGGCTGAGCATGTGGGGCCTTAGCACGATGACTTCCTGACTATCTAAAACAAGGTTTTCCCATCTCCGGTAAGGAGGAGGATGACTGCGGCGTGCCTTCGGCTCGCTCTATTGCTCGTAGTCATCGCTAGGTGGTCTACGAACGTGTAGATGTAAAAAAAATTCATGTCTCGTGTTCGTTGTACTGCCACGACTGTTGATGAATAGATCATAAGTTTTTCACAAGAAACCCTTGGTTGAGCGTGTGTGTGAGCGAGAGATCGTGCGTGTGTGTGATATGGAGAGACTAAGGCGGAGATAAGAGAGTCATTGTGTGTTTGTGTGTGTGGAAGATAGAGACCTATGGGGCTTTGTGTTGTGTAACGTGGAGATAGATAGACATAGTCACAGAGTGAGTGTGTGACATACACATGCGGACATAGGGAGAGATGTGTGAATTGGAGAGACGGGGAATTTTGGTGTGCATGTGAGTTAGAGAGAGAGAGATAGGGATATATATATACCTAGAGCTAGAGAGAATAAACAAGGGTGTGTGTCTTAAAAGAATGTACCTGGAGCTAGAGAGAATATACCTGGAGCTGGAGGGTCGGGTCCGCATGTGGAGAGATGGAAAGAGGAGAGAGGTGCACAAGGAGAGGGAGGGTGAGATGTGTATCAATGTGAGAGAGAGATAGGGAGATGGTGGAGAGCGTGCGAGAGCCATATACCTAGGGAGAAAGACGTTGGGTGATGTGTTTGTGTGTATGGGAAAGATACACGGCTATAGAGTGTGTGCTTGGGAAAGTGAGATGCCGAGAGACCTAGAGAGTGGGGGAAGAGATGTGTGCATGTCCGAGAGACAAAGAGATAGAGACCTATCTTGGGGTTCAGACCTAGAAGAGAGAGGGGGGATAATGTGTGCATGTGTTTGTGTCCGGGGGAGAGAAAGGCTTGTGTGGGGGAAAGAGGGGCCAGGGTGGTGTGCTTCAGATAAAGAGTGAGGGGTGTATGTCTGAGAGACATAGACGTAATTAAAATATATGGTCAAGAGTGTGTCCACTTATGCTTGATCAATTTGTTTCATATTTTGGACTATGAGATAGCGATACTTTTGAACATCCAGTATACTTTGAAGTGCCAGAATTACTGACCTAAGATTGGAAATTCGGAATTCGACTGCATTATTAGCTTTTTTAATTCATTTAAATGGGGGTACATTTTTTAACCCGGGATTGCGTGATTTCAAATTCATATATCAAACCTAGAGATATCCACATACGGTCGTTTTCAAACCTTAAAATCATCCACTTTATTCATACACATACATATTTGTTTGTGTCATCATATTTAGGATAAACACATTCGAAATTTCATTTGAATTGGAGCATATGATGCTATTTGCTTGCACTAGCTCAATGATCCATATTTGAATTGAATGGACAATCTAAGTTTCGAGTTGGAGACATTGATTTTCGAAACTTGCACCCTTTTTTTGCGTGCACAACAAATAAATACTCGGCCATGATATCATAGTCGGTTGTACAAGACCAGAACACATAATTTCAGCCACCAAAAGCTTTCAAACTTCCCGCTCACATCGAAATTTCCCGCGCCCGAAAGTTTAGCCCTACAATATTCCTCTTTTACCCCTGCCACATCAACAGAAAAGGGCTGCTTTGGTAACTACATTGTTTTCCCCTCTTTGCCCCCAACATTCTAACCCAGAACCCCTCCCCTCCCCGCCTCCCCCCTCCCCTCCCCCAAGCCGCCGAATCTAGTCCTCTACCGCAGCAGTGCACCTCACACCCCGCCAGATCTACCTTCCGCACCTTGGAACCCCCAACTGCCAACTCACCACTACACCGGAGCCGCTTCAGCGACTGGCTTGTCCACCGCACCAGATCTCCTTGACCGCCTTCATGGTCCATCGCAGCGAATCTGCTTCACCGGCGCTCTCATCCACCACAGTGTAGGACCTTCACCGACGCCCTCGTCCACCACATCGTTGGCCCTTCTTAGAAGCCCTCGTTCACCGCAATAGACCTGCCTCACCGAAAGCACTGTACACTGCCCCGGATGTGCTTCGCCGACGCCTTCGTCCACTGCACCGGACCCACTCCACGGATGCCATATTCAACTCCACCGGCCCAGCTTTAATGACGCTACTACCTCATCAGATTATTTCAATTAGTACTCCTTTGGTTTTTCTCGTCTTTATTGTACAACAGTTCACTTACCACAGATCAACTTTCTTGGATGTCGACAGGCGCCGCAACCTAAGCACCGGAGCCGCTTCACCAACGGCGACAGCCGGCCCAACTCAACCGCAACACGACCACCATCGACAAAACTTAGCTTTCACGTATGACAATGATGCCCATACGCCACCGACAATCAGGTACTATTCTCCAACGCCGGCGCTTACGTTCACCTTCTTAGCATAAGCACCGCACCTTCAAATTTCTTCAGGGCCTCATTCAATGTTTTATGAGAGGCGTTATTCTGCTTGCACCTGTAGGTCCAAACGTGTGGTAGCGAACAGGTTATATGTGCTACATTACAAATCAGTGCACATGTAGTTACAATGCTTTTTCTTTCTCCTAAGTATTATTGTACTTCCCAGATATTACTGCCTCCTATTTTACTTCTTGCATGCTATATTTATGATAATGGTGTTGTTCTGATGTCGCCTGTTGGTTACAATTATTGTACTAGACTGCTTCTATGTTCTCTATGCTAAATTACGCATCAGCAAACTAGCTTGTAGTTCCACTGCTTTTGGTTCTTCTTAACCTACATTTTTCAATGCTAGCTATTACCGCACTGCTCCGAGCCTCTGTTCATAACTTTTTTGTGTGTTATTGATCTTCCCAAGTTGCATGACTAATTTGTTGCTTTTATTCATTATGGAGCTGCCAACCGCATCAAGCAAAATGCTTTTTTCTTTTTGGGTTGGCACCTCGAACAAGCATAAAAATAGAGTGAAGCACATATATTGTCGTGTAAGCACACACCCTTCTTTCATTAGTTTAGATGAATCATTAATGATCAATTTGAACCAGTGCATGTCATTGAAATTAGTTTTACCAAAATAGAGGGGGAGAATAAACTACAATGACTAGATTTGCATGCACGGGATGCTGACAACATCTTCAAAGAACATTGCAATAGCAGCGAGCCTTCACAGCGACATATGGTAAGCCAGTGTGTTTTAGTTACTGTGAAATGTCATGCATGTGGGCTGCTTTCTTGGCTTGTGCCCTCAACCTGTAATCCTAGAGAATTACAAATAGTTTAGTTGCATGCTTTGTTGTATTGCTTGATTAGAATGCTTGTTTGTTACTTGTTAGGCTATACCTGCGTTGGCCAATGTGTCAGCAGTGCCTGCCGTACTATCATAAATAAATGCATGCCTACTTCATTTGACTCCTTATCTTTTCCTATGATCTCCATCACAAGACTGTCTTGCTAGTTTATATGAGGCCACACTGTTTAAGTGCTTTCTCAGAATATTTCAACTATTTATATGCCTGGGCAACTTAAATATAGCGGTGGTACACTGCCTTTCATCTAATCATTTTAATTTGTTTTCGGTTGATGCAACTTCGAACCATTTAAATATAGCTTGCCAAGCTCGGCAATAATTCATATGTAGTTTACCATGTAAGCTTACTGCCTGGATCATGCGATAACTATCTGTTACTTATGTCCAACGGAAACCTTTCAGGATGCAGTTCAAACTAGGACACAATGTACACCCACAGGATCTATTTGTGGAAGCAGTGCACCATCCATGTTACTAGATGGTAGCAGTTCAGAGGCAACCCTGTTGGAGAGCACAGATATTATAGTTCTTGAGGCTCTACTAGAGGCAGAAAGAGACGGTGTGGCTACTGATGAGTGATATTTTTACACTCATTTCACCTTTGTTTAAACTGATATATTTCAATTAAAAAGAGATATTCGCTTTGATATTATCACTAATGGCTAATAAGTGCAAGGGATTCCACAAATCCTCTCTTTGATGTGTTTCCACAGGAAATGGGCTAAAAAGGGAAGAAATCACGTGTGGAAATGGAATGGAAGGAGAATGGAGGAAGAAGGAATCAACAGGAAACATCTGCGCGAAGACAGCACAAAAGATGGCGTTCCATATGGGCGTGATCGCCTATATGAGCGCCTGTTTGGCATGGATTTCGAGGCAGATCGTCCACCTGAACAACTTTTGTTAAAGGGACCCCGTCAAAATGTTAACCGGGAGACGAGCACAGAAGCCAGAACCTCTTCATCATCATCCTCATCCACAAACCCTAGCCGCTGCCATCTCCATCGCTATAGCCATCTCCACCACCACCATAGTGCTCTTCCATCCCATTCATACTTGTAATCGTGCATCACACAAGGCATCCATTGTAAGACATATTGCAATCAATCAATCTCAAGATGTGTTCTTCAATGTTTTCTTCCCGCGATCTGATCTCCATGTGTGAGTAGTTCGGTAAGGTATGGGTTGACGCATAAGCTTTGCAACCCAAGTGTCATGGGAAACGACTATCTATGGGACCGAACGGGTCCCTTTGCAATTTGGCTCAGGGGACATGCATGGGACAAAGAGCAAGTTTTTAGTAAGTGCAAGAACACACGGGGGATTTATCCAGGTTTGGGCCGTTATGAACGTGAAACCCTACTCCTGCTCTATGGTTGATTGAATATGAACTCTGGTTACAGGGAGCGCAGTTTTCCAGCAAGGTGCTCGGGAAAATGCAGCTATGGTGTGTAATTGAACTGGGTGTCGACCATTATACCTGTAGCCGTGGGCCTCCTTTTATAGGCCAAGGGGTTACCACAATGGCTAATACGGTCATTACAGAGTGTGAACAGTGACTTGCACCATCATCACGTTTATCTTCCAACGAGGTAAGACAAACGCATTTAATGCACCATTAGGTGCTACGTTGGGGAGGCCAGCCCTTGGGAAAAAGATCTGTACCACCGGTCCTGGCGCCCTCCTATAATCTCGACACGTCCCAGGGATGGGTGTCATTAAAGTTAATCTCAGCACGGCGTGCTGACACATGCCTTGGCCGGCCATGTTAACTATCTGCCTGCTCGACACCTAGCCCACGAGCCTATCTGGTCGATGGTGAGGTGGGGCAGTAATGGGACAGAACAAGCCTGCTGGCACGAAGCTTGCCGGGCCTTGCTTGCCGGCAAAGGAACTTGCCGGCAACCATAGCCTTAGTCTTTACCTTGCCGGGGCGAAGCTTGCCGGCGAGAATAGCGTCTATCTTCAGTACTTAGAATACTACTGCTCGATGACCTGCCTTGAGGTCTTCTTCACGGTCTTGATATTGAGTCTTGGGTTGTAGTTATCCTCTGTCAAGCACTTGCCGGAAGGGAGGCTACAACTGCCTGTGCACAAGTCTGGGTACAAGGGCACCCATGTCTTAGTACACCGACAGGAGCCCCTGGGTCTGGGCCACACGCGCATGCGAGGCGTCGTCGGGCTAGGCCCAAACAGTGCACAGGTGGCGCGTGGTAGAGGATAACTATCATAATTTTCTCTTTTACCGCACCCGCCCACGATGCGCATTAAATGCGGGCATGGGACAGGTGGAGCGAAGCGGCGGCGGGAGGTGGTGCGCCTGAAAAGCGCAGCCACGTAGGACGAGAAAGAGCCAGCCGTCATGTTTCCCTCATAAGAAAGGAAACCGCGAGGGGCGCTACTCATTTACCCCCTCTCCCCAATCTAGCCAGTTCGCCATCGTCTTCAATCTCACGCAAAAACAGAGCGTGCCTCCCCGCTTCCATCCCCGCACAAGAGCAGAGCACGCGCTTTGCCTCCGCCGGTGCACAACACAGCTTCCCCTCCCCCCCCCCACACACACATCTCGCCATGGCACCGAAGTGAGGCGAAAAGGCCACAAGTTCGGCGGCGGGTGAGAAGAAAGCCGCCAAGGCAGTACAGCGGTGGGACTACGCCGTTTTCCTGCCGGTGCTTACGGCGGACGATCTAGCGAAGGATTACGTGTATGTATACGCGGGCGAGACGCGAGATCACGAAGCCACAGTGGTGCTTCCTGGATCTCTCCCTCCTGCCGGCGACCAATTCCACTTCTTCGCCGGGTACTTCTACTACGGTCTGTGTCCGCCCTTTTCTGCTTTCTTTGTTGAGGTGATGAACGCCTTCGGGCTCAGACTGCTCGATTTTACACCCAATGCGGTCACCTGCCTAGCAAATTTTGCACACTTGTGCGAGAATTTTGTGGGGATAGTTCCAAATGTAGCTCTGTTCCGGCAATTCTTCATCCCTCGGGTCCAGAAGGGCGCTCTTTTCGGTAGCGTCACTTGGGTCCCAAGGGGAAATTCGAAAAAGTACTACTTGGACGGCGAGTTTCACTCCAGATGGGATAGGTGGCGGGCTGATTGGTGCTGGGTCAAGCAGCAAGACTTCCCAGCCTTTTGCCATCTCAGGACCGAGATGGTTGCAAAGCCTGGTAGCTGGAACCAAGTCAACCCCAATGATGCCAAACTGGGGGTGGCACTGCGCCGAATCCTCACTCTGAAAGGGGTCGGCTTGACGATTGAGAAGGTGGGAGCAGATTTCCTTCGCCATCGGATCGCCCCACTGCAGCACAGAAAAGGCTGGCAAGCATGGGATTACCAAGGGCCTGCTGGCCCAATGCGGCTGCACCAGGGCTCTGACAACAACTTGACGACGATGGGACATTATCTGCTCATCTGCCAGATTTTCAACAAGGGTTGCGACTTCGACTTGCCGGCGAAGGTGATCCCTTTGTGCAACAACACCGCCAAGGCCTCTATCCTGGCATGGATGCCAGACTGTGACGCTCGGATGGTTCTGAGCACATGGAAGGAACCTAGGCAGAAGGATGTGGATAACTGGTTTGCTGGCTTGGTAGAGGAGGCTATCGGAGCTGAGGACGGCATGATGCACCCGACGAAGGATGACCGGAAAGAGTTTCTTGCGGCAAGGGCTAACGAGTCCAAGAAGATGAAGGTAACTCGTCCTCGGTTGGGCAAGGACCAGTCCAAAAAGCGGGCCACAGCTCCGGAGGCCAGTGGAGGAAGCCGCTCCCAAGAGCATGCTGAAGAGCACGCTGAAGAGTTTGTTGGCGAGGAGGAGCAAGCTGAGGAATCTGAGGGAGGGGAGGAAGAAGAGGAGCAACCCGAGGGGTCCTCGGGTGAGGAGGAGTCGGAAGAGGAAGAAGAACCACCTTACCCTCCTCCTGCCAAGGGAAAAATGACAGTCGCCAAGAAGACTGCCCTCAAGGGGAGGCGCACACCGAGTCGGCAAGCCGAGGGCTCGTCGGCGTCATGGTGGCAACCGCAACCCTCCGGGCGCAGCCTTCCCAGCAACTGCCCCCTCCCCCCCCCCCCCCCCGCGTTGCTGTCCCTCGTCGCCCCATCCTGCCGATTGTGGAGGAGGCAGGCACTTCTCAGCCCCTAGTCCCCCCAAAGCGTCCCAGGACTCCACTGCCGTCATCCACTACCGTGGGGACCAAGGAGACAGTCCATTACGACCTGTCAGTCCTGAGTGACCCCGACGAGGACGAGGAGTAAGCATCTCCATCCTCGAGTATTTCTTAATTGTCCAGACTCTGTTGCCTGAGCTGATCTCCTTCTTTGTCCTGACATTGCGGGGACAAAGTGCCGCTAGCGAAGAGGCTCAGGACCACCGGGGAGGGCGAGACGGCAACTGGCACCGACCAAGGTGCAATTTCTCTTGAAGTTGCTGGCTCGAGCCCCCCGCGTGAGGCATATGCGCAGTTTCTGCTGGCGGGCACCACCGTCGGATCTTCTACAATGGAGACCGACAAGGGGCTAGAAAGTAGCCAGTCAGAAGGAGGGCGTCAAGGGATAGACCTCTTGACGGCGCCCTCGACTCCCGGGCCGTCACCAAGACTTTCTCCGGCAAGTGGCAGCCCTCCCCCAGAGGAGCCCCAAGAAGGGCTCATCCACGCGGAGGCCCCTCCGGCAACCGATGTTGCCGGGGACCAAGCGCCGGCAACCAAGGTTGCCGGAGGAAGAACGGCATCTCCCCCCACGTGCTCGTCAAGGTAATCTTCTTTCCAAGTATACTTGACTCTTTCTAATGCTTCTTCTTTTTGCTTTCTTGAACTTGATCTGAAATTCGAATTTTTCTTCCCTCTGCTCCTTCACCCTACAGAGCCAACTCCTCCGGAGGGGGAGGAGGCATCCGCAGAGAAACATGCTGAGAGTGTCGCCGATGAGGCCGCCAGGATTTCCGGCACGGAGGCTGCCGCGTCTACCACCGAAGAGGCCAGGAAAACTCCTGAAGAAATAGTCCAGCCCCTTGGTGGCATATCTTGGCTTGCCATTACGGACGCTGAGATGGGAGAGGCCGGCACCGACAAGTCAAGTGTTGTCTCCCACCCTAGTGTATCCGAGGCGCAGGCCCTGATCAGCCTCCCAGAGTCTGTCTGTCTGCAGCAGGAGTCTGAGGCCCCCAGCTCATCTGGTGCTGGGGAGCCTACTTTTGACGAAGCCATCACGGAGATCTTGGCACCCCTCTCCAGCAGTGTCGTGGCGTCAGATGGTTCTAACGACAACGCCGCGGATCTTGCCTTCCTGACGACGATGGCTAGTGGCCTCAAGGATGTGCAAGACCGCTACGGCAGGCGCTGGGACGAACTGCATGCCCAACGGCAAGCCGTAGGGCAGGCTGAGCAGAAACTGAGAAAAAGGCGGAGGAAATTCATGCCTGGCACAATAGCAAATTTCATCGCCTCAGGAGGCAAGAAGAGAAGCTTGACACTGCCAAAGAAAAGGCAACGGCTCTGGACGGCAGGTTGGCGGAGCACGAAGCGCAGCTTGCCACTAAAGAAAGGGACCTTGCCACCCGAGAAGAGGCTCTCGCCGCCAAGCAATGTGGCAAGGAGGAGGAGATCTAGACTTTGCTTGCGCAACGGACCCAAGAGCTAGAGGAGAGCCATAACCAGGCCATCGAGACTCTAACCCAGGCTCACGCTACCAAGCTCTCGGAGGCCGTCAAAGTCGCGGAAAGCGCTGAGGCCGCCAAGGCAGAGTTGGAGTCCAAAGTGTCAAAGCTTGAAGAGGAGCTCGTCAACAAAACCCAAGAATTCTCGACCATCAACAACTCCTTGGCAGACCTTAATTCAAAGCTTGCAACTCTCGAGAAGGACCTAGAGGTTGGCAGGGAAAAAGAGAGGGAACTGCTAGAGAGCTGGGAAAAAGATAAGGCTGAGCATGCCAATGCTATGAACTCTTTCAAGGAGCATAGGAAAGTCGTGGATCTGTGGACTGGCTGCCTTGTCGATGTTGCCGAGCGTCTCGCTGCTCAGGTGAGCGTCATGGACAGGGAGGAACATCGCTTCGTAGTTGGCGAGCATGACTCTAGAAGCGCCAGCCTCTCCCTCTTCTTCGACGGACTCCTCGAGATACTGAAGAAACATCATGAGAAGAGATCCGCCAGCTTCGCCAACGAGTCTCGGAAGTTCTGCATCGAGGTCGTCTCCAAGATGCTCGTCAAGATTATCTGCCGGAATCCTGACGTCGACGTCTCCAAGGCCTTCAAGGCCTTGCCGCCGGGGACGGACACCACAGCTGCTGAAAGGGCCATCATTCCCCTTATCGACAAGATCAATCAAATCCCGAGGACTGAGGGTGATCGCAGGGATTAGCCTCCCTTGTCGTTCTTTATTGCAGATGTAGTTTATGCACAAGACAAGTTTATCTTAGGTCAGACTGCACTTGGCTTTGATGTATTATAACTTGTATTTAAGATGGATGTATGTACGCTGTTCTCCTTATTCCGTTCTGTCTTTGCATGATTTCCGTACCCTATGCTTGCTGGAAGCTTGCCGGTGCGCACACCCTTGCCGTAAGTGCTTGAGAAGCGGGTCCTTAGCAGGTTGCTGAAAGTGTCGCTGCCGGCAAGGTCACGCTTGACGGTCACAACGCGGCTGCTTAGGTTGCTGAGCGGACTCGAAGCAAAGTAAGAGCGTAGTCGATCACGACAAGGTTCCTTAGCGTGCAGGTTTCTCATACAAAGGCCAAAGTCGTTCAAGGAGAATCGCAACTACAACAAAGAATTTATTTCAAAGTTTTGCAACTTAGCTCATTCCTTGTTGTACTTCTTGCCGTAGGGTGACATCTTGAACGCGTCCTTTGGTATCCATACCATCACTCCCCCCGGGAAACTTGTACGCGAGGAATCCTTCCTTCCTTTAATAAAGAAAAGAAAAGAGGAGGCTGGAACCTTGGCGGTTCGTTAATCACCTTATGCAAGGGAAAATGTAACACAAGACTGCCTGCAACACATAAATATATATGTACTTGACAAAGAATTGTGAAACATCTAACTTTTATTTATTTTGCATGAGATCTGCACCCGGCTTTGTACAAAGGATTACATGCCTTGACGGCAAACTTGTACAAAAGAGGTTACCGGGCAGCCCGGCAACCGCGCCTTACGGGTAAAACTTACGAAGATGCTCAATATTTCATGAGTTTAGCACCGGAGTGCCATCTTCGGTCTCTAGGTGGACTGTGCCTGGCCTAGTGACTCGTATTACCCGGTAAGGGCCTTCCCACTTCAGCGTCAACTTGTTCCTTATCCTTCGTGGATCGAATCCGACGAGGAACAAGGTCGCCTTTCTCAAGGTCCTTGGCTTTCACTTTGCGGCTAAGGCAGCGGCACAAAGCTTGCTGGCACCGTGCAGCACGGGCAGCAGCCTGGAAATGATCTTCCTCAAGGAGCGCGGCATCGTCATGCCACATCTCATCTTGGTCTTCCTCATTGAAGGCCAAGACTCGAGGTGACCCATGTTTGAGTTCCGTGGGGAGTATTGCTTCTGCACCAAGGCTTGCTTCCTGACCTTCTGCTTGAGGGTTCTCGCATGAGGGCAGATAGCAAGGTGGTGCTCAGTTGCCCTCCTAAGAACTTCAGGGACGTCAAGTGCTTGTCGGGCAAGCACATTGGCATTCACCCGTAGGAAGGCAACGAGCTCGACTCCCTATTTGTTGCCGAGAGTGGCACTTTCCGAAAAAGTGCCACTTGTCCCATCCCCTTTCGTAGAAACTTGCTTGGTCGTGGATGCGGAAGCCTTGGCTCTCTTGCTCTTGCAGGTAGAGCTCTCTGGTACGTCCTCGACAGGCATGCTGCACTCTGAAGTGCGCTTCCCAGAGTCCTTCTCAGAGGTCTTGCCGGTCTTCTTCTTCTTTCCTTCACCGGGAGCCTTGACGGCAGTGACAAGCGCCTCGATGGCAGATGCTGCCGCCGCCTCTCGGTAGAGCTTGTCAGTACAAATGATCGCATCCCTGTGGTTTGACTTAGTGGTGAGGACCCCCATCGGCCCTGGCATCTTGATGACGTTGTACACATAGTGCGACGCGGCCATAAACTTTGTCAAGGTTGGGCGTCCCAGAATCCCATTGTACGGCAGCGGCATCGTGACAACGTCGAAGGTAATCTTCTCCGCCCGGTAGTTGAGCTCGCTGCCGAACGTGACCGGCAACGTGACTTGGCCCTTCGGCTTGTTCCTCCCCGGACTGATCCCTTGGAAACTACCCGTCTCCTCGAGATCCTTGTCGAGGATCTGCAGCCTCTTGATCACAGCTGGAGAGATCAAGTTCAAGCCCGCCCCACCATCAACTAGCATCTTCGTCACCTTGAGGTTGCGAATTGTTGGTGAAACCAACAACGGCAAACACCCGACCGCAGTAGTGCGGTCAGGGTGGTCCTCGGCGTCAAAGATGATGGGCGAGTGCGACCACTTGAGTGGCTTCTGTGCCTCCATCACCGGCTCTACTGCATTGACTTCGCGGATCCACTGCTTTAGTTGCCGGTGTGAGGAGTGCAAAGATGCACCTCCGTCAACACACATGGCATCCACTGCATTTTGGAACTCCTTGCCGGACCCGCTTCCATCCTCATCACTATCATCCTCTTCTTGCTGGCCCTGAGCAGCCTTCTCTTTTGGCTGCTTGGCCTTGCCGCGGTAGCCTCCGTGGCCATCATGGTCTTGTTTGCCGGACCCACCAGCACCATCTTGGGCCTTCTCCTTGTCTCGCTTCTCGTACTCTTGCTTCTGCTTTTCGGCAAGTTGCTCTACTTGCCGGCATTGTTGGAGATCGTGGCCCTTGGTGCGGTGGATCTTGCAGTACGACCCACCGGTTTTGTCGGCCATCTCGCCTACCACAGCTTCCCGTCAAGCATCACACCCGGCAACCTCCCTACTGGGGATGTCTGCCGTTGGCTTCTTGGTGGCATTGGTGTCGCCGGAGCTCTCGACGGCCAGTACAGCCTTGTTCTTGCGCTTTCTGTTGCGCTTCATGTTTTTCTTCTGTGGGGTTGATGCGTCGTCGTCCTCGGAATCGACGTCTGCACCCGCATCTTCCCCGAGGAGTCGCCTCCCTTCCTCAGCACATGCACACCTATCCGCCAAGGCGTACAGATCGTTGATGGTCTTGACCTGCTCGACATTCATCTCTGGCCGCATCCTGCGGTTGCGCACATTCGTGTGGAACGCGGCAACAACAGCTGCAGGATAGATGTCGGGGATGTTGTGGTGCACACGGTTGAACCGTTGTATGTACTTGCGGAGGTTCTCTCCATCCCTTTGGGGGATCACCTGCAAATCACTGGGCTGACCCGAGAGCTTGTGGCCACCCTGGTAAGCGCCAACAAAATGATGGCACAGATCCGCCCAAGAAGAGATGGAGCCCTCAGGCAAGTTCATCAACCACGACCTGACATTGGGCCGAAGCGCCAACGGGAAGTAGTTGGCAAGCACTTTCTCATCCCGTCCCCCGGCAGCCTCCACCGCGATGGTGTAGATGCTAAGGAACACGGCTGGGTTGAGCTTGCCGTCATACTTGTCGGGCAGCTCTGGCTTGAAGGCTCGGGTGGACGGCCAGCGAACTTGCCGCAGCTCACGAGTAAACGCTGGGCACCCCACATCGTAGGGCAAGCACCCAGCGGCTACCAGAGCAAGCACGTTCACCGCCGGCCTGGCACGGTCGTGAGATTGACGACGTGCTTCCCGGCGCCGCTCGATCTTCGTGCGGGCGTCTTCGTCGCACCGCTTGCAGAGCACTTGGCGCTGATCTTGGCGGCACCACGGATCTGACGAAGCCATGGACAGCACGTCATGGTCGTCTGACCGGCGGGCTGGCCACTGTGATGGTGGGGGTGGCGAGGCGACTGCACCGTCTACGCGGCGTCTCTGGCAAGGTAGCCGGAGGGTCTAGCCGGCATGGTGGGTGGTCGCCGCGAGGGTCCCACGTCTTGTGTCTTGCCGGGATCGACAAAACTGATGAGGCTCTGAATGGTGGCTCTCCATTCGTCCATCTTGTCTGGGCTTGGTGGGAAGTTCAAAAGTATTTGGACCCGTGCCATGGCCTCGGCCGCCGTGGTTGGCATGGCTGGGAGCACAGAACGAGGTGTCACTCGACTCCTGGCGGAGCCAGAAGGAGCTTCGTTACGTCCGTGCCCCCGTGGCTCATGCTCGCCAACAGGCGGACATGGTGGTGGCGGCGGCCCTCTGTGAGCTATCAGAAGTTGCTGCACGGGGATCCCGCCTTGCGGTCATCTGGAACCGCCAGCAATGTGGGGGAGCGTGTCGCACCCATCTTGCAATGGTCGCGGCGTACGCCTCCCTGCGCCGTTGTTGGACGTCGCCGCTATGTTCTGAGACGTTACGGCGGCTGGGTTCTGGGTGGAAGCAGTATGAATTATATTACTGTGATGACTGATACGTCTCCAACGTATCTATAATTTTTGATTGTTCCATGCTGTTATATTATCAATCTTGGATGTTTTTATATGCATTTACAACAATTATATATCATTTTTGGAGACTAACCTATTAACTTAGTGCCCAGTGCCAGTTGCTATTTTCTGCCCTGTTTTTGTTTTACAGAAAATCAATACCAAACGAAGTCCAAATACCACGAAACTTTTTGGAGATTTTTTTCTGGACATATACAACACTAGAAGCTTCGGGAGAAGACCAGACGCGAGAAGCTAGGGAAATCCTAGAGCTAAGAAAATAGCTACCCTTGTTCTCATGAATGAATTTGATCATATAGTGCGAGAAGCTAGGGAAATCTTTGATTTTTATGGTATGAGCCGTGAAAAACCGGTAATAGATGAGATCCTTTATAATAATGATTACTTGTTGAGATATTTGTTCCGCAAAGACCACATCTTTGATGAGAATATTAAAAAGGAAGTTCCTCCTTTGAATATAATCCAATAAGTTTTCAATAGCGTCAATAAACAATACTCTTGGATTGTAGCCGGTAGTCAAGAGGGATTTAAAGATGGACAACTTGCTAATGCTAAAATTTCTATGGATGATATATTTCATATTACCTTTGAAAAACCCCTTGATAAAAGTGCACCTTTGGATAAGAAGAAGAAAGATGACAATACCTGAAACTATGCATTATGCCTAGCTAGGGGCATAAAACAATAGCGCTTGTTGGGAGGCAACCCAACGAATAAAATAAATTTTTATTAT
The DNA here is from genome assembly GCA_039707655.1 of Elymus sibiricus. Taxonomy (NCBI): domain Eukaryota; kingdom Viridiplantae; phylum Streptophyta; class Magnoliopsida; order Poales; family Poaceae; genus Elymus; species Elymus sibiricus. The sequence continues at coordinate 241,588,223 of CM077676.1, forward strand.
TTGTTTCTGTTATTGTGTGTTTTCAAAATTATGCTACTGGTATGATTGTGTTTTTGTGTTCTTAATTAGTGTTTGTGCCAAGTAAATCCTTTAGGATGATTTGGAAGATAGTATAATTGATGCTGTTTGGAAAACAGAAAGTTTTGCGTCCAGTGCCCGAATTTTGTTTCTGTACTGGAGCATCAGAAAAATCTGAAATTTTTACAAAGTATTGGTATATGAATTTCCCACGTTGTCCTAAGTTTTCAGAATTTTTGAAGTTACAAAAGTATGGCTTTTAAATAGATTGCTACAGACTGTTCTGTTTTTGATGCACTACTTGCTTGTTTTGATGAATCTATGGATTGTATCGGGGGGTACAAGCCATGGTGAAGTTAGAGTACAGTAGGTATAATGCAAAAATAAAATATGAATGGGTTTGCAACAGTACTTAAAGTAGTGATTTATTTTGTTATACTAACGGATCTCATGAAGGTTTTGTTGAGTTTTGTGTGATTGAAGTTTTCAAGTTTTGGGTGAGATCACAATGGATGAAGGAATAAGGAGTAGCAAAAGCCTAAGCTTGGGGATGCCCGAGGCACCCCAAGGTAATATTCTAGGAAGACTCAAGTGTCTAAGCTTGGGGATGCCCCGGAAGGCATTCCCTCTTTCTTCTACCAACCATCGGTAATTTTACTTGGAGCTATATTTTTATTCGTCACATGATATGTGTTTTGCTTGGAGCGTCTTGTATTATATGAGTCTTTGCTTTGTTTGGTTTTTAGTTTGTCACAATCATATTTGCTGAACACACCTATCTTGAGAGAGCCACACGTTCATCATCATTTGTTAGAATACTCTATGTGCTTCACTTAAATTTTTTGAGCTAGGCAGTTGCTCTAGTGCTTCACTTAAATCTTTTTGAGCATGGTGGTGGCTATATTTTGAAGAAATAAACTCTCATGGTTCACATATATTATTTTTAGAGTTGATTAAAATTTTGAAGAAATGAATTCTCATGCTTCACTTATATTATTTTGAGAATTGACAAGATTAAAATTTTGAAGAAATGAATTCTCATGCTTCACTTATATTATTTTGAGAATTGACAAGATTGAAATTTTGAAGAAATATTTGCACTCTCATGCTTCACTTAAATCTTTTTGAGAGTTGATGATAGTAACGGTAATTTGCACAAGATATGAATTTGGTCCCAAAGTGATGAATATTCAAGCGGGATATAATAAAAACTTTCATATAGATCATTGGATATGATAAGTGTGATTCCTTGCAATAGTTTTGCGATATGGAAATGATAATATGTGATCATGTTAGTGAGTAATTGTGATTTAGTAAGAATATTAGTGTTAAGGTTTGTGATTCCCTATGCATGCACATCAAGTCAATAGTTATGCAAAGAAATTATATCCTACTTATGGTGCATTATTCAGTGTTAGTTATGTTCAATGCATGTTTATGACCGTTTTCGCTTTTTGGTTGGTTGCTTCCCAATCTATTTGCTAGCCTTCATTTGTACTAAGCGGAAATACTGCTTGTGCATCCAAAATCCTTAAACCCAAGTTGTGCCAAATGAGTCCACTATATCTACCTATATGCGGTATTTCAATGCCGTTCCAAGTAAATTTGCGTGTGCCAACTCTAATTTTCAAAATAATTTTTCTGTTTAGTGTGCCCGTACCGCTCATGAAGCGGCAGGGGGTAGCCATTATTTTCCATGCTAGGTGTGTTATTCTCACGATGAGTGTTTATTCACTTGTCATTGCATGAGAGAGTGGCTGGTAATAGGGATGACCTGTCCCAGAATGAAATCAAAAATTAATAAACAACAAAATTCCTAGGAAAGTGTTGGTATGGAGGGCACCCGTGGATACGGCTAGCCATGGATTGTGAAAGAATGGTGGAAAGGAAATAAATTTTACTTTCTGTTTGGGAACCGCCTATGATGTGTCTAACATGGAAAATATTGGGAATTCTTGGTCGTTTTCGTTGACAGGAAAAGCATGCCTCTCAAAATATTTTTATTTCTTTAATTTCAGCTTTGAGCTCTGGCACATTTGATAAATCTCTGCTTCCCTCTGCGAAGGGCCTATCTATTTACTTTTATGCAATTTTTATTTTATTTGAGTCTCCATCTTCTCTTACAAAAGCACCAACTAGAGAGCACTATTGTCATACTTGTGCATTTTGTGTAGCTAATATTTGAGTGTGTTTCATGAATGGATCAATGATTGATCATAATGGGCTAGGGATAACTTTCTTTAGCGTTGATATTTTGAAAGACATGGTTGCTTGTTAGCATGCTTGAGTATTTATATCTTCATGCCAAATTATAGACTATTGCTTTGAATCATTCAAGTCCAATGTCCATGCTATAAAAGAAAAGAATATGTGATGAATATGATAGGTAGCATTCCACATCAAAAATTCAGTTTTTATCATTTACCTACTCGAGGAGGAGCAGGAATTAAGCTTGGGGATGCTGATACGTCTCCAACGTATCTATAATTTTTTATTGTTCCATGCTGTTATATTATCAATCTTGGATGTTTTTATATGCATTTACAGCAATTATATATCATTTTTGGAGACTAGCCTATTAACTTAGTGCCCAGTGCCAGTTGCTGTTTTCTGCCCTGTTTTTGTTTTACAGAAAATCAATACCAAACGAAGTCCAAATGCCACGAAACTTTTTGGAGATTTTTTTCTGGACATATACAACACTAGAAGCTTCGGGAGAAGACCAGACGCCAGAGGGGGTGGCCACGAGCCACCAGGGCGCACCTGGGGGGGGCAGGCACACCCTGGTGCCTCGTGGGCCCACCCCAGCTCCGTTTGACCTAATTCCACCACTATAAATTCAGGAAAAATCAGAAACCCTCAGGGGAGTCCACGAAATACTTTTTCCGCCGCCGCAAGTTTCTGTTCCAGAGAGATCCCATCTGGAGGCCTTCTCCGGTACTCCGCCGGAGGGGGAATCGATCACGGAGGGGCTCTACATCAACCTTGCTATCCTTCCGATGATGAGTGAGTAGTTTACCACAGACCTTCAGGTCCATAGGCAGTAGCTAGATGGCTTCTTCTCTCTTTTTGATCTTCAATACAATGTTCTCCTCGATGTTCTTGGAGTTCTATCCGATGTAATCACTTTTTGCGGTGTGTTTATTGGGATCCGATGAATTGTGAGTTTATGATCAGATTATCCATGAATATTATTTGAGTCTTTGCCGCACTCTTTTATGCATGATTATTATAGCCTCGTATTTCTTCTCCGATCTATTGATTTGGTTTGGCCAACTGAGTTGATTTATCTTGCCATGGGAAGAGGTGCTTTGTAATGGGTTCGATCTTGCGGTGCTCAATCCCAGTGACAGAAAGGGACATGACACGTATGTATCGTTGCTATTAAGGGTAAAAAGATGTGGTTTATTCATACGTGAGTTCATCATCTCTACATCATGCCATCGTTCTTAAGGCATTACTCCGTTCTTTATGGACTTAATACACTAGATGCATGCTGGATAGCGGTCGATGTGTGGAGTAATAGTAGTAGATGCAGGCAGGAGTCGGTCTACTTGTCTCGGACGTGATGCCTATATACATGATCATTGCCTTGGATATCGTCATGATTATTTGCTTTTCTATCAATTGCCCAACAGTAATTTGTCTACCCACCGTATGCTATTTTCTTGAGAGAAGCCTCTAGTGTAATCTATGGCCCCGGGGTCTATCTAAATCATATTACTAAAACCCTAAAAATATTGCTGCCATTTTGTTTTATTTATTTTATTTTGTATTTTTGTTTCAATCTATCTATCTATCACATACAATTTAATCTTGCAATTGACCGCCGAGGGATTGACAACCCCTCGTTTGCGTTGGGTGCAAGGATTTGTTGTTTGTGTGCAGGTGCTGCTAACGAGGTGTTGCGTGATTCTCCTACTGGTTCGATAACCTTGGTTTCATAACTGAGGGAAATACTTATCTCTACTGTGCTGCATCAGCCCTTCCTCTTCGGGGAAAATACCAACGCAAGCTACAAGTAGCAATGACTGCGCTCACCAGAATGTCTTGGAAGTTGACCGGCTGCGACGTCGCCGGTCCTGTGGCTAGGCTCAGCATCGTGGCAGGGGTGCTGGGCACCCGCACCACTTGCGCCTCCTATGCCGTCCGTCCCAACCGTAGCGCCCGCACCGGCTGCGCTGCTTGCGGCCGCCTGGGAAGGTGGCCTGGACGCGGTAGGAGCCTTCGTGGCTCCACTCTTTTTCTTCGGCGCCATCGACGAAGATGATGAAGTTGGTACTCACACTTCCGAAGAACTGATTTGTGACACACACACACAGCCCCTGCCTGGCATGCCAAACATGTCGTGGGAAACGACTATCTATGGGACCGAATAGGTCCCTTTGCGATTCGGCTCAGGGGACATGCTTGGGACAAAGAGCGGGTTTTTAGTAAGTGCAAGAACACATGGGGGATTTATCCAGGTTCGGGCCGCTATGAGCGTAAAACCCTACTCCTGCTCTGTGGTTGATCGAATATGAACTCTGGTTACAGGGAGCGTAGTTTTCCGGCAAGGTGCTCAGGAAAATGCAGCTACGGCGTGTAATTGAATTGGGTGTCGACCTTTCTACCTGTAGCCGTGGGCCTCCTTTTATAGGCCAAGGGGTCACCACAATGGCTAATACGGTCATTACAGAGTGTGAACAGTGACTTGCACCATCATCACGTTTATCTTCCAACGGGGTAAGACAAACGCATTTAATGCACCGTTAGGTGCTACGTTGGGGAGACGAGGCCTTGGGCAAAAGATTTGTACCACCGGTCCTGGCGCCCTCCTGTAATCTCGACACGTCCCAGGGACGGGTGTCATTAAAGTTAATCTCAGGGCGGCGTGCTGACACGTGCCTTGGCCGGCCATGTTAACTGTCTGCCCGCTCGACACCTAGCCCACGAGCCTATCTGGTCGATGGTGAGGTGGAGCGGTAATGGGACAGAACAAGCCTACTGGCACGGAGCTTGCCGGGCCTTGCTTGCCGGCAACCATAGCCTTAATCCTTACCTTGCCGGGGCGAAGCTTGCCAGCAAGAACAACGTCGATCTTCAGTACTTAGAATAGTACTACTCGATGACCTGCCTTGAGGTCTTCTTCATGGTCTTGATATTGAGTCTTGGGTTGTAGTTATCCTCTATCAAGCCCTTGCCGGAAGGGAGGCTACAACTGCCTGTGCACAAGTCTGGGTACGAGGTCACCCATGTCTTAGTACACCAACACCAAGGTATTTGTTGAGGGGATCAATGGAAGACTTTGACATAATGTCCCGTATGTGTGAAATAAAATTGTTCCGTGAAGATGTCTCTTGTCTTGTCCGTGATCTTCATCCCTGCAGGTACCCAGGATCATGGAGATCGAGCACCGGTGAGGCTAAGAGCGAGGAGACCGTGAAGTGTTATACCGAACACCGGTGACAGTAAGGTTCAGTAGGGTAACATGGATCATATCCTTGGGGAGAAATGAGGTGTAGTCATTAAACGCCCAAAGCTCTTGTCTGATTTCATTATATTAATTATCAAGGCAACCCAGTGCGACAGATAGGGCCTGCGGTAGGACAACTAATTCTTGATGCAGGACTCGTGCCGGTCAAGATGTCATTTGTACACATCCCCCACTTCGATCCGTAACAAGTACATCCCGACGGGTGACTTCCAGCGCACAAATTAATATCTTATTTGATCCTAGTGCAAATACAAGGTTGTAAGCATAAGACCTCATACCTGTACCTCTTTTTATTATAAGTGTTTGAATCACTATTTGCTTGCTGATCCGGTCAAAAGCTGGATTTGACACTTTGACAAAAGCTTGCTAGAGACCATCGCTTCAAGGGAATCTTCCTCTCGTGGGTTCGATAACCCAGGGTCACCTCTGGGGAAATAGGTGCGGGATACTCTTTTATGTTCCAATACCGGATCAATAAAAGGAGGTATCAGCTGCCATGAATGAGGTAATCCTGATCTTGAGGCCGGAAATTATGCAATTAGCTGCACACATTATGCAAGCAAACCAAGCAGTGGAGGAAGTAAGAAAGTTGCATTTGGAGACGGAGCAGGTCCTGTTGCTTCTGCTATCTGAAGCCTAGGGTAATCCCAATTCTTCTTTAGATACCAGTTCAAATTGTTATTAGATTAGTATACTTGCATGTTGTGTCATGTGTGTGAATGGAATATGTTGTAAGACCCCGTATTTGTTGTCCATGTCTTGTAATGATCTGATTTTTTTAGGCGAGGTAATCCTCAGTACTTGTATGAGTGGACATAAGGTGAACTGTTTTTCGTGTGAGCAGATTGTGTTGGATGAAATAACTGTTTGACTCAAAGTGGATTCAACCTACTGAATTTGAGGATCATGGCATTTCTAAATCATATTCATATATAAAGGTGGAATAAATCTTTGTTGTGGTTTTGAAAATATATATAAGAAAACATAGAATGATGTATGAATATTCGTAATCGAATACAAAATGGATTCGAATTTAGTTGCCAGGGTAAACTTGAATGCTTATTCTCCCAAAATTTGAACGAAGCGGCTCTCGGCAAAACACCCACTCCCTTGTGGCTGCCTGAAACCAGTGTTTGCGAGATGGAAATTAATGTCTACCCTTGACACTCACATCCTATCGGACCGATTTCCAGTGGTCTCAATAGGGGTAGGTTTGTAACTTCACTCAGACGTGACACGACCGCCTCTCACCCCATTCAGACACGGTGGGCGCCAAATGTGGGCGGCAAAACACATTTGATTCAAGCTCGTCCCAAAGACCTCTCCCCCCCCCCCCTCCATTTCCCCATTCATACACGGTGGGCGGCAAAACAAACTCTCCTCGGCCGAAATCGATCTAGGCAAATATTTTAAGTAGGGGCAGGTTTGTAACTTCACTCATACATGACACAACCGCCCTACCTGTCAGGCCCATTCATACACCGTGGGCGCCAACCGTGGGCGCCAAAACACCCTCTCCTCGCCCGAAATCGCTCTCGGCAAATATTGGGGAGATGCGAGATTACCATCCTATCCCCAACTGACGTGACGTCCGAAATTTTAAACGGGGGCAAAGTTCGTAACTTTCCCACATTTCAGACAAGCGCGTCCCAAAGTGGTCCCCCCTCTCCCTCCATTCCCCATTCATACACCGCGGTGCCAAAACACCCTCTCCTAGGCCGGAATCACTCTCGGCAAATATTCGGGAGATGCAAGATTCTCGTCCTAGCCCCAACCGACCAATATCGCTCCGATGTCTGAAATTTTAAACGGGGGCTAAGTTTGTAACTTTCCCCACATTTGAGACAAGCGCGTCCCAAAGACATGGTTCCCCCCTCCTCTCTCGCTCCATTTCCCCATTCGTACTCCGTGGGCGCCAAAACACCCTCTCCACCCCAACCTCCTCCGTCCGCCACCCCATCCACCGCCGTCCTCCTCCACCATGCCAAAGCAGCTACCTCGACGGTCGTCCATTACAAGAGATTGACGTCTCTCATCCACCGCGCCGGATCAGGATCCTTGCATCGCATCCTCTCGCTTCATCCGCGCCATCGTCCACCTTGCCATGGCCACTCCTATGACCGTCTTGTCCATGGCAACAGGACTTATCCCCTGATGCCACCATCTACCGTCTCAGATCTGCTTCCGCGCCGCCGACAGCCATTACACCCACAGCACCCTCAACGTATCAGCAGAGGCCTACACGGCGTCGCAAGAGTGGTGGTACTTTTTCATATCTGCTTAAGTTATTGGTCTCACCCGGAAAATAGATCGGCACTTGTTTACTGTACTTTCTTGTCCATACCAAATCTTAGTTGTTTGTTGAAAGCAAACATTGGTTGCGAAGTAGCCTTTGTTCGGTTTGCACCTTCAGATCTGCCATGGCACGGTCAACACTATACTCGCAATGCTTATGGTTTTCTCCTTTTATATTCACTACCATCATCCTAGGTGCTTCGTGTCGTGCTACCACTGCTCCTCAGCCCATCAAGCGAAACAACATGCCACTCATAATTCCAAAGCGTAGTTGTTCAAATATGAATCTGATATGATGCAGCTATTATTAAAACAGAGAACATTTAATTGGTCAGCTAATGTTCCTACATTAGTTTCGAAAAGCATGTGCGCCACATATAGAGAGAGAGCAGGGAATTGCTTTTCTTTATGCGCTCTGGTTCATCATGGGTGGGAAACACACATTGTATTATCCAAAATCTGCTTGCTCTTCTTTAACATGTTCCTCTTCGGTTCTTCTTAATAAGTATAGTAGTACAGTATGTTCCTTGTCGGGAAGTGGAGCAGGGACATTTGCAGTCGACAGGTATATTGGGTCGCTTCTGATGGATGCTCTCAACTATTCTAGTTGGTCCGCCTAATATCCAAGAAATGTTGGGAGCTGTGTCGCCTTTGAGAGTCTAGACTGATAGTAACAGTATTGCGCCTTCAGTTGAATAGAGCTTCCCCTGTAGGGGATCCGAAGCCTTTCTAGTTGTACCGGCAATACAAGCCCATATGTTCTGCCTGTTTCCACTCTCTCGATTTTACTCATGATGCTTAGGGTTTTCCCCTTTTATCTACACTACTATAATCTGCGTAGGTGATTTGTATCATACTAGCAGCACTCCACCCTTCAAGCTAAACAACACACCACTCATAATTCCAAAGCTTAGTTATTCAAATACGAATGTGATATGATACCAATATTAGTTAACAGACACACATTTAATTGGTCAGCTAATGCTCCCACTTGAGTTTCCAAATGCATGTGGCAACAAATAGAGAGACAGCAGGGAATTGCATTTCTTTGTCACTTGTTTACTATACTTTCTTGTCCATACCAAATCTTAGTTGTTAGTTGAAAGCAAACATCGGTTGCTAAGTAGTCTTTGTGCGGTTTGCAGCTTCAGATCTGCCATGTCACGGTCAACACTATACTCATCATGCTAAGGGTTTCCCCCTTTTATGATCACTACGATCAGCCTACGTGATTCGTGTCGTAAGAGCACTGCTCCACCCATCAAGCTAAACAAGCTTAGTTGTACAAATTCGAATTTGATATGATGCTGATATTAGTAAAATAGAGACAGGTTTAATTGGTCAGCTAAATGTTCCTACTTTAGTTTCGAAATGCATGTGAGCCACATATAGAGAGACAGGAAGGAATAGTATTTCTTTGTGCGCTCTGGTTCATCATGGGTGGGCAACAGACATTGTATAGAATGACTTGTAATATCTACAATCTGCTTGCTCTTCTGCTCTTCTTTAACATGATCCTCTTCTCTTCTTCTTTAATAAGTACAGTATGTTCCTTGTTGGGAAGAGGAGCAGAGACATTTGCGGTCGACAGGTCAGGTCGAGTTGTTCTTCCTTAGTATATTTTGAAGCTGTCATCTTCGAAGTATCATTACTTCTGGAGCTCTCAACAGGGAGCCTATATTTTGAGTAGTAGGCCACACTATATTAATGCACACACCAAATTACAGCACACATGGCATCTCTCAGAAGAATTGCACAGAGATAGCACATAGGGGTTTACAGGGAGGCACTATTGGATTAGAATCCCCTATGCATTACGAAGATAATCTCACTTATTTTTATGTTTTCATGCATGTCAGGTATTGAACATGATCATAATGAATATGAGAATGGGCTCATGAGAGGAATATTGTGAAACAATCCACTGGCTAAAAAACTTGGCATCAAGGGATTGAGATCCTGTCTGGATGCAATGGAACACACACGCTCCCCATCTACAGATTCCATTTCAGAATATGATCCTAAAGATGATTCTGACCTAGATAGAGACCCAAGTCTATTTAGCTCTCTAGATGAGTCAGAGTCAGATGGCCTATCTTATTCACCCATCAAGGTGCCTGCTCTAACTTGGCAAGGTTGTATTGGTGGCACGTATCTTGCATATGATGTCTTGTATTACTACTACTTTGTTACACCACCATCTGCTTAGTTTACACATCATATCTGAGAATATGCCATGCCTATCCATTTTATGTACCTATTCCATGTGTCATCATACCATGTTTTTCCACTCAAATGTTGTTCTTTCGTAATAGATGTCCAAAAGGAAGAGGGTGATTGCAGATCCTGAAGGAGTACAAACAAAGTATTTGGAAAAGGCAGTGATCCATTCTCAAGGGATCATAGGATCTCACAACAATATTGTGCACTGCATTGCTCTTGTCAGTACCTCTTGCTGTTTATCACCATACTTCACTCATTGCTGTTTGATTATGTAGCATCACTGTGCATGTTAGCTTCCTTATCCACCGTTTGCTCGAAATTATAAGATCTATATTTACTCTTACATAAATGTAGAATAAACCCAATGGTTATGAAGTTCTGGATTGCTCTTGTAATTACCTGTTGTCATGTACTCCCTCCGTATCGAATTACTTGCTGCTCAATTGGCTGTATTTAGAACTAAAATAGTGCTAGATACATCCATTTCAATGACAAGTAATTTCAGACGGAGGTAGTATTACTATACTTACATTGAGAGATAGTTGATTGTCTGGCATTACTCTGCATCTTATCTGCCCTGCCCTCCATTTTCTCCAAATTATCAGATCTACATTTACTCTTACCAAAATGTTGAATAAAGCCAATGCCACTGCACAAGTTGAGGTCTGCATTCCTCTTGTCAGTACCTTTTGCCTTGTAACGCTGTACTTAATTGATAGCTATTTGATTATGTATCATCACTCTGCATCTGAGCTTCATTATCCTCAATTTCTTCCAATATTATTAGATCTATATTCACTCTTTACAAAATTTAGAATAAAGGCAACGCTTATGAGGAAGTTTCTTTGGGGAATTTCTTGAATTATCCTTCCATCGACATGGAGAAGGGCTTTGTCGAGCCCGTGTTAACATGTAATGTAAGTCCATCCTTCTCAGGCCTTCAAACTATGTTCTAGTATAGATTTGGATAGGCATCATTTCCTCCACTGCTTTTTACTTTGGTGTTTGCATCAGATTGCATGTTTGCAACAACTGCCAGTTTCAAATTGTAGTTGTAAAAACATGTTCCTTATTCATACCATCCACATTAATCAGAACAGATCCATTGATTTTCTTTAGCCCTACATGTATGCATGTGTTCTAGATATCCAATTTGGTGGTGTGGTGAAGCTGCCCACGCCTACATCATCTCATTTCCTGCTTTTGTCTTAACTAATTTTGTCGATGATACGGACAATGCCATATTATGTTAATGCTATTTTAAATTGTATCTCTGAATTTTCCAATATAAAATGGGATGGAATTGTCAGCACACTGACCATCGTTGCTTATATATTTGTGAAACCTGCTATCTGTCTCCTTGTTTCTCTTTCAGAGTAATATCTCTGACGCCAGGCAGAACTTTAGGGAAGATAGTGAGACAAACTCATTGCTGGTACCTATCACTTATATTGCAGCGAAGAAGGCAAACCATGTTGAAGAGAGCGAGATGACCCCAAGGTCATGTCTTGATGAAGACAGTGAGTTCAAGCTACTCACCAGCAGCTGTGACACAACCTCGGTGAAGTTTCTGCCTGAATCAGTTCGACTTCTTCAGTCTCAACTTCAAGCGGAAAGACTTGGTGCAGCTCAGGTCCGACTTGAAGTCCAATCTCTAACGAAGATCATAGAGGACACCCGTGCATGCTTTATGGGTACGCGGCTAGAGCTGGAGGATATAACATTCAGACAACTGAGGTCTCATCACCTTGTTCAGCTGCTTGCGTTGCAGCACAGGGGCAGGGCTAACGTTTCTTGAACTGTGTTGAAGTGCTGTCGGTTTTGTATATTATTTTGTCGGTGTGTTTTTTATTGCACTGGTGGCGACCTTTGATGCCTAGTGTATGTAATCTGCGGTCTGGTTGCCCTTTATTATCAGTGGTGGCGAACTTTGATGCCCAGTGCATGTAATATGCCGTAATTTCTTTATTGTATAGTCTATGTTTATTCTTAGTCAGTATGTTGTAATTTTGGCCGAAAGCTTCAACGGAACTCAATGGCCCAATACGTTATCGGTCTGTAGGGATGTAAATGGTACGGATAATTTCTGTTCCGAATCCGTATCCGATGTCCATGGCATCGTCAGATCCGCGGGGCCGCCAAGACCAGCGCCAAGTGCTCCACGAACGGCGCGAAGAGGACGCCCGTACAAGGATTGAACGGCGTCGGGAAGCACGTCGTCTATAAGATGACCGTGCTGGGCCGGCAGCATACGTGCCAGTGCTAGGGTATCCTGGGTGCCTACCTTACGAGGCGGGCTGCCCAGCGTTTACTCATGAGGTGCGGCAAGTTTGCTGGCCGTCCACCCGCCCTTTCAAACCTGAGCTGCCCAACAAGTACGATGACACGCTCAGTCCAGCAGAGTTCCTTGGCATCTACACCATCGCGGTGTAGGCTGCCGGGTGAAGCGACGACAAGCTTCTAGCCAATTACTTCCCGTTGGTGCTTCGGCCCAACGTCGGGTCGTGGTTGATGAACTTGTCGGAAGGCTCCATTTCTTCTTGGGCGGATCTATGCCATCAATTCATGGGTGCCTACCAGGGTGGCCACAAGCTCCCTGGTCAGGAGAGCGATTTGCATGTGATCCCCCAGAGAGATGGAGAGACCCTCCGCAAGTACATACAGAGGTTCGGCCGTGTGCACCACAACATCCCCGATGTTCATCCCGCAGTTGTTTGCATCGCATTCCACACGAATGTGCGCAACCGCAGAATGCGGTCTGAGATGAATATCGTGAAGGTCAGAACCATCAACGAGTTGTACGCCTTGGCGAACAAGTGTGCATGTGCTGAGGAAGGGAGGCGACTCCCGGGGGAAGATGCTGGCGCCGACGTCGATTCTGAAGACGACGATGCAGATGATGCATCGACCCCGCAGAAGAAGAGCCGGAAGCGCAAAGGCAAGACAGTGATGGCAGTTGAGAGCCCCGGTGACACCAATGCCGCCAAGAAGTCCAAGGCAGAAAGCCCCGGCAAGAAGGTTGCCGGATGCGCCGACTGCCGGGAGGCTGCAGCAGGCGACAAGAGCGGCAAGACCGGTGGGCCGTACTGCAAGATCCACCGTACCAAGGGCCACGATCTCTAGGAGTGCTGGCAAGTGGAGCAGCTTGCCGAGAAACAGAAGCAAGAGTACAAGAAGCGCGACAAGGAGAAGGGCCAGGATGGTGCCGGTGGGTCCGGCAAGTAGAACCATGGTGGCCGAGGGGGGCGCCGCGGCAAGGCCAAGCAGCCGAAAGAGAAGGCTGCACAAGACCAAGACGATGGTGATGAGGACAAGGATGAGTCTGACAAGGAGTTCCAGAAGGTAGTGGACGCCATGTGTGTTGACGGAGGCGCATCTTTGCACTCCTCGCACCGGTAACTGAAGCAGTGGATCCGCGAGGTGAATGTCGCGGAGCCCGTGATGGGAGCGCAGAAGCCACTCAAGTGGTCACACACGCCCATCGTCTTTGACGCCGACGATCACCCTGATCGCACCACTGCGGTCGGGTGTTTGCCATTGTTGGTTTCCCCAACAATCCGCAACCTCAGGGTGACGAAGATGTTGGTTGACGGTGGGGCCGGCTTGATCTTGATCTCTCCCGACATGATCAAGAGGTTGCAGATCGCCGATAAGGATCTTGAGGAGACCGGCACATTCTAAGGGATCAGTCTAGGAAGAAACAAGCCGAAGGGCCAGATCACGCTATCGGTCACATTCGGCAGCGACCTCAACTACAGGACGGAGAAGATCATCTTCGACGTCGTCAAGATGCCTCTGCCCTGCAATGGCATTCTGGGTCGTCCAGCGCTGGCCAAGTTCATGGCCGCGTCGCACTTCGCCTACAATGTCTCAAGATGCCAGGGCCGATGGGGATCCTCACCATCAAGTCGAACCACAAGGACGCAATCATCTGCGCCGACAAGCTCTACCGGGAGGCAGTGGCAGCATCTGCCGATAAGGCACCTGCTCCTGCCGGCAAAGCTCCCGGGGGAGGAAAGAAGAAGAAGAAGTCTGGCAAGACCCCTGATACAGACTCCGGGAAGCGCGCTTTAGAGTGCAGCACGCCCGTCGAGGACATACCAGAGAGCTCTACCGGCAAGAGAAAGAAGTCTAAGGCCTCCGCACCGACGACCAAGCAAGTTTCTGCGAGAGAGGATGGGATGAGTGGCACTTTTTTTGTGAGTGCCACTCTCAGTGACAAATAGGAAAGCGAGCTCGTTGCCTTCCTACGAGCGAATGTCGATGTGTTTGCTTGGCAAGCATCTGACATCCCCGGTGTTCCTAGGGAGGTAATTGAGCACCACCTTGCTGTCTGCCCTCATGCGAGACCCGTCAAGCAGAAGGTCAGGAAGCAAGCTTTGGAGCGGCAAGATTTCATTGCCGAGGAAATCAAGAAGTTGGAAGCAGCAGGTCTAGTCAGAGGAGTGCTAGACCCTACGTGGTTAGCCAATCCAGTTGTAGTGCACAAGGTGAATGGGAAGTGGAGGCTTTGTATAGACTTCACTGATATAAATAAAGCATGTTCGATGGACCCTTTCCCTTTGCCGCGCATCGACCAGATTGTAGACTCCACTGCCGGTTGTGATTTACTCTCTTTCCTTGACGCTTATTCTGGTTATCATCAGATCTTTATGGCCAAGGAAGATGAGGAGAAAACCGCATTCATCACTCCATGTGGCACATACTGCCTCTTTCGTATGCCTTTCGGATTGAAGAGTGCCGGGGCAACCTTTGCCAGAGCAGTTTAGATCGGTTTTGAGCCACAGCTGCACAGAAATGTGGAAGCCTACATGGATGATATTGTGGTCAAGACCAGAGACAAGTCAACCCTGATTCAGGATTTGGAAGAGACGTTTGCGAACTTGCGCAAGCTCAACTTGAAGCTCAACCCCGAGAAGTGTGTGTTCAGTGTTCCGTCTGGCAAGCTTCTTGGGTTCTTTGTGTCTCAGAGAGGGATTGAAGCTAACCCCGACAAGATCAAAGCAATTGAGCAGATGGAAGCACCGAGACGCGTCAAGGATGTCAGGCTTGCCGGCTACGCTGCCGCCGTCAGCAGGTTCATCTCCAAATTGGCAGAGCGCGCCTTGCCATTTTTCAAGATATTGAAAAAGGTAGGTCCAGTAAACTGGACTCCGGAAGCGGAGGCCACGCTCCAAGATTTGAAGGAGTACCCGTCCTCTCCGCCAGTCCGAGTTGCGCCTAGGCCGCGAGAAACGTTGCTGCTATACTTAGCGGTAACGAATCAAGTGGTTAGTGCTGCACTTGTGGCTGAAAGAGAGGCCGATGAGGAAGAGCTAGCAGCCGCAAAGCCACGACCCGACGAGCCAGAATCTTCTCCGGCAAGGTCAGGTGCCGACAAGCCAGAGATTGTGCAAGCCAGCCAGCCAGATTAGCAAGTTGCGAAGAAGAAGATGGTGCAGCGCCCAGTTTACTTTGTCAGCTCCCTCCTGCAAGGGGCTAGGTCAAGGTACTCTGGTGTGCAAAAGTTGCTTTGTGGCCTTCTCGTGGGCTCAAGGAAGCTACGCCATTATTTTCAAGCACACCCAATCACCGTCGCTACTCGCTTTCCGTTGCAACATATCTTGAGAAATCCAGAGGCAGCCGGCAGGATTTTGGAGTGGGCATTGGAGTTGTCAAGCTTTGATTTGAATTTTGAGAGTACCTCAGCAATTCAGAGCAGAGCCTTGGCGGAGTTCATTGCAGAATGGACCCCAACGCTAGACGAAGAAGTTCCAGAGACCTCGCTCCCCGGCAAGGAAACTGTTGACGACTGGATCATGTACTTTGACGGTGCTTCCATGCTGAAAGGCGCCGGTGCCAGCGTGCTGCTTATAGCACCCACCGGAGAGCACCTCAAGTACGTGCTTCAGATGCACTTTCCCCGGGAGCAGGACACCAACAACACTGCTGAGTACGAAGGATTGCTTGCCAGTCTACGCATTGCAATCGACCTTGGTATTCGGAAGCTGATTATCAGAGGCGACTCGCAGCTATTGGTGAGGCAGGTCAACCAGGATTACCAGAGCCCTTTGATGGAGGCCTATGTTGATGAGGTGAGGAAGTTGGAAGAGCACTTTGACGGTCTGCAAGAAGAGCACGTCCCACGTGCCCAAAATTGGATTGCCGACGACCTGTCAAAGCTTGCCGCTCAAAAGATGCCTGTGGAACCAGGAACATTTGTGCTCCATCTGACTCAGCCATCCGTTACACCATCAAGGTTGGCAAAGAAGAGAAAGCAAGATGTTGGTGGTTACTTTCTGGCAGAGCTGCCGGCGGCCGCCAAGAAAGCAGATACCACCGACAAGATGCCCTTGGCCGGTGAGCTGCAGTTTCTGGCAAGCCAGATCCTTGCCGTCGAAGCAAGCGCTCCCGCAGAGGAAGAAATGCCTTTAGTCCTTGTCTTTGAGCCACAAGCTCCGGCATGGGCGCAGCCAATTGTCCAGTTCCTTCAGACAGGAGATCTTCCCGACAAGCAAGAGGACGCAGAGAGAGTAGCCCATCAATCAAGGATGTACAAGTTTGTTGACAACATTCTGTACAGAAAGAGACCAAATGGGGTGAAATTGAAGTGCATCTGCTAGGAAGATGGACAGAGGCTGTTGGAAGAAATGCATGAAGAGATGTGTGGCTCTCACATTGGGTCGCCCACGCTTGTCGGCAAGGTGTTCTGTCAAGGATTCTACTGGCCGACAGCCCTTCAAGACGCCTTGGCGGTGGTCATCAGATGCGAAGCATGCCAGTTCCACTCCAAGGACATTCACCAGCCAACTCAAGCCCTCCAAACCATCCCTCTCTCCTGGCCTTTCTCGGTCTGGGGACTCGACATCGTCGGCCCCTTCCCCCGTGCTACCGGGGTCTTTGAATTCTTGTACGTTGCAATCGACAAGTTTACAAAGTGGCCTGAGGTGGAGCCAGTGAGGAAGGTGACGGCACAGTCAGCCATCAAGTTCCTCAAAGGATTGGTTGCTCGTTTTGGTGTCCCCAACAGGGTCATCACCGATAACGGCACCCAATTCATGAGCCGCACCTTCACAGCATATTGCCAAGAGCTTGGAAATAAGATTTGCTACGCGTCTGTTGCTCACCCGAGGAGCAATGGGCAAGTAGAGAGGGCAAATGCAGAAGTGTTGCGTGGTCTCAAGACCAGAACTTTTGACAGGCTGCACAAGTGTGGAAGGCGCTGGGTGGAAGAGTTGTCGGTGGTTCTTTGGTCGATCAGAACGACGCCAAGTCGAGCCACTAGCCAGACACCCTTCTCCCTTGTTTATGGTGCAGAAGCGGTGCTCCCCACAGAGCTCAAATACGGGTCACCTCGAGTCTTGGCCTTCAATGAGGAGGATCAAGATGAGCTGCGGCAAGATGATGCCACGCTCCTTGAGGAAGATCGTTTTTGGGCTGCTGTCTGTGCTACACGGTACCAGCAAGCTTTGCGCCGCTACCATAGCCACAAAGTGAACGCCAGGAATCTTGAGGAAGGCGACCTTGTTCTTCATCAGATTCAGTCCACGAAGGGTCAAAACAAGTTGACGCTGAAGTGGGAGGGCCCTTACCGGGTGGTACGAGTCACTAGGCCCGGCGTAGTCCGCCTAGAGACCGAAGATGGCACTCCGATGCTCAACTCATGGAATATTGAGCATCTTCGCAAGTTTTACCCATAAGGCGTGGTTGCCGGGCTGCCCGGCAACCTCTTTTGTACAAGTTTGCCAGAAAGGCATGTAAACCTTTGTACAGAGCCGGGCGCATATCCCGTGCACAAAAATAAAGATAAGTGTTTCACAATTCTTTGTCCAAGAACATATTTGTTTATGTGTTGCAGGCAGTCTTGTGTTACATTTTTTTCTTGCATAGGATGATTAACGAACCGTCAAGGTTCCAGCCTCCTCTTTTCTCTTCTTTCTTTTTCTCAAAGGACAGAAGGGTTCCTCGCGTGCAAGTTTCCCGGGAGGAGTGATGGTATGGATACCAAATGATGTTCAAGATATCGTCCTACGGCAAGAAGCACAACAAAGAAAAAGCTAAGTTGCAAAACTTTAAAGTAAATTCTTTGTTGTAGTTGCAACTTCTCCTTAAACAATTTTGACCTTTGTATGAGAAACCTACACGCTAAGGAACCTTGTCGTGATCAGCTACGCCCTTATGTTGTTTCGAGTCCACTCAACAACTTAAGTGGTTACGTTGTGATCGCCAAGTGTATCCTTACCGGTAGCGGCACTTCCGACAAGCTGCTAAGGACCCGTTCCTCAAGCGTTCGTGGCAAGAGTGCGCGCATCGGCAAGTTTCCGGCAAGCGTAGGGTACAAGAACCAAGCAAACACTACTGCAAAAAGGCCCAACAGTGGCGGGCATAAAATGGGATTCAGTGGCTGGCTTCAGGCCCGCCACTGACTTCCTGCCACTGGTAACAGGCCATCAGTGGCGGGCCTGGGCCTGCCACTGCTAGACAAGTCACCACTGGCCTGGATTTAGGCCCGCCACTAATTTCGGCCAGGATTTAATTCCGCCTAGATTAGCCTGTTAGCAACGGCGGGCCCAAATTCAAGCCCGCCACTGATATATGTACCCGGACCAGCAAAAAAACGCTGCCATGGCAGCGTTTTGCAGTTCATACAACACATATATTCATACATACATACATACATACCATCATCAAATATATACATCACATTTTGACATTCATACACAGTCCATAAAATATATATATCCAGTCCAGCATACAATGTCCCATAACACATACCAGGATAAAACAGAATAACAAACAAAAATATTCCAGCACCTCATGCATAATTTAGTTCATAACAATATAAAATATTCATTGCACTCTAGATTGTCTCCGCCGTTGGATGTGATGCCCTTGGTCTTGGTGCATTGCCAAACCTGATTAAAGAGAACAAACAAGCATGCAAGTGCATATAAAGACTATAAGAAATAAGACAGCATAGATGATAGATGTATATGAACTAGTATGATTAGGAACAATTAGAGAGCATGGTATCATCCAGAATATGGGTACAACCCCACTGATCTTAAACAACAGCACCTAGAAATCAAAATAAGTGAACCTATGAAGCATGAACATACGGTATATAGTAAGCCTGATACACTTACACGTGTCTACAGTACATAAGCACGGCACCATACCAAAAAGAAAATTATATGATCGCAAATACAAGCTGAAAAGCATGAAATGAAACAACATCATTCTCTTAGAATAACTCACAAAGAAAACTACTATATAATTTCTAAAGCAGTGAGGACTATTTAACAGTATATCAATTACCAGACAACAATGCTACAAGGAACATAACTAGTACTAGTACTTACAAATAGGACAAATTAATAGGTACATCAAAGCTACTGGTAGGCTGTCTATCAAGGATTTGATTTTCATGTTAGTAAAGGATTCTGCGCAGGCATCTCTTTGTAGTCAGTAATTGATATGCCAATTAATTGTTAATGGAAGATTTGATTTTTCATGTTAGTCAAAGCGTGATGCAGGGGCGGCTACAATTGGAAAGAGAAATGGCATAAAGTTCTCAATGAACTTACTAACACTTTCTATAATAGAACCAACAGCTAGTAGGCAAATGCCAAATCAGCCCACAAGACTTACCGTTACAGAAGCTAGCTAGCTAGAGAGCACCCTTCAGAGTTGGCACTCATCAGGTGTTACAAGGATTTCATATTCTTACAAATAAATACGGTGGGGCTAACTAGGTTACCAATGCTCGGTTGAACTAATTAGTGTGCAGCGTGAAACGAGTGTTATGGATACTTTCAAGTGTGTGTGTCGCATAACTCAACCCATGCCAAACTATTACCATGGCTCCATGGTCGTGGGCACACAGAGCATAATTGAAAGTAGAAGAGAGGACCAAGTGGTTTACCTATGCTAGAGTCGAAGCGGCCACCAAAGTCGTCGGAGTGAGCTTTTCATAAGCCAGACTTCAATGAACAAATCTGCAAAACAAATGAAACATTTAAGAATCTGGTATTCAAAAAGAAAATCCACTTGGTTAAGGAACATGGAACAAAATTTTTGGAGAGAAGTGGGCCAGGTTGTACCAACGGATGCAATGTTATATATTTACAAAGTGTACATCATGATAACAAAACAAAAATAAAATCAGCTGGCAGATTTATAATATTCTATAAAAGATCTATTATTACTGAAGCGTGTGCATATGAAACAAAATAAGAACATGTAATATGGAACTGTAACCAGCTAGTAATTGTGGTCCTGAATGATGAAGGAACCAACCCTAGCTTAGCTAAGATCAATCTCTAACATTTAAGAAAGATTACAAACAACAAAGGAAATATGCTAAAACCTTTCTTCTTCATGTACATAAGTACATTACAAGACTGCCAGAAAAAGCAAATTAGTTCTAGAATTTTGATGTCGTAAGTCCTAACCATAGAAACGTATATATGAAAAAAATGCAAAACTAGAAACATCAATTTTGCCACATACCTGGGGTCACGCCAGGAGTAACCATAGGAATGGCTTGCGATGGTCTCTCGTCAAATCCGCTCACTCGCTTGCTGTTTCAATGCAGCAGACAGTTATAAGTAGTTCAAAAAGCAGGAAATAGCACACTAGAAAAACCCAATTGAACCAGCATAAGGTATATAACAAATAACATATCATGCAGAAAAGATTTGCATCAGATAAACAATGTATTAGCAGTTGACATCCAAGCAGAAAGCAAGAAACCAATGCATGATTTTTTTATCTATCATATACGAGTTCTATCTATCCACTACTTTCCCCCTTGTGAAGCAAACATCAAACAACACATAACAATTAAATTGTACATTTAATTGAACCATGGATTGTTGTTGTGTCTAGAACAATTGCAATCAAATAAAACTGCACATTCAAATTGTTGTGTCCAAAATTTGCAAGGGAGCAGATCTGCTAGGAGTAGAAAGAGAGGACCTTCCATGGCGTCCTGTAGTAGCAGGCAGGAGCAGCTCCTCCAATCCATGGCCCTCCTCTCCATCTTGAATTCCTTCACACAAGCAACAAATGCATCAGATCTTGGGGGAGATGATGATAAGTAGTAGAAGAAGAAGATAGGGATAGGGGGGGATGGATTGGGACCCAACCTAGTGGAGGGGCTAGGGTTCATGGCGCTGGGAGGGATCCTCAATCTGCTGTTGCTTCTATGGTCGAGCTCGGGAAGGAGCGCCCATGGAAGAAGAGGGAGATGCGCTCCTCCTATTCCTCCTCCTCGAGCATGATGGATCCGTCACCCTCCTGCCGTCGTCCCATCCCGTCCGATCCATGGTGACCTGCAGCAGAGGAAAGGACATGAGGAGAAGGTGAGGTGAGGAGGAGAGGGTGGATCCCGACGAGGTAGATCGGAGGAGATAGGGAGAAGCGCGGTGGGGAAGAGAGAAGGATGTAGCCAGCCGGTGAGGTGACGAGGGGATCTGGGAGGAGGTAGATGGGGGCGGCGGCTGGGGAAAATGGCTAGGGTTAGGAGTGACGAGTGGATATGGGAGGAGGAAGAGGCACGGGAGGGGTTAGGGTTCGCTATGGTTTAGATGGGCTTCCATGTGCTTTTGGGCCAGTGGCGGGCATCTCTTAAACGCAGCGGCGGGCACAAGACAGAGCCGGGTCCAAATAAAAGCCCACCAGTGCTATTTTTCCATAGATTTATTGCAAGACCAAAAATAACAGTGGCGGACACGTATTTCCGCTCGCCACTGGCACTTGAGTTAGCAGTGGCGGGCATCAGTTTGTGCCCGCCACTGCTAACATTTGTCTCATGGCCACTCTGGACACCATTTACCTGTGGCGGGCCCAAACTGGCGCCCGCCACTGGTAAGCAAACAGCAGTGGCGGGCGAGGTTTGGCGCCCGCCACTGACAATTTTTCAGATTAGCAGTGGCGGGTGCTAAACTGTGCCAGCCACTAATGAGGGTTCACCTATAAGCCATTTCCCAGTAGTGAAAGACAGAATAAGACAAGAGAGATAGCATGCATACATCCATCCAAAACACAAATTACAGCTACCATTAAGCGCTTAAATACAAAAGTCATTTTTCAAGCCCCCACGGGGCTACATTGGTTCTGATACAGGAGCAAAAGAGAGGAGCTTAGGTAGAGCGCGGCTCGTCTTCAAGATTCGACTCGGGCGCTACTTGCACCTAATCGGAATCGTCGCCTTCGCTCTTGATACGCGAGGAGCTTTCGTCTCTTTCAATTTCGCTGGTGGAGTCGGTGCCGCTACTGCTCTCGCTCTCCGCGCAGCACTCCATACGGCCACCGGAGACCCCGAAGAACTTCACAAAGAGGGTGGCGGCTCCGTCGTACCTAAATTGGAGGAGCTGCCCCCGCCTTAGATCGCGGGAGCGGGTGAACGACTTCCACCCCCGCGTCAGGAATAAGGAGCCTGCGGTGGAGAACTCAGCCGTCACCCAGGAGGGGCCGTTGCAGCAGCCATCCACCTGTAGCCGTAGGCCCGAGGGCCTGCTGTCCTCTATTGCCCTCGCAAAGGAGTCCGGGAGACGGAGCCAACTGCGGGGCCAACGGTGCAGCCCCACGACGAACTCGTGCGCCGCCACCGCCATGTGAGCCTCCGCCTGAGGGGGGAGGGTGGCCGCTCCGCCACGACCGCCTCGACCACGAACGCCGCGCCCTCCACGACCGCGGGGGGGGCGACCCTTCTGCAGCCGCCAAGGAACGCGTTCGGCCCCGAGGGGGGGCCCTCGTGGTCACTCTCCCTGCCGCTTCGCCTTCTTCAATAGCAGGAATCGAGGAGGGGGTAAATGAGCAGCGCCCCTCGCGGATTCCTTTTTATGGGGAAAGTGCGGGGGCCTGCTTTTTACCATCCTACGTGGCTGCGCTTTTTAGGCGCACTACCTCCCCGCGCCCGTTCCATTCCACCTCTCCCACGCCCGCATTTAATGCGCATCATGGGGGGCGTGGTAAAAGAGAAGATTACGACAGTTATCCTCTGCCACGCGTGTCTGTGCACTGTTCGGGCCTAGCCCAACGACGCCTCACATGCGCGTGTGGCCCAGGCCCAGGGGCTCCTGTCGGTGTACTAAAGCATGGGAGCCATCGTACCCTGACTTGTGCATAGGCAGTTGTAGCCTTCCTCGTGGCAAGGGCTTGACGGGGGATAACTATGACCCAAGACTTAGAATAAACAAGACCGTGAAGAAGACCTCAAGGCAGGTCATCGAGAAGTACTATTCTCGTACTAAAGATCAAGATTGCCCTTGCCGGCAAGCTCCGTACCGGCAAGGTGAAGACCGAGACTCTGGTTGCCGGCAAGCAACGGCCCAGCAAGCTCCACGCCGGCAAGCTCATTCTGTCCCGTTACCGCTCCACCTCATCATCGGCTAGATAAGCACGCATGATAGGTGTCGAGCGGGCAGGCAGTCAACGTAGCTGGCCAAGGCACGTGTCAGCATGCCACGCCAGGATTAAATTTAATGACACCCATCCCTGGGACGTGTCAAGATTACAGGAGGGCGCCAGGACCGGTGGTACAGATCTTTTGCCCAAAGCCTCGCCTCCCCGACGTAGCACCTAACGGTGCATTTAATGCGCTTGTCTTACCCCGTCTGGAGATAGACGTGGTGACGGGCAAATTACTATTCATACTCTGTAAATGACCATGTTAGCTACTGTGGTAACCCCTTGGCCTATAAAAGAAGGCCCACGGCTACACTTAGACGGGTCGACTCTTAGCTCAACTACGCGATGTAGCTGCACTTCCCGCGCACCTTGCCGGCAAGCTGCGCTCTTTGTAACCTTTGAGCTCTCATACAATCAAACCCCCAGAACAAGAGTAGGGTTTTACGCTCACAACGGCCCGAACCTGGATAAATTGTTGCTTGTGCTAATATCTATTAGCCCTGCTCTTTGTAGTATTTTGATCCCACTTTCGAACCGCAAAGGGATCCTCTCGATCCCATAGATCGTCGTTTTCCCACGATAGCTAATGTGTACCATTTGGAGAATAACTTTTTTGCAACCTGTTGGCCATTAATTTTGTGATAATCTTCAGAGAGCAATTCAACAGAGAGATAGGTCTGAAATCATTAGGGCGGACTGGTGTGGCCACTTTGGGGATCAAAGTAATGAAGGAGGTGTTAATACTTTCTAGGGATATTCTGCCATTGTAGAATTCCTGTATCAGTCTTAGCACATCCTCTTTAATGATATCCCAGCATTCTTTAAAGAACTCTTTATTGAAGCCATCAGGACCAGGGGATTTGTCATTAGGAAGCTCTTTAATCACTTGGGAAATTTCCTCCTCAGAAAAAGGTTTTTCAAGCTTTGAAAAAACTGTAGGATCAATATCATTCCCCAATAAGTCATTTAGATCAAAGTGAATGGAGGTCTTCTCAGAAGTGCCCATTATTTTTTTAAAGCCTATAAGGAGAGATCAATAGTCCTGCTGAGAAACCAGAAAATCTATTGGAAGCAAGGTCTGTGATTTCCACCTGATCAGAGTTCTGAAGAATAGCAATATGATTATGTCTGTGATTAATAGAGGCCTTAGCATGAAAGAATTTTGTGTTCTCATCACCAAATTTTACCCCCTTAATTTTCCCCCTTTGCTTCCAATAGATTTTCTTGTTTCTCAGCAAGACTATTGATGTCTACTACGCAACTTTATTCTTGTAGACTCTGTTGGGCCTCCAAGCGCAGAGTTTTGTAGGACAGTAGCAAATTTCCCTCAAGTGGATGACCTAAGGTTTATCAATCTGTGGGAGGTGTAGGATGCAGATGGTCTCTCTCAAACAACCCTATAATCAAATACATGAAATCTCTTGTGTCCCCAACACACCTAATACAATGGTAAATTGTATAGGTGCACTAGTTCGGCGAAGAGATGGTGATACAAGTGTAGTATGGATAGTAGACATAGGTTTTTGTAATCTGAAATAATAAAAACAGCAAGGTAGCAAGTAGCAAAAGTGAGCACAAACGGTATTGCAATGCTTGAAAACAAGGCCTAGGGTTCATACTTTCACTAGTGAAATCTCTCAACAGTGCTAACATAATTGAATCATATAACAATCCCTCAACGTGCGATAAAGAATCACTCCAAAGTTCCTATTAGCGGAGAACATAAGATGAAATTATTGTAGGGTACGAAACCACCTCAAAGTTATCCTTTCCGATCAATCTATTGAGCCATCCCTATAGGTGTCACAAACAGCCCTAGAGTACATACTAAAATAACACCATATGATACGCATCAACCAACTCTAATGTCACCTAGATACTCCAATGTCACCACAAGTATCCGTGAGTTGATTATTCGATATGCATCAAACAACTTCAGATTCATAATATTCAATCCACACAAAGAACTACAAAGAGTACCCCAAAGTTTCTACTAGAGAAAAGAAGATGAAAACGTGTACCAACCCATATGCCTAGATTACCCCAAGGTCATAGGAATCCGCAAGTTGATTACCAAAAACATACATCAAGTGACTCAATAATACCCCATTGTCACCACGGGTATCCACATGCAAGACATACATCAAGTGTTCTCAAATCCAAAATATTCAATCCGACAATAACGAAACCTCAAAGGGAAAGACTCAACTCATCACAAGAAGATAGAGAGGGAAGAAACACCATATGATCCAACTATATTAACAAAGCTCGCGGTACATCAAGATCGTGCCAAATCAAGAACACGAGAGAGAGAGAGAGAGAGAGAGAGAGAGAGATCAAACACATAGCTACTAGTACATACCCTCAGCCCCGAGGGTGAACTACTCCCTCCTCGTCATGGAGACCGTCGGGATGACAAAGATGGCCTCCGGTGATGATTTCCCCCTCCGACAGGGTGCCAGAGAAGGCCTCCAGATGGGATCTCTTCAGAACAGAGGCTTGCGGCGGCGGCGGCGAAGTTGTAGGTTTATTTCTGAGGGTTTCTCTATTTATACGATTTTTCAGCGTTGGAGTCACGCGAAAAAGAGTTACGAGGGGCCCACAAGGCAACACCACGCGACCCCCCCCCCCGGGGCATGCCGTGATAGCTTGTCGCCTCCTCGTGTGTCTTCTGGTCCTCCCTCGAAGCTTTGGGGGTCTCTTATGTTCCAAAAAAAATCATCAAAAATTTTGTGGTCAATCCAAGAACTTTTATTTCTGCACAAAAACAACACCACGGTAGTTCTGTTGAAAATAGCGTCAGTCCGGGTTAGTTCTATTCAAATCATACCAAAACCATATAAAATTGTTGTAAACATGGCATGAATACTTCATAAATTATAGATATGTTGGAGACGTATCACTGTTAATTGTTCCTTCAAAATTACCCTGCAGTTCCATTCATGAACTCCCAAGTCCCTAAACTCTTCAAAAAGGTAAAGCATGAAGATGACCTGATTAATTGTAGCAATTTGGAGCTTCAAGCAGGATAAGTTCTTGGACCATATTTTTAGAGCTCTTCTGAGATTTTTAAATTTAGCATTGATACTCTTTGCAGCATCCATTTGGCCCACAGGTATATTCCAGGCAGCAGTAACAATTTCCTTAAAAGAAGAATCCTTAAGCCAATAATTCTCCAATCTAAACACCTTTGATTTAGGGATATTGGTGCCAATCTTAATCATACAAGGTAAGTGATCAGACACTGGTCTGGCCAATGGAAGTACTGTGGTTTCTGGGAATGTAGTCAACCAGGAAGCAGATGTGAAGAACCAGTCAAGCTTTACAGAAGAGGGCATTCTTGCATATTACTCCAACTGAATTTCCTGCCATGTAATGGTAATTCTACCAGTCCCAAGTTGCTGATGGCTTCATTAAACAAGAGCATTTCATTAACATCCCCCCAAGTCTATTTCTATCAGAAGGTGCTCTAATAAAATTAAAATCACCCATAAGAATCCAACCAGTATCTACTGGCATGGGAATGTTAGAGAACCAAGTGATGAATTCAATTTTGTCTTCATGATTGCATGGCCCATAGCCATATTGTGTTAATTCGGTGTAGACTGGTGTGGTCTGGTTGCCCAAACGTTCATTGTGTCAATGTTGCTATCCTATTAAGTATTAACTGAACTGGCCGATGATTTGGTGCAGGCTGCTTAAGATAATACGACAAAGTCTCAAGACAGCAAGGCAACCCCATTGTTTCTCTCCAATAAATCTAACGAAGGTAATATGGCAATAACTCTTGATTAATCTGTTTAGTTTCCTCTCTAATTCAAGTTATGATGCAGTGGTCGAGACACTTTCCACTATCATTAATACAAGCCTGCCAAAATCCCCATATGATTCTGTTCAGTTCCTTTATCTCGAATCCAACGGAAAAGATGTACGTTTGTGAACCAATTATTGGCTGAAGCAATGTTGCAAATTGTGGAGGAATCAGGGGTGCACATTCTTGCGCAACAACAACTGGTCGATGATTTCAGTGACAGTATAGCAAAGAAGAAAGAACTTGCTCACATGTTTATGGGCGTCATCCGCGCCGAGGTTGCAGATTGTGAGGTTGTAGATCGTTAAGCTCTCTTCGTTTATTTGCACTGGCATCAATCTTTGATTGCCGAGTGGATGTAATTTCCTGCAATATATGCTTCGATGTGCTATGTTTTTTCTTTTATGCATATATTTGCTTAGCGCGGGGTTGCACCCGAGCTTTCTGGGCCGAAACCTCAACTGGCGGCAAACAAGCCAAAATATGCAGTGAAATTAATAACTGGAACAAAGCGACGTGGGCCCTTCTTCTAGGGAAATGGCCCAGGGCCTGGAATGGCCCCGTAATGGGCCTGCAGTTACTAGATGGGCTCTGCCACAGTCCATAATTGTTCCTCGTAATGGGCTCAAAGTAATAGCTGGGCCTAAATCGACGTGGACCTTTGATGGACTGTATTTGGCTATGTCCTTCAATGGGCCTAGAGCCATGCAGGAAATTTAGCAGGCCCAAATGTAAGGTAGGCCCAATTAGTTGACGGGCCGTTAGCAGGCCCAAATGTAAGGTAGGCCCAATTAGTCGACTGGCCCTTAGCAGGCCCAAATGTAAGGTAGGCCCAATTAGTTGACGGGCGGTTAGCAGGCCGAAACCTCAATTGGGCTCCAATAGTGGAAATGGGCCTACGGGCCCTTAGCAGACCGAAATAGATCAAAATTACTGCTTGGCCCATTTCCATGTCAGGCCGTTAACAGGCCGAAAGCCAATTGGGCCATAAGTGGGCCCATATACAAAACGGGCCTTTAACAGGCCGAAAGTCATGTCGGGCTGAAATTGGGCCATGGAGAACATGGGCCGCTAAGAGGCCGAAAGTCATGTTGGACTATAAATGGCCCAACTACGGTGTGGGCCGTTAACAGGCCGAAAGATACACCGGGCTGGAAGTTGGCCCAAATCCCTAATGGGCCGCTCAAAGGCCGAAATACGTACCGCCTGGAATTTGTCCCATCTCTATAATGAGCCTCTAACGGGCCGAAAGACGTACAGCCTGAAAATTGGCCCATCTCTAGAATGGGCCTCTAACAGGCCGAAAGAACCTTGGGCGGCAAATGAGCCCAAAGACATAGCGGGTTGTTAACAAGCTGGAACAGACGATGGGCCGCAATGGTGTCAAATCGTTAACGGGCCTTTGACGGGCCGAATTGGCAGATCTCGTATGGGCTGTTTTTATAAATGGGCCAGACGAAAGTAGGCCGTAAATGAGTCGGCCCGCTTATTTTGACTGGGCCGGCCTTTTTAGCTAAATGGGCCTGTTTTGGGCCGTGCCACGTGTCACTGTTCCATAGGCGCATCTCTAGAATGGGCCTTTAACAGGCCGAAAGAACCTTGGGCGGCAAATGAGCCCAAAGACATAGCGGGTTATTAACAAGCTGGAACAGACGATGGGCCGCAATGGTGTCAAATCGTTAACGGGCCTTTGACGGGCCGAATTGGCAGATCTCGTATGGGCTGTTTTTATAAATGGGCCAGACGAAAGTAGGCCGTAAATGAGTCGGCCCGCTTATTTTGACTGGGCCGGCCTTTTTAGCTAAATGGGCCTGTTTTGGGCCGTGCCACGTGTCACTGTTCCATAGGCGCATCTCGTCCAGTGGATGGATGACATCTGTCGCGACGCCGAGCAGACACATGGATCCGTTGGCCAATGAGAATTTTACACGTGGAAAATCCCCATTGGTCACGGCTGTTAACGGGTTATCGGATCCAAACCAGAACCCGATAGCTTAACAGCGACCCATTACGGTGGATGCCATGTGTCGGTTACCCTTGACGAAAACACTTCCATGACGCACCATTTATCGTCATGGAAGTGGACACTTCTGTGATGATAATTTGAGTATTGTCATGGAACACTTCTACCACAGCACAGGTATGACTATCTTGATTCTGTCATAAAATCGTCACGGATGTACATGCATGACAGAAAACATGACCTACTGTGACAACCACGTATCATCACGGAAGTGTTTTTTTTGTAGTGTGAGTGAGAGCCCATCGAGTGTTCTTCACTTTGTACTTGTGTGTAAAGATGAAGCGGTGAGGACTAATACTTCACAACATCTACCTTTGGTGTTGTCTCATTTATTGCAGGAATTCGCGGACGTCTTCCCCGATGAGCTACCTCCGGGACTTCCTCCACTTCACGGAATCGAACACTGTATCGACCTCATTCCCTGCGCACCTTTACCGAACAGGCACCTTACCGCGTCAACCCTGATGAAACAAAAGAGATCCAAAGACAAGTACAACATCTCATGGAAAATGGGTATGTACGCGAGAGCATAAGTCCATGTGCCGTTCCGGTTATTATTGTGCCTAAGAAAGATGGTAGTTATCGCATGTGTTCCGATTGCCATCTAATTAATGTTATCACCGTTAGATACCGCCATCCCATTCCGCGCCTTGATGACATGCTAGATGAACTTAGTGGAGCCACCACTTTCTCCAAAATTGACCTTAAAAGTGGCTACTATCAAATTCACATGCAAGAGAGTGATGAATGGAAAACTATTTTTAAAACCAAATTTGGCTTATATGAATGGTTAATCATGCCTATGGGCTTATCTCAAGCACCTAGCACTTTTATGCATGTGATACACTATGTTCTTCCCAAATATATTGGCATTTGTGTTGTGGTATATTTTGATGATATCCTTTTGTTTAGCCAATCTCTTGATGACCATATGAAACACCTTAGAGACGTCTTGCAAGTTCTTCGAAACGAGCGACTTTATGCGAACATGGCAAAATGCACTTTTGGTGTTGATAAACTTGTTTTCTTGGGATTTGTAGTCTCCTCTAAGGGCGTTCAAGTAGATGAAGCTAAAATTAACACTATTAAAACTTGGCCACAACCAACCAACTTGCTTCAAGTGCGTAGTTTCCTTGGCTTAGCCGACTTTTATCGTCGCATTGTGAAGAATTTTAGCACTATTGCATCACCATTGCACGCATTGAGTAAGAAGAATGCACCATTTGTTTGGGGTCCTTCCCAAGATGCCGCATTTCATGAGCTTAAAAACTTGCTTACACATGCTCCATTACTTGCCTTACCTAATTTTGATAAAACTTTTGAAGTGCATTGCGACGCAAGCAGTAATGACATAGGTGGCGTGTTAATACAAGAGAAGCGCCCAATCACATACTTTAGCGAAAAACTTTCTGGAGCACAACTTAATTACCCCATTTATGACGAGTTATATGCTTTAGTGAGAGTCTTGCATGTGTGGGAACATTATCTTCGCCCTCGTGAATTTGTCATCCATACGGATCATTAGACGCTTAAATACCTTAAGGGTCAAACCAAATTGAATAAGCGTCATGCCAAATGGAGTGAGTTCATTGAGTCTTTTCCTTATGTTATCAAGTACACCAAAGGTAAGGAAAATGTTGTGGCAGACGCTCTTTCCCGCAAGTGCATGTTGGTTACTCAACTTGAGTTGAATGTTATTGGATTTGAGCACATTACACTACTGTAGGCGACAGTTAACGCGACACATGAATCAGAGACCCCCCAACCAAACTGTGTGCGATGCATGAATCACAAACGGTATCGTAATAAAACCGTCACCAATAAGATGAACTGTGTGCGGTGGCGGAGACATCAAGCACGATTCAGATTAGAGACGCGCGTGCGATACGTGGCATACAGTTGATCCATACGAACTGTTTGTGATGAGCCAGAACAACAGAAACGGTCAGCCAGATCGAGGTGTGTGCGATATACGGCATACAGTTCACTCGGATGAACTGTTTGTGATTACCCAACACAACAGAAACGGTCAGCCAGATCAAGGTGTGCGATAGATGGCATACAGTTCACTTGGATGAATTGTTTGCGATGAGCCAAAACAACAGAAACGGTTCAACTTAACAAGATGTGTGTGATACGCGGCAAACATGTCAGTAATCAGAAATGTGTGGGAATACTGATAACAACACAGACGATTCCTGCTAATAAGCCGTGTGTGTTGTGGGCAAACGCTTGCTGGTATACAATTGTCAGCGATTGATGAAATCATCACCGACGAGTTCCGTAGTTTAGTCCGTCTGCGATGTAATTTGCTCTGTCTACAGAAAAACAACATATATAACCAAATTAAACATCCAATTACATAGCTCACTATACAAAACATTCGCACACACCTCAATAAACAATTACATGCATTCTAAACTAGGAGAAACAATCATCTAATCATCTACTTCTTGTGACGCTGCCGCCACTGCTCTGTGGCTCGATCCCTCGCCTGGGGCAGGACGAAGGCACTTCCTCATGTCAACGATCCGCCTGTACATCTCGTAGCTTGTGTAAGCGTCCTTGGCCGCGTACTTGACGTGTTCTTCATCTAGTCTCCGCACCCAGGCCTCGTGCCAGGCATCCTTGTTCTTGTTGCACTCATCCTTCATGTCTCTGTAGTAGGGGTCGATGATGGCCATGGCGAGGTCAACAAGGGAGTCCTTCCCCTTCTTTCTGCCCCAGACCCTGTACTAGCCTTGGATGTTGACAAGCTTCTAGCAGGCCAAGCCCGTAGTCTCGAGCACCTTTAGATCATTGAAGGTGTCCACCGTAGCGAACCTATAGTCCGGGCTGTTGATAAACCTGGAGAAACGCTCGCAAGGCCTTGTGGCCAGGGAGTAGTGGTAGACGAGGATGTGATGGCGCACGCACAACTGGGCGACGACAACCTTCTGATCATACTCGGCAGGACCCCTGGTGAACTCGAGGTCGAAACCGACCACTTGGTACTTGTCCTCAGTAAGCAACTGCTCCATAGTGTGGATGGAGCTTGTCGGCCTAGTGGGAACCAGGGTACCACGGGCCATCTGCCTACGGCCCAGGAGGCAACGCATGGCGGAGGCTCAAGAGGCGGCCCAGCTATGGGAGCCACGAAGCAAGACACCTCACGAGGCGCCGCCCTCACAAGGACCCTATCTACTAGGAGCGGACCCACCGAAGACTCAGTAGCAGCAGAAGACCTCGTGAGGCCCCCTCGTGAGGTGGCCTCCTGAGGCGGCCTCCCGAGGCAGCCTCCCGAAGCCACCCAAGCAGGGCGCCGCCTGGCGCCAGCCTCACGGTCAGGCGCCCATCACATGGGTGACGTACCCGCGCAGGACGAAGATAGCGACAAGGGCCGTACTAGCAGCTGTGGTCAGGAGGGATTTCCTCTTTGATGATAAAGGGGTAGCACCAGCTGCCCACCCGCAAAGCAAGTCCCAAGACTTGCCCGTTTGGTGAAAGAGGATGAGGACGATGGGGCGCGCAGGGCGGATGTCATCACCGAGCCCAGCAGCGCATCATGGATAGCGTCTTTGCAGGCGAAGACCGCCTTTTGTCAGGATAAGCCTAGGCGCCTGTCCCCTTCCAAACCACCATTGTGTGTCTACCCTTCCCGCCAATATTTTCGGGGGAAGAGGACCGAGGCGGCTATAAAAGGGGCAGTGTTGCCTCCGTAGAGGGGGATCGATCCCACCGTCTTCAACCTTGTACGCGAGAACTTTCTAGCCAACGATAATCCAAAACACAAGCAGGAGTAGGGTTTTACACCGCACGATGGCCCGAGCCTGGGTAGCTCTCATGTCCCT
Organism: Elymus sibiricus; assembly: GCA_039707655.1. NCBI lineage: Eukaryota > Viridiplantae > Streptophyta > Magnoliopsida > Poales > Poaceae > Elymus > Elymus sibiricus. The sequence goes on from CM077676.1 coordinate 241,621,294, forward strand.
GCCATGCCTTGCGTGTGTGTGCGCTCTCGCCGTGCTCCACTCGCCGTAGTCTCGCCGTGGTCACCGTCGTGTTGTTAGGCAGCAAGCGGCCCCCAGAGTTCGAACCAGGGTCCTCGGAGCCCGAGTTCCGACGTTTGGCGCACCAGGTAGGGGGATTGCTTCCGCTCCTTCCACTCCGACATCGCCATGGCTGACGCCCGGCGTGAGCGCGCCCTGCGCAGGGCTGCCAGGGTGGCTCAATCGGAGCCTGTCGCCAACGACAATCGTCGTCCTCGCGCCCGCGCCGCTACTGACCCCGCGGTGGGTGAGGAGGAGGCTTCTTCCCTGCACCCATCGGTGCGGCCGCCTGGCCGGACCACCACCGCATCCTCGCTCACGCACCCGGACCCATAGGCCACGCTGCTCATGGCGCAGGAGCTGCTGCGCTAACGCCCCACCGAGGCCGGCTACGACGCCTGGCTTGCGCGCATCACCGAGCTCGTCAACACCGCTGGGGCCGCTCCGGTGCCCTCCCGCTCTCTTCCACCTCCGCCGTGGCGTGGCACGGAGGCAGAGCACGGCGCGCCTCATCCGCCTCTTCCGAGCAACGACAACGTGGGCCATCACCGCGGTGCGCGCGCGCGGGAGCTGTCTCGCAATGCGTCTTCAGCAGACCCTAGAGCGCGCTACCCAATGCGCGCATGCTCCTCGAGCAGCAGCGCCAGCGCCAAGACCGTGCCATCAAGGAGGTCGCAGCAGTCGGGCGCCAGAACTGTGCCGCCCTCGCCGACAGCGTCGCCTCCAGCAGCGGGGACTGCCGCGCCTTCACCCGTGAGCTGCGCCGCGTGGTGTGGCCCATGAAGTTCAAGCCGGACCTGCCTTCTCGCTACGACGGCATCCCCAACCCCACGGATTCCTACAGCTCTACAATCTGAGCATCGAGACCGCGGGCGGTGATGACAAGGTCATGGCGAACTGGTTCCCCATGGCCCTCAAGGATGCCCCGCGCTCGTGGCTCATGAACCTCCCGAAGCGTCCATCTCTTCTTGGGCCTAGCTGTGCCGGCAGTTCATCGCCAGCTTCAAGGGAACGCACGAGCGCCCCCTCACGCTCAACGACTTGTGCGCTGTGCACCAGCGCCCTGACGAGACTCTCCGCAAGTACATCCAGCACTTCAGCCAAGTGCGCAACAAGATTCCGCGCGCCTCCGACGCCGCCATCATCTCCGCGTTCTCTTCCGGTGTCACGGACGTCCCGATGCACGAGAAGCTCGCCATCAATGACGAGCTTGACACCGCGGTCGAGCTGTTAGACCTCGCCGATAGGTGCGCCAAGGCTGAAGAGGGCCGCCTCTTCGCTCACAACGACCCAGACATGGCGCCGGACGCCACCAAGGCCAAGAGCAAGGACGCCAAGCGCAAGGGCCCCATCGTGCTTGCGTCGGAGCCTGAGCAAAAGCGTGGCTGCGACCACGACGACCCCAAGAAGGATGGCCACCCCTTCTGCGCCTACCACGGCATGCACTCCCACAGCACCGAAGAATGCCATGATCTCAAGCTGCTTCGCGAGAGCCGCCAAGACGGCTGCGGCAACCGCAACGACCGTGGCGCTGACCATGGAGGTGGTCGCAACGGCAACCGCTGGGGAGACCGCAACGGCAATGGCAACAACAACTTTCGGCAAGGCTGGAAGAACCAGCCACGGCAAGCCAACCCTTAGGCCAACGCCGCACTGCCACCGCTGCCGCCGCCACCTGGCAGGAACAACGGCAACCAGCTTGAAGAGAACGCTGGGGGCTACCAGGAGCCTCGCGGAGTGGCGTGCATCCTCGGCGGAGCCCAGGCTCCCTCATCCAACCGCCACTTCAAGTAGTTCTCTCGCGAGGTGAACGCGGCCCTCCCGAGGCCTAAGGCATCTCAGCCCCTCACATGGTCACAGTACGCGATCTCCTTCGACTCCACGGACCACCCCAAGTCCACGATGGTTGTGGGCACCGTCCCCATGCTGTGCACACCCACGATCAACAACGTCGCCGTCACCAAGACACTTGTCGACGGTGGTGCAGGCCTCAACGTGATCTCCATCGAGACCTTCGAGAAGCTCCAAGTGCCCTACGAGCGTCTAATGCCGACAAGGCCCTTCTCAGGTGTGACCGACGGCTCCACCTTGCCTCTGGGACAAGTGCGCCTCCCCGTCACCTTCGGCACCCGCAAGAACTACCACACTGAGCTCATCGACTTCAACGTGGCGCACATCGGCCTACCCTACAACGCCATCTTGGGCTACCTCACGCTCGCCAAGTTCATGGCGGTGACTTACCATGCCTACAACGTCTTCAAGATGCCCGGCTGCAGCGGCATCTTCACTGTCCGTTGTGACAAGAAGGATGCGGTACGATCCCTCAAGCGCACCTACAAGGCTGCCGCTACTGTGTACCCTGCCGACGAGGACGACGTCGAGCCTCCCGAGGCCGCACCCGCGAAGAAGAAGCAGTTGTTCCCTCAGGCACGTGCCGAGACGAACAAGGTGTCGATGGATGGCTGTGGCTCCGGGCCCGCCTTCACCATCGGCAATGGCCTCGATCCTAAATAGGAAGACGCACTCGTCGCCTTCCTTTGGGAAAATGCGGAAATGTTCGCATGGACAACATCAGATTTGTCCGGTGTGTCGAGGGAGGTGATCGAGCACCACTTAGCGGTGTGCCCTAACGCGCGCCCCGTCAAGCAAAAGGCACGACGCTAAACGCCCGAGAAGCAAGAGTTCATCGTTCAAGAAGTTCAGAAATTGCAAGAGGCAGGAGTCATCCGCGAGGTGCGCCACCCCGAGTGGCTCGCCAACCCTGTCATCATTCCCAAGAAAGGCGGCGAGAGCCGCATGTGTGTCGACTTCACCAGCCTCAACAAGGCCTGCCCCCAAGACCCCTTCCCGCTGCCGTGAATCGACCAGATCGTAGACTCCACCGCTGGGTGCGAGCTGCTCTGCTTCCTGGACACCTTCTCAGGCTACCACCAGATAAAGATGGCGATAGAAGATGAAGAGAGGACGGCTTTCATCACCCCTTGCGGGACATACTGCTACATCTGCATGCCATTCGGCTTGAGGAGCGCGGGGGCCACCTTCCAGAGGCTGATGCGCATCGCCCTGGGGCCCCAAATGAGAAGAAATGCGGAAGCCTACGTCGACGACATTGTCATGAAGAGCTGCAAGTCCTGCTCCCTCATCGCGGACCTCGAAGAAATCTTTGCCAACCTCCGCAAGGTCAACTTCAAGCTCAACCCTGCCAAGTGCGTCCTTGGAGTCCCATCCGGCAAGCTGCTTGGCTTCCTGGTCTCCCACTGCGGCATCGAAGCCAACCCCGAGAAGATCAAGGCCATCGAGCGGATGAGGCCTTCTAGGAACCTCAGGGAAATGCAGCGCCTCGCGGGATGCATGGCCTCGCTTGGGCGCTTCATCTCCAAGTTCAGTGAATGTGCCCTGCCGTTCTTCAAGCTCATGAAGAGATCGGGCCCCTTCAAGTGGACTCCTGAAGCTGACGTAGCCTTCGAGGACCTCAAGAGGTATCTGACAAGCCCTCCTGTCATGGTCGCCCCGCGCCCACGCGAGCCTCCGCTCCTATACTTTGCGGCCACCCCCCAGATGGTTAGCGCAGCCCTTGTGGCAGAACGAGAAGAGCCTGCCAGCGCCAAGAAGAAGCCTGCCACGCCGGCGCCTCACGAGGCTGCGCCAGCACTTCCTGAGGCTGCACCAGCACCTTCCGGAGATCATCTTCAAGGAGCCCCCAATGAGCCACCTCCCGAGCTTCCCGATCTCCCCGAAGAACAAGCTGCCATGCCTATGGGCACGCGCCTCGTTGAGCACCCTGTTTACTTCGTCAGCTCGGTGCTGCAGATGCGCGCGAACGGTACCCCATGCAACAGAAGCTCCTCCTCACGCTACTCATCGCCTCCATGAAGCTATGCCACTACTTCCATGGCCATCCCATCAAGGTGATCACCTCTTATCCCCTGGAGCAGGTCCTGCACAGCCCCAACGCCACTAGCCGCGTCGCCGAGTGGAACATCAAGCTGCAAACCTTTGCGCTGGAATTCCTCACCACAAGGACAATCAAGGGTGCCGCTTTGGCGGACTTCACGGCAGAGTGGACGGACCTACATCAAGAGGAGCCTCGCGAGGACGAGTCCCTCCTACCAGGGGAGGAGGCCCCTGGAGGCTGGACCATGCACTTCGACGGCGCGTTCTCCCGGCAAGGCGCAGGGGCTGGCGTCGTGCTCACTTCACCGACAGGAGACAAGCTCTACTACGCCGTACAGCTCTGCTTCAAGCATGCTGACAAGGTCTCCAACAACATCGCGGAGTATGAGGGCCTCATCGCCAGGCTTAAGGCTGCCTCTGCCCTTGGCATCAAGTGCATCATCATCAAGGGCGACTCACAGCTCCTCGTCAGCTTCTCCAACAAAAGCTACAAGTTCAAGGACGAGCACATGGCCGCCTATCTGGAAGAGGTGCGCAAGCTCGAGAAGCGCTTCCTCGGCATGGAGCTCCAGCACGTTCCCCGCGGTAGCAACAAGGAAGCAGATGACATCGCCAAGCGGGCGTCTCACCACGAGCCTAAAAAGCCCAGCGTCTTTGAGGAAAGGCTCTTGAAGCCATCAGCTATGCCACCTACTGCTAGTGCCATGGCGCCTCATGAGGAGCTCCCTCCCGCACCACCCACAGGCGCACCCGACTGCGGCCCATCTTCAGGTGCTCGCCTGCTGCTGGCGCTGGAGCCACAAGCTGACAGGTGGGCCAACGAATTCAAGGCCTATCTGGAGGATGGCACCCTCCCAGAGAAGGACTCAAGGCCAAGCGCGTGGCCCACCAGGCCACAACCTACTGCTTGAGGGATGGCGATCTCTACCGCAGGCGCCCCAGTGGCGTCGCGCTGCGGTGCATCTTCGAGGAGCAAGGGCGTGAGCTCCTTGCCAACATACACGGTGGAGACTGCGGCCACCACTCCTCATCGCGCACGCTCGCCGGCAAGGTGTTCCGTAGCGGCTTCTACTGGCCCACCGCGCTTCAAGACGCCACCGAGCTAGTCCAATCCTACGAAGCCTGCAAATTCCACGCCAAGCAAATCCACCAGCCAGCGCAAGGTCTCCAGACCATTCCCCTCTCGTGGCCCTTCGTGGTCTGGGGGCTGGACATCTTGGGCCCCTTACCTCGCGCAGCTGGCGGCTACCGCTATCTCTACGTTGCCATCGACAAGTTCACCAAATGGGCGGAAGTGGAGCCCGTCCGCACCATCCCGGCAGGATCAGCCATCAAGTTCATCAAGAACCTCGTGAGCCGCTTCGGCATCCCCAACCGCATCATCACTAACAACGGCTCGCAGTTCACGAGCGGCCTCTTCAAGTCATACTGCGCCAACCTTGGCACGCAGATCTGCTACGCCTCCATGGCGCACCCGCGAAGCAATGGCCAGGCCGAGCGTGCTAACGCTGAGGTCCTCAAGGGCCTCAAGACACGAAGCTTCAAGAAAAAGCTCGACGCCTGCAGCAAAGGCTAGCTCGACGAGCTCCAGTCCGTGCTATGGTCGATCCGCACGACAGCGACCAAGCCTACCGGCGAAACACCCTTCTTCCTCGTCTACGGGGCGGAAGCGGTCCTCCCTCATATGCTCAAGCACGGATCCCCGCGAGTCCTCGCCTTCGACGAGGCTCATCAGGACGGCCCGTGGGAAGCTGATCAGCTCCCCCTCGAGGAAGAACGGCGCCAGGCCGCCATCCGTGCCGCCCGGTATCAGCAGGCGTTGCGTCGCTATCACAGCCGCAACATACGCCCCCGCACACTTGAAGCTGGCGATCTTGTCCTGCAAAGGATCCTCTCCAGGGAAGGACTCCACAAGCTCTCACCCATGTGGGAAGGCCCATTCAGGGTTGCGCACGTTTCCCGGCCTGGCGCAGCATGGCTGGAGATGGAGGAAGGTGTTACAGTGCCAAACACATGGAACATCCAACATCTCCGCAAGTTCTACCCGTGACCCCACGGGCACGAACGAAGTGGAACTATACACGCTCCGGAGCCTCTCTACACGGTGCCCTCTAGGGCCGTGAGAGCTCCCTCCCACAACCCAGTGGAAGCCCCATGCTCAGCGCTGGCGGAACGATCGAACTAAGGGCGTGCTACACCATCCTCAAACTGTCCCGTGTCCGTCACGGCAGTCTCTTCTTTTTTGGATGTGAAACTGAGGGCGCCACCTGGCTGCACCATCCTCAAGCTGACCCGTGTCCATCACGGCAGCCTCATCTTTTTGGTTGTGTAATGAAACCTATTTATGCAGCAGTAAAACTTTATTTCCTAAGTATTATGTGTGTTTGGTAAGCAATTCACTTTAGGAGGCTATGCACACGCGCGATCTCCCTCCTGCATATCACGCGAGCAGGGGCTCGACACGGTGCCTGCGCTCGGGCCAGACCCAGCAGCGCCATTAACCCAAGTGACTGAGCTCTGGTTCATGGGCCTGCTCCCATGCACGCCACCTCACCAAGGTCCCGGGTACCTCGTCTCCTCACATGATACCCGCAAGCAAGCTAGCGAGCACATGCCGCCTCAATACTTGCAAAACTTGTCGGCATGCAGTCTTCACAGGAACAAGGCACACAGAAGGCCTCACAAGCGCTGCCTCGCGAAGTAACCCACGGCAAGGCACCTCCTCAAGAAGCCCACAGGAAGCTTCACGAGCGCTGCCTCGCGAGGCGGCCTGCGGCGCCCATCTTCGCCAAGTACCAGCGGGAGGCCTCACGAGCGAGAGCCTCACGAGGCACACCCCGCAAGCTACAGTGCGCCAAGCGCCACACTCCGCAAAAAGCTAAGTCTAAAAAATGCCTCGCGAGCTGCTCTCAGCGCCTCTCAAACTCTTCTCCCCTCGCAACCTTGCTGAGTGCTGACGTTTTCTCCTTCGTGCAAGCCGCTTGCACGTCGAAGGGGGGCTTCCTGAGCATCGCTCCTCGGGAGCCCTTACCGCCTCGCAGAGCCCTACACCCTCTGGCCTTGTCTAGGTACGCGTCCTAACATACCAGCGACAGTCGTAGCTTGCTCGAGGGGCTGGGCCCTGATGACGTAGAGCACCAAGGCAAACAAGAAGAGAAAAATAAGCCTCGCGAGGATGCCTCGCGAGAAACACAGATCAAAGCAAAACGTCAAATACTTAACTTAATCATACAGACCATGTCTTTACGCCCCCACGGGGCCACATCTATTTGGATACAGAACCAAAGGAAAAGGTAAAAGACCTAAGAAGATGAAGCATCATCGCCGCCATCACCGTTGCCGCCATCGTCGTCGCCTTCACTATCTCCAGCTTCACCGGAGCTCTCGCTACCGTGGGAGAACTTCTCGAGCAGGGCGTCCACATGATCCTCCACCGCCTTCCCGAGGCCGTCGCGAAGCTCCGGAGGGATGGGGGCCATCACCCTGTCGAAGTCGAAGTTGGCGTCAACGCGAAGGAGGTTGCTGAAGATGCGCGTCGCCGCCTGGCCGAGGAGATCGCGGCACTCATCCTCGATGATGCCGTTCACCCGCTTGGCCCCGTGCTCCAACTTCTCCACAAGCTTGGTAAAGAAGTCCAGGTAGCTGGCATCATTGTATTCAAGGGGGGCCCCAAGCCTTTCCTAGCAGATGGTGGCCAGGGCGTCGCGGGCGCGGATGGAAAGGGCGAGGAACATCTTGGTGCGCTTGTGCTGGCGCCCCCACGCTCGCGCCGCCTCGTCCTTGGCCTTCTCGACAACGTCGGAGACGCTGCCCACCTGCTCTTGGAGAGAGGCTAGCTCCCCCTCGGCGTCGGCCTTGGCCTTCAGCGCAAGCTTCCTGCTGCCCTCCGCCTCCGTCAGCAACTCCTTGAGGCCAGATATCTCCGCCTGGAGCTCCTCGCGCTTCTTGGTGAAGCGGTCCTCCTAGAACATCAGCTTCTTGGCGTAATCCGTGGCGAGCACCTCGCGATCCCTCTTGTTCTTCGCGTCAGCGTCCGCCTGGATCTTCTTCCCCTTCGCCTCCAGCTGAGCATTGGCCCTGGCCATGCACTGATCATAGGAGGCCTGGGCGGCCGCCACCTGGTGGTCCAGTGTAACGCCCCGGACACACCCGCCGGTGGTCATTACTCCTGGCGGGATCTAGACTGGCCCCACAGATCAATACTAGTCTTTCCTGCACACTTTGTCCTCACTCGTGCGCACCCGGGACCAACTTCTCGGTTGGTCACCCATCCTAAAATTACTCCAAGCTGAGCACGCTTAACTTTGGAGTTCTTTCCGAATGGGCTCCCGGAAAAGAAGGAATTCCTTATTGATATGAGTAGTCTATCATCCCTATTAAGCCAGGCCATCACATACACCCCCACTCAGAGGAACCGACGTCCTCGTCGGGCCACAGGAACGTTCCCTCTTGGCACATATGTCTGTGCATCTAGTCCGGCACATGTGCCATGTCATGTGCCACGACGGGTCACAAACATCATGCACAACATGACCACGCACCTGGCCCACAAACATTCGTGTAACCGCGAGGGTCGGCTCTGATACCAACTTGTAACGCCCCGGACACACTCGCCGGCGGTCGTTACTCCTGGCGAGATCAAGACTGGTCCACATATCAATACTAGCCTTTCCTGCGCACTTTGTCCTCACTCGTGCGCACCCAGGAGCAACTTCCCGGTCGGTCACCGATCCTGAAATTACTCCAAACTGAGCACGCTTAACTTTGGAGTTCTTTCCGAATGGGCTCCCGGAAAAGAAGGAATTCCTTATTGATATGAGTAGTCTAGCATCCCTATTAAGCCAGGCCATCACATACACCCCCACTCAGAGGAACCGACGTCCTCGTCGGGCCACAGGAACGTTCCCTCTTGGCACATACGTCTGTGCATCCAGTCCGGCACATGTGCCATGCCGTGTGCCATGACGGGTCACAAACGTCATGCACAACATGACCGCGCACCTGTCTGCAAACATCCGTGTAACCGCGAGGGGCGGCACTGATACCAACTTGTAACGCCCCAGACACCCCCGATTCCGTGAAGCAGAGGAAGCAGGGAGCGCCACCACGATCAGCGCGTCGCTTCGTCATCTCCGTCGTTTCCTCGACCATATCGCCGACGCCTACAGCCCCACGGTGACGATCTGCACCTTCCCACCTTCTTTCCCGTAGTTTCTGTCGTCGTAGTTGATCCCTTCATGCCCGAGGTCATGACCGCCATGTCCTCCATGGCAGCGAGCTCAAGCTCGTGCTTTTGGAAATTGCTCCAAGCTGAGCATGCTTAATTTTGGAGCAATTTCTGAATGGGCTCCCGAAAAAGAAGGAATTCCTTATTGATATGAGTAGTCTATCATCCCTATTATGCCAGGCTATCACATAGATATCCAAGGTAATGATCATCTTGCTTGAAATCCCGCTAGGAAGAAGATCGAATCCATGAAGTAGACGAACAAGCGTAGTCGAATGAATCCTCACACTTCTCAACGTTACCGGGAACTATCGAGAAGAAGCGCAACCGGAAAGAAGTAAACAACATGGTAAAAAAACAAGCATAAACATGGCATGATGCGCAAACAAGTATGATGCATGTCAAGTTTAAGGATGCATGGCATGGCAAGATGCAACAACCAAATACTACACATTAAGTGAAGCTCAATTTGCAACGGGTTGCATATTGACGAAACTCCAAGTTCAATTATTTAGTTCTCTCCCATTTCTGTACTCAACAAGTTTAAATGTGGTTAAACATGGCAAGAGGTGAAGCATGATTAAACTATCTATCTAGGCAATTTAAATGAGGCCGGAAACAACAAACAACAATTCCGGAAAATCCCCATATGCAAATTTCGAATTTGGTACTGTTCTGCCTAAAACACAATTTTAAAGTTGTTAAACAGCAAAAGAAAGTGCACCATGTTAATCTACACATTTTTCTACCCCATTTACATATAAAGTTCATTTAATTCGGAGCAACGGTTATTTAGTTACGAAATAAATCATTTTAACATGTCATTTATGCAATCACATGCAAATAGCAATTTAAACATTTTTAACATGGATGAGAGTTGCATATTATAAAACTACATGAAATTCTACCCAAGTTACATATATGACATGTTTCACTATGATGCACGGTTATTTAACTATGAGCATTTTAAAACAATGGCATATTCTGTAATTATGCAATGCACTGGATATATAGGAAAAATCACAAACGCTACGCGGGCAGAATCTGGAAACTGGGCTGGAATAGGGCACTGGGCGCATGATAGCAACAGATGCTCAGGGTGGCGGATAGCAGTGGGTGCTCACCAGAGGGGCCTTGGCTCCCGCCAGGAGTAACGACCACCGGCAGGTGTGTCCGGGGCATTACAAGTTGGTATCAGAGCCGACCCTCGTGGTTAGACGGATGTTTGTGGATAGGTGTGTGGTCATGTTGTTCATGACGTTTGTGACCCGTTGTGGAACACGGCATGGCACATGTACCGGACTGGATGCACAGACGTATGTGCCAAGAGGGAACGTTCATGTGGCCCGACGAGGACGTCGGTTCCTCTGAGTGGGGGTGTATGTGATGGCCTGGCTTAATAGGGATGCTAGACTACTCATATCAATAAGGAATTCCTTCTTTTCCGGGAGCCCATTCGGAAAGAACTCCAAAGTTAAGAGTGCTCAGTTTGGAGTAATTTCAGGATGGGTGACCGACCGGGAAGTTGCTCCTAGGTGCACATGAGCGAGGACAAAGTGCGCAGGAAAGACTAGTATTGATCTGTCAGGCCAGTCTAGATCTCGCCAGGAGTAACGACCACCGGTGAGTGTGTCCGGGGCGTTACATCTAGTGTCTCCAGGCGTTAGCGCTCCGCAGTCTGCTCGCCCACTGTCCTCACGAGCTCTCACTCACGGATCCCGGCAGCCGCCTCACGGACCGTGAGGGCTTCCTCGCGCCTGTCAAGTTCGCCCTCGCGGGAGGCAAGCCAGCCCTCACAGGCCGCAAGGGCGCCTTCTCGCGCCTGGAGCAACTGAACCTGGGCGGCGTGCTTCTCCCGGAGAACCTTCGCGCGGGCCTCCGCCTCCTCACGGCTCTTTTCGGCCGCGTCGGCCTCCCGGACAGCGCTCTCGAAGATCTCCTTGGCGTCGAAGGCGGACTTCTCGCGCTTCTCCCGCGCGGCTTCATCCTGGTGGCGGCCCAGCTTGATGGCGACGTCCAGCTGGCGTCATCCCTCCGTGAGGCGCTGGCGCTCTTCGATGATGCGCGCCTCCTCTGCCTGGAGGTCTGCCTCCAGCCGATCAAGGGCTGCCCTGGCGCCCAGCAGCGCCCCGCGCTTGAGCACGGCGCTGCTGCTCACCAGCTGTAGGGCCCAGCCGCTGCGCTCGTCGGTGCCGCCCTCCGCCGTCGTGACCTGGGAGGGGCCGGCGCCGGACCCCCTCCGGGCCTCCATGTTTGCGCTCCCCTCGGGAGCCACATCGCTTGTCAGGATCGGGGGGCTCGCCGGGTCCTCCACCTCATCCTGCTGCGTCGGCGCACTCCGCGGGCTTGACGTGCCCGTGTCGGGAGCTTCGCGCGTCGGCGACCGCTGGGGGCTTGCCGAGGCGCCTTTGGCGGCTGCAGTCTCCTTGGCGGGGGTTGAGCTCGGTGGGGGAGTTGGCGTTTCAGCCTTCTCCATCGTTGCGTCGCCTCTCGCAGCGGGCGCCTCGGGAGGCACGGCCGCTCCTCCGGAGGCCGCCTCCCGAGGCTCGACCTCCTCAGCCTCAGGAGATGCGTCCATGCGCGGCTCGGGAGGAGCCACTTGCTCCTCCTCTACCTCCACGCGCCCCGTTTAGCCTTCGGGGCGGCGAGTGGCCACCGCACATCCCTCAGCGCCTGCGGTAGGCGCCGGGCCCCCCTTTGAGCTGGGGGTCTTCTTCTTTCTCTTCTTCGTGGGCTCCCTGCGTTAAGTGAGGGTTCAGCCCCAGACTTCGGGAGGCAAAAGACACAACGCAAAAGAAAAAAGGAGCAAGATAAGTACTTACTCATCATTGGGAACCCACTTCCTCTTCTTCAGCGTCGGCAGCGGGCTGCCGCCACTGCCCCTTCCGCATGGCCCACTTGAGCGTGCTCCGGAGGGCTCGGCGCGGGACTTGCCGGGGTCCTCCTCCACCGTGTTGGCGCCGGTCTTCTCCGTGGGGGGCTCAATCGCCTCGCCGCCGGTGCTGGTCTTCTCAGTAGGGGGCTCGGCCGTCCCGCTGCTAGCGTCGGTCCTCTGTGCGAGTGGCGCGTTAGCCCCCGTGCTGCTGCTTCCCTCACCTCCTGTGCGCGCTGGCCGGGAGGGCACAATTACGAATCGCTCATTGTCGTCATCGTCGTCGTCGCTGAGCTCAATCAGCAGGTGGTGGCGGGTTCGCGAGGCCACGCCACCGTCGCTCTCTTCCGCGGTGCTTGCCGAGGCCTCGGTGTCGTCGTGGCCTCCCGAGCCGGGCAGCACCATGAACGGGTTGTCACGGTGCCCCTCGTGGCCCTCGAGGACCAAGCCCCACTGGTCGAAGCGCGGCATCTCCTCGACTAGCTCCGCCCTGTTCTTGTAGCGGTAGAGAGGGAGCGCCTCCTGAGGTGGGGCCTCCGCGTCTTTGCCAAGCAGCAGATGCATGACTTCATCCACCACCTCTGGCTTTAGGCTGTCGACGCTCAGCCTCATCGGATCTGCGGCGCCGGTGATGGCCCACACTGGGCGAGAGCGCCTCTTGAGGGGAGCGATGTGCCGGCGCAGGAACTCTTTGGTGACCATCGCCCCTGTGAGCTTCGCGGCTTCAGCTCCTCAATCCTGTCCCAGAGCGGCACCAGCCTCTCGTCGCGGAGCTTAAAGTGCTCCCATCCGGAGCTCTTCACGGCGGGGGCCACCGGTAGCTGCAGCAGGGGGCTGTATTGGCCCGCGTCCACGTAGACCCAGCGTGCCCGGTAGCCTTCCACCTTCTTCATGATCTTCATGGACATGATGTCGTCCGCCGTCCCTTCGACGCTGCGGAACGAGGCACACCCCGAGCACTGGTTTGCCACCTTGAGCCGCAGGCTGTATAAGTGGTGGAAGAGCGCCACCGAGGGCATCACACCCAAGAATGCCTCGCAGAGGTAGGCGAAGATGGAGAGGAGAAGGACGGAGTTGGGCTGAAGATGGAGCGCGTGGATCTGGTAGTGAGAGAGGATGGCATTGAAGAAGTTGGAGAAGGGCGGCAACAAGCCAGCGAAGATGGTGTGGATGTAGAGGGGGATGGTGGTGGCGTCGAGGTCGGCGGTCCGGCGCGAGCCCGGCCAGATCTTGGTGGCCTTTCACTCGTTGTGGACAGCGGCGGTCATGGGGCGCACCTTATTAAGCCCCTCCTCATTGACGATCGTGGATCTCGCCAGGGCGGGCTCCACCTCCGCCTCCTCCACGGCCACCGCCTTCGCCCTACCCTTCTTGCCAGTGGGCGCCATGGATGCGCGGTGGAGCTTTTGATCGAGAAGAGGAGGAGGTCGCAAGAAGCAATGCGCGAGGAAGACGAAGGGAGACGAGGAGTGGAGCGCGAAGGAAGGCAATGATGGCCCTGCGCCCCACGCGGGTCTGCTTTATGGCAGCGCAGGCGCGTCCCCCGGCATAGTTGGGGAAGTGGGGGCGTCCCACGTTCCGTTGTGCGCAACGCGTCCCTGCCTAGGCCCGACAGTCTTAGGCCCCATGCCGTTTCGTTCCCAACAGGCGGGACGTGCGCGTCGTGGACCTGGGGGCTACTGTCGGCCCAGTAGGAACCAGGGTACCACGGGCCGTCTGCCTACGGCCCAGGAGGCAACACCTGGCGGAGGCCCAAGAGGCGGCCCAGCTATGGGCGCCACAAAGCAAGACACCTCGCGAGGCGCCACCCTCACGAGGACCCTATCCACTAGGAGCAGACCCACCGAAGACTCAGTAGTAGTAGAAGACCTCGCGAGGCCCCCCCGCGAGGCGGCCTCCCGGGGCGGCCTCCTGAGGCAGCCTCTCGAAGCCACCCAAGCAGGGCGCCGCCTGGCGCCAGCCTCACGGTCACGCGCCCATCACATGGGTGACGTACCCGCACAGGACGAAGATAGCGACAAGGGCCGTACTAGCAGGTGCGGTCAGGAGGGATTTCCTCTTTGATGATAAAGGGGCAGCACCAGCTGCCCACCCTCAAAGCAAGTCCCAAGACTTGCCCGTTTGGTGAAAGAGGATCAGGACAATGGGGAGCGCAGGGCGGATGTCATCACCGAGCCCACCAACGCATCATGGATAGCGTCTTTGCAGGCGAAGACCGCCTTTTGTCAGGATAAGCCTGGGCGCATGTCCCCTTCCAAACCGCCGTTGTGTGGCTACCCTTCCCGCCAATATTTTCGGGGGAAGAGGACCGAGGCGGCTATAAAAGGGGTAGTGCTGCCACCATAGAGGGGGATCGATCCCACCGTCTTCAACCTTGTACGCGAGAACTCTCTTGCCAACGATAATCCAAAACACAAGCAGGAGTAGGGTTTTACACCGCACGGTGGCCCGAACCTGGGTAGCTCTCGTGTCCCTGCCGTGCCTTTCATGTGTGTGCGCTCTCGCCGTGCTCCGCTCACCGTAGTCTCGCCGTGGTCACCGTCGGGTTGTTAGGCAGCAAGCGGCCCCCGGAGTTCGAACCAGGGTCCCCGGAGCCCGAGTTCCGACAAAGCTCTCCACCGAGACCGGCTTGTTGGTCTACACCACCGAGAGGTCCTTCCCCCACATGTGGGTGTCCACTACGTGAGGCGTGGTGAACTGCCGCCCGTCATCGTCGTCAGCCTCTGGGAGCGCTGTTGGAGACACTGGATAACCTCTCTGTATGTGTCGTCGTGGGTGTGCTTATTGTGTCGTGGGGCGCGAGAGATGAAGGTAAATGGCTGCGGGAATAAATGAGGGCCGGGCGGCCGGGATTCTCGGCACGTCTGCTGGGCAGTTTTTGCCGCACGTAACTGCGACATGGCTTCGCGTCCGGCGCAATCGCATGCATATGGCACCCTGAACGTACGTGATCGTGTGTTGGCCCGAAACGCTGGCAGCGCGTGGAGGGACACGGCCAGAGCGCGCCACGACCGCCTCAACCGCGAGCAACCACACGCATATGGCAGTTGAACACGCATATAGCTTGAGCAGCGGAACCTAGCGCGGACGCGACCTAACCTAGCGCCACCGCCGCCACACAGCAGTGTCGCCACCCGCTGCTTCCTCCCTTCCTCTCCCCTTCGTCGCCCCCTCACGGGCAGCTGAGGGGCCTCAACCTTAGCCGTCGGTCACTCCCCTCCGCCGCCGCTGGAGGAAGCCGTCGGGCTAAGCCCGGGCGGCTGACGGTGGTTGCGGAGGAGCCTCTCCTTCTCACGCGCGAGGGTGGCGCGGGGCATCTGGGCGAGCGGAAGTGCGCCCCCGGATTGGAGCCTCTGCGGCAGTGGCTAGCCCCTGGCAGCGAGCGGCGGCGGATGACTAGTGGTGGAACTGCTGCAACTGGCCGCGGCACTACGGCACCTTGGATCGGCGACGACGTGGAGAGCTTTGGTGGATTGGTCGGCTCCGAGCATGGTTGGCCCTCTGGTCAGATCTGATCTGGCCAGAGTGTCTTGCTTGCTCTGCTACATTAGAGATCGGTGTGGTCCGTGTGCACGATGCGAGATGGAGGTTCGTCGAGCGGATCCAGGTGAAAACCTCGTTCTCGGCTTGTTGCCAAGACCGGCGATGGCTGCACTCTTTTGTGTCGTTACCTTCTTGAAGGCATCGCCATGGAGAAGCTCCAGACCTCTATCCGCTACCTTCGGGGGAAACCCTAGATTAGTAGATCGGATGATGGCGGCGCTCTGGTGTCGTTTCCCCCTTGGGGGCGTCAATCTTGGAGGTGTACACGGGCTCGAGGGACCAGTGGACGGCTTCTTTGGTGGAGCGGTGCTTCATCTTACTCATTGATGGCGGCGGATCTCGGCGGCGTGGCGCAGTGGAGACTTAGCATCCGATGTGCGGAGATGGACTCGTGTAGGAGGAGGACGCTAATAACCAACAAGTATAGGGGATCGCAACAGTTTCCGCGGGTAGTATTTCACCAAGATTTATTGATTCAACACAAGGGGAGCCAAAGAATATTTGCGAGTATTAGCAGTTGAGTTGTCAATTCAACCACACCTGGAGTACTAAATATCTGCGGCAAAGTGTTTAGTAGCATAATAGTATGATAGTTTCAAGAGCAATAGTAACAGTAGTGACAGTAACAGAAGCAATTTTGTAGTAATTGTAACAGCAGCAACAACGAAAGTAACTTAGCAAAGACCAATATGCGAAAAGCGTAGGCATTGGATCGGTGATGGATAATTATGTCGGATGACATTTGTAACGCCCAATATGCAGCTCTATCGCAATCTCATGATGAACTCGGGATCGTGACAGAACCTCATTTTGGAACGCATAGCAAGGTGATTCTCAAATACATACAACCGAATGAACAGATGAGAGTACCAGATAAAGGCTTACACTCGCCACATGCTACAGCATAATATATCATAAATCATCATACAATCATCCAAATGAAAGACAGGGTCCGACTACAGACGAAATCAAACGAGAAAACACCACCCTGCTATCATCCCCGGATGATGAGGATATCCCTACTATGGTTTCCTCTCTACCCCATGAAGATAAACAACCTGTTGCTGCAAAGAAGATGTCCAATGATGAAATCAGGATTGGCCCAATTACAAGAGCTCATGCTAAGTTACTAGAACAACAGGTGAATTCTCTCTTAGTTGATAATGCTATTTATTTTAATGAGAGCTTTATACTGCCTAAATCCTTGTGTGTATGTGTCATTAGGTACATTGGAGAGGAAGGCATGGCACAAGGGAGCAAGGAGGGGAGCAAGGAGGCATTGCAGCTGGGAAGGGAGGAAGACCCTGCAGTTTCCAGGGCGGTAGTACCGCCCCACACAAGCGGTAGTACCGCTTAGCGGTAGTACCGCTCCAGTACTACCGTCCTAGTACCGCTTAGGAAATTTCTTCTGGAATCCAAGCGACCCCAAGCGGTACTAAAGCGGCACTTGATATTTGTACGAGCGGTAGTACCGCTTATCACGGTAGTACCGCTTGCCATAAGCGGTAGTACCGCTCTGCCTGCGCGCAGGTTTTGGGCTGTCCAGCCCGTGTACCCCTTCGATCTCGTTTTAGACTATAAATACCCGTCCCCTAGAGTTAGTTAAGGTTAGACCACGTTTAAGATAAACCCTAGTTCTTGAGATTGCTTGTAAGCATTCATCTTGAATCCTCATCTCCAATTCGTATCAATCTGGAGATCATATACTGCAAGTTGAGTGTAATCTGCTGTTCCATAGGGAATTAGTATATTGCAATTATACCGTTTCGTGGTCGACGGCTACGTGCGCAAGTGTGTGACGTTGTGAATATCCAAAGGGTTGAGACCTTTTGCATTGGCATCAGGGATCAAGCGAGGGAGAGTTCATCGGCGACATACAAGTTATCTATCATCTTCATCATCACCACCGCCGCTTACTGAGAAGATCGGGACACCCCATATCATCTTGGTATCAGATTTCCAGTGTTGCCTCGGTAAGCATCCACCAAATCATCCGTAGATTAGTTGTGTTTTACTCCTATCCAGAAAAAGCCTCACAAAAAGATTAGGGTTCTTAGTAGTTTGCCATAGCCTAGATTGCATCGTCGATTGGTTTTAGTTGTTGGTCGTTGTGTCTTTCTTTTTGCGTAGATTTTTCCTTCGAATCGATTGGTTTTAGTTTCCATCGTAGATTGCATCGTAGATTGGCTTTTTGTTTCGATCCGTTATCCTGTTTTGCAAATTCCATAGCCACAGCCTATCTACACAAAGGTGTTAGGAACTTACCCACGAGACTAGTTTCCGCTCTACAGGCTGCTCATATAGGTTTTGGTGCTTTCAATTTCTGGACGTGATCCAAGAACAGAAGCAATTCACATATTGTTCACGTACTGATAGTTGAAAAAAAAACAGAGAGAAAGAAAGAAACGAGAGAAACAGTGGCTGGACGTTGTTGCTATCTATTGCACTGTTGGATTTGTATTATCTTGCGATTGTCCACTAGTAGAATTGAGCAATCTTGTGCCTGTTTACATTGAGCATTGCTAGTGTCTCTCTAGTGCATTGCAACACATCCTGCTTTTATAGTTGCTTTGCCACATTTTTTTCTCCACCGTGTGTGTTTCCTTGGGTGTTTGTTCACACGATCAACACTAGGACTTGTCTTCGGTGTTGTTAGGTATCCAAACCAAGCTCCACCATATACCCTGCTTTGTCGTGTGATTGCTCTTATACCCGGGTATTCACTTCATCACATCCGTGCATTAGTCATCCATCCGAACGGGTAAGCATTGCTATTCACTTTGGAACGGTAAGATTTCCTTTTCTTGTCAGTTTTGAGTGAGTTGTGAATGTGCCACCAACCAGATTTTGATTTTTGCACTAACCGACTAATCATGTCTTCTAGTGATGTTGATGTGCTGCAGAAAAAGGCTGATGACGAGTGTGTTTCCTGGAAGGACCATGAAGCTCTCCGCATTCATTTGACAGGGGTTATCGATAGATCCGCTGAAAAAATTGAGGCTGATATTCAAGTTATACAAATGAAAGTGGACGCAACTGACACTACCGTCAATGCTATGCAAACACAAGTCAATGCTCTCCAACTAAGTATACAGTAGTTGACCACTTCAGTCAATGGGCTGCGTGTCGCTATTGAGCAACGCCAACATGACGGTCATGACGATGCTGATAGTGTCCATGACGACAATGACAACATGGTCGGCAATCATGGCCGTGGGCGTGACTTGCAAGGGCATGGTCATCTACCACTACGTGGTGCTCGGTGTGTACCGCTTCAGGAGGATGATGGTTTGGGCAAGCACAAGTTCACGATTCCTAGATTTGAAGGCTCTACTGATGTCGAAGAGTATCTCACTTGGGAGCTTAAGATGGAGAAATTATGGCGTTTGCATGATTATACTGAAGATAGGAAGGTCAAGCTTGCTTCTTCTGAATTTGATGGCTATGCATTGCGTTGGTGGGATAGCGTTGTGAGTACCCGTCGCGATGACAATGAACTTCCTGTTCGCACATGGCGTGAGATGAAGGCGGTTATGAAAGCTCGTTTTGTTCCCACTAATTACTTGCGGACAGTTTATGATAAATTGACACAATTGAAGCAAGGTTCCATGACGGTTGATGCATATTACATGGAGATGGAGATGTTGATGCAGCGTGCTCGAGTAAGAGAATCTGTTGAGATGACTATGCAACGTTTTCTCCATGGGCTGAAATATAACATTAAGGGTATTGTTCGGCATCACCAATACAATACAATGAACGAGCTACTCCATCATGCAAGAGAAGCTGAGTCCCAGTTGGCCGAAGAAGCTCAAATTAAAGGCCGTTATACTACAGCTGGGCGGTTCTCCAACAGAACACAGCCGCCCCTAGTGAGGGCGCTGCCAGCCGCCCCTCTTTTTCTACAACCAAACCAGCCTCCACTGTTCCACAATCAAAGCAACCTGCTGCTCCTGCTGCTAGCTCAGGTTCCAATGTGTCTACAGCCCGTAATAGAGATATGCTCTGTCATACATGTGGTGGCAAGGGACACTTCAAGAGAGAGTGCCCAAATAGAAAAGTGATGATTGTGAACGATGACAATGAGTATGAGACTGGAGATGATGCTGATCCATATGCTTCAGATGACGATGGGTACACATGTGACGACGGCATAGATGCTTTTGCTTCTCCAGCACCTACTATTGTTGTCTCGCAGCGTGCTCTTAGTGTGCAGCCACATGTTGATTCACAGCGTTGCAATTTGTTCCAAACAAAAGCACTAGTTGGCCCCAACAAAGCTTGCAAGGTGATCATTGATGGAGGTAGCTGCCGCAATCTTGCCAGCAAGGAGTTATGTGCCAAGCTAAATCTGAAATATTTACCTCACCCCAATCCATATTACGTACAATGGTTGAGTGACAATGGTGAGATGAAGGTGAGTCATATGGTGCGCGTGAATTTTGAGATAGGACCATACACGGATTCCATTGAATTTGATGTGGTGCCTATGACTGTTTGCCATCTTTTATTGGGTCGGCCATGGCTCTATGACCGCCATGTGCAACACAATGGCCGTGCCAATACTTATCACTTGGAGTTCAAGGGCAAGAAAATAAATCTGCAGCCTATGTCACCACAGCAAATTGTCACTGAGTCTCGTCAGAAAACAGAAGTGAATATCGAACAGCCACCTGCACGAGAGAACAATGTAAAAGCCGTGAGTGATAATATAACAAAAAGTGCGAGAGAGCCTAGTTTTCTTATATTAGCCACCAAAGAAGACATGAGAGAATTTCGAGAGGATCCTACAGCCCTGCCTCTTGTGCTTATGTCAAAAGGCGAGGTTTTAGTTTCTAATGATACGCAATCTGTTTCTCTTGGTGTGTCTACTGTTTTGCAGGAATATGGCGATGTGTTTCCGAAGGAGGTACCATCGGGGCTGCCACCATTGCGTGGAATTGAGCACCAAATTGATCTCATACCCGGCGCCACCCTCCCCAACCGAGCGCCATACAGGACCAATCCCGAAGAAACGAAGGAAATACAGAAGCAAGTGCAAGCACTCCTAGACAAAGGGTATATTCGTGTTTCTCTTAGTCCTTGTGCTGTTCCTGTTATTTTGGTGCCTAAGAAAGATGGTACATGGCGCATGTGCGTAGATTGTAGAGCTATTAACAACATCACTATTCGATATCGTCATCCTATTCCACGCTTAGAGGATATGCTAGATGAATTGAGTGGTGCTGCTGTTTTCTCTAAGATTGATTTGCGTAGTGGTTACCATCAAATTCGGATGAAGGAAGGCGATGAATGGAAAACTGCTTTCAAAACTAAATTTGGTTTATATGAGTGGTTAGTTATGCCTTTTGGTCTTACTAATGCACCTAGTACCTTCATGAGATTAATGAATCATGTTTTGCGAAAGTTTATTGGTCGTTTTGTGGTTGTATATTTTGATGATATACTTATTTACAGCCGCAATGAATCTGAACATTGTGATCATATTAGACAGGTTTTGCAAGTGTTGCGTGATAATAACTTGTATGCTAATCTTGAGAAGTGCACATTTGCAAAAGATAAAGTGATATTTCTAGGATACGTTGTTTCTAAGCATGGGGTAGAAGTAGATTCATCTAAGATTGAAGCAATTCAAAATTGGCCTACTCCCATGAATGTTAGTCAAGTACGAAGTTTTCATGGGCTTGCTGGTTTCTATCGTCGTTTTGTGAAAGACTTTAGTACTATTGCTGCACCATTGAATGAATTAACAAAGAAAGGTGTGCCTTTTGTGTGGGGCGTAGCCCAAGATCATGTTTTTGACGAGCTGAAACGTTTACTTACTTCTGCACCACTACTTGCACTACCAGATTTTTCCAAACAATTTGAGGTTGAATGTGATGCTAGTGGTATAGGTATTGGTGGTGTGTTGATGCAAGAAGGTAGACCTATTGCTTATTTCAGCGAGAAACTTTCTGGTGCTAGACTGAATTATCCTGTTTATGATAAAGAATTGTATGCGCTTGTTAGAGTTCTTGAGATTTGGCAACATTATCTATGGCCAAAAGAATTTATCATACATTCTGATCATGAAGCATTGAAGTATTTGAAAGCTCAATCAAATCTGCATCGCCGCTTAGCTAAATGGGTTGAGTTTATTGAGTCTTTTCCGTATATCATTAAGCATAAGAAGGGAAAAGATAACATTGTTGCTGATGCTCTATCTAGGAAGAACATGCTCTTGACACATCTCGATGTTCAAATCCCTGGTTTAGAGAGTTTGTGTGATTTGTATGCAACTGATCATGATTTTGCTGAACCATATCGTTTATGTTTGCTTCGAAATGCATGGGAGAAATACCACATCCATGATAGATACTTGTTTCGAGCTAACAAACTTTGTGTTCCAGAATCGTCCGTCCGTTTGCTATTGTTGCAGGAATCACATGCAGGAGGATTGATGGGTCACTTTGGGCGTGAGAAGACGTTGCTCATGCTGGCTGATCACTTTTATTGGCCCAAGATGAGGCGCGACGTGGACAGGTTTGTTCGGCGCTGCATTACATGTCACAAGTCCAAGTCAAAACTGAAGCCTCACGGTTTGTATACGCCACTACCTACACCTACCACACCATGGGAAGATATAAGTATGGATTTTGTGTTAGGTTTGCCACGCACTAAAAGGGGTCATGATTATATATTTGTGGTAGTGGATAGATTTTCTAAGATGGCACATTTTATTGCATGCCACAAAAGCGACGATGCGTCGCATATTGCTAACCTGTTTTTCAGGGACATCGTACGCTTGCATGGAGTGCCAAAGACAATTGTTTCTGACAGGGACGTGAAGTTTATGAGCTACTTCTGGAAGACATTGTGGGGAAAGCTAGGAACAAAGTTGTTGTTCAGCACTACATGTCACCCACAAATTGATGGTCAAACGGAGGTGGTGAATCACACATTGTCCCAATTGCTGAGAGTTATGATCAAGAAAAATCTGCGTGAGTGGGAGGAGTGTTTGCCACTTGTTGAGTTCGCTTATAACAGGGCTGTGCATTCTACCACCCAGCTTTGTCCTTTTGAGGTGGTGTATGGTTTCAAACCAATTACACCACTCGATTTGCTGCCTCTTCCATTGCATGAGAGGGTTGATATGGAGGCATCAAACAGAGCAGATTATGTGAAGAAGATTCATGAGAAGACACGGGAGGCTATTGAGAAGCAAGGCAAGAACATTGCTGCTGCACGAAACCAATCAAGAAAGAAAGTTTTGTTCCAGCCTGGCGATATGGTGTGGGTGCATCTTCGCAAGGACAGGTTTCCACAGTTGAGACGTTCTAAACTTCGGCCACGTGGTGCTGGTCCTTACAAGGTGTTAGCCAAGATAAATGACAATGCCTACTCGATTGATATTCCTATTGCTGACTTTGGTGGCGTTAGCAACAGTTTCAACGTTGCTGATTTGTCCCCATGTGATGTCGATGACCTTGGAGCGTCGGGGTCGACGCCTTTTGAAGGGGGGGAGGATGATGAGGATATCCCTACTATGGTTTCCTCTCTACCCCATGAAGATAAACAACCTGTTGCTGCAAAGAAGATGTCCAATGATGAAATCAGGATTGGCCCAATTACAAGAGCTCGTGCTAAGTTACTAGAACAACAGGTGAATTCTCTCTTAGTTGATAATGCTATTTATTTTAATGAGAGCTTTATACTGCCTAAATCCTTGTGTGTATGTGTCATTAGGTACATTGGAGAGGAAGGCATGGCACAAGGGAGCAAGGAGGGGAGCAAGGAGGCATTGCAGCTGGGAAGGGAGGAAGACCCTGTAGTTTCCAGGGCGGTAGTACCGCCCCACACAAGCGGTAGTACCGCTTAGCGGTAGTACCGCTCCAGTACTACCGTCCTAGTACCGCTTAGGAAATTTCTTCTGGAATCCAAGCGACCCCAAGCGGTACTAAAGCGGCACTTGATATTTGTACGAGCGGTAGTACCGCTTATCACGGTAGTACCGCTTGCCATAAGCGGTAGTACCGCTCTGCCTGCGCGCAGGTTTTGGGCTGTCCAGCCCGTGTACCCCTTCGATCTCGTTTTAGACTATAAATACCCGTCCCCTAGAGTTAGTTAAGGTTAGACCACGTTTAAGATAAACCCTAGTTCTTGAGATTGCTTGTAAGCATTCATCTTGAATCCTCATCTCCAATTCGTATCGATCTGGAGATCATATACTGCAAGTTGAGTGTAATCTGCTGTTCCATTGGGAATTAGTATATTGCAATTATACCGTTTCGTGGTCGACGGCTACGTGCGCAAGTGTGTGACGTTGTGAATATCCAAAGGGTTGAGACCTTTTGCATTGGCATCAGGGATCAAGCGAGGGAGAGTTCATCGGCGACATACAAGTTATCTATCATCTTCATCATCACCACCGCCGCTTACTGAGAAGATCGGGACACCCCATATCACCGGATCAACCGACTAGGGCCCACTATGGATCATCTGGCATCGTGACGTACATACGTCCACGCTCGTCGTCATACTCCCAATGGAGCGCCTCAGGCTCACCTGTGTCTGACTCAAGCGTACCTGCAACTGGTGTTGTATAGTAATCTGTGAGCCATAGGGACTCAGCAATCTCATCACCCAAGGTAACAAAACTATTTAAGCTGATGGGTATGGAAGGGGTAAATGTGGTGAGGTTGTAGCAAGCACTAAGCATGTTTAAGTGGCTAACTTACGAGTACAAGAATAAAGATTAGCATACTACGCATGACGGTCGCAAGTTTAATATGATCAATAAGTGACCCTGAACACCTACTTACGGTTCAAACATAACCCCACCGTGTTCTCTTCCCAAACTTACTCGAAAAGAGACCATCACGGTTACGCACACGGTTGGTGTATTTTATTAGAATTAGTGTCAAGTTCTCTACAACCGGAGGTTAAAATATCCAAGTCACCACATAACCGCGGGCACGGCTCTCCGAAAGATTTAACCCTGCAGGGGTGTTCCAACCTGGTCCATCACAAACCAACACAAGCTGCGGTGGAAATACCTCAACCTCGAGATAGCCCGAAGTATCCTCGGAATCCCGGTGCACAAGACATTTCGACAATGGTAACACAAGTCCAGCAAGACCTCCTGACGTACCGACACCCCGATTGGAGCCACGCGTATCTCAAAATCAGGCCACGATCGGATGGGACATCCTACGAGTAAAACCAAAACCTCGAGTTTCCCCGTGGTGGCCCCGCAGTCTATCCGTTTCAGACCAACACTCATGAGGAGCACTGGCCCGGGGTTGTTGATTAAAATATCATCGGGTTAGCTAGACCCTATGCAAGTTTTAGTTGTTATTAGGCAAATGTTAACACCAAAGTTGGGCCTTGCTGGAAGCGGTTATTCAAAGCGAACTATCAAGAGGGTCCCATTCCCCTGAGCATCTTAGGAACGCTAATCAAGGATCATAACACCGGTATTACGGAAACTAAGGCGGCATGAGTGGAACAAAACACTAGGCAAAAGGCCGAGCCTTCCACACACAACCAAGTATATAGATGCATTAATTAAATAAGAGATATTGTGATATCCCATCATATCCATGTCTCAACATGGAACAACCTGCACTGCACCTACAACTAAAACGCTATAAGAGGGGCTGAGCAAAGCAGTGACATAGCCAAACAACGGTTTGCTGGGTAGGGTGGTTAGAGGCTGTATCATGGCATATGAGAGGCTGACATGTATGTGGTAGGAAGCGTGACATAGCGATAGCAACGAGACAACTAGCAAGCAAAGATAGTAGTGTTATCAAGGGTAATGATCATCTTGCCTGAAGTCTCTTCGGTAGGATAGTAATACTGCTCCTCGTACACGTTCTCAACAGGATCCTTGAACTCGGACTCGTCTCCCGGTACTACCCAAAAGAGAGAACAAGCACCAGAATAAACAATCAATCATGGCATATATATACACAAGCAAAAGATGGATGCATGACATGAATGAAGTAACGGTGCTACCAGAACGATAGAAATAGCAACGGAAAGTGAATGATGAAGGAAAGAATGGATATGGGCAAGATCTTGGCAATCCAAGTATGCCACCAGAAAGAATGGAAGATTTCAATTGAAATCGATATAAATATCACGAAGAACGGATGCACGAAACTCAAATGGTGAGCAAAACAATATGCAATGCAAAACTGTAGTTAACAGCAACATAACAACTTGCACACCCCAATACAACCAACTACAGAACTCCAAAGTGCTCAAACAAGACATGAGGATGAAGTACACTACATGCACAACAAAACATCCCATAGGTTCAAATTCATTAGCATCACTGGTTAATAGGAATGAAGGCAACAAGATGCAAACATAATGTTACAGCTGAAAATAACAGAGCATATGCTGACAGAAACATTGACAGTCAGTATTGGCATGCTTGAAACAGTAGGCAACATGAAAGTGCAAGGAATTGGCATGCACCTACACTACACATGGCATAGATCATTTCATTACATTGGCACAAATTCATAGGACGCATGGATTCATCACAACCAAACTCACAAAATGCAACTTAATGTTGACAGCAAACTGCTACAATGACTAGGCATATTTAGAGCAACATTTATATATGCTACAGGAGTTTAACATGGCATCAATTGGTATGGCATGAATGTAATGACAACAAGGATCAAATCATGTTTACAGATCATGTTCAAAAGAGGCATAGATTAGTGGCTACCATAAAGGAAACATAGCAAGATTTTATAACTAGACTCTAAAGACAGCAGATTTTCAACAAGTGCAAAACAGAAACATTGTCTATGCTACTTCGCAAGCTTGTGGCAGTCACATCATGGAAATTCATGGCATGGAATAAATACTAGCAGCAAGATGGCATGAAAATGCTTCAAACTCATGTTGACAAGTTGCTCATATGACATTTGCATAATTTCACACCAAAATGACAAAATGGCATATTATGTAAAAATGACATGCATGCAAACTTGCTCAAATGATAAATCTAATGCCACAGATGGATTAGTTGGATTTTTCTACCCCAAATTCATATATGATATGCATATTTTTCAATACGAAAAATGCTCAAAATGCCACAAATACACATAGGACATAATTTGAATTAAGTTATATTCCAGATTTGGCATATGCCAAAAACGGAAAGCGCCAGAAACGGAAACATGCCAAAACTGGAAACGGACAAAAATGGAAAAGACAAAAACGGCGGCGCGGCTAAGCGTACCCAGGGGGTACCTAGCCAGAGTGGCTGACAGGTGGGACCGGGCCCACGTGGCAGCTGGGAGTGGGTGTGTGTGCATGACAGATGGGGCCGCAGGCGCTGTGTGGCTGACCAGTGGGTCCTGTCGGGCCCACTTGGCAGCTGATTGTGCGCGGGCGAAGCAGAGGAAAACAGGGGAGGCGTCGGCGGCCACTGGAGCACGGCGGCGCACTCGCCGGAGTTGTCTCCGGTGACCTATTGGCACGGCGGAGGGCTGCATTCGAAGCGTGGGAGGAACCCGCACTCGCGCATGCTACACACGACACCGAACGTTGACGGGAACGACACCGGTGACGAGGTGATAGAGGCGGCGACGGCGAGCTCGTGCCGCTCGCTGCGGGGCACGGCAGCGGCGAGGCGGCACCTAGGCGCTACGGCGAATGCGACGGACACGCTTGCGAAGGCTAAGGTGGTCAGGGCACTCGCAGGAGATGAGGCCCGACGGCGGCAGGCTCGGCTCTCATGGCCAACGCGGCTAGAGCGGGAAAACGAAGGGGAAAAAGGCACGGGGAGGTGTTGGAGCTCACCACGAACATGCTTGCGTGATCGGGACGACGGGAGGAGGACGGTGTTGGCCGGAATCGTCGACGAAACGGCGGCGACCGTAGCGGAAGAAGAGGAAGAAGACGGGGTTGTCTTGGTGATCCCTCAGCACAGTAGTGGACGGCGGGGCGTAGTCGACATCGAGGAACTTGCCAGACACGGTGCAGACGACGGCTACGGGGACGACATGGTCGCATTCTCAGATGCGCTCTGGACGCGGTCGGGTCGGCGGATCTGGTGGCGGCGAAGGAGGAAGAGGGGAACCTTAGGGATGCCCTAGATAGGGAGATGGTCTATATAGGGGGCTAGGGCGACGGGACGGAGCTCGCGTGCTCTCGGGCTCGCGGTCTGCGCGGGTGGACTGTAGCCAGTCGCTGGCAGGCAGGGCCGGCTAGACCATGTGGCAGAGAGGTAGCGGGGGGCAAGTGGGTGCACGGGTGAGAAAAGGTTAGCAGGCGCGCTGCGGGTGGAGCTGGGCCACGCGCTGGTGGGCTTGCTGGGCTGCGATGCCGCTGCTGATGGGCTCTGCTGCTGCTGCTCTCTGCCTCTTCTTTTCCATTTACAAAAACATAAAAGAAGGGCAAAATCACAGAGGGAGTTTAGAGGGGAGCGAGAGGGAAATAAAAATACCTCTGGACTACAAGAAGTATGCACTATTTGAATAAAATCGTTTGGGCATTTTTAGAGGAAGAAAAATATCACAAGTTTGAATTAATTTCGAACTTGTGGCATTTTTTATCCCAACCAAAACATTTCCAAACATGACGAAATTTGGAGGGGAGACATATGGCATAGTAAAGAAATTAATGAGACAAGGTGGACATTAATTTGGGGCAGAAATATTGCACCAAGAAATACTTTGGGAATTAGAATGGTTTTGGGAGAGAGGTGAAGAGAGATGGCTTGCATAGGAGAAACCCAAGAGTTGGGTGAGGCAAGAAGAAGATGATCACACACAACCACAATGCATACATGATGAGCACAACAAAATTAAAATGATGGATGTAATGCACATGGCGAAAGAATGACATGAAGATGAAATGCAAAATGAAAATAAAGCAAAACACAACATGAGAAGAAGCCCATCCATCAAGATCATCATGACAATTCCATATATGGCAATGTTGGGGAATACAATTAAGGAAGGAGCACTCTTGGGGTGTTACAACATTCATCATGTAACAGTCACAACCTAGGGCGATACACAATAGCTCCAATTCATCAATGTAATGTAGGCATGCATTTCGTATATAGTCATACGTGCTTATAGTAAGAACTTGCATGACATCTTTTGTCCTACCCTCCCGTGGCAGTGGGGTCCTTAAGGAAACTAAGCGATATTAAGGCCTCCTTTTAATAGAGAACCGGAACAAAGCATTAACACATAGTGAATACATGAACTCCTCAAACTACGGCAATCACCGGAAAGAATCCCAATTATTGTCACCTTGGGGTATGCGGATCATGACACGTAACAGGTGCATATAACTTGCAATATAGGATCAAGAACTCAAATATATTCATGAAAACATAGAGGGTTCAGATCTGAAATCATGGCACTCGGGACCTAGTGACAAGCATTAAGCATAGCAAAGTCATAGCAACATCAATCTCAGAACATAGTAGATACTAGGGATCAAAGCCCTAACAAATTGACTCGATTACATGATAAATCTCATCCAACCCATCACCGTCCAGCAAGCCTACGAAGAAATTACTCACACACGGCGGTGAGCATCATGAAATTGGTGATGATGATGACGACGGCGTCGAATCCCCCTCTCCGGAGCCCCGAACGGACTCCAGATCAGCCCTCCCGATGAAGAACATGAGGTGGTGGCGGCTCCGTATTGTAAAATGCGATGATTCTTTCTCTCTGATTTTTTCCCTCC
Organism: Elymus sibiricus; assembly: GCA_039707655.1. Lineage (NCBI taxonomy): Eukaryota > Viridiplantae > Streptophyta > Magnoliopsida > Poales > Poaceae > Elymus > Elymus sibiricus. Next base: position 241,650,603 of record CM077676.1, read on the forward strand.
ATGAATAGGTACTTATAGCGCTGGAGTTAGGGCAAACGAAGCTGCCAGGGGACCACAAGCCTACCAGGCTCGCCCCCCAGGCTTGTCGCGCCTGGTGCCCCCCCTCTGGTAGATCTTTGCGCTAGTATTTTTTATATATTCTGAAATAATTCTTCGTAAATTTTCAGGTCCATCCGAGAACTTTTATTTCTGCACAAAAACAACACCATGGCAATTCTGCTGAAAACAGCGTCAGTCCGGGTTAGTTCCATTCAAATCATGCAAATTAGAGTCCAAAACTAGAGCACAAGTGTTTGGAAAAGTAGATACGTTTGGGACGTATCAACTCCCCCAAGCTTAACTCATTGCTGGTCCTCAAGCAATTCAGTTGACAAACTGAAAGTGATAAAGAAAAACTTTTACAAACTCTTTTGTTCTTGTTGTCTGTATATATACTTAACTAGCATCCAAGTTTTCAGCAAAGATTATGAACTAACCATATTGATGATAACACTTAGGTTTCACAGTTACTCATGGCAATAACATAACCAACTAGCGAGCAATAATAAGATATCTCAGATGCCAACACTTTGTGAAAACAATCATGATATAATATGATAACATGGTATCTCGCTAGCCCTTTCTGAGACCGCAAAACATAAATGCAGAGCACCTCTGAGATTCAAGCAACGACTAAACATTGTAATTTAGGGTAGAGGATATCCAGTCATGGTCACACCCAACATTAACTATACTCAATGCATAAAAATGATAATAGTGCTCTCCAACTGGTGCTTAAATGAGAAGGTGATGACTCAACAATAAAAGTAAAATAACATAAAAGTAAATGGATAGGCCCTTCGCAGAGGGAAGCATGGATTTGCAGCAATGCCAGAGCTCAAAGCTTAAATTAGAGATGAAAATATTTTTGGGAGGTATGCTTTTCCTGTCAACGTCATGACCGAGAGTTTTCAATATCTTCCATGCTAAACGCATTATAGGCGGTTCCCAAGCAGAAAGGTAAAGTTTACTCCCCCTCCACCGTACCAACACAAGCCATGGCTAGCCGAATTCACGGGTGCCCTCCGTACCAACAACTTTCCGGGGGAGTTTGTTTGCATTATTTGATTTCGATTTGAGCATAGGACTAGGCATCCCAATTACCATCCTCTCTCGTGCAATGACAAGTGAATAAACACTCATCTGAGAGTAACCCACTTAGCATGGAAGATACTGACCGCCCCCTGTCGCTCCATGAGCGGTACGGGCATAGAAAACAGATGTTCGTTTGAATATTTAGAGGTGGCACTTGCAAATTTACTTGGAACGGCAGAGTAATACCGCATATAGGTAGATATAGTGGACTCACCTGGAACAACTTTGGATTAAGGATTTGGATGCACAAGCAGGATTCCCGCTTAGTACAGGCGAAGGCTAGCAAATAGATTGAGAAGCGACCAGCTTGAGAGCGAAAACGGTCATAGGCATGCATTGCGAATAATTAACATTGAACACGAGCATGAGTAGGATATCAACACCCTGAACATAAATATCATGGAGGCTATGTTGGTTTTGGTTCAACTACATGTATGAACATGTGCCAAGTCAAGCCACTCGAATTACTCAGAGGAGGATACCATGCTAACATACTACATCACAACCATTTTAATGCATGTTGACACTCAAGATAAATCATTATCCACTCCTAGCTATTTAAGCATGGCATGAACAACTATAGTCTCTAATTGTCATCACAAATACGTTTGCTCATAATAATACTGAATCATGAATACTGAGCTAAACATATTTACAAAGACAAAAACAAGAAGAGTTCATACCAGCTTTTCTTCACCGCAAACACTTCATCAAATATCATCATTATTGCCTTTCTCTTGCACAACCGAATGATGTGATAATAATAATAATAATAATAGTGCAAGTGTTCCGTGGACTAAGCTGGAATCTGCAAACATTTATTCAAGGGAGAAGACAAAGTAATAGTGGCTCATTGTTAGATCAACAATAAAGCATACGGGAGCCACTCAACATTTTCATCGTGGTCTTCTCCTTGTGACGACTCAATGAAAAGAAAATAAATTCAGAGAAACACACTGAAATATTTTTGGAGTTTTTAGTTTTTCTGAAGAAAGCAGATTAAGGAAGGAAAAACAAAAAACGAGAAAAACTATTTACACGGGAAAGCTCCCAACAAGTAAAAGAAGAAACGAGAAATCTTTTTGGGTTTTCTTTTACTACTATGAATTAACTAAACAAGAAAGAAACTACACCTAATTTTTTTTGGATTTTTGAAAGTTTTTCAAACACACAAAAAGAAAGCGAAAATAAAACTAGCATGGATATACAATGAAAAAAAAATGAACACCGACAACTGGAATGAGTGTGTGAACATGAATGTAATGTCGGTGAGAAATACGTACTCCCCCAAACTTAGGCTTTTGGCCTAAGTTGGTCTACGGCCAGTCCAGGCCTGGATAATGCCCGTGATGGTAGTTCGGGTTATACTGAAATGTAGCTGCCACAGCTTGGCGAGCTGCCTCGTTAAGGCGCTCGGTCTCTGCCGCCCTCTCGTACTCCTCAAAGAAGGCAGGAGTAGGCAAAACAATATGGAAAACACGATGCCTGTTAAAGATTAGCCTGTATCTGAACGGGGGGAGACCCCTCTCAAGGAACTGGTGGCGTTCCATAGCATCATAATCAAGAAAACTAGGTGGAAAAAGGGTGTCATTTTGTTTAATGGGCACACCAAGATAGGTAGCTAAGCGAGTGGCATAAATTCCACCAAAGAAATCACCAACTAAGGCATTATTATGTAAGCGATGTGCAACAATAGCCCCCATGTAAAATTGCCTGTCTCCCAGCACCGCACTCTTAAGAACGCTCAGGTTAGGGGCGCAAAGATGACTATGATCATGTTTACCATTAATGCATCTACCAATGAACAGAGCAAAATAATGTATGGCAGGAAACTGAATGCTCCCCATAGTAGCTTGTGTGATGCCTCTAGTTTCACCCCTAGTAATGTTCATGAGAAATTCATTGCAATCAGATTTACGAGGTTCAGTGCTAGTCCCCCAGAATGGAATTTTGCATACTTCACTAAATTCTTCAACAGACATGCGAAAAGGATTTTCATAAAGGTTGAAAATAACATCATGTGAAGTGCGCTGATATACATACTTGAACCTTCGCACAAAGGAGTCAGTGAGGTCATAGTATTGAGGGCACCTGTCTGCCATGAACTCTGTCAGCTCGGCGTTGCGCACGTACATATCAAACTCTTCCTTGATGCCGGCTCGAATCATGAAGGCATCCGACGGCCACTCGCACGGTAGCACCGCGGCCTCTCGTGGCGGTTCGGTATCCGACTCGCGTATTACGGGCCTAGGAGCACTCTTGCTCGAAGAACCACCATGGAACATCTTCCTAAACATTTTCTTTTCTCAAGGAGTAATTCCTCAAAACAGTTTTGGAAACGGAGTTCCGAGGAAGGAGATCAAAAATCACAGCAATATGAGCAAGAACACGGGCTTGCGAGCAAGTTTGATTTTTTCTGGAGGAAGAAGAAGGAGATGGGTGGCTAGCATAAGTGAGTGGGTCTCTGTGGGAGCCACAAGTCTGCTAGGCGCGCCCAGGGGGGTGGGCGCGCCCTGTGGGCTTGTGGCTCGCAGGTGCACCCCCCCTGGGGTGTGTTCAGTGCCACAAATTCTTAAATATTCTGGAAAAAATCATACTAAATTTTCATGGCATTCTGAGAACTTTTATTTTTGGGCCATTTTTTTATTGCGTGGATAATTCAGAAAACAGGATAATCATGGCATTTTATTTTATTCTACTAAAAATAACAGAGAGCAAAAGGTTGGTACAGAAAGTTGTGCTTACTAAATTCATCGACCACATGCCCCTCAAAAAGGATCCATTAATAAGGTTGATCAAGTCTTATTAACAAACTATTTCCGAGTGACATGAAATCGAAGAATTTGCGTATAACACTAAGTTACCTCAACGGGGATATGCATCTCCCCAACGATAAGAATTTCATATTTCTTTTTGACAGTAGGAATGGGAAATTTGAAGCCTCCAATAGTGATTGTCGAAACTTTTTCAATACAATTGATAGCATTCACTGAACTTTGTTTCTTCAGAAAATAAATCGTATGCTCATTACCATTGACATGGAATGTAACCTTGCTTTTGTTGCAATCAATTACAACCCCTGCAGTATTCAAAAAGGGTCTACCAAGGATAATCGACATGTTGTCATCCTCGGGCATATCAAGAATAACAAAGTCTGTTAAGATAGTAATGTTTGCAACTACAACAGGAACGTCCTCACAAATTCCAATAGGTATAGCAGTTGATATATCAGCCATTTGCAAAGATATTTCAGTAGGTGTGAGCTTATTCAAATCGAGTCTTCTATATAAAGAGAAAGGCATAACACTAACACCGGCTCCCAAATCACATAAAGCAGTTTTGACATAACTTCTTTTAATGGAGCATGGTATAGTAGGTATTCCTGGATCTCCCAACTTCTTGGGTACTCCACCCTTAAAAGAATAATTTGCAAGCACGGTGGAAATTTCAGCTTCTGGTATTTTTCTTTTATTTGTGACAATATATTTCATATATTTAACATAGGGAGACATTTTCAACATATCAATCAAGCCATCACGCAAAAAGACAGGTCTATGCATTTCAACAAAGCGCTCAAAGTCTTCATCATCCTTATTTTTAGATGGTTTAGTAGGGAAAGGCATACGTTTTCGAACCCATGGTTCTCTCTCCTTTCCATGTTTTCTAGCAACAAAGTTTCTTTTATCATATCTTTTGTTCTTAGGATGTGGGTTGTCAAGATCAACAATAGGTTCTATTTCTACATCATTATCTGGTTGAGCATCAACATGAACATCATCATTATCATTATCATTATCACTAGGTGTATGTTCATTACCAGATTGTGTCTCAGCATCAAAAATAGAGGCATCATTATGATTCTCAGGAGGTTTTTCTATCTCAGGTTCGCTAGGAGCAGGCAAAGTTTTATCATTTTTCTTTTTCTTTTTATTCTTAGATGGACTAGGTGCATCAATATAATTCTTTGAGGATCTTGTTCAATTCTTTTAGGATGACCTTCAGGATATAGAGGATCCTGAGTCATTCTACCTCCTCTAGTAACAACTCTAACAGCATGATTATTCTTTTTATTATTCATCTCATTAAGCAAATCATTTTGTGACTTAGCAATTTGTTCTAACTGAGTCTGGACCATAGACGCATGTTTACTCAAGCATTTAACATCATTAGCAGTTTTAAACATCAAATCACTCAAACGTTCAATCATGATGGCATTCCATTTTAGTTGATTGCTAACATACATATTAAAGTGTTCCTGTTTAATGATGTAATTATCAAATTCATACAGGCATTGACTAGCAGATTTATTATACGGAATATCACCTTCATCAAATCTAGTGAGAGAATTTACCTCCACTACCTGTGTCGGGGTGTCGAGCCCATGTATTTCTTCAATAGGTGATAAATTCTTAACATCTTCAGCTTTAATACCTTTTTCCTTCATAGATTTCTTAGCTTCTTGCATATCTTCAGGACTGAGGAATAGAATACCTCTATTCTTCGGAGTTGGCTTAGGTGGTGGTTCAGGAAGTGTCAAATCATCGGCATTTCTCAATATATTGTTCAATAGTTCTTCAGCCTCTCCAACTGTGCGTTCCCTGAAAACACAACCAGCACAACTATCTAGGTAGTCCCTAGAAGCATCGGTTAGTCCATTGTAAAAGATATCAAGTATTTCATTTTTCTTAAGAGGATGATCAGGCAAAGCATTAAGTAGTTGGAGAAGCCTCCCCCAAGCTTGAGGGAGATTCTCTTCTTCAATTTGCACAAAGTTAAATATTTCCTGTAAGGCAGCTTGTTTCTTATGAGCAGGAAAATATTTTTCAGAGAAGTAATATATCATATCCTGGGGACTACGCACACAACCAGGAGCAAGAGTATTAAACCATTTCTTAGCATCACCCTTTAATGAGAAAGGAAATAGCTTAAGAATATAGTAATAACGAATTTTTTCCTCATGGGCAAATAGGGTGGCAATATCATTCAACTTAGTAAGATGTGCCACAACAGTTTCAGTTTCATAACCATGAAAAGGATCAGATTCAACCAAAGTAATTAACTCTGGATCGACAGAGAATTCATAATCCTTATCGGTGACAAATATGGGAGAGGTAGCAAACTTAGGATCATATTTCATGCTCTCCCTCATAGATTTTTCTTTCAACTCAGCAAGCAATTTTCTAACCTCATCTCTATCATTACAAGCAAGAATTGCCCTAGCTGTCTCCCTATCAAAAACATAACCCTCAGATGTTTCATGCATTTCAACTCTAGTAGGAGAGCTAGGCATAATAGGTGGATCATAATTTTCAAGAGTTTCAACATTTTCAGTTTGTTTAGCTTTAGCAATTTGTTCATCAAGAAATTCACCAAGTGGCACAGTATTATCAAGCATAATACTAGCATCATCATAAGTATCATTCATAGCAGAAGTAGTATAATCAATAACTTGTGACATATAAGAATGAATAGCAGGTGGTGGTGTTGCAAGCCTACTCAAAATAGAAGGTGAATCAAGTGCGGAGCTAGATGGCAGTTCCTTACCTCCCCTCGTCTTAGAGGGAACGATTGATGACCCACAAGTATAGGGGATCAATCGTAGAACTTTCGATAAGTAAGAGTGTCGAACCCAACGAGGAGCAGAAGGAAATGACATGCGGTTTTCAGCAAGGTATTTTCTGCAAGCACTGAAATTATCGGTAGCAAGTAGTTTGATAGCAAGATAATTTGTAACAAGTGACAAGTAGCAATAGTAACTAAGGTGTAGCAAGGTAGCCCAATCCTTTTTGTAGCAAAGGATAGGCCGGAACGATCTCTTATAATAAGCAAAGCATTCTCGAGGACACATGGGAATTTCATCTAGTCACTTTCATCATGTTTGTTTGATTCGCGTTTGCTACTTTGATAATTTGATATGTGGGTGGACCGGTGCTTGGGTGCTGTTCTTACTTGAACAAGCCTCCCACTTATGATTAACCCCTCTCGCAAGCATCCGCAACTACGAAAGAAGAATTAAGATAAATCTAACCATAGCATTAAACATATGGATCCAAATCAGCCCCTTACGAAATAGCGCATAAACTAGGGTTTAAGCTTGTGTCACTCTAGCAACCCATCATTTAATTACTACTCCGCAATGCATTCCCTTAGGCCCAAAGATGGTGAAGTGTCATGTAGTCGACGTTCACATGACACCACTAAGAGAATCAACAACATACATATCATCAAAATATCGAACGAATACCAAATTCACATGATTACTTATGACAAGACTTCTCCCATGTCCTCAAGAACAAAAGTAACTACTCACAAATCATATTCATGTCCAAGATCAGAGGGGTATTAAATAGCATAATGGATCTGAACATATAATCTTCCACCAAATAAACCAACTAGCATCAACTACAAGATGTAATCAACACTACTAGCAACCCACAGGTACCAATCTGAGGTTTTGAGACAAAGATTGAATACAAGAGATGACCTAGGGTTTGAGATGAGATGGTGCTGTTGAAGACATTGATGAAGATTGGTCCTCCCACGATGAGAGGATCGTTGGTGATGTCGATGGCTTCGATTTCCCCCTCCCGGAGGGAAGTATCCCCGGCGGAATCGCTCCGTCGGAGAGCAAAAATGCTCCTGCCCAAGTTCCGCCTCGAGACGGCGACGCTCCATCCCAAAAGTCTTCTCCTTATTTTTTCTAGGGCAAATGGGCTTATATACCAGAAAATGGGCACCAGAGGCTAGCCAGGGGCCCCACAAGCCACCAGGGCGCGCCTGGGGGGGGGGGGGTGACGCGCCCTGGTGCCTCGTGGGCACCTAGGTGACCCCCTCTGGTACTTCTTTCTTCCAATATTTTTTATTTATTCCAAAATAAATCTCCGTGAAATTTCAGCTCATTTGGAGATGTGCAGAATAGGTATCTCTGACATAGCCTTTTCAGGCCCAGAATTCCAGCTGCCGGCAATCTCCCTCCTTATGTAAATCTTGCATATTAAGAGAGAAAAGGCATTAGAATTGCTCCACAAAGTGTTATATTGATTAAAACACTATAAATAACAGTAGGAAAACATGATGGAAAATGGACGTATCAACTCCCCCAAGCTTAGACCTCGCTTGTTCTCAAGCGAAAGCCGATATCGATAATCATGTTCACTTGTTTAGAGAGAGAGAGGTGTTGATAAAAACAAAATACGGACATAGTAGCATCATGATCATTATTATGACAGCAATATTCATTATCATAAAACTTCTCATGAGCAAGTAACAATTCATCACAACAACGAAGTATAAGGCATAAACTTTCTTGAAAACTAACAAACTATGTTCTCAGTTAACAGTGCAATTCAATTCATCATATTTCCAGGAAGGGTCTCATGTAGGAGCTTTTTAGCAAGTCCACATACTCAACCATCATTTAGACTTGTATGATTGCTAACACTCACAACATATATATGGAGCAAAAAGTTTCAGCCAGACACATAGAAAGATAGGGGCTTATAATTTTGCCTCCCAACTTATTCACCTCAAGGGTAATGTCAACAATAATAACTCATGATCACTCATATCCAACTGGATATATGTGCCTAGATCTTCCCCACCACATGAAGCTTGCAAAAGAGAAAAATAAAAGGAATAGAGGAGAACATTATTGACTCTTGCATAAAAAGTAAATACATAAAAGTAAAAGATAGGCCCTTCACAAAGGGAAGCAGAGGTTGTCATGCGCTTTTTGTTGTTGGATGCACAAGCTCTTAATGCAAAGGAACGTCACTTTATATTGCCCCTTGTGATAGCAACCTTTATTATGCAGTCTGTTGCTTTTATTTCTTTACCATCACAAGTTCGTACAAAGCTTATTTTCCCTTACAATAAAAGTTCATACATATTTAGAGATAATTTTTATTGCTTTTTGCACCGATGACAACTTACTTGAAGGATCTTATTCAATCCATAGGTAGATATAGTGGACTCTCATGACATGAAACTAGGTTTAAGGGTTTTGGATGCACAAGTAGTATCTCTACTTGGTGCGGATTTTTTTGGCTAGCAAAGATATTGAGCAAGCACCACATGTTGAAGGATCTATGACAATATAGCTTCTATGTGAATATAAGCAAACATAATTCATTACGTTGTCTTCCTTGTCCAACGTCAACAATTTGACATAAAATACTTAATGGGGGCTCACAATCATAAAAGATGTCCAAGATAGTGTATTTGCATGTGAATCTTCTCTTCCCTATTAATTTTTTCATGAATTGCATCATTGACCAATGTTGTGTTTGTTAGCTTCCAATAAATTTTACCACTTATACTTTTCTTTATGTAATGTCATTACTTTCCATAAGATTAGCATATGATCTTTTTCATTAATTTCATTGCTAGGATTGAAACATAAAAGTAAAGAAGCAAAAACTCAAACTACTCTTTATTATATAACTCTCAACTCAATTACATAGATAGATAGATCACGTAACTAGCACTCCAAAATAGATCATACTAAAATTTTATTCAACTAGATCACGAAATAACTAAGGATCGAACTAAAAATAGGTAAAGATAATAAAGGTGATGGTGATACGATACCGGGGCACCTCCCCCAAGCTTGGCACAAGCCAAGGGGAGTGCCCATACCCATGTACTCAAGTTTCCTTCTTCGATGATGGTGGTGGTGATGAAGTCGTGGGCTTGTCCTTCAGTTTCCGCTTGGGAACATAGTTTTCTTCCTTCAACTTGCTAATTTCTTGCTCAAGCTCCACTATCTTCTCACACAATACGTTCTTGTTTTCCTGTAGAAGATGGAAAGGGATAAATTGGATCTTAGATTTGTTTACTATGTTTGGGAGGCTTGACTTCTTGAACTCCACATGCATATCTCCCGGTTGAGGTAGAGGGGCATCTTCTTCATCCGAGCTCGTGTCTTCCATTCCCTTCATGTTGGCATCTGGCTCCTCCTCCGCGGACCATCCATAGGGGTTTATATCCCCATAGATCCTTGGATTTGTAACATAGTGCGATACAAAGCTTTCTCCATCTGAGTCTTGAGACGACATACTTTTGGATCTGTCAGAAAAATAGCACGAAACAAGAACAGAGAATATTTCTACGATACGGTGATCAAAACATCCGGGAGTATATATAAATAATTTTTATCTTGCAAAACAAGTATTCCAGAAGAAAACGGAGTCGGGAAGGCTCACGAGGGGCCCACGAGCCACCAGGGCGCGCCTGGGGGGTGGCGCGCCCTGGTGCCTCGTGTGCACCTCGTGGGTCCCCTCGACTATTTCTTATTTTTGTATTTTTTCTAATATTCCAAAACTGACAGAAAGTATTTTTATGGAATTTTTGGAGTCGGTTTACTTACCGTATCACATACCTATTCCTTTTCAGGGTTCTGGAGTGTTCTGGAAGGTCTCTCTTATGTAATCCTCCAGTGCCATTGTTTCAATAATATTAGTTTCAACATTAGTGGGAATACTTAAAATATAGTGCTTAATTCTTTGCCCATTCACCACTCTCGGATTAGTGCCTTCGGAGTTGTTTATTTTGATGGCTCCGGAGCGATAAACTTCTTTGATGATATACGGTCCTTCCCATTTAGAGAGAAGTTTTCCTGCAAAAAATCTCAAACGAGAATTGTACAATAGAACATATTCACCCACTTTGAATTCCCATTTTTGAATTCTTTTATCATGCCATCTTTTAACTTTTTCCTTAAACAATTTGGCATTTTCATAAGCTTGGGTTCTTCATTCATCTAGGGAGCTAATATCAAATAACCTCTTTTCATCGGCAAGTTTAAAATCATAATTGAGTTCGTTAATTGCCCAATATGCTTTATGTTCTAACTCAAGAGGTAAATGACATGCTTTTCCATAAACCATTTTATAAGGAGATATACCCATAGGATTTTTATAAGCAGTTCTATAAGCCCATAATGCATCGCCAAGTTTCTTAGACCAATTCTTTCTAGATCTATTGACGGTTTTTTGCAAAATTAATTTTATTTCTCTATTGCTCAATTCAACTTGACCACTAGATTGAGGGTGATAGGGAGATGCAATTCTATGGTTGACATCATATTTAGCAAACAATTTACGGAATGCACCATGAATAAAATGTGAACCACCATCAGTCATTAAATACCTAGGGACTCCGAACCTCGGGAAAATAACTTCTTTAAGCATTTTAATAGAAGTGTTATGATCAGCACTACTAGTTGGAATAGCTTCTACCCACTTAGTAACGTAATCAACAGCAACTAAAATATGTGTATACCCATTGGATTTAGGAAAAGGTCCCATATAATCAAATCCCCAAACATCAAATGGTTCAATAACAAGTGAATAATTCATAGGCATTTCCTGACGTCTACCAACATTACCAATCCTTTGACATTCATCACAAGATAAGATAAACTTACGAGCATCCTTGAAAAGAGTAGGCCAATAAAAACCAGAGTGTAATACCTTGTGTGCAGTTCTGTCTCCCGCATGGTGTCCTCCGTAAGCCTCGGAATGGCACTTCTGTAGGATTAGTTCCTGTTCATGCTCAGGTATACAACATCTAATAATACCATCTACTCCTTCTTTATAAAGATGTGGGTCATCCCAGAAGTAATGTCTTAAATCAAAGAAGCACTTTTTCTTTTGTTGGTATGTGAAACTAGGTGGTATAAATTTAGCAACAATATAATTAGCATAGTCTGCATACCAAGGAGTATTACGAGAAGCATTTATAACAGCTAATTGTTCATCAGGAAAATCATCATTAATAGGAAGTGGGTCATCAAGAACATTTTCCATTCTTGGCAAATTATCTGCTATGGGATTCTCAGCTCCCTTTCTATCAATAATATGCAAGTCAAATTCTTGTAGCAATAGAACCCACCTAATGAGTCTAGGTTTAGCATCTTTCTTTTCCATAAGATATTTAATAGTAGCATGATTGGTGTGAACAGTTACTTTAGAATCGACTATGTAAGATCTGAATTTATCACATGCAAACACAACTGCTAGAAATTCTTTCTCGGTAGTAGCATAATTTCTTTGAGCACTGTCTAGAGTTTTACTAGCATAATGGATAACATTTAATTTCTTATCAACTCTCTGTCCTAGAACAGCACCAACATCATAATCACTAGCATCACACATAATTTCAAAAGGCAAGTTCCAATCAGGTGGTTGAACAATAGGTGCAGAGGTTAAGGCTTTCTTAAGTGTTTCAAAAGCTTCTACACAATCATCATCAAAAACAAATGGAACATCTTTTTGCAAAATATTAGTAAGAGGCCTAGAAATTTTAGAGAAGTCTTTAATAAACCTCCTATAGAAACCAGCATGACCAAGGAAACTTCTTATACCTTTAATATCTTTAGGACAAGGAATTTTCTCAATTGCATCAACCTTAGCCTTATCAACTTCAATACCTCTTTTAGAAATTTTATGCCCCAAGACAATACCTTCATTCATCATAAAGTGGCACTTATCCCAATTCAAGACAAGATTAGTTTGTTCACATCTCTGCAAAACTTGATCAAGGTTGCTTAAGCAGTCATCAAAAGAAGTTCCGTAAACGGAAAAATCATCCATGAAAACCTCAACAATCTTTTCACAAAAGTCAGAGAATATAGCAGTCATACATCTTTGAAAGGTAGCAGGTGCATTGCATAAACCAAAAGGCATACGTCTATAAGCATAAGTTCCAAAAGGACAAATAAAGGTGGTTTTCTCTTAGTCAGCTTGTGATACAGGTATTTGAGAGAAACCATAATATCCATCAAGAAAACAAAAGTGTGTATGCTTGGACAATCTTTCTAACATTTGATCGATAAAAGGTAAGGGGTAATGATCTTTTCTAGTGGCTTTGTTTAATTTTCTAAAATCAATTACCATCCTATAACCAGTTACAATTCTTTGTGGGATGAGTTCATTTTTATCATTAGGAACAACGGTAATGCCTCCTTTCTTAGGGACACAATGAACGGGACTTATCCATCTACTATCAGCTATGGGATAGATTATACCTGCTTCCAGAAGCTTTAATATTTCAGTTCTTACCACCTCCTTCATTTTAGGATTTAATCGTCGTTGGTGGTCGACAACTGGTTTAGCATCAGGCTCCATATTAATTTTATGCTGACATAGAGTGGGACTAATGCCCTTAAGATCATCAAGAGTATATCCAATAGCAGCTCGGTGCTTCCTCAGAGTTTTTAGTAATCTCTTTTCTTCATGCTCTGAAAGGTTAGCACTAATAATAACAGGATATATCTTCTTTTCATCTAGATAAGCATATTTCAATGTATCAGGCAATTGTTTCAGTTCAAATACAGGGTCACCCTTAGGTGGGGGAGGGCCTCCAAGAGTTTCAACAGGCAAATTGTGTTTAAGGATTGGTGGTTGATCAAAGAACATCCTATCTATTTCATTTCTTTCATTCATGTGCATATCATTTTCATGGTCTAGCAAATATTGTTCTAACGGATCAATAGGAGGTACGGCAATAGAAGCAAGACCAATAATTTCATCTTTACTAGGCAATTCTTTATCATGAGGTTGTCTACGAAACTTGGAGAAATTAAACTCATGAGACATACCACCAAAATTAACACTAACACAGTTTCTTTAGCGCAATCAATCTTGGCATTAACAGTGTTCAAGAAAGGTCTACCAAATATAATGGGACAAAAAATATCTTGTGGAGAACCGAGGACATGAAAATCAGTAGGGTATTTATTTTTCCACACAAGACTTCAACATCTCTAACGATCCCAAGCGGTGTAATGGTATCTCTGTTTGCAAGCTTAATAGTAACATCAATGTCCTCTATTTCAATAGGTGCAATATCATTCATAATTTCTTGATATAAGGTAAACGGAATAGCACTCACACTAGCACCCAAATCACATAAGCCATGATAACAATGATCTCCTATTTTAACAGAGACAACAGGCATGCCTACTACAGGTCTGTTTTTATCTTTACGATCTGGTTTAGCGATTCTAGCTGCTTCATCACAGAAGTAAATAACATGCCCATTTATATTATCGACCAAGAGATCTTTAACCATAGCAAAATTAGGTTCAAATTTAATTTGTTTAGAGGGTCTAGGTGCTCTAATATTACTTTTGTTAACCACAGTTGAAACTTTAGCATGTTCTTTAAACCTAACAGGAAAAGGTGGTTTCTCAATATAAGCATAAGGCACAACTGTATCAACATGGTAAACAATTGTTTCTTATTTAACACTAACGGGTTCCTCAATCTTTTCTTTAACAGGGGGATGATATTTAAACCACTTCTCCTTAGGGAGATCAACATGAGTAGCAAATGATTCACAAAAGGAAGCTACTATCTCAGAGTCAAGTCCATATTTAGTGCTAAACTTATGAAAAGCATCGGTATCCATAAAAGATTTAACACAATCGAACTCAAGTATTATACCTGAATCATTACCTTTGTCGAGTTCCCAATCTTCAGAGTTGCGTTTAATTCTTTCCAGAAGATCCCATCTGAATTCAATAGTTTTCTTCATAAAGGAGCTAGTCGAAGAAGAATCGAGCATGGTTTGATCATCATGAGAAAGCCGAGCATAAAAATTCTGTAAGATAATTTCTCTTGAGAGCTCATGATTGGGGCATGTGTACATCATGTACTTAAGCCTCCCCCAAGCTTGAGAGATGGTTTCTCCTTCACGAGGCCAAAAATTATATATATAATTCCGATCACGATGAACCAAATGCATAGGATAAAATTTCTGGTGGAATTCCAGTTTCAATCGGTTCCAGTCCCATGTATCAGTATCATCACATAGCCTATAACATGTCAATGCCTTTCCCTCCAAAGATAAAGGGAATACTTTCTTCTTAAATCCATCTCCGGATAAACCTGCAAGCTTAAACAATCCACAAATTTCATCCACATAGATTAAGTGCATATCAGGATGTACCGTTCCATCTCCTGCATAAGGATTAGCTAGCAGTTTCTCTATCATACCCGAAGGGATCTCATAATAAATATTTTCAGTAGGTGCAGTAGGTTGAGGAGCAACTATTTGTGCTTCCGGTCGCGGTGAAGATACCCCAAACAAACCCCTCAAAGGATTACTTTCCATAGTGACAAGTGACAATAAATTTCAGCACGTAATATAAATGTTTCCTTACCAAATTCCACTCACCAAAGGCGCTTCACTCCCCGGAAACGGTGCCAGAAAAAGTCTTGATGACCCACAAGTATAGGGGATCAATCGTAGTCCTTTCGATAAGTAAGAGTGTCGAACCCAACAAGGAGCAGAAGGAAATGACAAGCGGTTTTCAGCAAGGTATTTTCTGCAAGCACTGAAATTATCGGTAGCAAGTAGTTTGATAGCAAGATAATTTGTAACATGTGATAAGTAGCAATAGTAACTAAGATGCAGCAAGGTAGCCTAATCCTTTTTGTACCAAAGGACAGGCTGGAACGATCTCTTATAATAAGCAAAGCGTTCTCGAGGACACATGGGAATTTCATCTAGTCACTTTCATCATGTTTGTTTGATTCACATTCGCTACTTTGATAATTTGATATGTGGGTGGACCGGTGCTTGGGTGATGTTCTTACTTGAACAAGCCTCCCACTTATGATTAACCCCTCTCGCAAGCATCCGCAACTACGAAAGAAGAATTAAGATAAATCTAACCATAGCATTAAACATATGGATCCAAATCAGCCCCTTACGGAATAGCGCATAAACTAGGGTTTAAGCTTCTATCACTCTAGCAACCCATCATCTAATTACTACTCCACAATGCATTCCCTTAGCCCCAAAGATGGTGAAGTGTCATGTAGTCGACGTTCACATGACACCACTAAGAGAATCAACAACATACATATCATCAAAATATCGAACGAATACCAAATTCACATGATTACTTATGACAAGACTTCTCCCATGTCCTCAAGAACAAAAGTAACTACTCACAAATCATATTCATGTTCAAGATCAGAGGGGTATTAAATAGCATAATGGATCTGAACATATAATCTTCCACCAAATAAACCAACTAGCATCAACTACAAGATGTAATCAACACTACTAGCAACCCACAGGTACCAATCTGAGGTTTTGAGACAAAGATTGAATACAAGAGATGAACTAGGGTTTGAGATGAGATGGTGTTGTTGAAGATGTTGATGAAGATTGGTCCTCCCACGATGAGAGGATCCTTGGTGATGTCGATGGCTTCGATTTCCCCCTCCCGGAGGGATGTATCCCTGGCGGAATCGCTCCACCGGAGAGCAAAAGTGCTCCTGCCCAAGTTCCGCCTCGAGACGGCGGCGCTCCGTCCAAAAAGTCTTCTCCTTATTTTTTCTAGGGCAAATGGGCTTATATACCAGAAAATGGGCACCGGAGGCTGGCCAGGGGCCCCACAAGCCACCAGGGCGCGCCTGGGGGGGGGGGGGGGGTGGCGCGCCCTGGTGCCTCGTGGGCGCCTGGGTGGCCCCCTCTGGTACTTATTTCTTCCAATATTTTTTATTTATTCCAAAATAAATCTCCGTGAAATTTCAGCTCATTTGGAGATGTGCAGAATAGGTATCTCTGACATAGCCTTTTCAGGTCCAGAATTCCAGCTGCCGGCAATCTCCCTCCTTATATAAATATTGCATATTAAGAGAGAAAAGGCATTAGAATTGCTCCACAAAGTGTTATATTGATTAAAAACACTATAAATAATAGTAGGAAAAACATGATGCAAAATGGACGTATCAACGATCTTGGTTTTAGCGTCTTTCAGATTCTTCATAGTGATCAACAGATATAAATCCCAAGTGACTCAACAGATAGAGCTATGCTCCCCGACAACGGTGCCAGAAAAAGGTCTTGATAACCCACAAGTATAGGGGATCGCAACAGTTTTCGCGGGTAGTATTTCACCCAGATTTATTGATTCGACACAAGGGGAGCCAAAGAATATTTGTGAGTATTAGCAGTTGAGTTATCAATTCAACCACATCTGGAGTACTAAATATCTGCAGCAAAGTGTTTAGTAGCACAGTAGTATGATAGTTTCAAAAGCAATAGTAACAGTAGTGACAATAACAGAAGCAGTTTTGTAGTAATTGTAACAGCAGCAACAACGAAAGTAACTTACAAAGACCAATATGCAAAAAGCGTAGGCATTGGTTCGGTGATGGATAATTATGTCGGATGACATTCATCATGTAACAGTCACAACCTAGGGCGTTACACAATAGCCCCAATTCATCAATGTAATGTAGGCATGTATTCCGTATATAGTCATACGTGCTTATAGTAAGAACTTGCATGACATCTTTTGTCCTACCCTCCCATGGCAGCGGGGTCCTTAAGGAAACTAAGGGATATTAAGGCCTCCTTTTAATAGAGAACCGGAACAAAGCATTAACACATAGTGAATACATGAACTCCTCAAACTACGACAATCACCGGAAAGAATCCCAATTATTGTCACCTTGGGGTATGCGGATCATGACACGTAACAGGTGCATATAACTTGCAAGATAAGATCAAGAACTCAAATATATTCATGAAAACATAGAGGGTTCAGATCTGAAATCATGGCACTCGGGCCCTAGTGACAAACATTAAGCATAGCAAAGTCATAGCAACATCAATCTCAGAACATAGTGGATACTAGGGATCAAAGCCCTAACAAATTGACTCAATTACATGATAAATCTCACCCAACCCATCACTGTCCAGCAAGCCTATGAAGAAATTATTCACACACGGTGGTGAGCATCATGAAATTGGTGATGGAGGATGGTTGATGATGACGACGGCGTCAAATCCCCCTCTCCGGAGCCCCGAACGGACTCCAGATCAGCCCTCCCGATGAAGAATAGGAGGTGGCGGCGGCTCCGTATCGTAAAACGCGATGATTCTTTCTCTCTGATTTTTTTCTCCACGAATAGGTACTTATAGCGTTGGAGTTATGGCAAACGGAGCTGCCAGGGGCCCACAAGCCTGCCAGGCGCACCCTGGGGGGGTGGGCGTGCCCCCCAGGCTTGTGGCGCATGGTGGCCCCCCCTCTGGTAGATCTTTGCGCCAGTATTTTTTATATATTCTGAAATAATTCTCCATAAATTTTCAGGTCCATCCGAGAACTTTTATTTCTGCACAAAAACAACACCATGGCAATTATGCTGAAAACAGCGTCAGTCCGGGTTAGTTCCATTCAAATCTTGCAAATTAGAGTCCAAAACTAGAGCAAAAGTGTTTGGAATAGTAGATATGTTTGGGACGTATCAGACGCTGTCTGGTGTCATGGTGGTGTTGATGGCAGAGAGGCCTGGCAAGGTCGGTGTGTTAGTTTCTGCTCTGACGATGGATTGGTGGAAGACAGCGGCGACGACACATGAGAGTGCGTCGGACCGGTTTGTACCCCAAACCCAATATGCAGCTTGGTTGGGATCTCCAGCTTTAGATGTTAGGCTTTAGTGCGATGTCTGTTTGGTATTAGGCTCGGACTATTGGCACCCCTTCATCAAGTGGATAGGAGTAGCGACAGTTGTTGCTAAGATGGTGGCTTCAGACTACCTGATGTACTACTTTGTAAGGTCTTTGTGAAGAATGAATAAAATGGCTGCATGCATCACCCAAATGCAGAGGCCGGGGGTAATCCTCCCTTTCTAAAAAAATAGCAGTTGAACATGCAGGGAATGGGCGTCTACAAGCGGGCCGTCAGTTGCGAGCCGGCGGCGTGATGTGAAACTACGTCGCGTTCCACATCACACAGTGGGCAAACAATCGTTCGCGACGCTGGGTAGAGAGCGGCCGTGTGCTAGGTAATTAAATTGCAAACATTTTTTTATTAACCGTATATGTACGTGTCATTTCGTCTTCCTCTCACACATCTTGTCACCGCGCAGCCGCAGAAGGCTTCGAGCGCAAGCTTGAGCACCGCACAGGCGTTCTTTTGGCCAAACGTTTGCTCGAAGAGGCGCCAATGAATTGTCGGTGAGCCCGTTCCCGCGCAACCGTGCAGGTTCCCGCGCACAACCGTGCAAGCTTCCCGCCCGACTCGACA
This sequence comes from Elymus sibiricus, assembly GCA_039707655.1. Taxonomy (NCBI): domain Eukaryota; kingdom Viridiplantae; phylum Streptophyta; class Magnoliopsida; order Poales; family Poaceae; genus Elymus; species Elymus sibiricus. Next base: position 241,669,789 of record CM077676.1, read on the forward strand.
AAATCCCCCAAAACCCCAGTGCTTACCGGCCTGCTATATAAACAGTCACGGCCGGCTAGTCGGCATCGCATTTTCCCCTCCTTCCCCGTAGCTTATCTCGCCTGCTTCTCCCACCATCGCCAATGGCACCGGTCCATCGTCGTCGCTCAGCCACTCCACCGTCAACTGAGGGCAGCTCCAGCTAGGAGGCTACACCGCGGCGGGGGCGCAGTCCCCAGCGGCGTGTACTGCCCGTGGCGTCCCTGTTGGGTGTGCACACAACACCCGCCACACGCTCCGCCGCCGCTGCCCGACGACAACTGTTGCCGGCCGCCGTTGTCGCCACCCCACCGTCGGCCGCCGTGGCTGCCACACCACCATCGGCCGCCAAGGCCATCGCCTGCTCCGCCATCGCGGCCCGAAGGCGGGTGGTGGCTGTCATGGCCGCCACACCACCGTCGGCCGCCGTGGCCATCACCCGCTCCGCCATCGCAGCCTAACGGCGGGAGGTGGCCGCCACCCCACCGTCGGCTGCCGTGGCCGCCACCGCACCGTCGACCGCCGGGGTTATCACCCGCTCCGCCACCGCGGCCCGAATGTAACACCCCAATTTTTGGCCCTTTTCTTTTCTTTGTTTTTCTTTGAATTTGAGTTGTTTTTTTTTTTGAATTGGCTCTATGGACTTAAAACTTGGAAAGATCCTCTTTCTTTCTTCTCCCAAGTGAATCATCACTCTCAAATCATTCTCAAGACCATGTCATTTCCATCCTATCCCAATCCCAATCTTTATTTCTTGATAATATTCCTTTTTCTATTAAAGGAATAGTCCTGTTTGCCCTTGGCTGTGAAGCAACCTACATTTTTGTCATTCCCAAAATTCCCATAAAATTCTCACAAATCCTTTGACTCATCTAAACCTTGGATATGTAAAAATATTCAAGATTCCATGCTCATGGTGAGCACACCATCCAATTCTTGCTTCTGGTCACTTTTTCAGGGTGTGAAGCAACTATATTTTCTATTGCTTCATAAATCCTGAAATTAATCCAGGACCTAAATATTCCTATATCCATTTAGCATGCCAAAATTCACATCATTTGGCCAAGCCATCTGCTCCACAAAATTCTCTCAAGCTTCTGTCCAGAGAGGACCTTTGTGAAGGAAGTACTATTTAGGTATTTCCAAATAGCATGAAATTTTACCAGTGCCTGCATGGTCCTAAATCATAACTCTCCACCAAATTTCAGCTCAATCCAATACTCTATATGAGTGCAGCATCAAAATCAGTATTTTGGACCAGATTTGCAGTTGTGAAGTAACCCTATCCAAACCTTGTCCAAATAATCTCAAATTTCTCTAGCATATAGTCCTTCCTACCCTAAACACCTGTGAAAACATTCTTGGCCCATGTATCAAGTCATTTGACCACAACTTCATGCCCAAGTTTGCTACAGCAAACTTTATCTGATGCATCCCATCATCCCAAAGTCACTTTAAACGAACCAATGTCTCAGTGTGTCTCAGTGCTGAAAGGAATACACCTTAGACAAGTTCTGGGCGGCCCTAAAGCCCCGCGTGTGCCAGTGCACGCGGTGACCGCATGGCCTGAAGGTGTTTGGCGTGCGTCTGGCGCACTCTGGACGCCGGGACCCTTCTGCCGCCGCCCAAACGCCGCACTCGCGACACCACAGCATGGCAGTGCCACCCCCTTGCTCTCCTACGCCCACGTAGCTAGCTCCGAGACCCTCCTGACGCCGGCAAACGGCTCGCCGGACGCGGACACGGCATGCCCGTGCGGGAATAGTGGCACAAAGTTGCCCCTGCCCCACTTAGTGCGCCGCAGCGTTGCTCGCGTGCCTAGCACTCCACTACCTCCCTCTCTCATCGCCTCAACGGCCCCATAGTGCACTACCCCTCGTCGGAGCATCCACCGCAAGCCCATGACCGCTTCTGGCTCGGGCATCTTTGCCCCGGCTATTTAAGCCATCCCTGGCACCGTTCAACCTCACCACTCGACCTCAAACTCACCCAATCTTCCACCGGAGCCACTCCAGTGAGCCTGCGAGGCCTTCTTCCTCCTCCCCGGTGAGGAACTCCGCTGCTCGGCCTCTCCACCGTGCGCTCAGTCTGGTCCATCCCATCCCCACCTGAGCTCACCATAGAGCTTCTGGCGTTCCTCTGACTCTCCCCAGCCTCTCTTCTGAACCAATGGCCACCGGAATCGCCGCGCCCATCGACCACCGTAGCTCGCCGCCGCTGGAGATGAAGGGCGCAACGCTGCCCCGCCACCATCCGACGAGCTACGGGTACGGGCATGCTCGCCGGCGTCCTCCCGATCCGTTCCCGTCGCCGCCCAGCTTCGTCGTGGCCTCTGCGCCGGCCATCCTCGCCGGTGAGCTCCTCCGTTCTCTGCCTCCCCTCTCTCTCTTTAAAACCTGCAGCCCGACCCCACCAGTCAGCCTCTCAACCCACCCTGAATCATTTTTAAGTGAAGGCGTATTCTGGTTTTACGCCTTCGACGTCACCCCCTCGAGGTTTTTTCCAGAAAATCTTTTAATTCATTTTAAATCTCTGTTTGACCACAACTTTGACCAGTAATATCTCCTAGACTACAAGTCCAAATGAGCTGATTCTTTCTGCAGTATTTTTCTTTTGAGCTCCTTTATTTTCTGGTAGAAGTTGACATTTTTTCTCTACTGTCTAGATTTTCTGGACATGGAAAATGCTTTATGTGGATATTTATTTTGCTTGCTGTGATTGTTTTTCCAGAGTGTTAGCAATGTGTGATGAAGACCAGGAGTATTTAATCACTATATTGGAGCAAGGCAAGCCACAACCTCCATTTGCATGATTGCAATGCAATGCCATGGTTTATTTAATAAACTTGCTTAAAATTTGCATTAGTTAAATATGATTTATTCATGGCAATTCTTGGAGCATTATTGGATTTGCTACTGTCTTGATTATGATTGGATTGAATATATCTAGTATCTTGCAAGATTAATATTGCCACGGTCTCTTTAGATTACTAGGATCAATGGTTATGTTTCATCATGATCATATTGGATATTATGTATTGGAGTATTATTGGATTTGCTGCTATCATATTGATCTATGGTTAACAATCTCGATATTGTTATTGGATCAGTAGGATCATTTGCTTTGGATTCAACATGATCATAATCAATCTTTTACCTATGGAGTTATATGTTAATGATATGACTATATTATTCGTTGGACATTGCTATGACTTGGATCACAGGTTGATATATGATATTGGAGTAACAGTTCTATCACAGATATATCTTGGGGACAAATTCCGTCATTTCGTTGGTCAGGTGCCACCGAATCGAGCTCACCAGTGCAGCTACACTTGCCTGGAAATTCGGTCTATTGTCATGCCTCTCGCCGGTGCCTCCAACTAGGGAAGGTTATGTGCGCGCGCTACCCTGATCAGGTAGGCGGCTATAAGCCTTGTGTGCCCAAGTTGTGTTGTACCTGGGTGTCCCCATTTGGGACGAGTTTGTTTTGTTTTGCCACGACGGTGGCCGGCCACGAAGGTGGCAGGATGTCAAGAGTTGGCATCGGGGCCACCCATGACATAACCCAAAGGGGAGTTTGTTGGAGTGGCCGGGAGAGTGTCATGCAATAGATTGGTTTTGTCGGAATGTCGTTGGTCCACCCGAATGGGAGCACGAGGCCATGAATTCCGTGGTGTGGGTACAGTGTACTAACCTCTGCAGAGTGTATAATCTATCGATAGCCGCGTCCTCGGTTATGGACACAGTTCGTACTAGGTCACACCGTTCGATCAACACTCACGATGACGGAATGACTTATATTTGTATTTGAGCAAGTAACAGTTTGGCAGGCTGCCGATGATGATAGTGGGATGATCTTGAGGATGATCATCGGTTTGTGATGTGATCACGCGGTGATCATGAGGATATATTGATCACGAGGTGATCGACTTGATATATTGCTTGGCCGGGTAGCCAAGAGTGAAATGGTTCATGTGACCCAAGATGATGGTTCATCAGTAATTCTAGAACTACCATATCATGATTAATATTTACTTCCACATCAGAGTAGTTGTTAATAGCTTAACCTGTTAATGCTATGTTGTTGTCTTGCCTTGATGCTTTTGGTTGTTGTGAGCTTGCGAGTACATTCAAAGTACTCACCTGGCATGTCATGCCAGCTTGCAGGTGATGCCATGATTGATTGCTTGTCAAGGATCCCGAGTCTGCGAGCTAGGCCGTGTCCCAGCCAGAGTCCCTGTGGAGTGGAGTCCATCATCGTCGTCGCCGTTCCGCTGCTAGAAGTTATTCCGCTGCTACGAGATGTTCTGCTGCTAGCATAGAGCTACCTTAGCCGGCGTAGTGTCGCCGTGCCCATGTAATCCTTTGTTTTATCAGAACCCTTGTACCCCTATTTATTGTAACAAAGAGCTGTTCTATTCTATGCCAGTAGTGCCGTATTCCAGAAGACTTGATCTCTGGGCTGGAATACGGGGTGTTCCGGTTCCTCTGAGCCGGGGTGCCACACCGAAGGCGGGATGTGGAGGCCCGCATGAGCATCAGCGACCTTGCCGCGTGCTATATCGAGTTCCTGCGGGAGAAGGAGGAGCGCCTGGTCGAGCACACAAAGCGTCTTACCGCCGCCGTGGCCGCAGCAGAAGTAGTCGGAGTGGCGCGGAATGCGGAGATATACGAGGAGTCTCGCCACTTCGAGAGGGATCGTCTGGAGCGGCAGAGGGCGTTCGAGCTAGGCGTCGCTAAAGGTGCAGTAGCGGCAGGTGCCGGATTCCACTTCTCCAGCTCGTCGGTAGGCTCCTCCTCCTCTGCCTCTTACTGAGCGCGCTCGGCAGAGGAGAGGCTGCTGGGAGTAGTACAAAGCCCCTTCGTAGTAGTAGTATTTAGGGGCTATTTTGTTCAGTTCATCTGACTATAGATATGGTTGAACTGTACTACGTACTTCAAATTAGCTAGTATATATAGTTGAACTAGCTATTTCAGTACATGGTTGGCAACAATTGGGTAAAAGTTTGTTCGGTTCATCTGTCGAGTTGAACTGTTTCTATAAAGAATGACTCCTTAATCTATGAATGAAATCTATGCTTACTGAATTTCATTTGCAAAAATTATACAGTACTAGTGATTTTTAGCTGCAAAATTTGACAAATGGCAGTGTTTTTTTTCTTCTGAGGATCACAAATGGCATTGTTACAAGGTTGACAAATGGCAATGTTACTAGATTGACAAATGGCAATTTTTCCAATTTGACAAATGGCAAATATACCCAATATGACAGATGCAAATCTTACCACATTGTTTGTACGTCGTTGGACACGGGTCATCATGCAAAATCGTTTGTGATGAAGAGATGCACAAAACCTACATGCCACATTTTCCCTTGGCCTAGCTGAGAAGGAACCCAGCTCTCGCTTTGCATATGGGTGTTCATTCCAAAACGTTTGCGATGAAGAGATGCACAAAACCTGTGCGCCACATTTTCACTTGGCTTAGCTGCGAAGGAACCCAGCTCTTGCTTTGCATACAGGTGTTCAGTTTGAAATATTTGTGATGAGTGTTTTATTCAGAGAAAAAACATTGATGTTTTTTTTACTTCGATAAGTTTGTACATTCAGAGAAAAAACGCTAAGTTGATCAAAACAATAGATTTCATTCAGTGACACTATGATTTGACATTCATACGATCGAGATACAATATTAAACAAAAAAAACTAATTGCGGCAGTGGCGGCGGCGTGCTGTGCCGGCGTTGTCGTCCTCCGGGACGCCGTTGTTCAAGTCTTCAAGCCATCCCAGAATGTTCTGGACTTGCAAATCCAAGAGCCGTTCGTCGCGCGATCGACGGGCGAGGGGCGGGGGGACGGTGACTCGCGGCGCTGCGAGGTAGCGGTCAACGGCGGCGTCCCATGACGCTGGGGGTGGCGGGTGCAGGCGCACGCACGGGCACGGGCGCGGCAGGTGCAAGCAAGCGCACGGGGACTGGCGCCGCGGTGGGTGCCGGGGAGCGCACGAGCACAGGCGGGGGCACTGGCGCTGGCACGTACACGAGCTCGTGCGGGTCCGCGCGGACCTCGCCGACGCCCGTGGATTCCAGCGCTGTGATGGTGCTCGGCAACCAGCCCATCAATGCCACGGGGATGGTCGCTGGCGCGGGCGCGAGGATGGGAGCTGGGACGGGCGCGGGGGCAGCATTTGCCACGGCCAGCTCGTTCAGGGCCATGTCCCTGAGGTCCATTCCTCCTTATTTTCTATCTCCTCTGGCTCGGAGTCGACTTCACCAAACCAGAAGACTAGTGGCAGATGATCCTTGTGTGCCATGGTGTAGGTGGAGCTCTGGAAGATAGGATTCGGGCGAGAGGGGAATGGGAGGCGAAGAGAGACCAGTAAGGCTGCCTATTAAACAGTGGCTCGGGTGCCATTAATGGAGAGATTGAGAGCGAGGCAGGCGGTGATGGAGGTCAAAGGGCTTGCTTCCCGGTGAGCATGCGTAGCGGAGGACTGGTCGCAAGCCTCACGGTCAGCCTGCGCAGCGCAGGACTGGTCGCACGCCTCCCGGTCAGCCTGCGCCGCGGACTTCGCTCGCACACCTCCCGTCTACTCAAACAGCTGCCCGCACGGCACCTCCTTGCCAATAAAAAAGTGGGACGCGTGGTGGCACCTAAATGGTCTGTAGAACGCCCACAATTTAAATAATACTGTACAACCATTTGTGATGATAACGTTACAGCTATTTGTTCCAAAATGGCCATGTTGGCTGTGGCTGTTAGTGTGTACGCCCTCTGTCATATTGGACAATATTTTTACCATAGCATGTTGGTGCCATTTCATGACACCATGCCAAGTCTCATGAATTTCAGACAAGTTTTGGATTTACAGGAATTTAAAAAACCAAGTTTCTCAATGTTTGCGGCCGAGCCACGAAGCCTGGGTGTTTGAAATTCATTCCATTTCTTGCATGGGACCTAAACATGCACCCAAGGACACATATATGATATTTTAAACCATTTTGGTGCACCGGAGCATGTGCATGTAGTTCAAATTTGAATTATGCACATAAAATGCCTAGAAAACTCAGTTAATGTATAAAATATCCAAACGAACCCTGAATAATTCCAAATTTAACACGACACTCCAATTGGTCTATGTTGCCTCTAGAAAAAAAATCAAGGCAAGAGGAGGCAACGAATGTCGTTTCGTCCACAAAGGTGACACGTTCCCTACCGGAACCACGAGGCTTCTTGTGAGAAGCTCTGGTTTGTGAGAAGCTTATACCAAAACCTGCCCCAAATGGGACAAAAAATTTACCACGGCATGTTGGTGCCATTTCAAGATAGCATGCCAAGTTTCATGAATTTCAGACGAGTTTTGGATTTACTAGAATTGCAAAACCAAGTATCTCAACATCTGCGGCCGAGGCACGATGCCGAGGTGTTTGAAATTCATTCAGATTTCTTGCATGGGACCTAAGCATCCACCCAAGGACACACATATGATTTTTTAACCCATTTTGGTGCACCGGAGCATGTACCTGTAGTTCAAATTTGAATTATGCACATAAAATGCCTAGAAAACTCAGTTAATGTATAAAAATGTCCAAACGAACCCCGAATAATTCCAAATTTTAACACAACACTCCTATTGGTCTATGTTGCATCTAGAAGAAAAAAATCAAGGCGGGAAGAGGCAACGATTGTCATTTCATCCACAAAGGTGACACATGTTCCCTACCAGAACCATGAGGCTTCTTGTGAGAAGCTATGATTTGTGAGAAGCTTTTACCAAAACCTGCCCCAAATGGGGCAAAAAATTTACCACACCATGTTGGTGCCATTCCATGATAGCATGCCAAGTTTAATGAATTTCAGACGAGTTTTGGATTTACTAGAATTTCAAAACCAAGTATCTCAATGTTTGCGGTGGAGCCACGATGCCGAGGTGTTTGAAATTCATCCCCATTTCTTGCATGGGACCTAAGCATGCACCCAAGGACACATATATGATTTTCAACCCATTTTGGGGCACCGGAGCATGTGCCTATAGTTCAAATTTGAATTATGCACATATAATGCCTAGAAAAATCAGTTAATGTATAAAAATGTCCAAACGAACCCCGAATAATTCCAAAATTTAACACGACACTCCTATTGGTCCATGTTGCCTCTAGAAAAAAAATTGAAGGCAAGAAGAGGCAACGAATGTCGTTTCGTCCACAAAGGTGACATGTTCCCTACCGGAACAATGAGGCTTCTTGTGGGAAGCTCTGGTTTGTGAGAAGCTTATACCAAAACCTGCCCCAAATGGGACAAAAAATTTACCATAGCATGTTGGTGCCATTCCATGATAGCATGCCATGTTTCATGAATTTTAGACGAGTTTTGGATTTACTAGAATTTCAAAGCCAAGTATCTCAATGTTTGCGGTGGAGCCACGATGCCGAGGTGTTTGAAATTCATTCCCATTTCTTGCATGGGACCTAAGTATGCACCCAAGGACACATATATGATTTTCAACCCATTTTGGTGCACCGGAGCATATGCCTGTAGTTCAAATTTGAATTATACACATAAAATGCCTAGAAAACTCAATTAATGTATAAAAATGTCCAAACGAACACCGAATAATTCCAAAAAATTTAATGACACTCCTATAGTTGTATGTTCACCGCAGATAAATGTTCTAGCAATTCAAACACTGTCCTTTGCCGCTGTTACCCCATTCCGTATTTCAAATCAAAACGAACAATCAAGTACATCACACACAGTTTATTATCACCAACCGTGTGAGATGCAGTACAAAGTATCTTCGAGCACCGTCATATATGGCTTACGCGAGAAGGTTCGTCGGCTACAGTCCACAGCCAGCGCGTCAACCAAACTAGCTCCCCAAATATCATTTCACTGTTCAATCGTCGCCGATCAAAGATGGGGACGTGGACCCGCGTCGTGAGGGAAACTTCGGCGGCCCACTCCGGCGAGAGCGCGGCCGCAGCTGCCATGAGCGTGCTCACAACCTGCGTGAGCGCGGCCGCAATCTGCAACAGGGCGGCTGCGGCCGCCAAAACAGCCACTACTACAGCTCAGATGGCGGTAGCAACATCTGCGACGGGGATAGCAAATGGCGAGAGCGGGACAACAGCTGTCCGTTCCGCAGCGGCCGCCTTAGCCCTGATGGAGGCTGCTACTTGTAGCTTGCGTTGGTATTTTCCCCGAAGAGGAAGGAATGATGCAGCACAGTAGAGATAAGTATTTCCCTCAGTTATGAAACCAAGGTTATCGAACCAGTAGGAGAATCATGCAACACCTCGTTAGCAGCACCTGCAAACAAACAACAAACCCTTGCACCCAACGCAAACAAGGGGTTGTCAATCCCTCGGCGGTAAATTGCAAGATTAAATTGTATGTGATAGATAGATAGATTGAAACAAAAATAAAAAATAAAATAAATAAGATAAAATTGCAGCAAGTATTTTTAGGGTTTTAGTAAATGATAAAGTAGATCCGGGGGCCATAGTTTTCACTAGAGGCTTCTGTCAAGAAAATAGCATACGGTGGGTAGACAAATTACTGTTGGGCAATTGATAGAAAAGCAAATAATCATGACGATATCCAAGGCAATGATCATGTATATAGGCATCACGTCCGAGACAAGTAGACCGACTCCTACCTGCATCTACTACTATTACTCCACACATCGACCGCTATCCAGCATGCATCTAGTGTATTAAGTCCATAAAGAACGGAGTAACGCCTTAAGAACGATGACATGATGTAGACAAAGTAAACTCATGCATGAATAAACCCCATCTTTTTTACCCTTAATAGCAACGATACATACGTGTCATGTCCCTTTCTGTCACTGGGATTGAGCACCGCAAGATCGAACCCATTACAAAGCACCTCTTCCCATGGCAAGATAAATCAATCTAGTTGGCCAAACCAAATTAATAGATCAGAGAAGAAATACAAAGCTATAATAATCATGCATAAAAGAGATCAGAGAAGACTCAAATAATATTCATGGATAATCTGATCATAAACTCACATTTCATCGGATCCCAACAAACACACCGCAAAAAGTGATTACATCGGATAGAACTCCAAGAACATCAAGGAGAACATTGTATTGAAGATCAAAAAGAGAGAAGAAGCCATCTAGCTACTAACTATGGACCCGAAGGTCTGTGGTAAACTACTCACGCATCATCGGAAGGATAACAAGGTTGATGTAGAGCCCCTCCGTGATCGATTCCCCCTCCGGTGGAGTACCGAAGAAGGCCTCCAGATGGGATCTCTCGAGAACAGAAACTTGCGACGGCAGAAAAAGTATTTCGTGGACTCCCCTAAGGGGTTCCGATTTTTTCTGAATTTATAGTGGTGGAATTAGGTCAAACGGAGCTCTGTGGGCCCCACGAGGTACCAGGGCGCGCCTGCCCCCCCCCCCCAGGCGCGCCCTGGTGCCTCGTGGGCACCTCTGGGGCTTCTGGCCTCCTCCCGAAGCTTCTAGTGTTTATCTTGTCCAGGAAAAAAATCCCCAAAAAGTTTCGTGGCATTTGGACTTCGTCTGGTATTGATTTTCTGTAAAACAAAAACAGGGCAGAAAACAGCAACTGGCACTGGGCACTAAGTTAATAGGTTAGTCTCCAAAAATGATATATAATTGCTGTAAATGTATATAAAAACATCCCAAGATTGATAATATAACAGCATGGAACAATAAAAAATTATTGATATGTTGGAGATGTATCAGCATCCCCAAGCTTAATTCCTGCTCGTCCGCGAGTAGGTAAATGATAAAAACAGAATTTTGATGTGGAATGCTGCCTATCATATTCATCACATATTCTTTTCTTTTATAGCATGGACATTGGACTTGAATGATTCAACGCAATAGTCTATAATTTGACATGAAGATATAAATACTCAAGCATGCTAACAAGCAACCATGTCTTTCAAAATATCAATGCTAAAGAAAGTTATCCCTAGCCCATTATGCTCAATCATTGATCCATTCATGAAACACACTCAAATATTAGCTACATCCAATGCACAAGTATGACAATAGTGCTCTCTAGTTGGTGCTTTATAAGAGAAGATGGAGACTCAAAAAATAAAAATTGCATAAAAGTAAATAGATAGGCCCTTCGCAAAGGGAAGCAGAGATTTGTCAAATGTGCCAGAGCTCAAAGCTTAAATTAGAGAGACAAAAATATTTTGAGAGGCATGCTTTTCCTATCAACGGAAACGACCGAGAATTCCCATTATTTTCCATGCTAGACACATCATAGGCGGTTCCCAAACAGAAAGTAAAGTTTATTTCCTTTCCACCTTTCTTTCACAATCCATGGCTAGCCGTATCCACGGGTGCCCTCCATACCATCACTTTACAAGGAATTTTGTTGTTATTAATTTTGATTTCATTGTGGGACTGGGCATCCCTATTACCAACCATTCTCTCGTGCAATGACAAGTGAATAAACACTCATCATGAGAATAACACACCTAGCATGGAAAATAATGGCCACCCCCTGCCGCTTCATGAGCGGTACGGGCACACAAAACGGAAAAATTATTTTGAAAATTAGAGTTGGCACACGTAAATTTACTTGGAACGGCATTGAAATACCGCATATAGGTAGATATAGTGGACTCATTTGGCACAACTTGGGTTTAAGGATTTTGGATGCACAAGTAGTATTTCCGCTTAGTACAAATGAAGGCTAGCAAATAGATTGAGAAGCAACCAACCAAAAAGCGAAAACGGTCATAAACATGCATTGAACATAACTAACACCGAATAATGCACCATAAGTAGGATATAATTTCTTTGCATAACTATTGACTTGATGTGCATGCATAGGGAATCACAAACCTTAACACTAATATTCTTACTAAATCACAATTACTCACTAACAAGACTCACATATTATCATTTCCATATCGCGAAACTATTGCAAGGAATCACACTTATCATATCCAATGATCTATATGAAAGTTTTTATTATATCCCTCTTGAATATTCATCACTTTGGGACCAAATTCATATCTTGTGCAAATTACCATTACTATTATCAACTCTCAAAAAGATTTAAGTGAAGCATGAAAGTGCAAATATTTCTTCAAAATTTCAATCTTATCAATTCTCAAAATAATATAAGTGAAGCATGAGAATTCATTTCTTCGAAATTTTAATCTTGTCAATTCTCAAAATAATATAAGTGAAGCATGAGAATTTATTTCTTCAAAATTTTAATCAACTCTCAAAATAATATAAGTGAAGCATGAGAGTTTATTTCTTCAAAATTTAGCCACCACCGTGCTAAAAAATATTTAAGTGAAGCACTAGAGCAACTGCCTAGCTCAAAAAATTTAAGTGAAGCACATAGAGTATTCTAACAAATTATGATAACGTGTGGCTCTTTCAAATTGGTGTGTCCAGCAAAGATGATTGTGACAAACTAAAAATAAAACAAAGCAAAGACTCATATAATACAAGACGCTCCAAGTAAAACACATATCATGTGACGAATAAAAATATAGCTCCAAGTAAAATTACCGATGGTTGGTAGAAGAAAGAGGGGATGCCTTCCGGGGCATCCCCAAGCTTAGACGCTTGAGTCTTCCTTGAATATTACCTTTGGGTGCCTCGGGCATCCCCAAGCTTAGGCTCTTACTACTCCTTATTCCTTCATCCATCGTGATCTCACCCAAAACTTGAAAACTTCAATCACACAAAATTCAACAAAACCTTCGTGAGATCCGTTAGTATAACAAAATAAATCACTACTTTAAGTACTGTTGCAAACCCATTCATATTTTATTTTTGAATTATACCTACTGTACTCTAACTTCACCATGGCTTATACCCCCCGATACAATCCATAGATTCATCAAAACAAGCAAGTAGTGCATCAAAAACAGAATCTGTCAAAAACAGAACAGTCTGTAGCAATCTATTTAAAAGCCATACTTCTGTAATTCTAAAAATTCTGAAAAATTAGGACAACGTGGGAAATTCATATACCAATAATTTTTAAAAAAATCAGATTTTTTTGACGCTCCAGTACAGAAACAAAATTTGGGCACTGGACGCAAAACTTTCTGTTTTCCAAACAGCATCAATTATATTATCTTCCAAATCATCCCAAAGGTATTACTTGGCACAAACACTAATTAAAAACACAAAAACACAATCATACCAGTAGCATAATTGTGAAAACACACAATAACAGAAAAAGGTAAAAATTTATTTTATTCATTGGGTTGCCTCCCAACAAGCGCTATTGTTTTATGCCCCTAGCTAGGCATAATGCATAATTTCAAGTATTGTCATCTTTCAAGTTGATTCCATAAGTGGCCCTAATAATTGATTCATATGGTGCTTTAATTCTTTTCCTAGGTAAATTCTCCATACCCTTCTTTAATGGAAACTGAAATTTTATGTTCCCTTCTTTCATATCAATAACGGCACCTATGGTTCGTAAGAACGGTCTACCAAGTATTATGGGGCAAGAAGAATTGCATTCAATATCAAGAACAATAAAATCAATGGGCACATAGTTCCTATTTGCAAGAATAAGAACATCATTAATTCTACCCAAAGGCTTTTTAATAGTAGAATCCGCCAAGTGCAAATTAAGAGAACATTCATCTATATTGGTGAGACCTAGCACATCACATAAATTTTTTGTAATTGTGGAAACGCTAGCACCCAAATCACATAAAGCATTGCACTCATAATTTTTAATTTTAACTTTAATGGTGGGTTCCCATTCATCATATAATTTTCTAGGAATTGAAACTTCTAGTTCTAGCTTTTCTTCTAACACTTTCATCATTGCTTCTACGATGTGTTTAGTAAAAGCCTTGTTTTGCTCATAAGCGTTGGGTGAATTTACCATGGATTGTAACAAAGAAATGCACTCAATCAAAGAACAATTATCATAATTAAAATCTTTGTAATCCAAGAGAGTGGGCACATTGCTATTTAAAGTTTTTACCTCTCCAAACCCACTTTTAGCAATTTCCTTATCAAGATTTTCACCCTCCAAATTATGGGGACGCTCTTTAACTAAAGTTCACTCTTCTTCAGTCCCCTTTTCATCAAGTTTAATTTTTCTAAACAAAGAATCAATAGATGAAACACCAATCATTTTAATATCCTCATCATTACTACGATATAAACCAGGAGGAATCGCTTTTTCTAAAAATTCTCGTTTAGCTTTTAGCATGGCGGTTCTTTTCTTACTCTCATCCATGGAGACATATAAAGCTTTAATTGATTCACTAATATCAATTTTGGGTGGCAAAATTTTAGTCTTAATATTTTCCACGTCATGAATAATTCTATCAATGCTCCTAGACATATCATCAAGCTTACTCAATTTTTCTTCTATCGTAGTGTTGAAAACCTTTTGAGCATTAATAAATTCTTTAATATTACTTTCAAGATCAGAGGGCATCCTATTATTATTATTATTATTATAAGAATTACCATAAGGATTGCCATATTTATTAGAGGAATTTCCGGGAAACGGTCTAGCATTGAAATTACCTCTATAAGCATTATTGTTGAAATTGTTTCGCGAGACAAAATTCACATCTATGGGATTATTATTTTTCTCAATCAAAGTGGACAAAGGCACATCATTAGGATCAATAGGAGCATTTTTGCTAGCAACCAATTTCATAAGCGCATCAACTTTATCACTCATAGTATTAATTTCTTCAACAGAATTCACCTTTTTACTAGTAGGAACTCTTTCAGTATGCCATTGTGAATAATTTGCCATAATATTATCAAGCAATTTAGTACCTTCTCCCAAAGTAATTTCCATAAAGGTACCACCCGCGGCGGAATCTAAAAGATTTCTAGAGACAAAATTTAATCCCGCATAAAAAAATTGTATGATCATCCATAAATTTAAACCATGAGTAGGGCAATTTCTTATCATTAATTTCATCCTCTCCCAAGATTGGGCAACATGTTCACGATAAAGTTGCTTAAAATTCATAATTTGATTTCTAAGTGAAATAATTTTCGCGGGAGGAAAATACTTAGTAATAAAAGAATCTTTACACCTATCCCAAGAATCGATACTATTTCATGGTAAAGATGAAAACCAAATTTTTGCACAATCCCGCAATGAGAACGGGAATAATTTTAATTTCACAATATCATTATCCACATCTTTTTTCTTTTGCATATCACACAATTCTACGAAAGTGTTATGATGGGATGCGGCATCTTCATTAGGACTACCGGAAAATTGATCTTTCATGACAAGATTTAGCAAAGTGGCATTAATATCACAAGTCTCCGCACTAGCGGCGGGAGGAGCAATTGGAGTACTAATAAAATCATTATTATTAGTATTGGAAAAATCACACAATTTTGTATTTTCTTGAGACATCGTAGCTACGCAAACAAGATAACAAGCAAGCAAACAAGCAAACAAGAAAAAGGCAAATGGAAAATATTTTTGTATTTTTGTAAAAACGTTTTAGAAGTGGGGGAGATGAAAAAGAGAGGCAAATAAAGTAAATGCAAGGAGATGAGAGTTTATGCAAAGGTACTTGATAGATGTTGATGATGTCTCCCCGGCAACGGCGCCAGTAATTCTTCCTGCTACTTGTAGCTTGCGTTGGTATTTTCCCCGAAGAGGAAGGGATGATGCAGCATAGTAGAGATAAGTATTTCCCTCAGTTATGAAACCAAGGTTATCGAACTAGTAGGAGAATCATGCAACACCTCGTTAGCAGCACTTGCACACAAACAACAAACCCTTGCACCCAACGCAAACGAGGGGTTGTCAATCCCTCGGCGGTAAATTGCAAGATTAAATTGTATGTGATAGATAGATAGATAGAAACAAAAATACAAAATAAAATAAATAAGATAAAATTGCAGCAAGTATTTTTAGGGTTTTAGTAAATGATAAAGTAGACCCGGGGGCCATAGTTTTCACTAGAGGCTTCTCTCAAGAAAATAGTATACGGTGGGTAGACAAATTACTGTTGGGCAATTGATAGAAAAGCAAATAATCATGACGATATCCAAGGCAATGATCATGTATATAGGCATCACGTCCGAGACAAGTAGACCGACTCCTACCTGCATCTACTACTATTACTCCACACATCGACCTCTATCCAGCATGCATCTAGTGTATTAAGTCCATAAAGAACGGAGTAACGCCTTAAGAACGATGACATGATGTAGACAAAGTAAACTCATGCATGAATAAACCCCATCTTTTTTACCCTTAATAGCAACGATACATACGTGTCATGTCCCTTTCTGTCACTGGGATTGAGCACCGCAAGATCGAACCCATTACAAAGCACCTCTTCCCATGGCAAGATAAATCAATCTAGTTGGCCAAACCAAATTAATAGATCAGAGAAGAAATACAAAGCTATAATAATCATGCATAAAAGAGATCAGAGAAGACTCAAATAATATTCATGGATAATCTGATCATAAACTCACATTTCATCGGATCCCAACAAACACACCGCAAAAAGTGATTACATCGGATAGAACTCCAAGAACATCGAGGAGAACATTGTATTGAAGATCAAAAAGAGAGAAGAAGCCATCTAGCTACTAACTATGGACCCGAAGGTCTGTGGTAAACTACTCACGCATCATCGGAAGGACAGCAAGGTTGATGTAGAGCCCCTCTGTGATCGATTCCCCCTCCGGCGGAGTACCGGAGAAGGCCTCCAGATGGGATCTCTCGAGAACAAAAACTTGCGGCGGCGGAAAAAGTATTTCGTGGACTCCCCTAAGGGTTTCTGATTTTTTCTAAATTTATAGTGGTGGAATTAGGTCAAACGGAGCTCTGTGGGCCCCACGAGGTACCAGGGCGCGCCTGCCCCCCCCCCCAGGCGCGCCCTGGTGCCTCGTGGGCACCCCCTGGGGCTTCTGGCCTCCTCCCAAAGCTTCTAGTGTTTATCTTGTCCAGAAAAAAATCTCCAAAAAGGTTCGTGGCATTTGGACTTCGTTTGGTATTGATTTTCTGTAAAACAAAAAGAGGGCAGAAAATAGCAACTGGCACTGGGCACTAAGTTAATAGGTTAGTCTCCAAAAATGATATATAATTACTATAAATGTACATAAAAACATCCAAGATTGATAATATAACAGCATGGAACAATCAAAAATTATAGATACGTTGGAGACGTATCAGAGGCCGCCCATGCCCAGCTCCTGGCGGTCATCGCACAAATCGCACGAAGCTTCTCCGACAACGGTCGGCAACCCATGGCCAAAGAGTTGGCAATCGCCGAGAGCGTTTGAGCAGCCCTCCGTTCGTTTGCGGCATACCTTGCCGCGATGGAGCCCATCCAAGCCCAGACCGCGGCCGCCCATGCCCAGCTCGTGGCGGCCTTTTCGAAAGAGATGGCGGACGCGGATGGCGAGATGCTTGTCAAGTATGGTGCGATGGATGCCATGGAGCCCCTTCCCCAAGAGATCGTCGGGCGCGAGCTGGACATGGAGGAGGCGGCGGAGATCGACGAGTGCCAGGCGGAGTAATAGTCTTTGTTTAGAGCGCTGGTCTTTTGTTAGAGTAATGTTTAGGTCAGCTAAGCTCTGTTTAATTGTTGAACTTGCTTGATTAAGAAGTGTGGGTGTGCTGTAGGCTCTTTTGTGTTCCCAAATTATGCAATGACGTGGATGACCACTGTAACCAGGGAAATTTGAAACAAAATTTGCACGGTCAAACTCATCACACACGGGGTAAGCCATATGAATCGTTTGTGATTTTCAGATATCGCACACAGTGCTGAATAAGGGACCGTGTCTGATGACACTTTACGCGCCAGTTTTTTGCTGCACAGAGCGAAAAATTTCAGCATCCGCGGAAATATCTACCTCCCATGCCCCCATCCTCCTTACCAAAAGCAACATTTCCCCTGTTTCCGCCTTCCATTCCAAGTTCAAACCTTCACTGCTTGCTTGCAGCGCCGCCGCCTCGCCGGCGACGCTCCTTCCTGCTGCTCGGCCTCGTCGATCTAGTAAGGTAATCCACACCCGACCCCCATCCTCCACCTCCTTCTACATCCCACATGCCCCGACCGCCGGCGCGACACCTTCCACCCAAATCACCGACCCATCCTCCAAATAAGCGCCGCCCTAAGCCATGGTGCACGCAGTATAGTCAGGAGCTCAAGGAGCATTTGGCAGCGGAGAAGCAAATCACGGCCGGACGCGCGGATGAGGTCACGATGGCTGCCGTGCATGCCGACCCCCAGATCTTGGAGGAGCACCTCACCGTCGAGGCCACCATCGACGCAGCACGCGTGGACGCCGCCACGCGGTTGGCTGCTTTAAACAACAGTTCATGGCATTTTATCGAGGCCACCGTCGGTGCCTTCGATGAAGACTACGAGGTGTTTTCTCAGCGTGTCCGTGCTTACCTCAACTCCAGAGCCAGCAGGTTGGTGCCCGGAGCGGCTCAGGCGACTCACCACTACGAGGAGAGTACCCATGATGTGGAGGCCTCGCCCTCTTCCAAGTCTAAGGAGCCCATCGTCATCGATATCTCCGACGATGAGGAGTAGATTGTATTTTTAGCTCACTATAAGGACCTATGTTCAGCTAGGTAGCTACGCCGGTTAAGCATGTTCGGTTTACCTGTTGCATGTGCTGCTCCTGCCTTTCCTTTACAAATTCTCATGAATTGTCCTATATACTGTTACTATGCAATCTGATCCTCTAGTATATATGTTCTATATATTGTGCAATGTGGTGCTCAGTTAACTGTTTGGTTAATTTGTTGTCATCTTCAGTTAACTGTTTGGTTCAATTCTGCAATGTGATGCTCAATTCTTGTGGGTGCAATTTTGTTGGGGAACGTTGCATGGGAAACAAAATTTTTCCTACGCACACACAAGATCTATCCATGGTGACGAGCATCTACGAGAGGGAGAGTGAATCTACATACCCTTGTAGATCGCTAAGCGGAAGCGTTAAGAAACGCGGTTGATGTAGTCAAACGTCTCCGCGATCCAAATCGCAAGTCGTCCCTCGATCCGATCACGAACTAGTGCCGAACGGACGGCACCTCCGCGTTCAACACACGTACGGCTTGATGACGCCTTCACCTCCTCGATCCAGCGAGCGATGGTGAAGTAGTAGATGAGTTCCGGCGGCACGACAGCATGGTGATGGTGGTGAGGAACAATCTCTGTAG
The DNA here is from genome assembly GCA_039707655.1 of Elymus sibiricus. Taxonomy (NCBI): domain Eukaryota; kingdom Viridiplantae; phylum Streptophyta; class Magnoliopsida; order Poales; family Poaceae; genus Elymus; species Elymus sibiricus. Next base: position 241,689,000 of record CM077676.1, read on the forward strand.
GGCTTCGCCAAGCACTACGGAGATTATGACGGGAGAACTAGAGGGTTAGGGTTGCCGACACACGGCTTGGGAATTCTTGATGTGTCCCGTGTGCTAGCCCTGCCCCTCTATTTATATGTTGAGCCCTGGGGTCTAAACTTGGAGAGAAAACCTCCACAAGGTCGGTTTTGCCCGCACAAGGTCGGTTTGGCCCGCACGGAAAGAGTCCAACTCGGATTCCAGCAGTATCGCGTACAAGCGGTAGTACCGCTCACGAGCGGTAGTACCGCTTGAGCGGTAGTACCGCTTCACACAAGCGGTAGTACCGCTTACGCGGTAGTACTGCCTTACCAGCGGTAGTACCGCTTAAGGCAGCAGCAAAACTTCCTTTTGCACTTTCCAATACCTCATGGGCTTTACCCCTTTGGCTCATATAAAGTGTTGCTGCACCCGAACACTTCGGTAAACATCCGGAACCCCTTCCGGTGAATTCCGGAACCCTTCCGGAGATCAAAACACTATTATCACATATATCAATCTTTACCTCCAGACTCTTCCGGAGATCCTCGTCATGTCCGGGATCTTATCCGGGACTCCGAACAACCTTCGGTCACCAACAAAATAACTCAACTATACTAATCGTCACCAAACGTTAAGTGTGTAGACCCTACGGGTTCGAGAACTATGTAGACATGACCGAGACACCTCTACGATCAATAACCAATAGCGGGACCTGGATGCCCATATTGGCTCCTACATATTCTACGAAGATCTTTATCGGTCGAACCTCTATGTCAAGGATTCAGTTAATCCCGTATGCTGTTCCCTTTGTTCTTCGGTATGTTACTTGCCCAAGATTCGATCGTCGGTATCTCTATACCTAGTTCAATCTCGTTACCGGCAAGTCTCTTTACTCGTTCCGTAATACAAGATCTCGTGGCTAACACTTTAGTCACATTGCTTGCAAGGCTCATTGTGATGTTGTATTACCGAGTGGGCCCTGAGATACCTCTCCGTCACACGGAGTAACAAATCCCAGTCTTGATCCATGCCAACCCAACAGACACCCTCGGAGATACCTGTAGAGCATCTTTATAGCACCCAGTTACGTTGCGACGTTTGATACACACAAGGTATTCCTCCGATGTCAGGGAGTTGCATGATCTCATGGTCATAGGAACAGATACTTGACATGCAGAAAACAATAGCAATAAACTAACACGAGCATATGCTACGTTTATAGTTTGGGTCTTGTCCATCACATCATTCTCCTAATGATGTGATCCCATTATCAAATGACATCTTATGTCCATGGCTAGGAAACCTTCACCATCTTTTGATCAACGAGCTAGTCAACTAGAGGCTTACTAGGGACACAGTGTTGTCTATGTACCCACACATGTATTTGAGTTTCCAATCAATACAATTATAGCATGGATAATAAACGATTATCATGAACAAGGAAATATAATAATAACCAATTTATTATTGCCTCTAGGGCATATTTCCAACAGTCTCCCACTTGCACTAGAGTCAATAATCTAGTTCACATCACTATGTGATTTACATTGTAATGAATCGAACACCCATGCAGTTCTGGTGTTGTTCATGTTTAGCCCTTGGAAGAGGTTTAGTCATCGGATCTGCAACATTCAGATCCGTGTGTACTTTGCAAATATTTATGTCGCCCTCCTTGATGTAATCGCGGATGGAATTGAAACGTCGCTTTATGTGTCTGGTCCTCTTGTGAAATCTTGGTTCCTTGGCTAGAGCAATGGCACCAGTATTATCACAAAACAGAGTCATTGGGTTAAGCGCACTAGGCACTACTCCAAGATCTGCCATGAACTCCTTCATCCAGACACCTTCCTTCGCCGCCTCCGGGGCAGCGATGTACTCCGCTTCGCATGTAGAATCAGCTACCACGCTTTGCTTGGAACTGCACCAGCTAACCGCACCCCCATTAAGAATAAATACGTATCCGGTTTGCGACTTAGAGTCATCCTGATCAGTGTCAAAGCTTGCATCGACGTAACCTTTTACGACGAGCTCTTAATCACCTCCATAAACGAGAAACATGTCCTTAGTCCTTTTCATGTACTTCAGGATATTCTTGACCGCCGTCCAGTGTTCCATTCCTGGATCACTTTGAAACCTTCCGACCATACTTATGGCAAGGCTGACATCGGGTCTTGTGCACAACATTGTATACATGATAGAGCCTATGGCTGAAGCATAGGGGATGACACTCATCTTTTCTCTATCTTCTGCAGTCACTAGGCATTGAGTCCTACTCAACTTCACACCTTGCAATACAGGCAAGAACCCCTTCTTGGAATGATCCATTTTGAACTTCTTCAAAACTTTGTCAAGGTATGTGCTTTGTGAAAGTCCTATTAAGCGTCTCGATCTATCTCTATAGATCTTGATGCCTAATATGAAAGCAGCTTCTCCTAGGTCCTTCATTGAAAAACTCTTGTTCAAATATTCCTTCACGCTTTCCAACATTTCTATATTGTTTCCAATCAGTAATATGTCATCCACATATAATATTAGAAACGCTATAGAGCTCCCACTCACTTTCTTGTAAATACAAGCTTCTCCGTAAACTTGTATAAACTCGAACGCTTTGATTACCTCATCAAAGCGAAGATTCCAACTCCGAGATGCTTGCACCAGTCCATAAATGGATCGCTGGAGTTTGCAAACTTTGTCAGCATTCTCTGGATCGACAAAACCTTCTGGTTGCATCATATACAACTCTTCCTTAAGGAAACCGTTAAGGAACGTTGTTTTGACATCCATCTGCCAAATTTCATAATCGAAAAAGGCAGCTATTGCTAACATGATTCTGACGGACTTAAGCATCGCTACGGGTGAGAAGGTCTCATCATAGTCAACTCCTTGAACTTGTGAAAACCCCTTTGCCACAAGTCGAGCTTTATAGACGGTGACATTACCGTCCGCGTCCGTCTTCCTCTTAAAGATCCATTTGTTCTGAATGGCCTTACGCCCTTCAGGTAATACTTCCAAAGTCCATACTTTGTTTTCATACATGGATCCCATCTCGGATTTCATGGCCTCTAACCACTTCTCGGAATCTGGGCCCATCATCGCTTCTCCATAGCTCGTAGGTTCATCGTTGTCCAACAACATGACCTCTAAGACAGGGTTGCCGTACCACTCAGGAGCAGTACGCGTCCTTGTCAACCTACGAGGTTCGATAGCAACTTGATCCAAAGCTTCATGATCATCATCATTAACTTCCTCTTCAGCTGATGTAGGCTCTACAGAAACATCTTTCTGCGCTGCGCTACTTTCAGGTTGAAGTAAAGGTTCAACAACCTCATCAAGTTCTATCTTCCTCCCACTCAATTCTTTCGAGAGAAACTCTTTCTCAAGAAATGTTCCATTTTTAGCGACAAACACTTTGCCTTCGGATCTGAGGTAGAAGGTATACCCAACTGTCTCTTTTGGGTATCCTATGAAGACGCATTTCTCCGCTTTGGGTTCCAGCTTTTCAGGCTGAAGCTTTTTGACATAAGCATCACATCCCCAAACTTTAAAAAACGACAGCTTTGGCTTCTTGCCAAACCAAAGTTCATATGGCGTCGTCTCAACGGATTTCGATGGTGCCCTATTTAAAGTGAATGCAGCTGTCTCTAATGCATAACCCCAAAACGATAGTGGCAAATCGGCAAGAGACATCATAGATCGCACCATATCCAATAAGGTTCGATTACGACGTTCGGACACACCATTACGTTGTGGTGTTCCAGGCGGTGTCAGTTGTGAAACAATTCCACATTGTCTTAAGTGACTGCCAAACTCATAACTCAGATATTCTCCTCCTCGATCAGATCGTAGGAATTTAATCTTCTTGTTACGATGATTCTCAACTTCACTCTGAAATTGTTTGAACTTTTCAAATGTTTCAGATTTGTGTTTCATTAAGTAAATATACCCATATCTACTTAAGTCATCAGTGAAGGTGAGAAAGTAACGATAACCACCGCGCGCCTCAATACTCATCGGACCGCACACATCAGTATGTATGATTTCCAATAAGTCACTTGCCCGTTCCATTGTTCCAGAGAACGGCGTTTTAGTCATCTTGCCCATGAGGCATGGCTCACATGTGTCAAGTGATTCAAAATCAAGTGACTCCAAAAGTCCATCAGCATGGAGCTTCCTCATGCGTTTTACGCCAATATGACCTAAACGGCAGTGCCACAAGAAAGTGGTATTATCATTATCAATCCTACATCTTTTGGCATCAATGTTATGAACATGTGTATCATTACTATCGAGATTCAATAAGAATAAACCCCTCACATTGGGTGCATGATCATAAAAGATATTACTCATATAAATAGAACAACCATTATTCTCTGATTTAAATGAGTAACCGTCTCGCAATAAACAAGATCCAGATATAATGTTCATGCTTAACGCAGGCACTAAATAACAACTATTCAGGTTCATCACTAATCCCGATGGTAATCGAAGAGCGAGCGTGCCGACGGCGATCACATCAACCTTGGAACCATTTCCCACGCGCATCGTCACTTCGTCCTATGCCAGCCTCCGTCTATTCTGCAGTTCCTGTTTTGAGTTGCAAATATGAGCAACCGCACCGGTATCAAATACCCAGGCACTACAACGAGAGTTGGTAAGGTACACATCAATAACATGTATATCATATATACCTTGTTTGTTGTTGGCCGCCTTCTTGTCAGCCAAATACTTGGGGCAGTTCTGCTTCCAGTGTCCAGTTCCCTTGCAATGAAAGCACATAGTTTCTGGTTTGGGTCCAGCCTTGGGTTTCTTCACGAGAGGAGCAATTGCTTTGCCACTCTTCTTGGAGTTACCCTTCTTACCCTTACCATTTTTCTTGAAACTAGTGGTTTTATTGACCATCAACACTTGATGCTCCTTCTGAATTTCAGACTCAGCGACTTTCAGCATCGCAAACAGCTCGGCGACTGACTTGTTCATCCCGTGCATGTTATAGTTCAACACGAAGCTCTTGTAGCTAGGTGGCAATGATTGAAGAACTCTGTCAGTGATAGCCTCTGGCGGAAGGGGCATCCCCAATTCAGCCAGACAGGTGGAGTACCCAGACATTCTGAGTACGTGATCACTGATAGACCCGTTCTCCTCCATCTTGCAAGCATAGAACTTATCGGAGATCTCATATCTCTCGATCCGGGCATTCTTCTGAAAGATAAACTTCAACTCCTGGAACATCTCATATGCTCCTTGACGTTCAAAACGTCTTTGAAGTCCCGGTTCTAAGCCATACAATATTGCACATTGAACTATTGAGTAATCTTCAGAACGAGCCTGCCAGGCGTTCACAACGTCTAGAGACTCAACTGGAGCGGGTGGATCACCAAGCGGTGCATCAAGGACATAAGCCTTCTGGGAAGCCGTAAGGATAATCCTTAGATTACGGGCCCAGTCCACAAAGTTACTTCCATCATCTTTCAACTTAGCTTTCTCTAGGAACGCATTAAAATTCAGGGGTGCTACTGCGCGAGCCATGATCTACAACATAAATATAGCAAAGACAACTTAGACTATTGTTCTAGATAATGAGTTTAGTTAATCATATTACTTAAAAACTCCCACTCAAATTGACATCCCTCCGGTCATTCGAGTGTAACATGATCCAAATCCACCAACTCAAGTCCGATCATCACGTGAGTTGAGGTGGTTTCAATGGTGAACATCTTCATGTTGATCATATCTACTATATGACTCATGTTCGACCTTTCGGTCTCTTGTGTTCCGAGGCCATGTCTGTACATGCTAGGCTCGTCAAGTTTAACCCGAGTGTTCCGCACGTGCAACACTGGCTTGCACCCGTTGTATGTGAACGTAGAGTCTATCACACCCGATCATCACGTGGTGTCTCGAAACGACGAACTTTCGCAACGGTGCAACTCGGGGAGAACACAATTTTATCTTGAAATTTAAGTGAGGGATCACCTTATAATGCTACCGTTGTCCTAAGCAAAATAAGATGCATAAAAGGATTAACATCACATGCAAATCAAAAGTGACATGATATGACCATGAACTTGTGCTTTTGATCTCCATCTCCAAAGCACCGGCATGATCTCCATCGTCACCGGCATGACACCATGATCTCCATCATCTTGATCTCCATCAACGTGTCGCCATGAGGTTGTCGCGCCGACTGTTGCTTCCACGACTATTGCTAACTCATAGCGATAAAGTAAAGAAAAACGGCGAAAATAATTAAAGACAACTCTATGGCTCCTGCCAGTTGCCGTACTCATCGACATGCAAGTCGTGATATTCTATACAACACATGATCATCTCATACATCACATATATATCATCATGTAATTGGCCATATCACATCACAACATACCCTGCAAAAACAAGTTAGACGTCCTCTAATTGTTGTTGCAAGTTTTACGTGGCTGCTACGGGTTTGCAAGAACCGTTCTTACCTACGCAAAACCACAACGTGGTGTAGTGATTGCTTTTTGATCTTCTAAAAGAACCCTCTTCATTGAAATCGATTCAACTAAAGTGAGAGAGACAGACACCCGCTAGCCATCTTTATGCAACAAAGTTACATGTCAGTTGAAGGAACCGGTCTCTCGTAAGCGTACGAGTAATGTTGGTCCAGGCCGCTTCATCTCACAATACCGCCGAATCAAGTATCAACTAGTAACGGCAAGCAATATGTATACACCCACGCCCACAACTCGTTTGTGTTCTACTCGAGATCTCATCTACGCATAGACCTAGCTCAGATGCCACTGTTGGGGAACGTTGCATGGGAAACAAAAAATTTCCTACGCACACACAAGATCTATCCATGGTGATGAGCATCTATGAGAGGGAGAGTGAATCTACATACCCTTGTAGATCGCTAAGCGGAAGCGTTAAGAAACGCGGTTGATGTAGTCGAACGTCTCCGCGATCCAAATCGCAAGTTGTCCCTCGATCCGATCACGAACTAGTGCCGAACGGACGGCACCTCCGCGTTCAACACACGTACGGCTTGATGACGCCTTCACCTCCTCGATCCAGCGAGCGATGGTGAAGTAGTAGATGCGTTCCGGCAGCACGACGGCGTGGTGATGGTGGTGAGGAACAATCTCTGCAGGGCTTCGCCAAGCACTACGGAGATTATGACGGGAGAACTAGAGGGTTAGGGTTGCCGACACACGGCTTGGGAAATCTTGATGTGTCCCGTGTGCTAGCCCTGCCCCTCTATTTATATGTTGAGCCCTGGGGTCTAAACTTGGAGAGAAAACCTCCACAAGGTCGGTTTTGCCCGCACAAGGTCGGTTTGGCCCGCACGGAAAGAGTCCAACTCGGATTCCAGCAGTATCGCGTACAAGCGGTAGTACCGCTCACGAGCGGTAGTACCGCTTGAGCGGTAGTACCGCTTCACACAAGCGGTAGTACCGCTTACGCGGTAGTACTGCCTTACCAGCGGTAGTACCGCTTAAGGCAGCAGCAAAACTTCCTTTTGCACTTTCCAATACCTCGTGGGCTTTACCCCTTTGGCTCATATAAAGTGTTGCTGCACCCGAACACTTCGGTAAACATCCGGAACCCCTTCCGGTGAATTCCGGAACCCTTCCGGAGATCAAAACACTATTATCACATATATCAATCTTTACCTCCGGACTCTTCCGGAGATCCTCGTCATGTCCGGGATCTTATCCGGGACTCCGAACAACCTTCGGTCACCAACAAAATAACTCAACTATACTAATCGTCACCAAACGTTAAGTGTGTAGACCCTGCGGGTTCGAGAACTATGTAGACATGACCGAGACACCTCTACGATCAATAACCAATAGCGGGACCTGGATGCCCATATTGGCTCCTACATATTCTACGAAGATCTTTATCGGTCGAACCTCTATGTCAAGGATTCAGTTAATCCCGTATGTTGTTCCCTTTGTTCTTCGGTATGTTACTTGCCCGAGATTCGATCGTCGGTATCTCTATACCTAGTTCAATCTCGTTACCGACAAGTCTCTTTACTCGTTCCGTAATACAAGATCTCGTGGCTAACACTTTAGTCACATTGCTTGCAAGGATCATTGTGATGTTGTATTACCGAGTGGGCCCTGAGATACCTCTCCGTCACACGGAGTAACAAATCCCAGTCTTGATCCATGCCAACCCAATAGACACCCTCGGAGATACCTGTAGAGCATCTTTATAGTCACCCAGTTACGTTGCGACGTTTGATACACACAAGGTATTCCTCCGATGTCAGGGAGTTGCATGATCTCATGGTCATAGGAACAAATACTTGACATGCAGAAAACAATAGCAATAAACTGACACGATCATATGCTACGTTTATAGTTTGGGTCTTGTCCATCACATCATTCTCCTAATGATGTGATCCCGTTATCAAATGACATCTTATGTCCATGGCTAGGAAACCTTCACCATCTTTTGATCAACGAGCTAGTCAACTAGAGGCTTACTAGGGACACAGTGTTGTCTATGTACCCACACATGTATTTGAGTTTCCAATCAATACAATTATAGCATGGATAATAAAATATTATCATGAACAAGGAAATATAATAATAACCAATTTATTATTGCCTCTAGGGCATATTTCCAACAAATTTTGTATTCTCTTGCATGTGAGAAATAAATTGAATTTGGCTGTACAAAATACATGAGAAACAAATACAATTGCTATATTTCCAAGTTGTTAAGCATACTAGGTTTGGTTAACTGTCTGATCTTCTAGTATGTTCTATTGTGCAATGTGGTGCTCAGTTAACTGTTTGGTTCATTTGTTGTGGTGCTAAGTTAACTGTTTGGTTCAATTCTGCAATGCGATGTTTGTGGGTACAATTTTGTATTGTTATGCATGTGAGAAATAAATCAAATTTGGTTGTACTAAATACATGAGAAACATATACAATTGCTATATTTCCTAGTTCTTAAGCATGCTTGGTTTGGATAAATGGCTTTTCCATGTGGCTCGAATTAATCTACTGAATCTGCAATGTGTTTATTTTTCATCAACATATTTTACAGATAGTATCACAACCCTCACTTAACCTGACCAATAACTACCTTATATGTGTTGCAGGGAAACAATGGGAGGCACTGAGGTTTACCATCGAGGTTCACACATGCATGGTCCTTTGTCTAATAGCACATTATTGTGCAATTGCTAGAACCATTCTAGTATTTAGGTTTTTAACAATTTGGTCTTGCACATGTAGGTCCTGCTATCAGAGGTTTTGACCCACTGTTCGACCCATTTTGCATATGGGGAAATGAGATGTCCATGAATATCAGTCAAGTCAAGAAACTCAGAAAGATTGTTAGGATAAAGAAACTAGCGACGAAAAACAACAAGATCTTTGTCTGCACAATGAAGAAGACATCAGTGAACTACAGGACGGTACTAACCCTTATACCTTGTGTTTTGCGTGAGTTGTGGTGTGGGAGGGAGGGATAGCTCCTTTTCATGTTGCAGCGCTAGCTATCTAGTTGCAGTGTGTTACTGGGTGCTTGTAAAAAGACTTTGTGATTTCAGTTAAATGAAATCGGAGAGAGAGCTCTCTTTTTCAAAAAAAACTATTATACCTTGGTTTTTTATTCCTTTGTGGCATTTCAAAATATAGAGAAGATATTTATGCATATCTTTGTTTTCAGGCCTTTCCAAAGTAGTTCATAGATGATTACCTCTCAAATCACCTGTGTGGTCAAGAGGCGAGGAAGGTGTTCATACAACACCCACAGTACAATATTGAATTCTTCCTCAAGAGGACGAAGGATGAGCGGTCAATCATCCACAGGCATTGGCCTAAAGTTGCAAGGACCTTCAACATCATTGAAGGCTCAATATTCGCCTTCCGCTTCAGCAGTTTTCCAGATGAGATTCATCTGTCTATCTACCGTCTATGATGCTAATTTCCAAAGGTTTTAGATGTTGCATGTGAAACTTGGTTCTGTTGCGTAATGGGGTAGCTAGCTATATGCCTATATGGTGTAAGTGAGTGCTGAAGCTATATGATGTTGTACTCTGATGTATTTCAATTATGAAATCCTGGTTCCGTAATACGAAAATGAAATATATTGTGTGTTTAATATGAAATGTCAATTTGATTACTAAATGGATTAATAATAATAGGCCAATTAGCCTGCTTATTGGGGTTTTTCTAGTGCAAACGGTTATTGAGACAACACTGTGGGCGATGATCTCATACAACCCACATAGTTTCTAGGAAGTAAACGTGTTGGATCAATGAACAATCACACACGACTTCCTCTGGACAACTGTTTGCATTAGGCCACCTTGCACAAATATTTTCCACATAAAAAGTGTGTGTGATGGACAGCCTATGCCACACAGTTTCTTCTAGGCACCGTGCATGATGCATTCGATAACACAAACGATAAAACTATTATATCGTTTGCAATGGCAACGCTATCACAGACGATGTGATGCGGAAAATTGTCTATGATGTACGCACGAACGGAAACGTTTGTCTGGGATTCACTGTGTGTGATGTATATGGGAGCAGAAACGTTTGTCTGGGATTCATTGTGTGGGATGTATATACGAATAGAAATGTTTTTCTTGGATTCACTGTGTGGGATGTACATACGAACGGAAACGATTGGGCCAGTATAATTGTCTGTGATGGCTCGCCCGATGGCACACAATCTCTTTTTGCCCCGCATGTGTGACCGGAGGCCCTATCGCCGATGGTTCCTGGGTCATGTGGGAAGCACCCCCCCTATCGCACACACAGGCAAGGCGACGGTTTAAAACTCTGTCGCGGAAAGGGGGTAAAAACCGTTTGTATAGCAGGTAGATGTACTAGTGTTAAAGACTTGTATGCGCATGATGTTTCATTTGCGATTCCTTATGCTAAATGCCTAACGCACAACTCTTGGGAGCGATATTATCTAAAGGATGGTTATCTCATGTGAGCTAACAAACTTTGTATTCCCGAGTCTTCTCTTCGTTTGTTGCTTTTGCAAGAGGCTCGCGGTGGAGGACTTATGGGACATTTTGGACGAGACAACACATTCGCCACGCTCTCCAAGAACTACTTTTGGCCACAGATGTTTCGCAATGTCTCACGCTACACCAACCGGTGCTATACATGCTGCAAAGCTAAGTCTAAAGCTCAATCCCATGGTCTATATATGCCACTTCCTATTCCGTATAAACAATGGGAAGACATTAGTATGGATTTTGTGCTTTGGTTGCCTCGAACTCAAAACAGCAAAGATTCGGTATTTGTCGTTGTGGACTGTTTCTCTAAGATGGCACATTTTATCCCATGTAACAAGATCGATGATGCTTCACATGTTGCAAATTTCTTTTGTAGGGAAATCTTGCGATTGCATGCAGTGCCCAAGACGATTGTATCGGACCACGAGGTCAAGTTCCTTAGCTACTTTTGGAAGACACTTTGCGCCAAGCTCAGAATCAAGCTACTATTCTCTTCGGCATATCATCCACAAACCGATGGCCAAACGGATGTCACCAACCAGACGCTATCCACACTCCTCCGTGTGTTAATCAAGAAGAACATCAAGGAGTGGGAGCAATGTTTTCTCATCGCCGAGTATGCCTACAATCGAGCAAGACATTCTAAAACCGGCAAGTCCCCCTTCGAGGTCGTCTATGGCTTCAACCCGTTGTCCCCATTAGACATTCTACCGCTACCACTCGAAGAGCGCATCAAAATTGATGCGAGTGCATGAGCAAGCTACCTCAAGAAGGTGCATGAAGACATAAGGCACATGATCGAGTGCCAAGTACAACGCCTCGCGACCAAGCTCAACATCAACAAACACCCCATGGTGTTCAATCTCGGAGATCTTGTGTGGCTACACCTATGCAAAGACCACTTCCCCAATGAGCGGAAGTCCAAACTCCTACCACGAGCCGATGGACCGTACAAGGTGCTAGCACGCTACAACAACAATGCCTACAAGATCGACATCCCGCGTGACAAATACAACGTGAGCGACATATTCAACGTCAAAGACCTATCTCCCTTCCATGGTGATGAGGATTTCGATCTGAGGAAGGATCTTTCCCAAGGGAGGGAAGATGATAGCATCCTACGGTCATCCCCATGGACCTAACTTTGTCTCCCCAAGTGCCAAGTGGACCGATGACACGAGCACGTGCAAGAGCTATCGAGACCGATGTGACATCTCTCCTTGACGAGCTTCCATATGATCCATGTGAGACATGGCTAATACCTCAATCCGGAATGCTATGTGTGCTTAGGTACAAGGAAGACCACCCCGGAGATGCTCGGAATGAAAATCAAGTCCCCAAGAGCACGAACAATGAAGCACAACGAAGGAGACCGCTGAACTGCTACAGCGGCCGGACATTCGGCCCCTCGCCCGGACATCTGGCGCCTGAAGACCACGCCAACAGCAGCAGAGCAGCGGCTACAGACTCCAGGAACCGGACATCCAGCCCCGCCCCAGACATCATGCCCGATCAGCCCGGACATCCGGCCCGAGGTCACCCGAGAGCAACACAAGTTCTGCCACTCCTAGCCCGGAGATCCGGCTTGTCCCGAACCCCCGGAAATCCGGCTCCCAGCCCAGACGTCTGGCACCTGCACGTGCCTAACCGGGCCAGAGGCCCTTGTATCCCTCTTTCTCCCCTCCTATATCGTGGACCGCTATATATAGACCCTCTCCTCCTCCTAGCTGGGGTTAGGAAAGTGATAGCTCATTAGAGATTGAGTTTTGCTCATGCACTTACCACTCCCATGGAGTTCAAGGCCTCCCTATGAGGAGATCCACCAAGTGGATTCAAGACCCCCTTGTGGGAAGATCCTCCTAGGATTCAAGACCTCTCACCTTCAAGGATTGGGATGAACTAGCTACCATTGTTACCTTCTTGTGTTGGATTTGGATCCTTGTATCCCTTTATGTGTATGTGGATTTAGCACATGTGTGATTGCATTTGTGTCAATTGAGTGTTTCCTTTGTGTTCTTCTCTCAATTTGCCCGTTTCCCCCTCCAAGTGTGAAAAGATCATAACATTAGGGTTCCACCCTACATCATCTTGTGTACCTATCATTTTTAGACCAGTCATATAACCCGTGCAAATTACCACTTCCTATTAAAAGACTCTCAAAAAGATATAAGTGAAGCATGAGAGTGCAAATGATTTCTATAAAATATAACCGCCACCGTGCTCTAAAGATATAAGTGAAGCACATGAGCAACCGCATAACTCAAAACCTATAAGTGAAGCACATAGAGTATTCTAACAAATCATGATGAATGTGTGTCTCTCTCAAAGGTGTGTCCAGCAAACAATGATTGTGCCAAACTAACAAAATAAAACTATGGCACAAGACGCTCCAAGTAAAACTCATATCATGTGATGAATAAAAATATAGCTCCAAGTAACATACCAATGAATTGTAAACGAAAGAGGGGATGCCATCCGGGGAATCCCCAAGCTTAGGTTCTTGCAGCTCCTTATTCCTTCATTCATCGTGATCTCACCCAAAACCTGAAAACTTCAACACACAAAACTCAATAAAAACTTCGTGAGATCCATTAGTATAATAAATCAATCATCCACTTTAGGTACAGTTATAAATTGATTCATAATTGTTCTTGCGTAATATCTACTGTATTCTAACTTCTCCATGACTTATACCCCCCGGATATAATCCATAGCATCATCAAAACAAGCACACTATGCAATAAAAACAGAATCTGTCTAAAACAGAATAGTGTGTCATGATCTGAATTAAAATGATACTTATGTAACTCAAAAAATTCTCAAAAATTAGGACAGCGTAGACAATTGTATCCCAATACTGTGTAAAAATTGCAGGAATTTATCACATCCAGTATAGAACTAAAATTCCCATACTGGGTGCAAAAGTTTCTATTTTTAAACAACATCAATTATACTATCATATAAATCATCACAAAGGCTTTACTTGGCACAAACACTAATTAAAAGATAAAAACATAATCATTACAGTAGCAATAATCATGTCATCACACAAAAACAGAAAAGAAAAAGCAAAAATAAAGATAACTATTGGGTTGCCTCCCAACAAGCGTGATTGTTTAATGCCCCTAGTTGGCATAATGCATAGTTTCAAGTCTTGTCATTGCTACTCTTGTCACTTGTCTTCCCAAGAGGCATGGGAATATTACCAGTAGAATATTCGCTCAGCTTACTCTTTTTAATCTCATTTATTATACGAGCGAAACGTCCAAAAGATTCCCGCTCAAACTTTCCAAGGTTTATAATTGAGGGTTTTCTAGTTAATGTTCTTGGTTCCCCTATCATATCTTTTAGCATTTCAAAGGAATCAAAAATGTCATGATCAACAAAATCCCCTTTAAATATTAAGTATAAGAGACGTCTATGACGAGAGCACAGTCCAACATAAAAGCTTTGAAGCAGGGCCTTGACATGCAACTTGGGAGTGCCCTTTTCATAAATTTCCATTATTCTAAGCCAGGCACATACTAGAGATACATTATGTGACTGTTTAAAAGCGAAAACCGCCCAAGGGAGTGGGAGAGTAGGAGATGTAGCGTCCATGATAAAGTATCAAGCAAGATAGCACACAAGATATATTTTTTGTATTTTTGAATTTTTTAACGAGACTGATAAAAGCAAATAAAAGCAAATAAAAAGTAGAACAAGTAAATGATAATGTGTGTGAAGGGACCTTGCTTTGTTTGATGAAGCCTCCCCGGCAATGGTGCCAGAAATTCTTTCTGCTACTTGTGAGCTACGTTGGGATTTTACCCGAAGAGGAAGGGTGAAGCAATATAGTAGCGGATAGTATTTCCCTCAGTAGAGAACCAAGGTTATCGAACCAATAGGAGATTCACACAGACAAAGGTCGACAGTACCTACACACGCAAAAACAAATTACTTGCACCCAATGCGAGCAAGAGGGTTGTCAATCCCCTTGTACTCGTTAATTGCGGTCGACAGTACCTACACACGCAAAAACAAATTACTTGCACCCAATGAAGCAATATAGTAGCGGATAGTATTTCCCTCAGTAGAGAACCAAGGTTATCGAACCAATAGGAGATTCACACAGACAAAGGTCGACAGTACCTACACACGCAAAAACAAATTACTTGCACCCAATGCGAGCAAGAGGGTTGTCAATCCCCTTGTACTCGTTAATTGCAAGGATTAATTTTGATAGTGATAGATATATAAATTGCAAAGGAAAATAAAAGTAAATAAATTGCAGCAAGCTTTTTAGGGTTTTAGTAAATATGGTGAATGACCCGGGGGCCATAGTTTTCACTAGAGGCATCTCTCTCAAGAAAAATAGCATACGGTGGGTAAACAAATTACTGTTGGGCAATTGATAGAAAAGCGCATAGTTATGTTGTTATTCATGGCATGATCAGTACATAGGCTTTATGTCTGTGACAAGTAGACCGACATCCATCTGCATCTACTACTATTACCCCACCCCTCGACCACTATCCAGCATGCATCTTAAGGTATTAAGTTCGTTGCAAACAGAATAATGCTTGGAGCATGATGACATAATGTAGACAAAATAAGACCAATCAATATGATCGAACCCCATCGTTTTACCCTTAGTAGCAACAATACAAATACGTGCCTCGCTACTCCTCCTGTCACAGAGTGGGGACACTGCAAGATTGAACCTACTACTTTGCACCACTTTCACTAAAGATCTAATCATCAACTTGGCCAAAGAAAACTCATAGATCGAAAAGCATTACATAGCTATAACAATCGCACATAATAAAGTTCAGAATATAACTCAATTACTTTCAATGAACAATATAATCATAAACCCACAATTCATCGGATCCCAACAAACACACCGCAAATGGAGATTACATCGAATAGAACTCCGAGGAGAACGTTGTATTGAAGATCAAAGAGAGAGACAAAGCCATCTAGCTAATCACTATGGACCCGTAGGTCCTGTGGGAACTGCTCACACATCATCGGAGGTGCAGCAAGGTTGATGTAGAAGCCCTCCGTGATCGATTCCCCCTCCGGCAGAGTACCGGCGGAGGCCTCCAGATGGGATCGCGAAAGAATAGAGCTGGCTTGCGGCGGCAGTATAATTGTTTTGGGTCTCGCTCTGGTGGTTTCTAGATTTTAGGAAATTTGTAGGCCAGGAATTAGGTCAAACGGACTTGCGAGGGGCCCACGAGCTCAGACGGCGCCCCCCGGGGCGCGCTGTGTGAGCTTGTGCTCCTCTCGTGCATCGTCTGGTCCCCTCCCCCCCCCCCCCGCGAAGCTTCTAGGGTCCCTTCTGGCCCAGAAAAATCACCGTAAAGTTTCATCATGTTTGGACTTTGTTTGGTATGGTTTTTCTGTGAAACAATAAAATAGGCAAAAACATAAACTGACACTGGGCACTAGGTTAATAGGTTAGTTCCCAAAAATGATATAAAATTGCATATAAAGCATACAAGATTGATAATATAATAGCATGAAACAATCAAAATTTATAGATACGTTGGAGACGTATCACACCACTAGTGGAATCACGGCATTGCTTTGTGCGAGGGCGTGAGGAGAATACGGTGGCCCTAGTGGCTTCTTGGGGAGCATTGTGCCTCCACACCGCTCCAACGGAGACGTACTTCCCCCTAAAGGGAAGGAACTTTGGTAGCACATCCTCGTCTTCACATGCTCCACTTGTGGTTACTTCTAACCTTTACTTTGAGCAAGCTTATATTGTGTTTGTATCTTGTGCTTGCTTGTGAGCTTGTTGTTGTGCTTGTCATATAGGTTGTCCACCTAGTTGCATACCTAGACAACCTATTTTATTGTCAAGCCTAATTTGTTAGAAAGAACTAATTGGTAGTTGCCTATTCACCCCCCCCCCCCTCTAGTCAACCATATCGATCCTTTCAGCGAGGAGGATCTAGGGAATCATGAGGAGGAGGAGGAGGACTCCATGGATGAGGATGTGGAGCAGTGCTACCACCTCGGGTCGTTTAGTTACTCTTTGCCTTTTTGGCGTCTCGATGCCAAAGGGGGAGAGAGTTTAGGATTGGGGATTCGCTCAGGGTGTTGCCGAGTCACAAGCTCATTTTATTTGCTTCGTTTTCATCACTTGTGAACTCTTTATCTTATTTGCTTTGGTTCGTGAGACTTGGAGACTTTACTAGTATGGTGTGAGACATACGTTATCCTATCTACTTTATTATGTCTTATATTCTTAGTATGTGGAGCTATGTTATTATTGTTGCCCTTTATCTTCATGCTCACATGCTCTTACTTGCAACCATGCTTAGTGTTCATATTATGTTTGTTGCAAGTATTGCCTAGTCTATAAAATATATGGGGAGTGTTGATCCTAGTGTGTGTGCTTTGCATTCCAAAACCATATTCAAATAGTGCACACCTCTAGGGCGAGCCCGTCTATATTTTGTACATTGTTGGTTTGCATATTATTCCTTGATATCATTTGTGCAAATCCCATGTTGTCATCAATCCACCAAAAAGGGTGAGATTGTTAGGGAATATTTCTCTCTAGTAGTTTTGGTGATTGATGACAATGCTATTTGCGGACTAACTGTGTGCATTGAGCATTTCAGATATTCTATTACATGGCACAAGATAGTTTATTCCCCTCTATGATAAAGAGTGAAGATGGTTGTTTCCGACATTTCTTTTTCGGTGGATTTGAGTCGTAGTAAAACCGTACTATTAAGAGGGGGTCCGCTTTGGAAAGGTTTGGGTGGAATCAACACGTACATATACCCTATGCACCCACATAACCCTTGCCGCAACTTTGGAGTTCCTATTGTTCTCTGCTTGGGCTGCCTTGAAGCACCCAAGTGGTAGTACCACTACCGCTTGTTTTAGGGCTACTATGGTCTATATGGCATTACCGGTAGTAGGGCGGTCGTACCACTCCAGAGGTACTACCTCGCTAATATTGCCACTGGTGCAGCGACGTGCTATACAAACAGTTTTTAACCCCTTTTCGCGACAGAGTTTTAAACCGTCGCCTTGGCTGTGTGTGCGATAGGGGGGTTCATCCCACACGACCCAGAAACCGTCGGTGATATGGAGCGATGATCCAGACGCTCTGCCAAATGTAATCGTATGCGATGTAGGAACATATCGCACACACTATATTCTGGCACACGCGTGGGATTGGTGATCAATTACCCATGTCTCTCATGAGTCAAATGTTTCTAATTGCGCGGGGAAACCAAACAGTGTTTGACATTCGACCGTTTGTGAAATATTACCTAAGCCACACGGGCCATCATAGAAACTGTGCGCGATATGTGGCCCATCGCATACGAGTATTCTATGGCAAGCGTCTACCATGCATGACATCATCGCACACATTTCCTGAAAAATTTACGAGAAGGATTGCATTTTTCATTGGGCACGGTTTCCTCTAAGCTCACGTGTGCGATAATGTTCTATCACAAACGGTTGAGGAGCCCCTACACTCTCGTAGAAGTACTGCAAATCGTCTGCGATTTGTTGTGTATCACCAACGGTTCAGTTCATATCTCGTGTGCTTTTCCTGTAGATCACAGGCGGTTGCGCTACGAGTGGCGTGTGCTTTCCATTCTGGACCCCACACGCTTAGTTACTTGAAACCATGTGCGCTTTAACATGGTCAGATTATGGCAAGATCTAGTGAGTGCTACAGATTAAGAAAACCATGAACTTACGAACTATGTCAAAAACTGAAAGACGATCAATGTATGCGTGGTTGTATATTTAACTTACCCTTCATGATATGGCCAGAGAAAGAATTCTTCATACTCCATGAAATGCAAGGCACCGGCGACCTGTTCCATGGCCTTCCCCCATTGTTGATTGGTCCCTTTTGAAAATCTGCCGTTTGCTACATCAGGATCTATGAAATACGCTTTCTCCCTTATTGTTCTCTGTGTGATCAATCCCCTAAGAGGAATACAATATAGTTAGCTTATTTTCGTTTACAGCCTTGTATGGAGAAGTTGATCAGAGTTTGTGAAGTACTTACAACATCAAGCATTTAACAAGAGTGGCAGCGAGCATATCGAAGTTGATGAAGAGATGAAAGTCCTCGAATTCCACACTGATGGTACCCTGATCTTATGGCCTTCTGACATTTTCCCATGCAATATTTACGTAACTTGCGGCAACTGGAACTGCACTCCTCATAGTATTCGCCAACAAGAAATGGCTGGCCATGGACGTACTTGCGTGCTTCAAGTACGTGTGCCTTATTATTAGAAAGTATCCTCTCCAATACTCCATCAGGCAAGCTGTCAGAACCAGTATTACTCACCTGTTCAAGCAACTTGCTGGTAATTTGGTTCTGGGTGAAGAGTCTTTGTAGTAAGAGGCTATCGTTCTCACCCCTCCTCAGATTCAGGGGCCGCTTCCTCGTGGGTGCGACCGTGCCCCCTTTCTGCTTGGTACTTGAAGCACTTCTGGTGCGAGGTCTGGATGAATGAACGACGGACTGCTGAGCAAACAATGAGGCTACGACGGACTTCTTAGCAGACGGTGTAGCTATGCCAGACTGTTGAGCTGGCGGTGCTGCTGTGATGGACTGCTGAGCTGTAGGAGCAGAGGCATCAGACTGCTGACCAGGCATTGAAGCTATGTCGGGCTTTTGCGCAGGTGGTGCCAATGCGTCAGTGTGCTAAGGAGGCTGTGCCAACGCGTTGGTTTGCTGAGCAGGCAGTGTCGATGCATCGGTATGCTGATCACACGGATGCGAATCGCCGGACTGATGAGCAGGCAGTTCCGAACCTTCAGACTGCTTAGCAGGTGGTTCCAAACCGTCTGACTGCCGAGCAGGGGGTTCCGAAGCATCGGACTACATAGCAGTTCGTTCCGTCGGGTTGGTCTGCTGAGCATGCGGCGCCGCTGTGTCTCCCTCTGCTGCTTCAGTGGCCGGCATCTGAATCGGTGGTGCGTCTTTAGCAGTTGTAGGCCTTGCCACAGGCTGCTCAAGGGCGGATGATGACATGGCATGTACAGCAGGAAGTTGGGCGGGCTGATCACAGGTTGATGCATCAGCCATCGGATTACAATTATTAGGTTCCTTGGGGGAAGCACGCGAGAGCTGCTGTGGCGAGAAGACAGTCACCGGTTGAAGGGCGGCATTGGTTGCTCTTGGGGTGGCTTGAGGGATCTCATCCATGAAGTCTATTTCCTTTCATGGCCACTGGATAGCATTTAATAGTGTTTCTCCCAAGGTCCTCTGCTCATCATAGTCCCCTAGGACATTCTTCAGGGCAAATTCATTGAATCCGGGCTTTACTTTAGTCACGTAGAACTTCACACAGCCCGGCTTCAATGGCACATTATCCAACAAGAGGCCCCCGTTCGAGAGGGGGGCAAACCCAGGCTGTTGCACATTTTAACGTACCTTCATAATGTGTAAGCACGCCCCTCAGTTTGCCTGTGATTCCATATAGATCAGATATAGCATCATCATGCATAGCTGCAATCTCAGTGTCACTGGGGTCAGCTGATGCACAGCTACTCTTGTGTGGTGTTGTCGCGCAATAAGCAACATCCTCCATGCCCGCCTCCCCTCCCGTCTGCTGGCTATCTCTCAGTGTTAGAGTCTTCTGCATCATCATTGACTCCTCAATTTCCTTTCGAACTTTCGGATACATGTCCCTCCTCAACCTTTCGTACAAATCATTCTGCTTCACTTCACTCCTT
This sequence comes from Elymus sibiricus, assembly GCA_039707655.1. Taxonomy (NCBI): domain Eukaryota; kingdom Viridiplantae; phylum Streptophyta; class Magnoliopsida; order Poales; family Poaceae; genus Elymus; species Elymus sibiricus. The sequence goes on from CM077676.1 coordinate 241,709,704, forward strand.
GCTTTTTTCATGGTGAGCCTCTCTTCTTTCCTGAGTGTGAAAGCCCTCTTGTGCGGGACATTGACCCCTATACCCCTTGCACGGCCGGGGGGCTCTTTGGTTTTCAGAGTCACGGACAGAATGTCACATGGCCCTGAGTTCCTGTAGAACCTTCTAGCTGGGCTGTCGAAAGCCTTTAACAACTCCAGATATAGTGCTTGGTCTTGTGAGTTTTCAAAGTAATAAGAACCGTCATCACGCCTCCTTGCACGTGCCCACAAGTAGTCTCTAGTGCGATCGCCTCTAATTTCACTAAAGGTTGGTTTGCCACCCGCGGCTATTGCTTCTTTGTCCTCTTGGTCCCATATCAGTTTCATGCTGTAATATCCTGCCACACCCATATGGTGGGGGTGTGTTCCTCTTCTGAAGTTCCGATTGCTTGGCACTCTTCTCAATAAACTCCTTAGTGGCCCTGACCCTTTTGAATTCTGCCTAATCTGCCATTGTAATTTGGGGGTATGCAGGCATTGGATCCTTGCCTTCACTAAAGTACTTCTTGTACAACACGTGCTTCCAGTTTCTCCAAGCATCCCTGGCCTTCTTCAGTGCAGCGTGTTCCACCTGCATTCTCCACTCCTCTGGAACGTTCAAGTGATCCATGATCTCCCGAACTATCCTGTGCCGCATTTCTGTGTCAGCCTTCCGAAACCCTGGTAGATTAATGTTGAGCCTTGCCCTGCCAACAAATCCACACACACTCCTGAACCTCGTGCGTGCTTTATCTGGTTTAGTTGGAGCCCAGGACTTTAAATCAATGTCGGTTACTTCATATACACCTATAGGCTGGTGGGTAGGCTTTCTTGGAGCGTTCTTCCGTGTCCTGCCCGGAAGGGTGATTGCGGCAGCTCCATCCCGTTCCAGATTACTTGATCCCAGATCATCTTCTGGAGACCTAGGGTTGTCAGACTCAGATGAAGATACATCGCCTGAAGTATGAGTGGTGTCGCTGCTACTCGACATCTACAGAAAACACATGAGAAATTCAGAAAAGGGGGATAAGCATAAAGCTAACAACTTGGTAGCAAGCTGTCTAACCATGGCATGTAATAATTTGGAAAATGTACGGCTAATTTGTTCATTTTGTGTGACTCAGGCGCCCATGATCTGTAAATCGACAATAACTAATTGGAACAAATACAACTTAAATGTACTAGTTAGGAAGGTAGATAATGAACATATATACGCTCTCCATTATTTTATAGCCAATTTGGGAACATACCGAACCAAATAGGAAAAGGGATCATGAGGAAATAGGCCTCACCGCGATGGAGAGCAGTAACTAACAAGTTTTTATGCAAACCCGACAGAAGAGGCGAGGGTTACAGGATTGATATGCTTGAGGGTGGCTGGCGAGCAAACAAAGACGATGAGGCACGGGCAGCCGCATGTTGGGAACGGCAGTGAAGGTAGGGTTGGCGCCGAAGAGAGAGCACACGGTCGGGTTGAGCACGACGGCGCCAGCAAGGGTTCTGGTTTGGATCTGGGGGAGGGGGAGCTGGCGAAGGAGTTTGGGTAGAATATGCAGACTGTTGAGTGAAACGGGGGCGGGCGGTGGGGGGGATGTTGGCGGCTTCGGTGAAAAAAGTGAAAAAAGAGTGCCGGTAGCCACGCAGAAAGGCCTATGCAAACGGTTGCTTCTACGTACCCGTGTGCACAAACAACATAATTTCGTTTGAAATGATGACGTGCAATTTTGAAGTGAAGACATGGCCTCATCGTTTCGCCTCGAATTTTTTTCCACGGTACGCAATCACTATTATACTCTGGTATTGATTTTATGTCGCGTTTCAGGTCTCGTTTGCTATTTTTAAGCCATTTATGCATTTACCATGCATTTAGTGCATATAAATCAAATCCCAACTGTAACTACATGTGGGTGTTGGCAAAAAGAATGTCTAAAAAATCATTTGTGTGTCGCTTTGCGTGTTTTCATTCATTGTCCAAGAAACGGGAAGAATTTTCAAACATTTCGGCTGCAAGATGCGGCCACCGGCGTAGGGATTGTTGGTGTTTTAATTACAGGAAATGCGGATGGACTCCGAAAATCACGAAAATCGGTGTGTCACCATGGTGTGATCTCAAGACCCAGTGGAAAAATTTCGTAAAGTTTGGCACAAGTTATGATGATCGCTCCATGGAAACCGGAGCATCTCACAAGAAGGATCATAGTTTCCAAAAGGAGACGTGGCAATTCGAACTCCAGTCGTTAGTGACTTCATCGTTTCGCCTCGAATTTTTTTCCATGGTATGCAATCAACATTATACCCTAGTTTGATTTTCTGGTGCATTTCAGGGCTCGTTTGATATATTTAAGCCATTTTTGCATTTACCATGCATTTAATGCATATAAATCAAATCCCAACTGCAACTACATGTGGGCGTTGGCAAAGAAGGTCTAAGAAATCATTTGTGTGTCGCTTTGCGTGTTTTCATTCATTGTCCAAGGAATGGGAAGAATTTTCAAACATTTTGGCTGGGAGATGTGGCCACCGACGTAGGGCTTGTTGGTATTTTAATTACAGGAAATGCAGATGGAGTCCAAAAATCACGAAAATCGGTGTGCCACCATGGCATGATCTCAAGACCCCGTGGAAAAATTTGGTACAATTTGGCACAAGTTGTGATGATCGCTCCTTGGAAACCAGAGCATCTCACAAGAAGAATCATAGTTTCCAAAAGGAGACGTGGCAATTCGAACTCCAATCGGTGGTGACTTCACCATTTCTCCTCAAAAAAATTCCCACGGTAGGAAATCACCATTATATGCTAGGTTTGATTTTTTGGCGCATTTCAGGGCTCGTTTGCTATATTTATGCCATTTTTTGCAATTACAGGGCATTTAGTGCATATAAATAAAATCCCAACCGCAACTGCATGTGGTGATGAAAGGGATAAGGATTGTCGTTTGATCTGGGTGCATCCTATGGTGCAGATGTACGATCCGTGGGGTTTGGGTTCTGGCCAATCAGAACGCATGACTCACATCGCGCACATTAGGGGTCATCGGCCATGGTTTCGTGGGCACACGGCTTTCGTGAATGAACCATGTGCTATTGGTAAACATTTGCATCAAGGAACAGCATAATTTTGTTTGAAATGAAGACGTGGCAATTTTGAAATTAAGACGTGACATCATTGTTTTGCCTTGAATTTTTTCCATGGTACACAATCACCCTTATACTATAGTATTCATTTTCTGTCGCGTTTCAGGTCTCGTTGGCTATAGTTAAGCCATTTTTTGCATTTACCGGCCATTTGGTGCATATAAATCAAATACCAACTTCAACTAGATGTGGGTGTTGGCAAAGTAGGTCTGAAAAATCATTTGTGTGTCCCTTTGCGTGTTTTCAGTCATTGTCCAAGGAATGGGAAGAATTTTCAAACATTTTGGCTGCGAGATGCGGCCACCGGCGTATGGCTTGTTAGTAATTTAATTACAGGAAATGCAGATGGAGTCCGAAAATCACGAAAATCGGTGTGTCACTGTGATGTAATCTCAAGAGCCTGTGCAAATTTTTTGGTAAAGTTTGGCACAAGTTATGATGATCACTCCTTGGAAACCATAGCATCTCACAAGAAGGATCATAGTTTCCAAAAGGAGACGTGGCAATACGAACTCCAATCGGCGGTGGCTTCGTCGTTTTGCCTCGAATTTTTTTCCATGGTACGCAATCACCATTATACCATAGGTTTGATTTTCTGGTGCATTTCAGGGCTCGTTTGCGGTATTCAAGCCATTTTTGCATTTACCATGCATTTAGTGCATATAAATCAAATCCCAACTGCAACTAAATGTCGGTGTTGGCAAAGAAGGTCTAAAAAATCATTTGTGTGTCGCTTTGCGTGTTTTCATTCATTGTCCAAGGAATGGAAAGAATTTTGAAACATTTTGGCTGCAAGATGCGGCCACTGGCGTAGGGTTTGTTGGTATTTTAATTACAGGAAATGCAGATGGAGTCCGAAAATCATGAAAATCGGTGTGCCACCGTGGCATGATCTCAAGACCCCGTGGAAAAAAATTGTTATAGTTTGGCACAAGTTGCGATGATCGCTCCTTGGAAACCAGAGCATCTCACAAGAAGAATCATAGTTTCCAAAAGGAGACGTGGCAATTCGAATTCCAATCGGTGGGGACTTCACTGTTTCTCCTCAAAAAAATTCCCACGATAGGCATTCACCATTGTATGCTAGGTTTGATTTTCTAGTGCATTTTGATAACCCACAAGTATAGGGGATCAGTTGTAGCCTTTCTCGATAAATAAGAGTGTCAAACCCAACGAGGAGCTAAAGGTAGAATTAATATTCCCTTCAAGTTTTATCGACACCGATACAACTCTACACACACTTAACGTTTGCTTTACCTAGAACAAGTATGAAACTAGAAGTACTTTGTAGGTGTAATGCTAGAACTACTTTGCAAGAATAAAACTAGGAGTACTTTGCGAGATAATAAAACTATGAGTAATTTGCAAGATAATAAAAGTTAGTTGTTTAGTAGAAAGCTTTTGTAACACAAGAGAAGGATTTGTCCCTAGGCAATCGATAACTAGACCGGTAATCATTATTGCAATTTTATATGAGGGAGAGGCATGAGCTAACATACTTTCCGTACTTGGATCATATGTACTTATGATTGGAACTCTAGCAAGCATCCGCAACTACCAAAGATCATTAAGGTAAAACCCAACCATAGCATTAAGTAACAAGTCCTCTTTACTCCCATACGCAACAACCCCTTACTCGGGTGTAAGCTTCTGTCACTCTAGCCGCCCACTATAAGAGAATTATGAACATATTGCAAACCCTACAGTGGGAATCCCTCGTGCTTGCGTGACACGAAGGGCACCATAGGACAACACCAAAATAAAACATACAACTCAAACCAATCACGATCATCAATCAACCCATAGGACAAAACGAATCTACTCAAACATCATAGGATTGCCACATATCATTGGATAATAATATATAGCGTTAAGCACCATGTTTAAGTAGAGATTACAGCGATGAGAAGAGGTGTTACACCACTACATAGAGGGGGAGAGAGTTGGTGTTGACGGCGGCGAAGTTGTTGGTGTAGATCGCCGTCACGATGATTGCCCCGGTGGCGTTCCGGCGACACCGGGAGAGAGGGGTGAGGGCGTCCTTGACTAAGGAGTCCTCGGGCCACTGGCCTGTCCCTCGTGGGACGTATTGATGGGCCACTCCTAATCTGTCGAAGGAAGGCCGGACTGTAGGCAACCCCGGGCTCCAGAAGGAAACCTCCGAAGACTTGGCGTCTCCTCCAAGCCTAGCCTAGCACGGCTGGCATGTTTATCCCCTGGTAGCACCGACCATGTGTAACCCTAGGTACCCCTGGTGTCTATATAAACTAGAGGGTTTAGTCCGTAGAGGGCAGAGTCATTGTCATTATACCCACCTAGTGTTTAGTTCATCTAATCTCGAGGTAGATCAACCCTGTAATTGTCATACAAACACATCAATACAACCAAGCAGGACGTAGGGTTTTACCTCCTCGAGAGGGCCCGAACCTGGGTAAACGTAGTCTCTACGTTCCCTGTTACTCATTGACTCCAAGATCCACAGTTCGGAACCACCTACCCGAGATCCGCCGGCTTTAGTACCGACATTGGTGCTTTCATTGAGAGCTCCGTTGTAGGATCGTCAAAGGATCAATGGCTCGCTTAGTCATCGGCGACGGTATCCGCACTGGGGACATCTTCGTTCCCGGCCAGCTCTTCGCATTTGGCAGCATCGTTTTGCATGCCAACCCAACCAGTCACCTTGATCAGATCGACAGTTTCGCCCCCGAGCAGGAAATCAGGTTCGGTAATGTGATAGCCTGGCTTATTAGGGATGATAGACTACTCATATCAATAAGGAATTCCTTCTTTTCCGGAAGCCCATTCGGATAGAACTCCAAAGTTAAGCGTGCTCAGCTTGGAGTAATTTCAGGATGGGTGACCGACCGGGAAGTTGCTCCCGGGTGCGCATGAGTGAGGACAAAGTGCGCAGGAAAGACTAGTATTGATCTGTGAGGCCAGTCTAGATCTCGCCAGGAGTAACGACCACCGGCGGGTGTGTCCAGGGCGTTACAAGTTGGTATCAGAGCCGACCCTCGCGGTTACACGGATGTTTGCGGACAGGTGCGCGGTCATGTTGTTCATGACGTTTGTGACCCGTCGTGGCACACGGCATGTCACATGTACCGGACTGGATGCACACACGTATGTGCCAAGAGGGAACGTTCCTCTGGCCCGACGAGGACGTCGGTTCCTCTGAGTGGGGGTGTATGTGATAGCCTGGCTTATTAGGGATGATAGACTACTCATATCAATAAGGAATTCCTTCTTTTCCGGGAGCCCATTCGGATAGAACTCCAAAGTTAAGCGTGCTCAGCTTGGAGTAGTTTCAGGATGGGTGACCGATCGGGAAGTTGCTCCCGGGTGCGCATGAATGAGGACAAAGTGCGCAGGATAGACTAGTATTGATCTGTGAGGCCAGTCTAGATCTCGCCAGGAGTAACGACCACCGGCGGGTGTGTCCGGGGCGTTACAGGTAACCTGGAGTACGTCGCCGACTCTCGGGGCGATCTAATCTTTACTGGGTTCTCAGCCTTGCCTGAGGGGCCCAGTGATCCTGAGGCCTCGACTTTGGATCTTCTCCCCGATCCCATCTCCGGGTCGGCCTTTATTTCAGATCTAGCCTTGAGCTTGGATCCGATCTCAGCGTCCGAGAACCAGGGGCCAGCATTGGCTGAACCAGCCCCCGACGCAGGCACACCGGATGTTAACTCCGAAAGACGTCAAAGGATGAATCCGGCAGACCTCTCGCTGTTAAGCGAGACGTTAGATCGGATCTAGATGATGAGTATCGTGGATGGCCCGTCCTCGGTCTATGATCAGATCGGACTTGAGGCCAACCACGGGGAATTTTACGTCCCACCCACCACCCACTTAGTAGCCATTGTCGACGACTTAACTGACATGCTGGACTACACCTCCGAGGAGACCAACGACATGGACGAGAATATCGACGTCACGTCCTATACTGCTCCCTCCCCTGCCGCTCCCAACACGGGAAGGTGGACTGCCACCTCCACCTACGACATTTATATGGTCGACACCCCCAAGAAGGATGGCGATGACCCCGGCGAGGAGCCACCCAAACGCCGACGCCAACAAAAGCGATCCAAGGGGCAGGGAAAGGGCAGGGAAAGCAACACGAATACAAACGGCACCGGAGATGACGATACTCCGGACAACATGGAGGAGCTCGGTGACAACACCACCCTTGAACAGCACCGCGACACACCTGAAGGGCACGAGGACCAGGGTGATCCCGAGGACCCCAATAATTCCGAGGACAGCAGCTACCTCCCTCCTTCCGAAGAGGAGGACAGCCTCAAACCTGAGGATTTTATCGTCCCCGAGGACCCCCTAGATCAGGAAAGGTTCAAGCGGCAAATCATAGCCACCGCCCGAAGCCTGAAGAAGAAGCAGCAGCAGCTAAAAACCGAACAGGACACCCTTAATGACAGGTGGACGATGGTACTAGCGGCTGAAGAAGGCTTCAGCAATCAGCATCAGGGTCAAAACAAAAGCTACCCATGGCGGCGGCTGCTTCCATCATTTGATGAAGAAGCCCTCGAGCCTGTCCCCCCAGACGAACTCAGGCAAACCAGCTCGACCGCCCCCCTCGAGGACGGGACAGGACGGCTGGAGAAGCCGAAAACCCACCTATGCTCCCTCGACGGCCGGGCAAGGAGCCAGTACAACCAGATGATCCATATGATCTGCAACACAACTTAAACGCTAGAGCGGCACAGACAAGATCCATCTACGAATCCAGAGGACACACGCCCGCTGGACGGGATGGATACCAAGCTTGGCGCGATAGGAACGATAGAGTCCGGGAGCAGCATCATGCTCGGATGATAACCGATTTCTGGCACGACGTGGCCCGGGTCAGGGGCGCCGCACACCCAATGTGTTTCACAGATGAGGTGATGCAGCATCAGTTCCCCGAGGGGTTTAAACCCGTAAACATAGAACAATATGATGGGACAACTGACCCAGCTGTGTGGATCGAAGATTTCCTTCTCCACATTCATATGGCCCGAGGAGATGACCTCCACGCCATTAAATATCTGCCATTAAAACTTAAAGGACCGGCAAGGCACTGGTTGAACAGCCTACCCAAAAACTCCATCGGGAGCTGGGAAGAGCTCGAGGACGCCTTCCGAGCCAACTTTCAAGGCACCTATGTTCGGCCACCGGATGCCGATGACTTAAGCCAAGTTGTTCAATAGCCCGGGGAGTCAGCTCGGCAATTTTGGAATCGGTTCTTGACTAAGAAGAACCAGATTGTCGATTGTCCGGATGCTGAGGCGATAGCTGCATTCAAGCACAACATTCGGGATGAATGGCTCGCTCGACAGCTCGGCCAAGATAAGCCGAGAACAATGTCGGCCCTGACCTCCCTAATGACCCGCTTTTGCGCGGGTGAAGACAGTTGGTTAGCTCGTAGAAGCAACCACCCCGACGACCCCGACACCTCAGAGGTCCAGGACGGGAACGGGAAACCCCAGCGCAACAAGAATAACAAGCGCCGGCACAACGGCAGTGAAGCCGATGACGCGGTGGTAAACGCCTGGTTCAGCAACTCGAAATTAGGACCGCGGAAGAAGCCCTCTAAAGGGAACCGAGACGGCCCAACCACGCTGGACAAAATCCTGGATAGGCCCTGCCAGATCCACGGTACCTCGGACAAGCCCGCCAACCACACCAACCATAACTGTTGGGTAATCAAGCAGGCCGGCAAGCTTACAACTGAGGAATCAGGCAAGGGCCACCGCAGCGAGGACGGCGACGAGCCTCGCAGGCCAAACAATGGAGGCCAAAAGCAGTTCCCTCCCGAGGTAAAAACCATGAACATGATTTATGTCACGCATATACCCAAGAAGGAGTGGAAGCTTGCACTTCGGGGTGTCTACGCCGTAGAGCCGGTGGCCCCGAAATACAACCCATGGTTGGCTTGTCCGATCACCTTCGATCCGAGAGACCATTTGACCAGCATCCGTCATGGAGGAATGGCGGCTCTGGTGCTCGACCCCATCGTGGATGGATACCACCTTACTAGAGTCCTCATGGACGGAGGCAGCAGCCTCAATCTGATATATTCAGATAAAGTGAGGAAGATGGGAATCGATCCATCAAGGATCAGACCCAGCAACACCACCTTTAAAGGAGTAATCCCAGGCGTTGAGGCACGCTGCTCGGGAACTGTCACCTTGGAAGTAGTCTTCGGCTCGCCCGACAACTTCCGCAGTGAAGACTTGATCTTCGACATTGTTCCTTTCCGCAGCGGTTATCACGCACTCCTCGGCCGAACAGCGTTCGCTTGCTTTAATGCTGTCCCACATTACGCATATCTAAAGCTTAAGATGCCAGGACCTAAGGGTGTCATTACCGTTAACGGCAACACCGAGCGTTCGCTCCGAATCAAGGAACACACAAAGGCACTGGCATCCGAAGTCCAGGCCGCCAAAGAAGCATCGAGGGCCTTGTCCACCATCAAGGAGCTGGACGCACGGAAACGCGCTCGAGCTACGGCCTCAGTTCCGGAGCACTCCCGCGCTCACCCTAAATAGGGATACGCGCAGTAGGGACGTCAAACCACTTATGGAGGCCCTATGTAAACCTTTCCTCTGTTAAGTTTTTTTCAGTATCTATAAAAGTTGCTTCGGCAGTTCGGATTGTACTGTTGGACGTCACGAATTTAAAGGAAATAAAGACCATTCTCTTCCGGTCATACCGCTGTCATTTGTGTTGTGTCTTCCTTTCCGCTTATAAGCCGAAGTAAACTATTATGATACATTCCGTTTTTTAGATGCGATCGGCTAATAGACCGGGGGCTCGACCATAAATCTTGCCCAAGCATCACCCCGGCACTCAAATTCATCACATGTGCTCGGCGTCTTGGATATTGCATTATATGAATCAGTTCCGAATTATGTCTTTGGTCAATAGTTGGGTTGCCCGGCTCTTGTGTTTACCCTCTCACGTTCCGCATTGTTCGGCTAGGAGGGTAAAGGGAGAACCACTGCGATTGTACTTCTAGCTTGCCTGGTTAAGTACCTCAGTGGAGAAATCCAAAAACTGACTGTCATAATAAGCGATAACAGGTCGGCGATCCAATGCCAAGTGTTAAGCTAAAAATCGATGGAGGTTATTCCGCGTCAAACGAAGGGTTTGCTGTCACATGAATCAAATGATAATGACATCAACCTCGGTACGTCCGACTATCACACATTGGGGGCTAGTCACTAGCTCCCGCAGTCAAGCTCCTATGGCTAAGTGAAAGCACTAAAGCCGCATAGTCCGATTGCCTTGTTTTCCTTACACATAACTGCCTCCGAGCACCGAGACGTCGGCTAAGGGTTAAGGTGTCACGGAAAAACACCCCATGCAGTATTTGCTAGGGGGCTGAAGCCGATGACTGGTAACTTTCAATTTAAATGGCCGCACAGGAGTCAAAATAAACAAACAATGCATTGTATACAAAAGCTGACCAGTTGCGTCATCAAGCACAAAAGTTTAAACTTCTTCGGATACAAGAAAATAAATTTACTCATAAATTACATCCTTCGAGCACTGGGCCTCTATCGCCCGAGCACCATCCATCACTACGGGAAAGTACTGCTCGAGGCGCATGTACTCCTTCCCAGGGGGAGGCGGTCCGGTGGCCACCTCGGTCGGCTTGATCCTTGGCCAATGCACCATGGTCTTGCCGAAGGCCATCCGAGCTCCCTCAATGCATACTGAGCGCTTCCAGAAATCAATCCGGGGCGTGGCGTCGCACAACCTCTGCACCAAGCCGAAGTAGCTGCTAGGCAGTGGCTCCGAAGGCCACAGTTTGACACAGAGGTCCTTCATCGCTGGCTCTACCATCCGATGCAACTCCATCAGCTACTTTAGCTGATTGTTGAGGAGAGGAGGGTGTTCGGGTGCTTGAAACTGTGCCCAAAACAACCTCTGCTCGGCACGACCCTCCTGGGACGCAAAGTACCTACCCGCGTCTGATGCACTCCTCGGGAGGTCCGTAAAGGCGCCTGGGGAACGCCATACTCGCGTGAGCAATGCGAACCTGTTCCACCAAAGACACTTTGCAGTAAGTATGGCTTACCATCCGCAATGAGTTTGACTTGACGGAGTTTCTCCTGGTAGCCCCGCGCCTCCGTCCACGCTTCCGACGTCGCCAACCTCAGTGATGTCAGTTCGGTGGCCAGCTCCTTACTTTTTTGCTCAAGGACCTCACATTTTGTGATGACCTCCTTGAGCTCTTGTTGCACCTCAGACACCCGGGCCTCGTGCCTCTGGCTAGCGGTTTTCACCGTGGCCAGTTCTGTGGCTGCCTCTTCGGTGGCAGCCCTCTGCTCCGCAGCTTCCTACCGAGCTTTCTTAAGCTCGGCCTTGAGGTTCTCGACCTCGGCGGCGGTAGCTGCAATAATGTCAGACGCATTCCATTTGGATTAGCTTCCCAACTTCCATAAAATAACCATTGTCGTAGAAAGTTCAGCTCGTACTTGCCTTGCGCCCCGTCAAACTGCTTATTTAGTAGATCGAGGTCATCCTCAGAGCTCTTGAGCTTCCGATTCAACTTGGCCAGCTCCTCGGCGTTGGCAGCTGCTGCCGAAGACGACGCCTGCACATTAGACTAAGCACATTAGCTTCCCGAGTCATCGATTCTCGATCCCCTGACCGGCTTTCTACAACCGGCCAGAGTCTCGGGGGCTACTGCTCATTTTGATCTCATCTAAATCTTAATAATTATTCGACCCCCGCATGAGTTTTTTAAACTCACACAGGGCTCGGGGGCTACTGTGCATGGGTTGCAAGATCATACAAAATAATTTTTTTAAGGAACAGTCATTACATTGCTTACCTGGAAGCCGGTAAGGAGGCCGCTGAAAGCCTCCTTCAGTCCGTTGTCCATGGACTGAAGACTTTGCAAAACCATGCCCATTAGGGCACGGTGCTCTTCAGCGATAGAGGAGCTTGTTAAAGCCTCCTCCATCTCATCTGGCCACACAGTCGAGGCTTGCCTTGGAGCGGGCGGGGTGGTGGGGGCATTTTGGCCCCTCCCCCTGTGGAAATCGGGATGGTCGGCTCCTGGTGCCTTAACGGCTTCGGAACCATTTTTGGGGAGAGCTCGGATTGCCCGAGCTCCCCCTCTTCGTTCGCCAGAGGGATTCTTCCCTCCTGGTCTTCGGCGGCCGAGGTACACACCTCAGCCATAACGACGTCGGCCCCTTCCTCTGTGGTCGACACGGGAGGGGTCCTCTGTGACAGAACCTCTTCGGTCTCCTCAACGACCGGGGGAGGCGATGGCCGTGATTCTGTCCCACACTCCGCCAGCGCGGCCGGCGGAGAGTCCCCTTCCGAGATTTGATCGGTAGGGAGGTCGCACAGCGGGCTGCGATTTTAGAGGCGAAGTGCGTGATCAATGGCAGGCCTGGTTTGGCCAAAAATGGATGAGTATACCTTAAGATACGTACCTTTGGGCTAGTGGTTTCACACGACGGGCCTTCCGAGGAACCTCTTCGGAGGCCTCGGAGTGCTCGGCAGAAGCCGAACTATTATCGGACAGGACCACCTTGGCCCTGCGTGGTCTTTTTGGGGCGGGAGAAGGCTGATCCTCCTCAGCGTCTTCGGACGCAGCCCTCTTCCTTGTTCGGGAGGAGTCGCTTTCCTCCCCGCCCTCCTCATGTCCCCTCTCCCTCTCCAAGGCGGAGGGGGCATGGGTTTCCCTGGATCCAGTGTCCGGAGGTCCTCGGGAACGGAGACCTTCTCTGGTCTCCTTCTTCTTCTCTTTATTCTTCTCCTTCTCCGGTGTCTCGTACGGCGCCCCGGCCAACATGGCTGTCAGCAGGGCCATCCTGGGGCCCTCGGGCAGCGGGGCCAGGCTGTTGATCTACTCGGCCTTCTTCAGCCAGTTTTGTGGATGAGAGAAGAGTAAAGTTAAGTGCTTTTGCAAAAAGAAACATCCTAGCGTAAGAGTAAAACTTATCATACCTTGCGAGGGGGGCGTTCGGCGTCGAGGCCGATGTCTTCCTCCTCAGTCGGCCAGTCTTTCTGCGGTTTAAATAGCACTTTCCACAGCTGTGCGTGGGTAGTGCGGTAGAAGCTGAGTACGGTGGAGGGGTCTTCGGGTTTGTAGGCCCACATGGGGGAAGCCCGATCTTGAAAGGGGAGGATGCGGTGGTGGAGCATGATCTGAATTACATTGGGCAACTCAACCTTCTGCTTGATCATCCTGGTTATCCGGCTCTGCAGCAGCTCCACCTCTTCGGCTGACCCCCAGTCCAGGCCCTTCTTGGTCCACGAAATGAGTCTCGTAGGGGGACCAGATCTGAAGGCGGGAATCGCCGCCCAGTCCGCGTTTCGCGGCTCCGTGATGTAAAACCACTCTTTCTGCCAGATCTTGATAGTCTCGATGAAAGTACCCTCTGGCCACTCGACCCGGGGAAGCTTGCTGACCATCGCCCCCCCACAGTCTGCCTGCTGGCCGTCGACAATCTTTGGCTTGACGTTGAACACTTTCAGCCACAAGCCGAAGTGTGGTTGGATCCGAAGAAAGGCCTCGCAGATGATGATGAAGGCCAAGATGTGCAGGAAGGAGTTCGGGGCGAGATCGTGAAAATCTAGCCCGTAGAAAAACATCAAGCCCCTAACAAAGGGGTGGAGGGGAAAGCCTAGACCCCGAATGAAGTGGGGGGGAGGAACACTACCCTCTCGCCAGGCTTCGACGTAGGGATGACCTGGCCCTCCTCCGGAGCGCGGTGAGTGACATCGGTGGGAAGGTAACCCGCGTTCTTCAGCTCCTGGATGGCGCCCTCTGTGATGATGGACGCCTCCCACTTGCCCTTGGACCCGGAGCCGGCCATGACCGGAGTGGGGGAGTGGCTGGAGGAAGTTCTTAGGAGGGAAGATCGGATCTGGGCGTTGGAGCTCAGGAGATTGTGGAAGCAATGGTGCAGGGAGAAGTGAGAGCGTGCAAAGAAAATGGTGGCCGCCTCCCTTTTATGGGTCACCGTAAGACCAAGAGCCCTTTTACTGCGCCGCAGGCATCGCCATTTCCCCGTATAATCATGCCATCATGCGCGCATGGGGTAACACAAATCATTGATCATATCCCTTAAAAACAAGGCACGATCTCCGTATTGATGGGACGTGCCAATAGGGAAACCACCTCGAACCGCGAATCGAGTTTTCTTAATTGACACGGGGCCGTGACCCTTCCGCAAAAGTTGTCAGATGAGGTCACTGTTCACACTTGTGCGACTGGCCTTTGGGGCTAAGTTATTTATACACTTCAGAAACCGAAGTATAATCCGGGAAACATATGGTCGAAAATGGCCAAGCAACCCTTCAAGGACCTGACTTAGAGGGATTGCCCACATGGAAGGGAAGGAACTGATCTGCAAAGCAGATGCTGTTCGGCACGTACCTCGGCTTCGAAGACTAGTTCGGGGGCTACTGAGGGCGTCCTGGACTAAGGGGTCCTCGGGCCACTGGCATGTCCCTCGTGGGCCGTATTGATGGGCCACTCCTAATCTGTCGAAGGAAGGCCGGACTGCAGGCAACCCCGGGCTCCAGAAGGAAACCTCCGAAGACTTGGCGTCTCCTCCAAGCCTAGCCTAGCGCGGCCGACATGTTTATCCCCTGGTAGCACCAACCATTTGTAACCCTAGGTACCCCTGGTGTCTATATAAACCAGAGGGTTTAGTCCATAGAGGGCAGAGTCATTGTCATTATACCCACCTAGGGTTTAGTTCATCTGATCTCGAGGTAGATCAACCCTGTAATTGTCATACAAACACATCAATACAACCAAGCTGGACGTAGGGTTTTACCTCCTCGAGAGGGCCCGAACCTGGGTAAACGCTGTCTCTACGTTCCCTGTTACCCATTGACTCCAAGATCCACAGTTCGGAACCACCTACCCAAGATCCGCCGGCTTTAGTACCGACAAGGGGGAGAGAGCCCCCCCTCCTTCTTCTTCTTCCTTGGCCTCCCCTCTAGATGGGAGGAGAGTTTCCCCTCTGGTCCATGGCCACCATGGCTCCCGGAGGGGAGGAGCCCCTCCAAGATTGGATCTCTCTCTCTCTGTTTCTCTTCTGTTTCGCGTCTGTTTTTCTGGCCGAAACCCGTTTCTTATATTCCCGGAGATCCGTAACTCCGATTGGGCTGAAATTTTAACATGGTTTTTTTTCTCGATATAAGCTTCCTTGCAGCCGAAGAAGGACCCCAATCGACTTACGAGGTGCCCACAAGGCAACCTCGCGCGGCCTGGGGGGCAGTGGCGCCCTGTTGCCTTGTGAAGGTTGTGGGCCTCCGTTTGCATTGATTCCACCTCCCAAAAATCACATATATTCCAAAATAATTCTCCATAAAATTTAATCGCGTTTGGACTTCGTTTGATATGGATTTTTTGTGAAACAAAAAACAAGCAGAAAACAGGAACTGGCACTAGGCACTGGATCAATATGTTAGTCCCAAAAATAATATAAAATGTTGCCAAAAGTATGTGAAAGTTGTAGAATATTGGCATGAAACAATCAAAAATTATAGATACGACGGAGACGCACAACATCCCCAAGCTTAATTCCTGCTCGTCCTCGAGTAGGTAAATGATAAAAAGATAATTTCTGATGTGGAATGCTACCTAGCACAATCTTGATCATATAATCTAATCATGGCATGAATATTAAGATACGAGTGATTCAAGGCAATAGTCTATAATTTGATATAAAGACATCAATACTCAGGCATACCAACAAACAATCATGCCTTTTAAAATAAAAATGCTAAAGAATGCTATCCCTAGCTCGTCATGCTCAATCATTGATCCAGTCATGATGCACACAACATTTAACTATACTCAATGCATAAGAATGACAATAGTGCTCTCCAACTGGTGCTTTAATTGAGAAGGTAATGACTCAACGATAAAAGTAAAATAACATAAAAATAAATAGATAGGCCCTTCGCAGAGGGAAGCATGGATTTGCAGAGGTGCCAGAGCTCGAAACTTAAATTAGATATGAATACATTTTGAGAGGTGTACTTTTCCTGTCAACGTCACGACCGAGGATTCTCAATATCTTCCATGCTAAACACATTATTGGTGGTTCCCAAGCGGAAAGGTAAAGTTTACTCCCCCTCAAACATTCAAGCACAAGCCATGGCTAGCCGAATCCTTGGGTGCCCTCCATACAATCAACTTTCCGGGGGAGTTTGTTTCATTATAAATTTTTCATTTTGATTACAGGACTGGGCATCCCAATTACCAGCCTCTCTCGTGCAATGACAAGTGAATAAACACCCATTGTGAGAATAGCCCGCTTAGCATGGAAGATACTGACCACCCCCTGCCGCTCGATGAGCGGTACGGGCACACAAAACAGATGCTTATTTCAATGATTAGAGGTGGCACATGCAAATTTACTTGGAACGACAGAGTAATACCACATATAGGTAGATATGGTGGACTCATCTAGAACAACTTTGGTTTAAGGGTTTGGATGCACAAGCAGCATTCCCGCTTAGTACAGGCGAAGGCTAGCAAATAGATTGAGAAGCGACCAACTAGAGAGCAACAATGGTCATAATCATGCATTGCGAATAATTAACATTGGATACTAACATGAGTAGGATATAACTTCGTCGCACAACTATAGACTATACATGCATGCTTCGGAAATCACAAACCTTAACACCAATATTCTTTCTAAACCACAATCATTCACTAGTACCTCCCACATATTACCATCTTAATATCACAAAACTATTGCAAGGAATCAAACATATCATATTCAGTGATCTACAAGTTTTATGTAGGATTTTATGACTAACCATGTGAATGACCAATTCCTGTTGACTCTCTATATAGATATAAGTAAAGCATGAGAGTTTAATTCTTTCTACAAAAGACCACACTCTAATAAATATAAGTGAAGCAAAAGAGCATTCTACAAATAACGGTTTCCTATATGTAGAGAAACAGGCATCCAAACTTCAAATGATATAAGTGAAGCACATGAAGCATTCTATAAAGCCATACCCGAAAGATATAAGTGAAGTGCATAGAGCATTCTATAAATCAACCAAGGACTATATCATACCAGCATGGTGCATTACTAAAATAAAAATAAAAAGCACACGACGCTCCAAGAATGTCAGGACCCCGATCCTAAGTCACACCGATCTAGCATGTAACACATCATATCACTTTGCGGCCTCACGCACGGTAACCCACGGCTACAGCCTTTACCTTGGCCGGGACCGTTTGCGACTTTTGGCTCACGTATATGATTATGTCGCTAGCATCCATATGGCAGAGAACCCGGGCCGGCATGCCTAATCATGAACCAAGGTGGCACAAACTTACAGGGACAGGCATACATGACCCAGCAATGCACGTGTCGGTCATCAGCGTGTGCAATTGAGTCATAGCAAGCTACAAGAACTCCAGTAAAGCACCGCGTGACATTTCCCCGAAGGGACAGACACAGGAGCAAAGAAGGACACATGCCAGCCAACCCATGTGTTCCGGAGCAGTAGCAAGCTACCATGGCTCAGTGGAACACCAGGAGACATTTCCCCATAAGAAAGGCTACCAAGAATAAACAACTAGGTGTCGAATCCCACACATACCAAAGCATTTCAAACATACACACAATATGCTCGATATGTGCAGATACAACATGGCATCACAACATAACTCAACGACTCAAAGTATTTATTTAAGAGGCTCCGAAGAGCCATACATAACATATCCATACAGGTAGGGGTCACATGACCCAACACTCAAGTCATACAGACATACAAGCACATGCGGAAGCTTAACTTGTCTGGGTACAAACAACTAGAAAGATAAAAGGGGCTAGTGTAGCCCGTCTATCTACAGTGACCCTTCACAGGCACGAGATTGCCACCTCGGTAGCAAGTCACTCGTCAACGTCGAGGTCTATATAGAAACCGTCTGTATTCTCGGGGTTCTCCTCTGCAGTAGTTTATTAAGAAAACGTGAGTACAAAGGTACTCAGCAAGACTTACATCAGATCTAACTACTCATGCAATAGTAACAACAAAGGGGGGTGGTGTTCATTGCAGCAAGCCAGCTTTGACTCTTGGCTATTCTGTACTATGACTACCAGTAGTTTGAATAATATGAGATAGCGCACACGAGTCCACTAATCACCACGACAATACACCACCATGGATCCTCTCCCGTCTTCCTACGAGAGGGCCATCCACGGCACTCACACTTATCTTGATACTTTTATGATTAAGCATTTAAGTTGTCTATGAACAGCATAAGTTCCCAAGTAGTCCATATCCGAGGACGCGGCTATTTGAATAGTTTGATAACCCTGTAGGGGTGTACTTCTTCACACATGCTTCCACCACTTATCGCCGTTTACACGACATGTACTCGGCAACCTTCAAGCGGAAGCCCAGTGAGGGTGTCGGCCACGACCTGACTAACCACACAAGTCTCTAGTCCAGGTTTATCGCCTATTTGAGTTCACTCCGCAAGGAAGTCCGGCCGAGGTTTCCACTACGGCCCCAAATGATGAGTGTAGGGTTCCCAAGAGCACCATTCGGGTGTCACCTGGTACACCGTGCCTCGTGCCTACCGCAACAAAGCCTACCCCTCCGGTCAGCGCTAAGTACGGCCCCCAGCACACTACAAACACCAGAAACTACTTGCAACTCCTGGACAGAGATCAAGGTGATTAATAAGTCGAGAGAGCTTGGAGCGCCCGGAGCCCAATGTGTGGTAGTAGCTAGTCTTGGATCACATACACGGAACTCAATTCTTAAGGACGGTTCCAATGAAACAACCCACCATGTACTCCTACATGGCCTCTCATCGGTACCTTTACCAAAACAGGTTCAACACTTCACTCTCATTACCGAACACAACCATTTCACTCCAATTCATCACCCAGATAAACCAGACCTGACACAACTCTAAGCATATCAGGCATAGCATAGTAGGAACACAGCATGGGCTCAAACAACTCCTACACATGCTAGTGGGTTTCAACTATTTACTGTGGCAATGACAGGTCATGCAGAGGAAAAGGGGGTTCAGCTACCGCAGCAAATAGCAGTTGAAACGATGTTGTCTTAATGCAGTAAAAGAGAGCAGGAGCGAGAGGATGGGTTTGTATCAAAATGTTCAAGGGGGTTGCTTGCCTGACAGAGTGGTAGAAGGGTACTGCCCTTCAGCTGGATACTCATGAATATCCTCGGGAGCAGAACCTACCGCGGAGAACATACTGAAGATACAATCAAAACATGGCAATATGCACCATTATGATGCATGATCATGACATGGCAAAATGTGTGCGTTGAGCTAATGCATCTAGCAACAGAAATGTTTGAGTTGATTTGAACCAAGGGTTCAAAATCAACCCCTTTATATGGTATTTCAAATATCATTTTTTTGTTTTAACCTAAACAGGAGGTTTAAGTTGCTTTAACATGCATGAAAACAGTACCAATAGATAGATTGGATTTTTCTAATCATTTTTCATATATAAAACTTTTCCATCCGAGTTACGGTTGATTTACTATGAATTTTAGAAGTTTAAACTATTTTTTGGAATTTCCTGGTTATTTAAAATAATTAATTCCAGAAAATGAGCTATTGCGTAAGCATGACATCACTGTGATGTCAGCGGTCAATTGACCGTGCCAGGTCAAACCTGACGTGTGGGTCCCGTTTGTCAGCGTCACAGAGGCTAATTACGGTTAATTAGCACTAATGTTAGTTTTTAAACTAGGTTAATTAGGACACTGGGCCCACATGTTAGTGGTCAAAGGGGGAATCAACCCCCTCGGTCAAACCGGTCAAACTCGTCGGCATTTAGCCGCCAGCGGGGTCAGACGCGGCGGCGAGCCGCGGGATTGGGATACGGTGCCCCGTTCGATGCGTGGCTAGGCTCGTTGGAGAACTCTCGCCGGCGCGCATCGAATGGGGGTGGTGGCCGGAGGCGATGGCGACGAGCTCGGCAGCGGCGGCCGGAGTTCGGGCGTCACTCGAAACGGAGCTACGAGGCACGATAGAAGCAACGGCGGGTGTTTTTGGGCTCTTGGAGGCGTGCTGAGCACGTACGTGTGCTCGGGCGCGAGCTTATGCGGCAGTAGCCGCGACGATGACATGGCCGGCAGAGCCGAGCTCTCGGCCGTGATGGGTGACGGCGTTATAGAGAGCAAACAAGCAAGGGGGGAGAGGTGAGCGGCGCAGGAGCTCACGGCGGTTCCAGCGGTGGTCTCGGCGATCTCGGTGGCCGAGGGAAGAAGAAGACGAGGCAGCCGGCGATGCAGGGCGTTCGAGCTCGCATGGCTCGATGGTGGCGAGGTAGCGGATGACGGCGAAGCTCGCTGACACGAAGGGGAGGCGAGAGGAGCACGGGGGCTGCGCAGTTCACGGCGGCGAGCTCGCGGCGGCTTAGGCCATGGTGTCCAGAGGCGAGGGAGAGGGCGAGGGGGAGAATGAGGAGGCCGGCTCAATCCGGACGGCTCTGCGAAGACGTTTCACGGCGTCGCGCTGGCAGGGATGTAGGCAGGCGAGCAGAGAGGTGGCGTGGCACGCTCGGGCGCGCGTGCGCTGTCCTACCTCTGCCTACTGGCAGAGGTAGACGATGACTGGCAGGGGCCGGCTGGGCTGGGCCAGCGCAGGTGAGGCCCAGGTAAGATTCCCTCTCTCTCTGGTTTTATTTCTTTCTGTTTTTCTAATTTTCTTTTCTGTTTTTGATTTAGTAAAAATACTAAATCATTTTATAAAACTTGAAAAAAATTGTGGACACTTCTAGAATTATTTCCAACAGCCCTCAACTGTTTTCAGAATTATCTAGGCAATTAAAATATTTATAGCATTTAAATGCCCAAATTCAAATACTTTATGATTTAATCCAAAAATCCAAGATGACCTAGAGAAATGTGACCCATTTTTGTCAGAGGTTTTCAACCAATTCAAAAATGATGAACTTTTCTGGAGGGCATTTTGGGTTCATCGAAATTATTTTTAGTTGATCCTAGTTTTTCTGAGGGGTGATAGGGTTTGTTAATTCCCCATTTAAAATTTAATTGAAATTTAGACGTGATGCAGCAAGCAAGACTAACACAAGTGCATTAGTAACTAGGGTTGTGACAAAGAATTTACGCATATCATGTGAACAAAACAAAAACCGAGACATACCGATAATTGTCGAAGAAAGATGGGTTGCCTTCCGGGGCATCCCCAAGCTTAGATGCTTGAGTCTCCTTGAATATTTACTTGGGGTGCCTTGGTCATCCCCAAGCTTGAACTCTTGCCTCTCCTTATTCTCCTCATATCGATACCTCCTCGATCTTCGAACACTTCATCCACACAAAACTTAACCGAACTTTTTATTAGAGGGGTTAGTACATATAACATCAAATCCCATCATGTCCTGCTATAACATTATTGTATAATTATAATCAAACATTAACCACTGTATGCTATCACAATTCTATGGCTCCCAAGTCAATGAGGCTCAACAAGATTTCAAACATACGCAAATAAAGAAACTATAACAGCAATCTGTGAAAACAGGACAGTCTGTAAAGATGCAAATGAAACATATACTTCTGTAACTCAAAAAATTCTGAAACATTAGGACAAAATAAAAAAAATTGCATAGCAGTATTGTGTAAAAATTTCACAATTTTTGCACGTTCCAGTAAAATATAGAAATTCAAACACTACAGCAAAAGTTTCTGTTTTTGCACAGCACACACCAAACAAGCAATTTAAACATCCTAAAGGTAAATCTTAGCACATTTTCTTTTTGAAAAAGTTTTAGGTTCCCCTCTATATATTTTTTGTTTTTAAAATTTTTAAAAGCACACAACAGAAATAAATGACTCTCTAAAACTTCCGGGTTGTCTCCCAGGCAGCGCTTTCTTTAAAGCCATTAAGCTAGGCATAAAGTGCTCATGCAATCGATCCACCCGGATCCCAAGGTATATCAAAGCCAATTTTAATTAACAATGATTTGTAATTTAGTAGTGAGCACAAAGCAACATATATCATATAATGACGAAGTCTAACTCTCTTCCTATGCATCGGCATGTCATAAAAGAACAATTCATGCACATCAAGTAAAGGCCAATGCATAGTATAAACAGTTTCTCGCAATTTTATCGTATTGGAAACATAGAGAGGTGGAGACATAGTTCCTCTCTCATAATATTTGCAATTAGGAGCAGCAAGCACATGCATATTATATTCATCGAAATCATCATGTGTAATAGTAAAACACAACCCATCAATGTAATCCTTAATAAGCGCAAACTTCTCCGATATAGTGTAGTTTGGAGAATCCAAAAAGATAATAGGACTATCATGTGTAGGTGCAATAATAACAATTTCATGTTTAACATAAGGAACTATAGCAAGTTCATCTCCATAAGCATCATTCATATTGGCATCATGGCCACAAGCATAGCAAGCATCAAGTTCATCAAAAAGGGATATTTCAACCGAATCAAAGGGATCATAGCAATTATCATAGCATTCATCCTTCGGTAAGCATGAAGGGAAATTAAACAATGTATGAGTTGAAGAGTTACTCTGATTAGAAGGTGGGCACGGGTAGCTAATCCGCTCTTCCTCCATTTGTTCTTCGCTCTCCTCGTCATCTTTTTCATCTAATGAGCTCGTAGTTTTAGCAATTTCTTCTTCCATAAATTCCTGCAAAATATTAGTCTCTTCTTGGACAATGGAGACTTTCTCAATAAATTCATCAATATAGGCATTATATTCATAATTCTCATGGCAATATTTAAGTATAGCATAATTTTTAGATCTGTAAATAGCAGCATCACAATCTTCA
Source organism: Elymus sibiricus (assembly GCA_039707655.1). Lineage (NCBI taxonomy): Eukaryota > Viridiplantae > Streptophyta > Magnoliopsida > Poales > Poaceae > Elymus > Elymus sibiricus. The sequence goes on from CM077676.1 coordinate 241,732,682, forward strand.
TACTTTTCAAACAAAGATTTAATTTCATAAGCACCCTTAAAAGCAAGAAATTCTTCTATTTGTTCCACATCATAGTAATCATATATACCATTAGCATAAGAAGCCAAGGTTTCATTATCATTAAATTCACATTGAAAGGGGAGGTGTGGAGCCTCCATCCTAGAGCAACAAGTGTAATCACACCTTAAGCATAAATTCCAAGCATACCAACGCAACATTTTAATTTGATCCCATAAGTGTTTCCCTTTTTTGAGACAAGCGATAATCCCTAAAGTATTCCTGTTGATCCAAAGTAACTCCCATTATCAAGTTGAATGGAGATTTATCAGGATTATCAAAGTAGTATTTAATATTTTCCACATAACCAGCATCGAGGGTTTTAGAAGGTTCCCCATCTCCATGAATAGAAAGTACACCTAATTTTTTTGGTGTTTCGTGTTCCATATCCATAACTAAAGATATAAAACAACTTAGAACTGAAAATAAAAACTACTTAGTGATAAAGCAAACAAGCACACACCAGAATATCAACCCCACGCTATTGCTCCCCGGCAACGGCGCCAGAAAAAGGTCTTGATAACCCACAAGTATAGGGGATCAGTTGTAGCCTTTCTCGATAAATAAGAGTGTCGAACCCAACGAGGAGCTAAAGGTAGAATTAATATTCCCTTCAAGTTCTATCGACCACCGATACAACACTACGCACACTTAACGTTTGCTTTACCTAGAATAAGTATGAAACTAGAAGTACTTTGTAGGTGTAATGCTAGAACCACTTTGCAAGAATAAAACTAGGAGTACTTTGCGAGATAATAAAACTATGAGTAATTTGCAAGATAATAAAAGTTAGTTGTTTACTAGAAAGCTTTTGTAACACAAGAGAAGGATTTGTCCCTAGGCAATCGATAACTAGACCGGTAATCATTATTGCAAGTTTATATGAGGGAGAGGCATGAGCTAACATACTTTCCGTACTTGGATCATATGCACTTATGATTGGAACTCTAGCAAGCATCCGCAACTACCAAAGATCATTAAGGTAAAACCCAACCATAGCATTAAGTAACAAGTCCTCTTTACTCCCATATGCAACAACCCCCTTACTCGGGTGTAAGCTTCTGTCACTCTAGCCGCCCACTATAAGAGAATTATGAAAGTATTGTAAACCCTACAACGGGAATCCCTCACGCTTGCATGACACGGAGGGCACCATAGGACAGCACCAAAATAAAACATACAACTCAAACCAATCATGATCATCAATCAACCCATAGGACAAAACGAATCTACTCAAACATCATAGGATTGGCACATATCATTGGATAATAATATATAGTATTAAGCACCATGTTTAAGTAGAGATTACAGCGGGGAGAAGAGGTGTTACACCGCTGCATAGAGGGGGAGAGAGTCAGTGTTGACGGCGGCGAAGTTGTTGGTGTAGATCGTCATCACGATGATTGCCTCGGTGGCATTCCGGCGCCACCGGGAGAGAGGGGGAGAGAGCCCCCCTCCTTCTTCTTCTTCCTTGGCATCCCCCCTAGATGGGAGGAGAGTTTCCCCTCTGGTCCATGGCCGCCATGGCTCCCGGAGGGGAGGAGCCCCTCCGAGATTGGATCTCTCTCTCTCTCTCTCTGTTTCTCTTCTGTTTCGCGTCTGTTTTTCTGGCCGGAACCCGTATCTTATATTCCCGAAGATCCGTAACTCCGATTGGGCTGAAATTTTAACATGATTTTTTTTCTCGATATAAGCTTCCTTGTGGCCGAAGAAGGACCCCAATTGACTTACGAGGTGCCCACAAGGCAACCCCGCGCGGCCTGGGGGGCAGTGGCGCCCTGTTGCCTTGTGAAGGATGTGGGCCTCCATTTGCGTTGTTTCCACCTCCCAAAAATCATATATATTCCAAAATAATTCTCTGTAAAATTTTATCGCGTTTGGACTTCATTTGATATGGATTTTCTGTGAAACAAAAAACAAGTAGAAAACAGGAACTGGCGATGGGCACTGGATCAATATGTTAGTCCCAAAAATAATATAAAATGTTGCCAAAAGTATGTGAAAGTTGTAGAATATTGGCATGAAACAATCAAAAATTATAGATACGACGGAGACGTATCACATTTCAGGGCTCGTTTGCTATATTCAGTACTGCACGATGCTGCTAACGCGACACATCAACCAGAGACCCTTCGACCAAACTGTGTGCGATGCATGAATTGCAAACGGTATCATAATAAAACCGTCACCAATAAGACGAACTATGTGCGATGGCGGAGACATCAAGCACGATTCAGATTAGAGACGCGTGTGCGATACGTGGCATACAGTTTATCAATACGAACTATTTGTGATGAGCCAAAACAACGAAAACGGCCAGCCAATTAAGGTGTGTGCGATATACAGCATACAGTTTATTTGGATGAACTGTTTGCGATTAGCTAACACAACAGAAACGGTCAGCCAGATCAAGGTGTGTGCTATACATGGCATACAGGTCACTCGGATGAACTGTTTGTGATGAGCCAAAACAACAAAAATGGTTCAACTTAACAAGATGTGTGTGATACGCGGCAAACAGGTCAGTAATAAGAAATGTGTGGGAAGACAGATAACAACACAGATGATTCCTCCTAATAAGCCATGTGTGTTGTTGGCAAACGCTTGCTGGTATACAATTGTCAGCGAGTGATGAAATCATCACCGACGGGTTCCCTAGTTTAGTCCGTCTGTGATGTGATTTGCTCTGTCTACAGAAGAACAACATATATAACCAAATTAAACATCCAATTACATATGTGACTATACAAAACATTCGCACACACCTCAATAAACATTTACATGCATTCTAAACTAGGAGAAACGATCATCTAATCATCTACTTCTTGTGATGCTACCGCCACTGCTTAGTGGCTCGATTCCTCGCTTGGGGCAGGACGAAGGCACTTCCTCATGTCAACGATCTGCCTATACATCTCGTAGCTTGTGTACGCGTCCTTGGCCGCGTACTTGACGTGTTCTTCATCCAGTCTCCGCACCCAGGCCTCATGCCAAGCATCCTTGTTCTTGTTGCACTCATCCTTCATGTCTCTATAGTAGGGGTCGATGATGGCCACGGTGAGGTCAACCAGGGAGTCCTTCTCCTTCTTTCTGCCTAGACCCTGTACTGTCCTTGGATGTCGACAAGCTTCTGGCAAGCCAAGCCCGTAGTCTCGAGCACCTTTAGATCATTGAAGGTGTCCACCGTAGCGAACCTGTAGTCGGGGTTCTTGATAAACCTGGCGAAACGCTCACAAGGCCTTGTGGCCAGGGAGTAGTGGTGGACGAGGATGTGATGGCGCACGCACAACTGGGCGACGGCAACCTTCTGATCATACCCGGCACAACCGCCGGTGAACTCGAGGTCGAAGCCGACCACTTGGTACTTGTCCTCAGCAAGCAACTTCTCCATAGTGTGGATGGAGCTCTCCACCGAGACCGGCTCGTTGGTGTACACCACCGAGAGGTCCTTCCCCCTCACGTGGGTGTCCACTACGTGAGGGGTGGTGAACTACCGCCCGTCGTCGTCGTCAGCCGCTGGGAGCGCCATCGGAGCCGCTAGATATCCTCTCTGTATGTGTCGTCGTGGGTGTGCTTATTGTGTTGTGGGGCGCGAGAGAATAAGGTAAATGGCCGCGGGAATAAATGGGGGCCGGACGGCCTGGATTCTCGGCACGTGTGCATGGCAGTTTTTCAAGCGGGTAACTGCATTGTGGCACACGTAACTACATCGTGGCACCATGCCCGGCGCAACCGCATGCATATGGCGCCTCGAACGTACGTAAAGCCTGAAACGCTGGCAACGCGCGCAAAGGGACGCGGGCAGAGCGCACGGAGGGATGCGAGCAGAGCACGCTATGGCCGCCTCAACTACAAGCAACCACACACATAGAGCAGTTGAACACGCAGGGAATGGCCATCTACAAGCCGGCCGTCAATTGCGAGCCGGCGGCGTGATGTGAAACTATGTCGCGTTCAACATCACACGGTGGGTGAACAATCGTTCGCGACGCTGCGTAGAGAGCGGTCGTGTGCTAGGTAATTAAATCACAAATGTTTTTTTATTAACCGTATGTGTACGTGTCATGTCGTCCTACTCTCGCACATCTTGTCACCGCGCTGCCGCGGAAGGCTTCGAGCGCAAGCTTGAACACCGCACATGCGTTCTTTTGGCCAAACGTTAGCTCGAAGAGGCGCCAATGAATCGTCGGTGAGCCCGTTCCCGCGCAACCATGCAGGTTCCCGCGCGCAACCGTGCAAGCTTCCTGCCCAACTTGGCGAAATGCCCCAAAACCCCAATGCTTACCGGCCTGCTATATAAACCATCACGGCCGGCGAGTCAGCATTGAATTTTCCCCTCCCTCCCTGTAGCTTATCTCGTCTGCTTCTCCCTCAATCGCCAATGGCACCAGTCCATCATCATTACTCAGCCACTCCGCCGTCCTCAGAGGACAGCTCCAGCTGGGAGGCTACATTGAGGCGGCGGCGCAGTCCTCGGCGGCGTGTACTGCGCGTGGCGTCCCTGTTGGGTGTGCGCACAATACCCACCACATGCTCCCCCGCCGCTGCCCGATGGCAGCTGTTGCCGGAAGCCATTGCTGCACCCCGACATCGGCCGCCGTGGCCGCCACACCACCGTCGGCCGCCAGGGCCATCGCCCACTCCGCCACCGCGGCCCGAAGGCGGGTGGTGGCCGTCGTGGCCGCAACCCCACCATCGGCCGCCGTGGCCATCACCCGCTCCGCCACCGTGGCCTGAGGGCGGGAGGTGGCCGCCACCCCGCCGTCGGCCGCCATGGCAGCCACCCCACCGTCGACCGCCGGGGTCATCACCCGCTCCGCCACCGCGGCCCAAAGGTGGGAGGTGGAGGCCCGCATGTGCGCAGCGACCTTGCCGCGCGCTACATCGAGTTCCTACGGGAGGAGGAGGAGCGCCTGGTCAAGCATGCAAAGAGTCTTACTGCCGTCGTGGCCGCAGCAGAAGCCGCTGCAGTGGCGCGGAATGTGGAGATCTACGAGGAGTCCCACTACTTCAAGAGGGGTCGTCTGGAGCGGCAGAGGGCATTTGAGCTGGGCATCGCTAAAGGTGTAGCAGCGGCAGGCGCCGGATTCCACTTCTCCAGCTCGTCGGTAGGCTCCTCCTCGTCTGCCTCTTACTGAGTGCGCTCGGCAGAGGAGAGGCTGTTGGAAGTATTACAAAGCCCCTCCGTAGTAGTAGTATTTAGGGGCTATTTTGTTTACTTCATCTGACTATAGATATGGTTGAACTGTACTACGTACTTAAAATTATCTAGTATATATAGTTGAACTAGCTATTTCAGTACGTGGTTGGCAACAGTTGGGTAAAAGTTTGTTCGGTTCAACTATCGAGTTGAACTGTTCGTATAAAGAATGACTACTTAATCTATGAATGAAATCTATGCTTACTGAATTTCATTTGCAAAAATTAGACAGTACTAGTGATTTTTAGCTGCAAAATTTGACAAATGGCAGTTTTTTTTTGGATCACAAATGGCAATGTTACAAGGTTAACAAATGAAAATGTTACTAGATTGACAAATGCCAATTTTTCAAATTTGACAAATGCCAATATACCCAATATGATAGATGCAAATCTTACCACATTGTTTGTACGTCATTGCACACGGGTCATCATGCAAAATCATTTGCGATGAAGAGATGCACAAAACCTGCGCGCCACATTTTCCCTTGGCTTAGCGGCGAAGGAAGCTAGCTCTCTCTTTGCATACAGGTGTTCAATCTGAAACGTTTGTGATGAGTGTTTTATTCACAGAAAAACATTGATGTTTTTTTTTACTTTGATAAGTCTGTACATTTAGAGAAAAAACACTAAGTTGATCAAAACCATAGATTTCATTCAGTCACACTGTGATTTTACATTCATACGATCGAGATACAATATTAAACAACAAAAACTAATTGCGGCAGCGGCGGCGGTGGCGTGCTGTGCCAGCGTTGTCGTCCTCCGGGACGCCATTGTACAAGTCTTCAAGCCAGCCCAGAATGTTCTGGACTTGTAAATCCAATAGTTGTTCATTGCGCAATCGACGGGCGGGGGGCGGGGGGATGGCGACTCGCGGTGCTGCGAGGTAGCAGTCGACGGCGACATCCCATGACGCTGAGGGGGGCGCGGCGGGTGCAGGCAAGCGCACGGGGACCGGCGCCGTGGCGGGTGCAGGCAAGCGCACGGGCACGGGCACGGCGGGTCGAGGCAAGCGCACGGGGACCGGCGCCACAGCGGGTGGAGGGGCGCGCACAAGCACAGGCGGTGGCGCTGGCACTGGCACGTACACGAGCTCGCGCGGGTCTGCGGGGACCTCGCTAACGCCCACGGCTACCAGCGCCGCGATGGTGCTCGGCGACCAGCAAGTCAATGCCACGGGGATGGTCGCTAGCGCGGGCGCGGGGATGGGAGCTTGGACGGGCGCGGGGGCAGCATCCGCCGCGGCCAGCTCATTCACGGCCATGTCCCTGAGGTCCCATTCCTCCTTATTTCTATCTCCTCTGGCTCAAAGTCGACTTCACCAAACCGGAAGACTAGTGGCAGATGATCCTTGTGTGCCATGGCATAGGTGGTGGTATGGGAGATAGGATGTCGGCGTACGACACCTATGGGATCGCGTGGATCCCTTTACGGTTCGGCAAGGGGAAAATATTTGCACAAAGAGCGGAACCAACGATCAACGCGAGGATCTTTACCCAGGTTCGGGCCGCTGAGAAGCGTAAAACCCTACTCCTGCTGTTGTTTATTGTGGATGTTCTTGGCTCAAGTACACGGAGCGCTTGTGGTGGGAAAGCAGCTATGCATGCAGAATGGGCCGGAAGGTCCTCCTCCCTGTAGCTACGCCTTGGGCCTCCTTTTATACATCCAAGGGATCACCAACAGTGGCAGACAGCAGTACAAGAGGTGTAAAGTTACTACAGTGTTTCATGATTATCACCGACGTCTTAGGACAAACGTCTTAGGACAAACGCATTTAATGCCCCGTTTAGGTGTCCCTTACTTTCTCGGGGGCGGAAAAAGGGCCCGTCCCATCAGCACCGCTTAACCTCATTTGCGGTCGACGCCGTGACACGCAACCAGAAGGACAAGCCCTAAACGACAGGCTAGTCGCTGCGCTGGAGCGGCGGCACTGTGCTGAAGCGGTGGGATCTTGCCGGGTGCGAGATCTTGCCGGGTGTGAGGCCTTGCCGGGCCTTCGCGAGCCTTCCCGGCAAGGATCTTGTCGGGAACCCAGCCTTCAGTCTTCTGTCTTCTGATCATTAGTTTGAACGCCTTCTTGATATCTTGTATCCGTTTCCAGCTGTCCTCCGGCAGGCCTTGCCACTGGTATGGCTACAACCGTCCATGCACAAGTATGGGGTACTAAAATGACCCAAACTTTAGTACACCGACAGGAGCCCCCGGGCCTAGGCCACACACGGGTGCGAGGCATTGTTGGGCTAGGCCCAAACAGTGCACGGGCATGCGTGGCAGGAGTTAACTGTCATAATCTTCTTATTTACCGCCCCCCCCCCCCACGATGAGCATTAAATGTGGGACGTGGGAGACGTGCGCGGAACGGCCGTAGTAGTGCGCTTGTTAAAGCGCATTCCCATTCATTAGTAAAGAGGCAGCCTCCGCTCCTTCCCATAAAAAGGAATCCGCAGAGGCGCTGCTCATTTACCTCTCATCTTTTCCAATCTGGAAACCGCCATCGCCTTCTTCCTCGAGCTCGGAACAGAGCCTATCCCATTCATCCGCCACCCCCACGCTCGCATCAGTCTCGGCCTCCGCTCCCACAGTTGCCATGCCGCCCAAAGCAAGCAAGGGCAAAGCGGCGAAAGCCGTCGACTCGGATGCAGAGGTGGACAAGGCCGATTTGGTGGAGATGCGGAAGAAACACGTCGTCTTCGCCCCAACGCTCGACAGGCACGCCCTGATTGAGCGGTACCTGTGTATGTGGGGGAAAAAGACGAAGGCTCAGCCTGCAACTCGCGTACTCCTAGCTTCCGCCGAGGGCGGCCCAGATAAATTCCTCTTTTTTCCCCGCTTACTTTTACTGCGGGCTCTGCCCTCCATTTTCTGATTTCTTCATCGACATCATGTATACATACGGCTTCCGCCTCTTGGATTTCACACCGAATGCCGTGACATGCATGTCGGTCTTTGCTCATCTTTGTGAAAACTTCGCCGGAGTAGCTCCCAGCACATCCCTCTTCCGCCACTACTTCGTTCCCCGTATCGAAACAGGAGACGCCCTTTCTGGTTCTATCACCTGGACTCCAAGGGCATGGAATAAAGAGATATACCCAGACGGTCTCTACCGTAAGAAGTGGGAGGAATGGCGGGCCGAGTGGTGCTGGGTTAGGGAGAAGGATGCCCAGCCATTTTGTTCGCTCCGGCAGACGAAGGTGGTTCGTGGCAAGGACTGGAGCGGTCTCGATCCTCAGGATGATAAGCTTGCGATCGCAGTCACCAGGATCCACCGTCTCAAGGTTGCCGGGCTCACAATAGAAATGGTTGGCGCCGATTTTCTCCGTCGCCGCATCGCCCCTCTGCATAACAAAGGGAGACCAGCTTGGGACTTCAAGAACGCAGCAGATATCATGAGGCTGCGCCCTGGTCTGAACAACAACCTGACAGTCTTCCAGCACACAGCCCTCTGCCACAAGCTATTCAGGCCTGACGGGAAATACAAGTTGCCGGCTGGCATAATTCCCTTGTGCAACAACTCTGCTCTGAGCCCAATCATCGCCATGATGTCGGCGTTTAACGCCCACGGCCTTGACGGAACTTGGGTCGAGCCGCCTAAAGAGCGCGTGCAGGAATTCTTCGACAATTTGTCGGAGAGAGCCGTCCGGGAAGAGTCAATCCTCATCCGCCCCACCACTGATGAATAAGTGGCGTACATCGCCAGCAGGGCGGAAGAAGAGAACCTAGCCGCGGAGGCTGGCAACTTCGGCTTCGCAGAAGAGGAAGCCAGCGAAGAAGGAATGATGTCGGAGGAGATCCTTGCCGAGCAAGGTGAAGTCGCCGGGGAACACAGTGGCATGATTGCCGGGGGCTCTACTGTCGAAGACAAGGCCGAGGAGCAGCTGTGCGAGGAGCCCCCAGTTCCGGAGAAGAAGAAACGTGTTATTCGGAAAGCCGTTTCTGGCGTCCCAGCACATCAGCCTCCCTCAAGGGATGAGGTTCCCGGCAAGAAGGCGGCCGGCAAGGCTGCGCAGCGGTAAGAGGCCCAACAGCCACCCGTGCGACGTACGACACGCTCGACTGCGGCAACAACTGGTGCGGCGGGAGCATCCCATACGACGGCACCAGCGGCTGGAGCAGCAGGGTCACATCAACCTATTGCTTCTGCCCCAGCCAAGCGTCCCAGGACCCCTTCTCCACCTCCTTGCTCGGACACCGAAGCGGAGGTCGACTTCGACATCTCCTCTTTTAGTCCGGATAGAGAAGAGTAAGGGCCCTCGCCGTATCCTTCAACTTTTGAATTCCTGGTACTGCTTCACTCATTTGTTTTGCTTTGGCATGTCCCCGCAGAGATACAGAGACGTTGGCGCAAAGGTTGGCGAAGAGGGCGAAGACTTCTACGGGTGATGAGCCTTCGGCAAGCACCGTTGGTGTGCCAGAGACCATCGTCATCAGCCCGGAGCCCAGCCCGCAACGTAGTCTCCAACCCAGCCCCCAGCATGAGTCCACTACTCATTTTCCGCTGGCGAGCGTTGGGGAGATTATCTTCGCTATTGACATCACCGGTCTTGTAGAAGAAGGACGACAACAAGGAGAGCCGTTGGAGGCCGTCCCTGAAGTGCCACCTCCGTCGACCACTCCGCCCAGAGATGAACCTTCGGCAGGGGGTTCCACTGGCAAGCCCATCCGCATTGAAGAGGAGCCGGCAAGCACAGGCGTTGGCCATCCTACGTCGGCAACTAATGTTGCCAGGAAAGGAGAAGCCACCTCTCAATAGCTCAACACAGGTAAACCGCATGCCTTGGCACTTGTTATTCTTTCTTCATTTCTGTTTTCTGGAACTCCAACTTTGGTCTCATCTTGTTTCCTTTCTTGGCTTTCAGATCTCCCCTTGATGGAACAAATGGATGTTGATGCTATCATCAAAGAGACCGCCAGGGATGCTGCCGCCGAGGCCGACAGGGTCGCAGCTGACGAGGCCGCCAAGGCTGCACAGGAAGAAACCGCCAAGGGATCTGCTGAGGGGGCCGGCAGGGAGACCGGCGACCATACTGACGGCATTCCTGCCGCAGGAGCGTCTGGCGCTACGCCGGTCGTGGAGCCCCCGGCTGCCGGTGACGCGGTTGTCGAGGATCAACCGTCAACATCTGACGTGCCCCCGTCAAGCAGTTACCTCAAGGTCGGCGACAACCTGTTCGTCAGCGTACCGGGGACGGCGAACATTGGGGTGCCAGTCGAAGGAGAAACCTTTGATGAAGACGTCGTTGCCACCGCTAGCAGCAGCGGGCCCAGGGAAGAGCAGCTCCTCCAAGCCATGAGCAATAACTTTCAGAAGCTCCAGGCGCTTTACCGCGCCCGAAAGGAGAAGCTGGACTCCAGGGCGGCAGTTGTTGAAGCAGCGAAGGCAGATTTCCAAAAGCGCGTCGAGGAGACGCAAGTCTGGTATGCCGAGGCTTTCCAAGAGCTGACGGCTGGTCGTGAGTAGCTGAATCAGAGTTGGAACGAGCTCCTCATGAAGCAGTCCGATGTCGAGAAGGCATAGGAGGAGGCCGCGCAGCTGGCCGCTGCAGAGGAAGCTCGCTTGACGGAACGCCGCGTCGGGCTTGATGCTCATGAAGAAGACCTTGCCGCTCGCGAGGAGGCGCTTGCCGCCAAACTTCGCAGCAAGGACGAAGAGATCGAGAATCTTGTCGCGAGGCAAACACAGGAGCTGGAGCAGAGGCACAAGGAAGCACTCAAAGCTCTGGTCGTAGACCACGCCGGTAGGCTAAAGGAAGCCATCGATGCCGCCAAAGCTGCAGAGGCCGCCAAGAGCGAGCTGGGCGATAAGGTAAAGAGGCTGGAAGCGGATCTTGAGGGCCACGGCAAGGAGATCTCAATGCTCAAAGCCGACAGAGATAAAACTCTCTTTAGCTTGGCGGAGATGCAAGCCGCCATGTCCGACAAGATCAAAGAGCTCTCTTCAGCCAATGAATCCATTGCCGATCTGACATTGAAGCTGACAATGCTGGAGGAGTCCCTTGAGAGCAGCAAGGCTCGTGAGAGGGCTCTGACCAAGGATCTCCAGGCTGAGAAGAGCCTACTCAACAGCGCTGCCGCCACCTATAATGACTTCGAGAAAGGTGTGACGATCTGGACTGAGTGCCTCGTCAACGTCGCGGAAAGGCTTGCCGCAGAACTGTCCACCATGGGCTTGAATAACTTCGGCTACTCTTCTGACGAGCGGGTGTCTTCGAGCGCCAAGCTGACCATGTTCTTCGAGGGCGTCATTGATGCTCTCAAGCTGCTCCAGGCTAACCGAGCAACCCATCTGGCCAACGAGTCTCGCAAACTCTGCCGGGCCATCCTCCGCAAGGTGCTCATCAAAATAGTGCACAAGAACCCTGGCATCAACCTCACCAATGTCCTTGCTAGCTTGCCGGAGGATGCAGATCTCAAGGCGCTTGAAGAGCTTGTCGCGCCCATCGTTGATAGAGTGAGCCACGTCAAGCGGGTCGAAGGCCAGCGCAGGGACTAGCCGCTTCGCTTCATCTTGTCGCCACTATTCCATGCCAAAGACAGTTTTATCTTAAGTTAGAATTGCGGCGACTATCAATGTAATATAACTTACTATGTTTTGGATGAATGTATGCTATTTCCCTCGTCTGATTTCTTTCTGTATGGTTTTTGCCCTACGCTTATTGGGATCTTGCCGGTGCGCGCGCCCTTGCCGCGAGCGCTTTGAGGAACGGGTCCTTAGCAGCCTGCTGGGGGTGTCGCTACCGACAAGATACCTTGACACTTTCAGTGTAGCCACTTAAGTTGTTGAGCGGACTCGAAACAAAGTAAGGGCGCAACTAATCACGACAAGGTTCCTTCGCGTGCAGGTTTTCCATACAAAGGCCAAAATCGTTCAAGGAAAATAACCCTACAACAAAAATCTGCTTAAAGAGTTTTGCAACTTAGCTTTTCGTTGTTGTACTCCTTATTGCAAAATGTCAACTTGAGCGTTGCCTCTCGGTATCCATACCATCACCCCCCCGGCAAACGTGTACGCGAGGGAACCTTCTGTCCTTTGAGAAAAAGAAAGAAGAGAAAATAGAGATATGGAACCTTGGCGGTCCATTAGTGCTCACCGGAAGCAAGTGCAATACAATATCTCAGACAAGCAAGCATATAGAAATGACATGAAAATCGACAAGGATTGTAAAACACTTAAGTTTATTCAACTGTGCACAGGGTCTGCGCCTGGCTTTGTACAAAGGATCACATGCCTTGCCGGCAAGACTTGTACAAAAGGTGGTTGCCGGGGGGCCCGGCAACCGCGCCTTATGGGTAGAACTTACGAAGGTGTTTGATATTCCAGGAGTTGCTCACTGGAATGCCATCTTCGGTCTCCAGGCGGACTGCGCCAGGCCTGGTGACTCGTACTACCCGATAAGGGCCTTCCCACTTCGGCGTCAACTTGTTGGAATTCTTGGCCGACTGAACGCGCCGAAGAACAAGGTCGCCTTCCTCAAGGCTCCGGGCATGAACCTTGCGGCTATGATAGCGGCGCAAGGCTTGCTGGTAGCGTGCAGCTCGCACAGCAGCCCGAACACGATCTTCCTCAAGGAGCGTGGCGTCATCTTGGTGCAGCTGCTCTTGCTCAAACTCATCATAAGCGAGCACTCGAGGTGACCCGTATATGAGTTCCGTGGGGAGAACTGCTTCTGCCCCGTAGACCGGGGAGAAGGGTGTCTGGCCAGTAGCTCGATTTGGTGTCGTTCTGATTGACCAAAGAACCGCCGGCGGCTCATCAATCCAGCGTCTTCCGCACTTGCGCAGCTTGTCAAAAGTTCTTGTTCTGAGACCTCGCAACACTTCAGCATTTGCCCTCTCCGCTTGGCCGTTGCTTCTCGGATGAGCAACAGAGGCAAAAAAAATTTGCCGCCAAGGTCTTGAACGTACTGCATGAAGGTGCGGCTGGTGAACTGCGTGCCATTGTCGGTGATGATCCTGTTTGGCACACCAAAATGGCACACTATTCCCTTGAAGAACTTGACGGCTGACTGTGCTGTCACCTTTCTCACTGCTTCCACTTCCGGCCACTTCGTGAACTTGTCAATAGCAACGTACAAGTACTCGAAGCCCCCGGCAGCGCGGGGAAAGGGGCCCAATATATCGAGCCCCCAGACCAAAAATGGCCAAGAAAGAGGGATTGTCTGAAGAGCTTGAGCTGGTTGATGCAATTGCTTTGAATGGAACTGGCACGCTTCACACTTGGTTACTAGTGCAGTTGCATCCTGGAGAGTAGTGGGCCAGAAGAAACCTTGCCGGAATGCCTTGCCGGCAAGAGCTCTCGAGCCTATGTGGGAGCCACATATGCCTCCATGTATCTCTGCCAACAGCTCCAGTCCATCCTCCCGAGGAATGCACTTCAATTTCACACAGTTCGGTCTCTTTCTGTACAGGACGCTGTCCACGAACTGGTACATACTAGACTGACGGGCTACTTTCTCTGCTTCTTCCTGTTCTTCAGGAAGTTCTCCTGTTTGAAGGAATTGGACGATGTGCTGTGCCCATGTCAGAGCCTGTGGCTCGACAACAAGGACTAAAGGCATATCTTCGGCTGCGGGAGCGCTTGCTTCTGCGGCAAGAACCTGAGGTTCTGCGCGAAGCTGCTGCTCACCGGCAACCGTGTCGTTCCCGGCAACTTCCTTGCCGGCGGCTTCTGGAAGCTCTGCCGGAAAGTACTTGCCGGTACTTAACTTCCTTCTTTTGTCTTGCCTCGTCGATGGTGTTACGGATGGCTGAGTTAAGCGGAGCACAAAAGTTCCTGGTTCCACAGGTAACTTGAGGGCAGCACGCTTTGACAGGTCGTCGGCAATGTTGTTCTCCGCTCGAGGAACATGCTCTGTTTGCAGACCGTCAAAACGCTCCTCCAACTTTCTCACTTCATCTACATATGCTTCCATCAACAGGCTCTGATAATCTTTGTTAACTTGCCTGACGACAAGCTGTGAGTCACCTCTGACGATGAGCTTCTTAATTCCAAGGTCTGCCACGATCCTAAGACCGGCAAGCAGTCCTTGATATTCTGCAGTGTTGTTCATTGATCTCTCCCGGGGAAAGTGCATCTGAATTACATACTTGAGGTGCTCTCCGGTGGGTGCGACAAGCAGCACGCCAGCACTGGCGCCTTGTAGCGAAAAAGCCCCATCAAAGTACATAATCCATTCTCGATATGTTTCCTTGCCGGGGATAGTTGTCTCTTGAATTTCTTCGTCTGGCGTCGGTGTCCATTATGCAATGAATTCTGCCAAGGCTCTGCTCTGAATAGTTGAAGTGCTTTCAAATTTGAGACCAAAACTTGACAGTTCCAATGCCCACTCAACTATTCTGCCGGTCGCATCTGGATTTCGTAAAATCCGCTGCAACGGGAAGCGAGTAACGACGGTGATTTCATGTGCCTGGAAATAGTGGCGCAGCTTCCTCGAGGCCATAAGGAGGCCGAAGAGCAGCTTCTGCACGCCAGAATATCTTGACCTGGCCCCCTGCAACAGGGAGCTGACAAAATAGACTGGGCGTTGCACCATCTTCTTCTTCTGCACTGCTTCATTCAACTACGCGGATCCTGTCTTGTCAGCACCAGACTCTGCTGGGGATAGTCCTAGCTTGTCGCTTGACGGGCTTGCCGCTGCTGCTGCCTCTTCGTCTACTTCTCTCTACGCCACTAACGCAGCACTAACCACTTGATTCGTTGCCACTAGATACAGCAGCAATGGCTCTCGTGGCCTAGGCGCGACCAGTGTCGGCGGAGAGGAGAGGTACCTCTTCAAGTCCTGCAGCGCTGCCTCCGCTTCCGGAGTCCATTTCACCGGTCCTGCCTTTTTCAAGATTTTGAAAAAGGGCAGGGCGCGCTTAGCGGATTTGGAGATGAACCTGCTCAGAGCAGCAACGCAGCCGGCAAGCCGACGCACATCTTTGACACGTCTCGGTGCTTCAATCTGCTCAATTACCTTGATCTTGTCGGGATTTGCTTCGATTCCACGTTGAGACACAAAGAACCCGAGAAGCTTGCCGGATGGAACGCCAAACAAACATTTCTCAGGATTGAGCTTCAGATTGATCCTCCGCAGATTTGCAAATGTCTCTTCTAAATCTTGTATGAGTGTTGCCTTGTCCTTGGTTTTGACCACTATGTCATCCATATAGGCTTCCATATTTCTATGTAGCTGGGGCTCAAAACCAATCTGGACTGCTCTTGCAAACGTTGAACCAGCACTTTTCAACCCAAAAGGCATGCGTATGAAGCAATACGTGCCACATGGGGTGATAAATGTGGTTTTCTCTTCGTCTTCCTTCGACATGAAAATCTGATGGTAGCCTGAATACGCGTCAAGAAATGACAGCAAATCGCAGCCAGCAGTGGAGTCCACAATCTGGTTGATGCGCGGCAAGGGAAAAGGATCTTTTGGGCAGGCTTTATTGATATCAGTATAGTCGATACATAGCCTCCATTTTCCATTCGCCTTGCGCACTACAACTGGATTGGCCAACCATGTTGGATGGAGGACTCCTCTAACTAGACCTGATGCTTCAAGCTTCCTGATTTCTACGGCGATAAACTCTTGCCGCTCCAAGACTTGCTTCCTGACCTTCTGCTTGACGGGCTGCGCGTGAGGACAGACAGCAAGGTGGTGCTCGATTACCTCCCTGGGAACACCGGGGATATCAGATGGTTGCCATGCAAACACATAGACATTCGCCCGCAGGAAGGCAATGAGCGCGCTTTCCTATTTGTCATCGAGGGTGGAACTTATGGTGAAAGTTCCTCCCGTACCATCCTCCTTGGCGGGCACCTTCTTAGTTTCTGGTGGAGCTGCCTTGGATTTCTTGCTCTTGCCGGTGGAGCTCTCTGGCACTTCCTCGACGGGAACGCAGCACTCCGAGGAGGTGCGCTTGCCGGAGTGTGTGTTAGAGGTCTTGCCGGTCTTCTTCTTCCCCCCGGGAGCTTCAGCGGCAGGAGCAAGTGCCTTGGCGGCAGGTGCTGCAACTGCCTCCTGGTAGAGTTGGTCGGTGCAGATAAGCGCATCCTTCTTGTCGGAGTTGATAGTGATGACACTCATCGGCCCGGGCATCTTCAGTGTATTATAGGCGTAGTGCGATGCCGCCATAAACTTGGCCAGCGCCGGGCGACCAAGAATCCCATTATAGGGCAATGGAATCTTGGCGACGTCAAAGACAATCTTCTCCGTTCTGTAGTTCAACTCACTACCAAATGTCACTGGCAGGGTGATCTTGCCCTTCGGCTGGCTCCTTCCCGGATTGATCCCTTGGAATGTGCCCGTTTCCTCGAGATCTTCATCAGGAATTTGCAATCTTTTGATCACGTCAGGCGAGATCAAGTTCAAACCGGCCCCACCGTCAACTAACATCTTCGTCACCTTGAGGTTGCGGATCGTTGGTAAAACCAACAATGGCAAACACCCGACCGCAGTTGTGCGATCAGGGTGATCCTCGGCATCAAAAATGATAGGCGTGTGGGACCACTTCAGTAGCTTCCGGGCATCGACCGACGGCTCTGCTGCATTAATCTCGCGCGCCCACTGTTTGAGTCGGCGGTGAGAGGAATGCAACGAGGCGCCTCCGTCAACGCACATGGCTTCTGTAGCTTTCTGGAACTCGTGCTCGCTGGACTCGTCGCCCTCATCATCATCATCATCACCCCCTTGTTCATTGTCGCGGCCTCGAGCGGGCCTCTCCTTTTGTTGCATGGCCTTACCGCGGCGACCTCCTCGGCCACCGCGCTTCTTGCCGGACCCCCCAGCGCCATCCTAGGCCTTCTCCTTGTCTCGCCTTTCATACTCGGCTTTCTGCTTCTCGACAAGCTCCTCAACTTGCCGACAGTTTTGGAGATCGTGGCCCTTGGTGCGGTGGATCTTGCAGTATTGCTTGGCGGAGCCCTCCTGCTTGTCGGCAGCCGCCAAGGCCTGACATGCGGCACACCCGGCAACCTCCTTGCCGGGGTCATCAGTCTTGGCCTTCTTGGCGGTGCCGGGGTTGCCGGATCCCTCGACGGCAAGCACGGCCTTGCCCTTGCGCTTCCTGTTCCTTCGTCGGCCTTTCTTTGCCGGGGTAGCGGCGTCTTCGCTTTCAGAATCGACTCCTGCGCCAGCGTCCTCGCCGGGGAGTCTCCTTCCTCTTCGGCCCGAGCACATCTGTCAGCCAGAGCGTAGAGCTCGGCGACATCCCTGACCTTGTTCATCGCCAGCTCTTCCCGCATCTTGCGGTTGCGCACATTCTGGTTAAAGGCGCTGATAACAGTGGCAGGATGAACATCTGGGATGTTGTGCTATATACGGCTGAATCTCTGTATGTACTTGCGCAAGATTTCGCCATCTTTCTGGGGAATGAGATGTAAATCACTTTCTTGGCCAGGAGCTTGGTGGCCTCCAGTAAAGGCGCCAACAAACTCATGATACAGATCTGCCCAGGAGGAAATGGAATTCTCCGGCAGGTGCATCAACCACGACCTAACGTTGGGCTTAAGCACCAACGGGAAGTAGTTGGCGAGTATCTTGTCGTCTCGAGCCCCGGCAGCCTGCACCGCAATGGTGTAGATGCTCATGAACTCTGGCGGGTGAGTCTTGCCGTCGTATTTCTCCAGCATCTCCGGCTTGAAAGATCGGGAATTGGGCCACTGGACTCGCCGCAGCTCACGAGTAAACGCTGGACAGCCCACCTCGTAAGGCAGGCTACCAGGATACCCTGGCGCATGTTTGTCGACAGTGGGTCCCTCGCGCTTGTCGGATTGACGGCGCGCTTCCCGCCGCCGCTCGATGGTGGTTCGAGCGTCCTCCTTGTGCCGTTCCCGAAGAACCAGACGTTGATCGCGGCGGACCCGTGGATCAGACGACGCCGTGGAATCATCATCACGGGTGCCGATCCGCCGAGTTAGCGACCGCTCTTGTCGTAGCGGAGGGGAACGCATCGTAGTCGTACCGCCTCCGGTCTTCTCGCCATCGGCACGCACCGGCCCAGTAGACTGCCGCCGCGAAGGCTCTGCCTGCTGCGGCCTATCGTCATTAGCAAAGCCGATGAGGCTCTGAATGGCAGATCTCCACTCATCTAGCTTCTCCGCAGCGGGAGGGAAGTCTAGGAGCAGCTGAGCTCGCGCCAACGCTTCTGCTGGTGTAGGCGGCGGCAAAAGATGCGAAGAGCGTGAGGTGCTCTGACTCCTAACGGAATTAGAAGGAGCACCGTCACGGTTCTGCAGCCGCGCGCGGCTTCCACCGGCGTGTTGGCATGGATCTTGGCCCCGCGCATCTTGAGAGTGATGCGCAGGGGTTTTTCCATGGGGATGCCTGGAACCACCAACGTCGCGGCACTGCACGTCGCGCGCGACCTGAGAAGGCCGCGGCGCATGCGCCGGTGTGGGTGTCTTGGAAGGCGTCGTCCCGTCCTTGGAGTTCGCTGCGCTACCCGTAGGTAGCACGGCTCCGTCCTTGGACCTGACGCTCGCCTGGCTCGGATCGCCAGAACGTCGTGGAGGCTCAAGATCTCCACCTCCTCCACCAGCGCCCACGCCATCACCCGTTTGTGCGGGTACGGGGAGGCTGGACGCAGATGGATCAACCGCCGTAGCGCCCTTCTTTTTGGGAGCCATGGCGATGAAAGATGATCAAGAACTGGCGCGCTGACCGCTAGATCGGGTTCGCGCAACCTCTTCCCCCTACCTGGCGCGCCAAAGATGTCGGCGTACGACACCTATGGGATCGCGTGGATCCCTTTACGGTTCGGCAAGGGGAAAATATTTGCACAAAGAGCGGAACCAACGATCAACGCGAGGATCTTTACCCAGGTTCGGGCCGCTGAGAAGCGTAAAACCCTACTCCTGCTGTTGTTTATTGTGGATGTTCTTGGCTCAAGTACACGGAGCGCTTGTGGTGGGAAAGCAGCTACGCATGCAGAATGGGCCGGAAGGTCCTCCTCCCTGTAGCTACGCCTTGGGCCTCCTTTTATACGTCCAAGGGGTCACCAACAGTGGCAGACAGCAGTACAAGAGGTGTAAAGTTACTACAGTGTTTCATGATTATCACCGACGTCTTAGGACAAACGTCTTAGGACAAACGCATTTAATGCCCCGTTTAGGTGTCCCTTACTTTCTCGGGGGCGGAAAAAGGGCCCGTCCCATCAGCACCGCTTAACCCCATTTGTGGTCGACGCCGTGACACGCAACCAGGAGGACAAGCCCTAAACGATAGGCTAGTCGCTGCGCTGGAGCGGCGGCACTGTGCTAAAGCGGTGGGATCTTGCCGGGTGCGAGATCTTGCCGGGTGCGAGGCCTTGCCGGGCACGAGGCCTTGCCGGGCCTTCGCGAGCCTTCCCGGCAAGGATCTTGTCGAGAACCCAGCCTTCGGTCTTCTGTCTTCTGATCATTAGTTTGAACGCCTTCTTGATATCTTGTATCCGTTTCCAGCTGTCCTCCGGCAGGCCTTGCCACTGGTATGGCTACAACCGTCCGTGCACAAGTATGGGGTACTAAAATGACCCAAACTTTAGTACACCGACATAGGATTTGTGCGAGAGGGGAATGGGAGGCGAAGAGTAAGGCCACCTATATTATACAGCGGCTCAGGCGCCATTAATGGAGACGTTGGGAGCGAGGCGGGCGGCGATAGACGTCAAAGGGCTCGCTTCCCAGTGAGCCTGCGCAGCATACTGCTCGCACGCTTCCTGGTGAGCCTGCGCACTGGAGGACTGCTCGCACGCTTCCCGGTCAGCCTGCGCAGTGGACTGTGCTCACACGCCTCCTGTCTACTCAAGCAGCTGCCCGCACGGCACCTCCTAGCCAATAAAAGTGTGAAGTATGGCGTCACGTTAATGGTTAGCAGAACGCCCATGATTTAAATTATACAAATGTTTGAGATGATAATGTGGCAGCTATTTGTTTCAAAATGCCTGTGTTGGATGTTAATTCGTGCGCCTTCTATAAAATAGAACACAAAAAATACCACAGCATATTGGTGCCATTTCATGATACCATGCCAAGTCTCATGAATTTCAGACGAGTTTTGGATTTACAGGAATTTAAAAACCAAGTTTCTCAATGTTTGCGGCCGAGCCACGAAGCCTAGGTGTTTGAAATTCATTCCCATTTCTTGCATGGGATCTAAACATGCACCCAAGGACACATATATGATTTTTCAACCCATTTTGGTGCACCGGAGCATGTGCATGTAGTTTAAATTTGAATTATGCACATAAAATGCCTAGAAAACTCAGTTAATGTATAAAAATGTCCAAACGAACCCCGAATAATTCCAAATTTTAACACGACACTCCTATTGGTCTATGTTGCATCTAGAAAAAAATTCAAGGCGAGAAGAGGCAACGAATGTCGTTTCGTCCATAAAGGTGACACACGTTCCCTATCGGAACCACGACGCTTCTTGTGAGAAGCTCTGGTTTGTGAGAAGCTTATACCAAAACCTGCCCCAAATGGGACAAAAAATTTACCACAGCACGTTGGTGCCATTTCATGATACCAAGCCAAGTCTCATGAATTTCGGACAAGTTTTGGATTTACTAAAATTTCAAAACCAAGTTTCTCAATGTTTGCGGCCAAGCCACGAAGCCGAGCTGTCTGAAATTCATTCCCATTTCTTGCATGGGACCTAAGCATGCACCCAAGGACACATATATGATTTTTCAACCCATTTTGGTGCACCGGAGCATGTGCATGTAGTTCAAATTTGAATTATGCACATAAAATGCCAAGAAAACTCAGTTAATGTATAAAAATGTCCAAATGAACCCCAAATAATTCCAAATTTTAACACGACACTCCTATTGGTCTATGTTGCATCTAGAAAAAAAATCAAGGCGAGAAGAGGCAACGAATGTCGTTTCGTCCACAAAGGTGACACACGTTCCCTACCGGAACCACGAGACTTCTTGTGAGAAGCTCTGGTTTGTGAGAAGCTTATACCAAGACCTGCCCCAAATGGGACAAAAAATTTACCATAGCATGTTGGTGCCATTTCATGATACCATGCCAAGTTTCATGAATTTTGGACGAGTTTTGGATTTACTAGAATTTCAAAACCAAGTTTCTCAATGTTTGCGGCCGAGCCACGAAGCCGAGGTGTTTGAAATTCATTCCCTTTCTAGCATGGGACCTAAGCATGCACCCAATGACACATATATGATTTTTCAACCCATTTTGCTGCACTGGAGCATGTGCCTGTAGTTCAAATTTGAATTATGCACATAAAATGCCTAGAAAACTCAGTTAATGTATAAAAATGTCCAAACGAACCCCGAATAATTCCAAAGTTTAACACGACACTCCTATTGGTCTATGTTGCCTCTAGAAAAAAACATTGAAGGCAAGAAGAGTCAACGAATGTCGTTTCATCCACAAAGGTGACACGTTCCCTACCGGAACCATGAGGCTTCTTGTGAGAAGCTCTGGTTTATGAGAAGCTTATACCCAAAACCTTCCCCAAATGGGACAAAAGATTTACCACAGCATGTTGGTGACATTCCATGATAGCATGCCAAGTTTCATGAATTTTATACAAGTTTCGGATTTACTATAATTTCAAAACCAAGTATCTCAATGTTTGCTGTCGAGACACGGTGTCGAGGTGTTTGAAATTTGTCGGAATCGGGGCTCCGGGGACGCAAAGGTTCGAACACTGGGGCAAGCTCGTTCCTACCGATCCAAGGGTGACCACGGCGAGGCTACGGCGGGAGCACGCTAGCACAGAGCACGATAGGGGACACAGCGGTTACCCAGGTTCGGGCCACCTTGCGGTGTAAAACCCTACTCCTGCTTGTGTTTGGGATTGTTGTGGGCAAGAGAGTTCTCGCGTACAAGGTAGGAGACAAGGGGAATCGAACGAAGCTCCCTCTATAGTGGCAGCACTGCCCCTTTTATAGCCGCCCTGGTCCTCTTCCCTTGAAAATCTCGGCAGGAAGGGTAGCCACACATTGGCGGGTTTTGAAAGGGGACAGGCGCCCAGGCTTATCCTGACAAAGATGGTCTTCGTCTACAAAAGCATGACTCATAATGCGCCGGTGGGCTCGGTGATGACCTCCGCCCCGCGCGCCTCGCTGTCTTGGTCTTCTTTCACCAAACAGGCAGTCCTTGGGACTTGCTTTGGAGGGGGGGCAGCTGGTGCTGCCCCCTTTAGCACCAAAGAGGAAACCCTCTCTGTCCGCACCTGCTGGCACGGCCTCTGCTGCCGTTTCTCGCCAAGTGTGTCACCCACGTGGTGGGCACTGGACCGCGTGGCTGGCGTCAGATTCGGATGGCCTCGGGTGGCCGCCTCGGGAGGCCGCCTCACGAAGGGGCCTCGCGAGGCTTCCTGCCGCTGCTGCTGCTAAGTCTTGGTGGTTTCTCCTTGAGGAGGGGTCCTCGTGAGGCTGGCACCTCGCGAGGTGTCTTCGCTTTGCGGCACCCGAAGTTGGGCCGCGTCTTGGGCCTTCGCCAAGCATCGCTTCCTAGGCCGCAGGCAGACGGGACGTGGTACCCCGGTTCCCAATGGCCCGACAGTAGCCCCCGGGCCCGTGGCGCGCACGTTCCCTCCTGTTGGGACTGAAACGGCACGGGCCCTGACGGATTGCGGGGCCCAGGTCCGACGTGTGGCGCACGACGGGACATGGGACGCCCCCACTTCCCCCACTACGCCTCGGTAACCGCCTGCGCCTGCCATAAAGCCTGCCCGCGAGGGGTGCAGGGCTATCATTGCTTCCCTTCTGCTCTCCGCCTCCCAAAGCCTGGCTTCTTGCATACGCACCCTGCGCACTGCATCTTCCTCCTCTCGCCCCCCAAGCTCCGCCGCGCAGCAATGGCGCCTGCCGGTAACAGAGGAAAGGCGGCGGCCGCGGCCCCGAGTGCACCGACCATGGAGCTGGCTCTCCGGCGTTCCATCATCGCCAACCAGGAGGACCTGGATAAGGTGATGCTGATGATCGCCGCTGCCACCCACGAGGAGGGGGCGACGGTGATCTGGTCGAGCTCGCGTCCTTCGTGTGACTTGACGGCGATGACCTTCCCCCTCTTCGTCCACAGCATCTACGCCGGCCTGGTGCCGCCGTTCTCTAATTTCTTCAACGCCATCTTGTCCCACTACCAGACCCATGCACTCCACCTCCAGCCAAACTCCGTCTTCCTCCTCTCCACCTTCGCCTTCTTCTATGAGGCCTTCGTGGGCATGATGCCTTCGGTGGTGCTCTTCCACCACTTCTTCAGCCTGTGGATATCTGAGGTGAATCACCGCTCCGCGTGCGCCTCGTTCCTTGCCATCAAGGGGACGGAGGAGGACTCCATCAACCTGAAGATCTCGAGGAAGGTGGAGGGCTACCGGTAGCACTGGGTCTATGTGGACGCGCGCCAGCACAGCCCGCTGCTGATGATCCCGACGGACCCCGTCGTGAAGAGCTCCGACTGGGAGCACGGGAAGCTCACTGACCCGAGGCTGGCGCCCTTGTGGGGGCGGCTGGCCGAGCTGAAGGAAGGCAGGCTCACGGGGCCTATGGTGGTGAAGGAGTTCTTGCGGCGCCGCATTGCGCCGCTCTAGAGGCGCTCGCGCCCAATGTGGAAGATCACCGGACGAGAAGACCTCATGAGGCTGAGCGTCGACAGCCTGCCAGCGGAGGTGCTGGAGGAGATCATGCAGATCCTGGTCGGCGGCGGCACGAGGGATCTGCCCCGGGATGTGCTCCCGCTGTACCGCTATCAGAACTTGGACGAGTTGGTCGATGAGATGCCCGTCTTTGACCAGTGGGGCCTACTGCCATTGGGCTTCGAGGGGCCTCGCGACAACCCATTCGTAGTGGTCCCTGGCTCGGGAGGCCGTGATGACGTCGAGGCCAACGCCAGTGCCGCGGAGGAGAGCGAGGGCAGGCCAGCTCCGCGGCGCCGCCGCCAGCTCATTTACGACCTCGGGGACAACGACGACGACATCAACGCCGAATTCAGGGTTGTGCCCTCTCGGCCAGTCAGTGCGGGAGGCGAAGTAAGTACCAGCGCATCAGACGATGAGCCGCGCGTGGAGGAGACTGACACCGGCGGCGGGGGCTCCGAGCCGCCCGCAGAGAAGACTAGTGCGAGCGGCGGGGCAACCGAGCCCCCCGCCGGGAAGGACAGCACCAAGGACGGGGCGGGCGAGCCTCGAGAGGCCGCCCCGGGAGGCGGCCTCGCGGGGGAGCCTCGCGAGGGGGACAGCGGAAGCCGCCTGCCGCTGGTCCTGAAGAAGAGGAAGTGGTCCCGAACGATGAGTAAGTCTCTGCTTTTGTTTCCTTTCCCTTTGTGCCTTTCCTTCTTCCTCTCGAGATCCGGGCTGACCTCACACGCGCAGGAGGCCCATGAAGAAGAAGAAGCCCAAGACCCCTGGCTCGAAGGGGGCCCCAACGCCCACCTCAGGCGCCGGAGGGCGCGTGGAAGCCATCCGCCGCCTCGAAGCCAAAATGGGGCGTGTGGTGGTGGAGGAGGAGCAGGTAGCTACTCTGGAGCCGCACGTCAACGCGGTTCCGGAAGCCGCGGGAGATGAGCCTCGGGAGGCGGCCTCCGGAGGAGGGGCCGCGCCTCCTAGGGCGCCCGCTGTGGGAGGGGATGCGGCAATGGAGGAGGATGAAGCGCCGACTCCCCCGCCGAGCACCACCCCCGAGAAGGAGGCAGCCGACGCCGAAGGCGCCTCGGCGAGCCCCCAGCCATCGCCCGTGCGCGAGGTTCCTACCGCGGGCGTGACAAGCCCACGGGGCACGCCGCCGCGGCGAGAGGAGGAGGAGACTCCGGCGAGCCCCCCACTCCTGACGAATGACGCCGGGATTTCCCAGGCTGCGACGGCGGAGGGCGGCGAGGAGCTGGACCCGGACTGGGCCCTGGTGCTCATGCGCAGCCGCACCCTGCTCACGTATGGGGTTCTGCGGAATGCCCAGGCGGCCTTGGGCCAGTTCGAGGCGGAATTCCAGGCGGGGGAGACATGCCTTGCCGAGGAGTGCCTACGCCTTGCCGAGGGGTGGCGTCAGCTCGACGTCGCCGTGAAGCTGGGCCAGCGCCAGGACGAGGCCGTGTGGGAGAAGCGGGAGAAGGCCACCGCTGAGGCGAAGGAGATCTACGAGAACGCCTTGCGGGAGGCCGACGAGGCCGATCGGCGTCGCAAGGCGGCGGAGGCTCACACGAAGGAGCTCCATGAGCAGCACGCCACACAGGAGCGGCTGTTCCAGACGCAGAAGAGCACCATCATCGCCCGCAAAGAGGAGCATGCGGCCCGCGAGGCGGACCTCGCAATCCATGAACGGGAGCTCGCGTGGACAATGACCGAGCAGGCCGCGGAGCGCGAGCGCCTGGAGACACTGGACCGCCAGGTGGCCGCCTCCCAGGACGCCTACAACCAGCGCATGGAGAGGGCCAATGCCCAGCTGGAGGCCAAGGAGAAGAAGGCCCAGGAGGACGCCGATGTGAAGATAGAGAAGAACTGCCTGGCGCTCATCGCAGAGCACAACAAGAAGCTAAAGATCCAGGAGGACCGCTTCAAGGCGAAACGCGAAGAACTCCAGAAGGAGATCGAGGGCCTCAAGGAAGTCCTGACAGATGCGGAGACCCGGCGGAAGACTGCACTGCAGGCCAAGGCCAACGCCGAGGCAGAGCTAGCCTCCCTCCAACAGCAGGTGAGCGGTGTCTCCAATGTCGTTGAGCAGGCGAGGCTAGAGGCGGACTGGGCGTGGGGGCGGCAGCACGAGCGTGCCAAGATGTTTTGCTCCCTCCAGCTTCGCGCCCGCGGCGCCCTAGCCACCATCTGCAAGGAGAGGCTCGAGGGCCCCTGTGAGACCCACAATGCCAACTACATCGATTTCTTCACCAAGCTCATGGAGCGGCTCAAGGCTGGTGCCAAGAGGGTGAACGGCATCATCAAAGACGAATGCCGTGACCTCCTCTTCCAGGCGGAGACGTGCATCTTCAGCCATATCCTCCACGCCGACCCCAACTTCGACTTCGACGGGGAGATAGCCCCCGTGCCCGAGGAGCTCCGCGACGGCCTCGGGAAGGCGGTGGAATACCACATGGACACCCTGCTCGCGAAGTTCTCCCATGGCGGCAGCGAGAGCTCCAGCGAAGTCGAGGGCGATGACGGCGATGATGGTGACGCCTTGACTTCCTAGGTCCTTCCTCCTCGTTTATCCTGTGTCACATTGATGTAGCCCCGTGGGGGCGTGAAAACATGATTTGCGTTTAAGTACTTTGTGATTTGCTGCAATGTATGTTTCCTCGTGAGGCCCTCTCGTGAGGCCTATTTTCCTTTCTTTGCTTGCCTTGGTGCTCTACGTCATCAGGACCTGTCGGGACCATCGAACCCAGGGTATCTAGGCCCGTCTGCCTTTGGCCCAGGGCGCAACGCCTAGTGTGGGCCCAGCAGGCCGTCATCATCGTCCATCTCACCAGGACGCCTCGTGAGGCCCTGGCCTCCTGAGACCCCCTCCTCAGGGAGTGGGGGAGCGAGGCTCGGGGTCTTCACCAACGGCCTCGCGAGGTGGCCTCCCGAGGCCTCCCCCCGAAGGCGCCCAAGACGAAGGCTATTCGGCTCGGCCGCGCGGTCTCGTGCCCTTCACGTGGGCGCGCGGGGAAGAGTGGCGATAGAGGCCGCGTCAGCAGGCGCGGATGAGGATGATTTCCTCTTTGTTGTTAAGGGAGCAAGGCCAGTAGTCTACTCCCCAAAGCAACCCCAAAGGTTGCCCGGTCGGCGAAAGAAGACCAAGATGGCGGGCGCGCAGGGCGGAGGTCATCACCGAGCCCACCGGCGCGTCATGGATCATGCTTTGGCAGGCGAAGACCACCTTTAGTCAGGATAGCCTGAGCGCCTGTCCCCTTTCAAAACCGCCAAGTGTGGCAACCCTTCCCGCCTAAGTTTTCGAGGGGGAAGAGGACCAGGGCGGGTATAAAGGGACAGTGCTGCCATTGTAGACAGAGAGGCTGTACACCCCGATCGATTCGACCGCTTCCTACCTTGTACGCGAGAACACACTCTTGCCAATTGCAATCCTGATATAGGGTGGAACCCTAATTGACGATCTTTCACGAATTGGAGGATTTTTCTACGAAGAACACGACGAACACGAGGGGAAAACGGGGAGAAATCACGAGAGGAAACACTCAAGATCAAGTCCAATCACACATCCACTAGACTCACAAACACACAAGATCACAAGGTACAAGAGCAACAAAGGGGGAGATACATGGTAGGGTTCATCCCAAATCCAAGAGGAGATGAGGTCTTGATGATTCACTTGGGGAATCCTTCTCCCTTAGGAGGTCTTGATGATCTAGGTAGATCCTTCTCCCTTAGGAGGTCTTGCATCCACTAGGGATCTTCTCTCTCTCAAGAGGAATCCCACAAGGGGAGATACATGAGCTAAGCTCTAATGTCTAGATCTATTCTTAGCTAACCCTAGAATGAGGAGGGGGAGGTCCTTATATAGTTCTAGTACAAGTTGGGGCAAGTTGGGGGAGTACATGGGCCGTTGGGCCGAAACAGTCTGCGCAGGGGCCAGACGTCCGGGCACCGGGCCGGATGTCCGGCAGTTCACGTGGGGGCCGGATGTCCGGGGAAGTGGCCGGATGTCCGGCTGGGCTTCGGTAAACCTACTGTATAGGGGCGTCGGATTTCTGGCAGGGGGGCCTGATGTCCGGGGTGGACGGGCCGGATGTCCGGGGCGAGGGCGGATGTTCGGGTCCTGGGGACTTGGCGGCGGCTGATCTGGCGATGCTGTTGTAGTCTCCAGGGACCGGACGTCCGGGCCGTAGGCCGGATGTCCGGCTGCTGATGCTCAGCGGCACTTCCTCTCCTCGTGCTTCCTCATCCGAGTACTTGGCGACTTGTCCATTGTTTCGTGCTTCCCTCGCGGATGGTGTAGTTGTTCCTTAGCGCTTGCACTCCTCCTCGTCATCCGTGAAGCTCCGATAATACCTATGCATGCACACGGGAGAAGTGTCAAGTCGTATACCATCCTCGAAGGGGTCAAGTGAACACATGTAAAGGAGATGATTCACCTTTGTGTATGTGAAGTAGATGTCGCACGTGTCACTTGCCAAACGGACTCTTGACATGGTGATGTCCGTAGGATGCTCCGCATCATCCCCTCCCCATTGGAAAAGATCCATCCTCAGATCGAAATCCAAATCACCATGGGAAAGAGATGGCGTCGCCGTGTCGAAGTGGACGATCACCAAGAACTTATCATCTTGCAGCTCGAAATGGGCACTCTCCAATGTTGCACCGTCGCGTGATTCCTTCATAAGGAGCAAAGACAACAAACACTTGGAAAAACAAATGTGGTTAGCGTTAGTGCAAAACCGATCATTCAAGAGGTGATTCACCCAACAAGTGTTGTCGTCGTGTATGGCATAAGGTGTGACAAAGGAATGAGACATGGCATGCAAGCACATCAATTAAGCACAATCAAAGGCATCATGCGCAAAGGCAAGAAGCAATAGCAAATCATGCAAATGTGAGGTAGTGTATTTAATGTGCATAACAAATGAACAAGCATCTACCTCAAGGTCATAGCGAGCATGCACAAAGCGCTCAATAAACGGTTGATGGTAGGCATATGAATCATTCACAACACCAAAGAAGATGAGATGCAAGACAATCCAAGCATAATGTGCATATGGTGTAGTGAACATAGTGTGGCACTCAACACAATAGAAAGAGCAAATGTTCATCATGTGTGAGGCAATCAAGTCAAGCATGTAGCAATCAATGTGACATGGCATATGTGAAGAAATGACATTGTTGCAACCAAGCATATGATAGGAGCAAGTAATGCACAAGTCAGATGCAACACACAAGGGATATATGTCATGAGGCATGGAAATGTGGCAATCATGAGTGAAAGTAATAGCTCTAACATGTGTGCAAAGTGTCATGGTGCAAGCAACACATGAAGTATGCTCCACAATATTCATGCTCATGGTGTTGGGATTCTCAAAGGAGAAGGATATAACCTCAAAAGCATGTCCTTGTGCATCCTTCACAATGCCGAAATGGTAGCAAATGCATTGTAGAAGCGCGTCAGTCGAAAGTGGCTCGCTCTCAAGAGCTCGAATGGTCAACTCGCGTGAAGTGGAAGTTGACACGATGTCGAAGGATCCTACACATGCACATAATAAAGCAAAGAACGTATGTGCATGGTAGATAAACACATCATCCATCATGATGGTTCTCTTCTCTTGCACATAACCATTAGAAGCAAAAGTGCATGAATAATATGATGCAACAATGGCAATATTCATGGCACGAGGCATATGGTGCAAAGAAGGAAGACACGCATGCTTCACATGAAAGATGTCAAAAGCTCCAATAATATGGGAGAAAGCTATGGGGGTGATCTCATTAGCAAGACTAAAAGCATTGTTGCACTCAAGACATGGCAAATCATATAGCATGAGAGATGCAACATATGGAGATATATGACAAGAAGCAATATTAATCATGTGCAAAGCTTGTAAATGGATGCCATCAACCGCATGAAACGAGCAAGTATGAATCATCGGTGATGCAACAAGGAAAGCAATCATAGTAATCGTGTCGTGCAAACTAGTGGAGCGAAGATGCAACACACTAGAGGAAATCATGGCAATCATGTCATGTGAGCAAATAATAGATATAGGCAATGCACATGACATATCGTAAGCACGAACACAAAACAATATTAAAGTATCATCATAGGCATGGGGTACAAAGCAAACATGGCAATAACAAGTGATATCTCCACCAAGCATGCAAATACACATACAAGTGCTAGAATCATGAATCATGTGTAATGCAAAGCATGGGTCACCAAAGCATGTCATCCAAATGGAAATGAGCATATCATGCAAAGTGAACATGGCAATATGGGCATAGAATATGTAATGGACAATAACCCATAACCATGTGAGGGCCATGTAGAAGAAATGCGCAAAGGCTCGTCGCGTAGAGGGTGGGTGGAGCGTATGCACTCCATGTTGGCGCACATCTTCATTGCTCTCTAGAGCTCGTTTCGTCAACTCGTGCGCTTGCGAGGTTGACGAGTAAGTGTGATGACCTACACAAGAAAGGCACAAATGAAAGAAAGTGTGTGCGTGGTAAATGTACACATCATCCATCATGATGTGTATGTGCACGTGAGAGTTAGCACAAAACAAGCAATGCTCAAAGAAATTTGAGGCATGGCATATGAACATGTCATCCATCATGAAAGAATAGTTGTTATGTATTACACGATGGGGACACAAATTATAACAAGTGTGTGGCACAACCAAAGCATTGTTATTCATGGGGAGCATATTGTGCACACAATCATGAGGATCACGCAATGGATGGGAGTGATCAAAATCTCCAAACATGTATGAGGAAACTATGGGGGTCTCCTCATGAGCAATAGCGAAAACATCATATGGAGAAAATTGACAACATGGCAAATAATGCATGTCCGAAGCTAGGTGGTCATAGCATGGCATATATGAGCAATGATGCAAAGGAAGCATATCAATATCATCACAAGAAAAACAAATGCCAATAACCATGGGCTTGTCATCTATGCCATATGTGCAAATTAGGTTTATTTTAATGGCATATGCATAGTTACTACGATGAGATTGCAAAGATGCAATATGGTTGATCTCATGCATAGCATATGACAAGTCAAGCGGATTGTCAAACATGATGTGACCAAGAGAATTCACACAAGAAATCCTATGCAACATGGCATCACAACTAATAGACTCCACATGGCAATCATCAAACTCATCATAAATGGGTAAATCATCGCATGGGGAAATCATACTAGCAAGAAGCGTGTCAATAGGAGGATCAACATCATGCAAGCAATCAATGTCCACTAGTGGGACTAGCTCATCACCTTCACCTATGTTACCGTGTTCATTCCACACATGTGGTGTAGGTGAGGTGGCAAAGACCAAATCGTGGTCGTCATCTTCAACTTGATGGAACCATGTGGGGGGTGCATCATATTCTACCATGGCCATCGTCTTGTCCATAAGAGGGACGAAGTCATCGAGGGAAGGCGCGTCATCATATATGGGACCTAGCACCAAATGAGAAGACACAATAGAGGTAGAGGTTAAGTTGTTAGAAATCGAAATGGCCTCACATGCCCTGTCAACTACCTCACTCTCTCTATGTGGTGGCTCACTCACTCCCTCAAAATAGGTGCACTCAAACGCACATATGGTGGAGTCACTCATCTCACTCAAGTAGTGGGAGTTGTGGCTCTCCTCACATGGGAATTGGGGCAACTTGTCATATACGGGGCTAGTGGTGAACTCGCTCTCACTCTCAATATGGTGGCTCATGTCGCTCAACTCATCTCCAAACGCCGCCGTGGTCGAAGGGAAAATCCCATGCTCAACCATCTCGTCACCGTCGCCGTGGATGAAGGCCGAAGATGGCACATCATCACTCTCGCCTCCAAAGATGGAAGCATCATCCTTGCTCGCCACCTTGTCGCTCGCCTCCAAATCTTGTTCCTTGAGAGGCTCCGTAGTCGTAGTCGTCGCCGCGCCGTCTTCAAAAAGAGTCGTGGTAGACTCGGCATCGTCAATGCCACAAGGAGGGATGGCGGTGAAGTCGAACGTTGGAGCGTCGTCTTGGAGCTCGTCGGGCTTGGACATCATGGTGGTACTATCCTCATGCTCGCCGTCTTGGAGCTCGGTCTTTGCGAAGTGTGCTTGGGGTAGAGAAGCCTTGGCCTTCATGTGTTCTTGTTCCGCCTTGAGAGCACCAAAGTAGATGTCGTCGAGGGACTCGTAGTTGTCGAGGAAGATAGTCTTGGAGATGTCGTTGTTCAATCCCATCATGAAGTAGAACTTCATCCAAATGGGGTCGTCCATGCCGGCTCGTCGCAAGGCTTTCTTCATCTCCTGGAAGTACTCGTCGAGGGACTTGGATCCTTGGATGGTGTTCTCCAATTGGCGTTGAAGATGTTCCGTGTAGGTGGAAGGCACAAATTCTTGCCGCATCGCTTTCTTCGTCTTGGGCCAACTCATGTTGAAGCTCTTCGAAGGTGTGTGAAGCCACCATGTCGACGCGTAGTCGTGGAAGTTCCTTGTGGCGCACTTCACTTGATCTACGGAGGGGACTTGATGTAGCTTGAGGTAGTCGTCCATCTTGCGCTCCCACTCGAGATACTCCTCGGGGTCTTGAGTCCCATAGAAAGGAATCTCATGGTCGATGTCGAAGTCGTAGTAGCTCATGGAAGTCGCGGACTTGAGCTTGGGGAGCTTCTCTTGAGCGTAATCTTGAGGTGCTTGTCGGCGAAGATGCCACATGTCCAAAGGCGAAGATGCCTTGAAGTCGCTTGGCGAAGATGCCAAGGTAGATGGTGAAGTCATAGAGCGGTGGTTGGTGTTGAGCTCTTGACCTTCATGTTCTTGTCGTTGATGTTGTCGATGTCGATGTGATCTTGCCAAAGATGGTAGCTCGGAAGCATGTGCACTTGAGCGTCTTCTCGAAGATGAGGAAGACCTCTTGCCGGTCTTGCTGAGGGCTTTTAGCTCCTCCATTTGAGCATCCATCTTGGCGTCCAAGTGGTTCTTCATAGCATCAAACTCGTCGTTGTTGTTGTGGACCGAAGGAGATGTGCTTTGCCTATCCATCACAAGACTCGAGCAAAGGTGAGTAGGAAATGAGATAAACAATACCAAGCTACCTTTTCCCAAAGTTGAGGATGTATCCCGTGTCACTCAATGTGAAATGGGAGAATAGTGGAATTGGTACCGGACTTGTTCACTCACACCTACAAAGTAAAGCTTATCGAGTGGCTTGGTTAGGACAAGTGGCACAAAATTCAAGCAAGTGTTAGTCAATGATATCAAAAATGTTGAGGAAGATTCACAAAATTGCAATGTAAAGCAAATAGATCAATAGCTATAGTGACACAAGGAAACACACACACGGATAGATAAGTGGGATCCGCGCAACCAAGGAATGAGCACAAAATATGTTATCACGGAAAACGCTAGTGTTGCACGGACACTAGAGAGACAATAGCTCGATTGCTCAAATGGGCTAGATACGCTTGTGCACCAACCTATGCGAGTAACCGTGCTGTCTTCAATCCCAAGTATGCTATGTATGTATGCTCCAAGAGTATATACTATGCAAAATGGCTCAATGCTATTTCTATTGCTTACAAGCTCTTTTGTATCTCCTCTTTTGCTTAAAAGCTTTTGCTCTTTTTTTTTGTATGCTTTGCCACTATGCTTGATTCTCGAGCCAAGATATGAAACAAGTATGTAAGATATGCACGGGAGAGACTTATGGCACAATGATGATAGCAAGATGATTGGACGCCAAATGTAGCTATGCGGCGTAACCGTATCACTAAGGTGCACAATGAGCGTGGCCCGGCAATTCTCAACTCGCTAGTCTCTATGGGTAAGTGACGCAATAGGCTCGGGGCGATCAAAGCAATGGCAAGGAAATGTACAATGATGTCATCGAAATTACCGTCGGTGGTTCTCGTTTGTAAGCAAGGATGGATGATGATGAAGTGGACAATGTCGATGTCAAGTCCGTGGCGATGATGAGTGGCGGTGTTGTCGATGTTGAACTGTTCCTAATTAGCCGAAACACCTTAGGAAACGGAAACCGCAAACTCAAAATCTCAAATGTCAAATGTCAAATGATGGTAGCGGAATGCGGTGGTGGTTGCGGAGATGGCAATGCGGAAGTGGAGTTGAAGTCACCATCCCTAAGTAGCCGAAACACGTTAGGAGACACAAACCACAACTCAAACAACCTCAAATGCTATGGGCATCAAAATGGGTTAGGTTGCGGAAGTCGGTGGTGGTATTGCGGAAGTTATGGTGGAGGACCTTGGCAAACTTGCCAAATGCACAAAATTGGATGGAGTCAAATGGTGGTGAAATTAATTTTGGGTAATGGGGGATGTCAATAGCTACAAAACGAGCTAAAGAACGTCAAAATCGGACTCCGGATGAATTAGTTATGGTCAAAACTGTGAAACACGGGAGGCTGAAACTCCAGGGATCGGACATCCGGGGGTGAGGCCGGATATCCGGGGATGTATGTCCAGAAACTTGCGCGATTTTGCGCTCCAGGAGCCGGATGTCCGGCCCGATGGCCTGGATGTCCGGCCGGTGGCCCGGATGTCCGGCCCGACGATTCCAGATCGGGATTTGGACTTCGAAACTCGATTTGGGGCGGAAATTGATGATTTTGGTGGCAAAATTGATGGGGGAAAAGAAATTTTTGGATGGATTTCGTGAAGGGGAAGCTAGATCCACTTGCCAAACAATAAAATCATGGATCAAACACAACAAAATCTCACAAGAACCAACAAAATGCAAAAAAATTTGTGAGGCTATTTTTGGTGGGGGAATTTCGAAATTGGGCAAAACAAACAAAATTAGGCTAGAAAGAGGGGGGTAGGACTCCAAATTCGTGATCAACGTGGCTCATGATACCAACATGATATAGGGTGGAACCCTAATTGACGATCTTTCACGAATTGGAGGAGGTTCCTACGAAGAACACGACGAACACGAGGGGGAAACGGGGAGAAAACGCGAGAGGAAACACTCAAGAACAAGTCCAATCACACATCCACTAGACTCACCAACACACAAGATCACAAGGTACAAGAACAACAAAGGGGAAGATACATGGTAGGGTTCATCCCAAATCCAAGAGGAGATGAGGTCTTGATGATTCACTTGGAGAATCCTTCTCCCTTAGGAGGTCTTGATGATCTAGGTCGATCCTTCTCCCTTAGGAGGTCTTGCATCCACTAGGGATCTTCTCTCTCTCAAGAGGAATCTCACAAGGGGAGATACATGAGCTAAGCTCTAATGTCTAGATCTATTCTTAGCTAACCCTAGAATGAGGAGGGGGAGGTCCTTATATAGTGCTAGTACAAGTTGGGGCGAGTTGGGGGAGTACATGGGCCGTTGGGCCAAAACAGTCTGCACAGGGGCCAGACGTCCGGGCACCGGGCCGGATGTCCGGCGGTTCACGTGGGGGCCGGATGTCCGGGGTAGTGGCCGAATGTCCAGCCGGGCTTCGGTAAACCTACTGTATAGGGGCGTCGAATTTCTGGCAGGGGGCCCGGATGTCCGGGGTGGACGGGCCGGATGTCCGGGGCGAGGCCGGATGTCCGGGTCCTGGGGACTTGGCGGCGGCTGATCTGGCGATGCTGTTGTAGTCTCCAGGGGCCGGACGTCCGGGCCGTAGGCCGGATGTCCGGCTGCTGATGCTCAACAGCACTTCCTCTCCTCGTGCTTCCACATCCGAGTACTTGGCGACTTGTCCATTGTTCCGTGCTTCCCTCGCGGATGGTGTAGTTGTTCCTTGGCGCTTGCACTCCTCCTCGTCATCCTTGAAGCTCCGACAATACCTATGCATGCACACGGGAGAAGTGTCAAGTAGTATACCATCCTCGAAGGGGTCAAGTGAACACGTGTAAAGGAGATGATTCACCTTTGTGTATGTGAAGTAGATGTCGCACGTGTCACTTGCCAAACGGACTCTTGACATGGTGATGTCCGTAGGATGCTCCGCATCAAATCCCAACCAAGTAGTAGTAGGGTTTTACACCGCAAGGTGGCCCAAACATGGGTAATCCGCTGAGTCCACGGTCCGCCCCTCGCTAGCGCGCTCTCGCCGTAGCCTCGCCGCAGCTTGGCCGTGATAGGAGGCGAGAGGTAGAATGAGCTCACCCCAGTGTTCGAACCTTTGGGCCACCGGAGCCCCACTTCCGACATTTTGGCGTGCCAGGTAGGGTTGCGCTACTGTTCTCCCGCTCCGCCCTTCGTTCCATCAGCCTCATGGCCGACGGATGCCGCGAGCGCGCCGAGCGCAGGGCTGGCCGCGTGGCTCAGACGGAGCCGGTGGCCCGCGGCAATCGCCGCCGCCCTGACGCCGAAGCTGCTGCCGCCACCGACCCCACTGCCCGCGAGTAGCAGGACTCCTCCCTGCACCCCTCCGTGCAGGCGAACGGCCACACCGCCACAGCCTCCTCCCTTGCCCACCGTGGGCCGCCGAACCCGCAGGCCGCGCAGCTCACGGCGCGCGAGCTGCTCTGCTACCGTCCAGCTGACGCCGGCTACGACGCCTGGCTTGGTCGCATCACCGAGCTCGTCAACGCCGCTGGGGACGCTCCGACGCCTTCCCACTCGCTCCGCTGTCAGGCCCATTTCTGAGATAAATCACAGAATGGCCTCAAGTCATGCCAGCCCCAAGAACAACTGGTAGACTTCCTTGATATAGAGAACCAGTACAACATACATTACACAGGGTTGAGTCAGAGTGCTCAACAATTATTACAACCTTGACAATATACTACGGTGGTGGAATAACACAGTGGTGTGGTGGTGGGACAACACTGGTAAAATAAAATAAAGTTAAGCGTCAGTGTGAGGCTTGGCTATTTTATTGGTGTAGTGGAAACACAGCGGATGATACATATGGTAGACTCCAAGATCACAGGTTGACTGACTGGGAACACCTCTAAGTGTCGGGCTCGCTAGCGCAATCTTCCTCCACAAGCTCGTCCTCCTCCAGGTCTGGCCACATTAAAAGCCAGGGACAAGCCTGTGAGTATGTTGGAATATACTCGCAATCATTATGAACGAAAGATATACCGAATGCATATGCTCATGCTGGATTAAATGATATGCATATGTTGGCTGAAATTAAATTATGGCATGATAAATATTAACATGTGCAGAAAAATGAGTATATAAAAGGTTAGTGACAAAATAGGAAAGTTAAAAATGGATAATCGGGCGAGACAAGACCGCCCGAGTATCCAAGAGAAATGCCAAACGGATGTCTAAAAGAGAATCGGGCGAGATAGGACCGCCCGAGAACTCAAGCGACGCCACGAGAGGTCTTGAAAAGAAATGCCAAATGGGTGTCTAAAAGAGAATCGGGCGAGACAGGACCGCCCGAGAACTCAAGCGACGCCACGAGAGGTCTTGAAAAGAAATGCCAAACGGGTGTCTAAAAGAGAATCGGGCGAGACAGGACCGCCCGAGAACTCAAGCGACGCCACGAGAGGTCTTGAAAAGAAATGCCAAACGGGTGTCTAAACGAGCATCGGGCGAGACAGGACCGCCCGAGAACTTAAGCGACGCCATGAGAGGTCTTGAAAAGAAATGCCAAACGGGTGTCTAAAAGAGAATCGGGCGAGACAGGACCGCCCGAGAACTCAAGCGACGCCACGAGAGGTCTTGAAAATAAAATCGAGTGTCCGGGGTAGTCTAGCCAGCCCCTGAGACACTCAGGAAATAAAATAAGAGAAACAGGTTAGTCCACAATAATATGCATAGTAATAATAATATTTATAACAATAGCATTTATGATAACAAAAATTATATATGATGGCATTAGGGTGACAAAAAAAATTCCTGCAAATTAATTCATGCTCAATTTAATTATTTCCTCCGAAGACCGACACCGGGACCGACACTTGACCCTGCCCAGCTAACGTCCTTGACCGCGGACACGGCTATTCGAATAGTTATAACTCTGCAGAGGGTGTACTCTTTACCCACGTGTATGAGATTTCTTTAGTCAGCACCGTGACGCTGGCTAATTCCCACTACGGTCTTTGGGTTGAAAACACACCTGACCAGCACACATCAGATTAACTTTCCAGATGCCAGGAATCACCCAAAGCATCGTTCAAGAAAAACTCTAAGTCGGGGAGACTACAATCTCGAATAGCATGGGATCACAATATTTATATCGGTGCGCAAACAGGGGTGCTACCCCCTTGGTCCCAGACCGGATACACCCATGCCCCCTGACCTGATGACGGGCATTAGTCCATGGCCGTGGAAACCCACATCATGGCCTTCTATGTGGTGTGTACACAGATAGGGGTTAGCAACTTACTGGACCGTACTTCCCTCGCGGGAAGACCCATCGCAGCACGGTGTTTAGCTAG
This sequence comes from Elymus sibiricus, assembly GCA_039707655.1. Lineage (NCBI taxonomy): Eukaryota > Viridiplantae > Streptophyta > Magnoliopsida > Poales > Poaceae > Elymus > Elymus sibiricus. The sequence continues at coordinate 241,770,866 of CM077676.1, forward strand.
GTGTGACGGAACAAGAATCGATCTAGGTCGACTCAGGAGGTGTTGTTATTATTATGACCGGCATACTCCACATATGTCACCGTGACACCACCGTGTCAAAACGTGACTCGTGCCCACCGGCACGTCTAAGGCAGGAGCTGCACTCCTGGTTGTCTCACAACTTTTATTCACGGTAGAAATTCACTTGAGTGAAGTGCAAGCAAGTGCAAATATGATATGACCATGCATGCATGCACTAGTGATATACTACATATATGGTGCAACTCCAAACCGGTGCAATCATGCAATGCAAATGCAATCACCATATTCCAAGTTCAATAATGCTTGCCTTGCTCAAAGTAGTCAGAAAGTGAACCCTCGAAATTCCCGGCAAAGTTTCCCTCTTCGTTTTCTAAAATATTCGAATTCAAATTCAAATTAAAACTTTGCAACAGTACCAAAAGTTGTCTCAAAATATTTTTAAATAAATACTACAAAAAACTAGAAAGAAAATTAAGAATTTCAAAAAAAGAATCAACTCAATCAGAGTTGTGGTTTAAAAGTTATTAAACTTTTAAGACCAGGGGCTTTTTTGCAAAAATCCAGTCCCTGTGCGTTTAAAAAGAAAACGCTTCGGGCAGAAGTACGCTTTCCAGCGTAGAAGACGTAAACAGAGGAATACGTCTTCGGTTTAAAATCAGAAAAAAAGAAAACGCTGACGGGTGGGGTCCACCCGTCAGGTTTGAATCTAAACGCGCTCGCGCGCGTGGACAGAAGGGAGGTGGCGATCACCGGCGACAATCACCGGGGTTCCAGTGGGTGGCGATGATCGGAACGTGATCAGTGAGTCTGTCCGCGTCGGTGGGTGGCGGTGGTGGTCGCCGGCGATCACCAGAACGACGGCGAGGTCGACGCCGGCGGACGGTGGTTCAGGTGGGGTTGGATCTCGCCGGAGAGACGGGGAAGCACCGAATTGAAGAGGGGAATCGATGAGAGGGAGCAAGAGATGACGACTGGTGGATTTTGGAGGGGGGAGATGGCCTAACGGCGACGGGAGCTTCTCGGGTGCCGCGGCGGATCTGGTGGTCGGAGAGGAGGAAGACGACCTCCTCGAGGTCGGGGGAGTGTGTGGGAGCTCGATTGAGATGGTGTGGAGGTGATGTGTGAAGCGAACGGAGCTCGGGGAGCTCTATTTATAGGCAATCCGAGGAGGGCCGAGGCATGCGGACGACGCCAGAGTTAATCCGGCCGGCGAGGTGGTTAGGGGGCGTTGGTCAAGGGCAGCGTGGAGTTTATGAGGACGGTGGAGTGCTTTGGAAGCTCCATCGTGGACGAGCGCGAGTTCTTCGGCCTTATCCATGGCGAGGTCTCCTTGCAGGTGTGGCGGCGATGACCGACTCCGGCGACTGCCAGGCGGGGCCAGGGCGGTGTGGACGGTGTGCGAGGATGCGGAGGGAGGCGCCGCGTGGAGAGAGGTAGGTAGGAGAGCAGCGGGGAGGAGTGAAAGTGGCGGGCGCCGTGTTGACCTGCTCGGCTGCCGCGGCCGAGGACGGTGGCCGTTGCACCGGCCACCTCCTGTGCTGTCGGCGGTGGGCAGCTGACCAGGGGGTCCGGGGTGGCTCATTTAAGAGGAGAGGAGGCGTGGAGGAGAAGGAGAGGGGTTGGAGAGCAGTGCACGCGACGAGCTCCCCCTCTCTCTCTGAACCAAGTTCAGATAACTAAATTTTTTGACAGTGAACAGTGTGCACACCACATGTTTGATGAAATGACAGAGAGCTCTAGAGATTTTAGGAATTAGTGGGAATTTTTGTGGTGAGGTGTTGATGCATAAGAGAGAGTTTGGCAAAGTTTCAGAATTTTTGGAGCTATTTAAATTGGGTTTTGATCATGGAGTTTGAATCTGGACCAAATTTGAACTGGATAGAATTTGAAATTTCTGAACTGTGGAACCCAAAGTTTTTGGTGAAATGGGTAATAGGTACTATCTAGTTGTTGGGGTAATTTTCGTGGGGGCAGAAGAATTATAGAAAATATGGTTCCTTTGCAAATCAGAGAAACCATGATATATCTAAATTCCAACTTTGGAATTTATAAAGTATGAGAGAAATATTTTTGTGGAGAGGAGAGGTGTTGGATATTATCCTAGAATGTGAGAATAACTTGAGGGATAAATTAGAATGACAGAATAAATTGTGGAAGAATTTATAAGTGCTTGGAAGGAGTGAAATGATCATGCCTTGGAATAATTTTATTTATTCCAGAAACTTTCTAAATGAAAAATATTTTTGATCTTCCAAAAATAATTACCCAATTAATAAACCATCCAAATCAGGACCATTTAAAATTTTGAAACCCAATTAAAAATTTAGAAATGATTTTCAGAATAGAAGAAAAAAAATAGGGCCAAAATAATTCAAAGTATTTTATTTAAAGAAAAGATTTTGAAAATCCAGAGAAAATATTTTGGGGTGTTACATCCGCCCTCCATCGTCTCGCGCTGGGGACCTAGCGCACGGCGCTCCCCCGCCGCCTCCTCTGCGCGACGAGCATGGCGGGCCCTAGCGCAACGCACCGGCACGTGAGCCTTCCCGTGGCGCGTCCTCGCCGGTCCGAGACGAGGCCAGCTGCCAGATCATCCGACACGCGCCCCCTGATGCGTGAGTGCTCCTCGAGCGGCAGCGCCAGTGCTAGGACCAGGCCGTTCAGGAGGTCGCGGCGGCAGGGCGTCAAAACCGCGCTGCCCTCGTTGGCGGCGTCCCCTCAAGCGGCGTGGGCTGCCGCGCCTTCACTCGCGAGCTGCGTCGCGTGGTGTGGCCTGCGAAGTTCAAGCCTGAGCTGCCTCCATGCTACGACGGCACCCCCAACCCTGCGGAGTTCCTTCAGCTCTACGCGCTGAGCGTCGAGGCGACGAACGGCGACGACAAGGTCATGGCAAACTGGTTCCCCATGGCCCTGAAGGACGGCCCGCGCTCCTGGCTCATGAACCTCCCCGAGGCGTCCATCTCATCGTGGGCCGAGCTCTGCAGCCAGTTCGTTGCCAACTTCAAGGGCACGCAGGACCGCTCTCTCACCATCAACGATCTGCGGCGTGTGCGGCAGCGCCCAGACGAGACCCTTCGCAAGTACATCCAGCGCTTCAGCCAAGTGCGCAACAAGATCCCGCGCGCCTCCGACGCGGCTGTCATCTCTGCGTTCTCCACCGACGTCATGGACATCAAGATGCGCGAGAAGCTCGCCATCAACGGCGAGGTTGACTCAGTACTTGAGCTGCTTGACCTCGCTGACAAGTGCGCCAAGGCTGAAGAAGGTCGCCTCTTCGTCCACAACGACCCCGACGCGGCGCTCGATGCCGCCAAGACCAAGAACAAGGACGCTAAGCGCAAGGGCCCTGCCGTGCTTGCGGCGGAGCCCGAGCAAAAGCGCGGCCGTGACCACGACGAGCCCAGGAAAGACAGTCGGCCACTCTGCGCCTACCACAATGTGCGCTCCCACAGCACCGAGGACTGCGAGGAGCTCAAGCTGCTCCGCGACGAGCGCCAAGGCCGCCGAGATGACCGCAATGGCCGCGGTGCCGGCCGCGGAGGTGGCCGCGGCGGCAACCGCTGGGACGGCCGCAGCGGCAACAGCAACTTCTACCAGGGCTGGCGTGACCAGCCTCGTGAGGCGAATCCTCAGGCTAGTGCCGCTCTCCCGCCGCTGCCGCCGCCACCCCTGAGGGACGACGTCAACCAGCCTAATGAGGGCGCTGGGTGCTACCAGGAGCCTCGCGCAGTCGCCTGCATCCTCGGCGGGGCTCAGGCCCCCACGTCCAACCACCACTTCAAGCAGCTCTCTCGCGATGTGAATGCCGCCCTCCCGAGGCCTGAGGCCACGCGGCCCCTCAAGTGGTCGAATATGCCATCACCTTCGACTCCAAGGACCACCCCAAATCCACTGCCTCCGCAGGCGCACTCCCCATGTTGTGCACTCCCACCATCAGCAACGTCGCGGTCACCAAGACCCTCATTGATGGGGGCGCCGGCCTCAACGTGATCTCCATCAAGACCTTCGAGACGCTCCAAGTGCCCTATGACCAGCTGATGCCGACCAGGCCCTTCTCCGGGATGACCGATGGCTCCACCATCCCTCTGGGGCAAGTGCGCCTCCCCGTCACCTTCGGTACCCACAAGAACTACCACACCGAGCTCATCGACTTTGACGTGGCGCACATCGGCCTGCCTTACAACGCCATCTTGGGCTACCCGGCTCTCACCAAGTTCATGGCGGCGACCCACCATGCCTTCAACGTCCTCAAGATGCCTGGCTGCAGCGGCATCATCACTGTCACCAGCGACGAGAAGGACGCAATCTGCTCCCTGGAGCACGCCTACAAGGCTGCCGCTGTCGCGCATCCGGCTGATGAGGACGCGACCGAGCCACCTGAGGCCGCGCCCGCGAAGAAGAAGCAGTTGTTCTCTCAGGACCGCACCGAGACGAAGAAGTTGTCGGTGGATGGCAGCGGCTCCGGCCCTGCCTTCACCATCGGCACTAGCCTTCCTCCTGCATAGGAAAGTGCGCTTGTCACCTTCCTTTGGGCAAACTCAGATGTTTTCGCCTGGAAAGCATCTGACTTGTCCGATGTGCCGAGGGAGGTGATCGAGCACCACTTAGCGGTGTGCCCCAATGCACGCCCTGTCAAGCAAAAAGCACGGCACCAGGTGCCAGAGAAGCAAGATTTCATCGTCAGGGAAGTTCAGAAGCTCCAGGAAGCTGGGGTCATTCACGAGGTGCGCCATCCCGAATGGCTCGCCAACCCAGTCGTCGTCCCCAAGAAGGGCGGCAAGGAGCGCATGTGTGTCGACTTCACCAGCCTCAACAAGTTCTACCCTCAGGACCCCTTCCTGCTACCGCGAGTCGGCCAGGGCGCTGGCCCCGCCATTGGCGGCATGCGCATGCCCTTCGGCCTAAGGAACGTCGGCGCCTCCTTCCGGAGGCTGGCGCCCCTTGTGCCGGGGCCTCGTGAGGCCCCTGCTCCTCGCGAGCCCCCAGGGCCTCATGAGCTCCCTGGCCCTGGAGGAGCTGTCTTCCTTGCCGCGCCCTGCCGGGTGGTCTGACGACTCCCCAGCACGGTCCTGCCAGGACGCGCCCAAGGCATCACCTCGCGCAGCCCATGTTCCTTCTCACCGCGCCTTCCGCGCCTTCGCTCCTGGAACCCTTTCGCTAAGGTGACGTGGTTTAACGCGGCTGAGGGCGCCCCACGGGCTGCACCAACCTCAAGCTGATCCATGCCGGACACGGCAGCCTCGCCCCTCTCCTTTTGGTTGTGTAATCGATTTTGCTGATTTCACCATGATGAGTTAAGTTGCCTACTTCATTGCGTGTTACGTGCGATGCCGTCCCGAGAGCGCCACACGCTCGCGACTCCTCCCCTAATTGATTCCGTGAGCGGGGGCTAGGCACGGCGCCTGTGCTCGGGTCCATCCCTGTAGCGCCGCCAAATCCAAGCGACTGAGCTCTGGGTTGCGTGCCTGCTCTCGTGCACGTCACCTCACCAAGGTCCTTGGTGCCTTATCTCCTCACGCAACGGCCACGGACGAGCTACCGAGCGCGTGTCGCTCCCCCCATTGTGAAATTCGTCGACATGCAGTGTCTCAGGAAGCAAGCCGCACGGGGACCTCGCGGGCATCCTCTCCCAAGCCGACCTATGACGGTCGCGTAATCAAAGGACCTCACGAGACGAAGACACTTCGAAGGCCGGGTCTCGTGAGCACGCCTCGTGAGCCGCATGAGCTCCTCACGAGCTGTGGCTCGTCCAACACCGCTCTCCGCCAAAAGCTAGGTCTAACTACCTCATGAGACGCCCTTGCCGTCGCTCAAGCTCTCTCCCTTCGCGATCCCGCTGAGTGCTAGCGTTTTTCTTCTTCTATGTGAGCTGCTTGCACGCCAAAGGGGGGCTCCCTGAGCATCGCGCCTCAGGAGCCCTCACTAGCTCCCGGTGCCCCTTACCTCCTGGCCTTGTCCCGGCATCGCGACCGGACATACCAGCGGCGGCTGAGGCCCGCTCGGGGGCTGGGTCCTGACGGCATAGAGCGCTGAGGCGAACAAGGAAAATAAAACCAGCCTCACGAGAGGGCTTCGGGAGGGAACGCATACACCCCAAATCACAAAAGCGTTAAGCTAAAACATAACAGATATGGTTTTCACGCCCCCGCGGGGTTACATCGGTTCGGTGCAGGAGGATGAAAAAGAAAGAAAGGGCCTACGCGGGGTGCCGTCACCCCCAAGACTTCAGCGCGGACGCCGCGTGCGCCCCGAGAAGGCGCTGCAGGCAAGTGCAGCTCCGCCACCGTGCGCACGGTGCCCGCCGCCAGGGGTTCCAGAATCGTCGCCGCGCGCGCCTAGTCGAAGTCCTCGTCCTCGCTCTTGATGCGGGGGGAGCTGTCACCACTCCTGCTTCCGCCGGAGGGGGTGGCACCGCTGCCGCTACCGTCCTCACTGGAGGAGCCACTGTAGCTGCCGTCCTCGCTCTCTGCACAGCACTCCAGGCGGCTGCCGGAGATCCCGAAGATCTTCACGAAGAGTGTGGCGGCCCCGTCGTACTTGAATTGGAGGACATGCCCCCGCTTCAGGCCGCGGGCGAAGGCGAACGACTTCCACCCCTGCTTCAAGAACATGAAGCCCGAAGGGGTGAACTCCGTCGCCACCCAGGAGGGGCCGTTGCAGCAGCCGTCGACCTGCACCCACAAGCCCAAGGGTGCGCGGTCTGCCATTGCTTCTGCGAAGGAGTCCGGGAGCCGGAGCCAGGTGCAGGGTCTGCGGTGCATGTTCACTATGAACTCGTGTGCCGCCTCCGCCGAATGGCTCCCCGCCTAGGGCGGTAGCGCGACCGCGCGCGCCTCCCCTCCGTGCCCGCGAGCGGCGCCCCTTCCATGGCCGCTGGGCCCGGTGCCGGCAGCCCCCGGGGAGTGCCCGCGCCCCCGGGGCGGAACCTTGGGTGCGGCAACGGAAGCACGGCCACGCCCTCTTCCCCTCGCCATCTCTGTGGTAGCCCGTGCAAGGAGATGGAGAGGAGTGGAGGAAGAAGAAGATAGGTGGAGGACTCCGGCTCCTCTCTCCCCCACTTTATGCTCGGTATGGGGCTCTTCTCGTCACTCCGCCTTCTCCGGCGTCGGGAATTGAAGTAGCAGCAATGTGTGAAGGAAGGCAATGATGGCCTCGCGGCACACGGCAGACTTTATGTCAGCGCGAGCAGTTACCGAGGCATCATGGGAGGAGTGGGGGCGTCCCCCGTCACATCGTGCGCCACGCGTCACGCCTGGCCCGCAGGCGGTTAGGGCCCACGCCGTTTCACCCCCAATAGGCGCGAATGTGCGCGCCGCGGGCCCGGGGGCTACTATCGGGCCCGTGGAACCCAGGGTATCCAGGCCCGTCTGCCTTTGGCCCAGGGCGCAACGCCTGGCATGGGCCCAGCAGGCCATCATCATCGTCCATCTCACCAGGACGCCTCGTGAGGCCCTGGCCTCCTGAGACCCCCTCCTCAGGGAGTGGGGGAGCGAGGCTCGGGGTCTTCACCAATGGCCTTGCGAGGCCCCCTCGCGAGGCGGCCTCTCGAGGCCTCCTCCCGAAGGCGCCCAAGACAAAGGCTATTCGGCTCGGCCGTGCGGTCTCGTGCCCTTCACGTGGGTGACGCGCGCGGGGACGAGTGGCGACAGAGGCCGCGCCAGCAGGCACGGATGAGGATGGTTTCCTCTTTGGTGTTAAGGGAGCAAGGCCAGCAGTCTACTCCCCAAAGCAACCCCAAAGGTTGCCCGATCGGCGAAAGAAGACCAAGACGGCGGGCGCGCAGGGCGGAGGTCATCACCGAGCCCACCGGCACGTCAAGGATCATGCTTTGGCAGGCGAAGACCACCTTTAGTCAGGATAGCCTGAGCGCCTGTCCCCTTTCAAAACTGCCAAGTGTGGCAACCCTTCCCGCCTAAGTTGTCGAGGGGGAAGAGGACCAAGGCGGGTATAAAGGGACAGTGTTGCCATTGTAGACAGAGAGGCTGGACACCCCGATCGATTCGACCGCTTCCTACCTTGTACGCAAGAACACACTCTTGCCAATTGCAATCCCAACCAAGAAGGAGTAGGGTTTTACACCGCAAGGTGGCCCGAACCTGGGTAATTCGCTGAGTCCATGGTCCGCCCCTCGCTAGCACGCTCTCACCGTAGCCTCACAGCAACTTAGCCATGGTAGGAGACGAGAGGTAGAACGAGCTCACCCCAGTGTTCGAACCTTTGGGCCCCCGGAGCCCCACTTCTGACAGGACCCAGCCCCCGAGTGGGCTACAGCCGTCGCTGCTATGTCAGGTCGTGTTGCCTGGACAAGGCCAGGAGGTGTAGGGCACTGAGAGGTGGTAAGGGCTCCTGAGGCGCGATGCTCAGGAATCCCCCCTTTGACGTGCAAGCGGCTTGCGCGGAAGAGGAAACATCAGCACTCAGGGAGGTTGCGGGGAGAGGAGAGCTCGAGAGGTGCCGAGAGTGGCTCGTGAGGTGTTTTTGTACTTAGCTTTTTCGCGAGTGTCGCTTGGCGTGTCATGGCCGCGGAGTGCGCCTCACGAGGCTCTTGCTCGTGAGGCCTCCCGCTTAGCACTTGGTGGAGACAGCCGCCGCAGGTTGGCTCACGAGGCAGCGCTCGCGAGGCTCCCTTAGGGCTTACAGAGGCGTCTTGTCGTGAGTTACCTTGCGGGGCAGTGCTCACGAGGCCTTCTGCATGCCTTGTTCCTATGACAACTGCATATCGATAGATTTCACGAAAGGGGGGAGCAGTGCACGCTTGCTAGCTTGCTCATGGGCGTCATGCGAGGAGACGAGACACCAAGGACATTGGTGAGGTGGCGTGCATGGGAGCAGGCCCGCGGGCCAGAGCTCGATCACTTGGGTTTTGCAGCGCTGCTGGGACTAACCCGAGCACAGGCACCGTGTCCAGCCCCCGCTCGCGTGATGCGCAGGAGGAAGGTCACGAGCACACACGGCTCCTAAGGCAGGCAACTTACCAAACACATAAAATATCTTAGGAAATAAAGCTTTACTGCAGCATAATAATAAGGTTCATTACATAACCAAAAAAGATGCGGCTGCCGTGTCCGGCACGGGTCAGCTTGAGGTTGGTGCAGCCCGTGGGGCGCCCTCAGTCTCACATCCAAAAGAGAAGAGGCTGCCGTGTCCGGCACGGATCAGCTTGAGGTTGGTGCAGCCCGGGGGCGCCCTCAATTCGATTGTTTCGCCAGCGCTGAGCATGGGGCTTCCACTGGGGCGTGGGCGGGAGCTCTCGTGGGCCCATCAGGCGAACGCAATGAGAGGCTCTAGAGCGTGTACAGCTCCATTTCATTCGTACGTGTGAGGGTCACGGGTAGAACTTGCGAAGGTGTTGGATGTTCCATGTGTTGGGCACAGGAACACCCTCCTCCGTCTCCAGCCGGGCGGCGCCGGGCCGGGAGACATGAGCAACCCTGAAAGGGCCTTCCCACATGGGTGAGAGTTTGTTGAGTCCATCTCTAGAGAGGATCCTTCTTAGGACGAGATCGCCAGCTTCGAGGGTGCGTGGGCGTATGTTGCGGCTATGATAGTGACACAAAGCCTGCTGGTATCTTGTGGCGCGCAGGGCGGCCTGGCGATGGGCTTCCTCGAGGAGCAGCAGGTCGGCCTCTCGCAAGCTGTCCTGACGAGCCTCATTGAAGGCGAGGACTCGCGGAGAGCCGTGCTTGAGCTCAGAAGGATGGACTGCTTCAGCTCCGTAGACGAGGAAGAAGGGAGTCTCGCCGGTAGGCTTGGTTGCTGTCGTGCGGATCGACCATAGCACAGACTGTAGCTCGTCAAGCCAGCCCTTGCCGCAGGCTTCGAGCTTTTTCTTGAAGCTTCTTGTCTTGAGGCCCTTCAGGACCTCAGCGTTGGCACGCTCGGCCTGGCCATTGCTTCATGGGTGCACCACAGAGGCGTAGCAGATCTGCGTGCTGAGGCTGGCGCAGTACGACTTGAAGAGGCCGCTTGTGAATTGGGAGCCATTGTCAATGATGATGCGGTTGGGGATGCCAAAGCGGCTCACGAGGCCCTTGATGAACTTGATGGCAGAACCTTCCGGGATGGTGCACACGGGCTCGACCTCCGCCCACTTGGTGAACTTGTCGATGGCGACGTAGAGGTAGCGGTAGCTGCCGGTTGCGCGAGGGAAGGGTCCCAAGATATCCAGCCCCCAGACCATGAAGAGCCACGAGAGAGGGGTCGTCTGGAGGTCTTGCGCCGGCTGGTGGATTTGCTTGGTGTAGAATTGACAAGCTTCACAGGATTGGACCAGCTCGGTGGCGTCGTGAAGCGCGGTGGGCCAGTAGAAGCCGTTGTGGAACACCTTGCCGGCGAGGGTGCGTGATGAAGAGTGGTGGCCACAGTCTCCTCCATGGATGTCGGCAAGCAGCTCGCGGCCTTGTTCTTCATAAATGCACCACAGTGAGACGCCATTGGCGCACCTGCGGTACAGCTCGCCGTCCTTCAAGCAGTAAGCGGTGGCCTAGCGAGCCACACGCTCTGCCTCTGAGTCCTTCTCTGGGAGGGTGTCGTGAAGCAAGTAGGCCTTGAACTAAGCGGCCCAGCTATCCGCTTGAGGCTCCAGTGCCAGAAGCAGGCGGGCACCTGAGGCTAGGCCGCAGTCTTGTGCGCCCGTGGGCAGTGCAGGTGGTATCTCTTCATGAAGCAGCGTGGCGCTCACGGCAGGTGGTGTAGCTGATGGCTTCAGGAGCCTTTCCTTGCAGACGCTGGGGCTTTGAGGGTCGCGGCGAGATGCTTGCTTGGCGATGTCGTCGGCTTCCTTGTTGCTGCCGCGGGGGACGTGCTGGAGCCCCAGGCCAAGGAAACGCTTCTCGAGCTTGCGTACCTCTTCCAGATAGGCGGCCATGTGCTCGTCCTTGGGTTTGTAGCTTTTGTTGGAGAAGTTGACAAGGAGCTACGAATCGCCCTTGATGGTGAGGCGCTTGATGCCGAGAGCGAAAGCAGCCTTGAGGCTGGCGATGAGGCCTTCATACTCCGCGATGTTGTTGGAGACCTTGTCGTCGCGCTTGAAGCAGAGTTGGACAGCGTAGTAGAGCTTGTCTCCTGTCGGCGAAGTGACCATGATGCCAGCCCCCGCGCCCTGCCGGGAGAAGGTGCCATCGAAGTGCATGGTCCAGCCGCCAGGTGCCTCATCCCCAGGCAAGAGAGATTCGTCCTCGCGAGGCTTCTCCGGGTGCGGATCCGTCCATTCCGCCACGAAGTCAGCCAGGGCTGCACCCTTGATCACCCTTGCGGTGTAGAATTCCAGCTCAAAGGCCTGTAGCTCAATGTTCCACTCGGCGACACGGCCAGCAGCGTTGGGGCTGCGCAGGACTTGCTCCAGGGGGTAAGACGAGATCACCTTGATGGGATGGCCCTGGAAGTAGTGGCGCAGCTTCCTGGAAGCGACGAGGAGCGCGAGGAGGAGCTTCTGCTGCATGGGGTAGCGCTCGTGCGCATCCCGCAGCACCGTGCTGACGAAGTACACAGGGTGCTCGATGAGGCATGTAGTTGGCACGGCAGCTTGCTCTCCGGAGGGCCTGAGAGGCTCATGAGGCTCAGAGGGCTCGGGAGGTGGCTTGCGAGGCGGCTCATCGGAGGCCTCCTGAGGAGGACCCTCGGCAGGTGGAGGCACGGCCTCGGGAGGCGACGCGCCTAGGGCCTCCTGAGGCGAGACCTCAACAGGCGACGACGCGACCTCGGGTGGCGCCGGCGCGGCAGGCTTCGTCTGTGCGCAGATGCGCTCTTCTCGAACTGCCACCAGGGCCGCACTGGCCGTCTGGGGAGTGGCTGCCAAGTATAGGAGCAAGGGCTCGCGAGAGCGTGGCGCGACCATGATGGGCGGGCTCGTGAGGTACCTCTTGAGGTCTTCGAAGGCAGCGTCGGCCTCGAGAGTCCATTTGAAGGGGCCGGATCTCTTCATGAGCTTGAAGAATGGCGGGGCTCGCTCGCCGAACTTGGAGATGAATCGCCCAAGCGAGGCCATGCATCCCGCCAAGCGCTGCATCTCCTTGAGGCTCTAGGGAGGACGCATCTTCTCGATGGCCTTGATCTTCTCGGGATTGGCCTCGATGCCGTGGTGGGAGACCAGGAAGCCAAGCAGCTTGCCGGAAGGAACTCCGAAGACGCACTTGTCTGGGTTGATCTTGAGGTTGACCTTGCGCAGGTTGTTGAACGTTTCTTCGAGATCCGCGATGAGGGACCAGGCTTCGCGAGTCTTGACCATGATGTCATCGACATAGGCCTCAGCGTTTCTCCCCATCTGGGGCCCCAAGGCGATGCACATCAACCTCTGGAAGGTGGCTCTGGTGCTCCTGAGGCCAAAGGGCATGCAGATGTAGAAGTATATGCCACAGGGGGTGATGAAGGCCATTTTCTCCACGTCTTCAGTTGCCATCTTGATCTGGTGATAGCCTGAGAAGGCATCTAGGAAGCATAGCAACTCACACCCGGCGGTGGAGTCCACGATCTAGTCGATGCGAGGCAGCGGGAAGGGATCTTGAGGGCAGAACTTGTTGAGGCTTGTGAAGTCGACGCACATTCGCTCTTTGCCGCACTTCTTGGGCACTACGACTGGGTTGGCGAGCCACTCGGGATGGCGCACCTCACGGATGACTCTAGCTTCTTGTAGCTTTTGGACTTCTTTGACGACGAAATCTTGCTTCTCTGACACCTTGCGCCGTGCCTTCTGTTTCACGGGGCGTGCGTTGGGGCACACCGCTAAGTGGTGCTCGATCACCTCCCTCGGCACACCAGACAAATTAGAAGCTGTCCAGGCAAACACATCTGAATTTGCCCGAAGGAAGGGGACGAACGCATCTTCCTATGCAGGAGAGAGGCCAGTGCCGATGGTGAAGGCAGGGCCTAAGCCGCTGACGTCCACCGACACTTTCTTCATCTCGGCGTGGTCCTGAGAGAACAACTGCTTCTTCTTCGCGAGTGCGGCCTCATGAGGTGCGGCGTCATCCTCATCGGCAGGGTAGGCGGTGGCGGCAGCCTTGTAGGTGCTCTCGAGGGAGCAAACCGCATCCTTCTCGTCACAGCAAACGGTGATGATGCCGCTACAGCCCGACATCTTGAGGACGTTGTAGGCGTGATGGGTCGCCGCCATGAACTTGGTGAGCACCGAGTAGCCCAAGATGGCGTTGTACGGCAGGCCGATGTGCGCCATGTCAAAGTCAATGAGCTCAGTGTGGTAGTTCTTATGGGTGCCAAAGGTGACGGGGAGGTGCACTTGCCCAGAGGGATGGTGGAGCCATCAGTCACTATCGGCTGCTCATAGGGTACTTGGAGCTGCTCGAAGGTCTCGATGGAGATCACGTTGAGGCCAGCGCCTCCGTCGATGAGCGTCTTGGTGACGGCGATGTTGCTGATGGTGGGGGTGCACAGCATGGGGATTGTGCCCACGGCGCTTGAAGACTTGGGGTGATCCTTGAAGTCGAAAGTGATTGCGTACTACGACCACTTGAGGGGCCGAGAGGCCTCAGGCCTCTGGAGGGCAGCGTTCACCTCACGAGAAAACAGCTTGAAGTAGCGGTTGGACGCGGGAGCCTAGGCCCCGCCGAGGATGCAAGCCATCCCGCGAGGCTCCTAGTAGCCCCCAGCACCTTCGTCAGGCTGGTTGCCATCGTTCCTTCGAGGTGGCGGCGGTAGCAGTGGAAGAGCGGTGTTGGCCTGAGGGTTGGCCTCGCGAGGCTGGTCGCGCCAGCCCTGCTGAAAGTTGCCGTTGCTGTTGCGGTCTCCCCGGCGGTTGCCATTGCGGCCGCCTCCGCGGCCGGCGCCATGATCGTTGCGGTCGCCGCAGCGGCCCAGGCATTCGTCGTGAAGCAGCTTGAGCTCGTGGCAGTCCTCGGTGCTGTGGGAGTGCGAGTTGTGGTAGGCGCAAAGAGGGCGGCTATCCTTCTTGGGCTCGTCGCGCTCACGGCCGCGCTTCTGCTCGGGCTCCGCCGCGAGCACGGCAAGACCCTTGCGCTTGGCATCCTTGTTCTTGGCCTTGGCGGCGTCTGGCGCCGCGTCGGGGTCATTGTGGGCGAAGAGATGGCCTTCTTCGGCCTTGGCGCACCTGTCGGTGAGGTGGAACAGCTCGAGCACGGAGTCGAGGTCGTCATTGATGGCGGGCTTCTCGCGCATCCGGACATCCGCGACGCCGGAAGAGAATGCGGAGATGATGGCGGCCTCGAAGGCACGCGGGATCTTGTTGCGCACTTGGCTGAAGCGCTAGATGTACTTGCGGAGAGTCTCGTCAGGGCGCTGGCGCACGGCACGCAAGTCGTTGAGCATGAGGGAGCTTTCGTGCGTGCCCTTGAAGTTGGCGACAAATTGCCGGTAGAGCTCGGCCCATGAGCAGATGGACGCCTCGGGGAGGTTCATGAGCCATGAGTGCGGGCCATCCTTGAGGGCCATGGGAAACCAGTTCGCCATGACCTTATCATCGCCGTTCGCTGCCTCGATGCTCAGGGCATAGAGCTGCAGGAACTCTACGGGGTTGGGGGAGCCGTCGTAGCGCGTTGGCAGGTCCGGCTTGAACCTGGTGGGCCACACCACACGGCGCAGCTCGCGGGTGAAGGCACAGCAGCCCCCGCAGCTAGAGGGAATGCCACCAGTGAGGGCGGCGCGGTTCTGGTGGCCGGCGGCTACGACCTCCTGGATGGTTCAGTCTTGGCGCTGGCGCTGCCGCTCGAGGAGCATACGCGCGTCGGGCGGCGCGCGCCGGACGATCTAGCAGCTAGGCTCGCCATGGTCTGGCGAAGATGCGCCGCGGGACGACTCACGCACCCGTGCATCGTGGTGGCGCCTAGCACCCTCGCTGAGCGGAGGAGGCAGTGGCGGCGCACCATGCGCTACCTCCCCGGCGCGAGACGACGGAGGGTGGAGTGAGTGGGAGGGCGTCGGGGCGTCTCCGGCGGCGTTAACGAGCTCGGTGATGCGGGCGAGCCAGGCGTCATAGCTGGCGTCGGTGGGGCAGTAGCGCAGGAGCTCGCGCGCCATGAGCTGCGCAGCCTACGGGGCCGGCGCGTCGTGGCGGGCGAGCGAGGAGGCCGTGGCGGTGTGGCCATCTGGCTGCATGGACGGTTGGAGGGAGGAAGCCTGCTGCTCCCTTGCAGCGGGGTCGGTGGCGGGAGCTGCGGCGCGGCGTCGACGATCGTCACGGGCGACCGACTCCGTCTTGGCCACCCTGGCAGCTCTGCGTGCGTAGCGCTCACGACGAGCGTAGGCCATGGCGGTGAGGGAGTGGGAAGAACCGAAGCTGGCCCCCTACCTGGCGCGCCAAATGTCGGAATTAGGGCTCCGGGGACCCAAAGGTTCGAACACTGGGGGCAAGCTCGTTCCTACCGATCCAAGGGTGACCACGGCGAGGCTACGGCAAGAGCACGCTAGCGCAGAGCACGACAGGGGACACAGTGGTTACCTAGGTTCGGGCCACCTTGCGGTGTAAAACCCTACTCCTGCTTGTGTTTGGGATTGCTATGGGCAAGAGAGTTCTCATGTACAAGGTAGGAGACAGGGTGAATCAATCGAAGCTCCCTCTAAAGTGGCAGCACTGCCCCTTTTATAGCCGCCCTAGTCCTCTTTCCCTGAAAATCTTGGCGGGAAGGGTAGCCACACAATGGCGGGTTTTGAAAGGGGACAGGCACCCAGGCTTATCCTGACAAAGATGGTCTTCGTCTGGAAAAGCATGATCCATGACGCGCCGGTGGGCTCGGTGATGACCTCCGCCCTGCGTGCCTCGCTGTCTTGGTCTTCTTTCACCAAACGGGTAGTCCTTGGGACTTGCTTTGGAGGGGGGCAGCTGGTGCTACCCCCTTTAGCACCAAAGAGGAAACCCTCTCTGTCCGCGCCCGCTGGCGCGGCCTCTGCCGTCGTTCATCGCCAAGCGCGTCACCCACGTGGTGGGCACAGAACCGCGCGGCTTGCGTCAGATTCGGATGGCCTCGGGCAGCCGCCTCGGGGGGCCGCCTCGCGAGGGGGCCTCACGTGGCTTCTGCCGCCACTGCGGCTAAGTCTTGGTGGTTGCTCCTTGAGGAGGGGTCCTTGTGAGGCTGGCGCCTCGCGAGGTGTCTTCACTTCGCGGTGCCTGCAGTTGGGCCGCGTCTTGGGCCTTCGCCAAGCGTCGCTTCCTGGACCGCAGGCAGACGGGCCGTGGTACCCCGGTTCCCAATGGCCCGACAAAATTCATTCCCATTTCTTGCATGGGACCTAAGCATGCACCCATGGACACATATATGATTTTACAACCCATTTTGGTGCACCGGAGCATGTGCATATAGTTCAAATTTGAATTATGCACCTTAAATGCCTAGAAAACCCAGTTAATGTATAAAAATGCCGAAACAAACCCTGAATAATTCCCATTTTTTTACGACACTCCTATAGTTGCATGTTCACTGCAGATAAATGTTCTAGCAATTCAAACACCATCCTTTGCCGCTGTGACCCCATTCTGTATTTCAAATCAAGACGAAAAATCAAGTACATCGCACATAGTTTATTATCACCAACCGTGTGAGATGCAGTACAAAATATCTTGGAGCACCGTCATATATGGCTTACGCGAGAAGCTCCGTCAGCTACAGTCCATAGTCGGTGCGTCAAGCACACTAGCTCCCCAAATAAAATTTCACTGTTCAATCGTCGTCGGTCAAAGATGGGGACGTGGACCCGTGTCGTGAGGGCAACTTCGGTGGCCCACTCTGGCGAGAGCGCAGCCACAACTGCCATGAGCGTGCTCACAACCTGCATTAGCGCGGCCGCAATCTGCAACCGGGTGGCTGCGGTAGCCAAAACGGCCGCTACTGCAGCTCAGATGGCGGGGGCAACATCTGCGACGGGGATAGCAAATGGCGAGAGCGGCACAGCAGTTGTCCATTCCGCGGTGGCCGCCTTAGCCCTGATGGAGGCCGCCCACACCCATGTCGAGGCCTCCCATGCCCAGCTCCTGGTGGTCACCGCACAAATCGCACGAAGCTTCTCCGACAACGGTCGGCAACCCACGACCGAAGAGTTGGCAATCTCCGAGAGCGTTCGAGCAGCCGTCCGTTCGTTCGCGGCATACCTTGCCGCGATGGAGCCCGTCCAAGACCAGACTGTGGCCGCCCATGCCTAGCTCGTGGCGGCCTTTTCCAAAGAGATGGTGGACGCGGATGGCGATATGCTTGCCAAGTATGGTGCGATGGATGCCATGGAGCCCCTTCCCCAGGAGATCGTCGGGCGCGAGCTGGACATGGAGGAGGCGACGGAGATCGACGAGCGCCAGGCGGAGTCGTAGTCTTTGTTTAGAGCGTCGGTCTTTTGTTAGAGTAATGTTTAGGTCAGCTAGCTCTATTTAATTGCTAAATTTGCTCGATTAAGAAGTGTGGCTGTGCTGTAGGCTCTTTTGTGTACCCAAATTATGCGCGGACGTGGTTGACCACTGTAACCTGGGAAATTCGAACCAAAATTTGCACGTTCAAACTCATCACACACGGGGTAAGCCATATGAATCGTTTGTGATGTTCAAATATCGTACACAGTGTTGAATAAGGGACCGTGTCTGACGACACTTTGTGCGCCAGTTTTTCGCTGCACGGAGCGAAAAATTTCGTCATCCACAGAAGTATCTACCTCCCATGCCCCCTCCTCCTTACCAAAAGTCACATTTCCCCTGTTTCCACCTTCTATTCCAAGTTCAAACCTTCACTGCTTGCTTGCAGCGCCACCGCCTTGCCGGCGACGCTCCTTCCTGCTGCTCGGCCTCGTCGATCTAGTCAGGTAATCCACACCCGACCCCCATCCTCCTCCTCCTTCTACATCACACATGCCCCGACCGCCGGCACAACACCTTCCACCCAAATCACCGACCCATCCTCCAAATAAGTGCCTCCCTAAGCCATGGTGCACGCAGTATAGCTAGGAGCTCAAGGAGCATTTGGCAGTGGAGAAGCAAATTGCGGCCGCACACGCGGATGAGGTTGCGATGGCTGCCATGCATGCTGACCCCCAGATCTTGGAGGAGCACCTCGCCGTCAAGGCCACCGTCGACGCCTCGCGCGCGGACGCCGCCATGCAGTTGACTGCTTTAAATGACAGTTCGTGGTGTTTTCTCAAGGCCACCATCGGTGCCTTCGACGAAGACTACGAGGTGTTTTCTCAGCGTGTCCGTGCTTACCTCAACTCCAGAGCCAGCAGGTTGGTGCCCGGAGCGGCTCAGGCGACTCACCACTACAAGGAGGGCACCCACGATGTGGAGACCTCGCCCTCTTCCAAGTCTAAGGAGCCCATCATCATCGATATCTCCGATGATGAGGAGTAGCTTGTCTTTTTAACTCACTATAAGGACCTATGTTCAGCTAGCTAGCTACTCCGGTTAAGCATGTTCGGTTTACCTGTTGCATGTGCTGCTCCTGCCTTTCCTTTACAAATTCTAGTGAATTATCCTATGTACTGTTACTATGCAATCTGATCCTCTAGTATATATGTTCTATATATTGTGCAATGTGGTGCTCAGTTAACTGATTGGCTAATTTGTTGTGGTGTTCAGTTAACTATTTGGTTCAATTCTGCAATGTGATGCTCAATTCTTGTCGGTACAATTCTGTATTCTGTTGCATGTGAGAAATAAATCGAATTTGGTTGTACAAAATACATGAGAAACAAATACAATTGCTATATTTCCAAGTTGTTAAGCATGCTTGTTTGGTTAACTGTCTGATCTTCTAATATGTTCTATTGTGCAATGTGGTGCTCAGTTAACTGTTTAGTTCATTTGTTGTGGTGCTTAGTTAACTGTTTGGTTCAATTCTGCAATGCGATGTTCAATTGTTGTGGGTACAATTTTGTATTGTTAGGCATGTGAGAAATAAATCGAATTTGGATGTACTAAATACATGAGAAACATATACAATTGCTATATTTCCTAGTTCTTAAGCATGCTTGGTTTGGATAAATGGCTTTTCCATGTGGCTCGAATTAATCTGTTGAATCGGCAATGTGTTTATTTTTCATCAACATATTTTACTGATAGTATGCCAACCCTCACTTAACCTGAGCAATAACAACCTTATGTGTGTTGCAGGGAAACAATGGGGGGCACTGAGGTTTACCATCGAGGTTCGCACATGCATGGTCCTTTGTCTAATAGCACATTATTGTGCAATTGCAGGAACCATTCTAATATTTAGGTTTTTAACAATTTGGTGTTGCACATGTAGGTCCTGCTGTCAGAGGTTTTGACCCACTGTTCGACCCATTTTGCGTATGGGGAAATGAGATGTCCATGAATATCAGTCAAGTGAAGAAACTCAGAAAGATTGTTAGGATAAAGAAACTAGCAACGAAAAACAACAAGATCTTTGTTTGCACAATGAAGAAAACATCAGTGAACTACAGGATGGTAGTAACTCTTATTCCTTGTTTTTTATTCCTTTGTGCCATTTCAAAAATGAGAGAAGATATTTATGCATATCTTTGTTTTCAGGCCTTTCCAAAGCAGTTCACAGATGATTACCTCTCAAACCACCTTTATGGTCAAGAGGCGGGGAAGGTGTCCATACAACACCCACGGTACAATATTGAAGTCTTCCTCAAGAGGACGAAGGATGGGCGGTCAATCATCCACAGGCACTGGCCTAAAGTTGCAAGGACCTTCAACATCATTCAAGGCTCAATATTCGCCTTCCACTTCAGCAGTTTTCCAGATGAGATTCATCTGTCTATCTACCATCTGTGATGCTAATTTCCAAAGGTTTTAGATGTTGCATGTGAAACTTGGTGCTGTTGTGTAATGGGGTAGCTAGCTATATGCCTATATGGTGTAAGTGAGTGCTGAAGCTATATGATGTTGTACTCTGATGTATTTCAATTATGAAATCCTGGTTCCGTAATACGAAAATGAAATATATTATGTGTTTAATATGAAATGTCAATTTGATTACTAAATGGATTAATAATAATAGGCCAATTAGCCTGCTTATTGGGTTTTTCTAGTGCAAACGGTTATTGAGACTACACCGTGGGCGATGATCTCAGACAACCCACGCAGTTTCTAGGAAGTAAACGTGTTGGATCAATGAACAATCACACATGACTTCCAACTGTTTGCGTTAGGCCACCTTGCACAAACGTTTTCCACATAAAAAGTGTGTGTGATGGACAGCCTATGCCACACAGTTTCTTCTAGGCACTGTGCGTGATGCATTCAATAACACAAATGATAAAACTATTACTATCGTCTACAATGGCAACGCTATCACAGACAATGTGATGCGGAAAATTGTGTGTGATGTACGCACAAACGGAAACGTTTGTCAGGGATTCACTGTGTGGGATGTATATACGAACGGAAACGTTTGTCTTGGATTCACTGTGTGGGATGTACATACGAACGGAAATGATTGGGCCTGTATAATTGTCTACGATGGCTCGCCCGATCGCACCCGAGCTCTTTTTGCACCGCGTGTGTGATCGGAGGACGTACACCGACGGTTTCTGGGTCGTGTGGGAAGGACCCCCCCCCATCGCACACACAGGCAAGGCGACGGTTTAAAACTCTATCGCAGAAAGGGGGTAAAAACCATTTGTATAGCAGGTCACTGCACTAGTGATTCAAGCCATTTTTTTGCATTTACCAGGCATTTAATGCATATAAATAAAATCCCAACTACAACTGCATGTGGTGATGAAAGGGATAAGGATTGTCGTTCGATCTGGGTGCATCCTACGGTGCAGACGTACGATCCGTGGGGTTTGGGTTTTGGCCAATCAGAATGCACGACTCTCATTGCGCACATTAGGGGTCATTGGCCATGGTTTGGTAGGCACACGGCTTTCGTGAATGAACCGTGTGCTAATGATAAATCAGATTGCGCATGTTCAGTTCATACATACTGGAGTGAGATCAATTGAGTGTGCTAGCTCTAGGGTATATAATCATAAATAGTTCAAATTCATTGCTAGGGCTGACAACATATCAAGTTCAACATATTAATCGTTCTTAGATCAACAGAAGGCCGGGCATAAATCATAATTCAGTACATGCGACAGTTCTAATTGAACGAATTAAGTGGCAGAATAGACATGATAATTATTAGTGTTACGGAATAATTCCCATGTACATGGGGTTACTGGGATCATTAGGTTGACCCCGAATGAACTTAGGATTTCTGATGATTTTTAGCTTCTCTGCTTTGCTGTTGCGTGATCCCTCAGTTGGCAACTCAGCAAATTGATTATACTCGTCTTTGCTACTTGTGAGCTACGTTGGGATATTCCTCGAAGAGGAGGGGAGATGCAGTACAGTAGAGATAAGTATTTCCCTCAGTGAGAACCAAGGTTTATCAAACCAATAGGAGAATCACGCAAACCCTCGTGAACAGCACCTGCACACACAAAAGCAAATACTTGCACCCAACACGGGCAAGAGGGTTGTCAATCCCCTTGAACTCGTTAATTGCAAGGATTAAATCTTGTATAGGCAAAAGTATAAATTGCAAAATAAAAGAAAAAGAAATAGATTGCAGCAAAGGTTTTTAGGTTTTCTTTTTATATTTAAGATAGACCCGGGGGCCATAGTTTTCACTAGAGGCTTCTCTCTCGAACACATAGCATACGGTGGGTAAACAAATTACTGTTGGGCAATTGATAGAAAAGCGCATAGTTATGATGTTATTCACGGCAATGATCATGTATATAGGCATCACGTCCAAGACAAGTAGACCGACTCCTGCCTGCATCTACTACTATTACTCCACCAATCGACCGCTATCCAGCATGCATCTATGGTATTAAGTTCATAACAAACAGAGTAACGCTTTAAGCAAGATGACATGATGTAGACAAAGTGTTGGATCGAGGAGATAGGTCTAGAGGGGGGTGAATAGACCCTTAACCAGCCAAAATTAGCAGTTTTTAATTTCTCTTGGAACTTAGGCAGACTTTGGCACAAGTTAAGATCACTCCAATACTTTCTACACATGCATATCTAGAGATTGAGCAGCGGAAATGATAAAGCATGCAAGAGTGCGAAAAGTAAAGGGGTAGAGTATGGAAGATCAAACACAATGAAGACAAGGTGGTTTTTGGCATGGTTCCGATAGGTGGTGCTATCGTACGTCCACGTTGATGGAGACTTCAACCCACGAAGGGTAACGGATGCGCGAGTCCACGGAGGGCTCCACCCACGAAGGGTCCACGAAGAAGCAACCTTGTCTATTCCACCATGGCTTACGTCCACGAAGGACTAGCCTCACTCGGGGTAGATCTTCACGAAGTAGGCGATCTCCTTGCCCTTACAAACTCCTTGGTTCAACTCCACATCATGTTGGAGGCTCCCAAGTGACACCTAACCAATCTAGGAGACACCACTCTCCAAAAGGTAATAGACGGTGTGTTGTTGATGAACTCCTTGCTCTTGTGCTTCAAATGATAGTCTTCCCAGCACTCAAACAACTCCTCACAGATTTGGCTATGGTGGAAGAAGGATTTGAGTGGAAAGCAACTTGGGAAAGGCTAGAGATCAAGGTTCAAATGGTAGGAATGGAATATCTTGATCTCAACACATGAGTAGGTGGATCTCTCTCAGAAAACGTATGGTGGAAGTGTAGGCACGTTCTGATGGCTCTCCTTACTGAGAAGGGAGTGGTGGAGGGGTATATATAGCCCCCACACAAAATCCAACCGTTACACACTTTTGACTCAACTCGGTGGCACCGAAACAATAATCTCGGTAGCACCGAACTGTGTAAAAGATATGAACTTTAGGAATCTCGGTGGGACCGATACGAACAACTCGGATGGACCGAAGTGCAATGGCTAGGGCAATCCTCATCTCGGTGGCACCGATTGCATCAACTCGGTAGGACCGAAGTGAAGCAATAAGGTAACAGAGAGTTGGCAAGCCATCTCGGTGAGACCGATTTGCAAACTCGGTGAGACCGAAGTAAGTGCAAATGATTCCAGAGAGTTGGCAAGGCCATCTCGGTGGGACCGAGATCCATTTCGGTGGATCCGATTTGTTAGGGTTTTGGCAGTGGCTAAGTCTTGGATGAACTCGGTGGGGCCGGATAGAGAAATTCGGTGGGGCCGAGTTGGAATATAGGTTTTGGACATATTTGGGATTGAGAGAGTGGTTGAGGGTTTAGGAGTACTGTCACTAAGCACTTGAGCAAAAAGACCATTAAGCAACACCTCATCCCCTTTTAATAGTATTGGCTTTCCTATGGACTCAATGTGATCTTGGATCACTAAACCAAAAATATAGAGTCTTGAGCTTTTGCCAATCCTTGTCCTTAGCATTTTGAAGGGGTTCCACGTCCTCTTGTCCCTGCCACGCCATTGTTGAACTTGTCTGAAATTCACTAGATGAAAGCATTAGTCCAACAACATGTATGTTGGCATAAATTACCAAAACCACCAAGGGAGCAAATGTGCTTTCACAAAGTAAACTCAATCAATATGAATAAACCCCATCGTTTTATCCTTAATGGCAACAATACAAATACGTGTCTTGTCCCCTACTGTCACTGGGATATAGAGCACCACAAGATTGAACCCATTACAAAGCACCTCTCCCACTGAAGATAAATCAATCTAGTTGGCCAAACCAAATGGATAGATCGGAGAGAAATACAAAGCTATAACAATCATGCATAATAAAGTTCAGAAAAGACTCAATTACTTTCAATGAATAATCTGATCATAAACCCACAATTCATTGGATCCCAACAAACACACCGCAAAAGAAGATTACATGGGATAGAACTCCAAGAAGATCGAGGAGAACATGGTATTGAAGATCAAAGAGAGAGAAGAAGCCATCTAGCTACTAGCTATGGACCCGTAGGTCTGTGGTGAACTACTCACGCATCATCGGTAGGGCAGTAAGGTTGGTGTAGAATCCCTCCGTGATCGATTCCCCCTCCGGCAGAGTACCGGAAAAGGCCTCCAGATGGGATCGCGGAAGAACAGAGGCTTGCGGGGGCAGAAAAGTTATATCGTCTTGCGTTCTGTTGGTTTGGGAATATATGGGAATTTATAGGCCAGGAATTAGGTCAAACGGAGCTGCGTGGGGCCGACAAGCTCAGGGGCGCGCCTACCCCCCTGGGGTGCGCCCCTCGGGCATGTGGCTCTCTCGTATCTCTTCTGGCCACCTCCCGAAGCTTCTAGGGTCCCTTCTGGTCCAGAAAAAATTAATCTAAAGATTTTTTTCCATTTGGACTTTACTTGATATTTATTTTCTGAAAAGCCAAAAACAAGCAAAAAACAGGAACTGGCACTGGGCACTGGGTTAATAGGTTAGTCCCAAAAAATGATATAAAATAGCATAAAAATGCATATAAAGCATCCAAGATTGATAATATAATAGCATGAAACAATCAAAAATTATAGATACGTTGGAGACGTATCAGCATCCCCAAGCTTAATTCCTGCTCGTCCTCGAGAAGGTAAATGATAAAAACAGAATTTTTGATGTTGAATTCTACCCAACATGTCTATCATGTAATCTCTTTATGGTATAAATATTGAGAAACGATGAAGTAACAACATCAACATAATAATATCCATGAATATAAGAAGCATAATCATTAAACTTTCAAAATATATGATCCTTAACGAATGTTATCCCCACTCATTTTATCATGTTAGCATGGCATGACTCCGCCTTCACTGCATAAATATAAATCAGGAGCACCCCGGTGTTAAACCAGGCAATTGAATCGTACTTCTAACGCGCTTCAGCATTTTCAACTTCACGCAATACATGAGCGTGAGCCATGGATATAACACTATAGGTGAGTCGTGGATATAGCACTATAGGTCAAATAGAATGCGGTGGTAGAGATCAATAGGAGAAGTCAAAAAGGAAGAATGTCTCGCATCAACTTGGCAGATTAACGCACTATGGAGATGTCCATCAATCGATATCAATGCGAGGAGTAGGGATTGCCATGCAACGGATGCACTAAGAGCTATAAGTGTATGAAAGCTCAACTGAAACTAAGTGGGTGTGCATCCAACTTGCTTGCTCATGAAGACCTCAGGCATTTGAGGAAGCCCATCGTCAGAATATACAACCCAAGTTCTATAACAAAAAATTCCCACTAGTATATGAAAGTGACAAAATAGGAGACTCTCTATATGAAGAACATGGTGCTACTCTGAAGCACGAGTGTGGAAAAGGATAGTAACATTGCCTCTTCTCTCTTTATCTCTCATATTTTTATTTTTTTGTTGGGCTCTTTTTTCTTTTTATTTTATTTTTCATCCGGAGTCTCATCCCGACTTGTGGGGGAATCATAGTCTCCATCATCCTTTCCTCACTGGGACAATGCTCTAATAATGATGATCATCACACTTTTATTTACTTACAACTCAATAAAAACTATACAGAATGACTCTATACGAACACCTCTGGCAGTGTACCAGGATGTGCAATGATCTAGCATAACATGTATGATAATGATGAATGGTGGCTGTGCCACAAATATCATGTCAGCTCTATATGATCATGCAAAGCAATATGACAATGAACACAAGTCATATGACGGAACAGTGGAAGTTGCATGGCAATATATCTCAGAATGGCTATGGAAATGCCATAATAGGTAGGTATGGTGGCTGTTTTGAGGAAGATATAAGGAGGCTTATGTTTGATAGAGCGTCTCATATCACGGGGTTTGGATGCACCGGCGAAGTTTGCACCAACTCTTGAGGTGAGATCGGGCAATGTACGGTACCAAAGAGGCTAGCAAATTGCGGAAGGGTGAGAGTGCGTATAATCCATGGACTCACATTAGTCATAAAGAACTCACATACTTATTGTAAAGCCTATTAGCCCTCGAAGCAAAGTACTACTCGCATGCCCCTAGGGAGGAGGTTGGTAGGAGTTAACCATCGCGCACCTCCGATTATAACAGCACTCAAGGATTTCATTTCAGACATAAAAATGCTCAAACCTCCCCACCATGCCATGACCAACACTTAGATGAGAAGTTAATAACAAACTTTAATACCGATTTTTCTACTAACCAATGATCATGAACCAATATCCTTTCATATTACGACATCAATATCATTAAACCATACGTTTCTTATTTAGTGATCTACATGAAAGTTTTTATTATATCCCCCTTGAATACCTATCCTTTCCGGACTAGTCTTATAACATGTGCAAATTGCCATTACTATTTGTTAGACTCTCAAAAAGATTTAAGTGAAGCATGAGAGTGAAATTATTTCTACAAAATATAACCACCGCCGTGCTCTAAAAGATATATGTGAAGCCCTAGAGCAACTGCCTAGCTCAAAAGATATAAGTGAAGCACATAGAGTATTCTAACAAATCACGATAAATGTGTCCCCCTCAAATAAGTGTGTCCAGCAAACAATGATTGTGGGAAACTAAAAAGCAAACAAAGAAAATAAAACTATGGCACAAGATGCTCCAAGTAAAACTCATATCATGTGATGAATAAAAATATAGCTCCAAGTAAGTTACCGATAAATTGTAGACGAAAGAGGGGATGCCATCCGGGGCATCCCCAAGCATAAACACTTGGGTCTTCCTTGAATATTACCTTGGGGTGCCTTGGGCATCCCCAAGCTTAGGGTCTTGCCGCTCCTTATTCCTTCATCCATCGTAATCTCACCCAAAACATGAAAACTTCAGCACACAAAACTCAACAGAAACTTCATGAGATCCGTTAGTATAATAACTCAATCATCCACTTTAGGTACTGTTATAAAATCATTCATAATTGTTCTTGCATAATACCTACTATATTCTAACTCTTCCATGACTTATAACCCCCGATATAATCCATAGTTTCATTAAAACAAGCACACTATGCAATAAAAACAGAATCTGTCTAAAACAGAATAGTACGTAATGACAGAATATTATCTATACTTCTGTAACTGCCAAAATTCTGAAAAGTTAGGAAAACCTAAATAATTTGTATTCCAATACTCTGTAAAAATTTCAGATTTTTCTGAAGTTCCAGCAATAAATTAAAAATCAACTACTGGGCGCAAAACTTTCTGTTTTCAAACAGCATCAATTATACTATCATCCAAATCACCCCAAAGGCATTACTTGGCACAAACAGTAATTAAAAATAAAAACACAATCATAACATTAGATAAAATTGTGTGGCTCAAGAAAAATAAAAATTGCAATAAAGATAAATATTGGGTTGCCTCCCAACAAGCGCTATTGTTTTATGCCCCTAGCTAGGCATAATGCATAGTTTCAAGTGTCATAATATAAGTAAGGGAGATCATCCATGTTCATCTCATACTCCTTTCTTTCAGCAGCAAGCTTCCTAAGAGGTAAGCAAAAGTAATCAAAAGGGCTAAATTTAATAAGCTAAGGATCCGAGAGATCAAGTTTAGGAGGGGGAGGTTCCTCCTTTGGCCCTTTGTAAGTAATGACTATTTCTTCATTATACATGTTTCTACTAATATATTCCTTTAACCTTTTCTTAAACACACACCCCAATCCATTATTTTGTATAGCAATATTATCATTATGTTCGGAAATTTTATCAAGCAACACACATGGGGGAACCTTTTTCCTAAGATTCTCAATGTAAGCAGCATAATCTGTAGATTGTTGTAACATCCCAATTTTATTAAATTCGGATGTTAATAGAATCATCAATGCATTCCATGATTTATTGCATTTCGGGTTTTTTTGAAATATTCAAATATTCTTTTCCACTCAAGAAAATAAAAGAGAGGGGATAAAATGACTTCCTCAAGTATAAAAGAGTTGACAAAAAATATTAGAATATTATTTTGGAGTTTTTGGAATTTATTTGGTATTTATTTTATTTGCCAAAAGTGCATTAATTGCATTAGGAAAATATTTTCAAAATTTTTTGTGCTTAAATTAATGTTCACTGTGCTCTAGATATTCAGAAATGAATTTAGGATTTTTTTGTTGTATTTTTATAAATTCGTTTGTTTTTGTTTTGGGCCACTGTTTGTTTTCTGTTAAAAAAACACACGCGCGCACGCACACCAGCAGGCCCACGGCCAAATTCGGCCCAAGGCCGCTCCCGCGCCCGAACGCCATACGCGCCGGCCGCCCGCTTCTCTCTCGCTCGCCCGCACTCGCTGACGCATGGGCCCCGCCCATCGTTCCCAACCTCCCGCTCAATCCGCTCGGATAGAGCACGCCTCGCCGTGCCCGCAACCGCCGGCCGCCATCCTCTCGGGATAAGCCTTATCCCGCAGCTCCCCGAGCCCCTAGCCACGCCTATAAGTACCCCGGAGGCCCCTCTCTCGATCCCGCCGACTCACTTCGTCCCACGCCGCTCACAGCCGCCGCCCTCGTCGATTGCATCTCGCTGGCCGAAGCTCTGTCGCCGGAGGAATACCTCGCCGGTGAGCTACCCGAGACCTCTCTTTCTGTCAAACTTCTTGTCTTGTCTAGGCGCATCTGTTTGACACACTTTTTGCCCCTAGGGATCGCCGGAGCGACCGCACGTTCGACACCGCGCCTCGCCGGAGCACCGGAGCGCCCCGGCCTCGCAGCTCGACTCCGACGTCCCCGAGCCTCTCCGAGACCACCACTGGATGAGACACTCTCCGCCGCATCTCCCCGTCTCCTTCCCCGACGCCGAAGACCACCGTAGCCGCCGCCCCGCGTCGAGCCGAGCCGCACCTCGCCGTCGTTCGTCGCTGACGCCACTGACCCGCTGTAAGCCACCGCCCCGCCTCTCGTCCGTTTGATCGCAGATCGACGGCTTAGATTAGATGCGTTTGTTTTTTTTATTTGCGAACCGGTATGCGTTAGATTTCGGCCGTCCGACCGTAGTTTAGATCGCGCACACCGTAGGCCTATCAGGAGCTGCCACATGTCACATCACCGACCCGTAGCGTTTCTGTTTATTTTCTTTTCTGTTTTAATTTTCAGAATAGTTCTGTTTTTATAAATTTAATATCTTTTATGTTTTAAGTCCAAATTTAGTGGTTCTTTTTGCATTAGATTCAAAATTTTACAAAGTTTCTGTTTGTGCAATTGGATTTCAAATTTGATGTCTTTAAATTTGAATTTGATGAAATTTGTTCAAATCATTATTTTGCTTATATCTTGAGTTTAAAAATAGATTTTTAATTGATTCTTTTTGCTAGTGGTCACTAGATGAATTGTTTATACAGTAGTATTTAGTGATTTATTTTTAGTGTATTTTAAATTAGGTTTATTGCAAAAACAGTACTGTTTTGAATAGTTTTACTTTATTTCCTTTTTCCTTTAGTTTTTATTTGTTTTTAATTATTTTCTTTTGTCCTTTTTGACAAAGTTTGTTAGGTTTATGTTAGTCAACAGTAGACAAATTTTTATACTTAGTTAAAATTGTTTTGCTTTTGTTTGTGTTAAAAAACTTGAATAGGTCATAACTTAGGCTTTATTCTAGCTTTTTATTTGTTTCTTTTGCTAATAAAATTTCATGAAAATTTCTTTCTGTTTATTTGTTTTTTTAAATTTTCCTTTCTATTAACTTAGTTGTTTTACTTTTCTTTAAGTTTAATTAGGACAAAAACTTTGGTTCTCTAGTAGGTTCTTTATAGTTTTCCTTGTGGTTTTATTTTGAAGTTTCCTTTGGATTTCATTGGTTTTTCTTTGATTTCCTTTTTGATTTCTTTGTTGTGTTTATTTGATTGATTGTTATTATGATTGCTTGCTAGAATGTTTGCTTATGCGAATGCAATGTTTGATTATATAGATTTCATCGGAGAGTGATGACTAGTTTTATCAAGTTTTCGAGAGCGATATTATCTTCATCAACTATACCAGGCAAGTTCACATTTGACCATACTTTTATTTACCTAAGTTTTTATATATGCACTTAGTCCTTTGTGGTAGGATTGCATGGTAGGAATTTTATGCCGGATGGCTATGCTTTTACCTAGTAGTTCATTTGAGGTAGGTCTGAACTATACAGCCTTTGTCACCATCGTGTAAGTTTATTTTTGCCTCGTTAATGTAGACGTGGATTGGGAAGTGTTCATGGTGAGACATGAGTGACAAAGTAGTAATCAGGACCAAGACTTTTAAATGAACTACCTGGGCGGAAATTGGTTTGAATGGTGGCGAAGTACAATGGGAGCATGCATGGGAAATCCATGGTGGTGCACCACTAGTGGTCCGTCCGCTCAGGCTCAAAGGGATCAAACGTGTTTTCATGTCTAGAAGCTTACGTGTGCAGCCACAAGCCAATATGGGCTCTGGCTTAGTTGAGTAGTTAGTGTGACCTCTTCCAGGATAGGCTAGCAGATGTAGAATGAGTAGGTGTACCGGCCTATCCGTGGGTTAAGAGGGAATGCTTTCGAAAGTCTATGTCTCGATCTTCCGATCAAGGAGGTGGTCGAGTCTTGTGGGGAAAAGTGCGCAAACCTCTGCAGAGTGTCAAATCTAATCGATTAGCCGTGTCCCCGGTTACGGACAACTTGAGCTTTTAGTAGTGGAAATGCCGGGAGATCTCATCACCCTTAATTTAATCAGTTGGGTTTAAATAAACTTTGGGAATGGATTGAGTTGGGGTTGCCATCTCAATCTTATGCCATTTTTTTGTAGTAGTAGAATAAATTATTTTATAATAGGGAAAAATCAGCTTTATGCAAAATTTAACTTAGAGCTTTCCACCAGCCAAATTGCATGTACAAGTAGGTTCATTACACTCTTATGATGTGACTTGCCAGTACATTCCATGTACTGACCTACACGGCTGCAACTTATCATGTTGCAGGAATTTCTACGATGAGTAAGAGTTACGTTGTAGGGTTACGATCTACACTCAACTTGTCGTTGGCGTTGATGGGACTCCACACCCTTATGATTGTTTTCCGCTGTGTTATATGAGGTATAATCTGGATCCACGTTATCTTTTTAACATGTGATGTTATGGTATTTCATCGATGTACTGTGTGTGCTAGCATACTGATCCAGGGATAGCACAGAAAGCACAGAGGCACCGATCCTTTTGGGTCGGGTCGCTACAATTGTAATCTTCTTATCTCTTCTTGGTTGTAAAGAATTTCTTCTATAGGAGGACACCCACTATTTATTTAATAGTAAGCAAATATCTCTCGTGCCTCCTTCATGATATGGCCAATTTCATAAGCTAGAAATATAGTGACCAAGCGCTTAATAGAAGGATCGTCGATGTTTGAGAATTCTAAAAGTATCCTTTGTATAGCGGGATGCATACGCACAAATTGTCTTTCAAATTCAACTAGAAGCAAAGATATGGCATCCGCAAGACTAGTAGTTTTATTAAGAATTGACCCCCCTAACATAGGTAATGTGCCAGCACAAGTAAAGAAATCCTGAATAACACCTTTTCCAATGATACTACCACTACCTATATGGAGTTTTTTAGTATGCATAATAGTGGGTTCTTCTTTATCAGGATCATCATCGGCAAGGTTATCTAACTTTTCTTTAGCAACTTCATCAAAATTCCTTTTAATATTTTCATTTTCCATAAGTATAGTTTGATAATCAAAAGGTTCCACACTAGTGGCGGGAGCATCACTAACTTTTTCAAATTCAGACATGATAGCAACTTCAAGCAAACAAATGAGCAAAGTAAAATATTTTTGTGTTTTTCGATTTTTAGAGAAGTGGGGAGATGAAAAAGAGAGGCAAATAAAAAGTAGAGCAAGTAGATGATAGTTTGAGTGAAGGTACTTGATAGGATTTCATGATGTCTCCCCGGCAACGGCGCCAAAAACTCTTCCTGCTACTTGTGAGCTGCATTGGGATTTTCCCCAAAGAGGAGGGGAGATGCCGTAAAGTAGAGATAAGTATTTACCTCAGTGAGAACCAAGGTTTATCGAACCAATAGGAGAATCACGCAAACCCTCGTGAACAGCACCTGCACACACAAAAGCAAATACTCGCACCCAACGCGGGCAAGAGGGTTGTCAATCCCCTTGAACTCGTTAATTGCAAGGATTAAATCTTGTATAGGCAAAAGTATAAATTGCAAAATAAAAGAAAAAGAAATAGATTGCAGCAAAGGTTTTTAGGTTTTCTTTTTATATTTAAGATAGACCCGGGGGCCATAGTTTTCACTAGAGGCTTCTCTCTCGAACACATAGCATACGGTGGGTAAACAAATTACTGTTGGGCAATTGATAGAAAAGTGCATAGTTATGATGTTATTCACGGCAATGATCATGTATATAGGCATCACATCCAAGACAAGTAGACCGACTCCTACCTACATCTACTACTATTACTCCACCAATCGACCGCTATCCAGCATGCATCTATGGTATTAAGTTCATAACAAACAGAGTAACGCTTTAAGCAAGATGACATGATGTAGACAAAGTGAACTCAATCAATATGAATAAACCCCATCATTTTATCCTTAATGGCAACAATACAAATACGTGTCTTGTCCCCTACTGTCACTGGGATATAGAGCACCGCAAGATTGAACCCATTACAAAGCACCTCTCCCACTGAAGATAAATCAATCTAGTTGGTCAAACCAAACGGATAGATCGGAGAGAAATACAAAGCTATAAAAATTATGCATAATAAAGTTCAGAACAGACTCAATTACTTTCAATGAATAATCTGATCATAAACCCACAATTCATCGGATCCCAACAAACACACCGCAAAAGAAGATTATATTGGATAGAGGAGAACATGGTATTGAAGATCAAAGAGAGAGAAGAAGCCATCTAACTACTAGCTATGGACCCGTAGGTCTGTGGTGAACTACTCACGCATCATCGGTAGGGCAGTAAGGTTGATGTAGAAGCCCTCCGTGATCGATTCCCTCTCCGCAGAGTACCGGAAAAGGCCTCCAGATGGGATCGCGGAAGAACAGAGGCTTGCGGGGGCGGAAAAGTTATATCATCTTGCGTTCTATTGGTTTGGGAATATATGGGAATTTATACGCCTGGGAGATCAAACGGAGCTGCGTGGGGCCAACAAGCTCAGGGGGCGCACCCCTCGAGCTTGTGGCTCTCTCGTATCTCTTCTGGCCACCTCCCGAAGCTTCTAGGGTCCCTTCTGGTCCAGAAAAAATTAATCTAAAGATTTTTTTCCGTTTGGAATTTATTTGATATTGATTTTCTGAAAAGCCAAAAACAAGCAAAAAACAGGAACTGACACTAGGCACTGGGTTAATAGGTTAGTCCCAAAAAATGATATAAAATAGCATAAAAATGCATATAAAGCATCCATGTTTGATAATATAATGGCATGAAACAATCAAAAATTATAGATACGTTGGAGACGTATCAGTCCTCATCAGCAACATTCTCGACGCCCAGTACCCTCCTCTTCCGAGACATCACTAAATGGCAGTTCTTATGCAAGGGGTCTTTCACATAGAAAATCTGGGTAGCATCGCTGGCAAGAATAAATGGGTCCTTGTGATATGCCATCTTTGTGAGGTTAACATAGGTCTTCCTGTAATCATCAACCTTTACCTGACCAAGAGGGACCCATCTGCACTTGAATAATGCCACCTTTACTTTCATGTAGTCAAGCTGCCAAATCTCTTCGATGGTTCCATAGTATACCTTTTTATCATCTTTGTCTACAGTTAGGCATTCTACTCGGACAGAGCTGTTCTGATATGAGGTCTTCCCATCACGTTCCTCAGTGTAGAACATGTTGCCATTTATTTCATACGCTTGGTACCTCATAACTGTAGGTGATGGCTTTTTTGCCAACCACGTTGCAAGGTCATCCATGGATCCGCGTGCCAAATGAGCCTTCCGCCATCTGACGTAGTCCTTATTGTACGCATTGATCTTGGTAGCTAATGGAAGCACAGTGGATGATATGTCTCCAACGTATCTATAATTTATGAAGTATTCATGCCATGTTTACAATAGTTTTATATGGTTTTGGTGCACTTTTATATTATTTTTATGGACTAACTTATTGATCTAGTGCCTAGTGCCAGTTCCTGTTTTCTGCTTGTTTTTTTGTTTCGCAGAAAAAACATACCAAACGAAGTCCAAACGCGATAAAAATTTATGGAGATTTATTTTGGAATATATGTGATTTTTGGGAAGAAGAATCAACGCAAGATGGTGCCTGAGGGCTCCACAAGGCAACACGCCCCCCCCCCCCCCCGGGGTCATGCCCTGTTGCCTTGTGGGCACCTCGTAGGTCGGTTGATGCCCTTCTTTCGCCGCAAGAAAGATAATTTCCAGATAAAAATCCCCTCAAAATTTCAGCCCAATCGGAGTTACGGATCTCCGGGAATATAAGAAACGGTTTTCGGCTAGAAACAGGAGCGCCGAAACAGAAGAGAACAGAGAGAGATCCAATCTCGGAGGGGCTCCCGCCCCTCCGGGCACCATGGAGGCCAAGGACCAGAGGGAGAACCTCTCCCCATCTAGGGGAGAGGCCATGGAGGAGCACGCCGGAGGGGGAACCTCTCTTCCCCTCTCTCTCGGTGGCGCCGGAGTGCCGCCGGGGGAACCATCGCCGTGGTGATCATCTTCATCAACATCACCGTCCATCACCTCCCTCATCTCTTTTCAGCGGTCCACTCTCCCGCACCCCACTGTAATCCCTTTCTTGAACATGGTGCTTTATGCCACGTATTATTATCCAATGATGTGTTGCCATCCTATGATGTTTGAGTTGATTTCTTTTGTCCTTTGGGTTGATTGATGATCTTGATTGGTTTGAGTTGTATGTTTTATTTTGGTGCTGTCCTATGGTGCCCTCCGTGCCGCGCACATGTGGGGGATTCCCGCTGTAGGGTGTTGCAAAACGTTCATGATTCGCTTATAGTGGGTTGAGTGAGTGACTGAAACACAAACCCGAGTAAGGGGGTTGTTGTGTATGGGAGTAAAGGGGACTTGATACTTAATGCTATGGTTGGGTTTACCTTAATGATTTCTAGTAGTTGCGGATGCTTGCTAGAGGTCCAATCATAAGTTCATATGATCCAAGTACGGAAAGTATGTTAGCTCATGCCTCTCCCTCATATAAAATTGCAATAATGATTACAGATCTTGTTATCAATTGCCTAGGACAATTCCGCACACCGATCCATCATTATTCCACACTCGCTATTTGTAATATATTGTAATATATTCTTACTTTATTTAGGCAGCACCAATTTTTATGTTTTAGTTCTCCGATATCATGCAAAGCTATCCTCTTTATACCCACAACGTAGTTTTATTTCTCGTTTCTAGATGAAAGCAAATGCTCGGTGTATGTAGAGTCGTATCAGTGGCAGATAGGACTTGAGAGAATATTGATCTTACCTTTAGCTCCTTGTGGGTTCGACATTCCATACTTATCACTTCCATCTTTGGAAATTGCTACGATGATTCCTTGCACTTGGGGATTATCAGTGGGTAAGGAGCTTCGTTGTATCTCCTCCAAGTGTTCTCCAGCATAACACTACTAGGAAAGGGCTTATAGGTGAACCCAAATGAGTGGTGGGCGTGGCGAGGCACCCGCCATAGCTATTTTTGAAATGTAGCAGTGGTGGGTAACAGGTTAGACCCACCACTGGTACATATGGAGCAGTGGCGGGCAAGGAAATGCGCCCGCCGTAGGTAGACAGTTTCAGAACTAGCCGCGTAATGAAACCTAACTGTGGCGGGCGGTAACTGGAGCCCGCCACTACTTATTCATACGTCAGTGGCGAGAGTGCCTGTCGCCCGCCACAGTTAAATTGCTTTAGCAGGCACGGAGGACATATAAAGTACGCGCACATAGCAGTGGCGGGTGGTTGGTATCACCCGCCAGTGCTCTCCACTTTCGTGTGGCGGGCTCCTGCCGGCGCCCGTCACACGTAAGCCCATGACCCTGTTGACGGTTTAGTTTCCGCCACACCCAAAAACCGATCCAAAATTTCCAATTTCCCCCGCCCCCCGCCTCTACCCCCCAAATCTCGCCAGACTCGCCACCGCCGCGCCCCTCGTTGCCTCCTCTCCTCGCCGCCGCCGCCGCGCCCCTCCTTGCCTCCTCTCCTCTCCGCCGCCGCGCCCCTCGTTGCCTCCTCTGCTCGCCACCGCCGCGCCCCTCATTGCCTCCTCTCCTCACCGCCGCCGCCGCAGCCCTCGTTGCTGTCTCTCCTCGCCGCCGAACCCCTCGTCGCCCCCGCCGCGCACGCCCTTCGTCGACGCCATGTCGCGGCCCTCCTCACCGCCGCGGACATGGACTCTTCCTTCAACACCGGAGGCATCTCGCTGCCGCCGCCACCGCCGAGCTCCACCATCATGGCTACACCTCCGGCCATCGCGACCTCCTCCGCCAACATCGGAGACCTCGCGCCGCCTTCGGACGCCAAGCGAGCCACCTCTCCGGTATGGTCAAATCTGTGTTTAGGGTAAATAGATATTTAGCATGTATTAAATTTGGGTAGTGTGTCTTACTGTTATTTGTGCTTAGGGTAACTATGAGTAGATTAGGAATATTTTGTATAAGATTCATTGTAGTATCATTGGCTTATATTTGTAGGTATTGACATGAGTGCTAATGTTTTGGCGAAACGTCGATTCATTTTCATTTCACCGAATTTCTGTCACTCGTTATGTCCTCTTTTTAGCAAATGTCATGTCGAATTTTTCTTTCATTTTTTAACTAGGATCCATTGTAGTATCGTTGGCTTATATTTGCAGGTATTGAAATGAGTGCTAATGTTTTGGTGAAACGTCGATTCATTTCCATTTCGCCGAATTTCTGGCACTCGTTATGTCCTCTTTTTAGCAAAGGTCATGTCGATTTTTTCTTTCATTTTGTAACTAGGATCCATTGTAGTATCGTTGGCTTATATTTGCAGATATTGACATGATTGCTAATGTTTTTGCGAAATGTCGATTCATTTCCGTTTCGCCAAATTTCTGGCACTCGTTATGTCCTCTTTCTAGCAAAGGTCATGTCGATTTTTTTCTTACATTTTTTTATGCTTCATGACTCATAATTGCCACAATAAATTTTAGCAAACGCAACAAATGGATTCCGGAGAACCATCTTCTATGGACCCCTCAACTCAGCGTCGTAAAAAGGGCAAAAAGCGAAAGAAGAAATCAGCCAATGAACCTACCGCCAGTAAGGCACCTGGAGAAGATGTGGTGAATGTTTCTACCAGTAGGTGCTTCATGAAAATGTTTAAGCCAGGTGAACCGATGTTACCACAACAGAAGTTGAGTGCTCTAAGCGTTGAAATTCAGCTTCTACACAAAGACGTAGTAGCTAGGTCAGGAAAGGGTGAGATGTATTACACCGCCAATGTCATAGAGGGCATTGGATTTGTCGACGAGTACCCTGCTGATAAAATATATCTTGGGTTTGAGAGTGTGCTCAATGACAATATTTTCTACATGGACGTAATCAAGCCATTTTTAATGAGGCTTTGGTCGCTCTGGCATGCTACAAATCCATTACTCTAGAATGACAAAGTTTGCTTCCTTGATCCGTATCTCATGCATTGGGCCTATGTGGATTCTAATAAAGGCCAACATCTTATCGCGACTTACCTCCACAAGACCATTATTCATAGTTGTCGGCACAAGAAGGAGAACTTTATCGTGCCTTACTTCGAAACCTAAGTTCATTTCTTTATGCTTTTGCACATATACACCTGAGTACTTTGATGTCAATCTCATTAATGTTACATTGTTCAATTGTTTTGTGCAGCAATGAACACTGGATCGTCATTGCACTGATGCCCCGAGACGGCCGAGCTTATTTCTTTGATTCCAGGAGAGACCCTAAGAAGCCGTGGACCACTCTGAAGGAAGTTCTCAATGCTGCCCTTTTGATGTGTCATAAGACCGACCGTAAAAACATACCGCATTTGCAGTACAAATTTAACACTAGCTTCTGTTGCCGGCAACAACCGAAAGGCGAAACCACGCACATGTCTGGCTACTATGCCATGGTCTTGATGGATGACTATGTGCGCGCAGGACCACTTTTGAGACGTGATTCAATGTTGCAGAAATGGTCCGAAGAGAATGAGAAGGAAGTTAAGCTAGCTCACTTTTGGATAGAGCATGAGCGCCTTCAGAGGGTGCTCACGAATATCATCAATCGCCATGTAGTGAGGGATGAGGGGATGTTCTACTGCGCGGCAGAGAGTCAAGAAGAACGAGAGATGAGAATGAAACATCAACATGGCGATATATATGCTCCTTTCTAGTCTAGAAAACCGTCAAAAACATTAAATTATGTCATGACACAATGCTTGTTACCTTATGATCTCTATTTTGTATGTACGTGTGTCATATGTTTATATATTTACCTTGTCATCTTTTCCATATGTATATATTTTGAATGTTATTGTGTGCTAAAAATAACAGATGGGACCGCCAGAAGATTTGTGGGAGGGGGTCTCTGCGGCGGACATGGAGAAGCACTATCTATGGACGCGGGAAAAATATCGGGCAGAGCACCTCAGGGAGGCGATGTTAGCTTGGGTCAGAAGTGTTCCAATGGCCTAGTGTTCTCTCCCAGCTACTGAGAAGATTGCAGAGACACGGTTCAGTGACCTCGCAGTATCCATCCTTACGGAGGTGACCTCGGATGAGAGGCTGAGGATCTGGCCGGGCCTGAGTCCAACCACCATACCCACACCCGCTGAGGTTGTTCAATGGGCTCTTCGAGAGGCCAAATCTCCAATTCTAGAGCAAGCGTCCCATTGGTTCCCGTTCGTTTCATCAAGTACTAATTCATGTAGTACGCGCGGCTTCTACTAACGGTCTACGTGTTGAACATCGGCCGACTCTTATTTCACTCCAACTCATCAAACCATTAATTCTATGATGAGCGTCATATATATGCTTATTAATTATTGTAATGCACGTGTTATATTTGCTTTATAACTACTACTTTTCATTAATCTGATATCATTGTAATGTGGTACGTGTATGTGGATCAAGGTTCAAACCAGAATTTATGTATCAAATGCAATCTGATGATATGATCCAGGTGCAATATGCTGCAATTCAATCAATTCGGCATGCAACAATAACAGTGGCGAGCACAACAGACTATGGCGGGCCCTAAAAATGGCCCGCCACAGGTGCGTTAAATTGCTGTGGCGGGCAGCGTGAAACTCTGTGGCGGGCAGCGTGAAACTCTGTGGCGGGCCCTGACTACCGCCCGCCACTGATGGCGTCTTAGCAGTGGTGGAAGGTCAGTGGCGGGCGCCCCTAAGAGCCTTGCTCGCCACTGCTGAGCTTTTCCCACTTGCCACTGCTAGTCATTCCTACAGTAGTGTAAGCATCGAGATCTGGGCTGTTAAGCAGTACCGTCAAATGGGCTTTATTGATGTCATCTCCAGGTGCACTAAATGGAGCGCCAACAAGGACTGGCTTACTAGCCAGCCTTCCCTCGTGGCAAGAGAGGGGCAAACCTATAGGTCTTTGTTTCATGTGTTAGGTGCAAAACTCAACAACCTCCTTCGCGGTATAACCTTGTAGGGTGCTTGCCTCTGGATGACATCAGTTTCGATAATAGCGCTTCAATATTCCCATGAACCACTCGAAGGGATCCATGTTGGGAAGAAACACAGGACCACAATACTTTATCTCGTCGACAAGGTGCACAGTGAGATGGACCATGACATCAAAGAATGACGGTGGGAAAAATATCTCTAGGTTTAACAATATTCTTGCAATATCCACTTGCATAAAATCCAGCTCTTCAACGTCTACCACCTTCTGCCATAGTTTGTTGAAGAAATCACAGAGATCAATGAGTGTGTTTCTTATGTCTGTGTCCATCATATTCCTGATGGCCATCGGGAGGATTTGTGTCAACATTACGTGGCAATCATGTGACTTCATGTGTGCCAACTTCTTTTTACCTGAGCTCACATCCACCAGACTTCTGATGTTTGCGGAGTAGGAAGAGGGTGTCTTAACTGACAACAAATAGTCGAAGAACTCTTTTGCTTCTTGTGGAGTGAAATTGTAACTCTGGCGAACGTGGAGCAATTTGTCCTCATCTTCTGCTTCAGTCATGCGGTTTGGTTGATCACCAAGCATATTGAGTCGTGCACCGTCACCATCCTTTGTTTTTCCTTTAATCTTGAGTAGAGTACCAAGGATGCTTTCACAGACGTTCTTCTCTACGTGCATGACATCGATGCAGTGACGTGCACTTAGAAACTCCTAGTAAGGTAATTGCCAGAACACTGATTTCTTCTTGCTCCTTGGGTGTTAGTTTCGACGATGAACTGGGTCCCTTGCTAAGCAAAACATTAATTGTTTTAGCCATTCTGTGGACCTCCTTCTTGGTATAAGTCCTTGGCCTGAACCTGTCTCTGTTGTACCATCAAATTCAGCTTTCATCTTTCGGTATGGGTGATCTTTCAGTAAGTACCTACGATGACGCAAATACACGGTTTTGTGCGAGTTGGGAAGAAATCTACTCGTTGTCCTATCCATGCATGTGACACATCCTACTTCTCCCCTTGTTTTCTGCCCCGATGTGTTGCCTAATGCCGGCATATCTTGAATGGTGTGCAGCAGCAATGCATGTAGCTGGAAAAACTGTTTTTTGTAAGCATCATAACATGTTACACCAGGCTTTTTCCACAATATCAGCAGTTCTTCTACCAGTAGCTGAACGTAAATGTCGATGTCATTTCTAGGTTGCTTAGGGCCTTGGATAATCATTGACATCATGATGTATTTTTTCTTCATACACAACCAAGGAGCAAGGTTATATATGCACAGAAGCACCGGCCATGTGCTATGTTGGGTGCTCATATCGCCAAATGGATTCATTCCGTCAGTACACTCCCACTAGTGGAAAAATGGTTAGCCACAACTTACGTTAGTGGCGCGCCATTTTCCATCAATGCCAGCACTATTTTTCTCAAATGGCGTTGGCGTCTCCTAAATTGGTACGCCAGCTATATATGGGTAGTGCTGGCATGGCTAATTTGCCCGACGTCAATACTATGTGGGCCTGCTGTACTGACCAGTTGGAAGATACTACTGGCGTCGGCTTCGTACACACGCCATAGATAATGTTTCTAGTGCTGTCGTGCCCTGCTGTAGAACGCCAGCACTAAGTTTTGCCTATATATAGATGTGTTGGCAGCCGCTTCTTTATCAAATACATTCACTTCCATTCTCCACAAAATTCTACTCCCTCTTAGCTAGCTGCTTTGGTGACAATGGACCCACCGGAGCTTGTCAAATTGGCACGGGCCCCGCGTGCTAGCCCACGTCGGTGGGGCGTGTTGAAAGTTTGGGACAATGCCGCCTTGGCCGAGCTCTCCTCTGGCCCCATTGGCTACGGCATGAGCTCGCCATGGCCAATGCAGCCGGCCCTATCCGGCGAATCTTCCCGCTGTAGCGCGACGTTCATTCAATCCGGTAGCTACTACGCCACCACCGAAGTTGCCACGAATCGGGCGAGGACACCTGTGCTGCTTTGCGGTTGTCGACGCTCTGTTAATAAGCATATGTCGCACACAGAATGGAATCCGGAGCAAGAGTTCTACATTTGCGCTAACCGTAGAAAGGTATAATATGACAAAAAATACCTCTCGGTCTATTTCTGCTAATTTGCACAATTCAACTCTATCGTCTAGTGTCGCTCACATGACTATGTTTAATTATGTATATATATTGTGATCCACAAACACCAGGGAAAAAATATTGCTACACATGGATATGGGTTGATCTCGTGCAGAAGTACGTAAGCGAGTTGCTCGAGTACTCCATTGGACCACTGAGACAACAGATAGATGAGATGCAGCACAAGAATGATGTGATACGCGGCCAATTCCAAAAATTAAAGATGCTCCGATATGCGCTAGCTGGTGTTATGCTTGGCCTCGTTCTCCTAGCTGGATCGGTGGAAGCATTTTTTCTCGTGGGAGTCATTACACTGATGATGTTCTTAGTCTAGTTCAAGTAGTAGAAGTTATATATATTTGTTATTGTTTTCATCCTTCAACTATTATGTATCTAGGCTAGATTAATGAGATCGATGTTGTTCTAATTATTGGTCTTCAACTATTTTTTAGTATGTTCATATATTTACACAAAATAATAAAATATAATATAAAATTAACAGAATAATAAATAATAGAATAAGAACACAATAAAATAGTAAACTAAATATCTATATGAATATAAAAACAATGTGTCTAACAAATAAAAATAAAAAAGAAAAATTTAATAAAATTAAAGACAATAGCAATGGTGTTGGCCACGTAGGCCAACGACAACAATTACAACGCTACCCACCCACCGCATACCCATTCCCCAACCACTCCAAATCCACCCCCCGCGCCGCCGCCACCACAGCTGACAGCGCCCCCGGCCGCCGTCAAATACCCGCCACCATCGCCGTCTCCGTCATCTCCGCCGCCGTCTCTGCCTATGCCCCCGCCCCCTCGCCGTCTTCTTCGCCGTCGCTGTCTTCTCCGCCGCGGCCCCCGTCGTCTCCACCCTGCCGCCCCCGTCGCCTCCACCCCGCAACGCCCCCTCGCCGTCTCCACTGCCGCCGGTGAGTTGTAGTGTAAGATTTTAGTGTAGTGTAGTTGTAGTGTAAGATTTTAGTGTAGATTTAGTTGTAGTGTAGAAGTTTTTGTGTAAGAGTAGTGTACAATTTTTAGTATAAGATTTTAGTGTAGTGTAGAATTTTAGTATATGATTTTAGTGTAGTGTAGAATTTTAGTATATGATTTTAGTGTAGTGTAGTATTTTAGTACATGATTTAGTGTAATTTTATTGTACTTCTACGTAGTG
Organism: Elymus sibiricus; assembly: GCA_039707655.1. Lineage (NCBI taxonomy): Eukaryota > Viridiplantae > Streptophyta > Magnoliopsida > Poales > Poaceae > Elymus > Elymus sibiricus. Next base: position 241,813,592 of record CM077676.1, read on the forward strand.
TACTTGTAGTCAAAGAATTTAGTGTAGTCGTTATATTGTACGTTTAATTACATTGTAGATTGTAGGTTTTACATGTACTCGTCAATATGCCCAATTTTTACTAACTTGTTAGTTATATATATATGCACCATCACAGATGTCTCCGAAGTTTCGTGGTGTGCGACCGAAGGGGAATAAGTAATATGCCACCATTAGGAAGGACAATGTCGTCCACGAGCTTGGCCATGGGACACCCCGGAGTTAGCGGCGCGCGCCTATGATGCCATGGCGGTAGAGTTCTTTCAGGAAGGGGCGACTCTGAACTTCCATGAGTGTCGTGAGTACGCGAAGTTCCTCGCGCTGCCGGGCATTCAGATATGCACTAGGGCTGAGGAGAAGGAGAACAAACAGGCCGAGATGCAGTTCTTCGACCCATTGGTGAGCGAGCTTGCGAGAGATGAGAAACTCGTGGAGACCAACAAGATGATGCTACTTTAGTATGCAGCCAGGAAGAGCGCGGAGGAGGATCCCATAGACTGGGATGCCTTGGAGCGTGAGGAGGAGGGTCAGCAGGGGTGTCGTAGGTCCACTAGGGATGACCACGAGGCTGGTCCCTCTGGCCACTAGCTTGCTAGATGGGTAGCGCTACATATTTTGTATGAACTGTTTTAACTTTATGCATGTTTTATGTTTGAACTACGCATGGTTTGTAGAACTGCTTAATTAGAAGTATGTGTTAATATCTAGATTGCCGGGTAGCGCTAGTTCGTATTAACTGCTTATATGTTGCATTATATCTATGAATCTGTTATGTATGCTTATTTTGTCAACTTGATGAAAGCAGTAATGGATGCCCCATGTGAGACCTATGGTTCAGTGAGATGCCAAAGGGATAAGAAGTTCTTCATCGATCTTCCGAATGACTTCCTCGCTAGGACGGTATGTTTTAGTAGAACATGTTCTGATTGAGTTTCATATGATGGATACGGTTGTGCCCAAAATTGTCTAACTAGCTAGTTCTTTCTTTCTATTTTGCTCATCCCTTGCAGGGCAAGGCGTGACTTCTTAGAGAAGTTTTGAGTTCCACTTGATGCCACCATCACATTCCAGTGCACCCTCATGAAGATGCTGACGGCCCAACAATTCAATTGTCTTGTCACCAACGAGCCAAAACGCACCTATTTCGGTTGCCCTGGTTGGATAGCCCTTGCAACTGCTTACGAGATGGAAGCTGGGTAGAGAGCCACGTTCTACCTCGACTATGATCGTGACGAGATCATGGTCTACTACAGGCATGCTGGCAGCGACGACGATGGTTCACTTACTCCACACTATGACCCTGAGTCCGCCCGTCAAAAAGTCTAGTTAGCTATTGGCATGCATGGAAGATCTCATGTTATTACCACCTCTATTTATTTGAACTTGTACATTCAGGTGTTACTTTGCCTACTTTGTTGAACTATATCAATAAGTGCACTCTGAACTTAAATGTTATTATTGGGTCTATTTAGTACTTTTAAGGTTGATTTAATTACTATTCTTAAACTGGATTGTGCTGTCATTTTGGTTGGGATCGATGCTGTACAGCTTTTATTTCAAATCTGAAAATCAAATTACTGGCGTCAGGAAAACATGGAATGTCACTACTGATGAAAATTACTGCTGGCGTTCGCCACGTGGCACGCCATTATCCTCCAAAATACTGCTGGCGTAGGGCCAACGCCAGCACTATTTTCTAACAATGGCGCCATATTGGTGGCGTCGTGTGTCCACGCCAGCAAGGCCGTTTTTGGCATGCCATAGCTAGGCTTTTCTGCACTAGTGTCCCCGAGCCTTATATTTCTAGGATCCTTGGCAAAGTATTTATACTCGTTGTCGATTAATTCCCACTGAGCCGCATCTTTGGGGTGCCTCATATATTTATCCACAGTTCGTTCATCTTGATGCCACCGCAACCTCTTTGCCTCTCTAGGGTTTGCAAACAAATGCTTCAACCTTGGAATAATAGGCAAGTACCAAACAACCTTGAACGGGATTCCTGTCTTGATCTCGTCGTCCGTTTTGTACTTGTCCTTTGCTCTCCTGCGCTTGTATCGTGGATTCTTGCATATGTGACATGAACGCAAATCTTTGTAGTCACTGCGGTACAACATATAGTCATTCACACAAGCGTGTATCTTCTGGACTTCAAGTTCCAATGGGCAAACAACTTTCTTCACTTCGTTCGTGCTTTTGGGGAGCACATTATCTTCTGGAAGAATGCCTGTGAAAAGACCTAACAAGTCTGTGAAGCCCTTGTTTGATAGACCGCTTTCTGCTTTAAATCTGAGAAGCGCCAGTGTGGCACTCAACTTGGAATATTTCTTTTTGCAACCTACATACAAATCTTTCTTGGAGGCCGCCTCAATGGTTGGCAGATCCTTGTACCCAACCATTTCTTTATCTGGGCCCCTGGAAATCTGCAATCATAGCAGCAAAATCTGGCATACCATCAAGGTGGTCGGTGTCGTCTGCGTCACAGCCTTGGTTTTTCTGTGGGGGTTTTGGCATGTCTCTGTTCTATTGGTAGCTTGATGCCTGAGCCCCGAGGTTAAATTCAACATACATGTGACTCTGATCGGGGTTTGGCATCTCGCCGCCCTGGTTACCTTCATCCATGACCGGCTCTTCACCGTGTCTAGTCCAACGTGTATATCCATCCATGAATCCCCGCGAGTATAAGTGGTACTCGACCTCCATAATTGGACGTGACACTGAATTGGTACAATCCAGGCATGGACAGAGGATGTAATATTCTTCAGCAACTCTCCTCTTTGTCCGTTCAGCCAAAGTCATGAACTCCTGAACGCCACCCCTAAACTGTAAGGATGTTCGATCCTTCATCCATTGAGATCATTCCATCTGCACACACGAGGGGTAATTAAAAAACATTAATAAATAGATTAATGGATGCCCAAAGATGCATGAATAAATCACAAGATTTTATTTTCATAATTTACGGAGGTTGCTCCATATTGTTATCCACCGTGCGATGACACAAATTAATGACCAGTAAATTTACACGTACAGTACTACCCTTATGAATTGAATACCTTAATTAGGCCAGTCAACGAAAAGAATACCTTGATTAATTAACCGCGCGGTGACCTCCACCCAGCAGACAGAGCAGCGCGTAGCTGCGGCATGCCGAGATAACAGGGTCAAGGAGCAACGCTTAGTGGGGCAACCGCCTGAAGTTCGAGCTCCACTATCCCACCATCGACCGCGAGGGATGAGCTCCAATCACGCTGCCGCCGACCTTGAGGATTGAGCTCCTCCAATTATCTCCCACCGCCAACCGAGGATTGACCTCCTATCACGCCGCCACCGCCGACCGACCGAGGATGACCTCCTATCCGGTAGCCGCTGCCTCGGCCGCCACCCCCATCTCTATCCGCAGAGCGGCTATTTTTATTTTTTTGATGACGGGTATCCGCAGAGCGGCTATTTACCCTAAGTATTACATCACATACGGTTATGTTACGGGAACCGTGTCTCGCGCACGTTGTCATCTCACACGATTTGGTGTGGAAATCGTGTGTGTGAAGTTGTAATATTGAACACGCACGATATGTACAAATCGTGTGCCGTATACAACATAGTGTGATAAGTAGTTCCCCGGCCGTTATCAGATCCCCACAGTTTCCCCATTTCCCCCAAATTCCCTCGCGTGGCGCTGACATTGGGGGAATGCGGATGAGTGGTGCTGATGGTTTTGGTGCGGCTACTCCAGCTCATAACGTCGCTCTCGGCAGCGCGATGGGCGGCGCCGCCACGACAGCGGTCACCTCCGAGCACTTGCCTAAGGTCATCAGAAGGCCGGTGTACTATGGATCCAAATTGTCTTGTCAGGTTCCAATCAATCCTGATCTTTTTAGCATGTCCAAAGTAGCTCCCTCAATCCATCCTGAATGACCCCCCCTAACCCTAGGAAAGCGATCAACTGCCGGATCCGGAGTATGACTCCAGACTCCCGCAACATGAGTTCGACTCCGAGTTTTGCGCCACCGAGAAGTATCAAAAGCTGAGTTGTGTGCACGGACACACTCCCGCTTGACGTGTATGCACGGAGGGATTCAACATTGGCAGACGGTTTCTCAGTTGTCCCTTAGAGGTTAGTGCTAAGTTCATCCTTTAAGTTGAGTTAATTCCCCCACTCATCCTGAATATTTAACATTCGAAGGGATATGAGGCTTGTGCCTTTGTTAACTCGTTGGGTGATGAATGGCATGGCAGTGCTCGGAGTGTTATCACCAAGCTCGCAGAAGATAATGTAAAGTCGAAGAAGAAACCGACTGATCTGGAGTGTACAATCACTACGATGAAGCAAGAAAGAATCAATCACAGACAACAGATGAAAGCAAGAGACAAGAAGGAACTAGCATGTGTAGTTGTAGTTGTCGCATTAGCCATCTTCTATGCACTGTTTGCAATGATGATTAGGGGTTTTGTTTGATTATTACTGGCTACATCAATAAGCAGAGCTCATCTATCGCTTGCTGTTAAATGCTTGTTTCACATTTGGACGCTCCAACCCGTGTGCGTAATTATCACACTGAGAACTGCGCAACCGCGGGAATTTGGAGCGACTGGGGTACTAATAATAGCGGTTGATTATATTAGAATTCTAAGCGCCTGCCAAGGCGTCAATATAATCCGTCAATCCCCCGCTTCAATTGTCATTCCTCTTTTCTTCATACCCCGCTTCAATTGCCATTCCTCTTTTCTTTATCCCGATTCAGTCGCCACCATCTTCATCGCCCCGGCCGGCCGCACTACACACTTACACACACTCTGCAATCTCGCTTTCTTGCGGTTTGTATACGTAGCGCAGCCATGTCGAGCGATAGCGAGGACGATAGTTCCGCTAGCAGTCTGGCGCCCGATCAAAGGTCAACCCCGGAATCATCCTGCTCGTCTTCCATGAGTCCGACATCGAGTCCTGACCTCGATTTTATCCGGTTCATGGAAGGGCCGCCGCCGCCCGAGTCGTCGGACGATGACCAGACGGACGAGGAGCCGTCGGAGGACGAAGACGACGATGACGATGATGATGATGAGGAGGAGGAATGGTCGAACGAGGAGGACGACGACGAGGACATCAACGATGATGAAGACGATGACAAGGATGGTGGCAGCGATGAAAAGCCAATGGTCAGCAGCAAGAAGCGTCCTCGCCAAGACGATGTCGCGGGGCCATCCAACAACAACAAGAAGAAGAAGGACTAAATTAAGCAGACTGTATATCTCTGTTGCCGTCCCCTCATATTAATTTATTATCTCTGTTTCCCTTGTCAATCTCATCGCAGACGGTTAGCAATACGTATTTGACAACGATCTTTTACAGTATCGCCCATAGTTGATTTGTTGAATTGTGTGCCCGGTCGAGCACACAATTCACAACAAAAATTCGTATGGGCTGTCTAGAATTATCGCACACAATTCTGATTACCGACTTGTTTGCCGGGTATCACACACATCTTGTTACGCTAAATCGTTTGTGTTCTTCTGGATCATCGCAAACAGTTCATCCGAGTGACCTTTATGCCATCTATCACACACATCAGGATTTTGGTAACCGTTCGCGTTATTTTGTATCATCGCAAACAGTTTGTATGGATCAATTGTATGCCACTTATCGCACACGCAACTCTTTTCTGAATCGTATTTGATGTCTCCGTCATCGCGCACATAGTTCGTTTTATTGGTGAAGGTTTTATTATGATACCATTTGCGATTCATGCATCGCACACAGTTTGGTCGATTGTCTCTTATACATGTGTCGCGCTAGGACCATCCTGCAGTAGTGTGCCTGCTACTTGTAGCTTGCGTTGGTATTTTCCCCGAAGAGGAAGGGATGATGCAGCATAGTAGAGATAAGTATTTCCCTCAGTTATGAAACCAAGGTTATCGAACCAGTAGGAGAATCACGCAACACCTCGTTAGCAGCACCTGCACACAAACAACAAACCCTTGCACCCAACGCAAACGAGGGGTTGTCAATCCCTCGGAGGTAAATTGCAAGATTAAATTGTATGTGATAGATAGATAGATTGAAACAAAAATACAAAATAAAATAAATAAGATAAAATTGCAGCAAGTATTTTTAGGGTTTTAGTAAATGATAAAGTAGACCCGGGGGCCATAGTTTTCACTAGAGGCTTCTCTCAAGAAAATAGCATACGGTGGGTAGACAAATTACTATTGGGCAATTGATAGAAAAGCAAATAATCATGACGATATCCAACGCAATGATCATGTATATAGGCATCACGTCCGAGACAAGTAGACCGACTCCTGCCTGCATCTAGTACTATTACTCCAAACATCGACCGCTATCCAGCATGCATCTAGTGTATTAAGTACATAAAGAATGGAGTAACGCCTTAAGCAAGATGACATGATGTAGACAAAGTAAACTCACGCATGAATAAACCCCATCTTTTTACCCTTAATAGCAACGATACATATGTGTCATGTCCCTTTCTGTCACTGGGATTGAGCACCGCAAGATCGAACCCATTACAAAGCACCTCTTCCCATGGCAAGATAAATCAATCTAGTTGGCCAAACCAAATCAATAGATCGGAGAAGAAATACGAAGCTATAATAATCATGCATAAAAGAGATCAGAGAAGACTCAAATATATTCATGGATAATTTGATCATAAACTCACAATTCATCGGATCCCAACAAACACACCGCAAAAAGTGATTACATCGGATAGAACTCCAAGAACATCGAGGAGAACATTGTATTGAAGATCAAAAAGAGAGAAGAAGCCATCTAGCTACTGCCTATGGACCCGAAGGTCTGTGGTAAACTACTCACGCATCATCGGAAGGGCAGCAAGGTTGATGTAGAGCCCCTCCATGATCGATTCCCAATCCGGCGGAGTACCGGAGAAGGCCTCCAGATGGGATCTCTCAAGAACAGAAACTTGCGGCGGCGGAAAAAGTATTTCGTGGACTCCCCTAAGGGTTTCTGATTTTTTCTGAATTTATAGTGGTGGAATTAGGTCAAACGGAGCTCTGTGGGCCCCATGAGTTACCAGGGCGCGCCTGCCCCCCCCCCCCCAGGCGCCCCCCTGGGGCTTCTGGCCTCCTCCCGAAGCTTCTAGTGTTCATCTTGTCCAGAAAAAAATCTCCAAAAAGTTTCGTGGCATTTGGACTTCGTTTGGTATTGATTTTATGTAAAACAAAAACAGGGCAGAAAACAGCAACTGGCACTGGGCACTAAGTTAATAGGTTAGTCTCCAAAAATGATATATAATTGATGTAAATGTATATAAAACATCCAAAGATTGATAATATAACAGCATGGAACAATAAAAAATTATAGATACGTTGGAGACGTATCAGCATCCCCAAGCTTAATTCCTGCTCGTCCTCGAGTAGGTAAATGATAAAAACAGAATTTTTGATGTGGAATGCTGCCTATCATATTCATCACATATTCTTTTCTTTTATAGCATGGACATTGGACTTGAATGATTCAAAGCAATAGTCTATAATTTGACATGAAGATATAAATACTCAAGCATGCTAACAAGCAACCATGTCTTTCAAAATATCAATGCTAAAGAAAGTTATCCCTAGCCCATTATGCTCAATCATTGATCCATTCATGAAACACACTCAAATATTAGCTACATCCAATGCACAAGTATGACAATAGTGCTCTCTAGTTGGTGCTTTTGTAAGAGAAGATGGAGACTCAAGTAAAAATAAAAATTGCATAAAAGTAAATAGATAGGCCCTTCGCAGAGGGAAACAGAGATTTGTCAAATGTACCAGAGCTCAAAGCTTAAATTAAAGAGATAAAAATATTTTGAGAGGCATGCTTTTCCTGTCAACAAAAACGACCGAGAATTCCCATTATTTTCCATGCTAGACACATCATAGGCGGTTCCCAAACAGAAAATAAAGTTTATTTCCTTTCCACCTTTCTTTCACAATCCATGTCTAGCCGTATCCACGGGTGCCCTCCAAACCAACACTTTCCAAGGAATTTTGTTGTTATTAATTTTGATTTCATTGTGGGACTGGGCATCCCTATTACCAACCATTCTCTCGTGCAATGACAAGTGAATAAACACTCATCGTGAGAATAACACACCTAGCATGGAAAATAATGGCCACCCCCTGCCGCTTCATGAGCGGTACAGGCACACAAAACGGAAAAATTATTTTGAAAATTAGAGTTGGCACACGCAAATTTACTTGGAACGGCATTGAAATACCGCATATAGGTAGATATAGTGGACTCATTTGGCACAACTTGGGTTTAAGAATTTTGGATGCACAAGCAGTATTTCCGCTTAGTACAAATGAAGGCTAGCAAATAGATTGAGAAGCAACCAACCAAAAAGCGAAAACGGTCATAAACATGCATTGAGCATAACTAACACCGAATAATGCACCATAAGTAGGATATAATTTCTTTGCATAACTATTGACTTAATGTGCATGCATAGGGAATCACAAACCTTAACACTAATATTCTTACTAAATCACAATTACTCACTAACATGACTCACATATTATCATTTCCATATCGCAAAACTATTGCAAGGAATCACACTTATCATATCCAATGATCTATATGAAAGTTTTTATTATATCCCTCTTGAATATTCATCACTTTGGGACCAAATTCATATCTTGTGCAAATTACCATTACTATTATCAACTCTCAAAAGGATTTAAGTGAAGCATGAGAGTGCAAATATTTCATCAAAATTTCAATCTTATCAATTCTCAAAATAATATAAGTGAAGCATGAGAATTCATTTCTTCAAAATTTTAATCAACTCTCAAAATAATATAAGTGAAGCATGAGAGTTTATTTCTTCAAAATTTAGCCACCACCGTGCTCAAAAAGATTTAAGTGAAGCACTAGAGCAACTGCCTAGCTCAAAAAATTTAAGTGAAGCACATAGAGTATTCTAACAAATTATGATAACGTGTGGCTCTCTCAAATTGGTGTGTCCAGCAAAGATGATTGTGACAAACTAAAAATCAAATAAAGCAAAGACTCATATAATACAAGACGCTCCAAGTAAAACACATATCATGTGACGAATAAAAATATAGCTCCAAGTAAAATTATCGATGGTTGGTAGAAGAAAGAGGGGATGCCTTCCGGGGCATCCCCAAGCTTAGACGCTTGAGTCTTCCTTGAATACTACCTTGGGGTGCCTCGGGCATCCCCAAGCTTAGGCTCTTACTACTCCTTATTCCTTCATCCATCGTGATCTCACCTAAAACTTGAAAACTTCAATCACACAAAACTCAACAAAACCTTCGTGAGATCCGTTAGTATAACAAAATAAATCACTACTTTAGGTACTGTTGCAAACCCATTCATATTTTATTTTTGCATTATACCTATTGTAATCTAACTTCACCATGGCTTATACCCTCCGATACAATCCATAGATTCATCAAAACAAACAAGTAGTGCATCAAAAACAGAATCTGTCAAAAACAGAACAGTCTGTAGCAATATATTTAAAAACCATACTTCTGTAACTCTAAAAATTCTAAAATATTAGGACAACGTGGGAAATTCATATATCAACACTGTGTAAAAATTTCAGATTTTTTTGATGCTCTAGTACAGAAAAAAATTCGGGCACTGGACGCAAAACTTTCTGTTTTCCAAACAGCATCAATTATACTATTTTCCAAATCATCCCAAAGGTATTACTTGGCACAAACACTAATTAAAAACACAAAAACACAATCATACCAGTAGCATAATTCTGAAAACACACAATAACAGAAAAAGGTAAAAATTTATTTTATTCATTGGGTTGCCTCCCAACAAGCGCTATTGTTTTATGCCCCTAGCTAGGCATAATGCATAATTTCAAGTATTGTCATCTTTCTTCTTCTTATCCAAAGATGCACTTTCATCCAAGGGTTTTTCAAAGGTAATATGAAACACATCATCCATAGAAGTTTTAGCATTAGCAAGTTGTCCATCTGTAAATCCTTCTTGATTACCGGCTACAATCCAAGAGTATTGTCTATTAACACTATTGAAAACTTGTTGGATTATATTCAAAGGAGGAACTTCCTTTTTAATATTTTCATCAAAGATGTGGTCATTGTGGAACAAATATCTCAACAACTAATCATTATTATAAAGGATCTCATCTATTACCGGTTTTTCACGGTTCATACCATAAAAATCAAAGATCTCCCTAGCTTCTCTCACTATGTGATCAAATTCATTCATGAGGACAAGAGTGGTTATTTTCTTAGCTCTAGGATCTTTTATAACCGGTAACTCATAAAATAGTCTTTGCAAAGTAGGATGGGTGCGAATAAATCTTCTTTCAAGTTTGAGAATAAGTGCGGAAATAGCATCGGCATAATTCTTAGTTTCTTTAAGTATAGGGGCATCATCAAAAGCCAAGGTCCCAATGCAATTAAAGAATTCTTGGATGACACTTTTTCCTATAACATTACCATGTCCCAACACAAAAGTTTTAGCATCAAGATTGGTAGAATTTCCCATTTTGGGAGTTTTACCATCATCAGTTTCCGCCATGCCAAAATCACTCATGATAACAATCTTCAAGCAAGCGAACAAGCAAACAAGAAAAAGGCAAACGGAAAATATTTTTGTATTTTTGTAAAAACTTTTTAGAAGTGGGGGAGATGAAAACGAGAGGCAAATAAAGTAAATGCAAGGAGATGAGAGTTTATGCAAAGGTACTTGATAGATGTTGATGATGTCTCCCCGGCAACGGCGCCAGAAATTCTTCCTGCTACTTGTAGCTTGCGTTGGTATTTTCCCCGAAGAGGAAGGGATGATGCAGCACAGTAGAGATAAGTATTTCCCTCAGTTATGAAACCAAGGTTATCGAACCAGTAGGAGAATCACGCAACACCTCGTTAGCAGCACCTGCACACAAACAACAAACCCTTGCACCCAACGCAAACGAGGGGTTGTTAATCCCTCGGCGGTAAATTGCAAGATTAAATTGTATGTGATAGATAGATAGATTGAAACAAAAATAAAAAATAAAATAAATAAGATAAAATTGCAGCAAGTATTTTTAGGGTTTTAGTAAATGATAAAGTAGACCCGGGGGCCATAGTTTTCACTAGAGGCTTCTCTCAAGAAAATAGCATACGGTGGGTAGACAAATTACTGTTGGGCAATTGATAGAAAAGCAAATAATCATGACGATATCCAAGGCAATGATCATATATATAGGCATCACGTCCGAGACAAGTAGACCGACTCCTGCCTGCATCTACTACTATTACTCCACACATCGACCGCTATCCAGCATGCATCTAGTGTATTAAGTCTATAAAGAACGGAGTAACGCCTTAAGCAAGATGACATGATGTAGACAAAGTAAACTCATGCATGAATAAACCCCATCTTTTTACCCTTAATAGCAACGATACATACGTGTCATGTCCCTTTCTGTCACTGGGATTGAGCACCGCAAGATCGAACCCATTACAAAGCACCTCTTTCCATGGCAAGATAAATCAATCTAGTTGGCCAAACCAAATCAATAGATCGGAGAAGAAATACGAAGCTATAATAATCATGCATAAAAGAGATCAGAGAAGACTCAAATATATTCATGGATAATCTGATCATAAACTCACAATTCATCGGATCCCAACAAACACACCGCAAAAAGTGATTACATCGGATAGAACTCCAAGAACATCGAGGAGAACATTGTATTGAAGATCAAAAAGAGAGAAGAATCCATCTAGCTACTGCCTATGGACCCGAAGGTCTGTGGTAAACTACTCACGCATCATCGGAAGGGCAGCAAGGTTGATGTAGAGCCCCTCCGTGATCGATTCCCCCCTCCGGCGGAGTCCCGGAGAAGGCCTCCAGATGGGATCTCTCGAGAACAGAAACTTGCGGCGGCAGAAAAAGTATTTCGTGGACTCCCCTAAGGGTTTCTGATTTTTTCTGAATTTATAGTGGTGGAATTAGGTCAAACGGAGCTCTGTGGGCCCCACGAGGTACTAGGGCGCGCCTGCCCCCCCAGGCGTGCCCTGGTGCCTCGTGGGCACCCCTTGGGGCTTCTGGCCTCCTCCCGAAGCTTCTAGTGTTTATCTTGTCCAGAAAAAAATCTCCAAAAAGTTTCGTGGCATTTGGACTTCGTTTGGTATTGATTTTCTGTAAAACAAAAACAGGGCAGAAAACAGCAACTGGCACTAGGCACTAAGTTAATAGGTTAGTCTCCAAAAATGATATATAATTGCTGTAAATGTATATAAAAACATCCAAGATTGATAATATAACAGCATGGAACAATAAAAAATTATAGATACGTTGGAGACGTATCAGTGCCCCACCACCGCAAACTCTCTGTAACCCAGAAGAATTAGTGGTAGTAGGACGGTAGTATCGCTTGAGCGGTACTTCTGTTTTCTACTACCGCACTCACTACCGCCTATTTAGGTGCTTCTGTAACCCATGTCCGCTTTCACGATAGTAGAGCGATAGTAGGGCGGTAGTACCGCTTGTTGTGGTACATCCGTTTTACCGCTGTTCCACTGAGTCCCGAGACACTTAGCGGTAATACCGCTGGTGAGGACGGTAGTACAGCTCCAGCGGCACTACCGCTCCTGTATTCACTCACTCACAGGCTACTCCTGGAACTACCGCACTAAGTGGTAGTACCGCTCCCCCGAGCGGTAGTACCGCTTGTGTGCGGTTTGTGGGCAGAAAACGGTTGGATTTTCCCCCACTATATATAGGGGGTCTTCTTCTCCAAGAAGACCTACCTCTTATCCCCCCAAGCTCCATTGTTGCCCTAAAGCTCATTTTCACCCGATCTCTCTCCCTAGCCAACAAAACTTGTTGTTGCTCTACGGTTTGGAGGAGAAAGCCTCGATCTACACTTCCACCAAGAGATATTTGATTCCCCCCACTAATCCCTTGCAGATCTTGTTACTCTTGCGTGTTTGGGCACCCTAGATGGAAGAGGTCACCTCGGAGCCACAATCCATTGTGGTGAAGCTTCGTGGTGGTGTTGGGAGCCTCCAATTAAGTTGTGGAGATAGCCCCAACCTTGTTTGTAAAGGTTTGGTCGCCGCCTTCAAGGGCACCACTAGTGGAATCACGACATCTTGCACTGTGCGAGGGCGTGAGGAGAATACGGTAGCCCTAGTGGCTTCTTGGGGAGCATTGTGCCTCCACACCGCTCCAACGGGGACGTACCTCCCCCTAAAGGAGGTAACTTCGGTAACACATCCTCGCCTTCGCTGACTCCACTTGTGGTTATTTCTATCCTTTACTTTGTGCAAGCTACATTGTGTTTGTATCTTGTGCTTGCTTGTGAACTTGTTATTGTGCTTGTCATATAGGTTGTCCACCTAGTAGCATATCTAGACAACCTATTTTATTGTTAAGCCTAATTTGTTAAAAAGAGCTAAAAATTGGTAGTTGCCTATTCACCCCCCTCCTAGTCAACCATATCAATCCTTTCAATATGGATGTCCACGGTTCTGCTATCGGTCATTGAACGAAAGGGGTTTTGTTCATGTCTATGTTTTACCGAACCTACAAGGTCACGAGCTTAAGGTAATTACGATCTGCTGAGTGTTAGTAGGACGGGAGTAACGAGGAAATATTTGTGAAATTTTTTCATTAATGTTCAAAATAATTTCAACTTTCAAGAGGAACCGCAAGCGTTTCGGGGTCACCGGAAGGGTTTCGGAGTTTATCGGGCAATACCGGATATTATCGATAAATAATATATAGATGGAAAATGTTTCCGAAGATGTTAAATTAATAATAAAAGGCTTTAATAATAGTTAGAGGCTTTTATATTTAATTAAATATCAACGGACCTTAAAAGGCCAAGTGGTGGAAGGAGAATTGGGCCACAAGGGCCCAGTAGGAGGAGGCGCCCCCCTTAGCTGCTCTTTGGGAGGCCGAATTGGAGTGGGGGGAGGACTCCTCCCCCTAGGGCCAGCGCAAGGAGGGGAGGAGTCCTCCTCCTTGTGGCGCCCCTCCCTCTCCCCTCCAACCTATATATACTAGAGGTATTGGCACCTTTTGGACACACAACTTTTGGAGACACACAACTTTTGGAGCCTCCTCTAGTTCTCTAGTTCTAGTTCTATTTGATCCTAATTGATCTAATTAGAGCTAGACCTAGATCCTCTAATCCTTATAATTAGAAGCCCAGTGTGGTTCTAATCTCCTCCTTCTAATTCTCCGGTGACGATTAGCTCTAGACGGCGAAGCGCTGCCGGATCGTGAAGACCGTATCGTGCTTTCGGTCTTCCATGCGAGGGATCGTTCATCGAAGGTTCGAGGGACTCCGAGTACGATCTACATCGACTCGTCTTCTTTCGCTGCAACTCGGAGTTGGTAACAATCCGATCCAAACCGTTATTGCATCTTCATAGTGTTCCTGGTTGATCGTAGGGCGATTTTTTTGTTTTCTACTATGTTTCCCAACACAGCGATAGGTCATCTGTGAGTCTCTAGTACAACAGACGTTATGTGTCCTAAGACCTGAGCTAGCACATGGACTTGGGATGGTGACAAACCTGCTTTGGGCCGACCAAACACTACTCTGTAACTGGGTAGTTATAAAGATAGGTTTTAGACTTGTCCAGATCCATGCCGCGAGATATGGGCGAGCAAGATGGGATTTGCCCCTCCGATCAGGAGAGATATACTCTGGGCCCCTCATGTGATCCGACCTGGATAAGCATGGCCATGCGACAAGGATTATGAGATAATCCGGTTTGAGGTGGGCATCACTGGGACGAGAAAGAGGTCGTGCTGCAACAAGGATGACCGATTCGCCTTGAGCACGACAACATATATCGTGAGGCAAAGGGAGCAAAAGTGTGACCCGTTGTACATGTTCGCCTAACCAGCTTCATAGGACACTTAGAGTCGGCACGCTTTGCTAGAGGCCACTATCGATTGACCGAGCCGGATGTGATCTGACTCGCGACCAAGTGGACGAGAACCTAAGGGGTCGCGCGCTTAAGGGTAAACCTGTGAGGTTGGATCCGACTTCGCGAGTCGGATGTGATCCTACTCGGACTCGGATCCCAGGCCGAACAAACTTTGGGCTTTAGGGTTCATGCGGAGCCCATGTCATGAGCCCGCGATGGATGCCTATATATAGTGGAGGTGCGGTATACGGTTTCAGTTGATCGCTTCGGCGTTTGTCGTTAGGGCTTTGCATGTGTTGCAACTAGCCAGACCTCCACTCGCCGCCAGTTGTGCAATCGGACCTAGTAGTCCGCCGCACGACGTTCCCCCTGCACGCGCGAATACCGTTAGAGGCGGTGCACTTGCATCGCTCCGGCGAACCTGTACGTGGGATCCGACGATCGGCTGTTCGAGGGAGATTGGATGAGGAGGAGACGAACCCCGCGGATGCGCTAGCCCAACTCTTCTTCGCTGCATGGCACTGCGCGTGTAGTGATAATGATATGTGATCTACCTCTCTTAGCATGTGTCTGGTTGATCTGCGCGTAGGGAATTTTTTTATATTGCAGCAGATGCACCTAGCGTAGCCCAACAAACATGTGGTTGCCGACGATCAGGAGGCCATGAGCTAGCCGTGGACGAAAAATCGAAGAACATGAGACATGCAATTAACTCATCCCTGTTGAGCGCCACCGCACGGGACACCAACGTCGACGACGCACCATGTGGGTGAACAATCATCGCCACGGACAAAATGAATCGCTGCCGCGTAGATCTCTTTCTCGGCGACGTCAGGTGTAACAACGGCATAGGGCGGCAGGTTCGCTCCCGCCGCTCCTTCGCCCCGTCTCCCGCAAGCTCCTCCTTGACCGCCCGAGCGCCTCCCCAGCTTGACAACGACAACGACATCCTATCCGGTGCACCGATTTCGCTCGTTGTGAGCTGCGTGCGCCGATTTCTAGCGTGTGAGCAGCCGCCGGATGGCGTCACCAGCGCCACACCTTCGCCGTCGCGTGCCGATTCAGGCGTGTGAGCTACCTCCGGACGCCGCGGCCAGCACCTTGTCTTCGTCATCGTGCGACGCTGCGAGCCATGGCATCCGCCGCGCTGTTGCAACCCCTGCCATTTTTGGTCTCTCCTCCGACTCTATCACAGTTGCTAGTGAAGAGGGAACGGGGATAAGGTCGAGCCGGATTGGCTAAGCCCATCGTGGGTTAAAGACCATGTTCGCTGGTTTGGATTCTCAGCGAACGTTTCCAGCAAACCGACGTGGCACTTTCCTTACGGCGAGATTCGTGCAACCATATCCGTCGGCGGTAGGTGCGTTCGCTGGGAATAGCAAAAAAAACTGACGTCAATAAGCTAACATTTCCCAAAAAATTCGTTTCATCTCTCTTACGGGAAGCGCAGGGCAGGCCGAGCCACAGATTGCTCCGCACCCTCGTCCTTCCCTCCCCTCACCAGTTTCCAGCCGCGAGCGAACCCGACGCGAGTGAGGTGCAAGGGAGAGAGAAGAGGGGACTAGCACCATGGGCGCCAGGCTGCTGCTCCTCTCCTTCGATTCCCCGGCCGTCGCTGGCGGGGGGCGGTCTCGTCTGTCTGCGGTGCCACGGATGTCTTCCGGTGCCCCCCGCGTGCGGCCCCCAGCCTCATCCGTCCGCGCGTCCGCGGCCACCGCCGCTAGAGGCAACCTGCCGCACCACACCTCCGTGGTTGTGGTGAGCCCAGCTCCGTTCCTTGCTTCTTGTCGTTTACTGTTTTTCTGTATTTGCAATTGGATGCTGACAGTTGCCAGAAACGGCGATTCAGGGTTTATACGAGTCCTATGTTAGATCAGAGGGGTGGATGCGGGCATATTTGGATTATAGGTTCCAACTGATGTCGTTGCTATTGTATCATTTTAGCTGCCCGCAAAGATCTTTGTATGTGCCTGAGCAAATTAAAGTTGTTCTGCAGGATAACCTGGGAATATGTGGACAATTTTTTTTTTATCTCACCTGACCGTGTCTCTCATTACTTCTGTAGGACGGAGTTTATGCATATGCATGTTTGATTACAGTGACATTAGGGAGATGCCGATGTTCTTGCATGTCAATCTGCATAGATGTATGCCAATTTTTCCATTTGATCACCTGCATGTGCGCTGCGCTGCTTTGGTGATGAGGGCATTCATGCTTCTAGTAAAAAAATGGTTAAGGAAGTAGCCTGCTAGGATCCTTGTCGACGATTATGAATGTCATTTGGGGCGCATATGCCACTTGAAGCGTTAGTGAAGCTCTAACTTGTGGTTTTTACCTTTTTGATGTCCTTGTATCTTTCCTACATGTGAAGATTGGAGTTGGTGGTGAGTTCACTCCTCACTCTCCATTCGTACTCACACATGGGGCAAACAAGCTTGCAAAAGTTCAATAGATGTACTACATACTCATTCGGGACCATCACTCTTGCTAAAGGCACAAATAAACAATTGCACACTTACTCATATGTAGAACCAGCTGTAAAAGGTATAAGTAAACAAATATCGTCTTACTCTCGCGTGGGACCAATGCTCTTGTAGAAGGCACAAATAAACGAATACGGGATAAGCCTTGAACTCAAAACATTGCTATGAGTTTTAGCTCCTCCACTCCTACTAACCAACTCTCCGCATGCTATAGAAGCATATAGATCAAACAAATTTACTAATTGACTGTAAAGCAACAAATACACGATGAAAGACGTCATTGTGCTAATGTTTATATGCTAATTGACTGTAAAGCAACAATTTGTACATTGGTAGGCAATTGAACGATCATTTTGGAAAGAAAATTATGACAATAGACAATTCATATAGATCAAACAAATTTACTTATTCAAACACGATGAAAGACGTCATTGTGCTACCCTCTTTCTTCCCAAATAGCTTTCCTCGTGTCTTATTTTTTCCATATGCCCATCCTTCCGCGTCTCTGAATTTCAGTTTCATATCTTTTTTTTTTAGACGAAAGGGAGGAGCTCCCCGACTCCCATTTTATTAAAGGAAGCCAAAACCCAAGTACCACATCAGCTCAAAGGCAGTTCAACACACCCAAGGCAAACAGAAAGAAAAGCCTTCAACACTTTGAAGGACACGGAAGTACCGAAACTCGAAAAGAAGAGTACATCTCTCAGCTCACTAAGAAGCAGCACACACACGCTGCCGGGAACCACAGGACTACATGCATACTGGAGATGCCAGGAAGCCGAAATCGAGCGTGGAGACTGGGCTGGGAGTCGAGGCTACGACCCCCCTCGCGTGCGGCAGCCCTGGATGCTTGGTGTCGAGGCCAGGCCTTGCCCAGTTCACCCCCACGTTATCAGCAGCGGGCAGTTGTTGCAGCTGGTCTTCGGAGTTCTCCAGTCGAGCCATCATGTGCTCCTTGTAGATCACCTTCCATTTCTTGACGAGTCTTAAGACTAGCCACCAAATCTGTTTGACAGAGATCCATGGCACTCCGTTAAAAATCATATTATTTCTAAATTTCCATATAGCCCATAGTACAGCAGAGCAAATGGTATTAACATGATCTAGTTGCTTGCCCGCAACCCATAAGGATGCAACGGATTCTATGTTACCCCCCACGGTCCTGCCTAGCAAACAGCTAACCATGGTCCAAATTTCTTGAGCTACTACACATTCGAAGAACAAGTGACAAATTGATTCTTTGCACGAACAGAAGACGCAGTCTTCAGGTTTCTTTAGATTTCTTTTTAGCAGGTTATCTCTAGTCATCAATTTGTTGTAGAATAGCAGCCAAAGAAAAACATGCACCCTTGGGGGCACGGTGATTTTCCACACCGCAGGCAGAAAAACTGGGGTAACTCCTCTAAAATTAATAACAGTATATAGTGAGCTAGAAGAATACTGTCCAGAGGCTTTGTACTGCCAAACAAGCGAGTCACAGTTCTCAGTGAGAACAATACTTCTGGCTATCTCCTCCAGCTCAAACCACTTGAGCATCATTTGATCATCAAAAACCCTCCTAAAAGAGATTCTAAGCGTCTGCCCATCCCAGACTTGCTGGATGGTGTTGCATTGTTCTCTACAGATGCAGTACAGATCCCAGAATTGGATCGTAAGGGGAGATGTACCAAACCAAGAATCTTCCCAGAATCTTATTTTCACCCCTTCTCCCACTATCCATCTGGAACCCATTTTAACAGCCTTGGCTGCCCACATAACCCCTTTCCAGAATTGGGATGTCCCCAAAGTTTTCCCACGGAAAATGTTAGGAGCAGTTTTGAGATATTTGAAGTCTACAAAAAATTTCCAGATTTTCCCCTCCCCTGCCATGTATCTTTTAACCAAAGAGCCTAGCAAGCAGATGTTTAGGTCATGGAGATTGGGGATCCCCAAGCCACCAAATTCCTGCTTCATGCACACCATTTGCCAATTGGCTAGATGGATTTTCCTATTCCCTTCATAATCATTCCAAAGACAGTTCGCCATTTGAGAATTGATCATGTCTAGGGCCCATTTAGGGAATTTAAAGAAGGATAAAAGATAGACAGGAATGCTAGCTAAACAGGTTTTGATGAGAGTTAGTCTCCCTTTGTAAGAGAGAAGCTTTCCCCTCCATCCTGCTATCCTTTTCAGGATCTTATCCAGCAAAGG
The DNA here is from genome assembly GCA_039707655.1 of Elymus sibiricus. NCBI lineage: Eukaryota > Viridiplantae > Streptophyta > Magnoliopsida > Poales > Poaceae > Elymus > Elymus sibiricus. The sequence continues at coordinate 241,833,202 of CM077676.1, forward strand.
TTGCAGGTCTTCCCTAGACAGCTTTTCTACGTGCAGAGGGACACCCAGGTATTTAATGGGAAATTTCCCAATGGGGCACCCTAAAATCTCACCTAGATTGGTGATCTCGTCAGGATCCAGGTTTAGGGGAATCATCTCACTTTTATCAAAGTTGATTCTCATCCCCGACACCTGCTCAAAGCAAGTGAGGACCCATTTCAAGTTGGTGGCCATCTGCGAGTCACTATCTACAAACATGATAGTATCATCTGCATATTGAAGGCTAATCACACCTCCTGGGCAAACATCATAACAGAGCCCTTTGATTAATTCAGCATCGGAGGCTTTAGAAAGCATTTTAGTCAGTACATCTACCACTAGATTGAAGAGCAAAGGGGACATGGGGTCTCCTTGCCTCAGACCCTTCCCAGTAGTAAAGAAGCTACTCTCTAGGTTGTTAAGTTTCACACCAATCGAACCCCCATGAGTGATTTTGTGAATCCAACCAACCCATTTACTACTAAAGCCTCTCTTCTTGAGCAGCTCTTCTAGAAAGTCTAAATTTACTTTATCAAAAGCTTTCTCATAATCTAGTTTAAGAACCACTCCCTTATTTCCAGTTTCATATCTTGCAACCCTCCTATGGTTGTTGCAGTCACTGCCTGCAACCCTCCTATGGTCGGGACAATTCACAGCTAAAAAAGGGCAGCCCGGTGCACGTAGCTCTCGCTTGCGCAGAGTTCGGGGAAGGGTCCGACCACGTTGGGTCTTTTGTACACAGCTTTTCCCTACATTTCTGCGCGAGGCTGTTTCGAAGACTCGAACCCGTGACCTCATGGTCACAAGGCAACAGCTTTACCGCTCCGCCAAGGCTCCCCTTCAGACAATTCATAGCTAACATATAGACAATTGAACTACACATTTTTAATGTTGCATACGTATAAATAGAGCCTGTAATATAATTACAAAAGACATGGACCATACAAAAATATTATGGTTCACATGATGATGGCCTCCATCAACATAGCTAACCTATATTGCTCTCGCAGAAGAAGCATTAGCTATCCTACTACGAATATTGTTTATGGTATCTTCGTTCTCCTCCTCTTGAATGGGATCACTTGTGTTGATGCCACCTCCTGTCATAGCACTGGAGGTAGATACTCATCAATCTGCAATCGCACAACACCACCCATGTAACTAGTGCAGTTTTTAACTAACTCTCATTAAACAAGCAAGTAGGTGCATGGTCACAATCTGCAATCTACAGCTTTTTCAACTTCCAAGTCCACAAAAGAAATACTCCAGGAATACATGTTCAGGAATACTGCAAAAAAGAAAAAGAAATGACCATCATCTCATCCGGGTGTGCAGCGGCGTTGCTGGGCCGCACACGCTGGCTGGGAGGGAGGCGTTGCTCGAGGGAGGAAGGCACGGCTGGAGCCTGGAGGATCGGAAGCACTGCTGGGCTGGGGAGGCTCTGGCCAGCAGGGCCGGTAGAAGTGGCGGCGGAGGCTAGGGAATTACTCGCTGTCGAGATCTGCTCCATCCGGCAGTGGCGGAGGCACGGCGACGGATGGCCGGCTGGAGGGGCTGTGCCGCCACCGGCCAGCCAACCCTAGGCCGTGGCGGCGTGGCGGCGGTGGCTGCTGCCTGTTCTTCTATGACGGGAGCGAGGAGAGCTGTTCGGGAGTGAGGGGTTCTTCTCACGCGCGCTGTGCAGCAGGAATAAGAACGAAACGTTTTTCCACTTACTAGTGGCAAATGTGGGTAAATACCTTACAACCCTTTGGTTCAGCTTCTAGCTTTTGGACCCAAAAGTTGGCAGCTGAAGCTGAACCAAACACAGCCTTATGCTTTTCCCTTCCATGCCATGTGGCCAACTCCTCAGCTTTTTTGTGGTTCCATAGCAACGCTCTGGCACTGAGCTACTGTTTACAATAAACAGTCAAATGTTTCATCATCACATACAAATTGGGAGCAAAGTTGATGATTTTTTTTCCTTTGAAAGTACGCAATGCTTTTAAGCTTTCGTGAACGACTCCTGAGCCTCTCTTAAGTTCTGGTAACTCTTATGCATTGTTCTTCTGTATCTATTTTGGGTGTATTAGTCCCGCTATTAGTTGTTTACATTTTATTCCTTAATGTTCTTTTGACAGCGTGATGTTTTTGTGTCACTGCACATTACAAAGTAATATAAATTTATAACAGATAGATCTAGTGTTTACTGAGTTTATTCAGAGAACAAGCAACATCACATTTATTGCGCTGGGAAACATTCCAACAAATATCTTTTGCATGATGATGTATCTGGTTCTAATCTTTTGTGCAAGGATCATGGCTTTATTTAATGTATATTGGCCATAAAACCATAAACTATTCAACGTTCTGTTTCCAGATGGAAGTATTTGTATGTAGTTTGTTTTAAGAATTCATTGATCTCCGGATTTCTTGCTTTTCAGGAAGGCGGTGGAGCTTACACTGTTGGTGACTTTATGACTAAAAGGGAACAACTCCATGTTGTGAAACCATCCACTTCAGTAGATGAAGGTGCTTTGTTTGCCTTGGTTTCTGTCATTAGAATATCACTCATTTCCTAATGGCAACCTTTTCTAATTGAGCAGCTCTTGAGAGGCTGGTGGAGCATCGGATAACTGGCTTTCCTGTTACTGACGATCACTGGAATTTGGTAGGTGGTGCTATTATTTTACTGTAGCAAACAGACAGTTGATGATATGCAACCGGGGTTCCGAATGTATGTGTTTTGGAGTCAACATGTATGTGTTCTGGATGGGACTTAATTTCCTTGTCATCTACATGTCTTGACGTGCATATATTATATATCCTCATCAATATAGCATATACGGTGTGGCCGATTCCTTCTCGTTTGCACCTGATGGTTTTATTTTGAAGTCTACCAGATTGCTATCCTCCCAAAATAAAGTGCTATTATTCATATAAAAAAAATGAGAATGGGCCGGAGGAACCACTTATCTTCTTTTGAAAGAGAGGGGCAAACCTCAACAACCTTGTGCCTTAACTCTAGGCTACATGGATGTGCCTAGAAATAATATTATAGAAGCGAGCATATAGAAATTAAACTTTCTTCTTTGGTAGCTCCTCTTCTGTTGGCACATTTCATGTTCTTGCTAATTACTACCAGTAACCTGTAATATAACTACAGGGTTGATATCTTCATATTCAGTTCTGACTCTGAATGTATGTTAAGGCTTAAGGAAGTTCTAAATATTGATATTCAGTAGGAGACATTTACCTGGAAAATGTCTTTTCCATTAGATGTTTAGTTCCCGTTCTGTCGAATGAACATGAACTCTGAAAGCATGTATATCCCAGTATCCCATTGACTTAACCTATACTGTCCCTGGTATTAATCTGTAGATTTTCATAGAGCTTTAATATCATGATGTCCTTGTACGCAGTGTTAATATACCACATTTTTTAAGCACAGTATTCACTCGTGCTGCAATTTCTTTCATACAACAGGTTGGTGTGGTCTCAGATTATGATCTGTTAGCACTGGACTCGATATCAGGTATTGTTTGGAATTGATGTGTATGTTTCACCTTGTTGCAGTTAGCTATACAATATTTTGTCCATATTATCAGCTGTCTTGCGTTGATTAACGTTTCAATTTCTTTTCCTTTAGGAAATGGACAGGCTGAAGCTGACATATTTCCTGAGGTGGACAGCACTTGGAAGGTACTTTTTGAAAGGCTTGGACGGATAATAGAGTTAATTGTGTCGCATGGTTATGCATCTACCTTTAGGACCACCCCCCTCCCTCTCACACACGCGCGCCCGCTGTAGGATCGAAAATATGTCTAGAGGGGTGATGATTAGATTACTTGACCAATAAAACCTAACCTTTTTCCCAATTTTAATTGTGGGCTGGTTTTAGCAATTCTACCAAGTCTAGTATCACCCTACACATGCAATTCTAAGAGTTTGAGCAGCGGAAAGTAAATCATTGCATATGTAAGTAAAGGAGGGGTTTGGAGATTTCAAACGCAATGAAGACACGGTGATTTTTGGCGTGGTTTCGATAGGTGGTGCTATCATACGTCCACATTGATGGAGACTTCAACCCACGGAGGATAACGGCTGCGCAAGTCCACGGAGGGCTCCACCTACGAAGGGTCCACGAAGAAGCAACCTTGTCTATTCCACCATGGCTTACGTCCTTGATTCAACTCCACATGATCTTGGAGGCTCCCAAGTGACACCTAACCAATCTAGGAGACATCACTCTCCAAAAGGTAATAGATGTTGTTGATGATGAACTCCTTGCTCTTGTGCTTCAAAAGATAGTCTCCCCAACACTCAATCACTCTCTCACAGATTTGGCTATGGTAGGAGAAGGATTTGTGTGGAAAGCAACTTGGGGAAGGCTAGAAATCAAGGTTCAAATGATTGGAATGAAGTGGCTTGATCTCAACACATGAGTAAGTGGTTCTCTCTCAGAAAATGAATGGAGGAAGTTGTGTTTCGTTCTGATGGCTCTCTCTTGAAGAGAGTGGGGGTGGAGGGGTATATATAGGCTTCACCCAAAGATCCAACCGTTACAACCTTTTGACCCAACTCGGTGACACCGAAGCAAATTCTCGGTGAGACCAACCTGTGTAAAAGATTCGAACGTTGGACATCTCGGTGAGACCGATCAGAACAACTTGGAGCGACCGAAGTGCAATGGCTAGGGCAGAACCTCATCTCGGTAATTCCGATCGTTTCAACTCGGTAATTCCGAAGTGAAGCGATTGCATTACAGAAACTTGGTCATCCATCTCGGTGGGACCAAGATCCATATCGGTAGGACCGAAGTGTTAGGGTTTGGCTTTTGGCTCTGTCTGAAGTAACTCGGTGAGTCCGGATAGAAGTGGATCGGTGGGACCGAGTTGGCTTTATAGGGTTTGGACAGACATGATTTGGAGAATGTGGTTGAGGGTTTTGGAGCAATATCTTCAAGCACTTGAGCAACAAATTCATCATCAAAACCTCATCCCCTTTTAATAGTATTGGCTTTCCTATAGGACTCAATGTGATCTTGGATCACTTAACCAAAAATGTAGAGTCTTGAAGCTTTTGCCAATCCATGTCCTTAGCATTTTGAGGGGTCCACAATCACTAGTCCTTGCCATGCCAACATTGAACTTCCTGAAATCTTATCTTGAGTAGGCATTAGTTCAATGACTTTTGTTATTAATTACCAAAACCACCCAGGGATTAGTTGCACTTTCAATCTCCCATTTTTGGTAATTGATGACAACATATAGATCAAAGCTTCGACAAAAGATATAATCAATAAAATACATCGTCGCTTTGAGAAGCATGTGATAAGCAAGAGCTCCCCCTAAATTTATGCATTATTAAAAATTTGCGTTTGAATGCAAATGCACAATCGATTAGGATCATGGGTCACTCTTCCATGTCACATACATCTTGGTGGAGCGCTCAAAATGATATGATTGCAATGTAACAAGCACTCATCACCAAGCAAACAAGTGAATGATCATACAAAGAGCATATGGATAGATATTTAAGCATGCATAGCAATGAAGTACGGTATGATCAAGCACAAAGTAACGTAGTCTCAAACAAGCATCAAACAAAAGTAGCACGAAGTAGCACGAAACTCAAGAAAATCAAACGAGAAAAAGCAAGGCACTCTCTCTCTCTCTCGAAACCCTAATGTTCTATACTAATTCTCCCCCTTTGGCAACAAGTACCAAAAAGTTCGAAGAAGTAAAGAGCTAAACGTCGCTCGGGGCTCGCTCTCCGGTAGCTCCTGGTGGTGAAGTCCTCTGACTTGCAGCGCCGGTGTGCGTAGACGTTGTCGGAGTGGAGATGAGGGTGTCTGCGAAGATCTCGGCTGATGTCTGTTGGGGTGGTGGTGTAGAGACCGCTAGAGGAACTGATGGAGCAACTGTGGTTGCAGCAGCAGGAGCAGAGACTGTGGCTCTGGATGCGATGACTGGCACGGCTGCTGACCTAGGCATAGTCTAGAACTGGGTAGTAGTGTGAAGACCTGTGCCCTGATGCTCGTCATCACTGTTGGAATGAATTCTTGCCTCATCCACTTCCTTCTTTAGACTTTCCACTGTGGTTTGTACCTCATTGACCTTGACATCTAGGTCATGGAACTAAGTTTCAATGATCCTCTCTAAGCTCTCTTGGTTCTTCACGATGCTGGCCAGGCTCCGTTCGATCCTCTGAGTAGCTCAAAGAAGATAGTTCATTTGATCTGCCTTTGTCTTGAGAAGGGGCACAGATGAGCTGGGTCCTGAAGGTGCTCTAGCTGCTTCTGCCTCTGTCTGCATCTTTGTCTGTGCTTCAGCCGAGGTGGGATGGATGGATCCATCGTCACTGTGTTATCCTCAAACTCGGGTTGTAACGGCAGATGCGGACGATCAAGCAAGTAGGTGTTGTTACCAACTTTGGAGTTGATAAGCATCTGAATATGTGGAGCAAACCCACAAGACCGTTTCTGATCCGCGGCAGTCCTTTTGACAGTTTCTACAATCAAGTTCATCACCTTGAACTTCTGGGGTTGATCTATGAGATGTAGCATGTTGATGGAGTGGCCTCTGATCATCTTGTCATCACTTGACTTGGGCATCAATGTATGCCTCATAATAGTGTTGGAGGTGGCAAGTCCTGGCAGCAAGTGATAAACAGACCCAAATTTGTGAGTCTTCACATCCTCCTGTGGGATAGGGTTGTACATGTTGCATAGACATCAACATCATTTTCCTCCGCGGCCACCAGAGGCGTTCCCCAAGGCGCCCACACCGCTACCTCTGCAGCCACCTCCGAACCGCAGCGCGACTCCCAACACCAGCAGCAACGGACCGCCGCGGGACTGACGCCGCGCGCGCCGACTTTGCCAAGCTCAAGACACTGCGAGACTACCGCTGTGCTCGCGGTCTTTGCTTCAAGTGCGGCGAGCGCTGGGGCCACGAGCATGTCTGCCCCACGTCAGTGCAGCTGCACGTGGTCGAAGAGCTGCTTGAGCTCTTTGGCTTGGAGGGCACCGACGACACAGCAACCGAGCCTGGAGGGCCAGCCGATGATGCAGTCATGGCTATCTCACGCCCGGCAATATCTGGAGGCGTTTCCGCCAAGGCCTTCCAACTTCGTGCATGGATCCAAGGGAAAGAAGTGCTCATGCTCGTCGACTCAGGGAGCTCAACTTCATTCATCAACAAGAAGCTCGCAAGCTTCCTCGACGGCGTGGAGCCACTTCCCAGGACATACAAAGTCAGAGTCGCTGGAGGCGGTGAACTTCTCTGTTCTTCAGTCGTCAGACAGTGCAAGTGGTACTCTCAGGGCCATGAATTTGCCACGGACATGAAAGTGCTTTCACTGGGCACTTACGATGTGATTTTGGGAATGGATTGGCTAGAAGATAACAGCCCAATGACAGTCGACTGGAAAGCAAAGCGCATCGCGATACCAATGCAGCAAGGGCAGGTCTGCTTGTGTGGACATGAGGCAACATCCACTGACTGCTTCGTGATCAACAGCATGCAATTGCAAGCCCTCTGCAACCAGAATGCCGTGACGCACATAGTTCAGCTCAACCGCGTGGATTTCAGTGACTCCGAGGGGTCCCTAACACCGAGCTGCATCCAGGGGGTGATCGCAGAATTCCAGGATGTCTTTCGGGAGCCAACAGAGCTGCCACCACGGCGTGCCTGCGACCACAGGATACCCCTAATTCCGGGCGCACAACCTTTCAGTATCAGACCGTACAGACACAAACCCGAGCACAAACATGAGATCGAGCGCCAAGTGGAAGAACTCCTCCGTACGAGCATCATTCAACGCAGCACGAGCCCCTTTTCTTCCCCGGTCATCCTCGTCAAGAAGAAAGATGGCACATGGCGGATGTGCATCGATTACCGTCATCTGAATGCGCTCACCTGTGTCGCAAAGTACCCAGTACCCGTCATCGAGGAGCTGTTGGACGAGCTGCATGGCGCCAAGTGGTTCTCCAAGCTCAACCTCCGCGCCGGCTACCACCAAATTCGGCTGGCCGAAGGGGAAGAGTACAAGACGGCGTTCCAAACCCACTCCGGACACTTCGAATTCAAGGTCGTTTCGTTCGGGCTCGCCGGCGCGCCACCAAACCTTCTTGGGTGCCATGAATCACACTCTCCACCCGCTGCTGCGTTATTGCATGCTCGTCTTCTTCGACGACATACTCATCTTCAGTCAGACCCTTGAGGATCACAAAGAGCACCTGCGTCAAGTCCTAGCACTCCTTCGGCGGGACCAATGGAAAGTCAAGTTCAGCAAGTGCTCGTTTGGGCAGCAGGAGATATCTTACCTTGGCCACGTCGTCAGCGCGCAGGGGGTGTCGACCGAGCCGAGCAAGGTTCAGGCCGTCGCAAATTGGGTGACACCTACCTCAGTCAAGCTCGTGCGCAGTTTCCTTGGGCTGGCCGGCTACTACCGCCGCTTTGTCAGGAATTTCGGCGTGATAGCACGACCCCTGTTCAACTTGCTCAAGAAAGGGGTCCCGTTCGTCTGGACCGAAGCCACCGAAGCAGCTTTCCAGTTACTGAAACAGCAGCTCATCTCTGCGCCTGCACTCGCCCTTCCGGACTTCTCCAAGCCGTTTCACATCGAAACTGACGCCAGCGAGCAGGGAATCGGCGCGATGCTACAGCAAGGAGGGCACCCGATTGCCTTCATGAGCAAGGCCATGTCGCCGCGCTACCAAGGCCTGTCAACCTACGAAAAGGAGTACTTAGCTGTGATCGTGGCAGTCGACCAATGGCGACCCTACCTGCAGCACGGCGAATTTGTCATCCACACTGATCAGCAGAGCTTGGTCCATCTCGAAGAGCAGAGGCTGACTACCCCATGGCAGCAAAAAGCCTTCACCAAACTTTTGGGGCTTCAGTACATCATCAAATACAAGAGAGGAGCGGAGAACACAGCTGCGGACGCTCTCTCGCGATCTATGCCCACAGATACACCGATGACGATCACATCGTGCCAGCCAGCGTGGATGGAGGATATTCTCTCAAGCTACAACAGTAACCCACAAGCGCAACGGCTGCTCGAGCAACTAGCCATCAGACCAGACCCAAAAGGGAGGTTCACCCTGACACAGGGCTTGCTTTGATTCCGAGACCGTATCTGGCTCGGGGGATCAACGCAGCTCCAGCAGAAAATCATCGCAGCTTTCCACGACAGTCCAAAGGGGGGGCACTCAGGCATACCAGTGACGTACAAGAAAATCCGCCGCCTCTTCGCGTGGCCCAAGATGAAGGCACACGTCCAGCAGTACGTGTGCTGCTGCGCAATCTGCCAGCAAGCCAAACCGCATCGCACGGCGCATCCGGGCCTGCTGTTGCCACTTCCAATAGCAAACGAGCCATGGGAGATGATAACCATGGATTTCATCGATGGCTTACCACAGTCCGGCAAGCACAACTGCTTGCTGGTGATCGTGGACAAGCGGACACGGTTTGCCCATTTCCTCCCTTTGGCGCATCCGTATACTGCTTCCAAGGTGGCCTTGCTATACATGAATCAAATTTACAAGATCCATGGCTTCCCGGCAGCAATCATCTCTGACAAAGACCCAGTCTTCACCAGCCGATTCTGGCAGGAGCTCTTTAAGTACGCAGGGTCGGAGTTGCGTCAAAGCACAGAGACCCGACGGTCAAACCGAGCGTGTGAATCAATGTCTGGAGACATATCTTCGCTGCTTCACACACGCCTGCCCGCGGCGATGGAGCTGCTGGATTCCATTGGCACAATTCTGGTACAACTCCTCCCCTCACTCTTCCATTGGCATGTCGCCCTTCAAAGCAATGTTCGGCCACGAGCCCAAGCACTGGGGGATCACCGCCGCATCGACGTGCTCTGTACCCGCACTCCAGAGCTGGCTGGAAGAATGTGCAGTGGTGCAAGACCTCCTTCAGCAGCATCTGCATCGAGCTCGGCAGTGTATGAAGACACAAGCTTACAAGCGTCGCTCCTTCCGTGAGTTCACAGTCGGCGATCAAGTCTTCCTCAAGCTGCAACCTTACATCCAGTTGTCCGTCGCCCCAAGAGCAAACCACAAGCTCTAGTTCAAGTTCTTTGGCCCGTTCCAGATCATCGCCAAGATCAACGATGTCGCATACAAGTTGCAACTGCCTCCGGAGGCCGCTGTCCACCCAGTTTTTCACGTCTCCCAACTGAAGCGCGCACTACTACCAGGTATTCCTGTCGCTACTCAACTCCCAATTCCTGACGATGCTCTCGCGGTACCAGTGGAGATCCTCTAGACGCGTTGGCGCAAGACGGCGGGCGCCATGGTGGAGCAGGTCAAGGTGCGGTGGTCGGGCGACTCCACGCTGGGCAGCACCTGGGAGGACAAGACCGCGCTCCAAGCTCGCTTCCCAACCGCAGAGGCTTGGGGGCAAGCCTCTTCGCAAGGAGAGGGGGATGTCAGCGCCGCTGACATGCCTGGCCCACCTGACGGCAACACCGGGCCAGGCACGGGACGACCACAGCGCACGCTCAAGCCCAACCCACGCACGGCTGGGCCGGAATGGACTAAGTGAAGCCCAGGGGTTCACCAGCTACTTATACCACAGACTCAGAGTGCAAGGGCATCCAGAGGATCACGAACGACCCGGCGGCGGCTACCTACTCTATCTTCTCCTTCCTCTGTTCTTCCCCCATTCGAGAGCAATCGCTCCTGTAATCGGCCATGTATTAGCTACTACTTCAGAGAGCAACTATAGATCGATCCCCGTTACTCTGTCCCTAACACCATATGCAGTGTGTTCTTCCCCCATTCGAGAGTATGTGTGTGTGTGTGTGTGTGAGAGAGAGAGAGAGAGAGAGCTATGGAAAATGTGAACGTGTGTTTATGAGAGAGAGGACGCGGGTGCTCGAGTGAGTAGGAGGATCATATTATAGGTACTCACAATTTTGCATTTTATACCTTATGATCTGTTCGTTAACACTAAATTCATCTCCTTAGGGTACACAATAAACCTCCTACTCAAGTTTGTTAGAATGCCCACACATGTGATGCTGTGATTGATTTTTTTTATAGTCATAGAGACGAAGAGTGTGTGTGTGGGCTATACCTGGGCAAAACTCGGGCCGGGCCGGGCCTGACTAAGCCCGACGCAGAAAAGCTAGGCCCGGGCCCGGCCCGGGCCGGCCATCGGGCCTAGAATCCAGGCCCAAGCCCGGCCCATCAGCAAAAAAGCCCGCCGGGCCTCTTCAGTAAACAGAAAATATGGCGGGCCCGGCCCGGCCATCGGGCCTAGATCTCAGGCCCAGGCCCGGCCCGTGGGCAAGGTCGGGCCGGGCCGGGTCGGGCCGTCCGGGCCGGGCTGCCCATGGCCAGGACTAGTGTGGGCACATACTGTTTAGCACATTATATCGATATGGAGGGGGAGATACCTAGCTTGGGAGAGACAAACCTCATGTGCGAGAGAACCTGAGTTAGCACGATATAGTGTGCTAAACTATAGAAAGTGTGAACGTGTTCTATGTGAGAAATGGCACAATGGACTAGTACTTCTCACCATATGCAGTGGCGCACCGTGGAAAATGAAGGCAGTTTCCCTCACAAAATGAAGGCAGTTTCGGGATCATCAGGCTTTTGAACCATGCGAAGTGTCTTCATGTTACTACAAGCCACTGAACAATAAACAATGTAAGTAAATACTGATATAAGGGGAGATTTGGCGCAAGCCGTTAGCTTACCCGGATCGTGTTCCTGGAAATGGGTGTGACCTAGCCAGCACCGTCCGTGCACGAGTTGCCTCTCAATCTGTGGGATCCTTCTCCATTGGCGTCCATGGCACAGATGCAATGCAGCGGTCCTCAAAGTTGGAACGACTGCGCAAGAGATTTCTACAGCGCGCACCTCTATCTTCAATTAAATGCTATCGGCTGCCTAATACTGACATGGGAGTAAATACGAGCGACGGCAAAGTATGGCGTATCAAATCACTTGGGGTTGGTCTTGAAGGCGACCACCGAATCTTTACAAACTTCCTGGAGCACACCACAAGCAAGGAAGCTTGCGGGCCTTGACTCCTATGGCCTAGGAGCCCAAATCTCCAAGAGTAACAAGTGTTGGTGATGAACGAGTTGGGGAATAATAGATTGGTTTGTTGAAATTGTAGATTGGGTGCTCTTTCAATTTTGAATGAATCATATACTCTGAGTGGAGGGATTGGGAGGAATCAAGCTTTTAGGGTTAGGGTGTAGGAATGGAGAGCAAACTCAAAGTTAACGGGGACCGTGGTGTCCAGTGGGTTTCAGCCCACTCCGGGGACCTTGTCCATACATGAAGACGTGTCTTCGGAGAGCCAATACTTGCACAAGTTAGCCTAGGGTTTTACCCCAAAAATGATTTGGCGCAGTGGGGAGGCTGAATGTGTATGGTAGGCATAATCTCCAACTTCCTCAAAGACCTTGAGCCCTCTTAATAGTGCGGTTGACGTATGACTCAAATAAAACCGAAAACCTTCGAGTCTTCAGAAAACCGACGCCTTTCCCTTTTTGAAATAGAGGGCCAACCAAGTCCATAGACAAAGACCGAGAGACCAATGTCCTTTGATAAACTTGATAACCGGCATTAGTCCTCACTAACCCTATTGTCATCAACACGAAAATACCATTGGGAAAACAATGCACTTTCAGATGGCGCCTTGGAGCTTGAAGGACCACCATCATAGATGGTGTAACTCGAGTATAAGGCGCCGCACTTGGAGGATCTTGAGAGTTGGTGGAGACATTTCTTAAAGAGTAGGCGGCGTACTTGGAGGACTTGATATCATCTTGGACTTGCCTTTCCGCCTTTGTTGCTTGGTGAACCAACTCAAGCAAATTGTTGTAGGGTTGAAAGTCAGCAATCTTGCACTTGCCTTTTTGCCGACTCCAAGTTGCAGCTTCAGCTAGCTCTCAACGCATCTTGCATCTTGACATTGTGCAGGAGCACAGGCTCCTCTCTGCTGCATAGTGTGAACTCCGTGCCCAGCTCAAGCTTAGAATTATGGGCCTCGTCGTGCTGGAGCGTGCTAGAAAGAAGCAGTCTTCTAGGATCAACAATCTGGGTGTCAACACAAGATTTTTTTCACCTTAAGGTCAATGCTCGGAGGCGTAAGAATAACATTCAGCAGCTCAAGGTGGATCAGTCCTGGGTCAAGGTCAATGCTCGGAGGCGTAAGAATTACATTCTGCGGTTCAAGGCGGATCAGTCCTGGGTCACTAGCCATAATGAGAAGTCTAAAGCTATAAACCACCACTTCCAAGCGATGCTTCATCCTGGGCAGCAGCGGCCAACATACTTTATTTGGGATGATGTGGCTCCGGTTCAGCATAACCTTGCTGGGCTAGACTCCCTTCACCGAGGACGAGACTTTGGCGGCGATCAAGGCCATGCCTTGTGATAAAGCCTCCGGCCCAGATGGTTTACCGGTGCTTTTTTCAGAGCTTGCTGGAACACCATCAAATCAGATGTCATGGTGGTGATCAACCTCTTCTCCAACCTGCAAATGGCTAACTTTCATTGGCTCAATTTGCCGAACATTGTTTTGATCCCCAAGAAAGAGTCTGAGCCGTGTACTACCTTACTTCCATCAACGTATCTATAGGCATCAAGAAGAGTCTGAGCAACAAGATGAAGGCTTTCCTTTGGGGCTGTACGGAAATGATTTATGGTGGAAAATGCAAGGTTAATTGGGACCGTGTTTGTCGTCCAGCCGATCTGGGAGGGCTTGTAGTTCTCCACCTCGACAAGTTCTCATGCGCCCTGCGCCTCTGCTGGTTGTGGCTTGCTTGGACATCGCCGGAGAGGCCTTGGGTCGGCCTCGATCTCCCTTGCTACCACTCCGCTGGTTGTGGTTTGTGTGGATTTGAACCTAGTTTCATGTTATTCTTTATGCGAACACATTTTTCATATTCTCTGGAAAAGAAATGCGGAATAACATCACTCTCAGTCTTGCAGAATTTTCAGAGTGATCTTTATAAAACCATCTGGCTAGTTTCATTTTGTATATGGTTAAGTCGTTTCTTTTCCCATCGTGGACACGTATACAGCAGTGTCCTGCTTTGTAGATGAATGGTTCGGTCGTTTGCTAGGTCGTACCTGTTTGTACAACTGTGGAGAAGTAATATAGCAGTATCCTGCTTTGTAGATGATGGAACATGACGCAGACGAGGAGCACATGGAGCCAATACAGTTTTAATACAAACAAGTATGACTCGCATGTCATTGTAGAGAAGTAACGATGAGTTAATGGGTGCAGGGCTGCAGGCGCAGGACAGGAATTTTGGATTGTTAATGACATGCAGAAGTTAATGTGCATTTACTTTGTGGCCATATATTGTTAATTCATGCGTGTTGGCAGAGGAAGGATGTCAGATAGTTACTACGTAATAAATGTGTTGGAGCTCATACGTATGTCATGGTTTTAATAAAGGAAAACAAACGACTGCATGCAATGTAATTAGTGTTAATTCATCTTTGTTGGGCCATGAAGATAAACAGTTACATGCGGCTGCACTGATAAATCAGCAGGCAACATTAGTAGTAACATAGCTTTTTTACAGGAGAAAAAGTCCTAAGATTAGTATATGTAATTTTTCTAGAATTATTATCACGAAGTTCTTGAGTTTTCACTAGAAATAAAAAGAAAGACGAGATTTCCTGGAATTTGTATCATGAATTTTCCAAGAATTACAATATTGGATTTCTCATTCTTTTTTTATTAAATTTTAACAATCACTCAATCGACTATTTATTTTAGTTACCCCATGATGATATTCTCAGTTTTATAGAAGACACATAACTTCATGAAAATATATTTGATTTCACATTTACTAAATCTTGAAAATTATTTAAATGCATTAAACATAAATTATTTTTAAAGTTGAAACCATATTACAATTTTAAAACTGGTACAAAAACATAAACTTGTGAAAGATATTTGTAAAGTTGAAATAATATTGCAGTTTAAAAGCTTGGTACAAACTGAATATTAGATGTGTTGCATGATTCAAAACTCTGGGCTCAACAAAATCCACATGCATGTGATTCATGAGTTAATGATGATGTCGTTGTTGGTTGTTGGGAGTTGGCACAGGAGCGTGGGGATGAGTGAGCCAGGAGGAGACAGTCTGTGCAAGGAATACCTCCTTATACTACTTATACAAGAAAATGTAGAATGAACTATATCAAAGAATACACCATGCTAATATAGCGGTGCAAATCCCTATGCATATTGAATGGTGAGATATCACGGGAGGTAGCCCGCATGTGCTCCTATGCATTTTCAATGGAACATCACCAAATCATTGATAACCAGTTAGAAAAAGAGTAAATGACATTTTT
This sequence comes from Elymus sibiricus, assembly GCA_039707655.1. NCBI lineage: Eukaryota > Viridiplantae > Streptophyta > Magnoliopsida > Poales > Poaceae > Elymus > Elymus sibiricus. The sequence goes on from CM077676.1 coordinate 241,848,563, forward strand.
TTTTTTTGCGGGTAAAAAGAGTAAATGACATTGATGCGAATCAGAATGCAATGAGTTCTCCAAGCATGTGTGTCTGCATGCTTAATTTCTTGTATTACTAGTATATATTGTTTATTTTCATGTTTTTCTCTGATTCTACTCGAACCCATGCCATCTGTAGACATTCCGTGAGATACAAAAGCTCTTAAGCAAAACCAATGGGAAAGTAGTTAGTGATGTTATGACTCCTGCACCTCTTGTGGTGCGTGAAACTACTAACCTTGAAGATGCTGCAAGGTATGTGTACATCACTGATTGGTTTCCAGAGATTATATGGACCAACTTGCATGTTAATGTTTCTTAAAGAACTTAATTAGATGGTGGTGATATTTTGGCATGCAGGTTACTTCTTGTTACTAAATACCGCAGGCTGCCAGTAGTCGACAGTTCGGGCAAATTGGTGAGTGGGCCAAGCCTTGCTATTTTCCTCCTTTTTTTTGCTTTAGTTAATTTGTCTTAAAACAAATTTCGGTTTGTAAGGTTGGAATCATCACAAGAGGGAACGTCGTCAGAGCTGCTCTTGAATTTAAGAAAAATGTTGAAGGGAGTCTTTGAAGTGGAACTGTAGATGATCCTTTCCGAAGGTGGAACTTGAACATATTGCTAATAGGCAAGCATACTGGAAAAACTGTTGCAGCAATTAGGAAACTTATCCATGTTTACACAACATGCTAGTTTAATTGCAGTTGGGATACATGTACTATGTAATTCCGTCAGGGCTGCGACGTAACGAGCTATTCTGCAATCGGTTGCAGAATATATTTTGTACATTGCATTGAACTCTCTGAATTGCATTCCGCAAAACTTAGAACTTCTATGTGTTTTGTCAAAATGAGGCATGTAATATATCGTTGGACATCCGTGGAAAAGGCAATCATATTTCATGCATAATGCTCACAAAATCCTTACGATTTGATAGCATATCTGAAATCGGCGGATTTCGTATTAACAAAGATGCAACTTGTATTTTTTATTGCATTTTCAAATGGTTTGTGAGAATGGCGCAACTGAATGCAATTAGAAAGATTTGCAAAGGCGCTCCTTTTTCTTCATGCAGAAAGTTTTCAAAATTTCCTATGGTTTAAAAGTATTTTGAGAAATGAGTGGAATATTTTTAATGAATGAGCGTGAATGTAATTTTTTTTGTACATTTTCTAGCGGTTTAATGGAATGCAACAAGGTTGGAAAGCTATAGAAAATGCGTGTCACATACCAATTTTTTTCCAATTTTGGAATGTTAATAATTAAATTAGGGTTAATTAAAAAGTTCAAAATTTCTAGGTGATTGCTTGATCATAGTTAAATTTGACTAGGAGTTTATTGATTTGATTGTTATTTGTGACTCAAAAACATTTTGGGAATTATTTGGAATTTGGGCCATAAATAATGTTGCCAAGTTCCAAAGTCAGAACAAGAGTATATAATTCTTTATCATAAGAAGAATAGTTCAGGCTATACCCACTCAATTTTTCAGAGAAATATGTAACAGGTTTATTATCTTGTAATAACAGACCTCCTAATCCAATTTCACTAGCATTGTATTCAAGCTCAAAGTTTTTATTAAAAATCAAAAAGTTGGAGCAAAGGCGCATGTGTGGTAGCCCAAACAAAAGGCACATCCTTTTTGTAAGCTCATTAAGAGGTGCAGCAATGGTATTGAAATCTCTCACAAAACGTCTATAGAAACTAGCGAGGCCAAAAAAAATCCTCACTTGTGTGACTGTTTTGGGCCGCGGGCGAATCCCAACCGCTTCAATCTTGGCTTTATCAACTTCAATTTCCCATGTAGTAACAACATAACCAAGAAAAGTACTTGGTCGGTGCAAAAGGTGCACTTCCAAAGGTGCACAAAAAGATCCAATGTTTCTCCAGAGATATACTATAAATCAGTATATCATCAAAACATACTATTACAAATCGTTCAATGAGAGAACGTAAAACTTCGTTCATCAATCTAACAGAAGTGCTAGGTACATTAGTTAACCCACCAAAAGGCATAACTAATCACTCATATAATCCAAACTTATTTTAAATGTTGTTTTCCATTCATCACCCAATTTCATACGAATTTGATGGTATCCACTACGCAAATCAACTTTGAAGAACATGGTAGAGCCACTTAATTCATCAAGCATATCATCTAGCATAGGGATTTGATGACAATATTGAACATTAATATTATTAATGGCTCTACAATCAACACACATACGCCATGTTTCATCCTTTTTTGGCACTAATATAATAGGAACAACACAAGGAATATCCGTTAATATAACCTTTGTCGAGTAGCTCCTATACATGATGCTGAATTTCTTTCATCTCCTCTAGATTTATGCGGTATGGCGCACAATTGGGCAACGAGGCACCGGGAATTAAGTAAATCAGATGCTCAATCCCTCGAATAGGTGGTAATCCTGGTGGTACGTCTTGTGGAAAGACGTCAATGAATTCCTGCAAAATATTAGTGACAACAGGAGGCAAGTCCTCGAATGAAAATAATGCCTCTTTGCTTACAAAAACATAGCAAACAAATTTGCTAACATCCAGATCAGTAATATCAGATTTGGTGGCAAGTAAACATGGACTTTTCAATTTGATTTCAGAGCCAACACTAGATGATGGTTTGTTATTAGTCTTACTAGATGACCTGTTGCGCCATTCGCGCAAAGACCAACTACAACCCAAAAGTTAAGTGAACTATTTAAAACATAAAATGGAAGTTAAGTGAATTATTTGAATAAACCAACTGCAGCCATCGACGCAAAGACCAATTGCAACCAAGAAGCCAAACAACTAATATAACCAAAAATTTAGGTGGACTATTTGAAGGTTGTTTATTGTGAATGGACTGCAGGTGATTATGTTTGCATCGCATTTGTATCTGCCCTATATATACCAACGACAATCAATGATGATCGTTGCCCATGTTCTTCTTTGGCCGGCCAGGGCAACCCAACAGCTGGGTCAATAGAAAGGCCGACCACACCCCTACGGTACATGACCTGAACCGTCGAAACCGGGGACTCCTACTAGCAACAACCGAGGTGATTCGGGAACATCCGGGCAGACCACCGAGTCCAAATACCGGGTAGACATCTAAAAACACGACATCCGGCCAATGGGACGCGACGGCAAGAGGCCGTGGCACAACCTGACAGCCACCTGGCATGAATGAAATAGCCCGACAGGATGCGGACGATGTGCACACCGAGCCAGACGCTCGCGCATGCCCGGCGTGTTTTCGGATGTCAGCCTGTCTTTCCACACTGCGGTCTAGCCAGACATGATGTTTTGGAATGTGTTCCCGGACTTTCAAACCAACTTCGTGAAGTCATCAATACTAATGAACCAAAGATGAAATCTGCTACGCATCCATTACTTCATTGTTTTACTAACGTGATGCATGGAGTCTTAATAAAGAGGGGATAATTAAAAGAAGCCGACAACACTCTATTAATTACACAAGATAATGGTAGATCATGCCAAACATATGTCACACCCTCGATACTCCATAGGCTACTCTTGTTGTTGGTTTAGCCACGAAGGTGCGTTCGAGTATGTGGATGGATTGGAGAGTAAGGTTGCCTGCCCGGGTATCGGAGTTTATAAGCATATTGCCCACTTCGCCGATGTCCTCTACACGCTTCAAATATCCAGATTGGATAGCAGGCCGAAAGCTAAGTGAACTATTTGGGCTTTACACAACAACGAACGACCACATATGGCCACTTCGCTCATAAATTACTTGATGAGGACATCACTACCTTGGATACGACTAAGACTATTACATCCATATATATATATATATATATATATATATATATATATATATATATATATATATATAAGACTCTTCTTGTATACTCCCAAGAGTATGTACTCCCATACCCTTGCTAGTTCCCGCAGAGAAAAAAAAAGACTAGTTGATATTTGTCGGTTAGTTTTGTTTTGTTTGAGAGGAGTATCTCGGTTAGTTGGATGCCAACAAACTCCTAAAACGAAGGATCAGTGGCCTACACACGAACAAAAAGTGGTCCCGTCTCTCAAAATCTGCACATATCGTCCGTATAGCTAGCTAACCGAAAGACCACTTAAGCGAAGAAGTACATTTTCTCGCTTGTTTTCTCTCCGTGCATGTTTTTTAGGGGTATCTCTCCGTACATGTAGTATATGCTTATTTAGTGAAGCAATAGTAACCACAGAATTTAATATACTACTTAGCATCCGATTTGAAGTATATATACTACTCAATCTTGTTAGAAGTATGTATAGTGATTTCTGGACGTGGAGTCTAAGTGTAATGTCTATGTATCTTCCACACAATTGTACACTGCTTATTTATAGTAGTATATACACTATCTATGTTTTGAAAAAGTACAAACTGTAAATTTTTAACAAGTATATACTGCACTTCTTATGAGTATATACCTTTTTGGGTTTTTTTAATGCCATATTTTGAAGAAGTGTATACTTTCTATTCTTTAGTGAGTATATGTTGAACGAGTATGTATAAATGAAATAGTATGTCTACATGACCCTCAGAATAAAGAGTTATATTGCTACATGTAGTATATTTCAGTATATCACTCACACGGAGCAATTAAATATCGTTTAACTTTCGTATCATTTGTGAACTTGCGTGTATATTTTTAGCGAGGTGATCTATATTATTTTTGTCACCTTCCGCGTACTAAAATTTTAAAACGTCAGATACAAAATTTCTGTGATGGAGAAAACCTTACCTTTCGTGATGGAATATATACCAAATTTTCATGATGAAGTATACACCCCTTTTTACAAAAGTCGTATACAACTTTTTGTGGGAAGTATATACCCCTATTCTTTTGCGGTAAGGGAAGTATATACCCTTGTTGTGAAATAAACACTAGTTTAGAAACATTATAGCTCATTAAAAAAGAAGTACAAACTAAAATGAAGTATACACCCTTGTTTTGAATATGGATAATTTCCACCTTAGGTAATAAAAAAATAACAAGACTGACACTATGTGCGTGCATCACATTTACAGCAGTCAACATCCATGTAGTGTTTTCATTCAAGCATCTTGGTTCATGGCCAATCCTTCCGTATACAGACAACAATACATTCCAGACTCAGAGTCCCTTGCGCATCGTGTAGGTGAAGCCGCCGTGAGGGAAAGAAAATAGATCTACTAGGCATGCCTTGCACCGAGAAGACATGGACCGACTGGCGTATCCCAGCTCGCGTTAACTTCCGATTCAGATGAGCTGCAGATCCATCATGGATAGGATATACATAAATTAGCAGTCCAACAATGGACGTAGGTAGTTATAGCATGCATGCATACGTAGAAATCAGACTAGGGACATGATCAATGCTGATTGGAGATTAGAGAACATGCATACCAAGCGTTTTGTCGTCGGCCGCGTGAAGTGAGGCGATATACCGATGACCTAACATTCTGCACGCATGTGAAAATTGATTTGTACCAGTTCCCAGGTGATGAGCAGGTTCGGGTGGTGTCTTGGTCCATCGTCCTCGTCGGCCCGCCGGCCGACGCATCTCGTCTTCAACCTCTAACCTTCATGGACTGTATATCGCCCTCGGTTTTAACCGGCCACCAGGCACATGTTGCCTTTGTCGTTAACGAGCAGCCTGACGCATCTCGATCATCTGTTTGTTGTGGTTGTTACGTCTAGGCTTTGTTATTAAGATAAACATGGTTTATCCTCCCTTCAATACGGAACAGCTTTCAAGCTCGGGTCCACAGAATTAATTATGCAAATAATAAAAGCTAAGCGGATGCCAAAACTGAACGCATCGGGGACTAGGAGTATGTAGGAGTACTAACCCATTTTCATATATATATATATATATATATATATATATATATATATATATATATATAGGAAAATGGCTATGTACTCCTGGGAGTACGTACTCCCACTGCTCATATACCACATAAATGAATATTTTATACCTCTTTATTATTTTTAATATACTTCATTAATAATTATTAGATACCCCAAAATGAGTTTCACGAAAAAAAATCATGTGAGTCTATATATTTTTAAAGGTTTACGTATATACTGATTTGTTCGTACATGAAAAAGGTAAATTACAAAAAGTATGTCGCAAATGATATTTTTTTCACAAAACTCGTATTGGGGTATCTTAGAATATTTAATGAAGTATATTGAAAATGATAAAAAGGTATAATCAATGTGTATATGAGGTATATTGAAGATGGGAGTACATACACCCAGGAGTACAGAAAAGTAGTCATATATATATATATATATATATATATATATATATATATATATATATATATATATATATATATATATATATATATATGCAAAATACATTCTACTACCGGGTGTAGTTACACCCATATCTCATATACTACCATGTGGTAGTATATATACTACTTTATTATTTTTAGTATGTTCATATACTATATCTAAGATACTCCAAAACGAGTTATGTGAAAAAATTGCATGTAAGCCCATGTTTTTATCATATTTGTGAAATACGTACATATTTGTACGTAAAATGGAGTATGATCAAAATATGGTACATACGACCTATAAAATAGTATATATACTACCCAAACATTCTTACATACTACATACTACACGTACGTACTCTCCAATATAATAGATACTACCTACAACGTACGAAACCAAAGTGGGAGTAACTACATCCGGTAGTAGGGAAAATTTGTCCTATATATATATATATATATATATGTGTGTGTGTGTGTGTGTGTGTGTGTGTGTGTGTGTGTGTGTGAGGTAATTTCTAATAAAAACTATGCAATAATTTATTTGTGTTATCCAGGACAAAAATACTTCATTGACTTTTATGTCATGTCTAATTGTACGAGTATTGGACACTTGTACAAATCATGTGTGATGATAAAGCAAAGGGATATGATTAGGTGTTGTACAGGAAGTTCCAACATCATATTGGGCCCAACATAAGTCAGAGACCAATTTCCCAGGTTTTGGTTTCATATTCAGACTCCACAGACACACCTGACTTCAGACGGCTCTAACTTTTGCATCTGGACTCCGAATAGGGTGAATCTTCTTTTGTTAGAAAGCTTATCTCGTGGAATTTCCAACACAAATGGATTAACCTTCAAATTCGCCCCGAGCGTGGAGATATCACCGAAATGGTCCGACGTTGCTGCAGAATTCGAGTCAAACTACAAGTCAAAAGGTGTTGCGTCACTTGGGCCATTGGCCTTGTACGACCTAGGGTTGGTTTTTGGCTGCCTTGAGACATGCGTCCACCCCCTTGGCCGCCACCCCTTAGTCCTATATAAGTAGGTCAATCCCCCAGCGTTTTTCTTGGGTTTTGTTTAGATTAAAGTTTATCACAGTTGCAACTCGCATACTTCGTTTGTGTCCAACGATCGGGCCGAGACGTTTCAGAACACCACTTTCATCAATAAAGCTTTCATCTTAACTCACAATATCCAGATTGCAATCTTAGTTCTTGCTTGTTCTTCGTTTGCGTGCAGGAATTAGACCCTCGTGGTCAGGTTGATCGTGCTCCGACATGGTCAATAATCTCTCGGAGTTGGTTTAGAGATTGCTAAGGCATGACGTCTTCACACATTCGTAGTCGGATCATCAAAGTCTACTCCACCGAAAATGATAGTTATCATCTCATTGAAAGACGGACACCTTTGCCTCTATCAAGTGGTATCAGTTTTGTAACGCCCCGGTCATAGCCACCGGTTCCCGGCCGTTACACCTAGCGGGATCTAGACTATCCCCACAAGACCAACACTAGTCTTTTCTGTGCACTTTGTCCTCACTCGTGCGCACTCGGAAGCAACTTCCCGGTCTGTCACCCATCCTCAAATCGCGCCAAGCCAAGCACGCTTACCTTTGGAGTTCTTTGCGAATGAGCTCCCAGAAAATAAGGAATTCCTTGTTGATATGAGTAGTTTATCATTCCTATTAAGCCAGGCTCTCACATACACCCTCACTCAAAGGAACCGACGTCCTCATCGGCCCATCAGGAACGTTCCCTCTTGGCACACGTATCTGCGTCCAGTACGGCACATGTGCCATGTCGTGTGCCACAACAGGCCACACGCGCCATGCGCCACATGCCCGCGCACCTGACCCGGACATGTCTGTGTAACCACGAGGGTTAGCTCTGATACCAATTGTAACGCCCCGGTCATAGCCATCGGTTCCCGGCAGTTACACTTGGCGGATCTAGACTATCTGATGAGTGATATTTTACACTCATTTCACCTTTGTTTAAACTGAGATATTTCATTTAAAAAGAGATATTCGTTCTGATATTATCACTAATGGCTAATAAGTGCAAGTGATTCCACAAATCCTCTCTTTGATGTGTTTCCATAGGAAATGGGCTAAAAAGGGAAGAAATCACGTGTGGGAATGGAAAGGAAGGAGAATGGAGGAAGAAAGAATCAACAGGAGACATTTCTGCGAAATCAGTACAAAAGATGGCGTTCCATATGGGCGCACGTGCCCGTATGAGCGCCCGTATGGCGTGGCAACCGAGGCAGATCGTCCACCTGTACAACTTTTATAAAGGGGACCCCATCGAAATGTCAACAGAACGAGCACGGGGAGGGCGTCATCAGCAGCCAGAACACCTTCATCATCCTCTTCATCCACAAACCCTAGCCGCCGCCATTTCCATCTCCATAGCCACCATCATCACCATAGTGCTTCCTCATCTAGTTCATACTTGTAATCGTGCATCGCACAAGGCATCCATTGTAAGACATATTTGCAATCAATCTATATCCAAGATGTGTTCTTCAATGTTTTCTTCTCGCGATCTGATCTCCATGTGTGAGTAGTCCGGTAAGGTATGGGTTGAGGTATGAGCCTTGCAACCCTTTGTATTTGTTGTGGGGACCAATGGAAGGGCTTTGAAATAACGTCCCGTATGTGTGAAATAAAATTGTTCCGTAGATGTCTCTTGTCTTATCCGCGATCTTCATCCCTGCAGGTACCCAGGATCATGGAGATCGAGCACCGGTGAGGCCAGGAGCAAGGAGACCGTGAAGTGTTACACCGAACACCGGTGACAGTAAGGTTTAGTAGGGGTAACATGGATCATATCCTTGGGGATATATGAGGTGTAGTCATTAAATGCCCAAAGCTCTTGTCTGATTTCATTATCTTAATTATCGAGGCAACCCCGCGCGACGGATAGGGCCTGCGGTAGGACAACTGATTCTTGATGCAGGACTCATGCCGGTCAAGATGTTATTTGGACACATCCCCCACTTCGACCCGTAACAAGCACATCTCGATGGGTGACTTCCAGCGCACAAATTAAGATCATATCTGGTCCCAACACAAATACATGGTTGTAAGCATTAAGACCTCATACCCGTACCTCTTTTTATTATAAGTGTTTGAATTACTATTTGCTTGCTTGATCCGGTCAAAAGCTGGATTTAACACTTTGACAAAAGCTTGCTAGAGACCATCGCTTCAAGGAAATCTTCCTCTCATGGGTTCGATAACCCAAGGTCACCTTTGGGGAAATAGGTGCGGGATACACTTTTCTGTTCTAATACCGGATCAATCAAAGGAGGTATCAAGCCCTTTTTCAGGCGCCATTGCCTGGGAGGAGTTTGGTATTCCTAGTCTTTGTGTTTAGAGTTTTTGTTAAAGTTAATTTTTAGTTTTTTTTACTTTTTCTGTTTCTAGTTTAAGTTTAATTTTTGTTGCAAGTCTTGTCAGTTGAGAAAAAAACCAAAAATATTACTATGGCTCGTAATCTTGGGAGTTTTGCTACTCCCAGCAATAACTTCATGCGTGAACCTATAGCACAACCTGAGGTTGTAGCCGCTGAGTATGAGATCAAACCGTACTTAGTTTCCATGGTTCAACAAGACCAATTTGGAGGCTCTGCTTCTGAGGATGCCGGTATGCACTTGCATAATTTTACTAAATTGTGCAACATGACACGCATTAAAGATTATAGCCCCGACGCTCTGAAATTGCGTCTATTTCCTTTCTCTCTGAAAGGAAAAGCTAAGGAATGGCTTCTAGCTCTACCTATAGGTAGTATTACTTCTTGGGCTGATTGTTGCAGTAAATTTTTATCTAATTTTGTCCACCTACAAAGATTATGCAATTACGTTCTTAGATTACATGTTTCAAGCAGGAAGAACGTGAGCCACTAGTGCTTGCGTGGGATAGAATGAAAGAAGCTATAAGGAATTGTCCCAATCATGGAATGGAGGAATGGTTAATCCTTCATATGTTTTATAATGGTTTAAATCACATGTCAAAAACTATGCTTGATATAGCTGTGATGTCTACTATGCAACTTTTATTCTTGTAGACTACGTTGGGCCTCCAAGCGTAGAGTTTTGTAGGACAGCAGCAAATTTCCCTCAAGTGGATGACCCAAGGTTTATCAATCCGTGGGAGGTGTAGGATGAAGATCGTCTCACTCAAACAGCCCTGCAAGCAAATACAAGCAATCTCTTGTGTCCCCAACACACCCAATACAATGGTAAATTGTATAGGTGCACTAGTTCGGCGAAGAGATGGTGATACAAGTGTAGTATGGATAGTAGATATAGGTTTTTGTAATCTAAAATATTAAAAACAGCAAGGTAGCAAGTAATAAAAGTGAGCACAAACGGTATTGCAATGCTTGGAAACAAGGCCTAGGGTTCATACTTTCACTAGTGCAATCTCTCAACAGTGCTAACATAATTGAATCATATAACAATCCCTCAATGTGCGACAAAGAATCACTCCAAAGTTCCTAGCAAACGGAGAACATAAGAAGAAACTGTTGTAGGTAGCAAAACCACCTCAAAGTTATCCTTTCCGATCAATCTATTGAGCCATCCCTATAAGTGTCACAAACAACCCTAGAATTCGTACTAAAATAACACCATATGATACGCATCAATTAACTCTAATGTCACCTAGATACTCCAATGTCACCACAAGTATCCGTGAGTCAATTATTCGATATGCATCAAGCAATTTCAGATTCATAATATTCAATCCAACACAAAGAACTTCAAAGAGTACCCCAAAGTTTCTATCGGAGAAAGTAGGATGAAAATGTGCATCAACCCCTATGCCTAGATTACCCCAATGTCACCTCGGGAATCCACAATTTGATTACCAAAACATACATCAAGTGACTCAATAGAATACCCCATTGATGAGGATATATTCTATGAATACGATGATTCTAATTGTCTCAGCTGGAAGGAAATATTAAGCCTAGCCAATGATGAACAACAGGTGAATTCTCTCTTAGTTGATAATGCCAATTATTTTGATGAGAGCTTTATACTGCCTAAATCCTTGTGTGTATGTGTCATTAGGTACATTGGAGAGGAAGGCATGGCGCAAGGAGCAACTTGGGGCAAGAAGGAGAGCAAGGAGGCAATGCAGCTGAGCTGGGAGGAGGCTTCTGCAATTCCCAGGGCGGTAGTACCGCCCACCCCAGCGGTAGTACCGCTTGAGGCGGTACTACCGCCCCTACTACCGTGAAAACTACTGGCATCTTTTGACGCTAACCGGTAGTAGAGCGGTACTGAAGCGGTAGTACCGCTTGGAGCGGTAGTACCGCATGACATCAGCGGTACTACCGTGCTGCCTGCGCGCAGAGTTTCGGGCTGACAGCCCATGTACCCCTTCGATCTATCTTAGGATATAAATACTCTTCCTTAGGGTTAGTTAGAGTTAGACCACGTTTAAGATAAACCCTAGTTCATGAGATTGCTTGTAAGCATTCATCTTGAATCCTCATCACCAATTCGTATCGATCTGGTGATTATATACTGCAAGTCAAGTGTGATCTGCTGTTCCATTGGGAATTAGTATATTGCAATTCTAACCGTTCGTGGTCGACGGCTGCGTGCGCAAGTGTGTGACGTTGTGAATATCCAAAGGGTTGAGACCTTTTGCATTGGCATCAGGGATCAAGCGAGGGAGAGTTCATCGGCGACATACAAGTTATCCTACACCATCATCATCACCACCGCCGCTTACTGAGAAGATCGGGACACCCCATATCATCTTGGTATCAGATTTCCAGTGTTGCCTCGGTAAGCATCCACCAAATCATCCGTAGATTAGTTGTTTTTCATCCTATCCAGAAAAAGCCTCACAAAAATATTAGGGTTCTTAGTTGTTTGCCATAGCCTAGATTGCATCGTAGATTGGTTTTAGTTGCTGGTCGTTGTGTCTTTCTTTTTGCGTCGCTTTGCCTTCGAATCGATTGATTTTAGTTTCCATCGTAGCTTGCATCGTAGATTGGCTTTTGTTTCGATCCATTATCCTGTTTTGCAAATTCCAATCCATAGCCACAGCCTGTCTACACAAAGGTGTTAGGAACTTACCCACGAGACTAGTTTCCGCTCTACAGGCTGCTCATATAGGTTTTGGTGCTTTGCAAAAACTCGACGTGATCCAAGAACAGTCGCCGCTGCCTGCGATCTATTGTGGCTGAAAAAAAAAAAAAAAAAAAAACAGAAACAACGAAAAGAAAGATAGAATCAGTGGCCGGAAGTTGTTGCTATCTATTGCATTGTTGGAGTTTTATCGTGCGATTGTGCACTAGTAGAATTGAGCAATCTTGTGCCTGTTTACTTTGAGCATTGCTAGTGTCTCTCGAGTGCATTGCACCACATCTTGTTTTATAGTTGCTTTGCCACATTTTTCTCCACCGTGTGTGTTTCCTGGGGTGTTGTCACACGATCAGCACTAGGACTTGTCTTCGGTGTAGATAGGATACCATACCTAGCTCCACCATATAATCCTGCTCTGTCGTGTGATTGCTCTCATACCCGGGTATTCACTTCATCACATCCGTGCATTAGTCATCCATCTGAACGGGTAAGCATTACTATTCACTTTGGAACGGTAAGATTTCCTTTTCTTGTCAGTTTTTGAGTGAGTTGTGAGAGTACACCATATACATCTGCTATACTTTTTATGTACTAATAATGGTGAATCCTCTCAAGGACAAGCCATTACCATTACAGTTTTTGTGCAGTGATGCATTCTGGGAGGAGGAAGATCTTGGTGTACATCCTGATTCAGGTTTGTTCCACTTTACTGCAGACATCGAAGGTAGACCTGCTGCAGTGATCCTTGATAATTATTCTCTCACAAACTTGGTCAGTATTGATGTTGTTAACAAGCTACAGTTGCGTAAATATACCAAACTTGTGCCATATACGTTAGCTGCTTATGATGAGGCATTTCCAATTACTCATCGTGCTTATGTTCCTATCACCATTTATGGCTACACTGTTAGCATGCGCTGTGATGTCCTTCCTAGCACACTTAATTGTTGTCACGTTTTGTTGGGAAAACCTTGGTGTGATAAGCATAAGGTTAAATTTGATAGTGCTCAGACCGATCCTGTATTCTTTTGGAATAATAAGCACACTTGGTTAGCACATACACGACTTAAGGATTTTCAGAAGGTTAGACGTCAAAATCTCTGTCCACCTGTTATTCCCATAGTTAATAATGAGCATTTGCGTGATCACACAATCTTGGGAGTACATGTTAATGAGACAAGTCAGGTTTCACCTAACGTAATCATGTCTACTCCTCGTGTTGTTTCTTGTGATATCCAGGTTGCTTTTGAAGAAAGGGAGCCATCTGTTGTACAACCTATGCTCCCAATTGCTCCTAGTGTTGTGTCTTCTGATGTGCAGGTTGTTTTTGAAGAAAGGGAGCAGCATGTCGTACAACCTGAATCACCACTTGCGCAAGCTTTTCTAGTACCTGCTACATCTCAGGAGATTGACATTGATACTGGTACTACTTTTGAGCTGCAACCAGCCAATGAGGCATTCAGTGAGTCTATTCCTTTGCTGGTTGATTCTTGTGCGTTGATCAGTCCAAATATTTCAGCACCATGTGATACTTTGCTAAATTCAAATTCTGATCATGTGGTACTGATAACACATAACGAACTACTTACTAGAATACCACCCGTTGATATTGTGTATTCCATCCTGCTCAATGAACCTATTAGTTTGCGTAGTGCTATGAAGAAGATTTCTGAAATTTCACATCTAAATTCTAGCACATATGCCTATAGTTTCACTTTTCATTTAATTGGTGAATATAGCATGACTGATACTTTTCTGGTGGATCACATATGCATTACCTGTGATAGGATTGCTGATTTGACACTTGCTGTTTTGCATCCTATATGCTATGTGACAAAATCATTGTGTTGTGGGACGGTCGCTCATTTTCATGAGAATATGAAATATCATTATGTTCTAGTTGATTTCTTGCGGCCAACAAAAATTTCAGCTATGTTGGGTTGTTCTGATCTTGCTATAACCGAATGTAATCCATTGTGGTTGTCCCAACACCTGTTGCATTTATATGCTACTGCTATAGACTTCACTTTTATTTGCAAACTGAGTTGCATCTTACCCGCTGCGTGTAGTGCTCGTGAACATACCTACGTTTGTTCTATATATCAGCGTGGCACAGTTGAAGCATGGTATCCAATATATGTACCTTTGCATATTTTGGACTGGTTTGACCTTGCTTATAGCACATTTGATCATCGATCTTCTGTGAGGACTTTGGACTTAATACTAAACAATAAGACATTGTACATGTGTGTTCCTCCTTCTGGTCATGACTATATGAACTTCACTTATACTTGCAATTTAAGTTGCATATTGCATACTGGGCATCTTTTTCATGACAACAAAAATGATACAACACGTTATCTATACATATATTATGCGTACACGTTGTTCTTTTTGTTTCTGCCATTTTCAGCTTACCCAAAGCCGAGGACGGCTTTTCTTGAAGAAAGGGAGGATGATGAGGATATATTCTATGAATACGATGATTCTAATTGTCTCAGCTGGAAGGAAATATTAAGCCTAGCCAATGATGAACAACAGGTGAATTCTCTCTTAGTTGATAATGCCAATTATTTTGATGAGAGCTTTATACTGCCTAAATCCTTGTGTGTATGTGTCATTAGGTACATTGGAGAGGAAGGCATGTCGCAAGGAGCAACTTGGGGCAAGAAGGAGAGCAAGGAGGCAATGCAGCTGAGCTGGGAGGAGGCTTCTGCAATTCCCAGGGCGGTAGTACCGCCCCACCCCAGCGGTAGTACCGCTTGAGGCGGTACTACCGCCCCTACTACCGTGAAAACTACTGGCATCTTTTGACGCTAACCGGTAGTAGAGCGGTACTGAAGCGGTAGTACCGCTTGGAGCGGTAGTACCGCATGACATCAGCGGTACTACCGTGCTGCCTGCGCGCAGAGTTTCGGGCTGACAGCCCATGTACCCCTTCGATCTATCTTAGGATATAAATACTCTTCCTTAGGGTTAGTTAGAGTTAGACCACGTTTAAGATAAACCCTAGTTCATGAGATTGCTTGTAAGCATTCATCTTGAATCCTCATCACCAATTCGTATCGATCTGGTGATTATATACTGCAAGTCAAGTGTGATCTGCTGTTCCATTGGGAATTAGTATATTGCAATTCTAACCGTTCGTGGTCGACGGCTGCGTGCGCAAGTGTGTGACGTTGTGAATATCCAAAGGGTTGAGACCTTTTGCATTGGCATCAGGGATCAAGCGAGGGAGAGTTCATCGGCGACATACAAGTTATCCTACACCATCATCATCACCACCGCCGCTTACTGAGAAGATCGGGACACCCCATATCACCCATTGTCACCGCGGGTATCCACATGCAAGGCATACATCAAGTGCTCTCAAATCGAAAATATTGAATCCGATAACAATGAAACCTCAAAGGGAAAGACTCAATTCATCACAACAAGATAGAGAGGGAAGAACTCCATATGATCCAACTATATTAACAAAGCTCGCGGTACATCAAGATCGTGCCAAATCAAGAACACGAGAGAGAGCGAGAGATCAAACACATAGCTACTGGTACATACCCTCAGCCCCGAGGGTGAACTACTCCCTACTCGCCATGGAGACCGCCGGGATGATGAAGATGGCCTCCGGTGATGATTTCCCCCTCCGGCAGGGTGCCGGAGCAGGGCTCTGGATGAGATCACTTCGGAACAGAGGCTTGCGGCGGCAGCGTGGGAGTTCTAGGTTTCTTTCTGGTGGTTTCTGGATTTATAGGATTTTTCAGCGTTGGAATCACGCCAGGGAGAGTCCTAAGGGTCCCACAAGCTTAGAGGGCGCCCTAGGGGGTCGCTCCCCAGGCTTGTGGCTCCCCTGGCCACCCTCTGGTCCACCTCCGGCACTTCGTGGGTCTCTTTTGGTCCATAAAAAATCACCGTAAATTTTTAGCCCAATCCGAGAACTTTTATTTCTGCACAAAAATAACACCATGGTAGTTCTGCTGAAAACAACGTCAGTCCAGGTTAGTTTCATTCAAATCATATAAAAGTGCACCAAAACCATTTAAAATTGTTGTAAACATGGCATGAATACTTCATAAATTATAGATACGTTGGAGACGTATCAGCATCCCCAAGCTTAATTCCTGCTCGTCCTCGAGTAGGTAAATGATAAAAGAAATAATTTATGAAGTGTGAATGCTAGCATAGTGTATAAGTTTGATCAATGATAATTTCAATCACTTTTCCTAGCATCATAAACAACAACTTTTTCTCATAAAACTCATCATAATAAAGTAGCAATCAATTCACATGTTATGGTTCAAACAATGCATTCTTGAAACTTAACAACTTATGTTCTTAGTCACGAAACAATTATAATTCAACTTATTTTCAACAAAGTTTAAGTAAGAGCTCCACATACTCAATTATCATGTAGTCTTCTATGATTGCTAGTACTCAAAGCATATTTTTAGAACAAATAGTATCCATCGAACACAGAGAAAGATAGGGGCTTAATGTTTCGCCTCCCAACTCATTTATCATAGAGATAATTGTCATCAATAATAATTCATGATCAAATATATTTGACAGGATATATGTGCCTGGATCTATCCCCACCACATGATGCTTGCAAAGTAGAGTATAAATGAGGTTGGAATAAGAAGTTGACTCAACAAAAATAAAATTGACAGAAAAAGTAAAAGATATGCCCTTCGCAGAGGGAAGCAGGGATTTGCTTATGTGCCAGAGCTCATTGCTTAAAATAGAGATAATTTCATTTGAGAGGTGTACTTTTCCTGTCAATGTTACGACAAAGGATTTCAATATCTTCCATGCTAAACACATTATTGGCGGTTCCCATGCAGAAATGAAAAGTTTACTCCCCCTCAACCATACAAACACAAGCCATGGCTAGCCGAATTCACGGGTGCCCTCCAAACAATCAACTTTCCAGGGGGAGTTTGTTTTATTATATCTTTCTTAATTTTTTTTGTTTAACGGGACTGGGCATCCCAATTACTAGCCTCTCTCGTGCAAGGACAAGTGAATAAACACCCATCATGAGAATAACCCGCTTAACATGCTAGATATTGACTGCCCCGTCGCTCCATCAGCGGTACGGGCACACAAAACAAATGTTTATTTGAAGATTTAAGAGATGGCACATGCAAATTTACTTGGAACGGCAGGGTAATACCGCATATAGGTAGATATGGTGGACACTCATGGAAGAAACTTGGCTCCAGGATTTTGGATGCACAAGCAGTATTCCCGCTTAGTACAGAAATTTTGGCTAGCAAAGATTATAAACAAGCACCACATGTTGGAGGATCCATAACAATATAACTTCTATGCAAATATACCCAAACATAACTCATTACGTTGTCTTCCTTGTCCAACTTCAACTTATTTGATCAAGTTTAAAAATAATTAATGGGTATTCACAATCATAAAAAATGTCCAAGATAATGTATTTGTATGTGAATTTCTCTTCCTTATACTAATCATTCATGAATTGCATGTATGACCAATGTTGTGATTGTCAAACTTCAATAGATTTTACTTTCTAAACCCAATGTGAAAATATTACTAAGCATATGGAACATGGATAATTTCAGATTTATGATATTCAATTCATTCAACAATTTACTCTTAGGATATAAGTGAAGCACAAGAGTGAATGAAAAACTACTCCAAAAGATATAAGTGAAGATCAATGAGTAGTTAAACAATTAAGTAGCTATGTGAAGACTCTCTCCAAATAAAGATTTTAGATCCAAGGATTTTATTC
The DNA here is from genome assembly GCA_039707655.1 of Elymus sibiricus. Classification (NCBI taxonomy): domain Eukaryota; kingdom Viridiplantae; phylum Streptophyta; class Magnoliopsida; order Poales; family Poaceae; genus Elymus; species Elymus sibiricus. The sequence goes on from CM077676.1 coordinate 241,866,757, forward strand.
ATAAAACAAACAAAACAAAACAAACACTCCAAGAATAGCACATATCATGTGAGCAAACAAAAAACTTAGGCTCAACCGAGACTAACCGATAGTTATTGATGAATAAAGGTGGGATGCCTACCGGGGCATCCCCAAGCTTAGATGCTTGAGACTTCTTGGAATGTTATCTTGGGGAGCCTTGGGCATCCCCAAGCTTGAGCTCTTGTGTCTCCTTAATTCCTCTCATATCACGGCTTCTCCTAAGTCTTAAAAACTTCATCCACACAAAACTCAACAAGAACTCGTGAGATAAGTTAGTATAAATCAACTCAAAACCTTAACATTCTCTACTGCAGCAAATCACTAAAATTATAATTAAACATTGCATACTAAATGCCTCTGCATATTTAATACTCCTATCCACAAATAGAAACATTAAACAAGCAAACATATGCAAACAATGCAACTATAACCGAAATTTGTCTAAACAGAACAGTCTGTAAAGGGGAAATAAAAATTCATACTTCCCTAAATCCAAAAATTCTGAAAAATTGCCAAGTGACGGAGAACTCATGCATTCTTACTGTGTAAAAATTGCAGATTTTTATCATGTTCTGGCTATTCACTAATATTCAGGACATAACAGAAAACTTTCTGTTTTCAAACAGCAATTCATAAACTTGCAAATTGAGCATGGTAAAGGCTATACTTGACATTTTATTAAAATAAAACATAAAAAATGATTATTCAGAACAGCAAGAGAATACAAATAAAATAAAATGACGCTCCAAGCAAAACTCATATTATGTGACAAATAAAAAATATAGCTCCAAGTGAGGTTACCGATAATGTCGAAGACGAAAGAGGGGATGCCATCGGGGCATCCCCAAGCTTAGACGCTTGAGTCTTCCTTGAATATTACCTTCAGGTGCCTTGGGCATCCCCAAGCTTAGGATCTTTCCACTCCTTATTCTCCTTCTATCGTCATCTCACCCAAAACTTGAAAACTTCAATCACACAAAACTTAACGGAACTTCGTGAGATAGGTTAGTATGATAAAGATCAATCCATTCACTTTGGTACTGTCAAGAAAAGATTAATAATTGTTCTTACATAATACCTACTGTATTCTATCATTTCCATAATTTATATCTCACAATATAAGCTATGGAAACACTAAAACAAGCAAACTATGCAATAAAAACAGAATCTATCAAAAACAGAACAGCATGTAGTGAGCGAATTAAAGAGTACACTTCCGTACCTCCAAAAATTCTGAAAAATAAGGAAAACATAAACAATTTGTATATAAGTACTGTGTAATAATTTCAGAATTTTCTCACGCTCCAGTACAAAATGTAAAATCGTACACTAGACGCTAAACTTTCTGTTTTTGCACAGAACCAAATAAACAAACATCTACATCAACCTAAAGGCTTTACTTGGTACTTTATTAAAAGAAAACATATAAAACATGATTAATACAGTATCTTAATCATGTGTACACACAAAAACAGTAAGGATAAATATTGGGTTGTCTCCCAATAAGCTCTTTTCTTTAATGCCTATGTAGCTAGGCATGATGATTCTAGTGATGCTCACATAAGAAAATAAATTGCAACATGCAAGGGAGCATCATGAATCATATGGAAAGCACACTTAAGCCTAACCCACTTCCTATGAATAGGAATTTTGTGAGCAAACAATTTATGGGAGCAAGAATCAACTGGCATAGGAAGGCAAAATAAGTATAACTTCAAAACTTTCAACACATAGAGAGGAAACTTGATATTATTGAGATATCTATAAACATATGTTCCTCTCTCATAATAATTTTCAGTAGCATCATGAATGAATTCAACAATATAGCTATCACATAAAGCTTTCTTTTCATGATCCACATGCATAGAAATTTTATTACTCTCCACATAAGCAAAATTATTCTCATCAATAATAGTGGGAGCAAATTCAACAAAGTAATTATCATGTGACACTTGATTTACATAATAAATTTGAGCATTAAAATCACGATGACAAGTTTCATGGCTATCATTATTCTTTATAACATACATGTCATCACAATAATCATCATAGATAGCAAATTTGTTGTCATAATAAATTGAAACCTCTTCCGAAATAGTGGAATCATCACTAAATAAAGTTATGACCTCTCCAAACCCACTTTCATAATTATTGCAATAAGGTTCAACACCCTCCAAAATAGTGGGATAATTAGTACCTAGAGTTGACACTCTTCCAAACCCACTTTCATCAATATAATCATCATAAATAGGAGGCATGCTTTCATCATAACAAATTTGCTCATCAAAAGTAGGGGGAATAAAAAGATCATCTTCATGAAACATAGCATCCCCAAGTTTATGGCTTTGCATATCATTAGCACCATGGATATTCATAGAAAGCATACTAACAACATTGCAATCATGCTTATCATTCAAAGAACTCACATTAAATGTTTTATTAAATTCTTCTTCTACAATCTTAGCACAATTTTCCGATCCATCATTTTCAAGAAAGACTTCATAAAGATAAAGCATTTGATGCAACTTCAATACCATTTTTTAGTTTTCTTTTATAAACCAAACTAGTAATAAAACAAGAAACTAAAAGATTCAATTGCAAGATCTAAAGATATACCTTCAAGCACTCACCTCCCCAGCAACAGCGCCAGAAAAGAGCTTGACGTCTACTACACAACTTTTATTCTTGTAGACTCCGTTGGTCCTCCAAGCGCAGAGTTTTGTAGGACAACAGCAAATTTCCCTCAAGTGGATGACCTAAGATTTATCAATCCGTGGGAGGTGTAGGATGAAGATGGTCTCTCTCAAACAACCCTACAATCAAATACAAGCAATCTCTTGTGTCCCCAACACACCCAATACAATGGTAAATTGTATAGGTGCACTAGTTCAGCGAAGAGATGGTGATACAAGTGTAGTATGGATAGTAGATATAGGTTTTCGTAATCTGAAATATTAAAAACAGCAAGGTAGCAAGTAATAAAAGTGAGCAGAAATGATATTGCAATGCTTGGAAACAAGGCCTAGGGTTCATACTTTCACTAGCGCAATCTCTCAACAGTGATAACATAATTGAATCATATAACAATCCCTCAACGTGCGACAAAGAATCACTCCAAAGTTCCTAGCAAATGGAGAACATAAGAAGAAATTGTTGTAGGTAGCAAAACCACCTCAAAGTTATCCTCTCCGATCAATCTATTGAGCCATCCCTATAAGTGTCACAAACAGCCCTAGAGTTCGTACTAAAATAACACCATATGATACGCATCAATTAACTCTAATGTCACCTAGATACTCCAATGTCACCACAAGTATCCGTGAGTCAATTATTCGATATGCATCAAGCAATTTCAGATTCATAATATTCAATCCAACACAAAGAACTTCAAAGAGTACCCTAAAGTTTCTATCGGAGAAAGTAGGACAAAAACGTGCATCAACTCCTATGCCTAGATTACCCCAATGTCACCTCGGAAACCCACAAGTTGATTACCAAAACATACATCAAGTGACTCAATAGAATACCCCATTGTCACCGCGGGTATAAACATGCAAGACATACATCAAGTGTTCTCAAATCGAAAATATTCAATCCGATAACAATGAAACCTCAAAGGGAAAGACTCAATTCATCACAACAAGATAGAGAGGGAAGAACTCCATACGATCCAACTATATTAACAAAGCTCGCGGTACATCAAGATCGTGCCAAATCAAGAACACGAGAGAGAGAGAGAGAGAGAGAGAGAGAGAGATCAAACACATAGCTACTGGTACATACCCTCAGCCCCGAGGGTGAACTACTCCCTCCTCGTCATGGAGACCGCCGGGATGATGAAGATGGCCTCCGGTGATGATTCCCCCCTCCAGCAGGTTGCCGGAGTAGGGCTCCAGATGAGATCGCTTCGGAACAGAGGCTTGCGGCAGCGGCGTGGGAGTTATAGGTTTCTTTCTAGGGGTTTCTGGATTTATAGGATTTTTCAGTGTTGGAATCACGCCAGGGGGAGTCCCGAGGGTCCCACAAGCTTAGGGGGCGTGCCTTAGGGGGGGCGCGCCCCAAGCTTGTGTCTCCCCTGGCCACCCTCTGGTCCACCTCCGGCACTTCGTGGGTCTCTTTTGGTCCATAAAAAATCACCGTAAAATCTTAGCCCAATCCGAGAACTTTTATTTCTGCACAAAAATAACACCACGGTAGTTCTACTGAAAATAGCATCAGTCCGGGTTAGTTTCATTCAAATCATATAAAAGTGCACCAAAACCATGTAAAATTGTTGTAAACATGGCATGAATACTTCATAAATTATAGATACATTGGAGACGTATCAAGCTGCAGGAGGAACAATCATGGGAAAACCCATAGAAGATGTCAAGAAACTACTAGATGATATGCAAGAGAACCATGCCCAATGACATGTTGAAAGATCCATCGCCAGGAGGGTGAATGCCATTGAAGAAAGTAACATGGAGTTGACAGCTAAGCTTGATGAACTTATCTCCGTAATGAAAGGTAAAGAAGAGCTAAACGTGAATGCCATCACTAATGAAGAAACTAGTGATGTGAATTTTATTGCTCGTAATAGCTACAATCCTAATTGGAAAAATACTGGTTATGCTCCTAGACTCCCTTACCCTAGTAATGGAGGAGCATCCAACAATTTTAATGGAGCTAATGGTAGCAATAGAAATACTCTTGAAGAAACTCTTAAAAGTTTTATTGCTAGTCATACTGAGCAAAATGAAAACTTCAAGAATATCTTGAAGAACCATGATAACTTACTTGGTCAATTGACCAGTAAGGTTGTTGGACTAACAAATGATGTGCAGATACTTGAAGGAATATCCAAGAATATGGAAGCACAAGTGGCTAAAATTGCAGAGAGCCAAACATTAATTCTAGCCAAGTTTGCAGGTAAACCGGAGCCTAACCCGGTTGAAGATGTTAAAATGATGAGAAGCAACGAAGAGAAGGTAGAAGTACTTAACACAAGCCATGTGCCAAAGTACAACTACACCATTGCTGACTTTGTAAAGATGATATCCATGAAGTATCCACTACCGTAGGTAACTGATAACAAAGCATATAATGTCTTTGTTAAACAAGTTGTAGCCAAGGTATGTGAACTTGATGATGAAAGGAAGAAACTCTAATGTAAGTTACCAGCTAGGCAAGAAGATGCTTTTGAACCTACAATAGAGGTTGAGATAGGATTGAATAAATTTAGTGCCTTATGTGATCTAGGGGATAGTGTTTCCACTATCCCTAAATCTGTTTATGATAGTCTCAATCTAGGTCCTTATGCTACTACTGAGATTATATTGAATATGGCTAGTTCTACTTTTATTAGGGAAGTATGCATTAAGCATAGTGTTATAGTTCAAATTAATGATTGCCCTGTCATGATTGATCTTGTGATAGTAGATATGCCTAAAGATCCAATTGCTCCTATAATTCTCGGTAGACCTTTTCTAAGGACTATCAAAGCTGTGATAAATGTGTTTGAGGGGAATGTAAGATTTGACTTACCAGTTAAAGATCCTTTTGTGAGACATTTCCCCAGGAAAAAGAAAATGAAGACTTACACAGGAGAAGGCATCATCGTGAATGCCCGAAGCTATGGTCTCGGTGTATTTGCACCACCTTGATCACCACTACGGTCGAGCTAACCGACCGAAAACATGTGCTTCATGGGAGGCAACCCACGCGAATAAAGTAGACAAGTAAGTTTTTATTTTTGTTTCAATAAAAGAGTGATTGAAGTTCTCTATGAAGAAGTGAGTTTGGAAGAGTTGACCTAATGAAGGCTTTTGCTATGTGCAAGTTGAAAAATATGTTGTATCGATGTTTGGATGCCTGGAAATATGTCTATGTATTGTCTTGGAACTAACCCCGCAGGAGAACAAAGAAAAGGAAAAGTTTAGGAAGAAACAGATCAAAAGACGGCCTTTAAAATGACGGTGGCGGTCGTATGGCCTGCTGGAGGTTCCAACGCAAAACAACCAGAGAAGTCAGAGTGAAAGACGGGGTTTCAAACGAGCGCAAGCACTCGTTTCGGCAGTCGTTCGAAACCTTTGCAGAAACACGAAGAAAGACCAGAGCATTTGACGGCGTCCCAAATGGGCGCACGCGCCCGTTCGAGCGGTCGTATGACACCATCGACCAGGTGAAGAAAATGATCAGGATGAAAGATGGCGTTTCAAATGGACGCCGCCGCCTGTTTCAGTGGTCGTTTCATATATGCATAGACGCAGGTAAGTCATCAGGATGAAAGACGGCGTTCCATACGGGCGCCTGCGCCCGTATGAGCGGTCGTTTCGACCCCTGGCGGCTCCAATAAGCCCGAGGAAGAAGGTAAATCACCCCATATCTCTCTTTTCTTCTTCTTCTTCCTCCAAACCTCTCCAAACCCTAGCAAAACTTCGCCCGATCTCTCTACTCGCTCGATTTCAGTTCAAATCCTTCCGTGTGATCGATCTACGGTATGTTTCTCCTCCGATCCCCAATTTATTTTTCGTGAATCCATGTTCTACATGCCTAGCATTGCTATCACTAGGAGATGCATATTTTTGATCCAAATTTGAGTTTGGCTTGGATTCGTTGATGTTTTTAGAGGAGTATGATGTTGTGACTACCGTAGAATCAATATTGTTTAAATGTATTGGACTGCAAAATTGTTTTATAGATGTTTACGAGGAGGTCCACTTGCGTTCGCGGTGCTTCGAGTTCATCCACTGCACCGCCACAATAAGTTTTAACCCAGGGGATCGTCTTCACCGACCGTGAAGCAAGGAAGAAATTCCAAAAGCTCAGAACAAGGAAGATCAAAGCAACCAAATGGGCTTGCGCGACCACACTTGCCAAGCTAGGTATTACTAATAATTTCAATTTGCTTTGTCATAATGCCGGGATGCATCATTTTGTTTATCAGGGATGTGAGACATATGAACGCTTGACGCTTGAGTTTCTTAGCACTCTTTCGCATAATGTTGGTTTGGTGCTAAATGCATATGAGAAGGAGAGGATCACTTTCCGTCTCTTGGACCAAGACTTCAACATCACTCTAGACGAGTGGTGTAACTACTTTGGCTTCACCAACAATGATGATGATCTTAGATATGTTTATGATTTCACTGACCCGCACCCAAGGCAATCCTTCAATTTGATGAGCACAAGTGGCTCAAGAGCTAGTTGCATTGAAAGTCCTGCTATAAGTTATCTCTATTATGTTATCACTAACTCGTTGCAGGCACGAGGAGAAGTTTCTAAGGTGAATGATGAGAACATGCTAGTTCTCGGGAAAGCAGCGAACCTTGACGTCAGTTATTCGCCCAATTTAGGGGCAATATTATTGCTACACCTCGCGCATCAAGCAAATCATGCACAAGGAGATATCGTGTGTGTGGAGGAGTGATCACCATGTTGGCCAACTCACCTGGTGTCGGGGATATAACCCCTAGATATAACCCACCCGTTTAGGGCTGGGTCATTATACGGCGACTTAGATGAAGGCTTCTACAGGTGGGCCGCGGCGATCCAGAAGACCGGAGTCCAGAGGATAAGCCGCCCGGGGGAGGCCGGCTCACGGCCCAGAGCCTTTCCGTCTAAGGCGTCTAAAGAGTTTTCTTACTTGTGAAACAAGATGAGTAGGAATTAGAGTATGACACGGGTCGTCTCTTCGACTCAGACTCTGTTGTAAACCCAGGGCTTCAACCTATATATAAAGGGGAGCCCCTGGAGCGAAAGGACTAAGTTACAAGCTCTCGAGTACTAGGTTAGCCAAGTCGCACCCTTGTAATCGAGATCATCATCATCAATACAACCAAAGCAGGACGTAGGCTTTTACCTCCACCGTGAGGGGCCGAACTTGGGTAAACCCTTGTCTCTCGATTCCGATCAACCCCGTTCGAGTTACCACCTAGCTGCGATGGCCTCACGACTAAGTCCTTTCACGAGGACATCTGCCGTGACAAAACCACGACAGTTGGCGCCCACCGTGGGGCTCTCGCTCGGTGGTGTTGAGTACTTGAAGGGAACTCCCGCAGGGATCGAGGGATACGCGATCGGCCGCATGACCAAGAGTCACCGCGGCAAGCTCTACATCGACGATTCAGGCTGGGGCCCCGAGGCCGACTCAGTCGAGTACGGGTACCGGGTCCCCTTTGGCGAAATCCACGTCTTCATCGGCAAAGCCGGCGGATCTGAACCCGAGCCGGACATCTGCACCGACATCGTCGAGCCGGCTCGGCGCGAGCAACCCGCCCAGGCTCAAGCCGGCCGGAAGCACGTCTTCATCGGTTTCACCCAGGGGTTGGACCTTACAGATAACTCGGCGTCCGGAGGCGAAACCCTCGTCTACTCTGATGGCGAGTCCTCGATGGGCGAGACCGAGTCGATCCTCCCGCTTTACAATGGCGGGCTTGGGGGCTATTCCGACGATCCGGCGGCTTAGGACTCCTTCGACACGCCCCCCCGGGCTGCAGTTTATATGGCCGGCTCAGCCCCGGCCCTTAACTCCACGGTGGCTGGCACAGCGACGGGAACCGACACCTCAGGGGCCGGCTCAGCCGTACCGCCGGCTCAGGCCTTGACAGAGTTGGCAACCGCCCTGGCGACGCTCCTTGCGACACCGGTGACCGCAGAAAACCAGGCGGAACGCAACACGGAGGTAACTAGACTCCGCGAGCAGATGGCTAAGGTACAGGCAGATATCAACGCTGAAAACACTCGCATGGCGGAGTTGCAGTCTCAAGTCCAGTCCGAGGTAGAGTGCCTGAAAGCCGAAGCCTGGCGCATGGGGCTTCGTCAGAATGCCTCAGAGGCGGTTCATCAGAGGCGCCATATGAGCCGTCTACCGCCCAATTATGAGCCCATGCGTCTGTTTAATACGTCGCAGGATGCGCCTGTTCGGGGGGTTGGGGCAGACACCCCGGAAGCACCGCTTGTGCCCCCGAACGGAGGCAGGCAGCCGTCGCCGGGTCAACCACATCAACCGGCTCAGCAGCGCCCGCAAGAGCCAGCCCAGCGACTCCCGCCGGTTCAGACGCCTCCGCATCGTTTCCTCACGCCGGCGGGTCACTTTACCAACCCTTTGGACAACTTGGTGGAAGCAGCGACCAACCTGGCCACGCTCCCAATCACGGGAAACTCACCGGTTGAGATTGAAGCCCGGAATTCCATTGAGATGTTGAAAACTGCAGTTGCTCAGCAAGCGAACTACTCCTACAGTCGGCAGCGAATCCACTCTACCCCGCTTCAGAGCCGTAGCAGGAGCCGCCATGATGAGTCGCCGGCAGTCTCTAGCAGTGCTCGTCGACATCGTGAGCAGCCTCATGACCCGCCGCGCCGTGAGCCCCTTAACGCTCAGGAGATAGTTGACACGGCTCGGGCTCAACGAGCAGCGGAGGCGGCGAATGCGGCGGCTCAAGCGCCGCTCATCACAACCCAATTGACTTCCAGTAGCAAGACCATCGGGATACCGTGTTTGGTGCCAGCTTTACGCAACGAGCGCATGCCAAGGACTTCAAAGGCCCTCGTAAGGTTCCAAATTACATGGCTGACCTTGAGCCGGCGGCTTGGATTGAGAGCTACGAAATAGCCATGGACATGCTGGATGTCAGCGACGCTGTCTGCGCCAAGTACCTGACGATGATGTTGGAAGGGCCGGCTCGTACATGGTTGAAAAACTTGCCCCCTAACTCTATTAACACCTGGGCGGAGTTGAAGGACCGTTTCATCAAGAACTTCCAGGGAACCTGCAAGCGCCCGATGACGATCGTCGATCTTCAGCACTGCATCCAACGTGAGGGTGAGTTGGCCCATCACCGGACGCGCCGGGTTGCAGAAAATATTCACGCCTCTAACAGCATCACAGCGGCTCAGGCAGTTCTGATCTTGGAGAAAAATTGCCACTTTGAGCCGCTCGTGCAGAAACTGGGCCGGCTCAAGCGGAAGGTTCAGGATATGGGCGAGCTCATGGATGTCCTCACCAGGTATGCCGAGTCAGACACCACAAAGGATCCCAGCCCAGACGATGACCAGACTGGCAAGGGAAAGAAAAACAATGGTGGCAAGGGTAACCAGCAGAACAATTCAGGGAACAATGGAAATCATGGCAATGGAGGGAAGCGTAAGAATCAGGAAGGAGGATCAGATTTGGTCGCCAATACCAACACTGGTTACAAATACCCAAAGGGGAATAATTCGGGAAGATCCTATAGTGGCAACAAGCCCCGTAATTTTGAGGAAGCCCTCAAAGGCCCATGCCCAAAGCACAGCCTCCCTAATAAGCCGTCAACCCACTCTTGGGAGAACTGTCACATAATGCAGGCTTTCGGCGAGCAGTTCTTTCAGAACCGTCAGGGCGGCGGCGGAGGCAACCCGGGGCAGCCTGGTGCCGGCTCGTCCGGCGGTTTTCATAACCCGGGGTTTCATGGCCCGGGCAGCTCAGGTGCAGGTTACCAGGGTTCTGGCAACAATGCTGGCAATCAGCATTCGGGGCAAGGAAGTCAACAGCAGGGCAATCATCAGCATGGCAATCAATCTGGTTTTCAGAGTAATCCCAAGCAGCTGAATAGTGGGCAGTACCATGTGTTCATGACTCATACTGACAAACGAGATCGCAAACTCCGGAAACGAGCCGTCAGTGTTGTTGAGCCGGTGGTCCCGGAATATCTACGTTGGTCGGAACAACCCATTACATGGAGCAGAGAGGACCATCATCCCCGGGTTGATAGTCCGGGTTGCTTGGCTTTGGTGGTGGCGCCTCAAGTGGGCAGCTATTCACTCACGAAAGTGCTCATGGACGGAGGAAGCAGCATAAACATCTTGTACTACGACACTTTCCGACGGATGAACCTGTCTGAAAAACAGCTCCAGTCGTCTTCCACCGTGTTTCACGGGATTGTTCCTGGAAAGTCTGCATATCCTATCGGACGGATCAAGCTGGACGTCGCGTTTGGCACTGATGATAACTACAGGTGCGAGTCTTTGACCTTTGAGGTGGTCAAAATCAAGAGCCCGTATCACACCCTGTTTGGGCGGCCGGCTTACGCTCGCTTTATGGCTCGACCTTGCTATGTCTACCTCAAACTCAAGATGCTTGGTCCGAACGGCACTATCACAGTTAACGGAGATCGAAAGATCGCCCTTGAGTGCGAGGAAGGGGATGCAGCCTATGCCGAGATGGCTTGCGCGGCGGAAGAGTTGAAATTCTACACTGCGAATGTTGACCTGGCCGATATGACGCCCTTGAAGAAACCCACCGCGGAGTCTGACTCGCCACTCAAGTTTAAGTCGGCCGAGGATACCAAGCAGGTTGAGTTTGTCCCGGGTGACCCGTCCAAGATGTTCACTATTGGGACTGGTATGGATCCCAAATAGGAAAGCGCGCTCATCGAGTTCATCCGTGAGAATCGGGACATCTTCGCGTGGAAACCTTCTGACATGCCAGGTGTACCGAGAGAACTCGCTGAGCACCACCTTAATGTGGATCCGAAAATGAAGCCCGTTCGACAATTCCTCCGTCGTTTTAACGAGGAGAGACGCAAGGTTATTGGGGAAGAAGTAGCCCGGCTCCTAGCTGCCGGGTTCATCATTGAAGTTTTTCACCCTCAGTGGTTGGCTAATCCAGTGCTTGTTCTAAAGAAAAACGACACTTGGCGCATGTGTGTTGACTACACAGATCTCAACAAGGCTTGTCACAAAGACCCGTTCGCCCTCCCTCGCATTGATCAGATCATCGATGCCACAGCGGGTTGTGAGAGTTTGTGTTTTCTGGATGCTTACTCCAGCTATCATTAGATAAAAATGGCCGTCGAGGATCAGGAGAAGACGGCTTTCATCACATCGTTTGGGGCCTTTTGCTATGTCTCTATGCCTTTCGGGCTCATAAGTGCAGGGGCGACTTATCAGCGCTGTGTCCAGAATTGTTTCCACAAGAAGATTGGGCGCAACGTTCATGCTTATGTGGATGATATCGTGGTCAAGTCATTGAAGAAGGAGACCTTGCTGGATGATCTCAAGGAAACTTTTGCTAGTCTTCGGACTTACCAGATGAAGCTTAACCTGGATATGTGTGTTTTTGGTGTTCCTGCAGGCAAGTTGCTGGGTTTCCTAGTATCGGAACGAGGCATTGAAGCCAACCCGGACAAGATCAAGGCAGTAACCTCACTTGCGAAGCCAGAAAATATAAATGACGTTCAACGGATGGCGGGTCGGATCGCTGCTTTGAGCCGGTTCATAAGCCGCCTTGGCGAAAACGCGATTCCCCTTTATCAGATGTTGAATAAGACTGATACCTTTGTCTGGAGTGATGCAACTGATGCAGCTTTCGAAGCCCTCAAAAAGCAGCTGGCTGAGCCGCCTGTCCTCGTTGCTCCTATTGCTAAAGAGCCTATGCTCCTGTACATTGTTGCTAATAACAAAGCGGTAAGTGTTGCAGTTGTTGTCGAGAGGAAAGAGGCAGGGAAAGAATATCTAGTCCAGAGGCCAGTCTATTATATCAGCGAAGTTTTATCCAAGTCCAAGCAGAGGTACCCACATTGGCAGAAACCGGTGTTTGGTGTCTTTATGGCTAGTCGCAAGCTCGGACATTATTTCCTGGAGCACCCCATTACTGTGGTCAGTTCAGCACCCTTGGGAGATATCATCCAGAACGGGGAAGCGACAGGCCGGGTTGCCAAGTGGGCGATTGAGCTTGGCCCACTTCATCTTAAATACGTGCCTCGCACAGCCATTAAATCCCAGGCACTCGTGGATTTCATCAATGACTGGACTGAACTCCAAGCTCCAGAAGAGAAGCCTGATAGTACATATTGGACTATACATTTTGATGGTTCCAGACAGCTCGAAGGCTCGGGGGCTGGAGTCATCATATCTTCCCCTCGAGGTGATAAATTTTGTTATGTCCTGAGGATTCTGTTTACTTGTACTAACAATGGAGCTGAATATGAGGCTCTCCTCCACGGTCTTCGGATTGCTAAAGAGATGAATCTCAGCCGGGTCAGGTGCTTGGGCGACTCAGATTTGGTTGCTCAACAAGTTTCAGGAACGTGGGATTCCAAGGACCCACTTATGGTGGCTTATCGGCAGGCAGTAACCAATGTGGCAGGACACTTCAAAGGGTATCAAGTTGATCACATTGATCGACGGCTCAACGAGGCGGCTGATGCATTGTCGCGACTCGGCTCTCAGCGTAAGCCGGTCCCTCCCAATGTTTTCCTTGATGTGCTCCATCATCCTTCTGTCAAATTGCCTTCCGAGGAAGATCTCACTATCCCTGACCCGGAGGCATTGTTGGTGGCGGCTCTTCACGCTATTCTGGACTGGACAATTCCTTATCTGGATTATTTGACTCGAGGCGAGCTTCCTGGTCTCAACTACAATCACCTTTGCCCCATTATCGGTAACACCCTTGTGAATATTTGTGTTCTCACTAGCTCCGGAATGCTAGTAGTTCGTAATGGCCGTCATTGCATCAGAATTCCTGGAGTGGCATACTTGTTGCCCACTCTTATGCCTAACTGTTTTTCCATAGAACATGGACAATTGCACTATGTTGCGCAGGAAGGAGATGCAACTTTTGACCAAGAAGGCCCAGAACCAGAACAAGTAGATGAAGAAGATCTCGCCGCCAACGAAGAAGAGGAGCAGCCCCAAGAGCAGCCACAACAAGGAGGCTATGATGACCCACAAGTATAGGGGATCAATCGTAGTCCTTTCGATAAGTAAGAGTGTCGAACCCAACGAGGAGCAGAAGGAAATGACAAGCGGTTTTTAGCAAGGTATTTTCTGCAAGCACTGAAATTATCGGTAACGAGTAATTTGATAGCAAGATAATTTGTAACAAGTGACAAGTAGCAATAGTAACAAAGAGTGCAGCAAGTTGGCCCAATCCTTTTTGTAGCAAAGGATAAGCCGGAACGATCTCTAATAGCAAGTAAAGCATTCTCGAGGACACATGGGAATTTCATCTAGTCACTTTCATCATGTTTGTTTGATTCGCGTTCGCTACTTTGATAATTTGATATGTGGGTGGACCGGTGCTTGGGTGCTGTTCTTACTTGAACAAGCCTCCCACTTATGACTACCCCCTCTCGCAAGCATCCGCAACTACGAAAGAAGAATTAAGATAACTCTAACCATAGCATTAAACATATGGATCCAAATCAGCCCCTTACGGAATAGCGCATAAACTAGGGTTTAAGCTTCTGTCACTCTAGCAACCCATCATCTAATTACTACTCCACAATGCATTCCCTTAGGCCCAAAGATGGTGAAGTGTGATGTAGTTGACGTTCACACGACACCACCAAGGGAATCAACAACATACATATCATCGAAATATCGAACGAATACCAAATTCACATGATTACTTATGACAAGACTTCTCCCATGTCCTCAAGAACAAAAGTAACTACTCACAAATCATAATCATGTCCAAGATCAGAGGGGTATTGAACAGCATAATAGATCTGAACATATAATCTTCCACCAAATAAACCAACTAGCATCAACTACAACGTGTAATCAACACTACTAGCAACCCACAGGTACCAATCTGAGGTTTTGAGACAAAGATTGAATACAAGAGATGAACTAGGGTTTGAGATGAGATGGTGCTGGTGAAGATGTTGATGAAGATTAGTCCTCCCATGATGAGAGGATCGCTGGTGATGTCGATGGCGACGATTTCCCCCTCCCGGAGGGAAGTTTCCCCGGCAGAATCTCTCCGCCGGAGAGCAAAAGTGCTCATGCCCAAGTTCCGCCTCGAGACAGTGGCGCACCGTGCCGAAAATCTTCTCTATATTTTTTCTTGGGCAAATGCACTTATATACCATAAAATGGGGGCCAGAGGCTGGCCAGGGGCCCCACGAGGTACCAGGGCGCGCCTGGGGGGGTGGCGCGCCCTGGTGCCTCGTGGGCTCCTGGGTGGCCCCCTCTGGTACTTCTTGATTCCAATATTTTTTATTTATTCCAAAATAATTCTCCGTGAAATTTCAGCTCATTTGGAGATGTGCAGAATAGGTATCTCTGACATAGCTTTTTCAGGTCCAGAATTCCAGCTACCGGCATTCTCCCTCCTTGTGTAGATCTTGCATATTAAGAGAGAAAAGGCATTAGAATTGCTCCACAAAGTGTTATATTGATAAAAAACACTATAAATAATAGTAACAAAACATGATGCAAAATGGACGTATCAACTCCCCCAAGCTTAGACCTCGCTTGTCCTCAAGCGAAAGCCGATATCTATAATCATGTCCACATGTTTAGAGAGAGAGGTGTCGATAAAAACAAAATACGGATATAGTAGCATCATGATCATTATTATAACAGCAATATTTATTATCATAAACTTCTCATGAGCAAGTAACAATTCATCACAACAATGAAGTATAAGGCATAAACTTTCTTGAAAACTAACAAACTATGTTCTCAGTCAACAATGCAATTGCAATTCATCATATTTTCAGGAAGGGCCTCATGTAGGAGTTTTTTAGCAAGTCCACATACTCAACCATCATTTAGTCTTCTATGATTGCTAACACTCACGACATATATATGGAGCAAAAAGTTTCAGCCAGACACATAGAAAGATAGGGGCTTGTGAGTTTGCCTCCCAACTTATTCACCTCAAGGGTGATGTCAACAATAATAACTCATGATCACTCATATCCAACTGGATATATATGCTTAGATCTTTCCCCACCACATGATGCTTACAAAATAAAAAAATAAAAAGGAAGTAGAGGAGAACACTATTGACTCTTGCATAAAAAGTAAATACATAAAAATAAAGGATAGGCCCTTCGCAGAGGGAAGCAGAAGTTGTCATGCGCTTTTTGTTGTTGGGTGCAAGAGCTCTTAATGCAAAGGAACGTCACTTTATATTGCCCCTTGTGATAGCAACCTTTATTATGCAGTCTGTCGCTTTTATTTCTTTACCATCACAAGTTCGTACAAAGCTTATTTCCCTTATAATAAAAGTTCAGACATATTTAGAGGCAACTTTTATTGCTTTTTGCACCGATGACAACTTACTTGAAGGATCTTATTCAATCCATAGGTAGATATAGTGGACTCTCATGACATGAAACTGGGTTTAAAGGTTTTGGATGCACAAGTAGTATCTCTACTTGGTGCGGATTTTTGGCTAGCAAAGATATTGGGCAAGCACCACATGTTGGAGGATCTATAACAATATAACTTCTATGTGAATATGAACAAACATAATTCATTACATTGTCTTCCTTGTTCAACGTCTACAATTTGACATAAAATACTTAATGGGGGCTCACAATCATAAAAGATGTCCAAGAAAGTATATTTGCATGTGAATCTTCTCTTCCCTTATTAATTCTTTTATGAATTGCATCATTGACTAATGCTATGTTTGTTAACCTCCAATAAATTTTACCACTTATACTTTTCTTTATGTAATGTCATTACTTTCCATAAGATTAGCATATGATCTTTTTCATTATTTTCATTGCTAGAATTGGAACATGAAAGTAAAGAAGCAAAAACTCAAACTACTCTTTATTATATAACTCTCAACTCGATTACATAGATAGATAGATCACGAAGCTAACACTCGAAAATAGATCATACTAAACTTTTATTCAACTAGATAATGAAATAACTAAGGATCGAACTAAAAATAGGTAAAGATAATAAAAGTGATGGTGATACGATACCGGGGCACCTCCCCCAAGCTTGGCACAAGCCAAGGGGAGTGCCCATACCCATGTTCTCAAGTCTCCTTCTTCGGTGATGGTGGTGGTGATGAAGTAGTGAGCTTATCCTCCAGCTTCCATGGCATAGGTTCCCCATCATAGAAAGATGAACGAGTCTCCGGAGTCCTGAAACTTGCAGCTAAACTCATACCTTTGAATCTTGCCTCATACTCAAAATTTTGGTTTTGGAGATCATAGATTTGGCCTTGGAGATAGTCAATTCGTTCACTAAGCTTGAAGATAATGTCCCCCATCGATTGGCCCTCCACCTTGTGATTACGGGTGAATTCCGTGATCATGGAGTGGTTGGCATTGAGTCCACGTTCCACCATCCCTTGGCACTTGAAGATCTCCTGCTCCACCGCTTCGAGCCTGGACTCCACGCTCCCGGTCTTTTTGGGTCCTTGAACATCCCGGATGTGAAGCACCCCCTCACGCATCTCAATGGCTTGAGGGTGTTTCATCACCTCCGGTAGGTAGGGGTTGATGACCTTCTCGTAGAACTTGTCCTTGGAAGAGCTTGGTGGAGCCATAGCGATCTAGATCTGTCAGAAAAATAGCACGAAACAAGAACAGAGGAGATTTATGCGATACAGTGGTCAAAACGTCTGGGAGCATATATAAAGATTTTTTATCTTGCAAAACAAGTAATCCAGGAGAAAACGGAGTCGGGAAGGCTCACGTGGGGCCCATGAGCACCAGGGCGCGCCAGGGGGGTGGCGCGCCCTGGTGCCTCATGGGCACTAGGTGGGTCCCCTCGGCTGTTTCTTATTTTTGTATTTTTTATAATATTCCAAAACTGACAGAAAATATTTTTATGGAATTTTTGGAGTTGGTTTACTTACCGTATCACATACCTCTTCCTTTTCAGGGTTCTGGAGTGTTTCGGAAGGTCTCTCTTATGTATTCCTCTGGTGTAATTGTTTCAATAATATTAGTTTCAACATTAATGGGAGTACCTGAAATATAGTGCTTAATTCTTTGCCCATTCACCACTCTCGGATTAGTGCCTTTGGAGTTATTTATTTTGATGGCTCCGGAGCGATAAACTTCTTCGATGATATACGGTCCTTCCCATTTAGAGAGAAGTTTTCCTGCAAGGAATCTCAAACGAGAGTTGTACAATAGAACTTGCTCACCTACTTTAAATTCCCGTTTTTGAATTCTTCTATCATGCCATCTTTTAACTTTTTCTTTAAATAATTTGGCATTTTCATAAGCTTGGGTTCTCCATTCATCTAATGAGCTAATATCAAATAACCTCTTTTCACCGGCAAGTTTAAAATCATAATTTCCCAATATGCTTTATGTTCTAACTCAAGAGGTAAATGACATGCTTTTCCATAAACCATTTTATAAGGAGACATACCCATAGGATTTTTATAAGCAGTTCTATAAGCCCATAATGCATCGTCAAGTTTCTTAGACCAATTCTTTCTAGATCTATTGACGTTTTTTTGCAAAATTAATTTTATTTCTCTATTGCTCAATTCAACTTGACCACTAGTTTGAGGGTGATAGGGAGATGCAATTCTATGGTTGACATCATATTTAGCAAGCAATTTACGGAATGCACCATGAATAAAATGTGAACCACCATCAGTCATCAAATATCCAGGGACTCCAAACCTCGGGAAAATAACTTCTTTAAGCATTTTAATAGAAGTGTTATGATCAACACTACTAGTTGGAATAGCTTCTACCCACTTAGTAACGTAATCAACAGCAACTAAAATATGAGTGTACCCATTGGATTTAGGAAAAGGTCCCATATAATCAAATCCCCAAACATCAAATGGTTCAACAGCAAGTGAATAATTCATAGGCATTTCCTGACGTCTACCAACATTACCAATTCTTTGACATTCATCACAAGATAAGACAAACTTACGAGCATCCTTGAAAAGAGTAGGCCAATAAAAACCAGATTGTAATACCTTGTGTGCAGTTCTGTCTCCCGCATGGTGTCCTCCGTAAGCCTCGGAATGACACTTCCATAGGATTTGTTCCTGTTCATGCTCAGGTATACAACGTCTAATAATACCATCTACTCCTTCTTTATAAAGATGTGGGTCATCCCAGAAGTAGTGTCTTAAATCAAAGAAGAACTTTTTCTTTTGTTGGTATGTGAAACTAGGTGGTATAAATTTAGCAACAATATAATTAGCATAGTCAGCATACCATGGAGTAGTACGAGAAGCATTTATGACAGCTAATTGTTGATCAGGAAAATCATCATTAATAGGTAGTGGGTCATCAAGTACATTTTCCATTCTAGACAAATTATCTGCTATGGGATTCTCAGCTCCCTTCCTATCAGTAATATGCAAGTCAAATTCTTGTAGCAATAAAACCCACCTAATGAGTCTAGGTTTAGCATCTTTCTTCTCCATAAGATATTTAATAGCAGCATGATCGGTGTGAACAGTTGCTTTAGAATCAACTATGTAAGATCTGAATTTATCACATGCAAACACAACTGCTAGAAATTCTTATTCAGTAGTAGCATAATTTCTTTGGGCACTGTCTAGAGTTTTACTAGCATAATGGATAACATTTAATTTCTTGTCAACTCTTTGTCCTAGAACAGCACCAACAGCATAGTCACTAGCATCGCACATAATTTCAAAAGGCAAGTTCCAATCAGGTGGTTGGACAATAGGTGCAGTCGTTAAGGCTTTCTTAAGTGTTTCGAAGGCTTCTAGACAATCATCGTCAAAAACAAATGGAACATCTTTTTGCAAAAGATTGGTAAGAGGCCTAGAAATTTTAGAGAAGTCTTTAATAAATCTCCTATAGAAACCAGCATGACCTAGGAAACTTCTTATACCTTTAATATCTTTAGGACATGGCATTTTCTCAATAGCATCAACCTTAGCTTTATCAACTTCAATACCTCTTTCAGAAATTTTATGCCCCAAGACAATGCCTTCATTCACCATAAAGTGGCACTTCTCCCAATTCAAGACAAGATTAGTTTCTTCACATCTCTGCAGAACTCGATCAAGGTTGCTTAAGCAATCATCAAAAGAAGTTCTGTAAACGGAAAAATCATCCATGAACACCTCAACAATCTTTTCACAAAACTCAGAGAATATAGCAGTCATATAATGTAGCAGGTGCATTGCATAAACCAAAAGGCATACGTCTATAAGCATAAGTTCCAAAAGGACACGTGAAGGTGGTTTTCTCTTGATCGGGTTGTGATACGGGTATTTGAGAAAAAACAGAATAACCATCTAGAAAACAAAAGTGTGTATGCTTAGACAATCTTTCTAACATTTGATCAATAAAAGGTAAGGGGTAATGATCTTTTCTAGTAGCTTTGTTTAATTTTCTAAAATCAATTACCATCCTATAACCAGTTACAATTCTTTGTGGAATGAGTTCATTTTTATCATTAGGAACAACGGTAATACCTCCTTTCTTAGGGACACAATGAACGGGACTTACCCATCTACTATCAGCTATGGGATAGATTATACCTGCTTCCAGAAGTTTTAATATTTCGGTTCTTACCACCTATTTCATCTTAGGATTTAACCGTCGTTGGTGGTCGACAACTGGTTTAGCATCAGGCTCCATATTAATTTTGTGCTGACATAGAGTGGGACTAATGCCCTTAAGATCATCAAGAGTATATCCAATAGCAGCTCGGTGCTTCCTTAGAGTTTTTAGTAATCTCTTTTCTTCATGAGCTGAAAGGTTAGCACTAATAATAACATGATATATCTTCTTTTCATCAAGATAAGCATATTTCAATGTATCGGGCAATTGCTTCAATTCAAATACAGGATCACCCTTAGGCAGAGGAGGGCCTCCAAGAGTTTCAACATGCAAATTATGTTTAAGGATAGGTGGTTGATCAAAGAACATCTTATCTATTTCATTTCTTTCATTCATATGCATATCGTTTTCATGGTCTAGCAAATATTGTTCTAACGGATCAGTAGGAGGTATGGCAATAGAAGCAAGACCAATAATTTCATATTTACTAGGAAATTCTTTATCATGAGGTTTTCTACGAAACTTGGAGAAATTAAACTCATGAGATATATCACCAAACTTAACTCGAACCTTTTCTTTAACACAATCAATTTCAGCATTAACGGTATTCAAGAAAGGTCTACCAAATATAATGGGACAAAAAGTATCTTGTTGTGAGCCAAGTACTAAGAAATCAGTAGGGTATTTGATTTTGCCACACAAGACTTCAACATCTCTAACAATCCCAAGTGGTGTAATAGTATCTCTATTTGCAAGCTTAATAGTAACATCAATATCTTCAATCTCAACGGGTGCAATTTCATGCATTACTTCTTGATATAAAGAAAATGGAATAGCACTCACACTAGCACCCATATCACACAAACCATGATAGCAATGATCTCCAATATTAACAGAAACAACAGACATACCAACTACGGGCTTGTTCTTGTCTAACTTATCTCGTTCATTTCTAACAGGTTTAGCAATTCTAGCAGCCTCCTCAGAAAAGTAAATAACATGCCCATCTATATTATCGACTAAGAGATCTTTAACCATAGCAATATCAGGTTCAACTTTAATTTGTTCAGAGGGTCTAGGTGCTCTAATATTACTTTTGTTAACCACAGTTGAAGCTTTAGCATGTTCCTTAATCCTAACAGGTGGTTTCTCAATATAAGCAGTAGGCACAACTGGATCAACATGGTAAACAATTGTTTCTTCTTTAACACTAACAGGTTCCTCAATCTTTTCTTTAATAGGGGGAAGATATTTAAACCACTTCTCCTTAGGGAGATCAACATGAGTAGCAAATGATTCACAAAAGGAACCTACTATCTCAAAGTCAAGTCCATATTTAGTGCTAAACTTATGAAAAGCATCGGTGGCCATAAAAGATTTAACACAATCGAACTCAAGTATTATACCTGACTCATTACCTTTGTCGAGTTCCCAATCTTCAGAGTTGCGTTTAATTCTTTCCAGAAGATCCCATCTGAATTCAATAGTTTTCTTCATGAAGGAGCCAGTCGAAGAAGAATCGAGCAT
Source organism: Elymus sibiricus (assembly GCA_039707655.1). Lineage (NCBI taxonomy): Eukaryota > Viridiplantae > Streptophyta > Magnoliopsida > Poales > Poaceae > Elymus > Elymus sibiricus. The sequence goes on from CM077676.1 coordinate 241,888,545, forward strand.
AGTTTGATTATCATGAGAAAGCCGAGCATAAAAATTCTGTAAGATAATTTCTTTTGAGAGCTCATGATTGGGGCATGTGTACATCATGTACTTAAGCCTCCCCCAAGCTTGAGCGATGCTTTCTCCTTCACAAGGCCAAAAATTATATATATAATTCCGATCACGATGAACCAAGTGCATAGGATAAAATTTCTGATGGAATTCTAGTTTCAATCGGTTCCAGTCCCATGTATCAGTATCATCACATAGCCTATATCAAATTAATGCCTTTCCCTCCAAAGATAAAGGGAATACTTTCTTCTTAACTCCATCTCTGGATAAACCTGCAAGCTTAAACAATCCACAAATTTCATCCACATAGATCAAGTGCATATCAGGATGTACCGTTCCATCTCCTGCATAAGGATTAGCTAGCAGTTTCTCTATCATACCCGAAGGAATCTCATAATAAATATTTTCAGTAGGTACAGTAGGTTGAGGAGCAACTATTTGTGTTTCCGGTCGAGGTGAAGATACCCCGAACAAACCCCTCAAAGGATTACTTTCCATAGTGACAAGTGACAGTAAATTTCAGCACGTAATATAAATGTTTCCTTACCAAATTCCACTCACCAAAGGCGCTTCACTCCCCGGCAACGGTGCCAGAAAAGAGTCTTGATGACCCACAAGTATAGGGGATCAATCGTAGTCCTTTCGATAAGTAAGAGTGTCAAACCCAACGAGGAGCAGAAGGAAATGACAAGCGGTTTTCAGCAAGGTATTTTCTGCAAGCACTGAAATTATCGGTAACGAGTAGTTTGATAGCAAGATAATTTGTAACAAGTGACAAGTAGCAATAGTAACAAAGAGTGCAGCAAGTTGTCCCAATCCTTTTTGTAGCAAAGGACAAGCCGGAACGATCTCTTATAGAAAGTAAAGTGTTCTCGAGGACACATGGGAATTTCATCTAGTCACTTTCATCATTTTGTTTGATTCGCGTTCGCTACTTTGATAATTTGATATGTGGGTGGACCGGTGCTTGGGTGCTGTTCTTACTTGAACAAGCCTCCCACTTATGATTACCCCCTCTCGCAAGCATCCGCAACTACGAAAGAAGAATTAAGATAACTCTAACCATAGCATTAAACATATGGATCCAAATCAGCCCCTTACGGAATAGCGCATAAACTATGGTTCAAGCTTTTGTCACTCTAGCAACCCATCATCTAATTACTACTCCACAATGCATTCCCTTATGCCCAAAGATGGTGAAGTGTGATGTAGTCGACGTTCACACGACACCACTAAGGGAATCAACAACATACATATCATCAAAATATCGAGCAAATACCAAATTCACATGATTACTTATGACAAGACTTCTCCCATGTCCTCAAGAACAAAAGTAACTACTCACAAATCATAATCATGTCCAAGATCAGAGGGGTATTGAATAGCATAATAGATCTGAACATATAATCTTCCACCAAATAAACCAACTAGCATCAACTACAAGGTGTAATCAACACTACTAGCAACTCACAGGTACCAATCTGAGGTTTTGAGACAAAGATTGAATACAAGAGATGAACTAGGGTTTGAGATGAGATGGTGCTGGTGAAGATGTTGATGAAGATTAGTCCTCCGACGATGAGAGGATTGCTGGTGATGTCGATGGCGACGATTTCCCCCTCCCGGAGGGAAGTTTCCCCGGCAGAATCTCTCCGCCGGAGAGCAAAAGTGCTCCTGCCCAAGTTCCGCCTTGAGACAGCGGTGCACCATCCCGAAAATCTTCTCTATATTTTTTCTTGGGCAAATGCACTTATATACCATAAAATGGGGGCCAGAGGCTGGCCAGGGGCCCCACGAGGTACCAGGGCACGCCTGGGGGGGTGGCGCGCCCTGGTGCCTCGTGGGCTGCTGGGTGGCCCCCTATGGTACTTCTTGATTCCAATATTTTTTATTTATTCCAAAATAATTCTCCGTGAAATTTTAGCTCATTTGGAGATGTGCAGAATAGGTATCTTAGACATAGCTTTTTTAGGTCCAGAATTCCAGCTGCCGGCATTCTCCCTCCTTGTGTAGATCTTGCATATTAAGAGAGAAAAGGCATTAGAATTGCTCCACAAAGTGTTATATTGATCAAAAACACTATAAATAACAGTAACAAAACATGATGCAAAATGGATGTATCAGGCTACACCACCTACGCGGACCTCAACAACCTCCAGAACTATATCCAAGATATGAGCAACCCCGCCGAGTCTTTTCGAGGCACGTCCGCCTACATGAACATGAACTTCTCCAACTAGAGCCAAGGATGGGCTCCTGACCAACCACCACAATGATCCCGCTGGTTTGGGCTTGCAAAAGCCTAAGCTTGGGGGATGTCATTACCACTTCTACATCAAGATGTGGCGGTATTATTTGAATAAATTGTAATGAGGTTGTACTTAAGCTCGTGGAGCTTCAAAACACTCATGTTGATCTGTTCTAACACTTTGCTTTTATTTGCTTTTGCCTTTGCGATTTTTCGTTTGCAAGTTAGTTTTCAAAAACCCAACCCCCCCCCCCCCCCAAAAAAAATAAAATAGAATAAGCTTTGCTTTGCTCTTTATTTTGCCCCTTGGAGTTCGTTTGCATTTTGTTTTCAGAGGAGTTGATCTACGCCGGACAACGAAGAGTAAGGAAGAGAAGTGTGTAAATTCGCAACCGTGAAGGTATGTCCTACGACTCCCGTCTTTTGCACTTGAAATACTTAGAGTAGATGTGGTAGTAGTAGTATGTGGGATATGTGCAAATGGGAGTAGGTATTGATAATTAAGACAAAGGTTTTGTTCTAGTAGCTGAAATAATTTTGTAGCCTTTGTTCTGTTTAGTTTAGACAACCATGACTTGCCATGGGACTGTTTTTAATGAAATGATCTTAACTAATAATAACCATGCACAAGAGAAAGTCTTCAAAGACTTGAGAGTTGAGAAAAATTGTAGTGGAAATGATGTTTGAAATGCTCAACCCCGTGTTGTTAATTTTAATAGACTTGATAGCACTTGTGGATTAAATTGTCTAGAGGAACTTAGTTGAAGGGTGTACGAGATTATGCCAAAAATCTGTGTTGTATCTCTTACATCAAGCCGGCAGTCGGACCGGGTTTGGCCGGGTCAAGCTGTACCAAACCCATGCCCGAATAGCTAATGGGCGTAGATGCAAACCCACGACCCTACCCATGGGCGCTGGACCAAACCCACGCCCAAACCCGATGGGTAACCCGACCCGATGGGTTACCCATCGGGCGGCTATACACTGCACAACAGATGCCATTTTCAGCCACCGTTTGAACACAAACGGCTTAGCATTTTAATTTAATATAACTTTTTATTGCTACTCTTTGCCCAACAGGTCATGCTAGGCAGTTTTGAAGGGGAGAAGGCATCAGCTTCCTCTATATCTATACTGTTATATAGGTAGAGTTGCACCTTGCACATGCTCGACTAGGTGAGGTGGTACTAAAACGTTGGCAAGCTGCGCAGTCCATCATTTGTGTCGTGCATGCAAGGCATGAGACGAGCTGCATGGGCTGGCTTGTTTGTCGGCCTTGCATGCGCTAGCTTTAGAGGCCCGTCGAGCTGACGTGCTGCTCAATTTGAGCCTGCTTACTCAAAGCAAAGTAGTGACGTTGGGTAGCGGGCCAATGTCGTGCATGCATGGTACTCGAGTAACATTCTGTTATTTACTACTATGGCAATATTCACAGCAAGCAAGATGCAATGATCGCTAAGAAAATTCTTCGGTAAAAATATTCAAGGTCATGTAAAATAATATTATAGTCAATTATTATTATTAATCGGGCAACCCATGGGTAACCCGCGGGCACAAACTCGTACCCATACCCTACCCACTACTAATCGGGTTACCCAAGGGTGCAACCCATGGGCGGAGAGCACGACCCATACCCTACCCATTCGGGTCGGGTGCCCATGGGCGTCCATACCCATGGGTCGAATTGCCGGGTTGACTCTTACATGGTGCTTCAGCTTCTTGCTGGTGCCATGGCCCCGCTACTCTATGCACGTGTACGTGTGTAAATGTGGCTTCATCACCTTTCTTGATGTTATGTTGAGGACTCTGCTAGCCAATGAACGATCCACCAAGAGCGATAGCTCGGATTTCGGCTATGAGTTTGTTACCGTACGTAGTGGCAACACACAAACACATATTATTCGGCTTTCTCTTGAATGGGTGTGTATGTGGTAAATAAAGGGGACTGATCTAATGGGAGATGTATTGTTGGTAAACATGACTGTAGCGCACTTTGTGCTCCTGATTTGAGCATTATTCACGATGCCTTAACTGGTAGTAGACATTATAACCTTGGGGCAATTGTTGCACGTCGGTTGAACCAAAACGCGTGTAACGGTGATTTGTATGGAGGAAAATTTTATGCCTCCCGCGTAGCTGCAAGACTTGGGGTCTCTCCTAGACCCAATGATCCCATATTACCTGATAAGTACTTAGACTTTGAGGCGATGCAACGCCACGAATTCATTAAATACGAGACTCACCAATATGATTACAACTTGGTATTCGATAAATACTGTGATGTCTCTGTTATTTTGCCTGCGCCTGGTCTCTTTGATTTTCAGAACAAACAAAGGCGTTTTGTCCATGAGTATGAGGCCCATGAGTACAACGAGAGAGTGGAGGTTGCCCGTCTTGCTGAGGAAGCAGCATTGAATGCCACCCCGAGATATCATTATGAATACAATCCCGACCAGCGGTGGTGATTACCAAGTTAGGCCAAAAGCCTAAGCTTGGGGGAGTACGTATTCTCACCAACATTACATTCATGTTCACACATTCATTCCAGTTGTCGGTATTCATCCTCTTTCATTGTATGATCCATGTTAGTTTTTATTCTTTCGCTTTGTTTTTGTGTGTTTGAATTTTTTTGAAAATCCAAAAATATTTCTCGCTTCTTTTCTGTTTTTCTTCTCGTTAGTTAGTTCATAGTATTAAAAGAAAACCCAAAAAGATTTCTCGTTTCTCCTTTTCTTGTTTGTTGGGAGTTCTCCCGTGTAAATAGTTTTTCTCGCTTTTCGTTTTTCTTCTTTAGTTTGCTTTCTTCAGAAAAACTAAAAACTCCAAAAATATTTCAGTGTGTTTCTCTAAATTTCTTTTCGTTGAGTCATCGTAGGGAGAAGACCATGATGAAATTGTTGAGTGGCTCTCATATGCTTTGTGGTTGATATAACGAAGAGCCAATATTACCTTGTCTTCTCCTTTGAATGAATTGTTTGCAGATTCCAGCTTAGTCCATGACACTCTTGCACTATTATTATTTTCACATCATTCGGTCGCGGAAGTGAAAGTCAATAATGATGATGATTTGATGAAGTGACTGTGGCAAGGAAAACCTGGTATGAACTCCTTTTGTTTTTGTTTTTGTAAATATGTTTAACTTAGTATCCATGATTCATCATATTATGAGTAAACATGTTTGTGATGACTATTAGAGATTATAGTTGCTCATGCCATGCTTAAGTAGCTAGGAGTGGATAATGATTTATCTTGAATGTCAACATGCATTAAAATGGTTATGATGTAGTATGTTAGTATGGTATCCTCCTCTGAATGTTTCAAGTGGCTTGACTTGGCACATGTCCACGCATGTAGTTGATTCAAAATGAATGTAGCCTTCACGATATTTATGTTCAGGGTGTTTATATCCTACTCATCCTAGTATTCAATGTTAATTATTCGCAATGCATGATTATGACCGTTGTCGCTCTCTAGTTGGTCGCTTCTCAATCTATTTGCTAGCCTTCGCCTATACTAAGGGGGAATACTGCTTGTGCATCCAAAATCTTTAAACCAAAGTTGTTCCAAATGAGTCCACTATATCTACATATATGCGGTATTACTCTGCCATTCCACGTAAATTTGCATGTGCCACCTCTAAGCATTCAAATAAACATCTGTTTTGTGTGCCCGTACCGCTCATGGAGCGACAGGGGGCGGTCAATATCTTCCATGCTAAGCGGGTTATTCTCACGATGAGTGTTTATTCACTTGTCATTGCACGGGAGAGGTTGATAATTGGGATGCCCAGTCCTATAATCAAAATAAAGAAAAATATAATAAAACAAACTCCCCCGGAAAGTTGATTGTTTGGAGGGCACCCGTGAATTCGGCTAGCCATGGCTTGTGTTTGTATGGTGGAGGGGGAGTAAACTTTACCTTTCCGCTTAGGAACAGTCGATAATGTGTTTAGCATGGAAGATATTGAAAATCCTCAGTCGTGACGTTGACAGGAAAAGCATACCTCTCAAATTGTTTTCATCTCTGATTTAAGCTTCGAGCTCTAGCACTCTGCAAATCTCTGCTTCCCTCTACGAAGGGTCTATCTATTTACTTTTATGTTATTTACTTTTATTGTTGAGTCATCACCTTCTCATTTTAAGCACCAATCCTGAGAGCACCATTGTCATTTTTATGCATTGAGTATAGTTAATGTTGGGTATACCATGACTGGATCTCTAATACCCTGAATTACAATGTTTAGTCACTGCTTGAACTTTGGAGGTGCTCTGCATTTATGTTTTGCGTCTCAGAAAGGGCTAGCGAGATACCATGTTATCATATTATATCATGATTGTTTTGACAAATTGTTGGCATTGGAGATATGTTATTATTGCTCGCTAGTTGATTATGCCATTGATAAGAGTAAATATAAATTCTAAGTGTATTTGCATGGTTAGTTCATGATCTTTGCTGAAAACTTGGGTGCTATTTAAGCTTATATACGAATACAAGAACAAAAGAGTTCGTAAAAGTTTTTCTTTATCACTTTCAGTTTGTCAACTGAAATACTTGAGGACAAACAATGAGTTAAGCTTGGGGGAGTTGCTACGTCTCCGTCGTATCTACTTTCCCAAACACTTTTCTCTTGTTTTGGACTCTAATTTGCATGATTTGAATGAAACTAACCCGGACTGATGCTGTTTTCAGCAGAACTACCATGGTGTTGTTTTTTGTGCAGAAATTAAAGTTCTCAGAATTGGACGAAACTTTTTGGAGATTTTTTATGGAATAAATAAAAAATACTGGAACGAAAATCCACTGCACGGGGGCCACCAGTTGCCCACAAGGCAACAGGGCGTGCCTACCCCCTCAGGGCGCACCCTGATGCCTTGTGGGGCCCACGAGGCTCCTTTTGACCGAATTCTAGCACTATAAATTCCATTTCCCAGAGAAAAAAATAAGAGAAAAAGTTTCATCGCATTTTACGATACGGAGCCACCGCCACCTCCTGTTCTTCATCGGGAGGGCTGATCTGGAGTCCGTTCGGGGCTCCGGAGAGGGGGATTCGTCGCCATCGTCATCATCAACCATCCTCCATCAACAATTCCATGATGCTCACCGCCGGGAGTGGGTAATTCCTTCGTAGGCTTGCTGGACGGTGATGGGTTGGATGAGATTTATCATGTAATCGAGTCAATTTGTTAGGGCTTGATCCCTAGTATCCACTATGTTCTAAGATTGATGTTGCTATGACTTTGCTATGCTTAATGCTTGTCACTAGGGCCCGAGTGCCATGATTTCAGATCTGAACCCTCTATGTTTTCATGAATATATTTGAGTTCTTGATCCTATCTGCTAGTTACATGCACTTGTTATTGTTCTGATCCGTAGACCCCATAGTGACAATTGTTTGGGATACTCTTCGGGGATGACTGTAATTCGAGGAGTTCATGTATTCACCATGTGTTAATGCTCTATTCCAGTTCTCTATTAAAAGGAGGCCTTAATATCCCTTAGTTTCCTTATGGACCTCGCTGCCACGGGAGGGTAGGACAAAAGATGTCATGCAAGTTCTTATTATAAGCACGTATGACTATATACGGAATACATGCCTACATTACATTGATGAATTGGAGCTATTGTATATCGCTCTAGGTTGTGACTGCTATATGATGAATGTCATCCAACACAATTATCCATCACTAATCCAATGCCTAAGCTTTCCGTATATTGATCTTTGCTTAGTTACTACCGCTGCTACTGCTGTTACAATCACTACAAAACTGTTGTTGTTGCTATTTCTGTTACTGTTGCTATACTGTTACTACTACTATCAAACTATCATACTACTGTGCTACTAAACACTTTGCTGCAGATATTTAGTTCTCCAGGTGTGGTTGAATTGACAACTCAACTGCTAATACTCATAAATATTCTTTGGCTCCCCTTGTGTTGAATCAATAAATTTGGGTGAAATACTACCCTCAAAGACTGTCGCGATCCCCTATACTTGTGGATTATCAGCTGGCACGTGGCGCTGAACACTACAACTCTGTGGGCGTGGGCACGTGTTGTGAGGGCACGAGGGAGCACCGGCTAAGGGTGCCACCTCCCCCTCCTGGCGCTTATGTCATGTGCTGCATCGCGACAATGCCATAGAGCATGCCGCTGGTGCGCATGAGCTAGCGCTCGTGGTTAGCTGCAAGAGCATTGTGGACATGAGCTTGTTGCAGTGAAGCTTCTGGTCGCTGTCACCATTTTGCTTATCATGTTCAATCTTCAGTTCCGTAGGATTGGGCGTCCAGGCTCCAGTTTTGATTATATTTTGAGTGGTACAAGTACGCAGGAACAAAATGTATGTTATGTGAATGTTGTGACCAATTTTGATGCTAAGTTGGCAGTGGGCATGCTATTTGAGTGTGGTTATTTCTTATCTGGACTATTATGTTTAGTAGGTAGTGGACATGCTATGTGATGTGGTGCTATGTGAATTTTGATGCTTAGCACACAGTGGGCATTATAAACATTTCAGCACACAACTCATACAACAATCTCAGACTGCAATACCTGAAAGAAACTGGACAACTGAATCTGTGCGCAACTGTTTCTGTGGGCAGTTTCTCAGAATAAAATTCTGGAGAATCTGAAAAGAATGAGCCCTTAGTATGAACTACTAAACATTTTCTTATTGCCAACTTTTTTTTGAATTGCCGAACACTTCCCTATCCCCATCTTGGCGTGCACTCCTTCTCTTACAGCTAGCAAAACTGAAGCTTTCGTGCATGCATGCAAGTATAACAAAAAAGATGATGTCAACAAATATTTCTTTATTTTGAAAAATCAGAATGTTTAACTCCCAAATAGTATTATCCAATTTACAATCTGTTTTCACCATTAAGTTCGTCATGATGAGATCTTTGAAACTAGATCTCATATGGGTATGCTCTGACATCTCTTTTTCGGGTGAAAAATTATGAAGCTGCAACATGTTACTTATAAGCTACTCGCAAGTAGTTATTCGACATGAAAACTAGAACTCTTGGAATGTTTCAGCGACTTTTCAGAGCTCAGAAGTTATCATTGGTACTATATAAGTTACCAAACCGTTGGCCATTGTTATCGTCTTGAAAAATTATCTTGGTTGGATGTCTAAACAAAATTTTGGGAGCTTAGAGATTACCAAGCCAAGTAAATGTGTCAGTTACTAGATAGCAATGTTTAGGATATCGGTAATTGGTACCATATCGGTCAGGTGCTGAGTAGGGATAAATAGGAGAATTTTCCAATTAATCAGTTGATGAATAAGTTAATTGGCTATTCGGTGACGCACCGAGTAGCGATTAACTGACCGAGATGCCGATTAACTGTCCGATATTTGGAACAATGCCAGATAGTTCAAGATATACTTATCAACTTTAAAACTAAATCTCGCTGGTAGCCAACATTATTTGAGTTACTGGATTGGTCACAGTCCAAACAGTAATGTGTGAGCTAGGTAGCGATTGACTCGAAAATAGATCTCACCAGAACCACCATAACTTCATCTCTATTATGGTGGTGACTGTGACATAGTATGCTGGTTAACTCTCATGGTGATAACTGTTCTAGCATGAGAAACTTGGTAACTACATAATTGCATGTTGGTAAGTATAGTTTGGATGTTGGGTAACTATACCGAGTGGTTATCAGGTCATTAAAGTTACTGAAGTACTCACAAGTTGTCGTCGATTCCAAAATTATGTCTCATTGAACCACCATGTAAATACATCACTACAATGGTGGAGGTTGTTATGAAATGAGCTTGTATATCATCGGGGCCAACTGGCCAGCACATATACATGTAGGGAAATAAGCAAAGAAGCCCTTATACAATATGATAACTACACACAACACAACACCCTGTTCTAACACCCCCCCCCCCCTCTCAAACTCAAGGGGGATATTGGACACTGAGTTTGGACAAGAAAAAGTTGTGTTGTGACCGTGTCTGAGCTTTCGTGAGAAAATCAGCAAGCTGAAGCTCCGAGGGCACATACGGAAGGGCCACAATCCTCTCTTGCTCCTGAGAACGCATGTAGAAGGCATCAACACCGATGTGCTTGGTGAGCTCATGCTTAACAGGATCACAGGCAATGCTGAGCGCCCCAGCGCTGTCGGAGAGCAAAGGGGTCGGTGCAGCAGTGATAACACCGAAATCCTGAAGAAGCCACCGTAGCCAAGTAATCTCTGCAGTCATGAATGCCATAGCTCGCAGCTCGGCCTCAGCACTGGAGCGAGATACAACAGTCTGCTTCAGAGAGGAGCCAAGAAAAACACAATAGGCAGAGAGAGAGAGGGGCGATCAGTGGGATCGCTGGCCTAGGTCGCATCACAGTAGCCTGAAGCTAGAGCGAGGGAAGAATAAGCGACGAGTCATAGTACCACGAAGGTAACGAAGAACCCGAAGAAGATGATTGTAGTGAAGTTGAGTGGGAGCAAAGACAAACTGACTCAGAATGTGCACAACATAAGAAATGTCAGGACGAGTGATGCCTAGATAGACAAAGCTCCCAACAAAATGGTGGCGACTGTGACCTAGTACGTTGGTTAACTCTCATGGTGATAATTGTTGTAGCATGAGAAACCTGCTAACTACATAATTGCCATGTTGGTAAGTATAATTTGGATGTTGGGTAACTATACCGAGTGGTTATCGGGTCATTAAAGTTACCGAATTACTCACAAGTTGTTGTAGATTCCAAAATTATTTCTCACTGAACCACCATGTAAATACATCACTACAATGGTGGAGGTTGTTATGAAATGAGCTTGTATATCAAGGATATTACATTTCGATGCAATTGGAATTTATCCGACGGCCGAAGTTGATCGGGTAAATATCCAACGACTCACAGTGATTTGGATCGAGATCCGACGGTCCGTGTTGCGAGGACATTCCGATCGGACGGTCGAGAAGCTTTGAGCTCTGAGGAGGCTCGGGTTCAGACGTGAATCTAACTATATTGCATACTGAAAAATAATGTGCGTTTATTAGAAGCACCAGAATCAGATAAAATTTCTTGATTACCGTAGACGGTAGTAGGCACCAAACTTGGGCACTCAACTTAAAACAAACCAGTACTAGCACGATGCAATGCGGGTGGATCAAGATATACCAATACTACTTGTCCTTGTAATTAAACTGTACTTACCACTAACGGTATCCCATGGAATATTGAACAGAAGATGTTCTAGCTGACATGTCCATTGCCCTCGGTAAGTCCCTAATATCACCACCAGAACAAGCATGGAACGAAACCATATACCCCGGTGCTCGTCGGCATTAGATGGAGACAGGATCTGGGGAAGAGATTTGGTGGTCTACGGTTAACTGAGATTGAAGAGTTGGCTAGAACAAGGTGCCACGGGAGGGGATTTCTAGGTCCAGATTTAGAGATGGGGAAGAGCTAGCTGTACTAGTCAACCACCGTCGACTGCAAAGGAAGGGCTGGCTGGGGCAAGGTGGCGACCGCCGCCACCGGGACTAGATTAGAGAACGGGGATGAGTTTTGCGCCGCTGCCGCTGGTGGGAATGAGCTGGACGATAGGATTAAAAGAGCTGCTGGGACAACGCCTATCTTGAGGGGGGTTTCGCAAAAGTGGGCCTTCTCCAAGGATGTAATTACAAATTGTACCATTGACCAGATCAGAAACCCACCTGAGCCTAACTGTGCCGCTCGATACACATCTAACGGCCCATAACGCTAGATCGTACGATCTCACGCCAATCCCAGATCTCATACAAGTCTCTCCCGGGTTAGGAATGGGGGCTCGGGCATGAGGTTGCCACAACCGCGCGAGTGCGGGAGGACGCGGCTAGGTTTTCACTCAACACAGTGTTGCTGCCATTTTATAACCCATTTATGAAATGACAAAAATGCCCCGGTAGGGGTAAGGATATTACATTTTGATGCAATTGGAATTTATCCGATGGCTGAAGTTGATCGGGTAAATATCGAACAACTCACAACGATTTGGATTGAGATCCGATGGTCCATGTCGCGAGGAGATTCCGATCGGGCGGCCGAGAAGCTCTGAGCTCTGAGGAGGCTCTGGTTCAGACGTGAATCTAACTATATTGCATACTGAAAAATAATGTGTGTTTATTAGAAGCACCACAATCAGATAAAATTTCTTGATTACCGTAGATGGTAGTAGGCACCAAAATTGGGCACTCAACTTAAAACAAACCAGTACTAGCACGATGCAATGCGGGTGGATCAAGATATACAAATACTTCTTGTCCTTGCAATTAAACTATACTTACCACTAACTGTATCCCTTGGAATATTGAACAGAAGATGTTCTAGCTGACAAGTCTATTGCCCTCGGTAAGTCCCTAATATCACCACCAGAACAAGCATGGAAGGAAACCATATACCCCGGTGCTGGTCGGCATTAGATCGAGATAGGATTCGGGGAAGAGATTTCGTGGTCTACGGTTAGCTTAGATTGAAGAGTTGGCTGGAACAAGGGTGCTACGGGAGGGGATTTGTAAGTGCATCAAGTGCCCCCTTAGTGGTTTTGGAGTATTGAAGACAAATAGGTTAAGGGACTAATGTGTTTGTGAGTGTACATAGGTGAAATAGTCCCTGAAGACTTGGTTTAACCCACAGAAGTCGACCCCTAAAAATGTATTTCTTCAAGTGAAGAATTTGGTGCGGCCTTTGAAGAAATTGATTCAAAGACTTTGAAGCTTGAAGACTTTGTTTTCATAGTTTCATTTTCTTCTTATTTGAGTCATAGGAAAAACCGTACTGTTAAAGGGGGTCTAGGTGATATACATTTCACAATTCCAAAGTGATGCTCAAACCTGTACACACTACAGCCGCTTCGAGTGAAGCCTTTGGAAATCTCCGGAACAGCTGACGAATTTGCTAGTGACAGTGACGCAGTTCATGTGGTCACTGACGAATTTGGTCAGGCTGAGGAGTTAGGATTTCGCCAGTGCGATCTGCCTATCGTGAGAAAATTGAGTGCCCCGACGAAATTGAGAGTTCCAATTTCCGACCGTTGCTGCGCCGCGTGCCAGTTGTCGAGTGGATCTTATCCTGAGAAGGGTATTTATGACATTTCATGTCGGGTTGCCCCCTGGCTATAAATAGCCGCCCCCCACAACCACTAGTTGGTTGGCTGCTCTAGAGAGAACTTGACACTTGTCATTTGAGAGCAACGCTTCCTCTGACGACTTTGCGAGAACCCAAGTGAGGAAAAACCCAACCAGAGCCAAAGTGATTGAGCATCACTGAAGAAGTTAATCTGTGTGATCCGACGACTATTACCTTTGAAGACTGTCATTCTTCCAAACGGTTAGGCGTCATGTTCTGAGCACTCAAGAGCAAATTGTGGTGTGCCAGTGAACAAGTCTGTGAAGGTTTTGGAAGTCTACCTTGAAGACTTACCACGAGTGATTGGGCGAGATCTAAGTGATCTTAGCTCAAGAGGAATACGGTGAGGACTAAGTGTCTTTGGAGTTCAAACTCAGCCGCCTCAACTAGACGTACAGTTGATACAACAACTGGAACTGGTCTACCAAATAGCTGTGTCTTCACCAAGCCTCCCTGGTTTCAAATTCCTCAACCCTTTTACTTTTTGTTATTCCGCTACTGAAGAATCTGTGATCTACCTTCTAAAGAATTTGTACTGAAGACTTTCATCATGTTCCGTTTCACTTCTTCAGTTCATCTTCTGTATACCTGATTGCTTGTTTGATTGCATGTTCTTCACATGCATCTATCTTGTATGCTTGATTTACGTTTCTATGATGAGGTAGTTTCAGTCCTGTTTCTATTTCTTCACTGTGACTTTCGTCAAAGTCTTCAGAGTTTGACGAATTTCTAAAAATCTCCCATTCAGCCCCCCTCTGGGAGTAAACCTGCACTTTCAATTGGTATCAGAGTAAGGTACTCCCTTGTTCTGTGTGATTTTGGTTTAACCACCTGGAGTTTTAGTTATGTCGACCGCAGGTATGATCAAGGTATCCACTGCATGCCCCATCTTCGATGGCACGGACTATCCCTACTGGAAGAACAAGATGTGCATGCATCTTGAGGCTATTGACAACGATCTCTGATTTGTCGTCGAGAATGGTGTGCCCTCTGTCGGACCAAGCATTAATGCTACTGACGTGAAGAGATTCAAGCAACTCGACTCTCAAGCGAAGAATATCATATGCGGACATTTGAACAAAGGACAATATGGCAGAGTGAGTGCCCTAGAAACATCGAAGCTTATCTGGGATAGGCTTTCCAAGGTCAACGAGGGAGTTTCAACTCAATGTGACTTTCGAGTTGATGTTCTTCGCAATCTTTTCAATCGCTTCAAGAGGCTCGACAACGAGAATGTCCAACAAACCTTCGACCGCCTCACTGATATCTCCAATGAGCTTCAGGCTCTTGGCGCTATAGACATCACTGATCATGAGGCGGTGAAGAAATTGCTGAGGTCACTGGACAGTTCATTTGACACCTTGGCTCTAATGATTCAAGAGTGCCCTGACTACAAGCAACTTGATCCGGCTGATATTCTTGAAAGGCTCAATACTCATGAATTTCAGCAAGTTGAGAAAAGAGATATGTATGGTCCTAGCTATGGAAGACCTCACGCTCTGAAGGCAAAAGGAAAAGCCAAGGCAATTTCTTCATCTGAAGAAGAATCTGACTACAGTTCTGGTGACGCCGAAGAAATTGGCAGAGAACTTGCAATGCTGGTGAGGAAATTCCAGAAGTTTTCAAAGAAAAGCCGCTTTGGAAAGTCTTCAAAGTATGACTTGAACGTGAAAATGCAAATTCTTCAGCTGAATGTTCAAATGCTTCAGTACTTTCAATTGCTTCAACTGCTTCTATGGCCACTAACCCCTCATCTGAGGATGCCACCAGTGATACTGACGAAAATGCAGGGTTGAAGGAATTGTATGTTTCTGGCATGTACAAAAGCCTCAAAGGGCATCAAACCCTTTGTGATGTGCTCAAAAAGCAGATTCTGAACAGGAACCCTAGGAAAGAGTGTATTGCTTTTGAGAGAAAGCTCAATGATGATGGTTCTTATTGGAAGCCTGAGCAGTATCCCAAAACCACCTGGGTTGCTGCAAAGGGACCTCCAGTAGATCCATCCACTTTATCTGGTTATACTTGTGATCTTCATATTCTTCAGATGAGTCATTTGACTCAAATTACAAACTGTTCAAAAATCAGAATGGTGAAGTATTTGCCAGTTTTGTTGGTACTAACTGCAGGAATGGTCCACCTGTGAAGAAAATCTGGGTCCCCAAAAGCCTTCTAGAAAATCTTCAGCTGAATGTCATCATGACACCACCGATGAAGAAGAAACTTCCCAGGCCAAATTCTTCACAGGGATCAAAGTCGTTAAATGGACACAAACCCACTTATGGTCGTGCTAATGCCTCTATTTCGCAGGGAAACAAACAACGTTCTGATGAATATGAGCATTACTCTTCGAACCACTATGTCTACAAAACATCGAAGAGTTTCTCTGCTTATTCATTCAATTACTGTAACCCTCCTGTGAAGAGAAATGCATATTCTTCAATGCCTAAGTTCTCCATTAATGCACTTTGATACATTGCTTCTGAGCCACCCATTCAGATGTGGGTGGTTAAGAAGAACTAATCTCTTCTGCAGGGTCAGGTCTTCAGACAACTAAAATGTCTGATGAATTTGCTGAAGACCTGACAAAATGCTTGTTGGGATGCAAGCTAATCATGATGAAATGAATACTCATTTCACACACCCCTTATGCTGCTAGTTATTATTCATTGATGAAATTGTCTGACGAAATTGATCATCACATTCTTCACTTTGAAGTATATGAATTTGTAAGTCAGACTAATTCTTCTACAGGATGACACACCTAATGCCACTGAATGGGTCCTGGATAGTGACTACACGAATCACATGACTGGTGATAGGAATTTACTCACTGATGCTCCCCTCACTTCGTCTCATCTGAAGCATATCACTTACGCCGACAAAGGGAAAAGCAAGGTATTGGGTCTAGGTAAGGTTGCTATCTCAAAGGACCGACACATGGAAAAAGTGATGCTTGTCGAATCCCTTGGATACAACCTCATGTTCGTCTCAATGCTTTGTGATCTTGATATGATTGTCATCTTTGGCAAATATAGATGTATTGTGCTGTTGGACTCTAACAAATCCAAAGTCTTCGAAGGCTTTAGGAAAGGTGATTTGTACATTGTAGATTTCTCACTAGGTCCTCAGCCTGCCACGTGTTTGCTGGCAAAAGCTTCAGAGTGCTGGCTATGGCATCGACGCCTTGGACACGCTGGCATGAGAAATTTGAGCACACTTGTCAAGAAGAAGCACACCATTGGCGTCGAGGGCGTCAAATTCATCAAAGATCATCTGTGTTGTGCTTGTGAATCTGGAAAAATGACCAGATCAAAGCATGCGGCTAAAAAAATCATGACCACTACTCGTCCTTTTGAATTACTTCATATGGATCTGTTTGGTCCTACCCATTATGCCACACTAACCAATGCAGCATCACTCTACGGATTCGTCATAGTTGATGACTACACTCGTTACACCTGGGTGCACATCATTTCATTCAAGACTGAAGTACTGGATGTCTTCAGACGATTCTCCAATCAATCCATGACGAATTATGATCTCAAGATCAAGCACATCAGGAGCGACAACGACACCGAGTTCAAGAACACAGGCCTTGATGACTATCTTGATGAACTTGGTATCACTCATGAGCTCTCTGCTCCCTACACGCCTCAGCAGAATGGAGTCGTGGAGCGCAAGAGCAGGACACTCATCGAGATGGCTCGCACTATGCTTGATGAATACAAGACTCCTCTTCGATGGTGGCCTGAAGCAATTGAGACTGCATGTCATATCATCAATCGGGTATATCTTCACAAATTCCTCAAGAAGACCTCTTATGAGCTCCTCACTGACAAGAAACCCAATGTGAGTTATTTCAAAGTCTTCGGTGCTAAATGCTGGATTAGAGATCCTCATCACAGTTCTAAATTTGCATCGAAAGCACATGGGGGTTTTATGCTTGGTTACGGAAAGGACTCGCACACCTACAGAGTCTTCAACACCTATCACAACAAGGTTGTTAAAACTGTAGATGTGCGGTTCGATGAAACTAATGGCTCGCAAAGAGAGCACCTGCCTCCTATGCTAGATGAAATGCCTCCTGAGGAATCTATCAAGCTAATGGGCACCGATGAAATTGTGCCTAGTGAAGAAATAGCTGATGAAGATGTAGTTATTCCTCGTCGTGAAGAAACTGCTGAACCTGAAGAAAATGATGTTGAGGATTCTGCACAACAACAACAGCAAGGCCCTCGTCCAACACATCCACGAGTGGCGAATGAAGTGCAGATTGAGAAAATCCTCGACAACATCAATGCACTTGGTCCACTCACTCGCTCAAGAGCTTCACATCTAGCTAACTTTTGTGGGCATTACGCGTTTGTCTCTATTTCAGAGCCCACCAAAGTTGATGAAGCATTTCTGGAACCTGAATGGATTCAACGAATTGCATCAATTCGAGCTCAACAACATGTGGGAGCTTGTCAAGCGTCCCGATCCACGCAAGCACAGTGTCATCGGCACCAAGTGGATCTACCACAACAAACAAGACGAAAATGGCCAAGTGGTGAGGAATAAGGCCCGTCTTGTAGCTCAAGGCTACACACAGGTTGAGGGTATTGATTTCGATGAAACATTTGCACCTGTTGCTAGGCTTGAAGCTATTCGTGTACTGCTTGCATATGCTAACCATCACAATATTCTCTTATATCAAATGGATGTGAAAAGTGCATTCCTCAATGGTAAGCTTGAGGAAGAAGTAACCACCAGGTTTTGAGGACCCAAAGCATCCTGACAAAGTCTTCAGACTCAACAAGGCTCTCTATGGCCTCAAGCAAGCCCCGAGGGCTTGGTATGATACACCGAAGGAGTTTCTGAAGAAAAAGGGTTTCAAACCCGGTTCACTTGACCCTACTCTTTACACAAAATCTTATGATGGTGAACTGTTCATATGCCAAATATATGTTGATGATATTATCTTTGGTTGCACCAACAAGCGATACAGTGACGAATTTGCATATATGATGCGTGAAGAATATCAGATGTCTATGATGGGGGGGGGTTGAAATTCTTCCTCGGGCTTCAAATTTGTCAACAACCCAATGGCATCTTCATTTCTTAGGAGAAATATCTCAAAGACTGCCTGAAGAAATTCGGCATGCAAGACAGCAAAGGCCTCAAGATACCAATGCCAACAAATGGTTAACTCTGCACTGACAAAAATGGTAAATATTTCGATCAGAAGGTATATCGCTCCATCATTGGTTCGCTGCTTTACCTATGTGCATCTAGGCCAGATATTATGCTTAGTGTTTGCATGTGTGACCGCTTTCAAGCGTCACCAAAGGAATCACACCATCAGGCTGTGAAGCAAATTCTTCGATATTTAGCTCACACACCAACGCTTGGATTATGGTGTCCCAAGGGCTCGTCACTTGATCTTGCTGGATTTTCTGATTCTGATTATGCTGGAGATCGTGTGGATCGCAAGTCTACATCAGGCACATGCCATTTCCTTGGACGATCACTTGTCTGTTGGTCCTCAAAGAAGCAGAACAATGTCTCACTTTCCACAGCCGAGGCTGAGTACATTGCCACAGGTGCCTGCTGCTCACAGCTACTATGGATGAAGCAGACCCTCAACAATTATGGCTTCAATGTGAAGAAAGTGCCACTCTACTGCGACAATGAGAGTGCCATCAAGATCGCCCACAGCCCAGTGCAACACTCAAGGACGAAGCACATTCAGATTCGTCACCATTTTCTTCGTGATCATGTGCTGACGGGAGACATCGTCATCAACCACGTGAAGACTGAAGACCTGCTTGCATATATCTTCACAAAGCCTTTGGATGAGAGAAGGTTTTGCATGTTGCGGTGTGAGCTAAACATCCTAGAATCTTCGAATGTCCTTTGAAAAGGACACACATCCTAACGCTTATGCATTATTGATGACTTTGATGCGCAACACACGAAGTAACGTTTTTCTTCAATCAATGAAGACTAACCCTCTAAGTGTGAAGAAATTAATGAAGAATTTGAGTCTCAGAACCCTGCGACAATTGTACGCGGTGTCAGAAATCATCATAATTCTTATACGGTGGGTAACGCCACCACCCTCTTCTTGACCTTCTTCAATTTGAGTTTTTCATCATTTGCTATTTCGTCAAACTTTTTCAAATTCGTCATTTGAGGTTGTTCTTCATTGCTTGAGCTAATTCTTCCTATATATATATTTGAGTTTTTCATGTCCTCAACAGCATTCACATATTGCTAATTCTTCAAATTACTTTTTTTGTCTATGTGAATGTGATCAGACCCGCTCCCCTCTATGTTAAACTCAAACCACTCTGTTCACAATCTCTTCATGTGCGTTCTAATTGACACCGTTCAAAGTCTTCACTGTGTCCTTGTCAGCTGAAGAAATTCCGAACACACTTTAAAATTTTCAAATCAAATTTTTGGCGGTTGCCACAGTAACTTAATCCCATGCATCCGATGCGTGGATAAGCGCACTCAAAATGCATGTGTGACGCGTGTCGCTGAAATGCGAATCGCCAGGGGCTTATCCATCCAAAATCTTCGAACCGCTCGTTTTTCACCGCGCCTATATAAAGGCTTGACCCCTTCAACCTTAACTCACTTCACTTCTCGCGCCCCTATCGCTCTCACTCCCAAACCCTAGCGCCGCCGCTGGAATTCATCGCCGCCGGAGAAGAAGAGCTTCACTGCCTCGACTTCTTTGCCGTCGTACTCGCGCCGGCCGTGGATTTCTTCACCTCTGCCGCTGCCATAGCTTTCTTTCGTCGCCAAGTTAGGGCACGAAAGATCTGAGCTAACGATTTCCTTCAACTCGTCGTCCAGTTCTTCAAGTTCATCCTTGGGGTAATTAAAATTTTATTTTACTACCCAAGTTTGATCTTTTTACCACCTAAAATTCTTCAAGTGCTGTTTTTACTACATCTTTCCAATTCTTCAGCACCTCCTTCTGGCCAGTCTTGGTTATTTCACCTAAGTTATGCTTAACGTTTAGATTCCTCAATTGTGCAATTGCCTCAATTTGTACAACTCTGGAACCTAAGTCAAGAACACTTAGTGAATTTCTTCAAGACGATAAGGGTCAATTTCCTCAACTAGATTTATTTAAAAAACATCTGAGAACGCATGTGACTCTTCCCAATTTCCTCGCAACTATACTCTGTTCACAGGTACACATGTCTGCCGACGAATCTCTAGGTTCTCATCAACTTAATTCATTTGTAGCATTGCTTGAGGAAAATCTTCAGACTTCTTCAGAAACGTCAAAAGTTCAAATCCCTTAGTTGAAGAAAATGGATGATGGTAAAAAGCCTCAGAAGGGAGGCAAACGGAAAGAGGAGCACACTGCTTTCAAGATCCCTGAGGACTTATACTCAGGGTATTGCACGCCTGATGAAGAAATTCATGGGAAAGAGACTGACAAGCAACAAAAAACACGTATGCAAAAGATCAAGAGGTACTGGTCATATGAGTGGAGAGACTACAAATACGTCACTCCCAAGTACATGAAGGATTTCGCTGTCAAGCCTCCATGCAAGAGGCCTCCACTAGCTCCTGGTCAGACTGCTGATCCTACCAGTGTGAGAAGGGGTGAAGAATTCCCCAAAGAATGGGCTAAGCGTCAAGCTAAATTGCAGAAGCAGG
Source organism: Elymus sibiricus (assembly GCA_039707655.1). NCBI lineage: Eukaryota > Viridiplantae > Streptophyta > Magnoliopsida > Poales > Poaceae > Elymus > Elymus sibiricus. The sequence continues at coordinate 241,909,638 of CM077676.1, forward strand.
CTTAGAAGGCCGTTGAAGAATTCAACAGGGCCACAAAGGCATCAGCAGATGCTGGTGCTGGTTCAAGTGGTAGTGCACCGAAGAAGGCTATGAAGAAGAAGCCGACTCAAAAGCCAAAGCCTTCAGCTGATATGCCTTCACAACCAAAATCTTCAGCTTCAAGACCTTCAGCTCCAAAGCCCTCTGCGGCCAAGACATCATTTTCAAAGGCTTCAGTTCCTAAAGCACCTTCGGCACCAAGTTCGTCAGTGCCTCCGTCAGCCGTCAGTTCTTCAGTGGCTGCTGCAAGAGCTTCAACGCCAGTCGTGCTCGCATCCTGCCAGCGCACTGAAGGTTTTCATACTGCCACCATTGCAGCATCAAGTGCCTCATCTAGTGGTCATATTTCGTCAAACACGCCCAAGCTGAAGAAGAAAGCCACTGCAGGCCGTGGAACTAGGCCCAACCCCAGAACGAAGATGAGCTTGCTGAGTTTGTCCAGAGAAGGATGGAAGAGGCTGCCCGTGCTAAGAATACCACAGTTCGCTTTCTTCTTGATCCTAAGAAGATTCTGGACTTCATTGAAATATGGCGCAAGAAGCCAGATACGCCACTTGACGACCTTGACTTACCTCCTGGTCCAAGCCATGTGCTGTCTTCATTTATCTTGACAGAGAAGCACAAGATTGCGCAAGCAAAGCTTGTGAAGAAACAATAGCTTCAGAAAGAGAGGGAGCTGAAGAAAAACAGGCTTACCATATCTCCACAGCAACTTGTAGCACTACAATCCGAGATCCAACAGCTGTCTGATGAATATGAACGACAGGCAAACCATTGATGTGGTGTGCGTGACAGGTTCATCAGCGCCGCCAAGCAAGTGGTTGACGGCCACAACAAGCGGGAGGCTGCCATTGGTCAAGCACCTCCCTCAAGCTCCTCAGCTTCACCACCAGCTCCTCAGGCCAGTGAGACTGTGCCTTCACCTCCTCCGCAAGACCAAGCCAGGGCAGCTGAAGAAGTTGCGCCTGAAGAAACTGCCAGGGCGACTGCATCAGTCGTGCCTGATGAAATTGCTCAACCAAGTTCCTCAGCTGCAGTGCCTGAACAGTCTTCATCTTTGAAGCTCATCTCACTTCCTTTTGCATCAGAAGTGAAGAAATCAAAGGCAGCTGAGAAGAGAAAAGCTACAGCACCCCCTACCACTGAGACAGTGAAGAAACTGAAGACGGCTCCAATGTCTTCAGTAGAGCCAATCGATGTCATACCAATCTCATCAGCACCTCCAACTCGCAACACTGAAGAACTTCAGATAGTTCCATATGGTGTGGATTATGTCATCCCACCTGCTGATGAAGATCGTGATACCCACTCTGCTGCTTCCACAGAGCAGGTGGATGAAGAAATTGAAGTTGAAGAAGATTCTTCTCTTCACATGGTATCATCGCGGAAACCACAGCCAGTCCAAGTGATTGAAGAAAATGCCGCTTCAACTGGAAGCGATGAAGCTACTGATGAGGACATGGATATTGACGGTTCCACCACACCTTATATTCATGACGATTTCTGAAATGTAGCACACCAGAAATCGCCCGCCACCACGCCTCTCACACAAGTACCTCGGTCGCCAGCTATCACTGAGGAAATTCATACTGGTTCTGAAGGACGTCAATCATCCCTTCAGACCATTACTGAAGAAGTTCCAGCTGCATCAGCTGAAGAAATTGTGCAACCAGTGACTATTGAAGAAGTTGCACCTTCTCCTCCTCCTTAACAAGATGAGCCAGCACCCTTAGCAAATTCTGACACTGTTCCATTTGCAACCGCTGAGGAAGTTGCCGTCTGTAAATAAAAATGCAGACGACAAAATATCTTTGCCGTCTGCGTTTTTTCTTACAGACGGCAAAGAGCTCTCTTTGCCGTATGTAAAAAAAATGCAAACGACACAATTTTTGCCGTCTACTTTTTTTTACAGACGGCAAAGTGAGCTCTTTGTCGTCTGTAAGAAAAAACGCAGATGGCAAAGAGAAAACACACTCCCACGGATCGATGAGGTCGCACAATCGCAGCCAACCCCATCACTCTGTCTCTCCCAGATCTCTCTCCCATGCCCGACCCCACCACGTTCTCTCTCCCCCTTATCCCGCACGATCTCCCTCTCTCGTCTCTCTCTCGTACCTCTCTGTCTCTCTCTGCCGCACGTACGCAGCCCACCCCCACCACCTCGCCCGCATCCCGATCCACTCGCCGGCGCCACCAGCCGCGGCTCCTCCGCCCGGCGAACCCTCCGCCACCGCCGGCAGACCTCCGTCCTCCCCTTCCTCTGCTCCGCCTCCTCTGGCTCCCTCCTTCCCCTTCCTCTCCCACTGCAACGCGCCACAAGGTGCGGGCAGGGCGGCCGGCGCGGGAGGCCGTTGCGGCTCCTCCAGCGGGGCGGGCGGCGCGACCGGCGCGAGTAGGGCACGGCCGCTGCGGGTGGCTCGACCGACGCCAGCAGGGCACGACTGCTACGGGCAGGGCGGCCAGCGTGGGAGGCCGCAGCGAGTGACGCGCGGGCGGGCGTGCGGCGTCAGCAGGGCGTGCACAAGAGGCGGGCGTGCGGCGCCAGCAGGGCACGTCCGGCGCGGGAGGCCGCTGCGGGCAGGGGCACGGCTCCGGTTGCTGCTGCGGGCCGGCGCGGGCAGGACGGCCAACGTCTCCTCCGTTTGGGTCCGATTGGTGCTGTGGGCCGGCGCGGGCAGGGCGGCCAGCGTCTCCTTCGTTCGGCTCCGATTGTTGCTGTGGACACGAACAACAAACATAACACTAACGATGAACAGACGGACATGAACGGGACACGAACGCGGAACAGACGGAACAGACAGACACGAACGATGAACGACGGCGTGGCTTCTGTACCGCGTTTAATTTTTTTTATCCCATTCTTTGCCGTATGTGGGTTGCTCAGCTGACGGCAAAGATGCTCACTTTGCCGTCTGTGGGTTGCTCGGCTGACGGCAAAGATGCTCACTTTGCCGTCTGTTATTAATTTTGGCTGACGGCAAAGTTCTCTTTGCCGATTAGGCTTTGCCGACTATGTTTGCCGTTAGCCAGCAGACGACAAAATCTTTGGCGTCTGTATTCCTGCCTTTGCCGTCTGTACTTGCCTGACGGCAAACTGCCTGATTCCTGTAGTGACGGTCATGTATGAGAAGGGCATTTATGACATTTTATGTCGGGTTGCCCCGTGGCTATAAATAGCCGCCCCCACAACCACTAGTTGGTTGGCTGCTCTAGAGAGAACTTGACACTTGTCATTTGAGATCAACCCTTCCTCTGACGACTTTGTGAGAACCCAAGTGAGGAAAAACCCAACCAGAGCCAAAGTGATTGAGCATCACTGAAGAAGTTGTGTGTGATCCGACACTTATTACCTTTGAAGACTGTCATTCTTCCACATGGTTAGGCGTCATGTTCTGAGCACCCAAGAGTAATTGTGGCGTGCCGGTGAACAAGTCTGTGAAGGTTTTGGAAGTCTACCTTGAAGACTTACCACGAGTGATTGGGCGAGGAGTAAGTGACCTTAGCTCAAGAGGAATACGGTGAGGACTAAGTGTCCTATGAGGTAAAACTCAGCCGCCTCAACCAGACGTATAGTTGATACAGCAACTGGAACTGGTCTACCAAATCGCTGTGTCTTCACCAAGCCTACCTGGTTTCAAATTCCTCACCCCTTACCTTTACGCAATTCCGTTGCTGAAGATCGTGTGTTTACATTTCTGAAGAATTTGAACTAAAGACTTTCATCATGCTGTTTTTCATTTCTTCAGTTCATCTTCCTCATGCATGCCTGCTTGTATGATCACATGTTCTTCACTTGTATGTATTTCATATGCATGCTATATGTATCTGTGTTGATCTAGTTTCGCCTCTGTTTCTATTTCTTCACTCTGATTTTCGTCAAAGTCCTCGGAGTTTGACGAATTTCTAAAAATCTCCCATTCACCCCCCTCTAGGAGTTATCCCGCGATTTCAGGATTTCTAGGTCCAGATTTAGAGATGAGGAAGAGCAAGCTGTACTAGTCAACCACCGTCGACTGCACAGGAAGGGCTGGCTGGGGCAAGGTGGCGACCGCCGCCGCCGAGACTAGATTAGAGAACGAGGATGAGTTTTGGGCCGCCGTTGTTGGTGGGAATGAGCTGGACGATACGATGAAAAGAGCTGCTGGGACGATGCCTATCTTGAGGGGGGGTTCGCTAAAGTGGGCCTTCTCCAAGGATGTAATTATGAATTCTACCATTGACTAGATCGGAAACCCACTTGAGCCTATCTGTGTCGCTCGCTACACATCTAACGACCCATAACGCTGGATCGTACGATCTCACTCCAATCACAGATCTCATACAAGTCTCTCCCGGGTTAGGAACGGGGGCTGGGGCTTGAGGTTGTCGCAACCGCGGGAGTGCGGGAGGACGCGGCTAGGTTTTCACTCAACACGGTGCTGCTGCCATTTTATAACCCATATATGAAATGACAAAAATGCCTCGGTGGGGGCAAGGATAGTACATTTTGATGCAATTGGAATTTATCTGACGGTTGAAGTTGATCGGGTAAATATCCAACGACTCACAGCGATTTGGATCGAGATCCAGCGGTCCGTGTCACAAGAAGATTCTGATCGGACGGCCGAGAAGCTCTAAGCTCTGAGGAGGCTCTGGTTAATACGTGAATCTAACTATATTGCATACTGAAAAGTAATGTGTGTTTATTAGAAGCACCACAATCAGATAAAATTTCTTGATTACCGTAGATGGTAGCAGGCACCAAAATTGGGCACTCAACTTAAAACAAACTAGTACTAGCACGATCCAATGCGGGTGGATCAAGATATACAAATACTACTTATCCTTGCAATTAAACTGTAGTTACCACTAACTGTATCCCTTACAAAAGATATTCTAGCCGACAAGTCCATTGCCCTCGGTAAGTCCCAAATATCACCACCAGAACAAGCATGGAACGAAACCATATACCCCGGTGCTGGTCAGCATTAGATGGAGACAGGATCCGGGGAAGAGATTTCGTGGTCTACGGTTAGTTGAGATTGAAGAGTTGGCTAGAACAAGGGTGCTACGGGAGGGGATTTCTAGGTCCAGATTTAGAGATGAGGAAGAGCTAGATGTACTAGTCAACCACCGTCGACTTCAAAGGAAGGGCTGGCTGGGGCAAGGTGGCGACCTCCGCCGCCGGGACTAGATTAGAGAACGGGGATGAGTTTTGCGCCGCCGCCGTTGGTGGGAATGAGCTGGACGATAGGACGAAAAGAGCTGCTGGGACGACGCCTATGTTGAGGGGGTTTTCGCTAAAGTGGGCCTTCTCCAAGGATGTAATTACGAATTGTACCATTGACCAGATCGGAAACCCACCTGAGCCTATCTGTGCCTCTCGCTACACATCTAACGGCCCATAACGCTGGATCGTACGATCTCACTCCAATCCCAGATCTCATACAAGTCTCTCTCGGGTTAGGAATGGGGGCTGGGGCTGAGGTTGGCGCGACCACGCGAGTGCGGGAGGACGCGGCTAGGTTTTCACTCAACACGGTGCTGCTGCCATTTTATAACCCATATATGAAATGGCAAAAATGCTCGGTGGGGGCAAGGATATTACATTTTGATGCAATTGGAATTTATCCGACGGCTGAAGTTGATCGGGTAAATATCCAACGACTCACAGCGATTTGGATTGAGATCCGACGGTCCGTGTCGCGAGGAGATTCTGATCGGACGGCCGAGAAGCTTTAAGCTCTGAGGAGGCTCAGGTTCATACGTGAATCTAACTATATTGCATACTGAAAAATAATGCGTGTTTATTAGAAGCACCACAATCAGATAAAATTTCTTGATTACCGTAGATGGTAGTAGGCACCAAAATTGGGCACTCAACTTAAAACAAACCAGTACTAGCACGATGCCATGCGGGTGGATCAAGATATACAAATACTACTTGTCCTTGTAATTAAACTGTACTTACCACTAACTGTATCCCTTACAAAAGATGTTCTAGCCGACAAGTCCATTGCCCTCGGTAAGTCCCTAATATCACCACCAGAACAAGCATGGAGCGAAACCATATACCCCGGTGCTCGTCGGCATTAGATGGAGACAGGAGGATCTGGGAAGAGATTTCGTGGTCTATGGTTAGCTGAGATTGAAGAGTTGGCTGGAACAAGGGTGCCACGGGAGGGGATTTCTATGTCCAGATTTAGAGATGAGGAAGAGCTAGCTGTACTAGTCAACCACCGTCGACTGCAAAGGAAGGGCTGGCTGGGGCAAGGTGGCGACCGTCGCCGCTGGGACTAAATTAGAGATCGGGGATGAGTTTTGCGCCGCCGTCGTTGGTGGGAATGCGCTGGACGATCGGACGAAAAGAGCTGCTGGGACGACGCCTATCTTGAGGGGTTTTTCGCCAAAGTGGGCCTTCTCCAAGGATGTAATTGCGAATTGTACCATTGACCAGATCGGAAACTAACCTGAGCCTATCTGTGCCGCTCGCTACACATCTAACGGCCCATAACGCTGGATCGTACGATACGCCAATCCCAGATCTCATACAAGTCTCTCTCGGGTTAGGGATGGGGGCCGTGGCATGAGGTTGGCGCGACCACGCGAGTGCGGGAGGACGCGGCTAGGTTTTCACTCAACACGGTGCTGTTGCCATTTTATAACCCATATATGAAATGACAAAAATGCCTCGGTGGGGGCAAGGATATTACCTTTTGATGCAATTGGAATTTATGCGACGGCTGAAGTTGATCGATTAAATATTCAACAACTCACAGCGTTTTGGATCGAGATCCGACGATCTGTGTCGCCAGGGGATTCCGATCGGATGGCCGAGAAGCTCTGAGCTCTAAGGAGACTTAGGTTGAGACGTGAATCTATGGGATGGGATGGGATGCCATCAGGGGGCGTTGCTGCACGAGATCCCCAACCCGAGTCCGCTCAACGCCATGATGGACCCTTCCTCTTCCTCCACCGCCTCCGCCTCCGCCTCCGCCCCTGCTCCGGCTGCCTCCACCTACAGCAGTGATAGCGGGGGCCCCGCCGCTGCCCTATCGGCAGCGGTCGCCACGGCATCCCGGCGGTTTCAGCACCTGCTGGACCGGTCCACTCCGCACGTGGGCCGCCGTTGGCTGGGCCTCGCTGGGGTAGTGTTGGTGTACGCGCTGCGCGCGTGGTTCGTCGGCGGCTACTACATCGTGACCTATGCCCTCGGCATCTACCTCCTCAACCTCCTCATCGCCTTCCTCTCGCCTCAGGTCGACCCCGAGCTCGCCGAGGTGCTCGGCGAGGGGCCCTCGCTCCCCACGCGCTCCTCGGACGAGTTCCGTCCGTTCGTCCGCCGCCTGCCCGAGTTCAAGTTCTGGTGCGATCCTTTGCTCTTGCTTGCGTAAACCGGACCCTGTGGTTATGGAATCTTTTGTCCATGTTTAATAGAGTAACTGGAGTATAGATGCGTTCTTCTTGCTTGCTTGATGTGTTAGGGTCTTCTCTGTATGTGCTATGGTGGTCCGCGAGGATCTTTGAGCGCTCCGTTGAGATTTGATGTTACTTTGAATGTGCTGACTTTTTTTCTATCAGTGCTGGCAACTAACCTACGGACAAATCGCTACGGATGAGATCTACAGAGTAATCCTCCCCGTGAATTTCAACTAACCTCCCCGTAATTCTAACTAACTCCCCCCCCCCCCCCCCCCCCCCCCCCCCAATTTCTCCCTGGGCCTCCACATCCTCCCCTAAATTAATTTCGTAGGATTTCTCCCGTAAGTTTTGTATTACTCGGGAACTTGAGATCTTGATAATATGTGAGAGGTGATGGGGTTATTTGATGGTAGAGTTTTTCTTTTTTGAGGGTAGAGCTTCTTGGATCTATAGGTGAGCAGCCAATTTCTGTCTTGGTTGAATTGCGGAATTTTCGGAGATTGATGCGGGAGTGGGACTTAGCTGATTCCTGCAAAACTCTTGTGCAGCCATGCATGACTGCTTGTTATTTATTTGCTCATTTTATGGCTATGTTCTATGTAGGTTATTGATTATCAAGGCGGCTTGCTTGGGAGCTGCAATTTGGCATGGGATCCAATTTTGTTTAGCATAGGTGTTCAAAGTAGTGGGGAAATAAAATCCAGTGTAAAACACAAAATAACTTTTGCTATTTTCCGAAGGTTATGTATTTAGGGCAAGTTCTTTTCATCTTCTGAGACAACTTCTGGGTTGCGGAATCTAGAGCTGAAAAGAACTAGAAAAAGCCTCCTAGCTGCCCAGCTCGTGGCCTCCGTTTCCCGCACAAAAATTGTTGGATGGAGAATCCGCGCCACTACCAATTTCCAGCCGATTCCCGAGCTTCTGTAACTTGCACAAAACGTTTTTTTGGCTTTGCCTCCCTTTTCATCGTTTTCTACCTAGCGCTATCCCCTCGCCCCACCGAATCCCCAACACGGCCGCCGCCGCTCGCCCTGCTCCCGCCTTACCATGTCGCATCGACCGGTGCAACTGCTCGTCCCTCATGCTGATCCGCCTCCTCTTCTTCAATGCCGGTGGACGCATGGGAGTCGGAGGCGGGCGTCCTTGGCAGGTACTGCACCCTACCACCGGCGCACTGGCAGGTTGGCACGTGGCGCTGAACACTGCAGCTCTGTGGGCGTGGGCACGCGTTGTGAGGGCACGAGGGAGCACCGGCTGAGGGTGCCACCTCCCCCTCCTGGCGCTTCTGTCATGTGCTGCATCGCGACAATGCCATAGAGCATGCCGCTGGTGCGCATGAGCTAGCGCCCGTGGTCGGCTGCAGGAGCGTTGTGGCCATGAGCTTGTTGCTGTGAAGCTTCTGGTCGCTGTCACCATTTTGCTTATCATGTTCAATCTTCAGTTCCGTAGGATTGGGCGTCCAGGCTCCAGTTTTGATTATATTTTGAGTGGTACGAGTACGCAGGAACAGAATGTATGTTATGTGAATGTTGTGACCAATTTTGATGCTAAGTTGGCAGTGGGCATGCTATTTGAGTGTGGTTATTTCTTATTTGGACTATTATGTTTAGTAGGTAGTGGACATGCTATGTGATGTGGTGCTATGTGAATTTTGATGCTTAGCACACAGTGGGCATTATAAACATTTCAGCACACAACTCATACAACAATCTCGGACTGCAATAGCTGAAAGAAACTGGACAACTGAATCTGTGCGCAACTGTTTCTGTGGGCAGTTTCTCAGAATAAAATTCTGGAGAATCTGGAGCTGAAAAGAATGAGCCCTTAGTATGAACTACTGAACATTTTCCTATTCCCATCTTTTTTTTTGAATTGCCGAACACTTGCCTATCCCCATCTTGGCGTGCACTCCTTCTCTTACAGCTAGCAAAACTGAAGCTTTTGTGCATGCATGCAAGTATAACAAAAAAGATGATGCCAGCAAATATTTCTTTATTTTGAAAAATCAGAATGTTTAACTCCCAAATAGTATTATCCAATTTACAATCTGTTTTCACCATTAAGTTCGTTATGACGAGATCTTTGAAACTAGATCTCATATGGGTATGCTCTGACATCTCTTTTTCGGGTTAAAAATTACGAAGCTGCAACATGTTACTTATAAGCTACTCGCAAGTAGTTATTCGACATGAAAACTAGAACTCTTGGAATGTTTCAGCGACTTTTCAGAGCTCAGAAGTTATCATTGGTACTATATACTACCTCCGTCCTGGTTTATTGGTCCCCATTGTATTTTGTGCCAAATTTTTGACCAGAGATTTAACTAATAAAATATTAATGCATGTCATAAAAAATAATATCATTGGAAACTATTAATGCATGTCATAAAAAATTATATCATTGGATTCGTACTTGAACATAGTTTCCAATGATATTATTTTTGATGACATGCATTAATATTTTGTTAGTTAAATCTTTGGTCAAAATTTGGCACAAAATACAATGGGGACCAATAAACCAGGACGGAGGTAGTAAGTTACCAAACCGTTGGCCATTGTTATCGTCTTGAAAAATTATCTCGGTTGGATGTCTAAACAAAATTTTGGGAGCTTAGAGATTACCAAGCCAAGTAAATGTGTCAGTTACTAGATAGCAATGTTTAGGATATCGGTAATTGGTACCATATCGGTCGGGTGTTGAGTAGGGATAAATAGGAGAATTTTCCAATTAACTGGCCGATGAATCAGTTAATCGGCTATTCGGTGACGCAACGAGTAGCGATTAACTGATCGAGATGCCGATTAACTGTCTGATATTTGGAATAATGCCAGATAGTTCAAGATATACTTATCAACTTTAAAACTAAATCTCGCTGGTAGCCAACATTATTTGAGTTACTGGATTGGTCACAGTCCAAACAGTAATGTGTGAGCTAGGTAGCGATTGACTTGAAAATAGATCTCACCAGAACCACCATAACTTCATCTCTATTATGGTGGTGACTGTGACATAGTATGCTGGTTAACTCTCATGGTGATAACTGTTGTAGCATGAGAAACTTGGTAACTACATAATTGCATGTTGGTAAGTATAGTTTGGATGTTGGGTAACTATACCGAGTGGTTATCAGGTCATTAAAGTTACTGAAGTACTCACAAGTTGTCGTCGATTCCAAAATTATGTCTCATTGAACCACCATGTAAATACATCACTACAATGGCGGAGGTTGTTATGAAATGAGCTTGTATATCATCGGGGCCAACTGGCCAGCACATATACATGTAGGGAAATAAGCAAAGAAGCCCTTATACAATATGATAACTACACACAGCACAACACCCTGTTCTAACACCCCCCCCCCCCCCCCCCCTCTCAAACTCAAGGGGGATCTTGGACACTGAGTTTGGACAAGAAAAAATTGTGTTGTGACCGTGTCTGAGCTTTCGTGAGAAAATCAGCAAGCTGAAGCTCCGAGGGCACATACGGAAGGGCCACAATCCTCTCTTGCTCCTGAGAACGCATGTAGAAGGCATCAACACCGATGTGCTTGGTGAGCTCATGCTTAACAGGATCACATGCAATGCTGAGCGCCCCAGCGCTGTCGGAGAGCAAAGGGGTCGGTGCAGCAGTGGTAACACCGAAATCCTGAAGAAGCCACTGTAGCCAAGTAATCTCTGCAGTCATGAATGCCATAGCTCGCAGCTCAGCCTCAGCACTGGAGCGAGATACAACAGTCTGCTTCAGAGAGGAGCCAAGAAAAACACAATAGGCAGAGAGAGAGGGGCGATCAGTGGGATCGTTGGCCTAGGTCGCATCACAGTAGCCTGAAGCTAGAGCGAGGGAAGAATAAGCGACGAGTCACAGTACCACGAAGGTAACGAAGAACCCGAAGAAGATGATTGTAGTGAAGTTGAGTGGGAGCAAAGACAAACTGACTCAGAATGTGCACAACATAAGAAATGTCAGGACGAGTGATGCCTAGATAGACAAGGCTCCCAACAAGATGGCGGTAATGTGTGGGATCTGCAAGGGGTTCACTCTCACTAGGACAAAGATGGAGACCAAGCTCCATAGGAGTGTCAACCGTACGCTGATCAGTGAGGCAGGCACGAGTGAGAAGATCTTGGATGTACTTTGCTTGAGAGAGATAAATGCCCTCAGGGGAAGAAGCGATCTCAAGTCCAAGAAAGTAGCGAAGAGAATCCAAATCAGTCATCAAGAATTGCTCATGTAGACGTTTCTTCACAAAATCAATGAATTGGTGGTCATCCCCAGTGATAATCATGTCATCAACATAGAGTAGTAAAAGGGTGCGACCGCGTGGAGAAGTGTGAATAAACAGAGCAGGATCATGAGCACTAGCAGGAAACCGGTCCTTGTGATGACGGAGGAGAAACGCTCAAACCAGGTACGAGGAGCTTGTTTCAGCCCATAAAGAGAGTGCCGAAGGCGACAGACAGTGCCATCGAAGACAGTATAGCCAGGAGGTGGCTGCATATAGACCACTTCCCGCAGCTCACCATTCAAGAAGGCATTCTTGACATCTAATTGGGAGATGGACCACTACCGAACAGCAGCAACAACCAAAAGAGTGCGAACAGTGGTCATGTGAGCAACAGGAGCAAAAGTCTCATCATAGTCACGACCATACTCCTGCTGGAAGCCACGCGCAACAAGACGAGCTTTGTAACGCACGAGGGAACCGTCTGAATGTGTCTTAACCTTGTAGACCCATTTGCAAGTGATGAGTCTTAACGCCTGTAGGCAGGGGTACAAGGTCCCAAGTGCCTGTGCGCTCAAAAGCATGAATCTCCTTTGCCATAGCATGCTGCCATTTAGAATGAGCAGCCGCCTCACGATACGTAGACGGCTCAACAATAGTGGTAGCAGCAGCTACATAGTAGGCAGGAGGCTGGAGAGTGTGGCGATCACGCAGATTATACCGAGGAGCAGGGGGGGGGGGGTAGGTGGTTCTGAAGGAACGGGCCCCAACAGGGAAGGAGTAGAAATCGAAGTGGGCGCATCCGAGGGAGAAGGGTGCTGAGCACGACGGGAGTAGACAAAAGGAAACGGAGAGAGAATGAAAGTGGAAGGTGGCGCATCAGAGGGAGAAGGGTGCGGAGCACGATGGGTAGGAGAGTTAGGAACAGAAACCTCATCCTGTGTAAGCTCAAGCTCATGAGCAGACACAGGTGAAGGGCTAGGACTGGACCTAACAGAGGTGACGTCGAAGGGTCGGAGGTGGAGAATCAGGTAGAGTCAAAAAAGAGAGGCTCGACTAACGACTCGGTGGTGGCAGAAGAAGAATGACGAGGGTAGAAGAAGCGCGGCTCATCAAAAGTGACATCTTTGGAGATTCTCAGTCTCCTAGCAATAGGGTCCCAGCAACGGTAACCCTTGTGCTCCAAGCTGTAGCCAAGGAAAACACATTCAACAGATTGAGCAGTCAATTTGGTGCGTTCATGAGGGTGGAGAAGAACAAAACAGGCGCAACCAAACAGGCGTAGACCACTATAATCAGCCGGACCATCACCTAGATGATCAACTGGTATCCCCCCTGAAGAGCAACAGAAGGCTGAATATTAATGAGGTAAACAGCAGTAGAGACAGCCTCAGCCCAAAAGTGCGGGGGGACAGCAGAAGATAAAAGAAGAGCCCGAGCAGTCTCAAGGATGTGACGATGTTTGCGTTCAGCCACCCCATTTTGAGCATGGGCACCATGACAAGAATACTGAGGAAGTGTACCCTGTTCAGCAAGGAAACCACGAAGCGCACAAGATAGGTACTCGCTAGCCGAATCAGCATGAAAAACTCGAACAGAGGAATCATACCAAGTGCGAACCATGGTAGCAAAAGACTTGTAAATTTGAAGCACTTGACTACGAGATGACATAAAGTAGATCCAAGTGTGGCGAGAAAAATCATCAATGAAAATTATATAATATTTGTGACCCCCTTTCGAAACAAAGGGGGCACGACCCCATACATCAGAGTGAACAAGTTCAAAAGGTCGTTGAGAAACAGAATTACTAGAGGGATAGGGGAGTTGTATCTGCTTGCCAAGCTTACAACCCATACAATTTAGGGAACTATCACCAGAGATAGACCCTAGAACACCACTCCTTACCAAAGAAGACAAGCGGGAGCCACAAATGTGACCCAATCGATGATGCCACTGAGCGAAGGATGTGGTGGTGGTGGCAGCTGAAGCAAAAGGGGTGGTGATGTCCGACTGGCTAGAGGACGCAGCGGAAGGAAGGCGCAGCCAATCAAGCTCCCAAAGGCGCTGGGAGTCATGGCGCCGAGGACTGATCCCAACCAGAATCCCCGTACGATGATCCTGAACACAACAAGAGTCAGAATCCAGAATAACACGACAACCCAAGTCAGTAAGTTGACCAGCAGATAGAAGTTGCAGTCAGTTTAGGAACATGAGAAGCGGCAGGGACATGAAAAGAAGACGTGGAAAGAGTCCCTCTTGTGACAACAGGAAGAGAAGTGCCATCTGCAGTCTGAACCATAAGTGGAGAAGGCACAGAGGTGACAACACAAAGGTGATCTATGTGTGGTGTCATGTGGAAGGAGGCCCCAGAATCAAGAATCCAGGGCAAAGATGTACCTGGCGAAGAGTGGTGGTGGACCAGACGTCTGACCAGCAGAACCAGCAGAACCTGAGGATGGTGCAGAAGCAGCAAGGCGGCGCAGCAAGGTGAGCATCTCCTGCTGAACCTTTTCAAGGGGGGCCTCACGAGAATTTGAGGAGCCTCCCGAGTCCTTTTGAGGACGACCACCACGGCGACCCTGCCACCTCTTGATGCACTCCATGATCATGTGACCATCCTGCTTGCAGTAGTTGTAGAAAGCACTACTGGAGTCTGCTGCCACCGGTGTAGAAGAGGGCACACGAGGCAGCGGAGGTGGAACGCAGGCAGCCAGGACTGCTGAAGAGGATGGCAACAAGCCCGTGCTCCGTAGACGTAGCTCCTCAGATCGCACCTCAGCAAGGGCCTCCAGAGTAGAGAGCCGAGGATGGCGTGCCAATAACTGAGCACGACTCTGCTCGAACTCCGGTCGGAGGCGAGTGAGGAAGTCGTAGAGGCGACGAACCTCCCGAACCTCCAGCTTAGCTTGTTGCTGCACACAACAATGACATCTGCGACAAACATCAGCTCCCAGAGAGTCCAATTGGCGCCACACCGCCGACATCTCCTTGTAGAAGTCATCCACAGTAGCATCTCCCTGTTGTAGTTGTTGCTCTTGACGAATAACAGAGAGACACATGGCGTCCCTTGTAGACTTATAGCGGCAGCGAAGGTGCTCTCACATCTGATATGCAGTGGTAAGGGCCACCACATCCATGGTGAGATAAACATTTATGCTGTTCACCAAGATAGAAGAGGCTCGAGCGTCATCATTAGTCCATTGCTTGTACAGGTGGAGTTGATTCTGATACTCTTCAGTGGCTTCTTCAAAGGCATCTAGCATCTCACGTTGCTTGTATCATCGGCATCAACCGGGAAGGCCAACTCAGCCGGAGGAGTGGGTAGCAGGGGACAAGGCAGAGCACCAGAGAGGTGCTCCCAGACCAGCTGGCCCCTCATGTGCAGCTTCATGTGCTGCACCCAGTCCCTGTAGTTCTGTCCGTTGAAGATAACAGGACATCGTGGG
Source organism: Elymus sibiricus (assembly GCA_039707655.1). Lineage (NCBI taxonomy): Eukaryota > Viridiplantae > Streptophyta > Magnoliopsida > Poales > Poaceae > Elymus > Elymus sibiricus. The sequence continues at coordinate 241,924,746 of CM077676.1, forward strand.
ACTGGGACAACACCGGTGGTGGAGGGCGCCATTCCAGCAGAGCAGCAGCAGCAGGGGGCACAGCTTGATGGCGGCAGCAGACCAGGAAGAGCAGCAGCAGCTGTGGATGAAGAGGCAGGAGGCCGGCGGCGGAGGCGGCGCCGGCCGGGAAGGATGGCGGCAGCAGCGGCCTGGAACAGCGGCAGCCTGGACCAGCAGGCGGCGGCGGCTACCAGCAGCAGGTCTGCATGGAAGAAGTGGGGAGAGGCTCGATGGAGAGAGGAGCGGCGGCGGCGGCTGGGAAACCTAACCCTAGCTTTGATACCATGAAATGAGCTTGTATATCATCGAGGCCAACAAGCTAGCACATATACATGTAGGGAAATAAGCAAAGAAGCCCCTATACAATATGATAACTACACACAGCACAACACCCTGTTCTAACAGAGGTGACTATGACCTAGTATACTAGTTAACTAATTGTTTCACAATGTAACTTAGCTTAAGGAGCCGTGTAACTACATAATTGCTATGTTAGTAACTGTAGCATAAGAGCTGGGTAGCTACATAATTGCTTTGTAACTGTAGCATGACCAACTGGGTAACTGCATAATTGTCATGTTGATAATTGTGACTAACAGTACTAGTGTTATGATGGTAATTGTACTAGGGATAACTGGTTAAATATATCGGTCGTGATACTTGAAACTTGGACATCAGTGAGAAACTGGGCAACTGTATTAGCGTTATGAAATCTGAGTGACAAATTAAGCTTGAACTACCGAATAACTACATGGTACTTTGATGGTAACTGTATCCCAGACAACTGGGTAACTAAAAGTGTGCCATAGCGGTAACTTCAATATGAAATTTGGGCAGATATGGTAGTGCTTTGATTACAAGTATCTGTAACCAAAAAACCTCAGTAACTATTACAATACTAGTACTGGGTAATTACATTGTTGAACGGTAATAACTATCACCTAGATTGTTGGGTAACTCCATCAATTTCATGGAGGCACCAACTCACATGCGCTGCTTTGCCAAAGCAGCTTCCCCTCCATGTTGTGTTCCTTTGGCACCACCGCCCCCCCCCCCCCCCCCCCCCCCCCCCCCAACCAAGGTTGTAGACAAATCACTCCTGTGTAGACAGTCTACACAACCTACAGGGTCGGCAGCTAGAGATTAGTCATCCAGAGCACTTCATCAAGCAGGCTGTGAGGAAAAGAGCTGGTGAAGGCATTGTAGAGAGTATTGGGGGTATGGCATTATGTCGAGCATGTGGTGGGCGAGGCTTGGCATAACATTGAAGCTGCACATTTGACGCAGTGGGGAGGGATGCATGCTGGAGCGGCCGAGTTGTCATAGGTGAGACTACATTGGGATCCCACATTAGGAGTCTATGACATGGGTAGGACCATGTTGCCAACTCGATGGAGGGGAAGCTCACGTCGTCCAAGACTAGAGGAACCCACCATGGCAAACACGTGACCTCCGGTACCGAGCCTGGCCCCCTCAACTGCCGGCAGCAAATCCACTTGCCATGGCATTTATGCCACGCCCCATGGGGTCATGTCCCTATCCAACTCGCGCCCAGGCAAGACTAGGAGCCTCAGTTGGTGCTGGACGGGACATCTTGGACTCTTGGTAGAAGATCCCGGAGTGGAATAGTGTGATGAGAATGCCGGAGAGGGGCAATGCTGGGCGCACATGCGGCTTCGGAACCTGGAAAGAGAAAAGATGGGTGCATGGCTGATGATAGAGTCGTGGAGTGTGATCGCGGGACAAAAGTAAGAGGCAATTAAAGAGGGGAGCAACGCACCGCCCTTCGATTCTAGATTGGATGGTGAACAGATCATTTGGCCTAATGGTCGCCACATAATTTTTTCGAACACAAAAATGTACATATCAAAAGTCAAGTATGGATTTGTGCTCGTGAAAACATCTTAAATGATTAAGAGATGCTACGAAAGAATCAAATACACTTTTTATTGTGTGGCGATCCTTCACGTTCACATTTAGATCCAACTGCTACCGCATTAGACATAAGATGAGAGCAGGAATAGAGTTTGGAGGGTTAGTCGAATGAGCTAATATGTAGCTTGCTCACAAGGTAGTTAAATACATGATTTAAGAAATTGGACCATGCTAAAGGTTCGACCCAAGGAGTTTGGAGGGTCAGTCAAATGAGCTGATATGTCGCTTACTCATAAGGTAGTTTAATACACGATTTAAGAAATTGGACCATGCTAAAGGTTCGACTTGACATAGATTGACCCAAAATATACTATAACGATACCATGTTTGTTCTTATCCAACTTTTAGATAATTTTATTTAAATATATTAGAAATATTAAATCTGCGTAACACAATAAATAATCTTCTTTTAGTGTGGGTACAAGCAGACAATCTAGAAAAAGGTAATCGACTCACTGCTGACATTTATTTTGAAGAGGATTTTCAAAGGAATAGGGCAGAATACAACAAACAAAAATCAAAGTAAGAAGAATAAAAAACCGGTGTGGCAGTGACCTCCTGCTAGATGCAAGCCAGTTGGCCTATTGATTGTTTTCATTTTGCTATTCATTTCTTGCCGAAAAAGTCGGGTATGCATCTCTGCACCCTCGACACATCGCCAATATGCTAGAGAGCCGAAATTTAGGTGTTTGTGTTAATCCACTATGAAGGCTGATTATATCATTAAACACGAAACAAGCTTAATTTACGGGATAAACACCTATTACTTTCATATATACTTTTTGTTTGTTATTAGTACTAAGGTTATAAATATTGGGATATGTTGGATTAGACTGGTTAGTTATGGGTTGAGGCTGGGTCAAGGTCCATGTGGGGTTGGAGCCGGCTCCTCGGACGTGGCTCAAAGCAATTGCCGTAGCGGCTAATGTCCACTGTTCTTGATCTTCTTAGGCCATCCAGCGAATCAGCTGAGTGGTCTAAAAAAGATAAACACTAATCAATAGAAATAAGGAGTGATAAGCTTTCGGTGGTGGCAGCGGTCGAGGAGGAAGAAGAGGCGTAGGTAAGACCCTAGCTAGTCGGCTCTAGAATGTTGTTTCTGTCCCACAAGAGGGCCCCTAGCTTGCCTTATATACTTGGTCGAGCTAGGGTTACATTGCTCGGGTCGGACTACTTCTGGGCTCGCGCCCCTTGGTCCCTTGGTCGAATCGGACCATGCTGTGTGTGGGTAGCCGCCTGCTTCCTTGTCTCCCAAGCTGGTTTGACTCATCAACTTGGTCGATGCCGTAGCCGACCCTATGCTCGGCTGGCATGTCCGAGTGTCATATCCTTGTCAGTAGCCCCTGAGTACTGCGTGACCTACCTGTCGGGTGGTTGCCTGCCTGGGACTTGTTGAATTTCTGCAAAAAAGGATAAAGAGAGAAGGAAACAAAAGCCTATCGATGACCTCCCTGTCAAGCAAGGACGCCGTGGCGGTTGAGTTACGAGCGGGTAAGACTCAGCGATATCCAATTACTTCAAGCAGGTGGAGTCTGGCTATTGCCAGTTGTAGGTCAGAGTCTTGAGTGGCACCTGTTAGTGTGGTCGGGCCGGTACAAAGCTAGTGTCCCCGAGGAACACCCTCACATCTCTTTACGAAGCCGAATCTCTAATCACGGTGCCTGATGCCATTTGTTAGGGGTCCAGCTCGTGACCCGTGGAGGGTGCTCCGTGACCGCCATACTCCCTGGTGTATCTGGGTAGCCTAGGACCGCGGGGGTCAACCATCGATACCCATGATTGACGGCGCTGGAGTCCTGAATAGGCAGTCTTTGGCTAGGGCGTATGGGAGGCTCGCCTCTCAGGTTTTGCAGTCTTGCAAAGTCCTGCGTGATGGCTAGGGCCTATTGGAGGCTCGCCTCTCAGGTTCTGTAGTCTCGGAAAGTCCTCTGTGATGGCGCATGCCACATTGGCGTTTCAGCATCCCATGGCAAAAAGGCTAGAGGTTCTGGCTGTCCCGTTGTTGGATTTAATAGGCGGGGGAACGAAAGCGTGTGTGGCTTGGGCTTGCCTCAATCTTTGAGGCGGGGCCATGGATGCGCCGTCTTCTCGGCAATGTGTGTCCACTTTGGTGGGCGCATGCGTGCCACAACGGGAAGGTTGGTGTCGGGGCATGGGGCTCGACGGAACACGACGCCCGAGTTTCCTCCCTCGTCCCCTTGTATAAATCAAGGGGCGAGGGGAAGGCAGTGCCTTTCACCTGCAAGTTCATCGCTGTTGCAAACCCTTGCTGCGTTGTGGCCTGGCCGATCTCGTCGCGCATCACCCTCCTAAGCGGTAGCTGTCGCTTGTCTGATCTTTTCCATCCGGTGACGGCCACCGCTAGCCCATTCTTCCGCCGCTTCTTCGACCCTAGATCCGCGCCTTTCCCACCTTTTTTCGACCGCTAGTGAACCTCGTTCGTCAGTGGCGGACAAAAAAACCATGGGGACGCTCTCCGACACCGCCCGTGGTAGGACGGAGCATCCAGTGGCATCGCAGATGGAGTTTGCCGTGGATCCGTCATCTTGGCTGGAATTCTTTTAAAATTCTTTCCAGGCAAAGGGAGTTGGACGGACCCCACACTTGAGTGAACAAGATTGAAAGGACGCTAAGACACACTCTCGCTAAGACACACCACCGGAGACGGATCCAAGAACACCATGTCGAACTAAGGATGAGAGGCGAGAGCCGCATAAGTGACCAAGACGATGATGCCCTCTTGACAACAGCCCGTAAACAAGGCCAGGCAAAGGGAGTTGGACCCCACACTTGAGTGAACAAGATTGAAAGGACGCTGAGACACAGTCTCGCTAAGACACACCATCGGAGACGGATCCAAGAACACCACGTCAAACTAAGGATGAGAGACGAGAGCTGCATAAGTGACCAAGACGATGATGCCCATGTTGAGAAGAGCCCGTAAACAAGGCGTCCGAGGTGGACAGACTGGCGGCGGTGGCAGCAGAGGGAAGGTGAAGCCAATCAGCTCCCAGAGACCTTGGTAATGATGACGACAAGGGCCAGCACCAAGTAGAGCGCTCGTGTGACGATCTTGAATAGAGCAAGATTCAAAGTCAAGAATGACCCTACAACCGGAGTCAACAATTTGACCACCAGAAATGAGCTGCATGGTAAGCCAAGGATCATGAGCAAGATCAGAAACATGAAAAGACGAAGTGCTAGAATGCCTCGGCCATTGACCTGGAGGGATGTACCATCAGCAGTAAGAACATGAAATGGGAATCTAGTGGTCAAATAGAGGACAGTGGATGAATCGTGAGTCATATAAAAAAATGCTTCAGTACCAAGAATCCACGGAGATGTACCTGCGTGTGTAGAAGGTGGTCTCACAATGTCAAAAGAGTTGGTAGCAGAACCAACAAAACCTGTCAATGGAGAAACGGGATACGCAGCTAGCACGCATCGTAGTTGCGTAATTTCCTGCTCAGACAGTTGCTCAACTGAAGAGGTTGACGTAGATCCATTTGAAAATGGAGAACCAGAGGCAACAAGCAGGTCGTGAACACACACAACCTCGTGCTCAGTGAAGGACACGGCTGAATTAGTCGACATAGAAGCTTCGAAAGAGGAGCGTCCACCATCACCTGTGGAAGCCGCTAGAGTAGGTGGAATAGCATGACCAGTATCACTTGCAGAAGCCGGACGAGGTCGCATGCAGACAAGCACCAAGTGCCAAGGGAAAGCGCATTTGCGAGGCGTAGACAATGGAGCGATATGCACCAACACTGCCGGTGAAAGTCTCAAGGAGTCACAGCGGGACGGATGGATCCATTGACAATCACGCATGGCAACCATGGACGTGACTAGGCTGCCGTGCAGAGGCAGGGGCGTCGTGGAGGCTGAAGCACTCGTCGATCTCAGACATGGAGTACGGTGGTAGGGTGTGGGCGATCGGGGACCTGGAGCCCAGTGGGGGAGGTATTGGGCGGCAGTGGGGGACAACCTGGAGGGCGGCGGCACGGCTTGACCTTAGACATGCGGAGGTTGGCAACGTAGAGACCTGAGGTGGGAGATGCGAGTCGGATAGAGAGAGAGAGAAATTGGGATGGAAGGGAGAGGAGGCAGCGACGGCCAGCTAAGAGGAGGATGGTGGCAGCACAAGAAGCTGCGACGGAGACTGCCACGGCCAGCCAAGAGGGGGATGGCGGCGGCATGAGCATGAGATTGGATCGGAGCATGAGTTGCGTGTGCGGAAAAAAAATAACCTAGAACTCTAATACCATGTTTGGAAATATGCAACTCGCATATGCAGGAGGTGGCCATAGGCCAGTATATATACATGTATAGGTGTGGTACAATATGCAGAAAGCCCCTTATAGATTGGGGAAAATACAAATGGTACACGGCTGAATACTTATAGCTCTAACTGGCCCTATGGCTAAAGGTCTGACCCCTCGTAACAGGGCAATGCTAAATTGCTAATATCTGCTCATAATTTAATTCGACAAAAACAACAAAACCTTTTTAGTCCCAAACAAGTTGGGTAGGCTAGAGTTGAAACCCATAAGACCTTGAAACTAACTCATGGTTTTGGCACGTTGATAGCTAGCTTCAATGCACCCCTGTCCATGGCTACTTCTTTGGTGATATTCTAGTCCTTTCAAATCTCTCTTAACGGACTCCTCCCAAGCCAAATTTGGTCTACCCTGACCTTTCTTGAAATTGTCCTTGACTGTCCGCTATGCACTCGCGTTTCTGGTGGCCTGTGCTGTATATGCCCAAACCATCTCAGACGATGTGGCTACCCCCACTCTATCACGTATATCCTCATTCCAGAGCCGATCCTCGTGTGTCCATATATCCATCCCGATATGCGCATCTATGCTACACCTAACTGTTGGACATGTTGTTTAGTTGGCCAACATTCAACGCCATATGACATAGCAGGTTGAATCGCTGTCCTATAGAACCTGCCTTATAGCTTTTGTGTCACTCTCTTGTCACACAGGATGCTAGAAGCTTGGCGCCACTTCATTTCAGGGTGCACCTCTTGTTTGGCTTGCCATATGAGCTATGTCCTCTTTATGGTTTCTTTTGATAAACTATTGTTGATATGAGTTAACTCAAAGGGCATATGTCATACAAATTCTAGTTGGTATGGTACACGTGTTCTTCTTTAGTTAAACTCTATTGGGTGGCATATTATCATCATCATTACAAAAAAAATCATTACTTCTGGATCATTCCATGGTATAGTCTTGTTCTCTGTTTAACTGCTGATTTTTTTGCAAGTTATTCAGTATTCAAGCAGGCACCCTTCAAAGCCTGCGTATGATTGCATTCCCTCTAATCAGTCCAGTATCATGCTGTAATCACTACCATTGGTTTTCTTGTAATAGAAGATTTTACAATGGATAACTTTACCATACCCAATGTTTGCTGGTTTGAGCGAACCACACTATTCAGCCATTACAGCACACAGTCAATGGGTTTGACAATCTGCTGCCAATGGTTTTCTACTTTTAAGCAGTTCTTCTGGTTTCCTGGTTGGTTATATGTGACGTACCCTGCTATTTTTCCATGATAATTCCTTAATGTTGTTTTGGCTGTATTGATATTTTCCAAACATGTTACTGTTGCTTTGCATCTAACGTGTAAGGTTTGTTGTTTTTGTGCTTTATATTTGTGCCCTTGTCATAAAATCATGTCAGCTGGAAAATTGAGTAGCATCTACGTTGGAAGATATTGAACGTTGATTAGCATCTTGTTATTTGCTATGATTATGTGTTTATTGCACCCAAAAGGATGTTAATCTATGAAGAATACCATTTCGTCAAGGTTTTCCTATGCAGTTGATTTCCTTGGAAGGATAGAGTTAACCTCTCTCGGTTTTTCACGGGGTTAACTTTTCTGTGAGTGGGTAAAAGAAATATTATCATTGAACGACCGATCGTTTGTGTTCTTTGCTAAGACCTTTACTCTGTTTTCTCCTTTGCAGGTATTCTATAGTTAAAGCATTCTGCATTGCTTTTGGCATGACATTCTTCAGTGTGTTCGATGTGCCGGTGTTTTGGCCTATCCTTCTTTTCTATTGGGTGGTGTTGTTTACTGTCACAATGAAGCGTCAGATCCTTCATATGGTGAAATACAGATATGTTCCATTCACCTTTGGGAAACAGGTACCTTAAATAAATCATTTCAGTTAGTTGCTACAACTTGCTCACATAATCTTAATATATGTTATGTTGTTGATATTTGGTTTATTTTGTCAGCGTTATAATGGGAAAAGGGCACCTTCTGCAGATGATCTCACTCTTCCCAAGGATTAAATATATGTGAATTTGGAATGGTGAAATGCTTTTGTTAGTTATGAAAACGTAAGAGAGAAATGGCTTATAGTGGCTGCACCCCACCGGTTTGCAATGCTAACATCAAGCATTATGACCTCACTGAACCCTGATATCTTTACAGTGCTGAGAATAGGCCTTGGTGGCCTAACCTGGATTTCTGTATTCCCAAGGTGTTTCCCCGTAGTGGAGCTAAATGACTGTACTCATTTGTTGCTCCGTATTTCATTGTATATCATATATAACGTGGAGAAGATGGCCCAGAATCCTGTATACTTTCGTCAAATGCTTTATTCAACAATCGTTTCTTGCCGGCTGAATTACCTTGCTTTTGCAGCGTGAATAATATTGACAGACTTTGTTGAGTTGGTTTACTATTTCTTAACAATTTACTGAGGTAGTACTTCCTCCGTCCCATAATATATTATATTATGGGACGGAGGGAGGACTAATTAAGAAAGGAATAATTTGTCTCATCTACTCCCTCAGTGGTCTAAAATGTCTTGTACTCCCTCTGTACCAAAATATATGATGTTTTTGCAGTTCAAAAACATCTTATATTTTGGTACAGAGGTAGTACTAATTAAGAAAGGAATAACAGAGGTCATAAAGGAAAAAACTTACATAGGGTGTTACGCATTCAAACGCCGGCCCTCAAAATGGACACAGTATTTATCCGCGCGGATGCTTGATACGGGAGCCGGCCATCCAACACTTGTCGTAAACCTTCGCCCACAATACAAACAAATTCAAACATAATTCATGCAACATGATGGAATTCATGCGAACAAACATACAAGTTCAATCTATTTTACATAAACTGGACATATAAGTTCAATATATTTTTCATAAACTGAATGATATTTGGTCCGTTCAGCTTCAACTAAAAAGTAAAAAAACCCTGAACTAACTTGTAGCGGACGGCGACCTCGTATGCCTGGCCGGCGGCACCTCTGTCGTCGTCGGAGTGGTCCTTCCAATGGCGTAAGGACCCGGGGACGCGACAGCCCTGCCTGATCGTCACCTGGCGCTCGCGGAGGAGCCGCTCCACTCCCTCCTACGTCATGTGGATGGCCGCCTTGGCCAACGTCGATCGGGAGCCCCGTCCTTGCCCCTGCCAGCGGCGGTGGAGGTGTCACGGAGCGACCACTCCTCCCAGATCTTGGCGAGCTCTCCGTCGAACCGGTAAGTGGAGAGAAGAGGATGTGGAGTGTGGGGTGGATGGCGCCGGAACCATGCATAAATAGGAGTGGCCAGGCGAACAGACGGGTTACCGGCTTCAATGCGGTGCACCGGCCGAAGTAGGCTTCTCGGTCGCCGCATCGGCATTGAAGCGGCGTCGCCCGCTCGTCCGGCTTCGTCGCTTTGACCGTCATCAATGCCGTGTGGAGTCATGTACGCTCTAGAGCGGGCTGACCGACATGATTGCGCGGCGACCGCTTCGCACAGAGAGGTTTTTTTGGGTGGGATCGGCTGTTGGACGCATACGTGGCGGTGGTCCTATAAGACCACATATGCGGTACTATTCTAAATATAGAACTTTCAATCCATTTCCAGAATAGAAGTGCATATAGTACCACCGAAACATATGACTTCATATCATACACGCATTGTCTTATATCGCGGACTTTACAAGTTAAATATCACAACATATGCACTACCAAGAGACAACATGAAGTCGTCAATAGTGTGGGCACAGACAAAATCCAAGATGTTGGGAAACGTAGTAAAAAAAAATTCATCCTATGATCACGGTCTAGGAACACTATGAAGATGCATACGGGGTTTAAATCGGATCGTTACCAACTACGAGTTACCGGAAGAAGAGTTGGTGTAGATCGTCGATGAAGTCCCTCGAACCGTTCACGAATGATCCCTCGAACCGAAAACCGAAAGCACGACCTCTCTACAGATTGCAAGCGTTCGGGCTTCACGATCCGGTAGCGCTTCGCCGTCCAGAGCTAATATTCGCCGGAGAATTAGAGGGAGAAGAACAGAACCGCACATGGCTTCCCTATTATGAGGATTAGAGAGATCTAGGTCTAGCTCTAATTAGATCAACTCCAATTTAGAACTAGAACTAGAGGAGGCTCCAAACGTGTGTGTACAATTGCGGCCAAAACCTCTACTATATATAGGTTGGAGGGAGGGGAGGAGGCGCCACAAGGGGGAGGAGTACTCCTCCCCTTGCGCCAGCCCTAGGGGGAGGAGGCGTCCTCCCCCCAATCCAATTCGCCCCCCTCTTTGTCCAACAAGCTAGGGCCCAATAACTTCCCACTAGTTGGCCTTTTTATATATTCTTTGGCCCGTTGATATTTAATTAACTATAAAAGCCTCCTAATCAATATTAGAGCCTTTTATTATTAATTTAAGATCTCCGAAAACATTTTCCACCTACATATCAATTCCTGGTATTACCCGGTAAACCCGGAAACTCTTCCGGTAACTCCGAAACGCTTCCGGTTTCTCTCGAAGCTATTTCTAATATTGATGAAACTATTTCATAAATATTTTCTCATAACTCTTGCTCCACTAACACTCAGCAGATCGTGATTCCCTTAAGCTTGTGACCCTATAGGTTTGCTAAAACATAAACATGAACAAAACCCCTTTCGTTCAATGATGAGAAGAGTCCAAATTTCAACCCTGAACTAACCAGTTGGTTCAATTTACAACCCTCATCATCAAAACCGGCCGCATTGCACCCTCAACTTACCAGATAGTTTAAAAGACAACCCTTGACTCGGTTTTGGGCTGGTCAAACCGGTTTTGACCAAGTCAATGTTGATGTGGCATTCTACTAAGAATAATTTAACAAAAGGAGTGGCAGGTCCAACATGTCAGTCTAATATGCTTCTTCTCCACTATACGATGTACTGCACATACAGAAGCATCACGACATTGTTAGCCACCCCTGACCCATGCAAACACCGGCCGCCGTCCAAACGCGTGTGCTCTCCCTCCCGCCAGCGCGTCTCACCAGTGCCGAAGCGGTGGTTTCAGCTGGCCGGCAGAAGCAGCTACCTCGAGAGATCGTCCGGTCGCGCCGGCTGGTGGCGGGAAGCGCGGCCGTTATCGCGCAACACGACAAGCTCGTCGACCAGTGGATGACGCACACGCACGAAGAAGCGATAGCTCTGAGATTTCTCACCTCCACCGTCGAAGCACGCGTTCTCCCATCCCCATGTCTTGCTGCTTTGTGCTCTATTCCGTCGCCTCACCGCGTCCAACTCCGGCCAGCAATTGCCTCCAGAGTAGACGAAAATCGTTGCCTAACCATGCCGTAATTGCCTCATCGTCGCAAACCTTCCCGGCCACCCCACGGACGAAAGAGACCATGGGAACGCCGATCGCGACGACAACCGCACTGCCCCGTCGTCTTTGTTGACTCCAGTGAGCACTCGTGGATGGGATCTCCGCACCTTGACAAGCTGGTCAAGCCCACCCTAGGGGTGGCACCAGCAGCACCTCAGCGATGGCAGGAGCAGCAGTAGCACCACCTTAGCGGAGACGGGAGCAGCAACAACAACAGCTCGCCGGCGGCAGCAGAAGCAGCAGCTCGCCCAGGTTAGCAGCAACATCAGAAGCAGCTCGCCCAGCTTAGGAGCAGCTCACTGGCAGCAGCAGCTTGCCCGGGTTAGCAGCAGCAGTAGAAGCAGCTCACCTAGGTTAGCAGCAGCTTGTCGTGGCTGCGGGTAAGGAGAAGAGAGGGAAGACAAGAAGGGAACCTGGCGACGGTGTGGAGGCGTCGCCGGTCTCCGGTCACCGGCGATGGAGGTGGTGCGGCAGTAAACCATGGCGTCCTAGCCTCCTGATTGACCCAGACAGCCGCGACGGGATTGGGTCGAGGCTGGGGGTGAACGAACAAAGAGAGAGACGGTCTAGGTTAGGATTTGTGCTGAGTTGGCTGCCTAGTCAGCATTGACTCGGTCAAAACCGGTTTGACCAGCCCAAAACCGAGTCAAGGTTGTCTTTTGAACTATATGGTAAGTTGAGGGTGCAATGCGACCAGTTTTGAAGATGAGGGTTGTAAATCAAACTGGCTGGTTAGTTCAAGGTTGAAACGTGGACTTTTCTCTTCAATGATCAATAGCGGAAACCTAGACGTCCATATTGATCCCGAATGACATTCGAGTGAAACTTTGGTTATCATGTGCTATTCCCTTTGCTTCACAATACTTTACAAAATTCGAGGTGAGATATATCGGTATCCTCTTGAGTCATTCTCATGCTCACTATACCGGTCTCCTCGTTACCAGTTTTGTTCTTCTTTCTTGTTGACATGTTCCGGCATCCCTATGACCTAGTCACCTGTGTCTGGCCAGACGATGATGGATGCTGTCACACTGAGAGGGTCCTAAGAATATCTCTCCATCGTCGGAGGAGCAAATCCCACTCTTGAGCTATCTAGACCCTTGTCAAACTTTCCGATGAACCTGTAAGTTGTCGTTATGATCACCATGTTACAACTGACGTTTGAGCAACCCCAGGGTCCATCGTACAGTAAGAACGGACTATGATACTCTCATGGTCTAAGGAACTAAAGAATACATAAACTCTCTGTGTTATAACGATTGACTTGTGACGATAGTATCTCAAAGTATAACAAACAAGTTGGTTCAATTTAATATGATCGTTCTTCCAACGCCATATTCTCAAAGTTGTTTTGGGACTATCATTACACTTAACGATATCCGTAGATCCGAAAACATGATCGCAAACAACACTTGAGCTAGTCCTAGAGGCAAGACTAGGAATCAGGTTTTACCGTTTATCATTCCACACGTGCTTATGAGTTTTCCACTGAATCGCATATTCTAGGATCATAGCAATTATGACATAGAATATAAACTCTTAATTATAAATATGGAAATAAATAATACAATATTATTTTCTCTAGGGCATATTGCCAACAGACTCCCACTTGCACTAGAGTCAATAATCTAGTTACATAGCTTCTTTAACACCTATGGCTATCCGGTGTTGCTCATGTTTTGCTCGTGGTAAAGGCTTCATCATCATGTCTGACACATTCAAATCCGTGTGAATCTTGAGTACTTTCATAAAACCTTTATCGACATACTGTTGGATAATGTGATACTTGCATTCGATATGTCCGGTCTTCATGTGGGACCTTGGTTCCTTTACTTGAGCAACGATGCCACTATCATCAGAATAGAGCACCATTGGGTTCATTGCACTTGGGACCACACCAATCTCTTCAAGAAACTTCTTGATCCAGACTGCCTCCTTCGAAGCTTCTGAAGCCGCAATATATTATGCTTCCGCCGTAGAATCCGCAACAATGTTCTGCTTGAAACTCTTCCAAACCACTGCACCACCATTAAGGGTGAAAACATAGCCTGATTGAGATTTATTGTCGGTGTATAAAAACATGGGTGTTTCCATACCCAGACTTATGCACAGACAGTTGCAGCCTTCCCAGCAGCAAGGGCTTGTCGGAGAAGTGCTTTCATCAAGACTCAAGACTTGGTTGATAAAACCATGAAGAAGACCTCGAGGCGGGTCATCGAGAAGTACTAAGTTAGTACTGAAGATCAAGACTACACTTGCCGGCAAGCTACACACCGGCAAGGCGAGGGATCAGAAAGCCCCGTACCGGCAAGCTTCCTTTACCTCACCACCGCTCCACCTCATCGATCAGCTAGTCACTTATCAATAGGTGTCGAGCGGGCAGGTGGTTTGGTGAGGCTTGTCGGGGCACGTGTCAGCACGCCACCTAAAGATCAACTTTAATGACACCCGTCCAGATGGCGTGTCAAGATAATAGAAGGTAGCTGGGCGAGTGGTACAAGACCCTTGCCAGGGTTCGCTCCCAGCATGACACCTAATGACGCATTTAATGCCCTTGTCCTAATCCGGCAGCGTTAGGTATGATAGCACTATTGTTGTCATTTCAACATGTATTTACTGTTTTGCCACTGTGGTGACCCCTTAACCTATAAAAGGAGGCCCATGGCTACCCGTAGAAGGGTCGACACTTTGCACAACTGCACGTAGAAGCTGCACTTCCCGCGCACCTTGCCGGCAAGCTGAGCTCCTTGTACTTGTGCTTCCACCATAATACAACTAAAGCAGGAGTAGGGTTTTACGCCTCACGGCGGCCCGAACCTTGGTAAACTCGCTGTGTGATCTTACATTGCTGAACCTGCTCTTTGTGCACGTTGATTCCCATAGCCGAACCGCAAAGGGATCATCTCGATCCCATAGATCGTTGTACGCACGACATCTTTTGGCGCGCCAGGCAGGGGATCGCATGTTGCGAACCAGTTTCAGCAGTGTGAGCGCCAGTTTCTTCATCATCATCTTCGATGGCGCCCAAGAAGAAGGGCGCGGCCGCGACAGCTCCTTCCATGTCCAAGCTACCATCGCAAGCGTCCGCGGGTGGCGCAGGCGGCGCTGGTGGCGCAGGCGGTGCGGGTGGCACGGATGGAGGCGGTGGAGGCAGTCAGCTTCCTCATCGTGATGGCGATCCAAGCCATCACACTAGAGATGGCGGAGGCGGCCAACTTCCACGACGCTCTGGTGAGCATAGCCACCGTAGCAATATAGTCCGGAGCGGCGCGAGCCAAGACCCTGTCGTCAGGACATCCAAGGACGGAGCGGCGACGTCCAAGAACGCTGCGGCGGGACGTACACCGCGACCGTCGCAAGATGGGCGCGACACGCTCCCGCCGGTAGCTCCGGATGACATCACAACAACGCCGAGCATCGTCCTCATGATGCTCCAGCACCACCACCGCGTCAGCCCGCTGGCAAGCAGACTCCGCGCCAGCAGGTTCAAGACAGAGTTCCTTCTGGCTCTGCCAGGAGTCGAGCGACGCCCCGTTCCTTGCTCCCGGCCATGCCAACCACGACAGCGGAAGCCATGGCGCGAGTTCAGATGCTACTGAACTTCCTGCCAATGCCTGATAAGATGGACGAATGGAGAGCAACCATTCATAGTCTCATTAGTTTTGCTGACCCCGGCAAGACGCAGTAGGCAGGACCTTCACAGCGACCACCTACGGTGCCGGCAGGACCAACTGGCGGCCGTGTCGGAGATGCTGCACCGACGGTGCAGTCACCTCCGTGACAACAACCACAACAGCGGCAGACGAGCCCGACGAAGTGTCGATGGCATCTTGGGATCCGCGAGGCCATCAAGACCAGCGCCAAGTGCTGCAAGACAGGCGGGTGGAAGACACCCGCACAACCATCGAACGGCGTCGGGAAGCGCGTCGTCAATCCGATGAGCGCAATGGACCAGTAGTGAACGAGTCAGCGCCAGGGGGCCCTAAGTACTTGCCTTACGAGGTAGGTTGCCCAACGTACACCCGTGAGCTGTGGCAAGTTCGCTGGTCATCTTCCTGTGCCTTCAAGCCAGAGTTGTCGGAGAAGTATGACGGCAAGCTAAACCCAGCTGAGTTCCTCGGGATCTACACCATAGCCGTCCAGGCTGCCGATGGTAGAGACGAGAAGGTTCTCGCCATTACTTTCCGTTGGCGCTTAAGCCCAACGTGAGGTCTTGGCTGATGAACTTACCGGAGGGCTCCATTTCTTCTTGGTCAGATCTGTACAACGAGTTTGTTGGTGCGTACACCGGAGGCCACAAGCTTCCTGGTCAGCCCAGTGACCTGCACGTGCTTCCACAGAGAGACAGCGAGCCTCTTCGCAAATATATCCAGAGATTCAGCCATCTGCACCACAACATCCCTGATGTTCATCCCGCAGCTGTCATTACCGCATTTCACACGAATGTGCGCAATCGCAGAATGCGAGCTGAGATGAACATCGAGAAGGTGAGGACCATCAACGAGCTGTACGCCTTGGCGGACAAGTGCACATTGCTGAGGAGGGGAGGCGACTTCCCGGGGAGGATGCCGGCACTGAAGTTGACTCTGAAGACGACGATGCATCCACCCCGAAGAAAATGGGCCGGAAGCGCAACCGCAAGCGCAAAGGCAAGGCTGTATTGGCAGTTGAGGGGTCGAGGAATCCCGACAAGAAGCCGAAGACCGAGGGCAGCGGAAAGGAGGTTGCCGTTTGCACTTGTCACCATGAGGTGGCTGCCGGTGAGAAGACCGATGGCCCATACTGCAAGATCCATCGTACTGCTAGCCACGACCTCCAGGAGTGTCGGCAAGTTGAACAACTCACCGAAAAGCAGAAACAAGAGTATGAGAAGCACAACAAGGAGAAGGCCAAGGACGGTGCCGGTGGGTCCGACAAGAAGAACCGTGGTGGCCGCGAAGGCCGCCGCGGCAAGGCCAAGCAGCAGAAGGAGAAGCCTGCTCGAGGCCAAGAGAAGAAAGAAGATGAAGATGGTGATGATGAAGATGAAGATGAGTCTGAACAGGAATTCCAGAACGCTGTAGATGCCATGTGTGTTGACGGAGGAGCATCTTTGCACCCCTAGCACCGGCAACTGAAACAGTGGATCCGCGAAGTCAGTGCAGCGGAGCCGGCGATGGAAGCACAGAAGCCACTCAAGTGGTCACACACGCCCATCATTTTTGATGCCGAGGACCACCCTGATCGCACAACTGCGGTCGGGTGCTTGCCGTTGTTGGTTTCACCAACAATCCACAACCTCAAGGTAACAAAGATGCTAGTTGACGGTGGGGCCGGCTTGAACTTGATCTCACCCGATGTGATCAAGAGGCTGCAAATTCCTGACGGAGATCTGGAGGAGATAGGCACATTCCAAGGGATCAATCCGGGAAGGAGCAAGCCGAAGGGCCAGACCGCATTGCCGGTCATGTTTGGCAGTGAGCTTAATTACAGAACGGAGAAGATTGTCTTTGACGTCGTCAAGATGCCACTGCCCTACAATGGAATCCTGGGTCGCTCGGCCCTGGCAAAGTTCATGGCTGCATCACACTATGCTTAAAATGTGCTGAAGATGCCAGGGCCAATGGGTGTTCTCACCATCAAGTCAAACCAGAAGTATGCAAACATTTGCGCCGACAAAAGCTCTACCGGGAGGCAGTGGCAGCATCTGCCGAAGAGGCGATGCTCCTGCCGGCAAAGCTCCCGAAGGAGGAAAGAAGAAGACCGGCAAGACCTCTGGCAAGGACTCCGGGAAGCGCACTACAGAGTGCAGCATGCCTGTTGAGGACATACTAGAGAGGTCTACCGGCAAGAACAAGAAATCCAAGGCCTCTGCACCTGCTACGAAGCAAGTTCCCGCAAAAGAGGATGGGACGAGTGGCACTTTCACCATAAGTGCCACTCTCAGTGGCAAATAGGAAAGCGCGCTCATTGCTTTCCTGCGGGCGAATGTCGATGTGTTTGCCTAGCAAGCATCTGATATCCCCGGCGTTCCCAGGGAAGTAATCAAGAACCACCTTGCCATCTGCCCTCATGCAAGACCCGTCAAGCAAAAGGTCAGAAAGCAAGCCTTGGAACGGCAAGAGTTCATTGCCGAAGAAATCAAGAAGCTAGAAGCGGCAGGCCTGGTCAGAGGAGTGTTATGCCCCACATGGTTAGCCAATCCAGTTGTAGTGCGTAAAGCAAATGGAAAATGGAGGCTTTGTATCGACTTCACTGATATAAATAAAGCTTGTCCAAAAGACCCTTTTCCCTTACCGCGCATCGACTAGATTGTGGATTCCACTGCCGGCTGCGATCTACTCTCTTTTCTTGATGCCTACTCCGGTTATCATCAGATCTTTATGGCCAAGGAAGATGAGGAGAAAACGGCATTCATCACTCCATGTGGCACGTATTGCTTTATACGCATGCCTTTCGGCTTGAAGAGTGCCGGGGCAACATTTGCCAGAGCCTTCCAAATTGGTTTTGAGACCCAATTACACAGAAATGTGGAAGCCTACATGGATGATATTGTGGTCAAAACCAAAGACAAGTCAACATTGATACAAGATCTGGAAGAAACATTTGCCAGTTTGCGCAAGATCAACTTGAAGCTCAATCCTGAGAAGTGTGTGTTTGGCGTTCCATCTGGCAAGCTTCTCGGGTTCTTTGTATCTCAAAGAGGAATTGAAGCCAATCCTGATAAGATCAAAGCAATTGAGCAAATTGAAGCACCAAAATGCGTCAAGGACATCAGGCGTCTTGCTGGTTGCGTTGCCGCGCTGAGCAGGTTCATCTTCAAATCGGCAGAGCGCGCCTTGCCGTTTTTCAAAATCTTCAAAATGGCAGGTCCAGTGAAATGGACTCCGAAAGCGGAGGCCGTGCTCCAAGATTTGAAGGAGTACCTGTCCTCTCCGGCAGTCTTAGTTGCACCTAAACCACAAGAACCATTGCTGCTATACTTGGCGGCAACTAATCAAGTGGTCAGTGCTGCACTAGTGGCTGAAAGAGAGGCTGATGACGAAGAGGCAACAACCGCAGAGTCACAGGCCGACAAGCCAGAATCCTCTCCGGCAAGGTCAGGTGCCGACAAGTTTGAGGCTGTGCAAGCAAATGAGCCAGATCAACAAGTTGTGCAGAAGAAGAAGATGGTGCAGCGCCCAGTTTACTTTGTCAGCTCTCTTCTGCAAGGGGCTAGATCAAGGTATTCTGGCGTACAGAAGTTGCTTTTTGGCCTCCTCATGGCCTCAAGGAAGTTGCGCCACTACTTTCAGGCACATCAAATCACCGTCGTCACTCGCTTTCCTTTGCAAAGAATTCTGAGAAATCCAGAAGGCACCGACAGGATTGTGGAGTGGGCGTTGGAGCTGTCAAGCTTTGATTTGAAGTTTGAAAGCACATCAACTATTCAGAGCAGAGCTTTAGCGGAATTTATTGCAGAATGGACACCAACACAAGATGAAGAAGTACAAGAGACTTCTCTCCCCGGCAAGGAAACTGTTGATGATTGGATCATGTACTTTGGCAGTGCTTTCACACTGAAAGGCACCGGTGCTGGCGTGCTGCTTGTCGCACCCACCGGAGAACATCTCAAGTATGTGGTTCAAATGCATTTTTCCAGGGAGCAGGCCACCAACAACACTGCTGAGTATGAGGGATTGCTTGCCGGCCTGCGCATTGCAATCGACCATGGTATTAGAAAATTGATTATCAGAGGTGACTCGCAGCTTGTGGTGAAACATATCAACAAAGATTATCAGAGTCCCTTGATGTAAGCTTATGTCGATGAAGTGAGGAAATTGGAAGAGCACTTTGACGGTCTGCAAATGGAGCACATCCCCCGTGCCCAAAATGAGATTGCCGATGACCTGTCAAAGCTTGCCGCCAAAAGATCTCATGTGGAACCTTGAACTTTTGTGCTACGATTGACTCAGCCATCTGTTACACCATCAAGGCCGACAAAGAAAAGAAAGCAAGATGTTGGTGGTTACTTTCCGGCAGAGCTGCCAGCAGCCGCCAAGAAAAGCAACACCACCGACAAGATACCTCTTGCCGGTGAGCTACAGCCTCCGGCAAGCCAAGTTCTTGCCGTCGAAGCAAGTGCTCTCGCAGAGGAAGACATGCCTTTAGTCCTTGTCGTCGAGCCACAAGCTCCGGCATGGGTGCAGCCAATTGTTCAGTACCTCCAAACAGGAGACCTTCCCGAAGAACAAGAAGAAGCTGAAAGAGTAGCCCGTCAGTCAAGTATGTACCAATTTGTTGACAACACTTTGTACAGAAAGGGACCAAATGGGGTGAAATTGAAGTGCAACCTTCGGGAAGATGGACAGAAGCTGTTGGCAGAGATACATGAAGGGATGTGTGGCTCACACATTGGGTCACGCGCGCTCGTTGGCAAGGCATTCCGTCAAGGGTTCTACTGGCTGACAACCCTTCAAGATGCCTTGGCGGTGGTCACCAGATGTGAAGCATGTCAGTTCCACGCCAAGGACATACACCAGCCAGCTCAAGCTCTTCAAACCATCCCTCTCTCCTGGCCCTTCTCGGTCTGGGGGCTTGACATCCTCGGCCCCTTCCCCGCGCTACCGGGGGTTTTGAATTCTTGTACGTTGCAATCGACAAGTTTACAAAGTGGCCTGAGGTAGAGCCAGTGAGAAAGGTGACGGCACCGTCCGCAATCAAGTTCCTCAAAGGATTGGTGGCCCATTTTGGCGTACCCAATAGGATCATCACCGACAACAGCACCCAGTTCACGAGTCGCGCCTTCACAACACACTGCCAAGACCTTGGAAGCAAGATCTGCTATGCTTCCGTTGCTCACCTGAGAAGCAATGGACAGGCGGAGAGGGCAAATGCAGAAGTTCTGCGTGGTCTCAAGACCAAAACTTTCGACAAGCTGCACAAGTGTGGAAGACGCTGGGTGGAAGAGTTGTTGGTGGTTCTTTGGTCACTCAGAACGACACCAAATTGAGCCACCGGCCAGGCGCTCTTCTCCCTTGTATATGGTGTAGAAGCGGTGCTCCCCACAGAACTCAGATACGGGTCACCTCGAGTCTTCGCCTTCGATGAGGAGGATCAAGAAGAGCTGCGGCAAGATGATGCTACGCTCCTTGAGGAAGATCGTTTTCGGGTTGCTGTCCGTGCTGCACGGTACCAGCAAGCTTTGCGCCACTACCATAGCCGCAAAGTTCATGCCAGGAACCTTGAGGAAGGCGACCTTGTTCTTCGTCGGATCCAGTCCACGAAGGGGAAAAACAAGTTGACACCGAAGTGGGAAGGACCATAACGGGTAGTGCGAGTCACTAGGCCTGGCGCAGTCCGCCTAGAGACCGAAGATGGCACCCCTATGCTTAACTCATGGAATATTGAGCATCTTCGCAAATTCTACCCGTAAGGCGCGGTTGCCGGGCTGCCCGGCAACCTCTTTTGTACAAGTCTGCCGGCAAGGCATGTAATCCTTTGTACAGAGCTGGGCACAGACCCCGTGCATAGCAGCAGCTACACACACAAAAGCAAATACTTGCACCCAACGCAAACAAGAGGGTTGTCAATCCCCTTGGCGGTTACTTGCAAGGATTAATTCTGATAGTGAGAGATAGATAAAGTAAATTGCAGAACAAAATAAAAGAAATAAAATTGCAGCAAGGTATTTTTGATTTTATATATGATGGATATATGACCCGGGGGCCATAGTTTTTACTAGAGGCTTCTCTCTCGAACGCATAGCATACGGTGGGTAAACAAATTACTGTTGGGCAATTGATAGAAAAGCGCATAGTTATGACGGATTCATGGCAATGATCATGTATATAGGCATCACGTCCGAGACATGTAGACCGACTCCTGCCTGCATCTACTACTATTACTCCACCCATCGACCACTATCCAGCATGCATCTAGGGTATTAAGTTAATAAAAATGGAGTAACGCCTTAAGCAAAATGACATGATGTAGACAAACTAAACTCAATCAATATGAATAAACCTCATCGTTTTATCCTTAATGGCAACAATACAAATACGTGTCTTGTCCCTTTCTGTCACTGGGATAGAGCACTGCAAGATTGAACCCATCACAAAGCACCTCTCCCATTGCAAGATAAATCAATCTAGTTGGCCAAACCAAACGGATAGATCGGAGAGAAATACAAAGCTATAACAATCATGCATAAATAAGTTCAGAAAAGACTCAAATATTTCTCATGAATAATCTGATCATAAACCCACAATTCATCGGATCCCAACAAACACATCGCAAAAGAAGATTACATCGAATAGAACTCCAAGGAGATCGAGGAGAACATTGTATTGAAGATCAAAGAGAGAGAAGAAGCCATCTAGCTACTGGCTATAGACCCATAGGTCTGTGGTAAACTACTCACACATCATCGGAAGGGCAGCAAGGTTGATGTAGAAGCCCTCCGTGACCGATTCCCCCTCCGGCAGAGTACCGAAAAGGGCCTCCAGATGGGATCGCGGAAGAACAGAGGCTTGCGGCGGCAGAAAAGTTATTCGAGGTGGCTCTCTGTTGGTTTCCCAATATTTGAGAATTTATAGAAGTGGAATTAGGTCAAACGAAGCCACGAGGGGCCCACAAGGCATCAGGGCGCGCCCCCTGTTGCCTTGTCACCTCCTCGTGAGGCTTCTGGCCTCGTAAACTTGCATATAATTGCATATAAAACATCCAAGATTGATACTATAATAGCATGGAACAATAAAAAATTATAAATATGTTGGAGACGTATCAAGCATCCCCAAGCTTAATTCCTGCTCGTCCTCGAGTAGGTAAATGATAAAAACAGAATTTTTGATGTGGAATGCCACCTAACATGTTTATCATGTAATCTCTTCTTTTACGGCATGAATATTAAGATCTGAATGATTCAAAGCAATAGTCTATTATTTGATATAAAGACATCAATACTCAGGCATACTAACAAACAATCATGTCTTTCAAAATAAAAAATGCTAAAGAAAGTTATCCCTACAAAATCATATAATACTGTCATGTTCCATCTTCTTAGCATAAAGAATTTTATCATGCACTACCCCGGAGACAATCAAGCAATTGGTTCATACTTTTTAACGCGCTTCAGCTTTTTCAACCCCCACGCAATACATGAGCGGAAGCCAGGGATATAGCACTATGGGTGGAATAGAATATGATGATAGAGATTAATAAGGGGAATCAAAAAGGGAAGATAGTCTCACATCGATGAGGATAATCAACGGGCTATGGAGATGTCCATCAATTGATGTCAATGCGAGGAGTAGGGATTGCCATGCAATGGATGCACTAAGAGCTATAAGTGTATGAAAGCCCAAAATAAAAACTAAGTGGGTGTGCATCCAACTTGCTTGCTCATGAAGACCTCGGGCATTTGAGGAAGCCCATCATCGGAATATACAAGCCAAGTTCTATAATGAAAAATTCCCACTAGTATATGAAAGTGACAACATAGGAGACTCTCTATATGAAAAACATGGTGTTACTTTGAAGCACAAGTATGAAAAAGGATAGTAACACTGCCCCTTCTCTCTTTTTCTCTCATTTTTTTGGTGGGCTCTTTTTGGCCTCTTTTTTTTGCTCACTGGGACAATGCTCTAGTAATGATGATCATCATACTTCTATTTACTTACAACTCAAAATTACAACTCAATACTAGAACAAATATAACTCTATATGAATGCCTCTGGAAGTGTACCAGGATGTGCAATGATGCTAGCGTAACATATATGAAAATGATGAACGGTGGCTGAGCCACAAATACTATGTCAGCTATATGATCATGCAAACCAATATGACAATGATGATGTGTGTCATATAAACGGAACGGTGGAAGTTGCATGGCAATATATCTCGGAATGGCTATGGAAATGCCATAATAGGTAGGTATGGTGGCTGTTTTGAGGAAGATATAAGGAGGCTTATGTGTGATAGAGCGTATCATATCACTGGGTTTGGAAGCACCGGCGAAGTTTGTACCGACTCTCGAGGTGAGAAAGGGCTATGCACGGTACCGAAGAGGCTAGCAAATTGCGGAAAGGTGAGAGTGCGTATAATCCATGGACTCACATTAGTCATAAAGAACTCACATACTTATTGCGAAAGTTTATTAGCCCTCGAAGCAAAGTACTACTACGCATGCCCCTAGGGGGGAGGTTGGTAGGAGTTAACCATCGCGCACCCCCAACCGCCACGCAAAGGAAGACAATCAAGAATAAATCATGCTCCAACTTCTTAGCATAACGACAGACCATACGTGCATGCTTCGGGAATCACAAACCTTAACACCAATATTCTTACTAAACCACAATTATCTACTAGTACCTCCCACATATTACCATATTAATATCGCAAAGCTATTGCATGCAATCAAACTTATCATATTCAGTGATCTACATTAAAGTTTTTATTATATCCCTCTTGAATACCTATCATATTTGGACCAAATTCATAACCCATGCATATTACCATTACTATTTATTAGACTCTCAAAAAGATATAAGTGAAGCATGAGAGTGCAACTATTTCTTTAAAATATAACCACCGCCGTGCTCCAAAAGATATAAGTGAAGCACGAGAGCAACTGCCTAGCTCAAAAGATATAAGTGAAGCACATAGAGTATTCTAACAAATCGCGATAAATGTGTGTCCTTCTCAAAAAGGTGTGTTCAGCAAAGATGATTGTGGAAAACTAAAAAGCAAACCAAGAAAATAAAACTATGGCACAAGACGCTCCAAGTAAAACACATATCATGTGGTGAATAAAAATATAGCTCCAAGTGACATACCGATAGATTGCAGACGAAAGAGGGGATGCCATCCGAGGCATCCCCAAGCTTAGATGCTTGGGTCTTCCTTGAATATTACCTTGGTGTGCCTTGGGCATCCCCAAGCTTAGGGTCTTGCCGCTCCTTATTCCTTCATCCATCGTGGTCTCACCCAAAACTTGAAAACTTCAGCACACAAAACTCAACAGAAACCTCGTGAGATCCGTTAGTATAACAAACAAATCTTAAACTTTAGGTACTATTTGTAAATTGATTCATATTTAATATTTTCATAATGCTACTATACTCCAACTTCCCCATGGCTTATACCCCCCGATACAATCCATAGATTCATCGAAATAAGCAAACTATGCAACAAAAAACAGAATCTGTCTAAAACAGCACAGTCTGTAAAGATCTATTTAAAAGCTATACTTTTGTAACTACAAAAATTCTGAAAAATTAGGAAAACGTAAAAAATTCATATACCAATACTGTGTAAAAATTTAGAATTTTACGACGCTCCAGTACAGAAATAAAAATCAAGCACTCGACTCGAAACTTTATGTTTTCAAACAGCATCAATTATACTATCATCCAAATCATCCCAAAGGCATTACTTGGCACAAACACTAATTAAAAGATAAAAACACAATCATAACAGAAGCTACAATTGTGTGACACAAGAAAAATAAAATTGCAATAAAGATAAATTTTGGGTTGCCTCCCAACAAGCGCTATTGTTTATAGCCATTAAGATAGGCTTGAGATTTCAATGATGCTCATAAGAAAGATAATAATTGAAACACAAAGAGAGCATCATAAAATATGTGACAAACACATTTAAGTCTAACCCTCTTCCTATGCATAGGCATTTTATAGGAAAACAAATTATCAAGACAAGCAATATCTAGCATATGCAAATAGGAAGAATGAAGCATTAAAAATTTCAACACAAAGAGAGGTAATTTAATAACATGAAGACTTCTATAACCATATATTCCTCTCTCATAATGATTACATGTAGGATCATAATCAAATTAAACAATATAGCTATCATATAAAATATTCTCTTCATGATCCACATGCATAAAAGTTTCATAATCTTCCAACATAGTGGGATTAACATCAACTAAAGTCATGACCTCTCCAAACCCACATTTATCAAAAATTTCATAAGATTGAACACTCTCCGAATATGTGGGATTCTTTTTACCTAAAGTTGACACTCTTCCATACCCACTTTCAATATTATTGCAAACATTATTATCAATAACATATTCATCATGAGGCTTAAATAAACTTTCAAGATCATAAGAAGCATTATCACCCCAATCATGATCATTACAATGAGTAGTGAACATAACAAAATCATCATCCCCAAGCTTGTAGTTTTGCATATCATTAACACAATTGACATTAATACAATTTATAATAACATTATTGCAATCATGCTTTTCATTCAAGGAGCTACCATGAATCAGTTTATAAATTCTTCTTTTAACACTTCATCACAATTTTCAGATTCATGATTTTCAAGCAAAACTTCATAAAGATAATGTAGTGCACTCAACTCACTAGCAATTGGTTCATCATAATTGGATTTTTTTGAAAAGATTAGCAAGTGGATGAGGATCCATATCAATAATTTTTAGCAAGCAAAGATGCAAGCAAATAGAAAGCACATGGCAACACAAGCAAAGATAGCACACACAATATTTTTGGTATTTTTGATTTTTAGAGAAGTGGGGGAGATGAAAACGATAGGAAAATGCAAATAAAAGTAGAGCAAGTAGATGATAGTTTGTGCGAAGGTACTTGATAGGTTTTGGTGATGTCTCCCCGGCAACGGTGCCAGAAATTCTTCCTGCTACTTGTGAGCTGCGTTGGGATTTCCCCGAAGAGGAGAGGATGATGCAGTATAGTAGAGATAAGTATTTTCCTATGTTAAGAACCAATGTTATAAATCCAGTAGGAGAACCACACAGAACCTTGTTAGCAGCACCTACACACACAAAAGCAAATACTTGGACCCAACGCAAACAAGAGGGTTGTCAATCCCCTTGGCGGTTACTTGCAGGGATTAATTCTGATAGTGATTGTCGGCGTACGACACCTATGGGATCGAGGGGATCCCTTTACGGTTCGGCGGGGGAAAAGATTCGCACAAAGAGCGGATCCAACGATCAACGCAAGGATCTTTTACCCAGGTTTGGGCCGCTGAGAAGCGTAAAACCCTACTCCTGCTGTTGTTTATTGTGGATGTTCTTGAGCTCAAATACACGGAGCGCTTGTGATGAACAGTACGTTCAAGAAGCAGCTACACATGCAGAATGGGCCAGAAGGTCCTCCTCCCCGTAGCTCCGCCTTGGGCCTCCTTTTATACGTCCAAAGGGGTCACCAACAGTGGCAGACGGGAGTACAAGAGGTGTAAAGTTACTACAGTGTTACATGATAACCACTGACGGATTAGGACAAACACATTAAATGCCTCCCATAGGTGTCCCTAACTTTCTTGGGGACGGAAAAAGGACCCGTCCCATCAGCACCGCTTAACCCCATCTGCGGTCAGTGCCATGACATGCAACCAGGAGGACAAGCCCTAAACGACGGACTGGTCACTGCGCTGGAGCGGTGGCAGTACGGTGGGATCTTGCCGGGTGCGAAGCCTTGCTGGGCCTTCGCGAGTCTTCCCGGCAGGGCTCTTGTCGGGAACCCAGCCTTTAGTCTTCTGTCTTTCGGTCATCGGCTTGAACGCCTTCTTGATAATCTAGCATTTGTTTCCAACTGTTCTCCGGCAGGCCTTGCCGCTGGTATGGCTACAACCGTCCGTGCACAAGTATGGGGTACTAAAGGACCCAAACTTTAGTACACCGACAGGAGCCCCCGGGCCTAGGCCATACACGGGTGCGAGGCGTTGTTGCGCTAGGCCCAAACAGTGCACGGGCACGCGTGGCAGGAGTTAACTGTCGCAATCTTCTTATTTACCGCGCCCCCCCATGACGCGCGTTAAATGCGGGACGTGGGATACGTGCGCGGAACAGCCGCAGTAGTGCGCCCGTAAAAATGTATCCACATTAATTAGTAAAGTGGCAGCCTCCGCTCCTTCCTCATAAAAGGGAATCCGCAGGGGCGCTGCTCATTTACCTCTCGCCATTTCCAATCTGGAATCACCATCGCCTTCATCCTCGAGCCTGAAGCGGAGCCTCTTCCATTCATCCGCCATTTCCACGCCCTTATCAGCCCCGGCCTCCGCTTCCACAGTCGCCATGCCGCCCAAAGCAGGCAAGGGCAAAGCGGCAAAAGCCGCCGACTCGGATGCAGAGACGGAGAAGATCGAGCTGGTGGAGATGCGGAAGGAAAATGCCGTCTTCGCCCCGACACTCGACAAGCGCGCTCTGGTTGAGCGGTACATGTGCATGTGGGGGAAGGAGACGAAGGCTCACCCCGCGACTCGCGTTCTTCCAGCTTCCGTCAAGGGCGGCCCGGATAAATTCCCCTTCTTCGCTGCTTACTTTTACTGCGGGCTCTGCCCTCCGTTTTCGGATTTCTTCATCGACATCATGTACACATACAGCTTCCGCCTCTTGGATTTCACGCCGAATGCCGTGACATGCATGTCAGTCTTTGCTCATCTTTGTGAAAATTTCGCCGGAGTAGCACCCTGCACAGCCCTCTTCCGCCATTACTTCGTTCCCCGTATCGAGACGGGAGACGCCCTTTCTGGTTCTATCACTTGGATTCCAAGGGAATGGAATAAGGATATATACCCAGACGGTCTCTACCGCAAGAAGTGGGATGAATGGCGGGCCGAGTGGTGCTGGATTCAGGAGAAAGATCCTCAGCCGTTCTGTGTGCCCCGACAAACGAAAGTGGTCCGCGGCAAGGACTGGAGCAGCCTCGACCCTCAGGATGAGAAGCTCGCAATCGCGGTTACCAGGATCCACCGTCTCAAGGTTGCCGGACTCACAATAGAAATGGTCGGCGCTGATTTCCTCCGCCGTCGCATCGCCCCTCTGCAGAACAAAGAGAGACCAGCTTGGGACTTCAAGAACGCAGCAGATATTATGAGGCTGCGCACTGGTCTGAACAATAACTTGACAGTCTTGCAGCACACACTTCTCTGCCACAAACTGTTCAGGCCTGACGGAAAATTTAAGTTGCCGGCTGGCGTAGTTCCCCTGTGCAACAATTCTGCTCTGAGCTCAATCATCGCCATGATGCCGGTGTGTAATGCCCATGGCCTTGACGGAAATTGGGAAGAGCCATCCTCAGAGCACGCACAGGAGTTCTTTGACAACTTGACGGAGAAAGCCATCCGGGAAGAGCCAAACCTTATCCGCCCCACCACTGATGACGAAGTGGCTTACATCGCCAGCAGGGTGGAAGAGGCGAACCTGGCCGCGGAGGCCGGCAACTTTGGCTTCGCAGAAGAGGAAACCGGCGAAGAAGGAATAATGCTAGAGGGGACCCTTGCCGAGCAAGGTGACGCTGCCGGGGAACAGAGCGGCATGGATGCCGGGAACTCTCCTGTCGAAGACACAGCCGAGGAGCAGCTGCACGAGGAGCCCCCAGCTCCAGAGAAAAAGAAGCGTGTTCTTTGAAAAGCCGTCTCTGGCGTCTCAACATGTCAGTCTCCCTCGAGTAGTGAGGGTTCTGGTAAGGGGGCGGCCGGCAAGGCTGTGCAGCGGCAAGAAGCCCAATAGCAACCCGTGCGACGTACGACACGCTCGACCACGGCAACAACGGGTGCGGCGGGGGCATCCCATACTACGGCACCGACGGCTGGAGCAGCAGGATCACATCAACCTACTACTTCTGCTGCAGCCAAGCGTCCCAGGACCCCTTCTCCTCCCCCTCGCATGGACATTGTAGAGGAGGTTGATTTTGACATCTCTTCATTTAGTCCGGAAAGAGAAGAGTAAGGGTCCTTGCCGCATCTTTTAACTTCTGAATTCCTGGTTCCACTTAACTCATTTGTTTTGCTTTGGCCTGTCTCCGCAGAGATACTGAAACGTTGGCGCAAAGGATGGCAAAGAAGGCGAAGACTTCAACGGGTGACGAGCCTCCGGCAAGCACCGTAGGTGCGCCAGAGCCCATCATCATCAGCCCGGAGCCCAACCCTCAACACGGCCTCCAACCCAGCCCCCAGCGTGAGTCCATTACTCATTTTCCGCTGGCGAGCGTTGGGGAGAATATCTTCACTACTGACATCACCGGGCTTGTAGGAGAAGAACGACAACAAGGAGAGCCACTGGAGGCCACCCCTGACGTGCCGCCTCCGTCAACCACGCCGCCCAGAGATGAACCTTCGGCAAGGGCCTCCACTGGCGAGCCCATTCGCGTTGAAGAGGATCCGGCAAGCACGGGCACTGGCAATCCTACATCGGCAACCAACGTTGCCGGGAAAGGAGAAGCCGCCTCTCAACAGCTCGACACAGGTAAACCGCTTGCCTTGGTGCACTTGTCATTCTTTCTTTATTTTTGTCTTCTTGAACTTCAACCTTGATCTCATCTTGTTTCCTTTCCTGGTCTTCAGAGCTCCCTTCGGTGGAACAAATGGATGTTGACGTTGCCATCAAAGAGACTGCCAAGGACGCTGCCGCCGAAGCCGACAGGATCGCAGCTGCCGAGGCCGCCAAGGCCGTACAGGAAGAAACCGCCAAGGGATCTGCTGAGGGGGCCGGCAAGGAGTCCAGCGACCATACTGACGGCATTCCTGCCGCAGCAGCGCCTGGTGCTACACCGGTCGTGGAGCCCCCAGTTGTCGGCGAGGCGGTTGTCGAGGATCAACCGTCAACATCCGATGCCCCCCCGTCAAGCAGATACCTTAAGGTTGGCGACAAACTGTTCGTCAGCATACCAGGGACAGCAAGCATTGGGGTGCCAACTGAAGGAGAAATCTTTGACGTAGACGTCATCGCCGCCGCTGGGCTCAAGATCAGCGATGAGCCACGCGCTAGCAGCAGCGGGTCCAGGGAAGAACAGCTCCTCCAAGCCATGAGCGACAACTTCCAAAAGCTCCAGGCGCTTCACCGCACCCGAAAGGAGAGGTTGGACTCCAGGGCGGCAGTTGTCGAAGCAGCAGAGGCGGATTTCCAGAAGCGCGTCGAGGAGACGCAAGTATGGTATGCCGAGGCCTTCCAGGAGCTGATGGCTGGCCGGGAGCAGCTGAACCAAAGTTGGAATGAGCTCCTCTTAAAGCAGGCCGACACTGAGAAGGAGCAGGAGGAGGCTGCGCAGCAGGCCGCTGCAGAGGAAGCTCGCCTAACGGAACACCGCGTCGGGCTCGATACTCATGAAGAGGACCTTGCCGCTCGCGAGGAGGCGCTTGCCGCCAAGCTCTGCAGCAAGGACGAAGAGATCGAGAAGCTCGTTGCGCAGCGAACCCAAGAGCTGGAGCAGAGACACAAGGAAACACTCGAAGCTCTGGCCGTGGATCACGCCGGCAAACTCAAGGAAGCCATCGATGCTGCCGAAGCTGCAGAGGCCGCCAAGAATGAGCTGGGCGATCAAGTGAAGAGGCTGGAAGCAGATCTTGAAGGCCACGGCAAGGAGATCTCAACGCTCAAAGCCGACAGAGAGAAGACTCTCTTCAGCCTAGCGGAGATGCAAGCCGCCATGTCTGACTAGACCAAGGAGCTCTCCTCAGCCAACGAATCCATTGCTGATCTGGAACTGAAGTTGGCGACGCCGGAGGAGTCCCTTCAGAACGGCAAGGCTCGCGAGAGGGCTTTGATGAAAGACCTCCAGAGCAAGAAGAGCCTGCTCAACAGCGCTGCCGCCACTTATAATGATTTTGAGAGAGGCATGAAGATCTGGACTGAGCGCCTTGTCGACGTCGCGGAAAAGCTTGCCACGGAACTGTCCTCCATGGGCTTGGATAACTTCAACTACTCTTCTGACGAGAGGGTGTCTTCGAGCGCCAAGCTGACCATGTTCTTCGAGGGTGTCGTTGATGCCCTCAAGCTGCTCCAGTCTAGCCGAGAGAGCCAGCTGGCCAACGAATCTCGCAAGCTCTGCCGGGCCGTCCTCCGCAAGGTACTCGTCAAAGTGGTGCACAAGAACCCTGGCATCAACCTCACCAACGTTCTTGCTAGCTTGCCGAAGGATGTAGACCTCAAGGCACTCGAAGAGCTTGTCGCGCCCATCGTCGACCGAGTGAGCCAAGTCAAGAGGGTCGAAGGCCAGCGCAGAGACTAGCCGCTTTGCTCCATTTTGTCGCCACCATTCCATGTAAAAGACAGTTTTATCTTAAGTTAGGATCGTGGCGACTATCAATGTAATATAACTTGCTGTGTTTTGGATGAATGTATGCTATTTCCCTTGTCTGATTTCTTTCTGTATGGTCTTTGCCCTACGCTTATTGGTAACCTGCCGGTGCGCGCACCCTTGCCGCGAGCGCTTTGAGGAACGGATCCTTAGCAGCCTGTTGGAGGTGTCGCTGCCGGCAAGATACCTTGACGCTTTTAGTGCAGCCACTTAAACTGTTGAGCGGACTCGAAACAAAGTAAGGGCGCGACCAATCACGACAAGGTTCCTTCGCGTGCAGGTTTTCCATACAAAAGCCGAAATCGTTCAAGGAAAATAACTCTACAATAAATTTTTTTCTTAGAAGTTTTGCAACTTAGCTTTTCGTTGCTGTACTCCTTATTGCAAGATGTCAACTTGAACGTCGCCTGTCAGTATCCATATCATCATTCCTCCCCCCCGGCAAACTTATACGCGAGGGAACCTTCTGTCCTTTGAGAAAAAGAAAGAAGAGAAAATAGAGGTATGGAACCTTGGCGGTTCGTTAGTGCTTACCGAAAGCAAGTGTACTACAATATCTCAGATAAGCATGATATAAAATGCCATGAAAATCGACAAGAATTGTAAAACACTTAATTTTATTCAACTATGCACAGGGTCTACGCCTGGCTTTGTACAAAGGATCATATGCCTTGCCGGCAAGACTTGTACAAAAGGTGGTTGCCGGGGGGCCCGGCAATCGCGCCTTATGGGTAGAACTTACGAAGGTGTTTGATATTCCAGGAATTGCTCACTGGAATGCCATCTTCGGTCTCCAGGCGGACTGCGCCGGGCCTGGTGACTCGTACTACCCGATAAGGGCCTTCCCACTTCGGCGTCAACTTGTTGGAATTCTTGGCCGACTGAACGCGCCGAAGAACAAGGTCGCCTTCCTCAAGGCTTCGGGCATGAACCTTGCGGCTATGATAGCAGCACAAGGCTTGCTGGTAGCGTGCAGCTCGCATAGCAGCCCGAAGACGATCTTCCTCAAGTAGCGTGGCGTCATCTTGGCGCAGCTGCTCTTGCTCGAGCTCATCATAAGCGAGCACTCAAGGTGACCCGTATATGAGTTCCGTGGGGAGAACTGCTTCTGCCCCGTAAACCAGGGAGAAGGGTGTCTGGCCAGTAGCTCGATTTGGTGTCGTTCTGATTGACCAAAGAACCGCCGGCAGCTCATCAATCCAGCGTCTTCCGCACTTGCGCAGCTTGTCGAAAGTTCTTGTTCTGAGACCTCGCAGCACTTCAGCATTTGCCCTCTCCGCTTGGCCGTTGCTTCTCGGGTGAGCAACAGAGGCAAAACAGATTATGCCGCCAAGGTCTTGGACATACTGCATGAAGGTGCGGCTCGTGAACTGCGTGCCATTGTCGGTGATGATCCTGTTTGGCACACCAAAACGGCACACTATTCCCTTGAAGAACTTGACGGCGGACTGTGCTGTCACCTTTCTCACTGCTTCCACTTTCGGCCACTTCGTGAACTTGTCGATGGCAACGTACAAGTACTCGAAGCCCCCGACAGCGCGGGGAAAGGGGCCCAATATGTCGAGCCCCCAGACCGAAAATGGCCAGGAAAGAGGGATTGTTTGAAGAGCTTGAGCTGGCCGATGCAATTGCTTTGAATGGAACTGGCACGCTTCACACTTGGTTACTAGTGCAGTTGCATCCTGGAGAGCAGCGGGCCAGAAGAAACCTTGCCGGAATGCCTTGCCGACAAGAGCTCTTGAGCCTATGTGGGAACCACATATGCCTCCATGTATCTCTGCCAACAGCTCCAGTCCATCCTCCCGAGGAATACACTTCAATTTCACACCGTTCGGTCTCTTTCTGTACAGGACGTCGTCGACGAACTGGTACATACTAGACTGACGGGCTACTTTCTCCACTTCTTCCTGTTCTTCAGGGAGTTCTCCTGTTTGAAGGAACTGGACGATGTGCTGTGCCCATGTTGGAGCCTGCGGCTCGACAACAAGGACCAAAGCCATATCTTCGGCCACGGGAGCGCTTGCTTCGGCGGCAAGAACCTGAGGTTCTGCGCGAGGCTGCTGCTCACCGGCAACCGTGTCGTTCCCGGCAACTTCCTTGCCGGCGGCTTCTGGAAGCTCTGCCGGAAAGTACTGGCCAAAACTCAACTTCCTTCTCTTGTCTTGCCTCGTCGATGGTGTTACGGATGGCTGAGTTAAGCGGAGCACAAAAGTTCCCAGTTCCACAGGTAACTTGAGGGCAGCACGCTTTGACAGGTCATCGGCAATGTTGTTCTCTGCTCGAGGAACATGCTCTGTTTGCAACCCGTCAAAACGCTCTTCCAACTTTCTCACTTCATTTACATATGCTTCCATCAGCGGGCTCTGATAATCTTTGTTGACCTACCTAACGACAAGCTGTGAGTCACCTCTGACGATGAGCTTCTTGATCCCAAGGTCTGCCGCGATCCTGAGACCGGCAAGCAGCCCTTCATATTGTGCAGTGTTGTTTGTTGATCTCTCCCGGGGAAAGTGCATCTGGATTACATACTTGAGGTGCTCTCCGGTGGGTGCGATAAGCAGCACGCCAGCACCGGCACCTTGCAGCGAAAAAGCCCCATCAAAGTACATAATCCATACTCGATCTGTTTCCTTGCCGGGGACGGTTGTCTCTTGAATTTCTTCGTCTGGCGTCGGTCTCCATTCTGCAATGAACTCTGCCAGGGCTCTGCTCTGAATAGTTGAAGTGCTTTCAAATCTGAGACCAAAGCTTGACAGTTCCATCGCCCACTCCACAATCCTGCCGGTCGCATCCGGATTTCGTAAAATCTGCTGCAACGGGAAGCGAGTGACGACGGTGATTTCATGCGCTTGGAAATAATGGCGCAGCTTCCTTGAGGCCATGAGAAGGCCAAAGAGCAACTTCTGCACACCAGAATATCTTGACCTAGCCCCCTGCAATAGGGAGCTGACAAAATAGACCGGGCGCTGCACCATCTTCTTTTTCTGCGTTGCTTCATCCAACTGCGCGGATCCTGCCTTGTCGGCACCGAACTCTGCCGGGGAGAATTCCGGCTTGTCGTTTGACGGGCTTGCTGCTGCCGCTGCTTCCTCGTCGACTTCTCTCTGCGCCACTAATGCAGCACTTACCACTTGATTCGTCGCCGCTAGATATAGCAGCAACGACTCTTATGGTTTAGGCGCAACTAGCGTCGGCGCAGAGGAGAGGTACCTCTTCAAGTCCTGCAGCGCTGCCTCCGCTTCCGGAGTCCACTTCATTGGACCTGCCTTCTTCAAGATTTTGAAAAAGGGCAGGGCGCGCTCAGTGGATTTGGAGATGAACCTACTCAGAGCAGCAACGCAGCCGGCAAGTCGGCGCACATCTTTGACACGTCTTGGCGCTTCAATTTGCTCAATTGCCTTGATCTTGTCGGGATTAGCTTCAATTCCTCGTTGAGACACAAAGAACCCGAGAAGCTTGCCGGACGGAACGCCAAACACACACTTCTCAGGATTGAGATTCAGATTGATCCTGCGCAAATTTGCAAACGTCTCTTCTAGATCTTGTATGAGCGTTGCCTTGTCCTTGGTTTTAACCACTATGTCATCCATGTAAGCTTCCATATTTCTATGTAGCTGGGGCTCAAAACCAATCTGGACCGCTCTTGCAAACGTTTAACCATCACTTTTCAACCCGAAAGGCATGCGTATGAAGCAATACGTGCCACATGGGGTGATAAATGCGGTTTTCTCTTCATCTTCCTTCGACATGAAAATCTGATGGTACCCTGAATAAGCATCAAGAAACGACAGAAAATCGCAGCCAGCAGTGGAGTCTACAATCTGGTCGATGCGTGGCAAGGGAAAATGATCTTTTGGACAGGCTTTATTGATATCTGTATAGTCAATACATAGCCTCCATTTTCCATTCGCCTTGCGCACTACAACTGGATTGGCCAACCATGTCGGATGGAGCACTTCTCTGACTAAACCTGCCGCTTCTAGCTTCCTGATTTCTTTGGCAATAAATTCTTGCCGCTCCAGAGCCTGCTTCCTAACCTTCTGCTTGACGGGCCGCGCATGAGGGCAGACAACAAGGTGGTGCTCGATTACCTCCCTGGGAACACCGGGGATATCAGATGGTTGCCATGCAAACACATCGATATTCGCCCGCAGGAATGCAATGAGCGTGCTTTCCTATTTGTCATCAAGGGTGGAACTTATGGTGAAAGTTCCTCCCGTACCATCCTCCTTGGCGGGCACGTTCTTGGTCGCTGGTGGAGCTGCCTTGGATTTATTGCTCTTGCCGGTGGAGCTCTCTGGCACGTCCTCAACGGGAGCGCAGCACTCCGAGGAGGTGCGCTTGCCGGAGTGTGTGCTAGAGGTCTTGCCGGTCTTCTTCCCCCCGGGAGCTTTGGCGGCAGGAGCAAGTGCCTTGGCGGCAGGTGCTGCGACTGCCTCCCGGTAAAGTTGGTCGGTGCAAATAAGCGCATCCTTCTTGTCGGAGTTGATAGTGATGATGCTCATCGGCCCGGGCATCTTCAATGTATTATAGGCGTAGTGTGATGCCGCCATAAACTTGGCCAGCGCCGGGCGACCAAGAATCCCATTATATGGTAACGGAATCCTGGCGACGTCGAAGACGATCTTCTCTGTCCTGTAGTTCAGCTCACTACCAAATGTTACTGGTAGCGTGATCTTGCCCTTCGGCTGGCTCCTTCCCGGATTGATCCCTTGAACATGCCCGTCTCCTCGAGATCTTCGTCAGGAATTTGCAACCTCTTGATCACATCAGGCGAGATCAAGTTCAAACCGGCCCCACCGTCAACTAACATCTTTGCCACCTTGAGGTTGCGGATCGTTGGTGAAACCAACAATGGCAAACACCCGACCGCAGTTGTGCGATCAGGGTGATCCTCGGCGTAAAAAATGATAGGCATGTGGGACCATTTCAATGGTTTCCGTGCATCGACCGATGGCTCTGCCGCATTAATCTCGCGCGCCAACTATTTGAGTCGGCGGTGAGAAGAATGCAACGAGGCGCCTCCATCAACGCACATGGCTTCTGTGGCTTTCTGGAACTCGTGCTCGCTGGACTCGTCGCCGTCTTCATCATCATCGTCACCCCCCTGCTCCTTGTCGCGGCCTCGAGCGGGCCTCTCCTTCTGTTGCTTGGCCTTGCCGCGGCGACCTCCTCGACCACCGCATTTCTTGCCAGACCCCTCAGCACCATCTTGGGCCTTTTCCTTGTCTTGCCTCTCATACTCGGCTTTCTGCTTCTCGACAAGCTGTTCAACTTGCCGGCAGTTTTGGAGGTCGTGACCCTTGGTGCGATGGATCTTGCAGTACTGCTTGTCGGAGCCCTCCGGCTTGTCGGCAGCCGCCAAGGCCTGACATGCGGCACACTCGGCAACCTCCTTGCCGGGGCCATCAGTCTTGACCTTCTTGGTGGTGCCGGGGTTGCCGGACCCCTCGACGGCAAGCACGGCCTTGCCCTTACGCTTCCTGTTTCGCCGTCGGCCTTTCTTCGTCGAGGTGGTGGCGTCTTCGGCTTCAGAGTCGAGCTCCGCGCCAGCATCCTCGCCGGGGAGTCTCCTTCCCTCCTCGGCCCGAGCACATCTGTCAGCCAGAGCATAGAGCTCGGCGACATCCCTGACTTTGTTCATCGCCAGCTCTTCCCGCATTTTACGGTTGCGCACGTTCTGATGAAATGCGCTGATAACAGCGGCAGGATGAACGTCTGGGATGTTGTGCTGTATACGGCTGAATCTCTGTATATACTTGTGCAAGGTTTTGCCCTCTTTCTGGGGGATAAGATTTAGATCACTCTCCTGGCCAGGAGCCTGGTGGCCTCCAGTAAAGGCGCCAACAAACTCATGACACAGATCTGCCCAGGAGGAGATGGAATTCTCCGGCAGATGCATCAACCACGACCGGACGTTGGGCTTAAGCACCAACGGGAAGTAGTTGGCGAATATCTTGTCGTCTCGAGCTCCGGTAGCCTGCACCGCAATGGTGTAGACGCTCAAGAACTCTGACGGGTGGGTCTTGCCGTCGTATTTCTCCGGCACCTCCGGCTTGAAAGTTTGGGAGTTGGGCCACTGGACTCGCCGCAGCTCACGAGTAAAAGCTGGACAACCCACCTCGTAAGGCAAGTTACCAGAATACCCCGGCACAGGCTCGTCGACAGTGGGCCCCGCGCGCCTGTCGGATTGACGGCGCGCTTCCCGCCGCCGCTCGATGGTAGTTCGAGCGTCCTCCTTGTGCCGTTCCCGAAGAACTAGACGTTGATCGCGGCGAACACACGGATCAGACGACGCCGTGGAGTCATCATCACGGGCGTCGATCCGCCGAGTTAGCGACCGCTCTTGTCGTAGCGGAGGGGAACGCATCGTAGTCGTACCACCTCCGGTCTTCTCGCCACCGGCACGCACCGGCTCAGTGGACTGCCGCAGCGGAGGCTCCGCCTGCTGCGGCCTGTCGTCGTTAGCCAAGCCGATGAGGCTTTGGATAGTGGATCTCCATTCATCTAGCTTCTCCGCAGCGGGAGGGAAGTCTAGGAGTAGTTGAGCTCGCGCCAACGCTTCTGACGGTGTAGGCGGTGGCGAAAGGTGCGAAGAACGTGAGGTGCTCTGACTCCTAACTGAGTTAGAAGGAGCTCCATCACGGCCTTGCGATCGTGCCCTGCTTCCGCCGGCATGTTGGCGTGGATCTTGGCCCCGCGCATCTTGGGAGTGATGCACAGGTTTTTTTCCATGGGAGCGCCTGGAACCACCGACGTTGCGGCGCTGTCCGTCGCACGCAACCTGAGGAGGCCGTGATGCGTGCGCTAGCATGGGTGTCTTGGAAGGCGCCGTCCCGTCCTTGGAGTTCGCTGCGCCACCCGTGGGTAGCACGGCTCCGTCCTTAGACCCGGCAGCGCCGTTGCGAACGACGCCGCTCGCCTGGCTCTGGTCGCCAGAACGTGGTGGAGGCTCAAGACCTCCACCTCCTCCACCAGCGTCCACACCGTCGCCCGTCTGTGTAGGTACGGGTAGGCCGGATGCGGATGGATCCACCACTGTCGCACCCTTCTTCTTGGGAGCCATGGCGATGAAAGTGATCAAGAACTGGCGCGCTGACCGCTAGATCGGGTTCGCGCAATCTTCTCCCCCTACCTGGCGCGCCAAAGAAGTCGGCGTACGACACCTATGGGATCGAGGGGATCCCTTTACGGTTCGGCGGGGGAAAAGATTCGCACAAAGAGCGGATCCAACGATCAATGCAAGGATCTTTTACCCAAGTTCGGGCCGCTGAGATGCGTAAAACCCTACTCCTGCTGTTATTTATTGTGGATGTTCTTGAGCTCAAATACACGGAGCGCTTGTGATGAACAGTACGTTCAAGAAGCAGCTACGCATGCAGAATGGGCTAGAAGGTCCTCCTCCCTGTAGCTCCGCCTTGGGCCTCCTTTTATACGTCCAAAGGGGTCACCAATAGTGGCAGACGGGAGTACAAGAGGTGTAAAGTTACTACAGTGTTACATGATTACCACTGACGGATTAGGACAAACGCATTAAATGCCTCCCATAGGTGTCCCTAACTTTCTTGGGGACGGAAAAAGGACCCGTCCCATCAGCACCACTTAACCCCATCCGCGGTCAGTGCCATGACACGCAACCAGGAGGACAATCCCTAAACGATGGACTGGTTGCTGCGCTGGAGCGGTGGCAGTACGGTGGGATCTTGCCGGGTGCGAAGCCTTGTCGGGCCTTCGCGAGTCTTCCCGGCAGGGCTCTTGTCGGGAACCCAGCCTTTAGTCTTCTGTCTTTTGGTCATCGGCTTGAACGCCTTCTTGATAATCTAGCATTTGTTTCCAACTGTTCTCCGGCAGGCCTTGCCGCTGGTATGGCTACAACCGTCCGTGCACAAGTATGGGGTACTAAAGGACCCAAACTTTAGTACACCGACAGTGATAGATAGATAAAGTAAATTGCACAACAAAATAAAAGAAATAAAATTGCAGCAAGGTATTTTTGATTTTATATATGATGGATATATGACCCGGGGGCCATAGTTTTCACTAGAGGCTTCTCTCTCGAACGCATATCATACGGTGGGTAAACAAATTACTGTTGGGCAATTGATAGAAAAGCACATAGTTATGATGGATTCATGGCAATGATCAAGTATATAGGCATCACGTCCGAGACAAGTAGACCGACTCCTACCTGCATCTACTACTATTACTCCACCCATCGACCGCTATTCAGCATGCATCTCGGGTATTAAGTTAATAAAAACGGAATAACACCTTTAGCAAGATGACATGATGTAGACAAAGTAAACTCAATCAATATGAATAAACCCCATCATTTTATCCTTAATGGCAACAATACAAATACGTGTCTTGTCCCATTCTTTCACTGGGATAGAGCACTGCAAGATTGAAGCCATCACAAAGCACCTCTCCCATTGCAAGATAAATCAATCTAGTTGGCGAAACCAAACAGATAGATTGGAGAGAAATACAAAGCTATAACAATCGTGCATAAATAAGTTAAAAAAAGACTCAAATATTTCTCATGAATAATCTGATCATAAACCCATAATTCATCGGATCCCAACAAAGACACCGCAAAAGAACATTACATCGAATAGAACTCCAAGGAGATCGAGGAGAACATTGTATTGAAGATCAAAGAGAGAGAAGAAGCCATCTAGCTACTAGCTATGGACCCGTAGGTCTATGGTAAACTACTCACACATCATCAGAAGGGCAGCAAGGTTGATGTAGAAGTCCTCCATGATCGATTCCCCCTCCGGTAGAGTACCGGAAAAGGCCTCCAGATGGGATCGCAGAAGAACAGAAGCTTGCGATGGCAGAAAAGTTATTCGAGGTGGCTCTCTGTTGGTTTCCCAATATTTGAGAATTTATAGAAGTGGAATTAGATCAAACGGAGCCACGAGGGGCCCACAAGGCATCAGGGCATGCCCCCCTGGGGCCACGCCCTGTTGCCTTGTCACCTCCTCGTGAGGCTTCTGGCCTCCTCCCGAAGCTTCCAGGGTCTCTTTTGACCAGAAAAAAATTGTCAAAAAGTTTCGTGGCATTTGGACTTCGTTTGGTACTGATTTCCTGAAAAACCAAAAACAAGCACAAAACATCAACTAGCACTGGGCACTAGGTTAATAGGTTAGTCCCAAAAAATGATATAAAATAGCATATAATTGCATATAAAACATCCAAGATTGATACTATAATAGCATGGAACAATAAAAAATTATAGATACGTTGGAGACGTATCACGCATCGATGAGCTCTTCGAAGAACATCATCGACCTGGCACTTTTAGCTTCATTCTTGTTGACGGAGAAGCCCAGCTCTTCATATCCATGGCGCCAAGCTGTACTGTGAGGCGTTCAGCGATGTCAGTGAGCCTGCAAGTCCAAAGGGAAAGGGAGCTCTTCAATTGATTGAATTTCTCCTCGACGTCCACCAGCAAGCCTTGCTCCTTTTCGAGCTCTGCCACCAAGATCTTTTCCTTGGTCCTGGCGTCTTCAAGATTTGTCTCCAAGGGGGCGAGTTTCAAGTTCAGATCTTCTTCGGCATTGGCAGCTTTGATGAGCTCCTGGCTCTTGGATGACAGCTGCTTTTGCAGCTCCCCCAGGGTGTGAGCTGCCTTCCGCGCTGCTTCTTGGAGGGCCAGGATCTCCTTGTTGATGCCGGCTAGATCTTCCTCTAGTTTTCTCACCTTGGCCTCCAAATCTTCTTTGGCGGTGGCCGCAGTGGCGGCGGCGTCAACAGCTTCCTTGAGCTTGCCAGCATGATCTTGAGCTTGGTTTTCAATGATTTCCTTGTGGGTCTTCTCCAGCTCTTGAGTTCGTTGCACAAGGAGGGCCGGTATTTCATCATCTTTGGCTTTAAGCTTGGTGACAAGGGCAGCTTCTCGGGTGGCAAGATCTGCTTCCTTGGCCGCAAGATCCTCCTCGTGAGAGTCGAGGGCAATATTGCGTTCAGTCAGCTCAGCGTCCTTTGCCACAGCAGCCTTGTCGGCTTCTTCCTTTGCCAAATCAGCTTTAGCCCTCTCCAAGACAAATGCTTCCTTGGCAGCGGCAACTTCAACTTCCCGGCACTGGATATCTTGACGGCGGTCCTCATACCACATATACGCGCCTTCGATCTTTTCCTTCAGCTTTTCTTCCGCCATTTCCACGATGGTTTGCCGGGTCTTGAGCTTGTCCCAGCGCTTGCTGTAATGCTCTTGGACGGCCTTGAAGCCGTCGTCCATGGCTTGGAGGAATGCAAGGTCTTCAACATAATCGTCGGCGGAGCGCACGTCTTCAGTTCTGCGCGACATGGGAACGACAACTTCGTCTTCCATAGCTTCAAGATCTCAAGCACCAGATGAGCTGGGGGCTTCGGGATTTGGCTGTGGCTCAAGGAACATCAAAAAGTTCCTTGTCGGAGGTGTTTCGGATGTTGATGCTTGGTCGCCAGCTGCCGGAGCGGAGTTGTCGGCTGCTCCCATACTCACGTCTGTACCAGTGCTTGGCGCTCCTGGGGCGGATTCGCCACCAGTGGCCTTGGTGGCTTCTTCGGAGGTCACCTTGGCGGCCTCCTCCGCAGACCTTTTGCCGACCTCTTCAGCGGCAACCCTGGCGGCTTCTTCAGCGGTGGCGTCTGTGGCCTCCTTGGCAGCAACCTTGGCGGCCTCATCGGCCGCGCTCTTCGCGATCCCCTCGACATCGACATCAGTGTCCATGTCTTCAGCCTGAGGTGGATCTAATAAGAAGAAGAAGGAGAGAAGAAAAATCAAAATCAAGTTCAAGAAAACAAGGAAAGGCCAGCAGCGGGGAAGAAGTGTTCAAGAAGAAAAAGGTTACCTGTTTGAGTATGTTGAGAAGTGATGACCTCTTCTCTGACAACTTCAGTTGTTGTCGTGTGGCTGCCGGCAACATCACTTGCCAGCATGTCATCAACACGAACAGCCTCTTCAGCAGAGATCCTTGCCGGAGAGCTGATCTGCGGGATTTCTTGGTGCTCCTCTTTTGTTCCCTTGTCGGCCTCAGGGACGGTGGTGTCGGTGCTGACGCTCGCCAAAGGATAGTTGGTGGTAGTCTCACACAGGGGGCTGGACTGGGGGCTGGCGACCACAACATCTGGCGATGCTGTGGTTCGCCCAACGATTGCCACTGGTTCCCCTTCTTCAGCAGTCTTCGCCCTCTTCGAGAGCCTCTACGCCAATGTTTCCTCATCCCTGCAGGATCAAAACAATCAAGTCAAATCAACAAATATCAGAAATCAAGAATTGACGGAGAAAGTTAGAAGCACTTACTCCTCATCCTCCTCGCGATCGCTGAGGGCGAGAGGTCCCAGACGGGCTCGTTCCCAACATTAGAAGTTGGGGGCGGAGGAGGTGCTCTAGCACGTTTGGCGGATGAAGGAGTTGCAACCTTTGAAGACCCTGCCTCTCCGGCAGGAGGTGCAGCTTGTCGTCTCAAAGAAGTGTGCCTAGTCTCTTGCTGTTGAGAAGTTTGTCGGCGAGCGCCTTGTTGTCGGGTGACCCTGGCAGTTGCCTCCTTGTCGGTAGGCTCGTCGCCTAATGATGAGGGGTTCACTAGCTCTTGGCTGGCAGCTTTCTTGAGGACTCGACGTCTCTTCTTCGGGACAAGAGCGACTGGGGGCTCCTCCTCTTCCTCTTGTTCCCCGGCAACTTCACCACCGTCCTCTTTGGCTGGGTCGTCTTGCCGCTCTTCGGCAAGCTCCTCTTCGCCAACCTCTTCATCTTTGGCTGCCGCGGATCCAGACCCACCGGCAACCGCTATCATTCCTGCTTCCGCTACACTGCTGGCTATATATGCCAGCTCTTCTTCAGTGGTATCGCGGATCAGGTCCTTCTCTTCTCTGGTGGGCTTCTCCACCAAGTTTTCAAGCCAAGCTTTTACTTCCTCAGCAGAAGGCTCCTGCCAGTCGCCCTTGACCCCTTGGGCATTGCATAAAGGCATCACCGCCAAGATTGAATCCATGGCGGCGTTGACACACAGAGGATCTACTGATTCTGGCAAGTGAAACTTGCCGGACACACGAAAGAGCTGATGGCAGAGACTGGCGTGTTGCAGCACCGTCAGATTGTTGCCCAGCCCGGCAAACATCCACATCACGTCTATGGCATTCTAGTACTGCCAGGCGCACCGTGCTCTCTTCTGGAGGGGAGCAATGCGCCAGCGGAGGAAATCAGCGCCTACCATCTCTATAGTCAGGTCCGCATCTCGAAGACGGATGATGCGGTCCAGTGCGAGGGTGAGCTTGGTGTTGCATGCGCTGAGGTTGCTCCAATCCTTGCCGCGCTGGACTCTCTCCGTTCGGGGCACACCGAAATCGGGGAAGTCCTTCTCCTTAATCCAGCACCATTCTGCCTGCCATTCCTCCCACTTCAGATGAAGTTGGCCCTTGAGGTAGATGTCCTTGCTGCCACTCCTAGAGATCCAGGTGATGCTCCCAGAAAGAGCATCCCCTTCGATGCGAGGAATGAAGAAGTGGCGGAAGAGTGCGATATTGGGGAAGACACCAACAAAATTCTCACACGTGTGGGCGAAAACCGACATGCAGGTGACGGCATTCGGAGTAAAATCTAAGATCCGGAACCCATAGGTCCACATGAGCTCGGAGAAGAAATCAGAAAAAGGGGGAACAAGCCTGCAATAGAAGTAAGCGTAGAAGAAAGGAAACTTGTCTGCGGAGGGTTTGAGTTCAGCAGGAAGAACGTAAGGGGCACCATGATCCTTGGATTCCTTCCCCCACATATAAGCGTACCTTTCGGTCAGGATGCTCTTATCCAACACCGGGGGCCAGAAAACGACATTCTCCCTCCGCCGCTTGGCTATGATCTCCTTCCTCCTCTCCTCCTCTGGATTAGCGGGTTTGGCAGCCTTCTTCGCCTCCGCGTCGGCCGGTTTGGTGGCTCTCTTGGG
This sequence comes from Elymus sibiricus, assembly GCA_039707655.1. Classification (NCBI taxonomy): domain Eukaryota; kingdom Viridiplantae; phylum Streptophyta; class Magnoliopsida; order Poales; family Poaceae; genus Elymus; species Elymus sibiricus. Next base: position 241,969,320 of record CM077676.1, read on the forward strand.
TGCCATGGCGCTCTCAGGGAGATGAGATGATGGATGGATTGAAGCATGGCGCGACGGCGGCGATGGATTCTGTTTTGGCATAAGGAAGAAGACGGAAGCAGCGGCGAGATTGGGGACAAAGGAGGTGAATGAGCAGTGCCCTTCGCAGATGCCTTTTTATGGGGAAGGCGCGGGGGGCTAGCTCTTCACTATCCAAACGGCTCTGCGTTTTGTGAGGCGCACGACCCTAATTTACCGTTACTTTCCACTCCTCCCACGTTCCGAATTTGATGCGCATCGTGGGCGTGTAGTAAAAGTGATGATTACGGCAGTTATCTTCGGCCACGTGTGTCTGTGCACTATTTTGGGCCTAGCTCAACAACGCTTCGCACGCATGTATGGCCCAGGCCCGGGGGTTCCTGTCGGTGTATAAAAACATGGGTGTTTCCATACCCTGACTTATGCACAGACACTTGCAGCCTTCCCAGCGGCAAGGGCTTGTCGGAGAAGTGCTTTCATCAAGACTGAAGACTTGGTTGATAAAACCATGAAGAAGACCTTGAGGCGGGTCATCGAGAAGTACTAAGTTAGTACTGAAGATCAAGACTACACTTGCCGGCAAGCTACACACCGGCAAGGCGAGGGATCGGCAAGCCCCGTACCGGCAAGCTTCCTTTACCTCACCACCGCTCCACCTCATCGATCAGCTAGTCACTTATCAATAGGTATCGAGCGGGCAGGTGGTTTGGTGAGGCTTGTCGGGGCACATGTCAGCGCACCACCTAAAGATCAACTTTAATGACACCCGTCCTGATGGCGTGTCAAGATAATAGAAGGTAGCTGGGCGAGTGGTACAAGACCCTTGCTAGGGTTTGCTCCCAGCGTGACACCTAACGACGCATTTAATGCCTTTGTCCTAATCCAACAGAGTTAGGTATGATAGCACTGTTGCTGTCATTTCAACATGTATTTACTGTTTTGCCACTGTGGTGACCCCTTAACCTATAAAAGGAGGCCCATGGCTACCCGTAGAAGGGTCGACACTTTGCACAACTGCACGTAGAAGCTGCACTTTCCGTGCACCTTGCCGGCAAGCTGAGCTCCTTGTACTTGTGCTTCCACCATAATACAACTAAAGCAGGATTAGGGTTTTATGCCTCACAGCAGCCCGAACCTGGGTAAACTTGCTGTGTGATTTTGCATTGCTGAACCTGCTCTTTGTGCACGTCGATTCCCACAACCGAACCGCAAAGGGATCATCTCGATCCGATAGATCATCGTACGCACGACATTTATAGTCATCTATATCAGTCATGAAGCTAGCATCGGTGTAACCATTTACAACCAGCTCTTCATCTCCTCCATAGACAAGGAGCATGTCCTTTGTTCTCCTGAGGTACTTAAGAATATTTTTAATAGCTGCCCAGTGAGCCAATCCAAGATCACTTTGGTACATGCTACTAACACATAGCGCATAAGAAACATCTGGTCTTGTAAATATCATAGCATACATGATTGATCTAATTGCCGAGGCATATGGAACTCCACTCATCTACACACGCTCATCAACTGTCTTAGGACATTGATTCTTGCTAGGTGTCGTGCCATGTGACATTGGGGGAAAACCTTTCTTAGCATTCTCTATTTTAAACCTCTTTAAAACATTGTCAATTTACGTGCTCTAGCTCAGCGCAATTAGACGTCTTGATCTATCTCTATAGATCTTAATGCCCAATATATAAGCTGCCTCGCCTAAGTCTTTCATTGAAAACATACTTTTCAATGAATCTTTTATTGTGTTAAAAACTTTACATCATTTCCAAATCAACAATATGTCATCCATATATAAGGCTAGAAATGCTATAGAGCTCCCACTAAACTTCTTGTATACACAAGCTTCTTCATCATTTTTAATGAAGCCAAACTCTTTAACCACTTCATCAAAACATTGATTCTAGCTCCTTGATGGTTGCTTCAAACCATAGATAGACCTTTGAAGCTTGCACACCTTTCCGACATCCTTAGGATCGACAAAACCTTCTGGTTGTATCATATATACATCCTCTTTAAGATTTCCATTTAGGAAAGCCGTTTTGACATCCATCTGCCATATGTCATAATCGAATATGCAGCAATTGCCATCATAATCCGCACAGACTTAAGCATGGCTACTGGTGAGAAAGTCTCATCATAATCGACTCCCTCTACTTGCGAAAACCCTTTCGCAACTAGTCTTGCTTTTTATAGATAGTAGGATTACCATCCGCCTCTGTTTTTCTTTTGAAGACCCTATTGGTTTCTAACAACCTACATATGAGTCGTAGAGTAACAACTCTTTGAGATTCGGCCAGGGACTGAACACGTCCAGCAATCCTAAGTCATGAGTGAGAGAAGTGGATGAACTACAGAAGAACACAAAGAGCTACCCAGGTTCGGGCCACCTTCTTGGTGCAATACCCTACTCCTGCCTTGCTTGTATTTCAATGAAGAGAGCTACAATGTGTCTGTCACAAGATGAAAAAGTCCCTCCTGTAAGGCTTCGGCCTCTCCTATTTATAGCGTCGGGAGAGGCCTTGCCGGGGCTCTATAGGTTGAATAAACATTGTGGTAGGCTAGTGTAGCCTGTACTTTGGAGGCATGGTCGCCCATTGCATGCTTGTACCCGTGATGATGACGTCCTTCCAGGGCAGCGTATTACCCCCCTAGACATCTTGCTTCCTTCTTTGGCATTTGTTGGGCGGTGGAAGGTACTACCGCTGTAGCAACGTCGGTGACAGGTGAATCTTACTGTAGCCGTTGGGGAAGACTTCGTCCACACGTCGCCTTATTGGGGACGCGTCCCAGCTCATTCCTTGGTCATCGTCCGAGATGCAAAGACTTTTGTATCCTCATCCTAGAGCAGAGGCCAATGCCTCCCGGAATGCTGCTCGCGCCTTCCCGGGCACGCCCCGCGAGACCTCCCGGGGCTCTCCTTGGTTTGACTCCTCCTCCCTAATGACCTTCCCGGAGATAGGCAGGGAACCGCCGAGCATTGCAGGGTCTCCGAATGCTTCCTTCGAAGCGAAGCCAGGCGGGAGGCTTCTTTGTTTAATCCAGGATGTCAGACGTAAGCCATGGTGGGATAGACAAGGTTGCTTCTTCGTGGACCCTTCGTGGGTGGAGCCCTCCGTGGACTCGCGCAGACGTTACCCTCCGTGGGTTGAAGTCTCCTTCAACGTGGACGTACGATAGCACCACCTATCGGAACCATGCCAAAAACCACAGTGTCTTCATTGATCTCCGATCCCCTCCTTTACTTACATATGCAATTGTTTACTTTCTGCTGCTATACTCTTAGAATTGCATGTGTAGGGTGATGCTTGACTTGTGTTCTTGCTAAAATCTGCCTACAACTAAAATTGGGAAAAGGTTAGGTTTTTATTTGGTAAAGTAGTCTAATCACCCCCCTCTAGACATACTTTCGATCCTACAAATGAGAAGGCCCGGGATGAAGCCTTGCAAAAGCTTTCAGATCGCCAGGCAGAGCTATCACACCTTGAAAAACAAAATGCCCAGTTGGTGAGCGATTTTGCGCAGCGGGGCGAAGAGATAGATCGACTTCGAGGGTAGCGCCAGATGCAATGTGAAGTCTTCAAGGGGGTTCGTGATCGCATCTTTAGGATTGCCGGGCAGCTGCGGATGGCTCTCCTGGGGTCTCCCAACTTCCAAGATGATGATGTAGGAAGCTATGCCTTGTTCTTCCAGGAATTTATCACCAAGCTGGAGATGTTCGCAGACGAGTTCCTGAGGACCATCGAGGCCGAAGCTCGAGAGGTGGCGACACTAGCTGAGGAGCGTGTCCTCACTAATCTTCATCTCATTGATCCCAACTTTCCTTTCACAGAGCTGGTGAGGCCTCCCGGGAATGGTTCCCGGGCTGAAGCTTCGAGGGCTGCAACCACCGGCTTTGTCGAGGAACTCATTGGAGCGTTTTCCCCTGATGCCGGTGAAGGTACCCCAGGAGACTCCTTGCCTGCTGAGGGTTCTTTGGATGAAGACGTTGACTCTGAGGTCTAGGGCCTCCAAACATCTCTGGTTGTAGCCGTGCTCGGCGTTTATCGCCTTTTGTCTTGCTTTCGGATTCATTTGTTGTAACGAACCATGAATTTGTATCCGTTTGCCGCTAATTCCTTTTCTTTGGAACTCTTTTCCTTCGCGAATCCTAATTTGTTACCACGAATGAGCCTCTCTTCTCATCCCAGACCACACCGGCCCTGTTGTGTGTATGGTAGCCCCCCCGGGCCCATCGGGCCCGTTGAGATCGCCCACAACTAAGTGGGGCGGATGGAACCCTAGGCACGGCGGGAGCCAGATGCGTGGGCCGAGGCACACGATGTTGGGGAAACGTGTCCCTGCTATTATGTCGCTTTGCCGCCCGGTCATTTTGGGTTGCCAGGCATAATGGCGTCTCTGCGGAGGGCGGTGCCTTGGTTCCTGCGTTAAGTCGCCTGGGAAACGGAGCGAAGAGGAGGGGAGGAGTCGGGGGCGCCATGCGTGGGTGGTACGAAGGCATCCACTACCCTGGCCCCTGGCCTATAAAGTGCGAGGGTTTTGTTGTTCCTTGTCACCTATCTCCCAGGCTCCCAAACGTCCACCGTCTTCACAACCCTTTTCTCCCTCCTTGCTCCCTGTCCTTCTCAGCGATGGCGTATGGAAAGGTCGACTACGAGAAGGAGCAGATGCTTGCCAGTCTTGACGTGAAGGACATCAAGCTTCGAGAGCTGCGCGCAGCCCTCAGCGGATCCGCTCTCTGACTGGAGAGCGAGATAGCTGAGTTGCGTGGGGAGTTGGAGATGGAGAGGATCCACCGTAGGGAGGCGGATGAGCTCTTCGGCCGCCTCCATGCCAACCACTATGGCAGCGTGGGCATGCTTCAGGACGTGTATCATCGGCTGAATGAGGATATGCACGCCCTCGATCTTTAGCCGTTCGTCCCATACTCCTCCTTCGACGAAGGGAAGCTGAACCACCTGACGGTCTTCTTCCAGCACCTCGCCGCCAGGTTCGGGGAGCTCCGCGAGATGAGGGAAGCGGCGCAGGACGCAGCGGTGGAGGAGGCCATGCGGGCGGTGGCCACATGCGTCCTTGTCGGCGTCCATATCACCTCTCCTCACTTCTCGCTAAGGGTTGTGCTGGGGGAGCAGTCTGTCGAGGATCGGCAGGCGGCCCGACACGTGGTGGAAGGCGTTGTCATGGCGGTGGTGCAGCGGGGGAAGGACGCCAACTCCGGCGGTGCGTGAGGCTCCTGCCCCATGGGTCTCTGGAGCCCATTTCCTTCTTTTTCTCTCTGTCTTCTTTATCCTTTTTTGAGAGACTAGGCCATCGGGCCTCTAGCCTGGCCGGACGGCACGTGTTGGCGCGCGCGCTAGCCGATTTATCTTTCCAGTTCAAACTTTTATGTTCTCGGAGTATTTGCTTCTTCCTTTTTCATTCTCATCATCCCGTACGGGAAGAAGGCGAAGGCTCGCCACCATGGTTAAACTGGCTAGGGAAAAGACAACGAAAACCCAGCAACCCGGGAAAGCGGTTCGCATGGGAGAGGTTCTGGGAACTTTTCCTTTGCGGAGGCGCAGCACACTGCAGCAACTTCGCCGCATGGGGGAAGGAGCAGCGGCTTTGATGGCCAGGGGAAAATATTGCTAGCCCGGGACAGGACCCGGGAGCTTTCCCCTCGTAGTAGGTGGGGCACGTGCCTCTAGATCCACTATAGGGGGTTGACACCAGGGCCATAGCGTCTGGAAAGCGGCTCGCACGGGATGAGTCCCGAGAGCATTTCCGTCACATGGGACACGACGCTCTGCTGTGGCTCGACCGCGTAGGCGAGTAGGTGTGGGTGTGGCAGTCAGAAGGAAGAGGTTCGTCGGGACAGGACCCGAAAATGTTCCAGCGTGCATGCAGAGCTCGTGGCCCAGCGTGCAGGCAGAGCTCGTGGCTTCGCCCCTTCCGTGAGGGAAGAGAGGCAGGGGCCCATCAACCTGAGGAAAGAGGTTCGCGCGAGAGAGGTCCCGGGAACTTTTCACGTCACGTCACACCCAGTCATCCAGTTTAGACCACGGTTATCCGGTAGGCAGAGATCAGGAATACCATCAAGGCTTCGTCTTGGAAACGGGCAAGATTCCCACCTTTCTTCATGAAAACGGCGCCCACATCTTCGTCTAGCAAGTAGGTGCCCAGACACGCGCCGGCGGGCGAGGCGACCCCCCTCCTTCTTCGTAGAGCCAATTCTCACGACTCCGGGAGATGATAACAAGAGGCCGAGCGCCCTTCTTGTGGTCATAGTAGCCTTCGATCCGGAGCGGCTCGCTGGGCCCCGAGGGAACGCCTTGACGGGACAGCCTAGCGACTGGGCCCTGGGAGAGCAACGCAAACCTTTGGTAGGCATCCCCCGCATTGTTCAATCCGAAAGGCCAACGCTGGGAAGGATGCCTCCCTTTTGTCCTGGCGGGAGCGGTCCTACCCTCCACGTTTGCGTCGCATTTGGGAAGGCCCACACATAGGCGTCTTCTCCCGTCGAGGCTCGTCATGATCATCGGACCCACAAGACGTCCGCACCACCTTGGTATTTTTGGCACGCGGCCTTCCGGCCACCATAAGGTTTGCAACTTTGAGATAAGTGTGCGCCTTCCCACGACACAAGCCGGGCCATGGGTCCGCGTAGCCCCCTGACCGCCCGGCGGATGTCGACGCGGCCTCGCGGGGGTGAGCGCGCGTTCCTTGCCTTCAAAGCCACTGGTGCGAGAGCAGTGGGCGCACTCCCATCGTGGAGATTCATCACCCTGAGAATGAGGGGACACCTGCATCTTTTTCTTTCCAGTCACCGAGATGGCAAGGGAATGGAGACGCGCTTCGTGACCTGCTTCCCGACCGCCTGTCAGGTTACGGGGTGCCCTGCGTGCCTCCAAGTTCGCCCCCGTTGTGGTTGCGTGAGCCGAACAACACCGAACGGCGGTGTCACCGGTTGGGGGCGAGCGGTCGTGGAGGGCCATCATTTAGCCTCTCATCATAATGCCAGCCGAAGAGGAGGGGGCGTTTTGGAAACGCGAAGATCGTCAACCAGGATTAGCAGGAGACGCCTCAGTCCCCTACCTGGCGCGCCAAGTGTCGATTTCTAACAACCTACATATGAGTCGTAGAGTAACAACTCTTTGAGATTTTGCCAGGGACTGAACACATCCAGCAATCCTAAGTCATGAGTGAGAGAAGTGGATGAACTACAGAAGAATACAAAGAGCTACCCAGGTTCGGGCCACCTTCTTGGTGTAATACCCTACTCCTGCCTTGCTTGTATTTCAATGGAGAGAGCTACAATGTGTCTGTTACAAGATGAAAAAGTCCCACCTGTGAGGCTTCGGCCTCCCCTATTTATAGCGTCGGGAGAGGCCTTGCCGGGGCTCTATAGGTTGAATAAACATTGTGCTAGGCTAGTGTATCCTGTACTTCAGAGGCATGGTCGCCCATTGCATGCTTGTACCCGTGATGATGACGTCCTTCCAGGGCAGCGTATTACCTCCTGGACATCTTGCTTCCTTCTTTGGCATTCGTCGGGCGATGGAAGGTACTATCGTTGTAGCAACGTCGGTGACAGGTGAATCATACTGTAGCCGTTGGAGAAGACTTCGTCCACATGGTGCCTTATTGGGGACGCGTCCCAGCTCGTTCCCTGGTCATCATCCAGGACGCAAAGACTTTTGTATCCTCATCCCAGAGCAGAGGCCAACATCTCTCGAAACGCTGCTCGCGCCTTCCCGGGCATGCCCTGCGAGACCTCCTGGGGCTCCTTGGTTTGACTCCTCCTCCCTAATGACCTTCCCGGAGATAGGCAGGGAACCGCCGAGCATTGCAGGGTCTCAGAACACTTCCTTCGAAGCGAAGCCAGGCGGGAGGCTTCTTTGTTTAATCTAGGACATCAGGCTGCCGCTACCCCAGTTTTCCTTACATCGACATACCCATCTACATTGAATGGGTTTTACACCCTCTGGAGGCTCAACCAAGTTCCAAACTTGATTCTTGTACATGGACTCCATTTTGGATTTCATGGCTTTAAGCCATTCTTTTGAGATGGGCGCCGCCATTGCTTCTCTGTAGTGCGCAGGTTCATTTTCTTCTAAGATGAACATTTCATTGTGAAGCCACTCAGGAGGTTCGCTAACTGTTCCTGACCTACGCGGTTCAGTTATAGGCTTAACTGGAGTTTCTACAACTGGTGTAGTATCTTCCGGTTCAGGTGTGCGGACAACTTCTGGAACAAATTCTAGTTCGTTAGTCCAGCTTACTTTTACTGGAGATTCAGTAATCTCGTCAAGCTGTACTGTCCTCCCACTTACTTCTTTAGCGAGAAACTCCTTCTCGAGAAAGTGTCCATTCTTTGCGACAAACACTTTGTCATAAGACTTTTTGTAGAAGGAATACCCAATTGTTTCTTTGGGATAACCTACAAAGTAACATTTGTCTGCTTTGGGATCGAGCTTATTTGGTTGTAAATGCTTGGATAACCCCAAATCTTGAGATGCGACAAATTGGGTTTCTTCCCATTCCATAACTCATATGGTGTCGTCTCAACAGACTTAGACGATGCTCTGTTTAGTCTATATGTTGCTGTTTCAAGTGCATATCCCCAAAATGATAAAGACATATCAGTAAATGACATCATTGACCTTATCATGTCTAACAAGGTTCGGTTACGCCTCTCAGATACTCCATTTCTCTGTGGTGTTCCGGGAGGAGTAAGTTGTGAAACAATTCCACGATCACTTAGATGTTTGCTAACCTCATGACTTAGATATTCTCCTCCACGATTTGATCGTAGAAAGTTTATCTTTTTGCTAGGATGATTCTCAACTTCATTTTTAAATTCTTTGAACTTTTCAAATGTTTCAGACTTATGTTTCAGCAAGTAAATATAACCATACCTTCTCAAATCGTATGATAGTGCACTTAGTTATGAGAAACCTTGCATGCTTCTCAGCAGGTTTTTCTATAACAGGTTCACTAGAAGCATGCAAGGTTTTATACCTACTCTTTTCCTTTTTCTTCTTAGGTGAACTAGGTGCACTATCATTAATTCTTTGAGAATCTTGTTCAACTATTTTAGGATGACCCTCAGGATACAAAGGTTCCTGAGTCATTTTACCACCTCTAGTAATTACTCCAACATCATGGTTATTAAGTTTATTATGCATGTCCTTAAGCAAATCATTTTGTGATCTAGAAACTTGTTCAGGATGAGTGTGAACCATAGAAGAATGCTTACATAAAACTTTAACATCATTGGAAATTCTAAATAGCACATTTGTCGGTGTATAAAACATGGGCATTTTATACCCTGACTTATGCACAAACAGTGGTAGCTTTCTTGATTGCCAGGGCTTGCCAGAAGACTACCAATATCAAGACTCAAGACTTGGTTGCAAAACCATGGAGAAGAGATCAAGATGAATCGTCAAGAAGTATTTAGCTAATACCGAAGATGGACATAGCGCTTACTGGCAAGATATGCGCCGGCAAGCTGAAGGCCCGGCAAGCTCCGTGCCGGCAAACCTCATTGACTCTTCTTCGCTCCACCTCATTGAGTAGCTGGTTGCTAATCGATGAGGTGTCGAGCGAGCAGGCGGTTTGGTGAGATTTGTCGGGGCACATGTCAGCGCGCTGGAAGGAGGATTAGCTTTAATGACACCCGTCCAAGAGGCATGTCCCGATTATAGGAGGTAGCTAGGCGAGCAGTGCAGAAACCTTGCCGGGGCTCTTCCTCCACATGACACCTAATGGTGCATTTTGTTGGGGAACGTTGCATGGGAAACAAAATTTTTCCTACGCACACACAAGATCTATCCATGGTGATGAGCATCTACGAGAGGGAGAGTAAATCTACATACCCTTGTAGATCGTTAAGCGGAAGCGTTTAAGAAACGCGGTTGATGTAGTCGAACGTCTCCGCGATCCAAATCGCAAGTCGTCCCTCGATCCGATCACGAACTAACGCCGAACGGACGGCACCTCCGCGTTCAACACACGTACGGCTTGATGACGCCTTCACCTCCTCGATCCAGCGAGCGATGGTGAAGTAGTGGTTGAGTTCCAGCAGCACGACGGCGTGGTGATGGTGGTGAGGAACAATCTCTGCAGGGCTTCGCCAAGCGCTACGGAGATTATGACGGAGGAACTAGAGGGTTAGGGTTGCCGCACACGGCTTGGGGAAATCTTGATGTATTCCGGGTGCTAGCCCTGCCCCTCTATTTATATGTTGAGCCCTGGGGTCGAAACTTGGAGAAAGAGCCTCCTCAAAGTCGGTTTGGAACAAAAGGAAGAGTCCTTCTCGGATTCCAGTACCAAACGCCACGGTTCCCGGCGTCTGGCCCAGACGCCATGGGCCTCGGCGTCTGGCCCAGGGCCAGACGCCAGGGTTCCTGGCGTCTGGACCCTGCCCTCTGCAAAACTGCCTTTTGCTAACGCCCCGTGGGTCTCACCTCTTGGCCCAAACATATCGTCCAATATATCGATCTTTACCTCTCGGACATTCCGAGACTCCTCGTCATGTCCGTGATCTCATCCGGGACTCCGAACAACTTTCGGTCACCAACATAACAACTCAACTATACTTATATCGTCACCAAACGTTAAGTGTGTAGACCCTGCGGGTTCGAGAACTATGTAGACATGACCGAGACACCTCTACGGTCAATAACCAATAGCGGGACCTGGATGCCCATATTGGCTCCTACATATTCTACGAAGATCTTTATCGGTCGAACCTCTATGTCAAGGATTCAGTTAATCCCGTATGCTGTTCCCTTTGTTTATCGGTATGTTACTTGCCCGAGATTCGATCGTCGGTATCTCTATACCTAGTTCAATCTCGTTACCGGCAAGTCTCTTTACTCGTTCCGTAATACAAGATCTCGTGGCTAACACTTTAGTCACATTGCTTGCAAGGCTCATTGTGATGTTGTATTACCGAGTGGGCCCTGAGATACCTCTCCGTCACACAGAGTAACAAATCCCAGTCTTGATCCATGCCAACCCAACAGACACCCTCGGAGATACCTGTAGAGCACCTTTATAGTCACCCAGTTACGTTGCGACATTTGATACACACAAGGTACTCCTCCGATGTCAGGGAGTTGCATGATCTCATGGTCATAGGAACAGATACTTGACATGCAGAAAACAATAGCAATAAACTGACACGATCAAATGCTACGTTCTTAGTTTGGGTCTTGTCCATCACATCATTCTCCTAATGATGTGATCCCGTTATCAAATGACATCTCATGTCAATGGCTAGGAAACCTTAACCATCTTTGATCAACGAGCTAGTCAACTAGAGGCTTACTAGGGACACAGTGTTGTTTATGTACCCACACATGTATTTGAGTTTCCAATCAATACAATTATAGCATGGATAATAAACGATTATCATGAACAAGGAAATATAATAATAACCAATTTATTATTGCCTCTAGGGCATATTTGCAACAGTCTCCCACTTGCACTAGAGTCAATAATCTAGTTCACATCACTATGTGATTTACATTGTAATGAATCGAACACCCATGCAGTTCTGGTGTTGTTCATGTTTAGCCCTTGGAAGAGGTTTAGTCATCGGATCTGCAACATTTAGATCCGTGTGTACTTTGCAAATATTTATGTCATCCTCCTTGATGTAATCGCGGATGGAATTGAAACGTCGCTTTATGTGTCTGGTCCTCTTGTGAAATCTTGGTTCCTTGGCTAGAGCAATGGCACCAGTATTATCACAAAACAGAGTCATTGGGTTAAGCGCACTAGGCACTACTCCAAGATCTGTCATGAACTCCTTCATCCAGACACCTTCCTTTGCCGCCTCCGAGGCAGCGATGTACTCCGCTTCGCATGTAGAATCTGCTACCACGCTTTGCTTGGAACTGCACCAGCTAACCGCACCCCCATTAAGAATAAACACGTATCCGGTTTGAGACTTAGAGTCATCCGGATCAGTGCCAAAGCTTGCATCGACGTAACCCTTTACGACGAGCTCTTGATCACCTCCATAAACGAGAAACATATCCTTAGTCCTTTTCAGGTACTTCAGGATATTCTTGACCGCCGTCCAGTGTTCCATTCCTGGATCACTTTGAAACCTTCCGACCATACTTATGGCAAGGCTGACATCGGGTCTTGTGCACAGCATTGCATACATGATAGAGCCTATGGCCGAAGCATAGGGGATGACACTCATCTTTTCTCTATCTTCTGCAGTCACTGGGCATTGAGTCTTACTCAACTTCACACCTTGCAATACAGGCAAGAACCCCTTCTTGGACTGATCCATTTTGAACTTCTTCAAAACTTTGTCAAGGTATGTGCTTTGTGAAAGTCCTATCAAGCGTCTCGATCTATCTCTATAGATCTTGATGCCTAATATGAAAGCACCTTCTCCTAGGTCCTTCATTGAAAAACTCTTGTTCAAATATTCCTTTACGCTTTCCAGCATTTCTATATTGTTTCCAATCAGTAATATGTCATCCACATATAATATTAGAAACGCTATAGAGCTCCCACTCACTTTCTTGTAAATACAAGCTTCTCCGTAAACTTGTATAAACTCGAACGCTTTGATCACCTCATCAAAACGAAGATTCCAACTCCGAGATGCTTGCACCAGTCCATAAATGGATCGCTGGAGTTTGCAAACTTTGTCAGCATTCTCTGGATCGACAAAACCTTCTGGTTGCATCATATACAACTCTTCCTTAAGGTAACCGTTAAGGAACGCTGTTTTGACATCCATCTGCCAAATTTCATAATCGAAAAAGGCAGCTATTGCTAACATGATTCTGACGGACTTAAGCATCGCTACGGGTGAGAAGGTCTCATCGTAGTCAACTCCTTGAACTTGTGAAAAACCCTTTGCCACAAGTCGAGCTTTATAGACGGTGACATTACCGTCCGCGTCCGTCTTCCTCTTAAAGATCCATTTGTTCTGAATGGCCTTACGCCCTTCAGGTAATACTTCCAAAGTCCATACTTTGTTTTCATACATGGATCCCATCTCGGATTTCATGGCCTCTAACCACTTCTCGGAATCCGGGCCCATCATCGCTTCTCCATAGCTCGTAGGTTCATCGTTGTCTAACAACATGACCTCTAAGACAGGGTTGCCGTACCACTCAGGAGCAGTACGCGTCCTTGTCGACCTACGAGGTTCGATAGCAACTTGATCCAAAGCTTCATGATCATCGTCATTAACTTCCTCTTCAGCTAATGTAGGCTCCACAGAAACAACTTTCTGCACTGCGCTACTCTCAGGTTGAAGTAAAGGTTCAACAACCTCATCAAGTTCTATCTTCCTCCCACTCAATTCTTTCGAGAGAAACTCTTTCTCAAGAAATGTTCCGTTTTTAGTGACAAACACTTTGCCTTCGGATCTGAGGTAGAAGGTATACCCAACTGTCTCTTTTGGGTATCCTATGAAGACGCATTTCTCCGCTTTGGGTTCCAGCTTTTCAGGCTGAAGCTTTTTGACATAAGCATCACATCCCCAAACTTTAAGAAACGACAGTTTTGGCTTCTTGCCAAACCAAAGTTCATATGGCGCCGTCTCAACGGATTTCGATGGTGCCCTATTTAAAGTGAATGCAGCTGTCTCTAATGCATAACCCCAAAACGATAGTGGCAAATCGGCAAGAGACATCATAGATCGCACCATATCCAATAAAGTTCGATTACGACGTTCGGACACACCATTACGCTGTGGTGTTCCAGGCGGTGTCAGTTGTGAAACAATTCCACATTGTCTTAAGTGACTGCCAAACTCATAACTCAGATATTCTCCTCCTCGATCAGATCGTAGGAATTTAATCTTCTTGTTACGATGATTCTCAACTTCACTCTGAAATTGTTTGAACTTTTCAAATGTTTCAGACTTATGTTTCATTAAGTAAATATACCCATATCTACTTAAGTCATCAGTGAAGGTGAGAAAGTAACGATAACCACCGCGCGCCTCAATACTCATCGGACCACACACATCAGTATGTATGATTTCCAATAAGTCACTTGCCCGTTCCATTGTTCCAGAGAACGGCGTTTTAGTCATCTTGCCCATGAGGCATGGCTCACATGTGTCAAGTGATTCAAAATCAAGTGACTCCAAAAGTCCATCAGCATGGAGCTTCTTCATGCGTTTTACACCAATATGACCTAAACGGCAGTGCCACAAGAAAGTGGTATTATCATTATCAATTCTACATCTTTTGGCATCAATGTTATGAACATGTGTATCATTACTATCGAGATTCAATAAGAATAAACCCCTCACATTGGGTGCATGACCATAAAAGATATTACTCATATAAATAGAACAACCATTATTCTCTGATTTAAATGAGTAACCGTCTCGCAATAAACAAGATCCAGATATAATGTTCATGCTTAACGCAGGCACCAAATAACACTTATTTAGGTTCATCACTAATCCCGACGGTAATCGAAGAGCGAGCGTGCCGACGGCGATCACATCAACCTTGGAACCATTTCCCACGCGCATCGTCACTTCGTCCTTTGCCAGCCTCCGTCTATTCCGCAGTTCCTGTTTAGAGTTGCAAATATGAGCAACCGCACCGGTATCAAATACCCAGGCACTACAACGAGGGTTGGTAAGGTACACATCAATAACATGTATATCATATATACCTTGTTTGTTGTTGCCGCCTTCTTGTCAGCCAAATACTTGGGGCAGTTCCGCTTCCAGTGTCCAGTTCCCTTGCAATGAAAACACACAGTTTCTGGTTTGGGTCCAGCCTTGGGTTTCTTCACGAGAGGAGCAACTGTTTTGCCACTCTTCTTGGAGTTACCCTTCTTACCCTTGCCATTTTTCTTGAAACTAGTGGTTTTATTGACCATCAACACTTGATGCTCCTTCTGAATTTCAAACTCAGCGGCTTTCAGCATCGCAAACAGCTCGGCGACTGACTTGTTCATCCCGTGCATGTTATAGTTCAACACGAAGCTCTTGTAGCTAGGTGGCAATGATTGAAGAACTCTGTCAGTGATAGCCTCTGGCGGAAGGGGCATCCCCAATTCAGCCAGACGGGTGGAGTACCCAGACATTCTGAGCACGTGATCACTGATAGACCCGTTCTCCTCCATCTTGCAAGCATAGAACTTATCGGAGATCTCATATCTCTCGATCCGGGCATTCTTCTGAAAGATAAACTTCAACTCCTGGAACATCTCATATGCTCCATGACGTTCAAAACGTCTTTGAAGTCCCAGTTCTAAGCCATACAACATTGCACATTGAACTATTGAGTAATCATCAGAACGAGCCTGCCAGGCGTTCACAACGTCTAGAGACTCAACTGGAGCGGGTGGATCACCAAGCGGTGCATCAAGGACATAAGCTTTCTGGGAAGCCGTAAGGATAATCCTTAGATTACGGGCCCAGTCCACAAAGTTACTTCCATCATCTTTCAACTTAGCTTTCTCTAGGAACGCATTAAAATTCAGGGGTGCTACTGCGCGAGCCATGATCTACAACATAAATATAGCAAAGACAACTTAGACTATTGTTCTAGATAATGAGTTTAGTTAATCATATTACTTAAAAACTCCCACTCAAATTGACATCCCTCCGGTCATTCGAGTGTAACATGATCCAAATCCACCAACTCAAGTCCGATCATCACGTGAGTTGAGGTGGTTTCAATGGTGACCATCTTCATGTTGATCATATCTACTATATGACTCATGTTCGACCTTTCGGTCTCTTGTGTTCCGAGGCCATGTCTGTACATGCTAGGCTCGTCAAGTTTAACCCAAGTGTTCCGCGTGTGCAACATGGCTTGCACCCGTTGTATGTGAACGTGGAGTCTATCACACCCAATCATCACGGCGTGTCTCGAAACGACGAACTTTCGCAACGGTGCACACTCGGGGAGAACACAATTTATCTTGAAATTTAAGTGAGGGATCACCTTATAATGCTACCGTCGTCCTAAGCAAAATAAGATGCATAAAAGGATTAACATCACATGCAAATCATAAGTGACATGATATGGCCATGAACTTGTGCTTTTGATCTCCATCTCCAAAGCACCGGCATGATCTCCATCGTCACCGGCATGACACCATGATCTCCATCATCTTGATCTCTATCAACGTGTCGCCATGAGGTTGTCGCGCCGACTGTTGCTTCCACGACTATTGCTAACGTTTAGCGATAAAGTAAAGCATTACATAGCGCTTAATGATTGACACGCAGGTCATACAATAATTAAAGACAACTCTATGGCTCCTGCCAGTTGCCGTACTCATCGACATGCAAGTCGTGATATTCTATACAACACATGATCATCTCATACATCACATATATCTCATCATGTAATTGGCCATATCACATCACAACATACCCTGCAAAAACAAGTTAGACGTCCTCTAATTGTTGTTGCAAATTTTACGTGGCTGCTACGGGTTTGCAATAACCGTTCTTACCTACGCAAAACCACAACGTGGTGTAGTGATTGCTTTTTGATCTTCTAAAAGAACCCTCTTCATTGAAATCGATTCAACTAAAGTGAGAGAGACAGACACCCGCTAGCCATCTTTATGCAACGAAGTTACATGTCAGTTGAAGGAACCTGTCTCGCGTAAGCGTACGCGTAATGTCGGTCCGGGCCGCTTCATCTCACAATACCGCCGAATCAAGTATCAACTAGTAACGGCAAGCAATATGTATACACCCACGCCCACAACTCGTTTGTGTTCTACTCGAGATCTCATCTACGCATAGACCTGGCTCATGATGCCACTGTTGGGGAACGTTGCATGGGAAACAAAAATTTTCCTACGCACACACAAGATCTATCCATGGTGATGAGCATCTACGAGAGGGAGAGTAAATCTACATACCCTTGTAGATCGCTAAGCGGAAGCGTTTAAGAAACGCGGTTGATGTAGTCGAACGTCTCCGCGATCCAAATCGCAAGTCGTCCCTCGATCCGATCACGAACTAACGCCGAACGGACGGCACCTCCGCGTTCAACACACGTACGGCTTGATGACGCCTTCACCTCCTCGATCCAGCGAGCGATGGTGAAGTAGTGGTTGAGTTCCAGCAGCACGACGGCGTGGTGATGGTGGTGAGGAACAATCTCTGCAGGGCTTCGCCAAGCGCTATGGAGATTATGACGGAGGAACTAGAGGGTTAGGGTTGCCGCACACGGCTTGGGGAAATCTTGATGTATTCCGGGTGCTAGCCCTGCCCCTCTATTTATATGTTGAGCCCTGGGGTCGAAACTTGGAGAAAGAGCCTCCTCAAAGTCGGTTTGGAACAAAAGGAAGAGTCCTTCTCGGATTCCAGTACCAAACGCCACGGTTCCCGGCGTCTGGCCCAGACGCCATGGGCCTCGGCGTCTGGCCCAGGGCCAGACGCCAGGGTTCCTGGCGTCTGGACCCTGCCCTCTGCAAAACTGCCTTTTGCTAACGCCCCGTGGGTCTCACCTCTTGGCCCAAACATATCGTCCAATATATCGATCTTTACCTCTCGGACATTCCGAGACTCCTCGTCATGTCCGTGATCTCATCCGGGACTCCGAACAACTTTCGGTCACCAACATAACAACTCAACTATACTTATATCGTCACCAAACGTTAAGTGTGTAGACCCTGCGGGTTCGAGAACTATGTAGACATGACCGAGACACCTCTACGGTCAATAACCAATAGCGGGACCTGGATGCCCATATTGGCTCCTACATATTCTACGAAGATCTTTATCGGTCGAACCTCTATGTCAAGGATTCAGTTAATCCCGTATGCTGTTCCCTTTGTTTATCGGTATGTTACTTGCCCGAGATTCGATCGTCGGTATCTCTATACCTAGTTCAATCTCGTTACCGGCAAGTCTCTTTACTCGTTCCGTAATACAAGATCTCGTGGCTAACACTTTAGTCACATTGCTTGCAAGGCTCATTGTGATGTTGTATTACCGAGTGGGCCCTGAGATACCTCTCCGTCACACAGAGTAACAAATCCCAGTCTTGATCCATGCCAACCCAACAGACACCCTCGGAGATACCTGTAGAGCACCTTTATAGTCACCCAGTTACGTTGCGACATTTGATACACACAAGGTACTCCTCCGATGTCAGGGAGTTGCATGATCTCATGGTCATAGGAACAGATACTTGACATGCAGAAAACAATAGCAATAAACTGACACGATCAAATGCTACGTTCTTAGTTTGGGTCTTGTCCATCACATCATTCTCCTAATGATGTGATCCCGTTATCAAATGACATCTCATGTCAATGGCTAGGAAACCTTAACCATCTTTGATCAACGAGCTAGTCAACTAGAGGCTTACTAGGGACACAGTGTTGTTTATGTACCCACACATGTATTTGAGTTTCCAATCAATACAATTATAGCATGGATAATAAACGATTATCATGAACAAGGAAATATAATAATAACCAATTTATTATTGCCTCTAGGGCATATTTGCAACAGTCTCCCACTTGCACTAGAGTCAATAATCTAGTTCACATCACTATGTGATTTACATTGTAATGAATCGAACACCCATGCAGTTCTGGTGTTGTTCATGTTTAGCCCTTGGAAGAGGTTTAGTCATCGGATCTGCAACATTTAGATCCGTGTGTACTTTGCAAATATTTATGTCATCCTCCTTGATGTAATCGCGGATGGAATTGAAACGTCGCTTTATGTGTCTGGTCCTCTTGTGAAATCTTGGTTCCTTGGCTAGAGCAATGGCACCAGTATTATCACAAAACAGAGTCATTGGGTTAAGCGCACTAGGCACTACTCCAAGATCTGTCATGAACTCCTTCATCCAGACACCTTCCTTTGCCGCCTCCGAGGCAGCGATGTACTCCGCTTCGCATGTAGAATCTGCTACCACGCTTTGCTTGGAACTGCACCAGCTAATCGCACCCCCATTAAGAATAAACACGTATCCGGTTTGAGACTTAGAGTCATCCGGATCAGTGCCAAAGCTTGCATCGACGTAACCCTTTACGACGAGCTCTTGATCACCTCCATAAACGAGAAACATATCCTTAGTCCTTTTCAGGTACTTCAGGATATTCTTGACCGCCGTCCAGTGTTCCATTCCTGGATCACTTTGAAACCTTCCGACCATACTTATGGCAAGGCTGACATCGGGTCTTGTGCACAGCATTGCATACATGATAGAGCCTATGGCCGAAGCATAGGGGATGACACTCATCTTTTCTCTATCTTCTGCAGTCACTGGGCATTGAGTCTTACTCAACTTCACACCTTGCAATACAGGCAAGAACCCCTTCTTGGACTGATCCATTTTGAACTTCTTCAAAACTTTGTCAAGGTATGTGCTTTGTGAAAGTCCTATCAAGCGTCTCGATCTATCTCTATAGATCTTGATGCCTAATATGAAAGCACCTTCTCCTAGGTCCTTCATTGAAAAACTCTTGTTCAAATATTCCTTTACGCTTTCCAGCATTTCTATATTGTTTCCAATCAGTAATATGTCATCCACATATAATATTAGAAACGCTATAGAGCTCCCACTCACTTTCTTGTAAATACAAGCTTCTCCGTAAACTTGTATAAACTCGAACGCTTTGATCACCTCATCAAAACGAAGATTCCAACTCCGAGATGCTTGCACCAGTCCATAAATGGATCGCTGGAATTTGCAAACTTTGTCAGCATTCTCTGGATCGACAAAACCTTCTGGTTGCATCATATACAACTCTTCCTTAAGGTAACCGTTAAGGAACGCTGTTTTGACATCCATCTGCCAAATTTCATAATCGAAAAAGGCAGCTATTGCTAACATGATTCTGACGGACTTAAGCATCGCTACGGGTGAGAAGGTCTCATCGTAGTCAACTCCTTGAACTTGTGAAAAACCCTTTGCCACAAGTCGAGCTTTATAGACGGTGACATTACCGTCCGCGTCCGTCTTCCTCTTAAAGATCCATTTGTTCTGAATGGCCTTACGCCCTTCAGGTAATACTTCCAAAGTCCATACTTTGTTTTCATACATGGATCCCATCTCGGATTTCATGGCCTCTAACCATTTCTCGGAATCCGGGCCCATCATCGCTTCTCCATAGCTCGTAGGTTCATCGTTGTCTAACAACATGACCTCTAAGACAGGGTTGCCGTACCACTCAGGAGCAGTACGCGTCCTTGTCGACCTACGAGGTTCGATAGCTGCTGACAAGATGGATGAGTGGAGAGCCACCATCCAGAGCCTCATTGGGTTTGCAGAAGCCAGGAAATCGCAGCAAGCGGGGCCTTCACAACGTCCACAGACGGCGCCGACAGCTCTAGCTGGTGGCCGTGCCGGAGATGCTGCGCCAACGGTGCAGTCACCTCCACGGCAAAATTTCAGCAGCAGCAATAGACTCGCCGGTCCGTCGAGCCCGATGAAGTGTCGATAGCCTCTTCGGATCCGTGGGCGCGACAAGACCAATGTCAAGTGCTGTGTGATATGCGGATGGAAGATGCCCGCACCACTATTGAACGGCACCGGGAGGCGCGCTATCAATCCAACGTGCGCAATGGTCCAGTCACTGATGATCTCGCGCCCGGGGTTGGCGGGTATCTACCTTACGAGGTCGGATGCCCGGCCTTCACTCGTGAGCTGCGGCAAGTCTGCTGGCCGTCAACCCGGGCCTTCAAGCCAGAGTTGCCAGAGAAATATGACAGCAAGCTCAACCCGTCAGAGTTCTTGGGCATCTATACGATCGCTATGCAAGCCGCCGTAGGACGGGATGAGAAAGTTCTCGCCAATTATTTCCCATTGGTACTCAAACCCAATGTGAGATCTTGGCTGATGAACTTGCTGGAGGGCTCCATTTCTTCATGGTTTGATTTGTGCAATGAGTTCATTGGTGCTTACACCGGAGGCCACAAGCTTCCTGGTCAGCCCAGTGATCTACACGTAATCCCACAAAGAGATGGCCAGCCTTTGTGGAAGTATATACAGATATTCAGTCGCGTGCACCACAACATTTCCGATGTTCACCTTGCTGCTGTGATTGCTGCTTTTCACATAAATGTGCGCAATCATAGGATGCGGGAGAGGATGAACATCCGGCAAGTCAAGACCATTAATGAGCTTTATGTGTTGGCGGACAAATGTGCACATGCTGAAGAGGGGAGGAGACTTCCCGGGGAGGATGCTGGCACCGAAGTTGACTCTGAAGACGACGATGCCACCACCCCGAAGAAAAGGGGCCAAAAGAGCAATAGAAAGCGCAAAGACAAGACAGTAATGGCGGTTGAGGGCTCCGGCAACGCTACCACCGCCAAGAAAGCCAAGACGGAGAGTTCCGGCAAGGAAGCTGCCGGATGCGCTGATTGTCAGGAGGATGCGGCAGGTGAGAAAGCTGGCAAGACCGATGGGCCATATTGCAAGTTTCACTGCACCAAAGGCCATGATCTCCAGGAATGCCGGCAGGTTGAACAGCTTTCCGAAAAGCAGAAAGCTGAGTATGAAAAGCGCGACAAGGAGAAAGGCCAAGACGGTGCTGGGGGATCCGGCAAGAAGGGTCATGGTGGCCGAGGAGACCGCCACAGTAAGGCCAAACAACAGAAAGAGAAGCCTGCTGGAGGCTGAGAGAAGGAGGATGATGATGATGATGACGAGGATGAAGATGAGTCCAGTGAACAAGAGTTCCAGAAAGCAACCGAAGCCATGTGCATTGACGGAGGCATATCTTTGCACTCCTCTCATCGCCAACTCAAGCAGTGGGCGCGTGAGGTCAATGCGGCAGAACCAGCAATAGGCGCTCAGAAACCACTCAAGTGGTCGCACACGCCTATCATTTTTGATGCTGAGGATCACCCTGATCACACAACTGCGGTCGGGTGTTTGCCGTTGTTGGTTTCACCAATGATCCACAACCTCAAGGTCACGAAAATGCTGGTTGACGATGGGGCCGGCCTGAATTTGATTTCACCAGATGTCATTAAGAGGCTGTAGATTCCTGATGAAGATCTCAAACAAACGGGCATGTTTCAAAGGGTCAATCCAGGAAGGAGCTAGCCTAAGGGGAAAATTACTCTGCCGGTGACGTTTGGCGGTGAGTTGAATTATAGGACAGAGAAGATTGTCTTCGACGTCGTTAAAATTCCTCTGCCATACAATGGAATTCTTGGCCGCCCAGCTCTGGCGAAGTTTATGGCAGCATCACATTATGCCTATAATACTTTCAAGATGCCAGGACCAATGGGTTTCATCACCATCAACTCTGGCAAGAAAGATGCTTTTCTATTATTTCTTTTTCTCAAAGGACGGAAGGTTCCCTCGCATGCAAGTTTCCCGGGGGGAGTGATGGTGCGAGTACCATCAAATGACGTTCAAGTGATCATTTTACAACAAGAAGTACAACAAAGAAAAAGCTAAGTTGAAAAACTTTAAAACAAATTCTTTGTTGTAAATTGCAATCTTCCTTGAACGATTTTTGCCTTTGTATGAGAAACCTACACGCTAAGGAACCTTGGCGTGATCAGTTGCGCTCTTACTTTGTTTCGAGTCCACTCAACAACTTAAGTAGCCGCATTGAGATCGTCAAAGGTAAACTTGCCGGCAGCGGCACTTCCGGCAGGCTACTAAGGATCCGTTCCTCAAGCGCTCGCGGCACGAGCCGGCAAGCCTCCGGCAAGCGTAGGGTATAAAAAATCATGCAAATACAAGATAAAACAAGGAAAATAGCATACATCCATTCCATCAGCATAAGTTGCATTACATCACAAACATAGTGCAGATCTAACTTAAGATTAAACTTGTCTTTTACATGATAGCACTGGTGACAAATACAATGATGAGACTAATTCTGAAGATCGCCTTGACACCTGGGAACCTGAAGGACTCTATCAGTTATTGGAGCAACGATCTTGTCGATAGCTGTGATGTCAGTGTTCTGCGGCAAGCTTTTGAAGGCCCCGGAGAGATCAACATCATGATTGCGATATGCGACTTTGACGAGCACCTTATAAAGGACACCGCGACCAAATTTTCGGGATCCATCGGCAAATGAAGCAGCCCTTTCCTCGTGATAAGTTTTCAAGGCATCAATATGGCCATCGAAGAATTTGGTCAGTCTGGCACTGGCGGCCTCCTTGTCATTAACTGTGAAGATCCAACTCTTCATATCCATGATGGAAGTTGAGCAGTTATGCCTTCAGCAATATTGACAAGCCTGTTGGTCCAGAGGGAGAGAACTTCTTGCAGCCGGCTGAACTGGTTTTCTGCATCCACTCACAAGGTCTCTTCTGCTTCAAGCATTTCCGTCAAGATTATCTCTTTTTCCTTGGCGGATTCAAGATCTTTCTCCAAAGTGGCAAGTTTAGCTTTCAGATCTTCTATTGCTTTGGTGGCTTGGTTGAGATCTTGGTTTTTGGATGTCAGCTGCGTCTGCAGCTCCCCTAAGGTATGAGCTGCCTTCTGCACTTCATCTTTAAGAGTCTCGATCTCCTTATTGTTGCCAGCAAGATCTTCCCTTAGCTTGCTTACTTGTGATTCTAAATCTGCCTTGGCGGAAGCGGCAGCAGCAACCTCATCAGTGGCTTCCTTGAGCTTAGCGGCACTTTCTCGAGCTTGGGTTTCAATAGATTCTTTATGATTCTTCTCCAGCTCTTGTGTCCTTTGCTTGAGAAGCTTTTCAATCTCTTCATCCTTGCCGCGGAGTTTGGCGGCAAGGGCGTCTTCTTGCGTGGCAAGATCTTTTTCCTTAGCATTGAGCTGCACCTCGCGCTCTGCTAGCTTGCCGTCAAGGGTTGTTGCTTTTTCCTTAGCAGCAGCGAGTTTTTCCTCTTGCCTTCTAAGATTGTGAGATTGTTCATTATACCATGTGCGAATATCCTCCATCTTCTCCTTCAACTTCTCTTTGGCTAGCCCCAAGGCTTTGTGCTCTTCTTGAAGTTTATCCCAACGTCTGCTGTAGCGATCTTGCACATCCTTAAAACCGACAGCCTTAGTTTTCAAGAAAGCAAGATCTGCCGTGCTGTCGGCAACATTGTCTACTTCAGTGGTGCTTTGGGAGAAGGGGATTAAGATCTGGGAAATTTCATCATCAAAGTTTTGCCCTCTGGTACCAGACGAGCCGGGGGCTCCAGACCCTTGCTGAGGAGTGACAAGCGTCAAAGCTTCCATCAAGACTTGCATGTTTGGTGCCGTGGGATGATTGTCGGGAGTTGATTTATCAGCACCAGCCAAAACCATTTCTATATCTGTTTGGACGGGGTCAGACGTGTTGTCGGAGGACTTTTCCGGTTCTTCGGGAGCTTTCCTAGCCTCCTCAATGACAGACATAGCAGTCTCTTCAGTAGAAATCTTGGTAGCCTCGTCAGCGGCGCTCTTTGCAATCTCTTCTATATCTGCAGTAATTTCCCCTTTTTCGGGAGAAGCTGGATCTACAAGATTGTACAGGAGCAAGGAGCAGAAAGAAATTCAATTTCTAAGTCAAGTTCAAGAAAACAAAGATTTGGAGAGTACTTGGAAGCAAGCGGATTACCTGTTGGGTTCTATTGAGAAGGGATGTCCCCTTCCCAAACAACTTTGGTTGTCGTCGCACGGTTATCGGCAGCTTCGCTTGCCGGGACAACCTTGATGCGGACAGGCTCATCAGCGGAAGCCCTTGCTGGTGAAGTGCTTTCTGGGATGATGGTTGACGGAGGAACCATGGTGGGATTCGCCTCCGGGCACTCTTCCTCCTGGTGAACTTCTTCCATCTCTTTGTCGGGATTAGAAGGAAGAACATCAGCGCCGGTGCTCGTGAGAGAAAATTGCACCACGGTCTCGTGCTGGCGGCTGGGCTGGGGGCTGGTAACAGCAGCATCGGAAGATGTCGTTCCCCGCCCAACACTTGTCACAGGCTCGTGTTCTGTCGCAGCTTTGGCTCGCTTTGCCCTGTGCATGAGTGTTCCTGTATCTCTGTGAAGACAAAGGAAATCAAGTCAAAATGACAGCCAAGACAAAGTCAAAATTTGGCAAAAATAGATGGTTGTACTTACTCCTCGTCCTCGCGGTCGTTGAGGACGGAGAGGTCCCATTCTTCTGGCGGAGGCGATTCCCTGGCCCTCTTGATTGCCGGTGGAGGTGATGCTGCCGGTTGTGAAGACCCAACTTCTCCGGCAACTGCTTGCCGAGAAGAAGTACGTTGAGCGCGAGGACGCCAAGTTGTTTGCCGGTGAACTTCTTGTTGCTGGCCGGTCCTGGTGGTCGTCTTCTTCACAACAGGACCTGTTCATGATGAAGAAGGACGCGCTGGTTCCTGGTTGGCTGCTTTCTGAAGAACACGTCCTTTCTTCTTCGGGGCTTGGAGTTCTTCTTCTTCGGATTCAACGACAACTTCTTCTCTAGCAGGCTCTTCTTGATGCTCTTCGGCGATTTCTTCATCGGGGTTCTCTTCCTCCTCTTCGATTGCCGCAGCCCGAGAACCACTAGCCTTGCTGGCTCTTAAGGCTTCTTCGGCCTTGCTGGCGATATACGCCAACTCTTCGTCTTTGGTGGCGCGGATGAGATCCTTCTCTTCTCGAATGGCTCTCTCCGTCAAGTTAGCGGCCCAAGCCATTTCATCTTGAAGCGAAGGTTTTTGCCAGTTAGCCTCGACTCCTTGAGCGTTGCATTCCGGCATCATCGCCAAGATAGAATCCTTGGCGGAGTTGATGCACAGTGGAATAACTTGGGCGGCAAGTGAAATTTGCCGGAAACTCTGAATAGCTGATGGCAAAGACTGATGTGCTCCATGACTGTCAGATTGTTACCCAGTCCTATGTATAGCCACATGATGTCAGCCGCATTCTGATATTCCCAAGGATATCTCTGTCTCTTCTATAGCGGTGCGATGCGTCGCCGGAGGAAATCGGCCCCTACCATCTCAATGATCAGGCCGGCAGCCTTGAGGCGAACGATCCGATTCAGTACCGGGGTGAGTTTCTTGTCGCAGGCGGCATAGTCACTCCAGTCCTTGCCGCGTTCTATCTTCTCCGTCCGAGGCACACAGAAACTGGGGAAGTCCTTTTCCTTAATCCAGCACCACTCTGCCCGCCACTCCTCCCACTTCAGATGCAGCAAACCGGTAAGATATTTCTGCTTGGTTTTAGCCCGAGTGATCCAAGTCACACTGCCAGAGAGCACATCACCCTTGATGCGGGGAATGAAGAAATGGCGGAAAAGAGCAACATTGGGGACGACTCCAACAAAATTTTCACACATATGGGCGAAGACTGACATGCAAGTCATGGCATTCGGAGTGAAATCCAGAAGCTGGAAACCAAATGTGTACATCAACTCATTGAAGAAATCAGAATAAGGGGGCACCAGACCGCAATAAAAGTATGCACAAAAGAATGGATATGCATCTCCGGAAGGCTTGCTGTCACCAGGGTGTACCACTGGAGCAATGTGATCCTTGGTGTCTCTTTCCCACATATATGCATACCTATCAATGAGGGTATTCTTGTCCAGAGCCGGCGGCGAGAAGACCGCATTTTCCCTCTGCCGTTGCCCCAATTCCACCTTCCTCCTCTCTGTGTCTGGATCAACGGGCTTAGCGGGTTTCTTCCCCTCTGTCTCGGCCTTTTTGGGTGCCATGGTCGCTCGGAAGAGAGGGGAGGTATGAAAGAGATGTGAATCGGTGGTGGCGGCAAAATCTGTTCCGGCGTAAGGAAGAAGACGATGGAGCGAAAGGCGAGGGTAAATGTCGGTGTACTAAAGCATGGGTGCCCTCGTACCCTGACTTGTGCACAAGCAGTTGTAGCCTTCCTCGCGGCAAGGGCTTGACGGAGGATAACTATGACTCAAGACTCAGGTTAAACAAGACCGTGAAGAAGACCTCAAGGCAGGTCATCGAGAAGTACTATTCTCGTACTAAGGATCAAGATTGCCCTTGCCGGCAAGCTCCGTACCGGCAAGGTGAAGAGCAAGACTATGGTTGCCGGCAAGCTCCTTGTCGGCAAGCAATGGCCCAGCAAGCTCCGTGCCGGCTGGCTCGTTCTGTCCCGTTAGTGCTCCACCTCACCATCGGCTAGATAAGCACGCATGATAGGTGTCGAGCGGGTAGGCAGTCAACGCAGCTGGCCAAGGCACGTGTCAGCATGCCATGCCAGGATTAACTTTAATGACACCCGTCCCTGGGACATGTCAAGATTACAGGTGGGTGCCAGGACCGGTGGTACAGATATTTTGCCCAAAGCCTCGCCTTCCCGACGTAGCACCTAATGGTGCATTTAATGCGCTTGTCTTACCCCATCTGGAGATAGATGTGGTGACGGGCAAATTACTATTCATACTCTGTAAATGACCATGTTAGCCACTGTGGTAACCCCTTGGCCTATAAAAGGAGGCCCACGGCTACACTTAGAACGGTCGACTCTTAGCTCAACTACACGCTGTAGCTGCACTTCCCACGCACCTTGCTGGCAAGCTGCACTCTTTGTAACCTTTGAGCTCTCATACAGTCAAACCAGTAGAACAGGAGTAGGGTTTTACGCTTACAGCGGCCCGAACCTGGATAAATCGTTGCTTGTGCTCATATCTACTAGCCCTGCTCTTTGTAGTATTGTGATCCCACTTCCGAACCGCAAAGGGATCCTCTCGATCCCATAGATCGTCGTTTTACCATGACATCTTTGGCGCGCCAGGCAGGGGATCTCGTATTACGAATCAGTGTTCGTAGTTTGAGTACCGGCTCCATCACCTTCACCGATGGCACCAAAGAAGAAGACCGGAGCCACGACAGCTCCCACCACCTCCAAGCTGCCTTCCCAGGCGCCCGGAGATGGTGCGGGCGGCGCAGTCGGAGCGAGCGCTACGGTTGGGACGGCCGGGGCAGGAGGCGCCGGCGGTGCGGATGTCCAGCCTCCCCACCGTACCGACGATCGCAGTCAGCACACCGGAGACGGCGCAGACGGCCAACTCCAACAACCCGCTGGTGAGCACGATCATCCCAGCATTGCAATTCAGACCGGTGTGAACCAGGACCCCGTCGCCGCGACGTCCAGGGACGGAGCGGCGACGTCCGACAACGTGGCGGCGGGATGTGTACAGCAACCATCTCAAGAGTCAAACGCCGTCCCGTTCTGTGTTTCCCGCCATGCCAACCACGGCGGCAGAGGCTATGGCGCGAGTTCAAATGCTTTTGGACTTCCCGCCAGCCCAGACAAAATGGAAGAATGGAGGGCCAGTATCCAGAGTCTCATCAGCCTTGCCTATCCCGGCAAGACACAGGATGTGGGCCCCTCCAGACGACCACCCACAGTGCCGGCAGGACCATCTGGCTGCCGTGTCGGGGACGGTGCACCAATGGTGCAATCACCTCCACGTCAACAACCACCACGGCGGCAAGCTCGCTGATCGGATGACCAAGACACCATGTACATGGCGTCATCAGATCCGCGGGGCCGCTGAGACCAGCGCCAACTGCTCCACGAATGGCGCGAAGAGGACGCCCGTACAAGGATTGAACGGCGCCGAGTAGCATGCCGTCTATCAGACGACCATGCCGGGCCAGCAGCATACGTGCTAGTGCCAGGGTATCCTGGGTTCCTACCTTACGAGGTGGGCTGCCCAGCGTTTACTCATGAGCTGCGGCAAGTTTGCTGGCCGTCCGCCCGCCCTTTCAAACCTGAGCTGCCCGACAAGTACGACAACACGCTCAGTCCAGCAGAGTTCCTTGGCATCTACACCATCGCGGTGCAGGCTGCCGGGGGACGCGACGACAAGTTTCTAGCCAACTACTTCCCGTTGGCGCTTCGACCCAACGTCAGGTCGTGGTTGATGAACGTGCCGGAATGCTCCATTTCTTCTTGGGCGGATCTATGCCATCAATTCGTGGGTGCCTACCAGGGTGGCCACAAGCTCCCTGGTCAGGAGAGAGATTTTCATGTGATCCCCCAGAGAGATGGCGAGACCCTCCGCAAGTACATACAGAGGTTCAGCCGTGTGCACCACAACATCCCCGATGTTCATCCCACAGCTGTTTGCACCGCATTCCACACGAATGTGCGCAACCGTAGAATGCGGTCTGAGATGAATATCGTGAAGGTCTGAACCATCAATGAGTTGTACGCCTTGGCGGACAAGTGTGCACGTGCTGAGGAAGGGAGGCGACTCCCGGGGGAAGATGCTGGCGCCGACATCGATTCTGAAGACGACGACGCAGATGATGCATCGACCCCGCAGAAGAAGAGCCAGAAGCGCAATCAGAAGCGCAAAGGCAAGAGAGTGATGGCAGTTGGGAGCCCCGGCGACGCCAACACTACCAAGAATTCTAAGGAAGAAAGCCCCGGCAAGGTGGTTGCCGGATGCGCTGACTGCCGGGAGGCTGCGGCACGCGACAAGAGCGGAAAGACCGGTGGACCTTACTGCAAGATCTACCATACCAAGGGCCATGATCTCCAGGAGTGCCGGCAAGTGGAGCAACTTGCAGAGAAGCAGAGGCAAGAGTATGAGAAGCGCGACAAGGAAAAGGGCCAGGATGGTGCCGGTGGGTCCGGCAAGCAGAACCGTGGTGGCCAAGCAGCCGAAAGAGAAGGCTGCTGTCACAACCCTAGTTTGGTAATGCACTTGGGCTAGTCTTGCATGTTGCATCATGTCTAAAATTTCAATTTAACTTGAAATGGGGAATGATCAAACCCTAGCACCCCTTTGAAATACTAGGATCAACTAAAAATATTTTCAATGAACCCAAAATGCCCTTTAGAAAAGTTCATCATTTTTGAAATGGGTGAAAACCTCTACCAAAAATGTTGCACATTTTTCTAGGTCATTTATGGATCTTTGAATTAAATCATAATGTATTTGAATTGGAGCATTTAATTTCTATAACTAATTTAAATGCTCCAATAATTCTAAAAACCATTGAGGGCTGTTGGAAATAATTCAGTATGTGCCCACAATTTATTTCAGGATTTTTCGAAATGATTTAGTATTTTTACTAAATCAAAAACAGAAAAACAAAATAGAAAACAGAAAGAAATGAGAGAGAGAGAGAGAGATAGAGAGAACAGTACCTAGGCCACTTACCTGGCCTGGCACTGTGCTAGCCCAGCACACTGGCATCGCTAGTCGTCTTCCTCCCCGCACTAGAAGGACGAGCGCGTGCTCGCCGCGCGCGCACACACACCCCTCCACCTCCTACTTCCACCGCGACGCCCCGAGCCTTCCAACCATGCCACGGAGATGCCCTGGAGCCCCTCTTATTTTTCCCTCTCCCTGGACGCCTCTCCTCTCCTTTGGCCCCCCTCTCCACCTCGCGCCCGAGCGCACAGCAGCGCGCCGCCAGGCACCACCGTAGCCACCGGCCGTCCCTCGACCAGCCGACGTGTCCTAGCGCTCCGCACCGACGTCTTCTTCCTCTCCACCGAGCCGCTCGAGCCCGGACGCCTTGTGAAGCCGCCTTCGACCTCGTCTTCAACCCTCGGCCGCCAAGATCCCCGGTGACCGCATGACCTCTCCCGGTCCTCCCCGAGCTTGCCGACCCACCCAGTGTGTTCCCAGTGAGCTCCTCTTGCTCTCCCCCCTGTCCTCTCACTCGCGCGCGTGCTCTAGCTCCATTCCCCACCATGACCAAAGCTCACCGCCGCCAAGCCATGTCGCCACCGTTGTTCTAGCTACCGCAGCCTGCGTCCGAGCATGCTAAAGTGCTCATCACGCTCCCAAGAGCACGTAGCACCCCACCGCTCGTCTTGCCGTGCGCCACAGCACCGCGTCCGCCCGTGCCCGAGCTCTGGCCGCCGCCGACCTTGACGTTGCCATCGCCTCCGGCCACCCCACGGCCTCCCGCGTGCCTCACTGGATGCGCGCGAGCCTGGGCTTCGCGTAGGTGGTCTCCGCCGCGAGAATGGTCGCCGGAGGGCGATTCCCGAGCGCCTCCGCCGCGTTCGGCCTCGCCGGCGGCTAACCGCCGGTCAAAACTGGGTCAACTACCACTAATACAACACCCTGGGTCTATGACATGTCGGGCCAGCCCCTGGATTAATTAGGTTAACTAACTAATTAGCACTAATAGCATCTGTTAGTTGGAGAATAGTCACTGACATGCGGGTCCCACAGTGAGGTTTGACCTAGACCGTCTCTGTTGACCTGCTAACGTCACCCTGACGTCATGCTGATGCAATAAATCATTTTCTAGATTTAGATTAATTTAAAGTAACCAGGAAATTCCAGAAAATGATATAAACTTTGAAAAATCATATAAAATCAACCGTAGCTCAGATGGAAAAGATTTATATATGAAAAATGATTAGAAAAATCCAATCAATTAAACCGTAGCTCATTGGTACTATTTTCATGCATGAAAAAACAAGTTAAACCTGCTGATCAGGTCAAATCAATTAAATGGTATTTGAAATACCAAATGTGGAGTTTGAATTTGAATCTTTGATTCAAACCAACTCCAACCAATCTGTTGTTAGTTGCATTAGCTCAATCAATAGCATATTGCCATGTCATGATCATGCATCATATTGTTGCATTGCATTGATTGTGTTCCTTCTCCGTTTGCCGGTATTTGTTCCTTCTCCGTAGAAGACGGTTCCGACGTTGTGATCGTTGACACCGATGAAGAACTAATAGCTATACTATCTTCAGAAGTGCCAGGCAAGCAACCCCCCCTTGAGCATTCCGATACAATCCCATTCTCTCGCTCCTGCTCTCTTTTATTGCATTAGGACAACAACGATTGAACTGTTACTTGTTGAGGTAGTTGAACCCATTCCTCTGCATGACCTGTCTTTGCCACAGTAAATAGTAAAACCCACTAGCATGAGTAGGAATTGCTTGAGCCATGTTGTGCCTACTCATCCATGCTTGCTTGTTATGCTTGCTATTGCTTAGAGTTGTGTCAGGTCTGATCCATCTGGGCGATGAATTGGAATGGTTGTGAACATGTCCTACTAATGAGAGCTAAGTGTGTGAACACATTTTGGTAAAGGTAGCGATGAGAGGCCATGTAGGAGTACATGGTAAGTTGTCTCATTGAGATCGTCCTTAAGAACTGAGTTCCGTGTTTGTGATCCAAGAACAGTTACTACCACACATTGGGCTCCGGGCGCTCCAAGCTCTCTCGACTTATTAATCGCCTTGATCTCTGTCCAGGAGTCGCAACTAGTTTCTGGTGTTTGTAGGATACGTGTTGGCGGCCATGCATAGCGCTGACCTTAGGGGTGTGCTATGATGCGGTAGAGACACCGAGGCATGGTGTACCAAGTGACACCCGGATGGTGCTCTTGGGAACCCTGCTCTCATCGTTTGGGGCGGATCCATAGTGGTGTATTGTTGTGGTGACTATGTGGACTCGTGTGCGCTCTCTCACCCCAAAAGAAGTTACTGGTAGTCATAGTTCAGGATAGCCACTGAGTCAAATCTGGCTTGCTGCAGTTAAACTCCACAACCCCCTTCATTGATACCTGATGCATAAGTAGATAGTTCTGAGGTAAGTCTTGTTGAGTACCATTGTACTCACGGTTGCTTAATTTATATTTTTGCAGTGGAGACGTTAGTCTCACTAGTGGTTTCAACGACGAGTTTGACGTTGACCGATTAGCTTGGGAATCCCAGATAGAGGTCTGGCTCCTATGGAGGGTCTTGTAGATAGACATGCTTTCTAGCCTTCTTTCTTTTCAGTTGTCTGTACTCAGACTGGTTTATGCTTCTGTTGTTTGTATGACTTTGTATGTTGGGTCATGAGACCCATGTTTGTAATATCATGTTATGTATGGCTCTTCGGAGCCTCTTAAATAAATACTTTGAGTCGTAGAGTTATGTTGTGATGCCATGTTGTATCTACATATATCGTGCATATTGTGTGTTTGTTTGAAATGCATTGGTATGTGTGGGATTTGACACCTAGTTATCTGCTTTGGTAGCCTTCCTTATAGGGAAATGCCTCCTAGTGCTTCCACTGAGCCTTGGTAGTTCGCTACTGCTCCGGAACACATGGATTGACCGACATGTATCCTTCTTTGCTCCTGTGTCTATCCCTACGAGGAAATGTCACACAGTGTTACTAGAGTCCTGATAGCTTGCTACAGCCCAGTTACACACGCTGATGACCGACACGTGCATTGCTGGGTAACCTATGTCTGTCCCTCTATGTTTGTGCCACCTTGGTTTATGACTAGTCATGTCGACCTGGGTTCTCTGTCATATGGATGCTAGCATCACAATCATATACATGAGCCAAAAGACGCAAACGGTCCCGGCCAAGGTAAAGGCGGCAGCTGTGGGTTACCGTGCGTGAGGCTGCAAAGTGATATGATGTGTCTTATGCTAGATCGGTGTGACTTAGGATCGGGGTCCTGACAGCTGCACAAGACCAAGACGATGGTGATGAGGACGTGGGTGTGTCCGACAAGGAGTTCCAGAACGCAGTGGATGCCATGTGTGTTGACGGAGACACATCTTTGCACTCCTCGCACCGGCAACTGAAGCAGTGGGTCCGCGAGGTGAATGCCGCGGAGCCCGTGATGGGAGCGCAGAAGCCACTCAAGTGGTTGCACACGGTCATCGTCTTTGACGCCGAGGATCACCCTAATCGCACCACTGCGGTCGGGTGTTTGCCATTGTTGGTTTCCCCAACAATCTGCAACCTCAGGGTAACGAAGATGTTTGTTGACGGTGGGGTCGGCTTGAACTTGATCTCTCCCGACGTGATCAGGAGGCTTCATATCGCCGATAAGGATCTTGAGGAGACCGGCACGTTTGATACGTCTCCAACGTATCTATAATTTTTGATTCTTCCATGCTGTTATATTATCAATCTTGGATGTTTTTATATACATTTACAGCAATTATGTATCATATTTTGGGACTAACCTATTAACTTAGTGCCCAGTGCCAGTTGCTGTTTTCTGCTTGTTTTTTGTTTTACAGAATATCAATACCAAACGAAGTCCAAATGCCACGAAACTTTTTGAAGATTTTTTTCTGGACAATACCAACACTAGAAGCTTCGGGAGAAGACCAGACGCCAGAGGGGGTGGCCACGAGCCACCAGGGTGCGCCTGGGGGGCCAGGCGCGCCCTGGTGCCTCGTGGGCCCACCTCAGCTCTGTTTGACCTAATTCCACCACTATAAATTCCCAAAAATCAGGAAACCAATAGAGGAGTCCACGAAATACTTTTTCCGCCGCCGCAAGCTTCTGTTCTCGAGAGATCCCATCTGGGGGCCTTTTCCGGCACTCTGCCGGAGGGGGAATCGATCACGGAGGGGCTCTACATCAACCTTGCTGCCCTTCCGATGATGCGTGAGTAGTTTACCACAGACCTTCGGGTCCATAGTTAGTAGCTAGATGGCTTCTTCTCTCTTTTTGATCTTCAATACAATGTTCTCCTCGATGTTCTTGGAGTTCTATCTGATATAATCACTTTTTGCGGTGTGTTTGTTGGGATCCGATGAATTGTGAGTTTATGATCAGATTATCCATGAATATTATTTGAGTCTTCTCTGATCTCTTTTATGCATGATTATTATAGCTTCGTATTTCTTCTCCAATCTATTGATTTGGTTTGGCCAACTAGATTGATTTATCTTGCCATGGGAAGAGGTGCTTTGTAATGGGTTCGATCTTGCGGTGCTCAATCCCAGTGACAGAAAGGGACATGACACGTATGTATCGTTGCTATTAAGGGTAAAAAGATGGGGTTTATTCATGCGTGGGTTTACTTTGTCTACATCATGTCATCTTGCTTAAGGCGTTACTCCGTTCTTTATGGACTTAATAGACTAGATGCATGCTGGATAGCGGTCGATGTGTGGAGTAATAGTAGTAGATGCAGGCAGGAGTCGGTCTACTTGTCTCGGACGTGATGCCTATATACATGATCACTGCCTTGGATATCGTCATGATTATTTGCTTTTCTATCAATTGCCCAACAGTAATTTGTTTACCCACCGTATGCTATTTTTATGAGAGAAGCCTCTAGTGAAAACTATGGCCCCTGGGTCTATCTAAATCATATACTAAAACCCTAAAAATAATTGCTGCACTTTTTCTTTATTTATTTTATTTTGTATTTTTGTTTCAATCTATCTATCTATCCCATACAATTTAATCTTGCAACTTACCGCCGAGGGATTGACAACCCCTTGTTTGCGTTGGGTGCAAGGATTTGTTGTTTTGTGTGCAGGTGCTGCTAACGAGGTGTTGCGTGATTCTCTTACTGGATTGATAACCTTGGTTTCATAATTGAGGGAAATACTTATCTCTACTGTACTGCATCTCCCTTCCTCTTCAGGGAATTACCAACGCAGCTCACAAGTAGCAGGAAGAATTTCTGGCGCCGTTGCCGGGGAGACATCATCAACATCTATCAAGTACCTACGCATAAAACTCTCATCTCCTTGCATTTTCTTTATTTGCATTTGCCTCTTGTTTTCATCTCCCCCACTTCTAAAAAGTTTTTACAAAAACACAAAAATATTTTTGTTTGCTTGTTTGCTAGTTTGCGTGTGTTGCCATGTGCCTTCTATTTGATTGCATCTTCGCTTGCTAGAAATCTATTGATATGGATCCTCATCCACTTGCTAATCTTTTCAAAAGATCCAATTATGATGAACCAATTGCTAGTGAGTTGAGTGCAATTGATTATCTTTATGAAGTTTTGCTTGAAATCATGAATCTGAAAATTGTGATGAAGTGTTAAAAGAAGAAATTTATAAAGTTATTCATGATAGCTGCTTGAATGAATAGCATGATTACAATGATTTTATTACAAATTCTATTAATGTCAATTGTGTTAATTATATGCAAAACTACAAGCTTGGGGATGATAATTTTGTTATGTCCACTACTTATTGCAATGATCATGATTGGGGTGATAATGATTCTTATGATCTTGATAATTTATTTAAACCTCATGATGAATATGCTTGCGATAATATTGAAAGTGGGTTTGGAAGAGTGCCAACTTTAGCTAAAAATAATCCCACATATTTAGAGAGTGTTCAATCTTATGAAATTTTTGATGAGAGTGGGTTTGGAGAGGCCATGACTTTAGTTGGTGATAATCCCACTATTTTGGAAGAGTGTCAACTTTGCATGAATGTGGATCATGTAGAAAATATGTTATGTGATAGCTATATTGTTGAATTTGAATATGATCCCACATGTAATTATTATGAGAGAGGAAAATATGATTTATAGATTCTCATGTCATTAAATTACCTCTTTTGATTGTGAGATTGCTATTGTTTCTTTCTTCTTACATGCATATGCTAAATATTTCTTGCCTTAATAATTTGTTTGCTTATAAAATGCCTATGCATAGGAAGTATGTTAGACTTAAATGTGTTTGTCACATATTCTATGATGCTCTCTTTGCATTACAATTATTATCTTTCATGCGAGCATCAATAAAATCTCAAGCCTATCTTGATGGCTATAAAGAAAGAGCTTGTTGCGAGGCAACCCAATGAATAAAATAAATTTTTACTTTTCGTTTCTATTATTTTGTGTTTTCACATTTATGCTACTGTTATGATTGAGTTTTTATGTTTTAATTAGTGTTTGTGCCAAGTAAAGCCTTTGGGATGATTTGGAAGATAGTATAATTGATGCTGTTTGGAAAACAGAAAGTTTTGCGTCCAGTGCTGGAATTTTGGTTCTGTACTGGAGCGTCAGAAAAATCTGAAATTTTTACACAGTATTGGTATATGAATCGCCCACGTTGCTCTAATTGTTAAGAATTTTTGGAGTTACATAAGTATAGATTTTAAATAGATTGATACAGACTGTTCTGTTTTTGACAGATTCTGTTTTTGATGCACTGCTTGCTTGTTTTGATGAAACTATGGATTGTATCGGGGGGTATATGCCATGGAGAAGTTAGAATACAGTAGGTATAATGCAAAAATAAAATATGAATGGGTTTGCAATAGTACTTAAAGTAGTGATTTATTTTGTTATACTAACGGATCTCATGAAGGTTTTGTTGAGTTTTGTGTGATTGAAGTTTTCAAGTTTTGGGTGAGATCACGATGGATGAAGGAATAAGGAGTGGCAAGAGCCTAAGCTTGGGGATGCTCAAGGCACCCCAAGGTAATATTCAAGGAAGACTCAAGCGTCTAAGCTTGGGGATGCCCCGGAAGGCATCCCCTCTTTCTTCTACCAACCATTGGTAATTTTACTTGGAGCTATATTTTTATTCGTCACATGATATGTGTTTTGCTTGGAGCATCTTGTATTATATGAGTCTTTGCTTTGTTTTCTTTTTAGTTTGTCACAATCATCGTTGCTAGACACACCAATTTGAGAGAGCCACACGTTCATCATAATTTGTTAGAATACTCTATGTGCTTCATAATTTGCCGCACGGGTGACCAAATGGTCACAGGAGCGTCGTCAGCGACGAGCTCAGGCGGCGGCGTGTTTTGGTCATCGGCAGAACGACGGCTAGAGGGAGCCAACGACGCGGGGAAGAGGGGGGATCAGAGCAGAGGCTCACAGCGCTTCGAACGGGCGGCTCGGCGGGCTCAGGGAAGCACGGACGGCGACGTACGGGCGGCGGCGATCTCCGACGCCCGAGGTTGAAGAAGACGGCATTGGCGATGCTGCGGTGCATCCCGGCTTGTGTAGCTCAGCGGAGACGAAGAGGGTGACGAGGCGGTTCTTATGAACACGTCGATGGGGCGAGGGGTGGCCGGTGGACGCGGTGGCAGCGAACGGCGGCGACGGGGGCGCTCTGTTCTTGCGAGGGAGAGAGACCAGAGAGGGGAGGAGGCAAGCGAGCGGTCGAGGGGGTCGAGGGGGAAGTGCGTGGTGCTCGCAGGCGCGTCGGGGAGGGAGCAGGCAGGCAGGAGGTGGCAATGCGCATGCTGGCGCGTCGCGGGCACACGCCCTCGCGTCCTTCTGGCGCGAGGTAGGGGGTGACTGGCACGGTGGGCCAGATGGCCTGCACAATGCTGGCCCGGGTAAGTTCCTTCTTTTTTATTTCTTTTGCGTTTTTATTTTTCTGTAATTTGTTTTGGATTTAGTTTTAGCACTAAACCATTTTGTAAATTCTGAAATTATTTGTGGATGCAAACTATATTATTCCAGAGCCCCACATCAAGTTTCAGAATTTTTGGAGCAATAGATATATTTATAGGATTTATTTGCTCCAACTCAAATAGGTATTGTGTTAATTCAAAGACCAAAAGTGTCCTGGAAAAATGTGCAACATTTATGGTTAGGGTTTTCACCTTTTTCCCTAAATCATGAACATTTTTGAACGGCATTTTGGGATCATTGAAAATATTTTTAAATTGA
This sequence comes from Elymus sibiricus, assembly GCA_039707655.1. Lineage (NCBI taxonomy): Eukaryota > Viridiplantae > Streptophyta > Magnoliopsida > Poales > Poaceae > Elymus > Elymus sibiricus. The sequence goes on from CM077676.1 coordinate 242,007,588, forward strand.
ACCTAGTTGAATTCATTTGGTGCTAGGGTTTGATCATCCCCATTTCAACTTTAATTGAAATTGAACATGATGCATGGATGCAGATGCTACTATTTACAAGCAATTTCTAGGGCTGTGACAACTCACACCCAATAAACAAGAATCTCGTCCTGAGATTCAGGCGTAGGGTAAGAGGAAGAGGGACACAAAACTATCACAACCTTCTTGATCCAATTGCCCTTCTCAAAGAGGTTGATCCATTTCACCATATTGATCTTGACATCCTTGCCTTCTAGAACTTCACCCAACACGACAACGAGAAGAAAAGGAAAACTCTAAAGAATCGATCTTCTCGAAGATCAAGCAATTCATGATCAACTCATGGATTGAGACGTAAGAACGTCTCATGAGCTGGGATACAAAACACACATCGAGAGGGATGAAAAGAAACAGACATCGAAGGTTCAATTTGGTAGGCAACGATTCCACGCTTAAGTAAGATGGCGAATGCGTTTCAAGGTAGCGAGGAGTTAAGTTGCCCTTGACACCATAGCGAGGCACTTTAAGGGTGGTGACTCATAGAATTATTCCCTTAAGTGGCAAAAAGAATTACTTTTGATACATAGATCATTGAAACTCTTTATACCAGACTAGGGAAATTCACAAACGATCATTTGAAGGAATTTGAAAGAATGGCATACTCAGATTGGAAAGGGAACTAGAGTTATAGGACAGCTCGGCAAACGGAAAGCACATTCCCATTGATACCGAGTATATAACCTAGCGTCTGAGCGTGCTTTCAAGAACTTGAGCATTTCCATATTCATCTGGATTTTCCCAGCATCTATGCCAAAGATCCAGGCAACACTTCATACTACCATGATGAATAACAATGGAGGATGCGGATGCATATGAAGATAACACTTTCTCAGATTTCACCTTAGCGAGGCCAAGGAACAAAATCTGGATGATCGACCGAGAGACATTTAGCACTCCGCTTCTAATGTCCTTCTCGATGTTCAAGATACCACGATCATACTTCAGAGTAGCACCAAAATGATCATCAAGTAAAGGTCAGACTTCGGGAACATAAAGATTCCACAAGGAACAACTTTTAGAATAAGCTGTATGAAAACCTCATGGAAGAATGGCCATATTGCTGAATCAAGATACTACAATTATAGGTCTTCCGGCTAGGTGTGTTGGCCACAATGTCACAGCCCTAGAATTGCTTGTAATTAGTAGCATCAGCATCCATGCATCATGTTTAAATTCAAATGAATTTGAAATGGGGATGTTCAAACCCTAGCACCAAATGAATTTCAACTAGGATCAAAATAAAAATATTTTCAATGAATCCAAAATGCCCTTCAGAAAAGTTCATCATTTTTGGAAAAGGTGCAAACCTCTGCTAAAAATGATGCACACATTTTTGGAACATTTCTGGATTTTTGAATTAAGCCATAATGTATTTAAATTGGAGCATTTAATTGCTATAATTATTTTAAATGCTCAAATAACTCCGAAATTAAATGTGGGCCACTGGAATAATTCAGCAGGTGTCCATAAATAATTTCAGGATTTTCAGAAATGCCATGGTATTTCTACTAAGGCCAAAACAAACTACAGAAAAAGAAAACAGAAAGGAAATAGAAAAGCAGGGAAAGGGAAACTTACCTGGCCGGCCCAATAGACAACCAGCCCACCAGGCCCAGGCGCTAGTAGTCCTCAACCTCGTGCCAGTGGGCACGAGGGCGTGTGCTCGCAGCGCACCAGCACGCGCACGGCCACCAACGGCCAACTCCTGCCTGCCTGCCTCCTCTCCCGACTCGCCTAAGGCCGCCACGACACCCCTGGACGCCTCTCACTCTTCCCTCCGGTCCCTAGCCTCCTCTGCCTCTCTCCCTCGCTCTTCCCCGGACACACCCAAGACTGCCGACGAGAACTACCGCGGCCACCGGCCATCCCTCGCGTCCCCGCCGAGTCCATCCGAACCGCATCGACGCCGCGCTTCTCCAAGAAGAAGATCGGGACCGCGCAAGCCCTACGCCGTCGGCATCGAGCTCGTCCTCGCTGCCCCTATCCGCCGTTCGCCGTCGTCGATTCGCCGTCTCCGACGCGTCCCCGAGCCCGCTGAGACTGCCGTCGACCTCGCCGTGAGCTACTACCTCGAACCCCTCTTCTCCCTCTCTCGTTTGCACCCGCTAGCCCCGACACCGAGCTCGTCCGAGCTCCGGTCGCTGCCTAGTCCACCGCCGCAGTCGTTGCAAGCCACCCCAGTGCCCACCATTACCTCTATTGGATACGGCCAAGCGCCAGCTCCCCAACGGCGTCAACCGCACCTCAAATGATCCCCCGTAGGCGAAATCCGAGCCGTTCCGGCGTGTCTCCGCCGCGGGACATGGCCGCCGGCGTCTAACTCCGGCGATGCTGACGTGGCATCGTCATCAGGGGTTAATTACCCACTTAACTAACTCACTAGAGCCACTGACAGTGGGACCCGCATGTTTAATTAGGCCGGCTAATTATTTGGTTAGGATTAGATTAAACCCAGTGGACCCCAGCCGTCAGTTTTGACTTTACTGACGTTAGCGTTGATCTGGCCCCACTGGTTAGTCTCTGTAGCTGGCCCTGTTACACTGACGTGTGGGCCCTGCTGGTCAGGTTTGACCTGGGTCAACCCTGTTGACCTGCTAACGTCACAGTGACGCAATGCTGACGCAGTAAATCATTTTCTAGATTTAGATTAATTTAAAATAACCAAGAAATTCCAGAAAATGTTATAAATTTCAGAAAATCATAGAAAATCAACCGTAACTCCAAATGAAATAAGTTATATATGAAAAATTATCAAAAAATTATGAAGAATCTGTTTATGCCACTTTCATGCATGTTTGAACAAGTTAACCTCACTGAATAGGACAAATGATGATTAGGGCAATTTATGAAATAACATTTGGAGTTGGAATTTGATCTTGTTTGAATTCCACTTCAATTAAAATGACCTACTGTCGCATTAGGTAAATTCAGCACCTTAACATGTCATGTAATTCATGTGATTGTGCATTGCCTTGATTGTGTTCCTTCCTTTTTTGCCGGTGCTTGTTCCCTCTCGATAGCAGACGTTACCGACGTTGTGACGTTGACACTTGTAAGGTGCAGTACCATCTTCAGAAGTGCTAGGCAAGCAAACCCCCATTGAGCATTCCGATACAATCCCACTCTCTCGCTCTTGCTCTCTTTTACTGCATTAGGACAACAACAATTCAACTGTTACATGTTGCGGTAGCAGAACCCATTCCTCTGCATGACCTGTCTTTGCCACAGCAAATAGTTGAAACCCACTAGCATGAGTAGGAGTTGTTTGAGCCATGATGTGCCTACTCATTCATGCTTGCTAGTTATGCCTGCTATGCTTAGAGTTGTGTCAGGTCTGATTCATCTGGGATGGATTGGAATGGTGGTGAACATGTCCTACTGTGTGAGAGCTAAGTGTGTGAACACGATTTGGTAAAGGTAGCGATGAGAGGCCATGTAGGAGTACATGGTGGGTTGTCTCATTGGGACCGTCCTCAGGAACTGAGTTCTGTGTTTGTGATCCAAGACAGTTACTACCACACATTGGGATCCTTAATTGACTCTCTTGACTTATTAATCGCCTTGATCTCTGTCCAGGAGTTGCAACAAGTTTCTGGTGTTTGTAGGATATGTGTTGTGGGCCGTGCGTAGCGCTGACCCTAGGGATGGGCTATGATGCGGTAGAGACACGAGGCACGTTGTACCAAGTGACACCCGAACGGTGCTCTTGGGAACCCTGCACTCATCGTTTGGGGCCGTACTGGAAACTTCGGTCGGACTTCCTTGCGGAGTGGACTCAAATAGGCGATAAACCTGGACTAGAGACTTGTGTGGTTAGTCAGGTCGTGGCCGACACCCTCGCCAGGCTTCCGCTTGAAGGTTGCCGAGATACATGATGTGTGCATGGTGGTAAGTGGTGGGAGCATGTGTGAAGAAGTATACCCCTGCAGGGTTAATGATCTATTCGAATAGCTGCGTCCGCGGATATGGACTACTTGGAAGCTTACGTTGTTCATAGACAAGTTGAAATGGATACTCTAAAATGCGCAAGATAAGCGTGAGTTCTATGGATGGCCTTCTCGAAGGGAGACGGGAGCGGATCCATAGTGGTGTATTGATATGGTGAATATGTGGACTCGTGTGCGCTTTCCTACCTCAAAGAAGATACTGGTAGTCGTGGTACAGGATAGCCACTGAGTCAAAGCTGGCTTGCTGCAGTTAAACTCCACAACCCCCTTGTTGATGCTGATGCATATGTAGATAGTTCTGATGTAAGTCTTGCTGAGTACCTTTGTACTCACGGTTGCTTATCTATGTTTTTGTAGAGGAGACGTTAGTCTCACTAGTGCTTTCAACGACAAGTTCGATGTTGACCAATTAGCTTGGGAATCCCAGACAGAGGTCTGGTTCCTTTGGAGGGCCTTGTAGTTAGACAGGCTTTCTAGCCTACTTTCTTTTCAGCTGTCTGTACTCAGACAGGTTGATGCTTCCGCTTGTTGCTTGTATGACTTGAATGTTGGGTCATGAGACCCATGTTTGTAATATCATGCTATGTAAGGCTCCTCGGAGCCCTTTTAAATAAATACTTTGAGTCATAGAGTTATGTTGTGATGCCATGTTGTTTTTACACATATCGTGCATATTGTGTGTATGTTTGAAATGCACTGATATGTGTGGGATCCGACACCTAGTTGTTTATTCTTGGTAGCCTTCCTTATGGGGAAATGTCTCCTAGTGCTTCCACCGAAACACATGGATTGACCGGCATGTGTCCTTCCTTGCTCCTGTGTCTGTCCCTACGGGGAAATGTCACGTGGTGTTTTACTGGAGTCCTTGTAGCTTGCTACGACTCGGTTGCACTCGCTGCTGAACGACCCGTGCATTGCTGGGTCATGTATGCCTGTCCCTGTAAGTTTGTGCCACCTTGGTTTACGACTAGTCATGTCGGCCCGGGTTCTCTGTCACATGGATGCTAGCGACACAATCATATACGTGAGCCAAAAGGCGCAAACCGTCCCGGCCCAGGTAAAGGCGGCAGCCGTGGGTTACCGTGCGTGAGGCCGCAAAGTGATATGATGTGTTACATGCTAGACCGGTGTGACTTAGGATCGGGGTCCTGACAGCTTTGGTATCAAAGCCTGACTGCCTGTAGGATTACCAAGCCAAACTGGTCGAAGTCGAGTCTAGAAATGCTTTAGTTATATAGGGGAATTGATTGTGGAAGGGAACATAAGGCTCTTTTTACTCCTTATCCTGTGTCCTTCTGATTCTGAGTCACCCTCATCTTTTCTATGGGGTTAAGAAACTAGGCTTTCTCATCTACCTATCAGGATGGCGAGTTACTACTTTGCAGACTTATAGAAAAGGTGTCGTCTTCTCAGATCGGTGTTTCCACAAGAATTCAGTTGATATGTTGTCAGTTGTCATACAGGTTGTCTCATTTTTCATGCCCGTACAGCCGTTATGCTGTCCGAGGTATCCAAGGTCTTTAAATAATCTGATGCATTTGCAAATCATTTTTTCCTGTTCCGATGTCTTTTGGGCCGGACTAACCACACTAGTCATTGTGTTGAGGTACTCCATTGCCTCGACCTATATGATGAAGTTATTAGGAAACTAGGATATCTTAGAGAACCACCCAGTAATCCGACCTTGTGTTGTGTTCCCAGTGTGATGATTCTGGCCACCATTCTCGAAAGCATCTCATGATGTTATTTAGTTAGCAGGTATCCCATTTCTGGGTTCTTGAACCCAAGATTCATTCTACTTACTTCGTGTTGATAATGTTTGCTCATTCCTTTAGGACATTAGCAACTTTGTGATAGTCCTCGAGGTCCGTGGTATATCATTCTTCCAAATACCATGAACCATCATTGGCAGGAGTTCGTTTGAACCAAAAGATCACAACAAGAGTACTCCTGATGAGTTCTCCATTCTACATTGTGAATCTGCCAATCCTCTCCTTCTGCATGGGTGTCCGGAAGAAATATGTTGGACTTGTTCGACATGCTAATCCATGCATCCACAACTCATAGAATCATGTGTTTCTTTGAGTTGTCTCTCTTCAGTTGTATTCTGACTTTCATCTACCAGTCGATAGTCAAGAATATGTCATGCATTCGTGCTCATCGATGCCTCTTACTCTTATGGTCCGTCAAGCCATTTCATTCCGGAATGACTAGGAGAAACAAACTCCAGCACCTCATCCATTTCTTGGATTGGGTCAAAGCTATACCGCAGATCAAGAGGCCAATCCAGCTTCTAGTCTGCTCTACCCTAGAGTGTTACCCTCTTTCATGTCAAGAATGTCATAGGAATTGCACACCATCTTATGGATTCTTGATATAGTGATACTTCTCGCCATCATCATTTATTTCTCGGTCTCCGTGTTGTTGTAACCGGAATACCGACAAGTGAATCGTGATGTGTGAAATCAATACTCCTAGCAACCCCATTACTTGGTAGTTAATGGACGATAATTTCATTCTTAGTGTGTTGATTATTGAATTACCATTCTAAGATTGATTGTGCTACCTAGTCCATCTTTCCTGGTGCACTTTTTGATCGATGAGTTAGAATTGTGTCAATCCCTTGCTCTTTCAATCATATCGTCTTGCCCTGAAAAGCAAGATTGTTCTCGAGTTTAATAACATATTGGTGGTCCGTGATTTTTCGGATATCTTCTCGGAAGTATCACCAGGTTGTCCCCTGACCGTTATGTTCAACTCGTTATCAAGTTGGTTTTCCTTTAAACCACCCTCTCTCCAAGAATCTGTGTTGGATACCCCTGAGCTAGTTGGTTAAGCTAAACAACAACTTGGAGAGTTGGAAGATAAATGCTTTGCCTAACTCAGTTCATTCCAAAGGGATATCCTGTGTGTGTGTGTGTGTTGAAGAAAGATGATATCTTCATTGGTTGACCTTCATGTTCAGTTGTTGGACCTATTATCTTATCCAATCTTTGATTTGAGTGTGGGCTATCGTCAAATCAAAATCAGCACCAACAATTTTCGTAATGTTGTTCTGCTCGTAGTTGTTTCCTCGAGCATACACGATTATATCTTTTGGGTCTGACCAATGCTATCACCGTGTTCACTTAATTGTGGAATTCCATCTATATGGAAACTAGATGAATTGTTGTTGAGCCCATCGGCAACATTTTTACCTTCTCCATGATTTTGCTGAATACCAAGCTAGTGTTGGAAACTTTCGTAAACATTATCTTTGTGCTAGCCATGAGGTATATGTTTGATGTAAGAAGTGACTTCCTCTAAGTTCATGTGCATTTGATGCAAGTTGCCGCCGTGAATTTGAGAAGGTTTGTTTTGCTTCCATTGGAATCATCCCAAGTCAGTCATGCATGTGTGAAGTATTCTGTGGATTGGTAGACTGATCATCTCCATTCCATATGTATTCCCCAGCACACTAAGCCACTGATTGATTTGTTCAAGGAAAAGAAGTCTGATTTAAGTGCACGAGACTTCGACATCTTTGATGATGGTTCCCAATCAGAACTTGGTAGTGTTTTGCTGTGAGACTTTTACGCGGTCATGCTTCTCTTGGACAGTGTCCTCACGTGTGTCTTGCAATCCAGCTCATGTTTGGAGCTTGCTTTCGTAGTTCATTTCCCGCGAATCTCGCAACGTCATCTCGTTGATTTGTGTTGCAACCTTTCTCTTTCAGCCATGCTAAGTCTGGGATATCCTGACACCAACAAGATCTGAATCTTAGGCAGATATGATGGTTGGAACATTCCTCAAGAACTATAATATTGATCTTTCTAAACCGGTAAGGTGGATGTTTTGGCTAACACACCTAGCTGGAAGATCTGTTGTTACAATATCTTGTATCAGCAACATTAGCCATTCCCCCATGAGGATTTTCTATGACTTATTCCAGAAGTTGCTCCTTATGGATTTTGTGTTCCCGAAGTCCGACCTTTACTTGATGTTCTAGATACCAAACAGTACCTATACCCGAGTTACGCTAGTACATCAAGGAGAACATTGGAAGCGGAGTGCTAAATGTATCTCGGTCGATCATCCAGAATTTGTTTCCCTGGCCTCGCTAAGGTAAAATCTAAGAAACTGTTGTCTTCCTTTGCATCTGCATCCTCCATCTATATCCATTGTGGTAGTATGAGGTGTTACCAGCATCCTTGGCATAGTTTCTTCGATTATTCTATATGGAATGCTCAAGTTCTTGAGGGCATGCTCAGGCACTAGGTTTTATCGTCGGCATTAATTGGAATGTGCCCTCAGTTTCTTCGATTATTCTATAGCCATTCAAACAGTGGAATCACTCTCTACCGTTGAGCCTTCTCCCCAGTTACTAGAATCATTCCTAGCATTTGCATTTTGTTCCCAGCTTGCACCCGCCATTGTGCCATTCTTCCATGGGCTGCCCTTCTCAGTAACTGCTGTTCATGATCATCTTCAAAAGTGGGCTTATCATGGGTCCCATCCATTTCCGATGGTAAGCAAAAATCATCCATTGCGTTGTCTTCAACAAGGTAGTCCACATCATCCATTCTAGTCCGAGTATGCCATTCTTTTGAACTCCTTCAAATGATCATTTGTGAATTGCCTTAGGCTGGTATAGAGAGTTTCAATGATCTATGTATCAAATGTAATTCTTTTTGCCACTTGAGGGAATAATTCTACGAGCCACCTCCCCTAAGGTGTTCCGTCATGGAATCATGGCAATTAACTCCTCGCTACATTAAAACCGTGCACCATCTTACCTAAGCTTGGAATTGTTGCCTACCAAATTGAACCTTCGTCATCTGCTCTCTTCCATCATTCCTGATGTGTGTTTTGTGTCTCAGCTCGAGAGATACCATTATGTCTCACTCCATGAGTTGATCTTGAGTTCCTCGATCTTCGAGAAGATCGATTCCTGTAGAGTTCCTTCTGTCGTCATCGTGTTGGGTGAAGCTCTCGAAGGTAAGGATGTCAAGATCAACATGATGCAATGAATCCGCATCTTCGAGGTGGGAAAATGGATCATGAAGACTATGTCAGTTCCGTGACCTCCCTTCCTCTCACCGCACGTCTTGAATCTCGGGACGAGATTCTTGTTTAGTGGGGGTGAGTTGTCACAGCCCTAGAATTGCTTGTAATTAGTAGCATCAGCATCCATGCATCATGTTTAAATTCAAATGAATTTGAAATGGGGATGTTCAAACCCTAGCATCAAATAAATTTCAACTAGAATCAAAATAAAAATATTTTCAATGAATCCAAAATGCCCTTCAGAAAAGTTCATCATTTTTGGAAAAGGTGCAAACCTCTGCTAAAAATGATGCACACATTTTTGGAACATTTCTGGATTTTTGAATTAAGCCATAATGTATTTGAATTGGAGCATTTAATTGCTATAATTATTTTAAATGCTCAAATAACTCTGAAATTAAATGTGGGCCACTGGAATAATTCAGCAGGTGTCCATAAATAATTTCAGGATTTTCAGAAATGCTCTGGTATTTCTACTAAGGCTAAAACAAACTATGGAAAAAGAAAACAGAAAGGAAATAGAAAAGCAAGGAAAGGGAAACTTACCTAGCCGGCCCAGTAGACAGCCAGCCCACCAGGCCCAGGCGCCAGTCGTCCTCAACCTCGTGCCAGTTGGCACGAGGGCGTGTGCCCGCGGCGTGCCAGCATGCGCATGGCCACAAACGGCCAGCTCCTGCCTGCCTGCCTCCTCTCCCGACTCGCCTAAGGCCGCCACGACACCCCTGGACGCCTCTCACTCTTCCCTACGGTCCCTAGCCTCCTCTGCCTCTCTCCCTTGCTCTTCCCTGGACGCACCCGAGACCGCCGACGAGAACCACCACGGCCACCGGCCATCCCTCGCCTCCCTGCCGAGTCCATCCGAACCGCATCGACGCCGCGCTTCTCCAAGAAGAAGATCAGGACCGCGGAAGCCCAACGCCGTCGACATCGAGCTCGTCCTCGCTGCCCCTGTCCGCCGTTCGCTGTCATCGATTCGCCGTCTCCGACGCATCCCCGAGCCCGCTGAGACTGCCGTCGACCTCGCCGTGAGCTACTGCCTCGAACCCCTCTTCTCCCTCTCTCATTTGCGCCCGCTAGCCCCGACCCCGAGCTTGTCCGAGCTCCGACCGCCGCCTAGCCCGCCGCCGCAGTCGTTGCAAGCCACCCCAGCGTCCGCCATTACCTCTGTTGGATGCGGCCAAGGGCCAGCTCCCCAACGGCGTCAACTGCGCCTCAAATGATCCCCCGTAGGCGTTCGAGCCGTTCCGGCGTGTCTCCACCGTGGGACATGGCCGCCGACGTCTAACTCCGGCGATGCTGACGTGGCATCGTCATCAGGGGTTAATTACCCACTTAACTAACTCACTAGAGCCACTGACAGTGGGACCCGCATGTTTAATTAGGCCGGCTAATTATTTGGTTAGGATTAGATTAAACCCAGTGGACCCCAGCTGTCAGTTTTGACTTTGCTGACATCAGCGTTGACCTGGCCCCACTGGTCAGTCTCTGTAGCTGGCCCTGTTACACTGACGTGTGGGCCCCGCTGGTCAGGTTTGACCTGGGTCAACCCTGTTGACCTGCTGACATCACAATGATGCAATGCTGATGTAGTAAATCATTTTCTAGATTTAGATTAATTTAAAATAACCAGGAAATTCCAAAAAATGTTATAAACTTCAGAAAATCATAGAAAATCAACCGTAACTCCAAATGAAATAAGTTATATATGAAAAATTATTAGAAAATTATGAAGAATCTGTTTATGCCACTTTCATGGATGTTTGAACAAGTTAGCCTCACTGAATAGGACAAATGATGATTAGGGAAATTTATGAAATAACATTTGGAGTTGGAATTTGATCTTGTTTGAATTCCACTTCAATTAAAATGACCTACTGTCGGATTAGGTAAATTCAACACCTTAACATGTCATGTCATTCATGTGATTGTGCATTGCCTTGATTGTGTTCCTTCCTTGTTTGCCGGTGCTTGCTCCCTCTCGATAGCAGACGTTACCGATGTTGTGACCGTTGACACTTACAAGGTGCCGTACCATCTTCAGAAGTGCCAGGCAAGCAAACCCCCATTGAGCATTCCGATACAATCCCACTCTCTCGCTCTTGCTCTCTTTTACTCCATTAGGATCACAACGATTCAACTGTTACATGTTGCGGTAGCTGAACACATTCCTCTGCATGACCTGTCTTTGCCACAGTAAATAGTTGAAACCCACTAGCATGAGTAGGAGTTGTTTGAGCCATGATGTGCCTACTCATTCATGCTTGCTAGTTATGCCTGCTATGCTTAGAGTTGTGTCAGGTCTGATTCATCTGGGATGGATTGGAATGGTGGTGAATATGTCCTACTGTGTGAGAGCTAAGTGTGTGAACACGATTTGGTAAAGGTAGCGATGAGAGGCCATGTAGGAGTACATGGTGGGTTGTCTCATTGGGACCGTCCTCAGGAACTGAGTTCTGTGTTTGTGATCCAAGACAGTTACTACCACACATTGGGATCCTTAATTGACTCTCTTGACTTATTAATCGCCTTGATCTCTGTCCAGGAGTTGCAACTAGTTTCTGGTGTTTGTAGGATATGTGTTGTGGGCCGTGCGTAGCGCTGACCCTAGGGGTGGGCTATGATGTGGTAGAGACACGAGGCACAGTGTACTAAGTGACACCCGAATGGTGCTCTTGGGAACCCTGCACTCATCGTTTGGGGCCGTACTGGAAACTTCGGCCGAACTTCCTTGCGGAGTGGACTCAAATAGGGGATAAACCTGTACTAGAGACTTGTGTGGATAGTCAGGTCGTGGTCGACACCCTCGCCAGGCTTCCGCTTGAAGGTTGCCGAGATACATGACGTGTACATGGTGGTAAGTGGTGGGAGCGTGTGTGAAGAAGTACACCCCTGCAGGGTTAATGATCTATTCGAATAGCCGCGTCCGTGGATATGGACTACTTGGAATATGTTGTTCATAGACAAGTTGAAATGGATACTCTAAAATGCGCAAGGTAAGCGTGAGTGCTATGAATGGCCTTCTCGTAGGGAGACGGGAGCGGATCCGTAGTGGTGTATTGATATGGTGAATATGTGGACTCGTGTGCGCTTTCCCACCTCAAAGAAGATACTGGTAGTCGTAGTACAGGATAGCCACTTAGTCAAAGCTGGCTTGCTGCAGTTAAACTCCACAACCCCCTTGTTGATGCTAATGCATATGTAGATAGTTCTGATGTAAGTCTTGTTGAGTACCTTTGTACTCACGGTTGCTTATCTATGTTTTTGTAGAGGAGGCGTTAGTCTCACTAGTGCTTTCAATGACAAGTTCGATGTTGACCAATTAGCTTGGGAATCCCAGACAGAGGTCTGGTTCCTTTGGAGGGCCTTGTAGTTAGACTGGCTTTCTAGCCTACTTTCTTTTCAGCTGTCTGTACTCACACAGGTTGATGCTTCCGCTTGTTGCTTGTATGACTTGAATGTTGGGTCATGAGACCCATGTTTGTAATATCATGCTATGTAAGGCTCCTCGGAGCTCTTTTAAATAAATACTTTGAGTCATAGAGTTATGTTGTGATGCCATGTTGTTTTTACACATATCGTGCATATTGTGTGTATGTTTAAAATGCACTGATATGTGTGGGATCCGACACCTAGTTGTTTATTCTTGGTAGCCTTCCTTATGGGGAAATGTCTCCTAGTGCTTCCACCGGAACACATGGATTGACCGGCATGTGTCCTTCCTTGCTCCTGTGTCTGTCCCTACAGGGAAATGTCACGCGGTGTTTTACTGGAGTCCTTGTAGCTTGCTACGACTCGGTTGCACTCGCTGCTAACCGACACATGTATTGCTGGGTCATGTATGCCTGTCCCTATAAGTTTGTGCCACGTTGGTTTATGACTAGTCATGTCGGCCCGGGTTCTCTGTCACATGGATGCTAGCGACACAATCATATACGTGAGCCAAAAGATGCAAACGGTCCCGGCCCAGGTAAAGGCGGCAGCCGTGGGTTACCGTGCGTGAGGCCGCAAAGTGATATGATGTGTTACATGCTAGACCGGTGTGACTTAGGATCGGGGTCCTGACACACAACATCCACTTTACCGGTTTAGAAAGACCAATATTATAATTCTTGGGGAAACATTCCAACCATCATATCTGCCTGAGATTCAGATCTGGCTGGTGACCGGATACTTCAGACTCAGCATGTCTGAAAAACAAAGTTTGCAACACAAAACGACGAGATGACGTTGCGAGGTTCTCGGGAGATGAACTACGGAAGCAAGCTCCAAAACATGAGCTGGTTTGCAATATACATGTGAACAGAATGTCCAGGACAATCATGGCCACATGGAAACCTTACAACAAAGCACTATTGAGTTCTGGTTGGGATCCATCATTGCAGATAATGAAGTCCTTGCATAAGTCATATGATTAGCTCTTAGGAAGGAACTTCTTTTCCTTAAACAAATCAATCAGTGGCTTGGTGTGCTAGGAATTACATATGGAATGGAGGTTGCAAGTCTATCAAACCATAGAATACTTCGCACATGCATGACTGACTTGGGACGATTCCAATTGAAGCAAAACAACTTTCTCGAATTTACGGCGACAACTTGCATCAAATGCACGTGAACTTAGAGGAAGTCACTTCTTACATCAAAACATATACTTCATGTACGGGACATGAAGATAATGCTTACAAAAAATTCCAACACTAACTTAAATGTGCATCATGAGTTATGGAACAGATAAAGATGTTGTCGATGGGCTCAACAACCTTTCATCAAGATATCCATATAAATGGAATTCCACAACTATGAGAGCAAGGCGATAGCATTGGTCAGACCAAAGGATATAATGGTGTATGCTCGAGGAAACAACCACGAGTAAAACAAAATTACGAAAATCATTGGTTCTAATTTTGATTTCATGACAGCCCACACTCAAATCAAAGATTGGATAAGATAATAGATCCAACAACTGATCACGAAGATCAATCGATGAAATGATCATCTTTCTTCAACACACACACACACACAAAAGATATCCCTTTTAATGAACCAAGTTAGGCAAAGCTTTTATCTTCCAACTCTCCAAGTTGTTGTTTAGCTTAACCAACTAGTTCAGGGGTATCCAACACAGATTCTTGGAGAAAGGGTGGTTTACAAGAAACCAACTTGATCACGAACTCGTCATAACAGTCAGGGGACAACCTGGCAATTCTTCCGAGAAGATACTCGAAAAATCACGAACCACCGATATGCTACTAAGCTCGAGAACCATCTTGCTTTTTAGGGCGAGAAGATATGATCAACAGAGCGAGGGATTGACACAATCCTAACTCATTGATTGAGGAGTGCACCAAGAAAAATGGACTAGGTAGCATAATCAATCTTAAAATGGTGATTCAATAACCAACACACTAAGAATGAAATTATTGTCCATTAACTACCAACCAATGGGGTTGCTAGGAGTATTGATTTCACACATCACAGTTCACTTGTCGGCATTCCGGTTACAACAACACGGGGACGGAGGAATAAGTGATGATGGTGAGAAGTATCACTGTATCAAGAGTTCATAAGAGGTTGTGCAATTCTCATGACAATCTTGACATAAAGGGGGTAATACTCCAGGGTAGAACAGAACAGAAGCTGGATTGGCATTCTTGATCTGCGGAATACAACTACTTTGACCAAATCCTAGAAATGAATGAGGTACCGGAGTTTGTTTCTCCTAGGCATTCTAAAATAGAATGGCTTAACGGACCACAAGGATATGAGGCATCGAGGAACACGAATGCTCGCATACTCTTGACTATCAATTGGTAGACGATGGTCGGAATACAACTGAAGAGGGACAACTCAAAGGAACACATGATTCTCTGAGTTGTAGGTGCATGGATTAGCATGTTGAACAAGTCCAACATATTTCTTCCGGACACCCATGCAGAAGGAGAGGATTGGCAGATTCACAATGTAGAATGGAGAACTCATCAGGAGCACTCTTGTTGTGATCTTTTGGTTCAAAAGAATTTCTGCCATGGATGGTTCATGGTATTTGGAAGAATGATATACCACGGACCTTGAGGACTAAGCAAGGTTACTAACCAACCTACAGGAGCTACAATCTCTATCGACATGAAATAAGTAGAGTGAATCTTGGGTTCAGGAACCCAGGAATGGAATACCTACTAACTAAATAACATCACGAGATGCTTTCGAAAATGATGGCCAGAATTATCACACTGGGGATACAACACAAAGGCTGAACCTCTGGGTGGCTCTCTGAGATATCCTAGTTTCCTGAAAACTTCAACAATTATGTCAAGGTAATGGAATACCTCAACACAATGTTTAGTGTGGTTAGTCTGGCCCAATAGACATCGGGAACGGGGAGAAAAGAGGTTGCAAATGCATCAGATTATTTAGAAACCTCGGACAACTCGAACAGCATAACGGCTGTACGGGCATGAAAAGTGAGACAACCTGCACGACAACTGACAACATAACAACTGAATTATTATGGAAACACCGATCCAAGAAGACAACACCTTTCCTATAAGTCCCCAGCATAGTAACTCGTCATCCTGATAGATAGATGAGAAAGCTTAGTCTCTTAACCCCGTAGAAAAGAAGAGGGAGACTCATAATCAGAAGGACACAAGATAAGGAGTAAAAAGAATGTTACATTCCCTTCCACAACCAATTCCCCTATATAACTAAAGCATTTCTAGACTCAACATCGACCAGTTTGGCTTGGTAATCCTACAGGCAGTCAGGCTCAGATACCAAAGCTGTTGGGACCCCGATCCTAAGTCACACCAATCTAGCATATAACACACCATATCACTTTGCAGCCTCATGCACGGTAACCCACGGCTGCCACCTTTACCTTGACCGGGACCGTTTGCGTCTTTTGGCTCATGTATATGGTTATGTCGCTAGCATCCATATGACAAAGAACCCGGGTCGACATGACTAGTCGTAAACCAAGGTGGCACAAACTTACAGGGACAGACATAGGTAACCCAGCAATGCACGTGTCGGTCATCAGCGTGTGTACTGGGTTGTAGCAACCTATCAGGACTCCAGTAACACCGCATGACATTTCCTCGTAGGGACAGACACAGGAGCAAAGAAGGATACATGTTGGTCAATCCATGTGTTCCGGAGCAGTAGCGAACTACCAAGGCTCGGTGGAAGCACTAGGAGGCATTTCCCCGTAAGGAAGGCTACCAAAGGCAAACAACTAGGTGTCGAATCCCACACATACCAATGCATTTCAAACATACACACAATATGCACGATATGTGTAGATACAACATGGCATCACAACATAACTCTACGACTCAAAGTATTCGTTTAAGAGGCTCTGAAGAGCCATACATAACATGATATTACAAACAGGGGTCACATGACCCAACATGCATAGTCATACAAGCAACGAAAGCATAAACCTGTTTGAGTACAGACAGCTGGAAAGAAAGAGGGCTAGAAAGCCTGTCTATCTACAAGACCCTCCATAGGAGCCAGACCTTTGTCTGGGATTCCCAAGCTAATCGGTCATCATCGAACTCGTCGTTGAAACCACTAGTGAGACTAACATCTCGTCTGCAAAAACATAAATTAAGCAACCGTGAGTACAAAGGTACTCAGCAAGACTTACATCAGAACTAACTACATATGCATCATTATCAACAATGGGGTTGTGGAGTTAAACTGCAGCAAGCTAGCTTTGACTCAGTGGCTATCCTGAACTACGACTACCAGTAACTTCTTTGGGGAGAGAGCGCACACGAGTCCACATATTCACCATATCAATACACCACTATGGATCCTCTCCCGTCTCCCTACGACAAGGTCATCCTTAGCACTCACACTTATCTTGCGCATTTTAGAGTATCCATTTCAACTTGTTTATGAACAATGTAAGCTTTCCAAGTAGTCCATATCTGCGGATGCAGCTATTCGAAAAGATAATTAACCCTACAGGGGTGTACTTCTTCACACACGCTCTCACTACTTATCACCATATACACGTCATGTATCTCGGCAACCTTCAAGCGGAAGCCTGGCGAGGGTGTCGACCACGACCTGACTAACCACACAAGACTCTAGTCCAGGTTTATCGCCTATTTGAGGTTGTATCCGCAAAGGAAGTCCGGCCGAAGTTTCTATCACGGCCCCAAACGATGAATGCAGGGTTCCCAAGAGCACCATTCGGGTGTCACTTGGTACACCGTGCCTCGGTGTCTCTACCGCATCATAGCCCACCCCTAAGGTCAGCTCTATGCACGGCCGCCAACACATATCCTACAAACACCAGAAACTAGTTGCAACTCCTGGACAGAGATCAAGGCGATTAATAAGTCGACAGGGGTCGAGTTACCGGAACCCAATGTGTGGTAGTAACTGTCTTGGATCACAAACACAGAACTCAGTTCCTGAGGACGGTCCCAATGAGACAACCCACCATGTACTCCTACATGGCCTCTCATCGCTACCTTTACCAAATCGTGTTCACACACTTAGCTCTCAACAGTAGGACATGTTCACCCCCATTCCAATCTATCCCAGATGAATCAGACCTGACACAACTGTAAGCATAGCAGGCATAACAAGCAAGCATGAATGAGTAGGGACATCATGGCTCAAACAACTCCTACTCATGCTAGTGGGTTTTACTAATTACTGTGGCAAAGACAGGTCATGCAGAGGAATGGGTTCAACTACCGCAACAAGTAACAGTTGAATCGTTGTTGTCCTAATGCAATAAAAGAGAGCAAGAGTGAGAGAGTGGGATTGTATCGAAATGTTCAATGGGGGTTGCTTGCCTGACACTTCTGAAGATAGTATAGCTATTAGCTCTTCATCGGTGTCAACGATCACGACGTTGGAACCATCTTCTACCGAGAAGGAACAACACCGACAAACAAAGAAGGAACACAATCAATGCAATGCAACAATATGATGCATGATCATGACATGGCAATATGTAGTGTTTTGGGCTAATGCAGCTAGCAACAGTTTGGATGGAGATGGTTTGAATCAAAGATTCAAATTCAAACTCCACATATGGTATTTCAAATACCATTTAATTGATTTGACCTGATCAGCAGGTTTAACTTGTTTTGTCATGCATGAAAATAGTACCATTAGATAGATTGGATTTTTCTAATCATTTTTCATATATAAATCTTTTCCATCTAAGCTACGGTTGATTTACTAAGAATTTTTGAAGTTTATATCATTTTCTGGAATTTCCTGGTTATCCCAAATAAATTAAATCCAGAAAATGTGTTATTGCGTCAGCATGACATCAGGATGATGTCATCAGGTCAACTGAGGCGGTCCAGGTCAAACTGACCAGTGGGACCCACATGTCAGTGGCACATCTAATTAACAGAGTTAATTAGCACTAAACTTAATCCTAAACCTAATTTAGTTAGGGGCCTGGGCCCACATGTCAGTGACCCAGAGGGGAGTCAAACCCGGTCAATTGGGGTCAAACTCGCCGGAGTTGACCCGCGGCTAGTCGCCGGCGACGTCCAGAGACGGCGGCGATGCTCAGAATTCGCCCTTCGGCCACCAAAACGACGGCGGAGGGTATCTACGTGAAGCTGGTGCTCGGCCGCATCCATCTGAGCAAGCAGAAGGGGCTGAGGTCGACCGAGCTCACCGGAACCAAGCTCGCGGCGGCAGCCGGAGTTCGGGTGAGCTCGAGATCGGGGCTACGGTGGCCGTGGCGATGCGTGCTTGGCACCTACGGCATCTACGCGCTGCGGTGAGTACGTTGGACCGCACGGGTGACCAAATGGTCACCGGAGCGTCGTCGGCGACGAGCTCAGGCGGCGGCGCATTTCGGTCGACAGCAGAACGGCGGCTAGAGGGAGCAAACGACGCGGGGAAAGGGGGGATCGGAGCTGAGGCTCACAGCGCTTCGAATGGGCGGCTCGACAGGCTTGGGGAAGCACGGACGACGACGTATGGGCGGCGGCAATCTCCGGTGCCCGAGGTTGAAGAAGACGGCGTTTGCGACGCTGCGGTGCATCCTGGTTTGTGTAGCTCGGCGGAGACGAAGAGGGCGACGAGGCGGTTCTTATGAACACGTCGAAGGGGCGAGGGGTGGCCGGTGGACGCGGTGGCAGCGAACGGCGGCGACGGGGGCGCTCTGTTCTTGTGAGGGAGAGAGACTAGAGAGGGGAGGAGGCAAGCGAGCGGTCTAGGGGGTCGAGGGGGAAGTGCGTGGCGCTCGCAGGCGCGTCGGGGAGGGAGCAGGCAGGCAGGAGGTAACCGTGCGCGTGCTGGCGCATCGCGGGCACACGCCCTCGCGTCCTTCTGGCGCGAGGTAGGGGGTGACTGGCACGGTGGGACAGATGGCCTGCACAGTGCTGGCCCAGGTAAGTTCCTTCTTTTTTATTTCTTTTGTGTTTTTCTTTTTCTGTAATTTGTTTTGGATTTAGTTTTAGCACTAAACCATTTTGTAAATTCTGAAATTATTTGTGGACGCAAACTATATTATTCCAGTGCCCCACATCAAGTTTTAGAATTTTTGGAGCAATAGATATATTTATAGGATTTATTTGCTCCAACTCAAATAGGTATTGTGTTAATTCAAAGACCAAAAGTGTCCTGGAAAAATGTGCAACATTTATGGTTAGGGTTTTCACCCTTTTCCCTAAATCATGAACATTTTTGAAGGGCATTTTGGGATCATTGAAAATATTTTTAAATTGAACCTAGTTGAATTCATTTGGTGCCAGGGTTTGATCATCCCCATTTCAACTTTAATTGAAATTGAACATGATGCATGGATGCAGATGCAACTATTTACAAGCAATTTCTAGGGCTATGACACTTTCTGTTTGCCGTGCATCAACCAGATTGTAGACTCCACTGTCGGCTGTGATTTACTCTCTTTCCTTGACGCCTATTCTGGTTATCATCAGATCTTTATGGCCAAGGAAGATGAGGAGAAAACCGCGTTCATCACTCCATGTGGCACATACTGCTTTTTGCGTATGAATTTCGGATTGAAGAGTGCCGGGGCAACCTTTGCCAGAGCAGTTCAGATCGGTTTTGAGCCATAGCTGCATAGAAATGTGGAAGCCTACATGGATGATATTGTGGTCAAGACCAGAGACAAGTCAACCCTGATTCAGGATTTGGAAGAGACATTTGCGAACTTGCACAAGCTCAACTTGAAGCTCAACCCCGAGAAGTGTGTGTTCGGTGTTTCGTCCAGCAAGCTTTTTGGGTTCTTTGTGTCTCAGAGAGGGATTGAAGCCAACCCCGACAAGATCAAAGCAATTGAGCAGATGGAAGCACTGAGACACGTCAAGGATGTTATGCGTCTTGTTGGCTGCATTGCTGCCGTTAGCAGGTTCATCTCCAAATCGGCAGAGCGCGCCTTGCCATTTTTCTAGATATTGAAAAAGGCAGGTCCAGTAAACTGGACTCCGGAAACGGAGGCCGCACTCCAAGATTTGAAGGAGTACCTGTCCTCTCCGCCAGTCCTAGTTGCGCCTAGGCCGCGAGAAACGTTGCTGCTATACTTAGCGGCAATGAATCAAGTGGTTAGTGCTACACTTGTGGCTGAAATAGAGGCCGATGAGGAAGAGGTAGCAGCCGCAGAGCCATGACCCGACGAGCCAGAATCTTCTCCGGCAAGTTCAGGTGCCGGCAAGCAGGAGATTGTGCAAGCCAGCCAGCCAGATCAGCAAGTTGCGAAGAAGAAGATGGTGCAGCGCCCAATTTACTTTGTCAGCTGCCTGCTCCAAGGGGCTAGGTCAAGGTACTCTGGTGTGCAAAAATTGCTTTTTGGCCTTCTCATGGGCTCAAGGAAGCTGCGCCATTATTTTCAAGCACACCCAGTCACCGTCGTCACTCGCTTTCCGTTGCAATGCATCTTGAGAAATCCAGAGGCAACCGGCAGGATTGTGGAGTGGGCATTGGAGTTGTCAAGCTTTGATTTGAAGTTTGAGAGTACCTCAAAAATTCAGAGCAGAGCCTTGGCGGAGTTCATTGCAGAATGGACCCCAACGCCAGACAAAGAAGTTCCAAAGACCTCTCTCCCCGGCAAGGAAACTGTTGACGATTGGATCATGTACTTTGACGATGCTTTCACGCTGAAAGGCGCCGGTGCCGGCGTGCTTCTTATAACACCCACTGGAGAGCACCTCAAGTACGTGCTTCAGATGCACTTTCCCCAAGAGCAGGCCACGAAGAACACTGCTGAGTACGAAGGATTGCTTGCTGGTCTATGCATTGCAATCGACCTTAGTATTCGGAAGCTGATTATCAGAGGCGACTCGCAGCTAGTGGTGAGGCAGGTCAACAAGGATTACCAGAGCCCTTTGATGGAGGCCTATGTTGATGACGTGGGGAAGTTGGAAGAGCACTTTGACAGTCTGCAAGCAGAGCACGTCCCACGTGCCCAGAATTGGATTGCTGACGACCTGTCAAAGCTTGCCGCTCAAAAGATGCCTGTGGAACCAGGAACTTTTGTGCTCGATCTGACTCAGCCATCCGTTACACCATCAAGGTTGGCAAAGAAGAGAAAGCAAGATGTTGGTGGTTACTTTCCGGCAGAGCTGCTGCCAGCCACCAAGAAAGCAGATACCACCGACAAGATGCCCTTGGCTGGTGAGCTGCAGTTTCCGGCAAGCCAAATCCTTGCCGTCGAAGCAAGCTGTCGGTGTACTAAAGCATGGGTGCCCTCGTACCCTGACTTGTGCACAGGCGGTTGTAGCCTTCCTCGCGGCAAGGGCTTGCCAGAGGATAACTATGACCTACGACTCAGACTAAACAAGACCGTGAAGGAGACCTCAAGGCAGGTCATCGAGAAGTACTATTCTCGTACTGAAGATCAAGATTGCTCTTGCCGGCAAGCTCCGTACCGGCAAGGTGAAGACCAAGACTATGGTTGCCGGCAAGCTCCCTGCCGGCAAGCAACGGCCCAGCAAGCTCCGCACCGGCAAGCTCGTTTTGTCCCGTTACCGCTCCACCTCATCATTGGCTAGGTTAGCACGCATGATAGGTGTCGAGCAGGTAGGCAGTCAATGCAGCTGGCCAAGGCACGTGTCAGCATGCCACCCCAGGATTAACTTTAATAACACCCATCCCTGGGATGTGTCAAGGTGACAAGAGGGCGCCAGGACCGGTAGTACAGATCGTTTACCCAAAGCCTCGCCTCCCCGACGTAGCACCTAACGATGCATTTAATGCGCTTGTCTTACCCCGTCTAGAGATAGACGTGGTGACGGTGCAAGTTACTATTCATACTCTGTAATGACCATGTTAGCCTCTGTGTTAACCCCTTGGCCTATAAAAGGAGGCCCACGGCTACACTTAGAACGGTCGACTCTTAGCTCAACTACACGCTGTAGCTGCACTTCCCGTGCACCTTGCCGGCAAGTTGCGCTCTTTGTAACCCTTGAGCTCACATACAATCAAACCACCAGAACAGGAGTAGGGTTTTACGCTCATAGCGGCCCGAACCTGGATAAATCATTGCTGGTGCTCATATCTATTAGCCCTGCTCTTTGTAGTAGTGTGATCCCACTTTCGAACCGCAAAGGGATCCTCTCGATCCCATAGATCATCGTTTTCCCACGACATCTTTGGCGCGCCAGGCAGGGGGTCTCATATTACGAATCAGTGTTCGTAGCTTGAGTACCGGCTCCATTACCTTCATCGATGGTGTCGAAGAAGAAGACCGGAGCCACGACGGCTCCCACCACCTCTAAGATGCCTTCCCAGGCGCCCGGAGACGGCGCAGGCAGCATAGTCGGTGCAGGCACTATGGTTGGGACGGCCGGCACCGGAGGCGCCGGTGGTGCAGCTGTCCAGCATCCACACCATGCCGGCGAACCAAGCAACCACACCGGAGACGGCGCAGACGGCCAACTCCAACAACCCGCTGGTGAGCCTGTTCATCCTAGTATTATAATTCGGACCGGTGTCAACCAGGACCCCATCGTCGCGACGTCCAGGGACAGAGCAGTGACGTCCAACAACGCTGCGGCGGGACGTGTGCAGCGACCATCGCAAGATGGGCGCGCCACGCTTCCCCGCGGCGCTGGCGGTCCTGGACGGCGTCAAGCCGGCCCTGAGCATCGTCCTCATGATGCTCAGGTTCTACCATCACCACGCCAACCTGTTGGTGAACATGCGCCGTGGTAGCAGGGGCACGATGAGCTCCCCCCCTGGCCCTGCCAGGAGTCAAACGCCGTCCCGTTCCGTGTTTCCCGCCATGCCAACCACGGCGGCAGAGGCTATGGCGCGAGTTCAAATGCTTTTGAACTTCCCACCAGCCCCAGACAAAATGGAAGAATGGAGGGCCATTATCCAGAGTCTCATTAGTTTTGCCGATCCCGGCAAGACACAGGATGTGGGCCCCTCCAGACGACCACCCACAGTTCTGGCAGGACCATCTGGCTGCCGTGCCGAAGACGGTGCACCCACGGTGCAGTCACCTCCACACCAGCAGCCACCATGGTGGCAAGCTCGCCGATCGGATGACCAGGACACCATGTCCATGGCATCGTCGGATCCGCAGGGCCGCCAAGACCTGCGCCAAGTGCTCCACGAACGGTGCGAAGAGGACGCCCATACGAAGATTGAGCGGCGACAGGAAGCACGCTGTCTGTCAGACGACCGTGCTGGGCTGGCATCATACGTGCCAGCGCCAGGGTATCATGGGTGCCTACCTTACGAGGTGGGCTGCCCATCATTTACTCATGAGCTGCGGCAAGTTTGCTGGCCGTCCACCCGCCCCTTCAAACCTGAGCTGCCCAACAAGTACAATGGCACACTCAGTCCAGCAGAGTTCCTTGGCATCTACACCATCGCGGTGCAGGCTACCGGGGGACGCGACGACAAGCTTCTAGCCAACTAATTCCCATTGGTGCTTCGGCCCAACGTCAGGTCGTGGTTGATGAACTTGCCGGAAGGCTCCATTTCTTCTTGGGTTGATCTATGCCATCAATTCGTGGGTGCCTACTAGGGTGGCCACAAGCTCCCTGGTCAGGAGAACGATTTGCATGTGATCCCCCAGAGAGATGGCGAGACCCTCCGCAAGTACATACAGAGGTTCAGCTGTGTGCACCACAACATCCCCGATGTTCATCCCGCAGCTGTTTGCACTGCATTCCACATGAATGTGCGCAACCGCAGAATGCGGTCTGAGATGAATATCGTGAAGGTCAGAACCATCAACGAGTTGTACGCCTTGGCAGACAAGTGTGCACGTGCTGAGGAAGGGAGGCAACTCTCGAGGGAAGATGCTGCCGCCGACGTCGATTCTGAAGACGACGACGCAGATGATGCATCGACCCCGCAGAAGAAGAGCCAGAAGCACAATCAGAAGCGCAAAGGCATGACAATGATGGCAGTTGAGAGCCCCGGCGATGCCAACGCCACCAAGAAGTCTAAGGCAGATAGCCCCGGCAAGGAGGTTGCCGGATGCATTAACTGCCGGGAGGCTGCGGCAGGCGACAAGAGCGGCAAGACCGGTGGGCTGCACTGCAAGATCCACCGTACCAAGGGCCACGATCTCCAGGAGTGCCGGCAAGTGGAGCAGCTTGCTGAGAAGCAGAAGCAAGAGTATGAGAAGCGCGACAAGGAGAAGGGCCAGGATGGTGCTGGTGGAACCGGCAAGCAGAACCGTGGTGGCCGAGGTGGCCGTCGCGGCAAGGCCAAGCAGCGGAAAGAGAAGGCCGCACAAGACCAAGATGATGGTGATGAGGACGAAGATGAGTCCAACAAGGAGTTCCAGAACGTAGTGGATGCCATGTGTGTTGATGCAGGCGCATCTTTGCACTCCTCGCACCAGCAACTGAAGCAATGGATCCGCGAGGTGAATGCCGCGGAGCCCATGATGGAAGCACTGAAGCCACTCAAGTGGTCGCACACGCCCATTGTCTTTGACGCCGAGGATCACCCTGATCACACCACTGCGGTCGGGTGTTTGCCGTTGTTTGTTTCGCCAACAATCCGCAACCTCAGGGTGACGAAGATGTTGGTTGACAGTGGGGCCGGCTTGAACTTGATCTCTCCCGACGTGATCAAGATGCTGCAGATCCCCGACAAGGATCTTGAGGAGACCGGCACGTTCCAAGGGATCAGTCCAGGAAGGAACAAGTCAAAGGGCCATATCACGCTACCGGTCACATTCGGCAGCGACCTCAACTACCAGACGGAGAAGATCATCTTCGACGTTGTCAAGATGCCCCTGCCCTAGAATGGCATTCTGGGTCGTCCGGCGCTGGCCAAGTTCATGGCCTCATCGCACTTCGCCTACAATATCATCAAGATGCCAGGGCCGATGGGGGTACTCACCATCAAGTCGAACCACAAGGACGCAATCATCTGCGTCGACAAGTTATAACGGGAGGTAGTGGCAGCACCTTCTAACAAGGCACCTGCTCCTACCGGCAAAGCTCTCGGGGGAGGTAAGAAGAAGAAGAAGTCCGGCAAGACCCCTGATACGGACTCCGGGAATCGCACTTTAGAGTGCAGCACGCCCGTCGAGGACATACCAGAGAGCTCTATCGGTAAGAGCAAGAAAGCCAAGGCCTCCACGCCGGCGAGCAAGCAAGTTTCTACGAGAGAGGATGGGACGAGTGGCACTTTCTCCATAAGTGCCACTCTCAGTGACAAATAGGAAAGCGAGCTCGTTGCCTTCCTACGGGCGAATGTCGATATGCTTGCTTGGCAAGCATCTAACATCCCCGGTGTTCCTAGGGAGGTAATTGAGCACCACCTTGCTGTCTGCCCTCATGCGAGACCCGTCAAGCAGAAGGTCAGGAAGCAAGCCTTGGAGCGGCAAGAGTTCATTGCCAAAGAGATCAAGAAGTTGGAAGCAGCAGGTCTAGTCAGAGGAGTGCTAAACCCTACGTGGTTGGCCAATCCAGTTGTAGTGCGCAAGGCAAATGGGAAGTGGAGGCTTTGTATAGACTTCACTGATATAAATAAAGCCAGTCCAAAGGACCCTTTCCCTTTGCCGCGCATCGACTAGATTGTAGATTCCATTGCCAGCTGTGAATTACTCTCTTTCCTTGACACCTATTATGGTTATCATCAGATCTTTTTGGCCAAGGAAGATGAGGAGAATACCGCATTCATCACTCCATGTGGCACATACTGCTTTTTGCGTAAGCCTTTCGGATTGAAGAGTGCCAGAGCAACCTTTGCCAGAGCGGTCCAGATCGGTTTTGAGCCACAGCCGCACAGAAATGTGGAAGCCTACATGGATGATATTGTGGTCATGACCAGAGACAAGTCAACCCTGGTCCAGGATTTGGAAGAGATGTTTGCGAACTTGCGCAAGCTCAACTTGAAGCTCAACCCCGAGAAGTGTGTGTTCGATGTTCCATCCGGCAAGCTTCTTGGTTTCTTAGTGTCTCAGAGAGGGATTGAAGCCAACCCCGACAAGATTAAAGCAATTGAGCAGATGGAAGCACCGAGACGCATCAAGGATGTCAGGCGTATTGCCGGCTGCGTTGCCGCCCTCAGCAGGTTCATCTCCAAATCAGCAGAGCGTGCCTTGCTATTTTTCAAGATATTGAAAAAGGTAGGTCCAGTGAACTGGACTTCGGAAGCGGAGGCCGCGCTCCAAGATTTGAAGGAGTACCTGTCCTCTCCGCTAGTCCTAGTTGCACCTAGGCCGCAATAGACGTTGCTGCTGTACTTAGCGGCAACGAATCAAGTGGTTAGTGCTACACTTGTGGCTAAAAGAGAGGCAGATGAGGAGGAGGTGGTAAACGCAGAGCCACGACCCGATGAATCAGAATCTTCTCCGGCGAGGTCAGGTGCCGACAAGCCAGAGATTGTGCAAGCCAGCCAGATCAGCAAGTTGTGAAGAAGAAGATGGTGCAGCGCCCAGTCTACTTTGTCAGCTCCCTCCTGCAAGGGGCTAGGTCAAGGTACTCTGGTGTGCAGAAGTTTCTATTCGGCCATCTCATGGGCTCAAGGAAGCTGCGCCATTATTTTCAAGCACACCAGTCACCGTCGTCACTCGCTTTACGTTGCAACGCATCTTGAGAAATCCAGAGGCAACCAGTAGGATTGTGGAGTGGGCATTGGAGCTGTCAAGCTTTGATTTGAAGTTTGAGAGTACCTCAACAATTCAGAGCAGAGCCTTGGCAGAATTCATTGCAGAATGGACCCCAACGCCAGACGAAGTGTGACACCCTGGTTTTGGCCACTTTTTCTTTGCATTTATTTTTCTGGTTTTATTTGCAATTTGCTGGTTTTTGGAATCAATCCATCGGACTCTGGACTTGAGCACACTTTCATCTCTTTTCCCAAGTGTGCCAAGTTTCTCATATTCTCTCTAAAACCCTTTTGGACCAAAACCTAATTTCTATTCTTCCAAGATAATTCATTTTCTTCCTTGAAAATGCCCATCTTCACTATGGGTTGTGAAGCAACCTATAGATCTGTTGATAAAAAAAATAACAAATTAATACCACTCATTCTTGATGTCATCTACTCCCAAAATCTCCAAAAATATTTCATTGCTCAGTGCAAAGTTTTGCCTAGAATATTCCTTTTCTATTCTAGATAGAACTGGCCTTTGTAAAGCAACTTATATTTTCATAATTCAGAAAATTCCCAAAATAAGCCCTGAGATACTAGGGATTATATCTTTCCACAATATCCAAAAATATCATCTAGTCCAGTGCAAATTTTCAGCAAAAATATTCTGACAAGCTTCTGGTCATTTCAAACCTCTGTGAAGGAAGTACCAGCTAGAAGTACCCATTTCAGCTGAAATTTTTATGGCACTACCAAATAACCTCCAAATACCCAATGTAACTTCAAGAAGATTATCCATATGAGTGCCCCTTCCTGAACAAGTTTCTGGACCAGAACATGGTTTGCACATGGACTATGCTCAAATCTTTGTCAAAGTTGCTAAAATTTACCCAGCATGTACTCCTTCCTACCTAGAATCTCCCAGACAAATCATTTGGCTCAATCCCCAACTCATCTTCTCTCTGGAATCCTCTCAAGTTTCTGACCAGAAACTATTCTTGATGCTACCCTTCAGCTCAGGATGAACCTAGCCAATCCAGTGACATGGGGAGACTCCAGGACCCAAGGACGGCACACCAGACACGATCTGGTAGGCCAGCTCGCGCCGTGTGCACCACTGCGCACGGTGACCACGCGGCCAACTCTGCCAAACACGCGCTCTGGGTGCCGCCAGGCACGGGTCTCGTCGGAGCGAGACACCCGCGTCGCCGTACTTCGTTCGCTCGTGCCGACAACCTCTCCACCATCCACGTAGTCGGTCGATAGCCATCCCCTCACCGGAAACGCCCTCGCCGACCGCCACTGAACACCGCCACTGTGGCGCCCGTGCTGTCACTGTGGCCGCACTGGCTGTCCTCTTCCCCTCGCCGTGCTATCTCGTCGCATTAACTCCCCTGAACTCCTCCATCACCTCGCCAGCTCCACGATGGCCAGCTCGTCGTCCTTGCTCCGGCGACGTGTCCGTGGCGCCGAGCGGCTCGGCCACTGCCCGTTCGCCTATAAAAGGCCCCGCCTGGCCTCTCTCCGCCTCACCACTCCACCTCTCCCCCTCCTAATCGCTACCAGAGCACCCCAGTGAGGGCCGGGAGCTCGTATCCCTCAGCTCCGGCTGAAGCTCTGCCGCCGATCCCCCACTCTGCTCCAGCTAGCTCCGCTCCACCTCAGCCTCAACTGACCCCGTCTTCGAGCTCAGTGCACTCCCCGGACCCTGCCTGACCTCTTCCCTGGCCGAGGTGCTGTCGGAATCCGCGTCTCCGACGACCATCAAAAGCAACCACCGCCAGAGAGGAAGGGGGCGATGCCGTTAGGCCACCTCTGGAGAAGCTGCGGGTACAGGGAGACTCGCCGTCGAGCGCTTGATCCATCCCCGCCGTCTCCCGAGCTCACTGTCGTCGCTATCGCTGGTGATCGCCGTCGGTGAGCCGCCTCGCCTCTGTTTCCCTCTCTCTCTCTCTCTGTTTAAACCCAGCTGGGCCCACCTGTCAGCGGCCCACGCCCGCGCCCGAAGAGGTATAATTGGAGGCGCCCCTCCACTTTACGCCTTCGACGTGGCCCGCTGTAGTCTTTTCTGTTTTATGTTAAATTCAATTTTGATCTAGTTTGACCAGCAACTTTGACCAGTCATTCCTTTTAAACCATGAGTCCAATTCAGTTGATTCTTTTTGCTGTGGTTTTGTCTTGAGCTCCTCTATTTTCTGGCAAAAGTTAGTATTTTTCCAATGTGTATAGAATTTCTGGTTAACAAAAAGGCTTTATGTGACATTTTCTTTTGCTATTTAAAAATATTTCCAGACGGAAATTGCTTTGAAGTTGAAGACCAGGAGTTTGCCAACACCCCACTTGAGCAAGGCAAGCCACATCATCCATTGCATAAGGCATTGCAATAGTATTGGCTTTATAATGGATTATTTTGCATTTAATTCTATTTAAATATGCCATATTCCATATTGTTTGATATATTGCATAAACCTTGCCATGTAGTTCATTTATTCAACATAGCTATTATGACAAACAACTTTACATGATGAATGTCATTTTGTTGGTTGATCAAGTGCCATCGACCCGGACTTACCCATGCAGCCACATCTACCGGAATGGGACGGCCTTGACTTGGTCTGACCACGTGCTCTTCTACCGGTACCACCAAAGAGGGAAGGTTATGCGTGCGTGCTACCCTGATCAAGTAGGCGACGATAACCTTGTGAGCCCAAGTTGAGTTATTTGCCGGCGTCCCCGTTTGGGACAGTTTAGTTTGGCCACGACGGTGGCAGGTGTCAAGAGTGACACAGGGGCCACCCAGGGCATGACTGGAAGGGAATGATTGTCGGTGGTACGATAGAGGAGTCACGGGTTAGGCAAGTTTCGTTGGACGAATATCCATGGTGTGGGTAAAGTGCGCAACCTCTGCAGAGTGTAAGCCGCGTCCACGGTATTGGACACAGTCCGCACTAGGTCACACTGTATGGTCAACAGTAATAATGATGGAAGAACTCGTCTTAAACTCAGACGTGGTCTGTGGATCACGAGTGTTTCGGGGGTCATGATATGAACCCAGAGAAGAGTAAGTTGATAACCGGAGCAGTAGTTGAGCACTGCATTGCATAATTATTTTCCTGTGCATTTATCCTAGTCATTGCCATGCTGTTGTTTGCTGCACTGTATTGGTTGCTGTGAGCTTGCGAGTACATTCCAAGTACTCACCTGGCGTATTATGCCAGATGCAGGAGAAGCCGAGGATGGAGATCCTGATGGTTCGTGCTACGCTAACAAGGTCGTGTCCCAGCAGTGTCCCTATGGGATGGAGTGTCTCATCCGATGTTCCGCTACGTCGTAGTTTTGGCCACCAGTACTGAGGCCCCTGAGATGTTCCATTAATAATGTAGATACTGTCGTAGCACGAGTAGTGCCCTGGCCTCACTATCCTATGTGATATCCGAGCTTGTACTTGTATCATATCAATAAAGATCAGTTCTGTTCTATTCTTAGTTGTTGTGTGTTTCTAGAAGACATGATCTCTGGGTTGGAAACACTGGGTAAACCGGTCCTCTGAGCCAGGGTGCCGCAATGATTGGTATCAGAGCCGTGCTGACTGTAGGACACCCTAGTTAACTCCGCGCTAGAAGTCCAATTAGTTTAGAGTCTTGGTGTGTGTCTTGCTTGCTACATTTGCTTGTTGCATAGCATGCATTTAGATTCATTTGTTTCGCTAACTGTTGGTCTTATGAGTATAGATGGCACCTGTTCCATACAACTACAACCATGAGCCAGCACCATTCACTTTCCCGGTACTGCTTCGCAGCGTTTGGCTTCGACTCTACCCTAACGGCGAAGACCCAGTGTATCAGGTGTTCCGAGAGCAGCTTGCAGATTCAGTGTACGAGTATCATGCTGAGGCTTTCCTTACTGCGAGTTCGGAGATCGGCAGCTATTCCCGCTCCTCCAAGGGCGGAACTGCTTCCACTCCCGATCTGGCGATCCAGTTTGCTGCGATGGAGGCTCTCACTGACTTGCGCTTTAATGAGGTCAAGATGCAGACACATCCAGGTTTCTTTCACTACCCCACCCTGTCGCCTACGACAGGGCGAGTCCTTTTTGCACCCGTTGACCTGGCGAGTGATCGAGCTACTGGTGTTTTATCCCGTTACCTGAATGCCAGTTATCGTATGATCATCTCCTTGGCTGAGGAGCTAACCCGTGCCCAGGAGGCTCTAGCAGGTGCTACCGCAGCACAGTCTCCTCCTCCCCCTGCATTCTCACCTATGTATACACCGCCTGTTCCACCTCCACGTATGCCTGAGACTCCTTCTAGCTCGTTCGGACCGCCAGGCACTTCGTCTGGTATCCGACATGAGTCCCTAGCTGAGTGGGCCTCACTGCTGTCCACTCCAGCTGCTCCGATGCTGAGGCGTCGTGCTTCTTCTCCTTCAGAGGGAGAACCTTCTCGTCAGCGTCGTCGTGTCTCCTTTGCTCCGGAGGACGTGGTCCACATCATCAGTTCCGACTCTGAGATGGGATCGGATGGCGAGGAGTCTTCAGTCTGCCAGTGTCCATGCCACCCGCGCAACTAGAGTGGATGTTGAGTTTGAGCATTGGTACGCATCGTAGCATCTTTGCATATGTCAACTGCCGTATGAGCAGTGCTAGCCATGATACCCTCTACTAGTTTGCCAAGTATGATGTTGGGGTTGCCTTGTATAATTATATTGCTTATTTCATGTTTCTTGGTTTCGTTTTTCGTGGTGTCGCATTATCACATTTCCCTTATGGATGTTGCTCATCAACTCGGTATTTTGCAATGGGAACAAATATAGAATGAAGAGGTGTAGTAATCAAGGCGGCGATGGAACCCCGGTTCGTCGATCCGCCAGACAAGCAGGTCAGCCACCAGAAGATTTACCACCTCCACCACCACAACCACCGACGACTAATCAGATTATGAGGATGTTTGAGGAGAAAAGAAATTAGGTTCTTATGGAATTTTTAAAGAGCATGCAGACTATGGTAGGGCAGAATCAGAACAATGGGACACACTCCAAGCTGTCTGATTTTTAGCGTACCAAGCCACCCAGTTTTGGTCAAGCTGTTGATCCAATGGAAGCTGATGACTGGCTGAGGACCATGGAAAAGAAGCTGGAAATAGCTCGCTGTGACGAGTCAGACAAGGTTCCTTTTGTTACTCACTACTTGGAAGGGCCGGCAGCCATATGGTGGGATAATACAAAAACTGTATGGCCTTCGAAAGAAAATATTACCTGGGATAAATTTAAGGAAGTGTTCTGCAGGTACCACATTCCCACCGGCATCATGAAGGTGAAGCAGAGGGAATTTCTTTCTCTTACTCAAGGAAACATGTCAGTTGGTGAGTATCTGAATAAATTTAATAATCTGGCATGGTACTCCACTCACGATGTATCCACAGAAGAAAGGAAGATAGATCGATTCCTAGGAGGACTTAACCATGTCCTCTGTTGTCAGCTCTGCATGCAGGATTTTCCTGACTTCTAGACTCTGGTAAACAAGGCTTTCATAGCTGAGCGGGAGCACATGTCTGGATATGATGACCGCAAGCGTAAATTTGAACCCAAGAAGGACAGCCGCGAGCAGTTCGTGCGGAAGCCACGCATCTGGCAACCGGTTCAGAATGAGTACAAGCCTACTTGGAATGGCGGCAATAACAACAATAAGCCAGGCAACCAAGACAAAACCTTTGGCAAGCAGCCAGTGCTGGAAGATTGCCGACGCAACAATACTTGCTTCACTTGTGGACAAGGCGGGCCTTATTCCAAGCAGTGCCCCACAAGGGCCGGGAAGCCACAGTCTGACTTCAAGCCACAAGTCAACAACATTGGACGCCGCCCCAACCAAAACTTCCATCATGACCAAGTCCATCATATCTCCGCTGAGGAAGCCCGCGAAGCACCAGATGTGGTCCTCGGTATGTTCTCTGTTAACGACATACCTGCAATAATTTTATTCGATTCCGGGGCTTCCCATTCGTTTATTTCACAAAGTTTTGCCACCATACACAAATTTCCTCCTTCTCTTTTGGATAAAATCATGGTGGTACAATCCCCTGGCTCCACGCTCAGAACAAATTTCATATATAAGGACCTGGAAATCTTGATACATGGAGTTAAGTTTCCAGCCACACTTATCGCCATTGTATCCCCTGGACTAGATATAATACTGGGAATGGACTGGTTGACACCACACCAGGTCTGTATCAACTGCGCTACCAGGACAGTGACATTGGTTAACCCGGCAGGCCAAACAGTTCAGTTTACCGCTAGCAGAATGATGTCAAAGAAGGGAATGGCATTCAAGACCACCGTTACACATATGAATTTGATTCCAGTAGTCAGTGAGTTTCCGGATGTGTTCCCTGAGGAACTACCAGGAATGCCACCTGACCGGGAACTGGAATTTGCTATTGATGTTATTCCCGGAACCACTCCAATATACAAGAAGTACTACCGCATGCCATCCACAGAGTTGGTGGAATTGAAGAAGCAGTTGGATGAATTGCTACAGAAAGGATATATTCGTCCAAGCATCTCACCATGGGGATCACCTGTGCTATTTGTTAAGAAGAAGGATGGCAGTCTACGAATGTGCGTGGACTATCGCCCGTTGAATGAGGTCACCATTAAAAATAAGTACCCGCTCCCCCGCATTGATGACTTGTTCGACCAGTTGAACGGAGCCCGGGTATTTTCCAAGATTAACCTTCGAACGGGGTATCATCAGCTAAAAATCAGGAAAGAGGATATCCCCAAGACAGCCTTCACCACCCGATATCGTCTGTATGAATTTACAATCATGTCGTTTGGACTGACAAATGCTCCAGCTTATTTCATGAGCATGATGAACAAGGTCTTCATGGACTTCCTGGACAAGTTTGTGGTAGTGTTCATCGATGATATTCTTATATATTCCAAATGTGAAGAGGAGCACAAACAACACCTCTGTGCTGTCCTGGAAAGACTAAGGACCC
Organism: Elymus sibiricus; assembly: GCA_039707655.1. Lineage (NCBI taxonomy): Eukaryota > Viridiplantae > Streptophyta > Magnoliopsida > Poales > Poaceae > Elymus > Elymus sibiricus. The sequence continues at coordinate 242,041,677 of CM077676.1, forward strand.
ACCACTTATATGCCAAGTTCAGCAAATGTGAGTTTTGGCTAAAAGAGGTGGGATTTCTGGGGCACGTTCTGTCAGAACAAGGTGTGGCCGTCGACCCCAGCAAGGTGACTGCAGTATTAAATTGGAAGACGCCAGCCACGGTAACTGAAGTTCGCAGTTTCCTGGGAATGGCGGGTTACTACCGTCGTTTCATTGAAGGCTTCTCAAAGATAGCCAAGCCACTGACAGAACTATTGAAGAAGAATCACAAGTTTGTCTAGACAGAGGAATGTGACAGCAGCTTTATGGAGCTAAAGACGAGGCTAACCACGACCCCTGTCTTAATCCTTCCAGACATTCACAAGAGCTTCGACATATACTGTGATGCTTCCAGGCGTGGAATTGGCTGCTTACTAATGCAAGAAGGAAAGGTTGTAGCATATGCATCCAGACAGCTACGACCTCATGAGGAGAACTACCCCACCCATGACCTAGAATTAGCAGCCGTGGTTCACACCCTAAAGATTTGGAGGCATTATCTTATTGGGCAGCGGTGTGAGATATACACGGACCATGAGAGTCTCAAGTATATTTTCACACAACCTGATCTCAATCTCAGGCAAAGAAGATGGCTTGAGCTGGTCAAGGACTATGACCTTGGGATCAATTATCATCCAGTAAAAGCCAATGTGGTCGCAGATGCCCTCAGTAGGAAACCAAGCACCGTGAATGCAATAACTGAAGGCATCCATCCAAGGTTACAGGAAGAATTTGCCAAGCTTAACTTGGTACTTTGTGGCCCGATTAGCCCGGATACGTTGGAAATCACTCCAACAGTTATGGAAGAAATTAAGGAAGCTCAGAAAGCATACAAGAGCATACATGAGATCAAGGAGAGCATACAACAAGGAAAGGCCAAGTCTTTCCGTGTTGACGATCAGGGAACAGTATGGTTTGATAACCGGATATGTGTGCCTGACCAAGAAAATCTAAGACAACAGATACTCCGAGAGGCGCATGAATCTGCATATTCCATTCACCCGAGAGGTACGAAAATGTACCAGGACCTTAGGGAAACTTTTTTGTGGCCAGGAATGCAAAGAGACATTGCGTACTACATCGCATGTTGCGATGTATGCAACAAGGTTAAAGCTGAGCACCAGAAACCAGCTAGATTGCTACAACCTTTACAGGTTCCCCAATGGAAATGGGACGACATATGCATGGACTTCATTGTTGGACTACCCAAGTCATCAAGAGGCCACGATGCCATCTGGGTTATCGTGGATATACTCACCAAAGTGGCTCACTTCATTCCAGTAAAGACTACTTTCAAGGCCGATCAGCTCGCGCAGCTCTATATGTCCCAGATTGTCAGCCTTCATGGAGTACCCAGGTCCATCACATCGGATAGAGGGTATTTGTGCACCTCAATATTCTGGCTACGTTTGCACCAGGCTCTGGGAACCGTGTTGAAGCATAGCACTGCATATCATCCACAAACGGACGGGCAGACCGAACAAGTGAACCAGATATTGGAGGATATGCTTCGGTCTTGTGCCCTCACCTATGGACCCAAGTGGGAGGACAGTCTACCCCATGCGGAATTTTCTTACAACAATAGCTATTAGGCAAGTCTCAAGATGTCACCATTTGAAGCACTATATGGGCGTAAATGCCGCACCCCCTTAAACTGGTCACAGACAGGAGACAGCCACATCTTTGGCACGGATTTGATGCTCGAGGGTGAGAAACAAGTTAAGGAAATTCAGGACCGCTTGAGAGCAGCCAAATCCCGTCAAAAGAGTTACTATGACCCTAAACACCGAGAAGTAACTTTTGAACCTGGAGAGTACGCTTACCTCCGAGTGACACCCATGAAAGGGGTAAAGAGGTTCCATACCCGAGGAAAACTTGCGCCCAGATATATCGGTCCCTTTCCAGTGATTGCTAGAAGAGGCAGAGTAGCTTATCAGTTGGAGCTACCACCGGAATTGGCCGACGTTCATGATGTCTTCCACATATCACAACTGAGAAAGTGCATTGCACCTCCGATCAAATAGGCAGATATGGGTGAACTAGAGTTAACCAAGGATCTAACCTATGAGGAAAAGCCTGTCAGAATCTTGGATGAGATGGAAAGAACCACTAGGAGTAAGGTGATCAGATTTTTCAAGGTACTGTGGGAGCAACATACCGAGGAAGAGGCTACCTAGGAAAGAAAGGATTTTCTGAGATCAGCATATTCATATTTGTTCCCTGAACAACCGAATCTCGAGGACGAGATTCATCCTAAGGGGGGTAGGTTTGTGACACCCTGGTTTTGGCCACTTTTTCTTTGCATTTATTTTTCTGGTTTTATTTGCAATTTGCTAGGTTTTGGAATCAATCCATCGGACTCTGGACTTGAGCACACTTTCATCTCTTTTCCCAAGTGTGCCAAGTTTCTCATATTCTCTCTACAACCCTTTTGGACCAAACCCTAATTTCTATTCTTCCAAGATAATTCATTTTCTTCCTTGAAAATGCCCATCTTCACTATGGGTTGTCAAGCAACCTATAGATTTGTTGATTAGAAAAAAATCCCAAATTAATACCACTCATTCTTGATGTCATCTACTCCCACAATCTCCAAAAATATTTCATTGCTTAGTGCAAAGTTTTGCCCAGAATATTCCTTTTCTATTCTGGACATAACTGGCCTTTGTGAAGCAACTTATATTTTCATAATTCAGAAAATTCCCAAAATAATCCCTGAGATACTAGGGGTTATATCTTTCCACAATATCCAAAAATATCATCTAGTACAGTGCAAATTTTCAGCAAAAATATTCTGACAAACTTCTGGTCATTTCAAACCTCTCTGAAGGAAGTACCAGTTAGAAGTACCCATTTCAGCTGAAATTTTTATGGCATCATGGCACCACCAAATAACCTCCAAATACCCAATGTCAATTCAAGAAGATTATCCATATGAGTACCTCTCCCTGAACAAGTTTCTGGACCAGAACATGGTTTGCACATGGACTATGCTCAAATCTTTGTCAAAGTTGCTCAAATTTACCCAGCATGTACTCCTTCCTACCTAGAATCTCCTAGACAAATCATTTGGCTCAATCCCTAGCTCATCTTCTCTCTGGAATCCTCTCAAGTATCTGACCAGAAACTATTCTTGATGCTACCCTTCAGCTCAGGATGAACCTAGCCAATCCAGTGACACGGGGAGACTCCAGGATCCAAGGACGGAACACCAGACACGGTCTGGCAGGCCAGCTCGCGCCGTGTGCACCACTGCATGCGGTGACCACGCGGCCAGCTCTGCCAAACATGCGCTCTGGGCGCCGCCAGGCATGGGTCTCGTCAGAGCGATACACCCGCGTCGCCGTACTTCGTCCGCTCGCGTCGACAACCTCTCCACCGTCCACGTAGTCGCTCCAGAGCCTTCCCCTTGCCAGAAACACCCTCGCCGACTGCTACTTGTAGCTTGCGTTGGTATTTTCCCCGAAGAGGAAGGGATGATGCAACACAGTAGAGATAAGTATTTCCCTCAATTATGAAACCAAGGTTATCGAACCAGTAGGAGAATCACGCAACACCTCGTTAGCAGCACCTGCACACAAACAACAAATCTTGCACCCAACGCAAACGAGGGGTTGTCAATCCCTCGGCGGTCAATTGCAAGATTAAATTGTATGTGATAGATAGATAGATTGAAACAAATAAAATAAATAAAAGAAAATGGCAGCAATATTTTTAGGGTTTTAGTAATATGATTTAGATAGACCCAGGGGCCATAGATTTCACTAGAGGCTTCTCTCAAGAAAATAGCATACGGTGGGTAGACAAATTACTGTTGGGCAATTGATAGAAAAGAAAATAATCATGATGATATCCAAGGCAATGATCATGTATATAGGCATCACGTCCGAGACAAGTAGACCGACTCCTGCCTGCATCTACTACTATTACTCCACACATCGACCACTATCCAGCATGCATCTAGTGTATTAAGTCCATAAAGAATGGAGTAACGCCTTAAGAACGATGACATGATGTAGACAAGATAAACTCACGTATGAATAAATCCCATCTTTTTACCCTTAATAGCAACAATACATACGTGTCATGTCCCTTTCTGTCATTGGGATTGAGCACCGCAAGATCGAACCCATTACAAGGCACCTCTTCCCATGGCAAGATAAATCAATCTAGTTGGCCAAACCAAATCAATAGATCGGAGAAGAAATACGAAGCTATAATAATCATGCTTAAAAGAGATCAGAAAAGACTCAAATAATATTCATGGATAATCTGATCATAAACAGACAATTCATCGGATCCCAACAAACACACCGCAAAAAGTGATTACATCGGATAGAACTCCAAGAACAACGAGGAGAACATTGTATTGAAGATCAAAAAGAGAGAAGAAGTCATCTAGCTACTGCCTATGGACCCGAAGGTCTGTGGTAAACTACTCACGCATCATCGGAAGGGCAGCAAGGTTGATGTAGAGCCCCTCCGTGATCGATTCCCCCTCCGGCGGAGTACCGGAGAAGGCCTCCAGATGGGACCTCTCTGGAACAGAAAAAGTATTTCGTGGACTCCCCTGAGGGTTTCTGATTTTTCCTGAATTTATAGTGGTGGAATTAGGTCAAACGGAGCTGGGGTGGGCCCACGAGGCACCAGGGCACGCCTGCCCCCCCTAGGCGCGCCCTGGTGGCTCGTGGCCACCTCCTCTGGCGTCTGGTCTTCTCCCGAAGCTTCTAGTGTTTATCTTGTCCAGAAAAAAATCTCCAAAAGTTTCGTGGCATTTGGACTTCGTTTGGTATTGATTTTCTGTAAAACAAAAAACAGGGCAGAAAACAGCAACTGGCACTGGGCACTAAGTTAATAGGTTAGTCTCCAAAAATGATATATAATTGCTGTAAATGTATATAAAAACATCCACGATTTATAATATAACAGCATGGAACAATCAAAAATTATAGATACGTTGGAGACGTATCAGCATCCCCAAGCTTAATTCCTGCTCGTCCTCGAGTAGGTAAATGATAAAAATAGAATTTTTGATGTGGAATGCTGCCTATCATATTCATCACATATTCTTTTCTTTTATAGCATGGACATTGGACTTGAATGATTCAAAGAAATAGTCTATAATTTGACATGAAGATATAAATACTCAAGCATGCTAACAAGCAACCATGTCTTTCGAAATATCAACGCTAAAGAAAGTTATCCCTAGCCCATTATGCTCAATCATTGATCCATTCATGAAACACACTCAAATATTAGCTACATCCAATGCACAAGTATGACAATAGTGCTCTCCAGTTGGTGCTTTTGTAAGAGAAGATGGAGACTCAAATAAAATAAAAATTGCATAAAAGTAAATAGATAGGCCCTTCGCAGAGGGAAGCAGAGATTTGTCAAATGTGTCAGAGCTCAAAGCTGAAATTAAAGAGATAAAAATATTTTGAGAGGCATGCTTTTCCTGTCAACGAAAACGACCGAGAATTCCCATTATTTTTCATGCTAGACACATCATAGGCGGTTCCCAAACAGAAAGTAAAGTTTATTTCCTTTCCACCATTCTTTCACAATCCATGGCTAGCCGTATCCACGGGTGCCCTCCATACCAACACTTTCCAAGGAACTTTGTTGTTATTAATTTTTGATTTCATTGTGGGACTGGGCATCCTTATTACCGGCCACTCTCTCGTGCAATGACAAGTGAATAAACACTCATCGTGAGAATAACACACCTAGCATGGAAAATAATGGCCACCCCCTGCCGCTTCATGAGCGGTACAGGCACACAAAACAGAAAAATTATTTTGAAAATTAGAGTTGGCACATGCAAATTTACTTGGAACGGCATTGAAATACCGCATATAGGTAGATATAGTGGACTCATTTGGCACAAATTGGGTTTAAGGAGTTTGGATGCACAAGCAGTATTTTCGCTTAGTACAAATGAAGGCTAGCAAATAGATTGAGAAGCAACCAACCAAAAAACGAAAACGGTCATAAACATGCATTGAACATAACTAACACCGAATAATGCACCATAAGTAGGATATAATTTCTTTGCATAACTATTGACTTAATGTGCATGCATAAGGAATCACAAACCTTAACACTAATATTTTTACTAAATCACAATTACTCACTAACATGACTCACATATTATCATTTCCATATCGCAAAACTATTGCAAGGAATCACACTTATCATATCCAATGATCTATATGAAAGTTTTTATTATATCCCTCTTGAATATTCATCACTTTGGGACCAAATTCATATCTTGTGCAAATTACCGTTACTATCATCAACTCTCAAAAAGATTTAAGTGAAGCATGAGAGTGCAAATATTTCTTCAAAATTTCAATCTTATCGATTCTCAAAATAATATAAGTGAAGCATGAGAATTTATTTCTTCAAAATTTTAATCTTGTCAATTCTCAAAATAATATAAGTGAAGCATGAGAATTTATTTCTTCAAAATATAGCCACCGCCGTGCTCAAAAAGATTTAAGTGAAGCACTAGAGCAACTGCCTAGCCCAAAAAATTTAAGTGAAGCACATAGAGTATTCTAACAAATGATGATAAACGTGTGGCTCTCTCAAGATAGGTGTGTTCAGCAAAGATGATTGTGATAAACTAAAAAGCAAACAAAGCAAAGACTCATATAATACAAGACGCTCCAAGCAAAACACATATCATGTGACGAATAAAAATATAGCTCCAAGTAAAATTACCGATGGTTGGTAGAAGAAAGAGGGGATGTCTTCCGGGGCATCCCCAAGCTTAGACGCTTGAGTCTTCCTAGAATATTACCTTGGGGTGCCTCGGGCATCCCCAAGCTTAGGCTTTTGCTACTCCTTATTCCTTCATCCATTGTGATCTCACCCAAAACTTGAAAACTTCAATCACACAAAACTCAACAAAACCTTCGTGAGATCCGTTAGTATAACAAAATAAATCACTACTTTAAGTACTGTTGCAAACCCATTCATATTTTATTTTTGCATTATACCTACTGTACTCTAACTTCACCATGGCTTATACCCCCCGATACAATCCATAGATTCATAAAAACAAGCAAGTAGTGCATCAAAAACAGAATATGTCAAAAACAGAACAGTCTGTAGAAATCTATTTAAAAGCCATACTTCTGTAACTCCAAAAATTCTGAAAAATTAGGACAACGTGGGAAATTCATATACCAATACTGTGTAAAAATTTCAGATTTTTCTGATGCTCCAATACTGGACGCAAAACTTTCTGTTTTCCAAACCGCATCAATTATACTATCTTCCAAATTATCCTAAAGGCTTTACTTGGCACAAACACTAATTAAAAACACAAAAACACAATCATACCAGTAGAATAATTGTGAAAACACACAATAACAGAAAAAATATTATTTTATTCATTGGGTTGCCTCCCAAGAAGCTCTTTCTTTATAGCCATTAAGATAGACTTTGAGATTTCAATGATGGTCACATGAAAGATAAGAATTGAAGCACAAAGAGAGCATCATAATACATGTGACAAGCACATTTAAGTCTAACATACTTCCTATGCATAGGAATTTTATATGCAAACAAATTATCAAGACGAGAAACATCTAGCATATGCAAAGGAGAGGAGTAAAACATTGACAATCTCAACATAACGAGAGGTAATTTAGTAACATGAAAATTTCTACAACCATATTTCCCTCTCTCATAATAATTATATGTAGGATCATAATCAAATTCAATAATATTGCTATCATATAAAATTTTCTCTCCATGATCCACATGCATAAAATTCTTATAGTCTTCCAAAATAGTGGGATTAACATCAACTGAAGTCATGACCTCTCCAAACCCACTTTTATCAAAAATTTCATAAGATTGATAATTCTCCAAAGTAGTGGGATCATTATTACCTAAAGTTGATGCTCTTCCAAACCCACTTTTAATAGTGTTGCAAATTTTATTATCAATAACATATTCATCATGAGGCTTAAATTAATTTTCAAGATCATAAAAAGCATTATCACCCCAATCATGATCATTGCAATAAGTAGTGGACATGACAAAATTATCATCCGCAAGCTTGTGATTTTGCAAATCATTAGCACAATTGACACTAATAGAATTTATAGTAACATCATTGCAATCATGCTTTTCATTCAAGGGGCTATCAAGTATAGGTGTTATAGCAAGTTCATCTCTATAAGCATCTTTAATATTTGCATCGTGGCCATAAGATTAACAAGCATCATGTTGATCAAGAGGTGATATTTCAATCGAATCATCGGAATCATGATTATCTATAGATTCATGTGTATCATTATTCTCTTCCAAAGCAGCAGCCATTCTCTCAATAAAGTCACCAACATAGGCATTAGATGCATAATTTTCATAGCAATACTTAAGTATGGCAAAATTTTCAGATTTGTGGAAAGTAATATCATACTTTTCAATCAAAGAAGCAACTTCATAAGCACCCTTAAAAGCAACAAATTCTTCAATTTGTTCGATATCATAGTAATTATAAACACCCTTGGCATAAGAAGACAAGATTTCATTATCATTAAACTCACATAGGTAGGGAAGCTGTTTTTTAGGGTTCTTAGAGCAACAAGTAAAATCATAAATTTCACATAGATTCCAAGCATAGCATAGCAAACAATTTATTTGACGCCATAATAGTCTCCCTTTTTCAGACAAACGGTGACGCACAAAATGAGCTTGCTCATCTAAAGATTTTCCCTCAACTAAACTAGTTGGGGTTTCGGCACGAGCACGAATGGATAGAAGATGATACAAGTAGTAAACTTTAAGTTGATCCATATCAATAGATTTTTAGCAAGTAAAGATGCAAGCAAATAGAAGGCACATGGAAACACAAGCAAAGATAGCAAACAAGCAAAAAGGCAAACGGAAAATATTTTTGTATTTTTGTAAAAACGTTTTAGAAGTGGGGGAGATGAAAACGAGAGGCAAATGGCAAATAAAATAAATGCAAGGACATGAGAGTTTATGCAAAGGTACTTGATAGATGTTGATGATGTCTCCCCGGCAACGGCGCTAGAAATTCTTCCTGCTACTTGTAGCCTGCGTTGGTATTTTCCCCGAAGAGGAAGGGATGATGCAGCACAGTAGAGATAAGTATTTTCCTCAGTTATGAAACCAAGGTTATCAAACCAGTAGGAGAATCACGCAACACCTCGTTAGCAGCACCTGCACACAAACAACAAATCCTTGCACCCAACGCAAAGGAGAGGTTGTCAATCCCTCGGCGGTCAATTGCAAGATTAAATTGTATGTGATAGATAGATAGATTGAAACAAAATAAAATAAATAAAAGGAAATGGCAGCAATATTTTTAGGGTTTTAGTAATATGATTTAGATAGACCCAGAGGCCATAGATTTCACTAGAGGCTTCTCTCAAGAAAATAGCATACGGTGGGTAGACAAATTACTGTTGCGCAATTGATAGAAAAGCAAATAATCATGACGATATCCAAGGCAATGATCATGTATATAGGCATCACGTCCGAGACAAGTAGACCGACTCCTGCCTGCATCTACTACCACACATCGACCGCTATCCAACATGCATCTAGTGTATTAAGTCCATAAAGAACGGAGTAACGCCTTAAGAACGATGACATGATGTAGACAAAGATAAACTCACGTATGAATAAACCCCATCTTTTTACCATTAATAGCAATGATACATGCGTGCCATGTCCCTTTCTGTCACTGGGATTGAGCACCGCAAGATCGAACCCATTACAAGGCACCTCTTCCCATGGCAAGATAAATCAATCTAGTTGGCCAAACCAAATCAATAGACCGGAGAAGAAATACGAAGCTATAATAATCATGCATAAAAGAGATCAGAAAAGACTCAAATAATATTCATGGATAATCTGATCATAAACTCACAATTCATCGGATCCCAACAAACACACCGCAAAAAGCGATTACACCGGATAGAACTCCAAGAACATCGAGGAGAACATTGTATTGAAGATCAAAAAGAGAGAAGAAGCCATCTAGCTACTGCCTATGGACCCGAAGGTCTATGGTAAACTACTCACGCATCATCGGAAGGGCAGCAAGGTTGATGTAGAGCCCCTCCGTGATCGATTCCCCCTCCGGCGGAGTACCGGAGAAGGCCTCCAGATGGGATCTCTCTGGAACAGAAACTTGCGGCGGCGGAAAAAGTATTTCGTGGACTCCCCTGAGGGTTTCTAATTTTTCCTAAATTTATAGTGGTGAAAATAGGTCAAACGGAGCTAGGGGTTAGCCCACGACGCACCAGGGCGCGCCTGCCCCCCCAGGCGTGCCCTGGTGGCTCGTGGCCACGTCCTCTGGCATCTGGTCTTCTCCCGAAGCTTCTAGTGTTTATCTTGTCTAGAAAAAAATCTCCAAAAAGTTTTGTGGCATTTGGACTTCGTTTGGTATTGATTTTCTGTAAAACAAAAATAGGGCAGAAAACATCAACTGGCACTGGGCACTAAGTTAATAGGTTAGTCTCCAAAAATGATATATAATTGCTGTAAATGTATATAAAAACATCCAAGATTGATAATATAACAGCATGGAACAATCAAAAATTATAGATACATTGGAGATGTATCACCGACCGCCACCGAACGCCGCCATTGTGGCACCCGTGCTGTCACTGTGGCCGCGCTGGCTGTCCTCTTCTCCTCGCCGTGCTATCTCGTCGCATTAACTCCCCTACACTCCTCCATCACCTCGCCCGCTCCATGACGGCCAGCTCCTCGTCCTTATTCCGGCGACATGTCCGCGGCGCCGAGCGGCTCGGCCACTGCCCGTTCACCTATAAAAGGCCCCACCCGGCCTCTCTCCACCTCACCACTCCACCTCTCCCCCTCCCAATCGCTACCAGAGCACCCCAGTGAGGGCCGGGAGCTCGTTTCCCTCAGCTTCGACTGAAGCTCTGCCGCCGATCCCCCACTCTGCTCCAGCTAGCTCCACTCCACCTCAGCCTCACCTGACCCCGTCTTCGAGCTCAGTGCACTCCCCTGACCCTGCCTGACCTCTTCCCTGGCCGACGTGCTGCCGGAATCGCCATCTCCGACAACCACCAAAAGTAGCTGCCGCCGGAGAGGAAGGGGTTGACGCCATTAGGCCACCTCCGGAGAAGCTGCGGGTACAGGGAGACTCGCCGTTGAGTGCTTGATCCATCCCCGCCGTCTCCCGAGCTCGCCGCCGTCGCTATCGCCGGTGATCGCCGTCGGTGAGCCGCCTCGCCTCTGTTTCCCCCTCTCTCTCTCTATGTTTAAACCCAGCCGGGTCCCACCTGTCAGCGGCCCGCGCCCGCGCCCGAAGCGGTATAAGTGGAGGCGCCCCTCAACTTTACGCCTTCGACGTGGCCCGCTGTAGTTTTTTTTTTCTGTTTTCTGTTAAATTCAATTTTAATCCAGTTTGACCAGCAACTTTGACCAGTCATTACTTTTAAACCATGAGTCCAATTCAGTTGATTCTTTTTGCTGTGGTTTTGTCTTGACCTCCTCTATTTTCTGGCAAAAGTTGGTATTTTTCCAATGTGTACAGAATTTCTGGTTAAAAAAAGGCTTTATGTGACATTTTCTTTTGCTATTTAAAAATATTTTCAGAAGGAAATTGCTTTGAAGTTGAAGACCAGGAGTTTGCCAACACCCCACTTGAGCAAGGCAAGCCACATCATCCATTGCATAAGGCATTGCAATAGTATTGGCTTTATAATGGATTATTTTGCATTTAATTCAATTTAAATATGCCATATTCCATATTGTTTGATATATTGCATAAACCTTGCCATGTAGTTCATTTATTCAACATAGCTATTATGACAAACAACTTTACATGATGAATGTCACTTTGTTGGTTGATCAAGTGCCACGAACCCGGACTTACCCGTGCAGCCACATCTACCGGAATGGGACAGCCTTGACTTGGTCTGACCGCGTGCTCTTTTACCGGTACCACCAAAGAGGGAAGGTTATGCGTGCGTGCTACCCTGATTAGGTAGGCGACGATAACCTTGTGAGCCCAAGTTGAGTTATTTGCCGGCGTCCCCGTTTGGGACAGTTTAGTTTGGCCACGACGGTGGCAGGTGTCAGGAGTGACACAGGGGCCACCCAGGGCATGACCGGAAGGGAATGATTGTCGGTGGTATGATAGAGGAGTCATGGGTTAGGCAAGTTTCATTGGACGAATGTCCATGGTGTGGGTAAAGTGCGCAACCTCTGCAGAGTGAAATCCGCGTCCACGGTATTGGACACAATCCGCACTAGGTCACACTGTATGGTCAACAGTAATAATGATGGAAGAACTCGTCTTAAAATCAGACGTGGTCTGTGGATCACGAGTGTTTCGGGGGTCATGATATGAACCCGGAGAAGAGTAAGTTGATAACCGGAGCAGTAAGTTGAGCACTGCATTGCATAATTATTTTCCTGTGCATTTATCCTAGTCATTGCCACGCTGTTGTTTGCTGCACTGTTTTGGTTGCTGTGAGCTTGCGAGTACATTCCAAGTACTCACCTGGCATATTATGCCAGATGCAGGAGAAGCCGAGGATGGAGATCCCGATGGTTCGTGCTATGCTAACTAGGTCTTGTCCCAGCAGTGTTCCTATGGGATGGAGTGTCCCATCCGATGTTCTGCTATGCCGTAGTTTTAGCCACCAGTACTGAGGCCCCTGAGATGTTCCATAAATAATGTAGATACTGTCATAGCATGAGTAGTGCCCTGGCCCCACTATCCTATGTGATATCTGATCTTGTACTTGTATCATATCAATAAAGATCAGTTCTATTCTGTTCCAAGTTGTTGTGTGTTTCCAGAAGACATGATCTCTGGGTTGGAAACACTGGGTAAACCGGTCCTCTGAGCCGGGGTGCCACACGAAGAAGTTCCGGAGACCTCTCTCCCCGGCAGGGAAACTATTTATGATTGGATCATGTACTTTGACGGTGCTTTCACGCTGAAAGGCGCCGATGCCGGTGTGCTGCTTATAGCACCCACCGGAGAGCACTTCAAGTACGTGCTTCAAATGCATTTCCCCAGGAGCAGGCCACCAGCAACACTGCTGAGTACGAAGGATTGCTTGCCGGTCTGCGCATTGCAATCGACCTTGGTATTCAGAAGCTAATTATCAGAGGCGACTCGCAGTTAGTGGTGAGGCAAGTCAACAAGGATTACCAGAGCCCTTTGATGGAGGCGTACGTTGATGAGGTGAGAAAGTTGGAAGAGCACTTTGATGGTCTACAAGCAGAGCACGTTCCACGTGCCCAGAATTGGATTGCCGACGACCTGTCAAAGCTTGCCGCCCAAAAGATGCCTGTGGAACCAGGAACTTTTGTGCTCCATCTGACTCAGCCATCCGTTACGCCATCAAGGTTGGCGAAGAAGAGGAAGCAAGCTGTTGGTGGTTACTTTCCGGCAGAGCTGGCGGCAGCCGCCAAGAAAGTGGACACCGCCAACAAGATACCCTCGGCCGGTGAGCCGCAGTTTCCGGCAAGCTAGATCCTTGCCGTCGAAGCAAGCGCTCCCGCAGAGGAAGAAATGCCTTTAGTCCTTGTCGTCGAGCCACAAGCTCCGGCATGGGCGCAGCCAATTGTCCAGTTCCTTCAGACAGGAAATCTTCCCGACGAACAAGAGGACGCAGAAAGAGTAGCCCATCAATCAAGGATGTACAAGTTTGTTGACAACATTCTGTACAGAAAGAGACCAAATGGGGTGAAATTGAAGTGCATCTGCCAGGAAGATGGACAAAGGCTGTTGGAAGAAATGCATGAAGGGATGTGTGGCTCTCACATTGGGTCGCGCGCGCTTGTTGGCAAAGCGTTCCATCAAGGATTCTACTGGCTGATAGCCCTTCAAGACGCCTTGGCAGTGGTCATTAGATGCGAAGCATGCCAGTTCCACTCCAAGGACATTCACCAGCCAGCTCAAGCCCTCCAAACCATCCCTCTCTCCTGGCCTTTCTCGGTCTGGGGGCTCGACATCGTCGGCCCCTTCACCCGTGCTACCGGGGGCTTTGAATTCTCGTACGTTGCAATGGGCAAGTTTACAAAGTGGCCTGAGGTGGAGCCAGTGAGGAAGGTGATGGCACAGTCAGCCATCAAGTTCCTCAACAGATTGCTTGCCCATTTTGGTGTCCCCAACAGGATCATCACCGACAACGGCACCCAATTCACGAGCCACGACTTAACGGCCTGTTGCCAAGAACTTGGAAATAAGATTTGCTACGCGTCTGTTGCTCACCCAAGGAGCAATGGACAAGTAGAGAGGGCAGATGCAGAAGTGCTGCGTAGTCTCAAGACCAAAACTTTTGACAGGCTACACAAGTGTGGAAGGTGCTGGTGGAAGAGTTGCCGGCGGTTCTTTGGTCGATCAGGATGACGCCAAGTCGAGCCACTGGCAGACACCCTTCTCCCTTGTTTATGGTGCAGAAGCGGTGCTCCCCACAGAGCTCAAATACGGGTCACCTCGAGTCTTGGCCTTCGATGAGGAGGATCAAGATGAGCTGCAGCAAGATGATGCCACGCTCCTTGAGGAGGATTGTTCCGAGCTGCTGTCCGTGCTGCATGGTACCAGCAAGCTTTGCACCGCTAGCATAGCCGCAAAGTGAACGCCAGGAACCTTGAGGAAGGCGACCTTGTTGTTCGTCAGATTCAGTCCACGAAGGGTCAAGACCAGTTGACGCCGAAGTGGGAGGGCCCTTATCGGGTGGTACGAGTCACTAGGCCCGGCGCAGTCCGCCTAGAGACCGAAGATGGCACTCCGGTGCTCAACTCATGGAATATTGAGTATCTTCACAAGTTTTACCCATAAGGCGCGGTTGCCGAGCTGCCCGGCAACCTCTTTTGTACAAGTTTGCCGGAAAGGCATGTAAACCATTGTACAGAGCCGGGCGCAGATCCCGTGCACATAAATAAACATAAGTGTTTCACAATTCTTTGTCCAAGTACATATTTGTTTATATGTTGCAGGCAACCTTGTGCTACATTTTCCCTTGCATAGGATGATTAACGAACCATCAAGGTTCCAGCCTCCTCATTTCTCTTCTTTCTTTTTCTCAAAGGACAGAAACGTTCCTCGCGTACAAGTTTCCCGGGGGGAGTGTTGGTATGGATACCGAATGACATTCCGGATATCGTCCTACGGCATGAAGCATAGCAAAGAAAAAACTAAGTTGCAAAACTTTAAAGTAAATTCTTTGTTGTAGTTACACTTTCTCCTTGAATGATTTTGGCCTTTGTATGAGAAACCTGCACGCTAAGGAACCTTGTTGTGATCGACTACACTCTTACTTTGTTTCGTGTCCGCTCGACAACTTAAGTAGCTGCGTTGTGATCGTCAAGTGTATCCTTGCCGGCAGCGGCACTTCCGGCAAGCTGCTAAGGACCAGTTCCTCAAGCGCTCGCGGCAAGAGTGCGCGCACGGGCAAGTTTCCTGCAAGTGTAGGGTACAAGAACCATGCAAAGACAAAATAAGACAAGAGAGATAGCATGCATACAACCATTCTAAAACACAAATGACAGCAACCATTAAGTGGTTAAATGCAAAGGTCATTTTCCATGCCCCCACGGGGCTCCATTGATTCTGATGTAGGAGCAAAAGAGAGGGACCTAGGTGGAGCGCGGCTCGTCTTCAAGATTCGACTCGGATGCTGCCTGCGCCTAGTCAGAATCTTCGCCCTCACTCTTGATGCCCGGGGAGCTTTCGTCGCTTCCGCTCCCGCCAGTGGAGTCAGTGCCCTCGCTCCCGCTGGGGGAATCGGTGCCGCTGCTCCTCTTGCTCTCCGCACAGCACTCCATACGGCCACCGGAGGCCCCGAAGAACTTCACAAAGAGTGTGGCGGCCCTGTCATACCTAAACTGGAGGAGATGCCCCCGCCCTAGACCACGGGAGCGGGCGAACGACTTCCACCCCCGTGTCAGGAACAAGAAGCCGGCGGTGGAGAACTCAGTCGCCACCCAGGAGGGGCCGTTGCAGCGGCCATCCGCCTGTAGCCACAGGCCCGAGGGCCTGCTGTCCTCCATCGCCCTTGCAAAGGAGTCCGGGAGCCGGAGCCAACTGCGGGGCCGACGGTGCAGCCCCACGACGAACTCGTGTGCCACCACCACCGTGTGGGCCTCCGCCTATACCGCCTTGTGGGCCTCCGCCTAAGGGGGAGGGGCGGCCGCTCCGCCACGTCTGCCTCGACCATGAACACCGCGCCCCCCACGGACGCGGGGGGGGGGGGGGGGGGGGGGCGACCCTTCCACGGGCGCTAGGGCTGGCCTCCGCGGCAGTCGCCGAGGAACGCGTTTGGCCCCGAAGGGGGGCCCTCGTGGCAGCAGCAGATGCGTGGGCCCGACCTCCACCCCTCTCCATCACCGCGGTGGACCTCGGGGAAAACAAGGATGGGTGAAAGGTTGGAAGAGGAGAGAGGCAAGGGTTGAAGATGAGTGAGGGAGGTCTCCATCCCCCCCGCCCTTTTTATAGCGCCCTGGGGGGTCACTCTCCCTGCCGTTTCGCCTTCTTCAATAGCAGGAATCGAGGAAGGAAATGCGAGGAGTCAGGCGCAAGGAGGCGGAAAAAATACGGTGGCGATGGCGAGATTGGGAGAAGGGGTAAATGAGCAGCGCCCCTTGCAAGTTCCTTTTTATGGGGAACGCGCGGGGGCTGGCCCTTTACCATCCTACGTGGCCACGCTTTTCAGGCGCACTACCTCCCCGCGCCCGTTCCATTCCACGTCTCCCATGCCCGCATTTAATGCGCGTCGTGGGGGGCGTGGTAACAGAGAAGATTACGACAGTTATCCTCTGCCACGCGTGCCTGTGCACTATTCGGGCCTAGCCCAACGACACCTCGCATGCGCGTGTGGCCCGGGCCCAGGGGCTCCTGTTGGTGTACTAAAGCATGGGTGCCCTCGTACCCTGACTTGTGCACATGCAGTTGTAGCCTTCCTCGCGGCAAGGTCTTGTCGGAGGATAACTATGACCCATGACTCAGATTAAACAAGACCGTGAAGGAGACCTCAAGGCAGGTCATCGAGAAGTACTATTCTCGTACTGAAGATCAAGATTGCCCTTGTCGGCAAGGTCCGTACTGGCAAGGTGAAGACCAAGACTATTGTTGCCGGCAAGCTCCTTTCCAGCAAGCAACGGCCCGACAAGCTCCGCGCCGGCAAGTTCGTTCTGTCCCATTACCGCTCCACCTCATCATTGGCTAGATAAGCACGCATGATAGGTGTCGAGCAGGCAGGCAGTCAACGCAGCTGGCCAAGGCACGTGTCAGCATGCCATGCCATGATTAACTTTAATGACACCCGTCCCTGGGACATGTCAAGGTGACAAGAGGGCGCCAGGACCGGTGGCACATATCTTTTACCCAAAGCCTCACCTCCCCAACGTAGCACCTAACGGTGCATTTAAAGCGCTTGTCTTACCCTGTCTGGAGATAGACGTGGTGACGGTGCAAGTTACTATTCATACTCTGTAATGACCATGTTAGCCTCTATGGTAACCCCTTGGCCTATAAAAGAAGACCCACAGCTACACTTAGAATGGTTGACTCTTAGCTCAACTACACGCTGTAGCTGCACTTTCCACGCACCTTGCCGGCAAGCTGCGCTCTTTGTAACCCTTGAGCTCACGTACAATCAAACCACTAGAACAGGAGTAGGGTTTTATGCTCATAGCGGCCCGAACCTGGATAAATCATTGCTGGTGCTCATATATATTAGCCCTGCTCTTTGTAGTATTGTGATCCCATTTCTGAACTGCAAAGGGATCCTCTCGATCCCATAGATCGTCGTTTTCCCTCGACACAAGCGCTCCCGCAGAGGAAGAAGTACCTTTAGCCCTTGTCGTTGAGCCACAAGCTCCGGCATGGGCGCAGCCAATTGTCCAGTTCCTTCAGATAGGAGATCTTCTCGACGAGCAAGAGGACGCAGAGAGAGTAGCCCATCAATCAAGGATGTACAAGTTTGTTGACAACATTCTGTACAGAAAGAGACCAAATGGGGTGAAATTGAAGTGCATCTGTCGGGAAGATGGACAAAGGCTGTTGGAAGAAATGCATGAACAGATGTGTGGCTCTCACATTGGGTCACGCGCGCTTGTCGGCAACGCATTCCGTCAAGGATTCTCCTGGCTGACAGTCTTTCAAGATGCCTTGGCGGTGGTCACCAGATGCGAAGCATGCCAGTTCCACTCCAAGGACATTCACCAGCCAGCTCAAGCCCTCCAAACCATCTCCTCTCCTGGCCTTTCTCGGTCTGGGGGCTCGACATCGTCGGCCCCTTCCCCCGTGCTACCGGGGGCTTTGAATTCTTGTATGTTGCAATCGACAAGTTTACAAAGTGGCCTGAGGTGGAGCCAGTGAGGAAGGTGACGGCATAGTCAGCCATCAAGTTCCTCAAAGGATTGGTTGCTCGTTTTGGTGTCCCCAACAGGATCATCACCGACAACAGCACCCAATTCACGAGCCGCACCTTCACAGCATATTGCCAAGAGCTTGGAAATAAGATTTGCTACGCGTCTGTTGCTCACCCGAGGAGCAATGGGCAAGTAGAGAGGGCAAATGCAGAAGTGTTGTGTGGTCTTTGGTCAACCAGAAAATTTGACAGGCTGCACAAGTGTGGAAGGCGCTGGGTTGAAGAGTTGTCGGCCGTTCTTTGGTCAATCAGAACAACGCCAAGTCGAGCCATTGGCCAGACACCCTTCTCCCTTGTTTATGGTGCAGAAGCGGTGCTCTCCATAGAGCTCAAATACGGGTCACCTCGAGTCTTGGCCTTCAATGAATAGGATCAAGATGAGCTGCAGCAAGATGATGCCACGCTCCTTGAGGAAGATCGTTTCTGGGCTGCTGTCCGTGCTGCACGGTACCAGCAAGCTTTGCGCCGCTACCATAGCCGCAAAGTGAACGCCAGGAATCTTGAGGAAGGCAACCTTGTTCTTCGTCAGATTCAGTCCATGAAGGGTCATAACAAGTTGACGCCATAGTGGGAGGGCCCTTACCGGGTGGTACGAGTCACTAGGCCCGACGCAGTCCGCCTAGAGACCGAAGATGGCACTCCGGTGCTCAACTCATGGAGTATTGAGCATCTTCGCAAGTTTTACCCGTAAGGCGTGGTTGCCGGGCTATCCAGAAACCTCTTTTGTACAAGTTTGCCGGAAAGGCATGTAAACCTTTGTACAGAGTCGGGCGCAGATCCCGTGCACATAAGTAAAGGTAAGTGTTTCACAATTCTTTGTCTAAGTACATATTTGTTTATGTGTTACAGGCAGCCTTGCATTACATTTTTCCCTTGCACATGATGATTAACGAACCGTCAAGGTTCCAGCCTCCTCTTTTCTCTTCTTTCTTTTTCCCAAAGGACAGAAGGGTTCCTCGCGTGCAAGTTTCCTGGGGGGTGATGGTATGGATACCAAATGACGTTCAAGATGTCATCCTATGGCAAGAAGCACATCAAAGAAAAAGCTAAGTTGCAAAATTTTAAAGTAAATTCTTTGTTGTAGTTGCAACTTCTCCTTGAACGATTTTGGCCTTTGTATGAGAAACCTGTATGCTAAGGAACCTTGTCGTGATCAGCGACGCCCTTACGTTGTTTCGAGTCTGCTCAACAACTTAAGTGGCTACGTTGTGATGGCCAAGTGTATCCTTGCTGGCAGCGGCACTTCTGGCAAGCTGCTAAGGACCCGTTCCTCAAGCGCTCGCGGCAAGAGTGCGCGCACCAGCAAGTTTTCGGCAAGCGTAGGGTACAAGAACCATACAAAGACATAATAAGACAAGAGATATAGCATGCATACATCCATCCAAAACACAAGTTATAGTACATCAAAGCCAAGTGCAGTTCTAACCTAAGATAATCTGTCTTTTACATGAACTACACTTGCAACAAGAAACAGCGAAGGGGGCTAATCCTTGCGATCGCCCTCAGTCCTCGGGACCTGATGAATCTTGCTGATGCGGGGAGCGACGGCTTCTTTGGCGGCCGTGGTGTCCGTCCCCGGCGGCAAGCTTCTGAAGGCCTTGGAGACGTCAATCCTAGGGTTCCGGCAGATAATCTTGACGAGTATCTTGGAGACGATGTCACTACAGAATTTGCGAGACTCACTGGCAGAGTGGGCGGACCTCCCTTCATGATGCTTCCTCAGTATCTCGAGGAGTCCTTCGAAGAATAGGGTGAGGCTGGCGCTTGTGGAATCATGCTCGCCGAGAATGAAGCTATGGTTCTCCTTGTCCATGATGGTCACTTGAGCTGCGAGGCGCTCGGCGACATCGACAAGGCGACCAGTCCACAAATCCATGGCTTTCTTGTGCCCGTCGAAGGAATTTGCAGCATCGGCGTGCACAGCCTTCTCCTTGTCCCAGTTTACCAGCAGCTCCCTCTCCTTCTCCCTGCCAGCTTCCAGATCCTTCTCCAGAGTCGCGAGCCTTGACTTGAGGTCAGCAACAGAGTTGTTGGCGGTCGAGAGCTCTTGGGCTTTGGCGGCGAGGTCCTCTTCAAGCTTCGGTACCCTAGACTCCAATTCTACCCTGGCGGCCTCAGCGACCTCTGCGGCCTTGACGGCTTCCAGGAGGTTGGCGGCGTGAGCCTGAGCTTGAGTATCGATGGCCTGTTTGTGGCCCTCCTCTAGCTCTTGGGTCCACTGCGCAAGCAGAGTCTGGATCTCCTCGTCCTTGCCGCGTAGCTTAGCAGCAAGTGCTTCCTCTCGGGCGGCAAGCTCTTGTTCCTTGACGATGAGCTGCGCTTTGTGCTCCGTCAACTTGCCGTCCAGGATCGTTGCCTCCTCCTTGGCAGCGTCAAGCTTCTCCTCCTGCCTCTTGAGGATATGGAATTTGCTATTATACCATTGGTGGTTCTCTTTCGCCTTCTCCTTCAGCTTCCATTCAGCCAGCTCCAGAGCTTGCTGCTGTGCGTGCAGTCTGCCCCAGCGCTTGCCGTAGCGGTCTTGCACATCCTTGAAGCCGTTGGCCATCGCCGTAAAAAAATGCAAGGTCCGCGGCACCACCATTGGAGTGGTCTGGTATTGTGATGCTACTGGAGAAGGGCGTCAAGATCTCCGTGATGGCTTCGTCAAAGGTAGGCTCCCCGGCACCAGATGTGCTAGGGGCTTCAGATACCTGCTGCTGATCGGTTGGCCCCAAAGGCCCCGTCAGAGCCTGTGCATCAGCCGCACTAGGGTGGACAACGACGCTTGGCCTATCACCGCCAGCCTCGCCCATCTCAGCGTCCGTTATGACGAGCCCAGATGCACTGCCGAAGGGCATGGCAGGCTCTCCGGGGGTTTTCTTGGCCTCCTCACCGATGGACGCGGCGGCTTCCGTGGCGGAAATCCTGGCGGCCTCATCAGTGGCGCTCTTCACGATTCCCTCCACAAATACTTCCCTCTCTTCCGGAGGGGTTGGTTCTGCAGAGTGGAGAAGAAGTGGAGAAAGGAGAAATTCAAGACTCAGATCAAGTTCAAGAAAACAAAAAAGAATGATTGGCAAGGGATCCAGTGCGTTTGGAAAGAGGGTTACCTTGATGAACACATGGAGGGGATGCCGTTCTTCCTCCGGCAACTTCGGTTGCCGGCGCTTGGTCCCCGGCAACATTGGTTGCCGGAGGGACCTCCGCACGGATGAGCCCTTCTCGGGGCTCCTCTGGAGGAGGGCTTCTCCTTGCCGGTGAAGATCGTGGCAATGGCCTGGGAGTCGTGGGCGCCTTCAAGGGGTCTACCCCTTGGCGCTTTCCTTCCGGCTGGTTGTTTTCCAACCCCTTGTCGGTCTCCATCGCCGAAGACTCGACAGTAGTGCTCGCCAGCGGAAACCGCATGTGAACCTCACGCGGGGGGCTCGAGCCGGCAACCTCAGATGAACCCGCGCCTTGATCGATGCCGGTTGCCGTCTCACCCTCTTCAGTGGTGCTGGGCTTCTTCGCCAGTGGCACTTCGTCCCTGCAAGATCAGAACAATCAAAAAGATCAGTCCAACAACAGAGTTTGGGCAATTACAAGAAAAATGCACAGAGATGGAGGTGCTTATTGTTCGTCCTTGTCAGGTTCACTAAGGACCGACAGATCATAGAGAACTGTGTCCCCCATCCCTGCAATCGTAGGTGATGGCAGTGGACTCCTGGGACGCTTCAGGGGAGCTGGGGGCTGTGAAACACCCGCCTACTCCATGGTTGGCGGGATGGGTCGGCAAGGGGCAGCAGTGCGGGAAGGCTATTGCCGGGAAGGCTGTGCCCAGGAAGCCGCGGCTGATACCTTGATGGCAGCGAGCTCTTGGCTTGCCGGCTCGGTATGTGTTGCCTTCTTTCGAGCAGGCTTCTTGGCGACGGCCATCTTCACCTTGGCGGGAGGAGCGCGAGGTGGCTCTTCCTCCTCCCCTTCGTCCGAAGACCCCTTGGGCTGCTCCTCCTCGTCTTCCCCCTCCTCAGACTCTTTGGTCTGCTCCTCCTCGCCAGCATGCTCTTCGGCATGCTCTTGGGGGTGGCTTCCTCCGCTGGTTCCCGGAGCTGTGGCTTGCTCTTCAGCCTGGCTTCCGGTGCCTCTTTCGCTGCCGGTGCCCTTGGGTGCCCGGGAATGAGTTACCTTTACTCTTTTGAGCTCCTTAGCTCTCAAGGCCAGGAACTCTTCCCGATCATCCTTCATCGGATGCATCATGCCATCCTCGGCTCCGATGGCCGCCTCCACCAGGCCGGCAAACTAGCTGTCCACTTTTTCCTTGCTGGGTTCCTCCCATGTGCTCAGAACCGTCCTGGCATCACAGTCCAGCATCATCGCCAAGATGGAAGCCTTGTCAGTATTGTTGCACAAGGGGATTACCTTCGCCGGCAGATCGAAGACGCAATCCCTGTTGAAGAGCTGGCAAATGAGCCGGTAGTGCCCCATTACCGTCAAGTTGTTGTCGGAGCCCGGATGCAGACGCATTCGGTCGGCGGGGCCCTGGTAGTCCCACGGTCACCGGCCTCCTCTGTGCTGCAGCGGGGCGATCCGGCGGCGAGTGAAGTCCGCCCCCACCATCTCAATCGTTAGGCCGGCCCCCTTGAGAGCGAGGATTCGGCGTAGCGCCACTCCCAGCTTGGCGTCACTGGGATCGACATTGTTCTAGCTCTCGGGTTTCTCAATCCTCTCGGTCCTGAGGTGGCAAAAGGCTGGAAAATCCTGCTGCTTGATCCAGCACCAGTCGGCCCGCCACTCGTCCCATTTTGTGTGCAGCTTGCCGTCCAAGTAGTGCCTCTTCGAGTTTCCCCTTGGGACCCAGGCAACACTACCAGAAAGGGCACCCTCCTCGACCTGGGGGATGAAGAAATGCTGGAACAGAGCAACATTTGGGGCTATTCCCACAAACTTCTTGCACAGATGTGCGAAGGTTGCAAGACAGGTGACCGCGTTGGGAGTGAAATCTAGCAGTCTGGATCTGAAAGCATTCATCACCTCAACAAAGAAATCAAAGAAAGGCGAGCACAAACCGTAGTAGAAGTACCAGGTGAAGAAGTGAAATCGATCGTCGGCAGGAGGGAGGGATCCTGGGAGCACTGCTGTGGCCTCACGATCCTTCATCTTGCTCGCATACACATGCGCGTAATCCTTCATCATGTCACCTTCTGTAATCACCGGCGGGAAAACAGCGTGAGCCTGCCGCTGTGCAGCCTTGGCGGCTTTCTTCTCATCCGCTGCCGAACTCGGGGCCTTTCCGGCTCTCTTCGGCACCATGGAGAGATTTGTGGGGGAGAGCTGTGCTGCGCGGCAGCGGAAGCGAAGGGCGTGCTCTGCTCTGGCGGAAGGAGACGAAGACGGCGGCGATGGCGAGATTGGGAGAAGGGGGGTAAATGAGCAGCACCCCTCGCGGATTCCTTTTTATGGGGAAGGCACGGGGGCTGGCTCTTTACCGTCCTATGTGGCTACGCTTTTTCAGGCGCACTACCTCCCCGCGCCCGTTCCATTCCACCTCTCCCATGCCCGCATTTAATGCGCATCGTGGGGGGCGTGGTAAAAGAGAAGATTATGATAGTTATTCTCTGCCACGCGTGCCTATGCACTGCTCGGGCCTAGCCCAACGACGCCTCGCATGCACTTGTGGCCCAGGCCCAGGGGCTCCTGTCGGTGTACTAAAGCATGGGTGCCCTCGTACCCTAGCTTGTGCACAGGCAGTTGTAGCCTTCCTCATGGCAAGGGCTTGACGGAGGATAACTATGACTCAAGACTCAGGTTAAACAAGATCGTGAAGAAGACCTCAAGGCAGGTCATCGAGAAGTACTATTCTTGTACTGAAGATCAAGATTGCCCTTGCCGGCAAGCTCCGTACCGGCAAGGTGAAGACCAAGACTATGGTTGCCGGCAAGCTCCTTGCCGGCAAGCAACGGCCAGGCAAGCTCCGCGCCGGCTGGCTCGTTCTATCCCATTACCGCTCCACCTCACCATCGGCTAAATAAGCATGCATGATAGGTGTTGAGCAAGCAGGCAGTCAACACAGCTGGCCAAGGCACGTGTCAGCATGCCACGCCAGGATTAACTTTAATGACACCCGTCCCTGGGACATGTCAAGATTACAGGAGGGCGCCAGGACCGGTGGTACAGATCTTTTGCCCAAAGCCTCGCCTCCCGGAGGTAGCACCTAACGGTGCATTTAATGCGCTTGTCTTACCCCGTCTGGAGATAGACGTGGTGACGGGAAAATTACTATTCATACTCTATAAATGACCATGTTAGCCACTGTGGTAACCCCTTGGCCTATAAAAGGAGGCCCACGGCTACACTTAGAACGGTCGACTCTTAGCTCAACTACACACTGTAGCTGCACTTCCCGCGCACCTTGCCGGCAAGTTGCGCTCTTTGTAACCTTTGAGCTCTCATAGAATCAAACCATCAGAACAGGAGCAGGGTTTTACGCTCACAGTGACCCGAACCTGGATAAATCGTTGCTTGTGTTCTTATCTACTAGCCCTGCTCTTTATAGTATTGTGATCCCACTTCCGAACCGCAAAGGGATCCTCTCAATCCCATAGATCATCATTTTACCATGACAGTAAATGAGCAGCGCCCCCTCGCGGATGCCTTTTCATGGGGAAGGCGCGGGGGGCTGGCTCTTTACTGTTCAATGTGGCAGCGCTTTTCGCAGGCGCACTACCACAAACCACCGCTCCAGTACGACTCACATTTAATGTGCGATGTGGGCGTGCAAAAGGGAAATCATCATCACCATATTTACGGTGGTAATTCTTCGCCACGTGTCTGCGCATTTGTTTGGGCCTAGCCCAACGACGCTTCGGGCGCACGTGTGGCCTAGGCCCGGGGGCTCCTGTCGGTCATTTCATACCTTGACTTATGCACAGATAGTGGTAGCTTTCTTCATGGCCAGGGCTTGCCGGAAGACTACCAATATCAAGACTCAAGACTTGGTTGCAAAACCATGGACAAGAGATCAAGATGAACCGTCAAGAAGTATTTAGCTAATACTGAAGATGGACACATCGCTTACGGGCAAGATATGCGCCGGCAAGCTGAAGGCCTGGCAAGCTCCGTCCCGGCAAACCTCATTGAATCTTCTTCGCTCCACCTCATCGAGCAGCTGGTCGCTAATCGATGAGGTGTCGAGCGAGCAGGCAGTTTGGTGAGACTTGTCGGGGCACGTGTCAGCGCGCTGGAAGGAGGATTAGCTTTAATGACACCCATCCAGGAGGCGTGTAAATATTATAGGAAGTAGCTGGGCGAGCGGTGCAGAACCCTTGCCGGGGCTCTTCCTCCACATGACACCTAACGGCGCATTTAATGCGTTTGTCCTAATCCGGCAGAGTTAGGTATGATAGCACTGTTGGCTATCTAATCAACATGTAAAGACTGTTTTGCCACTATGGTTACCCCTTGATCTATAAAAGGAGGGCCAGGGCAACCTTTACAAGGATGGACACTTTGGTCATTTCGCATGCGTAGCTGCACTTCCCGCACTCTTGCCGGCAAGTTGCGCTCCTTGTACTTGAGCTCAAACACATCCAATACAACAAAGCAGGAGTAGGGTTTTACACCTCACGGTGGCCCGAACCTGGGTAAATCCCTTGTGTTAATTGCTGATTCTGCTCTTCGTGCTTGCGCATCCCCACAGTCGAATCGCAAAGGGGCCTCGATGGTCCCATAGATGGTCGTACGCTTGACAACATCACTCAAGCGTTCAATTATAATAGCATCACGTTTCAATTGATCACTTATTTGCATATTAAAGTTTTGTTGCTTAATGATACAAATATCAAATTCATCTAAGCACCGACTTGGAGATTTATTATAAGGAATATCACCCTCATCAAACCTATAAAGAGAGTTTACCTCTATTACCTGTGTCAGGATATCGAGTACATGTATTTCTTCAATAGGTGGTAGATTTTTAACATCTTCAGATTTAATACCTTTCTCTTTCATAGATTTCTTGGCTTCTTGCATATCTTCTGGACTGAGGGATAGAATACCTCTTTTCTTTGGACTTGGCTTTCGAGGTGGTTCAGGAAGTGTCAAATCATCGACATTTCTCAATAATTTATTCAATAATTCATGAGCCTGCTCAACTGTTCTTTCCCTGAAAACACAACCGACACAACTATCTTGGTAGTCCCTAGAAGCATCGGTTAGTCCATTATAAAAGATACCAAGTATTTCATTTTTCTTAAGAGGATGATCAGACAAAGCATTAAGTAATTGGAGAAGCCTCCCCAAAGCTTGAGGGAGATGTTCTTCCTCAAGTTGCACAAATTTATATATTTCCTGTAAGCCAACTTGTTTCTTATGGGCAGGAAAATATTTTTCAGTGAAGTAATAAATCATATCCTGGGGACTATGCACACAACCGGGAGCAAGATCATTAAACAACCACCCTTTAATGAGAAATGAAACAACTTAAGAATCTAATAATAGCGGCTCTTTTCCTCTTGAGAAAACAGGGTGGCGATATCATTCAATTTAGTGAGGTGTGCAACAACTATTTCAGATTCATAACCATGAAAAGGATCAGATTCTACCAAAGTAATAATTTCAGGATCAACATAGAATTCATAATCCTTATCAGTAACAAAAATAGGACAAGTTGCAAACTTAGGATCATATTTCATCATTTGGTTCATGGCATTTTCTTTCATTACAGCCATAAAACCTTCTATGCCATTACGAGTATCATAAGCCATAAGTTCCCTAGTAAACTCCTTTAGGTATACCAAACATTTTAGTTCTAATAGGAGTACTAGGTGTAGCAAGTGATTCATAGTTTTCAGTAATTTCACATCTGAGCATCAAGTAATTCACCAAGTGGCACAGTTTCATCAAGCAAAGTAGAAGCATCATCATGAGTATCCTTAATAGCAGTAGCAGTGTCGATTACTTGTGACATATCAGATTGAATAGCAGGTGGCGGTGTCACAAGTTGACTTAAATCAGTAGGTGAATCAAGTGTAGACGGAGTTGGCAATTGCTTACCCCCCTCGTCTTAGAGGGCATGATCTTGGTCTTAGAGTCTCTCAAATTCTTCATAGTGAATGTAAATTGCAACAGATATTTAACTCCCAAGTGAACTTAATAAATAGATCTATGCTCCCCAGCAACGGCGCCAGAAAATAGTCTTGATGACCAACAAGTATAGGAGATCGCAACTGTCTTTGAGGGTAGTATTTCACCTAGATTTATTGATTTGACACAAGGGGAGCCAAAGAATATTGATAAGCCTTGGCAGTTGAGTTGTCAATTCAGTCACACCTGAGAAGTCACTTCCTTGCAGCAATGTATTAGTAGCACCGTAATATGATAGTAGGGATAGCAGTAGTACCAGTAGCGATAGTAACCGTAGTAGTAACAGTAGCAGTTTTGTAGCAATTGGAACAACAGCAACAATGGTAATTCAAGCAAGACAATATTATGAAAAGCATAGGCACCGAGTAGCAATGGATATTTAGATGAAATTCATAATGTAATAGTCACAACCTAGAGCGATACACAATAGCTCCAGTTCATCAATCATATGCAGGCATGTATTCCGTATATAGTCATATGTGCTTGCGGTAAGAACTTGCATGGCATCTTTTGTCCTACCCTCCCGTGGCAGAGGGGTCCTAATGAAAACTAAGGGTAATTAAGGAGCTCCTTTTAATAGAGAACCGCAACAAAGCATTAACACATACTGAATACATGAACTCCTCAAATTACAGTCATCCCCGGAGAGTATCCCAATTATTGCACCTTGGGGTGTACGGTTCAGAACAATAACAGGTGCATATAACTTGCAACATAGGTTCACGAACTCAAATATATTCATGAAAAAAATAATAGGTTCAGATATGAAATCATGGCACTCGGGCCCTAGTGACAAGCATTAAGCATAGCAAAGTCATAGCAACATCAATCTCAGAACATAGTGGATACTAGGGATCAAGCCCTAACAAATTGACTCGATTACATGACGAATCTCATCCATCTCCATCTACCTCTAGTATGCCTACAATGAAATTACTCACTCCTGATGGTGAGCATCATGAGGCTGTTGATGAAGAGGGGTTGTTGATGACGATGGCGACAGATTACCCTCTCCGGAGCCCCGAACGGACTCCAGATCAGGCCTCCCGATGAAGAACATGAGGTGGTGGTGGCTCCGTATCGTAAAACATGATGAAACTTTCTCTCTGATTTTTCTCTCGGGAAGACGGTACTTATGGACTTGGTGTTAGGGAAAACGGTGGCTCGAGGGGCCCACAAACTCAGATGGCGCACCCTAGGGGGGCGCGCCACCAGAGCTTGGGGCTCTCTGGTGGGCCTCCTCCGTAGATCTTTGCGCCCGTATTTTTATATATTCCAAAACAACTCTCCATAAAATTTCATCCAATTCCGAGAACTTTTTATTTCCGCACAAAAAACAACACCAAGGTAGTTCTGCTGAAAACAGCGTCAGTCCGGGTTAGTTTCATTCAAATCATGCAAGTTAGAGTCCAAGACAAGAGCAAAAGTGTTTGGAAAAGTAGATACGTTGGAGACGTATCATGCACCATGTCTCGATGTGAGAGTGGGCAATGCACGGTACCGAAGAGGCTAGCAAAATATGGGTAGGTGGAAGTGCATAGAAGACCGCAACTCATAACCCAAAACACCTTACTAATACTTTATAGTCTACACCGGGTTACCATGAGACCGATTACTCCAAGGGGTGAGTTTGGCGAACTGTGGCTCGCAAGGCTTCCCAACCCCTTCTACCAAGGTGTTTACTTACAATTTCCTTCAACTTAGACCCCTTACAACCAATTCCACTTCAATGACGACAAGTATTGATGTGTATGACCATACAACACCTCTCCACTACTTTACTTGCACATTATCTCAAAACTATTGCAAGGAATCAAGTTATCAAGTTCACTGATCTACAAGCTCATGTAAGTTTATATTAATACCACCTATACATACATATCACTTTTAATACCAACATATTAAACCATGCCAAAAACCAATTACTATTCAACTCTCAAACAAAATATAAGTGAAGCAAGAGAGTTCTAATCCTTTCTACAAAAGCCATAGCCAAGTTCTAACAAATATAACTGAAGCAAAAGAGCATTCTACAAATAAAAATGCCCTAAATGTAGATAAGTAAGCATCCAGACTTCAAAGGATATAAGTGAAGCACACAAAGCATTCTATATAGCCATACTCAAAAGATGTAAGTGGAGTGCATAGAGCGTTCTATAAATCAACCAAGGACCATAAAGAATCATCCCAACCAGCATGGTATTTTGTTTATTAGAAATAAAAATAAAAGGAAACGATGCTCCAAGAATATACGCATATTATGTGAACAAATAAAAACTTAGGTCCAACTGAGACATACCGATAGTTGTTAAAAAGATGAAAGGGATGCCCAAGCTTTGAGCTTGAGACCTCTTCAAATAATTTCTCGGGGATGCCTTGGTCATCCCCAAGCTTGAGCTCTTGCGTCTCTCCAACTTTCTATCATATCGCTGTCTCCCTGGGTCTTAAAAACTTCATCCACACAAAACTCAACCGAATTTTTATTAGAGGGGTTAGTACAAATAACATCAAATCCCATCATGTCTTGCTGCAACATTAATTTATAATTATAATCCAATAGTACCTATAGTATGCTAACATAATTCTAACACTCCCACATCAAGGGGGCTCAACAAAATTGCAAACATAAGCAGTTAAAGAGACTATAACAGCAATTTGTGAAAACAGGACAGTCTGTAAAGATGCAGAGGAAACCTATACTTCTGTAACTCCACAAATTCCTAAAATTTAGGACGTAACAGATAACTAACTAATGTTTATAGTGTTAAATTTTCATGATTTTATCGCATTCTTTTGAATTGATATGATTTTTCTAGTGACATCAAACAATCTGTTTCAGCACAACACACATAAACTTGCAAACTACCACATGCTAAAGGTAAATCTTGGCACTTTATTTTTATAATACAGTGTATTTGTACAAGGGGATAATTTTTTGTTGTTAAAAAGCTTATGTGATACAAGGTTCACAAAGTTTCCATGGGCATGACGAAAAGTTCAAGGACGTCCCCCACTTCTATGCTTCTCATCTTTCTCAC
This sequence comes from Elymus sibiricus, assembly GCA_039707655.1. Taxonomy (NCBI): domain Eukaryota; kingdom Viridiplantae; phylum Streptophyta; class Magnoliopsida; order Poales; family Poaceae; genus Elymus; species Elymus sibiricus. The sequence continues at coordinate 242,072,254 of CM077676.1, forward strand.
TTTCACCTTTCTTTTTGAAAAAGTTTAAGGTTCCCCTTTTTATTTATTTTTGTTTTTGAAAATTTGAAAGGCATGCAAAAGAATAAAATGACTCTCTGAAACTTCTGGGTTGTCTCCCTGGCAGCGCTTTCTTTAAAGCCATTAAGCTAGGCATAAAAGTGCTCAATTAAATCATCCACCAGGATCCCAAGGAATATCAAAGTCAATTTTAATTAACAATTATTTAGTTTTTAATAGTGGGCACAAAGTAATATATATCATATAACAACGAAGTCTATCTCTCTTCCTGTGCATTGGCATGTCATAAGAGAACAATTCATGCACACATAGTAAAGGCTAATGCATAGTGTAAGTAGTTTATTGCAATTTTATTCTGTTAGAAAAATAGAGAGTTGGAGATGAGATTCCTCCCTCATAATAATTTCAAGTAGGAGCAGCAAGCACATGCGTATTATTTTTATTAAAATCATCATGTGCATAAGAGAAACGCAACCCTTCAACATAATCCTTGATAAGAGCAAACTTCTCTGATATAGTGTAGTTTGGAAAATTCAAAAAGATAATACAACTATCAAGTGTGTGTGCAAGAACAAAATTTTCATTCTTACCATACGGAACTATAGCAAGTTCATCTCCATAAGCATCATTCATAGGGGCATCATGGCCATAAGCATAGCAAGCATCAAGCTCATCAAAAAGGGATATTTCAAACGAATCCAAGGGATCGTAGCATTGATGAACATAGCATTCATCCTCTGGTAAGCATGGAGGGAAATTAAACAATGTATAAGTTAAAGAGTTACTCTCATTAGAAGGTGGGCATGAGTAGCTAATCCACTCTTCTTCCTTTTGTTCTTCACTCTCCTCCTCATCTTTTTCATCTAATGAGCTCATAGTTTCACCAATTTCTTCTTCCATAGATTACTACAAAACATTAATCTCTTCTTGGGCAGCGGAGACTCTCTTAATATAATAATGAATATGAGCATTGTATTCATAGTTTTCATAGCAATATTTAAGTATGGCAAATTATCCAGATTTGTAAGGAGCCTCAACATACTTTTCAAGCAAATAAGAAGTTTCATATGCAGCCTTAAAAGCAACAAATTCTTCAATTTGTTCAACATCATAGTAATCATAAACACCATTAGCATAAGAAGCTAAAAATTTCATTATCATTGTACACACATTGGAAGGGAAGGTGTTTAGTGTCCTTTCTAGAGCAACAAATAAAATCATGTATAGAGCACAAATTTCTAGCATACCAATGCAACATATTTATTTGATCCCACAGGTGTTTACCTTTTGAGTCAAGCTGTAATCCTTAAAGTATTCATGTTGATCCAAAGTGACTCCCATTATCAAGTTGAATGGGGTTTTATCCAAATCATTCAATGAGAATAAATATTCAATGAGTTCCACATAAGCAGCATTGAGGGTTTTAAGAATTTTCTCATATCCTTGGGTAGCAAGTACAACTATTTTTTTTTGTTTTGTGTTCCATATCCATAACTAAAGATAGAGAACAACTATGAACAGAAAATAAAGTGTACTTAGTGATAAAGCCAACAAGCGCGCATGAGTATATTCAGCCTACGTTATTGCTCCCCGGCAATGGCCACTACTGCAGGCGACCGCTAACGCGACACATGAATCAGAGACCCCGCGACCAAACTGTGTGCGATGCATGAATCGCAAACGGCGTCATAATAAAACCGTCGCCAATAAGACGAACTATGTGCGATGGCAGAGACATCAAGCATGATTCAGATTAGAGACGCATGTGTGATACATGGCATACAGTTGATCCATACAAACTGTTTGCGATAAACCAGAACAACAAAAACGGACAGCCAGTTCGAGGTGTGTGCGATACACGACATACAGTTCACTCGGATGAACTGTTTGTGATTACCCAACACAACAAAAACGGTCAGACAGATCGAGGTGTGTGCGATACACAACATACAGTTCACTAGGATGAACTGTTTGTGTGATTACCCAACATAACAGAAACGGTTCAACTTAACAAGATGTGTGTGATACGCGACAAACAGGTCAGTAATCCGGTGATGATTTCCCCCTCCGGCAGGGTGCCAGAACATGGCTTTGGATGAGATCGCTTCGGAACAGAGGCTTGCGGCGGCGGTGTGGGAGTTCTCGGTTTCTTTCTGGGGGTTTTGGTATTTATAGCAATTTTTGGCGTCAGTTTCATGTCAGGGGGCCCACGAGCTAACGACAAGATCAGGGGGCGCGCCCTAGGGGGGGTGCCCCCCAGGCTTGTTGCTTCCTCATGAGTCTTCTGGTCCTTCCTCGAAGCTTCGAGGGTCTCTTATTGTCCATAAAAAATCACCGTAAATTTTCAGCCCAATCCGAGAACTTATATTTCTGCACAAAAAATAACACCATGGTAATTCTGCTGAAAACAGCGTCAGTCCGGGTTAGTTTCATTCAAATCATATAAAAGTGCACCAAAACCATATAAAATTGCTGTAAACATGGCATGAATACTTCATAAATTATAGATATGTTGGAGATGTATCAGCATCCCCAAGCTTAATTCCTGCTCATCCTCGAGTAGGTAAATGATAAAAGAAATAATTTACGAAGTATGAATGCTAGCATAGTGCATAAGTTTGATCAATGATAATTTTAATCACTTTTCCTAGCATCATAAACAGCAACTCTTTCTCATAAAACTCATCATGATAAAGTAGCAATCAATTCACATGTTATGGTTCAAACAATGCATTCTCTTGAAACTTAACAACTTACGTTCTTAGTCACCAAACAATTTCAATGCATCTTATTCTCAACAAAGTCTAAGTAAGAGCTCTACATACTCAATTATCATATAGTCTTCTATGATTGCTAGTACTCAAAGCATATTTTTAGAACAAATAGTATCCATCGAACACAGAGGAAGATATGGGCTTAATGTTTTTGCCTCCCAACTCATTTATCATAGAGATAATTGTCAACAATAATAATTCATGATCGAATATATTTGGCAGGATATATGTGTCTGAATATTTCCCCACCACATGATGCTTGCCAAGTGGAGAATAATTGAGATTGAAATAAAAAGTTGACTCAACAAAAATAAAATTGATGGAAAAAGTAAAAGATATGCCCTTCGCAGAGGGAAGTAGGGATTTGCTTATGTGCCAGAGGTCATTGCTTAAAACAGAGATGAATACATTTTGAGTGGTGTGCTTTTCTTGTCAACATCATGACAAAGGATTTCAATATCTTCCATGCTAAACACATTATTGGCGGTTCCCATGCGGAAATGAAAAGTTTACCCCCCCCCTCAACCATACAAACACAAGCCATGGCTAGCCGAATTCACGGGTGCCCTCCAAACAATCAACTTTCCAGAGGGAGTTTGTTTTATTATATTTTTCTTTATTTTTGTTTAGCAGGATTGGGCATCCCAATTACGAGCCTCTCTCACGCAATGACAAGTGAATAAACACCCATCATGAGAATAACCCGCTTAGCATGGAAGATAATGACCGCCCCGTCGCTCCATGAGCGGTACGGGCACACAAAACAAATGTTTATTTGAAGATTTTAAAGATGGCACATGCAAATTTACTTGGAACGGCAGGGTAATACCGTATATAGGTAGGTATGGTGGACACTCATGGAATAAACTTGGCTCAAGGATTTTGGATGCACAAGCAGTATTCCCACTTAGTACAGAAATTTTGGCTAGCAAAAGATTATAAACAAGCACCACATGTTGGAGGATCCATAACAATATAACTTCTATGCAAATATACCCAAACATAACTCATTACGTTGTCTTCATTGTCCAACTTCAACTAATTTGATCAATTTTGAAAATAATTAATGGGTATTCAAAATCATAAAAGATGTCCAAGATAATATATTTGTATGTGAAAGTTCTCTTCCTTATACTAATCATTCATGAATTGCTTGAATGACCAATATTGTGATTTTCAAACTTCAATAGATTTTACTTTCTGAACACAATGTGAAATATTACTAAGCATATGGAACATATATAATTTGAGGTTTATGATATTCAATTCATTCAACAACTCACTCTTAGGATATAAGTGAAAAACAAGAGTAAATGACAAACTACTCCAAAAGATATAAGTGAAGATCAATGAGTTGTTAAACAATTAAGTAGCTATGTGAGGACTCTCTCCAAATAAAGATTTCAGATCTGATAATTTTATTAATCATCAAACAAAACAAAAATAAAATGACACTCCAGGAATAGCACATATTATGTGAACAAATAAAAACTTAGGCTCAACCAAGACTAACCGATAATTATTGATGAAGAAAGGTGGGATGCCTACTGGGGCATCCCCAAGCTTAGTTGCTTGAGACTTCTTGGAATATTATATTGGGGAGCCTTGGGCATCCCCAAGCTTGAGCTCTTGTATCTCCTTAATTCCTCTCATATCACGGCTTCTCCTAAGTCTTAAAAACTTCATCCACACAAAACTCAACAAGAACTCGTGAGATAAGTTAGTATAAATCAACTCAAAACCTTAACATTCTCTACTGTAGAAAATCATTAAAATTATAATTAAACACTGCATGCTAAATGCCTCTGCATATTTAATACTCCTATCCACCAATAGAAACAATAAATAAGCAAACATATGCAAACAATGCAACTATAACCGAAATCTGTCTAAACAGTACATTCTGCAAAGGGGGAATAAAAATTCATACTTCCCTAACTCCAAAAATTATGAAAAATTACCACGTGACATCGAAATCATGCATCCTTGTTGTTTTATAATTTCAGATTTTTATCATGTTCTGACTATTGAGGAATATTCTGGACATAACAGAAAACTTTCTGTTTTCAAACAACAACTCATAAACTTGCAAACTGAGCATGGTAAAGGCTACACTTGGCATTTTATTGAGATAAAAAGGTGTAAACATGATTATTAATAACAGCAAGAAAAGAAAACTAAAATAAAATGATGCTCCAAGCAAAACACATATTATGTGACGAAGAAAAATATAGTTCCGAGTGAGGTATACCGATAGTGTTGAAGACGAAAGAGGGGATGCCTTCCGGGGCATCCCCAAGCTTAGACGCTTGAGTCTTCCTTGAATATTACCTTGGGGTGCCTTGGGAATCCCCAAGATTAGGTTCTTGCAACTCCTTATTCTCCTTCTATCGTCATCTCACCCAAAACTTGAAAACTTCAATCACACAAAACTTAACGGAACTCGTGAGATTGGTTAGTATGATAAAAATAAATCATCCACTTAGGTACTTTCAAGACAAGATTCAGAATTGTTCTTACATAATAACTACTATATTCTATCATTTCCACAGTTTATATCTCACAATATAAGCTATGGAAACACTAAAACAAGCAAACTATGCAATAAAGACAGAATCTGTCAAAAACAGAATAGCATGTAGTGAGCGAATTAAAAAGCATATTTTTGTACCTTCAAAAATTCTGAAAAATTAGGATAACGTAAAAATTTGTATCCCCATAATTTTGAAAAATTTCAGAATTTTCTAATGCTCCAGTACAGAATAGAAATTCCAGCACTGGATGCAAAAGTTTCTGTTTTTGCACAGAATCAAATCAACAAGTATCCACACTATCCCAAAGGCTTTACTTGGTACATTATTGAAAGAAAACATATAAAACATGATTACTATAGTAGATTAATCATGCGTGCACACAAAAACACTAGGGATAAATATTGGGTTGCCTCCCAACAAGCGCTTTTCTTTAATGCCTTTTAGCTAGGCATGATGGTTTCAATGATGCTCGCATAAAAGTAAAGAATTGAAACATAAAGGGAGCATCATGAAGCATAGGACATAGGGATTTTGTGAGAAAACAATTCAACTATATTATGATGACAAGTTTATGGGAGCAAGAATCAACTAGCATAGGAAGGCAAAACAAGTATAACTTCAAAACTTTCAACACATAGAGAGGAAACTTGATATTATTGAGAAGCCTACAAGCATATGTTCCTCTCTCATAATATTTTTCAGTAGCATCATGAATAAATTCAACAATATAACTATCACATATAGCATTCTTTTCATGACCTACAAGCATAGAATTTTTATTACTCTCCACATAAGCAAATTTATTCTCATCAATAATAGTGGGAGCAAATTCAATGAAATAACTATCATATGATACTCGATTGACATAATAAATTTGAGCATTAAAATCATGATGACAAGTTTCATGGCTATCATTATTCTTTATAACATACATGCCATCACAATAATCATCATAGATAGCAACTTTGTTGTCATAATCAATTGAAACCTCTTCCAAAATAGTGGAATCATCATTAAATAAAGTCGTGACCTCTCCAAATCCACTTTTATCAATATTGTAATAAGATTCAACACCCTCCAAAATAGTGGGATCATTACTACCTAGAGTTAACACTCTTCCAAACCCACTTTCATCATTGTAATCATCATAAATAGGAGGCATGCTTTCATCATAACAAATTTGTTCATAAAAAATAGGAGGACTAAAAAGATCATCTTCATTATACATAGCACCCCCAAGCTTATCGCTTTGCATATCATTAGCATCATGTTTATTCAAAGAATTCATACTAGCAACATGGCAATCATGCTTATCATTCAAAGGACTCACATTGAACATTTTATTAAATTCTTCTTCTAACACATTGGCACAATTTTCTGATCCATCATTTTCAAGGAACACTTCATAAAGATGAAGCATTTGAGGCAACCTCAATTCCATTTTTTTGTAGTTTTCTTTTATAAACCAAACTAGTGAAAAATAAGAAACTAAAAGATTCAATTGCAAGATCTAAAGATATACCTTCAAGCACTCACCTCCCCGGCAACGGCGCCAGAAAAGAGCTTGATGTCTACTACGCAACTTTATTTCATGTAGACTCTGTTGGGCCTCCAAGTGCAAAGTTTCGTAGGACATCAGCAAATTTCCCTCAAGTGGATGACCTAAGGTTTATCAATCCGTGGGAGGTGTAGGATGAAGATGGTCTCTCTCAAACAACCCTGCAATCAAATACAAAGAATCTCTTGTGTCCCCAACACACCCAATACAAAGGTAAATTGTATAGGTGCACTAGTTCGTGGAAGAGATGGTGATACAAGTGTAGTATGGATAGTAGATATAGGTTTTTGTAATCTGAAATAATAAAAACAGCAAGGTAGCAAGTGATAAAAGTGAGCACAAATCGTATTGCAATGCTTGGAAACAAGGCCTAGGGTTCATACTTTCACTAGTGCAATCTCTCAACAGTGCTAACATAATTGAATCATATAATAATCCCTCAACATGCGACAAAGTATCACTCCAAAGTTCCTAGCAAACAGAGAACATAAGAAGAAATTGTTGTAGGTAGCAAAACCACCTGAAAGTTATCCTTTCCGATCAATCTATTGAGCCATCCCTATAAGTGTCACAAACAGCCCTAGAGTTCATACTAAAATGACACCATATGATATGAATCAATCACCTCTAATGTCACCTAGATACTGCAATGTCACCACAAGTATCCGTGACTCAATTAATCGATAAGCATCAAGCAATTTTAGATTCATAATATTAAATCCAACACAAAGAACTTCAAAGAGTACCCCCAAAGTTTCTATTGGAGAAAGTAGGATGAAAACGTGCATCAACCCCTATGCCTAGATTACCCCAACGTCACCTCGGGAATCCGCAAGTTGATTACCAAAACATACATCAAGTGACTCAATAGAATACCCCATTGTCATCGCGAGTAACCACATGCAAGACATACATCAAGTGTTCTCAAATCCAAAATATTCAATCCGATAACAATGAAACCTCAAAGGGAAAGACTAAATTCATCACAACAAGATAGAGAGGGCAGAAAACCATAAGATCCAACTATATTAACAAAGCTCGTGGTACATCAAAATCATGCCAAATCAAGAACACGAGAGAGAGAGAGAGAGAGAGAGAGAGAGATCAAACACATAGCTACTGGTACATACCCTCAGCCCCGAGGGTGAACTACTCCCTCCTCATCATGGAGACCTCCGGGATGATGAAGATGGCCTCCGATGATGATTTCCCCCTCCGGCAGGGTGCCAGAACAGGGCTCCGGATGAGATCACTTCGGAACAGAGGCTTGCGGTGGCGGCGTGGGAGTTCTCGGTTTCTTTCTGGGTGTTTTGGTGTTTATAGGAATTTTTGGCGGCGGTTTCACGTCAGGGGGGCCCACGAGGGAACGACAAGCTCAGGGGGCGCGCCCTCGGGGGGGGGGGGGGGCGCCCCCCAGGCTTGTCGCTTCCTTGTGAGTCTTCTGGTCCTTCGTCGAAGCTTCGGGGGTCTTTTATTATCCATAAAAAATCACCGTAAATTTTCAGTCCAATCCGAGAAATTTTATTTCTGCACAAAAAATAACACGGTAATTCTGTTGAAAACAGCGCCAGTCCGGGTTATTTTCATTCAAATCATGTAAAAGTGCACCAAAACCATATAAAATTGTTGTAAACATGGCATGAATATGTCATAAATTATAGATACGTTGGAGACGTATCAGCCATCCACCCAGGTACAATAGACAAGCCTGCCACCCATACAAATTGGAATTACTAGATCATCAAGCAAGCCTCACGAGTTGGAAATGGCAACCCCAGAAGAAGTCAACCCTATAATGATGATAACAGAGACGGGCAGCAGCCCTGACCAGGCAACACTGGCTAGAAAATTCCCTCCAGAGGTGAAGGACGTCAACATGATTTATGCATCCCACATCACCAAAAGGGAACAAAATCGCGCGCTCCGCGAAGTGTACGTCGTTGAGCCTAAGGAACCGAAGTATAACCCGTGGTCGGAAATTCTGATCATGTTCGATCGTCAGGACCACCTGACAAGCGTTCAGCACGGTGGGACCACTGCGTTTGTCCTCAACCCAATCATGGATGATTTCCATCTAACCAGGATCATAATGGATGGCTGCAGTAGTCTCAACCTGATTTACACCGAGACAATGAAAAAGATGCAATTTGACTCATCGCGCATCTAGCCGAGTAAGATCAAATTTAAGGGCATCATCCCAGGCACGGAGGCCCAATGCATAGGGAGGGTCACACTTTATGTGGTGTTCGAAACTCCGGACAACTATCGTATCGAGGCTTTGACCTTCGACATAGTCCCTTTTCGGCGTGGCTATCATGCACTGCTCGGACAAACTACGTTTGCACGGTTTCATGCCGTGACACATTACGCATACATGAAGTCAAAGATGCCAGGACCTAAAGGCGTCATTACTATCTATGGCAATGCAGAACGATCGCTTTGCATCGAGGAGAAAACTATGGCTTTCGCCATTGAGGCTCTCGCTGCCGAGGATTTGTCCGGAGGTAAGGTCGGATATGACAACATCAGCCCCACGAAGCGCTCCAAGTCAACTCCCTGCAATTTCGGTGGCAATATCGGCAAACCCCAGGTTCATCCCGAGGACCGGTCTGCGATAACCTCGTTGGGAACTGATCTGGACCCCAAATAGGAAGACGCGCTCCGCAAGTTCCTCCACGAGATTTCGGATACCTCTACCCGGCATCTATCCGATATGCCAGGAATCCTAAAGAAATTAGCGGAGCACACCCTTAACATTGCTATGGCTTGGGGGCGGTAAAACATGTGTTACGCCAGACCTCAGGACCTAAGCGTCATGCAGGGAGAGGAGAACCGACCACTCTATGCATATATACTTCCTCAAAACACATATCGACAAACCCCAGGTGATAGAGGCGAAAGTGTCCCGATGTTTCGATGAGATGTAGCTATCGTTTTTGGTGGAAGTTGACTTTGATGATCCGACTACGAACGTGCGATGACGTCGCGCCTTACACTACAAAAAAAAGACACATCTGTGACATTATGGCCCGAACGAAAACTTTTTCTGTCATGGTTGTCACACTTCTATGACAATAATTGTGACAAAAACAAGTATCATCATAGATGTGGTGGGCTCCTACTTCTATGACAAAAAATTATGACAGAAAATGGGCTTTTCATCCTGGGCAGGCCGAAGACGCACCCGCATGATATTCTTTGGGCCATCCATGACGTAAAAAATCGTGGTAGAAGTGAGGACGAGGAAATTTTCGGGGAGTTCCCAATTACGGTGGGTGGTCGGGGCCGAGCGATGCAGTGTAGTTTGCGTGTGTGTGCGAGGCGTTCACTAACTGAACCCGAGCGAGGCGTTCGCTTTCTGAACCCGAGCGATCGCACTAGATACTACGTACTGAAGCCTATCGATCCATTCGCTACTAACTGAACCCGAGCGATTCCTTCGCTGCTAACTGAACCCGAGCGATCCCTTCACTGCTAACTGAAGCCGATCGAGCCCCCGTACGTGCGAGACGTAGCCGGTTGGGTTGCCTCTCGATGAACAGTGCCCGTTGCTGCCGCGCGTGTGATATGTAGAATGAGTCGAGACGCATCGATCGAGCCCCTTGCGCGAGACATGGTGAGTTGACCTAACTGGTTGGTTGGTTGTGAGTACGCGTTCGAGACCCCGGTCGTATGTACGTACGTGGCCGTATTTTTTGCAGCGTGGCTGTACGTACGTGTACTCGATTTAGACAGGACTGCCTAAACTGCTACGTATGGGGCTCTACTACAACACGTGCCGCTCCTTTTTTTGACGTGACGTGCCGCTCCTTACAAGCCCACGGTTCATCATTGCAGAGAGACCGATCGACCAGTATGTATGTACACATTCGCGACCAGACAGACAACGCTACATACGCTTCGACCGGGTGGGTCCACGCTGTCAGGGACGATACAGAGGCACTTCCTTGCATGCGAAGATATAGAAGGTGGGTCCCAACTATCAGGGGGAGGAATCACTTTTTTGCACGTAATAAGGAGGCACTTCCTTCCGTGCGAAGAACTAACAGGGGATGCGGGTGAGTAGACGGAAGGCCTGGCCAATGGTAGGAGTAGGGTGGGGCGGTGAGGCCTGCGCGGCAGCACAGCCGGCCACGGGAGGCAGCAGCAGGCGGTCCCGCCGGCGCTGGTTTGGGCGGTGTGGCACCCTGGCTCAGAGCAACTGGTTTACCTTGCATTGCCAGCCCAGAGATCAAGTCTTCTGGCAATACACAACAACTTGGCACAGAAAACAACCGCTTTATTGATCTCCAAGCGGAAACATAGGTTTACATCTTACATGATGAGCGAGGCCAAGCGGCACACACGGTGCGGCTGCACTTATGTACATTATTTAGTAGACATGGCAGGGGCCTCGATGATAAGGGAACTACTACTACGCGGCAGCGGAACGACGAGGTAGAGGAACTCCATTCCACAGGGACACTGCTGAGACACGGCCTAGATCGCGACATACTGCTCAACATCAACTCCTTGCACGGCTTCTCCTGCATCTGGCATGATAAGCCAGGTGAGTACTTTGAATGTACTCGCAAGCTCACAGCAAAGAAAACAAGTGCGACAAACAATAACAAGGCATTTAACAGATTTAATGCATGAGCATGATACTACTCAACACGAGATGTGCGTGAAACAGTGCCGTGGTCCTCGGGACCAACTTACCATTTCGGGGTTACCACGTAACCACCGTTCATCACTTACCAACGTGATCCTCAGTTGATCACATTCATACCTTTCATAGTGATCCTCGATCACCATTTCTGCTTGCGCTATCTTGTGAAGCTTAGTGTGCAAGTTAACTTTATCTGTTGACCCACGGTGTGACCTACTATGAACTGTGTCCATATCCGAGGACGCGGCTATCGATAGTTTATACACTCTGCAGAGGTTAGTACACTATACCCACACCACAGAACTCATGGCCTCGTGCTCCCATTCGGGTGGACCAACGACATTCCGACAAAACCAATCTATTGCATGACACTCTCCCGGCCACTCCGACAAACTCCCCTTTGGGCTATGTCCTGGGTGACCCTGGTGCCAACATGTGACACCCGCCACCTCTGTGGCTGCCACTGTCGTGGCCAACATCAAAAATGTCCCAAACGGGGACCTTGGTACCATCAAAACTCGGGTCCTCAAGGTTATGACTGCCTACCGAGCCAGGGTAGCGCCAGAGCACAACCTTCCCTCATAGGAGGCACCGGCGAGAGGCATGACAATAGACCGCATTAGGGCCTCCCCATCCAGGCAAGTGTGGTTGCACTGGTGAGCTCGATTCGGTGGCACCATGACTCAATCAACAGCATGTTCAAGTTGGATTATTATCAAGTTTAACTTGAAAAGATAATGATTCGAGCCATAGTGTATGAATGGATGCACGGGTCATGATCATTAATAACAAATGCATCATGTTGCCATATGAGTATATGCCATGATACCTACTGCACACTAGCAAGAAAGCATGTATCCTACTGCATAAATTATCAACATGACAGGATAAAGTTTATGCAATAATATTTATGTAGCAAGTTATTTTAAATAGTGAATAAGGGATGAATTTAATTCGATTAAACCAAGTCATTGCAATGCCATCTATGCATATGAATGTTGTGGTTTGCCTTGGTTCAGAGGAGTGTCACAGTACTCCTGGCCTTCTCCAACACAACTAGGTTCTTCTGAAATTAAATTAAATGCAAAAAGAAAATGTGTCATCCTACTGTTTATTGCACCAGAAATTCTCAACAGCAAGAAAAATTCTGAAGTTTGGCATACAGAAACTTTGGAATTTTATAAACCAGTAGCAAAAAGAATCAAATCATTTGGACTTATAGATTAACAGTTATGGTTGGTCAAAGATGGATTAGAATCTGGTCAAAATTTCCATTTAAATGAATTTAACCGAGCGGCCACGTCGAAGGCGTATTTTGGAAATGCGCCTCCACTTACGTACCGGTTCGCGAGAGAGAGAGAGAATGATAGGTTGGGCCCTATGTCAGGTTTTAAACGAGAGAGAGGGAGGAACAGAGCACGGCAGCTCTGTCGCCGGCGGTTCTCCGACGAGGAGACCTCGGCGATCACCGGAGATGGGGGGATGGGACTAGTGCAGCGAGACGGTCATGGACGTACCCGAATCGCGAGCTGAGGAGGTTAGACGGCGTCGCGGCGATCTTCTCCAGAGACGGCGGCGGCGGAGCTGATCGGAGTCGGCGTTTCCGGCGACAATCCGGTGAGTTCTTGCTACCGTCGTGCTCAGGAGGTTGCTATGGTCTCAACGGTGGCAGTGGTTGGAGCTGAGGTGGACTAGGATGAGAGCTCGAAGGAGGGGGATCCGCGGCAGTCGCCGGCGAGCTTTGAAGGCCAGAGGCCTTCCCGGCGTTGTCCGCAGCTTCCGGCGATCGATTTGAGAGAGGAGAGGGGGTTTGGGATGGTTAGACCGGTCGGGGAGGGGCTCTATTTATAGGAGAGGCGAGGCAGTGCTCGGGCTTCCGCCGGAGCTGAGCGGCAGGGCGACCTGGGGGCGGTGAGGACTCGGGCGAGCTAGGGGACGACGCAGGCGAGGCCAAGCACAGCGCTCGCACGCGGGCTCGGGCGCAGGCGCACTAAGGGGAACAGGGCCGCGCGTGCAAGCCACTGTGCCGCAAGCTAGCGCCATGGCCGCTTCCGCCGTGCGCCCTTCCGGCGCCGGGGAAGGTCAGGGAGGGGCTGGGGGGATGAATGGGAGTGTACTGAGTCGACTAGACATGCTGCGGTGGCGCGAGGGGAGAGGATGGACGGCGGCCGATCGAACCCGACAGGCAGAGCGCGCAGAGCGCGTGCATTGCACCCTACTCACACGCGGTCACCGCGTGCATTGGCATGCAGGTTAATTTTGGCGCTGCCACACTATGTCCATCGTGATGTCCCTTCCACGCGGTGCCTGGCATTACTCTTGGCTCGACAGATGGCTTAATGGAGGTGACAAGAGGAAGCAGCAAAGTTCCTGGACATAAACTTGCTCCAAGTACTGAGGACAAACGGCTGGGCACTATGACCTGAAATTAGGCATTTAAGCATTACTTAGGAAGGTCATTAAGTGGTAAAAAATTCAGATTAAAAAGATCAAGGAATAATATAGTTGCTTCACAAAGTGACTTTTCTGTCTAGAAGCAAAATATTTTCCTGGGCTGAAAAGTTCCAAATGGCCGTGGGATATTTTTGCGTAGGAATGTGAGGCATGACCCAAAGAATATTTGGGAATTTTCTAGGATTTTTCTGAGCAATAAAAATAGGGGTTGCTTCATAGCTAATTGAGGAAATGAGCATTTTCAGAGAGAAAATAAATATAATGCCATTAAATAAAAATATCCAATGGCATTATTTTGAGAGGGATGAGGTCTAGGGAGGGTTTAAGGATGAAGGAACCCACTTGGAAGAATATCAAAGAATAAATCCAAGTGGTAAGTCCAAAAGAAATGACTGAAAAACCCAAATGCAAATAAAATACTCAATAAAACCAAATAAAATCCAAATAAAAGAAAAAAGCAAAATCTAGGGTGTTACAAACCTCCCCCCCTTAGGATGAATCTCGTCCTCGAGATTCGGTTGCTCAGGAAACAAATATGGGTATGCAGTCCTTAAGTAATCCGCTCTTTCCCAGGTGGCCTCGTCCTTAGTGTGGTGCTCCCATTGGACCTTGTAAAACTTTATAGTTTTGCTGCGGGTGACTCTGTCCATTTCTTCCAAGATTCTCAAGGGTTTCTCCTCGTATGTTAAATCCTTGGCAAGCTCTAGTTCTGCCATATCTGTCCGCTTTGCAGGTGGTGAGATGCATTTTCGTAGCTGAGACACGTGGAACACATCATGAACCTCGGATAGCTCGGGAGGCAATTCTAACTGGTACGCCACCTTGCCAACTCGGGTCATAACTGGAAACAGACCGATTTATCTTGGTGCAAGTTTTCCCCGAGTGTGAAACCTTTTAACTCCTTTCATGGGGGTAACTCAGAGATAAGCATATTCACCTGGTTCGAAGCTGATCTGCCTATGCTTTGAGTCATAGTAGCTTTTCTGACGAGATTCTGCCACTTGCAGTCTATCTCGAATTTCTTTGACTTGCTTCTCTGCTTCCATCATTAGCGCAGTCTCGAAGATTCGGCTATCTCCTGTCTGAGACCAGTTCAGCGGGGTACGACACTTACGTCCATATAGAGCCTCAAAAGGTGACATTTTGAGACTAGTCTGATAGCCGTTATTGTAAGAAAACTCCGCGTATGGCAGGCTGTCTTCCCATTTGGGTCCATGTGCAAGAGCGCATGCCCGGAGCATATCTTCCAAATTTTGATTTACCCGCTCTGTCTATCCATCTGTCTGCGGGTGATAAGCGGTGCTATGCTTTAAAGCGGTCCCTAGGGCTTGATGTAGACGTAGCAAGAATGCCGAGGTAAACAAAGATCCCCGGTCTGAAGTGATCGTCTTGGGTACCCCATGCAGACTGACAATCCTAGATACATAGAGTTGAGCAAGTTGGTCTGCACGGTAGGTGGTCTTTATTGGAATAAAGTGGGCCACCTTGGTGAGCATGTCGACCACGACCCATATGGCATTAGTACCTCGTGGTGTCCTTGGTAATCCCACGATAAAATCCATGCAGATATCATCCCATTTCCATTGCGGAACGGGTAAGGGTTGAAGTAGACCGGCTGGTTTCTAGTGTTCAGCCTTCACCTTGTTGCATATATCACAACAGGCGATGTAATAGGCGATGTCTTTCTTCATACCTTCCCACCAGAATGTTTGCTTTAAGTCTTGGTACATTTTAGTGCCTCCGGGATGAATTGAGTATGCGGACTCGTGGGCTTCCTTCAGAATTTGCTACTTTAATTCTCCGAGGTCCGGCACACATACTCGATCCCGAAATCGCAGTGTGCCTTTGTCATCAATATTGAATTCTGACGTCTTTCCTTCTCGCACTTGAGTCATTATCTTTGGTAACATCGGGTCTCCAGGTTGAGCCCTTCGGATTTCGTCTTCCAAAGTAGGGGTGACTTCCAAGGTAACCGAGCAGATTTCATCACATAAGATCATATTGAACTGAGCTATTTCTTCTTGGAGTGCTGGGTGCAGACGCTCGATTAATGAGTTTGCGGTAGCCGGTTTGCAACTGAGGGCATCGGCGACCACATTGGCTTTTCCTGGGTGGTAGTTAATACCCAGGTCATAATCTTTGACCAACTCAAGCCATCTTTGTTATCGGAGGTTCAAGTCCGGTTGCGTGAATATATACTTGAGACTCTTGTGGTCGGTGTAGAATTGGCATCGTTTTCCAATGATGTAATGCCTCCAAATCTTTAAAGCATGAATCATGGCTGCCAATTCTAGGTCATGGGTAGGGTAATTCTCCTCATGAGGTCGGAGCTGTCTTGATGCATAGGCCACGACCTTCCCATCTTGCATGAGCACACACCCAATGCCACGCCTGGATGCATCGCAATAGATGTCGAAGCTCCGGTAGATGTCTGGTAGAGTCAATACTGGAGCGGTAGTCAACCGGGTCTTGAGCTCATTGAAACTGTTCTCACATGCTTCTGTCCATACAAACTTCTGATTCTTCTTAAGCAGTTCAGTCATTAGCTTGGCAATCTTTGAGAAGCCTTCAATAAAGCGACGGTAATAACCTGCTAGACCCAAGAAACTCCTGATTTCTGTTACCGAAATAGGGGTCTTCCATTTTAGGACTTCCGTGACTTTGCTTTGATCCACTGCCACTCCTTGAGCCGAAAGAGTATGCCCAAGGAATCCCACTTCCTTAAGCCAAAATTCGCATTTGCTAAACTTAGCATAGAGTTGATGAGCGCATAATCGTTCCAGCACTGCTCGGAGATGTTGCTTGTGCTCCTCTTCACTTTTGGAATATATGAGAATGTCTTCAATGAACACCACTACAAACTAGTCCAAGAAGTCCATGAACACCTTGTTCATCATGTGCATAAAGAATGCAGGGGCGTTGGTCAGTCCAAACGACATGACCGTATACTCGTACATCCCATATCTTGTAGTGAATGCTGTCTTGGGAATATCTTCTTTTCTGATTTTCAGCTGGTGATACCCGGTGCGCAAATCAATCTTGGAGAACACTTGAGCTCCGCTGAGCTGATCAAACAAATCATCGATCCTGGGCAGTGGGTATTTATTCTTGATGGTGACATCATTTAGAGCACGATAGTCAACACACATCCGAAGACTGCCGTCTTTCTTGCCCACGAATATTGCAGGTGCACCCCAAGGAGATGAACTGGGGCGGATATATCCTTTTTGGAGCATCTCATCCAATTGCTTCTTCAACTCCACTAATTCAGACGAAGGCATTCGATAATATTTCTTGTAAATGGGTGCTGTTCCGGGTACAAGTTCAATAGAAAATTCCAGCTCCCGGTCAGGTGGCATGCCTGGCAATTCATCTGGAAACACATCTGGGAACTCACAGACCACTGGGACTAGATTCATTTCTGTGGCGATGGCAGCATAAACCATCCCTTTCTTTGGTATGGCTCGACCGGCAAAGAATCGAGCAAACTAGCCTGAGGGATTTATAAGTGTGACTTCTCTTGTTGCGCAGTTGATACAGACTTGGTGTCTTGTCAACCAATCCATCCCCAAAATAATATCCAAGGTGGGAGACTCAATGGATACCAGTGATGCGGGGAAGATGACTCCATAGATTGATATTTTCAATCCTCGGCATACAATATTTGTCTTGAGCATGGATCCGGGGGACTGTACCACCATAGCTTTGTCCAAAAGAGTATAGGGAATGCGATGTCGGGCAATAAAACTCCGCGAAATAAAAGAATGGGAAGCCCCGGAATCGAATAAAATTGTTGCAGGTATGTCATTAACAGGAAACATACCAATGACCACATCGGGGACTTCTGTGGCTTCTTCAGCGGAGATATGATGAACTTGCCCTTGAATGTACCTCCGTTTGGGGAATTGTCCCACATAATTGACCTGAGGCTTCAGGTTGGCTTGTATCTTGCCGTTCTTGGGACACTGCCTAGCGTAATGCCCATTCTGTCCACATGTGAAATAGGCATTGTTACGCTGACAGTCTTCCTTGTTTGGCTTGGCGTCCACGGTCTTGATTTGACTTTCATTCTTGATGTTCCCCTGCTGCCAGGTCGGCTTAAACTCAAATTGGGGTTGCTGCCAAGTATGGACCTTCTGAAAAACTTGCCCTTCCTTCTTGGGTTCAAACTTGCGTTTGCGGTCATCATTGGCAGTCTTATGATCATTAATCAACTTGTGTTCCCTTTCGGCAATAAGAGCCTTGTTCACCAAAGTTTGGAAATCCGGAAAATCCAGCATGCTGAGCGCACATCGGAGGGTAAGGTTGAGTCCTCCGAGGAACCGATCTATCTTCCGTTCTTCGGTGGCCACATCATGAGTGGAGTAACGGGCCAAGTGATTGAACTTGTTTAAATATTAACTTACAGTCGAGGTTCCTTGGGTAAGGGTGAGAAATTCCCGTTGCTTGACCTTCATGATGCCGGCAGGAATGTGATACTTGCGGAATTTGTCTTTGAATTTATCCCAAGTAATCTCGTCTTCAGCGGGCCACATCACCTTGGCATTGTCCCACCATATAGCAGCTGGGCCTTCTAGATAATGAGTGGCGAAGGGTACCTTGTCAGCATCTTCGGTGCGAGCAATTTCCAGCTTCTTCTCAATCGTTCTCAACCAATCATCAGCTTCCATTGGGTCCACTGCTTGACTGAAACTCGGCGGTTTGGTCCTCTGAAAGTCTGACAGCTTGGAGTGATTACCATTGTGATTATTCTGCCCAACCATAGTCTGCATGCTCCTCAAGAATTCCATCAGGTCTTGGTTCCTCTTTTCTTCAAACATCCGCATAATCTGCTCTGTTGTAGGTGCTTGAGGTGGAGGAGGTGGTGGCTGATATGGTTCCGGAGAATGTCCTGCTTGCCTGGCGGATCGACGAACTGGAGTATTGTCGCCACCATGACAGTTACTGCCACACCTTGCCATCCTATATATGTTTCCCAATACGAAGCATCGAGATGAGCAACATCCATAAGGGGAAAAACCAGAAAACTAGGGAGGTGAAGCAACAAACCCGGAACAGAAAAACAAGAAAAGCCAAAGCGAATAACAGAAAGCAACATAATTATACAATACATCATCCAGCATACATAATAGGGCAACATCATGGATAGTACTACTACATGCATACAACCAAGTATCACCTCATCCTCGTCTACACGCGCCGACCGCGATCACACTGGCACACTGACGGTCCTGCTGGTGTCTCCTCGGTGTCGGACTCTGAATTGGAACTGATAACGGATACATCCGGAGCAAAGGAAACACGACGACGCTGACGGGAAGACTCCCCCTCAGGATCTGGAGCAGGGTGACTCCGCAGCATCGGAGCGGCTGGGGTAGCGAGAAGCATAGCCCACTGGGCTGGGGACTCACGAGGATTCACTACTGAAGTGCCTGAGCTACTCTGGGAGGGCGTGGGGATCACTGGTGTGGATGGGGGTAATGTAGCTGGAGGAACAAGTGATGTGTGGATAAGCAGAGGTGGAGCAAAGGCAGATCGAGCGGCAGCTAGCTCACCTCGAACGCGGGTCAGCTCCTGGGCTAGACTGGTGATCAGAAAGTACCCCGCCGTAATGTAGCGAGACAAGTGACTGGCTGACTGGTCGCACTCCGGATTAATGTAAGGGAAGCTGATCTGTCCTGACTCGTACAGGGACGGATAGAAGTAGAAACCTAGGTGAGTCTGCATCTGAACCTCGCAAGTCAGTGAGAGCCTCAAATGCTGCAAACTGGACCGCCTGGTCGGGTGTAGAAGCAG
Organism: Elymus sibiricus; assembly: GCA_039707655.1. NCBI lineage: Eukaryota > Viridiplantae > Streptophyta > Magnoliopsida > Poales > Poaceae > Elymus > Elymus sibiricus. The sequence goes on from CM077676.1 coordinate 242,092,039, forward strand.
TCCCGCCCTTGGTGGAGCGAGTGTAAGTGCCCACCATGGTACTGTTGTGCATGATGACCTCCGCATGATACTCGTAAACTCCATCAGCGAGCTGCTCTCGGTACACCTGGTATATGGGGACATCACCTTCGGGGTAGAGTCGGCGCCATACATTGGTAAGTAGGTGTGGAAAAGTGGAAGGTGCCGGCTCAGGCTGGTATGGATAAGGGACTGGTGCCATCTACACTCACAACATTAGCTGGTCAGCATTAGAAGTAACCTATATGCATGCAATGCAACACCCAAGTGCACAATCAACCTCAAATCACTACCGAGACTAAGACTATCATTTTCTAGCGTGTCGGCTATCTAGGGCGTCCTATAGTCAGCACGGCTCTGATACCAAGCGTTGTGGCACCCCGGCTCAGAGCAACTGGTTTACCTTGCATTGCCAGCCCAGAGATCAAGTCTTCTGGCAATACACAACAACTTGGCACAGAAAACAACCGCTTTATTGATCTCTTAGCGGAAACATAGGTTTACATCTTACATGATGAGCGAGGCCAAGCGGCACACACGGTGCGGCTGCACTTATGTACATTATTTAATAGACATGGCAGGGGCCTCGATGATAAGGGAACTACTACTACGCGGCAGCGGAACGACGAGGTAGCGGATCTCCATTCCTCAGGGACACTGCTGAGACACGGCCTAGATCGCGACATACTGCTCAACATCAACTCCTTGCACGGCTTCTCCTGCATCTGGCATGATAAGCCAGGTGAGTACTTTGAATGTACTCGCAAGCTCACAGCAAACAAAACAAGTGCGACAAACAATAACAAGGCATTTAACAGATTTAATGCATGAGCATGATACTACTCAACACGAGATGTGCGTGAAACAGTGCCGTGGTCCTCGGGACCAACTTACCATTTCGGGGTTACCACGTAACCACCGTTCATCACTTACCAACGTGATCCTCACTTGATCACATTCATACCTTTCATAGTGATCCCCGATCACCATTTCTGCATGTGCTATCTTGTGAAGCTTAGTGTGCAAGTTAACTTTATATGTTGACCCACGGTGTGACCTACTACGAACTGTGTCCATATCCGAGGACGCGGCTATCGATAATTTATACACTCTGTAGAGGTTAGTACACTGTACCCACACCACGGAACTCATGGCCTCGTGCTCCCATTCGGGTGTACCAACGACATTCCGACAAAACCAATCTATTGCATGACACTCTCCCGGCCACTCCGACAAACTCCCCTTTGGGCTATGTCCTGGGTGACCCTGGTGCCAACATGTGACACCCGCCACCTCTGTGGCTGCCACCGTCGTGGCTAACATCAAAACTGTCCCAAACGGGGACCTTGGTGCCATCAAAACTCGGGTCCTCAAGGTTATGACTGCCTACCGAGCCAGGGTAGCGCCAGAGCACAACCTTCCCTCGTAGGAGGCACCGGCGAGAGGCATGACAATAGACCGCATTAGGGCCTCCCCATCCAGGCAAGTGTGGTTGCACTGGTGAGATCGATTCGGTGGCACCATGACTCGATCAACAGCATGTTCAAGTTGGATTATTATCAAGTTTAACTTGAAAAGAAAATGATTCGAGCCATAGTGTATGAATGGATGCACGGGTCATGATCATTAATAACAAATGCATCATGTCGCCATATGAGTATATGCCATGATACCTACTGCACACTAGCAAGAAAGCATGTATCCTACTGCATAAATTATCAACATGACAGGATAAAGTTTATGCAATAATATTTATGTAGCAAGTTATTTTAAATAGTTGATAAAGGATGAATTTAATTTGATTAAACCAAGTCATTACAATGCCATCCTTGCATATGAATGTTGTGGCTTGCGTTGGTTCAGAGCAGTGTCACAGTACTCCTGGCCTTCTCCAACACAACTAGGTTCTTCTGAAATTAAATTAAATGAAAAAAGAAAATGTCACATCCTACTGTTTATTGCACCAGAAATTCTCAACAGCAAGAAAAATTCTGAAGTTTGGCATACAGAAACTTTGGAATTTTATAAACCAGTAGCAAAAAGAATCAAATCATTTGGACTTATAGATTAAAAGTTATGGTGGGTCAAAGATGGATTAGAATCTGGTCAAAATTTCCATTTAAATGAATTTAACCGAGCGGCCACGTCGAAGGCGTATTTTGGAAATGCGCCTCCACTTACGTACCGGTTCGCGCGCGAGAGAGAGAGAATGACAAGTGGGGCCCTATGTCAAGTTTTAAACGAGAGAGAGGGAGGAACAGAGCGTGGCGGCTCTGTCGCCGGTGGTTCTCCGGCGAGGAGACCTCGGCGATCACCGGAGATGGGGGGGATGGGACTAGTGCAGCAAGACGGTCATGGACGTACCCGAATCGTGAGCTGAGGAGGTCGGACGGCGTCGCGGCGATCTTCTCCAGAGACGGCGGCGGCGGAGGTGATCGGAGTCGGCGTTTCCGGCGACAATCCGGTGAGTTGTTGCTACCGTCGTGCTGAGGAGGTTGCTACGGTCTCAACAGTGGCAGTGGTTGGAGCTGAGGTGGACTAGGATGAGAGCTTGGAGGAGGGGGATCCGCGGAGGTCGCCGGTGAGGTTTAAAGGCCAGAGGCCTTCCCGGCGTTGTCCGCAGCTTCTGGCGATCGATTTGAGAGAGGAGAGGGGGTTTGGGATGGTTAGACCGGTCGGGGAGGGGCTCTATTTATAGGAGAGGCGAGGGAGTGCTCGGGCTTCCGCCGGAGCTGAGAGGCAGGGTGACCTGGGGGCGGTGAGGACTCGGGCGAGCTAGGGGACGATGCAGGCGAGGCCAAGCACAGCGCTCGCACGCGGGCTCGGGCGCAGGCGCACTAAGGGGATCAGGGCCGCGCGTGCAAGCCACTGTGCCGCAAGCTAGTGCCGTGGCCGCTTCCGCCGTGCCCCCTTCCGGTGCCGGGGAAGGTCAGGGAGGGGCTGGGGGATGAATGGGAGTGTACTGAGTCGACTAGACATGCTGCGGTGGCGCGAGGGGAGAGGATGGACGGCGGCCGATCGAACCCGACGGGCAGAGCGCGCAGAGCGCGTGCATTGCACCCTGCTCACACGCGGTCACCGCGTGCATTGGCATGCATGTAACTTTCAGCGCTGCCACACTATGTCCATCGTGATGTCCCTTCCACGCGGTGCCTGGAATTACTCTTGGCTCGACAGATGGCTCAATGGAGGTGACAAGAGGAAGCAGCAAAGTTCCTGGACAGAAACTTGCTCCAAGTACTGAGGACAAACGGCTGGGCACTATGAGCTGAAATTAGGCGTTTAAGCATTACTTAGGAAGGTCATTAAGTGGTAAAAATTTCAGATTAAAAAGATCAAGGAATAATATAATTGCTTCACAAAGTGACTTTTCTGTCCAGAAGCAAAATATTTTCCTGGGCTGAAAAGTTCCAAATGGCCATGGGATATTTTTGCATAGGAATGTGAGGCATGACCCAAAGAATATTTGGGAATTTTCTAGGATTTTTCTGAGCAATAAAAATAAGGGTTGCTTCATAGCTAATTGAGGAAATGAGCATTTTCAGAGAGAAAATAAATATAATGCCATTAAATAAAAATATCCAATGGCATTATTTTGAGAGGGATGAGGTCTAGGGAGGGTTTAAGGATGAAGGAACCCACTTGGAAGAAAATCAAAGAATAAATCCAAGTGGTAAGTCCAAAAGAAATGACTGAAAAAACCCAAATGCAAATAAAATACTCAATAAAACCAAATAAAATCCAAATAAAAGAAAAAGCAAAATCCAGGGTGTTACAGGCGGCTGGAGCAGGAAGATCAGAGATTGAAGAAGCAGCACGGCCGTTGGATTAACATCCAACGGTCACTGCTGCTAGAATCGTTTGTTGACTAAGTTGACAAAGCCCTGCATACACGTCAACCTAGTAGTCCCACAAGTCAGCCTCTAAATCTGGAAGGTCCCAGCTGTCATGAGGAGGAATCAGTTTTGCTTTGCGTAATAAGGCGGCACTTCCTTCCGTGCGACGATAGAGCCGGTGGGGCCCAGCTGTTAGGGGGAGGAATCATTTTTTTCTCGCGTAATCAGGAGGCACTTGCTTCCGTGCGGCCATGCACCATGTGGGTCCATACTGTCAGCCCCTCCACATACATCCCGCTTCCGATGGCTCTAGTTTGTTGACCACGTTGACCACGCCACGCCGATAGAACCAACGCGGTGGATGACGGTGAGACCCAGGAAGGGAACAACCCGGAGCCGGCGAAGACACAGCAGTGGATGCCCACGCTGAGGAGAGTACGAGGGTTGACTGGTTCGGCTGCGGTGTGAGGCTGCCGTCGCCGGAGAATTACAGGAGGTGTGGGTGAGTAGAGGGATGGCCTGGCCAGTGGTGGGAGTAGGAGGGGGCGGTAGGGCCTGTGCGGCAGCAGCCGGCCACGAGAGGCGGGAGCAGGCGGTCCCGCCGGCGCTGGTTTGGGCGGCTAGAGCAAGAAGATCAGAGATTGAAGAAGCAGTACAGCCGTTGGATTAACATCCAATGGTCACTGCTGCTAGAATCATTTGTTGACTAAGTTGACAAAGCCCTGCGTACGTGTCAATTTAGTAGGCCCACAAGTCAGCCTCCAAATCAGCTGGGGCCCAGCTGTCATGGGGCGGAATCTTTTTTTTCGCGTAATAAGGAGGCACTTCCTTCCGTGCGAAGATATAGCTGGTGGGTCCCAGTTGTCAGGGGGAGGAATCATTTTTTTTGTTCGTAATAAGGAGGCACTTGCTTGCGTGCGACCATGGACCATGTGGGTCCCTACTGTCAGCGTCTCCACGTACATCCCTCTTCCGATGGCTGTCGTTTGTTGACCATGTTGACCACGCCACGCTGATAGAACCAATGCGGTGGACGACGACAAGTCCTAGGAAGGAACGACTGGTAGGCGTTGAAGACACAGAAGTGGATGCCAACGCGGACAGGAGTACGAGGGTTGACTGGTTCGGCTGTGGTGTGAGGCTGCCGTCGCCAGAGAATAACATGAGGTGTGGGTAAGTAGAGGGATGGCCTAGCCAGTGATGCGAGTAGGCTGGGGCGGTGAGGCCTGCGTGGCAGCACAGCCGGCCACGGCCGGCGGGAGTAGGCGGTCCCGCTGAAAGCACATTTGCTCCCTTGGTGGTTTTGGTAATTCATAACAACATATATCTCATTGAACTAATGTCCATTCAAGATTAAGATTTCAGGATGTTCAATGATTGGCATGGCATGGACTAGAGATGTGGACCCCTCAAAATGCTAAGGACAAGGATTGGCAAAGGATCAAGACTCTACATTTTTGGTTTAGTGATCCAAGATCACATTGAGTCCATAGGAAAGCCAATACTATTAAAAGGGGATGAGGTGTTGCTTAATGGTCCTTTTGCTCAAGTGCTTAGTGACAGTATTCCTAAACCCTCAACCACTCTCTCTACCCAAATATGTCCTAAACCTAAAGTCCAACTCGGCCCCACTGAAATTTCCAAACCGGCCCCACCGAGTTTATCCAAGACTTAACCACTGCCAAACCCTAACAAATCGGATCCACCGAAACGGATCTCGGTCCCACCGAGATGGCCTTGCCAACTCTCTGTAATCGGTTGCATTCACTTCGGTCTCACCGAGTTATGCAAATCGGTCTCACCGAGATGGCTTGCCAACTCTCTGTTGCCTTATTGCTTCACTTCGGTCCTACCGAGTTGATGCAATCGGTGCCACCGAGATGAGGATTGCCCTAGCCATTGCACTTCGGTCCATTCGAGTTGTTCATATCGGTCCCACCGAGATTCCTAAAGTTCATATCTTTTACACAGTTCGGTGCTACCGAGATGATCGTTTCGGTGCCACCGAGTTGGGTCAAAAGTGTGTAATGGTTGGATTTTGTGTGGAGGCTATATATACCCCTCCACCCCATCCTTCTCAGGAAGGAGAGCCATCAGAACGTGCCTACACTTCCACCATTCATTTTCTGAGAGAGAACCACCTACTCATGTGTTGAGATCAAGATATTCCATTCCTACCATTTGAACCTTGATCTCTAGCCTTTCCCAAGTTGCTTTCCACTCAAATTCTTCTTCCACTATAGCCAAATCTGTGAGGAGTGTTTGAGTGCTGGGAAGACTATCATTTGAAGCACAAGAGCAAGGAGTTCATCAACAACACATCGTCTTTTACCTTTTGGAGAGTGGTGTCTCCTAGATTGGTTAGGTGTCACTTGGGAGCCTCCAACCAGATGTGGAGTTGAACCAAGAAGTTTGTAAGGGCAAGGAGATCGCCTACTTTGTGAAGATCTACCCCGAGTGAGGCTAGTCCTTCGTGGACGTAAGCCATGGTGGAATAGACAAGGTTGCTTCTTCGTGGACCCTTCGTGGGTGGAGCCCTCCGTGGACTCGCGCAGCCGTTACCCTTCGTGGGTTGAAGTCTCCATCAACGTGGACGTACGATAGCACCACCTATCGGAACCACGCCAAAAACCACCGTGTCTTCATTGCGTTTGAAATCTCCAATCCCTCCATTACATACATATGCAATTGCTTACATTCCGCTGCTATACTCTTAGAATTGCATGTGTAGGGTGATGCTTGACATGTACTATTGCTAAAATCTGCCTACAACTAAAATTTGGGAAAAGGTTAGGTTTTATTTGGTCAAGTAGTCTAATCACCCCCCTCTAGACATACTTTTGATCCTACACCCGCTGGCGGAGGTTTGGGTGGCTGAAGCAAGAAGATCTAAGATTGAAGAAGCACGATAGCCATTGGATGTCCATCCAACGGCCTCTACTGCTAGAATCGTGTGTTGACTATAAGTTGACAAAGCCTTGCGTTCACGTCAACTTAGTAGGCCAACAAATCAGCATCACATCAGTGGCGGACAACATACAACCCATTTAGTATTTTTAATAATTTACATCCCATTTTTTAATTCCTATGGAATTTACTGTAGCCCATTTACTGTTTCTAATAGTACAGCCCATTTTCTAGCCAGGGCCAGGGTTGAAAATTTCAACCAAACTTCCCACATTTTGGTGGGGTCTGAATTATTTTTATCCAGAAATTTCGATTCAGATTCAATCTAATTTCAAAATTATTTTATATTAGGTTAAAATCCAATGAAATTTGGGGCGCGCAACAAAAAAATGTAATGAAATTAAAAATCTCAAAATCCAAAAAAAAACTATTTTTCAAACTAATAGCCGGTTCGCTGTGGTTTTTTATATTTATAGCCCATTTATTATTATTTAAAGCCCATTTTCTGGGCAAGCCGAATGCACCCCTCCTCGTTTTTGCAACCCAGCCGGGCGGAGAAAAACAAGTTGGCCTGCGTTGGGTATTCGTCAAATAAAAATAAAACTGGGCTAGCCATTTTCACAAAGGGAAAAAACAACTGGGCTGGTTATTTGGTAGACATAAAATAATAGCCTGGGCTACATGGGCCACAGCCCCCGCACAGACCAGTTGATACCCTGCTGCATCTCAGCAACAAAAAAACATCTCTTAAAAAATGCATGATCTGCTGGGTCCCTACTGTCAGCAGCTCCTTGTGCAATTCTCTCCTTTATTGAGTACGTTGACAATGGCGTCGGACCCAGATGTCAGCAAACCATTAGGGGCAAGTTTTTTTTCTTGTAGTAACAAGGAGGCACTTGCCTGAGTATGGCCATGGCCCTGGTGGGTTCCTACTATCATCCTCACCACGTACAGTCATCTCCTGATTCCTCTCGTTTGTTCACCATGTTGACAACGCGAGACGGCGCCGCCGCGGCGAGCGTAACAAGGCGAAGGACGACGGAGAGGGCCTCGCGGGCCCTACAGATGGTCTGGTACAGCGCCCGCTGCTCATCCAGAAAGCCAGGATCATCGGCCCCTATGTCCGTGACGGCATTGTCATTCGCCTGTTCGCCAGCGATTTGTCCCTCCGCAAGCTGATGCTCGTTGAGGAGACAGAGGTTGTAGCACTGGTCCTCCTGCGCTTGCCGGACTGCCGACACCGGCAGCATTGGTAGCTCTTCCGCCATTAGGGTGTCGAAATGCGGCCGCACCTGCTCTATGGTGAACACGGCATGAACTGGCGCGGGCGGTGGCGCCGGCTCCTGGTCAGAAGCCTCGTCCATCGTCTAGTTGTCGTCGTTGTGCTCAGCGAGTTCGCTGGCAAGCCAACATGTTCGGCTGCTGCACCGGACCGCTGCCAAGCCCGCGTCTGAACGCCCTGGCCCACCCAAAGCCCCTCCCTCGCCCCCGCGCGCTTCTCGCCCAAAACTGTCAGCACCGCCCGCGCCGCTTCCCGGAGCAGGCGACTGCTCCGCATTCAAATGACACAACTGCCATCCGTCTATCTGTCTGCCGCCCGCATTAATGACATGCGGTTGCCGAGGCGGCTACTCCGGCGCCACCCGTCTGTCCCTTTGCCGCCCACCATTCCTATATAGACTGCTACCCCGACCATAGCCACAGTCATCTGCCTCCGTTCCCTTTCTCCTCTCCACACCACTTCCACCATGGCTTCCTCGTGCTCCACCGCTCTCCGGGACGGGCGGACGGTGGACCAGAAGAAGGAGATGACCGCCATTGCTGCCGACTGGCTGGCCGGCAGGCAGCCGGAGGACGACGACATCCCAATGGAGAACGTGGTCATCGACGAGCCGGCGCCACCCTCCTCCGCGCCATCCTCGCCGGTGCATTGCACCATGACCATCGGCGAGGCCCGTGCCCAATACATGGACATGGTGCGGGAGGAGCAGTTCCGGAAGGTGCAGACCAACGCCGCCTACAACCACCAGCTTCTCAAGGAGCGCCTGCAGGCGGAGGAGCAGATCGTCGCGGACCTGGCGGAGCAGGCGGCGCTGCTCGAGTCCTACCACTGGCGAGAGCCGCCGCGAGAGCCGCCTCGAGCGCTGGCGGTACCGCCAGCGAGTGGCGGAGGTTGCGGCCACCTACAAGGAGGGTGACGAGGCGGGCGAGGCGCTATTTTGCAAGACAGACGGCGAGGCGGAGGATATCGCCGGCTCTGCCGAGGCCCCGCCCTGCCGGCAACGAAGGGGAGGACTTCGACGACTCCGCCGAGGCCCCGCCCCGCCGGCAACAAGGTAGAGGACATCGCTAGCTCCGCCGAGGCCCCACCCCACTAGCAACGAAGCGGAGGACATTGCCGGCTCCGCCGAGGCCCTGCCCCACCGGCAACGAAGCGGAGGACTTCGCCGGCGACGCCGGACATGGGGAGTGGGCACCGGAGATCGTAGATTAGGTTAATTAATTATACATCCAGAGCGGGATGAGCACCGCTATTTAGTTGAAGAATGTCCGAAATGTAATGAGATCCGGGCATGTTTGAAATCCTGCTGTGTTTGAATGAATTTAGTCCGGTTAGTTCCAATTGTTGCATCAGAGGCATTAGATGAACATGCAGAACAATACGTACTACTTCCTCCGTCCTAAAATAAGTCATCTTAGATTGTGCAGCGTGACCAAGGTGAGAGAAAAATGAGAGAACTTGATGTTTATTTGCTAATTAATGCCACTGCATCCAGAGAATTAACCACTGCATGTTGTGCTAAGTCATCTCAAGTAATTGAATGCATACACGCCCCACGTCTCCAATTGGCTAATTTCTTTTTTTGTGGCAAAAAATAGAAAACGAGATGGGTAGTTTTGGGATTATTTGGTTTTCGTAATGTGACTTATGCACCGGTACGGAGGGAGTACTAACTTTAGTACGAAGTTGTACTAAGCTTGAGAAAATTATTTTGGGAAGGAGGGAGTAGGATTTTTTTGTCAGGACGCACAGTGATCACTTTGTTTGCCGAAGTTTCACACGTACCATAAAGTTTTTTAGCGTGGCTATACATTGCAATCAAACTCATAGGCCTGGCAATTCATAACATTCACAACATTCGATCAGAGCCAATATTTTTACTTCACAACTAAAGACACAAATAAAGAAAAATCGATCGATGCTGCTGACAGCAAAGGGCGTCCCATTCCAAAATATCAAATGTATGTCTTTTTGCTAACCATCAATGAGCAAAATTTGACAAGGTTTCCCTTTCCAAAATATCAAATGCATGTCTTCTTGTGAACACCAATGAGCAAACTTTGAGAAGGTTTTCCCATTGCAAAATATCAAATGCCTACGATTGTGCAAAGGGAGGTGTTTGTCATCAGTTTGCACATTGACATGGAACCTCGTGCTGGATTAACCAGCTGATCTTTCTGTGCAGTTCCACTGAAATCGAGCAATGTCATGCGTAGCTTGGTGGATTTCATATTTACATGTTGTAAGGCCTTGAAGACGTTGGCATCTCCTTTCATGTAGCTAGTTTAGTGGCTCAAGGTGACAATGAATGATTAGAGAACCATTCGATGTATTGTGCATGATGAAGTAATATGGAGGGCACGAACCATCCAAACATTTTGTGCAGTTCCACTGAAATCAAGCTGAGCATCCCTGTCTGCATAAATAGTCTGCATAAATATAGAAAAAGTGTGATTACTATAGTGGTACTAGTTGATGAAACATACGCTCAAAAATATAATCATCTTCATTATCTTAATAGGAAAAGATAGCAATGCAATAGCTTCAATTAAACATTTATTCAAAACAGTACCACAATATAAGTAGCACAACATAACAAAGCATGATCATGTGGATGAAGGCCGATGCTGACCTGATTTGTTACAGCTGCGTCCATGAGTGACTTGGTCATACCTTTCCTGGTTGTAGAATCTTGCACTTCACATGCTGTTGAGTTGCCACATGAGCTCTGTAGATTGGTCATGTCACCAGCGTCTACTAATACTCTGTAAAGCTTCTCAATTATTCCTTCTGTAATGTACATCAACCAGTGACTGCTTCTTTCTGCAAAGTGGAAGGATCAACTTGCCCCAAGAATGCAACAGTTTGCCTTAAATACATTGGCTCCTTTTGTGCAGTTCAACTGAAATCAAAATCGATATAGCAACGAGCAGAAGTTTTGATATCCCTGTTTGCACAAAGAGGTATAAAGGAAACAATTACTTACCAATAACGGTTGATGACTTATACGCCCACAAGAAAAGAATATCTACCTTATTTTAATGGGAAACAAAGCAGGACAGTAGCAATTCTCAAACAGTGTCATTGATTCATATTAACAGAGACATTATCTTAACAATACCTTGCTTAAACATGTAGAATGAATGACAAAGCAGGATAATACCATTTCTCAAACAGTGTAACTGATTCATATTAACAGAGACATCATCTTAACAATACATTGGTTCAACATGTACTCCCGCCGATACGTAATAAGTGTTGCAGTTCTGAACTAAGGTTCAGTAGTTACTTCTAAGACTGACATTGCTTTATTTTACCAGTGGCATTAGAATAACAAAAAGCTTAAACAGTTGCATGGCAGAGTGGGTGCAACAGCACCATGTGCTTCCATCGATGTATAAAGGGCTGATGCATAGTTTGTTGCAACAAAGAAACAAGCAGCATATCTTGGTTGGTAGCATTTTTGTTCACTTAATGGGAGAACACAGCAATACAATAGCTTCAATTCAACATTTATTCAAAACAGTACCAATACAAGTAGCACAACATCTCAAAGCACACTGCACAATCATGTGGATGAAGGCCGGTACTGACCTTTCATGAGGCGGACTTGAAAGACCTCAAGATCAAATACAAATCTGCCAACACGGATAGGAAATCCGATCTCCTTTTGTGTGAGTTCCACTAAATCTAGCAACGTTGCCGGTGTGACATTTTAGTTGAACTGCACAAAACAGTCTTCAAACAAAAGTGTTTTGCGCAGTGCACCAAAAGGTCGCAGTAGCAACGAGGTGAAAGAGATCCATGTTTGCAAAGAGGTAAAAAAAGGAAACAATTACTGGGCAATAATGGAGGATGACACATACGGCCACAAAAAGAAGCAGCTACCTTATCTTAATGGGAAACAAAGAAGGACAGTTGCATTTCTAAAACAGTGGCATTGATTCATATGAACAGAGACATTCTCTTAAAATTAACATTCGTTATACATGTAATTTACTTTTAACAGTGGCATTGCTTCAATTTTCCAGCGGCATTATGAGAATAACAATAGCTAAATAGTTGTATGGGACAGGGAACACACCAGCACCATGTGCCTCTACACATATAAATGGGTGATGCAGAGTCTGTTGCAACAAAGAACCAAGTAGAATATCTGTGTTGGTCCCATATTTGTTCTCTTTCAACCTTTTTCCTATGTGAGGGCAGCAAATCTAGTCCTGCACAAACTCTACTGCCTTGTCCCCCACCCCCGGTTTCTTTCCCTTTTCAAGAAAGAGATCAGTTCCTTACAGATGTGTGTACTGCGATTTCCCTTTTTCCCTTTTCGACCAACAGAGCGGCTGGATAGCCAGTCTGTACTACTTTCCCCCCTTCCTTTCCTCTTTGAACCATGTCCTAGATTCATGCTATAAAACTCACCCCCCTTCTTTCCTGTTTGAACCAAACCTAGATTAGATTGCAGAAGTGAAAAAGATCCACATGAAGCTAGAGCAATGCCGGTTTCAAAGTAAAGTTATACCTTAGGGTCGTCAGGATGTGGCTAGGTGGGCGGCGGTAGGCCGGATCTGCCCACACTACGTACGGCAGCAGTGAAGACGGGGTCGGAGGCCCTCCCGCGCAGGTGTTGGGTGAAAGAGAACAGCGCCGCCGGCAGTGGATTCCCTCCCTCGCCGATGGTAATAGAGTCAACACTACACCTCCTCACCTTCCCCGGCCGACGAGATCCGGACGGCTCTTTGACGAGCGGTGAGGGGACAGAGAGAGGCCACCGCAGTCTTGTTTAGATCTGGAGAGGGTGAGAGAGTGTGAACAGAGCAAACCCTTGCAAACAAACCCTGAGGCTCCAACATGAATATATATAGTGGAGAGACAGAGTGTGAAGAGAGCAAACCCTAGCAAACAAAGGCTGAGGCTCTAGCTTATATAGTATTATATGGTGGAGTGGTTTTATTTTTATCTCCATAACAATCATTTTAAATTGTGTACAAAACAAAACTCTTTATTTAACGTACCAGTGAAGAAAACTATGATCAAACTAACGCTCCACGCTTCCTGGTCGCACTTTCTATCATTGACGTGTGGTACCTCCATTCGGGTTTTTACTACACATCATATTTTTTATCAAAGTTTGACCACATATTTAACTAGCAAACGGCTAATACATGCCAACAATTGGCTTCATATTTCTTATGTACTTATATGAGTAATATATTTTATCAACAATTGGCAACATAATTAACTAGTCGGAAAAATTCAGAACCAACACATAAATAAAATGTTTATATACAACTCAATGATTGAAAGATCATAACCAACATTTAGAAACCAATACAGGGGAGCTGAAGACAAAGTTGTTAGAAGGCTTAGAAACCAATACAAATCTTTTGCTCTTAGTACCAACATCGATGCTTCTCCGAGGAAACATTTGGTTCATAGCGAAAGACAAATTTGCACCAAGGTGGAAGACGGCTGCGTTTCCAACGCAACCAAGGTGCACTGATGAATGCTATCTTTGTTTTCATGGCTACCCAGCAAAGAGCACTGATGGAAGATAGCTTGTTTTTCATCGAGCATCGATTAGCTTCACCAGCCGATGCAACCATGATACTCAACCATGAGCATCGATAGGTCATCGTGGTGATTCATCATCCATTTGGCATCAAGTTTGGGTGCGGCACCACTGAGGTTTGATAAATCCTCACTGTGGTCTGTTTCTTCTCAGTAATCAAGCTCGAGAAAGGTAGAACCACGTGGTAGAGGACAATGAGGCAGAGCAACCGTGGCCATCCAATTTTGTGCAGTTCGACTAAAATTGAGGAAGACATGCCCTGGTGTGGAGATATGCATCCCTGTTTGCAAAAATATGAAAAAGGGATATTTAAGTAGTGTCGTTACATTGTTTTGGCAGTTGTACAAGATTAACAGCGGCATCTGAATTGTCAATAAGAATTAATGAAATGTACCCCACAAATAGAAACATCATGATTATCTTCAGGCAGACTAAAGCAGGAGAGAAGCATTTCTTAAAATAGTGTCATTGCTTCTATTTATCGACGCCTCTAGATTGACAGCAGCATTGCTTAAAAGGGACATCACTTTAACATGGGCATTGCTTCATTTTACCAGTGATATTAGATTAGCAGCAGCAATAGGGGCATTTGGACAATGAGCGCACAACCATCATGTACCTCCACCGAGGCATAAACCAGGACAACTTTTTTTTGACGGAAAAACCAGGACAACTTTTGGAGTGGCCTTTCCTGTAACCAAAAAATTTAGGTGATGTTGGACCGGCAGACGAAGCCTAGCTACTGTACATGGCGAGCTGGGCAGTACTAGTACATACAAAACCCGCATGCAGCGACATGGGGAGCTGGACCAGTAGAACGAAGCATGAAATCCAAAAGAAGTTATACCTCAGATGGGCGAGATGTGGCTTAGGCGGGCGGCGGGATCTGCCCACACGACGGCAGTGAACAATGGCCCGCAGGACCTTCGTCCGCGCCGGCGCCGGCTCAGAGAGGACGGTGTGCGTCAGCTTCCTTCCTCGCGGACGGCGACCACGTCAACGCTGCACTTCCTCCCCTCCCGCAGCGGACGGGATCCGGCCGGATCTGTGACCACCGGTAAGGAGAGATATCAGAGTGGACACTGTCGTCTTGTTTCGATTTGGAGAGGGTGAGAGAGTGAGATGCGAGAAACCCTATCAACCAAGCCCTCTCAAGCCTACATATACAGTGGAGTAAAAAAAATCTCTCCATAGCAATGGTTTCAAACAGAATACGCGCGTTCTCGGAAACAAAAACAAAACTCGTGGAGGAATCTCTTTTTAACGTACAAGGAAAGAAAACTCGATCAATAACACGCCACCGCTTCCAGGAGTATCTCTCACGTGTGGTCCCCGGCCCTCCATTATTGTGACCAAATTATAGGGTCAAATTATCATGTAAGCTTCCTCTTCGTGTACAAACGCGCTCCATCGTGTACTCATGGGTGTGTCAGAGGCAAAGTGCGTGTGTGTACCTCTTCTCTTCTTGTACGTAGTACTACTCCATTTTATTTTATTTTGAACTGGTAGTACTACTCCTTTTATCTCACTTCCTATTGTTTTTCCCACTCCTATGATATTCCTATCCTAGGAACAAAATGAGGCCGAACTAGGTGTGTGTGCGCGCGTGTGTGTGTGTGCGCGTGGGTGTGTGTGTGCTTGTGCGTGTGTTAGAGAGAACGAGACATCGACCTATAGAGAGATGGTGTGTACGAGTAGTCGTGAGAGTCGTGACTATGTGTGTGTGCGCGCACACACATACACATACATATTCGTGTTTACATAAAATTACTACTTTCATCTCCAACCCCCCGCTTCCCGGTGCACGCGACTGCTCCGCGTTCAAACGACACGACGGCCGGCCCCAACATGCATGCAAAAAAGTTCTTGGGAGTCCGTGCTACAGCTAGCTGTCGTCTCCCCCCTCGTCTATCTCTTCCATTAGTAGTACTCCATGGCGTGATCCATCGACACACTGGCGGGGAAGTTTGTGTATACTCGCTTTGCGATGAGCGGCGTGCCGGGCAACCGTGTGGGGTGAGACACGAACACGACAGACATGATTATATAAACGTTAGTTTTGCTCTATGGTGCAATCCATCGACAAGAAACGTTGGTTTCCGAAAGAACACTGCAGTATACTGTACTGCATGAGGGAGAAGCGGATTCAACGAAGAGTGATGGTTGCTTCGTCCGTCCAACTTCCTGCCGGGTCTATGTGATTTGACGGCTCATTGGTCATTATTACTGCAGCGGTACAACCGTCATGATTGTCAGTTGTAGTACTGCACTCTACTTTCGTGCATGGCACGTGGACCCGGATGCTGGATGTCCCACGTTTCGGCGAAAGGAAGTAGAATGATTTTGGAGCCAGGAACCGTGTCGTAGAGCGTGTGCACTCTTTTTTTTATGCTGTGATAAAACTAAATTTATCCACTCTTACACCGGAGGAGTGCGAAACACGGCAGCCCAGTGAGTAGTACATGGCCCACCTCACACTATCACCATATTCCTTGGACACCGTGCGGCACCTAGCTCTCTAGTAATAGTAGTAGGAGTAGTACATACTACTATAATTTCTCAGCGAGATAAAATTGTACTTACTACCTCCATCCTGGTTTATTGCCCCCTTCGTATTTTGTGCTTAATTTTGACCATAGATTTACTTAACAAAATGTTAGTGCATGTCACAAAAAATTATATCGTTGGATTCGTGTTTGAACTAGTTTCTAATGATATTATTTTTTGTGACATGCATTAAAATTTTGTTAGTTAAATATAAAGTCAAAGTTTGGCACAAAATTCAAAAAGGACCAATAAACCAGGACGCGGGTAGTACAATGCTATGAAGCTTTCAGCTTTTGATTCATGTATCTTGCCTCCAAGGTTGCCCTGTTACAACATTCCATCATCAAATACAAAGGAAACTAACATGCATGCTGATGCATCTCAATGATTGACAGATCATAGCCAATATTTACTTCACAACTAAACACAAACGTTGTGAGAAGGTGTATAGATAAAGAACAAAACGATCAATGCAGTCCCTAGGCGTTGAACCCTAAACCCTAAACATGCTTTAATTTCCTGGCGAGGTTGAAACTTCCGAAGGAAAGAAGTCTGGAACCCATGGTCCATCCGATGATTTTGTGCACTTCCACTAAAATCGAGCTGAGCATCCCTGTTGGCAAAGATATTGAAGAAGTGTGATTAGAATAATAGTAGTGGCACTAGTTGATGACCATAAACTCATCACAAATAGAAGCCGGTAGAGCAACGTGCGGGGCTAAGAAGTAGAGAAAGATCCGCATGGAGCGACGTGGGGAGCTGGGGCTATGGAGGAAGCCAACTCGAAAGGAAGTTGTACCTAAGGAACGTCGGGATGTAGCTAGGAGGGCGGTGGGAGGTGGCATCAGTCCATACTGCGGCAGTGAGAAAGGGGTGAAGGCTACCGCGCCAAAGCTTTGTGAGAGAGAACGGCCGGGACCCCTAATCGGGACGCGCCCACAGTGGGTTTTCTCCCTCGCCGCTGGCGACCGCGTCTACGCAAAACATCCACCACTTCCCCTGGTGGACGGGATCCAGCCGGATATGTGAACAGTGGTGTGGCCACCGTCGTTTTGTGCGAGAATGTGAAGAGAGCAACCCCAGCAAGCAGGCGTGTAGCTTAGGCTCCTGGCTATATTATGTATATATAGTGGAGCGGTTTTCCTTTTCTATCCATATTAACCTTTTTATATTGCGTACGTGCCATTGAAGAGAGAAATGATGGTCGCTTCGTCCGAGCAACTTACTGTGTGATTTGACTGCTCATTAGGCATTATTACTGCGTCCCTGCTGGTACCCCACCTACGTGTGTGACCGTTCCTGAGTTTCACTTGTACTCCCAATTACTTATCTCTAATTTCTTGCATGACACGTGGATCCGGATTCTGGATGTCCCACGTGTCGGCGAAAGGAAGAAGAACGAGTTCCGATGACCGAGAAGTAGTATTTCCATGCAAACGGATCTTACGATGCATGAGCTGTTTGTTATGCTATCGACCAAAATACCCCTGCATGCAGGTTTGTCTCACTCCCATGTGCCATACCTGCTCTAACATCCATCATTTCAGCAAGGGGTAATGCCGTCTAAAACTCCGTCCACGCAGTACATTATGAAATATGAACATGTGAAGACTACAACCCCTCATGCATGCATGCAGTAGTCACACGTACACATGCACACAAAAATGCACGCGACGCCCTAATGCATGCATGCGGAAGTCACACGTACACATGCACGCACACATGCATGTGTACAGCACACGACGCAACACACACGCTCACGCTCAAGTGCTCAACCAACACGTGCATGCACACACATACACAGCCAGGGTGGTTCCCGCACAAGGGTTGAACTCCTGCCGCGCCTGTGTAAAATTTTGTTTAACTTATTTATTTCCTCTACCAACTGATAGGTGGGACCCACAGTCCACATGTCAATTTAACCAGTCAACAAAGTGCTACGTAGACTATTTGGCCGATCAACAGAGTGCAATACGGTTCTCTACGGTGAGCTAGTGATCGTATAAACACCGCAAAATGTATATATTGACCGTAATGAGCGTATTATGAAGTCCAGTGACCGCCATTAAGCCATATTAACCGGAAATGAGGCAGTATGTGGACTAGTAGTGGACTAGTAGTAGTACTAATACTACACTACGCCCTCTCCCTCTCCCACACGCGTGGTTGCTCGCAGGACGAGGAGAACA
Organism: Elymus sibiricus; assembly: GCA_039707655.1. Taxonomy (NCBI): domain Eukaryota; kingdom Viridiplantae; phylum Streptophyta; class Magnoliopsida; order Poales; family Poaceae; genus Elymus; species Elymus sibiricus. The sequence continues at coordinate 242,110,390 of CM077676.1, forward strand.
AGGAGAAGCTTGCTTACTACGCCCTCTCCCTCTCCCACACGCGCGGTGGCTCGCAGGACGAGGAGAACGAGGAGAAGCTTTTGACTACTGTGCCCTCTCCCTCTCCCACACGCGTGGTGGCTCACAGGTCGAGGAGAACGAGGAGAAGCTTGCTTACTACGCCCTCTCCCTCTCCCACACGCGCGGTGGCTCGCAGGACGAGGAGAACGAGGAGAAGCTTTTGACTACTGCGCCCTCTACCTCTCCCACTATCGGTGTACTAAGACATGGGTGCCCTCGTATCCAGACTTGTGCACAGGCAGTCGTAGCCTCCCTTCCGGCAAGGGCTTGACAGAGGATAACTACGGCTCAAGACTCAACACCAAGACCATGAAGAAGACCTCAAGGCAGGTCATCGAGAAGTACTATTCTAGTACTGAAGATCGACGCTGCCTTTGCCGGCAAGCTCCGCCCCAGCAAGGTGAAGACCAAGACTATGGTTGCCGGCAAGTCCCCTTGCTGGCAAGCAAGGCCTGGCAAGCTCCGTGCCGGCAGGTTTGTTCTGTCCCGTTACCGCTCCACCTCACCATCGACTAGATAGGCTCGTATGCTAGGTGTCGAGCGGGCAGACGGTCAACACAGCCGGCCACGGCACGTGTTAGCACGCCACGCCGAGATTAACTTTAATAACACCCATCCCTGGGACGTGTCAAGATTACAGGAGGGCGCCAGGACCGGTGATACAGATCTTTTGCCCAAGGCCTCGCCTCCCCAACGTAGCACCTAACGATGCATTAAATGCGTTTGTCTTACCCCGTTGGAAGATAGACGTGGTGACGGTGCAAGTCACTATTCATACTCTGTAATGACCGTATTAGCCATTGTGGTAACCCCTTGGCCTATAAAAGGAGGCCCACGGCTACAGGTAGAACGGTCGACACCCAGCTGAATTACACCCAATAGTTGCATTTCCCACGCACCTTGCCGGAAAACTGCGCTCCTTGTAACTTGAGTTCATACACGATCAAACACAGAACAGGAGTAGGGTTTTACGCTCATAGCGGCCCAAACCTGGATAAACCCCCAGCGTGTTCTTTCACCTACTGAAAACCTGCTCTTTGTCCCATGCATGTCCCCTGAGCCGAATCGCAAAGGGGCCCGTTCGGTCCCATAGATCGTCGTTTCCCACGACATCTTTGGCGCGCCAAGTAGGGGTACTGTGTGTCACAAATCAGCTTTTTGGTGGTGTGAGTACCAACTTCATCATCTTCGTTGATGGCGCTGAAGAAGAAGGGTGGAGCCACGACGGCTCCTACCGCGCCCGAGCCACCTTCCCAGGCGGCCGCAGGCGGCGCAGCCGGCGCAGGCGCTACGTTTGGGACGGGTGGGGCAGGAGGCGCAAGTAGTGCGGATGCCCAGCACCTCCGCCACATTGCTGAGCCTAGCCACAGGACCGGGGACGTCACAGCTGGTCAACTTTCAAGACATTCTGGTGAGCACAGTCATCATAGTAATATAGTTCATACTGCTGCGACCCAGGACCCAGCCGCCGCAACATCAAAGAATGTAGCGGCGACGTCCAACAACGGCGCGGGGAGGCGTACACCGCGACCATCGCAAGATGGGCACGACACGCTCCCCCACGTTGCTGGCGGTTCCAAACGACCACAAGGCAAGATTCCTATGCAGCAGCTTCCGATTGCTCACGGATCACCGCCGCCACCACCACGTCCACCTGTTGGCGAGCATGAGCCACGGTGGCATGTACATAACGAAGCTCCTTCTGGCTCTGCCAGGAGTCGAGTGACCCTTCGTTCTGTGCTCCCGGCCATGCCAACCACGGCGGCAGAGGCTATGGCGCGGGTTCAAATACTTTTGAACTTCCCGCCAAGCCCTGATAAGATGGATGAGTGGAGAGCCACCATTCAGAGTCTCATCAGTTTTGCCGATCCCAGCAAAACACAAGGCGTGGGGCACTCGCGGCGACCACCCACCATGCTGGCGGGACCATCCGGCTACCTTGCTGGAGACATCGCGCCAACGGTGCAGTCGCCTCAGTACCCCCCACCGTCTCAACGGCCGACCCGCCGATCAGACAACCATAACGTGTTGTCTATGGCCTCGTCGGATCCACGGTGCCACCAAGATCAGCGCCAAGTGCTCCGTGAGCGGTGCGACGAAGAAGCCTGCACAGAGATCAAGTGGCGCCGGGAAGCACGCGGTCAATCTGACGACCATGCCAGGCCGGCAGTGAACGTGCTCACGCCTGTAGCTGCTGGGTACTTGTCCTACGATGTGGGGTGCCCAGCGTTTACTCGTGAGCTACGGCAGGTTTGCTGGCCGTCCGCCCGTGCCTTCAAGCCGGAGCTGCTCGACAACTACGATGGCATGCTCAACCCAGCCGAGTTCCTTGGCATCTACACCATCGCGGTGGAAGCTGCCGGGGGACGGGACGAGAAACTGCTCGCCAACTACTTCCCATTGGCGCTTCGGCCCAACGTCAGGTCGTGGTTGATGAACCTGCCTGAGGGCTCCATTTCTTCTTGGGCGGATCTATGCCATCATTTCGTTGGCGCTTCCCAGGGTGGCCACAAGCTCTCGGGCCAGCCCAGCGATTTGTAGGTGATCCCCCAAAGGGATGGAGAGAACCTCCGCAAGTACATACAACGGTTCAGCCGTGTACATCACAACATCCCCGACATCCATCCCGCAACTGTCGTTGCCTTGTTCCACACGAATGTGCGCAACCACAGGACACGGTCAGAGATGAATGTCGAGCAGGTCAAGACCATGAATGATCTATGCGCCTTGGCAGATAGGTGTGCACGAGCTGAGGAAGGGAGGTGACTCCCTAGAGAAGATGCTGGTGCAGACGTCGATTCCGAAGACGACGACGCATCAACCCCGCAGAAGAAGAACAGAAAGCACAACAGAAAGCGCAAGAACAAGACTGTACTGGCCGTCGAGAGCTCCAGCGACACCAACGCCACCAAGAAGCCGAAGGCAGACATCCTCGGCAAGGAGGTTGCCGGGTGCGATAGCTGCCGGGTAGTTGCGGCAGGAGAGAAGGCCGGCAAGACCAGCGGGCCGTACTGCAAGATCCACCGCACCAAGGGCCACGACCTCCAGCAATGCCAGCAAGTAGAGCAACTTGCCGAAAAGCAGAAGCAAGAGTACGAGAAGCGTGACAAGGAGAAGGGCCAAGATGGTGCTGGTGGGTCCGGCAAGCAAGACCATGGTGGTCGCGGAGGCAGCCGCTGCAAGGCCAAGCAGCCAAAAGAGAAGGCTGCTTAGGGCCAGCAAGAAGAGGATGATAGTGATGAGGACAGAGGTGGGTCCGACAAGGAGTTCCAAAATGCAGTGGATGCCATGTGTGTTGACGGAGGCACATCTTTGCACTCCTCGCACCGGCAAGTAAAGCAGTGGATCCGCGAAGTCAATGCAGCGGAGCCAGTGATGGAGGCACAGAAGCCACTCAAGTGGTCGCACTCGCCCATCGTCTTTGACGCTGAGGACCACCCTGATTGCACCACTGCGGTCGGGTGTTTGCCGTTGTTGGTCTCACCAACAATTCGCAACCTCAAGGTGACAAAGATGCTGGTTGACGGTGGGGCTGGCTTTGAACTTGATTTCTCCAGATGTGATCAAGAGGCTGCAGAACCCCGACAAGGATCTCGAGGAGACAGGCAGTTTCCAAGGGATCAATCAGGGGAGGAACAAGCCGAAAGGCCAAGTCACATTGCCGGTCATGTTCGGCAGCGAGCTCAACCATTGGACGGAGAAGATTACCTTTAACGTCGTCAAGATGCCGCTGCCGTACGACGGGATTCTGGGCCGCCCAGCCCTGGCAAAGTGTATGGCCACATCACACTATGCGTACAACGTCATCAAGATGCCGGGGCTGATGGGGGTCCTCACCATCAAGTCAAACTACAAGGACGCAATCATCTGTGCTGACAAGCTCTACTGGGATGCAGCGGCAGCAGCTGCCATCGAGGCACTTGCTCCTACCGTCAAAGCTCCCGGGGGAGGGAAGAAGAAGAAGACCGGCAAGACCTCTGGGAAGGACTCCGGGAAGCGCACTTCAGAGTGCAGCATGCCTGTCGAGGACACACCAGAGAGCTCTACTAGCAAGAGCAAGAGAGCCAAGGCTTCCATGTCCACGACCAAACAAGGGGCATGGGACGAGTGGCACTTTTCCTGAAAGTGCCACTCTCGGCGACAAATAGGAAGTCGAGCTCGTTGCCTTCCTACTGGTGAATGTCGGTACGCTTGCCCGGCAAGCATCTGACATCCCTGAAGTTCTTAGGAAGGCAATTGAGCACCACCTTGCTGTCTGCCCTCATGCGAGACCCGTCAAGCAGAAGGTCAGAAAGCAAGCCTTGGTGCGGAAGTGATACTCCCGACGGAACTCAAATACGGGTCACCTCGAGTCTCGGCCTTCGATGAGGAGGACCAAGATGAACTGCGGCATGACGATGCCACGCTCCTTGAGGAAGATCGTTTCCAGGCTACTGCCCATGCTGCACGGTACCAGCAAGCTTTGCGCCGCTACCTTAGCCGCAAAGTGAATGCCAGGGACCTTGAGGATGGCGACCTTGTTCCTCGTCGGATTCGATCCATGAAGGGTAAAAAACAAGTTGACGCCGAAGTGGGAGGACCCTTACCGGGTAATACGAGTCACTAGGCCCGGCACAGTCTACCTAGAGACCGAAGATGGCACTCCCGTGCTAATCTCATGAAATATTGAGCATCTTCGTAAGTTTTACCCGTAAGGCGCGGTTGCCGGGCTGCCCGACAACCTCTTTTGTACAAGTTTGCCATCAAGGCATGTAATCCTTTGTACATAGCCGGGTGCAGATCCCGTGCATAATAAATAAAAGTTAAATGTTTCACAACTCTTTGTCAAAGTATATATATATTTATGTGTTGGAGGCAGTCTTGTGTTACATTTTGCCTTGCATAAGGTGATTAATGAACCGTCGAGGTTCCAGCCTCCTCTTTTTTCTTCTTTCTTTTTCTTAAAGGAAGGAAGGATTCCTCGCGTACAAGTTTCCCGGGAGGAGTGACGGTATGGATACCAAAGGACGCGTTCAAGATATTACCCTATGGCAAGAAGTATAGCAAGGAATGAGCTAAGTTGCAAATCTTTGAAATAAATTCTTTGTTATAGTTGCGACTCTCCTTGAACAATTTTGGCCTTTGTATGAGAAACCTGCACGCTAAGGAACCTTGCCGTGATCGACTGCGCTCTTGCTTTGCTTCGAGTCCGCTCGGCAACCTAAGTAGCTGCGTTGTGATTGTCAAGCATGACCTTGCCGGTAGCGGCACTTCCGGCAAGCTGCTGAGGACCTGTTCCTCAAGCGCTCGCGGCAAGGGTGTGTGCACCAGCAAGTTTACGACAAGCATAGGTTACAAAACTCATGCAAAGACAGAATGGAATAAGGAGAACAGCGCACATACATCCATCTAAAACACAAGTTATAATACATCAAGGCCAAGTGCAGTTCTGACTTAAGATAAACATGTCTTTTGCATGATCTTACACGCGGCAAAGTAAAGTGGCGAGCCGCCCTCTTTCCTGGGGATTTGGCTAACCCTATCGGCGATGGGCGCAACAAGCTCATCGACGGACCTGGTGTCAGCTCCCTTGGGCAGGCTCATGAAGACCTTGGAAAGGTTGATGTTTGGGTTTCGGTACACCACTTTCCTGAGCATCTTGAAGAGGACATCCTGGCAAAGCCTGCGGGACTCGTTGGCAAGGTATGCAGCTCGAGCCCCATGGTGTTTCTTCAACGCCTCACCCAAGCTTTCGAAAAAGAAGGTGAGCCTGGTGCTGGCGGTGTCCCCTTCGACGGTGCAATAGTGGTATTCCGACAAGCCCAGGGCACATAGATTGACGGAAATATTCTCTGCGGCGGCCACAAGCCGGTCGGTCCAAAGCTTGTAGGCGTCCTTGAGCTTGTTGAAGGAAGTCGTGGCACTTGCAAGTTTAGACTTCTCATCCTGAAGTTCCTTCGTCAAGGTCTTTTCACGCTTTTTGGCTTCGTCAAGAGACAGCCTTAAGGTGTTTAGCTTCAGCTCGTGATCTTCAATCGTGTCTTTGGCCTTGGGAAGCTCTTGGTTCTTGGTGGATACTGAAGTTTGCAGCCCCGCCAGAGTGTGGACTGCCTTCTCTACACCTGCTTTGAGCACCGAGATCTCTTTGCCGTTGGTAGCAAGGTTTGCTTCGAGTGCTCGCACTTTGTTTCCCAGTTCGATCTTGGCGACCTCTGCAGCTCTGGCAGCATCGATGGCCTCCTTGATCTTGCCGGCATGCTCTGCAGCTTGAGCCTTGATAGCCTCTTTGTGCTTCTGCCTTAGTTCCTGGGTTTGTTGGGCAACGAGAGCCTGGATCTCGTTGTCCTTGCCACGAAGCATAGTAGCGAGCCCGGCTTCACGAGCGGCAAGCTCTTCCTCATAAGTGTCAAGGCCGACCCTGCGCTCATTCAACTTTGCCTCCTCCGCTGCTATCTTCCGTGCAGCCTCCTCCTGTGCCTTCTCCAGAATGAACTTTTCCTGGGCCTTGACGAGCTAAGTTTGACGTTCATAGAGGTCTTGGAGGCATTCCGCATACCAAATCTGCGTTTCTTCCACGCGTCTCTTGAAATCATCCTCCGCTTTGTCAAGGACGGCCGCCCTAGAGTCCAAGTTATCCGTGCGGTCGCGGTGGCACACCTGGAGTTTCCGAAAGTTCTCGCTCATGGCTTTGAGGAGTTGCTACTCCTTGGTCTCGTTGATGTTGGCAGGTAGCTCGTCAACAACCTCAAGTCTGGTAGCAGAAAGGACCTCACCGTCCAAGATTTCTCCTTCCATAGGCACCCCGTTGCTTGATATCCCAGGAAGGTTGACAAACAGATTGTCGCCAACTTTCAAGTATCTGCTTGAGAAGGGTTCTTCAGATGTTGAGGGGTGGTCGTCAGCAACCGCCTTGCCGGCCAAGATCGCCCTCCTAGCCAAGTTAGCACTTGGCGCTCCTGAGACAGGAATGTCTTCAGTGGCCTCGGCGTTCTGACTACCGCCCTTCTCAGCAGCACCCGCAGTGGCCTCTTCGTGAGCAGCCTTGGCGGTCTCCTCGTCAGTCATCCTGATGGCCTCATCAGCAGCAATGTTGCTGGCCTCGTTGGCAGCATCCTTCGCGATCTCCTCAATGATGGAATCGACGTCCATGTCGTCAGATAAAGATAAATCTGAAAGGATGGGGAGGAGAGGAAATCAAGACCCAGATCAAGTTCAAGAAAACAAAAAAATGGAGAGAGAAGGTTAAAAGAAAAAGCTACTCGACGGTAGAAGGCATACCAGACTAAGACTGTTGAGGAGGGATAATCTCCTCCCTGGCAACTTCGATTGTCGTCGCCTGGTTGCCGGCGGTCACGGTTGCCGGCACATCATCAGTGCGAACGGCCTCGTCTGTAGAGGTACTTACCGGAGAACCGCTTGTCGGGGGAGCGGTTGATGGAGACATCCCAGTTGGATCAGCCTTCGGGTGTTCCTTCTTGTGACGCTCTTCTCCTGCTCCCGTGCTGATGTCAGCAATGAACATCTCAACACCCACGCTCGCCAAAGGAAAGTGAATAGTGGCCTCACGCTGGGGGCTGGTTTCCGAGACGTTGTCGTCCTGGGCCATGTTTGTTGCCGGCTCCTCTTCTGCTCTGGTCCTCGGCCTCTTAGCCATCCTTTACGCCAAGGTTTCCGTGTCACTGTCGACCAAGGCAAGGCGAAGCAAGTCAGGTTAACACAGGCAAGAAATCAAGAACTGAATAAAGGAAATTGGGGATATATACTCCTCTTCCTCCTCCTTGTCGCTAAGGATGGAGAGATCATACAAGCCTTCGGGCCTGCTGCTGGAGGAAGGCGGCGGGGTAGAAGTCATGGCCCGTTTAGTTGACATAGGCGCAGCAGGACGAGACGACCCGGCCGCTCCGGCAGCCGGCACGGCTGTACTCTTCGTAGAAGTAAGCCGCGTTTGCTGCTGTTGAGGGGTTTGGCGTTGAGTCCCTCGTCACCCGGCAACCTCGCAGGTCTCCTCCTCACCGGCAACCTCCTCACCCGAGGGCTAAGGGTGAACCAGCTCCTCGGAAATGGCTCTCCGGAGGACACGAGATCTCCTTGCCGGAGCAAGGGGCTCCTTGAGCGCCTACTCCTCAGCGGCCTCTTTACCTTGACCTCCGACAAGTTGCTCTCGCCTCCCGGCAGACTCCTCCGGTGACTCATTTGCCAGCTGTTCCTCGTTCCCCTCCTCAGCATTGGCTGCCGCAGAGCTGGAGCCGCTGGTGCCCCCAGCCAACTTTGCCTCCGCCGCTCTCCTGGCAATATGTTCCAGCTCCACCTGAGTGGTGTCGCGGTAGAAGTCCGCCTCCTCTCGGATGGGCTTCTCCACCAGCGTATCAAACCATCTTCTCACCACCTCTTCCGGTGGTGCTTGCCACCTCCCCTCGACACCTTGGGCGTTGAAAGATGGCATCATGGCGATGATAGCATCCTTGGCGGAGTTGTTGCACAGCGGCACCATGCCTGCTGGCCAGTTAAACTTGCCGCCAGCACGAAAGAGCATGCCGCAGAGAGCCGCGTGCTGCATCACCGTCAGGTTGGTGTGAAGCCATGTGTTCACCCGCATAATGTCGGCCGCATTCTGGTAATCCCAAGCAAGCCTTCCTCTATTCTAAAGAGGGGCAATACGGTGGCGAAGGAAGTCGGCACACACCATCTCGATGGTAAGGCCGGCGGCCCTGAGGCAGAGAATGCGGGTCGTGGCGATTTCGAGCTAGGCATCCTTGTCGTCAAAGTGGTCCCAGCCCTCGACGCGCTTCACCTTCTTTGTTCTGGGCTTGCAGAAGTCAGGGAACCTGTCGTCCTTGATCCAGCACCACTCTCCGCGCCATTCGCTCCATTCCCGATTAAACAGCCCAGGGAGATAAGCGTCCCCGTCCCTAGGAATCCAAGCAATACAGCCAGAGAGGGTGTCCACCTCAATGCGGGGGATGAAATAGTGGCGAAACAGAGCTGCGCTGGGCATTAGTCCAACAAAGTTTTCGTAGAAATGCGTGAAAACAACCAGACATGTCATGGCATTCAGTGTGAAATCTAAGAGGTGGAACCCGTACGTTTACATGATCTCGCAGAAGAACTCAGAGAAAGGAGGGATAAGCCCGCAATAGAAGTAAGCGATGAAGAAGGGGTACTTTGTAGGAGATATGCCCTAGAGGAAATAATAAATGTTATTGTTTATCTCCATATTCATGATTATGTTTATGTTCCATGCGATAACTGCTATGGTTCTCGAGTCTACAATAACCACGAGGCTCGGAGGAAGACTCATAAGCATGTGTGGAATAATAAACGGTAAAATGTATTCCTAGTCTGGCCTCTAAGACTAGCTCAAGTGTTGCATGATGGTTCTGTTTTCCTGATTATGAGCACGACTATGCCGGCAACTTTGAGGGCACAATGTTAGTAGAACACTTGTGGTTAAATCGACCCGAATTGATGTTATGCTATGAGATACATTCGTCACAAGTTAATGGTTAATAACATAGAGAAAGTTAACATTTGCATAATTCCTTAGACCATGAGAGTATCGAGTTTCTTCATGCTTGCTTCATGAACTTTGGGGTTTGTTAAACGTCATCCGTAAATGGGTGGCTATTACGACAGCTTACGGGTTCATGAAAAGTATGTCAAGTAACTTGATAGCTCAAGATTGGGATTTGCTCCTCCGACGATGGAGAGATATCTCTAGGCCCTCTTAGTGTTACGGTATCCACCATCGTCTGGCCAGACACAATGTGATTTGATCACAGGGATGCCGGAACACGGGAACGAGAAAAGAGAACAAAACCGGTAACGAGGTAACTGGCATAGTGGACAAGTTGTTGATCCACGGGGATGCCGATAAATCTCACCTCTGGTTTTTGTAACATATCGCGAGGCAACAGGAATAGCACATGGCAACTGGAGGTTCACTCGAATATTTATTCGTGTGGGTATAGGGGTCAATATGGGTGTCCACGGCTCCGATGTTGATCATTGATCGGAAAGAGTTCCGGTCATGTCTATACTTCACCGAACCTATAGGGTCACATGCTTAAGGGTCATCTATCTGCTGAATACTAGACAGGGAGTCTGAGAGAAAGTGACCGGAAAAGTTTCGGAGACAACGGAAAAGTTCCGGAGAGAGAACACCGGAATAGTTTCGGTAAAGCCGAAAAGTTGTTTCAGAGTATACCATTAAGTCAAATTGGTTTTGGCACACGCCTGAAATTCTTGGAGGGCGCCAGAATTGTTCTGGAAACTTCTGGGATTTTTCCGGGATAAAAACCGGAAATGTTCCGGAGCTGCCGGAACCGGTTTGGTTGCTTTTCGCAGATGAAAATCACTAATCCGGAATTCTTTCGGAACGCGTCCAAAATCATTTTAGTGGGTACTGGAATTATTATAAGACCCACAAAAATATTTTCGGATTTAACGGTCATGGAAAAATGTTTCTGTGAATAGTGAAAGTGCTTTTTGGGTGGCTTCTTGGAGAAGCCACCTTGAGGGCCTTTTTGGTATTTTTCCCCTAGTGGCTTCTTAGAGAAGCCACCCTTGGGCTTGGCCTATAAATAGGGGTGGAGGGTCTGTCCAAACAGACTCACTCTCTCATACACAATGCCATGCAATGATCTGGCTTCTTCTCTCCCTCCCACGAAAAGAGTTTCGTAGAGCCGAAAGGCTGTCTGGGTTCCGGTGGGAACTAGTTCTGGACGGCGAAGCCCTGCCGGATAGATGACACTGTATGTGTGCAACCCCGTAGAGAGGTCATAGGTTCGATCTTTTGCCCGAGGGGCTGTTCGAGGGTCCTCCCGAAGGGCTGTCCGAGTTCGAGAGTGCCTCCCGAAGGGCTGTCCGTGACACCGACCGGGGGACTGTCCGACTGCCTCCCGGAGGGCTGTCCGAGGGGCAGATGAGGGAGTACATCCTCGCGGTTGGGAGGTTGTAAATCCTAGTTGCGGGGATCTGCACTGGCGATCTACATCGACTCTACTTCCGCTGCGCTACGAGTCGGTAATGATCGGATCGAAACCTTGTATGCAGTCTTCATAGTGGTCCTGGGCTGGTGTGTAGGTCGGAAATTTTTTGTTTTCTGCTGCGTTCCCCTACATACTTGTCACCGCTGGGCTGAACGGGGCTGGGAAGAACATCAGGCGCGGAGTGGGCTTTAGTGTCCTTCCCCCACATGATCGCATACCGCTCCACCAGGTCATGCTCCTCCAGCACCGGCTTGAAGACGATGTTGCCCCTCCGCATTACCGCCCACTCCGTTGGGTCCCAGCATCTTAAGCTTGAGATAAGCGTAATGCGGGACTGCATTAAAGCAGGCAAATGTGGTGCGTCCTAGGAGCGCATGGTATCCGTTGCGAAAAGGCACGATGTTGAAGATTAACTCTTCGCTCCTGAAGTTCTCGGGTGATCCGAATACTTCCTCTAGGGACACGGTTCCTGTGCAGCAAGCCTCGACCCCTGGTAATACATCTTTAAAGGTGGTGCTGCTATGCTTAATCCGAGATGAGTCAATCCCCATCTTCCGTACTATGTCCTCGTATATCAGGTTAAGGCTGCTTCCTCCGTCCATAAGGACGCGCGTCAGGTGGAAGCCATCGACGATCGGGTCCAGGACGAGTGCGGCCGATCCGCCATGCCTGATGCTTGTCGGATGGTCGTGTTTGTCAAATGTGATCGGGTAAGCCGACCACGGATTGTACTTCGGGGCTACAGGCTCCAACGCGTAGATGTCCCGAAGTACGCGTTTCCTCTCCCTTTTAGGGATGTGGGTAACGTAAATCATGTTTACCTCCGTTACCTCATCAGGAAACTTTTTTTGGCCTCCATTCTTTGGTCACCGAGGTTCATCCTCGTCTTCGCTGTGATTTTGGGTTTTATGTTGACCCTCTGTCGCTATTTTGCTGGCCTACTTGAAGACCCAGCAATTCCTGTTGGTGTGGGTTGCTGGTTTTTCTTGGCTGCCATTAATTTGGCACAGTCGATCCAAGATCTTGTCAACCTGGCTCGGTCCACCCTTGTTCCCTTTAAAGGGCTTTCTTTTCTGTCCGGATCGAGGTCCGGTGTACCCTGCACTGACTGCTGCGTCTTTTGTGTCGCTTACGCCATTTCTATGCCTGCGCTTATTTTTATTGCACTTAGGCTTACCATTGGCGTTGCGAGTCTCCGAGGTTCCCGCCTCACCATCGTGTGTGCTGCGGGCCAACCAACTATCCTCTCCTGCGCAAAAGCAGGTCATGAGCGAGGTTAGGGCTACCATGGTCCTCGGTTTATCTTGGCCGAGCTGGCGGGCGAGCCACTCATCTCGGATGTTGTTCTTGAATGCAGTGTTGGCCTCGGTGTTTGAGCAGTCTATGATCTGGTTCTTTTTAGTACGAAACTTGTTCCAGAATTTGCGAGCTGATTCGCCAGGCTGCTGAGTGACACGGTTGATGTCATCGGTGTCCGGAGGTTGGACGTAGGTTCCTTGGAAATTTGCCCTTAAGGCGTCTTCAAGAGCTTCCCAGCTTCCGATGGAGTGGGGCAGCACGCTGTTCAGCCAGTGTCTTGCCGGCCCCTTTAGCTTGAGTGGGAAGTACTTGATGGCATGGAGGTCATCTCCATTGGCCATGTGTATATGGAGAAGAAAGTCTTCAATCCATACAGCTGGGTCCGTGGTGCCATCATAAGATTCTCTGTTGATAGGCTTAAACCCATCGGGGAACTAGTGTTCCATTACCCTGTCTGTGAAACAGATCGGGTGGGCTGGCCCTCGGAACCGAGCTGTATCATACCGGGTTTCGAGGGAGAACCGGGTATGAGCTTGGTCTCGGGCGCGGCCGTTCCTGTCCAACTAGGCGTCGTAGCCGTCGTGTCCGGCCGGAGCTCGTCCTCTTGATCCATAAATGGACCGGGGTGGCGCCCGGTTTGCCTCTATCCGTCGTCGAAACGACCTGAGGCTCAAGATAGTCCATAGGGTCCTTGCCATAACGGCGTGGAGCTGGTTGAGTGTGGAAATGCTCCCGCACGGGCCTGTCACGCCCTCGAGGGGGGCGGTCAGGTGCCTCGGCGGTTAGTTCATCATCGAATTCAGGTAGTAAACGCCTGCGTGGGTAGGATTTGGGCGCACTACGGCACCGTTCTTTGAGGTCTTGCTTGGCCGAGAGTATTTCGACCCACTTGTCGTTGAGCGCCTCCTCGTTACCCTGCAGCTGCAGCTGCTTGCGCTTCATGCTTCGGGCAGTGACGACGAGGCGCCGCCGGATGTATTCCTGATCGACCGGGTCTTCGGGGACTATGAAGTCCTTAGTTCCGAGGCTTACATCCTCCTCGGATTTTGACATGTAGTTGTCATCGGCCCCTTCAAAGAGGTCGTCGGGATCCGAGTCCCTAGGGATGCCTTCGGGGTTGACGGGGCGTTCCGGGGAGGCTTGAAGGTTCTCCCCTTGGTCTTCTGCGTTGTTGGCCGCCGTGTCGGTGGTAAGGTTGTTCCCGCTGGGCTCCCCGTTGGTACCCCTTCTGCGTCTTCGCCTATGCCTTGGAGGGGAGTTGGGAGTGTTGACGATGTACACGTCGTATGTAGATGTTGCTTTCCACCTGCCGGTATTGGTAGTTGGCAAGGTGTTGTCCGTAGGGCTGCCGACATCTTCATCCATGTCGGTTGCCTCGTCGTAGTATAGCACGTCGGTTAAATCATCGACAGTGGCGACTAGATGGGTGGTGGGTGAGATGTAAATCTCCCGATCGTCGGCTTTAAGCCCGATCTTGTCATAAACCGAAGAGTTCGAGATTGACAAACTTTGGATCCGGTCAAGTATCTCATTAAGGTGAGATAGCTCTTCCGGGTTCATGGTCTGGCCATAAGCCGGATCGACTCGCAATGGCACGCCTGACGCGTTTTCCGTCGTACGAGGAAGCGGGGTGGATTCAAGATCCACCGCCGGGGTCGGCTCTAAGCCCAATTTGGAGTTACAGGCCGAACTCTGATCCACGTCGGAGTCAAGCACCGCGACAGGGTTATCCGAGGAGGAGGAGGGAAGTTCCTCCATAGCCCCCGGCTGTGTTGGGGGGCATGATTCGTGGTCTTCAGCGGAGATCCGTTCCGAGGTCGATCCCTTGGAGTTTGCCAGATCCGGAATCCGGCCGGAGGTGTAGCCTAATAAGACGAGCTCGCCGCGGGAGTCCGTGGTGTACTCCAGACCTCCGAAGGTGACGATCTGATCAGGAGCGTAGTTTTTGACGGTGGCCAGGTGGCCTATCGAGTCGGCGCAGAAGATCATGCTGCCGAACACAAAAAGTTGGCCGGGGACATAGGTGTCCCCACAGCCGTTGCCGCAGTTGATCTGCAGATGAGCCATCGGTCTTTTTGTGATCACGCAGCGCAACTCTCAATGAAAGCACCAGTGTTGGTGTAAAAACCGGTAGACCTCGGGGTAGGGGGTCTCGAGCTGTGGATCTCAGACAGATGGTAACAGGAACAGGGAGACGATGTTTACCCAGGTTCGGGCCCTCTTGATGGAGGTAAAACCCTATGTCCTGCTCTTGTTTATATTGATTGAGAAGTATCAAGTACAGAGTTGATCTACCTCGAGATCGTATGATCTAGTCCTAAGGCTAGGTGAATGAGAATAAGTTGAGGTCCCCTCTACAGGCTAAACCCTTCGGCTTATATACACGCCGGATAGGGTATCTAGGATTACAAAGTCGGTATCCAGGCAAGGAGGCGGCAGGAGGAGTCTTGGAGTACACGCCAAGTCTTTGGTAGATGCGGTCTTGTTCTTTCGGAGTCCATCTTGATAATAATGAGGGCCCACCGGCCCAGCCCAAGGAATATGGGCTAACTTGATTGGTACCCCCTAGTCCAGGACACCGTCAGCGGGGGCTGGCTCTCTTCCGTCCTACGTAGCTGCGCTTTTCAGGCGCACCACCTCCCACCGCCGCTTCGCTCCACCTCTCCCACGCCTGCATTTAATGCGCATCGTGGACGGGTGCGGTAAAAGAGAAGATTACGATAGTTATCCTCTGCCACGCGCCGCCTGTGCACTGTTTGGGCCTAGCCCAAGGACGCCTCGCATGCTCGTGTGGCCCAGGCCCAGGGGCTCCTGTCGATGTACTAAGACATGGGTGCCCTCGTACCCAGACTTGTGCACAAGCAGTCGTAGCCTCCCTTCCGGCAAGGGCTTGACGGAGGATAACTATGGCTCAAGACTCAACACAAAGACCGTGAAAAAGACCTCAAGGCAGGTCATCGAGAAGTACTATTCTAGTACTAAAGATCGACGCTGCCTTTGCCGGCAAGCTCCGCCCCAGCAAGGTGAAGACCAAGACTATGGTTGCCGGCAAGTCCCCTTGCCGGCAAGCAAGGCCCGGCATGCTCCGTGCCGGCAGGTTTGTTCTGTCCCATTACCGCTCCACCTCGTCATCGACCAGATAGGCTCGTATGCTAGGTGTCGAGCGGGCAGACGGTCAACATAGCCGGCCAAGGCACGTGTCAGCACACCACGCCAAGATTAACTTTAATGACACCCGCGCTGGGACGTGTCAAGATTACAGGAGGGCGCCAGGACCGGTGGTACAGATCTTTTCCCCAAGGCCTCGCCCCCCCCCAACGTAGCACCTACCGGTGCATTAAATGCGTTTGTCTTACCCTGTTGGAAGATAGATGTGGTGATGGTGCAAGTCACTATTCATACTCTGTAATGACCATATTAGCCATTGTGGTAACCCCTTGGCATATAAAAGGAGGCCCACGGCTACAGGTAGAACGGTCGACACCCAGCTCAATTACACGCGATAGTTGCATTTCCCGCGCACCTTGCCAGAAAACTGCGCTCCTTGTAACTTGAGTTCATACACGATCAAACACAGAACATGAGTAGGGTTTTATTCTCATAGTGGCCCGAACCTGGATAAACCCCTAGCGTGTTCTTGCACCTACTGAAAACCTGCTCTTTGTCCCAAGCATGTACCCTGAGCCGAATCACAAAGGGGCCCGTTCGGTCCCATAGATCGTCGTTTCCCAGGACACCCACACGCGCGGTGGCTCGCAGGACGAGGAGAAGCTTTTGACTACTGCACAATCTCCTCGCCCATGCGGTGGACGTGCAGCAGTTCATTAGGTGTCGGATTGCCAGAAGCATACACTCTAGTAGTACTACCATAATTGTTCGACTTCACGAAGAGGCGAAGAGCCAAGCGCAAGGTTTAATCGTACGAGTAGTACAGTACTATACAGGTACACTAGGAACCGCACGGTGGAGTGTCTGCACTCTTATTATATTTTAATCTGTGATAAAGCAATCTTCTACTACTACTAGTACGCATTTACTCCGGAGCCCAGTGAAGTATTTACTCCTCAGATCACACTATCACCATATGGCCTCCGTGCGACACCTAGCCCATCTGTGTTCTCCTTAGTAGAGTATTTATAGTTGCTCCTAGTAGTAGGAGCGGATTCAAAGAAGATTGAATTGATGGTTGCTTCCTCTGAGCAACTTACTGTGGGAAAGGTAGGGCTTGTGATTTGACTGCTCATTACTACTAGTATATTACTGCGGTGAAACGACCGGGCTAGAGTCTCCCGTGCGGTTGTGCACTCTAATTTGGTGCATGGCACGTGGACTCGGATGCTGGAGTAGTAGAATTGCTTCTGGCAATGCTATCAAGCTTTCACCATTTGTTTACATAATATATGTACACATAATTTTTGAGCGACATGAAATTGTACAACGCTATGAAGCTTTTAGCTTTTGTTTCATGTGTCTTGCCAGCTGGAAGGTTGTCTCGTTACAACATTCCATCAAATACAAAGGAAACTAACATCCATGCTCTTTCTAAAAAGAAAAAAACTAACTAACTTGCTAATGCATCTCAATGATTCACAGATCAGAGCCAGTATTTACATCACAACTGAAGACAAAGTTGTGAGAAGGTGTACAAATAAAGAAAACGAAAAAATGATCGATGCTCTCCATAGGAATGCTTTCATTTCCTGGCCACGATATTCATTGGTTGGTAGCTACTTTCCCGCAGCTCTGTCAAAATCAACACGACATGTTGGAAATGAAAGGAGCTGTCAGAAGTTTGGAACATTCCGATCATTTTGTGCAGTTCCACTAAAATAGAGCTAAGCGTCCCCGTTAGCAAAGATATTGAGTAAGTGTGATTACAATAATAGTGGCACTGTTGATGAAATAATAAACACACAAATCGAAGCCGGTCACCTTTGCAGTCTCTCTTGAGACTAACCACTTGTTGGAAAAGATTAGGCTGATAGTTGGATGAGGAGGATAGGAACTCCAAACTCCCTTTGTGCAGTCCCATTGAAATGTAGAAACGTTGCCAGTGAGACATTTTAGTAGAACTGCACAAAACACTCTTAAGAAAAAAGTGCTTTGTGCAGTTCACCAAAAGGTCGCAATAGCAACGAGGTGAAATGGGTATCCCTATTTGCAAAAAGAGGTAGAAAGGAAACAATTACTGGCCAATGACAGTTGATGACACATACGCCGACAAAAAGAAGCATATTCATTGTCTGAAGGGAAAGATAACAGCACAGTGGTTTCTCTCAAACGGTGTGAGGACGAGATTGCAAAATGGAAAGTACGCCGGCCGAGCTAATACGTTTTAGGCAAAGAACTAGAGAAGATCCACATGCAGCGACGTGGGAAGTTGGGCAAAGGAGCAAGGCCGATTCCAGAGGAAGCTGTACCTGAGGGTCGTCGGGATGTAAGTAGGAGGGCGGCGGCGGGCGGGATCTACTGCGGCAGCGAGCAAGGGTCGAAGGCCCTACCACGCTGGAGCTTGGTCGGAGAGACCGGAGGGTACCACAGATCGGGATGCGCCGGCAGAGGGTTTCCTGTCTCGACGCCGGTGACCGGAGCAACGCTGCACATGCTCCCTTTCCGCCGGCGGATGGGATCTGGCTGGATCAGTGACCAACGGTTAGAGAGAGAGATTGGCCACCGCCGTCTTGTGTGAGAGAGTGTGAAGAGACGAACCCCAGCAAGCAAGCATTGACGCTCCTGCCTATATTTGTATAGTGGAGCGGTTTTCGTTTTTCTCTCCATACAATCGTTTTATATTCTGTATGTGCCATTGAGGAATAAAACTTTATTTAAAAATAACGCGCTGACGCGTCAAGTCGCACTTTGTTTCGTTCACGCGTGGTACACGACCCTCCATCAAGTGAACAACCGACACGCGTCAAATTATCACGTGGGCTGCCTTTTTGTACAGAAATGAGCTCCACCTTATACCCGCGTGGGTGTGGTTGGGAACGAGACGTGAGTACGTGCGTCATGCGTGCAACTCTTCTCTTCGTGCACGTACCCCACCTACGTGGGTGTGTGTGAGAGAGATACAAACCTAGAGAGAGATGGTGAGTGCGTTCGTGAGTGTTTTTTTTGGGGGGGGGGTTGATTTTGTAAGTGTATTTCTGTGCATGAGAGATAGACAGGGAATATGAGTCGATGATATCTCAAAAAAATGTAACATATGCAATGCGTGTGAAACGGAGGCCTGGATATATCATATATAGAGGGGGCGATCCACGAGTAGAGAGGGTAGGGATCATCGGCATGAGATATCGATAGAATCGAAGAGAGGGATGAAGGTGTATAGGTGCAAGATCGATAAAGAGAGCCAGCGAAATTGTGTGTGTGCACGTCAAAGATATAGGGTGGCTGGCCTACTGGAACGTGAAAGGGGACAGGTGCAGTTTGTGTGTGGCAGGGAGACCTAACTAGAGCGTTCGACTATCGGTGTGTGTGTGTGGGGGGGGGGGGGGCAGAGACCTAACTAGAGAGGTAGATCGACAGGTATCATGTGGAGAAGGAGAGACCTGGCTATGTATTGAGGGAGATCGATCGGCATCCATGCATATGTGTAGGAGAGGAATAATTAAGGTTGGGAGAGAGACGGAGCTAGAGTGTCAGAGGGGTGGTGGTGGAGTTGCTTCTCGGAGATGGTGGGAGAGGCCTACTAGACAAACGGAGGGTACGACTGCAATATCAATAAGAGAGGCGATGTGTGTCTGTGAGTGCGTGGGTGCGTGAGAGATGAGTCAGGAGGCATGCATGGATGATGGGGGGGGGGCGATATGTCTCTGGTAGGCAGACCTAACTAGATAGGTAGAGCAATCGTCGTGTGTCGGGGAAAGGGAGAGACTCATCTAGTGAGGTAGATTGATCAGTGCGTTGTGAAAAAGAGTTATAGTCGACCTAGCTATATGTACAGAGGGAGCTCGATCGATATACATGCATGTGTTAGAGGGAAATAAGGCCCGGAGAGACGGATAGAGAGATAGGGATGTGGCTACGAGTTGGTGCGATAGGCCTACTATATAGAGATGGAGGAGTGTGCGAGTGCGAGGTCGATGAAAAGAGGGGCAAGAGTGTGCATATGTGTGTGACCGTATGAGAGATAGAGGGCATGGACGGTAAGATAGAGGAGAAGAGGGAAAGTGTGTGTGTATGTGGTAGGCAGACCTAGCTAGAGAGGTATATCGATCGGTGTGTGCCAGAAAGAAGGAGCTGGGGAGACCTATAGAGACCGTGGGTGAACGACCTAAAGAAAAATAATGAATGTGCGCGATGGAGAGAATGCTGAGGGAGGGGGAGGGCGAGGAGGGCGTGTGCATGCCCCAGAGAAAGTTAGTGCTAGCTACAAAGAGAACAGGATTGTGTGGGTGTAAAGTCTAACAGAGATCATAATTCATTACAAAAGTGGATTCAGATATTTGAATAAGAGATCATAGTGATTTAAACCCATGCATGCATGAATATAATGGTGATACACATGGTGTGGCTATGAACATGTTATACTATATATATATCGAACAATCTCACATTTATTTGAATTTGTGATAATGTGTGGCTTTTGCAGCTCACAGCTAAGTACTTGTAGGCGTAGGGGGCGGGACAGTATACATTGTGCGATAAACACATTATACATATGAAATATGGTTTAGATTATGAAGATCTAGCCAGAGCTTGAAATGTACTATTATTTGAAATCAGCATAAAGTGGATTCAAAAATTTGAATTCTAGTTCATATAGTACACACAGTTCATATCTAGCTTGACATCAATCATGTGGTGTGTTGTGAAGATAATATATAGATGATGGTTTAACTTGACAACAATCATGATTGTAGATTCTTATTCTAATAGTGAAACGAATTCAAATTTAGTTCATATTGCAGCGGTAGTATATACATTTGGAATGCACTAAAATGTTCATTTGATTAGGTTACATGCATTATACACCTAGTGAAATATTTTAATTGAACATAACATGGATTCAAAGTTTTGAATGACATTTGTAGTAATTCATACAGTAAAACGGGACAAGACCCTCTCTTGTGTGGTGCGAATTGTGTTTTTGTTTTTTGTTTTTTTGGTTGAGGGAAGTGCGAATTGATATGGTACCGTACACGTTAGCCTTGTCCCGAAATTTCAACCTGTGCCTTATTATGCCGAAATTTCAAGATATCTATTTGTCTGTTTGTGCTCCGAAAACTCCCTCCTTCCTAACCCGCGCCTTGCTATTCCAAAATTACAACACGCGCGAAAACTCCCTCCTCCTACGAAATCCCGACATGCGAAACCCCCGTTCTATCCCTGATCGGAAAGAGCTGCTAGTTCAAATTGGTGAGGGTACTTTTGTAACTTACCCTACATTTCGGACAAGCGAGTCCCTAAGTCATGGTTCCCCCCTCCCATCCCCTTCTTTTCCCCATTCGAAAACCGAGGCCGCCAAAACCTCTCTCCACCAGCCGTGAAACCCCACCCTCCTCCGCCCCCCCCCCCCCATCGCCGCCTAGCCGGAGCCTCTTCCCCGATGACGTCGTCCACCGCAACAGCTCGACGTCCCTCATCCACCGCACCGGATGAGGATCCGTCGTCGATCTTGTCGTCCCGCCGGTTCAGCCGCCCCGTCCTCCACCTCCAAGGAGCTGCTTCGACGATCGCCTCATCTATCGCGGTTGCTCCATTCCCACAGCGCCGCCTTAACCTGCCCCACCTGAACCGCATCATCCTTACCGACTCCTCGGATGAAGCCGAGGCCTACTCGGCGCCACCAAAGAGGTTGTACACTCATCGCATCTTCTCCTTCACTCGACCTCAGGGCGCCGCTAGTGCTTGATCCCGCTCCGCCATGGCGCGGCTCCCTCGACGCCGGCACTGCCAGCGACATCCTCCACGACGGATCTCCCCCATTGCGAGGCTCCCTCGGCGACGGCGTCCATTCCAGCCGGAGCTGCTACTGCTGCTCCAGCTCTCGCTCGCGCTGCTGCTCTGTTCTTGCTCTTGCTCGTGCTGCCGCTCTGCTCTTGCTCTCGCTCGCGCTGATGCTGGTACACGGGCTGCTGCAGCTACATGAGTTGCTGCTCTGGCTCTCGTTCGTGCTGCTGCTCTGGCTGCTATCTGCTAGTGTGTTCCCTGTTGAGCGGCTGCTGATTTAGATCACTGCTTCTCTGCTACCACTAGTGCTCGAGTGGCCTAAACTACCAATGAAGTGCTTCTCTGCAGTAAAATTCAGTTTCGACAGTAACAGTCAGTTTCGACAGTAAAATTCAGTTTCGATAGTAACAGTCAGTTTTGACAGTAAAATTCAGTTTTGACAGTTAAGTTCAGAGTCAACAGTTTTTACATCTTCGGTTGGAGTTGGTTGTTTTTTGGTGATGTAAATTTTACAGCTAGCACTTTTTCGTGATGTATTTTACATCATATATTAGAGATGGTATTAGAATCCCACTTCAGATTAACGATGTCCGTCTTGTACTGCTTCAGCCTCGACATCGCACAGCTCGTCGGAGCTGCTCCAACGACGGAACCATCCATCACAACAGAGCAGTACCCTCGACGCCGTCTACAGACGTCTCAGATCTTCTTCCCCAGCTCCGACAGCCATCTCTGCCGCAACATCTTCAGCAACCGACCCAATGATGCTGAGGTTGAGACGGCTATGCCAAAGAGGTTGTACACTTGTCGCGTCAATTTTTACTCTACATTCATGTTGACCCCTTAGGGCGATTTTGGTTCAAAGGAATTAGTGAAGGAAAACATATCAATACGAACTTTTCCTATGGTACTCTACTATTCAATTATTCATGCATTTGGTTGAAAGGAATGGAGCAAAACAAAACTCAAGGATTTTTTCCTTTCGTGTCTGTTTCAAAGGAAAAACACAGAAATTTTAGCATCCACCTGGACCTACTTATCAAAATCCTATGCATGAAAAGAAGACTAAGTGCATTAGTGGCATAATAACATTCTAACTTTACACATTTGCAGGTGGTTTGACTTTAATTTGGCCATGTTTCTTTGCATTCCTGTGCTCTTCCTACAAGCCAAAGGAGCCCTTACAGAATTACTTCAGTTATAGATAGGTGTCGAAGAAAACTTTGTGTGGTTTGTCCTGCTCCTGCCGCGCCATCGTCCACCTCACCTGAGCTGCTCCATCGACAGAAGCATCCACCATACCAGACATCATGACTCCTTACCGTGTTTCGCTGCCTCAGATCTCCTTCCCCGCCACCGGCAGCCACTGCAACTACATCACCATCATCGACTCAGCAGATGAACCTGAGGAGTACACGGGTCCGCAAGAGAGGTCGCGCTCTTTTGTTTCTGCTTACTTTATGCATTGCTTAATATTACCTGCTAGTTTATCATCCCGTTGATCTCTTAGACACTAAGTCAGGTCCAAATTAATGTTCAAACTTGAGTTTTAAAATGCTTGTGGGGCACATATCGAGGCAGCAATGAATAGTTTATCGATCTACTATCCGTTTCATCTAGGGTATCTACTATGTCGTTCATCTTGGGTGGGAAACAAACAGTAAAGCAGCCATCATCTGTCTTTTTATTAAACTAAGATATCATTTGGCTGCTATCATTATTTTTGGATCTATCCACTGGTTGTTACCATCACTCTAGATTTCTGCATGCTCTCCTTACTTAATCTCACCATATATTTTTCGTATGCATGTCAGTTATTGTACACAGTCATGCTGAACATGTAGAGAAAAAGAGAAGAGTCTTGCGCGGCAATACAATGTCATGCAGACATCGCTCCATGGTGGGTGCAATGGCAACCCCACTCCCCCTCCTCCAGATTGTAATCCAGAGGAAGATAACTGTTCAGAGGTGGAGTCAGAGGGAGCTGACCACTCCTATTTACCCCCCGAGGTGTTTGCTCTAACTTGGCATGATGATGTTGGTCATATCATGCATATAGTGCCTTGCTTTGCTTACTTTCGACATCATATGTCATCTGCTTAGTTTAGACATGTTCTGTAATGCTGTTTATTTTCTATATCATATATGCGAATTATGCAATGCCATCTTTTTTAGCCAGCCATAATATATATAAAATATGCAATGCCATCCTGTTTAGCCAGACATCATATATTTGAATTATATCTTGCCATTCCTTTTTTTCTTTACATTTCCATTTGTCGACAATGTTTGTACATTCAACTACTCTTCCTATGAATCAGCCATTTGAGTGGGTGATGAAAAAATCTGGAGTGAAAACAAGTTCTTCAGAGCAGACAGTGCTACCTATCGAAGCAGATCTCTTGCTGGGTCCAGATAGCTCCTCAGAGGAGGATTCAGAGACAGATGACCAGTCCTATTCCCCTCCCCCCCCCCCCCCGAGGTGTATGCTCTAACTTGGCAGGGTTATACTGCTCGTATCATGCATATGGTGTCTTGCATTGCATAGTTTAGACATCATATACACAATATTCAACACCATCTGCTTAGTTTAGACATCATATATGTGAATGCCATTTGCTTAGTATATAAATCACATATGTGAATTATATCATGCCATCCTGTTTACTTAGATAACATGTATGTGAATTATGTCATGCGAACCTGTTTACTAAAGACATCATATAATTATCTCATGCCATCCTTTTTAGTTAGTCATCATATCTTTGAATTATGTCATGCTATACTATTTAGATAGACATCATATATGTGAAATTATGTCATGCTATCCCATTTAGTTAAACAACATATATGTGAACTATTTCATGCCCTCTTTTTTCCTCACTATCTATTGCATCTGTCTCATACAAGGTCTGTACATTTAACTACTTTTCTTGTTTATCAGCCATTTGAATTGGAGGGTGTGATGGCAGTATCTAGCAGAGTAAAAACACGGTCTTCAAATAAAAACAGTGCTACCTGTCAATGGAGATAGCACCCCGGTTGTACTTGCACAAGAACCAGCCCTACCACACATAACCCAGACTATCGCAGATTGTACCCCTACTCTGATGGACAGAGAACCAGCTTCACCCAATCTAACCCCAACCCCAGCAGATAGTAACCCAGATCCAGTTGACACAGCACCATCTCCACGATAGAGCTCCCAAACAAGAGCAGTTAGTAAAGCAGCTCCAGTGCCCAAAGCGCCAGGAGTACCACGGCGAACCCCAACTCCAGCCGTTAGTACACCTATTCCTGTGGATGAAGCAGAACCAGACATCCGTAGTTTAGCATCTATCACATTTGATGTTGTTAAATCCTATGTGCGTATCTTCCCATTATGGAAATATTATATTGAAGATGAAGGAAAAAGCCAGTTGCAGGTGTTCCTCCAGGAGTTATGTGCAAGTATTCATGGTAATTACTTTGCTTTGTCCCATGCTTTCTACCTCCCTGCTGGTTATAACACAGCAAATGTTCCCATTTTTCTATGTAGAGAACGACCGATTTGGAAACTCAGGATGAGGTAACCTGTGCTAATACCTCTGCTATCTTCAAGAATGCTTTGCGGCAGTATCGGAATTACCTAAAGAAAATGTATTTCACTGGCAAGGAAACTCATCAAATTCCCTTACTTTCTCCGGAGACACATTTACGAGACGATGACTGGGAACACCTTGTTCTGTATTAGTCTAGTCCCGTGAATCTGGTAGGGTCTATGAGATCATATTTCATTTTGAAGTACTATATGGTTGCGTCTTACGGTACTCTCTTCTTGTAGAACAAGTGCTTAAACCTGCAGAATAACTGTTCTCAGGTAAGATTCCATAGCTATGGTGCATACTGCTTTGCTCTTGTATCACTGTATTTACTCATACCAACTAATTATTAAATAGACGGATCCAATCGAAACTCCAATGACACAACATGTATGTTTAAACATGTTTCTTTAACTGGTTTGCTCTTCTAAATTGCTCTATGTTGATTTCAATTTCAATTGTGTAGACAGTTGTCTTCTCATATCATGCACATTACTAGCGTCAAAACAGAGCCAATAATGTTGTTAGTTGTACATGTATACCTGTGGTACCCATCTGAAATTTTGTTGTGACGTGTAGTTTCTGTAACACCCCAAAATTTTAACCACATTTTTATTAAGTAAAATTTGGCCAAAAATAAATTTTTGATTCATATTAGATCTTTTATAAAATCAGGTTCTTCGCTGTTTTCTGTTTTCCAAAATTCTTCCCTCCATATAGAAATTTTTGCAAAATATTATGGGCTTTGGTAGCTCACTTAAATCATTTCAGTTATATCTTAATAACAGTAGGAATTATTTTCATAATAAAATTTTGGCCAAGATAATCATTTTAATAGCATTTTTAATAATTGAAATGCTTCTGTTGCACTACAACTATTTTAAATAATTCTTTTAAAATTCCACAAAAATTATGAGGGGTCATGTGATGCCTATAGTTCACCTTTATACAAAAACCCAACTTGGCCTTTTGGAAATTTTGAGCACAACATCCCCTTTTCAATTCTGTCCCATTCCTAGGTTATAACTACAACCCTAATTTTACTTGCTCCAATAATTTTGAAATTATTCCATCTTATAGTCCTTCCAACCAAACCCTTAAGTCCAGAAGATCAACTCCAATTGCATTTTGGAAGACCTCCAAATAAATTCCTCAAAATCTGGTCCAGAACTGAAATTCAGTAAAACTTGCACTTGCAAGTTTTTCTTTTGGTCAAACCAACCCTGCCATCCTCTTTATCATCTAAAGAGACACCATCCTGCCAAATCTCACTTCCAACAAAGTTCACTAGATAGCCCTTGCATTTCGTCAAACACCTGGTGAGCATGACCGAAATTGGCACCTCTTTAAACTACATTTAACACTAGCTCTTCGAGCCAACACCAGCATGTCCATTATACTTGTCAGCCTTGTCAGCACCACCCTACCAAAAATCAGCTCATTTGGAGCACCCTAGGATGCCCTAGCATTCTACCGAACGCACTGTGTGCGTGCACTGGGCGCGGCCAGGGCGCCCGCGTTGCAGCCACTGGCATCGAGCTGTTGCCACGCCCCTGCTGCCACCCTCGCTCATCCTAGTCCTCCGCTGGATCACTCCGTCTACCCTGAGCCTCGCCGACATTCTCCCTTGGCCGCTAGCGCCGGCCAACTGCCGCCCGATGAAGCCCACCCTGTCACCGCTCTGTTGGGGCCCCCTTACCTTAATGGCCAACGGCCGGGGCTCATCCGCGGCTCATCGACCACGTAACGGCCACGCCGACCACCACCGATCCCCTCACCTACCTTAGCGGTGCCATCAATTGCCGCCGCCGTCGTGTCTTCTTTGGGAAGCCACGGAACCGCCTTACCCCGCTTATAAATGGACAACCGAGCTCGCCCCGCTCGTCGTCAACTCTCCACACTCCCCTGGAAGCCACCCCAAGCAGCAAAGCGATCGAAGGTGGCCGTCTTCCTCACCTCCGACAACCACGGCCACCACCACGTTTCGGTCGATTCCCATGCAACCCGAGCCTTTCCCCCCTCCACTTTCTCCACCAGACGCTTCCTCTCAACCCCGCGAAGTCATTCATACACTCAATTCTGCTCGGGATCCATCATGGGCGAAAGCCCCAATTCGTCGCCGCCGGAGCTTCTCAGGAGAGCTCACCGCCGGCGACTCGGTCCACGCCGGAGGCCGAGAAGGGTACCCAGAGGATCGCCTTGATCTCCTAATCACGCATGTGTGCTCAGCTCATCAAGGGTCGTCGTCGTTCGCCAGCAATCGTCACCGACAGCCGCGTCCTCCTCTGTTCCCGCGTGGTGACGACGAAGACCAGTCAAACCTGACTGGTGGGCCCGCGGGACCCACCGTCAGTGACCGTTTTCGCGCACGGGAAACATATTTCCCGAATACGTCTTTGACGTTGGCGAGTCTTCAGCGCAGCTGAGCGACTGGCTCGGCCCAGTGACACCAGGCGACTAAACAACGCTCAGGGCGCACTTCTGCTCTTTTCTATTTTTTCTTTTCCAGTAGATTTCAAATAATTCCACAGCAATCATTTCACATCCAAATTTGATGATTCAAATTACTACATACTCCTAAAATCATGCTCTATTAATCCAGCTAGGGTGAACATTTTTCCTAAGCTTAGTTTTTGTTGGATCCATTAAATAGCCTTTTTCTTTATTTATTCCAGCTTAGAAATTCTCTAGGAAAATCATATGAACTCCAAATAATTTGATTCTTTTTCTGAAATTCATCATTTTTCATCTAGTTTATTTCAGTATTTATTTCAAAATTTTCCAAACAACTTTTTAGCACTGTTTTGGATTTATGTGGTAATTGCAATATTTTTGAAAATAGGAAATGGAGGGAAGATAAAATTTTCAAAGTTTTGGAGTGCACCCCAATCTTTCTGGATGCCCAAGGCAAGCATCTTGAACACTTGATATGGTGAATGCATAGTTGTTTGTTTGCAAGATTAATTGGATCATGAATATGTTGAATTCAAATAAAATTTGCATATTGCTATTGTTGCATGCATGATCCCTTGATAATATTTTATCTTTGCTTAAACATGAAGTATGAAAAGTATGGTTATTTTCACCTGTCACATATGCCTATGTTGGTCCGAACTAATCTACAGGAAAGAGTCAGTCACGAGAAAAGTGACCGTGAGACTGAAATCTCGTGGTGACGGGAATGATCAGTGAGGGCATCTTGGGACATGCCAGATGGTGACCCTGTTGGGTATTACCAAGGAAATATATTGTGCTAATTACTGTAGGAAAACTCAAACCTCCAGAGTCGACGGTAGATCGAGTCTTGTTCCGGTAACCCCCATACTTGATCCGTGCTACCACTTGTCCCTGCCACAGGTAGGGTACGGTTTAGTAAGTTGTTAACCCCTTTCCCTGCACACAACGTACAGAGAGGCCGCGATGAAGGTTTCCAGGTACCGGTTATAATGCCACTCATCGGGTCAGGGGGCATGGGTGTATCCGGCTGGGCCGAGAGGGGGGCACCCCTTGTAATCCGCACATATTAATAGTCATCCAATGCTATTTGTGACGATGGTCTCCCCATCTTAGAGTTTTTCTTGAACGATGCTTTGGGCGATTCCTGGCATCCGAAAAGTTAATCTGGTGTGTGCTGGTTAGGTGTGTTTTCAACCCAAAGACCGTGATGGGAATTAGTCAGTGTCTCGGTACTGACTAATGAAATCCTTTACTTGTGGGTAAAGACTACACCCTCTGCAGAGTTATATCTATTCGAATAGCCGTGTCTGCGGTTAAAGACTACAGTCTGGGTTGGTCAAGTGTCGGTCTTAGTGTTGGTCTCCGAAGGAAGAAATTAAATTGATCATGATTCATTTTTGCAGGATAATTATTGCCATTACTGATGCTGTCATGAATATTATTGCTATCATGAATATTATTGTTAACCTGAGTATTATTGTGGACTAACCTTTTCTTCTAAGTGAAATCACTGAGTATCACTTGGGATGGCTAGTCCACCTGGATACTCGGTTTTATTTTCTTTTCTGGGTATCACTTGGGATGGCTAGTCCACCGGGATACTCAGTTTTCTTTTCTTTTCTGGGTATCACTTGGGATGGCTAGTCCACCAGGATACTCGGTTTTATTTTCTTTTCTGAGTATCACTTGGGATGGCTAGTCCACCGGGATACTCGATTTATTTTCTTTTCTGGGTATCACTTGGGATGGCTAGTCCACCTGGATACTCGGTTTTATTTTCTTTTCTGGGTATCACTTGGGATGGCTAGTCCACCTAGATACTCGATTTTTTTTTCTGGATATCACTTGGGATGGCTAGTCCACCTGGATACTCATTTCTTTTCAAGACCTCCCGAGGCATCGCATTCAGATACCCGTTTGGCATTTCTTTTCAAGACCTCTCGAGGCGTCACTTTCAGACACCCGTTTGGCATTTCTTTTCAAGACCTCTCGAGGCATCGCTTTCAGACACCCGTTTGGCATTTCTTTTCAAGACCTCTCGAGGCGTCGCATTCAGACACCCATTTGGCATTTTTCTTGGAATTTTCTCGGGCGGTCCAATGCCCGATGTCACATTTTATTTCCCTTATTTACTACTAACATGAAATATTTATCCTTCTGCACCATTTTAATATTTATCATACCATGCTTTAGTTTTGGTCAGCATATGCATATAATTTAGTCCATCATGAGCATATGCATTCAGTATATCTTTTGTTCATACTACTTGCGAGTACATTCAAACGTACTCACTGGCTTGTCCCTGGCTATTTAATCGGCCAGGTCAGGATTTCAACGAGGAGTACCACAACGACATCCATGCGGAGCCTAGGATAGCAGCCATGCGGGATAGGAATTACCCGGGTCAGCTGTTCCTGTGGGAATGGAGCCCCATCGGCGTTCGAGAACCACGAGTCGCTTCCGTCACCCGTCTCTAAAAATCATTGTTGTATCATTAGACCTTTATGGTCTTGTATCCAATTCTTGTAATTGCTTGGTAATCTGTAACAAGGACGTGTCCACTAGTAACAGTAATCCTGGGGCTGGTGACGACATGAGGGGTTAATTTTTGGGATATCGTGCCCCGGAAATCCTACCCCGACAGCCTTGGTATCAGAGCCAGGCTGACCACTGGCTAATCCTATCTTAGCCTGGTCATTGTCCCTAGGTTTCCACACTGTCCAAATCTTTTCCTGTCTG
This sequence comes from Elymus sibiricus, assembly GCA_039707655.1. Lineage (NCBI taxonomy): Eukaryota > Viridiplantae > Streptophyta > Magnoliopsida > Poales > Poaceae > Elymus > Elymus sibiricus. The sequence continues at coordinate 242,140,388 of CM077676.1, forward strand.
TAGCCAAGCTCACTTCATCAGATAATCCTACACAGTGGCCAGCCGACATCTTTTGACAGTCGGTGCCCAACCTATCAGCCCTGCCCATAGGCCGTGTGCCTATGGCCGACACCTGAGTTGTCCCATCCACAAGCATGCGATGGAAGACTCTGTTGGCCTATAAAGGAAGCCTTGCTCCAAACTCAGCACGTTACAGCCTCACTCTCAGTTCAATATCCAATCACCAAGATGCCTGGCCCTTTCGTTCGCAATGAGACCACCGCAACCGAGTTTGGTGACTTTGTGGTCATCCTCGCCAATCTCACCCGTCGTGCTTTCGGCATCGAAGAGCCGCCTGAGTATGTTGTTTACCAGGAGCACACGAGTGATGCCATCCATCACATCTGGGCCACGGTGCACATCTACGGGAGGGGCACCACATCAGAACGCTCCTACCGGTTCACCGGGAGGACGACCTCCGATGAGCCCCAGGCCATCCAACTTGTAGCCCGAGAGGCTGTAGTTCAACTCCGGCATCTGTCGCCGAGAGTTAACATCCACCCCTTCTACTACTACCCTAGTCGTGAAGGCTATGGTAGCCCGACCCAAGTCCCCAACGGAGACCATGAGACGGATCCTGCCCTAGTGCATCTGGTGCGCTACCTGAGAGCGCAAGAGGCACTATTCGATCAGGTCACCCTTAACCTGATTGCGACCCGCAGGACACTCGCTCTCCTGACCCTGGTGAGAAGTGAAGCTGCACCCGCCACAGACACCCCGATAGTGCTGCTTGGGAGACCAGTTGAGCCCCCAAGGTCTGCCCCTGTTATCTACCCGGGCAATGCCTTCGCCTCCCCCGGGGAATTCCGTCGTTTCTTGGAGACCTACTCCAACGGGACGGTGACCTCGGCACCCCGCGAAGGGCATCACTACTACCCCAGCCCTATATGTCAGGCCCATTTCTGGGATAAATCACAGAAGAGCCTCAAGTCATACCAGCCCCAAGAACAACTGGTAGACTCCCTTGATGTAGATAACCAGTACAAATATAATATTACACAGGGTTGAGTCAGAGGGCTCAACAATTATTACAAGCTTGCCAATATACTATGGTGGTGGAATAACACAGTAGTGTGGTGGAGGTAAAACATTGGTACAATAAAATAAAGTCAAGCATCAGTGTGAGGCTTGGCTATTTTATTGGTGTAGCAGAAACACAGCGGATGATACATGTGGTAGACTCCATGATCACAGGTTGACTGACTGGGACACCTCTAAGCGTCGGGCTCGCTAGCGCAATCTCCTTCCACAAGGTCGTCCTCCTCCTGGTCTGGCCAATGAAATAGCCAGGGACAAGCCAGTGAGTACGTTGGAATGTACTCGCAAACATTATGAACAAAAGATATACCGAATGCATATGCTCATGATGGGTTAAATGATATGCTCATGCTGACTGAAATTTAAAACATGGCATGATAAATATTAGCATGTGCAGAAAAATTAAATTGTTAGTGATAAACCAAGAAAGTTAAAAGTGAATAATCGGGCGAGACAAGACTGCCCGAGTATCCAAGAGAAATGCCAAAACCGGTGTCTAAAACAGAATCGGGCGAGACCTGAGCGCCCGAGAACTCAAGCCATGTCATGAGAGGTCTTGAAAAGAAAAGCCAAATGGGTGTCTAAAAGAGAATCGGGTGAGACCTGACCGCCCGAGAACTCTAGCGACGCCACGAGAGGTCTTGAAAAGAAATGCCAAACGGGTGTCTAAAAGAGAAATCGGGCGAGACAGACCGCCCGAGAACTCAAGCGACGCCACGAGAGGTCTTGAAAAGAAAACTGGGTGCCCGGGGTAGTCTAGCCAGCCCCTGAGACACTCGGGAAAATAAAAATAAGAGAAACGGGTTAGTTCACAATAATATGCATAGTAACAATAATATTCACAACCATAATATTCATGATAACAAAAATATCCATGACGGCGTTAGTGATGAAATAATAATATTCTACAAAATAATTGATGCTCAAATTAATTATTTCCTCCGGAGACCAACACCGGGACCGACACTTGACCCTTCCCAGCTAACGTCCTTGACCGCGGACACGGCTATTCGAATAGTTATGACTCTACAGAGGGTGTACTCTTTACCCACGTGTATGAGATTTCTTTAGTCAGCACCGTGACACTGACTAATTCCCACTACGGTCTCTGGGTTGACAACACACCTGACCAGCACACACCAGATTAACTTTCCGGATGCCAGGAATCACCCAAAGCACCGTTCAAGAAAAACTCTAAGTCGGGGAGACTACAATCTCGAATAGCATGGGATCACAATATTTATATCGGCGCGCAAATAGGGGTGCTACCCCCTCGGTCCCAGACCGGATACACCCATGCCCCCTGACCTGATGACGGGAATTAGTCCATGGCCGTGGAAACCCTCATCATGGCCCTCTATATATGTGGTGTGTACACAGACAGGGGTTAGCAACTTACTAAACCATACTTCCCTCGCGGGAAGACCCGTGGCAGTACGTTGTTTAGCTAGGTGTGACGGAACAAGACTCGATCTAGGTCGACTTAGGAGGTGTTGTTATTATGATCGGTTTACTCCATATATGTCACCGTGACACTACCGTGTCAAACGTGACCCGTGCCCACTGGCACGTCCAAGGCAGGAGACACGCTCCTGAATTCTCACAGCTCTCTACCATGTTAGAAAATTCAGCAGCTTGAGTGGAGTGCAAGTCATCTGCAAGGAAATAGTATGACCATGCATGCATGCATTATTACTTCATATGTGTTGAAATCTCAAACCGATGCAAACATGCAATGCAATCACCATATCTCAGGTTCAAAATGCTTGCCTTGTCCACAGTAGGCAGAAAGTGAACCCTCGAAATTCCCGGCAAACTCCCCCTCTTATTTTTCTATACAAAAGCAAATTCAAATTCAAATTAAAATTCATAACAGTACAAAAACTTGTCTCAAAATATTTTCAAATAAATACCAAAAAAACTAGAGAGAAAAATAAGAATTTCAAAAAAAGAAACAACTCAATCAGAGTTGTGGTTTAAAATCCAGGGGTCTTTCTGCAAAACCGCAGGCCCCTGTGCTATTAAACAGAAAACGGTTCGGAAGGGAATACGCTTCCCAGCATGGAAAGCGTAAAATAGAGAATACGCTTCCGAAAAAAAGAAAACGCTGACGGGTGGGTCCCACCCGTCAGGTTCAAACTCAAACGCGCTCGCGCGCGTGTACAGAGGGGAGACGGCGATCACCGGCGATGATCACGGGGGTTTCAGCGGGCAGCGATGATCGTAGCGTGTTCAGGGAGTCCGTCCGCGTCGGTGGGTGGCGGTGGTGGTCGCCGGCGAGCAGCAGAATGACGGCGAGGTCGACGGCGGCGGACGGTGGTTCGGTTGTCGTCGGATCTCGCCAGAGAGATGGGGAAGCTCCGAATTGGTGCGCGGGATCGACGAGAGGAAGCAAGAGATGACGATTGGTGGATTTTGGAGGGTGGAGATGGCCTAACGGCGACGGGAGCTTCTCGGGTGCCGCGGCGGATCTGGTGGTCGGAGACGGGGAAGAAGGCTTCCCCGAGGTTGTTCGACTCCTCGGGTGATCGATTGGGAGGGAGTGTGGGTGGTGCGGGTGATCTGCAGGGTTCGGGAGGCCCTTATATAGGCAGTCCGAGGTGGTTAGTAGCTTGCGGCTGACGCCGAAATTAATTCCGCCGGCGAGGTGGTTAGGGGGCGGTGGTCCAGGGCGGTGAGGAGTGGAAGAGGTTGATGGGGCCGTCTGGTGAAGCCATTGTGAATGAATTCGGGCTCTGCGGCCCTATCCGTGGCGAGGTCGGTGTACGGGTGCGGCGGCGGCATCCGTCTCCGGCGACTGACAGCGGGCCCAAGGCGGCGAGGTCAGCGCCGAGAGGATACGGAGGAGGTGCCGTGTGGAGGATACGTAGGCAGGGGGAGCAGTAGGGGAGTTAAGGTGGCCGGTGGCCGTGGCGATCCGCTTCGGCCGCCGCGGATGAGCACGAGGGCAGGCGCACCGGCCATCTCATGTGCCGTCGTCGATGGGAGGCTGGCACAGGGGTCCCAGGCGGCCCATTTATGAGCAAAGGAGGCGACGCCGTGCGGGAGAGAGGAAGAAGAGGAGTGCACGGCATCGATCGCTGCTGCTTCTGAAGAAAATTCAGTTAACTGAATTCTGACAGTGATGAACAGTGTGCACATGAGGTATATGGTGAAATGACAGAGGGGTCTAGGCATTTTAGGAATTTTTGTGGTGAGGTGTTGATGCATATAAGAGAGTCTGGCAAAGTTTCAGAATTTTTGGAGCAATTAAAAATAGGTTTGTATCAGAGAGATTGTTTCTGGTCCAAATTTGAATTGACTGAATTTTGAAAAATTTGAACTGTGGAACCCAATGTTTTTGGTGAAATGGGGTGTGGGTACTATCTATTTGCTGGGATAATTTTGGTGGGAGCAGAAGTGTCATAGAAAATATGGTTCCTTTGTAAACCAAAGAAACCATGAATAAAATAAATTCCAACTTTGGAATTTAATAAATATTATCGAAATATTTTTGTAAAGTGGAAAGGAGTTGAATACTGTCTTAGAAGGTGTGAGTGACTTGAGGGATAATTTAGGAGTGACACAAAAATTATTGGAAGAGTTTAGAAGGGCTTGAAAGAAATGAAAAGGCCATTTCCATGGAATAATTTTAATTATTCCAGAAACTTTTCTAAAGGGAAATATATTTTTTTGATCTTCCAAAAATAATTACCCCAGTAAATAATCACCCAAATCAGAACCATTTATTTTTTATTTTTTTTGGAAACCCAATTAAAATAAAAATGAATATCGGAACAGAAGAAAGAGAAGAAAAAGAATTGGGTCAAAAATAATTCAAAGTATTTTCTTTTAATAAAAAGATTTAAAAATCGAGAGAGAAAATTTTGGGGTGTTACACTATAGCTTCCCATTCGACCCCGGCCAACTCCGACACCGAAGCATATGGAGAGGCCTCGACATCCACAAGACACGCCCGACTAGACGTCAATGAGGTGGACTAAGTCCACCAGAATTGTTGTAGAGCCTTACTGGCCCGGTTTTTATGTATTTTTGTAGTAGCAGTTGTATGGCGTGGTAAGTTTGTAAACCACCTGTGTGTCATCATCTTAATAGTAGTATGCATGATCTAGCGTATATTGTAGGCGGGTGGTGGTAGAGTAAATTCTAGACGTGACTGCCGAACCCCTAACCGACACGCACAGTAATACGTCACTTTCCTTTTGGGAAGTGAAGTCAGAAATTTTGACTCAGACAACCCCATGCCAGAGCCAATACACAAGTCATGTTGGCACCGCCTCATGTTTCCTAACCCAGGCATTCTATAAGAGGCCATATCCGCAAACCACACCAACAAACATCAACCTTGAGCACTGCTTCTTTCCCATTCATCCCTCCATGTCGCACCCCGGAGTCTACCTGAGAACCCCCGATGCAAGCCCTGGTAGTTTTGTTAAGATTTTGTGGGATTTTACCCGCAATACCCTTGGTTCCATCCACCCACCCCAGTATGAGTTGTACAAGATGAGGATCACCTCTGATTGCTCGAAATACTGGGCAGTTGTGCAAATCCCACCAACGGATTTGAACCAAGACCCTCCGTATGTTGTCTTCATCGGGAGATCCATGCCAACCTCGGGCATGGCCATCGAGGCTGCTGCTTACGAAGCAATTACCCGTCTTCGATTTGCGGTACCCTGTGCCAGCGAAAGGGAATACTGCTATTTCCCGAGCCGCGCAGCTTTTGGAGCAGAAGCTACGTTCCGCTGTGAACGTATAGAAAGAGATCCAGCTCTGGTCTATCTCATTCAGTATGTGATGGCCTAGGAGCATTTCACTCCGCAACTAATGGAATATCTCCATTATCTTGCTGTTCTGAATCCCCGGATCACCATTGGCGGACCACCTCTGCCAACTCAGGAGGGACGCGTTCTTCGTCTGCTTCCTCCACTTCCTCTGGAAGAAGAGGAAGAAGAATGTGCTCCAGCACCAGGAACTCTTCCGCAAGACCCCGTAGATCTTACCATCGAGTCGTAGACGGTCATGAGTAGGGTTGTTGCTGTGTTTAGCACTTATTTTCATGATGCAATCTTCGTGATGTATTTTAGGGCATATGTCATAAATGCATTAATATGATTGCAGTTTGTCTGCAAATATTTGATTGTGGTAATCTGCATTTAGTTCATCCGCACTTAGGGGATTAAATTTCATAAGGACCATTATCACCAGAGTTTTCAACATAGGTTTAATTTGCGTGCCGCCACAACACCCGGCTCACAATCACACCGATTCTACCACATGCACTAAGTGCAGAAACCACACACACACACTTAGCACCAAATTAACCACTACTAGATCACTCTCACCACACCACAGTTTTTCCGAAGAAAAACTCGTGGGTTTTTATTTCTACGGAGCCTGCTGCAGAACGCACTCACACTCACTTGTACCCGACACTGATGCCTAGTCCCCATGATCACCGCCGCCTCGGAGAGCCACCACTCGAGCTGCGGCATCACGACGATCATCGAGGATCATCGCACACAGCAACAGCGAGAAGCCAACCAACGCCACCAGCAGACCAACCAGGAGGATCGTGATCACCTCCGAACCCACGTCCTCCATTGATGCCTCATCTCGAGCTCCTGCGAACAGAAGGGGAAGGAGAAGAGGAGGAAGAGGTGAGGTGAGGTGTGAGGTAGAAGGAAGAAAAACCGCGATCGTTTTTATAGCTCGAGCTCGGTGCACGGTGAGCGAAGTCCACCAGCGCCGCTCGTCGCTCGATCGCCGGTGTTCGGAGGCGGATCCGTGAGCAGTGCCGACAGTGTGCTGGCCCGCGAGGTGAGTGCACGCTGCGCCAGCGACAAGCATGCCGCGCACTACCGCAGTACAGCCCTAGATGCCCTACGTGCTAGACGCCATAGGAGGAGGAAGTGAGGGAGAGCACGCGAGAGAGAGAGGAAGAAGAAGATCCAGAGGAAGAAGAAGAGGCTGACAGTGGGCCCTGGGTCCACCTGTCAGCCGGAGAGAGCATTGTGCACTGGAGTACGGCAAGCGAAATTTGGAATTAGAAATTTTACTTTTTCCAAATTTGTCGTAACAGTAGAAACACAGCACCAGTACCTCGTTGTAGCTGCACCAATTATCAGTAGCCCCACATCAACTTTGCTTAATTAGGTTATTAAAATAATTAGTTCAGAAAAATCTCCTCGGAAAGGTGGGTTTAATTTTAATACCCACCTTAACAAATCTCGAGGACGAGATTTTCTTAAGGGGGGTAGAGTTTGTAACACCCCAAAATTTTAACCACACTTTTATTAAATAAAATTTGGCCAGAAATAAAATTTTGATTCATATTAGGTCTTTTATAAAATCAGAGTCTTCGCTGTTTTCTGTTTTCCAAAATTCTTCCCTCCATATAGAAATTTTTGCAAAATATTATGGGCTTTGGTAGCTCTCTTAAGTCATTTCAGTTATATTTTAATAACAGTAGGAATTATTTTCATAATAAAATTTTGGCCAAGATAATCATTTTAATAGCATTTTTAATAATTGAAATGCTTCTGTTGCACTACAACTATTTTAAATAATTCTTTTAAAATTCCACAAAAATTATGAGGGGTCATGTGATGCCTCTAGTTCACCTTTATACAAAAACCCAACTTGGACTTTTGGAAATTTTGAGCACAACATCCCCTTTTCAATTCTGTCCCATTCCTAGGTTATAACTACAACCCTAATTTTACTTGCTCCAATAATTCTGAAATTATTCCATCTTATAGTCCTTCCAACCAAACCCTTAAGTCTAGAAGATCAACTCCAATTGCATTCTGGAAGACCTCCAAATAAATTCCTCAAAATCTGGTCCAGAACTGAAATTCAGTAAAACTTGCACTTGCAAGTTTTTATTTTGGTCAAACCAACCCTGCCATCCTCTTTATCATCTAAAGAGACACCATCCTGTGAAATCTCACTTCCAACAAAGTTCACTAGATAGCCCTTGCATTTCATCAAACACCTGGTGAGCATGACAGAAATTGGAACCTCTTTAAACTACATTTAACACTAGCTCTTTGAGCCAACACCAGCATGTACATTATACTTGTCAGCCTTGTCAGCACCACCCTACCAAAAATCAGCTCATTTGGAGCACCCTAGGATGCCATAGCATTCTACCGAACGCACTATGTGCGTGGACTGGGCGCGGCCAGGGCGCCCGCGTTGCAGCCACTGGCATCGAGCTGTTGCCGCGCCCCTGCTGCCACCCTCGCTCGTCCTAGTCCTCCGCTGGATCACTCTGTCCACCCTGAGCCTCGCCGACATTCTCCCTTGGCCGCTAGCGCCGGCCAGCCGCCGTCCAGAGCCGCCCAACAAAGCCCACCCTGCCACGTCTCTGTTGGGGCCCCCTCACCTTAATGGCCAACGGCCGGGGCTCATCCGCAGCTCACCTACCGCATAACGGCCATGCCGACCACCACCGACCCCCTCACCGACCTTAGCGGTGCCATCAATGGCCGCCGCCGTCGTGTCTTCTTCGGGAAGCCACGGAACCGCCTTACCCCGCTTATAAATGGACACCCGAGCTTGCCCCGCTCCTCGTCAACTCTCCACACTCCCCTGGAAGCCACCCCAAGCAGCAGAGTGATCGGAGGTGGCCGTCTTCCTCACCTCCGACAACCACGGCCACCGCCACGTTTTGGTCGATTCCCATGCAACCCGAGCCTTTCCCCTCCACTTTCTCCACCAGACGCTTCCTCTCAACCCCGCGAAGTCATTCATACACTCAATTCTGCTCGGGATCCATCATGGGCGAAAGCCCCAATTCGTCCCCGCCGAAGCTTCTCGGGAGAGCTTGCCGCCGGTGACTCCATCCATGCCCGAGGCCGAGAAGGGTACCCAGACGATCGCCTTGATCTCCTGATCACGCACGTGTGCTCAGCTCGTCGTGGGTCGCCGTCGTTCGCCGGCAATCACCACCGACAGCCGCGTCCTCCTCTGTTCCCGCGCGGTCACGACGAAGACTAGTTAAACCTGACTGGTGGGCCCGGGGGACCCACCGTCAGTGACTGGAAGTCACACCCGTGCCGGCTAAGTGGAGACGGGCTTCTCCAGAAACCGTTTTCGCGCATGGGAAACGTATTTCCCGAATATGTCTTCGACGTCGGTGAGTCTTCCGTGTGGCTGAGCGAGTGGGCTCGGCCCAGTGACGCCAGGCGACTAAACAACGCTCAGGGCGCACTTCTGCTCTTTTCTATTTTTTCTTTTCCAGTAGATTTCCAATAATTCCACAGCAATCATTTCACATCCAAATTTGATGATTCAAATTACTACATACTCCTAAAATCATGCTCTATTAATCCAGCTAGGGTGAACATTTTTCTTAAGCTTAGTTTTTGTTGGATCCATTAAATAGCCTTTTTCTTTATTTATTCCAGCTTAGAAATACTCTAGGAAAATCATATGAACTCCAAATAATTTTATTCTTTTTCTGAAATTCATCATTTTTCATCTAGTTTATTTTAGTATTTATTTCAAAAATTTCCAAACAACTTTTTAGCACTGTTTTGGCTTTATGTGGTAATTGCAATATTTTTGAAAATAGGAAATGGAGGGAAGATAAAATTTTCAAAGTTTTGGAGTGCACCCCAATCTTTCTGCATGCCCAAGGCAAGCATCTTGAACACTTGATATGGTGAATGCATAGTTGTTTGTTTGCAAGATTAATTGGATCATGAATATGTTGAATTCAAATAAAATTTGCATATTGCTATTGTTGCATGCATGATCCCTTAATAATATTTTATCTTTGCTTAAACATGAAGTATGAAAAGTATGGTTATTTTCACCTGTCACATATGCCTATGTTGGTCCGAACTAAACTGCAGGAAAGAATCAGTCATGAGAAAAGTGACCGTGAGACTGAAATCTCGTGGTGACGAGAATGATCAGTGAGGGCATGTTGGGACATGCCAGATGGTGACCCTGTTGGGTATTACCAAGGAAATATATTGTGCTAATTACTGCAGGAAAACTCAAACCTCCAGAGTCGACCATATATCAAGTCTTGTTCCGGTAACCCCCATACTTGATCCGTACTACCACTTGTCCCTGCCACCGGTAGGGTACGGTTCAGTAAGTGGTTAACCCCTTTCCCTACACACACCGTACGGAGAGGCCGTGATGAAGGTTTCCAGGTACCGGTTATAATGCCACTCATCGGGTCAGGGGGCATGGGTGTATCCGGCTGGGCCGAGAGGGGGGCACCCCTTGCAATCTGCGCATATTAATAGTGATCCCATGCTATTCGAGACGATGGTCTCCCCGTCTTAGAGTTTTTCTTGAACGATGCTTTGGGTGATTCCTGGCATCCGGAAAGTTAATCTGGTGTGTGCTGGTTAGGTGTGTTTTCAACCCAAAGACCATGATGGGAATTAGTTAGTGTCTCGGTACTGACTAATGAAATCCTTTACTTGTGGGTAAAGAGTACACCCTCTGCAAAATTATATCTATTCGAATAGCCGTGTCTGCGGTTAAAATTACAGTCTGGGTTGGTCAAGTGTCGGTCGTAGTGTCAGTCTCCGGAGGAAGTAATTAAATTGATCATGATTCATTTTTGCAGGATAATTATTGCCATTACTGATGCTATCATGAATATTATTGCTATCATGAATATTATTGTTAACATGAGTATTATTGTGGACTAACCTTTTCTTCTAAGTGAAATCACTGAGTATCACTTGGGATGGCTAGTCCACCTGGATACTTGGTTTTATTTTCTTTTCTGGGTATCACTTGGGATGGTTAGCCCACCGGGATACTAGGTTTTATTTTCTTTTCTGGGTATCACTTGGGATGGCTAGTCCACCTGGATACTCGGTTTTATTTTCTTTTCTGAGTATCACTTGGGATGGCTAGTCCACCGGGATACTCGGTTTTATTTTCTTTTCTAGGTATCACTTGGGATGGCTAGTCCACCTAGATACTCGGTTTTATTTTCTTTTCTGGGTATCACTTGGGATGGCTAGTCCACCTGGATACTCGGTTTTTTCTGGGTATCACTTGGGATGGCTAGTCCACCTGGATACTCATTTCTTTTCAAGACCTCCCGAGGCGTCGCATTCAGACACCCGTTTGGCATTTCTTTTCAAGACCTCTCGAGGCGTCGCTTTCAGACACCCGTTTGGCATTTCTTTTCAAGACCTCTCGAGGCGTCGCTTTCAGACACCCGTTTGGCATTTCTTTTCAAGACCTCTCGAGGCGTCGCATTCAGACACCCGTTTGGCATTTTTCTTGGAATTTCCTCAGGCGGTCCAATGCCCGATGTCACATTTTATTTCCTTGATTTACTACTAACGTGAAATATTTATCCTTCTGCACCGTTTTAATATTTATCATACCATGCTTTAGTTTTGGTCAGCATATGCATATAATTTAGTCCAGCATGAGCATATGCATTCGGTATAATTCATACTGCTTGCGAGTACATTCGAACGTAGTCACTGGCTTGTCCCTGGCTATTTAATTGGCCAGGTCAGGATTTCAACGAGGAGTACCACAACGACATCCATGCGGAGCCTAGGATAGCAGCCACGCAGGATAGGAATTATCCAGGTCAGCTGTTCATGTGGGAATGGAGCCCCATTGGCGTTGGAGAACCACGAGTCGCTTCTGTCACCCGTCTCTAAAAATCGTTGTTGTATCATTAGACATTTATGGTCTTGTATCCAATTCTTGTAATTGCTTGGTAGTCTATAACAAGGACATGTCCACCAGTAACAGTTATCCTGGGGCTGGTGATGACATGAGGGGTTAATTTCTGGGATATCATGCCCCGGAAATCCGGCCTCGACAATTTCCCACACTTATATTCTTTCAATGCTATTTTGTCTTGAACTGATATGATTTGAACTGTGTCTCTATTTTGATTTGGCAAGACAATGTAGCGACAGTAGCACATAGATATATGTTTGTTTGATGCTTTTATAATGTACTACTTTGCAATAGAAGACTTGATAGTTTAATCCTGTCCACCTTACTACTGAACTGGTTCACCAAAATGAGTCACATATACTACATGCTAAACCTGTTATGTGTCTGCTTTTTCTTCTTTTAGAATGCTGAAAGAATATTGGAGAAGAGTACCACATTAAGCAATGGTAAAGGAAGTAATGCAGATAAGGTTGAAGATAGTGAGACAACCTAGCTGGTCTCTAACAAAGCTGATAAAACAGATAAGGAAAACTATCTTGAAGATAGTGAGACAACCCCAAAGTCCTGCCTTGATGTAGTGTTCAAGTTACTGGCCACTACCGCTTGCACAAGCTCTTCAAACTCGCTGTATGAATCAGTTCGGTTTCTTGAGTCTGAACTACAAGTTGAAAGACATCGGTCAGCTGTGCTGCGACAAGAAGCCGAAGGACTGAGGAAGTCCCTTGAGAATTCAGATGCATACTTTCTGGTGCAACAGCAAGCGTTGGAGGATTTTAGCGCCAAACAAGAGAAAGCTAATAAGCTTGCTAAGCTTATTACCAGCATGGTGGATACCCAGGATAACGTTTCTTGAGCTCTTCTGAAGTTGTTTCAGTTATGGACTTGTTTTGCTGCCGCATTTATCTACACTGGTGGCCAATTTAGACGCCTAGTGTATGTAATATGGTGCTTTGTTGTTCCCTTTATTTGCACTGGTGGCGAACTTTGATGCCCAGTGGATGTAATGCTGTAACCGCCGTAATAGCCTAGCGTTAGTTGCTTGCTTATTTATTTACTTATAGTCTTGTTTATTTGTTTCCTTATAGTCATTGCAGTTCTTTTTCCTCGGTTTGCTAGTGGCCATAATAACCATGGGCCACATACGGGCCATGGTAACGATGTGCCTACTATGGGCCATAGGATCCATGGGCCTCCTACGGGCCGTAGGATCCATGGGCCTCGTACGCGCCATAGGATCCATGGACCGTACTGTTCGTGGGCCAAAACCAAACCGAAATATGGACCATAAACGGGCCAAAATTGGAACCATCTGTTTATGGGCCCAGACCATAACGGGCTGTTAACAGGCCGGAAGACAGCACAGGCTTAATTCTATCAACAGGCATGATGGGTCGTTAATGGGCCGGATTACAGGAGAGGATGAAAATGGCCCAACGGGTTAAAGGGCCACAAACGGACCGATTGTTACCACGAGCTGAATTTGGCCCATTAGCATAACAGGCCAGTAACGGACCGTAAGTAATCAAGGGCCAAAAATGAGCCCAAGAATTTATGTTCCCTTAGAAGGCCGAAAGAAAACACGGCTGGAAACGGCCCAACTGAATCATGGGCCATTAATGGGCTGAAAGCAGTTTACTGTTCATGATGGGCCTACCTCATCGTGAGCCGTTAATGGGCCCAGAGATGCAAAAGGCCTCATATGGGCCGAAAGACTTCACGGGCCATAGATGGGCCGAAAGTAAAAACGGGCTGGAATCATATGGGATGGCCCACATGACGCTACTGGGCCGAATTTTGAAAGCCCATAACGGGTCGTGAGTACCCGGGCCGTAAATGGGTTGTATGCGAACAGGTCGGTAACAGGCTTTCCATGGGCAGGCCTGCTAACTTTTGACCAAGTCAAATGGGCCGACCTTTTTAACCTAAATGGGCCACTGTTGGGCTGTGCCACGTGTCGATGTATCATAGGCGTCTCTTGTCCAATGAATGGATGACATCTGTCGCAATGCCGAGCTGACACGTGGACCGCCGGCGAATGAGAATTTTACACGTTGAAAATCCCCATTGGTCTAAGCTGTTTACGGGTTATCGGATCCAAACCGGAACCCGATAGCTTAACGGCGACCCGTTACGGTGGATGCCACGTATCGGTCACCCTTGACGAAAACACTTCCATGACGCGACATTTATCATCATGGAAGTGGACACTTCCGTGATGATAATTTCAGTATTGTCATGGAACACTTCTACGACAGCACAGGTATGACTATCTTCATTCTGTCATAAAATTGTCATGGATGTACATGCATGACAGAAAACTTGACAGAGACGTATCATCAAGAAAGTGTTTTTTTGTAGTGTTAGCAATCGCTAAACCAACTCCGAGAGGTTATGGACCATGCCGGAGCACGATCAACCTGACCATGAGGGTCTATTTCCTGCATGCAAACGAAGAACAAGCAAGAAACTGAGATTGCAATCGGGATATTGCAAATATAAGAGGAAAGCTTTATTGATGAAAGTGGGGTTCTGTGACGTCTTGCTCTCGTCTTGAACACAAACGAAGGACGCAAGTTGCAGCTATGGCAAACTTTAATCTAAACAAAACCCAAATCTAAACAGTGCCTTAAGGGTTGTATTTATAGGGGAAAAGAGAGGGGATTTCGTCCACCCTTGGCAAGGTGGGACTAAAACACCTCCTGAGTCATTTCCCCTACAATACAAACTCTAAAAATAGCTTACGAAGTTGATGTAGGGTGGAACCCTATGGGGTCGATCTTTCACGAATTGGAGGGGATCCCACGAAGAACATGAAGAACACGGGGAAGAAAGGAGAGAAAACACAAGAGGAACACTCAAGAACACTCGAAGAAACTAGACGGGGTGATCTTCAAAGTGGATTTTGAGAAAGCGTACGAGAAGGTCAAATGGCCCTTCCTCCAGCAGGCCATGTGTATGAAGGGATTCAATTAAGCCTGGAGGAAATAGGTTGATTCCTTTATCAAACAAGGCACCGTGGGGATTAAAGTGAATGATGACATGGGTCATTATTTTCAAACACATAAGGGTCTAAGACAGGGGGATCCGATGTCCCCTATTCTGTTCAACATAGTGGCAGACATGTTGGCAGTCCTTATCGATAGGGCCAAGGAGAATGGCCAAGTAGGAGGACTCGCTCCTCATCTGGTTGATGGGGGGGGGGGTTTCCATACTACAATACGCTGATGACACTATTATTTTCATGGAACATGACATCGCAAAAGCTAGAAATATGAAACTAGTACTTTGCCTTTTTGAACAATTGTCGGGGTTAAAAATTAATTTTAACAAGAGTGAATTGTTTTGCTTAGGAAGAGCCAAAGAGGAACAAGATTCATATAGACAATTGTTCGGATGTGAAATGGGTTCCTTGCCTTTTAGTTATCTTGGAATCCCAATTCACCATCGCAGACTATCAAATAAAGAGTGGAAATGTATTGAGGATCGACTTGAAAAAAAACTAAGCTGTTGGAAGGGTAAGCTTATGTCTTATGGAGGACGGCTGGTGTTAATTAATTTAGTATTGACTAGTATGCCGATGTTCCTGTTATCGTTCTTTGAGGTACCCATAGGGGTGCGGAAAAGGTTAGATTTATATCGATCTCGCTTTTTCTGGCAATGCAATGAGGTAAAGACAAAATACAGATTGACCAGGTGGGATATTATTTGTAGACCCAAAGACCAAGGGGGGCTTGGGATTGAGAACTTAGAGATCAAAAACAAATGCCTGCTGAGCAAATGGTTATATAGGTTATTGGTGGAGACCGACGGAATGTGGGCATAGATTCTTCGTAACAAATACTTACAATCTAAGTCTCTGGCTCAGGTTACCGTAAGACCTAATGAGTCACCTTTCTGGAAGGGGTTAATGAGGAAGAAGGATACCTTTTTTCGCAGAGCAAAATTTGTTGTAGGCAATGGTACAACAACCAGATTTTGGGAACATACATGGTTAGGGGAGATGCCTTTAGCCTTGCAGAATCCCACACTATATAATATTGTACAATGTAAGGAGGATTACATTGCTACAGTATTACAATCGTCCCCATTAAACATCCAGTTCAGGCGATCTCTAGTGGGGGAGTGATGGAGTTCCTGGTTGCATTTGGTGCGAAGGTTGATGGATGTTCAACTTTTAGACCAACCAGACTCGTTTCACTGGAAGTTAACTAAGAATGGTGTCTTCACGGTGCGATCCATGTACCTAGATTGAATTAATTCCGGCCCAATCACAAGATCGATTCACATTTGGAAAATTAAAGTCCCACTGAGAATCAAAATCTTCATGTGGTTTGTTCACAAGGAAGTGATTCTCACCAAAGATAATTTACTAAAGCGAAGATGGGTAGGCAGTTCACGTTGTTGTTTTTGTGACAACGATGAAACAATACAACACCTCTTCATTGATTGTCCTTTGGCCAAGCTTCTTTGGTGCATGATCCATATAGCTTTTAATATTAACCCTCCAGGCAGCATCGACATGTTATTCGGGACATGGCTTGATGGAGTGGAACCAGTTATTGCGGGACATATTCGGATTGGAATATGTGCACTACTTTGGGCTATATGGAACTGCAGAAATGATGTGATCTTTAATAGACAAAATCTTG
Source organism: Elymus sibiricus (assembly GCA_039707655.1). Classification (NCBI taxonomy): domain Eukaryota; kingdom Viridiplantae; phylum Streptophyta; class Magnoliopsida; order Poales; family Poaceae; genus Elymus; species Elymus sibiricus. The sequence goes on from CM077676.1 coordinate 242,156,803, forward strand.
TAAACTTTTTGCAGGTCATTTACAGAGCTACAGCTTGGATCTGTACGTGGTCGTTACTCACTCATACAGACTCCAGGGAGCTTTTGGATACTGGGTGCAACCGATGGGAGACGGTCGCACGGGTTATCTACAACCGGTTTGGATGGCGGTTCAATAATAGGATAGGTGTTTAGTCATCTAGTCCTTTTTATCGCCGGTTGTGGCTTTATTTTTTCACCTTTCATTTTTGTGCTCCTTTTGCGGGCTGTACTGATTTGCAGACCTTGTTACGTTTGGATTTTTAATAAGATGGCCACATGCATCGTTCTGATGCAGAGGCCGGGGGCGATCCTCCTTTTCCAAAAAAAGAACAAGTCCAATCACACATCCACTAGACTCACATTCACACAAGATCCACAAAGGTACATGAACAACAAAGGGAACAAGGATACATGGTAAGGTTAATCCCAAATCCCATGGGGAGATGAGGTCTTGAATCCAAGATGGATCTTCTCCACAAGGGAGGCCTTGAATCCCTAAGGGATCTTCTCACATGGAGGTCTTGATCTCCATGGGAGAGGTCATAGATAGGAGCAAAGCTCTACTAGATCTCCAATACATCTTTTCTAACCCTAATTCGGAGCTAGGAGACGAGTACTTATAGTCCAAGGGGTAAGTTGGGGTTACATTGGTGCTACCTGTGAACTGCGTTGGGATTTCCCCGAAGAGGAGAGGATGATGCAGTACAGTAGAGATAAGTATTTCCCTTAGTTAAGAACCAAGGTTATCAATCCAGTAGGAGAACCACACAGAACCTGGTTAGCAGCACCTACACACACAAAATCAAATACTTGCACCCATCGCAAACAAGAGGGTTGTCAATCCCCTTGGCGGTTACTTTCAAGGATTTATTCTGATAGTGATAGATAGAAAGTAAATTGCAAAATAAAAAAAAGGAAATAAAATTGCAGCAGGGTATTTTTGGATTTTAATATATGATAAAAGTAGACCTGGGGGCATAGTTTTCACTAGAGGCTTCTCTCTCGAACGCATAGCATACGGTGGGTAAACAAATTACTGTTGTGCAATTGATAGAAAAGCGCATAGTTATGAAAATATTAAAAGCAATGATCATGTATATAGGCATCACGTCCGAGACAAGTAGACCGACTCCTGCCTGCATCTACTACTATTACTCCACCCATCGACTGCTATCCAGCATGCATGTAGGGTATTAAGTTAATGAAAACAGAGTAACGCCTTAAGCAAGATGACATGATGTAGACAAAGTAAACTCAAGCAATATGATTAAACCCCATCTTTTTATCCTTAATGGCAACAATACAAATACGTGTCTTGTCCCTTACTGTCACTGGGATATAGAACACCGCAAGATTGAACCCATCACAAAGCACCTCTCCCATTGCAAGATAAATCAATCTAGTTGGCCAAACCAAACGGATAGATCGGAGAGAAATACATAGCTATAACAATCATGCATAAATAAGTTCAGAAAAGACTCTAATATTTCTCATGAATAATCTGATCATAAACCCACAATTCATCGGATCCCAACAAACACACCGCAAAAGAAGATTACATCGAATAGAACTCCAAGGAGATCGAGGAGAACATTGTATTGAAGATCAAAGAGAGAGAAGAAGCCATCTAGCTACTAGCTATGGACCCTTAGGTCTATGGTAAACTACTCACACATCATCAGAAGGGCAGCAAGGTTGATCTAGAAGCCCTCTGTGATCGATTCCCCCTCCGGCAGAGTACCGGAAAAGGCCTCCAGATGGGATCGCGGAAGAACAGAGGCTTGCGGCAGCGGAAAAGTTATTCGGGTGGCTCTCTGTTGGTTTCCCAATATTTCAGAATTTATAGAAGTGGAATTAGGTCAAATGGAGCCATGAGGGGCCCACAAGGCATCCGGGCGCCCCCCTGGGTTGCGCCCTGTTGCCTTGTCATCTCCTCGTGAGGCTTCTGGCCTCCTCGAAGCTTCAAGGGTCTCTTTTGTCCAGAAAAAAATCGTCAAAAAGTTTCGTGGCATTTGGACTTCATTTGGTACTGATTTCCTGAAAAACCAAAAGCAAGCAGAAAACAGCAACTGGCACTAGGCACTAGGTTAATAGGTTAGTCCCAAAAAATGATATTGTCAGGACCCCGATCCTAAGTCACACCGATCTAGCATGTAACTCATCATATCACTTTGCAGCCTCACGCACGGTAACCCACGGCTGCCACCTTTACCTTGGCCGGGACCGTTTGTGACTTTTGGCTCACGTATATGAATATGTCGCTAGCATCCATATGTCAAAGAACCCGGGTCGACATGACTAGTTGTAAACCAAGGTGGCACAAACTTGCAGGGACAGACATAGGTAACCCAGAAACACACGTGTCGGTCATCAGCGTGTGTACTGGGCTGTAGCAAGCTATCAGGACTCCAGCAACACCACGTGACATTTCCCCCTAGGGACAGACACAGGAGCAAAGAAGGATACATGTCGGTCAATCCATGTGTTCCGGAGCAGTAGCGAACTACCATGGCTCAGTGGAAGCACTAGGAGGCATTTCCCCATAAGGAAGGCGACCAAAGACAAACAACTAGGTGTCGAATCCCACACATACCAAAGCATTTCAAACATACACACAATATGCTCGATATGTGTAGATACAACATGGCATCACAACATAACTCTATGGATCAAAGTATTTATTTAAGAGGCTCCGAAGAGCCATAGATATCATGATATTACAAGCAGGGGTCACATGACCCAACATACAAAATCATACAAGCAACGGAAGCCTAACATGTCTGGGTACAGAGAACTAGAAAAAGAAGAAGGCTGAGAAGCCTGACTATCTACAAGACCCTCCATAGGAGCCAGACCTCTGTCTGGGATCCCCAAGCTACTCGGTCAACATCGAACTTGCCGTTGAAAGCATTAGTGAGACTAACATCTCCTCTGCAAAACATAAATTAAGAAACCGTGAGTACAAAGGTACTCAGCAAGACTTACATCAGAACTATCTACGTATGCATCATTATCAAGAAGGGTGTTGTGGAGTTTAACTGTAGCAAGCCAGCTTTGACTCGGTGGCTATCCTGAACTGCGACTACCAGTAACTTCTTGGGGGTGAGATAGCGCACACGAGTCCACACAGTCACCACAACAATACACCACTATGGATCCGCTCCCGTCTCCCAACAGAAAGGCCATCCATAGCACTCACGCTTATCTTGCGCATTTTAGAGTATCCATTTCAACTTGTCAATGGACAATGTAAGCTTCCAAATAGTCCATATCCACATACGCGGCTATTCGAATAGATCATTAACCCTGCAGGGGTGTACTTCTTCACACATGTTTCCACCACTTAGCGCCTGTACGCGAAATGTACTTGGCAGACTTCAAGCGAAAGCCGGTGCGGGTGTAGACCATGACCTGACTAACCACACAAGACTCTAGTCCAGGTTTATCACCTATTTGAGGTTGTATCCGCAAGGGAAGTCAGGCCGAAGTTTCTATCACGGCCCCAAACGATGAGTGCGGGGTTCCCAAGAGCACCATTCGGGTGTCACTTGGTACACCATGGCTCGGTGTCTCTACCGCATCAGAGCCCACCCCTAAGGTCAGTGCTATGCACGGCCGCTAACACATATCCTAAAAACACTAAAAACTAGTTACAACTCCTGGACAGAGATCAAGGCGATTAATAAGTTGAGCGGGGTCATATTTCAGGGCCCAATGTGTGGTAGTAGCTATCTTGGATCACAAACACAGAACTCAGTTCCTGAGGACGGTCTCAATGAGACAACCCACCATGTACTCCTACATTGCCTCTCATTGCTACCTTTACTAAATCGTGTTCAGACACATAGCTCTCAACAGTAGGACATGTTCACCCCCATTCCAATCTATCCTACATGAATCAGACCTGACACCACTCTAAGCTGTGATTTGGGCTAATGCAGCTAGCAACAATTTGGATGGAGCTGGTTTGAATCAAAGATTCAAATTCAAACTCCACATAAGACATTTCAAATGCCATTTATTCAAATTGTCATGTACAACAACTTTAAGTTGTTCAAACATGCATGAAAATGCCATAACCAGATTATCCATATTTTCCTGATAAATTTTCATATATAAATTATTTCAATCTGAGTTACGGTTGAATTTATATGAATTTTTGAAGTTTATAACATTTTCTGGAATTTCCTGGTTATTCTAAAATAAATTAAATCCAAAAAATGATTTACTGCATCAGCATTGCGTCACTGTGACATCAGCAGGTCAACAGGACCGTTCCTAGTCAAATCTGACCAGTGGGTCCCGCATGTCAGTGACTAATCTAACTAACAGGGTTAATTAACACTAATGTTAACTTTAATCTAGGTTAATTAGGGGCCTGGACCCACATGTCAGTGACCCAGGGGGTCAAACCCCCGGTCAAATGGGGTCAAACCCACCGGTCAAATGGGTCAAACTCGTCGGCGTTTAGCCGCCTGCGATGTCAGGCGCGGTGGTGAGCTTCGGGAATCGGCTACAGGGCACGGTTCATGGTGCGGCTGGGCTCGTTGGAGAGCTGTCGCCGGCGCGCATCGAACGGTGGTGGTGGCCAAGCCTGTGGTGGCCGGAAATGACGGCGGCGAGCTCGGCCACGGTGGCCAGAGCTCGGGTGTGCGCGGGATCCACGTTGCGGCTTCCAAACGAGTGTGGTTTTGCGCTAGAGCTTATCTACGCGATGCGGCGAGCACAACGGACACACGCCCGGGACCAAATGGTCAATGGAGCTATGTCGACGACGAGCTCGGGTGGCGGCGCATTCGGACACCGGTGAAATGACAGCTACGGCAAGCAAGCGCGGCAAAGGGGAGGGGGGTTCGACGCAGGGGCTCACGGCGGGCGGCTCAGCGGCCTCGGGGAAGGTCAGACAACGTCGGGGCGGCGATGGTGATCTCGATGTCCCGAGGAAGAAGACGACAGCGAGGATGGTGTTGCAGTGCTCCCTGCGTTGCTTGAGTCGACGGAGAGGGCTAGGGCATCGAGGCGGAGCTCGTGGGCACGTCGAGGAGTCAAGGGGGAGGCGGTGGCTACGCGGGCGGCGCCGGCGAGCTGGCGACGGCTTCGGCCATGGCGAGCAGAGGCGAGGGAGAAGGGGAGGGGGCGAATGAGCAGGTCAAGCCGATCGGGATTGCACCGAGGGGAAGATCTGCGGCGTCATGCTGTCCTCGTACGCAGGCAGGCAGCCTGGTGGCGTGGCGCCCGCGCGCGCCCGTGCGTTGTCCCTGCCTCTGCCTACTGGCAGAGGTAGGAGACGACTGGCAATGGCCAGATGGGCCGGGCCGGTTCAGGTAAGTGGCCAGGAGGGCTCTCTCTCTCTGTCTTTTATTTCTTTTCTGTTTTCTATTTTCTTTCTTTGTTTCTGATTTAGTAAAAATACTAAACCATTTTATAAAATCTTGAAATAAATTGTGGGCACCTTTAGAATTATTTCCAATAGCCCTCAATTGGTTTCAGAATTATTTGAGCATTTAAATTATTTATAGTATTTAAATGCTCCAATTCAAATACTTAATGATTTAATTAAAAAATCCAGGATGACCTAGAAAAAATGTAAACCATTTTTGGCAGAGGTTTCCAACCAATTCAAAAATGATGAACTTTTCTGAAGGGCATTTTGGGTTCATTGAAAAATATATTAAGTTGATCCTATTTGAAATTCATTTGGTGCTAGGGTTTAATCATCCCCATTTCAAATTCATTTGAATTTAACATGATGCATTGATGCTCCGATGCAACTAATTACAACCATTATTCTAGGGCTATGACAACTCACCCCCACTAAACAAGAATCTCGTCCCGAGATTCAAGACATCAGGTGAGACGAAGGGAAGTCACGGAACTGACACAGTCTTCATGATCCATTTGCCATCCTCGAAGATGCGGATTCATTACATCATGTTGATCTTGACATCTTTGCCTTTGAGAGCTTCACCCAACACGATGACGACAGAGGGAACTCTACAGGAACTGATCTTCTCGAAGATCGAGCAACTCAAGATCTACTCATGGAGTGAGACATAATAACATCTCTCGAGCTGAGACACAAGACACACATCAGGAATGATGGAAGAGAGCAGATGATGAAGGTTCAATTTGGTAGGCAACAATTCCACGCTTAGGTAAGATGGTGCACGGTTTCAACGTAGCGAGGAGTTAGTTGCCATGATTCCATGATGGGGCACCCTAGGGAAGGTGACTCATAGAATTATTCCCTTAAGTGGCAAAAAGAATTAATTTTGATGCATAGATCATTGAAACTCTGTATACCAGCCTAAGGCAAATCACAAACGGTCGTTTGAAGGAGTTCAAAAGAATGGCATACTCAGATTAGAAAGGGAACTAGGGTTATAGGACAACTCGACAACCGAAGAGCATATTCCGATTGTTACCGAAGATATAACCTAGTGCCTGAGCGTGCTTTCAAGAACTTGAGCATTTCCATATTCATCAGGGTTTTACCAACTTCTATGCCATAGATCCTGGCAACACTTCAACTACCATGATGAATAATGATGGAGGATGCAGATGCAAGAAAGATAACACTTTCTCAGATTTCTACCTTGGCTATGCCAAGGAAGCAAAACTGGATAATCGACCAAGAGACATCTAGTACTCCACTTCTATTGTTCTCCTTGATGTACTAGATATCACGATCATGCTTGAAAGTATCATCGATAAGGTCATCAAGTAAAGGTCGGACTTTGGGAACACAGAGGATCCATAGGGAACAACTTCTAGAATAAGTCGCACGGAATCCTCATGGAGAAGATGGTCAAATTGCTCATTCAACATACTACAATAATAGATCTTCTGGCTAGGTGTGTCGGCCAAAACATCAACCTTGCCGGAACCAACATCATAGATCTTGGGAAAATTCCAACCATCATATCTGCCTGAGATTCAGATCTGATTGGTGACAAGATACTTCAGACCCAGCATGTCTGAAAAATAAAGTTTGCAACACAAATCGACGAGATGACGTTGCGAGATTCTCAGGAAATGAACTACGGAAGCAAGCTCCAACATGATTTGGATTGCAAGACACAGGTGAGCACACTGTCCATGACAAGCATGACCACATAGAGATCTTATATCAAAATGCAGCCGAGTTCTGGTTGGGAACCATCATCGAGGATATCGAAGTCCTTGCATAAGGCATGCTCTTAAGAAGGAACTTCTTCTCCTGGAACAAGTCAATCAGTGGCTATGTGTGCTAGGAATGCATATGGAATGGAGGTAATTAATCTACCAAACCATAGAATACTTCACACATGCATGACTGACTTCGGATGATTCCAGAGGAAGCAAAAACAAACTTTCTCGAATTCACAGCGGCAACTTACAACAAATGCACATGAATTAGAGTAAGTCACGTCTTTCATCCAAACATATGCTTCACGTACGGGACACGAAGATAATGCTTACAAAGTTTCCAACACTAGCTTTAATGTTCACCAAAATCATGGAGAGGATAAAAATGTTGCCGATGGGCTCAACAACAATTCATCTAGGTTTCCATATAGATGGAATTCTACAATCAAGTGATCGAGGTGATATCATTGGTCAGACCAAAAGATATAATGATATATGCTTGAGGGAACAACCACGAGTAAAACAACATCACGAAAATCGTTGGTTCTGATTTGATTTGACGATAGCCCATACTCAAGTCAAGGATTGGATAAGATAATAGATCGAACAATGGACCACAAAGGTCAATCGATGAAGATATCATCTTGCTTCAACACACACACAAAAGATATCCCTTTGGAATGAACTAAGTCAGGCAAGATTTTATCCTCCAACTCTCCAAGTTGTTGTTTAGCTTAACCAACTAGTTCGGGGTATCCAACACAGATTCTTGGAGAAAGGGTGGTTTACATGAATAAACCAACTTGATCACGAACTTAACATAATGGTCAGGGAACAACCCGGTGATACTTCCGAGAAGAAATCCAGAAAATCACAAACCACCGATATGTTATTAAGCTCGAGAACAATCTTGCTTTTCAGGGCAAGACGATATGATCAACAGAGCGACAGATTGACACAATCCTAACTCATTGATCGAAAAGTGCACCAAGAAAAATGGACTAGGTAGCACAATCAATCTTAGAATGATGATTCAATAACCAACACGCTAAGAATGAGATTATTGTCCATTAACTACCAAGCAACGGGGTTGCTAGGAGTATTGATTTCACACATCACAATTCACTTGTCGACGTTCGGTTGCAACCAACACGGAGACCGAGGAATGAATGATGATGGTGAGAAGTATCACTGTATCAAGAGTTCATAAGATGTGGTGCAATTCTCATGACAATCCTGACATAAAGGGGGTAATACTCCAGGGTAGAACAGAAAAGAAGTTGGATTGGCATTCTTGAAATACGGAATACAACTGCTTTGACCCAATCGAAGAAATGGATGAGGTACTGGAGTTTGTTTCTCCTAGTCATTCTGAACTAGAATGGCTTGACGGACCACAAGAGTAATAGGCATCGTGAATGCATGACATACTCTTGACTATCAATTGATAGACGAAGGTCGAAATACAGCTGAAGAGGGACAACTCGATGGACATATGATTTTTTCGAGTTGTGGATGTGTGGGTTAGCATGTCGAACAAGGCTCAACATATTTCTTCCGGATAACCCATGCAGCGAGGGAAGAATTGGCAGAGTCACAATTATGGAATGGAGAAATCATCAAGAGCACTCTTGTTGTGATCTTTTAGTTCAAAAGAACTTCTGCCGAGGATGGTTCATGGTATTGGAAGAATGATATACCACGAACTTCAGAGGCTAGCACAAGGTTACTAATCATCCTAAAGGAGCAACAATCACTACCAATAGAATGAGAAGGATGAATCATGGGTTCAAGAACCCAGAGATAGAATACCTACTAACTAAATGGCATCACGAGATGCTTTCGAAAATGATGGCCAGAATTATTACACTGGGGTTACAACACAAAAGGCTGAATCTATGGGTGGTTCACTTAAGATAACATGGTTTCCTATTAACTCCAACAGACATATTAAGGTAATGGAATACCTCAACACAATAATTAGTGTGTCTCGTCTGGCCAAAAGACATCGAATTAGGATGAAAGAATTTGCAAGTGCATCAGATTATTTTGAAACCTGAGATAACTCGGACATCATAACGGCTGTACGGTCATGAAAAATGGAACAACCTGCATGACAACTGACAACATAACATTGAATTCTTATGAAACACCGATCCGAGATGACAACAACTTTCCTATAAGTCTCCAGCATAGTAACTCATCATCCAGATAGATAGATGAGAAAGCCTAGTTTCTTAACCCCGTAGAAAAGAAGAAGGTGACTCGGAATAGAATGACACGAGAACAGAAGTAAAAAGAGCCTTACGTTCCCTTCCACAATCAATTCCCTTATATAACTAAAGCATTTCTAGACTTGGCTTCGACTAGTTTGGCTTGGTAATCCTACAGGCAGTGAGGCTCTGATACCAAAGCTGTCAGGACCCCGATCCTAAGTCACACTGATCTAGCATGTAACACATCATATCACTTTGCGGCCTCACGCACGGTAACCCATGGCTGCCACCTTTACCTTGGCCGGGACCTTTTGTTACTTTTGGCTAAGGTATATGAATATGTCGCTAGCATCCATATGTCAAAGAACCCGGGTCGACATGACTAGTCATAAACCAAGGTGGCACAAACTTACAGGGACAGACATAGGTAACCCAGCAATGCACGTGTCGGTCATCAGCGTGTGTACTGGGCTGTAGCAAGCTATCAGGACTCCGGTAACACCACGTGACATTTCCCCATAGGGACAGACACAGGAGCAAAGAAGGATACATGTCGGTCAATCAATGTGTTCCGGAGCAGTAGCGAACTACCATGGCTCAGTGGAAGCACTAGGAGGCATTTCCCCATAAGGAAGGCTACCAAAGACAAACAACTAGGTGTTGAATCCCACACATACCAAAGCATTTCAAACATACACACAATATGCTCGATATGTGTAGATATAACATGGCATCACAACATAAGTCTATGGATCAAAGTATTTATTTAAGAGGCCCCAAAGAGCCATAAATATCATGATATTACAAGCAAGGGTCACATGACCCAACATTCAAAATCGTACAAGCAATGGAAGCCTAATATGTCTGGGTACAGACAACTAGAAAAAGAAGAAGGCCGAGAAGCCTGACTATCTAAAAGACCCTCCATAGGAGCCAGACCTCTGTCTGGGATCCCCAAGCTACTCGGTCAACATCAAACTTGCCGTTGAAAGCACTAGTGAGACTAACGTCTCGTCTGCAAAACATAAATTAAGCAACCGTGAGTACAAACGTACTCAGCAAGACTTACATCAGAACTATCTACATATGCATCATTATCAAGAAGGGTGTTGTGGAGTTTAACTGCAGCATGCCAGCTTTGACTCGGTGGCTATCCTGAACTGCGACTACCAGTAACTTCTTTGGGGTGAGAGAGCGCACACGAGTCCACACAGTCACCACAACAATACACCACAATGGATCCGCTCCCGTGCCCCTACGGAAAGGCCATCCATAGCACTCACGCTTATCTTGTGCATTTTAGAGTATCCATTTCAACTTGTCTATGGACAATGTAAGCTTCCAAGTAGTCCATATCCGCGGACGTGGCTATTCGAATAGATCATTAACCCTGCAGGGGTGTACTTCTTCACACATGTTTCCACCACTTAGAGCCTGTACGCAAAATGTACTCGGCAGACTTCAAGCGAAAGCCGGCTTGGGTGTAGACCACGACCTGACTAACCACACAAGACTCTAGTCCATGTTTATCGCCTATTTGAGGTTGTATCCGCAAGGGAAGTCCGGCAGAAGTTTCTATCACGGCCCCAAACGATGAGTGCAGGGTTCCCAAGAGCACCATTCGGGTGTCACTTGGTACACCGTGCCTCGGTGTCTCTACCGCATCACAGTCCACCCCTAAGGTCAGCACTATGCACGGCCACCAACACATATCCTACAAACACCAGAAACTAGTTGCAACTCCTGGACAGAGATCAAGGTGATTAATAAGTCGAGCGGGGTCATATTTCAGGGCCCAATGTGTGGTAGCAGCTATCTTGGATCACAAACACAGAACTCAGTTCTTGAGAACGGTCTCAATGAGACAACCCACCATGTACTCCTACATGGCCTCTCTTCGCTACCTTTACCAAATTGTGTTCACACACTTAGCTCTCAACAGTAGGATATGTTCACCCCCATTCCAGTCTATCCCAGATGAATCAGACCTGACACCACTCTAAGCATAGCAGGCATAACAAGCAAGCATGAATGAGTAGGCACATCATGGCTCAAACAACTCCTACTCATGCTAGTGGGTTTTACTAATTACTGTGGCAAAGACAGGTCATGCAGAGGAATGGGTTCAACTACCGCGACAAGTAACAGTTGAATCGTTGTTGTCCTAATGCAATAAAAGAGAGCAAGAGTGAGAGAGTGGGATTGTATCGAAATGTTCAATGGGGGTTGCTTGCCTGGCATTTCTGAAGGTGATACTGCACTTCATCAGTGTCAACGGTCACTACGTCGGAAATGTCGGCTATCGAGAAGGAACAACACCGACAACAAAGAAGGAACACAATTAATGCAATGCAACAATATGATGCATGATCATGACATGGCAACATGCTATGATTTGGGCTAATGCAACTAGCAACAATTTGGATCGAGCAGGTTTGAATCAAATATTCAAATTCAAACTCCACATAAGACATTTCAAATGCCATTTATTCAAATTGTTAGGTACAGCAAGTTTAAGTTGTTCAAACATGCATGAAAATGCCATAACCAGATTCTTCATATTTTTCTAATAATTTTTCATATATAAATTATTTCAATCTGAGTTACGGTTGCATTTATATGAATTTTTGAAGTTTATAACATTTTCTGGAATTTCCTGGTTAGTCTAAAATAAATTAAATCCAGAAAATGATTTACTATGTTAGCATTGCGTCACTGTGACGTCAGCAGGTCAACAGGACCGTTCCTGGTCAAATCTGACCAGTGGGTCCCGCAAGTCAGTGACTAATCTAACTAATAGGGTTAATTAACACTAATGTTAACTTTAATCTAGGTTAATTAGGGGCCTGGGCCCACATGTCAGTGACCCAGGGGGTCAAACCCCCGGTCAAATGGGGTCAAACCCACCGGTCAAACGGGTCAAACTCGCCGGCGTTTAGCCGCCGGCGAGGTCAGACGCGGCGATGAGCTTCGGGAAACGCCTACAGGGCACGGTTCGAGGCGCGGCTGGGCTCATTGCAGAGCTCTCGCCGGCACGCATCGAACAGTGGTGGTGGCCGGGCCTGTGGTGGCCAGAAACTATGGCAGCGAGCTTGGCCGCGGTGGCCGGAGCTCGGGTGTGCGCGGGATCCACGTTGTGGCTTCCAAACCAACGGGGTTTTGCGCTAGAGCTTCTCTACGCGATGCGGCGAGCACAACGGACACACGCCCGGGACCAAATGGTCACTTCAGCTATGTCGGCGACGAGCTCAGGCGGTGGCGCATTCGGACACCGGCGAAACGACGGCTACCGCGAGCAAGCACGGCAAAGGGGAGAGGGGTTCGAGGCAGGGGCTCACGGTGGTTGCAGCGGGCGTCTCAGCGGCCTCGGGGAAGGTCAGACGACGTCGGGGTGGCGATGGCAATCTCGGCGTCCCGAGGAAGAAGACAACGGCGAGGATGGTGCTGCGGTGCTCCCGGCGTTGCTTGAGTCGACGGAGAGGGCAAGTGCGTCGAAGCGGAGCTCGTGGGCACGTCGAGGAGTCGAGGGGGAGGCGGTGGCTACGCGGGCGGCGTCGGCGAGCTGGCGACGGCTTCGGCCATGGCGAGCAGAGGCGAGGGAGAGGGAGAGGGGGCGAATGAGCGGGTCAGGCTGATCAGGATGGCACCGAGGGGAAGATCCGCGGCGTCACGCTGTCCTCGGACGCAGGCAGGCAGCCTGGTGGTGTGGCGCCCGCGCGCGCCCGTGCGTTGTCCCTGCCTCTGCCTACTTGCAGAGGTAGGAGACGACTAGCAATGGCCAGATGGGCCGGGCCGGCTCAGGTATGTGGCCAGGTGGGCTCTCTCTCTCTGTCTTTTATTTCTTTTCTGTTTTCTATTTTCATTCTTTGTTTCTGATTTAGTAAAAATACTAAACCATTTTATAAAATCTTGAAATAAATTGTGGGCACCTTTAGAATTATTTCCAATAGCCCTCAATTAGTTTCAGAATTAGTTGAGCATTTTAAATATTTATAGTATTTAAATGCTCCAATTCAAATACTTAATGATTTAATTCAAAAATCCAGGATGACCTAGAAAAATGTATACCATTTTTGGAAGAGGTTTCCAACTAATTCAAAAATGATGAAGTTTTCTGAAGGGCATTTTGGGTTCATTGAAAAATATTTTAAGTTGATCCGATTTGAAATTCATTTGGTGCTAGGGTTTAATCATCCCCATTTCAAATTCATTTGAATTTAACATGATGCATTGATGCTCCGATCCAACTAATTACAACCATTTTTCTAGGGATGTGACAACTCACCCCCACTAAACAAGAATCTCGTCCCGAGATTCAAGACATGAGGTGAGAGTAAGGGAGGTCACGGAACTGACACAGTCTTCATGATCCATTTGCCCTCCTCGAAGATGCGGATTCATTGCATCATGTTGATCTTGACATCTTTGCCTTTGAGAGCTTCACCTAACACGATAACGACAGAGGGAACTCTATAGGAACTGATCTTCTCGAAGATCGAGCAACTCAAGATCAACTCGTGGAGTGAGACATAATAGCATCTCTTGAGCTGAGACACAAGACACACATCAGGAATGATGGAAGAGAGCAGATGATGAAGGTTCAATTTGGTAGGCAACAATTCCACGCTTAGGTAAGATGGTGCACGGTTTCAACGTAGCGACGAGTTAATTGCCATGATTCCATGACGGGGCACCCTAGGGAAGGTGACTCATAGAATTATTCCCTTCAGTGGCAAAAAGAATTACTTTTGATACATAGATCATTAAAACTCTCTATACCAGCCTAAGGCAAATCACAAACGGCCGTTTGAAGGAGTTCAAAAGAATGGCATACTCAGATTAGAAAGGGAACTAGGGTTATAGGACAACTCAGCAACCGAAGAGCATATTCTGATTATTACCGAAGATATAACCTAGTGCCTGAGCATGCTTTCATGAACTTGAGCATTTCCATATTCATCAGGGTTTTACCAACATCTATGCCATAGATCCCGGCAACACTTCAACTACCATGATGAATAATGATGGAGGATGCAGATGCAAGAAAGATAACACTTTCTCAGATTTCTACCTTGGCTATGCCAAGGAAGCAAAACTGGATAATCGACCGAGAGACATCTAGTACTCCACTTCTAATGTTCTCCTTGATGTACTAGATACCACGATCATGCTTGAAAGCATCATTGATAAGGTCATCAAGTAAAGGTCGGACTTCGGGAACACAGAGGATCCATAAGGAACAACTGCTAGAATAAGTCGCACGGAATCCTCATGGAGAAGATGGTCAAATTGCTCATTCAAGATACTACAATAATAGATCTTCCGGCTAGGTGTGTCGGCCAAACATCAACCTTGCCGGAACGACCTACATCACAGATCTTGGGAAAATTCCAACCATCATATCTGCCTAAGATTCAGATCTGGTTGGTGATAGGATACTTCAGACCCAGCATGTCTGAAAAAGAAAGTTTGCAACACAAATCGACAAGATGACATTGCGAGATTCTCGGGAAATGAACTACGGAAGCAAGCTCCAACATGATCGGGATTGCAAGACACAGGTGAGCACACTGTCCATGACAAACATGACCACATAGAGGTCTTATATCAAAATGCAGCCAAGTTCTGGTTGTCAACCATCATCAAGGATATCGAAGTCCTTGCATAAGGCATGCTCTTAAGAAGGATCTTCTTCTCCTGGAACAAATCAATAAGTGGCTTGGTGTGCTAGGAATGCATATGGAATGGAGGAAATTAATCTACCAAACCATAGAATACTTCGCACATGCATGACTGACTTGGGATGATTCCAGAGGAAGCAAAAACAAACTTTCTCGAATTCACTGCGGCAACTTACAACAAATGCACATGAATTAGAGGAAGTCACGTCTTTCATCCAAACATATGCTTCACGTACGGGACACAAAGATAGCTTTAATGTTCACCAAAATCATGGAGAGGATAAAAATGTTGCCGATGGGCTCAACAACAATTCATCTAGGTTTCCATATAGATGGAATTCCACAATCAAGTGATCGAGGTGATAGCATTGGTCAGACCGAAAGATATAATGATATATGTTTGAGGGAACAACCACGAGTAAAACAACATCATGAAAATCGTTGGTTCTGATTTGATTTGACGATAGCCCATACTCAAGTCAAAGATTGGATAAGATAATAGATCCAACAATGGACCACGAAGGTCAATCGATGAAGATATCATCTTGCTTCAACACACACACAAAAGATATGCCTTTGGAATGAACTAAGTCAGGCAAGCTTTTATCCTCCAACTCTCCAAGTTGTTGTTTAGCTTAACCAACTAGTTCGGGGTATCCAACACAGATTCTTGGAGAAAGGGTGGTTTACATGAATAAACCAACTTGATCACGAAATCAACATAATGGTCAGGGAACAACCCGGTGATACTTCCGAGAAGATATCCGTAAAATCACAAACCACCGATATGTTATTAAGCTCGAGAACAATCTTGCTTTTCAGGGCAAGACGATATGATCAACAGAGCGACAGATTGACACAATCCTAACTCATTGATCGAAAAGTGCACCAAGAAAAATGAACTAGGTAGCACAATCAATCTTAGAATGATGATTCAATAACCAACACGCTAAGAATGAGATTATTGTCCATTAACTACCAAGCAACGGGGTTGCTAGGAGTATTGATTTCACACATCACAATTCAGTTGTCGACGTTCGGTTGCAACCAACACGGAGACCGAGGAATGAATGATGATGGTGAGAAGTATCACTGTATCAAGAGTTCATAAGATGTGGTGCAATTCTCATGACAATCCTGACATAAAGGGTGTAATACTCCAGGGTAGAACAGAAAAGAAGTTGGATTGGCATTCTTGATCTGCGGAATACAACTGCTTTGACCCAATCCAAGAAATGGATGTGGTACTGGAGTTTGTTTCTCCTAGTCATTCTGTACTAGAATGGCTTGACGGACCACAAGAGTAATTGGCATCATGAATGCATGACATACTCTTGACTATCAATTGATAGACGAAGGTCGGAATACAGCTGAAGAGGGACAACTCGACGGAACATATGATTTTTCCGAGTTGTGGATGTGTGGGTTAGCATGTCGAACAAGGCTCAACATATTTCTTCCGGATAACCCATGCAGCGAGGGAAGAATTGGCAGAGTCACAATTATGGAATGGAGAAATCATCAAGAGCACTCTTGTTGTGATCTTTTAGTTCAAAAGAACTTCTGCCGAGGATGGTTCATGGTATTGGAAGAATGATCTACCACGAACTTCAGAGGCTAGCACAAGGTTACTAATCATCCTAAAGGAGCAACAATCACTACCAATAGAATGAGAAGGATGAATCATGGGTTCAAGAACCCAGAGATAGAATACCTACTAACTAAATGGCATCATGAGATGCTTTCGAAAATGATGGCCAGAATTATTACACTGGGGTTACAACACAAAAGGCTGAATCTATGGGTGGTTCACTTAAGATAACATGGTTTCCTATTAACTCCAACAGACATATTAAGGTAATGGAATACCTCAACACAATAATTAGTGTGTCTCGTCTGGCCAAAAGACATCGAATTAGGATGAAAGAATTTGCAAGTGCATCAGATTATTTTGAAACCTGAGATAACTCGGACATCATAACGGCTGTACGGTCATGAAAAATGGAACAACCTGCATGACAACTGACAACATAACATTGAATTCTTATGAAACACCGATCCGAGATGACAACAACTTTCCTATAAGTCTCCAGCATAGTAACTCATCATCCAGATAGATAGATGAGAAAGCCTAGTTTCTTAACCCCGTAGAAAAGAAGAAGGTGACTCGGAATAGAATGACACGAGAAGAGAAGTAAAAAGAGCCTTATGTTCCCTTCCACAATCAATTCCCTTATATAACTAAAGCATTTCTAGACTCGACTTCGACTAGTTTGGCTTGGTGATCCTACAGGCAGTCAGGCTCTGATACCAAAGCTGTCAGGACCCCGATCCTAAGTCACACCGATCTAGCATGTAACACGTCATATCACTTTGCGGCCTCACGCACGGTAACCCACGGCTGCCACCTTTACCTTGGCCGGGACCGTTTGTTACTTTTGGCTAACGTATATGAATATGTCACTAGCATCCATATGTCAAAGAACCCAGGTCGACATTACTAGTCGTAAACCAAGGTGGCACAAACTTACAGGGACAGACATAGGTAACCCAGCAATGCACGTGTCGGTCATCAGCGTGTGTACTGGGCTGTAGCAAGCTATCAGGACTCCAGTAACACCGCGTGACATTTCCCCATAGGGACAGACACAAGAGCAAATAAGGATACATGTCGGTCAATCGATGTGTTCCGGAGCAGTAGCGAACTACCATGGCTCAATGGAAGCACTAGGAGGCATTTCCCCGTAAGGAAGGCTACCAAAGACAAACAACTAGGTGTCGAATCCCACACATACCAAAGCATTTCAAACATACACACAATATGCTCGATATGTGTAGATACAACATGGCATCACAACATAACTCTATGGATCAAAGTATTTATTTAAGAGGCTCCGAAGAGCCAAACATATCATGATATTACAAGCAGGGGCCACATGACCCAACATACAAAATCATACAAGCAATGGAAGCCTAACATGTCTGGGTACAGACAACTAGAAAAAGAAGAAGGCTGAGAAGCCTGACTATCTAAAAGACCCTCCATAGGAGCCAGACCTCTGTCTGGGATCCCCAAGCTACTCGGTCAACATCGAACTTGCCGTTGAAAGCACTAGTGAGACTAACGTCTCCTCTGCAAAACATAAATTAAGCTACCGTGAGTACAAAGGTACTCAGCAAGACTTACATCAGAACTATCTACATATGCATCGTTATCAAGAAGGGTGTTGTGGAGTTTAACTGCAGCAAGCCAGCTTTGACTCGGTGGCTATCCTGAACTGCGACTACCAGTAACTTCTTTGGGGTGAGAGAGCGCACACGAGTCCACACAGTCACCACAACAATACACCACTATGGATCCGCTCCTGTCTCCCTACGGAAAGGCCATCCATAGCACTCACGCTTATCTTGCGCATTTTAGAGTATCCATTTCAACTTGTCTATGGACAATGTAAGCTTCCAGATAGTCCATATCCGCGTACGCG
Organism: Elymus sibiricus; assembly: GCA_039707655.1. Lineage (NCBI taxonomy): Eukaryota > Viridiplantae > Streptophyta > Magnoliopsida > Poales > Poaceae > Elymus > Elymus sibiricus. The sequence goes on from CM077676.1 coordinate 242,175,333, forward strand.
GCTATTCGAATAGATCATTAACCCTGCAGGGGTGTACTTCTTCACACATGTTTTCACCACTTAGCGCCTATACGCGAAATGTACTCGGCAGACATCAAGTGAAAGCCGGCGTGGGTGTAGACCACGACCTGACTAACCACACAAGACTCTAGTCCAGGTTTATCGCCTATTTGAGGTTGTATCCGCAAGGGAAGTCCGGCCGAAGTTTCTATCACGGCCCCAAACGATGAGTGCAGGGTTCCCAAGAGCACCATTCGGGTGTCACTTGGTACACCGTACCTCGGTGTCTCTACAGCATCATAGCCCACCCCTAAGGTCAGCGCTATGCACGGCCGCCAACACATATCCTACAAACACCAAAAACTAGTTGCAACTCCTGGACAGAGATCAAGGCGATTAATAAGTCGAGCGGGGTCATATTTCAGGGCCCAATGTGTGGTAGTAGCTATCTTAGATCACAAACATAGAACTTAGTTCCTGAGGACGGTCTCAATGAGACAACCCACCATCTACTCCTACATGGCCTCTCATCGCTACCTTTACCAAATCGTGTTCACACACTTAGCTCTCAACAGTAGGACATGTTCATCCCCATTCCAATCTATCCCAGATGAATCAGGCCTAACACCACTCTAAGCATAGCAGGCATAACAAGCAAGCATGAATGAGTGGGATTGTATCGAAATGTTCAATGGGGGTTGCTTGCCTGGCACTTCTGAAGGTGATACTGCACTTCATCAGTGTCAACGGTCACTACGTCGGAAATGTCGGCTATCGAGAAAGAACAACACCGACAACAAAGAAGGAACACAATTAATGCAATGCAACAATATGATGCATGATCATGACATGGCAACATGCTGTGATTTGGGCTAATGCAGCTAGCAACAATTTGGATGGAGCTGGTTTGAATCAAAGATTCAAATTCAAACTCCACATAAGACATTTCAAATGCCATTTATTCAAATTGTCATGTACAGCAACTTTAAGTTGTTCAAACATGCATGAAAATGCCATAACCAGATTCTTCATATTTTTCTTATATGTTTTCATATATAAATTATTTCAATCTGAGTTATGGTTGAATTTATATGAATTTTTGAAGTTTATAACATTTTCTGGAATTTCCTGGTTATACTAAAATAAATTAAATCCAGAAAATGATTTACTGCATCAGCATTGCATCACTGTGACGTCAGCAGGTCAACAGGTATGTTCCTGGTCAAATCTGACTAGTGGGTCCCGCATGTCAGTGACTAATCTAACTAACAGGGTTAATTAACACTAATCTTAACTTTAATCTAGGTTAATTAGGGGCCTGGTGTGGCACCCCGGCTCAGAGAGACCGGAACACCCCGTATTCCAGCCCAAAGATCAAGTCTTCTGGAATACGGCACTGCTTGGCATAGAACAAATCAGCTCTTTATTACGAATAAATGGGGTACAAGGGTCCGATATTACAAAGGTTACAGGGGCACGATGACACTTCGCCTGCTAAGGTAGTTCTATGCTAGCAGCGGAACATCTCAAAGCGGAATAAATTCTAGCAGCGGAACAACGACAACGGTGATGAACTCCACTCCGCAGGGACTCTGGCTAGGACGCATCCTAGGGTGCAACCTCGGGATCCTCGACAAACAAGCAATCACGGTATCACCTGTAATCTGGCATGACACGCCAGGTGAGTACTTTGAATGTACTCGCAAGCTCACAGCAACCAAAGCAATAAAGACATACAACAGCATGGCATTTACAGGTTAATCATCAATGATGAACACGAGACTACTAGAACAACATGAGCATGGCATGTACATATAATTCATGATATGAACATGATGATACTAGCACTAGCATGCAAGGGGGGTCGATGTTTAAGGTCTCATGGACCAACTTACTTTTCTCGGAGGTTATCTCGTAACCACCATATGTCTCAGACTTAGCATCGTGAACATCATACGATCACCTCAGGATCAACCAAGCTCGGTATCAACTATACCATCGTGATCATCACATGACCACACGGAGCTTGATCTCTACCTGGGATCATCGCATGACCAGGTAAAGATCAACCAACATCTTTTCTCATCGAACCGGGGTTGTCATTATCGAGGTTATTATTTTTGTCGACCCACGGTGTGACCTACTACGAACTATGTCCATGACCGAGGACGCAACTATCGATAGATTATACACCCTGCGGAGGTTAGTACACTGTACCCACACTACAGAACTCATGGCCTCGTGCTCCCATTCGGGTGGACCAACGATATTCTGACAAAACCAATCTATTGCATGACACTCTCCCGGTCACTCTGACAAACTCCCCTTTGGGCTATGTCCTGGGTAGCCCCGATGCCAACTCGTGACATCCGCCACCTTCGTGGCCGCCACCGTCGTGGCCACAATAACAAAACTGTCCCAAACAGGGACTCTGGATCCATACAACTCGGGCACACAAGGCTTATGGCCGCCTACCTGATCAGGGCAGCGCGCGCACATAACCTTTCCTAGTTAGAGGTACCGGCGAGAGGCATGACAATAGACCGCATTAGGGCCTCCCCATCCAGGCAAGTGTGGTTGCACTGGTGAGCTCGATTCGGTGGCACCATTACTCAGCCAACAGATTTGTTCAAGTTTGATTAATGTCAGGTTCAACTTGAATGGTGATGAGCTGAGTCACAATAAAATGACAATGCATATGAGCATGATATCAGTGTAACCATGGATGGGCAACATAACCAATTAACAACGTAACATCAACAATGATAAACCATTTATTCTACGGGATTTAAATGAACATAGCATAACGATGATCATAAATATCACAAGTATTTTCATAACAAACCCTAACTATTCATATGAGCATATCATTATCACTAGCATCGGAAATAATTGCAAGAATGAACCATGATAATAACATTAGCAATTAATCATTTGACTTACTAGATGAAAATGGACATGGCATAAGAAATGAGCATGGATTCACAAGTATCTCAGTAGCATTCAAAATAATGACATGAACAAATAATTATTTAAACATTCAAGTGGAAACCATGGCTACTGCAAGGCCATCATGCAAGTGGCTATTGTGGCTTGCCTGGGGATGAGGGATTCACCGGGGAGAGGTGCGATGAACTCGCGGAAAGAATCGCCGGAAAAGTTTCCCTCTCGAAGGGGGCTGATTAAGGGCAAGGGCAAAATGGTCATTTTCATAGTTTGAAAACATTATGAAAATGACATCAATAGAACGGGCTCGACGAACTGAGATCGTGGGCTTTGGAATCACCTGAATCGGAGTCATGGTCGCGGAGATACGGTCGTTCGTTCGTTAGGCAGAAAATTAAATAAAAATATTCATTTATGGCCTTAACGGACGAACGTCCGCTATTTAATAGTTTCGGTCGGCAGGGTTTAAACAGAAAGCACCTTTTGCTGAAATACGTCTTCTACTGACAGAAACTTATTTTCAACCGAAGTAACAGCAAAATACGCTTTCCTAAAGGAAAAACGTATTTCAATGAATACGCTTTCACTTAAACCCGCGCGGGCCCGGGGTCAACTCTCTGGTCTGGCCGACAGGTGGGGCCGAGGGGAGGCTAGTGGAGGTCTGGAGGGAGCTCTGGTGGAGGAAAGAGGGTGGGAGGAGCTCGACGTTGCTCCAATTTAGGAGGAGGCTGAGGCGGCAATGGCGGCCGTGGGAGGGGCAGGGGAGCTCCTCGAGCTCGTTTGCGAGGTCGAGGAGGTTCCTAGGAGAGTGGGGACGAGGATGATGAGGAGAGATGCGGCCGGGAAGGGCTTAGATAGCCGCAGCGGAGCCGTGGCCATGGCGACGCGTGCGCCGCGCTCTGACGCGGCCGCGTACGCGTGCGCGTGCGCGTGCAGGCTGGCTCGGACGGTGACTAGAGCTGGCTAGTGGAGTGCCAGAGGAGGGCAGCGATGGCAGACGCGGGGAGGAAGAAGTCCGGTCGGCCACTAGGCATTGTGCGCGCGTGGCCGGAGCTGCCGTGGCACGAGGAGGGCGAAGGAGGAGGGGGGCGGAGCTGGGGAGCGAACGCGTGGCTACGGGAATGCTCTGGGACATGCTGGGACGCGCGGAAGCGGCTGGGAGAGTGGTGCTCGATGCAAGCCGACGCGCAGAGCGCGCCAAACGCATGCCAACGGCGTGGTCACCGCATGGCATGGCGAGGAGAGGGCACGATGGCCAGCCAAAAGATGTCTACCGTGTTGTCTCTTCAACCTACAACCCCACTGATGTGATGGATCGACAAAAGAGACTATGGGTTGATGGGATGGATCAGCTAAAGTTTGTTGTAGCAAACTCGATCATGAAGTTGTGGTCAAATGTGGTGGGATAAGGGCTCACCAAGATGTCTCAGGGGTTTAGGGTAGGAAGGACTACAGTCCTGTGGATTATGAAAAGATTTGGACCAGTATTTAACATAGTTGCTTTACAACTGCGAAATCTGGTCCAGAAATTAAATCATGGAGTAGCACTCATCTGAATGATTGGGTTGGTCTGAAAATTGGTAAATGGTGATGATTTGGGCATATGAAGGTACCATAAAAATTTCATACCATTTGGATACACCAAAATGGTACTTGCTTCACAATGCTTTCTACTGGACAGAAACTTGGGGAAATATTGTGGAGAAAATGGCTTGGCAAAATGATGTGAATTTTGGCATGCTCAAATGATATAGGTGTATTTAGGTCCTGGATTAATTTCATATTTTATTAAGCAATATAAAATGTAGTTGCTTCACAAACTGAAATTGTGACCAGCAACCAAGATTTGAAGGTGTTCTCACATAGATTGTTGGATGGAGATGAAATTTTGTGGATAGTTATGATTTGATCATATGGATGATCTCCTAAAATTTCAACTCATTTGGATAAGCCTAGCTAGTACTTCCTTCACAAAGCTTCTCTCTGGTCAGAAACTTTGGAAATTTGCTGAGGAAGATTAACTAGGCAAATGGAGTTAAATTTTGGCATGTGGCAATAATTTGGATATGAAAGAGTGCCCAAAATTTTTGAGGGCAATCAAGAAAAGATAAATGGCACTTCCTTCACAAAGTGCCAATCTGGACAGAATAGAAAATGAATATTCCTGAATTACTTTTGAACTAGGCAAGGATGGGTTTTGACATATTTGTGGAATATATGATCCAAAGAATTTATGAGAATTTTGTGGGAATTTTGTGGAAGATAGAAATATAGGTTGCTTCACAACCTAGGGCAAACAGGGTTATTCCTTTAATAGAAAAAGGAATATTCCCTAGAAAAAGAGTTTGGAGTTGGGCTAAGATGGAATGACATGACCCTGGGGATAGATTTGAGAGTGACAAGCCACTAGGGAGTGGCAGGAGAGAAGATCCTCCCAGGTTTCAAGACCACATAAGCACGGAAAAAGAACTCCAAATAAAAATTCGAAGAAATCCAAAAGAAAAAGAAAGGGCCAAAAATCGGGGTGTTACAAACCTACCCCCCTTACGATAAATGTCGTCCTCGAGATTTGGTTGCTCAGGGAACAAGTATGAATATTCTGACTTAAGGAAACCGTTTCCAACTCGGGTATCCTTTTCCTTTATAAATTGTTCCCACTGAATTGCATCTGACTGACTGCCTTGCTCATGGGTGGTTTGCTTCACCATACCCCACATTCTGACAGGTCTTCCTTCATATGTTCATCCTTGTTCTGACTTCAATTCTTTTATGTCTGCTGGCTTGTCCGATATTATCATGACTGGAATTTCCATAAGTCCGGGAGGAATTCCCCAATGACGTGTCATTCTTATATCCAGCACTGATAGTATCAATGGAGTCGTGAACAAATTTCCTCGGTGGACCTGAAACATTTATTCCTTGCATCGGGTTACTCGAGTAGCTGCATGTCCTCCGGGTTCAAAACCATGCTGAGAACCATAATTGTTCTCTTGGCGGAATCTGACTGCTTGTAGGTAGTTCTAAATCTTGCTGACTTCTTTGTCTTGGATCCGTATCGACGATTCAACTGTCACCTTGATATGAGGTCCTTACAAATAGAGTAGACCCCTTGGGTGTGTGTTCATGGTGATTAATACGGAATCAGACTGTCTTGGGTATCCGTACCATGTTGTTCATGCCACAATTATCATACCTATATTGCCGGTCTTGCTCCTTCATTATCGTTTTCTTTTGTCCGAATCTTTTGCTGAAAGAGCTTGGCCATAAATATCTTTAATTCTTTGTGTGACCATAGGTGCTGTCAGGTGCAATATTCTGGCAGTCATACCTTATCCTTATCCTTATCCTATGACCATGCAACAACGCTTAACTAGCAAGTTCATCATCTCACAAGCTCTAACTGTATGGCAATGATCATCTGAACCTTTGCTTGAAATCGGCAAATAAATCAGTAGCCACCAAAATGGTCTTTACAACTCAGATCTGGGACATTACCGAAATAACTCAACCATGGCTCACGATGGCTGAAAAGCAACTCAGAGCATGAGGCAGTGTTGATAAGAAGAATGTAGCAGTTCCCTAAGACGGCCAAAGAACAGCTCAGAGCATAGGGTCACTGCTACAAAAAGAAACTCAACAGTTGCCCGAGACGGCCGAAAAGCAGCTCAGAACACGGGTCAGTTATTGAAAAGAGAAATATAAAGTCAGCATCCACCCTGGACGGCCGAAAGCAGCTCAGAACACAGGCGTGGTGCCGTTACCAGGGAAAAGTAAGCAAGGGTTCATCATGATCATATACCAGGTTCACAGTTACTTGTATAGAGCTTACTGTTGTGGTCAATCATACATGACAGTGACAGTGGTTAATGATACTACTTTGTCGGGTGTGAGGAAGCTGGCCTTGATATCCACTGTCCAGATTGTGGTTTCAGATTGTCTTACTTCATAGCTTGTCAGTCCTTGCAACACACTAAGGTGTATAACTGGCTTTCTTCCTTTTGCATACTCATGTGGTTGTTAGATTCTCACCGTGCTTGCATCATCGTATGACTGGCTTGCATTACCTTGGCAGCATGCTCACAATATATATATGGAATCATGTGTATCTGAGCATTTGATTCCCGAGGCAGCCACTTGGGTCCTAAGTAGCTCGTGTTTCTGACCAAACTGTTGCGGATCTGATTCTTGAGGTGCACTGCCAAATACTATCAACTCACTGGGTAACATCTTGTAGTAATGTCGATGGCTGTTTGTAGTGCCGTACTGATGAGGACCGGATAGCTTGTGTTGGAAGCCATCGAGAGTAGCATGCTGAGGAAGGCTGAATAGCTTATGCTCAAAACTTTTGCCGGGATAGCTTGCAGAAAAAGACTGGGTACCGTGCTTCAGAAGCTTCTCCTCCTGGTTGCTTACTGAGGAAGACTCGGTGCCTTATGTCGGAAGCTTTCTGTGGTAGCTTACCGAGGAAGACAGAGTAGCTTATGCTGGAAATCATCCACATATCGTGCTGAGGTAGACTGAGGAACCTTGCGGCGTAAGCTTCTCTGGTAGTGCGTGGAGGAGGACTGGGTTGCTTACACCAGAAGCTTCTCTCTGTGATATGCGGACTAAATGCCATTTATATATATCCCCTTGATATTTCTGCTTTGTCTCGAAATATACGGTTGGCCTTGTACACAATTTGTCTTCCAGCTGGTTCATTACAATTGTGATGGTTGTGCACTGAGGTAAACTTGATGCTGATAATCAATCTAGGATATCATTTGCATTCAGATCAGATATTCCCAATACAATGCAGTCGGCTGAGAATTCCATAATGTTTAGCTGAACTTCCAAATATTTGAAATCGTCAATGATTCTTCGAGTTCGGTGTCTGTTGATGAGCAACTTTCATAAGGGGAAATAAGGTAACACCAAGGGCCTAAAGGAAGAAGCAAAAGAAACGACTCAACAAAAGCACACAAAGCATCAAGATTGCATACAAGCAACATCACATTTTATTGCTATTCACCTCACTATGCAAGCCTACTTAAGCACACAATTCTCGAGGAAACTCCGGTACTATGATCTAACATGCTGTGGCGGTGTGCACGAAAGTGGATCAGTGTGTGGAGAGGTTGGTGTAAACAGGGCTACACCAAGTGCTGGCTCAGCACTAGTTGCATCTGGACCGGCTTAGAGATGAGGACGGACTCGGTGATCATGTAGCGAGACACGGATGTCACAGCCACATCATCATCAAGCGGACGGAAGGGAACCGTACTCGTCCAGGGAGTGGGGTGACAAAGTAGGATAGCGGTGGAAAGAAGGGTCTGCTGGCATTGCCCTTTTCTGATAACAAAGACCAGTAAGGGTTGCCAAAGCAGCGGGTTGAATGGTAAGATTCGGGGTAGAAACATGTCTACCACTGAAACGATAGGTGTGGCTGAAGAGAATATATTGGTGCGATACCTGTGCATCAATCCTGCAAGAGGTCGACGCCACTAGGTACATCGGCATCACTCCGCTGGGACAGAGGTGACGCCAAACACCAAAAAACAGGTATGCAAAGCTGGAGGGTGCAGGTAGTGGATCGAAACCGATGCCACCTACACTCACCAGATCAACCATTAGTGACAAGATAACAAGTCTATATGCATGCTATGCAGCAAACAAATGCAACAACCAAATGCAACAAACCGACTAGACTCTATACTACCAGTTTCTAACGCTCGCGCTGACTAGGGCATCCTACAGCCAGACCTGCTCTGATACCAAGCGCTGTGGCACCCCGGCTCAGAGAGACCGGAACACCCCGTATTCCAGCCCAGAGATCAAGTCTTCTGAAATATGGCACTGCTTGGCATAGAACAAATCGGCTCTTTATTACGAATAAACGGGGTACAAGGGTCCGATATTACAAAGGTTACAGGGGCACGGCGACACTTCGCCTGCTAAGGTAGTTCTATGATAGTAGCGGAACATCTCGAAGCGGAATAAATTCTAGCAGCGGAACAACGACAACGGTGATGAACTCCACTCCGCGGGGACTCTGGCTGGGATGCATCCTAGGGCGCAACCTCGGGATCCTCGACAAACAAGCAATCACGGCATCACCTGTAATCTGGCATGACACGCCAGGTGAGTACTTTGAATGTACTCGCAAGCTCACAGCAACCAAAGCAATCAAGACATACAACAACATGGCATTTACAGGTTAATCATCAATGATGAACACGAGACTACTAGAACAACATGAGCATGGCATGTACATATAATTCATGATATGAACATGATGATACTAGCACTAGCAAGCAAGGGGGGTCAATGTTTAAGGTTTCATGAACCAACTTACTTTGCTCGGAGGTTATCTCTTAACCACCATATGTCTCAGACTTACCATCATGAACATCACACGATCACCTCAGGATCAACCAAGCTCGGTATCAACTATACCATCGTGATCATCACATGACCACACGGAGCTTGATCTCTACCCGGGATCATCGCATGACCACGTAAAGATCAACCAACGTCTTTTCTCATCGAACCGGGGTTGTCATTATCCAGGTTATTATTTCTGTCGACCAATGGTGTGACCTACTACGAAATGTGTCCATGACCGAGGACGCGGCTATCGATAGATTATACACTCTGCAAAGGTTAGTACACTGTACCCACACTACGGAACTCATGGCCTCGAGCTCCCATTCGGGTGGACCAATGATATTCTGACAAAACCAATCTATTGCATGACACTCTCCCGGTCACTCCAACAAACTCCCCTTTGGGCTATGTCCCGGGTAGCCCCGATGCCAACTCGTGACATCCGCCACCTTCGTGGCCGCCACCGTCGTGGCCACAATAACAAAACTGTCCCAAATGGGGACTCTGGATCCATACAACTCAGGAACACAAGGCTTATGGCCGCCTACCTGATCAGGGCAGCGCGCGCACATAACCTTCCCTAGTTGGAGCTACCGGCGAGAGGCATGACAATAGACCGCATTAGGGCCTCCCCATCCAGGCAAGTGTGGTTGCACTGGTGAGCTCGATTCGGTGGCACCATGACTCAGCCAACAGATTTGTTCAAGTTCGATTAATGTCAGGTTCAACTTGAATGGTGATGAGCTGAGTCACAATAAAATGACAATGCATATGAGCATGATATCAGTGTAACCATGGATGGGCAACATTACCATTTAACAACGTAACATCAACAATGATAAACCATTTATTCTACGGGATACAAATGAACATAGCATAACGATGATCATAAATATCACAAGTATTTTCATAACAAACCCTAACTATTCATATGAGCATATCATTATCACTAGCATCGGAAATAATTGCAAGAATGAACCATGATAATAACATTAGCAATTAATCATTTGACTTACTAGATGAAAATGGACATGGCATAAGAAATGAGCAAGGATTCACAAGTATCTCAGTAGCATTCAAAATAATGACATGAACAAATAATTATTTAAACATTCAAGTGGAAACCATGGCTACTGCAAGGCCATCATGCAAGTGTCTATTGTGGCTTGCCTAGGGATGAGGGATTCACCGGGGAGAGGTGCGATGAACTCGCGGAAAGAATCACCGGAAAAGTTTCCCTCTCGAAGGGGGCTGATTAAGGGCAAGGGCAAAATGGTCATTTTCATAGTGTGAAAACATTATGAAAATGACATCAACAGAACGGGCTCGACGAACTGAGATCGTGGGCTTTGGAATCACCAGAATCGGAGTCACGGTCGCGGAGATACGGTCGTTCGTTCGTTAGGCAGAAAATTAAATAAAAATATTCATTTCTGGCCTTAACGGACGAACCTCCGCTATTTAATAGTTTCGGCCGGCGGGGTTTAAACAGAAAGCGCCTTTTGCTGAAATACTTCTTCTGCTTACAGAAACGTATTTTCAACCGAAGTACCAACAAAATACGCTTTCCTAAAGGAAAAACGTATTTCAACAAATACGTATTCAATTAAACCCGTGCGGGCCCGGGGTCAACTCTCTGGTCTGGCCGACAGGTGGGGCCGAGGGGAGGCTAGTGGAGGTCTGGAGGGAGCTCTGGTGGAGGAAAGAGGGTGGGAGGAGCTCGACGTTGCTCCAATTTTGGAGGAGGCCGAGGAGGCAATGGCGGCCGTGGGAGGGGCAGGGGAGCTCCTCGAGCTCGTTTGCGAGGTCGGGGAGGTTCCTAGCAGAGTGGGGAGGAGGATGATGAGGAGAGACGTGGCCGGGAAGGGCTTATATAGCCGCGGCGGAGCCATGGCGCCGCGTGCGCCGCGCTCTGACACGGCCGCGTACGAGTGCGCACGCGGGCTGGCTCGGACGGTGACTAGAGCTGGCTTGTGGAGTGCCAGAGGAGGGAAGCGACGACAAACGCGGGGAGGAAGAAGTCCAGTCGGCCACTAGGCACTGTGCGCATGTGACTGGAGCTGCCATGGCGCGAGGAGGGCGAAGGAGGAGGGGGCCAGAGCTGGGGAGCAAACGCGTGGCTACGGCGATGCTCTGGGACATGCTGGGATGCGCGGAAGCGGCTGGGAGAGAGGTGCCCGAAGCAAGCTGACACGCAGAGCATGCCAAACACATGCCAACGGCGTGGTCACCGTGTGGCATGGCGTGGAGAGGGCACGATGGCCTGCCAAAAGATGTCTACCATGTTGTCTCTTCAAACTAGAACCCCACTGATGTGATGGATCGACAAAAGAGACTATGGGTTGATGGGATGGATCAGCTAAAGTTTGTTGTAGCAAACTTGATCATGAAGTTGTTGTCAAATGTGGTGGGATAAGGGCTCACCAGGATGTCTCAGGGGTTTAGGGTAGGAAGGACTATAGTCCTGTGGATTATGAAAAGATTTGGACTAGTATTTAACATAGTTCCTTTACAACTGCCAAATCTGGTCCATAAACTAGATCATGAAGTAGCACTCATCTGGATGATTGGGTTGGTCTGAAAATTGTTAAATGGTGATGATTTGGGCATATGAAGGTACCATAAAAATTTCATACCATTTGGACGCACCAAAATGGTACTTGCTTCAAAATGCTTTCTACTGGACAGAAACTTGGGGAAATATTGTGGAGCAAATGGCTTGGCAAAATGATGTGAATTTTGGCATGCTCAAATGATATAGGGATATTTAGGTCTTGGATTAATTTCAGATTTTATGAAGCAATATAAAATGTAGTTGCTTCACAAACTGAAATTGTGACCAGAAACCAAGATTTGAAGGTGTCCTCACATAGATTGTTGGATGGAGATGAAATTTGGTGGAGAGTTATGATTTGATCATATGGATGATCTCCCAAAATTTCAACTCATTTGGATAAGCCTAGCTAGTACTTCCTTCACAAAGCTTCCCTCTGGTCAAAAACTTTGGAAATTTGCTGAGGAAGATTTACTAGGCAAATGGAGTTGAATTTTGGCATGTGGCAATAATTTGGATATGAGAGAGTGCCCAAAAATTTTGAGGGTAATCAAGAAAAGATAAATGGCACTTCCTTCACAAAGTGCCAATCTGGACAGAATAGAAAATGAATATTCCTGAATTATTTTGGAACTAAGCAAGGATGGGTTTTGAAATATTTGTGCAATATATGATCCAAAGAACTTATGAGAATTTTGTGGGAATTTTGTGGAAGACATAAATATAGGTTGCTTCACAACCTAGGTCAAACAGGGTTATTCCTTTAATAGAAAAAGGAATATTCCCTAGAAAATGAATTTGGAGTTGGGCTAAGATGGAATGACATGACCCTGGGGATAGATTTGAGAGTGACAAGCCACTAGGGAGTGGCAGGAGAGAAGATCTTCCCAGGTTTCAAGACCACATAGCCACGGAAAAAGAACTCCAAATAAAAATTCGAAGAAATCCAAAAGAAAAAGAAAGGGCCAAAAATCGGGGTGTTACACCTGGGCCCACATGTCAGTGACCCAGGGGGGCAAACCCCCGGTCAAATGGGGTCAAACCCACCGGTCAAATGGGTCAAACTCGCCGGCGTTTAGCCGCCGGCGAGGTCAGACGCGGTGGTGAGCTTCGAGAATCGACTACAGGGCACGGTTCGAGGCGCGGCTGGGCTTGTTGGAGAGCTCTCACCGGCGTGCATCGAACGGTGGTGGTGGTCGGGCCTGTGGTGGCCGGAAACGATGGCGGCGAGCTCGGACACAGTGGCCGGAGCTCGGGTGTGCGCGGGATCCACGTTGCGGCTTCCAAATGAGTGGGGTTTTGCGCTATAGCTTCTCTACGTGATGCGCGAGCACAACGGACACACGCCCGGGACCAAATGGTTACTGGAGCTACGTCGGCGACGAGCTCGGACGGCGGTACGTTCGGACACCGGCGAAACGACGGCTACGGCGAGCAAGCGCGGCAAAGGGGAGGGTGTTAGAAGCAGGGGCTCACGGAGGTTGCGGCGGGCGTCTCAGCGGCCTCGGGGAAGGTCAGATGACGTCGGGGTGGCGATGGCGATCTCGGCGTCCCGAGGAAGAAGACGACGGTGAGGACGGTGCAGCGGTGCTCCCGGCGTTGCTTGAGTCGACGGAGAGGGCGAGGGTGTCGAGGCGGAGCTCGTGGGCACGTCGAGGAGTCGAGGGGGAGGCGGTGGCTACGCGGGCGGCGTCGGCGAGCTGGCGACGGCTTCGACCATGGCGAGCAGAGGCGAGGGAGAGGGGGAGGGGGCGAATGAGCGGGTCAGGCCGATCAGGACGGCACCGAGGGGAAGATCCGCGGCGTCGCGCTGTCCTCGGACGCAGGCAGGCAGCCTGGTGGCGTGGCGCCCGCGCACGCCCATGCATTGTCCCTGCCTCTGCCTACTGGCAGAGGTAGGAGACGACTGGCAACGGCCAGATGGGCCGGGCCGGCTCAGGTAAGTGGCCAGGTGGGCTCTCTCTCTCTCTGTCTTTTATTTCTTTTCTGTTTTCTATTTTCTTTCTTTGTTTCTGATTTAGTAAAAATAATAAACCATTTTATAAAATCCTGAAATAAATTGTGGGCACCTTTAGAATTATTTCCAACAGCCCTCAATTAGTTTCAGAATTATTTGAGCATTTAAAATATTTATAGTATTTAAATGCTCCAAATCAAATACTTAATAATTTAATTCAAAAATCCAGGATGACCTAGAAAAATGTAAACCATTTTTGGCAGAGGTTTCCAACCAATTCAAACATGATGAACTTTTCTGAAGGGCATTTTGGGTTCATTGAAAAATATTTTAAGTTGATCCTATTTGAAATTCATTTGGTGCTAGGGTTTAATCATCCCCATTTCAAATTCATTTGAATTTAACATGATGCATTGATGCTCTGATGCAACTAATTACAACCATTGTTCTAGGGCTGTGACAGATATAAAATAGGATATTATTGCATATAAAACATCCAAGATTGATACTATAATAGCATGGAACAATCAAAAATTATAGATACGTTGGAGACGTATCAAGCATCCCCAAGCATAATTCCTGCTCATCCTCGAGTAGGTAAATGATAAAAACAGAATTTTTGATGTGGAATGCTACCTAACACGTTTCATCATGTAATTCTCTTTTACGGTATGAATATTAAGATCCGAGTGATTCAGGCAATAGTCTATAGTTTGATATAAAGACATCAATACTCAGGCATACTAACAAACAATCATGACTTTCAAAATAAAAATGCTAAAGAAAGTTATCCCTACAAAATCATATAATCATGTCATGCTCCATCTTCTTAACATAAAGTATTTATCATGCACAACCCCGGAGACAATCAAGCAATTGGTTCATACTTTTTAACGCGCTTCAGCTTTTTCAACCCCCACGCAATACATGAGCGCAAGCCATGGATATAGCACTATGGGTGGAATAGAATGATGATGGAGATAAATAAGGGGAAGTCAAAAAGAGAAGATAGTCTCACATCGACGAGGCTAATCAACGGGCTATGGAGATGCCCATCAATTGATGTCAATGCGAGGAGTAGGGATTGCCATGCAACAGATGCACTAAGAGCTATAAGTGTATGAAAGCTCAAAAATAAAAACTAAGTGGGTGTGCATCCAACTTGCTTGCTCATGAAGACCTCGGGCATTTGAGGAAGCCCATCATCGGAATATAAAAGCCAAGTTCTATAATGAAAAATTCCCACTAGTATATGAAAGTGACAACATAGGAGACTCTCTATATGAAAAACATGGTGCTACTTTGAAGCACAAGTATGGAAAAGGATAGTAACACTGCCCCTTCTCTCTTTTTCTCTCATCAATTTTTTTTGATCTCACTGGGACAATGCTCTAATAATGATGATCATCACACTTCTATTTACTTACAACTCAAAAATTACAACTCGATAATAGAACAAATATGACTCTATATGAATGCCTCTGGCAGTGTACTAGGATGTGCAATGATACTAGTGTAACATGTATGAAAATGATGAACGGTGGCTGAGCCACAAATACTATGTCAGCTATATGGTCATGCAAAGCAATATGACAATGATGATGTGTGTCATATAAAAAGAACGGTGGAAGTTGCATGGCAATATATCTCGGAATGGCTATGGAAATGCCATAATAGGTAGGTATGGTGGCTGTTTTGAGGAAGATATAAGGAGGCTTATGTGTGATAGAGCGTATCATATCACGGGGTTTGGATGCACCGGCGAAGTTGGCACCGACTCTCGAGGTGAGAAAGGGCAATGCACGGTACCGAAGAGGCTAGCAAATTGCGGAAGGGTGAGAGTGCGTATAATCCATGGACTCACATTAGTCATAAAGAACTCACATACTTATTGTGAATGTCTATTAGCCCTCGAAGCAAAGTACTACTATGCATGCCCCTAGGGGAGAGGTTGGTAGGAGTTAACCATCGCACGCCCCCGACCGCCATGCAAAGGAAGACAATCAAGAATAAATCATGCTCCAACTTCTTAGCATAACGACAGACCATACGCGCATGCTTCGGGAATCACAAACCTTAACACCAATATTCTTACTAAACCTCAATTATCTACTAGCACCTCCCACATATTACCATCTTAATATCGCAAAACTATTGCAAGGAATCAAACTTATCATATTCAGTGATCTACATGAAAGTTTTTGTTATATCCCTCTTGAATAGCTATCATATTAGGACCAAATTCATAACCCATGCATATTACCATTGATAATTATTAGACTCTCAAAAATATATAAGTAAAGCATGAGAGTGCAACTATTTATTTAAAATATAACCACCGTCATGCTCTAAAAGATATAAGTGAAGCACTAGAGCAACTGCCTAGCTCAAAAGATATAAGTGAAGCACATAGAGTATTCTAATAAATCACGAATAATGCGTGTCCCTCTCAAAAAGGTGTGTTCAGCAAAGATGATTGTGACAAACTAAAAAGCAAATAAACGCAAGCAAACTATAACACAAGACGCTCCAAGTAAAACACATATCATGTGATGAATAAAAATATAGCTCCAAGTGATATACCGATAGATTGTAGACGAAAGAGGGGATGCCATCCGGGGCATCCCCAAGCTTAGACGCTTGAGTCTTCCTTGAATATTACCTTGGGGTGCCTTGGGAAACCCCAAGCTTAGGCTCTTGCCGCTCCTTATTCCTATCCATCGTGGTCTCACCCAAAACTTGAAAACTTCAGCACACAAAACTCAACAGAAACCTCGTGAGATCCGTTAGTATAACAAATAAATCTTAAACTTTAGGTAGTGTTGTAAATTGATTCATATTTAATATTGGCATAATGCTACTGTACTCCAACTTCTCCATGACTCATACCCCCCGATACGATCCATAGATTCATCAAAATAAGCAAACTATGCAACAAAAATAGAATCTGTCTAAAACAGAATAGTTTGTAAAGATCTATTTAAAAACCATAATTATGTAACTCCAAAAATTATGAAAACTTAAAAAATTCATATACCAATACTGTGTAACAAATTCAGAATTTTATCACACTCCAGTACAGAACTAAAAATCCAGCACTGGACTCAAAACTTTCTGTTTTCAAACAGCATCAATCATACTATCATCCAAATCATCCCAAAGGCATTACTTGGCACAAACACTAATTAAAATATAAAAATAACAATCATAACAGAGGCTAAAATTGTGTGATGCAAGAAAATTAAAAATTACAATAAATATAGATATTGGGTTGCCTCCCAACAAGCGCTATTGTTTTATGCCCCTAGCTAGGCATAATGCATGGTTTCAAGTGTTGCCATCCTTCAAATTAATTCCATAGGTGGGCCTCATAATAGATTCATATGGTGGCTTAATTATCTTTCTAGGGAGTGTTCCATCCCTTTCTTTAATGGAAATTGAAATCTTATATTACCTTCTTTCATATCAATAATAGCACCTATGGTTCGTAGGAAAGGCCTACCAAGTATTATAGGACAAGACGGATTGCATTCAATATCAAGCACAATAAAATCCACGGGTACATAATTCCTATTTGCAATAATAAGCACATCATTTATTCTACCCAATGGTTTTTTAATAGTGGAATCCACTAGATGCAAATTAAGGGAACAAGCATCCATATCAGTGAGACCTAGCACGTCACATAAAGATTTTGGTATAGTAGAGACGCTAGCACCTAGATCACATAAAGCATTACATTCATAATCTTTAATTTTAACTTTAATAGTAGGTTCCCATTCATCATGTAATTTTCTAGGTATTGAAACTTCCAACTCAAGTTTTTCTTCATGAGCTTTTATCATGGCTTTTACAATATGTTTAGTAAAAGCTTTATTTTGTTCATAGGCATTAGGTGAATTGATCATGGATTGCAACAAGGAAATACATTCAACTAAAGAGAAATTATCATAATTAAAGTCCTTGTAATCCAAAGTAGTGGGCACATCACTATTTAAAGTTTTGACCTCTCCAAACCCACTTTTATCATTTTTATCAATAAGATCATCACCCTCCGAATAGTTGGGACGCCTTCTAGCTAAAGTGGACTCATCTCCAGTCCCTTTTTCATCAAGTTTTATGTTACTAAATAAAGATTCAATAGGTGAGACACCAATCATTTTAATATCTTCATCATTGCTACGATAAAAAATCGGATGGAATAGCTTTTTATAGGAATTCTCGCTTAGCTCTCAACCTAGCGGTTCTTTCTTTACTTTCATTAATGGAGACATAAATAGCTTTAATAGACTCATTTATATCATGATTGGATGGCAAAATTTTAATTTTGAGAGTTTCAACATCATGA
Source organism: Elymus sibiricus (assembly GCA_039707655.1). Taxonomy (NCBI): domain Eukaryota; kingdom Viridiplantae; phylum Streptophyta; class Magnoliopsida; order Poales; family Poaceae; genus Elymus; species Elymus sibiricus. The sequence continues at coordinate 242,193,504 of CM077676.1, forward strand.
GCAATTCTATCCATGTTCCTAGCCATGTCATCAACTTTATTCAATTTTTCTTCTACCATAGCATTGAAAATCTTTTGAGAATTAATAAATTCTTTAATATTACTTTCAAGATCAGAGGGTATCCTATTATTATTATAGGAATTACCATAGGAATTAGAGGAATTTCCAGGAAACGGTTTAGGATTGAAATTACCCCTATAAGCATTGTTGTTGAAATTATTTCTAGAGACAAAATTCACATCAATAGCATCATTATTTTTCTCAATCAAAGTAGACAATGGCATATCATTAGGATCAATATGAGCACTTTTACTAGCAACCAATTTCATAAGAGCATCCATCTTATCACTCAAAGTATTAATTTTTCGACAGAATTTACCTTCTTACCAGTTGGAGTTCTTTCAGTGTGCCATTGAGAATAATTTGTCATAATATTATCAAGGAGTTTTGTAGCTTCTCCCAATGTAATTTCCATAAAAGTACCACCTGCGGCAGAGTCTAGAAGATTTCTAGAAACAAAGTTTAGTCCAGCATAAAAATTTTGTATCATCATCCATAAGTTTAAACCATGAGTGGGGCAATTCTTTATCATTAATTTCATTCTCTCCCAAGATTGTGCAACATGTTCATACTCAACTTTCTTAAAATTCATAATTTGATTTCTTAGAGAAATAATCTTAGCGGGAGGAAAATATTTGGCAACAAAAGTATCCTTACACTTATCCCAAGAATCAATACTATTTCTAGGCAAGGATGAAAACCAAGTTTTAGCACGATCTCTTAATGAGAACGGAAATAGTTTTAATTTGACAATATCATTATCCACATCTTTTTTCTTTTGCATATCACAAAGTTCAATGAAAGTATTAAGATGGGATGCAGCATCTTCATTAGGACTACCAGAAAATTGTTCTTTCATAACGAGATTCAACAAAGCAGCATTAATATCACATGACTCCGCACTAGTGGCGGGAGGAGAAATAGGAGTACTAATAAAATCATTATTATTAGTATTTGAAAACTCACACAATTTAGTGTTTTCTTGAGACATAGCGACAAGGCAAACAAACAAGCAAACGAAAATATTTTTGTGTTTTTTTTTGTAAAATTGTTTTAGAAGTGGGGGAGATGAAAACGAGAGGTAAATGCGAATAAAAGGCAAATGAAAATAAGAGCAAGTAGATGATAGTTTATGCGAAGGTACTTGATAGGTTTTGGTGATGTCTCCCCGGCAACGGCGCCAGAAATTCTTCCTGCTACTTGTGAACTGCGTTGGGATTTCCCCGAAGAGGAAAGGATGATGCAGTACAGTAGAGATAAGTATTTCCCTCAGTTAAGAACCAAGGTTATCAATCCAGTAGGAGAACCACACAGAACCTCGTTAGCAGCACCTACACACACAAAAGCAAATACTTGCACCCAACGCAAAAAAGAGGATTGTTAATCCCCTTGGCGGTTACTTGCAAGGATTAATTTTGATAGTGATAGATAGAAAAGTAAATTGCAAAATAAAAGAAAAGAAATAAAATTGCAGCAAGGTATTTTTGGATTTTAATATATGATAAAAGTAGACCCGGGGGCCATAGTTTTCACTAGAGGCTTCTCTCTCGAACGCATCGCATACGGTGGGTAAACAAATTACTGTTGGGCAATTGATAGAAAAGCGCATAGTTATGATGATGTTCAAGGCAATGATCATGTATATAGGCATCACGTCCGAGACAAGTAGACCGACTCCTGCCTGCATCTACTACTATTACTCCACCCATCGACCGCTATCCAGCATGCATCTAGGTTATTAAGTTAATGAAAACAGAGTAACGCCTTAAGCAAGCTAACATGATGTAGACAAAGTAAACTCAAGCAATATGATTAAACCCCATCTTTTTATCCTTAATGGCAACAATACAAATATGTGTCTTGTCCCTTTCTGTCACTAGGATATAGAACACCTCAAGATTGAACCCATCACAATGCACCTCTACCATTGCAAGATAAATCAATCTAGTTGGCCAGACCAAATGGATAGATCGGAGAGAAATACAAAGCTATAACAATCATGCATAAATAAGTTCAGAAAAGACTCTAATATTTCTCATGAATAATCTGATCATAAACCCACAATTCATCGGATCCCAACAAACACACCGCAAAATAAGATTACATCGAATAGAACTCCAAGGACATCAAGGAGAACATTATATTGAAGATCAAAGAGAGAGAAGAAGCCATCTAGCTACTAGCTATGGACCCTTAGGTCTGTGGTAAACTACTCACACATCATCGGAAGGGCATGTAACATCCCCAAATTCTAAATTTTGGAATGTTATATTAATTAAATAATATTGATTGTTTTGTTGTGATATTGTTTGAATTTGAGTGGAATTTGAAACTTTTTTGAATGTTTAAATGAATATTTCACGAGAGGGAATAAAAGGACTTTCCCAATTTTTTTCATTTGGATTTTATTTTGAGTTTGAGAATATTTCCAATTCAAACATGAGAGAAGGAAACATGACCCTTCAAAATTCAGAGAAAGATTTGAAAAGTATTTTAAGAAATAAAACAGAAACTATTTGCAAAAGATTTGAAAATCAAATTCAAATTCAATTTGAAGTTATTAAAAAAAATTAAAGTAATTTATTTGCCTCTGAAAAATAGTTCATATTTTTCTTTTATTTAATCTAAGAATTTTGATATATATATATATATATATATATATATATATATATATATATATATATATATATTATCTATGCAAAATTTGTTTTTATTTTTATTTTTATGAGTTTTCCTGTCTCTATTTTTTTTAAAGCCAGTGCAGTCCGGCGCTAGCCGCTAGGCCCAGCCGACGCTGAGCCGCGGCCCACAGCCCAGCCGCGTGCCGAAACAGCTTCACGCCGGTCACCCGATCCCTCTCGCTCGCCATGCTGCCACTGACCGGCGGGCCCCGCTCCCTTCTTCCTCCTCTGCACGCAACGAGCACAAGTCCAGCTCGCACACGCCGCCTTGCCGCGTCTGTTTCTCGCGGGACTCGATCCCAAGGCTTGCCCCTCCCACACGAAGATGTCCCTATATAAGCCGATCCCCCTCTTGTTCTTTTGCCCAAAAATCCCAACTACGAAACCCTCCCGAGAGCTTGCACGCCTCGTTCCAATCTCGCCGGAGGCGAGAACTTCGCCGGACGAGTGCATCGTCGGTAAACCTCCCCGGCCTCTAAATTTTCGCCGTTCGGCTCCTCTCTTACACGCGCATCGTTCTGACATGGCCTCGCCATCTCTTCTTCACCACAACCACTAAACCACCGACGTCCGAACTCACCGGAGCTCGCGGAGCAACGCAGCCCGAAGCAGCCATTCCGCCGCCGTCCGTCCCTCCCCGAGCTTTGCCGACACCTCCGCCAGACGCGCCGCACCGCACCACATCACCCCAACCCTATATCCACGTCGGAGGACCGCCGGAGCACCCACGCCGACGACGCCCGAGCCGTCCGCGCTATCGTCTTCTTCGCCAACACCGCGGTACGTCGTCCACTGCCCGATTGTGAATCTATGGCCTAGATTAGATCCAATCCGAACAGTTAGGTTTTTTTTTAGATCAGTTTATTTTTTTCAGTGTTGTCCGGTTCAACTAAACCAAGCCGCACCGGTTTTTCTCGCTTAGCCGCCACAGCAGCCGAAATGACTAAGCATTGGCCGTCCGCCACGTAGCACTGGAGCACACAGCCCGTGAGCCAACCGCCGGCTGCCACGTGTCCACTGGCCGGAAACTAACGTTTTCAGAGAAAATAAAATTTCAGATTTGTTTCAAATTTTGTTTTTATTGTACATTTAGATCTGTTTATCCAAATTCAGTGATTCTTTTTCCTACTAGTTCATAAAAATCCCCTATATCCAGAAAACCAAACCAAAAATATATTTTTTGAACTTTTAAATTTGAATTTCACCAAATTTGCTTTAAACCCTAAATTGCTAATAACTTTTATTTAAAAATAGGTTTTTGGTTAATTCTTTTTGCTACTGATTTCTATAGGTTATATCTATCCAGAGGACTAATAAAAATAATTTTGTTTATTTTTAAAAAAATCTGATCAGATTTGAGGTCTATCTTGATTAGGCCATAACTTTTGCATTATAAAACCTTTTTAGGAGATTCTTTTTGCTAATTAAAACTAATAGCAAATAATTTCTGTTAAACTAAAGTTTTATAATATTTTCTTCTGTTAAAAATTATATTCTGTGCAGAAAGTTTGTTTGATTGTCTTTTGAGTTTCGTGAGTCTTTTATTTGGTTTCTTTTGATCTTGGAGTGATTGCTTATGTGTGGTTATAATTGCTTGCTTACGATAGATTGATCGGAGTGTGATGAGTAGAACTATCACGATTATGAGTGTGAAGAATCTTCATCAATAGTACAAGGCAAGTTCACATGATCATGATTTCAAACCTATGTTTTAGTTGCATTAGTAGTTATCCTCTTCCACCATGCAAGCAAAGTAGGTAATTGGAAACTTGGACTTGAGTAGTATCATGAGGTAGGAACCCAATCCCCTTGTTACTGAGCCCAGGAACGTTATCATTTTATTTGTTATGCTTAGTAGATGGGGATTGGTATGAGTGTTCATGGGAGTTGTGAGAGTGATGATCTATAAGTGATGACAACAACCCTCAAGATTTGACAACAACTTCATGAACGATGACGATGACTTCAAGACTCAAGACATGTTTTCAAAATTACCTCTGGCTGGAGGACGGTTTTGATGGGCACCCTGGAGCAACCAGTGGATGACCCGGGATGCATGGAGAAGCGCCATGACATCTTGTGGAAAGCTTCACCCTGGCCAAAAGAGACGGATGGATACTTCAAAACTGGAAGCTTACCTGTGCAACCACAAGTCAATATGAGCTCTGCCTTGGTTGACCTTAGTTGTGACTCTGGCCGGACAGTGCTAGCAGATGTAGCAAAACGGTAGGAATGGAACGGCACTGGCAGTGGTCCAGAGGAACTCCTCGGAAGATCATGTTTCGGTCGTCCTGTTCTCAAATACCCTGAAGTGAGAGGACGTAAAAGGAGGGATCGAATCTTGTGGGTAAAGTGCACAAAACTCTGCAGAGTATTAACCTAATCGATTAGCCGTGTCCCCGGTTATGGACAATTTGAGCCTCTGGATTTGGAACTATCAGGAACTCTCATCACCACACCATGACTGATGAATTATTTGTTGGGGATTTAATGATAACTTTGGGATATGAGATTTTGGTTGGCGGAACCATCTCATTAATAACAACACTTAGTAGTAACTACCTGATTCTTTTGTAGTAGAGACAAATCAGCTTTTCGGCAAAAAACTCAGACCTAGAGCCACCATAGCCATATTTCATATAGTGATAGAGTTATTTTCATCTGCATTCATGTGTAATCTTGCCAGTACATTCAACGTACTGACCTACACGGCTGTAACATCTCATGTTGCAGGATTTATACGACGAGTAAGTGATACGATAGGGTTACGATGTCTACACTCAACTTTGTCGTTGGTGTTGATGGGACTCCACGACCTTTGTTGATATTCCGCTGTTTTGATTAAGGTAATAGTATTTACGTTACTTTATACATGTGATTTTTTTTTCTATTTCACCAAGTACTGTGTGTGCTAGCATACCGATCCAGGGATGGCACCTTAAACACAGAGACTTGGATCCTTTTCGGAACCGGGTCATTACAAGATGGTATCAGAGCACATGTTGACTGTAGGACGTGAACCTAGGAATGGCTTAGGAAGACCCTGATAGGATCAACTTATACTATTCTTGTACTCTTCTGAAATTCTTTGCTGAAACCCCCCTTGCTTCAAAATTTTAGATGAAGAGCTTCACCCTGAACCAGACAACACTACGAAGACGTTCCCTGTGGTCCAGCCCTTATGGAACTTGTCCGACTGTTGAAGTTGCCGATACCCGAGATCAAGGTGTGTCAAAGGAAGACCGGAACATGGAGCGTCAAGACTCAAGTTTTTGGTCGTCAGGAAAACCCCAAGACAAGAGATATCAACTATGGAATGATAGCTCATGGAAAGTACATGGGCATAAACACTGCTATCCATGATACTATCGCCCGCTTGTGCTATCGTCACCGTGCTAAGTTAAGCAAGCATTTCTTTGGAAAGATTGGATGGCAGAACGCTGATGGAGCACCTATCGCCTTGACGAACGAGCAAAAGATGAAGTTTTTGCCTCTACTGGTGTATCACCAAGATCTGAAGTATTACATCAAGAATCTTCAGATGGACCTTCTGGAAGCCTTATTTGACAAGGAAGCACTTCGTGAAGAACTCAGGACCCAGAAGCTAAAAGTAGCCAAGCTGGAGGAGCAAAACCTTGAGATCCAGAAGATTCGTCAGGAACTGAAGGACAATAGGACCATGGCTCATGCCAAGGACGTTGAAATCCAGAAGCTACGAACTCAACTCCAGGAGATTCAAGGACGTCACAAGAGACTTCGCGTCAACAGAGATGACCTGGCAGAAGAACTTGAGAAGATCAAGCACGATCGGAAGAAGCCTAGCGAAGACATGAATCAAGACCTGAAGAAGCTAGCTTAGCTGTATCCCACCATGAGTGAATAAAGATAAACATTTTTGTGATTAGAGTATCTGACCATACCAACTTATGTGGGTGGCGGTACTAAAGGATTGATTGAACTGAATGAATGTGTGCAGTATTCCATGTGTTTAGCTGTTGTGCCATTTGTTTGTATGGGTATCTTTCCCTCTCTCTCTCTCTCTCTCTCCAATCTTATCCCGTCCTTACCCAAAACCCTTGGAACCAATAGATGAAGAATGAAGATGGACTTGTATTCCAAAGATTTATGACACAGCTGGAAGTAGCACAGTGGATACAGAACAAGGAAGATCGCATGAAGGAGTACGGTATTGAAGGAGAGTATATGATTCCATACACCCTATGGCACATCACACGAGGTACCGCAACATGGCGAGAGATACATCAAGCTGTACAAGGATGGAATGGAGCAAATGCTTGGGAAGAATTCAAGATGATTCTACTGAGATCCCGTCTTATCCGGAAGCACTATGATGACCCGAAGAAGAAACCTAGTGCATGCAAGATTTGCGGAGAAATAGGACACAACCAGGAAGAACACAAGGATGGATGTCCTCATTGTGAAGAAAATCACCCGGAGGAAGAATGCCCAATTAGGCAGGTGACATGTTTCTTGTGTGAAGGAACTACTCATTACCCGGCTCAGTGCCAAATTTACCCCAAGGTACAAGAAGTCATCAAGCAACAGAAGGAAGCAATGAAAGAAGCCCTCAGGGAAATTTTAGAAGAACCTGTGATGAAGGAAGATGTTGAAGACACACACAAAGAAGACCCAATTAAAACTTTACTCCAAGGCATGCTATTCATGTGGAGAAGAAGGACATTTTTCACGGTATTGCACGAAGAAAAGAAAAGAGTATCTGGGAAACTTCTTGATAGAAAAAGTGGAGTTTGACCCACAGGAAATAGAATCTCTGATCAGCACGAAGAAATCCAGGAAGAAGAAGAGAAAGTATACCAGAAAGAGCCGAATCTCTGCACGGAAGGACCTGAGTTATATCACATGTCTCAAGTGTAAGATCTTAGGTCACTACGCCACTATGTGCCCATGAAAGGAGCCAAGAACCCAAGGAACCGACACAGTTACCAAGAAGCCCCTGGACTTATCTAACGTTATTTGTTTCCGCTGTAAGGAAGCAGGGCACTTTGCCAGAAATTGTCCCAATGAGAAGGAGGCTTGTTCTAAACAGTTGAGTTTGAAATGCAGTAAGTGTAGTGGAAACCCTCTTATATAGTGGAAGTGTTGAGTTGAGGCATGTAATGGAAATGCAGGAGATTGTAATAATTCGAGAATCAATAAAGTTGGCATGTCATAATCATTTGTATTGATTTGGATTTTTATGAGTTGTTACTATATAGGAAATGCATGAAATCATGATACGTGGAATAAGATTTTTGAAGGAACTAGTGTTTTTCATTTTATGGGTGGTAGAACCCAACACCATTACCCGAATAAAAGAGCTAGTTATTAGCTACGTCAGACCTTGGAACGAACAAGTCAATGGTGAGTCCGGTTAATTACATCCTAGTTTTGCACCAAGAGAAGGAAGGGATACAGTACAATTGGATGGATTTAAGAATGCTAAGGAAGCTGGATGTTGGAATAATGATCAGTTACAACCCGATGATGAGTTCAAGCTTTACCAGTGGTGAGATGAGTCATAACCCACAAGCCCCAGGACCTAACAAGGAGCAAGCACACTCTTGCTGAAGGAAGAACCCTGGAAGAAGCTACGACTTTATCAACAGACGATCTTATAGGAATTTACACGAAACCCGAGAGAGTTGTGAAGAAACGATAGATGTTTTGTTTGGCTTGCAGAATCAATGGATTTATCCGAACTTAGTTCGTCGACAAGAGAAATTCTGCAACGCTTGTGAGGATGCCCGAGTGCTAGAATGCGAGATTCGCTAAACCATATACAAGGTAATGATTTGGGTGCGGAATGGATTGATCACCATGCCGACTTACTCTCATTATTCGCCTTTGCTATGTGGGATGGTAAATCTTGAGTGACTTACCTATAGTAGAGAGACGACGGTGTGAAACCTAAACCTTAGAATGGTATGACATTTCACCCTCATACAAGGCATCTGTTGCCAACCGCAGGTTATACGGTGAGAATGGAACCCAGACCCATTTTCTGCAGGAACCCCTGTCAAATTATTTGATGACCACCATGAGAACATCGATAGTTGTTTAGTATTGGTGCAAGACCTATCAGCCAAGAAGAAACAGTATATGGAAGAACATTATTTAGGAAAAAGACTCAAGACCTCGAGGAAACATTATGCATATACCCGAAAAGCATCAATGACGGTGTTATTCAATGGTGTCAACACTAAGACGGAAGTACCCGAGTCTTGGATGGATGCGTCACTCTGATTCTAAGGGTGGTAGCACCCCAGACCTTTGGGACAATCAATGGATTTTCAAGAAGACCCCGAACTTAACCTAATTATTTCTAGCCTCTTCGAATCTCGAGGGTGAGATTCATTTTAAGGGTGGTAGGTTTGTAACATCCCAAAATTCTAAATTTTGGAATGTTATATTAATTAAATAATATTGATTGTTTTGTTGTGATATTGTTTGAATTTGAGTGGAATTTGAAACTTTTTTGAATGTTTAAATGAATATTTATTGAGAGGGAATAAAAGGACTTTCCCAATTTTTTTCATTGGGATTTTATTTTGAGTTTGAGAATATTTCCAATTCAAACATGAGAGAAGGAAACATGACCCTTCAAAATTCAGAGAAAGATTTGAAAAGTATTTTAAGAAATAAAACAGAAACTATTTGCAAAAGATTTGAAAATCAAATTCAAATTCAATTTGAAGTTATTAAAAAAATATTTTTTAAAGTAATTTACTTGCCTCTGAAAAATAGTTCATATTTTTCTTTTATTCAATCTAAGAATTTCGATATATATATTGTCTATGCAAAATTTGTTTTTATTTTTATTTTTATGACTTTTCCTGTCTCTGTTTTTATTTTAAAAAAAAAAGCCAGCGTAGTCCGGCGCTAGCCACCAGGCCCAGCCGACCCCGAGCCGCGGCCCACAGCCCAGCCGCGCGCCGAGACGGCTTCGCACCGGTCACCCGATCCCTCTCGCTCGCCCTGCTGCCACTGACCGGCGGGCCCCGCTCCCTTCTTCCTCCTCTGCACGCAACGAGCACAAATCCAGCTCGCGCACGCCGCCTCGCCGCATCCGTTTCTCGCGGGACTCGATCCCAAGGCTTGCCCCTCCCGCACGAAGATGTCCCTATATAAGCCGATCCCCCTCTCGTTCTTTTGCCCCAAAATCCCAACGCCAAAACCCTCCCAAGAGCTCGCACACCTCATTCCAATCTCACCGGAGGCGAGAACTTCGTCGGACGAGTGCATCGTCGGTAAACCTCCCCGGCCTCTCAATTTTCACGTTTGGCTCCTCTCTTACACGCGCATCGTTCTGACATGGCCTCGCAATCTCTTCTTCACCACAGCAACCGAACCACCGACGCCCGAACTCGCCGGAGCTCGCGGAGCACCAGAGCCCAAAGCCGTCGTTCCGCTGCCGTCCGTCCCTCCCCGAGCTTCGCCGACACCTCCGCCGGACACGCCGCACCGCACCGCATCACCCCAGCCCCGTACCCACGCCGGAGGACCGCCGGAGCACCCACGCCGATGACGCCCGAGCCGTCCGCACCGTCGTCCTCTTCGCCGCCACTGCGGTACGTCGTCCACCGCCTGATCGTAAATCTATGGCCTAGATTAGATCCAATCCGAACAGTTAGGTTTTTTTTAGATCAGTTTATTTTTATTCGGTTTTGTCCAGTTCAACTAAACCGAGCCGCACCGGTTTTTCTCGCTTGGCCGCCGCAGCAGCCGAAACGCCTAAGCATTGGCCGTCCGCCGCGTAGCACTGGAGCACATAGCCCGCGAGCCAACCGCAGGCTGCCACGTGCCCACTGGCAGGAAACTAACATTTTCAGAGAAAATAAAATTTCAGATTTGTTTCAAATTTTGTTTTTATTGTATCTTTAGATCTATTTATCCAAATTCAGTGATTCTTTTTCCTACTAGTTCATAAAAATCCTCTCTATCCAGAAAACCAAACCAAAAATATGTTTTTGAACTTTTAAATTTGAATTTGACCAAATTTCCTTTAAACCCTAAATTGCTAATAACTTTTATTTAAAAATAGGTTTTTGGTTAATTCTTTTTGCTACTGATTTCTATAGGTTATATCTATCCAAAGGACTAATAAAAATAATTTTATTTATATAGAAAAAATATAATCTGATCAAATTTGAGGTCTATCTAGATTAGGCCATAACTTTTGCATTATAAAATCTTTTTAGGAGATTCTTTTTGCTAATTAAAACTAATAGCAAATACTTTCTGTTAAACTAAAGTTTTCTAATATTTTCTTCTGTTAAAAATGATATTCTGTGCAGAAACTTTGTTTGATTGTTTTTTGAGTTTCGTGAGTCTTTTATTTGGTTTCTTTTGATCTTGGAGTGATTGCTTATGTGTGGTTATAATTGCTTGCTTACAATAGATTGATCGGAGTGTGACGAGTAGAACTATCATGATTATGAGTGTGAAGAATCTTCATCAACAGTACAAGGCAAGTTCACTTGATCATGATTTCAAACCTATGTTTTATTTGCATTAGTAGTTATCCTCTTCCACCATGCATGAAGGTAGGTAATTGGAAACTTGGACTTGAGTAGTATCATGAGGTAGGAACCCAATGCCCTTGTTACTGAGCCCGGGAACATTATCATTTTATTTGCTATGCTTAGTAGACGGGGATTGGTATGAGTGTTCATGGGAGTTGTGAGAGTGATGATCTATAAGTGATGACAACAACCCTCAAGATTTGACGACAACTTCATGAACGATGATGATGACTTCAAGACTCAAGACATGTTTTCAAAATTACCTCTGGGTGGAGGATGGTTTTGATGGGCACCCTGGAGAAACCAATGGATGACCCGGGATGCATGGAGAAGCGCCATGACATCTTGCGGAAACCTTCACCCAAGCCAAAAGAGACGGATGGATACTTCAAAACTGGAAGCTTACCTGTGCAACCACAAGTCAATATGGGCTTTGGCTTGGTTGTCCTTAGTTGTGACTCTGGCCGGACGGTGCTAGCAGATGTAGCAGAATGGTAGGAATGGAACGGCACCAGCAGTGGTCCAGAGAACTCTTCGGAAGATCATGTTTCGGTCATCCTGTTCGCAAACACCCTGAAGTGCGAGGACGTAAATGGAGGGATCGAATCTTGTGGGTAAAGTGCACAAAACTCTGCAGAGTATTAACCTAATCGATTAGCTGTGTCCCCGGTTACGGACAATTTGAGCCTCTGGATTTGGAACTATCAGGAACTCTCATCACCACACCATGACTGATGAATTATTTGTTGGGGATTTAATGATAACTTTGGGATATGAGATTTTGGTTGGCGGAACCATCTCATTAATAACAACACTTAGTAGTAACTGCCCGATTCTTTTGTAGTAGGGAAAAATCAGCTTTTCGGCAAAAAAAACTCAGACCCAGAGCCACCACAACCATATTTCATATAGTGATAGAGTTATTTTCATCTGCATTCATGTGTGATCTTGCCAGTACATTCAACGTACTGACCTACACGGCTGCAACGTCTCATGTTGCAGGATTTATACGATGAGTAAGTGATACAATAGGGTTACGATGTCTACACTCAACTTTGCCGTTGGTGTTGATGGGACTCCATGACCTTTGTTCATATTCCGCTATTTTGATTAAGGTAATAGTATTTACGTTACTTTATACATGTGATTTTCTGCTGTTTCATCGAGTGTTGTGTGTGCTAGCATACCGATCCAGGGATGGCACCTTAAACACAGAGACTTGGATCCTTTTCGGAACCGGGTCATTACAAGGCAGCAAGGTTGATGTAGAACCCCTCCGTGATCGATTCCCCCTCCGGCAGAGTGTCAGAAAAGGCCTCCAGATGGGATCGCGGAAGAACAGAGGCTTGCGGCGGCGGAAAAGTTATTCAGGGTGGCTCTCTGTTGGTTTCCCAATATTTGAGAATTTATAGATCTGGAATTAGGTCAAACGGAGCCACGAGGGGCCCACAAGCCATCAGGGCGCCCCCCTGGGGCCATGCCCTGTTGCCTTGTCATCTCCTTGTTAGTCTTTTGGCCTCCTCCCAAAGCTTCCTGGGTCTCTTTTGTCCAGAAAAAAATCGTCAAAAAGTTTCGTGGCATTTGGACTTCGTTTGGTACTGATTTCCTGAAAAACCAAAAACAAGCGGAAAACGGCAACTGGCACTGGGCACTAGGTTAATAGGTTAGTCCCAAAAAATGATATAAAATAGCATATTATTTCATATAAAACATCCAAGAGTGATACTATAATAGCATGGAACAATCAAAAATTATAGATACGTTGGAGACGTATCAATGGGCCGTGGCCCCTTTCACTGCGCGCAGGCAGGCCAGTTGTACCGGTCACTCAACCGGTTGTACCGCTTGGAGCTCATGTACTGGTTCCTTGAGGTGTCCGTGGAGGTAGGGACCGGTTGTACCAGTGGGAGGACTAGTTGTTCCGGTCAGTCTACAGCTGTGGGAACAGCCGGGGTGGTACCGGTCTTTCATCGCTTGATTACAGAACGTGTACCGGTAGTTGGGCGGTAGTGGACCGGTTGTACTGGTGGACCGGTAGTTGACCGGTTGTACCGGTATTTTTGGGCTGGCACAATCCTCTTCTTCCTTCTCTTCCATGCTTCCCTCGTGGATGGTGTAGTTGTACTCTTGTGCTTAGACTCCTCATCATCCGTGAAGCTCCGACAATACCTATGTATGCACACGAGAGGAGTGTCAAGTAGTATACCATCCTCGAAAGGGTCAAGTGAGCACGTGTCACTTGCCAAACGAACTCTTGACATGGTGATGTCCGTAGGATGCTCCGCATCATCCCCTCCCCCTTGGGAAAGATCCGTCCTCGGATCGAAATCCAATCACCATGGGAAAGAGATGGCGTCGCCGTGTAGAAGTGGACGACCACCAAGCGCTCATCATCTTGAAGCTCGAAATGGGAACTCTCCAATGTCGCACCGTCTCGTGATTCCTTCAAAAGGAACAAAGATAACAAACACTTGGAAAAACAAATGTGGTTAACGTTAGTGCAAAACCAATCATTCAAGAGGTGATTCACCCAACAAGTATCGTCATCATGCATATCATATGGTGTGAAAAAGGATAGTGGCATGTCTTGTAGGCATATCAATTGAGCACAATCAAAGGCATCATGCGCAAAGGCAAGAAGCAATAGCAAATGTGAGGTAGTGTATTTAATGTGCATGACAAATGAACAAGCATCTACGTCAAGGTCATAGCAAGCATGCATAAAGCGCTCAACAAATGGTCGATGGTATGCGTATGAATCATTCACAACACCAAAGAAAATGAGATGTCTAAACACATGAGTAACATGCAAGACAAACCAAGCATAAGGTGCACATGGTGTAGTGAAGATAGTGTGGCACTCAACACAATAGAATGAGCAATTGTTCATCATGTGTGAGGCAATCAAGTCAAGCATGTAGCAATCAATGTGACATGGCATATGTGAAGAAATGACATTGTTGCAATCAAACACATGGAAATAGCATGGGATAATCATGTTCGATGCAACACACAAGGCATATATATCATGAGGCATGGCAATGTGGCAATGACAAGTCAAAAGAAGATCTCTAGCATGTGTGCAATGTGTCATGGTGCAAGCAACACATGAAGTATGATCCACAATATTCATGCTCATGGTTTTGGGGTTCTCAAAAGAGAAGGATATCACCTTGAAAGCAAGTCCTTGTGTGTCCTTCACAATGCCGAAGTGGTAGGAAATGCGTTGTAGAAGCACGTCGGTCGAAAGTGGCTCGCTCTCATGAGCTCGAATGGTCAACTCACGTGAAGTGGAAGTTGACACGTAGTCGAAGTATCCTACACATACACACAATAAAGCAAAGAACGTATGTGCATGGTAGATAAACACATCATCCATCATGATGGTTCTCTTCTCTTGCACATAACCATTAGGATCACAAGTGCATGAATAATATGATGCAACAATCTTAATGTTCATGGCACTATGCATATGGTGCAAAGAAGGAAGACAAGCATGCTTCACATGCAATATGTCACAAGGTCCAAATATATGGGAGAAAGCTATGGGTGCAATCTCATTAGCACGACTACAATCATTGTTGCACTCAATACATGGCAAATCATCTAGCATGAGAGAGGCAACATATGGAGATATATGACAATAAGCAATATCAATCATGTGAAAAGCATGGAAATGGATGCCATCAACCGCATGAAACGAGCAAGTATGAATCATCAGTGACGCAACATAGGCAAGCGTAGCAATCATGTCATGCAAACTAGTAGTGCAAAGATGCAACACACTAGAGGAAATCATGGTAATCATGTCATGTGAGCAAATAATAGGCATAACAAATGCGCATGACATATCGCAAGCACGAAAACAAGGCAAGATCAAAGTATCATCATAGGCATGGGGTACAAAGCAAACATGGAAATAACAAGTGATATCTCCACCAAGCATGCAAACACACATACAAGTAGTAGAATCATGGATCATTTGTAATGCAAAGCATGGGTCACCAAAGCATGTCATCCAAATGGAAATGAGCATATCATGCAAAGTGAACATGGCAAAATGGGCATAGAATATGTAATGGACAATAACCCATAACCATGTGAGGGCCATGTAGAAGAAATGCGTGAAATTCTTGCACAAAGAGGGTTGGTGGAGGGTAAGAACTCCATTGTGGCGCACGTCTTCATTGCTCTCTAGAGCTCGTTTCGTCAACTTGTGCACTTGTGAGGTTGACAAGTAAGTGTGATGACCTACATAAGAAAGACACAAATGAAAGAAAGTGTGTGCGTGGTAAATGTACACATCATCCATCATGATGTGTATGTGCATGTGAGAGTTAGCACAAAGCAAGCAATGCTCAAAGAAATTTGAGGCATGGTATATGAACATGTCATCCATCATGAAAGAATAGTTGTTATGTATAACACGATGGGGACACAAATTGAGCATGCAAGTATATGGCACATCAATATCATAGTCATTCATGGGGAGCATATTGTGCACACAAATATTAGGATCATGCAATGGATGGGATGGATCAAAATCTCCTAACATGTATGAGGAAACTATGGGGGTCTCCTCAATAGCAATATTGGAAGCATTACATGGAGCTGAGATTGCAAATAAGACATATGGTTGATCTCATGCATAGCATATGACAAGTCAAGCGGATTGTCAAACATGATGTGACCTAAAGAATTGTCACAAGAAATCCTATGCAACATGGCATCACAACTAATAGACTCCACATGGCAATCATCAAACTCATCATAAATGGGTAAATCATCGCATGGGGAAATCATACTAGCATGAAGCGTGTCAATAGGAGGATCGACATCATGCAAGCAATCAATATCCACTAGTGGGACAAGAGCATCACCTTCACCTATGTTACCTTTTTCATTCCACACATGTGGTGTAGGTGAGGTGGCAAAGACCAAATTGTGGTCATCTTCATTGTGATGAAACCATGTGGGGGGTGCATCACATTCCACCATGGCCATCGTCTTGTCCAAAGGAAGGACGAAGTCATCGAGGATCGGTGCGTCATCATATATGGGACCTAGCATCAAATGAGAAGACACAATTGAGGTAGAGGTTAAGTCGTTAGAAATCGAAATGGGCTCACAAGACCTATCAACTATCTCACTCGCTCTATGTGGTAGCTCACTTACTCCCTCAAAATAGGTGCACACAAACTCACATATGGTGGAGTCACTCATCTCACTCAAGTGGTGGGGGTTGTGGCTCTCCTCACATGGGAATTGGGGCAGCTCATGATATATGGGGCTCATGGTGAAGTCACTCACTCTTAATGTGGTGGCACAAGTCTCTCAACTCATCACTAAATGCCGCCATGGTCAAGGGGAAATCCCATGCTCAACCGTCTCATCACCGTCGCCGTGGATGAAGGCCGAAGATGGCACATCATCACTCGCCTCCATGACCGAAGGGAAAATCCCATGCTCGATCATCTCACTCTCGCCTCCAAAGATGGAAGCATCATCCTTGCTCGCCACCAAAACTTGGTCCTTGATTGGCTCCATAGTCGTAGTCGTCGCCGTGTCGTCCTCAAAAAGAGTCGTGCTAGACTCGGCATCGTCAATGCCACAAAGAGGGATGGCGGTGAAGTCGAACTTGGGAGCGTCGTCTTGGATCTCGTCGGGCTTGGACATCTTGGTGGTACTATCCTCATGCTCGTTGTCGTGGAGCTTGGTCGTCGCAAAGTGTGCTTGCGGTGGAGAAGCCTTGGCCTTCATGAGTTCTTTTTGCGCCGTAAGAGCACCAATGTAGACGACGTCGAGAGACTCATAGTTCTCGAGGAACATAGTCTTGGAGATGTCGTTGTTCAATCCCATCATGAAGTGGAACTTCATCCAAATGGGGTCGTTCACGCCGGCTCGTCGCAAGGCTTTCTTCATCTCCTTGAAGTACTCGTCTAGGGACTTGGATCCTTGTATGGTGTCCTCCAATTGGTGTTGAAGATGTTCCATGTAGGTGGAAGGCAAAAACTCTTGCCGCAAATCTTGCTTCGTCTTGGGCCAACTCATGTTGAAGCTATTCGAAGGTGTGTGAAGCCACCATGTCGACGTGTAGTCATCGAAGTTTCTTGTGGCGCACTTCACTTGCTCTTCGGAGGGGACTTGATGTAGCTTGAGGTAGTCGTCCATCTTGCGCTCCCACTCGAGATACTCCTCGGGGTCTTGAGTCCCATAGAAAGGAATCTTGTGGTCGGTGTCGAGGTCCTAGTAGCTCGTGGAAGTCACTACTAGAAAAAGGCCTATTAGTGGCGCACCTATTTTTGCCATTAATGGCGCACTATAGGTGCGCCACTACTACCACGCCACTAGTAACAAATACTAATGGCGCACCTCTGGTGCGCCATTAGTATTGCAGGTAACAGTGGCGCACCTTGTAGTGCGCCATTACTATTGCTACAGGTGCGCCACTGGTAATATATATTTTTTTGAATTTTTTTGCATTTTTTTGAATTTTGAAGGCGGGAAAATAGTAGTGGCGCACCGTCTAACCCCCACCGTGCGCCATTGCTATTTTTGAATTTTCAATCTCGATCTGGATCTAGATCTGGCTCGTTTTTTTGGCTCGTTTTTTTGCTCGTTTTTTTTGCTCGAATTTTTTTCAAATTTCGTTCTAGTACGTTCTTGTGTGTTTGGGTGGTTGTGTAACGCGCACCGGCGCGGACGGCTGTGGACAGTGGCCGGGATGGGTGGCACGGGCGGCGTCGGGGACAACTCCGGTGACGTGGCTGACCACCGGCGGGCGTGCGGGGCGGCGCCCTGGCTCCGTTATTGGCACAAGGGGTGGTCGGGGACGTCGGGGTTGACGGGAACGGCTTGGTGCGGAGGCGGGGTCGGTGGTGGCTCTTGCAGCTCCTCCGGGCACCTCCTCGGCGTGTCCTGCAGAGCCACGGTGGGGCAAGGGTTAGCTAGGGCGGAGGAATGCAGAGAGGGAGCAGAGTGGAGCGAGGGCAACCTCCTTGTTGCCGGAGAGCTCCGGCTCTCTCCTTCTCTCGGCGGCTGCTCCTGTTGAGCAGGGCTTCGCCCTAGGCTACTAGTTACTAGGGAGACGGGGGAGATGTGGTGCGAGGTGAGGAGGGGCTCGGGCTGGCCTTATGTAGGCGAGGGGTTACAGACTTAGCAATGGCGCACCATGGGTGTGGTGCGCCATTACTAGTTTTGAAATTTCAAAACTAGTAATGGCGCACCACACCCATGGTGTGCCATTGCTAACTTTTTTTTTTGATTTTTTTTTGAATTTAGAAGGCGGGAAAATAGTAGTGGCGCACGATGCACTGGTGCGCCATTGCTAACTTTTTTTTTTTTTTAAATTTTTTTTTGAATTTTGAAGGCGGGAAAATAGTAGTGGCGCACCATGCACTGGTGCGCCATTGCTAACTTTTTTTTAACTTTTTTGAATTTTTTATAATTTTTTTGCCTCCAGATCTTAAAAGCATCATAACTTTTCGAGTAGATGATTTTTCATATAAAAAACTTTTTCATCGGAGTTCGTATGCAAAAGTTATGCCCATTTTACAAATTCTCGAGAGATTTTGCAAAAAAATCGAAAATTCATGTTTGTAAATTTTGCTAACAACTAGACCACATATCACATGGGAATCTTATTTTCTTTTATTTTTTTGACATTTCTATCATTTTCTTTTATTTTTTTTGAAACTGAAAAGGCGGTCCACGGGGGGGGGGGGTGCATTTGTTGAATTTTGCTAACAACTAGACCACATATCACATGGGAATCTTATTTTCTTTTATTTTTTTGATTTCTTTTATTTTTTTTGAAACTGAAAAGGCGGTGGATAGGTGAGAGGGCAAAAGAAAAGAAAAAGGCGGGCCGGTCGGTGCAGCAAATAGCAATGGCGCACCAGGGGGTGGTGCGCCATTGCTATGTGCCATAGCAATGGCGCACCACCCCCTGGTGCGCCATTGCTATGTGCCATAGCAATGGCGCACCACCCCCTGGTGCGCCATTGCTATGTGCTGCCAAAAATGCCCACCTCCCCTGGCTTACCAATGGCGCACCTGGCAAAGGTGCGCCATTGGTAAGCCTGGGGAAGGGGGTGGACCCAGGGGAAAAATAGCAATGGCGCATTGGACTAAAGGTGCGCCACTACTAAAAAAATAGCAATGGCGCACCACCACCATGGTGCGCCACTAATAGGGATATTGGCTATAGCCATTTTTCTAGTAGTGAGTTGCGGACTTGAGCTGGGGGAGCTTCGCTTGAGCATAATCTTGAGGTGCTTCTTGGCGAAGTCGCCGCATGTCCACATGCGAAGATGCCTTGAAGTCGCTTGGCGAAGATGCCAAGGTAGATGGTGAAGTCGGAGAGTGGTGGTTGGTGTTGAGCTCTTGACCTTCACGTTGTAGTCGGTGATGGTGTCAATGCCAATGTGATCTTGCCGGAGATGGTAGCTCAGAAGCATGTGCACTTGAGCGTCTTCTCGAAGATGAGGAAGACCTCTTGGCGGACTTGATGATGGCTTTGAGCTCCTCCATTTGAGCATCCATCTTGGCGTCCAAGTGGTTCTTCATGGCATCAAACTTGTTGTTGTTGGTGTAGACCGAAGTAGATGTGCTTTGCCTATCCATCACGAGTAGAGGTGAGTAGGAAATGAGACAAACAATACCAAGATACCTTTTCCCAAAGTTGAGGATGTATCCCGTGTCACTCAATGTGAAATGAGAGAATAGTGGAATTGTTACCAGATTTGTTCACTCACACCTACAAAGTAAAGCTTATCGAGTGGCTTGGTTAGGACAAGTGGCACAAAATTCAAGCAAGTGTTAGTCAATGATATCGCAAATGTTGAGGAAGATTCACAAAATTGCAATGTAAAGCAAATAGACCAATAGCTATATGGTATGACCTGGAAACACACACATGAAAAGATAGATGTGATCTACGCAACCAAGGAATGAGCACAAAATGTGTTACCACACAGAAAGCTCTTGTTGCATGGATACTAGAGAGACAATAGCTCGATTGCCCAAATGGGCTAGATACGCTTGTGCACCAACCTAAGAGAGAAACAGAGCCATCTTCAATCCCAAGTATGCTATGTATGTATGATCCAATATGATATACTATGCAAAATGGCTCAATGCTATTGCTATTGCTTACAAGCTCTTTTGTATCTCCTCTTTTGCTTAAAAAAAATTTGCTCTCTTTTTTTTGTATGAATATGCTTCCTTTGCCACTATGCTTGATGCTCGAGTCAATATATAAGACAAGTATGTAAGATATGCACGGGAGAGACTTAATGGCACAATGATGATAGCAAGATGATTGCACGCTCAAAGTAGCTATGCGGAGTAAGCGTATCACTAAGGTGCACAAATAGCATGGCCCGGCAATTCTCAATGCGCTAGTCTCGATAGGTAAGTGACGCAATAGGCTCGGGGCTATCAATGCAATGGCAAGGAATGTACAATGATGTCATCGAGGTTACCGTTCTTTCTTACGGTTGCGGTGTCAAAAGGTGAAGGAGTCGTTGTCGATGTCGAGTCCATGGCGATGATGAGTGGCGGTGATGTCAATGTTGAACCGTTCCTAATTAGCCGAATCACCTTAGGAAACGGAAACCGCGAACTCAAAATCTCAAACGTCAAATGTCAAATGGTGGTAGCGGAATGCGGTGGTGGTTGCGAAGTCGGCAATGTGGAAGTGGAGGTGGTCGTTGATGAAGAACCGAAGTAGCCGAAACACCTTAGGAGACTCGAATCACAACTCATGCAACCACAAATGCAATGAGGATCAAAATGGGTTAGGCTGCGGAAGGCGATGGTGGTATTGCGGATGATATGGTGGAGAACCTAGGCAAACTTGCCAAACTTCACACAATTAGATGGAGTCAAATGATGGTGGTGCCTATCTATATGGATGGGGGATGTCAATAGCTATCCAACGAGCTAAAGAACGTCAAAATCGGACTCCGGATGTGAAAGTTATGGTCAAAATGGTCAATCAGCCGAGGCTGAAACTGGGAGGGGCGGTTGTACTGCTTGCGAGGGTGGTTGTACCACTCCTGGAGCATCCTGAGGTTCCAGTTTTGTGTTGGCGGAAATATCAGGGGACGGGGTAGCGGTTGTACCGCATTGGGGGCCGGTTGTACCGCTCTGCTCGAGAAAATTCACAGATCTGAGCACGAGATGAACTTGGGGCGGACCAACTCGAAAATTTGGGGCCAAATCAAAGGGGAAAAGAAAAAAATTGGATGGATTTCGTGGTGGGGAGGTGGGGAAAGCCAAGATCCACTTGCCAAACAACAAAATCGTGGATCAAACACAACAAAATCTCACAAGAACCAACAAAATGAAAAAAAATTGGAAGGGCTATTTTTGGTGGGGATTTTCTAATTGGGACAAAAACAAACAAAATTAGGCTAGAAAACGAGGGGGTAGGGTTCCAAATTCATGAGAACCTAAGCTCTGATCCAAGATGATGTAGGGTGGAACCCTATGCAGCCGATCTTTCACGAATTGGAGGGGATCCCACGAAGAACACGAAGAACACGGGGAAGAACGAAGAGAAAACACAAGAGGAACACTCAAGAACAAGTCCAATCACACATCCACTAGACTCACATTCACACAAGATCCACAAAGGTTCATGAACAAAAAGGGGAACAAGGATACATGGTAAGGTTCATCCCAAATCCCATGGGGAGATGAGGTCTTGAATCCAAGATGGATCTTCTCCACAAGGGAGGCCTTGAATCCCTAAGGGATCTTCTCACATGGAGGTCTTGATCTCCATGGGAGAGGTGATAGATAGGAGCAAAGCTCTACTAGATCTCTAATACATCTTTTCTAACCCTAATTCGGAGCTAGGAGACGAGTACTTATAGTCCAAGGGGTAAGTTGGGCTTACATGGGCCGTGGCCCCTTTCACTGTGCGCAGGCAGGCCGGTTGTACCCGTCACTCAACCGGTTGTACCGCTTGGAGCTCATGTACCGGTTCCTGGAGGTGTTCGCGGAGGTAGGGACCGGTTGTACCAGTGGGAGGACCGGTTGTGCCAGTCAGTCTGCAGCTGTAAGAACAACCGGGGTGGTACCGGTCTTGCACCGCTTGATTACAGAACGTGGACCGATAGTTGGGCGATAGTGGACCGGTTGTACTGGTGGACTGGTAGTTGACCGGTTGTACCGGTATTTCTAGGCTGGCACAATCCTCTTCTTCCTTCTCTTCCATGCTTCCCTCGTGGGTGGTGTAGTTGTACTCTTGTGCTTAGACTCCTCATCATCCATGAAGCTCCGACAATACCTATGTATGCACACGAGAGGAGTGTCAAGTAGTATACCATCCTCGAAGGGGTCAAGTGAGCACGTGTAAAGGAGATGATTCACCTTTATGTATGTGAAGTAGATGTCACACGTGTCACTTGCCAAATGAACTCTTGACATGGTGATGTCCGTAGGATGCTCCGCATCAGAAGTTGTATTTCAAAATTACATGGGCCTGACCCAAAAATTAGGTGGCGCAACACCTATAATAAGCTATGGATGACATTTATGAAAGGCTATCTTGTATATTTCATCCATGTCCTTGTATGTCATCATGGTGGCTTCAAAGTGTTGAAAACTCCACTAGAAACTCCGTTCTTGTTCCCCTTGCGCGCGCCATCCCCTCCATGCTTGATCATGCTCCAATGTTCATCCTTCTTGTCCATGTTGGGCCCTTCATTTGTAAGCAAAACAAATGTATCCAGTTTAGGCAACATCATATTCTTATGAACATTAGAATCATTACCAAGAAACAAAAGTACCTGTTAATTTAATTAGCGTGCGCGAGCTCTAGTAATTGGTCCAGTATATGTAGCAACAGGGGTTGTGGGTGTAACTGTAGTAGTGATGTCCTCATCATCCTCCCCTTCTTGAATTGATGTCTTCCTCAGAACCTCATATTCCTCACCCACATAAGGCTTCAAATCTGCAATGTTAAAAGTGGGACTAACCCCAAAGTATGCAGGTAGCTCAAGTTTATATGCATTATCATTTATTTTCTCTAACACCTTAAATGGATTGGCGAAAATCAGGAAACCTATCTTTGCGTAAATGTAACCAAACAAGATCTCCTGGTTCAAACACAATATGTCTTCTACCTTATCGCCAGCAAGTTTGTATTTAGCATTCATGCGCTCAATGTTTTCCTTAGTTAACTCATGCATTTTTAAGATCAATTCAGCACGTTGTTTAGCATCAAAATTAACCTTCTCCGAAGATGGAAGAGGCAACAAATCAATGGGTGCACGAGGTAGGAATCCATACACAATTTCAAAAGGGCACATCTTAGTAGTAGAATGCAGCGAGCGATTATAAGAAAATTCAATATGAGGCAAGCATTCTTCACACGTTTTCAGGTTATTCTTCAAAACATCCCTAAGCATAGTAGACAATGTTCCATTGACTACTTTAGTTTGACCATCAGTTTGGGGGTGACATGTAGTACTAAAAAGCAGTTTAGTCCCCAACTTCGCCCATAAACATCTCCAAAAGTGGCTAAGAAACTTAGTATCATGATCTAAAACAATAGTATTTGGCACACCATGCAAGCGAATAATTTCACGAAAGAACAAATCAGCAACATTAGCAGCATCATGACTTTTATGACATGGTATAAAGTGTGCCATTTTCGAAAATCTATCCACGACAACAAATATGCTATCCCTCCCCTTCTTTGTTCGAGGTAAACCTAAAACAAAGTCCATAGATATGTCTTCCCACAGTACACTAGGTACAGGCAAAGGCATATATAAACCATGAGGATTGATTCGTGACTTAGCTTTTTGACATGTAGTGCAGCGAGCAACAAAACGCTCAACATCCCGACTCATCTTTGGTCAAAAGAAATGTGTAGCAAGTGCATCCTCCGTCTTCTTCATGCCAAAGTGTCCCATTAATCATTCGCCATGCGCCTCCTGCAACAACAAAAGACGAATGGAGCTAGCTGGAATGCATAGCTTGTTAGCACGGAACACAAATCCATCATTAATGATGAACTTGTTCCATGTTCTTCCTTCTTTATAGTTCTGCATTACATCTTTAAATTCAGCATCATGGACATATTGATCTTTGATTGTCTCCAAACCGAATATTTTAAAGTCAAGTTGTGAAAGCATAGTATAGCAACAAGATAATGCATCAACAATAACATTTTCTTTACCCTTCTTGTGTTTAATGACATAAGGGAAAGTCTCAATGAATTCAACCCATTTAGCATGTCTGCGGTTCAGTTTTGCTTGACTTTTAATATGTTTCAAAGATTCATGATCAGAATGTATAACAAATTCTTTGGGCCATAAATAATGTTGCCATGTTTCCAAAGTCCAAACAAAAGTGTATAATTCCTTATCATAAGTAGAATAATTCAGATTAGGCCCACTCAATTTTTTAGAAAAGTATGTAACAGGTTTACCATCTTGTAATTACACACCTCCTAATCCAATTCCACTAGCATCACATTCAAGCTCAAAAGTCTTATTGAAATCAGGAAGTTGGAGTAAAGGAGCATGTGTTAACTTATCTTTCAATACCATGAAGGCTTCTTCTTATGCGGTACCGCAAACAAAAGGCACATCCTTCTTTGTAAGCTCATTGAGAGGTGCAGCAATGGTGCTGAAATCTCTCACAAAACGCCTATAGAAACCAGCGAGGCCAAGAAAACTCCTCACTTGTGTGACCATTTTGGGCTGCGGCCAACTCTCAATAGCTTCAATCTTGGCTTTATCAAGTTCAATTCCCTGTGGAGTAATAACATAGCCAAGAAAAGATACTCGGTCGGTGCAAAAGGTGCACTTCCCAAGGTTACCAAACAAACGTGCATCACGTAGAGTAATAAAAACAGCACGTAAATGTTCCTCCAAAGATATACTATAAATTAGTATATCATCAAAATAGACTACCACAAATCATCCAATAAAATCACGTAAAACTTCATTCATTAATCTCATGAAAGTACTAGGTGCATTAGTTAACCCAAAAGGCAAGACTAACCACTCATATAAGCCAAATTTAGTTTTAAATGCAATTTTCCATTCATCTCCCAATTTCATACGGATTTGATGGTATCCACTATGCAAATCAACTTTGGAGAATATGGTAGAGCCAATTAATTCATCAAGCATATCATCTAGCCTGGGAATAGGATGACGATAACGAATTGTAATGTTATTAATGGATCTACAATCAACACACATACGTGATGTACCATCCTTTTTCGGCAGAAGTATAATAGGAACAGCACAAGGACTAAGAGACTCACGTATATAACCTTTATCGAGCACATCCTGCACTTGACGCATAATCTCCTTTGTCTCCTCTAGATTGGTATAGTATGGCGCACGGTTGGGCAGTGATGCACCGGGGATTAAGTCAATCTGATGCTCAATCCCTAGAATAGGTGGTAATCCCGGTGGCACGTCTTGTGGAAAGACATCAGCGAGCTCCTGCAAAATGTTAGTGAAAGCAGGAGGCAAAGAGGGAGGCACGTCCTCGAATGAAAATAATGCCACTTTGCACACAAAAGCATAGCAAATACATTTGGTGAAATCTAGATCATCAATATCAGATTTGGTGGCAAGTAAGCATCCAGTTTTAAATTTAATTTCAGAGGCAACATGAGATGATGGTTTGTTATTAGGCTTCATTTGTTGCTCAAATTCTTTTGCCACAATCTGATTTTCACTCTTGTTTTGCTCCTGTTTTACTTTACTAGCTCAATTAATATCATCTTTCAAAATGTGTTCAGGAGACATAGGAAGCAAAGTAATATGTTTAACCTTATGAACAAGAGTATACTGGTTTTTTCGACCATGGTGGACAGAATTTTTATCGAATTGCCATGGTCTACCAAGTAATAGGGAGCATTCTTGCATGGGTACAACATCACAGTCAACATAATCAGCATATGTAGCGATACTAAAATGCACACGAACAATACGTGTTACCTTAACCTTGTCGCTGTTGTTGAACCATTGTATGTACTAAGGATGAGGATGTGATCTGGTGGTGAGAGACAGCTTCTCCACCATCTTGGTGGTGAGAGACAACTTCTCCACCATCTCCATGCTAGCCAAGTTGTTGTAACTCCCTCCATCAATGATGACGCGGATAGAATTTTCCTTCACAACTCCCTTTGTATGGAACAAATTGTGCCTCTGATTTTTCTTAGCCTGTGTTACCTGCACACTCAAAACACATTGAGCAACTAAACTTTCATACCTGTCAGTGTCTTCAGCAGCCATGTATTGCGTCTCTTGTTCAGAATCATCTCCACTGTGTTCTTCACTTGCAATAAGATCCAAAGTCTCCTCACCATAGTCACTGGCGGACTCATACCCACCATCCTTAGTAGCAATCATCACACGTTTGGATGGACATTCTCACGCATAGTGATTTCCACCCTTGCAACGACGACATATAATATCATGTGTTTACCCTGTTGATGCCATGGATGAAGAAGAGCTCTGTGCAGGACCGAAAGGTGCGCTCTTGGCGGATGGTGATGGTGGTGCCTATTTTCTTGTATCACAGTTGGAGTTTGCGGCTGAAGTAGGCATCGGTGCAGCAGAACATGTGGAAGTAGAGGATGCACGTGGTGTCCATGGTGAAGATCGACCTGTAGAAAAATTAGTTCGCGCCAATGCCTGTCGATCCTGCACTTCACATTCAGCTTCGCAAGTCAGATGGAATAAACAAGTGATATTTTTATAATCCTTATACTCTAAGATGGTTTGAATTTCTTTGTTTAACCCAACCATAAAACGTGCAAGCATAGCTTCATTATCCTCAACAATACCACATCTAATCATGCAGTTTGTAATTCCTGATAATATTCCTCCATGGAATTTTTTCCTTGTCTTAAATGCTGCAATTTTTGAAGTAATTCATGTTGATAATATGGTGGAACCCAACGAGTATGCATAGCAGTTTTCAAAGCAGCCCAAGTAGTTGGGATATTATCATGATATAATCTACAATGTTTAGGCACCAAACAGAAGCAAAACTAGTGAATTAACAAACAGCAGCAGCAACACGTCTATCCTCGGGATATTGTAAGCATGTAAAACGTTGTTCAATTTCTAACTCCCAAGTAAGATATACATCAGGAATGTATCTACCCTCAAATGGAGGAATATTCAATTTTAGTTTAGGGACATAGTCATTCTCTCGTACCTGAGGGGGTGTTGCAGCCCTACCATTCTGATTGTATGCATGTGGATGACCTGGCGCTAGTGATGGTGGTTGCGCGTAGTTCTGATTTGGATTAACCTCATCCTCGTAATCACTCTCGTAGTCGTTGTACTCCTCGACAGTAGCAGCAGGAGCTGCAGAAGCATCAGCAGTAGTAGTAGCAGCACCAGAATGTTGGTCGTGCTCAAGGGGAACACGCTTCGCTCGTCCTACTTGATCGGAGCGACGTGGAGGTGGTTGCTGTTGTTGTTGCAATGGTGCGACAGGTGCTGTTAGGGCATATTTCACCCTTAGTGGTTTTGCTGATTGATGACAATGCATTTTGCGGACTAATCGTGTGCATTGAGTATTTTAGAGATTATTAGATGGCACGAGTTGTTTATTTCCCCTCGGTGATAAAGAGGGAAGACGGTTGTTTTCGACGATTTCATTTTGGTGGTTTTGAGTCATAGGAAAACTGTACTGTTAAGAGCGGGTCCGCATGGGAAAGGTTAGGGTGGAATCAACAGGTACACATTCGCCTTTGCACCCACTTTCCTTCCCGGCAACACGGAGTTCCCACTGTTCTCTGCTTGGGCTTACCTGAACCATCCAAGTGGTAGTACCGCGCTGGGGAGCGGTAGTACCGCTCCAGCGGTACTGCCGCATTCCAGTACTGCGGCCACTACCACTTGTTTTAGGCGTACTGTGATACAGCGGTAGTAGGGCGGTATTTGCGAGCGGTAGTACTGCTCGTGCAGTACTACGGTTCGTGCTACTACCTCACTATCGCACCTCTCACTGTATCCTGGAGTGTTAAGCGGTAGTACCGCGGAAGCAGAGCGGCAGTACCTCTCACACGGTACTTCCGGCTTCCACTTCCGCTTGTACTTCCGCTTATTTCCTCACTTCTGTAACCCAGTTCCACTCCCGCGGTAGCAGGGCAGCAGTAGCCAGCGGTAGTACCGCTCTGTGCAGTACTGCCGCCCTACTCGCCTACACTACCGCGGCTCCACTGTGATGTGCTATACTAAGCGGTAGTACCACTAGTATGAATGGCACTACTGCATCCGTGACTCTGTCACTTGCATGTTACAACTGGTATTTCTGCCCGAAGTGGTAGTACCGCTCCCTAGAGCGGTAGTACCGCTTGTGCACAATTTCTGGGCAAAAAACGGTTGGATTTTCCCCCACTATATATAGGGGGTCTTCTTCCTCAAGAACACCTACCTCTTATCCCCCCAAGCTCCATTGTTGCCCTAAAGCTCATTTTCACCCGATCTCTCTCCCTAGCCAACAAAACTTGTTGTTGCCCTGGGGTTTGGAGGAGAAGGCCTCGATCTACACTTCCACCAAGAGAAATTTGATTCCCCCCACTAATCCCTTGCGGATCTTGTTACTCTTGGGTGTTTGGGCACCCTAGACGGAAGAGGTAACCTCGAAGCCACAATCCCTTGTGGTGAAGCTTCATGGTGGTGTTGGGAGCCTCCAATTCAGTTGTGGAGAGAGCCCCAACCTTGTTTGTAAAGGTTCGGTTGCCGCCTTTGTTGGAATCGGGGCTCCAGGGACCCTGGTTCGAACACTGGCAGCACGCTCATTCCTATCCGCTAGACGGTGACCACGGCGAGACCACGGCGGGACCACGCTATGCACAGGGCACGACAGGGGACGCAGCAGCTACCCAGGTTCGGGCCACCTTGCGATGTAAAACCCTACTCCTGCTTGTGTTGGGATTATTGTGTGCAAGAGAGCTCTCGCGTACAAGGTTGAAGACAAAGGGATCGATCCCTTCTACGGTGGCAGCTGATACGTCCAATTTGCATCATGATTTCTTATTGATAATTATTATGTTTTTTATCATTATTTCACTTTATGGTACAATTCTTATGCATTTTCTCTCTTATTTTGCAAGATTCACATGAAGAGGGAGAATGCCGGCAGCTGGAATTCTAGACCTGAAAGGGGTGAAACAGAGATAGCTATTCTACACAACTACAAATGACCTAAAAATTTGCGGTGAATTATTTTGGAATATATAAAAAATATTGGCGAAAGAATCAACAGGAGGGGACCCACCAGGCAGCCACAAGCCTGCGGGGCGCGCCCTACCCCCCCTGGGCGCGCCCCCCAAGCTTGTGGGGCCCCTGGCAGGCCTCCGGTCCCCTCCTTCTGCTATATGAAGCCATTTTCCCTAGAAAAAATCAGAAGAAGACTTTCGGGACGAAGCGCCACCGTCTCGAGGCAGAACTTGGGTAGGAGCTATTTTGCTCTCCGGTGGAGCGATTCCGACGGGGATACTTCCCTCCGGGAGGGGGAAATCGAAGCCATCGATATCACCAACGATCCTCTCATCATGGGAGGACCAATCTTCATCAACATCTTCCCCAGCACCATCTCATCTCAAACCCTAGTTCATCTCTTGTATTCAATCTTTGTCTCAAAACCTCAGATTGGTACCTGTGGGTTGCTAGTAGTGTTGATTACATCTTGTAGTTGATGCTAGTTGGTTTATTTGGTGGAAGATTATATGTTCAGATCCTTAATGCTATTTAATACCCCTCTGATCTTGAACATGAATATGATTTGTGAGTAGTTACTTTTGTTCTTGAGGACATGGGAGAAGTCTTGTCATAAGTAATCATGTGAATTTGGTATTCGTTCGATATTTTGATGCTATGTATTTTGTGCTTCCTTTAGTGGTGTCGTGTGAACGTCGACTACATGACACTTCACCATCTTTGGGCCTAAGGGAAGGCATTGTGGAGTAGTAATTAGATGATGGGTTGCCAGACTGATAGAAGCTTAAACCCTAGTTTATGCGCTATTCCGTAAGGGGCTGATTTGGATCCATATGTTTAATGCTATGGTTAGAGTTATCTTAATTCTTCTTTCGTAGTTGTGGATGCTTGCAAGAGGGGGTAATCATAAGTGGGAGGCTTGTTCAAGTAAGAACAGCACCCAAGCACCGGTCCACCCACATATCAAATTATCAAAGTAGCGAACGCGAATCAAACAAACATGATGAAAGTGACTAGATGAAATTCCCATGTGTCCTCGAGAACGCTTTGCTTATTATAAGAGTTCGTTCCGGCTTGTCCTTTGCTATAAAAAGGATTGGGCCACCTTGCTGCACTTTATTATACTTGTTACTTGTTACTTGTTACGAATTATCTTGCTATCAAAACTATCTGTTACCGCTACTTTCAGTACTTGCAGAGAATACCTTGCTGAAAACCGCTTGTCATTTCCTTCTGGTCCTCGTTGGGTTCGACACTCTTACTTATCGAAATGACTACGATTGCTCCCCTATACTTGTGGGTCATCAAGACTCTTTTCTGGCACCGTTTCCGGGGAGTGAAGCGCCTTTGGTGAGTGGAATTTGGTAAGGAAACATTTATATTACGTGCTGAAATTTACTGTCACTTGTCACTATGGAAAGTAATCCTTTGAGGTGCCTGTTCGGGGTATCTTCACCTCGACCAGAAGCATTGAGAGTTGCTCCTGAACCTACTGAAAATATTTATTATGAAATTCCTTCGGGTATGGTAGAGAAACTGCTAGCTAATCCTTATGCAGGAGATGGAACGGTACATCCTGATATGCACTTGATATATGTGGATGAAATTTGTGGATTGTTTAAGCTTGCAGGTCTATCCGGTGATGGAGTTAAGAAGAAAGTATTCCCTTTATCTTTGGAGGGAAAGGCATTGACATGGTATAGCCTATTTGATGGAACTGCAACATGGGACTGGAACCGGTTGAAGCTGGAATTCCACCAGAAATTTTATCATATGCATTTGGTTCATCGTGATCGAAATTATATATATAATTTTTGGCCTCGTGAAGGAGAAAGTATCGCTCAAGCTTGGGGGAGCCTTAAGTATATGTTGCACACATGCCCCAATCATGAGCTCTCAAGAGAAATAATTATTCAAAACTTTTATGCTCGGCTTTCTCATAATGATCAATCCATGCTCGATACTTCTTCTGCTGGTTCCTTTATGAAGAGAACTATTGAATTCAGATGGGATCTTCTGGAAAGAATTAAACGTAACTTTGAAGTTTGGGAAATCGACAAAGGTAATGAGTCAGGTATAAATCTTGAGTTTGATTGTGCTAAATCTTTTATGGAAACAGATGCTTTTCATAAGTTTAGTACTAAATATGGACTTGACTCTGAGATAGTAGCTACCTTTTATGAATCTTTTGCTGCTCATGTTGATCTCCCTAAGGAGAAATGGTTTAAATATCATCCACCTATTGAATTGAATGAAGAACCTGTTAGTGATAAAGAAGAAACAATTGTTTACCATGTTGATCCAGTTGTGCCTACTACTTATATTGAGAAACCTCATTTCCCTGTTAGGATTAAGGAACATGCTAAAGCTTCAACTGTGGTTAATAAGAGTGATATTAGAGCACCTAGACCTTCTGAACAAATTAAAGTTGAACCTAATGTTGCAATGGTTAAAGATCTTTTGGTTGATAATATTGATGGACATATCATATATTTCTGTGATGAAGCCACCAGAATTGCTAAGCCAGACACTAAAGATAAAAACAAACTTGTAATTGGCATGCCTGTTATTTCTGTTAAAATTGGAGATCATTGCTATCATGGCTTATGTCATATTGGTGCAAGTGTGAGTGCTATTCCGTTTACTCTCTATCAAGAAGTAATGAATGATATTGCACCTGTTGAGATTG
The DNA here is from genome assembly GCA_039707655.1 of Elymus sibiricus. Lineage (NCBI taxonomy): Eukaryota > Viridiplantae > Streptophyta > Magnoliopsida > Poales > Poaceae > Elymus > Elymus sibiricus. Next base: position 242,225,701 of record CM077676.1, read on the forward strand.
AAGATATTGATGTTACTATTAAGCTTGCAAATAGAGATACTATTTCACCACTTGGGATTGTTAGAGATGTTGAAGTCTTGTGTGGTAAGATTAAATATCCTACTGATTTTCTTGTTCTTGGATTACCACAAGATGATTTTTGTCCCATTATATTCAGTAGACCTTTCTTGAATACAGTTAATGCCAAGATTGATTGCAATAAAGAAACTGTTAGTGTTAATTTTGGTGAGGTGTCTCATGAGTTTAATTTCTCTAAGTTTCATAGACAACCTCATGATAAAGAATTACTTAATAAGGATGAAATTATTGGTCTTGCTTCTATTGTTGTGCCTCCTACTGATCCTTTAGAACAATATTTGCTAGACCATGAGAATGATATGCATTTGAATGAAAGAAATGAAATAGATGAGTTGTTCTTTAAACAAGCACCTATCCTTAAACATAATTTGCATCTTGAAACCTTGGGAGATCCACCTCCACCCAAGGGTGATCCTGTGTTTGAATTAAAGCAAATACCTGATACACTTAAATATGCTTATCTTGATGAAAAGAAGATATATCATGTTATTATTAGTGCTAACCTTTCAGAGCATGAAGAAAAGAGATTACTTAAAACTCTGAAGATGCACCGGGCTGCTATTGGATATACTCTAGATGATCTTAAGGGCATTAGTCCCACTTTATGTCAGCATAAAATTCATATGGAGCCAGACGCTAAACCCGTTGTTGATCATCAAAGAAGGCTGAATCCTAGAATGAAGGATGTGGTAAGAACTGAAATATTAAAGCTTCTGGAGGCAGGTATAATTTATCCCATAGCTGATAGTAGATGGGTAAGTCATGTTCATTGTGTTCCTAAGAAAGGAGGTATTACCATTGTTCCTAATGATAAAAATGAACTTATCCCACAAAGAATTGTCACTGGTTATAGGATGGTAATTGATTTCAGGAAATTAAATAAAGCTACTAGGAAAGATCATTATCCCTTGCCTTTTATTGATCAAATGCTAGAAAGATTATCTAAGCATACACACTTTTGCTTCCTAGATGGTTATTCTGGTTTCTCCCAAATACCTGTTTCACCTGAAGATCAAGATAAAACCACCTTTACTTGTCCTTTTGGAACTTATGCTTATCGTCGTATGCCTTTTGGTTTATGTAATGCACCTGCTACTTTTCAAAGATGTATGACTGCTATATTCTCTGACTTTTGTGAAAAGATTGTTGAGGTTTTCATGGATGATTTCTCCGTATACAGAACTTCTTTTGATGATTGCTTGAGCAACCTTGATCGAGTTTTGCAGAGATGTGAAGAAACTAATCTTGTCTTGAATTGGGAGAAGTGCCACTTTATGGTGAATGAAGGTATAGTTCTTGGGCATAAAATTTCTGAAAGAGGTATTGAAGTTGATAAAGCTAAAGTTGATGCTATTGAGAAAATGCCATGTCCTAAAGATATCAAAGGTATAAGAAGTTTCCTTGGTCATGCTGGTTTCTATAGTAGGTTTATAAAAGACTTCTCTAAAATTTCTAGGCCTCTTACTAATCTCTTGCAAAAAGATGTTCCATTTGTTTTTGATGATGATTGTGTAGAAGCCTTTGAAATACTTAAGAAAGCCTTAATTTCTGCACCTATTGTTCAACCACCTGATTGGAACCTACCCTTTGAAATTATGTGTGATGCTAGTGATTATGTTGTAGGTGTTGTTCTAGGACAAAGAGTTGAGAAAAAATTAAATGTTATCCATTATGCTAGCAAAACTCTAGACAGTGCTCAAAGAAATTATGCTACTACTGAGAAAGATTTTTTAGCAGTTGTGTTTGCGTGTGATAAATTCAGATCTTACATTGTTGATTCCAAAGTTACTATTCACACTGATCATGCTGCTATTAAATATCTTATGGAAAAGAAAGATGCTAAACCTAGACATATTAGGGGGGTTCTTTTGCTACAAGAATTTGATTTGCATATTGTTGATAGAAAGGGAGCTGAGAATCCCGTAGCTGATAATTTGTCTAGAATGGAAAATGTTCTTGATGACCCACTTCCTATTAATGATGATTTTCCTGATGAACAGTTAGCTGTGATAAATGCTTCTCGTAATACTCCTTGGTATGCAGACTATGCTAATTACATTGTTGCTAAATATATACCACCTAGTTTCACATACCAACAAAAGAAAAGGTTTTTCTTTGATTTAAGACATTACTTTTGGGATGACCCACACTTATATAAAGAAGGAGTAGATGGTATTATTAGACGTTGTGTACCTGAGCATGAACAGGAATAAATCTTATGAAAGTGTCACTCTGAGGCATATGGAGGACACCATGCGGGAGACAGAACTGCACACAAGGTATTACAATCTGGTTTTTATTGGCCTACTCTTTTCAAAGATTCACGTAAGTTTGTCCTTTCTTGTGATGAATGTCAAAGAATTGGTAATGTTGGTAGACGTCAGGAAATGCCTATGAATTATTCACTTGTTATTGAACCATTTGATGTTTGGGGTTTTGATTATATGGGACCTTTTCCTAAATCCAATGGGTATACTCATATTTTAGTTGCTGTTGATTACGTTACTAAGTGGGTAGAAGCTATTCCAACTAGTAGTGCTGATCATAACACTTCTATTAAAATGCTTAAAGAAGTTATATTCCCGAGGTTTGGAGTCCCTAGATATTTAATGACCGATGGTGGTTCACATTTTATTCATGGTGTTTTCCGTAAATTGCTTGCTAAATATGATGTCAATCATAGGATTGCATCTCCTTATCATCCTCGGTCTAGTGGTTAAGTTGAATTAACTAATAGAGAAATAAAATTGATTTTGCAAAAGACCGTTAATAGATCCAGAAAGAATTGGTCTAAGAAACTGGATGATGCATTATGGGCTTATAGAAATGCTTATAAAAATCCTATGGGTATGTCTCCATATAAAATGGTTTATGGAAAAGCATGTCATTTACCTCTTGAGTTAGAACATAAAGCATATTGGGCAATTAAAGAACTCAACTATGATTTTAAACTTGCCGGTGAAAAGAGGTTATTTGATATTAGTTCTTTAGATGAGTGGAGAACCCAAGCTTATGAAAATGCCAAGTTGTTTAAACAAAAAGTTAAAAGATGGCATGATAAGAGAATTCAAAAACAGGAATTCAAAGTAGGTGATGATGTTCTATTATACAATTCTTGTTTAAGATTTTTTACAGGAAAACTTCTCTCTAAATGGGAAGGGCCATACATCATCGAAGAAGTTTATCGCTCTGGAGCCATCAAAATAAACAACTCCTAAGGCAGTAATCCGAGAGTGGTTAATGGGCAAAGAATTAAACATTATATCTCAGGTATGCCCATTAATGTTGAAACTAATATTATTCAAACAATGACACTGGAAGAGCACAGAGAAGAAATCTTCCGGAACGCTCCAGAAGCCTGAAAAGGAGTAGGTATGTGGTACGGTAAGTAAACCGACTCCAAAACTTCCATAAAAGTACTTTCTGTCCGTTTTGGAATATATAAAAAATTAGGAAAATAATAAACAGTCTGAAAAGTGCACGAGGAGGCGACAAGCCTGGGGGGTGCGCCCTACCCCCCAGGGCGCGCCTACCAGGCTTGTGGCTCCCTCGTGGACTTTCTCGACTCCGTTTTTCTTCCATATTACTTGTCTTGCATGGGAAAAATTAATTATATATACTCACAGGTGTTTTGACCACCGCATTGCAAGTTTCTCCTCTGTTCTTGTTTTGGGCAATTTTTCTGACAGATTTAGATCGCCATGGCTCCCCGAAGAATCCGCACCAAGCACCGGATTGTTCAACCTTCACCCGGCAAACATCCTTTCAGCGAAGTATATTCTGAGTGGTCGTCCGGAGAGGAGGATACTGCTATGGAGGAGGAATCGGGAAAGGTCGTGGAGGACCGGATTCAAGGAGAAGAAGATCAAGCCATGCACAGGAAGGAAACTACAGAAAAGGGAGATATATTGCAAACTCTTTAGCATAACCTTTCTTTATCTGAAATTAATGCATTAAGGGCTGTTGAAGCAATTTGTGCCTAGAATACGTCGCTAACTCATGAAGTTATTATGTTGGAAGAACAAAATCGTGCCCTTCGAAGGATCAATAGTAATCTAGACTATTTGCTAAAGCTGAAAGACAAACCTACCACTTCATCACCACCATCACCGAAGAAGGAGATTTGAGTACATGGGTATGGGCACCACCCTTGGCTTGTGCCAAGGTTGGGGGAGGTGCCCCGGTATTGTATCATCATCACTTTTTATCATCATTATCTATTTTAGTTTGATACTTAGTTATTTCGTGATTTAGAAGAATAAAGTTTTAGTATGATTTAGTTTCGAGTGCTTGCTTTGTGATCTATCTATCTATGTAATTGTGTGTGAAAGTTATATAATAAAGAGTAGTTTGAGTTGAGTATTTTGCTTTTGATGATCCAATCTTAGAAATAAATAAAGAATAAAAAATAAGATCAAATACTAATCCCATGGGGAGTGATGACTTCACATAAAAGAAGTATGCTTGATAAAACTTGTTGGAAGTTGACAAACATAGCATTGGTCATTGTTGCAATTCATGAAAAAGTAATAAAGGAAGATAGGTCTCACATATAAATACACTATCTTGGACATCTTTTATGATTGTGAGCCCCCATCAAATATTCTATGTCAATTAGTCGACGTTGGACAAGGAAGACAACGTAATGAGTTATGTTTGCTTATATTCACATAGAAGTTATATTGTTTTGGATCCTCTAACATGTGGTGCTTGCCCCCTATCTTTTGCTAGCCAAAATTATGTACTAAGTAGAGATACTACTTGTGCATCCAAAAACCCTTAAACCCAGTTTCATGCCATGAGAGTCCACTATATCTACCTATGGATTGAATAAGATCCTTCAAGTAAGTTGTCATCGGTGCAAAGCAATAAAAATTGCTCCTAAACATGTATGAACTTTTATTGTAAGGGAAAATAAGCTTTGTACGATCTTGTGATGGTGGAGTAATAAAATTGACAGACTGCATAATAAAGGCCGCTATCACAAGGGGCAATATAAACTGTCATTCCTTTACATTAAGAGCTTGCACATCCAAAAACAGAAAGCGCATGACAACCTCTGCTTCCCTTTGCGCAGGGCCTATCTTTTACTTTATGTATTTACTTTCATGCAAGATTCAATAGTATTCTCCTCTATTCCATTTTTATTTTCTCTCTTGGCAAGCATCATGTGGTGGGGATTGATCCAGGTACATATATCCAGTTGGATGTAGGTGATCATGAGTTATTATTGTTGACATTACCCTTGAGGTAAATACGTTGGGAGGCGAAATTATAAGCCCCTATCTTTCTATGTGTCCGACTAAAACTTTTGCTCCATAAGTATGCCGTGAGTGTCAGCAATCATAGAAGACTAAATGATAGTTGAGTATGTGAAATTGCTAAACAAAGCTCTTACATAGACTCTTTCTGATAATATGATGAATTGCAATTGCTTCAGTGACTGAGATCATAGTTTGTTAGTTTACAATTTGGTTTATGGTTCGTACTTTAACTTGTGGATGAATTGTCACTTTTTCATGAGAAGTTCTATGATGATATATTGTTGTTATAATAAAGATCATGATGCTCCATATCCGTATTTTATTTTTATCGACGCCTCTCTCTCTAAACATGTGGTCATGATTGTCGATTTCGGCTTTCGCTTGAGGACAAGCGAGGTCTAAGCTTGGGGGAGTTGATACGTCCAATTTGCATCATGATTTCTTATTGATAATTATTATGCTTTTGATCATTATTTCACTTTATGGTACAATTCTTATGCCTTTTCTCTCTTATTTTGCAAGATTCACATGAAGAGGGAGAATGCCGGCAGCTGGAATTCTGGACCTAAAAGGGGTGAAACAGAGATAGCTATTCTGCACAACTCCAAATGACCTGAAAATTTACGGAGAATTATTTTGGAATATATAAAAAATACCGGCAAAAGAATCAACAGGAGGGGACCCACCAGGCAGCCACAAGCCTGCGGGGCGCACCCCCAAGCTTGTGGGGCCCCTAGCAGGCCTCCGGCCCCTCCTTCTATTATATGAAGCCATTTGCCCTAGAAAAAATCAGAAGAAGACTTTCAGGACGAAGCGCCGCCGTCTCGAGGCGGAACTTGGGCATGAGCTATTTTGCTCTCCGGCGGAGCGATTCCGCCGGGGATACTTCCCTCTGGGAGGGGGAAATCGAAGCCATCGACATCACCAATGATCCTCTCATCATGGGAGGACCAATCTTCATCAACATCTTCACCAGCACTATCTCATCTCAAACCCTAGTTCATCTCTTGTATTCAATCTTTGTCTCAAAACCTCAGATTGGTACCTATGGGTTGCTAGTAGTGTTGATTACATCTTGTAGTTGATGCTAGTTGGTTTATTTGGTGGAAGATTATATGTTCAGATCCTTAATGCTATTCAATACCCCTCTGATCTTGAACATGAATATGATTTGTGAGTAGTTACTTTTGTTCTTGAGGACATGGGAGAAGTCTTGTCATAAGTAATCATGTGAATTTGGTATTCGTTCGATATTTTGATGCTATGTATGTTGTGCTTCCTTTAGTGGTGTCATGTGAACGTCGACTACATGACACTTCACCACCTTTGGGCCTAAGGGAAGGCATTGTGGAGTAGTAATTAGATGATGGGTTGCCAGAGTGATAGAAGCTTAAACCTTAGTTTATGTGCTATTCCGTAAGGGGCTGATTTGGATCCATATGTTTCATGCTATGGTTAGAGTTATCTTAATTCTTCTTTCGTAGTTGCGGATGCTTGCGAGAGAGGGTAATCATAAGTGGGAGGCTTGTTCAAGTAAGAACATCACCCCAGCACCGGTCCACCCACATATCAAATTATCAAAGTAGCGAACGCGAATCAAACAAACGTGATGAAAGTGACTAGATGAAATTCCCATGTGTCCTTGAGAACGCTTTGCTTATTATAAGAGTTCATTCCAGCTTGTCCTTTGCTATAAAAAGGATTGGGCCACCTTGCTGCACTTTATTATACTTGTTACTTGTTACTTGTTATGAATTATCTTGCTATCGAAACTATCTGTTACCGCTACTTTCAGTACTTGCAGAGAATACCTTGCTGAAACCCGCTTGTCATTTCCTTCTACTCCTCGTTGGGTTTGACACTCTTACTTATCTAAAGGACTACGATTGATGCCCTATACTTGTGGGTCATTAGTGGCTCTGCCCCTTTTATAGCCGCCTTGGTCCTCTTCCCCCAAAAACATTGGCGGGAAGGGTAGCCACACACAATGGCAATTCGAAAGGGGACAGGCGCCCAGGCTTATCCTGACAAAAGGCGGTCTTCGCCTACAAAGGTATTATCCATGACGCGCCGGTGGGCTCGGTGATGACCTCCGCCCTGCGCGCCTTATCATCCTGGTCTTCATACACCAAATGGGCAGGCTTTGGGACTTGCTTTGGGGGTGGGCAGCTGGTGCTGCTCCCTTAGCTCCAAAGAGGAAATCCTCCCTGTCCGTGCCTGCTGGTACGGCTTCTGTCGCTGCTCGTCGCCAAGCGTGTCACCCACGTGGTGGGCGCTGGACTGCATGGCTGTCGCCAGGCTCAGGTGGCCTCGGGAGGCTGCCTCGGGGGGGCCGCCTATTGAGCCTGCCTCGCGAGGGGACCTCACGAGGCTTCCTGCTGCTGCTGCCAAGTCTCGGTGGTTCGCTCCGTGCAGAGGGGTCCTCGTGAGGCCGGCGCCTGGTGAGGTGTCTTGCTTCGCGGCGCCTACTACTGGGCCGCCTCTTGGTCTTTCGTCGGGTGTCACATCCTGGGCCGTAGGCAGATGGGACGTGGTACCCCAGTTCCCACTGGCCTGACAGTAGCCCCCGGGCCTGCGACGCGCACGTTCCCGCCCGTTGGGAGCGAAACGGTGCGGGTCCTAACCGACTGCGGGCCCAGGCGAGGACGCGTGGCGCACGATGGGACGGGGGACGCCCCCGCTTCCCCACTACGCCCTGGTAACCGTCTGCCCTGCCATAAAATTGACCCGCGCACGGCGCAGAATCATCATTGCCTTCGCCTTCTCCTCCCTGCCTCCTAGCGCCCGACTCCTTGCATCCTCTTCCTCCTCTCGCCTCCAAAGCTTCACCACACAGCAATGGCGACCGCTGGCAAGAGGGGTAAGACAGTGGCCGCGGCCCCGACCGCGCGGGCCTTGGAGCCGGCCTTGTTGCGCTCCATCATTGCCAACCGAGAGAGGTTGGACAAGGTGATTCCGATGACCGCTGCCGCCACCAACGAGTGGAAGGCGACACAGATTTGGCCAGGCTCGCACCCGCCGTGCGAGCTAGAGGCGACGACCTTCCCCCTCTTCCTCCACAGCGTCTACGCCGGCTTGGTGCTGCCGTTCTCTGACTTCTTCAACGCCATCTTGACCCACTACCAGATTCATGCACTCCACCTCCAGCCAAACTCCGTCTTCCTCCTCTCCACCTTCGCCTTCTTCTGAGAAGCCTTCGTGGGCGTGATGCCTTCGGTCGCACTCTTCCGCCACTTCTTCAGCTTGCGGCTGACCGCGGCGAACCACCACTCGGCATGCTCCTCGTTCTTCAGCGTCAAGGGGACGGAGGAAGACACCATCAACCTGAGATCTCGAGGAAGGTAGAGGGCTACAGGTAGCGATGGATCTATGTGGACGCGCGCCAGCATAGTCCGCTGCTGATGATCCCGACGGACCCTGCCGTGAAGAGCTCTGGCTGGGAGCATGAGAAGCTCACCGACCCAAGGTTGGTGCCCATGTGGGGGCATATGGCCGAGCTGAAGGAATCCGGGCTCACGGTGCCGATGGTTGTGAGGGAGTTCTTGCGGCGCCGCATCGCGCCGCTCCAGAGGCGCTCGCATCCGGCGTGGAAGATCACCGGCCAGAAGGACCCCATGAGGCTGAGCGTCGACAACCTGCCGTCGGAGGTGTTGGAGGAGATCATGCAGATCTTGGTTGACGGCGGCGCGAAGGATCCGCCCCAGGATGTGCTCCCGCTGTACCACTATCAGACTAGGGATGAGCTGGTCACGGATATGCCAATCTTCGACCAGTGGGGCTTGGTGCCAGAGGGCTTCGAGGGGCCTCGCGAGAACCCGTTCGTGGTGGTCCCCGGCTCGGGAGACCGCGGCGACGCCGAGGCCTCGGGAAGCGCCGTAGAGGGGAGCGACGGCGGGCCGACCCCGCGAAGCCGCTGCCAACTCATCTGCGACCTCGAGGACGACAACGACGACGATGCCCAATTCAGGGTTGTGCCCTCCCGGCCTGTTGGCATGGGAGGTGAAGGGAGCACCAGCGCGTCGGTTGATGAGCCACACGTGGAGGAGGTTGACACCGGCGGCGGGGCCACCAAGCCCCCTGTGGAGGAGACCAACGTGGGCGGCTGGGCCACCAAGCCTCCCGCCGAGAAGGACGGCGCCAAGGCCGGAACCGTCGAGCCTCACGCCATGCCCCCCGGGGGCGGCGTGAGGAAGCCTCGTGAGAGCGGCAGCCGGCCGCTGCCAACACTGAAGAAGAGGAAGTGGGTCCCCAACGATGAGTATGTCACCACGCTTTGCTCTCTTTTCCTTGTGTTTTCCTTTTCCTCCTGAGATCTGGGTCTGAGCCCTCGCGCGCGCAGGAGACCCATGAAGAAGAAGAAGTCGAAGACCCCTGGCTCGAAGGGGGCCCCGGCGCCTACCGCAAGCGCCGAAGGGCACGCGGAGGCCACCCGCCACCCCGAAACCGAAACGGGGCACGCGGAAGTGGAGGAGGAGCAGGTGACTCCTCCGGAGCCACGCGTCGACGCGGCTCCTGAGGCCAAGGGGGACGACCCTCGGGAGGCGGCCTCCAGAGGAGGGGCCACGCTTCCCGAGGCGCCTGCTATAGGAGGGGATGCAGCAATGGAGGAGGCGGAGGCGCCAACTCCCCCGCCGAGCTCTACCCCCGCCACAGAGGCTGCAGACGCCGGAGGCACCTCGGCAAGACCCCTGCATTCGCCGGCGCGCAAAGCTTCCACCACGGGCGTGACGAACCCACAGAGTGCGCCGCCGTGGCAAGAAGAGGAGGAGACTCCTGCGAGCCCCCTGCTCCTGACGAATGACGCCGGGCCCTCCCAGGCTATGACGGCGGAGGGCAGCGAGGAACCGGACCCAGACTGCGCCCTGGCGCTCGTGAACAGCCGCACCCTGCTCAAGCGCGGGATTCTGCGGAACGTCAGGGTGGCTCTGGGCCAGCTTGAGGTGGAACTCCAGGCGGAGGAGACACACCTCGTCGGGAAGCGCCTGCGCCTCGCGGAGGGGTGGCGACAACTCGACGTCACCATCAAGCTGGGCCAACGCCAAGACGAGGCCGCGCGGGAGAAGCGTGAGAAGGCCGCCTTCGAAGCGAAGGAGATCTTCTAGAGCGCTGCCCGGGAGGCCGACGCGGCCGACAAGTGCCGCGAGGAGGCGGAGGCTCGCACGAAGGTGCTCGAGAAGCAGCACACCGCCCAGGCGCAGGAGAGCGAGCTCGACAGGCGTGCCAAAGGCCTTGCAGGCCGTGAGGCTGATCTTGCGATCCGCGAACGGGAGCTTGCGAGGACGACAGCTAACCAGGCTGCGGAGTGTGAGCGCCTAGAGATACTGGATCGCCAGGTGGGTGCGACCTAGGCCTCCTACAACCAGCGCATGGAGAAGGCCAACGCCGCGCTGGAGGCCAAGGAGAAGAAAGCCCAGGCGGACGCCGATGCAAAGATCAAGAGGAACTGCCTAGCGCTCGCCGCAGACCACAGCAAGAAGCTGAAGGCCCAGGAGGACCGCTTCAAGAAGAAGCGCGAGGAGCTCTAGAAGGAGATCGATGGCCTCAAGGAGGTGCTGACGGAGGCGGAGGCCCGGCGGAAGACCGCGCTGAAGGCCAAGGCCGATGCGGAAGAAGAGCTGGCCTCCCTCTGGCAGCATGTGGGCAGCGTCACCAACGTCGTCGAGCAGGCCAAGTTGGAGGCGGATCGGGCGCGGGGGCGGCAGCACGAGTGCGCCAAGATGTTCCACTCCCTCCAGCTCCGAGCCCGCGGCGCCCTGACCACCATCTGCCAGCAGAGGCTCGGGGGGCGCTCGAGACCCATGACGCTAGCTACCTCGGCTTCTTCACCAAGCTCGTGGAGCGGCTCGAGGTCGGGGCCAAGCGGGTGAACGGTATCATCGAAGATGAGTGCCGCAACCTCCTCAGCCAGGCGGCGATGCGCATCTTCAGCAACCTTCTTCGCGTCGACGCCAACTTTGACTTCGACAGGGTGATGGCCCATGTCCTTGAGGAGCTCCACGATGGCCTCGGGAAGGTGGTGGAGGACCACGTCGACGCCCTGCTCAAGAAGTTCTCCCACGGCAGCAGTGAGAGCTCCGGCGAGTTTGAAGATGGCGAAGGCGAAGGCGACGACGATGAAGGCGATGGCGGCGGTGACGGCGACGGCGCATCCTCTTAGGCCTCTCCTCTTGTTTATCCTGTATCAGATTGATGTAGCCCCGTGGGGGCGTGAAAACATGACTTTGGCGCTTAAGTTAAGTACTTAATGTTTTGCTGTAATTCGTGCTCCTCGTGAGGCCCTCTCGTGAGGCTTGGTTTCCTCTTCTTCCATGCCTTGGTGCTCTACGTCGTCAGGACCCAGCCCCCGAGTGGGCTATGACTGTCGCTGGTATGTTAGGACGCGTGCCTAGACAAGGCCAGAGGGTGTAGGGCTCTGAGGGGCGGTAAGGGCTCCTGAGACGTGATGCTCAGGAAGCCCCCCTTTGACGTGCAAGCGGCTTGCGCAAAGGAGAAGACATCGGCGCTCAGCAAGGCTACGGGGAGAGGAGAGCTTGAGGGTGCCGAGGAAGCCTCGCTAGGTGTTTTTAGACTTAGCTTTTTCGCGGAGTATGTCGCCTGCCGTGCTGTGGCTGCGAAGTGTGCCTCGTGAGGCCTCCCGTTGCCACTTGGTGAGGATGGTCGCCGCAGGCCGCCTCGCGAGGCAGCGCTCGCGAGGCTTCCTGTGGACTTAAGGAGGCATCCTGCCATGGGCTACCTCGCAAGGCAGTGCTCGCGAGGCCTTCTGTGTACCTTGTTCCTATAACAACTGCATGCCGACAAGTTTCACAATGGGAGGAGCAGTGCACGCTTGCTAGCTTGCTCGTGGGCGTCACGCGAGGAGACAAGGCACCAAGGACCTTGGTGAGGTGACGTGCATGGGAGCAGGCCCACGAGCCAGATCTTGGTCACTTGGGTTTTGCGGTGCTGCTGGGACTGACCCGAGCACAGGCACACCGTGTCTAAGCCCCGCTCGCGTGATGCGTAGGAGGAAGATCGCGAGCACGCACGGCCCCTGAAGCAAACAACTTACCAACACATATAATATCTAAAAAATAAAGCTTTACTGCAGCATAATAATAAGGTTCATTACACAACAAAAAAGATGAGGCTGCCGTGTCTGGCACGGGTCAGCTTGAGGATGGTGCAGCCACATGGCGCCCTTAGTTTCACATCCAAAAAGAAGGGGCTGCCATGACGGACACAAGACAGCTTGAGGATGGTGCAGCCAGGCGGCGCCCTCAGTTCGATCGATCCGCCAGCGCTGAGCATGGGGCTTTCACTGGGTTGTGGGAGGGAGCTCTCGCGGGCCCATCAGGCTCGCACAAAGAGGGGCTCCGGAGCATGTACAGCTCCATTTCGTTCGTACGTGTGAGGTCACAGGTAGAATTTGCGGAGGTGTTGGATGTTCCCTGTGTTGGGCACAGGAACACCCTCCTCCGTCTCTAGCCAAGCGGCGCCAGGCCAGGAGACATGGGCAACCCTGAATGGGCCTTCCCACATGGGTGAGAGCTTGTGGAGTCCTTCTCTGGAGAGGATCCTTCGCAGGACGAGGTCGCCCGCATAGAGAGTGCGGGGGCGTATGTTGCGGCTGTGATAGCGACGCAAAGCCTGCTGGTATCGGGTAGTGCATAGAGCGGCCTGGCGATGGGCTTCCTCGAGGAGCAGCAGGTCGGCCTCTCGCGAGCCATCCTGATGGGCTTCGTTGAATGCGAGGACTCACGAAGAGCCATGCTTGAGCTCAGAAGAGAGGACTGCTTCGGCTCCTTAGATGAGAAAGAAGGGAGTTTTGCCAGTAGGCTTGGTTGCTGCCGTGCGGATCGACCAAAGCACGGACTGGAGCTCCTCAAGCCAGCCTTTGCCGCAGGCATCAAGCTTTTTCTTGAAGCTTCATGTCTTGAGGCCCTTGAGGACTTCAGCGTCGGCGCGTTCGGCCTGGCTGTTGCTTCGCGAGTGCGCCACGGAGGCGTAGCAGATCTGCGTGCCAAGGCTGGCGCAGTATGACTTCAAGAGGCCGGTGGTGAACTGTGAGTCGTTGTCAGTGATGATGCGGTTGGGGACGCCAAAGCGGCTCATGAGGTTCTTGATGAATTTGATGGATGAGGCTGCTGGGATGGTGCGGACAGGCTCCACTTCCGCCCATTTGGTGAACTTGTCGATGGCGACATAGAGGTAGCAGTAGCCGCCTGCCGCGCGAGGGAAGGGGCCCAGGATGTCCAGCCCCCAGACCACGAAGGGCCACGAGAGTGGGATCGTCTGGAGGCCTTGCGCCGGCTGGTGAATTTTCTTGGCATGGAATTCGCAGGCTTCGCAAGATTGGACCATCTCGGCGGCGTCTTGAAGCACGGTGGGCCAGTAGAAGCCGCTGCGGAACACCTTGCCAGCGAGGGTGCGCGACGAGGAGTGGTGGCCGCAGTCTCCACCATGAATGTCAGGAAGCAGCTCGCGACCTTGCTCTTCAGAGATGCACCGCAACGCGACGCCATTGGGGTGCCTGTGGTAGAGCTCGCCATCCTTCAAGCAGTAAGCGGTGGCCTAGCGAGCCACGCGCTCTGCCTCTGAGTCCTTCTCCGGGAGGGTGCCGCTTTGCAAGTAGGTCTTGAACTCCGTGACCCAGCTATCTGCTTGAGGCTCCAGTGCCAGCAGTAGACAAACGCCTTAGCATGGGGCGCAATCAGGTGCGCCTGTGGGCAGTGCGGGAGGGAGCTCCCCATGAGGCGACGTGGCGCTCGCAGCAGGTGGTGCAGCTGACGGCTTCAGGAGCCTTTCCTCAAAGACGACAGGGTTTTGCAGCTCGCGGCGAGATGCCCACTTGGCGATGCCGTCTGCTTCTATGTCGCTGCCGTGAGGGACGTGCTGGAGCTCTAGGCCAAGGAAGTGCTTCTCGAGCTTGCGTACTTCCTCCAAGTAGGCGGCCATGTGCTCATCCTTGGGCTTGTAGCTTTTGTTGGAGAAGTTGACGAGGAGCAGAGAGTCGCCCTTGATGATGATGCGCTTGACGCCCAGAGCAGAGGCAGCCTTGAGCCCAGTGATGAGGCCTTCATACTCTGCGATGTTGTTGGAGACCTTGTCGTCATGCTTGAAGGAGAGTTGGACAGCGTAGAAGAGCTTGTCTCCTGTTGGCGAGGTGAGCATGATGCCAGCCCCCGCGCCCTGTCGGGAGAGCGCGCCATCGAAGTGCATGGTCCAGCCGCCAGGTGCTTCATCCCCAGGCAGGAGGGATTCATCCTCGCGAGGCTCTTCTTGGTGCGGGTCCATCCATTCCACCATGAAGTCCACCAAGGCTGCACCCTTGATCGTCCTTGTGGTGCAGAATTCCAGCTCGAAGGCCTGCAGCTTGATGTTCCATTCGGCGACGAGGCTGGCGGCATTGGGGCTGCGCAGGACTTGCTCCAGTGGGTAGGATGTGATCACCTTGATGGGATGGCCCTAGAAGTAGTGGTGCAGCTTCCTGGAGGCGACGAGGAGCGCGAGGAGGAGCTTCTGCTGCATGGGGTAGCGCTCGCGCGCATCCCGCAGCACCGTGCTGACGAAGTACACAGGGTGCTCGACGAGGCACGTAGTTGGGGTAGCATCTTGCTCTCCGGAGGGCCCGAGAGGCTCATGAGACTCGGAAGGCTCGGGAGGCGGCTCGCGAGGCGGCTCATCAGGGGCCTCCTGAGGAGGGCCCTCGGCAGGTGACGGCGCGACCTCGTCAGGCGAAGGTGCGGCCTCGGCAGGCGCTGGTGCGGCCTCAGCAGGCTTCTTCTGGATGCAGATGTGTTCCTCTCGTACCGCCACCAGGGCCGCGCTGGCCATTTGGGGGGTGGCTGCCAAGTACAGGAGCAGAGGCTCGCGAGAGCATGGCGCGACCATGATGGGCGGGCTCGTCGGGTACCTCTTGAGGTCCTCGAAGGCAGCGTCAGCCTCAGGAGTCCACTTGAAGGGGCCGGATCTCTTCATGAGCTTGAAGAACGGCAGGGCTCGCTCACCGAACTTGGAGATGAAGCGCCCAAGCGAGGCCATGCATCCCGCCAAGCGCTGCATTTGCTTGAGGTTCTGGGGAGGGCGCATCTTCTCGATGGCCTTGATCTTCTCGGGGTTCACCTCAATGCCACGGTGGGAGACCAAGAAGCCAAGCAGCTTGCCGGAGGGGACTCCGAAGACACACTTGTCGGGGTTGAGCTTGAGGTTGACCTTGCGCAGGTTGGTGAATGTTTCCTCGAGATTCGCGATGAGGGACCAGGCCTCGCGCGTCTTGACAACGATGTCGTCGACGTAGGCCTCCGCGTTTCTTCCCATCTGAGGCCCCAGGGCGATGCGCATCAGCCTCTGGAAGGTGGCTCCGGCACTCCTCAGGCCGAAGGGCATGCAGATATAGCAGTATATCCCGCATGGGGTGATGAAGGTCGTTTTCTCCACATCTTCCATTGCCATCTTGATCTGGTGGTAGCCTGAGAAGGCGTCTAGGAAACACAACAACTCACACCCGGCGGTGGAGTCCACGATCTGGTTGATGTGAGGCAGCGGGAAAGGATCTTGAGGGTAGGATTTGTTGAGGCCCGTGAAGTCGACACACATTCGCTCCTTGCCACCTTTCTTGGGTACTACGACTGGGTTGGCGAGCCATTCGGGATGGCGCACCTCACGGATGACTCATGCCTCTTGCAGCTTATGGACTTCTTTGACGATGAACTCTTGCTTCTCTGGCGCTTGGCACCGTGCCTTTTGTTTCACGGGGCGTGCGTTGGGGCACACCGCTAAGTGGTGCGCGATCACCTCCCTTGGCACACGGACAAATCAGATGTTGTCCAAGTGAACACATCCGCATTTGCCCGAAGGAAGGTGATGAGCGCGTCTTCCTATGCAGGAGAGAGGCCTGTGCCGATGGTGAAGGCAGGGCCTATGCCGCTGCCGTCCACCGACAACTTCTTCGTCTCGGCGCGCGCCTGAGAGAACAGCTGCTTCTTCATCGCGGGTGCGGCCTCAGGAGGCTCGACGTCGTCTTCATCAGCGGGGTGGTCGGTGGCGACAGCCTTGTAGGCGCTCACGAGGGAGCGGACTGCATCCTTCTCGTCACAGCGGATGGTGATGATGTCGCTACAGCCTGGCATCTTGAGGACGTTGTAGGCGTGATGGGTCACAGCCATGAACTTGGCGAGCGCAAGGTAGCCCAAGATGGCGTTGTATGGCAGGCCAATGTGCGCCACATCGAAGTCGATGAGTTCAATGCGGTAGTTCTGGCGGGTGCCGAAGGTGACGGGAAGGCGCACCTGCCCCAGAGGCAGCGTGGAGCCATCAGTGATGCCAGAGAAGGGCCTCGTCGGCATCAGCTGCTCGTAGGGTACTTGGAGCTTCTCGAAGGTCTCGATGGAGATCACGTTGAGTCCTGCGCCTCCATCGACGAGCGTCTTGGTGACAGCAACATTGCTGATGGTGGGGGTGCACAGCATGGGGATCACGCCCACTGCCTCCGTGGCCTTGGGGTGGTCCTTGGAGTCAAAGGAGATGGCGTACTGTGACCACTTGAGGGGCTGAGAAGCCTCAGGCCTCGGGAGGGCTGCGTTCACCTCACGAGCGAATTGCTTGAAGTGGCGGTTGGACGGGGGGCCTAGGCCCCGCCAAGGATGCAAGCCACCTCGCGAGGCTCCTGGTAGCCCCCTGCGCCATCGTCAGGCTGGTTGCCGTTGTTCCGTCGAGGCGGCAGCGGCGGCAGAGTGGCGTTGGCCTGAGGGTTGGCCTGCCGCGGCTGGTCACGCCAACCCTGCCTGAAGTTGCCGTTGCCGTTGTTGCCACGGTTGCCCCAGCGGTTGTTGTTGCGGCCGCCTCCACGGCCGGTGCCGTGATCATTGCAGCCGCCGCGTCCGTCCTGGCGGCTCTCGCGAAGCAGCTTGAGCTCATGGTAGTCTTCGGTGTTGTGGGAGAACATGTCATGGTAGGCGCAGTACGGGCGACCATCCTTCTTGGGCACGTCGTGGTCACGGCCGCGCTTCTACTCAGGCTCCGCCGCAAGCACGGCAGGGCCCTTGTGCTTGGCGTCCTTGCTCTTGGCCTTGGCAGCATCGGGCGCCACATCTGAGTTGTTGTGGATGAAGAGGCGGCCCTCCTCAGCCTTGGCGCACCTGTCGGCGAGGTCGAACAGCTCAACCATGGTGTCAAGCTCGTCGTTGATGGCGAGCTTCTCACGCATCCGGACGTCCGTGATGCTGGAGGAGAACGCAGAGATGATGGCAGCGTCGGAGGCGCACAGAATCTTGTTACGCACTTGGCTGAAGCGCTGGATGTACTTGCGGAGGGTCTCGTCAGGGCGCTGGCGCACGGCGCGCAAGTCATTGAGCGTGAGGGGGCGCTAGTGCGTGCTCTTGAAGTTGGCGCTGAACTGCTTGCATAGCTCGGCCCATGAAGAAATCGACGCTTCGGGGAGGTTCATGAGCCAAGAGCACGGCGCGTCCTTGAGGGCCATGGGGAACCAGTTCTCCATGACCTTGTCGTCACCGTTCGCCGCCTCGATGCTCAGAGTGTAGAGCTACAGAAACTCCATGGGGTTGGGGGTGCCATCGTAGCGAGGAGGCAGGTCCGGCTTGAACTTTGTGGGCCACACCACGCGGCGCAGCTCACGGGTGAAGGCGCGGCAGCCCCCGATGCTGGAGGTGACGCCGCCAGCGAGGGCGGCACGGTTCTGGCAACCGGCAGCCGCGACCTCCTGGATGGTGCGGTCTTGACGCTGGCGCTACTCCTCGAGGAGCACGCGCGCGTCGGGCGGCACACGCCAGATGATCTGGCAGCTCTCGTTGTCGGGGTCCGGCGAAGACGCGTTCCGGGACGGCTCGCACACCCGCGCGCCGCGGTGACGCCCGGCGCCCTTGTTGGACGGATGAGGCGGCGGTGGAGGCGCGCCATGCGCCACCTCCCCAGCACGGAGCGACGGAGGGTGGAGCGAGTGAGGGGGCGCAGGGGCGTGTCTGGCGACGTTGATGAGCTCGGTGATGCGGCCCAACCAGGCGTCATAGCCGGCCTTGGTGGGGCGGTAGCGCTGCTGCTCACGCGCCATGAGCAGCGCGGCTTGCGGGCCCAGCGGCTCACGGCGGGTGAGCGAGGAGGCGGTGGCGGTGTGGCCGGCCGCCTGCACGGACGGGTGGAGGGAGGAGGCCTGCTGCTCCCTAGCAGCAGGGTCGGTGGCGGCACCGGCGCGGCGGCGACGGTTGTCATGGGTGACCGGCTCCATCTGAGCCACCCTGACCGCCCTGCGCTCCACGCGCTCACGTCGAGCGTCGGCCATGGCAATGTTGACGCTGATTGAACGGAAGCAGCCCCCTACCTGGCGCGCCAAATGTCAGAATCAGGGCTCCGGGGACCCTGGTTCGAACACTGGGGGCACGCTCGCTCCTATCCGCTAGACGGTGACCACGGCGGGAGCACGCTACGCACAGGGCACGATAGGGGACATAGCAGCTACCCAGGTTCGGGCCACCTTGCGGTGTAAAACCCTACTCCTGCTTGTGTTGGGATTATTGTGTGCAAGAGAGCTCTCGCGTACAAGGTTGAAGACAAAGGGATTGATCCCTTCTACGGTGGCGGCTCTGCCCCTTTTATAGCCGCCTTGGTCCTCTTCCCCGAAAACATTGGCGGGAAGGGTAGCCACACACAACGGCAATTCGGAAGGGGACAGGCGCCCAGGCTTATCCTGACAAAAGGCGGTCTTCGCCTACAAAGGTATTATCCATGACGCGCCGGTGGGCTCGGTGATGACCTCCGCCCTGCACACCTTATCGTCCTGGTCTTCATACACCAAACGGGCAGGCTTTGGGACTTGCTTTGGGGGTGGGCAGCTGGTGCTGCTCCCTTAGCACCAAAGAGGAAATCCTCCTTGTCCGCGCCTGCTGGTACGGCTTCTTTCGCTGCTCGTCGCCAAGCTCGTCACCCACGTGGTGGGCGCTGGACTGTGTGGCTGTCGCCAGGCTCAGGTGGCCTCGGGAGGCTGCCTCGGGGGGGGCGCCTCGGGAGGCTGCCTCGCGAGAGGACCTCGCGAGGCTTCCTGCTACTCCTGCCAAGTCTCGGTGGTTCGCTCCGTGCGGAGGGGTCCTCGTGAGGCCGGCGCCTCGCGAGGTGTCTTGCTTCGCGGCGCCTACTGCTGGGCCACCTCTTGGGCCTTCGTCGGGTGTCGCTTCCTGGGCTGCAGGCAGACTGGCCATGGTACCCCGGTTCCCACTGGACCGACAGCCTTCAAGGGCACCACTAGTGGAATCATGGGATCTTGCATTGTGCGAGGGCGTGAGGAGAATACGGTGGCCCTAGTAGCCTCTTGGGGAGCATTGTGCCTCCACACCGCTTCAACGAAGACGTACTTCCCCCTAAAGGGAAGGAACTTCGGCAACACATCCTCGTCTTCACCAGCTCCACTCATGGTTACTTCTTACCTTTACTTTGTGCAAGCTTTCATCGTGTTTGTATCTTGTGCTTGCTAGTGTGCTTGTTGTTGAGCTTATCATATAGGTTGTCCACCTAGTTGCATATCTAGACAACCTATTTTATTGTCAAGCCAAATTTGTTAAAAAGAACTAAAAATTGGTAGTTGCCTTTTCACCCCCTCTAGTCAACCATATTGATCCTTTCAATTGGTATCAGAGCCTCGTATCGTTTTAAGGGCTTAACCGCCTAAAGAGTATGGTTGATGATGGAGATAGGGATGGGGAACTCCCCGTGGCCGTGGAGGCGACCGTAGTGACCCGAGATGCCCTAAACAAGGCTTTGGCCGCGCTTAAGACATCCATGACGATCGAGGTCAAATCTATGTTAAAAGAACACCTTGAGGGCATAAAACAAGACCCCACCAATCCCGTACAAGTGGTTAATCCCACTTTATCGGATACGGATGCCAACTCCGTCAAGGATGCGGCTAATGGTACTAAACTTCCTACTCATCAAGGAAAGAATGGGTCGGTCACCCATGCCGTGGTTGCCCCTCCCCCGGTCTATGGAGGACCGGTTCCCTCACCGTATATCAACCCTCATGGGCCTCCTCCTAATCTTGATTTGAATAACTTTGATGATTGGGTTTTTCGTATCAAGTCTCATTTGAATCATAGCTCAACACAACTTTGGAGAGTCATTGAGCAAGGCTTCTACCCCCATGATCCCTACAACACGACTCCAAGAGAAGAAGTGGACAATCAACTCAACCACTCCGCATTGTTCATTCTTCAAGCCGCAATGCCACCGGAAGAGCTCTCTCACTTGCGGCCGTTCACCCGGGCGAAGGATGCATGGGAGCACATTGTCTCTTTGTACAAGGGAAGCTCGAGCATTCAACACTCCAACTTTGAGGTCATACTTGATGAGTTCGATGAGTTCGTGATGAAAGATGATGAAGATCCTCGTGAGCTTTACCGGAGATTGACCACTCTCGCGGTATCACTCCGAGACCATGGGAGCAAGGACACGGATGACAAATGGGTCAAGCGCAAGTTCCTCAAGGCCATCATACCTTTCAACAAGAGCATGTCTTCTGTGATCCGTCAAAGACCGGACTTCCACACCTTGTCCTCAAGTGAAGTGTTGGATGAATTCACTGCAATGAACATCTTGAACAAGACCGCCGACAACGCTCTAGCTCATGTCCAACGGTCAAAGAAGACCAACCTTGCTTTGAAGGCCAAGGCCATATTGGAAGAAGAAGATGAGGAGGAAGAAGAGTGTTTCCCCAAAGACACCAAATATACTTACCACGAGCACATGGCTCTTGCATCAAGGCAATTTTGGGGCAACAAGAGGAACACCAAGCCCACCTACTCCAAGAACAACTCAAGTGGATCCTAGGGCAAGCAACGTGTGAGAACTTGCTACAATTGTGGCAACGTGAGTCACTTCGTCGTGGATTTCCCCTACGAGGAGAGGGAAGACAATGGAGGCAAGCTCATCCGCAAAGACAAAGCCAAGTCCTTCCCCAACAAGAACAACTTCACGAAGAAGACGCCACAAAAGGGGATGGTGGTGCAAGAAGAGTACAACTCCAATGATGATGATGATGATGATGCAAGTGGTAAAGGGATCACAACGGCCTCCGTGGCCATTGCCACCTCTTCCCAACCTCGGTGTCTCTCTTCGACGCCCCCAATGAGAACCTCACCACCTATCCCAAGTGCCTCATGGCAAAAGGCGTCAACAAGGTAACCTCTAACATCAAAACTTCTATCTCTACTAATCCTTCCTTGATGGATTGTATGGATGAAAGCAAGGAGGTGAAGGTGGTTGAGAATGAGTTTGATAAGTTATTGGGTAAGATAAAAGGTGAGACCAAGAAGCACTTCATTGCTCTCTTGGAACAATTAGGTGAGGCCAATGATATCATCGAGTCTCACGAGGAGACCATCACTAAGATGGAAGGGCATAGCCGTGACTATGCTGATGATATTGCGGAGCTTTCTCAAGCTCTTGAGGAAGAGCAAGGCACATCCGAGTGGCTCTTGAGGAGTCACAAAGTGATGACCTTGCTAAATTAAAGAAAGCTCATGATCATGCTCAAGTTCTTGCACGTGTGCTCAAATCCGAGAATGTTGAGCTTGGGGTTGGCCATGCTAGATTCAAAGAGGAGTTTGAGTTGCTTGACAAGGCTCACAAGGCTTTGAAAATTGCTCATGCTACACTCAAGGAGTCTCATGATCAACTCCAAGTGAAGCTAACTAAGGAAATAGCCACGTTCCCTCCTTTTGCATTAATTGATAATGCATGTGCTACTAACCCTTGTTGTGAGCATGTGCATCTTGAGGAGGAGAATGCCAAGTTGAACGAGCAACTTGAGAAGGGCCTTGTGTCATGCATACATGGCGAGAAGAACCTCAACGAACTTTTGAGCAATCAAATGGAAGTTGTGGCAAAGGAGGGACTTCGGTTTGCACCCAAGTCAAAGAAGAAGAAACGCAAGACCAAGCAACCTCTCCCTCTCAAAGAGGTATTTGTCAAGGAGGGAGAGGGTGCTCCTAAGGAGAAGAAGAACAAGGTGGTAGATGGTGGTGCCAAGAAGGGCAAAACCATCCCTCCCAACAAAGCCGGCAACTTTAACCCTTCTTATGTTTTGTGTCATGCTAGTGATGGGCATGCTTATGCCAAATTTGTTGGTTCTCCTTATGAGCACATTGAGTAGTCTATTTGGGTTCCTAAGACCCTTGTTACTAACCTCAAAGGACCCATTCAAAAATGGGTGCCTAAATCCAAGCATTAATCTTATGTAGGAGTTTGCTTCCGGTGGAGTTTCATGGTTGCTCGATAGTGGAGCAACAAATCATATGACCGGAAGCAAGGACTTGGTGGTGGACATTCAACCGAGCTCCTCTATGCCCACCCATGTCCAATTTGGTGATGCTTCATTATCTAAGGTATTGGGTGTTGGAAAGGTTATCATTTCTCAAGACTTACCCATTGAGAAAGTCATGCTTGTTGAGACCCTTGCATACAATTTATTTTCCGTTCGTCAACTTGCACTTATGGGCTTTGCCACTTTCTTTGATCTTGATACCGTGGCCCTTTTGTGGAGCAAGACTCTTAAAGTAGCCTTTGTTGGGCATGTTGAGAACGGTCTCTATGTGGTTAACTTCTCGAAGAGACCCACTAAGACCGCGACTTGCCTAATGGCTAAAGTTGACGTGGGGTGGCTTTGGCATCGCCGTTTAGCCCACGTCAATATGAGATCTTTGCAAAGTCTCCTCAAGGGGGACCATGTCCATGGACTAACAAATGTTAGTTTTTCTAAAGATCGTGCTTGCAGTGCTTGTATCGAAGGAAAGCTACATGAGACGGCTCACCAGCCCATGACTATGATCTACTCAAAGAGGCCCTTGGAGCTCCTTCACATGGATCTCTTTGGTCCTCCATCATTTGATAGTCTTGGGGGAAGTAAGTATTGCTTGGTGATTGTGGATGATTACTCAAGATACACATGGGTATATTTCTTCAAGAGGAAGAGTGAGACCCAACAAATCGTCATCGACTTTGCAAATGAAGCTCAACGTCAACATGATGCAACGATATTGATGGTTAGAAGTGACAACGGCACCGAGTTCAAGAACTACACCTTGGATGAGTTCCTTAGTGATGAGGGGATCAAGCACCAATATTTCACACCTTATACCCCTCAACAAAATGGTGTAGCAGAGAGGAAGAACCAGACGTTGATGGATGCGGCAAGGACCATGATGGCGGAATTCAAATCTCCGTACAACTTTTGGGCTAAGGCCATCAGCACCACATGTCATGCATCCAATCGGCTCTACCTCCGCAAAGGCTTGAACAAGACTCCATACGAGATACTTACCGGCAACAAGCACAACCTCAAGTACTTCCGGGTGTTCGGTTGTAAGTGTTTCATTCTCAAGAAAGGTGTTCGTTTGTCTAAATTTGAACCTAGAGCTCAAGAGGGCATATTTGTTGGTTATGCTACAAACTCTCATCCTTACCGTGTTCTCAGCAAGTCTAGTGGACTCATTGAGGAGACGTGTAACGTGGAGTTTGATGAAAATAATGGCTCCCAAGTGGAGCAAAGTGGTCTTTGTGATGTAGGTGATGAAATTCCTCCCCAAGCCATAAGAAGAATGGGAGTTGGTCAAATCCTACCCATTGAGGAACCCCTTGTGGCCGAAGGAGAAGGATAATGTTCTACACAAGTGGAATCATCACCAACACTTGACCCACACGCTTCCGAAGAACAAAGTGAAGGCCCTCAAACAAGTGAACAAGATCAAGGGCAAGATCAACCACATGATGATGGTGATGCACCAAGTGATGCCCAAGATCAAGTTCATGACACTGAGCAAGCTCAAGATCAAGAGCAAGCTCAAGACGATGCTCAAGATGATCAAGATGGTGCTCCTCAAATTCCTATTGAAGAGCTATTGGAGCGTCGTGCCGCCAAGATTTCCTCCACGCTAAAACGTCAAGAACATGTCATGGATAATGTCCTTGGAAGTCTAAGGAAGGGGGTAACCACTCGTAGACAATTATCAAACTTTTGTGAGCATCACGCGTTTGTTTCTTGTGTCGAACCCCAAAAGGTACATGAGACGCTCGAGGACTCGGATTGGCTAGAATCCATGCATGAAGAACTCAACAACTTCGAGCGCAACAAGGTATGGCAATTGGTGCCAAGGCCAAAGGAGAACCATAATGTCATCGAAACCAAATGGATCTTCAAGAACAAGCAAGATGTGAATAGTGTTGTCATTCGAAACAAGGCAAGATTGGTAGCTCAAGGCTACTCCCAAGTCAAGGGTATCGACTACGGTGAAACCTTTTCTCCCGTTGCTCGCCTTGAATATATTCACATGTTGCTTGCATATGCATCTCATCATGATTTCAAGTTGCAACAGATGGATGTGAAGAGTGCATTTCTTAATGGTCCTCTTAATGAGTTGGTGTATGTCAAACAACCCCCGGGGTTCGAGGATCCCAAGTTCCCCAATCATGTATACAAGCTCGATAAGGCACTCTATGGCCTTAAACAAGTCCCATGTGCGTGGTATGAGCACCTTACCGAGTTGTTGCAAGACCGTGGGTTTGAAATTGGCAAAATCAATCCCACTCTTTTTACTAAGAGGATTAAAGGGGATTTGTTCATATGCCAACTATATGTTGATGATATTATCTTTGGTTCTCCTAACAAAGCTTTCAATGATGAGTTTGCCGCACTCATGACTAAGTAGTTTGAGATGTCGATGATGGGAGAGTTGAAGTTCTTTCTCGGGTTCGAAGTCAAGCAAAGAAGAGAAGGAACCTTCATCAACCAAGCCAAATATACCAAGACATGCTCAAGAGATTCAAGTTGGATGATGTCAAGCCGGCCAAGACTCCAATGCCAACCAAGTGCCAACTTGACATTGATCCCAATGGTAAAGCGGTGGACCAAAAGGTATATCGCTCCATGATTGGATCCTTGCTTTACCTTTGTGCTTCTAGGCCAGATATCATGTTGAGTGTGGGAATGTGTGCAAGGTTTCAAGCCACGTCTAAGGAAAGCCACTTTGTAGCAGTCAAGCGAATCTTTTCATATTTGGCTCATACCCCAAACTTTGGCTTATGGTACCCCAAAGGAGCAAGCTTTGAACTCATTGGATATTCGGACTCGGATTGGGTGGGAGACCGTGTGGATAGGAAGTCCACTTTGGGAGGGTGCCAAATGCTTGGTCGCTCTTTGGTGAGTTGGTCTTCGAAGAAGCAAAATTGTGTGTCTCTCTCCACCACCGAGGCCGAGTATGTAGCCGCCGCAAGTTGTTGTGCGCAATTGCTATGGATGAGGCAAACTTTAAAGGATTACAGTGTCAATTGTGACAAAGTGCCTCTTCTATGTGACAATGAAAGTGCAATCAAGATCTCCTACAACCTCGTGCAACATAGCAAGACGAAGCATATTGAGATTCGTCATCATTTCATCCGGGATCACATCAAGCATGGAGACATTGATCTTATATTTGTAGGGACTCAAGAGCAACTTGCAGATATATTCATGAAGCCATTGGATGAAGCAAGATTTCGTGAGTTAAGGCATGAGCTAAATATCATTGATTCGAGCAATGTGGCTTGAGACTAGGCACACCCCACCACATTCACCATTATATCTTGTTCTAGATGTGGGCATGGACATAGGGGGAGTGTTGTTCTCTCAATGAACTCTCCCTCCCCCTATTATGCATAAATATACCCAATCTTTCACATTAGCCATTTTTATGGTACTTGTGCTTCAAAGATGAGTTTTGGTCATGGGCCCAAGGTTAAAATCTTCGCGGTGCCATACCATTTGACTCTAACATAGGTGGCTTCGGCCAGCGCCCTCTCAGTGAGAGGTTTTGGTTCTTTTGGGTTTTTTTTCTAGTCGTTAGGTCTTCTTGTGTTTTGGTCCACTCCAAATTTGCTTTCCTCTTGTTGTCTTTTGAACTTGGAGTATACCTTCCCTTTGCTGGTTCTCGAGTCTCCAACCCAAGCCTGCTCATCTACAACCTTCTCAAAATTGCATAAGCCACCACTTTAAACCTTTGACCTTGGTAGTTCTTGCTGCCTGCGAACGGTACTACCGCTGGCGCTGGAACGGTACTACCACTTTATGCGGTACTACCGCCCAAGCCTGCGGTACTACCGCTTGAGCGGTACTAACCGGCCTTCTACCGTGCTGAAGTACCGAGGCGGTACTACCGCTCCGCGGAGCGGTACTACCGCTTAGGAGCGTGTGGAGGGGGTTAAGAATCGAGCAGGAGGAGTTCCAACTCCCCCATGCCCATTCGTCTCTCTCCCTCATGAACTCCTCTCTCAGGCGACCAAGAACTGCCCCAGAGGCCTCCCCTGGCACCCCAGATCCTTGCCGTCTTCCGCGATTCTAACCGGTGGGATCGATCCCCACCACCTCCTCTCGCTATGGAACCCGGCATTGCCCCCATTCGTCTCTCCTATGATTCTATTTTTTGAATCTACGTTTCTTAGGGCAATGCGTAGTGGTTCTTCAATTTTTGGCTAAATCAGGGCATGAGTAGGGTGTGGAATGACTGCTAGATAGGAGGCTAGGAATTCCTTGCAGTATTTTTGAAATTTGGGGTCTCTGGTACTACCGGATCCATACCGCGGTTGTGCTCCTGTAGTGCAAGCGGTACTACCACCGGAACCAGAATGGTACTACCGCTTATAAACGGTACTACCGCTCCTATTCCGTGGTACTACCGCTTGACCTCCAGGTGGTACTACCGCCCCTAGTCCGGTACTACCGCTTGAGACCCCAGTTTTCTGACATTTTGCAATGAAGTTCATATCTCTCGCTTTTATCTCTTTCGGCTTATGCAATGCATTTACACCTGCTTTCCCCCTTGTGCTTGTGTTTGGTTCAGGTGGTAGTGGCTCTAGTCCGCATCAGGTTCGTCGCAAGAATCCAGAGCGCCACACATCCAAGCGTGGTCGTAATAGTGAGGCTGCAAAGGGTTCCAGTGCTCAGGCCGGTCAGAGGCAGCACGCCAAGTCCGTTGCCAAGAAACAGAAAGAGAAGAACAAGCCACCAAACGAGATGACTAGCAAGGAGTTTAGTGCATTCCGTCAGCGCAACCCTTATCGCCATCCTTAGGACCCTTCTCTTATCAACCATCCCTTCTGGAGCAGAGAGCAGGCCATCATTTTCATGGATATTCTCAAGGCAAAGAAGAATCTGTTTGTGGATGTCAGGTCCATTGATCTTGCTCACATGGAGAAGGATCCCGCCTACTTTGGAGAGGCTCTTGAACTTTGTGCTTAGTTTGATATCATCAAGATCATCTCTTTCAACAAGGACTTCGACCCAGAGCTTGTGGCCCAGTTCTATGCCATAGTACACTTTGGTACAGATGATGACCGGACTCTCACCTGGATGACTCATGGGAGGCAGATGGAAGCTAAGTGGAAGCCATTCATAAACAGTCTTGGCTATGGTGATGAGGGGCTTGAGAACCCTCTTGGTCTCCGCCCTTACAAGGAGGTTGCTGCCACCCACAAGTCCAAGTTGGTTCGTTACCAGAGGAAGAGAAAGACTGCCAGGGGTGAGGTCACCGAGCTGATACCGTTTCTGGACATCATGCACCGTATATTCAGGAACACTCTTTTCCCTCACATTGGGAACTTGGATCAGGTTCATTCTTATTTGGTGGACATGCTTCTTATGTGCACGAAGGGGAGGGGAAAGACTTGCGTTCTGGATGTTTCACATGTTATGTGGTCTGAGCTCTTTTCTGCTGTGATTGACCGGAAGGTGCCCATCTACGGGCCCTATCTCTTCAAGCTGATTGAGGACACTTGGGCTGCTCAGTTCCCAGGAGAGCGTCTTGAGACTGGTGATCTTGTATCGCATGAGATGATTAAGCTGAGACAGAAGGAGCATTGGGGAGCTGCACCGGCTGTACCTGAGATTGAGATCCCTCCCACCGATTCTGATGATGAGGCTGAGCCTGACTATGACTATGTTCCACCCTCTGAGCAGCCATCTTGGGCTACCAAGCTCAAAAAGAAGGTGAAGAAGCTCTTTTGCCTCCAGACTGATGTGCAGCACAGGTTGTACGAGGCTCATGTGGCGGAGAAGATTGCTCGCCACCGTCAGATTCAGATGAACATCTCTGTGAACAGTGGATCTGAGAAGAAGATTGAGACTGAGGAGGAGTGGATCTCCAAGAACATTAGGTGGACCGATTCCGATGATTCCACTGGTGCCACGTCTGCTCGTCGTGCTGCTGCCAGAGATGATGATGAGGAGATTGTTGAGGAGGACAACGAGGAGGAGCGTGATGCAGATGGTCACGAGGAGGAGTCCATGGACGGGGGCTCGGAGTAGTTCTACCACCTCGGGTCGTTAGTCACCCTTTGCCCTTTTGGTGTCTCGATGCCAAAGGGGGAGAGAGGTTAGCACTGGGGATTTGCTTTCTTAGGGTGTTGCCGAGTCACAAGCTCGTTTTATTTGCTTCGATTTCTCTCTTGTGAACTCTTTATCTTATTTGCTTTGGTTTGGTTTGGTTTGTGAGACTTGGAACCTTATGTGTATGGTGTGAGACATACATTATCCCTTGCTATCTTAATTATATCATATTATCGTAGTATGTGATGTTATGCTCTATTGTGCCCTTTATCCTCTTGCTCACATGCTATTACTTGCTTCTTTGCTTAGTGGTCATATTATGTTTATTGCAAGTGTTGCCTTGTCCATAAAATATAGGGGGAGTGTTGATCCTAGTGTGTGTGCTTTGCATTCCAAAAGAATACTCAAATTGTGCACACAGCTAGGGGGATTCCGTCTATATTTTGTAGATGTTGGGTTTGCATATTATTCTTTGATATCGTTTGTGCAAATCTCGTGTTGTCATCAATCCACCAAAAATGGGGAGATTGTTAGGGCATATTTCACCCTTAGTGGTTTTGGTGATTGATGACAACGGGCTTTGTGGACTAACCGTGTGCATTGAGTATTTAAGAGATTATTAGATGGCACGAGATGGTTTATTTCCCCTCGGTGATAAAGAGTGAAGACGATTGTTTTCGACGATTTCATTTTGGTGGTTTTGAGTCGTAGGAAAACCGTACTATTAAGAGGGGGTCCGCATTGGAAAGGTTAGGGTGGAATCAACACGTACACGTTCGCCTTTGCAACCACTTTCCTTCCCGACAACATGGAGTTCCCACTGTTCTCTGCTTGGGCTTACTTGAAGCATCCAAGCGGTAGTACCACGCTGGGGAGCGGTAGTACCACTCCAGCGGTATTGCCGCATTCCAGTACTGCGGCCACTACCGCTTGTTTTAGGCGTACTGTGATACGGCGGTAGTAGGGCGGTAGTTGCAAGCGGTAGTATCGCTCGTGCAATACTACGGCTCGTGCTACTACCTCACTACCACACCTCTCACTGTATCCTGGAGTGTTAAGCGGTAGCATCGCGGAAGCAAAGCGGTAGTACCGCTCACGCGGTACTTCCGGCTTCCACTTCCGCTCGTACTTCCGCTTATTTCCTCGCTTCTGTAACCCAGTTCCACGCCAGCGGTAGTAGCCAGTGGTAGTACCGCTCTGTGCGGTACCGCCGCCCTACCCGCCTACACTACCGCGGCTCCATTGTGATGTGCTATACTAAGCGGTAGTACTACTGGTAGGAACGGTAGTACCGCTCCGTCGGCACTACCGCGTCCGTGACTCTGTCACTTGCACGTTACAACTGGTATTTCCGCCCGAAGCGGTAGGTGCCGCTCCCTAGGGCGGTAGTGCCGCTTGTGCGTGATTTGTGGGCAGAAAATGGTTGGATTTCCCCCCACTATATATAGGGGGTCTTCTTCCTCAAGAACACCTACCTCTTATCCCCCCAAGCTCCATTGTTGCCCTAAAGCTCATTTTCGTCCGATCTCTCTCCCTAGCCAACAAAACTTGTTGCCCTAGGGTTTGGAGGAGAAGGCCTCGATCTACACTTCCACCAAGAGAAATTTGATTCCCCCCACTAATCCCTTGCGGATCTTGTTACTCTTGGGTGTTTGGGCACCCTAGACAGAAGAGGTCACCTCGGAGCCACAATCCATTGTGGTGAAGCTTCATGGTGGTGTTGGGAGCCTCCAATTCAGTTGTGGAGAGAGCCCCAACCTTGTTTGTAAAGGTTCGGTCGCCGCCTTCAAGGGCACCACTAGTGGAATCACGACATCTTGCATTGTTCGAGGGCGTGAGGAGAATACGGTGGCCCTAGTGGCCTCTTGGGGAGCATTGTGCCTCCACACTGCTCCAACGAAGACGTACTTCCCCCTAAAGGGAAGGAACTTCGGTAACACATCCTCGTCTTCACTGGCTCCACTTGTGGTTACTTCTTACCTTTACTTTGTGCAAGCTTTCATCGTGTTTGTATCTTGTGCTTGCTAGTGTGCTTGTTGTTGAGCTTGTCATATAAGTTGTCCACCTAGTTGCATATATAGACAACCTATTTTATTGTCAAGCCAAATTTGTTAAAAAGAACTAAAATTTGGTAGTTGCCTATTCACCCCCTCCCTCTAGTCAACCATATCGATCCTTTCAGGTGCGACTGGTGGTTGTGGTAGACACGCGAGCACTTCATTGAACTTGGTCTCCAACTTGGTGTCAATCGTCTTCTCAATGCCATCTATCCTCTCCATTGCCTGTCCAAAGCTGTACAGCACGTCTTGCACCTGTTCACCCAGCATCTATTGAAATTTGTCATGTAATTCCTTCTTCTTCATGTTCTCCCAGTCCAGCTCGTCCGCGTGTGATCCTGGCATGGTTAGCAGCAATAGAAACACACAAGAATATGTCCTACGGACTACTAATAATAGGATGTGGTGTGGTGGATGGTCACAAATCCGTCAAGCTAATCACAAATTCTTACCCATTCTTACCAAGCAGCAGGCGGTGATCGGCAACCATTGTAGTCAAAACGCTAAAAGCTTGGATAGAGCGATTGCCAGGTGGTGTCAAACGCATGACGTATATATATGTGGAGCTGGGGAGGCTTATAATATGGTAGCAAAAAGGGTCAACGATAATCAATTCAGAGATGCAAAGTTGAATAAACGCTCAACGACGGTACTGTGCTGGTCCTAGGCTAGACCGTACTAGAGACGCGAGCCTAGAACACTAACAAAATCACGGCGCGGCACGTAAACAAGGGAGAAGCACACTCTGAATCTCTTTTTTCACTTTTTTCCTCTTTTTTTTTTTGCTCAGCAACAATTTTTTTCTGAAAAAGTCTACAAATGGGCTAAAAACTAACTAGCCAGAATTTTCCAAACTTAGTTTTTTTTTTTTGGAAACTAGACCTATTTCTCTTCTGCGGGCGACACCAAAGTTGGGGAGTCCAACTTGACCACGACACGTACTATGGCATGATCTGGAAATCAACAACAGGAAGGTGGATAAGCAACTCGGACTAGTATTGGTGGCGGAGATGTTATCTGGTGGAACTCGGACTGGTGGCGGAGATGAATCTGGTGGAACTCGGACTGGTGGCGGATATGTGTTGGAGGTGGACTCGGATTGGCGTGATGGCGTCGGATATGCGGTGGTGTATATGGACTCGGATTGGAGTGATGGAGGCGGATATGTGGTGGTGTATATGGACTCGGATTGGCGGCGGATATGCGATGGTGGTATATGGCAGCGGCGATGAAGATGATGCGGCGGCGGCGTGTCAACCTGTGAACAGAACTCGAAACTCTAAAGGGCTAGATGCTAAGACCAGCAACTCGACACGACGATGCAACCGCAAATTCAACAAAGCAAAACACTGAAAAGATTATGCAAAGGCTCAGATTGGTTCGGATATGATGAACTAACCCTAATAAAAAAATTGGCTTTTTCGAGGACTATAGGGGTGAAGAACAGATGCGATCTATACCATGAAAAACTAGTAAAATCTCACCAACCAACCTGGAAATCTGATACCACTTGATTGAGGCGAAAGTGTCCTGATGTTTCGATGAATGTAGCTATCTTTTTGTTGGAAGTCGACTTTGACGATCCGGCTACGAACGTGCGATGACGTCGCACCTTAGTAATCGCTAAACCAACCCTGAGAGGTTATTGACCACGCCGGAGCACGATCAACCTGACCACGAGGGTCTATTTCCTGCACGCAAACGAAGAACAAGCAAGAAACTGAGATTGCAATCTGGATATTGCGAATATAAGAGGAAAGCTTTATTGATGAAAGTGGTGTTCTGTGACGTCTTGGTCTCGTCATTGAACACAAACGAAGGACATGAATTGCAGCTATGGCGAACTTTAATCTAAACAAAACCAAAGTCTAAACGGTGCCTTAAGGGATGTATTTATAGGGGAAAAGAGAGGGGATTTCGTCCACCCTTGGCAAGGTGGGACTACAACACATTCTGAGTCGTTTCCCCTACAATACGGACTCTACAAATAGCCTATGAAGTTGTATTTCGAAATTACATGGGCCTGACCCAAAAATTAGGTGGTGCAGCACCTATAATAAGCTATGACGAAATTTATGAAAGGCTATCTTGTATATTTCGTCCATGTCCTTGTATGTCATCATGGTGGCTTCAAAGTGCTGAAAACTCCACTGAAAACTCCGTTCTTGTTCCCCTTGCGCGCGCCATCCCCTCCATGCTTGATCATGCTCCAACGTTCATCCTTCTTGTCCATGTTGGGCCCTTCATTTGTAAGCAAAACAAATGTATCCAATTTAGGCAGCATCATATTCTTATGAATATTAGAATCATTACCAAGAAACGAAAGTACCTGGTAGTTTAGTTGGCGTGCGCGGGCTCTAGTAATTGGTCCAGTATATGTAGCAGCAGGAGTTGTGGGTGTAACTGTGGTAGTGATGTCCTCATCACCAGGTTCATCCCGAGGACCGGTCTGCGATAACCTCGCTGCGAACCGATCTGGACCCCAAATAGGAAGACGCGCTCCACAAGTTCCTCCACGAGATTTGGGATACCTCTACCCGGCATCCATCCGATATGCCAGGAATCCCAAAGAAATTAGCGGAGCACACCCTTTAACATTACTACCGGCTTGGGGGCGGTAAAACAGGCGTTACGCCGGACCGATTTGGGATACCTCTACCCAACATCTATCCGATATGCCAGGAATCCCAAAGAAATTAGCAGAGCACACCCTTAACATTACTAGCGGCTTGGGGACGGTAAAACAGGCGTTACGCCAGACCTCAGAACCTAAGTGTCATGCTGGGAGAGGAGAACCAATCACTCTATGCATATATACTTCCTCAAAACACATTTTTAGTGGATTAATTGTTTTTCCGATGTTAGTGGTTATCAAATTTGACATGTATTATGTCTTAACAAGAAAAAAACTAAAGGACAATGGCAACGCACAGACATTCAACTATGATTTTTGTATTCATTTGATTTATATATTTTCAAGAATTATTTTAATTTTATACCATGTCAACTCAGTTGATCAGCATTTGAGACGTGCGACACGTGCTAGCTTACTAGTCACGTTCAAAAAGAAAAAAGGCATAGTACAAATAAAGCACCAACTATGTACATTGATTTGATAAAATGGAATACAAGACTACACATTAACTATCACAATCCACGTCGGTTCCTAGACATCAATAAGACAGAACAGAAATTTATACAGCTCCAGCTCATTTATCTGGAGTGAGCTTCAGGTGCGGCAGCAAATCACTGATCACGTTGCCTCCAATGATCCTCTACCGGTTGCCTTGACTAAAACAATGCAGTTTTTGCAGCACAGCCAAACGATCAATCAATCGCGTCTAAAGGAACTGCAAAAGCAAACTGTGCTAACCAAAAGGCATCACCACAGGCAGTTCAAGTAATGATGCTGGTGCCTTCTCTTGAACTCCATGAGGCCTCCATATGTTTGGTCTGCTACGCCAATATAGAAGGCCTCTGTGTCTGGGCTGAATGACAAACCAGCTATTTCACCAAAAAAGCCGATCTCATGAGATTTGCCATAATCGGCAAAACAATCATAGATATGAACGAAATCTATAGGCTCTGCTGTTGCCAAAAAGCGGCCATCTGAAGAGAATTTGATACAACGTATTGAGCCTAGTCTTCCGCCAAGGACAGCCAAGGATTGTGATAGGTTTCTAATGTCCCACAGCCGACATGTTGTGTCTTGACTCCCGGTAGCCAATATATTGCCGTCTGGGTGCCACGCAGATGAGAATGAGTAATCCAAATGGCCTCTAACTTCACCAATCGGCTAAAGCAAAGCGGAAAATGTTACTTGGTTAGTGTTAACCAGAAACATAAATCGCTTCAAAACTCGAGGAAAACATGCACATGCACTTACCTTGCCACACTTGGGATCCACTACCAAGCCATCCTCGTGATCACCAAGGACAGCAAAAAGTGTTCCGTCAGGGTTCACCGAAACACTCTGTTTGAAAACAAGATATTAGCAAATAAACAAGACAACAGTCCGGAATAAACAGGTCTGAGCTCTCGGTGAAAAACACAAGGTACTTACATTCACAGACCATGGGAAAACATAGTGGTTAAGTAGGTCAAAGTACTTGGTATCAAAAATTCTGACAGAGCAGTCATTATTAGCAGCTACTAACCGTCTTGATCCACTGAAAATATACATTTTTTGAGAATATTGTTAACAACAACTTGAAAGTATTGTATATCAACTCTGAAAGCACCAACTCTTACTTGGGATCCTGGTATATCTCTAAAGAGTTGGTTATAGCATTCTCATCATCTGTAACTCTCGTGCTGAAAACTATCCCATCATCCTCCAGACGCTAATAAAAACCAAAGCAAATTATCAGGTCAGAATTGTTACTTGTCAGACTATATTGCAGAGTAGAAGGCTCTACTTGCCATCAACATACCTTGCATATAAGCTCTCCATGGAAACCACCAACTACCAATAAATCATTATCTACAGCCATAGTTGTGAACTGGACCATTGAGACAGATTGTGAACCATGCCCTCTCTGTTTAAGCAACAACAAAATGCTGATGGATGTTGTAGTCCAAACAGAAGATGAAGCGGAAACAAACAATGCCAAGACGTGTCATGAAGTATAAACCTGTTTTGGTATAATGCAATCATCACCATTGATTAGCTCAGTGCTTATCTGGTTCAGTGATGACCAGTGTGTCATTGATTGATTGTGTACTGTATAAACATCATGCTTGGTTGTTGCCCAGACCAAATTCCTCAACTGCAACTTGAATGTCAGAATCAAAACTACTTCGTTTATTTATTAGTGCGACCTAAGACATAAAGTTTAACCATGCAATGTAGAGAATGAAATTGCACAGTATACTTACAAGAGAAATTATGACTACTTATGGGTGACAATTTAGCATTTAGGAGGCCAATATAGCTAATAAAGTGGAAAGTAGTGCGGAATTGGTATATGCAACAATCAGCAGTTCATTAGGCAATGAATTTTTTCCAAGAACAAGCAACACCTCCAGAAAAAACTCCCTTAGCCTTCCCTTAGCCTCCTCGCCCCCCCCTCCCGAAAAAACGCCGACATAGTTTGGTGACGGTCTTGAAGAGCCATGGAGGAAGCTCGAGAGCATATGGTAAATCGTAATCACGGTGAGCACTGATTTTATCAGGGACAGCCTGCCTGTAGTGTATAGCATAGAAGTTCTCCACGTCGACCATCTCCTGGCGATACTGTCAACCAACGGCTGAAGGTCACCTCTTGTTAGCGCCACCAGTGTCAAAGGTAAGCCCAAGTATGTACAAGGAAATTGGGTCGATTGGCAGGGGAGGGACAGCGAGCACGTCCAGGTTCAAGCCATCACAGCGGATTGGCGAAATCGCACACTTCTGTAAGTTGGCCTTAAGCCCAGAGGTGCCGCCAATAAGGCCAGAATCTCCTTGATTGCAATCAGCTCGCTCTCCTTAGGTTTGAGGAATGTCACGGCGTCGTCCGCATAGAGAGAAACACGATGCCGCACGCCCCATCTGCCAAGTGGCTCAAAAAACCCAGCCGCCTCAGTCTTGTCCACCATTGCATTCAGCACATCCATAATCAGAATGAACAGAAGGGCGGAGAGGGGGTCTCCCTGCCTCAGGCCCCGAGCATGCCAAATATGGTCACCCGGTTTTCCACTGATAAGTACTCTAGAGCTCGCAATGATAGGGAAGGGAGTGATGTGGTAAGGTGAACAAGTATGTGTCATTGGGTTGTTTTGAAGATGGTTTGTCAGGGGTGGTTGCCGAGAGAGATAATTTCTAGCCTGGGCAACCTGTAAGCATAGTGTAAATTTTGAGAATCGCAAACAGGTATTTGATTCAACCATGTAACTGCACCCCACAAAATTGTTGCCTGGGAAATGTGCAGGTTGGTTTCTCGCCTGGTGCAGTCATTGCTACTTTCAGGTAGCGCACCACCGAGCCTGGCAGATGCTGCCGGGGTCGTTGGGTGCTGGCTGTGCCCCTTCTGCACGGTACGCGGGATAGTGGTATACTCGCCTATTGAATACGCTATTTTCGGCCGTTCGCCACTGCAGCAGTTAATAAGCCCGGCATGGATATAAATGGCTAGACGTGTGGACAATGCTACCACATGGAGGTACGACCCATAACGCCGTGTCCCTCCATTTCAAAATACTTTGCATATTAGTTTTGTCTCAAGTCAAAAATTGTAAAGCTTGACCAAATTTATATTAAAAATATCAACATCTATAATACAAAATAAATACAATATGAAATACATTACATAATGAATCTAATGGTATTGAGTTGCTATTGTGAATGTTGATATTTTTTCTATAAACTTGATCAAACTTCACAAAGTTTGACTCAAGACAAAACTAATATGCGTAAGTATTTTGAAACGATAGTAGTACTGTTTTACTATGATAAATCTTTGAATGGTTATTAAGAATTACTCACTTTTCCATCCTGGTTCAGCTATGACTGCATATTGTTGATGTAACCATACAAGGAATAAAACACGGCTCCAAATGAATCACTTGTGCGAGACCCTGATTTTTCAGTGCGGCGGAGCGCGTCAACTCCCCCTAGTTGAAGTAGATGCTTCAACAATTTTTAGCAGCAAGGTGAAGTTGTTCCTCCACAATTATGTGCTAGAACAACTAAGAAATAGCCCTTCTTGCTGAATTCATTTAAAAATACTAATCCATGGGGGTTCACTTCGCTCTAGGATTTCAGACAAAAATATACTATACATGATGGTATTCAGAATAATCTTGTAGATTATAGCTTGTGATTTAGTTCCTTCTACATTGTATAACTTCCTTTCCGCCAATTGACCAAATCATATTCTATCTCCACAAGCAAGACATTGTGAAGAAGTTTCTCATTCATGGACATGAACAAGTTCTATTGGAGAACATGATCTAATCAGTTCAAAAAGATCATCCTTAGCTGTATTTAAACTCCATATATTCTACTGTAAGTTTGAAATGACAACAGATTAGGTTCAAACCTGAAAATGCACAATTGACGGTCGCGCACGCCTTGTGTTGTACTGAAAATCGTAGTAAGGGTTGTCCCTCTCAACTTGTTTGCAATCCTGCAAGATGAAATATGAAGAAAAGCATATTCCAAACTGTTCAGCAACCAAGCATACAACATACATCTCTAAATATTTGCTTCTACTGTGAACTTTTAATCATAAAGACTAGACTTTGACCATAATAATAATGCTAATCAGTAGTGACACGACGAACATAATTTCTAGAAAAGTAGCACTGATATAATCGTGTTCTAATGAGTACAAACAATAGATCATAACAGAAGCCCTACAACTAACAGAAGCAATATGGACATCTGTGTATCTCACCAAACCACTAAGCGCGCACGTGCAACATAAATAGGAACCCGGATGGTACAGTTATACATCCACTCCCCCAACCAAGATAATCTGACTTCCCACATATTACAATACTAACCAAGATTGCTTCCCACATATTTCCCACAAGATAATGTGATTTCCCACATATTTCATTTCAAATATTTGCTTCTACTGTGAACTTTCAATCATAAAGCTGATCCATTTATTACAACCAAGATAATCTGACTTCCCACATATTTACAATACTAACAGAAGCAATCGTAGCAAGTGCTGTATCTCTCACTCTTAACAACCACGTTTCTAGTATTGTAAACCTGGGTCTGAAAATTTCATCCCCAATTCCATCAGAATTACAGTAGTTGTTTCTACATGAAGTTACATCTCATTATGATTACAGCTTAAGTAACACTACTCAGATTCTACACTTACCAAGAAACAAAAGTTTACAACAGCAACAACAACAAACAACAAAGCCTTTAGTCCCAAACAAGTTGGGGTAGGCTAGAGCTGAAACCCATAAGATCTCGAAACCAACTCATGGTTCTGGCACGTGGATAGCTAACTTCCACATACTCCTGTCCATGGCTAGTTCTTTGGTGATATTCCAGTCCTTCAGATCTCTCTTTACGAACTCCTCCCATGTCAAGTTTAGTCTACCTCAACCTCTCTTGACATTAACAGCAGGCTTTAACCATCCGCTATGCACCGGAGCTTCAAGAGGCCTGCGCTGTATATGCCCAAACCATCTCACACAATGTTGGACAAGCTTCTCTTCAATCGATGGTACCCCAACTCTAGCATGTCGATCATCATTCCAGATCTGATCCTTTCTTGTGTGGCCACACATCCATCTCAACATGCGCATTTCCGCTACACCTAACTGTTGAACATGTCGCCTTTTAGTTGGCCAATACTCCGCGCCATACAACATTGCGGTTTGAATCGCCGTCCTATAGAACCTGCCTTTTAGCTTTTGTGGCACTCTCTTGTCACAGAGAATGCCAGAAGCTTGGCGCCACTTCATCCATCAGGCTTTGATTCGATGGCTCACATCTTCACCAATATCACCATCCTTCTGAAGCATTGACCCCAAATATCGAAAGGTGACCTTCAAAGGTACCACCTGCCCATCAAAGGCTAACCTCCTCCTCCTCGTGCCTAGTAGTACTAAAACCGCACCTCATGTACTCAGTTTTAGTTCTACTAAGCCTAAAACCTTTCGATTCCAAAGTTTGTCTCCATAGCTCTAACTTTCTATTAACCCCCGTCCGACTATCATTGACTAGCACCACATCATCTGCAAAGAGCATACACCATGGGATATCTCATTGTATATCCCTTGTGACCTCAAACATCACCAAAGCAAAAAGATAAGGGCTCAAAGCGGACCCTTGGTGCACTCCTATTTTAATCGGGAAGTCATTAGTGTCAGCCATCACTTGTTCAAAAACTTGTCGCAACATTATCATACATGTCCTTGAATGAGGGTAATGTACTTTGTTGGGACTTTGCGTTTCTCCAAGACCCACATGACATTCCATGGTATCTTATCGTAGGCCTTCTTCACGTCAATGAACACCATATGCAGGTCCTTTTTTTGCTCCCTGTATCATCTCTCCATAAGTTGTCGTACCAAGAAAATGGCTTCCATAGTCAACCTTCGAGGCACGAAACCAAACTGATTTTTGGTCATGCTTGTCATTCTTCCTAAGTGGCGCTCAATGACTCTCTCCCATAGCTTCATTGTACAGCTCATCGGCTTAATTCCACAGTAATAGTACGACTTTTAACTTCCCCCTTGTTCTTGAAGATTGGTACTAATATAATCCGCCTCCATTCTTCTAGCATTTTGTTTGCCCGAAAAATGAGGTTGGAAAGCTTAGTTAGCCATACTATCGCTATGTCTCCAAGGCCTCTCCACAACTCAATGGGGATACAATCAAGGCCCATCGCCTTGTTTCCTTTCATCCTTCTAAAGCCTCCCTGACCTTAGACTCCTGATTTGTTGCTTAAAACGCCAGCTGGTATCATCAAAGGAGTCGTCCAGCTCAATGGTAGAGCTCAATGGAGGGAGTATATAGGATGATATGCAGCTAATAACTTGGTCGAATTTGAATTGTGCATGATCTCAGAGGTGATGCGTATGTAATGCACTTTCTTGTGTTCAGATACTCCGTGGATCAGTTTACAAGCTAGAGAAAAAATTGGGGATAGACAGTATAAAGGGTCAGCGATCCCTCCGTGCACCTTGTCCGCCGTTAATTCCTCATATGCGTTGCGACATGGCAGTTCCTTGGGAGTCCAATTGGCACACCATTAATATCAGCTCATAGCCATCCAAATTAGCAAACATGTGCACAAAACGAAGCTTGCATGTCCCTCTACCTTTCCCAGCCAACGCATGCTCGAGTACAAGTGATAAGATTGGGCATGCACCATTGCTCCGGATAGACGGAGTTAATTAACGAAAGAGAGGAGAGCAGGCCTGGCATGCACATGTGGGCAAGA
This sequence comes from Elymus sibiricus, assembly GCA_039707655.1. Classification (NCBI taxonomy): domain Eukaryota; kingdom Viridiplantae; phylum Streptophyta; class Magnoliopsida; order Poales; family Poaceae; genus Elymus; species Elymus sibiricus. Next base: position 242,266,331 of record CM077676.1, read on the forward strand.
AGAAAGTGCAAGGAGGCGATGGATTAGTTAGAGAGAGGGGACAACAGGCACGGGCGCTAGCGCACGTGCTAGAGGAAAAATCCTGAGGAAGGGAAGCCGAAGGTTAGCACATTAAATGGACGTGGAGAACGAGAGATTTTAACCTGGCCATGATGCTGCCTTGGTTACCCCTATTTTTTGGATGGCCCTATAAACCGATGCGGAGGCGGTACTATTTAATGTTAGTTGAGCTGCTATACTAGTATGGGCTGATCATTGTACCCAAAGTCACCAAAATTATAAATGCGAAGTACAGGTATTGCAATTGTCCCAATTAGATGTCTAAAATATAGTTTAATCCAATTAATTATGCTCTGAAGTTCTACATATCAATTGGTACATGGACAGTCCAAGTTCATCTCGACCCTGTAGCTAATCCATGAGCATCAACCCTCATACATTACCATACTTTCATCTAGCACGTCGGTTTGCAGCTAAATCAGCATGTAAAACTCCCACATAAAAAACATGTGGCCATGCATATTAATGTCTCCACAATACCCCAAGTGGCCATTTCAGTAGAATAATCTGTCCTTGTGCCACTGTCTGATTATCTCGTAGTTCATGTGCATGCGGATGCGACCTTCCATTCCATCCATTGGTGAATGTGTCAATAAGTGAATGTGAATCGGATAACCTAAGAGTTGGAATTCTAAACACTTTTATGGTCCATCAGGGAGCTCAATATTGTTTGCCTCTGCGCTGCAGTGAACGGGGAAATGAAAAGAGCATAACACGCGTGACTGCCCAAGAGCGGTACCTGCAAAGCATCCTCCCGGGCATAACTGAGGTTCTGATAGTTCTTGTAGCCCTTCATCTTCATCTCCCGGTACTGATCCCTCGGGAACAGAATCTTTTCCCACGGAATCCCCTGCACGTCCTTCCCGTTCACTACGTCCTCCACGGACACGTCCGGCATCAAGTTATCCTGCAAAACAAAAGAGAAAAGTTACAAGTTTTGTAACGCAGATGGATCGAAAGGGCAACGGGGAGCAACCAAATATCGAGAGGGCCAGACGGAGGCGGGCGTACCTGGTCATAGTTGACGAGGTTGGCGAGGAGCTCATTCTGGTTGACCTCGCCGAAGGGATTGTTGTCCCCCTGATCCTCTATGAGCTCCTGGATGCTCTGGAGGATGAACTCTAGGTTATCCTCCAGCTCGAATTCGTCCATCTTATCCCACGCTCCAATCCAGCCAAAAAGAATCACACTGCACGACAGGAAAAAAATATCAACAATCAAATTGCCCCAAAGAATCCAACTCAGAGTCGGGTCACAAACTCTGGGCAGGGGGGCAGACGACCGAAGAATCACCCGAATCAATACCAATCTCTCCAAGAAATCGCCTCGATTAGTCGGATTTAGAGGTGGCGGAGCAGAAAAGCGTGGGGGATTGGGGAATTTGTTTACCCTTTGTGGGCTGCGAATGCGAACTAAAAAGGGGGCGCTCGAATGGAAGGCGGCGAGACGACGCAGGCGGAGCTGAACAGCATAACGGGAGCAAACACGAACGACCGAAGTGCGTGACGTGGTACTGTGATCTAAACGCTTTTATATTTGTTTAAGGAGGGAGTACTAAATGGGTGCTAAGAGCAGCTCCAATCGCGCCGACCCAACGGACGCGCGATTTGTCCGTATTTTGTCCGTTCGGGTCGGCCGCCCGCTCGGCGTCCGCCCGCTTTTGTGTTTGGGTCGGCAGTGCGCCCAACGCGCAGACCCATTTTTACCCTCGCGACCGGCTTGTCATGGTTTTTCAAACACAATTCAAACAAAATACAAACATTTTACATAGTTTCACAACCAAATAAATATTTCATAGTTCACAAGCCAAATAAATTGTCAGCGACCCAAATGCTGCCACAACCACATCGACGAAAAACACAGCCATGGTAGCCAAAACTGCTGCCATGGCAGCCAACCTGGCAACAACTGCAACCGAAGCACCAAGCCCATCAACGAACCAGCACATGGGCCGGGCCTGGCTGGGTGGGTGCTACACCAAGGGAGACTGACTACAAGTATCCACCAAGAGAGCAGTGAATGGCCATCCGGGCTTGGATCAGGCAAAGGCAACGGCGGCTCCCTCCTTCTCCTACCTCCTGTACTCTCTTCTTCCTCCTTCCTTCTCCCCAATCCCTTGTATGTGAGCTTAATTCCCCCATGTAATGGAGTGATTTGTGAGTGGAACCTAACATCGTGGCATCATAGCCTCCTCACCACCCTTCCAAAATTCGTCCAAAATTTTGCCCAATTTTTTTTCCTCACACCATTCTCTTCACCACCATGCATCCTAAGTTGAAAGCTTACCTTGACGAGTTCGAGGCGAAGGCTCAAGCACGCTATGAGGCCAGTGCCAGGCTGTTCGCACAGCACGACGCGCTGCTCTCCAAGCTCGTCACGTGAGCTTCGACCCCGCAGCCGGCGCTCTCCAAGCCCGACACCTCTTCCTCGACTACCAAGGCCCAGGAGGTCATCGCGGCCCCCCATGGTGCGCTCCTGGACTCCATCGATCTGATGCTCATGACCTGTTCGATGGCCGGCTCGACCCAAGTTGCCGCCGCTGCCAACGTCAACGAGGTCCACGACGCCACCATAGTCGTCCGCCTCGAGCCCGTGGTCGACCTCATCCACCAGGAGGTCGCAGCCGAGATCATCACCCCAGTGGCAACCATCGCCAACGTCTTCTCAGCCACCACCCAAGCCCAAGAGGCCCCCGCGGCCGCCAATGATGCATACCCAGTTTCCATCGAGATGATGCCCGTCACCTGCTTGGCGGAGTGCCTGACCCAGGAGGTCGCACACCTCATTCCGGTGTAGGCAACACCCTCCACCGGCATCAGCACCTTCTCCGCCGAGGTCGTTTCCTCAGTGGCAACCACCACCGACACCATCCCCATGTCAGCCAAACCAGCTCCGACCAAGTGCTCAGAAGAAGCTCTCGCCCACGCAAGTGTCTGGGTGCAGCCTCCGATCGCCACCATCGACAGTGTCGATGAGACATATGACACCACCACTGAGCACCTGCACCCGCCTTCCTTCGAACATCGACCATGGCCACCGCCTGTACAAGTGCAGATCAATGACATGGGACACCTCTTCCGGCCAAGTCCGTGGTCGTCGTTCACACATCTGTCAAACACAACCTACAGGGAAAGGCCATGTTCAGGTATACATCGTCAATCACATGGAGGTCCCTGCTTCAGTCCTTGGTTAATTAGGTTGATGTTCAGAGATGTTCCCCGGGAGGAGCCTATCCATTATTTTCCAGATCCAGAGATGCAGCTTGAGTGTACAGTTCAGTTCAGCTATGGGCTTGTTGTGTCTCTGATAAGAAAAATGGCATCCCCTCAATCAGACAAGTCTTCATATCCACCGGATTGTGCAACCAGACGTGCAGCAGTGCAGAACACTAAGAAACACTTCAACCACTCAGTGCAACATTGGGTGTTGGGCATTTCTCGAGGTTTCAGACAGGCAGAATTGGAACAACTTTCTGTACATTCAGATGCAGGCTATCTGAACCTTTCAGTTGCAGTCAGTCGCATGAAGTCCCATACATCAGCTCTGCACTAGTTCCGTTATTGTTCAGATATGATGATCCTCTACAAAGTTGCTGCTGCAAGCTGGTTATCATAGATGAACCCTTCAGTTGTTTCCACGATACACAACGGCAGTCTCGGAATCTGGGTGATCAAAGAACATTTGCCATACAAACAGCTTATTTGATTTCTGGTATGTCCAGACCATGCCCATGGCCGTCGTTTGATTGCTTTCATGAAGGCACGCAATTGAAGTATACATGGTTGCAGTCGCAAATTCCTTATGGGATACATCATTTTTCTAGTGCTCTGAATGTTCTGACAAAATCCTTGAGATACCGCCTAAGTGTGCACCTAAAAGTACCATGGTCATCATTTTCAAGCAATAACCGAGCAGTACAAGTGTGGGTAGAACTACCCAGGTGTGAGATCCTTGATGAATACTACTACTATGTTACCAATTTTTCTTCAGTGGTGACTATCTTGTTCTTGTGGTTTGTTCATTGGAGTCTGTTGAGCATCAGGTGCTAGCTGCTCCTGAGCAGATCATGAACATGTCAGTTGTATCTTTTATGAAGTCATCATATAAATTTCTTGCTCAAGTTCAACAAGCTCCTTGTACCCGTATGTTCTCTGTTACGGAGCTACAGGGTTATGAGGGAACCAAGCTCAGACCAAGACCATGGCCACTGTTTGAGTTCAATCCGGAGATCATCCGGCTGAAGCTACCATGTACATCATTTTCAGATAATTGTCGAGTCGTACATGTGGTGTTCGAGCATTACTTGTGTGGCCACCCCTATCCAAGAGTAATGAGCATGTCAATGCACAAGCAAGTTTTGAGCCAAGAGCAACATAAGGGGAGTGGTTGTTTTGCTAGAGAATGCAGACTTGAACAATTAGATGGTGGTTCAGGGGGAAGAATTCAGCTTACTGTACTGACCAGCTTTCAATACTGCTTCTTCAAGTGTACACCAGATAGGATACTATTGGTCAGGCCACCTGCAAAAAAGAGAACATCAGAGGAAAACAATTCGTCAGTAAAGGCATTTTTCACAGCTGCTCATGCACATGAAATTTGGTTTGTCGGATACACAATTCGTCATTGTACCCTTAGCAAAAAGGTGAGGGGTCATGGTTACACGGTGCAATATTGGGAGCTTTATGCTACTTTCCTGCCCATGAAGATGGACCCAATAACCAGTACTGAGGCTTGGGAACAGGGACGTTGTCAACAAATTATATTAACCGGGACTTCTTTCATGATTGATCTCTTGGTCCTTCTTTCATGTTTGATGTATCAGCAGGTTTGTGTTCTGTTGTCTGGTTGCAACCCCAACTCGTTACTTCCAATAGTCCCATTCCTAAATGGGCCGCATCTGTTTGGGTGTACAAAATTGAGTGGTTCTGATTTTATCCAAGGATTTCTCTATGACTATGATTTTTCCATTACCATTTTTGCTCCCTATACTATTGATCAATCCCCGGTGGCCTTCAGTACGGCAGCAGAGCTTGATCAGGTTACAACTGAGGGGCATCACGGATATACTATTTCCAAGGATCTGAATTTTCTGTCACCAAAGAATAGTGGCAAGGGCTTACTTCTGACGGCCAAACCAAATCAAATCAAGTTCTTAGTTTTTGCGGTGGAAAGCAACTGTTGTCTTGAACAGCTTCAAGTGCTTGGTTATAACAGCTACTGCTTCTTTTCTTGGGTTCAATCTGACTATCCATTCGCCATAAGTGTGGATATGAGGGAGTATGGCATGGGCACCACCAAGTTGGGGATGACATGGGATCCAAGAGGATTGAATTTTGCGTATATGCAAAACTTCACGACCCGTGTTCTCCTCCCCTGCTCGCTAATGACACCTCACATCTTCTCAAACTGCATCTACATAGACACAAGCTTCCAGGAACCAGCGGCTAACCAGGACCAGCTTGTGGGCAAGCCGGTTGTTAAGGAGGAGGGGATGTCAGCGACCCAAATGCTGCCACAACCACATCGACGAAAAACATAACCATGGCAGCCAAAACTGCTGCCATGGCAGCCAACCCGGCAACAACTGCAACCGAAGCACCAAGCCCATCAACGAACCAGCACATGGGCCGGGCCTGGCTGGGTGGGTGCTACACCAAGGGAGGCTGACTACAAGTATCCACCAAGAGAGCGGCGAATGGCCATCCGGGCTTGGATCAGGCAAAGGCAATGGCGGCTCCCTCCTTCTCCTACCTCCTGTACTCTCTTCTTCCTCCTTCCTTCTCCCCAATCCCTTGTATGTGAGCTTAATTCCCCCTGTAATGGAGTGATTCGTGAGTGGAACCTAACATAAATATATCATCGTTTACAAGCCAAATAAAAATTAAATTGTGTCAAATACATTTTAAAAAAAGATACATCTATTGGTTGCCAACGTGAGCCCACATATGCTCAACCAAATCATCTTGCAGCCGAATGTGAGTTTGCCAATCATGCATTTGATGATGAAATTGGGTGAACTGTGCAAACGTTGCCGCTCCTGCATGCTCAGGCACAACATTCTCACCCTGAAACTGAAACCCTTGGTCGTAGATACGTTCCGGGCGCTCATCCTCTACTATCATATTGTGCATGATCACACAAGCAGTCATCATCTCCCACAACTTCTGGGTGCTCCAAGTTCTAGCAGGATGCCGAATGATGCCCCATCTAGAGTGAAGAACACCAAAGGCACGCTCCACATCCTTCCTAGCACTCTCTTGCTCTTGTGCAAATCTCCTCCTTTTCTCTCCTACAGGGTTGGAGATTGTGTTGACAAAAGTAGTCCACCGAGGATAGATACCGTCAGCTAGGTAGTATCCTTTGTTGTAGTTGTGGCCGTTGATGTTAACATTCACCGGCGGGCTGTTGCCTTCGGCAAGCCTTGCAAACACCGGAGAGCGTTGAAGCACATTGATATCATTGTGCGATCCGGCCATGCCGAAGAAAGAGTGCCAGATCCAGAGATCTTGTGAGGCCACGGCCTCAAGTATGACAGTGCAAGCCTTGACATGGCCCCTATACTGCCCCTGCCAAGCAGAAGGGCAGTTCTTCCACTCCCAGTGCATACAGTCTATGCTACCAAGCATCCCCGGGAAGCCCCTGCTGGAATTCATCGCCCACAAGCGGGCTGTATCTTCAGCATTTGGCTCTCTCAAGTACTCAGGGCCAAACACTGCAATCACAGCCTTGTAGAACTTGTACATGGAGACCAGGCACGTAGACTCGCTCATACGGACGTACTCATCAATGAGATCACCGGGAACTCCGTATGCAAGCATCCAGACAGCTGTAGTGCATTTCTGATAAGAGGAGAAGCCAATCTTTCCAAGGGCGTCCTCTTTGCACTCGAAATACTTATCGTACCCGACCACCCCCTCCCGAATACGGTTGAAAACATGCCTAGCCATACGGAAACGGTGCCGGAATTTGTGATGTTTGAAGAGCGGGTTCGGTGTCGCGAAGTAGTCCTTCCAAAGAAGGAAATAGCCGCTCTCTCGGTTGCGATTCAACGCTGGAGTGTGCCCCGGGATCGGGCCCCGGAACAACGGCCGCTGCCTACTAAGGTGGTCATGGACGACCAACACAGCAGCCACCATCTCCTCATCGGCGGATGAAGAATCATCCAAGTCACAAAAGGAAATTGTGAAAAAAGAACTCGTCGGCCGGGTCCATTTGTACCTTGCGGGCAAACCGTCGAACAGCTTGCGGGCGTCGTCGAACAAGCAGGCCGGCGAAGAGACGCGCGCCTCCCCTGGACCACGTAGCTGGCCTGGCGACATCCGGCAAGCGTGACGGCGTCAGATGAGCGTGCCGGCGTTGTCGAAGGAGCTGGCCGGGGGCGCGGTGGAGCCGAGGTGGTGCTCGCGCCGACGTCTGGGGGGGAAGATGCGGTGGCCCGGGGCGAGGCAGTGGTGGCAGCGACGTGGAAGGTGGCATGCTGCGGGGGAGGTATGTGGGTGTGGGCGGCTGGCAAGGGGGCACCAGTACTGGGCGGCGGTGGCGATGGGGTGGGAAGGCCGGGGCTTGCTACCGATGGGAGGAAGAGAATGGACTATGTGCCACCGACTGGCGGGCCAGGGGGAGGAGTAGGCGGGCGTCGCTCGTGTCTGCTTGGTGACCGCGACGACGCAAATGAGGCGCAAATTTGGGTCGGGAATGGGTCGGCAGGCAGACGAAAAGCGAACGCGCGTCCATTTGGGTCGGCGCGTTGGGCTAACTTTTGTGTTCGTTTTGACCCAAACGGACACGCGCGGACGAAATGGGTCGGCGCGTTGGAGTTGCTCTAATTGCCGCGTACATATTTTTTTTCTTAAACACAGTACAAAAATACAAAGAAAGTTTGATTTAACTGAAATTTTGATAAGATTTAATTTGATTTGGATATGTAAGGGAAGAAAAGAAAAGTTTAGATTTAGTTGTGATTTCTTAAAGATTTTATTTAATTTGACTGAGTTAATGCAGGACGTGATTTTGAGAAAGTATCGAGTTGGTTTAGATTATTCCAAATCACTCTATTTTATGTTGGTTTAAATTTTGTGCGGCATCCGTTAAGAGTATAAAAAATCAACAGAAAACCAAGAAGAGAGGACAAATCAAGAAATTGTAGATGAATTCATCGGGCTTAACGTGTGATTTCGTTATAAGTGAACAGGCGGGGACGAACTGGATTCGAACTAGATAAGAGCCGTGTGTTCCCTTCTTTCCAAGCGTCCCTTTTTTTGCAGTTCAAGAGGATGGTGGGGGCAACCTCTCTACATCTGCGGGCCGGCCGACCCCAACGGTTCCATTCCAAGAAAGCCGACCTAATCCGCGGGGGCCGGCCAGCCAACTGTTCCAATGAAGAACTTATTTCCCCACATCTAGGAACCTCTCATTACCAGAATCCTCGTAGGGAGGAAAAAACCGAGAAAGCAGGGGAGGCGATGGAACCAACTCACCTTTAATAGTAGAGATTTACATTTAGTCGTTCAACATTGATCTCATCGTGTTTGGATAACAAATATTAACACCAGGTTTATAGAAGGAAAAGGTATATTTCGTGTCCCTGGACTATCTTCAAAGTATGGGAATGGTCTCTCAAGTTCAAAACCTATAAAATCTTAGTCCCTCAACTTTTCAAACTGGATTACTTTAGTCCTTGAACTAAACAAAAGCAAATTTTGTGCCGACTTGGAATGGTTTTGACCAGTCATCGCCCACGTGGCAATCTTCTTCTTCCTTCCCATTGTAACTCGACTGTGCATTTTGTCGAGCAGTTGGTGCGTCTCAAGCATCAAGGGAATAAGGTAGGAGTGGAGCTTGTGTAGCTTGCGACGACGTGGAGCTTGTGTGCCTTGCGACGACGTACATAGATGGTGTAGGCGCCACTCCAGGGTCACCCTCCCCGAGCGCTATGCTTCAATCCCAGGCATGATACCCTTAAAAGTGTTAGTACTGGGCTTAATCCTTGTCGGGTCTATATGCATCTTCTTAACTGTATCTACATATATTAAGTTGAGGCTACTGCCGTCCATGAAGACTCAGGTCGAGATGAAATCCATCAACTATAGGATCGTGTAACAATGTTGCCGTGCCTCCGTGACGGATGCTGGTCGGATGGTATCTTCTGTCAAAAATGATCGGGATTTCTGACCAAGGTTATATTTCGGCGCAGCTGGCTCCATGGCGTACACCTCGTGGAGCTCATGCTTCCTTTCCTTCCTGCTGACGTGCGTGACGTATATCATGTTGACGTCTTTAACTTGAGGAGGAAACTATTTTTGGTGGGCGTTTCCTGGCCCTGGCTGGTCTCTATCCTCATTACGAGGTTAGCCCTTGCCTTGACTATCGGCCGCAATTTTGCTGGCATGTTTAATCACCCAACAATTACGGTTGGTGTGCGTGGCTGGCTTGTCGGGACTGCCATGGATGGCACATGGTTTATCCAATATTTTGTCCAATGTACTTAGACCGTCCGTGCCTCCTTGAAAAGGCTTCCTCTTATTGCCACCATGACAGTTGGTAAACCTTGCGTTGACTGCGGTCTCCTCGACGTCGCTGCTACTGCCTCTATTGCGGCGTTTATTGTTTCTGTTGCATTGAGGTTTTCCATTACCGTCGCGCACCTCGGAGGTGCCTGGATCACCACTGGGATTACTCTTCTGAGCCAACCAGTTATCCTCACCGGCGCAAAACCGGGTTGTGAGGTGGATGAGGACCTCCATTGATCGCGGCTTCTCTTGCCCGAGCTCTCTAGCAAGCCATTCATCATGAATGTTTTGCTTGAATGTGGCTTTTGCTTCGGCGTCCAGGCAGTCTACTACTACTTGTAATAGTGTTGGGATTCCCCGAAGAGGAAGGGTGATGTAGTATAGTAGCAGATAGTATTTCCCTCAGTTAAGAACCAAAGTTTATCAAACCAGAAGAAGACGGCACACGGACCACTTTGACAGTACCTACACATACACAAAGCAAATGCTTGCACCCAACAAAGGCAAGGGGGCGGCACTCCTCTTGTTCTTGCCAGTTGCAAGTATCAAATCCGATAGTGGTAGATATAATAAATAAAAGTGAAAAATAAAAGTAAAAGAAAATAGTGAGGAATTATAAGTGTTTTAATATAGAGGTGAATGGACCCGGGGATCATAGCATTCACTAGAGGCATCTCTCATGAATAGCATCGGTGGGTAAACAAATTACTGTTGGGCAATTAACAGAAAAGTGCATAGTTATGATGATCATCCATGGCATAATTAATATATAGGCATTACGTCCGCGACAAGTAGACCGTAACCCAACTGCATCTACTGCTATTACTCCACCCCAAGACCGTTATCCAGCATGCATCTCAAAGTATTAAGTTCATGACAAACAGAGTAACACATTAACCAGGATGACATCATGTAGACAGAATAAGACCAAGCAATATGTTCAAACCCCATCGTTTTATCCTTAGTAGCAACAATACAATACGTGTCTTGCAACTCCTCCTGTCATAGAGTAAGGACACCGCAAGATTGAACCAACCACTATGCACCACTCCCTCTGAAGATCTAATCATTAACTTGGCCAAAGAAAACTCATAGATCGGAAAGCATAGCTATAAAATTACACATAAGAGAAACTTCAAAGAGATTCAAATACTTTCAATGAATAATCTGATCATAAACCCACAATTCATCGGATCCCAACAAATGCACCACAAAAGTTTACATCGGATTGATCTCAGATGAGATCATTGTATTGAAGATCAAAAGGGAGAGAGAGAGGCGCCATCTAGCTACTGCTATGGACCCGTAGGTCCTATGGGAACTACTCACACATCATCATGGAGGCAGCAAGGTTGACGAAGATTGCCCCCCCACCCAATGGTTTCCCCTCCGATAGAGTACCGGCTGAGGCCTCCAGATGGGATCGCTTTGGAACAGAGGCTTGTGGCGGCGGAAGAATTGTTTCGAGTCTCGCTCTGGGGGTTCTGAATATTAGGGAATTTATAGGCCAGGAATTAGGGCAATCGGAGCCACGAATGGGCCACAAGGCACCTGGGCGCGCCCTACCCCCAGGGCGCGCGCCCTGCCTCGTGGCTCCCTCATGCATCTTCTGGTCTCCTCCCGAAGCTTCCAGGGTCTCTTTATGTGTATAAAAAATCTTCAAAAAGTTTCGTCGTGTTTGGACTTCGTTTGGTATGGATTTCCTGGAAAACCAAAAACATGCAAAATTTTGGAATTGGCACTGGGCACTGACTTAATAGGTTAGTCCATAAAAACAATATAAAATGACATATAAAGTATACAGAAGTGATAATATAATAGCATGAAACAATAAAAAATTATATATACGTTGGATACTCATCATCATCCCCAAGCTTAATTTTTGATGTGAAATGCTACCTAACATGTCTTAATCATGTAATCATTTGCAGTATGAATATTGGGAAGTGATTGAATTAAAACAATATTTCATTGATTTGATACCAAAACGATAATATGCAAGAGTGCTAGAAAGTAATTATTGCCTTCTAAAATAGAGAATGCTAGAGAACGCTATTCCAAAATATTTAATCATGTATGCATGGCATAGCTCGGTCTTCCTAACATAAAGTATAGATCATGAACACTCCAGTGCCGAACCAAGCAATTGGATCATACTTTTTCTCGCTTTAGCTTTTTCAACTTCAGTCAATAAATGAGCGTGAGCCATGGACTTAGCACTTTGGATGGCAAAGAGAATGATGATTGGGGTCTATAAGGGAAGATTTTTTTTGAGAAAGTCTCGTATTAACGTAGCTGATAGTTAGGAAATGGAGAGGCCTTACGATCGATGTTAATGCGAGGAGTAGGGATTGCCATGCAACGGATGCACTAGAGCTATAAGTGTATGGAAGCTCTCTATATGAAACTAAATGGGTGTGCATCCAACTTGCTTGCTCATGAAAACCTCGAGCATTTGAGGAAGCTCGTCATCGGAATATACAAGTCAAGTTCTATAATGTAAAAATCCCACCAGTATATCAAAGTGAAAAATCATGGAGACTCTCTATATGAAGAACATGGTGCTACTTTGAAGCACAGGTGTGGAAAAAGGATAGTAGTGTGCCCCCCTCTCTTTTTCTCTCATTTTTTTCATTTTTGTAGAACAGTCTCATGGACCTCATTCCCACTTTTTCGAGGACTCATTAGTATCCACCATTCTTTTCCTCACTGGTAGGAGCAACACTCTAATAATGATGATCATCACACTTTAATTTACTTACAACTAGATAAACTGAAAGAATATGACTCTATATGAATGTCTATGGTAGTGTACCAGGATGTGCAATGATCTAGCGTGACATGTATAACAATGATGAACTGTGGCTTTGCCACAAAATATCATGCCAACTCTATATGATCATGCAAAGCAATATGATAATGAATGCTCAAGTCATGTAAATAGTAACGGTGGAAGTTGCATGGCAATATATATCGGAATGGCTATGGAAATGCCATAATAGGTAGGTATGGTGGCTGTTTTGAGGAAGGATATAATAAGGCTTATGTGTGATAGAGCGTATCATATCACGGGATTTGGATGCACCGGCGAAGTTTGCACCAAGTCTCGAGGTGAGAACGGGCAATGCACGATACCGAAGAGGCTAACAAAATATGGATAGATGGAAGTGCTTATAGTCCAAAAACTCACAGTAGTCATAAAGAACTCAAGTATTTATTGTGAAAGCCTAGAAGCCATCGAAGCAAAGTACTACTCGCGTGCCCCTAGGGGGGGACGTTGGGAGGAGTTAACCATCACGCACCCCTGATCCGTACAACACAAGGGATATCAATCAAGGATAAATTACACTCCAACTTCTTAGCCATGCCATAACCAACACTTTAATGAGTGGGAAATCACAAACCTTAACATCAATATTTTTACTAAACCAAGATTATCAACTAGCAAACCTTCATATTATAACCTCAATATCATTAATCAATCACAACATATTGAGTGATCTACATGCAAGTTTTTATTATACCACCGTTGTATACCTATTATTTTTGGACCCAAACATATAACTCATGTAAATTACCACTTCCTATTTAACTCTCAAAAAGATATAAGTGAAGCAAGAGAGTGCAAATATTTCTATAAAATATTTCTTGCCGTGCTCAAACAAATATAAGTGAAGAACATGAGCAATTGATTCAACTCAAAAGATATAAGTGAAGAACATAGAGCATTCTATAAATTTGAGATGAATGTGAGTGTCTCATAAAAGTGCAATCAGGAAACAATGATTGTGGAAATCAAGCAAACAAACCTAAGAAAAGCAAAAGACGCAACAAGCAAAGCACATATCATGTGATGAATAAAAATATAGCTCCAAGTGAAGTTACCGATAGATTGACGAGGAAAGAGGGGATGCCTTCCGCGGCATTCCCAAGCTTAGACGTTTGAGTCCTCCTTGAATATTACCTTGGGGTGCCTTGGGCATCCCCAAGCTTAGGGTCTTGCCACTCCTTATTCTTCTTCCATCGTCATCTCACCCAAAACTTGAAAACTTCAGCCACACAAAACTCAGCAAAACCTCGTGTTATCCATTAGTATAATAAAATAAATAATTAACTTAGGTACTGTCAAAGCAAGATTCATAATTGTTATTACACAATACCTACCCTATTCTATCGTCTCTATAGCTTATACCCCCCAATACAATCCATAGAAACATCAAAATAAGCACACTATGCAATAAAAACATAATCTGTCTAAAACATAACAGTACGTAATGATGGAATTTTTAGTCATACTTCTGTAACTCCACAAATTCTGAAAAATGAGGGCAACACAGAAAATTTGTAACCCAATACTGTGTAAAAATTTCAAAAATTGATCATGCTCCAGTAAAGAATGAAAATTCATACATTGGACGCAAAACTTTCTGTTTCTACACAGGATCAAATGAACAAGCATCCAAACTATCCCAAAGGCTTTACTTGGCACAAAAATCAAAAGAAAAGATACAAACATAATTCTACAGTAGTAATAATCATGTTGACACACAAAAAGCAGAAAGGAAAAATAAATATAACTATTAGGTTGCCTCCCAACAAGCGCTATTGTTTATACCCATTAAGATAGGCTCAAGATTTTAATGATGCTCAGATAAATGACAAGAATCGAAGCAGAACGAGAGCATCATATAACATGTAACAAACACATTTAAGTCTAACCATCTTCCTATGCATAGGAATTTTATAGGAAAACAAATTATCGAGACAAGCAATATCTAGCATATGCAAATAGGAAGAATGAAACATTAAAATTTTCAACATAAAGAGAGGTAGTTTAGTGACATGAAGATTTTTATGACCATATTTGCCTCTCTCGAAATAATTAAATGTAGGATCATAATCAAATTCAACAATATAGCTATCACATAGCATATTATCTACATGATCCACATGCATGCAAGTTTTATAATCTTCCGAGATAGTGGGATTAACATCAACTAGAGTTATGACCTCTCCAAACCCACTTTTATCAAAAAAATCATAAGAGTGAAATTTATCCAAAGTAGTGGGATTCTTTTTAAAAGTTGACGCTCTTCGAAACTCACTTTCAATAATATTGCAAATTTTATTATCCATAATAGATTCATTATGAGGCTCAAATAAGTTTCGAAGATCAAAAGAAGCATCATAATTATCTCCCCAATCATGGTCATTACAATAGGTAGTAGGCATAACAAAATCATCATCAATAGTGCCTTCAAACATAGTGTCACCATAAAAAGCAATATCAAGTGCGTCATCTTCATCACTTGAATCATAAAAGATTATCATGTTTTTCTTTTATAACTTCTTCATTGGTAGGGGGAATAAAAACATCATGCTCATCAAATTCATCATCCCCAAGCTTATAACTTTGCATATCATTGTCACAATTGAAATTCATAGAATTCATACTAACATCATTGCAATCATGCTTATCATTCAAGGAGCTATCATGAATCACTTTATAAATTTCTTCTTTTAACACTTCATCACAATTCTCAGGTTCATGAATTTCAAGAAAAAACTTCACAAATATAATGAAGTGCACTCAGATTCATCTTTTCTTTCAAAGAGCTTACAACAATAGAATTTTCATCACTAGAAATTGGTTTATCATAATTAGAATTTTTGGAAAGTCCGGCTAGTGGAGAAGGATCCATATCATTTTTTTAGCAAGCGAAGATGCAAGCAAATAGAAGGCACATGGCAACACAAGCAAAGATAGTAACGCAAGTATATTTGGTATTTTTATTTTTTCTAGCAAAAATAAAGAAGGAAAATAAAAGGCAAAAGGCAAAGAAGATAAAAACAAGAAAATGATAAATGTGTATGAAGGCACCTGGATTGTTTGGTGAAGCCTCCCCGGCAACGGCGCCATAAATTCTTGTGCTACTTGTAATAGTGTTGGGATTCCCCGAAGAGGAAGGGTGATGTAGTATAGTAGCAGATAGTATTTTCCTCAGTTAAGAACCAAGGTTTATCGAACCAGAAGGAGACGGCACACAGACAACTTTGACAATACCTGCACACACACAAAGCAAATGCTTGCACCCAACAAAGGCAAGGGGGCGTCCCTCCCCTTGTTCTTGCCAGTTGCAAGTATCAAATCTGGTAGTGGTAGATATAATAAATAAAAGTAAAAAATAGAAGTAAAAGAAAAAGCAAGGAATTATAAGATTTGTTTTAATATAGAGGCGAATGGACCCGGGGCCATAGCGTTCACTAGAGGCATCTCTCTCATAAAAAGCATCGGTTGGTAAACAAATTACTGTTGGGCAATTGACAGAAAAGTGCATAGTTATAATGATCATCCATGGCATAATTAATATATAGGCATTACATCCGTGATAAGTAGACCGTAATCCAACTGCATCTACTACTATTACTCCACCCCAAGACCGCTATCCAGCATGCATCTCAAAGTATTAAGTTCATGACAAACAGAGTAATGCATTAAGCAAGATGACATAATGTAGACAGAATAAGACCAATCAATATGTTCAAACCCCGTCATTTTATCCTTAGTAGCAGCAATACAATACGTGCCTTGCAACTCCTCCTGTCATAGAGTAAGGACACCGCAAGATTGAACCTACCACTATGCACCACTCCCTCTGAAGATCTAATCATTAACTTGGCCAAAGAAAACTCATATATCGGAAATCATACATAGCTATAAAATTACACATAAGAGGAACTTCAAAGAGATTGAAATACTTTCAATGAATAATCTAATCATAAACCCACAATTCATCGGGTCCCAACAAACGCACTGCAAAAGTTTACATCAGATTGATCTCAGATGAGATCATTGTATTGCAGATCAAAAGGGAGAGAAAGAGCCATCTAGCTACTGCTATGGACCTGTAGGTCCTATGGGAACTACTCACACATCATCATGGAGGCGGCAAGGTTGATGAAGATTGCCTCCCCAATGGTTTCCCCCTCCGGCAGAGTACCAGCGGAGGCCTCCAGATGGGATCACTTTGGTATAGAGGCTTGCGGCAGCAGAAGAATTGTTTGGGGTCTCGCTCTCGGGGTTTCTTAATATTAGGGAATTTATAGGCCAGGAATTAGGGCAATCGGAGCCACGAGTGGGCCACAAGGCACCTGGGCGCGCCCTACCCCCTGGGCGCCCCCCTGCCTTGTGGCTCCCTCGTGCATCTTCTGGTCTCCTCCTGAAGCTTCCAGGGTCTCTTTATGTCCAGAAAAAATCGTCAAAAAGTTTCTTCGTGTTTGGACCTCGTTTGGTATGGATTTACTCGAAAACCAAAAACATGCAGAAAACATGAACCGGCACTGACATGAACTGGCACTGGGCTCTGAGTTAATAGGTTAGTCCATAATAACAATATAAAATGGCATATAAAGTATACAAAAGTGATAATATAATAGCATGAAACAATAAAAAATTATAGATACATTGGAGATGTATCATCTACTATCTGGTTCTTCTTAGTTAGGAATATATTCCAGAATTTTCGGGCTGACTCCCGTGGTTTTTGCACAATGTGAGCAAGGTCATCAGCATCCAGAGGTCAGACATATGTCCCCTGGAAGTTCACTCGGAGTGCATCTTCGAGGTCTTCCCAATTGCCGACAGAGTCCTCAGGGAGGCTATTAAGCCAGTGTCGAGCTGATCCTTTGAGCTCAAGGGCAGATATTTGATGGCGTGGAGATCGTCGCCTCCTACCATGTGTACGTTCATGAGGAAATCCTCGACCCATACAACGAGATCCGTTGTACCGTCATACTGTTCGATATTAATGGGTTTAAACCCTTCTGGGAAATAGTGTTGCATTACCTCGTCTGTGAAACACATCGGATGGGCAACTCCTCGGATCCTGGCTGTAGCGTGACAGACATCGGTCATGGTTACATTTTGATCACGCGTATAATCGTGTATATTGCCGTTCTTGGCTAGCCAAGCCAGATATCCTGCCTGTCTAGCAAGTGGGCATTCCTTTGGTTTGTAAATCGATCGAGATGGAGCTAGTGTCCTAGGCGGAAGCTTCTTCCTCAGATCGTATTTCTTTAGTGGCCGTGGTGGATCTAGTCCTCCTCGGCGCCAAGGTGCTTCAGGGATATTTTTCTTACCACCAGTTGGCCTATCTCGGCCTCGAGGTGGGCGGTTGGGCTGTTCGGCCCACTCGCGCTTAGATAACACACTGTCTTTGCCCTACTCGTCAAGCTCTGAAGCAAGTTTCTTCGGGGGTTAAATTTATTAGCACCGGTCTTCGCAAGCTTGTCCTCCAGGTCCTACTCGGCCCTGAGGAGTTCGACCCATCTATCATTAAGTTCGTTCTAATCGGATTTGAGCTGCTGGGTCTTTTGCTTAATGCTTTTGGCCGTGCTAGCCAATCGCTTGCGGAAAGTTTTAAACTGAGGTGCCTCGAGGGGCTCCTCAAAAACATCAAACTCGTCAGGACCGAGGCTTCTATCTTCCTCTGACTCCGGATAGTAGTCTACGTCCTTGGGTCGTTTTCGTCCCCGTTCATCGGATTATCACCATCGTTGTTCCCATTGCCGGCAGTCTGGTGTTCGGCGCCATCTTGTGCGGCGTCGTTCTCGGTGGTATCACCGTTTGTAGTACCGCTGTTGCTCGCTTCGCCACTACCATTGCCTCCATTATGGCGGCCTCTTCATCGGTGGTTAGGGGGCTTTCGACTGCCTCCGCCGTCTTTGGGGGTTGCTACTTGTGAGCTGCGTTGGGATTTTTCCCGAAGAGGAAGGGTGAAGCAATATAGTAGCGGATAAATATTTCTCTCAATAGAGAACCAAGGTTATCGAGCCAATAGGAGAACCACGCAAATACCCGTCAACAGCACCTGCACACACAAGAGCAAATACTTGCACCCAATGCGACACTAGTGCAGAAAAGCCTAGCTATGGCGTGCCAAAAACGGCCTTGCTGGCATGGACACACGACGCCACCAATATGGCGCCATTGTTAGAAAATAGTGCTGGCGTTGGCCCTACGCCAACAGTATTTTGTAGGTTAATGGCGTGCCACGTGGCCAACGCCAGCAGTAATTTTCATCAGTAGTGGCATTCCATGTTTTCCCGACGCCAGTAATTTGATATCAGATTTGAAATAAAAGTTGTACAACATCGATCCCAACCAAAATGATAGCACAATCCAGTTTAAGAACAATAATTAAATCAACCTTAAAAAGTACTAAATAGACCCAATAACAACATTTAAGTTCCAGAGTGCACTTATTGATATAGTTCAACAAAGTAGGCAAAGTAACACCTGAATGTACAAGTTCAAATAAATAGAGGTGGTAATAACATGAGATCTTCCATGCATGCCAACTAGCTAACTAGACTTTTCGGCTGGTGGACTCAGGGTCATAGTCTGGAGTAAGTGAACCATCGTCGTCGCTGCCAGCAGGCCTGTAGTAGACCATGATCTCGTCACGATCATAGTTGAGGTAGAACGTGGCTCTCTGCCTAGTTTCCATCTCGTAAGCAGTTGCAAGGGCTGTCCAACCAGGGCAACCGAAATAGGTGCAGTTTGGCTCGTTGGTGACAAGACAATTGAATTGTTGGGCCGTCATCATCTTCATGAGGGTGCACTGGAATGTGATGGTGGCATCAAGTGGAACTCGAAACTTCTCTAAGAAGTCACGCCTTGCCCCGCAATTAGACAATTTTGGGCACAACCGTATCCATTTTATGAAACTCAATCAGAACATGTTCTATTAAAACATACCGTCCTAGTGAGGAAGTCATTCGGAAGATCAATGAAGAACTTCTTATCCCTTTGGCATCTCACTGAACCACAGGTCTCACATGGGGCATCCATTACTGCTTTCATCAAGTTGACAAAAATAAGCATACATAACAGATTCATAGATATAATGCAACATATAAGCAGTTAATACGAACTAGCGCTACCCGGCCATCTAGATATTAACACATACTTCTAATTAAGCAGTTCTACAAACCACGCGTAGTTCAAACATAAAACATGCATAAAGTTAAACAGTTCATACGAAATATGTAGCGCTACCCATCTAGCAAGCAAGTGGCCAGAGGGACCAGCCTCGTGGTCATCCCTAGTGGACCTACGACACCCCTGCTGACCCTCCTCCTCACGCTCCAAGGCATCTCAGTCTATGGGATCCTCCTCTGTGCTCTTCCTGGCTGCATACTGAAGTAGCATCATCTTGTTGGTCTCCACAAGTTTCTCATCTCTCGCAAGCTCGCTCACCAATGGGTCGAAGAACTGCATCTCGGCCTGTTTGTTCTCCTTCTCCTCAACCCTAGTGCATATCTGAATGCCCGGCGGCGCGAGGAACTTCGCGTACTCACGACACTCAGGGAAGTTCAGAATCGCCCCTTCCTGAAAGAACTCTACCGCCATGGCATCATAGGCGCGCACCGCTAACTCCGGGGTGTCCCAGTGGCCAAGCTCGTGGACGACATTGTCCTTCCTAAGGGAGTTCAATTTGTTGGTACCTTTTCCCAAGTTTACAATGACGAATGTACTACGATTTCTGAAGAAAGTTTGGAGGATTTTAGTACATAGATGTTTTTCCCTATAGTGGTTGCTTGGTTCATAAGGTTACAATCCATATGCATTTCTCCTTTGGATTCACCTGTACTAGTTTTCGTAGGGAAATTTCCATCCACTCCAACCTCTTGGGAAGAAGCCTAAGTTTTTCTAGATTGTAATCAAATGCCCATGTTAATCATGTAGGATCGACAATGGCATGTCACTCTATTCGTGTATTTTAGAAATCCTGCAAATCAAAGAGGCATGTAGTAGTGTTCAAAACTGCATGTAGGCACTAATTTCTCTTCTTTTGCAAATAAGATTAGGCTCGGTAGTGGATAATGTGATACAATATAACAACCACATCGAATGCCTTGATCTGCATCTCTCAGAAAAAACTTTGAACTCCTACTGAGGGACCTTACCGGAGATTATATTCGCCAGGTTCTTTGTTGTGAGAGCAAGGGTGCTAAAGGTAATGAGGTTTGCCCTACATTTGCTTCGCAAAACTGAATGGTTTGCTGATCAGTGCCGGCGGCTACGGCAGAATGGAAAAGGCTCTGCAGAAGCTAAATTTCATTTTGGAAGTCAGTTGATAGAGTAATCAGAAGTAATTATGTCAAGCCCATACATGACTTGTTAGTGGCTGATCCCTTTGCAGAAATGTTGAGGTTTCGAAAAGGGTGTTACAAGTTGTAATATCAGTTTGAACCTCTCATATGTCCATGTTCAGCTGATCAGCGCGGGCGTCTGTAGCTGCATGAGCTGAATTTCATTTCTAATATCATTTTGAACCTTGTAATCTTCGAATTTGAGCCTTCTAACTCTGGAATTTGAACCTTATAATATTTCGGGCTTTTGTGGTACAATCATTGAAATGGCATCGTATGAGACTCGTATATTGGTAGTACAATTTTGACCTTCATATGCAATGGACGATTAATATCTGGACCTCAATGGACTTGATTTTATTTACCATTGTCGAATGTATTTCCCCTGTTGATCTCGTCGCAAACGATCTATATTGCGGACTCGATAGCGATCTTCGACATTATTGTACACAGTTGGTTTCTTCAACTGTGTGCCCAGAATTATCGCACTCGAGTGTCCATCATTACCCGTCTATGTAACTTTGACCTCATCACCCATGGGTAAACTTGGCGCCTCTTTGAGCCCACGCGTGGTCAAACGAAACGCGTGTGGGGTGCTCAAGCGTGCACTGGAATCCTCCGCTAGGAACGCGGTGACAAGATGTGATGATTACAGGCCGTCTGACCCCCATTTATTACAGCAGCCATTTAACCCTTGTGTCTCTTCAACCTTTCGATCGCGCCCCAGTATTGCAAGAAGCACACCCACGACGACAAATACAGAGAGGGTATCGTGTGCGGCTCCAATGGCGCTCCCAGCGACTGCCGACGACGAGTGGCGGTTCACCATGCATGCCGCAGTGGACATCCACAGATGGTTCACGGAGCTCTCGGTGGTGTACACCAACAACCCAATCTGGGTGGAGAACTCCATCCACACTATGGAGTTGTTGCTTGCTGCGGAGAAGTACAAGGTGGTCGGGTTTGACCTCGAGTACACCCGCGCTCGTGCCGGGTCTCGTCACAAGGTCACCGTTGCCCAGATGTGCGCGCGCAATCACGTCCTCGTCTACCACTACTGCCTGTCCACAAGGCCTTGCGAGCATTTCACCAAGTTTGTCAACAGCCCCCACTACATGTTCGCTACAGTGGACATCACCAACAATGTAAAGGTGCTCAAGAATTCGGGCATCGCCTGCCAGAATCTTGTCGACATCCAGGGCCAATACAAGATCTGGGGCAGCAAGAAGCATGAGAAGGACTCACTGGTTCACCTCGCCGAGGCCATCATCGACCCCTACTACAGAGACATGAAGGATTCCTGCAACAAGGACAAGCGTGCCTGGCACTCGGCCTGGATGGAGAAACTTGACGAAGCTCACGTCGTGTACGTGGCCAAGGAGGTGTACATGAGCTACGAGATGTACATGTAGATCGTTGATAGGAGGAAGTGCCTCCTTCTTCCCCAAAACGGCCAGGGATCCAGCTGGAAGCAGAGCAATGGCAAGCGTCGTCACAATAAGAAGTAGATGATTAGATGATCGTTTCTCCTAGTTTAGTGTGCATGTAATTGTTTGCTTTGGTGTGTGTAGTCACTTATGTAATTGGATGTTTAATTTGGTTATGCAACAATGTTCTTATAAGTATATATGTTGTTGTTGTGTAGACAGAACATAGATGTTGTGCGAACAGAGCAAATCACATCGGCCACGGGCTAAACTAGGGAACCCGTCGGTGATGATTTCATCAATCGCTGACAATTGTATACCAGCAAGCGTTTGCACACAACACACACGGGTTATTAGTAGGAATCGTCCGTGTTGTTATCCGTCTTCCCACACATTTCGGATTACTGACCTGTTTGCCGCGTATCACACACATCTTATTAAGTTGAACCATTTCTGTTGTGTTGGGTAATCTCAAATAGTTCATCTGAGTGAACCGCATGTCGTATATCGCACACACCTTGATCTGCCTAACCGTTTCTGTTGTGTTGGGTAATCACAAATAGTTCATCCGAATGAACTGTATGCCATGTATCACACACACCTCGAACTGGCTGCCCGTTTCTGTTGTTCTGGCTCATCGCAAACAGTTCGTATGGATGAATTGTATGCCACGTATCGCACACGCGTCTCTAATCTGAATCGTGCTTGATCGCTCCGGCATCGCACACAGTTCGTCTTATTGGCGACGGTTTTATTATGACACCGTTTGCGATTCATGCATCGCACACAGTTTGGTCGCGGGGTCTCTGATTCATGTGTCGCGTTAGCGGTTGCCTGCAGTAACGACAACTGCTATGGTTCTCTAATATGTGATTTGGAGGAAAACTCATGAGTACGTGTAGAGTTATAAACGGTAAAATGAAATTCCTAGTCATGCCTCTAGGACTAGCTCAAAGTGTTGATTGATGATTTTGTTTTCCTGATCATGGGCACGACCACAATGTCGTCAACATTTGAGAGCACGATGTTGGTAGAACACTTGTGTTGAATTGACCGAAGTTGTATGTCAAAAGTCTATAGTACATAACACAGGAGTTAACGTATGTATGATTACTTACCATTAGAGTATCGAGTCACTCCATAGCGGATGATGCACTTTGGGGTTATTCCAACGTCATCCATAACAGGGTGATCATAACGACAACTTACGGGTTCATCGAATACGTATGACCAGGAACTAGATAGCTCGAGACTGGGATTTTCTACTCCGACGATGGAGAGATATTCTTAGGGCCCTCTCGGTGTGAGGGTGATATGTCTCAAACGTATCTATAGATTTTAATTGTTTCATGCTGCTATATTATCATTTATATATTTTTACTATCATTTTATATTATTTTTCAGGATAAACCTATTAATTTAGTGCCTAGTGCCAATTCCTGTTTTCTGCTTGTTTCTGGTTTCGCAGAAAATCAATACGTAGGAAGGTCCAAACATGATGCCAATTTTTGACCATTTTTTATGGACCAGGAGGAACACTAGAAGCTTCGAGAGACATCAAGAAGGCCCATGGGCTAGGCAAAAGGGCAGTTAGCCCGGCCTGGGGGGTGGCCGCGCCACCTAGGCTGGTGGGGCCAATGGAGGTCGTCTTGACAAAATTCTTCCGCCTATAAATTCTACAATTCCCAAAACCATTCGTACGCCATCAAGAAAAGAAATATAGCCGCTGCAAGCCTCTGTTCCAAAGAGATCCCATTTGGAGCCCTGTTCCGGTGTTCTGCCAGAGGGGGAACCATTGCCGGAGGCTTTTTCATCAACCTTGTTGCCTCCATGATGATCTGTGAGTAGTTCCTTTAGGACCTACGTGTCCATAGTAGTAGCTAGATGGCTCTCTCTCTCTCTCACTCGCCCGCTCTCTCTCTCTCTCTATTTTGGATCTTCAACACCATGTTCTCTTTTGAGATCAATCCAATGTAATTCTTATGGTGTGTTTGTTGGGATCCGATGAATTGTGGATTTGTGATCAGATTGTTCATTGAATATCATTGAATCTTTTGAAGTTTCTGTCCTGTATAATTGAGTAGCTACATATGCATTCTGAGTTATTTGTCTTCTCTGGCCAAGGTAGATGGGTAATTCTTCAGAGGGAGTGGTGCATAGTAGTGGGTTCAATCTTGCGGTGATTCTACTCCAGTGACAGAAAGGACCAAGACACGTATAGTACTATTGCCACTGAGGATGAAACAATGGGGATTTATCTTATTGCTAGATTTCTTTCTATCTACATTATGTCATCATGCTTATTGTGTTGCTCTGTTTTTTTATTAAACTTAATACCCCGAGATGCATGCTGGATAGCGTTTTTGGGGTGGAGTAATAGTAGTAGATGCGGTTGGATAATGGTGTACTTATCACAGATGTAATGCCTATACAAGATTATGCCATGAATGATCATAGTTATGAATGCTGCTTTTCTGTCAATTGACCAACAGTAATTTGTCTACCATGCCGTTACCTACTTTCGAGAGAGATGCCAGTAGTGAACCTATGGCCCCCGTGTCCATCTCCATTAATACTTGCATTTACACAATTGCTCCTTTCTTTACTTTCATTATTTTGCCGTTCCACTATCTATCCACTATTTTCTTTTAATCTTGCAACTAGCAAGATGAGGGGATTGACAACCCCCTTGCCAAGTTGGGTGCAAGCTTTTATTTTTTATGTGTGAAAGTGCTGCTTATCTTGTTAGCTTGTTGACTCCAACTAGTTCAATTAAACCTTGGTTCTTAACTGAGGGAAATACTTTCTGCTGTTGTGTTACATCACCCTTCCTCTCCTGGGAAATTGAACAACTCCTATAGGAGTAGCAGAAGAATTTCTAGCACTGTTGCCTGGGATTTTGCACCTACCAAATCAGGCGCCTTCACACAAACTTTTTATTTGCTTGTTTTATTTTCTTGTCTAGTTGCCTTTTGCCTTTTATTTTCCTTTTTCTCGCTTGCCAATTTTTTTCTTCCAGAAATACCAAAAATATTTCTAGTTACTATTTCTGTTCTTATTGCTTTCATGGGTATGACCACCCCACCCACTATACTCCTTGGAGAGGGATCGGAAATCCTAAATTTCAAACAATTAAATGACGAATCTTTGAAAGAAGCTTGGTATAGAATATTAGAGATCCATGAAAGAACCACTCAAAAATGCAACATTAGGATACTACTCAAAAGTTTTTATGTTGGTTTATCATGTCGTCATAGACATATTTTAGATTTAATATCTCAAGCGGATTTTATTGGGAATATATCTTTGACTCATTTGCATTGTCAAAAAACTTGCAAGGGATACCTAAAATAGA
The DNA here is from genome assembly GCA_039707655.1 of Elymus sibiricus. Lineage (NCBI taxonomy): Eukaryota > Viridiplantae > Streptophyta > Magnoliopsida > Poales > Poaceae > Elymus > Elymus sibiricus. The sequence goes on from CM077676.1 coordinate 242,291,839, forward strand.
AGCAATTCAACCCACACTTTTAGTAAGTTATCAATATCCAAAAGCACTTAATGAAATTAAGATTGGTATGGATGCAAATTTTAGAGGGTTATACAATATTGCTAATGAATTGAATACCAATATGGTTACTCAACTCAAGAAGCTTGAGATGATGGAGCAGAAATTTGAAAACTATCGTATCCAAAAAGTGGTAGTAGAAGCTATTATTGGCAAACTTGATAATGTTGCTAGAATGGATAGTGAGATAAAGAAATTAAAATGGGTATGCATAAAATTGAAGTATCCCTGAACCCCTTGGGAATTACATGATTAATACTTATCCGTCTTATGATAAAACTTGAGAGATTGCATCATGCCTATCTAGAGGGCATAAAACAATAGAGCTTGTTGGGAGGCAACCCAATATGTATATTTTATTTTTATTTTTGTGAAGTGCGTCAACATGATTATTGCTACTGTAGTAATTATGTTTATATCTTTTATTTTATTTTTGTGGCAAGTTAGACCTATGGGATGTTGCAAATGCTGGTTTATTAGGTTCTGTGCAGAAATAGAAACGTTTACATCCAGTGTTTAAATTTTATTTCTGTATTGGATCTGGAAGGTGATTAATTGCTGAAATTTTTACACAATATGGAACTACAAATTGTCTGTAGCATCCTAATTGTTCAGAATTTTTAGAGTTATAGAAGTATGGATAAAATTAAATCTTTACGTACTGTTTTGTTTTTGACAGATTCTATTATGTTTTCTTTATTCGCTTGCTTTAAAGTTTCCATGGCATATATTGGGGGATATAAATTGTGGAAATGATAGAATACAGTAGATATCAATGGGAAATAATTAGGCATCTTGTCTTGACAGTACATGAGTGAATGATTTATTTTATATGTAGTAACCTATCTCATGAGTTTCTGTTATGTTTTGTGTGAATGAAGTTTTCAAGTTTTGGGTGAGATAGCGATATGAGGAGAATAAGGAGCAGCAAGAGCCTAAGCTTGGGGATGCCTAGGGAACCCCAAGGCTATATCTAAGGAAGACTCAAGTAGCTAAGCTCGGGGATGCCCCGGATGGCATCCCCTCTTTCGTCTTCAAAACTATCGGTATATCCCACTTGAGCTATATTTTAATTCTTCACATGATATGTGTTTTGCTTGGAGCATCATTTGCTTTTATTTGGTTTTATTTTTTGGTCCTTAAAATCATTGTTTCCTAATCACACCTATTAAGAGAGACACACATTTCATCTTGTATTTATAGAATGCTCAATTGTTCTTCACTTATATCAATTTGAGTAGAGGCGTTATAGAAATTGCTCTAGTTCTTCACTTTAATATGTTAGAGCACAGTGATAAATTATGTTTTTTTATAGAAAACATTAGAACTCTCTTGCCTCACTTAAATCTTTTTAGAGAGTTGAATGGGAATTGTTAATTTGCATGAGTTATATGGTTGGTCTAAAAATAATGGGTGTATATGAGTAGTATAATAAAAACTTGCATGAACTTGTAGATCAATTGAACTTTGATAATTGGGGGTTCTTTGCAATGATTTAGAGATAATTTAGTAGGTAATTAATTTATGTGTAAACTTAAAGACTCGCGCAAAGTAATGGAAAGATGTCGTAAGGTCATAGATGTTAATACTCGGTCGTTTAAGTGAAACTGATTATGAAGGGTCTAAGTTGAAATGCATTGTAAATGACACTCTCACATATTAGGGGTCGGAGATGTGTAACGGGCTTTGGCTTCGCCAATCACATTCCCTAGGAGTAGTCGGTCTCATGGTTATCCGTTGTAAGCTACGAATTATTAGCGAGATATTTTTAATTACGAGTTAAGGTCTTTATAGCACTTCCACCTTCCGTATTTTGCTAGCCTCTTCGGTATCGAGCATTGCTCTCTCTCACCTCGAGACATGGTGCATGCTTGGCTAATACACCCAAACCCCGTGGGATGATACGCTCTCTCACACATAAGCCACATTATATTCTCCTCAAAACAGCCACCATACCTACCTATTATGGCATTTCCATAGCCGTTTCGAGATATATTGCCATGCAACTTCCATTGTTACTATTCATTATATGACTTGAGCATTCATTGTCATGTTGCTTTGCATGATCATAGAGCTGACATGATATATCTGGTAAGGCCACCGTTCATCATTTTTATACATGCTACGCTAGTATATTTGCACATCCTGGTACACTGTAAGAGGCATTCATTTGTAGTCATCATTCTTATTTAATGATTGTGAGTTGTAAGTAAATAAAAGTGTGATGCATTTTTTAGAGTGTGCCCATACAAGTGAGGAATAAAAAAAGAAGAGGATGAAAAAGTGCTCGTATAAAAAAGAGAGGCCAAAGAGCCCACACACAAAAAATGAAAATGAGAGAAAAGGAGAGAGGGGGCACACTACTATCCTTAACCACACTTGTGCTTCAAAGTAGCACCATGTAATTCATATAGAGAGTTTTCATGTTATTCACTTTTATCTGTTAGTGGGATTATTTTTACAATATTAGAACTTGGCTTGCATATTCCGATGACGAGCTTCCTCAAAATGATCGTGGTCTTCATGAGCAAGTAAGTTGGATAATGAAGATTAGTAATCATATTGGGTTTATATTTGACTTTAGGGAAAACAATAATTGTATTTGAATTAAAGTGAACTATCTTAACCAAATATGAAATAGTTCATAATCCAATTTGACTTAGTATAACCAAATCAAGTTGTGAACTCAATTCAATTTGTATTCAAATAAGATGAACCCTAATCCAAATCCAACTTGAATTGGAAACCAGACCAAGTTAACATTTTCTGACCTTAGTGTATTCAAGCTCATGAAAGGTCAACAAGTTTGAATTGTCGTTCAAACTTGAACATGAACTTGGCTATCCAAGATTCATAGACCATGACTTCTGTTGTTAAGATTCTTCTGATTGGATCTGACAACCACAACTTGACATCACATACTCCTTATGTGATGAACCTTATTGAGAACTTGTATGTGAACCATTATGTCACATGTATTCCAAATGATAACCACTATGTTGTTTTCCAAACTCTTATGATAAAACACTGACACATAATCTCACTTCACAATGACACTGACACCATACACAACACTTGTTGTATGTTTGATTGTTTTGTATGGTTGTTTATGATTGCTCTTTACTTACGATAGATTGTTGGAAGAGCGAAGAGTAGCTTTATCAAGATTGAGTGTGTGAAGAACTTCAACAATTACCAAGATTTGTTTATGTGAAGAACATCAATGATTACTAGGAAAGTTGCACTTGTTTTAAAATTACACCATGTTGTGAATTGTGTGAATACCTGTGTGTGGTGTGATGGAATGGGATGAGATTAGATGATAGCCATGGGTTGGTAAAGGGGTAGCCCTCTGTGGGCAAAAGTTAGTCATGAGTTGGCAATGTCATTTGTTGGCAAGGTCATATGTTGGCAAAGTCATGAGTTGGCAAAGTCATTTGTTGGCAAAGTCATGAGTTGGCAAAGTCATGTGTTGGCAAAGTCATTTGTTGGCAAAGTCATGAGTTGGCAAAGTCATGTGTGTGGCAAAGTCATTGGTTGGCAAAGTCATGAGTTGGCAAAGTCATGTGTTGGCAATGGTTAGCCATGTGTTTGGCAAAAGGGAATGGGTAGTAACCCTGAACGGGCAATAGTTTGGGCAGTAGAACCTATGTTCCTGATGGCTAAGTAGTCCAATGAGTGATTGGTTTTCTAAACAAACGTTACTTCAAACTAGTGTTACTTGCCAATACATTCAAAGTATTGACCCTTGTGGCTGCAACGTATCATGTTGCAGGATTTCCCGTACCAAAAGGAGTGATATAAAGTAGGGTTATGGTGTTATACTAACCTGCTGCCTGTGAGTGATTGGACGCCACAAGACTAGAACATTATCCCCGCTGCATGACTGCATTGTAAGCTAGCCCATGAGCTAGCAGGTATGTAATGCCTTAAAGACTGGATCTGTGATGTAATACTATGACATGTGTTATTTCTTGGTATTTCATCGTCAACTGTGCATGTCAGCAATCGATCTAGGGACTGGCACATACAGCATAGAGATTCGGGGCCCCTCTCAGGACCGGGTCGTGACATCTCCACCGCCACGCCGCCTTCTTGCGCCCTTCACCAAATCCCACCTCCTCCTAATCGCCATGGCTCTGAAGAAGGCCGACCAGGAAGCAGAGAAGAGGAAGGCCGCCATCGCCAAGCAATGGACGGAGAACATCATCTTTCCACCGACGCTGACGGAGAACGATCTCGTCTCCAAATACGCGTATGTGTGGTCGGGGAAGACCAAGGACCATGAAGCCACGGAGGTCCTCCCAGGAACAGTCTCACGAACTGCTGATAAGTACCACTTCTTCGTCGGGTACGTCTACTGCGGGCTGTGTCCCCCCTTCTCAGATTTCTTTGACGAGATCATGCAATCTTATGGATTTAGGCTTCTTGATTTCGCCCCAAATGTCATCACTTGCATGTCGGTCTTTGCTCATCTCCGTGAAAACTTTGTGGGGATTGTGCCCAATGTGCCCCTTTTCTGTCATTTCTTCATTCTCTGGATTGAGAGCGGCGAGGCCCTCTTCAGTAGCATCATGCTACTTGTGAACTGCGTTGGGATTTCCCCAAAGAGGAGAGGATGATGTAGTACAGTAGAGATAAGTATTTCCCTTAGTTAAGAACCAAGGTTATCAATCTAGTAGGAGAACCACACAAAACCTCGTTAGAAGTACCTACACACACAAAAGCAAATACTTGCACCCAACGCAAACAAGAGGGTTGTCAATCCCCTTGGCGGTTACTTGCAAGGATTAATTCTGATAGTGATAGATAGATAAATAAATTGCAAAACAAAATAAAGAAAATAAAATTGCAGCAAGGTATTTTTGGATTCTATATATGATGGATAAATGACCCGGGGGCCATAGTTTTCACTAGAGGCTTCTCTCTCGAACACATAGCATACGGTGGGTAAATAGATTACTGTTGGGCAATTGATAGAAAAGCGCATATTTATGACGGATTCATGGCAATGATCATGTATATAGGCATCACATCCGAGACAGGTAGACTTACTCCTGCCTGCATCTACTACTATTACTCCACCCATCGCCCGCTATCCAGTATGCATCTAGGGTATTAAGTTAATGAAAATAGAGTAAGGCCTTAAGCAAGATGACATGATGTAGACAAAGTAAACTCAATCAATATGAATAAACCCCATCGTTTTATCCTTAATGGCAACAATACAAAAATGTGTCTTGTCCCCTTCTGTCACTGGGATAGAGCACAGCAAGATTGAATCGATCACAAAGCACCTCTCCCATTGCAAGATAAATCAATCTAGTTGGCCAAACCAAATGGATAGATCGGAGAGAAATACAAAGCTATAACAATCATGCATAAATAAGTTCAGAAAAGACTCAAATATTTCTCATGAATAATCTGATCATAAATGTCAGAATTGGGGCTCAGGCGGACCCAAAGGTTCGAACACTGGGGGCAAGCTCGTTCCTACCAATCCTAGGGTGACCACGGCGAGGCTACGGCGAGAGCACGCTAGCGCAGAGCACGACAGGGGACACAACGATTACCCAGGTTCGGGCCACCTTGCGGTGTAAAACCCTACTCCTGCTTGTGGTTCGGATTGCTATGGGCAAGAGAGTTCTCGCGTACAAAGTAGGAGACGAAGGAATCTCTCCCACTACAATGGCAGCACTGCCCCCTTTTATAGCCACCCTGGTCCTCTTCCCTAGAAAATCTCGGCGGGAAGGGTAGCCACACAATGGCGGGTTTTGAAAGGGGATAGGCGCCCAGGATATCCTGACTAAAGTTGGTCTTCGCCTGCAAAAGCTTGATCCATGATGCGCCAGTGGGCTCGGTGATGACCTCCGCCCTGCGCGCCTTGCTGTCTTGGTCTTCTTTCACCGAACGGGCAGTCCTTGGGACTTGGTTTGGTGGAGGGCAGTTGGTGCTACCCCCCTTTGGCACCAAAGAGGAACCGCCCACTGGCGCGGCCTCTGCCGCCGTTCGTCGCCAAGCGCGTCACCCACGTGGTGGGCAGAGGACCGCGCGGTTGGCGTCAGGCTCAGACGACCTCGGGCGGCCGCCTTGGGGGAACGCCTCGGGAGGCCGCCTTGCGAGAGGGCCTCGCGAGGCTTTCCGCCGCTGTTGCGACTAAGTCTTGGTGGTTCTCCCCTGGGGAGGGGTCCTTGTGAGGCTGGCACCTCGCGAGGCGTCTTCGCTCCGCGGCGCCCGCAGTTGGGCCGCGTCTTGGGCCTTCGCCAAGCGTTGCTTCCTGGGCCGCAGGCAGACGGGCCATGGTATCCTGGTTCCCAATGGCCCGATAGTAGCTTCCGGGCCCGTGGTGCGCACGTTCCCGCCCGTTGGGAGTGAAACGGCGCGGGCCCTGATAGACTGCGGGCCCTAGGTTAGACGCGTGGCGTGCGATGGGACGTGGGATGCCCCCACTTCCTCCACTATGCCTCGGTAACCGCCTGCGCCTACCATAAAGCCTACCTGCGCAGGGCGCGGGGCTATCATTGCTTCCCTTCTGCTCTCTCCTCTAGTGCCTAGCCTCTCGCACTTCCTTCCCTGAGCACTGCTCCTTTCTTCTCTCGCCCTCCAAGGTCCACCGCATAGCAATGGCGCCCGCCGGCAAGAAAGGCAAGGCGGCGGCTGTGGCGCCGAGCACGCCGGCCATGGAGCCGGCTCTGCAGCGCTCCATCATCGCCAACCGAGAGGGCCTGGATAAGGTGATCTCGATGACCGCCAGCGACCAGAATGAGTGGAAGTCGACAAAGATCTGGCCGGGCTCGCACGCGCTGCGCGACCTGGAGGCGACGACCTTCCCCTTCTTCATCCACAGCATCTACGCCGGCCTGGTACTGCCGTTTTCGGATTTCTTCAATGCCATCCTCTCCCATTACCAGGTCCAAGCCCTCCATCTCCAACCCAACTCCATCTTCCTCCTTGCCATCTTCGCCTTTTACTGTGAGGCCTTCGTGGGCATGATGCCCTCGGTGGCGCTGTTTCGCCACTTCTTTAGCCTGCGGATATCCGCGGCGAATCAGTGCTCCGTGTGCGCCTCATTCCTTGCCATCAAGGTGACGGAGAACGACATCATCAGCCTGAAGATCTTGAAGAAGGTGGAAGGTTACATGCAGCGCTGGATCTACATGGATGTGCGCCATCGCAACCAGCTACTGATGGAGCCGACGGCCCCCGCCGTGAAGAGCTCGGGATGGGAGCACGAGAAGCTCACCGACCCGAGGCTGGTGCCCGTCTGGGAGCGGCTGGCCGACCACAAGGCGGGGCGCCTCACGGGGCGATGGTTGTCAATGTCAGGCCCATGGAACCCAGGGTATCCAGGCCTATCTGCCTTTGGCCCAGGGCACAACGCTTGGCACGGGCCCAGCAGGCCATCTTCATCAAGTATCTCACCAAGACCCCTCATGAGGCCTTGGCCTCCTGAGGACCCCTCCTCAGGGAGCAGCGAGCAAGACAACATCTTCACCAGCAGCCTCGCGAGGCTCTCTTGTGAGGCGACCTCCCGAGGCTTCCTCCCGAAGGCGCTCAAGACGAAGGCTATTCGGTCTGGCAGCGCGGTCCCGTGAGTGATGCGCGCGGCGACGAACAGCGATAGAGGCCGTGCCAGCAGGCGCGGATGAAGAGGGTTTTCCCCTTTTGTGCTAAGGGAGCAAGGCCAACAGTCCACTTTCCAAAGCAACCCCAAAGGTTGCCCGATCGGCGAAAGAAGACCAAGATGGCGGGCGCGTAGGGCGGAGGTCATCACCGAGCCCACCAACGCGTCATGGATCATGCCTTTGCAGGCGAAGACCGCCTTTAGTCAGGATAGCCTGAGCGCCCATCCCCTTTCAAAACCCGCCAAGTGTGGCAACCCTTCCCGCCTAAGTTTTGAGGGGGAAGAGGACCAAGGCAGGTATAAAGGGACAGTGCTGCCGTCGTGGTAGAGGGATCCAACTAAGTTGACTCCTTCTCCTACCTTGTACGCGAGAACACTCTCTTGCTCACTACAATCAAAACCAAGCAGGAGTAGGGTTTTACACCGCAAGGTGGCCCGAACCTGGGTAAACCGCTGAGTCCACGGTCCGCTCCCCGCTAGCGCGCTCCCGCCGTAGCTTCGCCGAAGCTTAGCCATGGTAGGGGACGAAGAGGTAGGAACAAGCTCACCCCATTGTTTGAACCTTTGGCGTCCCCGGAGCCCCACTTCTGACATTTGGCATGCCAGGTAGGGGTGCGCTACTATTCTCCCACCCCGCCCTCCGTTCCACTAGCCTCATGGCCGACGCACGTCGTGAGCGCGCCGAGCGCAGGGCTGGCCGCGTGGCTCAGACGGAGCCGGTGGCCTGCAGCAACCGCTGCCGCCCTGTCGAGGCTGCTGCCGCCACCGACCCTGCTGCCCGCGAGCAGCAAGACTCCTCCCTGCACCCCTCCGTGTAGGAGAACGGCCACACCGCCATGGCTTCTTCCTCCCTCGCCCCCCGTGGGCCGCCGAACGCGCAGGCCGCACTACTCATGGTGCGTGAGCTGCTCCGCTACCATCCAGCTGACGCCAGCTACGACGCCTGGCTTGGTCGCATCACCGAGCTCGTCAACGCCGCCGGGGACGCCCCGGCGCCTTCCCACTCGCTCCGCCCTCCGCCGTCTCACGCTGGGGACCTGGTGCACGGTGCTTCCCCGCCGCCTCCTCTGCGCGACGAACTCGGCGGGCCCCAGCGCAACGCGCGGGCGCGCGAGCCGTCCCGTGGCGCATCCCCGTCAGCCCGTGATGAGGCCAGCTGCCAGATCATCCGACGCACGCCCCCCGATGCGCGAGTCCTTGGTGCCTTATCTCCTCACGCAACGGCCATGGGTGAGCTAGCAAGCACGTGTCGCTCCCCCCATTGTGAAATTTGTCGACATGCAGTCCCTCAGGAGGCAAGCCACACGGGGACCTTGCGGGTAGCCTCTCGCGAGCCGGCCTGCGGCGGTCGCCTAATCAGAGGGCCTCGCAAGACGGAGACTTCGAAGGCCGAGCCTCGCGAGGCACGCCTCGTGAGCCGCATGTACTCCTCATGAGCTGTGGCTCGCCCGATGCCGCCTCCCGCCAAAAGAAAAGTCCAGCCTCCTCGCGAGATGCCCTTACCGTCACTTAAGCCCTCTCCCCTCGCGATCCCGCTGAGTGCTAGCGTTTTTTCGTCCGTGTGAGCCGCTTGCACGCCAAAGGGGCCTCCCTGATCATCGCGTCTCAGGAGCCCTCACTAGCTCCCGGTGCCCCTCAACTCCGGGCCTTGTCCCGGCATCGCGACCGGACATACCAGCGGTGGCTAAGGCCCGCTTGGAGGCTGGGTCCTGACGGCGTAGAGCGCTGAGGCGAACAAAGAAAAAAAATTGGCCTCACGAGAGAACTTCGGGAGGGAACGCGTACATCCCAAATCGCAAAGCATTAAATTAAAACTTAAAAGATATTGTTTTCATGCCCCCGCGGGGCTACATCGATTCAGTGCAGGAGAATAAAAAGAAGAAAAAGGCCTAGGCGGGGCGCCGTCACCACCAATACTCCAACATGAATGCCACGTGCGCCTAGTCGGAGTCCTCATCCTCGCTCTTGACGCGGGGGGAGCTATCGTCGCCTCCGCTTCTGCCAGAGGGGGTGGCGCCGCTGTCGCTGTCGTCCTCGCTAGAGGAGCCGCAGTAGCTGCCGTCCTCTCTCTCCGCGCAGCACTCTAGACGGTTGCCGAAGATCCCGAAGATCTTCATGAAGAGCATGGCGGCCCCGTCGTACTTGAATTGGAGGACGTGCCCCCGCTTCAGGCCGTGGGCGAGGGCGAACGACTTCCACCCCTGCTTCAAGAACATGAAACCCAAAGGGGTGAACTCCGTTGCCACCCAGGAGGGGCCGTTGCAGCAGCCGTCGGCCTGCACCCACAGGCCCAAGGGCACGCGGTCTGCCATCGCCTCCGCAAAGGAGTCCGGGAGCCGGAGCTAGGTGCAGGGGCGGCGGTGCATGTTCACTACGAACTCGTGAGCCCCCTCCGCCGAATGCTTCCTCGCCTGGGGAGGTAGGGCGGCCGCCCTGCCACGGCCACCTCGGCCGCGCGCGCCGCGCCCTCCGCGCCCGCGGTCGGCGCCCCTTCCACGGCCGCTGGGACCGGCACCGGCAGCCGCTGGGGAGCGCCCGGGCCCCCGGGGCGGGACCTTGGATGCAGCAGCAGAAGCACGGGCACACCCTCTTCCCCTCACCATCTCTACGGCGGCTCTGGCAAAGACGAGGGAGGAAAGGTTGGAGGAAGAAGAAGATGGGTGGAGGACTTCAACTCCACTCTTCCCCTCTTTATGCTCGGCGCGGGGCTCTTCTCGTTGCTCTGCCTCCTCCGGCGTCGGGAATCAAAGCAGCAGCGGTGCGCGAAGGAAGGCAATGATGGTCTCGCGTCGCCCACGACAGGTTTTATGCCAGCGCGGGCGGTTACCGAGGTGTCGTGGAGAAGTGGGGGCGTCCCCCGTCACATCGTACGCCACGCGTCGCGCCTGGCTCGTAGGCGGTTAGGGCCCGCGCCTTTTTGCCCCCTAGTACGCGGGAACATGCGCGCCGCGGGCTACTGTCGGGCCCATGGAACCCAGGGTATCCAGGCCTGTTTACCTTTGGCCCAGGGCACAACACCTGGTGCGGGCCCAGCAGGCCGTCTTCATCAAGTATCTCACCAAGACCCCTCATGAGGCCTTGGCCTCCTGAGGACCCCTCCTCAGGGAGCGGCGAGCAAGACAGCATCTTCACCAGCAGCCTCGCGAGGCTCTCTCGCGAGGCGACCTCCCGAGGTGGCCTCCCGAGGCTTCCTCCCGAAGGCGCTCAAGACGAAGGCTATTCAGTCTGGCAGCGCGGTCCCGTGCCCATCACGTGGGTGACGCACGTGGCGACGAACGGCGACAAAGGCCGTGCCAGCAGGCGCGGATGAAGAGGGTTTTCCCCTTTCGTGCTAAGGGAGCAAGGCCAGCAGTCCACTTCCCAAAGCAACCCCAAAGGTTGCCCGATCGGCGAAAGAAGACCAAGACGGCGGGCTCGCAGGGCGGAGGTCATCACCGAGCCCACCAGCGCGTCATGGATCATGCCTTTGTAGGCAAAGACCGCCTTTAGTCAGGATAGCCTGAGCGCCTGTCCCCTTTCAAAACCCGCCAAGTGTGGCAACCCTTCCCGCCTAAGTTTTGAGGGGGAAGAGGACCAAGGCAGATATAAAGGGACAATGCTTCCTTCGTGGTAGAGGGATCCAACTGAGTCGACTCCTTCTCCTACCTTGTACGCGAGAACACTCTCTTGCTCACTACAATCAAAACCAAGCAGGAGTAGGGTTTTACACCGCAAGGTGGCCCGAACCTGGGTAAACCGCTGAGTCCACGGTCCGCTCCCCGCTAGCGCGCTCCCACCGTATCTTAGCCGTGGTAGGGGACGAAGAGGTAGGTACAAGCTCACCCTAGTGTTCGAACCTTTGGGTCCCCGGAGCCCCACTTCCGACAGTCAAGGAGTACCTGCTGCGGTGCATAGCGCCACTCCAGATGCGGTCACACCCGGTGTGGAAGATCACCAGCATGAAGGACCCCATGCGGCTGAGCATCACCAGTATGAAGCCGGCGGTGGTGGACGGAATCATGCAGATCTTGCTCGGCGGTACCGCGGAAGACCCGTGCGTGGACGCGCTCCCGCTGTACCGCTACGAAGAGACTGAGAAGCTGGTCGTGGAGATGCCGATCTTCGATGAGTGGGGCCTCATGCCGGAGGACCATGAGGGGCCTCACAAGAACCCGTTCATGGTGGTTCCCGGCTCGGGGGACCTAGACGACACCGAGGCCTCGGGGGGCGACGCGGAGGGAAGCGATGGCGGCCCTGCCTCGCGCACTCGCCGCCAACTCATCCGCGACCTCGAGGACAACAACGACGACGACGATGATGCCCGATTCAGGGTTGAGCCCTCTCGGCTTGCCGGCGCGGGAGGCGAAGGAAGTACCAGCGCGCCGGCTGGCGTGCCGGGCATTGAGGAGATTGACGCCAGCGGTGGGGGCACCAAGCCCGCTGAGGAGGAGGCCAGCGCGGAAGGCGGGGCCACCAAGCCCCCCGCCGGAAGGGACGGTGCCAAGGACGGGGCCATCGAGCCTCGGGAGGAGGCCTTAGGAGGGGGCCTCGCGAGGGCGACAGCGAGGACCGCCCGCCGTCGGTCCTGAAGAAGAGGAAGTGGGTTGCCAATGACGAATAAGTGCCTACCTTACCCCTTTGCTTTTGCGTTTGCCTCACGGCTTGGGGCTGAGGCCTTGCTTCGCGCAGGGCATCCATGAAGAAGAAGAAGAAGACGAAGAAGATCCCTGGCTAGAAGGGGGGCCCCGGTGCCTGCCGCAGGTGCCGAGGGGCATGAAGACGCCACCCGCCGCCCCGATGCTGAAGCGGAGCGCGCGGAGGTGGAGAAGGAGCAAGCGGTCCCTCCGGAGACGCACGCGGACGCGGCTCCTGAAGCCGAGGACGTCAAACCTCGGGAGGCGGCCTCTGGAGGTGGCGCCGTGGCTCCCGAGGTGCCCACTGCGGAGGCGGAGGCAGTGATGATGGAGGCGGAGGCGCCAACACCTCCGCCGGGCACCGCAGAGGCCGGAGGCGCTTCGGGAAACCCCCAGCACTCGCCGGTGCGGGAGGCCCCGGCCGCAGGCGCGGCGAGCCCGCGGGGTGTGCTGCCGCGGCATGAGAAGGAGGCTCCGGTGGACCCCCCGCTCTTGACGAACAACGCCGGGCCTTTCCAGGCCTTGACAGCAGAGGGCAGCGAGGAGTCGGACCCGGCATGGGCTCTGACGCTCGTGCGCAGCCGCACCCTACTCAAGCATGGGGTCCTGCGGAGTGCCAGGGGAGCTCTAGGCTAGCTCGAGGCGGAATTCCAAGAGGCGAAGGGGTGCCTTGCCGAGGAGCGCCTGCGTCTTGCCGAGGGGTAGCGTCAACTCGATGTCACCGTCAAGCTGGGCCGGCGCTAGGATGGGGCCGTGCGGGAGAAGTGCGAGAAGGCCACCACCGAGGCGAAGGAGGTCTTCGAGAGCACCCTCCGGGAGGCCGACGCGGCCGACAACCGCCGTGAGGAGGCGGAGGCCCGCACAAAGGAGCTCCGGGAGCAGCACACTGCGGAGGAATGGCGGTTCCAGGCACGGGAAAGTGCCATCACCACCCGCGAAGAGGAGCTCGTGGTTCGTGAAGGCGGACCTCGTGATCCACGAACGGGAGCTCACGCGGACAATGACCGAGCAGGCCATGGAGCGCGAGCACCTAGAGACGCTAGACCGCGAGGTGGCCGCCGCCCAGGACGCCTACAACCAGCTCATGGAGAAGGCCAATGCTCAGCAGGAGGCCAAGGAGAAGAAGGCCCAGGAGGATGCCAATGCGAAGATAGAGAAGAACCGCATGGCACTTGTCGCAGAGCACAGCAAGAAGCTGAAGGCCCAGGAGGACCGCTTCAAGCAAAAGAGCGTGGAGCTCCAGGAGGAGATCGAGGGCCTCAAGGAAGTCCTGACGGAGGCGGAGAACCGGCGGAAGACCGCGCTACAGGCCAAGGCTGACATAGAGGCGGAGCTAGCCTCCCTCCAGCTGCAGGTGAGTGGTGTCTCCAATGTCATCGAGCAGGCGAGGCTGGAGGCAGACCGGGCATGGGGGCGGCAGCACGAGCGTGCCAAGATGTTCCGCTCCCTCCAGCTTCGGGCCCGCGACGCCCTAGCGACCATTTGCAAGGAGAGGCTCGAGGGCCCCCGCGAGACCCACGACGCCAGCTACATCGATTTCTTCACCAAGCTTGTGGAGCAGCTCGAGGCTGGAGCCAAGAGGGTGAACGACATCATTGAAGATGAATGCCGCGACCTCCTCTTCCAGGTGGCGACGCACATCTTCAGCCATCTCCTCCATGCCGACCCCAACTTCGACTTCGACAGGGTGATAGCCCCCGTGACCGAGGAGCTCCGTGACGGCCTTGGGAAGGCGGTAGAAGACCACATGGATGCCCTGCTCGTGAAGTTCTCCCATGGCGGCAGCGAGAGCTGCAGCGGAGTCGAGGGCGACGATGGCGAAGGCGATGAGGGCGATGATGGTGATGCCGCGACTTCCTAGGTCCTTTTCCTTGGTTTACCTGTATTAGATCGGCATGGCCCCGTGGGGGCGTAAAAACGATGTCTTTTCACGTTTAAGTACTTTGATTTGCTGTGATGTATGTTTCCTCGTGAGGCCCTCTCGTGAGGCCTATTTTCCTTTCTTTGCTTGCCTTGGTGCTCTACGTCGTCAGGACCCAGCCCCTGAGCAGGCTACAGCCGTCGCTGGTATGTTAGGTCGTGTTGCCTTAACAAGGCCAGGAGGTGTAGGGCACTGAGAGGCGGTAAGGGCTCCTGAGGTGCGATGCTCAGGAAACCCCCCTTTGACGTGCAAGCGGCTTGCGCGGAGGAAGAAACATCAGCACTCAGCGAGGTTGCGGGGAGAGGAGAGCTCGAGAGGCGCCGAGAGCGGCTCGTGAGGTGTTTTTGTACTTAGCTTTTTTGCGAGTGTCGCTTGGCGTGTCGTGGCCGCGGAGTGCGCCTCGTGAGGCTCTTGCCCGTGAGGCCTCCCCCTAGCACTTGGTGGAGACAGCCGCCATGAGTTGGCTCGCGAGGCTCTCTGAGGGCTTACGAAGGAGTCTTGTCGTGAGTTACCTCGCGAGGCAGCACTCGCGAGGCCTTTGTGCGCCTCATTCCTGGTACAACTGCATGCCGAAGATTTTCACGAATGGGGGAGCAGTGCACACTTGCTAGCTCACTCGTGGGTGTCATGCGAGGAGACGAGACACCAAGGACCTTGGTGAGGTGGCGTGCGTGGGAGCAGACCCGCGAGCCAGAGCTCGATCACTTGGGTTTTGCAGCGCTGCTGGGACTGACCCGAGCACATGCACCATGTCCTGCCCCCGCTCGCATGAGGAACAGGAGGGAGATCGCGAGCGCGCATGACTCCTGAAGCAAATGAATTACCAAAGACAAAATATCATAGGAAATAAAGCTTTACTGCAGCATAATAATAAGGTTCATTACACAGCCAAAAAAGATGCGGCTGCCGTGTCCGGCATGGGTCAGCTTGAGGTTGGTGCAGCCCATGGGGCACCCTCAGTTTCACATCCAAAAGAGAAGAGGCTGCCGTGTCCGGCACGGGTTAGCGTGAGGTTGGTGCAGCTCATGGGGCGCCCTCAGTTCGATTGTCCGCTAGCGCTGAGCATGGAGCTTCCACAAGGCGTGGGCGTTCCACCAGCGTGGAGCATGGGGCTTCCACTGAGGCGTGGGCGGGAGCTCTCGCGGGCCCATCAGGCGAATGCAATGAGAGGCTTCGAAGCATGTACAACTCCATTTCGTCCGTACGCGTGAGGGTCATGGGTAGAACTTGCTGAGGTGTTGGATGTTCCATGTGTTGGGCACAGGAACAGATGCGGAGCATCCTACGGTCATCCCCATGGACCCACCTATGTCTCCCCAAGTACCAAGAGGACCAATGACTCAAGCACGTGCAAGAGCTCTCGAGACCGAGGTGACATCACTCCTTTATGAACTTCCATATGATTCGTGCGAGGCATGGTTACTACCTCATTCCGGAATGCTATGCGTGCTTAGGTACCAAGAAGACACTCTCGGAGAAGCCCGGAACAATGGACAAGTTGCCAAGTACACAGATAAAGGAGCTCGGGAAGAAAAAGGGCAGCTGAACATCAGCCGCCGGACATCCGGTCTACGGCCCAGACATCCGGTCCCTGGAGACTTCAACTCCCCCACTAGATCAGCAGCTGATGAGCCCCAGGCCCCGGACATCCGGCCCCGCCGCCGGATATCCAGCCCGTCCACCCCGGACATCCGGGCCTCTACCGGAAATCCGGCTCCTCATATACAGAGAGCAGATGAAAAAGGCCGAAGCCCGGCCGGACATCCGGCCCCTACCCCCGGACATCCGGCCCCCACCTGAACCGCCGGACATCCGGCTCGATGCCCAGACATCCGGCTCGATGCCCAGACATCCGGCCCCTGTGCAGACTTATTCGGCCCAATGGGCCATGTACTCCCCAACGCGCCCCCAACTTGTACTAGCACTATACAAGGACCTCCTCCTCCTCCATTTAGGGTTAGCAAAGGTTTGGCTCTTAGAGATAGAGCTTTGCTCATCCACTACCTCTCCCATGGAGATCAAGACCTCCATGAGACCCATGTGAGAAGATCCACTCCGGATTCAAGACCTCAACTCCTCTACGGATTGGGATGAACTAGTTACCGTGTATCCTCTTGTGTTGACTTTGGATCTTGTATCTCCTCTATGTGTATGTGGATCTAGTGCATGTGTGATTTGGTTTGTGTCAATTGAGTGTTTGTTTTTGTGTTCTTCTCTCCCTTTGCCTTCCCCCCTCCAAGTGTGAAAAGATCGACGAGCTAGGGTTCCACCCTACATCATCTTGGACCAGAGCCACGTTGATTCACACCTTGGAGTCTTTTCCCCTCATTTTCTAGCCCCAATTTTGTTGATTTTGCCCAATTTCGAAAATTCCCCACAAAAATAGCCATACCAATTTTTTTTTGTGATTTGTTGGTTTGATGATGTTTTGTTGATTTTGATCCATGCATTTGCTTGGTTTTGAGTGGATCTAGCTTTTCCCCACCCTCTCCATCATTTCCATCCACAAAATCTGCACAATTTTGCCACGAATTTTCTTTTCCACACTAGTTCTCCGAGTTCATCCGCGGATTGGAGTCCCCGGACATCCGGCCCGAGAGCCCGGACATCCGGCGCCCCGGACATCCAGCCCGCAGGCCCGGACATCCGGCCCCTGTCGACCAACACTTCATCTCTTTTTCTTTTCCACAATTTTTCGTCATTTCCCACCATTTCTTCCGCAATACCATCACATACTCGTTTGACTCCACCACAAACTTCCGCAACCTCCACAAATTTTGTCATGTTTGCCACTTGAGAATTTGAGTTGCGGTTCCGTTTCCTAACGTGTTTCGGCTACTTAGGGACGGTTCGTCATCGACATCACAGCCGCTCAACTTCGACACGGACTCATCATCGACCACGACCACTTCATCATTGTGACACCATAACCAGAAGCAAGGACGGTAACCTTGACGACAACTTGTTTATATCCTTGCCATTTAGATTGTGAAACCCCGAGACCATCTTTTGCGTAGCTTTCCTACGAGACTAGACATTTGAGTATTGCCGGGCAACGCTACTTGTGCACTTTAGTGATACCGTTCCGCATAGCTATCATAGCATGCATATATACTCATATCATCTCTTGTGCCAAAATTTTGTTCCCGCATATACATCATTGCTATCTTGATAAGAGCATTGCGCATAAGTGGCCAAAGGAAAATAGCAAGAACGAAAAGCTTTTAAGCAAAAGAGAAAGATCACCAACAAGATTGTAAGCAATAGCCATAGCATTGCCACATTACATATCATATTTGATCATCTTGGATCATTGTGACCGAGTTCACCGGGAATCATACATACGTCGCATACTTGAGATAGAAAGTCCACACGTTTTGTCTCTTATAGGTTGTGCACAAGTTTGTATCCGCCTATTGAGCAATCGTGCTAGTGTCTCTCTAGTGTTGTGCAACAAGAGCATTTTCTGTGGATTCCACATTTTGAGCTCATTTCCTTGGTTGCACGACCTCATTTATCTTTCCGTGCGTGTGTTTCTGTGTGATACTTCTTGCTATTGGTCTACTTGTTACACTTGCAAATTTGTGAATCTTTTTCAACATTATTGATATCTTGCTAACATTTGCAGAAATTTTGTGCCACTATCCTCACCAAACTCCTCCAAAAGCTTTACTTGTGTAGGTGTGAGATTGACACAATCCGGTACCAATTGCACTATTTCCATAATACCATATTGGGTGATCATTAATCCATCTTCAACATTGGACAAGGTACATTGGTCTAGTTCATTTCTTTCTTCCACTAACACTTGTTTGAGAATCATGGATAGGCCGAGCACTTCTACCAATCCTCTCTTCGATGAGCATGGCGATGCAACGACCGAATACGTCACCAAGGCTCACCTCTTTGGCGTCCAACGAGCATTACATCAAGAGAGCGAAGCATTGTACGAACGCATTGAACAACTCGCCTCCGACTTTTGACAAACCCTTGATGACAAGCTATCATCCCAAATGGAAGAGTTCTGAACCATGATGGTCAATCACGATTCTTCCACTTCGTCTTCATCAAGATCAAGACGGCGCCATTCGAGCCGACACTCTTCGGACACTTATTCAGATGCAAATCTTCCACGAGCACGCTCTCATCATCCCCAAGAACATGACGATCGGCAATTTTCAAGAAACCCATTCCATGGCAATGGTTTGCAAGACCGCCTTCGAGAGCGCGAACGACAAAACCGACAAGAACGAGACAACGCGGACCAAGACCAAGCTCCACAACGCCAACGTCAAGTACACCAAGACGACGACGCCCTACAACAAGAACGACAACGTCGTGAGGAGCAAGCACTTGAAGCTCAACGTGCCCTACGCGAGGCAACTCACAACGTCGCCGAACGCAGCCGCTGCGTGCGCGAACAAGAAGAGGCCGCACGACTTGAGGAGCACCAAGAGATGTGGAACTGTGCGTGTATCCCAAGACCACAATGTCAAGCCAATCGAGATGAGCACGAGGAGCAAGAGCTAGAAGATCATCCTCCACGGCAAGAGCGTCATCGCAATCGCCGTCAACGTAATGAGGAGCGCTACGGCAAGCTCAAGTTCAACATGCCTAAATTCTCTGGTGGAAATGATCCCAAAGAATACCTTTCATGGGCATTGAAGGTCGACAAGATATTCCGTCTTCAAAACTACGAAGAGGAAAAGAAGATTGCCATGGCATCTCTTGAGTTCCAAGACTATGTTCTCATTTGGTGGGAGCAAGTGATCGAACGACGCCAAGAGAGAGGCGAACCACCCATCACTACTTGGAATCAAATGAAGGATGTCATGAGAGCTTGTTTTGTGCCTACACACTATAGCCATGAACTCTCCAAGAAACTTCAACTTCTCAAGCAAGGCACCAAGTCGGTTGAAGCGTACTACCAAGAGATGGAAATTGCAATGATACGAGCCAACGTCAAGGAAGATGATGAACAAACTATGACGCGTTTCTTGAATGGCCTGCACTATCCAATCAAGAAAATTGCGGACTTCCAACCATACCCCAACCTCCTTGAGCTAGTGCACCAAGCAACCAAAGCGGAGCGACAAGTACAAGAAGACTACAAGTACTCCAAGTACTCTTCCAAGACCTATGGTTCATACACTCAAGCTTCAACGACTTCTACAACTCCGTCCACGACTCGAGCTACACCAAGTACCGGCAAAGAGTCAAGCTCCAAGCAACCAACGACATCTTTGAGTCATCTTCCTACTACTACAAGCAACTCCAAGCAAAGAGCTTCATCATCAACAACTCCTTCGGATGCCACCGACAAAACAAGTGACATCAAGTGCTTTACTTGCAAAGGCCGAGGCCACAAGTCGTTTGAGTGCCCAACAAGACGCACTATGATCATGAACGCCGACAACACCTACGATTCCATGAGTGAAGATGAAATGGAAGACATCGAGCAAGTGGCCATGCACCGCCAAGTGAATGAAGATGAAGATGCTCAAATCTTTTGCGATACTGATTCAAGCCCCGCCCTTGTTGTCTCCAAGGTCTTGACACTTCAACAACATGAAGATGAAGATCAATTGTCGGTGTAAAAACTGGCAGACCTCAGGGTAGGGGTCCTGAGCTGTGGATCTTGGATCGGTGGTAACAGAGACGAGGGAGGCGATGTTTACCCAGGTTCAGGCCCTCTCTATGGAGGTAAAACCCTACGCCCCGCTTCTGTTTATATTGATGGAGATGTATCAAGTACAGAGTTGATCTACCTCGAGATCGTAATATGTGTCTAACTTCTAGGGCTAGGCGAGCGATATTGCGTTTATTCTCCCCTACGGGCTAAACCTTATGGCTTATATACACGCCAGGGAGGGTATCTAGGGTTACAAGGTCGGTAACTAATGATAAGGCGGCTGGAGAGGTCTTGGGGTGTACATCAAGTCTTAGGTGGAGCCAATCTTGATCATGCTTCTTGTATACGGCTTCCGGAGTCTATCTTGATCACGTACGAGGGCCCATCGACCCAACCGAGGAGACGGGCTGGCTAGGTTAGCACCCCCTAATCCAGGACACTGTCAGTAGCCCCTGAACTGGTCTTCGATGCCGAAGTCGACGCCCTTCAATTTCCGGAGTCTTGGCTCGATAGACAAGTTCCTGTGTTTTATTCTCCGACCAGACTCAAAGACCTCAGCCAACCCTTAGAATTCCGTCGGGGCCCAATTTCAGATTTCGAGAATCGTGTCATCTAGAGAATCAGGCCCCTTTATGGAAAAAATGTCGAAGCGTCAGCCCCTTCCACCTCTACTTAATAAACGTGCAGCCTTTTGCCAGCGGCCATACGCACCAACCGCAACCGCAGCCAAAATCCCCCCTCCTTCCCAACCCAAGCTCTAGAGCCCAAACAATGGCAAGTGGTGAAGGATCATCAAGGCGCCCTCACAGCCCCGATAGAGGGGATTGGGGGAGCTGCTCCTTAGCGCGCCTTCAACTAGAGCGCTTGGCGACGCAAGGTTATCTACCAAATGCGGATCTGGCCCCAAGCCATCCTGGATTAACATCCCTCGACGGTCAAGCCCACGCCGAGAATTTCCCTTCGCCGCAAGGAGACGAGCAGGTATGCTTCATGCCTTTCCTCCTCCGCGGTTTAGGGTTTCCAATCCACCCTTTCCTTCGCGGCCTGCTAGAGTTTTACGGGCTGCATCTGCACCATCTCTCCCCGAATTCGATACTGCACATTGCGGGGTTCATCGCGCTCTGCGAGCTACACCTCGGCTGTCAGGCTCACTTCGGGTTATGGTGGAAGTACTTCTGCATCGTGCCCCGTTCCTCGGGCGACAAGTTATTCGAGGTTGGAGGAGCCGAAGTCTACCGAGTCGACAAGACTGGTTATCCAGTGGGAACACCTCGGGAGGACGCCGATTATTGGCCATCCGAGTGGTTTTATATCAATGACGTCCCATTGTACGATCCAGTCCAGCCAGGCCTCCCGCCCTTCTCATTGGATCCACCGAGGAAACGCTACAGCTGGAGACCGCAGAGCTTGGCACAAGAGGAAGACGAAGCCGTGACCAACCTAGCGGCCAAAGTGAAGCTACTGTCGAGCGCTGGCCTCACCATCATTGACGTGATGGTGGTGGCCCTAGACCGAAGAATCCAACCCCTTCGGCAGCGTCAGCACTTATTGTGCGAGTACAATGGGTCCAACGATGCTTCCCGATCCATCAAGGGAGCTTTTATGGACCAAATGACCCTTGGGGCTGTACTAGCCAGCATGTACCAAGGGTCCGCGGAAGAGTTCGCCAAGCATCAGTTCCGGGACGGGCTGTCATACAGCAACCCCGCCGACATAGTAAGTTTTTCTTCCGAACTTTCTCATTTACCTCGGGATCCTTAGAGTTAACCCACAACACCTCGGCCTTTGAACAGCGGTGAAGGCGTTGGCTCGAAGGTGTGAGCAGTCCGGCCCCTGAGCTAGAACTGCACTGCCGCGTGGAGGACCCTCTCTATAACGAGGATGAAGACCTGGACCTGATCTACGAAGGGAGGAAATTTTTCTTGGAGAGCCTTGACGGCTCCAAAGTAGCTGTCATCCCTGACACGCCGGGGACGAGGCCAGCCTCATCGGTAACACTCCCTCCCTCTAAACGAAAGAGATCCCCTCGTCCTCCAGCCACCAGCCATCTGACTTCTCCTCCAATGGGGCGGCGCTCCCAACGCCTACGCAGAGAGACAGCTTCACTGGGAAGGGCCCTGGCCGAGGCGCGAGAAGTTCAAACCGAGGTCACAGGGGCAGGCAGAAGTGCCCCCTCCATCACCGGGTAATACCTTGATCTATGCTGCTACGAAGACACTTTAGATTTTAACCTTCCCGATTATTTGCAGACAACCTCCACCCACCACAGCAAACGTGGAGGCCGAGGGAGCCAAGGCCCCACCCGGGGAGACGTGTGTCCGAAATCCCACGGGAGTTGACTCCGGAGCCGCCCAGGCCGAGGATTCGGCGACATCGGCCACTCCGTCCGAGATTCAGTGCGCCGAGAATTATCGTTGGTGAAAAGCTTCTCTAAATAATCCGGCTTTCTCGGACAGGGAGCTCAATGATCTCAGCGCGGTGGATGCATACCTCGGGGCAACCCGAGGTGCCTTTGATGAATCGCTGGACGTCTTGTCATGGGGGCTGCAGGTAAGTTTTAAAGACAAATATGACTACCAAGTATGGTAGTAGCCCCTAAGGCTTAGTACGAGCCACTTGGGTCGAATCAAGACTTGAGTACTAACCAAAAATCACTGTCATTAACAGAAGGCTCGCTTGAAGAACGAGCAATTGACCTCGGCGTTGGCCCAAACCAAAGTGCAGCTAGATGCGGCTTTGTCCGAGGTTGAACAGGTGAAGAAATTCACCAGAGAGGCGCACGGTAAGTGCTTTGTGCTAGAATTGGTTAATGCCGGTGAAAATAGAGTTGACACCAGAATCACCTGTAGCAGCGGAAGCCCTAGGCCATCTTGAAAGGGACCTGAAGCAGGCACGTGAGGATCTGGCATATGCGGAAGCACAACGTCAGGCAAATCAACACGTGGTTACTCAAAGAGTGGACAGCGTGAATGTGCTTAGGGCTGAGAACACCCGCCAGGATCAGGAGATTGAGAGCTTAAAGGCTCGTCTTGCTGCTGCAGAAGAAAAGAATCGGCGAACGGATGACATGATATATGGTAAGTTATGAATCGCGACGGACATTTGTCATGTAGTTTGTCCGAGGGGATTTGTCATTCGAATGTTGTTTTATTTGGTAGCTTGTTTGACTGGCCTTCCTTCGGAGTCTCGGGGTCCGATGTCCGAAGACATGAGCGTTCGTCTATCCGAGGTGCATGAGAGGGCACAGAAATCGATGAAGGATGTGCACCATGCTTTATGGCCCGAGGTGGTGCCGGTCCCCGAGGACATGGCTGCGCTAGCCGAACAGCTTAAGAGAGCTCGGCGCCAGATCCAGGCTTGGAAAGTATCAGCTTGCTGGGAAGGTGCGAGGGAGGCCTGGGCCATGGTGAGGACCCACTACACCGGTCTGAAGACAACGGAATTAGCAGAGGTGGGACCCATGGGGCCTGATGGGAAGGAAATCCCTACCAGCCAGGTATATAATAATGTAATGCCTGCGGCACGCCTCTCGCAAAAGGATTGCCCGTTGGACACCCTAATAGACGGGCTAGACCGCGCGTGAAAACTTTGTATGACTTTATGTACCGAGGTATTCTATGTCAATTGTTTCCGTCCGTTTGTCCAAACTCTGTCAGCCAGCCTTCGGCTTCCGCCTCCTCGGATAAAGTCCGAGGAGTGTCCCATACTAGTGGCCGAGGTCATCGGACCAGGTGCTTCAGGCGACCAGGCAATTGGGCTGTGCGGCTCGAAAGACAAGAGGGTAACGGAAGGTCAAGTTATATTACTGTTTAACGTAAGAAACATCATCCGACAAAAATAGTTCTTCCAACAGTTCCTTTCCTTGGGCCCTTGTGTCGAACACGTTTGTCCGAAGACGGATGACCTCAGAGGTAAAGCCCCTGGTCAGGGTTTGAAAAGACCCTTGCCACGTTAGTCCTATGTCATAGCCGACCGATCCGCATTATAAGAACGCTAGCTTTGTCCGTCTGAGGTACTACACCGGTGACCCGGGAGTAACAATCACAGCGGTGCTCCCTTTGCCCCCTAGCCGAAATATCGGGAACGTAAGGGGCAAGCACAGGAGCTGGGTAACCTAGCTTGGCCAAATCTTAAAGCGAATCGATGCATATAGTGGCTCAAAAGACAATAGTACATAAGAGGCGGAATAGCTCTTGTTTTGAAACTAACGTGCTATATTGTCCTCGGGGTCATTAAATAACGTTCCGAGGTGGGGGAATAAATAAATAATGAGTAAAAGATTAAGGCAAAGAAAATGTAAAAGTTATTTACATGGACCGTGGTTGTAGTGTCAAGCGTAGAAGCGTCGGAGTAGCACCGCGTTCCAGGGGTGGGGCTCTAATCGGCCATCCTCCGGATCTCGGATTCGATAGGCTCCTCCGATAAGAACTTGATCAATGATGAACGGCCCACCCCATCGAGGGGAGAGTTTGTGCTTTTGTTTCTCGGGGTGTAGCCTCATTCTGAGATCTCCGACGTTGAATTCTTTAGCACGAACTTCTCTGCCATGGTAGCGCCGAGCCTGCTGTTGATAAATGGCTGACCGTGCCCGTGCGACGTTGCGCTCCTCTTCGAGAGCGTCTAGGGCATCCTGCCGGTTGAGCTCGGCTTCTAGCTCTTCATACATGCACACCCAAGGTGCGTCGTGTATGATATCGCAGGGGAGGACCGCCTCGGCGCCGTATACCATAAAAAACGGGGTCTATCCTATGGACCGGTTTGGTGTCGTACGCAAGCCCCATAGTACGGAATCAAGTTCCTCAACCCATTTACAGTCGGCTTTTTTAAGGGAGCGAACTAACCTTGGCTTAATTCCGCTAAGGATTAGTCCATTGGCTCGCTCCACCTGCCCATTCGACTGTGGGTGGTAGACGGACGCGTAGTCGAGCTTAATGCCCAATTTTTTACACCATGCCTTGACCTCTTTGGCTGTGAAGTTGGTTCTGTTGTCTGTAATCAGACTGTGGGGGACACTGTAACGATGGACTACCCCCGAGATGAATCCGGTTACTTGGACGGCTTCGGCCGAGGTGACCGGCTTAGCTTCGATCCACTTGATAAATTTGTCGACCATGACGAGAAGGTACTTATTTTTGTTTGATCCACCCTTAAGTGGCCCGACCATATCGAGCCCCCAGACCGCAAAAGGCCAAGTAATGGGGATGGTGCAAAGAACCATGGGGGGCAAGTGGCTCTACTTGGCGAATTCCTGACAGCCTGGGCAACGCTGTACTAATGCCGCAGCGTCGGCACCTGCAGTTGGCTAATAGAAACTGGCTTGGAAAGCCTTGCTAACCAAGGTCTGAGCAGCGGTGTGATGTCCACTCATGCCGGAGTGTATCTCTCGAAGTAGGAGTTTTCCTTGTTCCTCGGATATGCATCTCTGGAGGACGCCCGTTGTGCTCATTTTATAAAGTTCCCCTTCGTGAACCTTGTAGGCTTTAGACTGCCTTACAATCCGGCGGGAGTCGGTTTGGTTATCGGGGAGCTCTTTTTGGAGCAAGTACGCGAGGAGCGGCTCACTCCACGGTGCGATGACTGCCATGACCTCATGTGCTGAAGCAGTCTTTCGGATCATTGAGCCGCCCATGATACCGTCATCTTCTTCGGGCGGGGCATGTTGCCCGACGTCGGTTGAATCTGACGTTCCTGTGTTATCTTGCCAGACTACAGATGGCTTGAAAAGCCATTCGAGGAAGGTGTTTTTGGGAACCTTATCCCGTTTTGCGCCCAACCGGGTGAGCACATCTGCGGCCTGGTTGCTGTCTCGGGGTATGTGGTGAAATTCCAGCCCCTCGAACCTGGCCGAGATCTTTATGACGACATTTCGGTAAGCTGTCATTTTTGGGTCTTTAGCATCAAACTCGCCGTTGATTTGTGAGATGGCGAGGTTAGAATCACCTCGGACCTCCAGGCGTTTGACACCCATAGATACTGCTATCCGAAGTCCATGTAGGAGGGCTTCATATTCGGCCGCATTATTAGAGTCTGTGTACATAATTTGTAACACATATCTAATGTTATCTCCCATGGGTGACGTGAGCACCACGCCAGCCCCTAGGCCGGCGAGCATTTTGGAGCCATCAAAATACATTGTCCAATGCGAGTAGGTACTGTACTCACGGGGGAGTTCGGCTTCAGTCCATTCGGCTACGAAGTCCGCCAACACCTGGGATTTAATGGCCCGGCGTGGTTTGTAGATGGTTTCGTAAGAGCTCTATGGCCCATTTGGCGATGCGCCCTGTCGCCACCCTGTTATTGACGATGTCGCTTAGCGGGACGTCGGAGGCCACGGTCACCGAACACTCTTGAAAGTAGTGCCGGAGTTTTCGTGATGCCATGAAAACCGCATAGGCTATCTTTTGGTAGTGAGGGTAGCGTGACTTGCATGGGGTTAAGACCTCGGAGACGTAATACACAGGCTTCGGGACCTGGAATTTATGCCCTTCCCTGTCTCGTTCGACCACGAGGACTGCGCTAACCACCTGGTTCATGGCCGAGATGTATAATAGCATCGGTTCGCAGACACCTGGCGCTGCCAGTATGGGATTTGTGGCGAGGAGGGTCTTGATGTCTTCCAGGGCTGCCGTGGCCTCCTTGGTCCATTTGAATGTTTTGGTCTGCTTTAACAGCTTGTACAAGGGTAGGGCTTTTTCTCCGAGCCGTGATATGAAGCGGCTCAAGGCTGCTACGCAGCCCGCCAGGTTTTGTACGTGCTTGAGCTCTGTTGGAATCTCCAAACGATCCAAGGCTTGAATTTTAGCCAGATTGGCTTCAATTCCTCGGCTAGATACGATAAAGCCAAGGAGTTTGCTGGCTGGGACTCCGAAGACGCATTTCTCCGGATTAAGTTTTATTTGATACTCCCGTAGGCTGGCTAATGTATCGCGAAGGTTGTCTACCAACTGGTCGACGTGTTTAGTTTTGACAACTACATCGTCTACGTAAGCCTCAATGGTCTTTCCGGTGTGTTTTTGCAGACATGTTTGAATCATGCGCTGGTACGTGGCACCAGTGTTCTTTAGTCCGAAAGGCATCGTGTTGAAGCAAAACGGCCCGTAGGGCGTGATAAATGCTGTTGCTGCCTGGTCCGATTCCTTCATCTTTATTTGATGATACCCTGAGTAGGCGTCTAGGAAGCATAATGCATCATGGCCTGCAGTGGAGTCCATAATTTGGTCAATACGGGGTAAGGGGAAGGGGTCTTTGGGGCAAGCTTTGTTAAGGTCTTTAAAATCGACACACAACCGCCAGGACCTGTCCTTTTTTGGTACCATGACCAAATTGGCCAGCCAGTCAGGGTGTTTTATGTCCTTGACGAATCCCGCCTCTAGCAGCTTTGCCAGTTCCTCACCCATTGCTTGATGCTTGGGCTCAAAGAAACGCCGAAGTGTTTGTTTAACGGGCTTGTAGCCTGTTAATATGTTTAAGCTATGCTCTGCAAGCCTACGGGGTATCCCTGGCATATCGAAGGGGTGCCAGGAGAATATGTCCCAGTTTTCCTTCAGGAAAGCGCGTAGGGCTTCGACAACTTCTGGGTCGAGGTTAGCCCCTATGGACGCCGTTTTAGTAGGGTCTGTTGGGTGAACCTGGAATTTAACTATCTCGTCTGCCGGTTTGAAAGAAGTAGGTTTTGATATTTTGTCGAGAACGACATCGTCCCGGTCGACCTCGGCACAGTGTGGTCAGCTCTTCGGCCACGAAGGCTTCGGCAAGAGTCTCGAGGGCAAGGGATGCCGTTTTATTCTCGGCTTTGAGTGCCCTGTCAGGATCACTTGAAATGGTAATGATCCCTTTCGGGCCCGGCATCTTGAGCTTCATTTAGCCATAGTGCGGTACCGCTTGAAATCTTGAAAAGGCGTCCCGTCCGAGGATGGCATGGTATCCGCTCTCGAAAGGCGCGATGTGGAACGTAATCTCCTCGGAGCGATAATTATCCGAGGTCCCGAACACTACGTCTAGAGTTATCTTTCCACTGCAGCATGCCTCTCGCCCAGGGACTATTCCTTTGAAGGTGGTGGTGCTCTGTTCTATGCGTGATTTATCGATGTGCATTTTGTCTAGAGTGTCCTCATATATTAGATTCAAGCTGCTGCCTCCGTCCATAAGGACCTTATGGAGGCGGCAGTGGTCCACGGTGGGGTTGAGGACTAGTGCGGCGGGGCACCTGTCCAGGGCCGACTTCGGCTGATCGTGGTGGGTGAAGGTGATCGGCGTGTCTATCCACGCACCTCGAGGTGGTACTTGCCGGACGTCATTGATTTCCCGCAAGGCCCGTTTGCGCTGGTTGTTAGACGAAAAGGTCTCATAAATCATTAGGACCTCGTCTTCGTCCGAGGTCTGTTCAGGGTGGCTGGAGGTGCCCGCCAGGAGGGCGGGTCCCCCCTTTGCCACCTGCCTCAACACCCAACAGTCGCGAAGACTGTGAGTCGGGTAGGAGTTAACCAATACGGCGTGGATCGGGCATGGTTTAACCAGAAAGCCGTCCAGGGCCGTTCTGGGGTGATCGGAGGTTTTCTTCTTCTTCCGGGGTCGATCACCCGGGGTGTTCCATTTGCGATTTTCGCGCCGAAGTACCGACCGGTCGCGTCCCGGGTAGTCCTCATAGATCGAGTCCGTGTTCTCCTCGGTCCGCCAGGTGTCTTCGATGGCGCAAAATCGCGCTATCAGGTTGGTTAATTCAGGGTGTGTTTGGACGCAACGACGAGCGAGGGCATTCGAGACGCCTTTATCCTTGCATCCGCGCTCGAAAGCGGCAATTATGTCAGAGTCTTGGTAATCCAGTATCTTGCTCTTGACGGACAAGAATCTGGTCCAGTATTGCCAAATCGGCTCACCGGGGATCTGCCGTACATAGGCTAAGTCCCATATGTCAGATGGGCCGGAGTCATCGGGGCGATATTCTACATGGGAGGTGAGCGGACCAGATCCGATCTCTAAAGACCGCGGGCTCGAGACCTCGTTATTCTCACTTGACACTGGATCCACGGTTATCGGTTTAGCCGATTTGGTCTGGGATTCGGTCACTGGTAGGTCATTGTCTGATCCGCTCTCCAGGAAGTATCTTAGCCCTGCGTTCGTGAGAGGATTCTTTATTGGAGTCAGAGAAGGGTCATGGTTCGTTTCCACATTACGTGGAGGCGTCTCTGTGACCAAGGCTTCAGATGGGGAGATGTGCTCCATGGGTTTGAGGCCGTTAACCGGCGATCCCATCGATCCTTTTAGCGATCACACAGCGGAACTCTCAATGAAAGCACCAGTGTTGGTGTAAAAACCAGCAGACCTCGGGGTAGGGGGTCCCGAGCTGTGGATCTCGGATCGGTGGTAACAGAGACGAGGGAGACGATGTTTACCCAGGTTCGGGCCCTCTCGATGGAGGTAAAACCCTATGACCCGCTTCTGTTTATATTGATGGAGATGTATCAAGTACAGAGTTGATCTACCTCGAGATTGTAATATGTGTCTAACTTCTAGGGCTAGGCGAGCGATATTGCGTTTATTCTCCCCTACGGGATAAACCCTATGGCTTATATACGCGCCAGGGAGGGTATCTAGGGTTACAAGGTCGGTAACTAATGATAAGGCGGCTGGAGAGGTCTTGGGGTGTACATCAAGTCTTCGGTGGAGCCAATCTTGATCATGCTTCTTGTATACGGCTTCCAGAGTCCATCTTGATCATGTACGAGGGCCCATCGGCCCAACCGAGGAGATGGGCTGGCTAGGTTAGCACCCCCTAATCCAGGACACCCTCACCAATGTTGCCACATCTTTCATACCAAGGCGGGTATTCAAGGACATTCCGTCAAGGTCATCATCGACGGCGAAAGTTGCGACAACTTGGCAAGTGATGAGTTATGTTCCAAGCTACAATTGGTCAAGAAGAAGCACCCTCGCCCCTACAAGGTCCAATGGCTAAGCGACTCCGGCACCATTCAAGTGGAGCACACCGTTCAAGTCTCCTTCAAGATTGGAGCATATGAAGATACATTGGAGTGTGATGTGGTTCCTATGTCCGTATGCCATCTCCTACTTGGACGACCGTGGCAATTTGATTGAGGCGTCACCCACAATGGACGGACCAATCAATATAGTTTCAAGATGAAGGGCAAGGAATTCATACTTCGACCAATGACACCAAGTCAAGTCATCGCGGACAAGCAAGCATCTACCCATCGTGGAGAGAAAAGTGAGCGAGTGAACCACCAAAAAGAGAGTGAGCGCCACAAGCCAAACATGAGTGACGCCACGATGAGCGACAAAAGAGATCTAGTCCTCCTAGCCACCAAAAGAGATTTGAGGGATGTGAGTGAGAGCCCATCAAGTGTTCTTCACTTTGTGCTTGTGTGCAAAGATGAAGTGGTGCGGACTAATACTTCACAACATCTTCCTTTGGTATTATCTCATTTATTGCAGGAATTCGCGGACGTGTTTCCCGATGAGCTACCTCCCGGACTTCCTCCACTATGCGGAATCGAACACTGTATAGACCTCATTCCCGGCGCACCTCTACCAAACAAGGCACCCTACCACGTCAACCCTGACGAGACCAAAGAGATCCAACAGCAAGTACGCCATCTCATGGAGAATGGGTATGTACGCGAGAGCTTGAGTCCATGTGCCATTCCGGTAATTCTTGTGCCTAAGAAAGATGGTACTTATCGCATGTGTTCCGATTGCTGTCCTATAAATGCTATCACCGTTAGATATCGCCATCACATTCCACGCCTAGATGACATGCTAGATGAACTTAGTGGAGCCACCATTTTCTCAAAAATTGATCTTAAAAGTGGCTACTATGAAATACGCATGCAAGAAGGTGATGAATGGAAAACGGCTTTCAAAACCAAATTTGGCTTGTATGAATGGTTAGTCATGCCTATGGGTTTATCCCAAGCTCCTAGCACTTTTATGCGTGTGATGCATTATGTTCTTCGTCCATACATTGGCATTTATGTTGTGGTTTACTTTGATGACACCCTTGTGTTTAGCGAAACTCTTGAGGATCATGTGAAACACCTTAGAGATGTCCTACAAGTTCTTAGAAAAGAGAGACTTTATGCTAACATGGAAAAATGCACTTTTGGTGTTGATAAGCTTGTTTTCTTGGGCTTTGTTGTCTCCCCTAAGGGTGTTCAAGTGGATGAAACTAAAATTGATGCTATTAAGAATTGGCCACAACCAACCAATTTGCTTCAAGTGCGTAGTTTCCTTGGCTTAGCCGGATTTTATCGTCGCTTTGTGAAGGATTTTAGCACTATTGCATCACCCTTGCACGCATTGAGTAAGAAGAATGCACCATTTGTTTGGGGTCCATCTCAAGATGCCGCATTTCGTGAGCTTAAAAACTTGCTTAAACATGCTCCATTACTTGCCTTACCCAACTTTGATAAAACTTTTGAAGTGCATTATGACGCTAGTGGTAATGGTATTGGTGGCGTGTTGATGCAAGAAAAGCAACCTATTGCATACTTTAGTGAAAAACTTTCCGGCACACAACTTAACTACCCCATCTATGACAAAGAGTTATATGCTTTAGTAAGAGTATTGCATGCGTGGGAACATTATCTCTGACCACGTGAGTTTGTTATCCATACGGATCATGAAACGCTTAAATACCTTAAGGGCCAAACAAAATTGAACAAGCGTCATGCTAAATGGAGTGAGTTCATTGAGTCATTTCCTTATGTTATCAAGTATATCAAAGGCAAGGAAAATGTTGTGGCGGACGCTCTCTCACGCAAGTGCATGCTCGTTACTCAACTTGAGTTGAATGTTATAGGATTTGAGCACATTAAAGATTTGTATGAGCATGATTCATCTTTTGCAAATCCTTATGCCAAATGTTTACCACATAAAACTTGGGAGCTATATTACTTGAAGGATGGTTATCTTATGAAAGATAACAAACTTTGTATTCCCGAGTCTTCTCTTTGTTTGCTACTTTTGCAAGAAGCTCATGGTGGAGGACTCATGGGACATTTTGGACGTGACAAGACCTTCACTACGCTCTCCAAGAACTACTTTTGGCCAAAGATGTTTCGAGACATTTCTCGCTACACCAACCGGTGCTCTACATGCCGCAAAGCTAAGTCCAAAGATCAATCTCATGGTCTATATATGCCACTTCCTATTCCATATCATCCATGGGAAGGTATTAGTATGGATTTCGTGCTTGGTTTGCCTCGAACTCAAAATGGCAACGATTCGGTATTTGTTGTTGTGGACCGTTTCTCTAAGATGGCACATTTCATTCCTTGCAACAAGATAGACGATGCTTCACATGTTGCAAATCTCTTTTGTAGGGAAATCATGAGATTGCATGGAGTGCCCAAGATGATTGTATCGGACCGCGATGTCAAGTTCCTAAGCTACTTTTGGAAGACCCTATGCGCCAAGCTCGGAATCAAGCTCCTATTCTCTTTGGCATATCACCCAAAAACCGACGGCCAAACGGAGGTCACGAACCGGACGCTATCCACACTCCTTCGCGTGTTGATCAAGAAGAACATAAGGGAGTGGGAAGAGTGCTTACCCATCGCCGAGTACGCCTACAACCGAGCAAGACACTCTACTACCGGCAAGTCCCCCTTCGAGGTCGTCTACGGCTTCAACCCGTTGTCACCATTGGACATCCTACCGCTACCACTACAAGAGTGAACGGACATGGACGCGAGTGCACGAGCGAGCTACCTCAAGAAGATGCATGAAGATACAAGGCACATGATCGAGCGCCAAGTACAATGTCTCGCAACCAAGGTCAACATCAACAAGCACCCCATGGTCTTCAACCCCGGAGATCTTGTGTGGCTACACCTTCGCAAGGAATGCTTCCCCAATGAACGCAAGTCCAAACTACTTCCTCAAGCCGATGGACCATTCAAGGTGCTAGCACGCTACAACAACAATGCATACAAGATCGACATCCCTCGTGACAAGTACAACGTGAGCGACATCTTCAATGTCAAGGATTTATCTCCCTTCCATGGTGATGTGGATTACGATCCGAGGACGGATCTTTCCCAAGGGGGGGGGGGAGATGATGCGGAGCATCCTACGGTCATCCCCATGGACCCACCTACATCTCCCCAAGTACCAAGAGGACCAATGACTCGAGCACGTGCAAGAGCTCTCGAGACCAAGGTGACATCACTCCTTTATGAACTTCCATATGATTCGTGTGAGGCATGGTTACTACCTCATTCCGGAATGCTATGCGTGCTTAGGTACCAAGAAGACACTCTCGGAGACGCCCGGAACAATGGACAAGTCGCCAAGTACACGGATGAAGGAGCTCGGGAAGAAAAAGGGCAGCTGAACATCAGCTGCCGGACATCCGCCCCCTGGAGACTTCAACTCCCGCACCAGATCAGCAGTTGACGAGCCCCAGGCCCCGGACATCCGACCCCGCCGCCGGACATCCGGCCCATCCACCCCGGACATCCAGGCCCCTGCCGGAAATCCGGCTCCTCCTATACAGAGAGCAGACAAAAACGGCCGAAGCCCAGCCGGACATCCGGCCCCCACCTGAACCGCTGGACATCCGGCCCCTGCTCAGACTTATTCGGCCCAATGGGCCATGTACTCCCCCAACGTGCCCCCAACTTGTACTAGCACTATATAAGGACCTCCTCCTCCTCCATTTAGGGTTAGCAAAGGTTTGGCTCTTAGAGATAGAGCTTTGCTCATCCACTACCTCTCCCATGGAGATCAAGATCTCCATGAGACCCATGTGAGAAGATCCACTTCGGATTCAAGACCTCAACTCCTCTACGGATTGGGATGAACTAGTTACCGTGTATCCTCTTGTGTTGACTTTGGATCTTGTATCTCCTCTATGTGTATGTGGATCTAGTGCATGTCTGATTTGGTTTGTGTCAATTGAGTGTTTGTTTTTGTGTTCTTCTCTCCCTTTGCCTTTCCCCCCCTCCAAGTGTGAAAAGATCGACGAACTAGGGTTCCACCCTACATGAGGAACTCCGTCCTCCGTCTCCATCCGGGCGGCGCCGGGCCTGGAGACATGAGCAACCCTAAAAGGGCCTTCCCACATGGGTGAGAGTTTGTGGAGTCCCTCACTGGAGAGGATTCTTCTCAGGACGAGATCGCCGGTTTCGAGGGTGCGTGCGCGTATGTTGCGGCTATGATAGCGACGCAAAGCCTGCTGGTATCTTGTGGCGCATAGGACGGCCTGGTGACGGGCTTCCTCGAGGAGCAGCATGTCGGCCTCTCATGAGCCGTCCTGACGAGCCTCAATGAAGGTGAGGACTCACGGAGAACCGTGCTTGAGCTCAGAGGGGAGGACTGCTTTAGCTCCGTAGATGAGGAAGAAGGGAGTCTCGTTGGTAGGCTTGGTTGCTGTCGTGCGGATCGACCATAGGACAGACTGTAGCTCGTCGAGCCAGCCCTTGTCACAGGCGTCGAGCTTTTTCTTGAAGCTTCTTGTCTTGAGGCCCTTGAGGACCTCAGTGTTTTCACGCTCGGCTTGGCCGTTGCTCCGTGGGTGGGCCACAGAGGCATAGCAGATCTGCGTGCCGAGGCTGGCGCAGTATGACTTGAAGAGGCTGCTTGTGAATTGGGAGCCGTTGTCAGTGATGATGCGGTTGGGGATGCCAAAGTGCCTCACGAGGCCCTTGATGAACTTGATGGCAGAACCTGCCAGGATGGTGCGCGCGAGCTCGACCTCCGCCCACTTGGTGAACTTGTCAATGGTGACGTATAGGTAGTGGTAGCCGCCGGCTGCGCGAGGGAAGGGTCCCAAGATATCCAGGCCCCAGACCGCAAAGGGCCATGAGAGAGGGATTGTCTGGAGGTCCTGCGCCGGCTGGTGGATTTGCTTGGCATGGAATTGACAAGCTTCATAGGATTGGACCAGCTCGGTGGCGTCGTGGAGCGCGGTGGGCCAGTAGAAGCCGCTGCGGAACACCTTGCCGACGAGGGTGCATGATGAAGAGTGGTGGCCACAGTCTCCTCCATGGATGTCAGCGAGCAGCTCGCGACCTTGCTCTTCAGAGATGCACCACAGTGACACGCCATTGGGGCGCCTGCAGTACAGGTCGCCATCCTTCAAACAGTAGGCAGTGGCCTGGCGAGCCACACGCTCCGCTTCTGAGTCCTTCTCCGGGAGGGTGTCACAGCCCTAGAATATTGTTTGTAAATACTTGCATCTGCATCCATGCATCATGTTTAAAATTCAAATGAATTTGAAATGGGGATGTTCAAACCCTAGCACCAAATGAAATTCAACTAGTATCATTTTTTTTTCAATGAACCCAAAATGCCCTTAAAAATGTTCATGATTTATGGAACTAGGTGGAAACCTCTACCAGATATGATGCATATTTTTCCAGGACAATTTTTGGTCTTTGAATTAACACAACACCTATTTGAATTGGGGCTATTAAATGCTATAAAATAATTTATGGCTCCAATAATTCTGGAATTGGTTGAGGGCCTCTGAAATATTACAGTGAGTGCTCAGAATTATTTCCAGGATTTATCAAAATGGTTTGGTATTTTTTACTAAATGAAAACAGAATAGCAAAAATAGAAAAACAGAAAGAAAAAGGAAAGCAGAGAGAGAGAGGACCTACCTATGTGGCCCAACACTGTAGCAGCCCAGCCCACCAGGGGCAGAGCCGTCTTCAACCTTTGCCAGAAGGCAGAGGCGAAGCAGAGCACGGCGCGTGCGCGAGGGCGCCACACCGTCAGCAGCCTGCCTGCCTCGACGCCGTGCGGTTACGGATGGCCGAAGCCATCCGGATCGATCTCTCCCTCTCTCCCTCGCCTATTCTTCGCCTGGCCGAGCCCGCCATGAACAAGCTGTCGCCATTTGCATAGCCATCGCCTCCCCCTCAACCTCTCGATGTGTCCAGAAGAACCGCCGCGATGCCCTCATCCTCCTCGCTGAGCCACACAACACCGGGAGCGCTGCAACGCCTCCACGCCGTCGTCTTCTTCCTCGGATCGCCGGAGATCGCCACCGCCATTTCGACCGCACCAGGCCTTCCCCGAGCCCACTGACCAGCTCTTCGTGACCGCCGTGAGCACCTTCACCTAATTCTTCTCTCCCCGTGCTCGATTGAGTCACGTAGCCGCCGTCTCCATCGAGCCCGAGAGCTGAGTGCCGCCGGCCATGCCACCGCCATGGCTAGAGCAAGCGCAGCTTGCTCCCGAGCACACCGTCGTGCTCAGCACACCCCTAGGGGTCGAACGCAACCAACCGCAGCCTCCATCGTGCACCGCAGTGTCATTTCCGACCGCATCTGAACTCCGGCCTCCGCTGCTTGCGTCACCACTGTCACTTCCGTGCACCTACGCTCCAACCCCGGCCACTAGTCGACGCGGCGTGCTCCCCTCGTTCAAACGCGCCGTCCCGTGCAATGAACGGCGACCTGTAGCGCAATCCCGACGCGAACACCGCCGCGATCTGGGGTCGCCGGCGGTTAAACGCCGGTGGCTGACATGGCGTCATTAGGTTAGGAGCTAACCATGGTTAACTAAAGACCTGTGTCCATGACATGTGGGCCCGGCCACTGACAGTTTCTTGTTAGGGTTAAATTAGTGTTAATTAACACTGTTAGTGAAATGAGTCACTGACCTGTGGGTCCCACTGTCAGGTTTGACCTGGACGGTCTATTGACCTGCTGACGTAACCCTGACGCAGAGCTGATGCAGTAAAGCATTTTCTGGTTTTAGTTTAATTTAAAATAGCCAAGAAATTCCAGAAAATGTTTAAAACTTCTAAAAATCATAGAAAATAATCTATAACTCCAATGAAAATAATTTATATATGAAAAATGATCAGAAAAATATGAAGAATCTGTTTATGGCATTTTCATGCATGTTTGAACAACCTAACATCACTGTTTAGGACAAATCATGATTAGGGCAAATTTGATAAATAGATTTGGAGTTGGAATTTGATGTAGGTTTGAATTCCACTTCAATTAATATGGCTAACCATTGCATTAGGTGAATTCTGTACCTTAAAATGACATATCATGCATTTGGTTGCGCATTGTATTGAATGTTGTTCCTTCTCTCTGTTTGCCGGTGTTGTTCCCTCTCGGTAGACGTTGTTCCGATGTTGAGATCGATGTCATTGATGAAGACAGAATGCTATCTTCAGAAGTGCCAGCCAAGCAAACCCCCATTGAGCATTCCGATACAATCCCACTCTCTCGCTCCTGCTCTCTTTTACTACATTAGGATAACAACGATTCAACTGTTACATGTTGCGGTAGTTGAACCCATTCCCCTGCATGACCTGTCTTTGTCACAGTAAATAGCTGAAACCTACTAGCATGAGTAGGAATTGCTTGAGCCATGTTGTGACTACTCATCCATGCTTACTTGTTATGCCTGCTATTGCTTAGAGTTGTGTTATGTCTGATTCATTCGGGAATGAATTGGAATGGTTGTGAACATGTCCTACTGTTGAGAGCTAAGTGTGTGAACACGATTTGGTAAAGGTAGCGATGAGATGCCATGCAGGAGTACCTGGTGAGTTGTCTCATTGAGACCGTCCTTAAGAACTGAGCTCTGTGTATGATATCGAAGACTAGCTACTACCACACATTGGGTTTCTGTAACTCGACCCCTCTCAGCTTATTAATCGCCTTGATCTCTGTCCAGGAGTTGCAACTAGTTTCTGGTGTTTGTAGGTTGTGTTAGTAGTCTACCAAGTGGCACCCGATACAAGTGGGCTTGGGACAGACTAGGCACCGTGGCCCGGTGTACCAAGCGCAGTACCATCCGTCGAGGTGGACTTGGGAACCCTGCACACATCGTTTGGGGCCGTAATGGAAACTTCGGCCGGACTTCCCTGGCGGGTTCAACTTCAGATAGGCGATAAACCTGGACTAGAGTCTTGCGTGGTTAGTCAGGTTGTGGCCGACACCCTCGCCAGGCTTCCGTTTGAAGGTTGCCGAGATACATGACGTGTATATGGTGGTAAGTGGTGAGAGCGTGTGTGAAGAAGTACACCCCTGCAAGGTAAAATGATCTATTTGAATAGCCGCGTCCTCGGATATGGACTACTTGGAGACTTATATGATTCATAGACAAGTTGAAATGGATACCCTAAAATGCACAAGATAAGTGTGAGTGCTATGGATGGCCTTCTCGTAGGTAGACGGGAGAGGATCCATAGTGGTGTATTGATATGGTGAATATGTGGACTCGTGTGCTCTTTCTCACCTCAAAGAAGTTACTGCTAGTCGTAGTACAGGATAGTCACTGAGTCAAAGCCCGCTTGCTGCAGTTAAACCCCACCACACCCTTCTTGATAATGATGCATATGTAGATAGTTCTGATGTAAGTCTTGCTAAGTACCTTTGTACTCATGGTTGCTTAATTCATGTTTTGCAGAGGAGACCTCAGTCTCACTAGTGGTTTCTACGATGAGTTCGACGTTGACCGATTAGCTTGGGAATCCCAGACAGAGGTCTGGTTGCTATGGAGGGTCTTGTAGATAGTGAGGCTTCCCAGCTTTTTTCTTTTGTAGTTGTCTGTACTCAGACATGTTATGCTTCCGTTGCTTGTATGACTTTGTATGTTGGGTCATGAGACCCATGATTGTAATATCATGCTATGTATGGCTCCCTAGAGCCTCTTAAATAAATACTTTGAGTCGTAGAGTTATGTTGTGATGCCATGTTGTATCTACACATATCGTGCATATTGTGTGTATGTTTGAAATGCATTGGTATGTGTGGGATTCGACACCTAGTTATCTGCCTTTGGTAGCCTTTCCTACAGGGAAATGCCTCCTAGTGCTTCCACTGAGCCCTGGTAGTTCGCTACTGCTCCGGAACACATGGATTGACCGGCATGTATCCTTCTTTGCTCCTGTGTCTGTCCCTACGGGGAAATGTCACGCGGTGTTTTACTAGAGTCCTTGTAGCTTGCTACGACTCAGTTGCACACGCTGATGACCGACACGTGCATTACTGGGTTACGTATGCCTGTCCTTGTACGCTTGTGCCACCTTGGTTTATGACTAGTCATGTCGACCTGGTTCTCTGTCATATGGATGCTAGCATCATAATCATATACGTGAGCCAAAAGACGCAAACGGTCCCGGCCAAGGTAAAGGCGGCAGCCATGGGTTACCATGCATTAGGCCGCAAAGTGATATGATGTGTCTTATGCTAGATCGGTGTGACTTAGGATCGGGGTTCCGACAGCGTTGGTATCAGAGCCCGACTGACTGTAGGATTACCAAGCCAAACTGGTCAATGTCGAGTCTAGAAATGCTTTAGTTATATAGGGGAATTGATTGTGGAAGGGAACGTAAGGCTCTTTTTACTCCTTATCCTTGTTTCCTTCTTATTCTGAGTCACCCTCTTCTTTTCTATGGGGTTAAGAAACTAGGCTTTCTCATCTATCTATCAGTATGATGAGTTACTATTCTACAGACTTGTAGGAAAGGTGTTGTCTTCTTGGATCGTTGTTTCCATAAGAATTCAGTGGTATGTTGTCAGTTATCTTGCAGGTTGTTTCATGTTTCATGCCCGTACAGCTGTTATGCTGTCCGAGTTGTCCAAGGTTTCTAAATAGTCTGATGCATTTGCAAATCATTTCTTCCTGTTCCGATGTACTTTTGAGCCAGACCAACCACACTAACCATTGTGTTGAGGTACTCCATTGCCTCGACATATATGTTGAAGTTATCAGGGAACTAGGATGTCTTAGAGAACCACCCATTATTCTAGCTTTGTTTCGCGTTACTAGTGTGACAATTCTGGCCACCATTCTCGAAAGTGTTCGTGATGTCATTTAGTTAGTAGGTATTCTATCTCTGGGTTCAAGAACCCATGATTCATTCTGCTTACCTCTGTTGATAGTGATTGTTGCTCCTTTAGGATGATTAGCAACCTTGTTGTAGTATTCGAGGTTCGTGGTATATCATTCTTCCAATACCATGAACCAGCTTATGGTAGAAGTTCTTTTTGAACCAAAAGATCACAATAAGAGTGCTCTTGATGAGTTCTCCAATCCATATTTGTGACTCTGCCAGTCCTACCTTTCTGCATGGGTTATCCAGAAGAAATAAGTTGAACTTGTTTGACGTGCTAACCTATGTGTCCACAACTCAGAAAATCATATGTTCCTTTGAGTTGTCCCTCTTTAATTATATTCCGGCCTTCATCTATCAGTTGATAGTCAAGAGTATGTGTGCATTCGTGTTTGTCGATGCCTATTATTCTTGTGGTCCTTCAAGTCATTCTATCTTAGAATGACTAGAAGAAACAAACTCCAGTACCTCATCCATTTCTAGGATTGGGTCAAGCAGTTGTATTCCGCAGATCAAAATGCCAATCCAGCTTTTGTTCTATTCTACCTTGGAGTATTACCTTCTTTTATCTCAAGAATGTCATGGGAATTGCACACCATCTTATGAATTCTTGATAAAGTGATACTTCTTGCCGTCATTATTCATCCTCGGTATCCATGTTGGTTGTAACCGGAATGCCGACAAGTGAGCCGTGATATGTGAAATCAATACTTCTAGCAACCATGTTACTTGGTAGTTAATGGACGATAAGTTCATTCTTAGTGTGTTGATTGCTGAATCACTATTCTAAGGTTGATCATGCTACCAAGTCCATCTTTCCTGGTGCACTCTTCGATCAATGAGTTAGGATTGTGTCAAGTTCTTGCTCTTTTGATCATATCGTCTTGCCCTCAAAAGCAAGATTGTTCTCGAGCTTAGTAGCATATCGGTGGTTCGTGATTTTCCGAATATCTTCTCGGAAGTATTACCAGGTTGGCCCTTGACTGTTATGTTGAGTTCGTGATCAAGTTGGTTTTTCCAATAAACCAACCCTTCTCCAAGAATCTGTGTTGGATACCCCTGAGCTAGTTGGTTAAGCTAAACAACAACTTGGAGAGTTGGAAGATAAAAGCTTTGCCTAACTTAGTTCATTCAAAGGGATATCTTTTGTTTGTGTGTGTGTTGAAGAAAGATGATATCTTCATCGATTGACCTTTGTGATCAATTGTTGGATCTATTGTCTTATCCAATCTTTGATTTGAGTGTGGGCTATCGTCAAATCAAAATCAGAACCAACGATTTCCCTAATGTTGTTTTACTCGTGGATGTTTCCTCGAGCATGCACCATTATATCTTTTGGTCTGACCAATGCTATCACTTTGTTCACATGCATAATTACGGAATTCCATCTATATGGAAATCTTGATGACTTGTTGTTGAGCCCATCAGCAGCATTTTATCTCCTCCATAAGTCATGTTGGACATTAAAGCTAGTGTTGGAAACTTTCGTAAGCATTATCTTCATGCTAGTCCATGAAGTATATGTCCTGGTGAAAGAAGTGACTTCCTCTAAGTTCATGTGCATTTGATGCAAGTTGCCGCCGTGAATTCGAGAAAGTTTATTTTGCTTCCTCTGGAATCATCCCAAGTCAGTCATGCACGTGAGAAGTATTATATTGTTTGGTAGATTAATTACCTCCATTCCATATGTGTTCCCTAGCACACCAAGCCACTGATTGACTTGTTCAAGGAGAAGAAGTTCCTTCTTAAGAGCATGCCTTATGCAAGGACTTCGATATCCTCGATGATGGCTCCCAACCAGAACTCGGTAGTGTTTGTTGTAAGACTTCTATGTGGTCACGATTGTCTTGGACATTTTGTTCACATGTATCTTGCAAACTAGCTCATGTTTTGGAGCTTGCTTCCGTAGTTCACTTCTCGAGAATCACGCAACGTCATCTCGTTGATTTGTGTTGCAAACTTTCTTTTCCGGACATGCTAAGTCTGGAATATCCTGTTACCATCCAGATCTGAATCTCAGGCAGGTATGATGGTTGGAACCTTCCCAAGATCTATGATGTAGGTTCCGGGAAGGTTGATGTTTTGGCCGACACACCTAGCCGGAAGATCTATTATTGTAGTATCTTGATTGAACAATTTGAACATGTTCTCCATGAGGATTTCATGCGACTTATTCTAGAAGTTGTTCCTAATGGGTTCCTTGCGCCCCCGAAGTCCGGCCTTTACTTGATGACCATATTGATGATGCTTTTGAGCATGATAGTGGTATCTAGTACATCAAGGAGAACATTAGAAGTGGAGTGCTAAATGTCTCTCGGCCAATCATCTAGATTTTGTTCCTTGGCATTGCTAAGGTAAAATCTGAGAAAGTGTTTGTCTTCCTTTGCGTTTGTATCCTCCATCATTATTCATCATGGTAGTATGAAGTGTCACCATGATCTTTGGCATAGATGTTGGTAAACCCTGATGAATATGGAAATGCTCAAGTTCTTGAAAGCACGCTCAGACACTAGGTTATATCCTCGGTATCAATTGGAATATGCCTTCCGTTGCCGAGTTGTTCTATAACTCTAGTTTCCTGTCTAATCTGGGTATGCCATTTCTTTCGAACTCCTTCAAACGATAAATTGTGAATTTGCCTCAATCTGGTATGAAGGGTTTCAATGATCCCTGTATCAAAAGTAATTCTTTTTGCCTGACTTAGGAAATATTTCTATGAGTCACCTCCCCTAAGGTGCCCCGCTATGGAATCATGGCAATTTATCTCCTCGCTACTTTGATGCTTAGTCACCATCTTCTTAAGCGTGGAATTGTTACCCACCAAATTGAACCTTTGTCTTCTGCTTCTTTCCATCGCTCCTGATATGTGTTGTGTCTCAGCTCAAGAGATGTTTTCATGTCTCATTCCATGAGTTGATCGTGATTGCTCGATCTTTGAAAAGATCGATTCTCGTAGAGTTTTCATTCCTTTGTCGTCGTGTTTGGATAAGATCTCGAGAGCAAAGACGTCAAGACCAACATGATGCAATGAATCAACATTCTCGAGAAGTGCAATTTGGATCGTGAAGATTGTGATAGTTTAGTGTCCCCTCTTCCTCTTACCCTACGCCTGAATCTCGGGATGAGATTCTTGTTTAGTGGGGGGTGAGTTGTCACAGCCCTAGAATATTGTTTGTAAATACTTGCATCTGCATCCATGCATCATGTTTAAAATTCAAATGAATTTGAAATGGGGATGTTCAAACCCTAGCACCAAATGAAATTCAACTAGTATCAAAATAAA
The DNA here is from genome assembly GCA_039707655.1 of Elymus sibiricus. Classification (NCBI taxonomy): domain Eukaryota; kingdom Viridiplantae; phylum Streptophyta; class Magnoliopsida; order Poales; family Poaceae; genus Elymus; species Elymus sibiricus. Next base: position 242,334,803 of record CM077676.1, read on the forward strand.
ATATTTTCAATGAACCCAAAATGCCCTTCAAAAATGTTCATGATTTATGGAACAAGGTGGAAACCTCTACCAGATATGATGCATATTTTTCCAGGACAATTTTTGGTCTTTGAATTAACACAACACCTATTTGAATTGGGGCTATTAAATGCTATAAAATAATTTATGGCTCCAATAATTCTGGAATTGGTTGAGGGCCTCTGAAATATTACAGTGAGTGCTCAGAATTATTTCCAGGATTTATCAAAATGGTTTGGTATTTTTTACTAAATCAAAACAGAATAGCAAAAATAGAAAAACAGAAAGAAAAAGGAAAGCAGAGAGAGAGAGGACCTACCTATGCGGCCCAGCACTGTGGCAGCCCAGCCCACCAGGGGCATAGCCGTCTTCAACCTTTGCCAGAAGGCAGAGGTGAAGCAGAGCACGGCGCGTGCGCGAGGGCGCCATGCCATCAGCAGCCTGCCTGCCTCGACGCCGTGCGGTTATGGACGATCGAAGCCATCCAGATCGATCTCTCCCTCCCTCTAGTTCTTCTCCCTCTCTCCCTCGCCTATTCTTCGCCTGGCCGAGCCCGCCATGAACACGCCGTCGCCATTTGCGTAGCCATCGCCTCCCCCTCGATCTCTCGACGTGTCCAGAAGAACCGCCGCGACGCCCTCATCCTCCTCGCCGAGCCATGCAACGCCGGGAGCGCTATAACGCCTCCATGCCATCGTCTTCTTCCTCAGATCGCCGGAGATCACCACCGCAATTTCGCCCGCACCAGGCCTTCCCTGAGCCTGCTGACCAGCTCTTCGTGACCGTTGTGAGCACCTTCTCCTAATTCTTCTCTCCTCGTGCTCGATTGCGTCGTGTAGCCGCCGTCTCCATCGAGCCCAAGAGCTGACTGCCGCCGCCGTGGCTAGACCAAGCGCAGCTTGCTCCCGAGCACACCGTCGTGCTCAGCACACCCCTAGGTGCCGAACGCAACCAACCACAGCCTCCACCGTGCACTGCAGCGTCGTTTCCGACCGCATCCGAACTCCGGCCGCCGCTGCTTGCGTCACCGCCGTCGCTTTCGTGCACCCCACTCCAACCCCAGCCACCAATGGACACGGCGTGCTCCCCTCGTTCGAACGCGCCTTTGAGTCGACCCGGCCTCGCGCCGTCTCAGTCGAGCCGCACCGAGCTGCCCCGGCCTCGAACCGCCGCCTCCGCCTCAGCCGCGGCCTCAAACTCGGCCCTGCCCCGAGTCGCCCACGCCTCCGCCTCGTCGGGCCGCCTCAGCTGACGCGGCTTCGTCAGAACCACTGCTTCGCTCCGAGCTGCTACGGCCTCGCCGTCGCACCAAGACGCTGCCTCCAAGCTGCCTCCGCCGGCCTGCCTCAGCCGTTGCTCCGGCTGCCCTCACGAGTGGCCTCGCTGCCCTGGCCGACGAGTCGTCTCCGCCTGCAGGCCACCGCTACAGCCTGTTTCCGTTTCCAAGCCGCCCGTTGCCAGGGCGCCTCTTCTCCGCTTCCAAAGCCGCCCTGAGCCGGGCTGCTGCTGCGCCTGTGAGCCGGCTAGCCACCGCCACTCACCTCCGCCGTTGCGTCGAGTCACCGGCCGCCGCTGTGAACCCGCTTCGGGTCTACCTCGCTTCAAGCCGTCGCCGCGGCCTCGTCTTCGAGCCACCGGGCTCCGTGTTTACCGTTGCTCCCCTCGCCGTGGCCTCATCTCAGAGCTACCGCCGTGGCCTCGTCTTCGAGCCGCCTCTCCGCCTCTGCCGTGGCTCCCTGTGCGACCTCGCCCCCGCGGCCTCGAATCGCCCCGCCTCGACCAGACCGCCGCCTTGAGCCACCACCGAGGCCCCGCCTCAAGTCGCCGTCGCCTCGCAGGCCCTCCTCTGCCACAGCTCGCCTCATGGGCCCCCCTCTGCCATAGCTCACCTCACGGGCCCCCCTTCTGCCACGAGCCGCCTCCGAGGCCCGCCTCGCCTTCACGGCCGCGCCTCGCGCCTCCTCCTCGAGCCGACTGCTTCCGCCGGTTTCTCTCAAGCCGCCATATCCATCGCGGCCGCAGTCCGCGGGTCGCCGCCTTGCCTTACCAGGGCGCCTCCTCAGCCGCCTCCGCGCTTTCGCCGTGGCTCACCGGAGCTGCTTTTTTCTGCCGCAACCTCGTCAAACTACCTCCAAGCCACCGCTACAAATCGCCGTCGCCGCCTCTGCTGCGGTCGCCTCCGAAAGCCGGTCTTACCTCCGCCTCTGCCGCGTGTCGCCGCGGCTCCGAGCCGCCTCGCCTCCAAGTCGCCTCCACCGGCCTGCGTCAACCGCCCCCGCGGCTCCAAGCCGCCACTTTGCCTCGTCGGGGCGTTTTCGAGTTCCCCGCCGCCCTTGCCTCGACGCTCACCACCGTCGCCTCGAGCCGCCACCTCCGGCTGCGCCCCTGCTTGCTCTCCTGCCGGTTGAAGAAAGGGGAGTGGGGAGCCGGCAGGAGGGTTGAAAAAGAAAAAAAAGAGAGAGATGCGGCCGGCTAAAAAAAAGGCAAAGGTGTGGTCAGCTCAAAATTCATCAGAGTACACACGCCAATTATTGCGAGTATCTCCGATTCGCCTGCGGTTGATCTCCAACTCCACCGCCGTCATCATCAACCCCGCGGCTGATAGTTTCCAACAAAATATATCAGGTGAAATCTATCCAGTCAATTTTTATTGATACATTTTTCTTCTTTCAAGAACAATTACCCTGGCTTGCGATATTCTTTATGCAGGACAATTGATCACTGCAAGGGCGATCGTCGTGCCACGGATATAGAGCTCGCGCTAACATTATCATACGCCAGCAACCGACCGTGCCGTACTGCTCAATGGACAGGCGCACAAGTTGCCGCCGCTGCGGTTTGGTTAACTTCAACAAACAGCCGGGACAAACCATCGGCCGGGTTACTGACACGGCTTATACGGGATCCTCTATGACCCGCCACGGTCGACTTCAACCTTCCGCGGATTCGTATCGCGTTATCAACGCCAAGAACATACAACAAAACGTCGCGAAGATCATCAACTCACCACACGCCTCTGTTTTCAATAAAATTCAGCTTTCAGCTGTCAACAATATGGCGACTTATGCCACAAACAAGTGAAGAGTCTCATGCCAACTCCTCGAGTCGCCTCAAGACTCGGAGGCTACACAGACATGACTCGGCAGACTCAGCCGGTTTCAACAAATACAAGAACCCCGGATCATTGCAAGGGAGACAACCTGGATCTGGGGGCTGCTTCCGTATTGGCGAAAGAATAAAGGTTGCCGAAGAGGACTAGTTGCCTTGATGTGCAGTCTAAACGTCGGTATTGTCAGGGGAATTATCCGCGGTCAAGACCCAACCTGCTACAGGACCTGGCCTCAAGGATGGCCCGGCCTGCTACAGGACCTGGCCTCAAGGATGGCCCGGTCTGCTCAATAATGATCAAAGGAATGCCGGCTTATCTGGACCCCAGATGTTTTGCAGTAGTAGCATTGTCTCCTGTATATCGTATGCTGAGCTTTTCCATGATCATATGGTTACTTGGGGGCTTCCAACTCATCGAGTTTAGCTTACAAAACCCTTTTAACCCGGCGAAATGCCAAAATATACTTGGTTAAACCTGCCTGTTAGCAAGATGCTACTCCCTAAAAAGCGACCCGGCGTACGCCTGATGAATCAATCACAAAGGTGACCCTGAATTCATCAGAGTTAAAATGTTCGATTGGTTGTGTGAGAGCTGGCTTTCAGAGAGATAGGACAAACCAAAAGAGGCCAGAAAGCCTGCTTCCACAGGAAGCGAAACCATGACTCGAGCCTCGAAAGCCGGTCTTATGCCATGCCTCGAAAGCTGGCGTTTTTATATACTCTGTTATCATACACATACATCATCATACATTGCATCATTATTGCATCATCATACAATGCATCATATGTGCATGAACATATTTGTTTATGTTGTAGGAGCCGGTTTTCAAACCGGGTTACATTGTAACTCTGCAGGAACAAGCAAATCATTAATTGCCAAAATGGCTGGATTTTCATCATGATTTATCATAACCAGTATTACATAATTGAGATATCAATTCTCCTATTTTCCTGGGGTACAATTCCAGCCGGGTCACATATAATACCTGGTCATTTAATTGACCGGGTTTTTGGTTATTCAACATGTGCTTTGTAGAGGACTACATCACTTATGGATTTTTCTCACACATATTTGCTGGGTTGCACTGCAACCACGGCCAAGGATTTCTTTCATCGCAAAGGCATCACAGAGTGGAACTGAGTATTCTACAGTGGAAGGAATAGTCCCGAGTCGCCACAGACCCGGCACTTGGGGGCTACATTATTCAAATCAAGATTACATCAAGTATGCAAGTCCCATGTCACTGCAAGCATGCACCACGACACTTGGGGGCTAATGCACGGTCATTTTTACTAGTCTCATTGAAGACCCGGCCCATCACATAATGATAAGCCGGCCCTTGGGGGCTACCGATTGCTCCTGTCAAAAATTCAAAGTACACAAGCCTTAATAGTGACCCGAAGCTTGGGGGCTACATCATATGATGTTCTTTTCAAAGGAGTACATGTAGGTCCCAGGTCGCTGCAAGCAAACGACCTGGCACTTGGGGGCTACAACATTCAGTTGTTTAAATAGATCAAAAGGTCCAAGTTGAAGACCCGGCCCATCATATACGGATGAGCCGGCCCTTGGGGGCTACACATGTGAAGTGCAAAATTCTCAGTTCATGATTGAAGACTCAGACGGATAACCCAGATTTTTCTCACGGATAACCCGGATTTTTCTCCAAAGTTGCAATATTTATATTTAAGCAAGTCTTAAGCTATCGCTTTGCTCTACTCTTAAGACTTGGGGGCTACAGGTTATCTCCTCCAAGCTATTCAGACAAGCCAGCTCAACATCATACCGATTTTTTATTCATCAAAGTCTGAAGCATTGAAAGTTGTCACAACACCAGACGGATTTTTTCTTTTTATCAAGCCAAGACAGTTTGAAGACAATTCAAAAATATCATCAGGGTTATTTTTTCTGCATGGAACCAGCGTCAACATATTCATATGGAAGAAATTCAGGAGCTTAGCATGAATAAATCCAAGCTAATCTGGGGGCTAATGTCGGGGATATAACTCCACGATATGATCCGGGTCATGACGTTAAGTCGCCATGGACTTAAGTCATCTCTGACGTTAAGTCATCTCTGGACTTAAGTCATCCCTGACGTTAAGCCGCCCTGAGACTTAGTCGTTTCTGGAGATGAGTCTTGAAGATGAGTCCTGAAGATGAGCCCCGAAGATGAGACCCGGCTGCTACAGTGCCAGGAAGTTAACCGGCCTGCTACAGTGCCAGGCCTGAAGTTAACCCGGCCTGCTACAGGACCCGGGCGAGGTTCCGTCAAGAAAGAGTCAAGATACACGATGGAGACCCTTTAACTTGGAAGACACGGATGATTTAGAGTAGGACTCCAATCACGGGTATAACCCGGAATCTCATGTAAGCCGCCCCTTCAACTTATATAAGGAGGGGTAGGGCATCCCAAGAGGGACAAGTTTTTAGAGGTCAAGATAGACAGATAAATCTCGAGACAGATGTTTTGATAGGTCTCGAGACAGACGTTTTGATAGCTCTCGAGACAGAGTCCGGGAAACAGCACCCTTGTAACCGAGACTATGATCATCAATATCAATCAAGCAGGATGTAGGCTTTTACCTCCACCGTGAGGGGCGAACCTGCGTAAAAACTTGCGTCTCTCAATTCCGATCAACCCCGTTCAAGCTACCACCTAGCTGCGATGGCCTCACCACTAAGTCCTTTCACGAGGACATCTACCGTGACAAAACCACGACAGGGTGCCTTGGGCATCCCCAACCTTAGGCTCTTGCCGCTCCTTATTCCTTTGTCCATCGTAGTCTCACCCAAAACTTGAAAACTTCAGCACACAAAACTCAACAGAAACCTCGTGAGATCCGTTAGTATAACAAACAAATCTTAAACTTTAGGTACTGTTGCAAATTGATTCATATTTAATAATGGAATAATGCTACTGTACTCCAACTTCTCCATGACTCATACCCCCCGATACGATCCATAGATTCATCAAAATAAGCAAACTATGCAACAAAAACAGAATCTGTCTAAAACAGAACAGTCTGTAAAGATCTGAATTAACGTCATACTTCTGTAACTACCAAAATTCTGAAAAATTAGGACAACGTGGTAAATTCATATATCAATAGTGTGTAAAAAATTCAGAATTTTATCATGCTCTAGCAAAAAATCAAAATTCCAGCACTGGATGCAAAAGTTTCTGTTTTCCAACAGCATGAATCATACTATCTTACAAATCATCCCAAAGGCATTACTTGGCCCAACCACTAATTAAAACATAAAAATACCATAATAACAGAGGCTATAATTGTGTAAACACTCAAGAACATAAAGTAAAAGAAAAAAATTATTTTATTTATTGGATTGCCTCCCAACAAGCGTTATTGTTTTATGCCCCTAGCTAGGCATAATGCATAGTTTCAAGTGTTGTCATCCTTGGTTTTTGCTAATTTAGATGGGTTGGTTTCGAACCCGGGAGGGCTTCCCATTACTTTTAGAAAATAAGGAAATTTTGCTATCTAAAGTGTCTAAGTTTTTGTTGCACGTGGTGAGGAGATTATTCATGCGATTGAGATTTCCACTAACATTTTTAAGAGGCTCATTGGACTTTTGTAACTCAACCAAATTTTTCTGTATGTCCCCTAGTTTTTCCAAAATTTGTGTCCCTTCTTGGGTATAGTTAGATCCTTTTTGCAAGGGTGGTGTTCCCACTATTCCTTCTATTAATTCATAAGCAGTATTAGGATCACTATCAATGAAATTTCCTTTAGAAGCATAATCCAAGAGTTGTCTATTTGGCATAGTTAACCCTACATAAAAGTTTCTCAATAAAATTTTCATATCCCCTTTTACAGTGCAAACATGATAAGATTCGATTATCCTATACCAAACATCTTTCAAATTTTCTCCTTGTTTCTGTTTAAAGTAGAGAACTTCAAAATCCGGGGACAAAGGAGGGATGGTAAAACTAGTCATAGTGATGAGGCAAACAAGCAAATAAATATATTTTTGTATTTTTGTAAAAACAATTTAGAAGTGGGGGAGATGAAAATGAGAGGCAAATGCAAATAAAAGGCAAATAAAGTAAATGCAAGTGGATGATAGTTTGTGCGAAGGTAGTTGGTAATTTTGATGATGTCTCCCCGGCAACGGGGCCAGAAATTCTTCCTGCTACTTGTAGACTGCGTTGGTATTTCCCCGAAGAGGAGAGGATGATGCAGTATAGTAGAGATAAATATTTCCCTCAGTTAAGAACCAAGGTTATCAATCCAGTAGGAGAACCATGCAAAATTCCATTAAGCGCACCTGCACACACAAGAGCAAACACTTGCACCCAACACAAATAACAGGGTTGTCAATCCTCTTAGCGGTTATTTGCAAGGATTAAATCTTATAGAGATAAATAGATAAACTAAAATACTAATTAAAATAAAAGTAAATAAATTGCAGCAAGGTATTTTTAGGTTTTTTATATATGATAAAGTAGACCCGGGGGCCATAGTTTTCACTAGAGGCTTCTCTCTCGAACACATAGCATACGGTGGGTAAACAAATTACTGTTGGCCAATTGATAGAAAAGGAAATAATTATGACGAATTCATGGCAATGATCATGTATATAGGAATCATGTCCGAGACAAGTAGACCGACTCCTGCCTGCATCTACTACTATTACTCCACCCATCGACCGCTATCCGGCATGCATCTAGGGTATTAAGTATGAAACAGAGTAATGCCTTAAGCAAGATGACATGATGTAGACAAAGTAAACTCAAGCAATATGATTAAACCCCATCTTTTTATCCTTAATGGCAACAATACAAATATGTGTCATGTCCCTTTCTGTCATTGGTATTGAGCACCGCAAGATTGAACCCATCACAAAGCACCTCTCCCATTGCAAGACAAATCAATCTAGTAGGCCAAACCAAATCGATAGATCGGAGAGAAATAGAAAGCTATAATAATCATGCATAAAAGAGTTCAGAGAAGACTCAAATATTTCTCATGAATAATCCGATTATAAACTCACAATTCATCGGATCCCAACAAACACACCGTAAAAGAAGATTACATCGGATAGAACTCCAAGAACATCAAGGTGAACATGGTATTGAAGATCAAAGAGAGAGAAGAAGCCATCTAGCTACTAGCTATGGACCCGTAGGTCTGTGGTAAACTACTCACACATCATCGGAAGGGCAGCAAGGTTGATGAAGAAGCCATCCGTGATCGATTCCCCCTCCGGCAAAGTACCGGAAAAGGCCCCCCCAGATGGGATCGCGGAAGAACAGAGGCTTGCGGCCTCTTCATCAAGTCAGCCTGCCTAGAGCAACTGAGGCTTGCGGCGGTGGAAAGGTTTTCTCTTCTGTCTTTCTGGTATATTGGGAATATTTGGGAATTTATAGCGCTGGAATTAGGTCAGGAGGGGCAACGAGGGGCCCACAAGCCTGGGGGGCGCGCCTACCCCCCTGGGCGCGCCCTCCAGGCTTGTCGCCTCCTCGTGGCTCTTCTGGTCTTCTCCCGAAGCTTCGTGGGTCTCTTCTGGTCCAGAATAAATTAATCCAAAGTTTTTTTCTCGTTTGGACACTTTTTGATAATGATTTTCTGAAAAGGCAAAAACAAGCAGAAAACAGCAACTGGCACTAGGCACTGGGTTAATAGGTTAGTCCCAAAAAATGATATATAATGGCATATAATTGCATAGAAAACATCCAAGATTGATACTATAATAGCATGGAACAATCAAAAATTATAGATACGTTGGAGACGTATCAGTGGAGTCCACGATCTGGTCGATGCGAGGCAGCAGGAAGGGATCTTGAGGGCAGAACTTGTTGAGGCTCGTGAAGTCAATGCACATTCGCTCCTTGCCGCACTTCTTGGGTACCACGACTGAATTGGTGAGCCATTCGGGATGGCACACCTCACGGATGACTCCAGTTTCTTGGAGCTTCTGAACTTCTTTGACGATGAAATCTTGCTTTTCTAGCGCCTAGCGCCGTGCCTTCTGTTTCACGGGGCGTGCGTTGGGGCACACCGCTAAGTGGTGCTCGATCACCTTCGTTAGCACACCGGACAAATCAGATGCCATCCAGGCGAATACATCTGAATTTGCCCGAAGGAAGGTGATGAGCGTGTCTTCCTATGCAGGAGAGAGGCCGGTGCCGATGGTGAAGGCAGGGCCTGAGCCGCTGCCGTCTACCAACACTTTCTTCGTCTCGGCGCGGTCCTGAGAGAACAACTACTTCTTCTTTGCGGGTGCGGCCTCATGAGGCTCGGCGATGTCTTCGTCGACAGGATAGGCGGTGGCGGTAGCCTTGTAGGCGCTCTCGAGGGAGCGGACCGCGTCCTTCTCGTCATAGCAGACGGTGATGATGCCGCGGCAGCCGGGCATCTTGAGGACGTTGTAGGCGTGATGGGTCACCGCCATGAACTTGGCGAGTGCTAGGTAGCCCAGGATGGCGTTGTACGGCAGGCCGATGTGCGCCACGTCGAAGTCAATGAGCTCAGTGTGGTAGTTCTTGTGGGTGCCAAAGGTGATAGGGAGGCGCACTTACCTCAGAGGGATGGTGGAGCCATCAGTCACTCCGGAGAAGAGCCTGGTCGGCATCAGCTACTCGTAGGGCACTTGAAGCTGCTCGAAGGTCTTGATGGAGATCACGTTGAGGCCAGCACCTCCATCGATGAGCATCTTGGTGACGGCGACGTTGCTGATGGTGGGGGTGCACAACATGGGGACCATGCCCGCAGCGCTTGAAGAATTGGGGTGATCACTGGAGTCGAAGGTGATTGCGTACTGTGACCACTTGAGGGGTCGGAAGGGCGGCGTTCACCTCGCGAGAGAACAGCTTGAAGTGGCGGTTGGACGCGGGAGCCTGGGCCCCGCTGAGGATGCAAGACACTTTGCGAGGCTCCTGGTAGCCCCCAGCACCCTCGTCAGGCTGGTTGCCAACGTTCCTCCGAGGGGGCGGCGGCAGCGGTGGAAGAGCGGCGTTGGCCTGAGGGTTGGCCTCGTGAGGCTGGTCGCGCCAGGAGGCCTCGCGAGGCTGGTCGCACCAGCCCTGCCAGAAGCTGCCGTTGCCGTTGTGGTCCCCCCAGCGGTTGCCATTGCGGCCGCCTCCGTGGCTGGTGCCGCGATCGTTACGGTGCTGTGGGAGGGTGAGTTGTGGTAGGCGCAGAGAGGGCGGTTGTCCTTCTTGGGCTCGTCATGCTCGCGGCCGCGCTTCTGCTCAGGCTCTGCCGCGAGCACGGCAGGGCTCATGTGCTTGGCGTCCTTGTTCTTGGCCTTGGCAGCGTCTGGCGCCGCGTCGGGGTCGTTTTGGGCGAAGAGACGGCCTTCTTCGGCCTTGGCGCACCTGTCGGCGAGGTCGAACAGCTCGAGCACGGAGTCGAGCTTGTCGTTGATGGCGAGCTTCTTGCACATCCAGACATCCGCGGCGCCGGAGGAGAACGCGGAGATGATGTCAGCCTCGGAGGCACGTGGGATCTTGTTGCGCACTTGGCTGAAGCGCTAGATGTACTTGTGAAGAGTCTTGTCAGGGTGCTGGCGCACGGTGCACAAGTCGTTGAGCGTGAGGGAGCACTCGTGTGTGCCCTTGAAGTTGGTGACAAATTGCCGGTAGAGCTCGGCCCACGAGGAGATGGACGCCTCGGGGAGGTTCATGAGCCATGAACGCGGGCCATCCTTGAGGGCCATGGGAAACCAGCTCGCCATGACCTTGTCATCGCCGTTCGCTGCCTCGATGCTCAAGGCATAGAGCAGCAGGAAATCTACGGGGTTTAGGGTGCCGTCGTAGCGCAGAGACAGGTCCGGCTTGAACTTGGTGGGCCACACCACGAGGCGCAGCTCGCGGGTGAAGGCGCGGCAGCCCCCGTAGCTGGAGGGAATGCATCAATGAGGGCGGCACGGTTCTGGTGGCCGGCGGCCGCGACCTCCTGGATGGTCCTGTCTTGGCGCTGGCGCTGTCGCTCGAGGAGCACGCGCGCGTCGAGTGGCGCGCGCCAGACGATCTGGCAGCTAGGCTCGCTGTGGTCCGGCGAAGACGCGCCGCGAGACGGCTCACGCGACCGCGTGTCGCGGTGGCGCCTGGCACCCTCGCTAGGCGGAGGAGGCGGAGGCGGCGCACCATGCGCCACATCCCCGGCGTGAGATGGTGGAGGGTGGAGCGAGTGAGAGGGCGCCGGGGCGTCACCGGCGGCGTTGACGAGCTCGGTGATGCGGCCGAGCCAGGCGTCGTAGCCGGCGTCGGTGGGGTGGTAGCGCAGGAGCTCGCGCACCATGAGCAGCGCGGCCTGTAGGGCCGGCGCGTCGCGGCGGGCAAGCGAAGAGGCCATGGTGGTGTGGCCATCCGGCTGCACGGACGGGTGGAGGGCGGAAGCCTGCTACTTCCTTGTAGCAGGGTCGGTGGCGGCGCCGGCGGCGCGGCGTCGACGGTTGTCATGGGCGACCGACTCCGTCTTGGCCACCTTGGCCGCCCTGCGCGCATAGCACTCACGACGAGCGTCGGCCATGGTGGTGAGGAAGTGGGAAGAACTGAAGCAGCTCCCCCTACCTGGCGCACCAAATGTCAGAATCGGGGCTCCGGCGGACCCAAAGGTTCGAACACAGGGGGCAAGCTCGTTCCTACCAATCCTAGGGTGACCACAACGAGGCTACGCCGAGAGAACGCTAGCGCAGAGCACGACAGGGGACACAGCGGTTACCCAGGTTCGGGCCACCTTGCGGTGTAAAACCCTACTCCTGATTGTGGTTGGGATTGCTATGGGCAAGAGAGTTCTCGCGTACAAAGTAGGAGACGAAGGAATCCCTCCCACTACAATGGCAGCACTGCCCCCCTTTTATAGCTACCCTGGTCCTCTTCCCCTGAAAATCTTAGCGGGAAGGGTAGCCACACAATGGCGGGTTTTGAAAGGGGACAGGCGCCCAGGCAATCCTGACTAAAGTTGGTCTTCGTCTGCAAAAGCGTGATCCATGATGCGCCGGTGGGCTCGGTGATGACCTCCGCCCTGCGCGCCTTGTTGTCTTGGTCTTCTTTCACCGAACGGGCAGTCCTTGGGACTAGCTTTGGTGGAGGGTAGCTAGTGCTGCCCCCCTTTAGCACCAAAGAGGAAAATATCTCTGTCCGCGCCCGCTGGCGCGGCCTCTGCCGCCGTTCGTCGCCAAGCGCGTCACCCACGTGGTGGGCACAGGACCGTGCGGCTGGCGTCAGGCTCGGACGACCTTGGGCGGCCGCCTCGGGGAACTGCCTCGGGAGGCCACCTCGCAAGGCTTTCCACCGCTGTTGCGGCTAAGTCTTGGTGGTTCGCCCCTGGGGAGGGGTCCTCGTGAGGCTGGCGCCTCGCCAGGCGTCTTCGCTCCGCGGTGCCCGCAGTTGGGCCCTGTCTTGGGCCTTCGCCAAGCGTCGCTTCCTGGGCCACAGGCAGATGAGCCATGGTACCCTAGTTCCCAATGGCCCGATAATAAACCCACAATTCATCGAATCCCAACAAACACACTACAAAAGAAGATTACATCAAATAGAACTCCAAGGAGATCGAGGAGAACATTGTATTGAAGATCAAAGAGAGAGAAGAAGCCATCTAGCTACCAGCTATGGACCTGTAGGTCTGTGGTAAACTACTCACACATCATCGGAAGGGCAGCAAGGTAGATGTAGAAGCCCTCCGTGATCGATTCCCCCTCTGGCAGATCGCCGGAAAAGGCCTCCAGATGGGATCGCGGAAGAACAGAAGCTTGCGACAGCGGAAAAGTTATTCGAGGTGGCTCTCTGGTATATGGCGAATATTTCAGAATTTATAGGCTTGGAATTAGGTCAAGATGTGCCACGAGGGGCCCACAAGCCTTGGGGGCGCGCCTACCCCCCGGGCACCCCTTCCGAGCTTGTCGCTCCCTCATGACTCGTCTGGTCTTCTCCCGAACCTTCTAGGGTCTCTCTTAGTCCAGAAAAAAATAATCCAAAGTTTTTTCTTCGTTTGGACTCCGTTTGATATTGATTTTCTGAAAAGCCAAAAACAAGCAAAAAACAGCAAATGGCACTGGGCACTAGGTTAATAGGTTAGTCCCAAAAAATGATATATAATTGCATATAAAACATCCAAGATTGAAACTATAATAGCATGGAACAATCAAAAATTATAGATACGTTGGAGACGTATCAAGCATCCCCAAGCTTAATTCCAGCTCGTCCTCGAGTAGGTAAATGATAAAAACAGAATTTTTGATGTGGAATGCTACCTAACATGTTCGTCACGTAATTCTGTTTTATGGTATGAATATTAAGATCCGAATGATTCAAAGCAATAGTCTATAATTTGATATAAAGACATCAATACTCAGGCATACTAACAAACAATCATGTCTTTCAAAATAAAAATGCTAAAGAAAGTTATCCCAATAAAATCATATAATCATGTCATGCTCCATCTTCTTAATATAAAGTATTTATCATGCACAACCCCGGAGACAATCAAGCAATTGGTTCATACTTTTTAACACGCTTTAGCTTTTTCAACCCCCACACAATACATGAGCGCAAGCCATGGATATAGCACTATGGGTGGAATAGAATATGATGATAGAGATTAATAAGGGGAAGTCAAAAAAGGAAGATAGTCTCACGTCGACGTGGCTAATCAACGGGCCATGGAGATGCCCATCAATTGATGTCAATGCGAGGAGTAGGGATTGCCATGCAACGGATGCACTAGGAGCTATAAGTGTATGAAAGCTCAAAATAAAAACTAAGTGGGTGTGCATCCAACTTGCTTGCTCATGAAGACGTCGAGCATTCGAGGAAGCCCATCATCGGAATATACAAGCCAAGTTCTATAATGAAAAATTCCTACTAGTATATGAAAGTGACAAAATAGGAGACTCTCTATATGAAAAACATGGTGCTACTTTGAAACACAAGTATGGAAAAGGATAGTAACACTGCCCCTTCTCTCGTTTTTTTTTTGTGGACTCTTTTGGCCTCTTTTTTTCTTATTTTATTTATTTATTTCCTCACTGGGACAATGCTCTAATAATGATGATCATCACACTTCTATTTACTTACAACTCAAAATTACAACTCGATACTAGAACAAATATGACTCTATATGAATGCCTCTGGCAGTGTACCAGGATGTGCAATGATGCTAGCGGAACATGTATGAAAATGATGAACGGTGGCTGAGCCACAAATACTATGTGAACTATATGATCATGCATAGCAATATGAAAATGATGATGTGTGTCATATAAACGGAACGGTGGAAGTTGCATGGCAATATATCTCAGAATGGCTATGGAAATGCCATAATAGGTAGGTATGGTGGCTGTTTTGAGGAAGATATAAGGAGGCTTATGTGTGATAGAGCATATCATATCACGTGGTTTGGATGCACCGGCGAAGTTTGCACCGACTCTCGAGGTGAGAAAGGGCAGTGCTCGGTACCAAAGAGTCTAGCAAATTGCGGAAAGGTGAGAGTGCGTATAATCCATGGACTCACATTAGTCATAAAGAAATCACATACTTATTGCGAAAGTTTATTAGCCCTTGAAGCAAAGTACTACTACGCATGCCCGTAGGAGGGTGGTTGGTAGGAGTTAACCATCGCGCGCCCCCGACCGCCACGCAGAGGAAGACAATCAATAATAAATCATGCTCCAACTTCTTAGCATAACGACAGACCATACGTGCATGCTTCGGGAATCACAAACCTTAACACCAATATTATTACTAAACCACAATTATCTTCTAGTGCCTCCCACATATTACCATCTTAATATCGCAAAACTATTGCAAGGAATCAAACTTATCATATTCAGTGATCTACATGAAAGTTTTATTATATCCTTCTTGAATACCTATCATATTAGGACCAAATTCATAACCCATGCATATTACCATTACTATTTATTAGACTCTCGAAACGATATAAGTGAAGCATGAGAGTGCAACTATTTCTTTAAAATGTAACCACCGCCGTGCTCTAAAAGATATAAGTGAAGCACTAGAGCAACTGCCTAGCTCAAAAGATATAAGTGAAGCACATAGAGTATTCTAACAAATCACGAATAATGTGTGTCCCTCTCAAAAAGGTGTGTTCAGAAAAGCTGATTGTGGCAAACTGAAAAGCAAAAAAAAAAAACTATGGCACAACACGCTCCAAGTAAAACACATATCATGTGATGAATAAAAATATAGCTCCAAGTGATATACCGATAGATTGTAGACGAAAGAGGGGATGCCATCCGGGGCATCCCCAAGCTTAGACGCTTGGGTCTTCCTTGAATATTACCTTGGGGTGCCTTGGGCATCCCCAAGCTTAGGGTCTTGCCGCTCCTTATTCCTTCATCCATCGTGGTCTCACCCAAAACGTGAAAACTTCAGCACACAAAACTCAACAGAAACCTCGTGAGATCCGTTAGTATAACAAACAAATCTTAAACTTTAGGTACTGTTATAAATTGATTCATATTTAATATTTTCATAATGCTACTGTACTGTAACTTCCCCATGGCTTATACCCCCCGATACAATCCATAGATTAATTGAAATAAGCAAACTATGCAACAAAAACAGAATCTGTCTAAAACAGAACAGTCTGTAGAGATCTATTTTAAAGCTATAATTATATATCTCCAAAAATTCTGAAAAATTAGAAAAACGTAAACAATTCATATGCCAATACTTTGTAAAAAATTCAGAATTTTATCACGCTCTAGTACAGAACCAAAAATCCAGCACTGGACTCAAAACTTTCTGTTTTCAAACAGCATCAATTATACTATCATCCAAATCATCCCAAAGGCATTACTTGGCACAAACACTAATTAAAAGATAAAAACACAATCATAACAGAAGCTAAAATTGTGTGACACAATAAAAAAATTCAATAAAGATAAATATTGGGTTGCCTCCCAACAAGCGCTATTGTTTTATGCCCCTACCTAGGCATAATGCATTGTTTCAAGTATTATCATCCTTAGGTTCCAAATCCTCAATTACACATCCACTCGTTCTAGGAAGTCTATCATCGGAATTTTTTATCATCAAACTCCTAGGCACAAAGTTAAGAAATTTGCTTTCATAGATAGGTTCTTTTATTATCTTGATAAAGTTTGGATGCACACTAATCATTTTTAGATCCTCGTTTCCCTTACTAGATGACGCCCCCTTATTCTTAGGTACATACATGAATTTATAATTTTTAGTGGGCGGAGTCCTATCAATAGTTTTAGCGGAAGAAAAAGCGGAGCCCAAATTATTAATAATTTCTTCCAACTTATCGATTCTAGCGAGACCTTGTTCTATCCTTTCATTAATTATCAGTTCTTTTTTCCTCTAGCATTTTTAATGTAGTTCCTACCTTAGAACCAAATTGAGTAATGTGATTATGGACCTTTTTGTCTTGGTTCTCAACATGTTCAATAGTAGGCATTTTATTTTCAATAGCTTCTAACCTTTGCATAACATGTTCCAAAGTCAAAGCCGTTTCATTAATAGTGATAGGTGGTGATCCCACTAAATTTCCCATGGCATTGAAAGCATCCATAAGGTGACTACTCAAGAAATTCCTTGTGGTAATAGTGTCTAGCACAAATCTATACCAAGTAGTAACACCCACATAAAAATTGCGAAGAAGAACTGTAGTGGATTGCTTATGAATAGACCTATTTTGAGCATCGCAAATCCTATACCAAGCATCTTTTGAACTTTCTCCTCCCGTTTGTTTAAAATTAAGGACTTCATGAAATTCGTCAAACTCTGAAGATTTTTGATGAAAATCAGAGTGACGAAAACAGAGGCGAAACTAAATCGACATAGATACAAGTAGCATATGCATATGAAATACATACAAGTGAAGAACATGTAATCATACAGGCATGCAAGCATGAGGAAGATGAACTGAAGAAATGAAAAACTGCATGATGAAAGTCTTTAGTTTAAATTCTTCAGAAATGTAAGACACAAGTTCTTCAGCAGCGGAATTGCGTAAAGGTAAAGGGTGAGGAATTTGAAACCAGTTAGGCTCGGTGAAGACACATTGATTTGGTAGACCAGTTCCAGTTGCTGTATCAACTGTACGTCTGGTTGAGGCGGCTGAGTCTTACCTCGGACACTTAGTCCTCACCGTATTCCTCTTGACCTAAGGTCACTTAGACCTCGTCCAATCACTCGTGGTAAGTCTTCAAGGTAGACTTCCAAAACCTTCACAGACTTGTTCACCGACACGCCACAATTACTCTTGGGTGCTCAGAACATGACGCCTAACTGTCTGGAAGAATGACAGTCTTCAAAGGTAACAAGCGTCGGATCACACAGATCAACTTCTTCAGTGATGCTCAATCACTTTGGCTCTGGTTGGGGTTTTCCTCACTTGGGTTCTCACAAAGTCGACAGAGGAAGGGTTGCTCTCAAATGACAAGTGTCAATATTTCTCTAGAGCAGCCAACCAACTAGTGGTTGTGGGGGGCAGCTATTTATAGCCAGGGGGCAACCCGACATGAATTGTCATAAATGCCCTTCTCAGACATGACCGTTGTCAGGATAAGAATCCACTCGACAGCTGGCACGCGGCGCAGCAACGGTCGAAAAATTGAACTCTCAATTTCGTCGGGGCACTCAATTTCTTCACGATAGGCAGATTGCACTGGCGAAATCCTAACTCCTCAGCCTGACCTAATTCATCAACGACCAGATGAACAGCGTCACTGTCGCTAGCAAATTCGTCAGCTGTTCCGGAGATTTCCAAAGGCTTCAATCGATGCGGCTGTAATGTGTATAGGTTTGAGCATCGCTTTGAAGTATGATAAATGTTTCACCTAGACCGCCTTTAATAGTACGGTTTTTCCTATGACTCAAATAAGAAGAAAAAGAAACTATGAAAATAAAGTCTTCAAGCTTCAAAGTCTTCACATCAATTTCTTCACAGGCCGCACCAAATTCTTCACTTGAAGAAATACATTTTTAGGGGTCGACTTCCGTGGTTAAACCAAGTCTTCAGGGACTATTTTCACCTGTGTACACTCACAAACACATTAGTCCCTTAACCTATTTGTCTTCAATACTCCAAAACCACTAAAGGGGCACTTGATGCACTTACAATCTCCCCCTTTTTGGTGATTGATGACAAATCAGTTAAGTTTTCAACGGGGGTAAAATAATGGAAGAGTAAGTACAGAATGTGAAGACATTGGTTATAAGATATTGAGGAACCCCCCCTGAAGATGTGCATATGAAGACTTTGCTTTTGATTGCAAATGCACATGGCAGGTTGAAATTGTGGAGATCTCCCCCTATATCTTGGAATCCAATCATGCATTATCATAAGATATTGAAGAATTTGAATGCATGATGAAAATTGGTGTCTGATGAATTATAGCATGCATGCACACACACACACACACACACACACACACACACACACACACACACACATATATATATATATATATATATATATATATATATAAGGATCAGAGCATTATCACGCATGCAGATAAAACGTATCAGAAAAGCGTCAGACCACCAACAGTTTTAAAGTTACAACTCATCAACGGAGCGAATCAAATGAAAAACTGAGAGTTGCAACTTAGCAAAAGAATAGCCCAATATAAAAACCCGCTTGAAGACTAACTCTCAAATTTCTCCCCCTTTGTCATCAAATGACCAAAAGGAGATGAAACTGAGGACTAACGCTCCCACAAAAGATCATCTTGAAGAACGTGGAGGAGCGCTAGCGTTGGAGTTGGGGTTGCGCGGTGAAGAAGGGCCTACTGCAGTGTCTTCGACGTCTTCATTTTCATCAGTAGCTCTGGACGCAGACACTAAGCTTGGTACCATCTGAGGAACTTGGACCTTCTTGAACTTCTTCTTGGGCGGATTGGCCCAATCGAAGTCTTGTTGGAATTCCATTTTGACAAGTTCTTCAGGGGTCTTCAAATGTGAAAGAATGGCCCAGCTTCTGTCAAATATCTCATGGGCATAATAATGATTTTTGCAAACTGAGTTTTGCGTCACATTCATATTTGCAATGATGGCATGGAGCTGACGCTTAATCCAATTGTGATTCCTGTCCACCTTCTGATGAAGACTGATAAGAAGCTCATGATCAGTCATGACTCATGGAGCTTCACCTTGAGGCTTTTGTTGTGGAGCATTTGCCTCAGTATCATGGCTTGATGTGTCATAGCCTGTGGACTGTGAGACTGGCTGACGAAATCGCCCGTCAAGAGGACGAATTCCTTTATCAATGACTGCTTTGCCTTTGCCAGGAACTGAAGATATGGTACTCTAAAGAATTTCAACATCTGGCATATGGTAGAGATGATTCTGGCACTCAGCCCTGTAGTTGATTGAAGACCTTGTTCTGAAGAATTTCATAATCCAAGGTGCATAATGCTTCAAATCAAACGGAGATTGTGCAACAGTGGCCAAAGTCCTCATGAAGAAATCATGGATATTGATAGGAATACCATGGATGATATTGAATAGCAAGTTCTTCATGATTCCCACAACTTCTTCAGTCTGAGAATTGTCGCCTTTGATTGGTCAGAGGGTTTTGGCCAAAATGCGATACACTGTCCTTGGCACAAATAGCAAATCCTTCACTAAGAAGGTGGTTCTAGGAGCTTCTCCTTCAGCCAACGGCTTCATCAGCACTTGCATCAGATGGTTAGACAGCTCAGGCTCTTCATAAATTTTTCTGGCTTCAATAGAGGGCAGATCAACAGGAAGAGCTCAAAGCAATTAATCAGCAAGAGCCTTATAGTGTGTGTTCTCATTCATCCAGTCGAAATCCCATGAATGAATGTCGTCAACATCACCAGAAAGATGTAGAGTTGCATAAAATTGAAGAATGAGCTCTTCATTCCAGTCGCAGATGTCAGTGATGAAATTGAGCAAACCTGCTTCATGAAGAACTGCCAGTACAGGTGTGAAGCATGGTAGCGACTCCATATCCACATGAGGAATATGGCGATGAGGAAAGACCTTGTTCTTGTCAAACAGGAGTGATGAATAATAGTTCATTTGAGTATTGGTCCAAAATCGTTGATGCCTGATTTTTGCTGAGTCATAAGGTGACTCGCCTATGAAGAAATTCTTCT
Organism: Elymus sibiricus; assembly: GCA_039707655.1. NCBI lineage: Eukaryota > Viridiplantae > Streptophyta > Magnoliopsida > Poales > Poaceae > Elymus > Elymus sibiricus. The sequence continues at coordinate 242,355,015 of CM077676.1, forward strand.
CTCCAAAGAAGGCAGCATTGTCAAACTTGGGTCTTCTGATGCTCTTGCCAACTTTGGGCATTGAAGGCACAGGCTGAAGATTGATCTTCTTTGGCCTCACATCAAAGATAGGCCTGGGAGAGCCTGTTGAATCGGTTGGATCTATGATGGCCAAAGACTTAGCAACTTCCTTAGCTGTTGCAAATGAAACTGTTTCTGAGTCTGCTGAGAGAGCTGTTTCTTCATGCTGAGTGGGTGGAGGTGCAACTTCTTCATCAGTCACTTGTTAGACAATTTCTTCAGCTAATGCAGCTGGAATTTCTTCAGTGATGGTCTGAAGGGATGGTTGACGTCCTTCAGAACCAGTATGAACTTCCTCGGTAATAGCAGGCGACTGAGGTACTTGAGTGAGAGGCGTGGTGAGGGGTGAGTTCGGATGAGCAACATCCCAGAAGTCATCATGCATAACAGGTGTTGTGGAGCCCACATCCACGCCCTCATTAGTTTCATCATTGCTTCTGTAAGAAGCAGCAGTTTCATCAGTCACACGGACTGGAGGCGATGATACCTGATGAAGTGAACCATCTGCTTCAACTTCAATTTCTTCATCCACTTGCTCTGTGGTAGCAGCAGAGTGGGTAGTCTCTTCTTCATCAAGTGGTGGGATGACATAATCCACACCATATGGAACAATCTGGAATTCTTCTAAGTTCCGTGTCGGGGGTGCCAATGAAATTGGGATAGCATCAATAGGCTCAGTTGAAGACATTGAATCCGTCTTCAACTTCTTCACAGTTTCTGTGGTAGGGGGTGCTGATGCTTTTCTCATCTCAGCAGCCTTGGTATTCTTTACTTCTGATGCAGAAGGAAGTGTGATAAGCTTCAAAGATGAAGTCAGTTCAGGCGCTGCTGCTGAGGAACTTGGTGGTACAATTTCTTCAGGAGAAACTGATGCAGTCGCCCTGGCAGTTTCTTCAGGCGCAACTTCTTCAGTAGCCCTGGCTTGGTCTTGCGGAGGAGCCGAAGGCACAGTCACACTGGCCTGAGGGGTTTGTTGAGGAGCTGACGAACTTGATGGAGGTGCTTGGCCAAACTTCATAGCCTCCCTTCTGTTGTGGTCATCAACCACTTTGTTGGAATCGTTGATGAACCTGTCCTTCGCACCACAACAGTGCTCTGCCTAGCGATCATATTCATCAGAAAGACATTGAATCTCAGACTGCATGGCAATGAGCTGCTAAGGGGTTATGGTGAGCATGTTGTCCTTGAGTTCCTTTTGTTTCTTCTTCATCTGTTTCCTCACATGCTTGGCCTGATCAATCTTGTGCTTCTCTGTGAGGACGAAAGCAGATAAAACATGACTTGGTCCAGGAGGCAGATCCAAATCATCAAGCGGTGTATCAGGCTTCTGGCACCAGATTTCAATGAAGTCCAAAATCCTCCTGGGATTCAGAAAGGTAGGGACAGTGGTATTCTTAGCATGAGCAGCTTCTTCCATTCTGCTCTGAACATACTCAGCAAGCTCATCTTCATCAGCCATGTCATTTTCATCAGCCTGAGGCAATACAGCCTTGCTTCTGGGGCTGGGTCTTGTTCCACGGCCTGCAGTGGCCTTTTTCTTCAGCATCGGTGTGTTTGAAGAGATATGCCCAGATGCTGAGGCACTTGATGCAGCAATTGTGGCCGTTTGAAAGCCTTCAGTGCGCTGGCAGGATGCTAACACAACTGGCGTTGAAGCTCTTACAGCTGCCATTGAGGAACTTTTGGCTGGCGGAGGCACTAATGAACTTGGAGCAGAAGGTGCCTTGGGTGCTGAAGCCTTTGATGATGATGGCTTTGGTTCTGAGGGCTTTGCAGAAGACTTTGGTGCTGAAGATTTTGGCCGTGAGGGCACTTTAGTTGAAGGTTTTGGCTTTTGAGCCAGCTTTTTATTCATGGCTTTGTTGGGCGCACTGCCACTTGAGCCTGCACCAGCATCAACTGATGCCTTTGAGGCCCTGTTGAATTCTTCAACGGCCTTCTGAGCCTGTTTCTGCAATTTTTCTTGACACCTGGCCCACTCTTTGGGAAATTCTTCACCCCTTCTGATGCTTGTGGGGTTAGCTATTTGACCAAGAGCCAGAGGTGGTCTATTGCAAGGAGGCTTTACAGCAAAATCCTTCATGTACTTGGTGGTGATGAAATTGTAGCTCCTCCACTCATAGGTCCAGTACCTCTTGATCTTTTGCATGCGTGTTTTGCGCTGCTCCTTGGTTTCCTTTCCATGAGTTGCCTCATCAGGCGTACAGTACCCTGCATATAAGTCATCAGGAATCTCGAATGTAGTTTGTTCCTCTTTCCTCTTACCTCCCTTCTGAGGCCTTTTGACATCTGCCATTTTCTTCAACTGATGGATTTGTGCTTTTGAAGTTTCTGAAGAAGTTTGGAGATTTTCCTCAAGCAACGCTGCAAATGAATTAAGTTGATGAGAACCAAGAGATTCGTTGGCAGACATGTGTACCTGTGAACAGAGTATAGTTGCAAGGAAATTGGGAAGAGTCACATGCGTTCTCAGAAGTTTTCAAAAGAAATCCAGTTGAGGAAATTGACCCTTATCGTCTTGAAGAAATTCACTAAGTGTCTTGACTTAGGTTCCAGAGTTGTACAGATTGTGAAATTTGCACAATTGAGGAATCTAACTGTTAAACATGACTTAGATGAAATAACCAAGACTGGCCAGAGGGAAGTGCTGGAGAGTTGGAAGGAAGTGGTAAAAACAGCACTTGAAGAATTTGAGACTGTAAAAAGATCAAACTTGGGCAGTAAAAATAAACTTTAATTACCCCAAGGATGAACTCGATGAACTGGACGATGATTTGAAGGAAGTCGTTAGCTCAGATCTTCCATGCCCTAACTTGGCGACGAAAGACAGCTACGGCGGCGGCGGAGGTGAAGAAATCCGCGGCTGGCGCGAGTACGGTGATGAAGAAGTCGAGGCAGTGAAGCTCTTCCTCTTCGGCAATGATGAATTCCAGCGGCGGCGCTAGGGATTGGGAGTGAGAGTGACAGGGGCGCGAGAAGTGAAGTGAAATAAGGTTGACCATGTCAAGCCTTTATATAGGTGCGGTGAAAACCGGGCGGTCCGAAATTTTGGACGTATAAGCCCCTGGCGATTCGCATCTCTGCGACATGCGTCACCCATGCATTTTGAGTGCGCTTATCCACGAGTCGGAGGCGTGGGATTAAGTTACTTTGGCAACCGCCAAAATTTTGAATAGAAAATTTTAAAATGTGTTCGCAATTTCTTCAGTTGACAAGGACACAGTGAAGAATTTGAACGTTGTCAATTAGAACGCATATGAAGAGATTGAGAACAGAGTGGTTTGAGTTTAGCTTAGAGGGGAGCGGGTCCGATCACATTCACATAGATGGAAAAACAACTTGAAGAAATAGCAATATGTGAATGATGTTGAGGACATGAAAAACTCAGATAAAAATATATAGGAAGTATTAGCTCAAGCAATGAAGAACAACCACAAATGACGAATTTGAAAAAGTTTGACGAAATTGCAAATGATGAAAAACTCAAATTTAAGATTGTCAAGAAGAGGGTGGTGGTGTAACCCACTGTATAAGAATTTTGATGATTTCAGACACCGCGTACAATTGTCGTAGGGTTTTGAGAATTGAATTCTTCATTAATTTCTGCACACTTAGAGGGTTAGTCTTCATTGATTGAAGAAAAATGTTACTTCGTGTGTTGCGCATCAAAGTCATCAAGAACGCATAAGCATTAGGATGTGTGTCCTTTTCAAAGGACATTCGAAGATTCTAGGATTTTTAGCTCACACCGCAACATGCAAACCTTCTCTCATCCAAGGGCTTAGTGAAGATATCTGCAAGCTAGTCTTCAGTCTTCACATGGTTGATGACGATGTCTCCCTTCAGCACATGATCACGAAGAAAATGGTGACGAATCTGAATGTGCTTCGTCCTAGAATGTTGCACTGGGTTGTGGGCGATCTTGATGGCACTCTCATTGTCGCAGTAGAGTGGCACTTTCTTCACGTTGAGGCCATAGTCCTTGAGGGTTTGCTTCATGCATAGTAGCTGTGAGCAGCAGGCGCCAGCGGCAATGTACTCAGCTTTGGCTATGGAAAGTGAGATGCTGTTCTGCTTCTTCGAGGACCAACAGACAAGAGATCATCCAAGGAAATGGCATGTGCCTGATGTTGACTTGCGATCCACACAATCTCCAGCATAATCAGAATCAGAAATTAAATCCAGCAAGATCAAGTGATGATCCCTTGGGATACCATAATCCAAGCGTTGGTGTGTGAGCTAAATATCGAAGAATTCGTTTCACAGCTTGATGGTGTGATCCCTTCGGTGACACTTGAAAGCGGGCACACATGCAAACGCTAAGCATAAGATCTAGCCTAGATGCACATAGGTAAAGCAGCGAACCAATGATGGAGCGATATACCTTCTGATCAAAATCTTTACCATTTTCGTCAGTACAGAGTTGACCATTTGTTGGCATTGGTATCTTGTGGCCTTTGCAGTCTTGCATGCCGAATTTCTTCAGCCAATCCTTGAGGTATTTCTCCTGGGAGATGAAGATGCCATTGGGTTGTTGACGAATTTGAAGTCCGAGGAAGAATTTCAACTCCCTCATCATAGACATGTGATATTCCTCACACATCATATATGCAAATTCGTCACTGGATTTCTTGTTAGTGCAACCAAAGATAATATCATCAACATATATTTGGCATATGAATAGTTCACCATCATAAGATTTAGTGAAAAGAGTAGGGTCAAGTGAACCGGGTTTGAAACCCTTTTTCTTCATGAACTCCTTTAGTGTATCATACCAAGCCCTTGGGGCTTGCTTGAGGCCATAGAGCCTTTTTGAGTTTGAGGACTTTGTTTGGATGCTTTGGGTCCTCAAAACCTGGTGGTTGAGCAACATATACTTCTTCCTCAAGCTTACCATTGAGGAATGCACATTTCACATCCATTTGATATAAAAGGATATCATGATGGTTAGCATATGCAAGCAATATATGAATGGCTTCAAGCCTAGCAACAGGTGCAAATGTCTCATCGAAATCAATACCCTCAACCTGTGTGTAGCCTTGAGCTACAAGACAGGCCTTATTCCTCACCACTTGGCCATTTTCGTCTTGTTTGTTGCGGTAGATCCATTTGGTGCCGATGACATTGTGCTTGCGTGGATCGGGATGCTTGACTAGCTCCCACAGATTGTTGAGCTCAAATTGATGCAATTCCTCTTGCATCGCTTGAATCCATTCTGGCTCGAGAAAGGCTTCATCAACTTTGGTGGGCTCTGAAATAGAGACAAACACATAATGCCCACAAAAGTTAGCTAGATGTGAAGCTCTTGAGCGAGTGAGGGGACCAAGTGCATTGATGTTGCCAAGGATCTTCTCAATTTGCACTTCATTAGCCACTCGTGGATGTGCTGGACGAGGGCCTTGCTGTTGTTGTTGCCATGCAGAATCCTGAGCATCATTTTCCTTAGGATCAGTAGTTTCTTCACTAACGAGGGGTCACTACTTCTTCATCAGCTATTTCTTCATTGGGCACAATTTCACCAGTGCCCATAAGCTTGATAGATTCCTCGAGAGGCATTTCATCTAGCACAGGAGGCAGGTGCTCTCTTTGCTAGCCGTTAGTTTCATCGAACCGCACATCTACAGTTTCAACAACCTTGTTGTGATAGGTGTTGAAGACTCTGTAGGTGTGCGAGTCCTTTCCGTAACCAAGCATAAAACCTTCATGTGCTTTCGGTGCAAATTTAGAACTGTGATGAGGATCTCTAATCCAGCATTTAGCACCGAAGACTTTGAAATAACTCACATTGGGTTTCTTGTCAGTGAGAAGCTCATATGAGGTCTTCTTGAGGAATTTGTGAAGATATACCCTGTTGATTATACGACATGTAGTGTCAATTGCTTCAGGCCAGAATCGACGAGGGGTCTTGTATTCATCAAGCATTGTGCAAGCCATCTCGATGAGTGTCCTATTCTTGCGCTCCACGACTCCATTCTACTGAGGCGTGTAGGGAGCTGAGAGCTCATGAGTGATACCAAGTTCGTCAAGATAGTCATCAAGTCCTGTGTTCTTGAACTCGGTGCCATTGTCGCTCCTGATGTGCTTGATCTTGAGACCATAATTCGTCAGGCCCCGATTGGAGAATTGTCAGAAGACATCCTGAACTTTAGTCTTGAAGGAAATGATGTGCACCCAGGTGTAATGAGAGTAGTCGTCAACTATGAATAATCCGTAGAGAGATCCTGCATTGGTTAGTGTGGCATAATGGGTAGGACCAAACAAATCCATATGAAGTAATTGAAAGGGATGAGTAGTGGTCATGATTATCTTTGCTGCATGCTTGGATCTGGTCATCTTTCCAGACTCACAAGCACCACACAGATGATCTTTGACGAATTTGACACCTTCGACACCAATGATGTGCTTCTTCTTGACGAGTGTGCTCAGATTCCTCATGCCAGCATGTCCAAGACGTCGATGCCATAGCCAGCACTCTGAAGCTTTTGCCAGTAGACACGTGGTAGGTTGAGGACCTAGTGAGAAATCTACAATATACAAATCACCTTTCCTAAAGCCTTCGAAGACTTTGGATTTGTCAGATTCCATCAGCACAATACATCTATATTTGCCAAAGATGACAATCATATCAAGATCACAAAGCATTGAGACAGACATGAGGTTGTGTCCAAGGGATTCGGCAAGCATCACCTTTTCCATGTGTCGATCCTTCGAGATAGCAACCTTACCTAGACCCAATACCTTGCTTTTTTCCTTTGTCGGTGTATGTGATATGCTTTAGATGAGACGGATTAAGGGGAGCATCGGTGAGTAAATTCCTATCATCAGTCATGTGATTCGTGCAGCCACTATCCAGGACCAATTCAGTGGCTGTGGGTGTGTCATCCTGTAGAAGCATTAGTCTGACTTACAAATTCATATACTTCAAAGTGAAGAATATGATGATGATCAATTTTGTCAGACAATTTCACCAAGGAATAATATCTAGCAGCATAAGGGATGTGTGAAATGAATAATTCATTTCATCATGATTAGTCTGCATCCCAACAGGCATTTTGTCAGGTCTTCAGCAAATTCATCAGACATTTTAATTGTCTGATGACCAGACCCTATAGAAGAGATTAGTTCTTCTTAACCACCCACATCTGAATGGGTGGCTAAGAAGCAATGTAACGAAGTGCATTAATGGAGAACTTAGGCATTGAGGAATATGCATTTTTCTTCACAGGAGGGTTATAGTAATTGAATGAATAAGCAGAGAAATTCTTCGAGGTTTTGTGAACATAGTGGTTCGAAGTATAATGCTCATATTCATCATATCGCTATTTGTTTCCGTGCGAAATAGAGGCATTAGCATGACCATAAGTGGGTCTGCGTCCATTTGACAACTTTGATCCCTATGAAGAATTTGGCGTGGGAAGTTTCTTCTTCATCGGTGGTGTCATGATGACATTCATCTGAAGATTTTCCACAAGACTTTTGGGAACCCGGATTTTTTTCACAGGTGGACCGTTCCTGCAGTTAGTTCCAACAAATCTAGCAAAGACTTCACCATTCTGATTCTTGAACAGTTTATAGTTAGAGTCAAATGACTCATCAGAGGAATATGAAGTATCACACATATAGCCAGATAAAGTGGATGGATCTATTGGAGGTCCCTTTGTAGCAACCCATGTGGTTTTGGGATACTGCTTAGGCTTCCAATATGAACCATCAGCATTAAGCTTTCTCTCAAAGGCAATACCCTCTTTCCTAGGGTTCCTGTGAAGAATTTGCTTTTTGAGCACGTCACACAGGGTTTGGTGCCCTTTGAGGCTTTTGTACATGCCAGTGACGTACAATTCCTTCAGCCCTGCATTTTCATCAGTATCACAGGTGGCTTCCTCAGATGAGGTGTTAGTGGCCACCGAAGCAGTTGAAGCAATTGAAAGTACTGAAGCATTTGAACATTCAGCTGAAGAATTTGCATTATCATGTTCAAGGCATTTTAGACATGGTGCAACAAATTCTTCCTGAGTGGTACTGATCTGTTGAGCGAGTAGTGAATCATTCTCTTTTTGAAGATCATCATGAGATGCTCTCAGCTTCTTGAGATCTTGCTTCGTTTGAAGAAATTCATAGGACAGCTTCTCATGCTCGGCTGAGAGGGACACATGACGACTCTCAAGTTCGTCATACTTTGACTAACGACGTTTGAGTTCGTCAGTCAAGGTCTGTGAGCGTTCCATTTCGTCGTTCAACAGATCATCGCTTTTGTCTAACAAGTTTTGAATTCTTTCCATGGCAGTTTGTTGCCCAGTGGCAATGTTAGCAAGCTTGGAATAGCTGGGGGTCATGTTTTCATCAGATTCACCTTCACTAGAGGAAGATAAAGGTCTTTGTAGTACCTTGGTGCCTCTTGCCATGAGGCAGACGGTTGACAAAGTTGAGGCAGGATCTGGATTCCGAGATTTGAGGGAATTCCTGAATTCCACAAGCCAGGGATCGTCACGTCTATACACCCCTTCATAGACGTCAGAGATCCTGTCCCAGATGAGCTTCGCATTGCCCAGATGGTAGATGCGAGCGAACTCATCTTTGGTCAGATGAGAGCAGATGATGTATTTGGCCCAAGCATTGAGCTGAGTGTACTTGCGAATGTCATCAGCATTCGCCATCTTGCAGAGGTCGGTCAGTCCAAGTTCAGTGACCATCCATAGCTCACTGTCCATGGCCAAGAGACGCTTTTGCATCATGACCTTCCAGTATGGATAGTTCGTGCCATCGAAGATGGGGCACGTAGCGGATACCTTGATCATACCTGCGGTCGACATAACTAAAAATCCAGGTGGTTAAAGCAAAATCACACAGAACAAGGGAGTACCTTGCTATGATACCAATTGAAAGCGTAGGTTTACTGCCAGAGGGGGGGGGGTGAATGGGAGATTTTTAGAAATTTGTCAAACTCTGAAGATTTTGACAAAAATCAGAGTGACGAAATAGAAACAGAGGCGAAACTAGATCGACACAGATACAAGTAGAATGCATATGAAATACATACCAGTGAAGAACATGTAATCATACAGGCAGGCAAGCATCAGTAAGATGAACTGAAGAAATGAAAAACTGCATGATGAAAGTCTTCAGTTCAAATTTTTCAGACATGTAAGACACAAGTTCTTCAGTAGCGGAATTGTGTAAAGGTAAAGGGTGAGGAATTTGAAACCAGTTAGGCTCGGTGAAGACACAACGATTTGGTAGACCAGTTCCAGTTGCTGTATCAACTATACGTCTGGTTGAGGCGGTTGAGTCTTACCTCGGAGGACACTTAGTCCTCATCATATTCCTCTTGAGCTAAGGTCACTTAGACCTCGCCCAATCACTTCTGGTAAGTCTTCAAGGTAGACTTCCAAAACCTTCACAAACTTGGTCACCAGCATGCCACAATTACTCTTGGGTGCTCAAAACATGATGCCTAATCGTCTGGAAGAATGACAGTCTTCAAAGGTAACAAGCGTCGGGTCACATAGATCAACTTCTTCAGTGATGCTCAATCACTTTGGCTCTGGTTGGGTTTTTCCTCACTTGGGTTCTCACAAAGTCGACAGAGGAAGGGTTGCTCTCAAATGACAAGTGTCAATCTTTCTCTAGAGTAGCCAATCAACTAGTGGTTGTGGGGGGCGGCTATTTATAGCCAGGGGGCAACCCGACATGAATTGTCATAAATGCCCTCCTTAGACATGACTGTTGTCAGGATAAGAATCCACTCGACAGCTGGCACGCGGCGCAACAACGGTCAGAAAATTGAACTCTCAATTTCGTCGGGGCACTCAATTTCCTCACAATAGGCAGATCGCACTAGCGAAATCCTAACTCCTCAGCCTGACCTAATTCGCCAACGACCAGACGAACTACGTCACTGTCGCTAGCAAATTCGTCAGCTGTTCCGGAGATTTCCAAAGGCTTCACTCGAAGCGGCTGTAATGTGTATAGGTTTGAGCATCGCTTTGAAGTATGATAAATGTTTCACCTAGACCCCCCTTCAACAATATGGTTTTTCCTATGACTCAAATAAGAAGAAAAAGAAACTTTGAAAACAAAGTCTTCAAGCTTCAAAGTCTTCACATCAATTTCTTCATAGGCCGCACCAAATTCTTCACTCGAAGAAATACATTTTTAGGGGTCGACTTCCGTGGTTAAACAAAGTCTTCAGGGACTGTTTTCACCTGTGTACATAGATACATCTCCATCGTATCTACTTTTCCAAACACTTTTGCTCCTGTTTTGGACTCTAATTTGCATGATTTGAATGAAACTAACTTGGACTTACATTGTTTTCAGCAGAACAACCATGGTGTTGTTTTTGTGCATAAATCAAAGTTCTAGGAATTGGACGAAACTTTTTGGAGATTTTTTATGGAATAAATAAAAATTACTGGCGCAAGAATCAATAGAAGAGGGGCCCACAAAGCAACAGGGCGCGACCCCCCTAGGGCGCGCCCTGATGCCTTGTGGGGCCCACAGGCGGTCGTCTGACCTAATTCCAACGCTATAAATTCACTTTCCCCAAGAAAAAAAAGAAGAGAAGAAGTTTCATTACGTTTTACGATACGGAGCCGCTGCCACCTCCTGTTCTTCATCGGGAGGGCTGATCTGGAGTCCGTTCGGGGCTCCGGAGAGGGGGATTCGATGCCATCGTCATCATCAACCATCCTCCATCACCAATTTCATGATGCTCACCACCGTGTGTGAGTAATTTCTCAATAGGCTTGCTGGACGGTGATGGGTTGGATGAGATTTACCATGTAATCGAGTCAATTTGTTAGGGCTTTGATCCCTAGTATCCACTATGTTCTGAGATTGATGTTGCTACGACTTTGCTATGCTTAATGCTCGTCACTAGGGCCCTTGTGCCATGATTTCAGATCTGAACACTTTATGTTTTCATGAATATATTTGTGTTCTTGATCCTATCTTGCAAGTTATATGCACGTATTAAGTGTTATGATCCGCATACCCCAAGGTGATAATAATTGGGATTCTTTCGGTGATTACCGTAGTTTGAGGAGTTCATGTATTCACTAAGTGCTAATGCTTTGTTCCGGTTCTCTATTAAAAGGAGGCCTTAATATCCCTTAGATTTCCTTATGGACCCCGCTGCCACGGGAGGGTAGGATAAAAGATGTTATGCAAGTTCTTACAATAAGCACGTATGACTTTATACGGAATACATGCCTACATTACATTGATGAATTGGAGCTATTGTGTATCGCCCTAGGTTGTGACTATTATATGATGAATGTCATCCAACATAATTATCCATCACCGATCCAATGCCTATGCTTTTCGCATATTGATCTTTGCTAAGTTACTCTCGTTACTGCTGCTGTTACAATCACTACAAAACTGCTACTGTTACTATTGCTGCTGTTACCACTGCTATTGAAACTGTCATACTACTATGCTACTAAACACTTTGCTGCAGATATTTAGTTCTCTAGGTGTGGTTGAATTGACAATTCAACTGCTAATACTCGCAAATAATCTTTGGCTCCCCTTGTGTCGAATCAATAATTCTGGTTGAAATACTACCCGCGAAAACTGTTGCGATCCCCTATACTTGTGGGTTATCAAGACCTTTTTCTTGCGCCGTTGCCGGGGAGCATAGCTCTATTTGTTGAGTCACTTCGAATTTATATCTGTTGATCACTATGAAGAATCTGAAAGACGCTAAGACCAAGATCGTTCCCTCTAAGACAAGGGGAGGTAAGGAACTGCCATCTAGCTCCGCACTTGATTCACCTTCTTTTTTGAGTAGGCTTGCGACACCACCACCTGTTATTCATTCTGATATGTCACAAGTAATTGATGATACCACTTCTGCTATGAACGAAACTATTGATGATGCTAGTACTATGCTTGATGATACTGTGCCACTAGGAGAATTTCTTGATGAACAAATTGCTAAAGCTAAAGAAACTGAAAATGTTGAAACTCATGAAAATTATGATTCACCTATTATGCCTAGCTCTCCTACTAGAGTTGAAATGCCTAAGATATCTGATGGTTATGTTTTTGATAAAGAGACAGCTAGGGAAATTCTTGCTTGTAATTATAGAGATGATGTTAGAAAATTGCTCGCTGAGTTGAAAGAAAAATCTATGAGGGAGAGAATCAAATATGATCCTAAGTTTGCTACCTCTCCCATATTTGTTACCGATAAGGATTATGAATTCTTTGTCAATCCTGAGTTAATTACTTTGGTTGAATCTGATCCTTTTCATGGTTATGAAACTGAAACTGTTGGGGCACACCTTACTAAATTGAATGATATTGCCACCCTATTTGCTCATGAGGAAAAAATTCGCTACTATTATATTCTTAAGTTGTTTCCTTTCTCATTAAAGGGTGATGCTAAGAAATGGTTTAATACTCTTGCTCCTGGTTGTGTGCGTAGTCTTCAGGATATGATATATTACTTCTCTGAAAATATTTTCCTGCTCATAAGAAACAAGCTGCCTTACAGGAAATATTTAACTTTGTGCAAATGGAAGAAGAGAATATCCCTCAAGCTTGGGGGAGGCTTCTCCAATTACTTAATGCTTTGCCTGATCATCCCCTTAAGAAGAATGAAATACTTGATATCTTTTATAATGGACTAACCGATGCTTCTAGGGACTACCTAGATAGTTGTGCTGGTTGTGTTTTCAGGGAACGAACTGTTGGACAGGCTGAAGAACTATTGAATAATATATAGAGAAATGCCGATGATTGGACACTTCCTGAACCACCACCTAAGCCAACTCCGAAGAAAATAGGTATTCTATTCCTCAGCCCTGAAGATATGCAAGAAGCTAAGAAATCTATGAAGGAAAAAGGTATTAAAGCTGAAGATGTTAAGAATCTACCACGTATTGAAGAAATACATGGTCTTGATATCCCGACACAGGTCATAGAGGTAAATTCTCCTCGTAGATTCAATGAAAGTGATATTCCCTATAATAAATCTGCTAGTCAATGCTTGGATGAATTTGATAACTACATTGTTAAGCAAGAGAATTTCAATATATATGTTAGCAATCAATTAAAACAAAATGCTATCATGATTGATCGCTTGAGTGATTTGATGTTTAGAACTGCTAATGATGTTAAATGCTTGAGTAAACATGCTTCTATGTTTCAGACTCAGTTAGAACAAATAGCTAAGTCACAAAATGATTTGCTTGATGAGATGAATAATAAAATGAATGATCATAATGTTAGAGTTGTTACTAGAGGAGGTAGAATGACTTAGGATCCTCTATATCCTGAAGGTCGTCCTAAAAGAATTGAACAAGATTCTCAAAGAATTAATACTGATGCACCTAGTCCATCTAAGAAGAAAAAGAAAAAGAAAAATGATTGGACTTTGCATGCTTCTAGTGAACCGGAGATAGAAAAACCTCCTGAGAATCATAATGATGTTTCTATTTCTGATGCTGAGACACAATCTGGTAATGAACATGCACCTAGTGATAATGATAATGATAATGATGATGTTCATGTTGATGCTCAACCGGATAATGATGTAGATATAGAATCTGCTGTTGATCTTGATAACCCACCTCCTAAGAATAAAAGATATGACAAAAGAGACTTCGTTGCTAGAAAACATGGAAAAGAAAGAGAACCATGGGTTCAAAAACCTATGCCTTTTCCTACTAAACCTTCTAAAAACAAGGATGAGGAAGATTTTGAGTGCTTTGTTGAAATGCTTAGACCTGTCTTTTTGTGCACTCACTTGATTGCTATGTTGAAAATGTCTCCATACGCTAAATACATGAAAGATATTGTCACTAATAAAAGAAAGATACCTAAAGATGAAATCTCCACCATGCTTGCAAATTATTCTTTTAAGGGTGGAGTACCTAAAAAGCTAGGAGATCCGGGAATACCCACTATACCATGCTCCATTAAAAGAAGTTATGTTAAAACTGCCTTATGTGATTTGGGAGACAGTGTTAGTGTTATGCCTTTCTCTTTATATAGAAGACTTGATTTGAATAAGCTCACACCCACTGAAATATCTTTGCAAATGGCTGATAAATCAACTGCTATACCTATTGGAATTTGCGAGGATGTGCCTATTGTTGTTGCAAATGTCACTATCTTAACGGACTTTGTTATATTTGATATGCCCGAGGATGACAACATGTCGATTATCCTTGGAAGACCCTTTTTGAATACTGCAGGGGCTGTTATTGATTGCAATAAAAGCAAGTTTACTTTTCATGTCAATGGTAATGAGCATATGGTTTATTTCCCGAAGAAACAAACTTCAGTGAATGGTATCAATTGTATTGAAAAGGTTTCGACAATCACTATTGGGGGATTCAAATTTCCTCTTCCTACTGTCAAAAAGAAATATGAAATTCTTATTGTTGGGGAGATGCATATCCCCGTTGAGGTAACTTAGTGTTACGAAAATTCTTCGGTTTTATGCCACTCAGAAATAGTTTGTTAATAAGACTTGATCAACCTTATTAATGGATTCTTTTTGAGGGGCATGTGGTCGATGAATTTAGTAAGCACAACTTTCTGTACTCTTAGTTTGCTCTCTGTTATTTATAGTTTAATAAAATAAAATGCATGATTATCTTGTTTTCTGAATTATCCGTGCAATAAAAAATGGCCCAAAAATAAAAGTGCTCAGAATGCAATAAAATTTTAACATGATATTTTCTGGAATATATAAGAATTTTTGGCACTGAAAACAACCCAGGGGGGTGCACCTATTGCCCACAAGGCAACAGGGCGTAGCCACCCCCTAGGGGCGTGCCAAGATGCCTTGTGGGTCCCACAGGGACCCACTCACTTATCTCTTCAGCCCACTTCATCTCCTACCTCCAGAAAAAAATCGTGGTAGCTCTCTCTCTCTCTCTCTCGTGTTCTTGCTCCCAAACCTGAGATTTTCGATCTCTTTGCTCGGAGCTCCGTTTCCGAAACTATTTTGAGGGATTGCTCCTTGGTATGTGACTCTCCCATTGCTCCAATTAGTTTTTGGTTTAGTGGATTATATTTTGCATGAATTGCTGCTATTGGTGCTACTAAAAATGAGCTTGCATGTTAAATTCTTTGAGTTCTATGTAGTTTGAATGCTTGATATAGCCCCTAGGCACTTGTATGAGTAGTTGCTATCAATCTTGTGAAGTTTCGTTTACATCTTTTTGTGCTCCAAATTTTTTCAGAAATTTGTTCTTAGGAAAATGAACTTTCTTCGGAGGGGTTCTTCGAGCCGGAGCTCCAAGGGTGTCCTTTTGGATGCCTATGACCACGACCTCAACATTCCGCGCAGGATGGAGGTCCGACCATGTGAGTGGCCGCACAACACCTTCATGAACGAAGCCGGGTTCCCTCAAGAGTTCACACAATTTGTTGCGAACACCGGGCTGACCGACATCCTCGCAGATGAGTGTGACCAGTACCACATCCTTACAAATTCCTTTGTGCAAAAAAATTATTTCATGCCTAGGCTTGATATCCCCATGGTGCGTTTTGATTTATATGCTGAACATCATGAGTTAACGCTAGATGAGTTTTGTGAGATATGCTTGATCCCTTCTGATGGGGATTTGAGGGAGCCTTGGCCTGAGGAGTTTGAGGACTTCCTTCGCACTTTGACTGTGGGGGAATTTAGGGGCGTGTCGAAAGCCCGTGTTACTAGCTTGCATTTTCTTGTTGTGCACTACTTTGCTTTATTCGTAGGGAAATGCTTGACTGCCAGGGAGGAAGGTGGTACGCTCAGTGCCCCTGACCTCGCCATCTTGTGTCGTGCTATTCACGGCGATAACACTTTTAGGTTGGGAGCTATCATTGCACACCACCTACACACTAACAAGACTAAGGGTAAAGTCCATGGCGGTATTTATGCTTCGCGTCTTGCGAAAGGTTTTAATGTTGCTATCCGCCCAAATTACTATTTGCTGCCTAAGGTTTATTTAGACCAACAGTGCATGATCGATCACCACTTTATTGATGAACCTGAACCTCCTCAATATATTTGTTATAACCTGATTTTCAGCAAGAGAACTCGCAATATTATTCCGTTGCATGCACCTTCTTTGTTTGACTCTCATGCCAGGAACGGATACACCATCATGCCAGCAGACATCACAGCTTACTGGAATGAGCTGGCTGCAGCGGAGAACGAGGTCCAGCAGTGGGACCCTCAAGTGCCTCCGCCCCAGTACTATCTGCCCGGTCCTGACGGATACTACGGGTGGTGATTACCAAGCTAGGCCAAAAGCCTAAGCTTGGGGGAGTACGTATTTCTCACCGACATTATATTCATGTTCAGACATTCATTCCAGTTGTCGATGTTCATCCTTTTTCATTGTACATCCATGTTAGTTTTATTTTCGCCTTCTTCGTGTGTGTTTGAAAAACTTTGAAAATCCAAAAATATTTCTCAATTCTTTTCGGGTTTTCTTTCTTGTTTGTTTGGTTGTAGTATTAAAAGAAAACCCAAAAAGATTTCTCATTTCTTATTTTGCTTGTTGGGAGTTCTCCCGTGTAAATAGTTTTTCTCGCTTTTCGTTTTTCTTCGTTAATTTGCTTTCCTTCAGAAAAACTAAAAACTCCAAAAATATTTTAGTGTGTTTCTCTGAATTTCTTTTCTTTTCGTTGAGTCGTCGTAGGGAGAAGACCACGATGAAAATGTTGAATGGCTCTCATATGCATTATTGTTGATCTAATGAAGAGCCAATATTACCTTGTCTTCCCCTTGAATAAAATGTTTGCAGATTTCAGCTTAGTCCACGACACACTTGCACTATTATTATTTTCACATCATTCGGTCATGCAAGTGAAATGCAATAATGACAATGATTTGATGAAGTGACCGTGGCAAAGAAAAGCTGGTATGAACTCTTCTTGTTTTTGTTTTTGTAAATATGTTTAACTCAGTACCCATGATTCAGCATATTATGAGTAAACATGTTTGTGATGACAATTCGAGATTATAGTTACTCATGCCATGCTTATGTAGCTAGGAGTGGATAATGATTTATCTTGGATGTCAACATGCATTAAAATGGTTATGATGTAGTATGTTAATATGGTATCCTCCTCTGAATGTTTCAAGTGGCTTGACTTGGCACATGTTCATACATGTAGTTGATTCAAAACCAACATAGCCTCCATGATATTTATGTTCAGGGTGTTTATATCCTACTCATGCTAGTATTCAATGTTAATTATTCTCAATGCATGATAATGACCGTTTTTGCTCTCTAGTTGGTCGCTTCTCAATCTATTTGCTAACCTTCGCCTGTACTAAGCGGGAATACTACTTGTGCATCCAAAATCCTTAAACCAAAGTTGTTCCAAATGAGTCCAGTATATCTACCTATATGTGGTATTACTCTGCCGTTCCAAGTAAATTTGCATGTGCCACCTCTAATCATTCAAATAAACATCCGTTTTGTGTGCCCGTACCGCTCATGGAGTGACAGGGGGCGGTTAGTATCTTCCGTGGTAAGCGGGTTATTCTCGAGATGAGTGTTTATTCACTTGTCATGCATGAGAGAGGCTGGTAATTGCGATGCCCAATCCTATGCTCAAAATTGAAATTACATAATGCAAACAAACTCCCCCGGAAAGTTGTTGGTATGGAGGGCACCCGAGGATTCGGCTAGCCATGGCTTGTGTTGGTATGGTGGAGGGGGAGTAAACTTTATCTTTCCTCTTGGGAACCGCCTATAATGTGTTTAGCATGGAAAATATTGAAAATTCTCGGTCGTGATGTTGACAGGAAAAGTACACCTCCCAAAATTGTTTTTCGTCTCTGATTTAAGCTTTGAGCTCTAGCACCTCTGCAAATCCATGCTTCCCTTTGCGAAGGGCCTATTTATTTACTTTTATGTCATTTTACTTTTATTGTTGAGTCTCACCTTCTCATTATAAGCACCAATCCTGAGAGCACTATTGTCATCCTTATGCATTGAGTATAGTTAATGTTGTGTGCATCATGACTGGATCTCTTCTACCCTGAATTACAATGTTTAGTCGCTGCTTGAACTTTGGAGGTGCTCTGCATTTATGTTTTGCGGTCTCAGAAAGGGCTAGCGAGATACCATGTTATCATCTTATATCATGATTGTTTTGATAAATTGTTGGCGCTTGAGATATATTATTATTACTCGCTAGTTGATTATGCCATTGATATGAGTAAATATAACTCCTAAGTGTTATTATGAGCATGGTTAGTTCATGATCTTTGCTGAACACTTGGGTACTATTTAAGCTCATGTACGGATACAAGAACAAAAGAGTTCGTAAAAGTTTTTCTTTATCACTTTCAGTTTGTCAACTAAATTGCTTGTGGACAAGAAATGAGTTAAGCTTGGGGGAGTTGATACGTCTCCATCGTATCTACTTTTCCAAACACTTTTGCTCTTGTTTTGGACTCTAATTTGCATGATTTGAATGAAAGTAACCCGGACTGACGCTGTTTTCAGCAGAACTACCATGGTGTTGTTTTTGTGCAGAAATCAAAGTTCGCGGAATTGGATGAAACTTTTTGGAGATTTTTTATGGAATAAATAAAAATTACTGGCGCAAGAATCAACAGAAGAGGGGCCACCTGTTGCCCACAAGGCAACAGGGCGCGACCCCCCTAGGGCGCGCCCTGATGCTTGTGGGGCCCACAGGCGGTCGTTTGACCTAATTCCAACGCTATAAATTCACTTTCCCTGAGAAAAAAAAGAAGAGAAGATGTTTCATCGCGTTTTATGATACGGAGCTGCTGCCACCTCCTGTTCTTCATCGGGAGGGCTGATCTGGAGTCCGTTCGGGGCTCCGGAGAGGGAGATTCGACGCCATCATCATCATCAACCATCCTCCATCACCAATTTCATGATGCTCACCACCGTGTGTGAGTAATTTCTCCGTAGGCTTGCTGGACGGTGATGGGTTGGATGAGATTTACCATGTAATCGAGTCAATTTGTTAGGGCTTTGATCCCTAGTATCCACTATGTTCTGAGATTGATGTTGCTATGACTTTGCTATGCTTAATGCTTGTCACTAGGGCCCGAGTGCCATGATTTCAGATCTGAACCCTTTATGTTTTCATGAATATATTTGTGTTCTTGATCCTATCTTGCAAGTTATATGCACGTATTACGTGTTATGATCCGCATACCCCAAGGTGACAATAATTGAGATTCTTTCCGGTGATTACCGTTGTTTGAGGAGTTCATGTATTCACTAAGTGCTAATGCTTTGTTCTGGTTCTCTATTAAAAGGAGGCCTTAATATCCCTTAGATTTCCTTATGGACCCCGCTGCCACGTGAAGGTAGGACAAAAGATGTCATGCAAGTTCTTACTATAAGCACGTATGACTATATACGGAATACATGCCCACATTACATTGATGAATTGGAGCTATTGTGTATCGCCCTAGGTTGTGACTGTTATGTGATGAATGTCATCCAACATAATTATCCATCACCGATCCAATGCCTACGCTTTTCGCATATTGATCTTTGCTAAGTTACTCTCATTACTGCTGCTGTTACAATCACTACAAAACTGCTACTGTTACTATTGCTACTGTTACCACTGCTATTGAAACTATCATACTACTGTGCTACTAAACACTTTGCTGCAGATATTTAATTCTCTAGGTGTGGTTGAATTGACAACTCAATTGCTAATACTCGCAAATATTCTTTGGCCCCCCTTGTGTCGAATCAATAAATCTGGGTGAAATACTACCCGCAAAAACTGTTGCGATCCCCTATACTTGTGGGTTATCGTACACTCACAAACACATTAGTCCCTTAACCTATTTGTCTTCAATACTCCAAAACCACTAAGGGGGCACTTGATGCACTTACACTTCATTTTCAGGGGTGCTAGTAACAATTGAAGAACTAGCCATAATGGCAAAGCAAGCAAACTGGCAAACAAGCAAATACAATATTTTTTGTGTTTTTGTAAATTTGTTTCAGAAGTGGGGGAGATGAAAATGAGGAGGAAAATGCAAATAAAAAGGCAAATGAAAATAAGAGCAAGTAGATGATAGTTTATGCGAAGGTACTTGATAGGTTTTGGTGATGTCTCCCCGGCAACGGCGCCACAAATTCTTCCTGCTACTTGTGAACTACGTTGGGATTTCCCCGAAGAGGAGAGGATGATGTAGTATAGTACAGATAAGTATTTCCCTCAGTTAAGAACCAAGGTTATCAATCCAGTAGGATAATCACATAGAACCTCGTTAGCAGCACCTACACACACAAAAGCAAATACTTGCACCCAACGCAAACAAGAGGGTTGTCAATCCCCTTGGCGGTTACATGCAAGGATTAATTCTGATAGTGATAGATAGATAAATAAATTGCAAAACATAATAAAGAAAATAAAATTGCAGCAAAGGATTTTTGGATTTTATATATGATGGATAAATGACCTGGGGGGCATAGTTTTCACAAGAGGCTTCTCTCTCAAACACATAACATACGGTGGGTAAACAAATTACTGTTGGGCAATTGATAGAAAAGAGCATAGTTATGACAGATTCATAGCAATGGTCATGTATATAGGCATCATGTCCGAGACAAGTAGACTGACTCTTGCCTGCATCTACTACTATTACTCCACCTATCGACCGCTATCCAGCATGCATCTAGGGTATTAAGTTAATGAAAACAGAATAACGCCTTAAGCAAGATGACATGATGTAGACAAAGTAAACTCAATCAATATGAATAAACCCCATGTTTTTATCCTTAATGGCAAAAATACAGATACATATCTTGTCCCCTTCTGTCACTGGGATAGAGCACCGCAAGATTGAACCCATCACAAAGCACCTCTCCCATTGCAAGATAACTCAATCTAGTTGGCCAAACCAAACGGATAGATCAGAGAGAAATACAAAGCTATAACAATCATGCATAAATAGGTTCAGAAAAGACTCTAATATTTCTCATGAATAATCTGATCATAAACCAACAATTCATCGGATCCCAACAAACACACCGCAAAAGAAGATTACATCGAATAGAACTCCAAGGAGATCGAGGAGAACATTGTATTGAAGATCAAAGAGAGAGAGAAGAAGCCATCTAGCTACTAGCTATGGACCCATAGGTCTGTGGTAAACTACTCACACATCGTCGGAAGGGCAGCAAGGTTGATGTAGAAGCCCTCTGTGATCGATTCCCCCTCCGGCAGATCGCCAGAAAAGGCCTCCAGATGTGATCGCGGAAGAACAGAAGCTTGCGGCGGCGGAAAAGTTATTCGAGGTGGCTCTCTAGTATATGGAGAATATTTGAGAATTTATAGGCTTGGAATTAGGTCAAGAGGTTCCACGAGGGGCCCACAAGCCTGGGGGCACGCCTCCCAAGCTTGTTGCTCCCTCGTGACTCGTCTGGTCTTCTCCCGAACCTTCTTGGGTCTCTCTTGGTCTAGAAAAAAATAATCCAAAGTTTATTCTTCGTTTGGACTCCGTTTGATATTGATTTTCTGAAAAGCCAAAAACAAGCAAAAAACAGCAAATGACACTGGGCACTAGGTTAATAGGTTAGTCCCAAAAAATGATATATAAATGCATATAAAACATCCAAGATTGATACTATAATAGCATGGAACAATAAAAAATTATAGATACGTTGGAGACGTATCACATCACCTGGATCCCAAGGACAGGAATGAAGAAGCAGTACCTTGCCGGCAAGCTGCACATCAAGTGGAATGAATGGAGGGCAGATTGTTGCTGGATAAAGCAAGCAAACTTCCCGGCATACTACGCCCCTAGGACCGAGAAGATCGTGAGGAATCAGCGCTGGGGTAACGTAGGTCCAAATGACAAGAAGTTTGGCTTGGCCCTGGAGAGGATCTTGATGCTCAAGGACGCCGGCTTGACCATCGAAATGGTTAGGGCAGATTTCCTCTGCCGCCGAATTGCTCCACTGCAGCAGAGAGGAGGCCAGCGAGCCTGGGAGTACAAGAACCCTATAGACACGATGCGGCTGTACCCTGGGCTTCATAACAACTTGACAGTCATGGAACACTACTAGATGGTTTGTCAGCTCTTCAACAAGGGCTGCCAATTTGCCTTGCCGGACACAGTGATTCCACTATGCAACAACAATGTCAGGGACTCCATCTTGGCGATGATGCCGGCGTGCAACACCAAAGGCATTGAAGGTCACTGGTAAGAGCCCACCCAAGCTGACGTAGATGCATGGTTCACCAATTTGGCGGAGACGCCTACCAGGGAAGAAAATGACATGGTCCACCTAACAAAGAATGATGAGTTTGAGTTCATCACCATGCGAACAGAGGAGTTGAAGAGAGCGCCATGCTCCAAGGCAGTGGTGGCTGACACCGAATAGGAGTAGCCTACCGACAAGCCTGAGTGCGACGAAGAGCACGCGGAAGCGCAGGAGGATGAAGAAGAGCATGCCGACGAGCGGCAAGGAGAAGAGGTGCGTGTCGAAGAGCATGTGGAAGAGGAGGAAAAGGAGGAAGAGCCTCCTGCACCTCCTGCTTGAACGAGGGTCACTGCTGCAAGAAGGCCGACCAGGAGGAGGCAGACGCGCGAGGAACCGGCAGGCAGTAAACCTGCCGGCGCAGACGCAGCAGTCCAGGCTCCCCGACAACAACCTCTCCAGCAATAACGCAAGCGCCCAGCTTCCCGGTAACGAACTCCATCAGTTGCAGGGGAAGCAGGAACTTCTCGGTCCATAGCTTCTACATCAAAGGAGAGCAATAGATCTTCTCCACCTACAGAACCAGCTCCTGATGCTGAAAATCAGGCGTACTGGGACTTCTCTCGCCATTCCGAGGAGGAAGAGTATGCACTTGTCCCTTCCTCTACTCATTTTACTTCTTGATCACTTGTTGTTGTTGATTTAACATATTGTCCTTTCCGTCCTTGCAGGGATGAAGAACCACTGCAGCAGAGGTCTCGAAAGGGGCCAAGGACTGCTGAAACGAGTGAGCCGGTGGCAAGCACAGACCAAGGAATAGCAACTCCAGAAGTTGCCATTCAGTACCCGCTGGCAAGCACCACAGCTGACGCCTCCACCACCGATGCTGACAAGGAGACAGAAGGTGGCCGTCAAGAAGAAGAGTGCCAAGAAGTTGATCCTTTGGCAACGTCTTTGTCAACTGCCAACCCGGAGAGCAGCTCGCCAGGAAGGATCAACACTGATGAGCCCGTCCACACTGAGGACGTGCCGGCAAGTGAAACTGCCGGCAGTCAGGCGACGACAACAGATGTTGCCGGAGAGGAAACTATTCCCCCTCAACCAACCAATTGTGACACCCTGGATTTTGCCTTCTTTATTTTATTTGGATTTATTGAATATTTAACTTGCATTTGGGTTTTCTGTCAATTCATTTGGACATATCACTTGGAATTATTTTTTATTTTCATCCAAGTGAAGCCAATCATCTTGAAACCTTACCAAAACTTCATCCTTCTCGTAATCTTGCCATGCCATAATTTTCTTTTATGGCATTATATTCATTTTCCCTCTGGAAATGAATATTTTTTGGATCATGCCTCATCTTCCCATGCAAAAATTTGCCACCGTCCTTTGTAAATTTTCAGCTAGGAAAAATGATTTTGCTTCTGGTCAGAAATGGCACTTTGTGAAGCAAGTATATTTTCCTTGATCTGTTGAGGCTGAAATTTTTACCACACTGCTACCTTCCTGAGTGAAACCTACACACCAAGTTTCATCCTTATCCTCCAAGTCATGTGAGCTACAGAGCATGCACAAGTTTCAGTCCAGAAACATTGCAGCACGCTCAAGTCTCATCCATCGAGCTAGGACCAAGAGCATTTTCCGGCTCCGCGTTGAAGGGACTACACCCCAGACACGGTCTGCCTCCTCCTAAAGCACCGCGTATGCCAGAGCAAGCAGTGACCATGCGGATGCAAGGTGTTCGACAGGTCATTCATGCGCTCTCGGCATCGGGGCCCTCGGCCGCCGCCCGTCCTCTCTCCTCGCGCCACCGAAGCTTGCCCTCATGCCGTAGCCGTCATCGTCATGCCCACCTGTCCCTCCCTCGCTCGTCCCCGACACCGGCAGGAAGCACGCTGGACGCGGACACCGTGCATCCGGGCGGAACAGTGGCCACTAGTGCGGCTGCTGCCCCACTTAGTGCGCCGCACTGTGTCCGTGTGCGTGCACAGCCTCCTGGCAGCCTCTACTCGCCCTCCACGTCGACCCCGTTTCCCTCTCACTCTCATTTCGCCGGCAGCCTCTCCCCGGCGGAGCCCCGAGCACGGCCACCTCTCCTCCTATATATAGGACACTCCCCGAGTCGTTCTAGCCACCGCTCTCACTCACATTGGCCACAAATCGATCACCAGAAAGCGGCACAAGGCTGGGAGGGCCTCCTGCCACCGAACCTCGTCGGAGTTGGCTGCGGATCCCTCTGGGTCGTCCACTCGGTCCGGCCATCCTCTCCTTCGCTCGCTGCTGCAGTCGAGTTCCAGTGTTATGTGACATTTTCTTTTTGCATTTTAAATTATTTTCAGAAGGTCCTAGTTGTGTTGAAGAAGGCCAGGAGTGGTGTGACACTCCTATGAACCAAGGCAAGCCACAACATTCATATGCAAAGATGGCATTTCAATGTCAATGGTTTTATTTGAATTAAATTCATTATATGCTTCACTATTAAAATGATTTGCTTTATATAACCCACTGCTAGATAGTTGTTACATGTCATATTGTTATTATGCAGTAGAGAATATGTCCTCTTGTTACTGTGTGCAGTAGAGATCATGTCATATACGCTCATGGTAGCATGATGCATTCGTTACTCATTTTCATATGATCATGACCCGTGCACCTCATTGCATACTATGGCTCGAATCATATTTCTTCAAGTTAAACCTGAGGTTAATCTAACTTGAACAACTATTGATCGAGTCATGGTGCCACCGAATCGAGCTCACCAGTGCAACCACACTTGCCTGGATGGGGAGGCCCTAATTTGGTCTATTGTCATGCCTCTCGCCAGTGCCTCCAACTAGGGAACGTTATGCGCTGGCGCTACCCTGGCCCGGTAGGTAGGCATAACCTTGTGTGCCCAAGTTGTATGGTACCATTGTCCCCGTTTGGGACCGTTTGTTTTGTTTTGCCATGACGGTGTCCGGCCACAAAGGTGGCGGATGTCACGAGTTGACATCGGGGCCACCCATGACATAGCCCAAAGGGGAGTTTGTCGGAGTGGCCGGGAGAGTGTCATGCAGTAGATTGGTTTTGTTGGAATGTCGTTGGTCCACCTGAATGGGAGCACGAGGCCATGAGTTCCGTGGTGTGGGTACAGTGTACTAACCTCTGTAGAGTGTATGATCTATCGATAGCCGCGTCCTCGGATACAGACACAGTTCGTAGTAGGTCACGCTGTGGGTCAACAGAAATAATAAACCTGCACACTAAGAACAACAAGATGGCACATGCAGAAGTAGGTGATCGTGTGAGGATCACTATGGTAAGATGTTGACGGTGGTTACGAGGTAACCCCGAAATGGTAAGTTGGTCCAAGGGACCATGGGAACAATCCACGTACACTTCATGACTGGTAGTATCATGTTCATGTTCATGCATTAAACTTGTTAAATGCCTTGTTATTGTTTGTCGTATTTGCTTTGTTTGCTGTGAGCTTGCGAGTACATTCAAAGTACTCACCTAGCATATCATGCCAGATGCAGGAGAAGCCATGCAAGGCGTTGATGTCGATCGGTATGTCGCGAACTAGGCCGTGTCCCAGCAGTGTCCCTTTGGAGTGGAGTTCCGCTACATCGTCGTTCCGCTGCCGCGTAGTAGTTTCCTTTATCGTCGAGGCCCCTAAGATGTTTATTAAATAATGTACATAAGTGCAGTCGCACCGTGGGTGCTGCTTGGCCTCACTTATCTTGTAATATTCGAACCTATGTATCCGCAAGAGATCAATAAAGCGGTTATTTCCTGTACCAAGTTGTTGTGTGTTGCCAGAAGACTTGATCTCTGGGCTGGCAATGCAAGGTAAACCGGTTGCTCTGTGTCGGGGTGCCACAACGCTTGGTATCAGAGCCGTGCTGACTGTAGGACGCCCTAGACAGCCGACGCGTTATAAAAACGGTAGTTTTAAGTCTTTGTGGTGATTTGAGTATGCCTCTGCACTTGGGTGTTACATTGCATGCATATAGTTTACTTTTGATGCTGATCAGCTAATATTGTGAGTGTATATGGCACCAGTTCCCTATCCGTATCAACCTAAACCGGCACCTTCCACTTTTCCGCATCTGCTTCGCAACGTGTGGCACCAACTCTACCCCGACGGTGATGACCCTGTGTACCAGGTGTATCGAGAGCAGCTTGCAGATGGTGCGTACAAGTATCACGCGGAGGTCACCATGCACAACAACATCTTGGTGGGCACCTACACCCGCTCCTCCAAGGATGGGATGGCTTCTACACCTGACCAGGCGATCCAGTTTGCAGCGTTCAAGGCTCTCACTGACTTGCGCTACAACGAGATTCAGATGCAGACCCACCCAGGTTTCTACTTCTATCCGTCCATGTTCGACACAGGACAAATCCATTTCCCTTTTATTGATCCAGAGTGTGACCGTTCAGCCAGCCACATGTCTCATTACATAATGGCTGGATATCTTCTGATCGTCAGCTTAGCCCAGGAGCTGAACCGCACTCGAGATGCGCTAGCTGCCGCTCGATCTGCGTTTGTTCCACCTTCACTTGCTTATGCACCTCTCATTCCTCCCGTTACTTTACCTCCACCTACACCCGTGACTCCCGCACCTTCTCAGAGTAATTCGGATACCTCGACGATGACTCCTCATGAGTCCCCAGCCCAGTTGGCTTTACTTCTTGCTACCCCAGCTGCTCCTATGCTGTGGAGCCACCCTGCTCCAGACCCTGAGGGAGAGCCATCCCGTCAGCGTCGTCGTGTTTCCTTTGCCCCGGAGGTTTCCATTAACATTCTCAGCTCCGAGTCCGAGTCAGATTCCGAGGAGACACTAGCAGGACCGTCAGAGTGCAAATGCGATCATTGCTGTCACGAGTAGATGAGGATGATGTGGTGTTTGGTTGTATGCGTGTATTAGTACTATCCATGATGTAGTATGATGTATGATGTTATGTATCATTATGTTGTCTTCTTTTATTCGCAGTGGTTTTTCCTTTCTTTCTTTTGGGGTTTGTTGCTTCACCTCCTCATTTTTTTCCCTTTATGGATGTTGCTCATCTCGATGCTTCATGTTGGGAAATATGTATAGGATGACAAGGTGTGGCAGCAGCTGTCATGGTGGCGACGATACCCCAGTTCATCGATCCGCCAGGCAAGCAGGACATTCCCCAGAACCATATCAGCCACCTCCTCCTCCACCTCAAGCACCCACAACAGAGTAGATTATGCGAATGTTTGAGGAGAAGAGAAACCAAGATCTGATGGAATTCCTAAGAAGTATGCAGACTATGGTTGGACAAAACTATCATAATGGTACGCACTCCAAGTTGTCAGATTTTCAGAGGACCAAACCACCAAGCTTCAGTCAAGCAGTAGATCTGATGGAAGACGATGACTGGTTGAGGACCATTGAAAAGAAGCTAGAAATTGCCTGTACTGAAGAAAATGACAAGGTACCTTTTGCCACTCCTTATCTGGAAGGGCCAGCTGCTATATGGTGGGATAATACCAAGCTCATGTGGCTTACGGAAGACGAGATTACTTGGAAAAATTTAAAGATAAATTCTGCAAGTATCATATTCCCGCCGGTATCATGAAGGTCAAGCAGTGAGAGTTCCTCGCCCTTACTCAAGGGAACTCGAGTGTAAGTGAGTATTTAAACAAGTTCAATCACTTGGCCCATTATTCCACACATGATATAGCCACCGAAGAACGGAAGATAGATCGGTTCCTCGGAGGGCTTAACCATACCCTCCGATGTGCACTCAGTATGCCAGATTTCCCCGACTTCCAAACTTTGGTGAACAAGGCACTCATTGCCGAAAGGGAACACAAGCTTGTTAATGATCATAAGCCCGTATATGAAGACCGCAAACGCAAGTTTGAACCCAAGAAGGAAGGACAAGTTTTTCAGAAGGTCCATACTTGGCAGCAGCCACAGTTCGAGTTTAAGCCAACGTGGCAGCAGGGGAACACCAAGACTGAAAATCAGTTCAAGACTGTGGTTACAAAACCAGTAAAGGAAGATTGTCGGCGTAACAATGCATGTTACTCATGTGGATAAACTAGGCATTATGCTAGGCAGTGTCCCAAGAACGGAAAGCCGCCAACCAACCTGAAGCCTCAAGTCAATTATGTGGGACAATTCCCCAACCGGAAGTATTTTCAAGGGCAAGTTCATCACATCCCCGCAGAAGAAGCCCAAGAAGCATCGGAGGTAGTCATTGGTATGTTTCTTGTTAATAACATACCTGCAACAATTTTATTCGATTCCGGGGCTTCCCATTCTTTTATTTCATGGAGTTTTGTTGCCCAGCATCAACTTTCCTATACTCTTTTGGACAAAGTTATGGTGGTACAATCCCCTGGATCCATGCTCAGGACAAATATTGTATGCCGAGGATTGGAAATATCAATCAATGGAATTATCTTTCCCGCATCGCTGATATCCATTGAATTGCCAAAATTGGATGTTATTTTGGGGATGGATTGGTTGACAAAACACCAGGTCTGCATCAACTGCGCAACAAGAGAAGTCACGTTAATAAATCCCTTGGGCCAGCTAGCTCAGTTCTTTGCCGGTAGAGCCATGCCAAAGCAGGGGATGGTTTATGCAGCGATTGCTACAAATATGGATTTAATCCGAGTGGTCCGTGAATTCCCAGATATGTTTCCAGAGGAATTGCCAGGCATGCCACCCGATCGGGAGCTTGAGTTTTCAATTGAGCTTGTGCCGGGGACAGCGCCAATTTACAAGAAATATTAATGAATGCCTTCATCCGAATTAGTGGAATTGAAGAAACAGTTGGATGAGATGCTTCAAAAAGGGTATATTCGCCCCAGCTCGTCTCCTTGGGGTGCACTTGCCATATTTGTGGGCAAGAAGGATGGCAGTCTCCGGATGTGTGTTGACTACCGTGCTCTCAATGATGTAACTATCAAGAATAAATACCCACTTCCCAGGATCGATGATTTGTTCGATCAACTTAGTGGAGCTCATGTGTTCTCCAAGATTGATTTGTGAACCGGATATCACCAGCTGAAACTCAGAAAAGAAGATATCCCCAAGACAGCCTTCACTACCCGATATAGGTTGTATGAGTATACGGTCATGTCGTTTGGACTGACCAATGCTCCTACATTCTTCATGCACATGATGAACAAGGTGGTCATGGACTTTTTGGGCAAGTTTGTGGTAGTATTCATTGATGATATCCTTATATATTCCAAAGGTGAAGAAGAGCACAAACAACATCTCCATGCAGTATTAGAGCGATTATGAGCTCATCAACTCTACGCCAAGTTTAGCAAATGTGAATTTTGGCTTAAAGAAGTGGGATTCCTAGGGCAAACTCTTTCCGCTCAAGGAGTGCCTGTCAGGACCCCGATCCTAAGTCACACCGGTCTAGCATGTAACACATCATATCACTTTGCGGCCTCACGCATGGTAACCCATGGCTGCCGCCTTTACCTGGGCCGGGACCGTTTGCGCCTTTTGGCTCACGTATATGATTGTGTCGCTAGCATCCATGTGACAGAGAACCCAGGATGACATGACTAGTCGCAAACCAAGGTGGCACAAACTTACAGGGATAGGCATACATGACCCAGCAATGCACGTGTCAGTTAGCAGCGAGTGTAACCGAGTCGTAGCAAGCTACAAGGACTCCAGTAAAACACCGCGTGACATTTCCCCGTAGGGACAGACACAGGAGCAAAGAAGGACACATGCCGGTCAATCCATGTGTTCCGGATGGAAGCACTAGGAGGCATTTCCATAAGGAAGGCTACCAAGAATAAACAACTAGGTGTCGGATCCCACACATACCAGTGCATTCCAAACATACACACAATATGCATGATATGTGTAAATACAACATGGCATCACAAACATGACTCTATGACTCAAAGTATTTATTTAAAAGGGCTTCGAGGAGCCTTACATAGCATGATATTACAAACATGGGTCTCATGACCCAACATTCAAGTCATACAAGCAACAAGCGGAAGCATAAATCTATCTGAGTACAGACAGCTGAAAAGAAAGAGGGCTAGAAAGCCTGTCTATCTACAAGACCCTCCATAGGAGCCAGACCTCTGTCTGGGATTCCCAAGCTAATCGTCGAAGCCCACGTAGAATTACTAGTGAGACCGAAGTCTCCTCTGGAAAACATAAATTAGGCAAATGTGAATACAATTGTACTTAGCAAGACTTACATCAGAACTAACTACATATGCATCAGTATCAACAAGGGGGGTTGTGGAGTTTAACTGTAGCAAGCCAGCTTTGACTCAGTGGCTATCCTGAACTACGACTACCAGTATATCCTTTGAGGTGAGAAAGCGCACACGAGTCCACATATTCACCATATCAATACACCACTATGGATCCGCTCCCGTCTCCCTACGAGAAGGCCATCCATAGTACTCACACTTATCTTGCGCATTTTAGAGTATCCATTTCAATTGTCTATGAACAATGTAAGCTTCCAAGTGGTCCATATCCGTGGACGCAGCTATTCGAATAGATCATTAACCCTCCAGGGGTGTACCTCTTCACACATGCTTTCCCCACTTACCACCATGTACACGTCATGTATCTCGGCAACCTTCAAGCGAAAGCCTGGCGAGGGTGTCGGCCACGACCTGACTAACCACACAAGACTCTAGTCCAGGTTTATAGCCTATTTGAGTTCCATCCGCAAGGAAGTCCGGCCGAGGTTTCCACTACAGCCCCAAACGATGTGTGCAGGGTTCCAAAGCCCACCAAACGGGTGCCTCGGTACACCGTGCCACAGTGTCTATACCGCATCATAGCCCACCCCTAGGGTCAGCGCTACGCACGGCCTCCAACACATATCCTACAAACACCAGAAACTAGTTGCAACTCCTGGACAGAGATCAAGGCGATTAATAAGTCGACAGGGTCCATTGGTTTCGGGCCCAATGCGTGGTAGTAGCTAGTCTTGGATCACATACACGGAACTCAGTTCCTGATGACGGTCCCAATGAGACAACCCACCATGTACTCCTACATGGCCTCTCATCGCTACCTTTACCAAATCGTGTTCACACACTTAGCTCTCAACAGTAGGACATGCTCACCACCATTCCAATCCATCCCAGATAAATCAGACCTGACACAACTATAAGCACAGCAGGCATAACAAGCAAGCCTGAATGAGTAGGCACATCATGGCTCAAACAACTCCTACTCATGCTAGTGGGTTTCAACTATTTACTGTGGCAAAGATAGGTCATGCAGAGGAATGGGTTCAACTACCGCAACAAGTAACAGTTGAATCGTTGTTGTCCTAAGGCAATATTTAGCCAAATTAATTGAAGTGGAATTCAAACAGGATCAAATTCCAACTCCAAATGTTATTTCAAAAACTGCCCTAATCATCATTTGTCCTATTCAGTGAAGTTAACTTGTTCAAACATGCACAGAAGTGCCATAAACAGATTCTTCATATTTTTCTGATAATTTTTCATACATAAATTATTTGATTTGGAGTTACGGTTGAATTTCTATGATTTTTCAAAGTTTTGACTATTTTCTGAAATTAATAAATCATTTTTGATTTATTTAAAATCCAGAAAACATTTATGACGCCAGCACTGCATCATGCTTACGTCATCTAGTCAACAGGGCCGGTCCAGGTCAAACCTGAACAGTGGGTCCCACTGGTCAGTGTCACAGTGCGGCTAGAGTCACAGACAGGTGGGCCCGGTCAACGGCCACGTTAGCAAAGTCAATGGTGATGCGTGGGTCCACTGGAATTAAATTAACTTTAACTAATTTCGTTAGCTGGTTAATTAAGCCGGTGGGGCCCGGCTGTCATCGACCTGGGGGTTAATTAGCGGGGCTGTTAGCGGCTAATGACGTGCCATGTCATCTCGCCGGAGTTAAACGCCGGCGAGCACACAGACACGGCGGCGACGCTCGAGAACGCGCTACGGGGCATGGTTCGAGGCGCGGTTTGCGGTTGTGGGTAGCTAGGAGTGCGGCGCATCCGGTGCAGCAAGCAGCAGCAGCTGGGGTGGCCGGAGCTCGCCGGAAACGAGCTCGCGGCGGCGGCCGGAGTTCGGACGTCGACGGATTCGACGCCACAGTGCACGGGAGGAACAACGGGTGGCACCTACGGGTTCTACGTGCTCTCACAAGGCCAACGGGCATATGCAAGGGGCCATTTGGTCACCGGAGCCTCGTCGGCGACGAGCTCGTGCGGCGGCGTGCTTCGGGCATCATGGAAACGACGGCTACGGTGAGATTTCGGGCACGACATTAGAGGGAGAAGGTTCAGGTGCTCACGGTGGTCACGTAGAGGTGGTCAGCGAGCTCGGGGAGGTAGCGAGGCGAGCGCGGGGTTGCCGGCGATCTCGGCGATCCAAGGTTGAAGAAGGTGGCATGGACGGCGCTTCGGGGCGTCCGACGTCACATGGCTCGGGCAGAGGGCGTAGGTGACGGAGGCGGAGCTCGAGGACACGGCGAGGATGCACAGGGAAGGCGGTGGCCACGCGTACGGCGATAGTGAGCTTGCGGGCGCTTCGGCCATGGCGTTGGAGGGCGAGGGAGAGGGCACGGGGCGGAGTGGAGCGGTCAGAGCGATCGGGACGGCTCCCACGAAGCCATCCGCGGCGCCACGCGGGCTAGCAGGCAGGAGGTGGCACGGGCGCGTGTGCGCGCGCGGCCAGCACGCGCTCGGCGTCCTTTTGGCGAGAGGAGGAGGACGACTGGCAACGGCCAGGTGGGCTGGGCTGGCCAGGTGAGCGCCAGGTAACTCTTCTCTCTCTCTCTCTTTTCTATTTTGTTTTCTATTTCCTATTTTTCTTTTCTGTTTTGATTTAGTACAAATACCAAATCATTTCTAAAACTCCTGAAAATAATTGTGGGCACTATTTGAATTATTCCAAAAGCCCTCAAATAGTTTCAGAATATTTGGAACATTTACAATAATTATAGCAATTAAATGCTCCAATTCAAATACATTATGGTTTAATTCAAAAATCCAGAAATGACATAGAAATATGTTCATCATTTTTGGCAGAGGTTTTCACCTTTATCAGAAATCATGAACTTTTCTGAAGGGCATTTTGGGTTCATTGAAAATATTTTCAGTTGATCCTAGTTGTTTTCAGACAGGTGCTAGGGTTTGCTCAGTCCCCAATTTGAATTTCATTTGAATTTAATCATGATGCATGGATGATTATGGAACTATTTACAATCAATATTCTAGGGCTGTGACAACTCACCCCCACTAAACAAGAATCTCGTCCCGAGATTCAGGCATAGGGTAAGAGGAAGAGGTGACACTAACTATCACAATCTTCATGATCCAACTGCCCTTCTCAAAGATGTTGATTCATCGCATCATGTAGATCTTGACATCTTTGCTTTCGAGATCTTCACCCAACACGATGACGAGAGAGAAACTCTACAGGAATCGATCTTCTCGAAGATCGAGCAACTCATGATCAACTCATGGAGTGAGATGTAGAAACATCTCTTGAGCTACGACACAAACACATATCAGGAGCAATGGAAAGAAACAGATGATGAAGGTTCAATTTGGTAGGCAACAACTCCACGCTTAGGTAAGATGGTGCATGGGTTTCAAAGTAGCGAGGAGTTAATTGCCCTTCATACCAAACGAGGCACCTTAGAGAAGGTGACTCGTAGGATTATTCCCTTAAGTGGCAAAAAGAATTACTTTTGATACATAGATCATTGAAACTCTCTATACCAGCCCAAGGCAATTCAGAAACGATCGTTTGAAGGAGTTCAAAAGAATGGCATACTCGGACTAGGATGGATGATGTGGACTACCTTGTTGAAGACAACGCAATGGATGATTTTTGCTTATCATCGGAAATGGATGGGACCCATGGTAAGACCACTTTTGAAGATAATCCTGGACAACAATTACTGAGAAGAGCAGCCCATGGAAAAAAATGGCACAATGGCGGGTGCAAGCTGGGAACAAAATGCAAATGCTGGGAATGATTCTAGTAACTGGGGAGAAGGCTCAACAGTAGAGAGTAATTCCACTGTTTGAATGGCTATAGAATAATCGAAGAAGCTGAGGGCACATTCCAACTAATGCCGTCGATAAAACCTAGTGCCTGAGCGTGCTCTCAAGAACTTGAGCATTTCCATATTCATCAGGGTTTTACCAACATCTATGCCAAAGATCTTGGTGACACTTCGTACTACCATGATGAATAATGGTGGAAGACGCAGAGGCAAAGGAAGACAACACTTTCTCAGATTTGACCTTGGCGATGCCAAGGAACCAAAATTTGGATGATCGACCGAGAGACATTTAGCACTCCACTTCTAATGTTCACCTTGATGTACTAGCGTTACCCAAGTATAGGAACTGTTTGGTATCTAGAACATCAAGTAGGGGTCGGACTTCAGGAACACAAAGGATCCATAAAGAGGA
Organism: Elymus sibiricus; assembly: GCA_039707655.1. NCBI lineage: Eukaryota > Viridiplantae > Streptophyta > Magnoliopsida > Poales > Poaceae > Elymus > Elymus sibiricus. The sequence goes on from CM077676.1 coordinate 242,389,697, forward strand.
ACTTCCAAAAAAATCATACGAAATCCTTATGGAAGAATGACTAATCTTGCTGAACAAGATTCTACAATAATAGGTCTTCCGGCTAGGTGTGTTGGCCACAACATCCACTTTACCGGGTTACAGAAGACCAATGTTATAATTCTTGGGAAACGTTCCAACCATCATATCTGCCTGAGATTCAGATCTGGTTGGTGTCAGGATGCTTCAGACTCAGCATGTCTGAAAAAAGAAGGTTCACAACACAAATCAACGAGATGACGTTGCAAGATTCTCAGGAAATGAACTACGGAGATAAGCTCCAAAACATGAGCTGGTTTGCAAAATACATGTGAACAGAATGTCCAGGACAATCGTGTCCACATGGAAATTTTACAACAAAACACTACCGAGTTCTGTTTGGGAACCATCATCGAGGATATCAAAGTCCTTGCATAAGTCATATGATTAGCTCTTAAGAAGGAACTTCTTTTCCTTGGACAAATCAATCAGTGGCTTGGTGTGCTAGGGAATACATATGGAGTGGAGATGATCAGCCTATCAAACCATAGAATACTTCGCACTTGCATGACTGAATTGGGATGATTCCAGATGAAGCAAAATAACTTTCTCGAATTCACGGCGGCAACTTACAACAAATGCACATGAATTAGAGGAAGTCACATCTTCCATCCAAACATATGCTTCACGAAGAAGATAATGCTTACAAAAGTTTCCAACACTAGCTTAAATGTTCAACACGAATCATGGAGAAGATAAAAATGTTGTCAATGGGCTCAACAACAATCCATCCAGGTTTCCTTATAGATGGGATTCCACAATTATGTGAACAAGGTGATAGCAGTTGTCAGACCAAAAGATATAATGGTGTATGCTCGAGGAATCAACCACGAGTAAACAACATTACAAAAATCGTTGGCACTGATTTTGATTTGACGAAAGCCCATACTCAAATCAAAGCTTGGATAAGATAATAGATCCAATAATTGATCACGGAGATCAATCGAGGAAGATATCATCTTTCTTCAACAACCCCACAATAGATATCCCTTCGAAATGAACTTAGTTAAGCAAAGCTTTTATCTTCCAACTCTCCAAGTTGTTGTTTAAATTAACCAACTAGTTCAGGGTACCCAACATGGTTCTTGGAGATGGAGTGGTTTAGAAGAAAACCCACTTGATCACGAACTCAACATAATGGTCAGGGGACAACCTGGTGACACTTCCGAGAAAATATTCGGAAAATCACGAACCACCGATATGTTACTCAGCTCGAGAACATTCTTGCTTCTCAGGGCAAGACAAAACGACCAAAAGAGCAAGGGATTGACACAATCTTAACTCATTGACCGAAGAGTGCACCAGAAATAAGGTCTAGGTAGCACGATCAATCTTAGAATGATGATTCAATAACCAACACACTAAGAATGGGATTATCGTCCAGTAACTACCAAGCAACAGGGTTGCTAGGAGTATTGATTTCACACATCATAGTTCACTTGTCGGCATTCCGGTTGCAACGACATGAAGACCGAGAAATAAATGATGATGGCGAGAAGTATCACTATATCAAGAATTCATAAGATGGTGAGCAATTCCTATGACATTCTTGTCATGAAAGAGGGTAACACTCCAAGTTAGAACAGATTAGAAGCTGGATTGGCATTCTTAATCTACAGATTACAACTATTTTAACCCAATCCTGGATATGGATGAGGTACTGGAGTTTGTTTCTCCTAGGTATTCTGAAATAGAATGGCTTGACGGGCCATATGAATAATAGGCACCGATGAACATGAATGCACAACTACTCCTGACTATCAACTGATAGACGATGGTCGGAATACAACTGAAGAGGGACAACTCAAAGGAACATATGATTTTTCTGAGTTGTGGATGCATAGATTAGCATGTTGAACAAGTCCAACATATTTCTTCCAGATAACCCATGCAGAAATGTAGGACTGGCAGATTCACAATATCGAATGGAGAACTCATCAAGAGCACTCTTATTGTGATCTTTTGGTTCAAAAGAACTTCTGCCGAGGATGGTTCATGGAATTTGGAATAATGATATACCACGGACCTCGAAGACTAAAACAAGGTTACTAATCTTCCTAAAGGAGCTACAATCTCTATCAAGAGAAATAAGCAGGATGAACCATGGGTTCAAGAACCCAAAAAATAGAATACCTACTAATTAAATGGCATCACGAGATGCTTTCGAGAATGGTGGCCAGAATGATCACACTGGGAAAACAAAACATCGCTAGATTACTGGGTGGTTCTCTCAGATACCCTAGTGTCCTAATAATAGCTTCGACATATATGTCGAGGCAAAAGAGTACCTCAACACACCGATTAGTGTGCTTAATCCGACCCAAAAGGACATCAGGAACAGGGAGGAAAGATTTGCAAACGCATCAGATTGTTTAGAAACCTGGGACAACTCGGACAGCATAACGGCTGTATGGCCATGAAGAAAAATGAAACAACCTGCAACACAAATGGCAACATAGCAACTGAATTCTTATGGAGACACTTATCCGAGAGGGCAACACCTATCCTATCAGTCTCCAGCATAGTAACTCGTCATCCTGATAGATAGATGAGAAAACCTAGTTTCTTAACCCCGTAGAAAAGATGAGGGTGACTCAGAATCAGAATGATACAAGGATAAGGAGTAAAAAGAGCCTTACATTCCCTTCCACAATCAATTCCCTTATATAACTAAAGCATTTCTAGACTCGACTTTGACCAGGTTGGCTTAGTAATCCTACAGGTAGTCAGGCTCTGATACCAAAGCTGTCAGGACCCCGATCCTAAGTCACACCGGTCTAGCATGTAACACATCATATCACTTTGCGGCCTTACGCATGGTAACCCACCGCTGCCGCCTTTACCTGGGCCAGGACCGTTTGCGCCTTTTGGCTCACGTATATGATTGTGTCGCTAGCATCCATGTGACAGAGAACCCGGGCCGACATGACTAGTCGCAAACCAAGGTGGCACAAACTTACAGGGACAGGCATACATGACCCAGCAATGCACGTGTCGGTCAGCAACGAGTGTAACCAAGTCGTAGCAAGCTACAAGGACTCCAGTAAAACACCGCGTGACATTTCCCCGTAGGGACAGACACAGGAGCAAAGAAGGACACATGCTGGTCAATCCATGTGTTCCTGATGGAAGCACTAGGAGGCATTTCCCCATAAGGAAGGCTACCAAGAGTAAACAACTAGGTGTCGGATACCACATATACCAGTGCATTCCAAACATACACACAATATGCACGATATGTGTAAATACAACATGGCATCACAAACACGACTCTATGATTCAAAGTATTTATTTAAAAGGGCTCCGAGGAGCCTTACAGAGAATGATATTACAAACATGGGTCTCATGACCCAACATTCAAGTCATACAAGCAACAAGCGGAAGCATAAATCTATCTGAGTACAGACAGCTGAAAAGAAAGAGGTCTAGAAAGCCTGTCTATCTACAAGACCCTCCATAGGAGCCAGACCACTGTCTGGGATTCCCAAGCTAATCGTCGAAGCCCACGTAGAACTACTAGTGAGACCGAAGTCACCTCTGCAAAACATAAATTAGGCAAACGTGAGTACAATTCTACTCAGCAAGACTTACATCAGAACTAACTACATATGCATCAGTATCAACAAGGGGGGTTGTGGAGTTTAACTGCAGCAAGCCAGCTTTGACTCAGTGGCTATCCTGAACTATGACTACCAGTATATCCTTTGAGGTGAGAAAGCGCAGACGAGTCCACATATTCACCATATCAATACACCACTATGGATCCGCTCCCGTCTCCCTACGAGAAGGCCATCCATAGCACTCACACTTATCTTGTGCATTTTAGAGTATCCATTTCAACTTGTCTATGAACAATGTAAGCTTCCAAGTGGTCCATATCCGCGGATGGGCTATTCGAATAGATCATTAACCCTGCAGGGTGTACCTCTTCACACACGCTTTCCCCACTTACCACCATGTACACGTCATGTATCTCGGCAACCTTCAAGCGGAAGCCTAGCGAGGGTGTCGGCCACGACCTGACTAACCACACAAGACTCTAGTCCAGGTTTATCGCCTATTTGAGTTCCATCCGCAAGGAAGTCCGGCCGAGGTTTCCACTATGGCCCCAAACGATGTGTGCAGGATTCCCAAGCCCACCAAATGGGTGCCTTGGTACACTGTGCCACAGTGTCTATACCGCATCATAGCCCACCCCTAGGGTCAGCGCTACACACGTGTAACACCCCAAGAGTGCTCCTTCCATATTTGTACTTCCCAACATTGCAATATGTGGATTTGTCATGATGATCTTGATGGATGGGCTTATTCTCATGTTGTGTTTTGCCTTTCTTTTCTCTTTGCATTTCTTGTTCATATTATCTTGTCATGTGCATTGCATCCATTATTTATTTTGTGTTGCTCATGTATGCATTGGGTGTGTGGTCATCCCTTTTCTTTGCTCACCCAACCCTTGAGGTATCACCCTTGCACACCACTTCCCCATCATCATCTCAAACCCCTCTCATTTCCAACATTATTCATGTGGTCTATATTTCTGTCCCAAATTAATGTTCACCATATTCCTAAATTCTCTAGACCATGTCCTAAACCTCTCTGCCAAATTTCATCATTTTTGGAATTGATTTGGTTGGGTTCAAAAATGGTGCAAGTTTGAATTTAATTCAAACTTGAATTATTTTTCTGCCTCTAAAAATGTCCAAACCATTTTATTCTAATACTACATAAATTGTAGATTCTAGGGATACTTTTATATCTCTCTCACACTTCTCCAAACTCCCTTTGCATTTCTGGCTTATTTTCTCTGTTTGAGGAAATAGAAAAGGGAAAGAGGGAGCAGCAGCAGCACTCAGCCCAGCGCAGCCCAGCTAGCCCACCCGCGCGCAGCCCAGCTCACCTACCGCGCGCGCGCCCTCTCCTTTTCTCACCCGCGTGCGCACTCACCCCCGCTACCTCGTCGCCACGTGGCCTGGCCGGTCCCGCCTGTCGGCCCCTGTCTACAGCGCCCGTGCACCCACCTTTTCGTCGTCCTCCGTCCAGCTCGCGCACATGGCCGCGGCCGAGAGCACGCGAGCTCCACCTGCTCGCCCTAGGCCCCTATATAGCACCCACCTTGTCCCTCGCTTCGCCTAGGGTTCCCTCTCCATCCACCCACCGCCGCCAGGCTCGGAGAGCCACCAGATCCGCCTTCTTGCCACCGTCCCGAGCGCATCTGAGCGCACGGCCATGGCGCCGCCGTGACCGTCGTCCACCTCCGCCTCGCCAACCGTGTCCCTCTTCTTCCCCGACGTCGACTACTTCCCCTCCGTCCTCTACAGCCCGCGGGACGCCCAGTTCGACGCCGTCCCCGTCGTCTTCTTCCACTACGGCCGCCGCTCGTCTCCGGCCAAGCTCGTCGCCGCCCGTCTTCCCCGAGCTCGCGTGACTGCACCGCCGTGTTCGTGGTGAGCAGTCGCATCGCCCTGACAACCTTTCCCCCTCATTAGCGCCCTCCGTCGCCGTTTGCCATGCGCGCCCAATCTCGCCACCATCGGGCCTCGTCTTCGGCGAGTGCCCCGACCACCTTAGCCCCTCCGCTCATGTCCATCGTGTGTGCCTTCCGTCGTAGAGCCGATCCCGCCTAACTCCCGTCGCGTTGGGCCACCGCAGTGAGCCGCCCGAGCTCGTCGCCGCCGCCTAGGCACCTCATCGCCGGCGTCGCCTCCGTCGACGTCTGGTCGCATGTGTCACCTGCGGGTGTGCGGGTTCCTCCCACGAGTCTATCCAGCCCATCCGCCACGCCTTAGGGTCACCGGAGCCAACTCCGGCGAGCTCCGCCGCCGTGCGTGCGTCGCCGGCGTTAGCCTCCTCTGCCTCCCTCTGTTTTCTCTCACACGCACGCACCTATGGGCTCCTTCTGTCATCCACTCAGGCACACAGGCCCACTGTCATACACACACATGTCCAGGCCCCACATGTCAGTCTCTCCGTCGCTGTCTTTAGCCATTAACAACATATTCCATTTTCGGCATATTCCGTTTCTGGCGTATTTCCGTTTCTGTCTATTCCATTTTCGGCAGGTTTCCAAAATTGGCGCTTTCCGAATCTGGCATATGCCATTTCTGGAATATAACTTAAATCAACTCCTGTCCTATATGTTTTTGTGGCTTTTTGAGCATTTTTCATGCAGGAACATATGAGTGTAATATATGATTTTGGGGTAGAAAAATCCAACGAATCCATTGGTGACATTAGATTTATCTTTTGTGTAAGTTTGCATCCATGTCATTTTTGCATAACATGCCATTTTGTCATTTTTGTGTGAATTATTGCATATGTCATATGGGCAACTTGTCAACATGAGTTTGGAGCATTTTCATGCCATCTTGCTGCTAGTAATTTTTCCATGCCATGATATGCCATGATAGGAGTGCAACAAGCTTGCAAACATGCTTAGTCATTGTTACTGTTTTGCACTTGTTAAATTTCTACTAAACTTGCTATGTTCCCTTGATGATGGCCACTAATCCATAGCTTCTCTGAGCATGTCCAGTAGACATGATTTGTTCTTTGTCAGTAGAACTTTCCTGCCATGCCAATTTTTGCCATGTTAATCTCCTGTAGCATATTTAAATGTTGCTCTAAATATGCCTAGTCAATGTAGCAGTTTTTCTATCAGCATTAAGTTGCCATGTTGTGAGCTCATTTCTGGTGAATCCATGCTTCATATGAATTTGTGCCAATGTAATGAAATGTTCTATGCCATGTGTACTGTAGCTGCATGCCAACTTCTTGCATTTTGTAGTACTGTAGCTTGCTGTTTTGATGTGCATAATATGCCATGTTGCTGTTAATTTCAGTTTTGCATTGCATATTGTGTTGCTCACCATTTGAGTTTCATGCATCCGTTCCTCGTGATCTTTATATCGCTTTCAGCCGAAATCTTCCATTCTTTCCAGAGGCATACTTGGGTTGCCAAGATTTTTCCCATATCCATCTTTTGCTTCACCGTTCACCTCTCGTTATCATTTCTGTTGTCCCGGTAGCATCGATGCTTCATTCATGTCATGCTCATTAATTCGCCATGCCATTTCATGCATCATTCTGCTTGTGCATATATGCCATGATTGTTTGTTTATTTTAGTACTTGTTCTTTCTTTTGGGTAGTTCCAGGAGACGAGTCCAAGTTCGAGGAACCGGTTGAGAACGTGTTCGAGGAGCAGTCTTACTATCCTACCGAAGAGACTTCAGGCAAGATGATCATTACCGTTGATAACACTACTATATTTGCTTGCTAGTTGTCTCGTTGCTATCGCTATGTCACGCTTCCTACCACATACATGTCAGCCTCTCATATGCCATGATACAACCTCTAACCACCCTACCCAGCAAACCGTTGTTTGGCTATGTTACCGCTTTGCTCATCCCCTCTTATAGCGTTGCTAGTTGCAGGTGCAGTGCAGGTTGTTCTATGTTGGGACATGGATATGTTGGGATATCACAATATCTCTTATTTAATTAATGCATCTATATACTTGGTTGTGTGTGGAAGGCTCGGCCTTTTGCCTAGTGTTTTGTTCCACTCATGCCGCCTTAGTTTCCGTAATGCGGTGTTATGATCCTTGATTAGCGTTCCTAACATGCTCAGGGGAATGGGACCCTCTTGATAGTTCGCTTTGAATAACCGCTTCCAGCAACGCCCAACTTTGGTTTTACCATTTACCTAATAACAACTAAAACTTGCATAGGGAGTAATTAACCCGAGGATTTTAATGAACAAACCCCGGGCCAGTGCTCCACATGAGTGTTGGTCCGAACCGGGCAGACTGCGGGGCCACCATGAGGAAACTCAAGGTTTTGGTACTCATAGGCTTTCCCATCCGATCGTGGCCTGATTTCGAGATACGCGTGGCTCCAATCGGGGTATCGGCACATCGGGAGGTCTTGCTGGACTTGTGTTACCATTGTCGAAATGTCTTGTGCACCGGGATTCCGAGGATACTTCGGGCTATCTCGAGGTTGAGGTATTTCCACCGCAGCTTGTGTTGGTCTATGATGGACCAGGTTGGAACACCCCTGCAGGGTTAAATCTTACGCGAAGCCGTGCTCGCGGTTATGTGGCGACTTGGATATTTTTATCCTCCGGTTGTAGAGAACTTGACACTAATTCTAATAAAATACACCAACTGCGTGCGTAACCATGATGGTCTCTTTTCGAGTAAGTTCGGGAAGAGAACACGGTGGGGTTATGTTTGAATCGTAAGTAGGTGTTCAGGATCACTTCTTGATCATTTTAAACTTGCGACCATTATGCGTAGTATGCTCATCTTTATTCTTGTACTCGTAAGTTAGCCACTTAAACATGCTTAGTGCTTGCTGCAACCTCACCACATTACCCCTTCTATTCCTATAAGCTTAAATAGTTTTGCTACCTTGGGTGATGAGATTGCTAAGTCCCTGTGGCTCACAGATTACTACATAACTCCAGTTGCAGGTACGCTTGAGTCAGACACAGGTGAGCCCGAGATGCTCCATTGGGAGTATGATGATGAACGTGGGCGTATGTACGTCACGATGCCAAACGATTAGTAGTGGGCCCTAGTCGGTTGATCCGGGGATAATAGCAGGGTGGTGTTTTCTCGTTTGATTTCGTCCGTAGTCGGACCCTGTCTTTCATTTGGATGATTGTATGATGATTATGATATATTTATGCTGTAGCATGTGGCGAGTGTAAGCCTTTAACTAGTATTCTCACCTGTTCATTCGGTTGTATGTATTTTAGAATCACCTTGCTATGCGTTCCAAAATGAGGTTCTGTCACGATCTTGAGTTCATCACGAGATTGTGATAGAGCTTCATATTGGGCGTTACAAGTTGGTATCAGAGCCATACCGACTATAGGAGCCCCTTGTTTGATCGAACCATTGACGAGTCTAGAAGAAAAACTATTTTGAGTCTTAGTTATATATATCAGAGAGTAGGAATTCTTTTTACTCCTTATCCACTTCGTCGCTCTGGTGAGGAATTGTGGCGTAGGTGTTTTATTCTACTACCTCTTCTCACTCAATTGTTTTTAGGATCACACGGGTATTGTTGGAATGGTTGCAATATCAGTGTGACGTGACTCTGTTCTTAGTGCCTCCTGACCGTATGGATTGGACCCGGGGAGTTGAGCTCCACGGGGTTTTGTCACACTCGCTATCGTTTCGGTTCCGAAATACTAGAGGACGCCGACATCGAAACGCTTATATACTTTTTGTGGTGGCAAATAGTGACGTGACTTTTCCCCAGTACTGGAGGAGATAGCTCGGATGATCCACCATGGCTATTATCGTTGTGTTTTCGAAGGTCTGAGGTAGACGAATTTGCGAAGTTTCTCGGTCGTGTGTTGAAGGTTGCGGATGCGGTTGCAGCTGATTAGGTTGTTGTTTGATGAGTAGGTTCCTGGGTCCGCAACCTGATCTCATAACCAAGAAGTTTCGGAAGTTCCTAGGGGAATTCAAGTATCACCTAGGATATCTTTCCAACATACACATTATACGATATGGGGTCTATCATATGTTTGTTTCCACCTTCGTTACCTTGTGCATTATTCTAACATTCTTTCCAAGTGGCTTCTCAATCTGTGGTGTATCATCTATCTTTCGGAATGCATTCGTTCATATCTGTTCGGATGCTAGCTTGTGAAGAATTATATTGCAATATCTATCCTATTGATTCAGCTTTTCAATTATCTCATTGAAGATTCTAACGGTTGTTTCCATCTTCAGGATGGCTCCCGCAACCCGTTCGAATCCGACCTGTGATGATGGGGAGCAGTCAGAACCTCCACCGCCACCTCCTCCTCCAACTCCGCCTCCGGAGGCATGGCAAGCTTTGATTGCAGCAACCAATGCCAATACTCAGATGCTGCTCCAATTTATGCAAGAGCGGAATCAAGGGTATCAAGGCAATCAAGCCTAAGGCAACTTCAACAATCAACCTCAATATGCTACTCTCAGCCAGTTTCTCAGCAACCAGCCCAAGTCCTTCAGTTCGTGCACTCAGCCTCTCGATGCTGATGATTGGTTACTGGATATTAACAAACACTTCGAGTGCAGCAATGTCAGACCTGAGGACTATGTCAAGTTCGCTTCTTTCCAGCTCAAGGACCAGGTAGCCGAGTGGTGGCAATAGTACAAAGATTCGAGAGGTGGTCGAGTCATCACTTGGACCAACTTCTGTCGTGATTTCAGAGCTCATCACATTCCATCAAGTGTGTTTGAGGAGATGCGTGAGAAATTCAGAAATCTCAAGCAAGGAAGCATGTCTGTCTACCAGTATAACACCGAGTTCCAGAATCTCGCTCGGTATGCCAAGCAAGACATTCCAGATGACAAGAGCAAGATCTACCAGTTCAGGGGTGGTCTCAGAGAGGACCTACAGCTTGCTCTCATCCTAGTCGATCCGCCTGAGTTTGATCAGTTCTATAACATGGCACTTAAGCAAGAATCAGCTCAAATCAAGTTTGATGCTTCTAAGAAGAGAATCAGAGATGCAGTTCACTCTTCTTCCTCGTCTCAAGTGGCTGCCAAGCAGCAGAAGTTCTGGTTACCTCCTCCTCCTCAGTTTCGTCCTCAGCATCAGCAGAAGCAGTTTGGTGGTCGTGGTTCTTCCCACCCGCCCAACCCAGTGTACCAGCATAGATCTCAGGCTCCACGGGCAGTTGTTCGTCCTCCTCGTCCGCTCTCAGAGGTTACTTGTCACAAGTGTGGTCTGAAAGGACACTATGCCAACAAGTGCACTCAGAAGCGCCTTCCACCTCCTCCTCCTGGCAAGCCACCAAGCAATGCTATTGTCAAACATAATCCCAAGTCAGCAAGAGTGAACATGATGAATTCAGCTCAAGCAGAGGAGTCTTCTGATGTGATCATGGGTAATCTCTCAGTCAACTCCATTCTAGCGAAAGTCCTTTTCGATACAGGTGCATCGCATTCATTCATATCTTACCCGTTTGCATCCAAGCACAATTTGCATACTAAACAATTGCAAAGACCTATGGCTGTTGTTTCTCTGGGTATGCACATGAGTTCTCGATTGATGACTCCTAATGTCAACATCAAGATGGGTAATTATTCTTTTCTGGCTGATCCGATGGTCCTTGGAAATTCTGATATTGATCTTATTCTCGGCATGAATTGGCTTTCTAAGCACAAGGCTTCTCTTGATTGTGCGGCCAAGGAAGTTAAATTGACTCATCCTTCTGAAGAGGTCATTATCTTTGCTGCTCGTGATGATACCATTCGGTTATTCTCCCTCAATGAGAAAGGCGAGATTAATGCCATATCTAAAATTCCAGTGGTATGTGAATATGAGGATGTTTTTCCAGAAGAGTTGCCAGGAATGCCTCCTCACTGGCCTGTTGAGTTTGTCATTGAGCTCAAGCCCGGCACAGAACCCGTATGCAAATGCCCCTACAAGCTTGGGCCAGAAGAGCTGAAAGAATTGAAGAGACAACTCGATGAACAAGAGCGTCTGGGTTTGATCACACCAAGTTCATCTCCTTGGGGTTGTTGAGTTCTCTTTGTCAAGAAGAAAGATGGCACGGAAAGACTTTGCGTTGACTACCGGCCATTGAATAAGAAGACAATCAAGAATAAATATCCACTTCCCAATATCAATGAATTGTTCGAGCAACTCAAAGGTGCAAAAGTGTTCTCAAAGCTCGATCTTCGGATGGGATATCACCAAATCCGTATTCGCGAAGAAGACATTCCCAAAATAGCTTCCAGGACGAGCTTTGGTTCTTCTGAATACACACTCATGTCCTTCGGCCTTGTAAATGCACCTCCTACTTTCTCTCGTGTGATGAACTATGTGTTCAATCCATACACCAATGAGTTCGTTCTTGTCTATCTCGTTGACATCTTGGTTTTCTCCAAGACTGAAGAGGATCATGCAAAGCATTTGCGCTTGGTACTTGATAAGCTCAGAGAGCATCGGTTCTATGCAAAGTTCTCTAAGTGTGAATTCTGGCTTGATGAAGTTCTTTACCTCGGTCACATTATCTCTGCCAAGGGCATCTCGGTAAATCCTGAAAAGGTTGAAGCCATTGTCAACTGGCAGACTCCTCAAAATGTCAAGCAACTTCGAAGCTTTCTCGGGCTTGCAAGCTATTGCAGAGGATTCGTGGAGAACTTCTCCAAGACTGCCAAGCCTTTGTCTAACCTCCTCCAGAAGAATGTCAAATATTCTTGGACTCTTGAATGTGATGTTGCGTTCAAGACACTCAAAGAGAAGCTCATAACTGCTCCAGTTCTCACTCCTCCAGATGAATACAAGCCTTACCAAGTGTTCTGTGATGCTTCTCTCCAAGGTCTCGATGGAGTACTAATGCAAGAGAGGAAAGTGGTGGCTTATACCTCTCGGCAGTTGATGCCGAACGAGAGGAACTATCCTACTCACGACTTGGAGTTGGCAGCAGTCGTCCATGCCTTAATCACATGGAGACATCTCTTGTTGGGCAGGCAGGTGGACATTTTCACCGATCACAAGAGCCTCAAGTACATATTCACTCAACCCAACCTTAATCTCCGTCAGACCCGATGAGTGGAGATGATTCAAGAGTACAACCCGAGCATTGAATACACTCTAGGCAAGGCTAATGTTATCGCAGATGCTTTAAGCAGAAAAGCGTATTGCAACAGTCTTATTCTCAAGACGGTCCAGCCTGATCTGTGTGAGGCTTTTAGAAAACTCAATCTCCAAGTTGTTCCGCAAGGATTTCTCGCAAACCTCAAGATCACTCCCACACTGGAGGATCAAATTCGCGAAGCTCAGCTCTTAGACGCCATGGTGAAGAAGGTGAATCTCGGCATTGCAAAGAGTCTTTCCAAATATAAGTGCTATCGACTGGATGACAGGGATACCTTGTTCTTTGAGGACAGGCTAGTTGTGCCAAAAGGGGATCTCAGGAAGGTCATAATGAACGAAGCACATAATTCTCTCTTGTCTATCCATCCAGGCAGCTCCAAGATGTACCATGATCTCAAGTCAACTTGTTGGTGGACTCGTATGAAACGTGAGATTGCTCAGTTTGTAAATGAGTGCGATGTGTGCCGCAGAGTGAAGGCGGAACATTAGCGTCCAGCAGGACTTCTTCAGCCACTACCCATTCCAGAGTGGAAATTCGATCATATTGAGATGGACTTTGTCACCGGCTTTCCCAAGTCCAAGAGAGGGAATGATGCCATCTTTGTGGTCATTGACAAGCTCACTAAAGTCGCTCACTTCCTTCTAGTCAAGGAGTCTATCACTGCAGCCCAGTTGGTAGAGTTGTACACTTCCAGAGTGGTCTCCTTGCACAGTGTTCCTCAGTTGATCTCCTCAAATCGTGGAAGCATCTTCACTTCCAGATTCTGGGATTCCTTCCAGCAGGCCATGGGCACAAAGATTCGCTTTAGCACAGCTTTTCATCCTCAGACTAGTGGCCAAGTCGAGAGAGTCAATCAAATTCTCGAGGATATGTTGAGAGCGTGTGTCATCTCCTTCGGCATGAAGTGGGAAGATTGCTTTCCTTTTGCCGAGTTCTCCTACAACAATAGTTTCCAAGCAAGCTCGGTCAAAGCACCATTTGAAATTCTCTATGGCAGGAAGTGCCGTACTCCTCTCAACTGGTCTGAAACCGGTGAACGCTAACTTTTTGGCAATGATATGATTTCTGAAGCTGAAGAGATGTGTCGTATCATCCGTGAAAATCTGAAAGCAGCGCAATCGCGCCAGAAGAGCTACTATGATAGTAAGCACCATGACTTGGCTTTCGAGATTGGAGACCATGTCTATATCCGTGTTTCTCCCATGAAAGGCACCCAACGATTCGGTATCAAAGGAAATCTTGCTCCAAGATACGTGGGCCCTTTCAAGATAGTTGGCAAAAGAGGCGATCTAGCCTACCAACTTGAGCTACCTTCCAACTTCTCAAATGTGCATGATGTGTTTCACGTGTCACAACTTCGCAAGTGCTTCAAGACTCCCGACCGCACCATTGACTTCCAAGACATTGAGCTCCAAGATGATTTGTCTTACCGTGAGCATCCCATTGCCATTCTTGAAGAAACTGAGCGCAAGACTCGCCACAAGTCAATCAAGTTCCTCAAAGTGAAGTGGTCTCACCATTCTGACCGTGAAGCCATATGGGAGCGCGAGGACCACCTCCGTTCTGAATATCCGGAGTTCTTTCATTCCTAGATCTCGGGACGAGATCCTCTTGTAGTAGGGGAGAGTTGTAACACCCCAAGAGTGCTCCTTCCATATTTGTACTTCCCAACATTGCAATATGTGGATTTGTCATGATGATCTTGATGGATGGGCTTATTCTCATGTTGTGTTTTGCCTTTATTTTCTCTTTGCATTTCTTGTTCATATTATCTTGTCATGTGCATTGCATCCATTATTTATTTTGTGTTGCTCATGTATGCATTGGGTGTGTGGTCATCCCTTTTCTTTGCTCACCCAACCCTTGAGGTATCACCCTTGCACACCACTTCCCCATCATCATCTCAAACCCCTCTCTTTTCCAACATTATTCATGTGGTCTATATTTCTGTCCCAAATTAATGTTCACCATATTCCTAAATTCTCTAGACCATGTCCTAAACCTCTCTGCCAAATTTCATCATTTTTGGAATTGATTTGGTTGGGTTCAAAAATGGTGCAAGTTTGAATTTAATTCAAACTTGAATTATTTTTCTGCCTCTAAAAATGTCCAAACCATTTTATTCTAATACTACATAAATTGTAGATTCCAGGGATATTTTTATATCTCTCTCACACTTCTCCAAACTCCCTTTGCATTTCTGGCTTATTTTCTCTGTTTGAGGAAATAGAAAAGGGACAGAGGGAGCAGCAGTAGCACTCAGCCCAGCGCAGCCCAGCTAGCCCACCCGCGCGCAGCCCAGCTCACCTACCGCGCGCGCGCCCTCTCCTTTTCTCACCCGCGTGAGTGCTCACCCCCGCTAGCTCATCGCCACGTGGCCTGGCCGGTCCCGCCTGTCGGCCCCTGTCTGCAGCGCCCGTGCACCCACCTTTTCGTCGTCCTCCGTCTAGGTCGCTTACATGGCCGCGGCCGAGAGCACGCGAGCTCCACCTGCTCGCCCTGGGCCCCTATATAGCACCCACCTCATCCCTCGCTTCGCCTAGGGTTCCATCTCCATCCACCCACCACCGCCAGGCTCGGAAAGCCACCAGATCTGCCGCCTTGCCGCCGTCCCGAGCGCATCTGAGCGCACGGCCATGGCGCCGCCGTGACCGTCGTCCACCTCCACCTCGCCAACCGTGTCCCTCTTCTTCCCCTACGTCGACTACTTCCCCTCCATCCTCTACAGCCCGCGGGACGCCCAGTTCGACGCCGTCCATGTCGTCTTCTTCCGCTACGGCCGCCGCTCGTCTTCGGCCAAGCTTGTCGCCGCCCGTCTTCCCCGAGCTCGCGCGACTGCACCGCCGTGTTCGTGGTGAGCAGTCGCATCGCCCCAACAACCTTTCCCCCTCGTTAGCGCCCTCCGTCGCCGTTTGCCATGCGCGCCCGATCTCGCCGCCGCTGGGCCTCATCTCCGGCGAGTGCCCCGACCACCTTAGCCCCTCCGCTCATGTCCATCGTGTGCGCCTTGCGTCGTAGAGCCGATCCCGCCTAGCTCCCGTCGCGTTGGGCCACCGCAGCGAGCCGCCCGAGCTCATCGCCGCCGCCTCGGCACCTCGTCGCCGGCGTCACCTCCGTCGATGTCCGGTCGCGTGTGTCACCTGCGGGTGTGCGGGTTCCTCCCGCGAGTCTATCCAGCCCATCCATCGCGCCTTAGGGTCACCGGAGCCAACTCCGGCGAGCTCCGCCGCCATGTGCGCGTCGCCGGTATCAGCCTCCTCTGCCTCCCTCTTTTTTCTCTCACACACACGCACCCGTGGGCCCCTTCTGTCATCCACTCAGGCACACAGGCCCACTGTCATACACACACATGTCCAGGCCCCACATGTCAGCCTCTCCGTCGCAGTCTTTAGCCATTAACAACATATTCCGTTTTCGGCATATTCCGTTTCTGGCGTATTTCCGTTTCTGGCTATTCCGTTTTCGGCAGGTTTCCAAAACTGGCGCTTTTCCGAATCTGGCATATGCCATTTCTGGTATATAACTTAAATCAACTCTTTCCTATATGTTTTTGTGGCTATTTGAGCATTTTTCATGCAGGAACATATGAGTGTAATATATGATTTAGGGGTAGAAAAATCCAACTAATCCATTGGTGGCATTAGATTTATCTTTTGAGCAAGTTTCCATGGATGTCATTTTTGCATAACATGCCATTTTGTCATTTTTGAGTGAATTATTGCATATGTCATATGAGCAACTTGTCAACATGAGTTTGGAGCATTTTCATGCCATCTTGCTGCTAGTAATTTTTCCATGCCATGATATGCCATGATAGGAGTGCAACAAGCTTGCAAACATGCTTAGTCATTGTTACTGTTTTGCACTTGTTAAATTTCTGCTAAACTTGCCATGTTCCCTTGATGATAGCCACTAATCCATAGCTTCTCTAAACATGTCCAGCAGACATGATTTGTTCTTTGTCAGTAGAACTTTCCTGCCATGCCAATTGTTGCCATGTTAATCTCCTGTAGCATATTTAAATGTTGCTCTAAATATGCCTAGTCAATGTAGCAGTTTTTCTGTCAGCATTAAGTTGCCATGTTGTGAGCTCATTTCTGGTGAATCCATGCTTCATATGAATTTATGCCAATGTAATGAAATGATCTATACCATGTGTACTGTAGTTGCATGCCAACTTCTTGCATTTTGGAGTACTGTAGTTTGTTGTTTTGATGTGCATAATATGCCATGCTGCTGTTAATTTTAGTTTTGCATTGTATATTGTGTTGCTCACCATTTGAGTTTCGTGCATCCGTTCCTCGTGATCTTTATATCGATTTTAGCCAAAATCATCCATTCTTTCCAGAGGCATACTTGGGTTGCCAAGATTTTGCCCATATCCATCTTTTGCTTCACCGTTCACGTGTCGTTATCATTTCTGTTGTCCCGGTAGCATCGATGCTTCATTCATGTCATGCTCATTAATTCACCATGCCATTTCATGCATCATTTTGCTTGTGCATATATGCCATGATTGTTTGTTTATTTCAGTGCTTGTTCTTTCTTTTGGGTAGTTCCGGGAGACGAGTCCGAGTTCGAGGAACCGGTTGAGAACGTGTTCGAGGAGCAGTCTTACTATCCTACTCTAGAGACTTCAGGCAAGATGATCATTACCCTTGATAACACTACTATCTTTGCTTGCTAGTTGTCTCGTTGCTATCGCTATGTCATGCTTCCTACCACATACATGTCAGCCTCTCATATGCCATGATAGAGCCTCTAACCACCCTACCCAGCAAACCGTTGTTTGGCTATGTTGCCGCTTTGCTCAGCCCCTCTTATAGTGTTGCTAGTTGCAGGTGCAGTGCAGGTTGTTCCATGTTGGGACTTGGATATGTTAGGATATCACAATATCTCTTATTTAATTAATGCATCTATATACTTGGTTGTGTGTGGAAGGCTTGGCCTTTTGCCTAGTGTTTTGTTCCACTCATGCCGCCTTAGTTTCCGTAATGCCGGTGTTATGATCCTTGATTAGTGTTCCTAACATGCTCAGGGGAATGGGACCCTCTTGATAGTTCGCTTTGAATAACCGCTTCCAGCAAGGCCCAACTTTGGTTTTACCATTTGCCTAATAACAAGTAAAACTTGCATAGGGAGTAATTAACCTGAGGATTCTAATCAACAAACCCCGGGCCAGTGCTCCACATGAGTGTTGGTCCGAACCGGGCAGACTGCGGGGCCACCATGAGGAAACTCAAGGTTTTGGTACTCGTAGGCTTTCCCATCCAATCGTGGCCTGATTTCGAGATACGCGCGGCTCCAATCGGGGTATCGGCACGTCGGGAGGTCTTGCTGGACTTGTGTTACCATTGTCGAAATGTCTTGTGCACCAGTATTCCGAGGATACTTCGGGCTATCTCGAGGTTGAGGTATTTCCACCGCAGCTTGTGTTGGTCTATGATGGACGAGGTTGGAACACCCCTGAAGGGTTAAATCTTACGCGAAGCAGTGCCCGCGGTTATGTGGCGACTTGGATATTTTTAACCTCCGGTTGTAGAGAACTTGACACTAATTCTAATAAAATACACCAACTGCGTGCGTAACCGTGATGGTCTCTTTTCGAGTAGGTTCGGGAAGAGAACACGGTGGGTTTTGTTTGAATCATAATTAGGTGTTCAGGATCACTTCTTGATCATTTTAAACTTGCGACCGTTATGCATAGTATGCTCATATTTATTCTTGTACTCGTAAGTTAGGCACTTAAACATGCTTAGTGCTTGCTGCAACCTCACCACATTACCCCTTCTATTCCTATAAGCTTAAATAGTTTTGTTACCTTGGGTGATGAGATTGCTGAGTCCCTGTGGCTCACAGATTACTACATAACTCCAGTTACAGGTACGCTCGAGTCAGACACAGGTGAGCCCGAGATGCTCCATTGGGAGTATGATGATGAACGCGGGCGTATGTACATCACGATGCCAGACGATTAGTAGTGGGCCCTAGTCGGTTGATCCGAGGATAATAGCAGGGTGGTGTTTTCTTGTTTGATTTCGTCTGTAGTCGGACCCTTTCTTTCATTTGGATGATTGAATGATGATTATGATATATTTATGCTGTAGCATGTGGCGAGTGTAAGCCTTTAACTAGTATTCTCACCTGTTCATTTGGTTGTATGTATTTGAGAATCACCTTGCTATGCGTTCGAAAATGAGGTTCTCTCACGATCTTGAGTTCATCACGAGATTGCGATAGAGCTTCATATTGGACGTTACAGCACGGCCTCCAACACATATCCTACAAACACCAGAAACTAGTTGCAACTCCTCGACAGAGATCAAGGCGATTAATAAGTCGAGAGGGTCCATTGGTTTCGAGCCAAATGCGTGGTAGTAGCTAGTATTCGATCACATACACGGAACTCAGTTCCTGAGGACGGCCAAATGAGACAACCGACCATGTACTCCTACATGGCCTCTCATCGCTACCTTTACCCAATCGTGTTCACACTCTTAGCTCTCAACTGTAGGACATGCTCACCACCATTCCAATCCATCCCAGATGAATCAGACCTGACACAACTCTAAGCATAGCAGGCATAACAAGCAAGCATGAATGAGTAGGCACATCATGGCTCAAACAACTCCTACTCATGCTAGTGAGTTTCAACTATTTACTATGGCAAAGACAGGTCATGCAGAGGAATGGGTTCAACTACCGCAACAAGTAACAGTTGAATCGTTGTTGTCCTAATGCAGTAAAAGAGAGCAAGAGCGAGAGAGTGGGATTGTATCGGAATGCTCAATGGGGGTTTGCTTGCCTGGCACTTCTGAAGATAGTATAGCTCTTCGTCAGTGTCAACGATGACATCGTCGGAGCAACGTCTACTGAGAAGGAACAACACTGACTAGCAAAGAAGGAACACAATCAATGCAATGCACAATCACATGAATGACATGTCATATTAAGGTACTGAATTCACCTAATGCAATATTTAGCCAAATTAATTGAAGTGGAATTCAAACAGGATCAAATTCCAACTCCAAATGTTATTTCAAAAATTGCCCTAATCATCATTTGTCCTACTTAGTGAGGGTAACTTGTTCAAACATGCATGGAAGTGCCTTAAACAGATTCTTCATATTTTTTTGATAATTTTTCATACATAAATTATTTCATTTGGAGTTACGGTTGAATTTCTATGATTTTTCAAAGTTTTGACTATTTTTTGAAATTAATAAATCATTTCTTATTTATTTAAAATCCAGAAAACATTTATGATGTCAGCACTGCATCATGCTTACATCATCTAGTCAGCAGGGCCGGTCCAGGTCAAACCTGACCAGTGGGTCCCACTAGTCAGTGTCACAGTGCTGGCTAGAGTCACAGACAGGTGGGCCCGGTCAACGGCCACGTCAGCAAAGTCAATGCTGACGCGTGGGTCCACCGGAATTAAATTAACTTTAACTAATTTCGTTAGCTGGTTAATTAAGCCGGTGGGGCCCGGCTGTCATCGACCCGGGGGTTAATTAGCGGGGCTGTTAGCGGCTAATGACGTGCCACATCATCTCGCCGGAGTTAAACGCCGGCGAGCACACAGATGCGGCAGCGACGCTCGGGAACACGCTACGGGGCACGGTTCAAGGCACGGTTTGCGGCTGCGGGTAGCTGGGAGTGCAGTGCATCCGGTGCAGCAAGCAGCAGGAGCTGGTGTGGCCGGAGCTTGCCGGAAACGAGCTCGCGGCGGCGGCCAGAGTTCGGACGTCGACGGATTCGACGCCACAGTGCACGGGAGGAACAACAGGTGGCACCTACGGGTTCTACGTGCTCTCACAAGGCCAACGGGCATATGCACGGGGCCATTTGGTCATCGGAGCCTCGTCGGCGACGAGCTCGTGCGGCGGCGTGCTTTGGGCGTCATGGAAACGACGGCTACGGTGAGATTTCGGGCACGGCGTTAGAGGGAGAAGGTTCAGGTGCTCACGGTGGTCACGTAGAGGTGGTCAGCGAGCTCGGGGAGCAGTGAGGCGAGCGTGGGGTCGCCGGCGATCTCGGCGATCCAACGTTGAAGAAGGCGGTGTGGACGGCGATTCGGGGCGTCCGGCGTCGCGTGGCTCGGGTAAAGGGCGTAGGTGACGGAGGCGGAGCTCGGGGACACGGCGAGGAAGCATGGGGAAGGCGGTGGCCACGCGTATGGCGACGGCGAGCTTGCGGGCACTTCGGCCATGGCGTTGGAGGGCGAGGGAGAGGGCATGGGGAGGAGTGCAGTGGTCAGAGCGATCGGGACGGCTCCCGTGAAGCCATCCGCGGCTCCACGCGGGCTCGCAGGCAGGAGGTGGCACAGGCGTGTGTGCGCGCGCGGCGAGCACGCGCTCGGCGTCCTTCTGGCGAGAGGAGGAGGACGACTGGCAACGGCCAGGTGGGCTGGGCCGGCCAGGTGAGCGCCAGGTAACTCTTCTCTCTCTCTCTTTTCTATTTTGTTTTTTGTTTCCTATTTTTCTTTTCTGGTTTGATTTAGTACAAATACCAAATCATTTTTAAAACTCCTAAAAATAATTATGGGCACTATTTGAATTATTCCAAAAGCCCTCAAATAGTTTCAGAATGTTTGGAACATTTAGAATAATTATAGCAATTAAATGCTCCAATTCAAATACATTATGGTTTAATTCAAAAATCCAGAAATGACCTAGAAATATGTTCATCATTTTTGGCAGAGGTTTTCACCTTTATTAGAAATCATGAACTTTTCTGAAGGGCATTTTGGGTTCATTGAAAATATTTTCAGTTGATCCTAGTTGTTTTCAGAGAGGTGCTAAGGTTTGCTCAGTCCCCAATTCGAATTTCATTTGAATTTAATCATGATGCATGGATGATTATGCAACTCTTTACAATCAATATTCTAGGGCTGTGACATGGCCGTGGACCAAAGCAAGGTCATAGAAGTGTTAAATTGGAAGACACCCATTTCAGTGTCAGAAATCAGGAGTTTCTAGGGTCTGGCAGGCTATTACCGTTGTTTCATTGAAGGTTTCTCAAAGATTGCCAAGCCAATGATGGAATTGCTTAACAAGAATCAGAAGTTTATATGTACAGAAGCATGTGAGAGCAGTTTCAATGAGCTGAAGACTCGGTTGACCACCACTCCAGTGTTGACTCTACCAGACATCTACCGAAGCTTCAACATCTATTGCAAGGCATCCAGGCGTGGCATTGGGTGTGTGCTTATGCAAGATGGGAAGGTCGTGGCCTATGCATCTAGACAACTATGGCCGCATGAGGAGAACTACCCGACGCATGACCTGGAAATGGTAGCCGTGGTGCATGCCTTAAAAATATGGAGACATTACATTATTTGGAAGAGATGTCAAATCTTCACCGACCACAAGAGTCTCAAGTATATATTTACACAATCGGACTTAAATCTCCGGCAAAGAAGATGGCTTGAATTGGTCAAAGACTATGACCTTGGTATCAACTACCATCCAGGAAAAGCTAATGTGGTCGCCGATGCTCTTAGTCGCAAACCGGCCACAGCAAACTCATTAATCGAGCCTTTGCACCCAGCACTTCGAGAAGAAATAGCTCAGCTCAATATGATCATTTATGATGCAACATGCTCGGTTACCTTGGAAGTCACCCCTACTCTGGAAGATGAAATCCATAAGGCTCAACCTGGTGACCCAATGTTACTCAAGGTAATGGCCCAAGTACGAGAAGGGAAGACACAAGATTTCAACATTGATGATCAAGGTACCCTCTGATTTTGGAATCGAGTCTGTGTACCTGACCTTGGGGAATTAAAGCAGCAGATTCTAAAGGAAGCTCATGAGTCTGCATATTCTGTTCATCCCGGAGGCACTAAAATGTACCAAGATTTGAAGCAGACATTTTGGTGGGAAGGTATGAAGAAAGATATAGCCTATCACGTCGCCTGTTGCAATATATGCAATAAGGTGAAGGCTGAGCATCAGAAACCCGCCGGTTTACTTCAACCCTTGCCAGTTCCACAGTGGAAATGGGATGATATTTGTATGGACTTCATCGTGGGGTTGCCAAAGACACCACGAGGAAATAACGCTATATGGGTTGTGGTCGACATGCTTACAAAGGTGGCTCACTTTATTCCAATAAGGACAACCTACCGTGCAGACCAACCCGCTCAACTTTACATATCCAGGATTGTTAGTCTTCATGGAGTACCCAGGACTATCACTTCAGACCGAGGATCTTTGTTTACCTCGGCGTTCTGGCTACATCTCCACCAAGCCCTGGGGACCACTTTGAAACATAGCACCGCTTATCACCCTCAGACAGATGGACAGATAGAATGGGTTAATCAAATCTTGGAAGACATGTTGCGGGCATGCGCTCTTGCCTATGGAACCAAGTGGGAAGACAGTCTGCCTTACACCAAGTTTTCCTACAACAATGGCTACCAAACTAGTCTCAAGATGTCACCCTTTGAGGCTCTATACGGACGTAAATGTCGCACCCCGCTGAACTGGTCTCAGACGGGAGACAGCCGAATCTTTGGGACTGATTTGATGATGGAAGCAGAAAAACAAGTTAGAAAAATTTGGGACAGATTGCAAGTAGCGAAATCTCGTCAAAAGAGTTACTATGACCCAAAGCATAGGCATATTAGTTTTGAACCAGGTGAATATGCATATCTCCGAGTTACCCCCATGAAAGGAGTTAAAAGGTTTCATACTCGGGGAAAGCTTGCACCAAGATACATCGGTCTGTTTCCAGTCATGACCAGAGTGGGCAAAGTGGCTTTTCAGTTAGAATTACCTCCAGAGCTATCCGAGGTTCATGATGTCTTTCACGTGTCTCAGCTACGGAAATGTATTGCACCGCCCACAAAATAGACGGATATGGCAGAACTAGAGCTCGCCAAAGATTTAACATATGAAGAGAAACCCTTAAGAATCTTGGATGAAATGGACAGGGTTACCCGCAGCAAAGCTATACAATTCTATAAAGTGCAATGGGAGCATCACAACGAGGATGAGGCCACCTGGGAAAGAGAGGATTGCTTAAGGACTGCATACCCATATTTGTTTCCTGAGCAACCAAATCTCGAGGACGAGATTCATCCTAAGGGGGGGGGGAGGTTTGTGACACCCTGGATTTTGCCTTCTTTATTTTATTTGGATTTATTGAATATTTAACTTGCATTTGGGTTTTCTGTCAATTCATTTGGACATATCACTTGGAATTATTTTTTATTTTCATCCAAGTGAAGCCAATCATCTTGAAACCTTCCCAAAACTTCATCCCTCTCATAATCTTGCCATGCCATAATTTTCTTTTATGGCATTATATTCATTTTCCCTCTAGAAATGAATATTTTCTCTTTATGCTATGAAGCAACCCTCATTTTTATTGCTCAGAAAATTCTCAGAAAATTCCCAAATATTATTTGGATCTTGCCTCACCTTCCCATATAAAAAATTGCCACTGTCCTTTGAATTTTTCAGCTAGGAAAAATGATTTTGCTTCTGGTCAGAAATGGCACTTTGTGAAGCAAGTATATTTTTCCTTGATCTGTTGAGGCTGAAATTTTTACCACACTGCTACCTTCCTGAGTGAAGCCTACACACCAAGTTTCATCCTTATCTTCCAAGTCATGTGAGCTACAGAGCATGCACAAGTTTCAGTCCAGAAACATTGCAGCACGCTCAAGTCTCATCCATCGAGCTAGGTGGCAAACCAAGAGCATTTTCCGACACTGCGTTGAAGGGACTACACCCCAGACATGGTCTGCCTCCTCCTAAAGCACTGCGTATGCCAGAGCACGCGGTGACCACGCGGATGCAAGGTGTTCGACAGGTCATTCGTGTGCTCTGGGCATCGGGGTCCTCGGCCGCCGCCCGTCCTCTCTCCTCGCGCCACCGAAGTTTGCCCTCAGTCCGTAGCCGTCGTCATCATGCCCACCTGTCCCTCCCTCGCTCCTCCCCGACGCCGGTAGGCAGCACGCCGGACACGGACACCACGCATCCGGGCAAAACAGTGGCCACTAGTGCGGCTCCTGCCCCACTTAGTGCGCCGCACTGTGTCCGCGTGCGTGCACAGCCTCCTGGGAGCCTCTACTCGCCCTCCACGTCGACCCCGTGTCCCTCTCACTCTCATTTCGCCGGCAGCCTCTCTTCGGTGGAGCCCCGAGCACGGCCACCTCTCCTCCTATATATAGGACACTCCCCGAGTCGTTCTAGCCACCGCTCTCACTCACATTGGCCACAAATCAATCACCAGAAAGCGGCGCAAGGCCGGGAGGGCCTCCTACCACTGAACCTCATCGGAGTTGGCTGCGGATCCCCCTCGGTGGTCCACTCTCTCCGGCCATCCTCTCCTTCGCTCGCTGCTGCGGTCGAGTTCCTGGGAGCCTCCTGAGTACGCCTGAGCGATTGGGTCATCGGATAGTCGCCGGAACCTCCATATCCGACGAGCTCCGCCGCCTGCTGACTCTGGAGAAGGAGCTCGTGCCGCCCTCCGTCCATCTCAGCCACCGTTTCGGGTACATGCGTGATCGCCAGGATGTGCCGGACCTATCCCCACCCTCGCTGGTGGTAGCTGTGGTCTCCTCGCCGGAGAACCACCGGTAACTGAGTCGCCGCTCTGTGTTTCCCTCTCTCTCTCTCTCTCTCTCTCTTTAACTCTGATGGTGGGACCCCCCTGTCAGTCTCTCACCACCGCCCGAACCATTTTCTAAGTGGAAGCGTAATTGGAAAATACGCCTTCGACGTGGCCTCGCTGGAATTTCTGTTTAAATCCATTAATTCATATTTTGACCAGAACTTTGACCAGCTATAAATCCTATTCTATAAGTCCAAATGAGTTGAAACTTTTTACTACTGTTTTGTCTTGAGCCATATTTTCTGCCTGCAAAATTTGAGAATTTTCTCTACTATATAGAACTTCTGGTGCAATAAAATGTGTTATGTGACATTTTCTTTTTGCATTTTAAATTATTTTCAGAAGGTCCTAGCTGTGTTGAAGAAGGCCAGGAGTGGTGTGACACTCCTCTGAACCAAGGCAAGCCACAAGATTCATATGCAAGGATGGCATTTCAATGACAATGGTTTTATTTGAATTAAATTCATTATATGCTTCACTATTAAAATGATTTGCTTTATATAACCCACTGCGACATAGTTGTTACATGTCATATTGTTATTATGCAGTAGAGAATATGTCCTCTTGTTATTGTGTGCAGTAGAGATCATGTCATATACGCTCATGGTAGCATGATGCATTCGTTACTCATTTTCATATGATCATGACCCATGCACCTCATTGCATACTATGGCTCGAATCATATTCCTTCAAGTTAAACCTGAGGTTAATCCAACTTGAACAACTGTTGATGGAGTCATGGCGCCACCGAATCGAGCTCACCAGTGCAACCACACTTGCCTGGATGTGGAGGCCCTAATTCGGTCTATTGTCTCACCGGTGCCTCCAACTAGGGAAGGTTATGCGCTGGCGCTACCCTGGCCCGGTAGGCAGGCATAACCTTGTGTGCCCAAGTTGTATGGTACCATTGTCCCCGTTTGGGACCATTTGTTTTGTTTTGCCACGACGGTGGCTGGGCACAAAGGTGGCGAATGTCACGAGTTGACATCGGGGCCACCCATGACATAGCCCAAATGGGAGTTTGTCGGAGTGGCCGAGAGAGTGTCATGTAATAGATTGGTTTAGTCGGAATGTCGTTGGTCTACCCGAATGTGAGCACGAGGCCATGAGTTCCGTGGTGTGGGTACAGTGCACTAACCTCTGCAGAGTGTATGATCTATCGATAGCCGCATCCTCGGATATGGACACAGTTCGTAGTAGGTCACACTGTGGGTCAACAGAAATAATAAACCTGCACACTAAGAACAACAAGATGGCACATGCAAAAGTTGGTGATCATGTGAAGATCACTATGGTAAGATGTTGATGGTGGTTACAAGGTAACCCCGAAATGGTAAGTTGGTCCAAGGGACCATGGCAATAATCCACGTACACTTCATGACTGGTAGTATCATGTTCATGTTCATGCATTAAACTTGTTAAATGCCTTATTATTGTTTGTCGTATTTGCTTTGTTTGCTGTGAGCTTGCGAGTACATTCAAAGTACTCACCTGGCATATCATGCCAGATGCAGGAGAAGCCGTGCAAGGCGTTGATGTCGATCGGTATGTCGCGAACTAGGCCGTGTCCCTGCAGTGTCCTTGTGGAGTGGAGTTCCGCTACATCGTCGTTCCGCTGCCGCGTAGTAGTTTCCTATATCATCGAGGCCCCTGAGATGTCTACTAAATAATGTACATAAGTGCAGCCGCACCGTGGGTGCCGCTTGGCCTCGCTTATCTTGTAATATTCGAACCTATGTATCCGCAAGAGATCAATAAAGCGGTTATTTTCTATACCAAGTTGTTGTGTGTTGCCAGAAGACTTGATCTCTGGGCTGGCAATGCAAGGTAAACCGGTTGCTCTGAGCCGGGGTGCCACACCAATACAGGTAATATACTTCCTTAGAGCGCCTCCCTTCCATTGTTGAACTTTGTTTTTTTTTTGTTTTCTTGAACTTGAATTCTTTGACTCCGATCTTGAACTCCATCTTCATTTTCTCCATCTCCGCAGATCCACCTCCACTAGAAGACATGGATGTTTCTATTGATGTTGAGGGGATCGCAAAGAGCGCCGCCGACGAGGCCACCAGGGTTGCTGCGGAGGAAGCCGACAAGGCCACTGCGGAAGAGGCTGCTAAGATTTCCGCAGAGGAGGTCGCCAAGGTGGCCACATATGAGACCACCGAGGCCACTGGGGACATTCCTGCCCCAGGAGTGCCAAGCACTGGCATGGATATAGATGTGGGAGTAGCCAACAACACCTTGCCGGCTGCTAGCAACCAAGCATCTACCTCCACTGTTCCTCCAACAAGAGACTTCTTGATGCTCTTGGGCCAGCCACGCGAATCTGAAGCCCCCAGCTCATCTGGTACTGGAAATGATGTTCTCGAGAATGTGGATGGCGAGGTCGTCGTACCTATGTTGCGGAGCACCGAGGAAGTGTGTGCCACCAACGACAGTGCTGCAGAACTCGCTTTCCTGAAGGCCATGGGCGATGGCTTCAAGGACGTGCAAGCGCGCTACAACAAGCATTGAGAGAAGCTCCAAACCCGGCAAACCGTCATGGAGATGGCCGAAGAGAAGCTAAAGGAGAAGATCGAAGAGGCCCACATGTGGTATGAGGACCGAGTCTTGAATATCAACGAGCATGAAATCCAGCTTGCCGCCGCCAGGGAAATTTCATCTTGGAACAAGCTGTCTCCCGACAAGGCCAGGGAGGAGGCCAACAAGATAGCTGCGGCAACCAATGCTGACCTAGTCGAATGCAAGATTGCCCTTGACTCTCATGAGGAGGATCTTGCCGCCAGGGAAGCAGACCTTGCCGCCAAGCTTCGTGCCAAAGATGATGAAATTCAAACTCTTCTGGCCAAGCGAACTGAGGAGCTGGAACAGAAACACCAAGAAGACCTTCAAGCTCAAGCGACGGAACATGCCGGCAAGCTTAAAGAAGCCCTCGATGTTGCAGAAGCCGCCAAGGTTTAGTTTGAATCCAAAATCAAAGAGCTTGAGGTGGAACTGGCCGTCAAGAATGAAGATATCGCTGCTCTTAAGGAGGCGTCGTGGAAAGACACCCACACTTTGGTGGAGCTTCAAACTTCGCTGGCAAATAAGAACAGAGAGCTCCAGACTGCTGCCAACGCTAAGGAAGACCTATTATCCAGGCTCTCCGGCTCGAAGAAATCCCTTGAGGATGCCAACGCCAAGAACCGACTCCTGGAAAAGGAGTTGGAGAAAACCAAGGCTCTCCTTACTGACACTGAGGAGAAATTTGTGTAGCTGCAGGATTCTGTGGCTATCTAGACCAGCCGCCTCGTTGACATAGCTGAGCGCATCACCAAGCAGATGGCTATCATGGAGATGGGAAGCTGGGGCTTCGCACAGAGCTCCAACCAACCGGCAAGCATGACACCGACTCTGTTCTTGGAGGCTCTCTTGACGGCACTGGATGCACACCATAAGGACCGCGTGAAGAAGTTTGCTGAAGAGGCGCACACACTCGTGCACAATGCTTTCTTGAGAATCTTCACCAAGGTGGTGCACTACAACCCCGGCGTCGACCTCTCCGATATCCTCAAGAAGACGCCTGCCGGTGTTAACACCTCAGCCACCAGGGCATCGGGGCCCTCGGCCGCCGCCCGTCCTCTCTCCTGGCGCCACCGAAGCTTGCCTTCAGGCCGTAGCCGTCGTCATCATGCCCACCTGTCCCTCCCTCGCTCCTCCACGATGCCGGCAGGCAGCACGCCGGACAAAGGACACCACGCATCCGGGAAAAACAGTGGCCACTAGTGCGGCTCCTGCCCCACTTAGTGCGCCGCACTGTGTCCGCGTGCGTGCACAACCTCCTGGGAGCCTCTACTCGCCCTCCACGTCGACCCCGTGTCCCTCTCACTCTCATTTCGCCGGCAGCCTCTCTTCGGTGGAGCCCCGAGCACGGCCACCTCTCCTCCTATATATAGGACACTACCCGAGTCGTTCTAGCCACCGCTCTCACTCACATTGGCCACAAATCAATCACCAGAAAGCGGCGCAAGGCCGGGAGGGACTCCTACCACTGAACCTCACCGGAGTTGGCCGCGGATCCCCCTCGGTCGTCCACTCGCTCCGGCCATCCTCTCCTTCGCTCGCTGCTGCAGTCGAGTTCCTGGGAGCCTCCTGAGTACGCCTGAGCGATTGGGTCATCGGATAGTCGCCGGAACCTCCATATTCGACGAGCTCCGCCGCCTGCCGACTCTAGAGAAGGAGCTCGTGCCGCCCTCCGTCCATCTCAGCCACCGTTTCGGGTACATGCGTGATCGCCAGGATGTGCCGGACCTATCCCCACCCTCGCCAGTGGTAGCTGTGGTCTCCTCGCTGGAGAACCACCGGTAACAGAGCCATCGCTCTCTGTTTCCCTCTCTCTCTCTCTCTTTCTTTTTAACTCTGACGGTGGGACCCCCCTGTCAGTCTCTCACCACCGCCCGAACCATTTTCTAAGTGGAAGCGTAATTGGAAAATACGCCTTCGATGTGGCCTCGCTGGAATTTCTGTTTAAATCCATTTTAATTCATATTTTGACCAGAACTTTGACCAGCTATAAATCCTATTCTATAAGTCCAAATGAGTTGAAACTTTTTACTACTGTTTTGTCTTGAGCCTTATTTTCTGCCTGCAAAATTCGAGAATTTTCTCTACTGTCTAGAATTTCTGGTGCAATAAAATGTGTTATGTGACATTTTCATTTTGCATTTTAAACTATTTTCAGAAGGTCCTAGCTGTGTTGAAGAAGGCCAGGAGTGGTGTGACACTCCTCTGAACCAAGGCAAGCCACAAGATTCATATGCAAGGATGGCATTTCAATGACAATGGTTTTATTTGAATTAAATTCATTATATGCTTCACTATTAAAATGATTTTCTTTATATAACCCACTGCTACATAGTTGTTACATGTCATATTGTTATTATGCAGTAGAGAATATGTCCTCTTGTTATTGTGTGCAGTAGAGATCATGTCATATACGCTCATGGTAGCATGATGCATTCGTTACTCATTTTCATATGATCATGACCCATGCACCTCATTGCATACTATGGCTCGAATCATATTCCTTCAAGTTAAACCTGAGGTTAATCCAACTTGAACAACTGTTGATGGAGTCATGGCGCCACCGAATCGAGCTCACCAGTGCAACCACACTTGCCTGGATGTGGAGGCCCTAATTCGGTCTATTGTCTCACCGGTGCCTCCAACTAGGGAAGGTTATGCGCTGGCGCTACCCTGGCCCGGTAGGCAGGCATAACCTTGTGTGCCCAAGTTGTATGGTACCATTGTCCCCGTTTGGGACCATTTGTTTTGTTTTGCCACGACGGTGGCTGGGCACAAAGGTGGCGAATGTCACGAGTTGACATCGGGGCCACCCATGACATAGCCCAAATGGGAGTTTGTCGGAGTGGCCGAGAGAGTGTCATGTAATAGATTGGTTTAGTCGGAATGTCGTTGGTCTACCCGAATGTGAGCACGAGGCCATGAGTTCCGTGGTGTGGGTACAGTGCACTAACCTCTGCAGAGTGTATGATCTATCGATAGCCGCATCCTCGGATATGGACACAGTTCGTAGTAGGTCACACTGTGGGTCAACAGAAATAATAAACCTACACACTAAGAACAACAAGATGGCACATGCAGAAGTTGGTGATCATGTGAAGATCACTATGGTAAGATGTTGATGGTGGTTACAAGGTAACCCCGAAATGGTAAGTTGGTCCAAGGGACCATGGCAATAATCCACGTACACTTCATGACTGGTAGTATCATGTTCATGTTCATGCATTAAACTTGTTAAATGCCTTGTTATTGTTTGTCGTATTTGCTTTGTTTGCTGTGAGCTTGCGAGTACATTCAAAGTACTCACCTGGCATATCATGCCAGATGCAGGAGAAGCCGTGCAAGGCGTTGATGTCGATCGGTATGTCGCGAACTAGGCCGTGTCCCTGCAGTGTCCTTGTGGAGTGGAGTTCCGCTACATCGTCGTTCCGCTGCCGCGTAGTAGTTTCCTATATCATCGAGGCCCCTGAGATGTCTACTAAATAATGTACATAAGTGCAGCCGCACCATGGGTGCCGCTTGGCCTCGCTTATCTTGTAATATTCGAACCTATGTATCCGCAAGAGATCAATAAAGCGGTTATTTTCTATACCAAGTTGTTATGTGTTGCCAGAAGACTTGATCTCTGGGCTGGCAATGCAAGGTAAACCGGTTGCTCTGAGCCGGGGTGCCACACCAATACAGGTAATATACTTCCTTAGAGCGCCTCCCTTCCATTGTTGAACTTTGTTTTTTTTTTGTTTTCTTGAACTTGAATTCTTTGACTCCGATCTTGAACTCCATCTTCATTTTCTCCATCTCCGCAGATCCACCTCCACTAGAAGACATGGATGTTTCTATTGATGTTGAGGGGATCGCAAAGAGCGCCGCCGACGAGGCCACCAGGGTTGCTGCAGAGGAAGCCGACAAGGCCACTGCGGAAGAGGCTGCTAAGATTTCCGCAGAGGAGGTCGCCAAGGTGGCCACATATGAGACCACCGAGGCCACTGGGGACATTCCTGCCCCAGGAGTGCCAAGCACTGGCATGGATATAGATGTGGGAGTAGCCAACAACACCTTGCCGGCTGCTAGCAACCAAGCATCTACCTCCACTGTTCCTCCAACAAGAGACTTCTTGATGCTCTTGGGCCAGCCACGCGAATCTGAAGCCCCCAGCTCATCTGGTACTGGAAATGATGTTCTCGAGAATGTGGATGGCGAGGTCGTCGTACCTATGTTGCGGAGCACCGAGGAAGTGTGTGCCACCAACGACAGTGCTGCAGAACTCGCTTTCCTGAAGGCCATGGGCGATGGCTTCAAGGACGTGCAAGCGCGCTACAACAAGCATTGAGCGAAGCTCCAAACCTGGCAAACCGTCGTGGAGATGGCCGAAGAGAAGCTAAAGGAGAAGATCAAAGAGGCCCACATGTGGTATGAGGACCGGGTCTTGAATATCAACAAGCATGAAATCCAGCTTGCCGCCGCCAGAGAAGTTTCATCTTGGAACAAGCTGTCGCCGACAAGGCCAGGGAGGAGGCCAACAAGATAGCTGCGGCAACCAATGCTGACCTAGTCGAATGCAAGATTGCCCTTGACTCTCATGAGGAGGATCTTGCCGCCAGGGAAGCAGACCTTGCCGCCAAGCTTCGTGCCAAAGATGATGAAATTCAAACTCTTCTGGCCAAGCGAACGGAGGAGCTGGAACAGAAACACCAAGAAGCCCTTCGAGCTCAAGCCACGGAACATGCCGGCAAGCTTAAAGAAGCCCTCGATGCTGCAGATGCTGCAGAAGCCGCCAAGGTTTAGTTTGAATCCAAAATCAAAGAGCTTGAGGTGGAACTGGCCGTCAAGAATGAAGATATCGCTGCTCTTAAGGAGGCGTCGTGGAAAGACACCCACACTTTGGTGGAGCTTCAAACTTCGCTGGCAAATAAGAACAGAGAGCTCCAGACTGCTGCCAACGCTAAGGAAGACCTATTATCCAGGCTCTCCGGCTCGGAGAAATCCCTTGAGGATGCCAACGCCAAGAACCGACTCCTGGAAAAGGAGTTGGAGAAAACCAAGGCTCTCCTTACTGACACTGAGGAGAAATTTGTGTAGCTGCAGGATTCTGTGGCTATCTGGACCAGCCGCCTCGTTGACATAGCTGAGCGCATCACCAAGCAGATGGCTATCATGGAGATGGGAAGCTGGGGCTTCGCGCAGAGCTCCAACCAACCGGCAAGCGTGACACCGACTCTGTTCTTGGAGGGTCTCTTGACGGCACTGGATGCACACCATAAGGACCGCGTGAAGAAGTTTGCTGAAGAGGCGCGCACACTCGTGGACAATGCTTTCTTGAGAATCTTCACCAAGGTGGTGCACTACAACCCCGGCGTCGACCTCTCAGATATCCTCAAGAAGACGCCTGCCGGTGTTAACACCTCAGCCACCAGGGCACAGGTGATGCCACTCGCTAATGAGATTGGAGAGAGATGCATCCGCTAACACGGCAACCTCCAGAACTAATTTTGTGTCTTTACTTTCTGTCCACTGCTTAAGAGGCATGTAAAGAACACGTTTATCTCAAATTAGGCCTGTTTTGTCATATGTATGATATAAATTTTATGCTTGAAATGAATGAATGCATCTTCCTTTCTTAGTTTTGCCTTTGTATTTATTGTGTCCTACGCTTGTCGGAAAACCTTCCCGGTGCACACATTCTAGGCAACAGTGCTTGAGGACCGGATCCTTAGCAGCTTGCCGGAAATGCTGCTTCTCGGTATGGTTAACGCTTCCCGTTCTTGGCGTAGCTACTCACATTGTTGAGCGGACTCAAAACAAGTAAGAGCGCAACCAATCCCGACAAGGTTCCTTAGCGTGCAGGTTTTTCATACAAAGACAAAAATCGTTCAAGGAAAAAGGCAAAATCAACAAAGAAATTTTGTTCCAAAGTTTTTGCAACTTAGCTTTCTTTGTTGTGCTTGCTTCTTGCACTTGATGATAACTTGAACGTCATTGGGTTTCTACACCACTACTCCCCCCCAGTAAACTTGCACGCGGAGGAACCCTTCTGCTTTTGAGAAAAAGAAAGAAGAGAAATGAGTAGGCTAGAACCTTGTTGGTTTGTTAATCATCTCATTCAAGATAAAAATGTAACACAGTATTGCATTTGACATACACAAATAAATATGTACTTTGACAAAGAGTTGTGAAACACTTAGCTTTATTCAACTACGCACGGGTTCTGCGCCCGACTCTGTACAAAGGATTACATGCCCTGCCAGCAAACTTGTACAAAAGAGGTTGCCGGGAGGCCCGGCAACCGCGCCTTATGGGTAGAACTTGTGAAGATGCTCAATGTTCCATGAGTTCTGCACAGGGGTGCCATCTTCGGTCTCTATACGGACTGATCCAGGTCTAGTGACTTGAACTACCCAATAAGGGCCTTCCCGCTTCGGCGTCAACTTGTTTGATCCCTTCGCGGACTGAATCCAACGAAGAATAAGGTCGTCTTCCTCAAGCTTCCGGGCATGCACTTTGCCGCTCTGGTAGCGGCACAAAGCTTGCTGATAACGTGCAACACGCACAACAGCCTGGAGATGATCCTCCTCGAGGAGCGTAGCATCGTCATGCCTCAGCTCTTCTTAATCTGCTTCATTGAAAGCTTGGACTCGAGGTGTTCCGTATCTGAGTTCTGTGGGGAGCACCACTTCTGCACCATAGACAAGGGAGAAGGGTGTCTCACCGGTAGCTCGATTTGGTTTCGTCCTGAGTGACCAAAGAACTGCTGACAACTCATCAATTCAGCGCCTTCCACACTTGTGCAGCTTCTCGAAAGTTTTGGTCTTGAGACCTCGCAGCACATCAGCATTAGGTCTCTCTCTCTGCCTATCCATTGCTTCTCGGGTGAGCAACAGAGGCATAACAGATCTTGCTTCCAATTTCTTGGCAGTATGCTGTGAAGGCGCGACTCATGAATTGGGTGCCATTGTCGGTGATGATCCTGTTAGGTACGCCAAAACGAGCAACCAATCCCTTGAAAAACTTGATAGCTGACTGTGCTATTACGTTCCTCATTGGATCTACCTCAGGGCACTTTGTGAAATTGTCGATTGCTACGTACAAAAACTCAAAGCCCCCGGTTGCACGGGGAAAAGTGCCAAGGATGTTGAGCCCCCAGACCGAGAAAGGCTACGAGAGAGGTATAGTTTGAAGAGCCTGAGCTGGCTGACGTATGTTCTTGGCGTGGAACTGACAAGCTTCACATCTTGTTACCACCGCCGTTACGTCCTGGAGGGCTATCGGCCAATAAAAGCCTTGCCAGAAAGCTTTTCCGACAAGGCATGTGACTCAATGTGGGAGCCACAGACACCTCCATGTATCTCTGCCAGCAATGCTTGTACATCTTCCCAGCAAATGCACTTCAATTTCACCCCATTTGGTCTTCTGTACAGAATGCTGTCAACAGACTAGTACGTACCTAACTGTCGGGTTACTCTTTCAGCTTCTTCTTGATCATCGGGAAGTTGTCCTGTTTGAAGGAAATGGATGATCTGCTGCACCCATGCTGGATCCTGTGGCTCGACGACGAGGAGCAATGGCTGTTCTTCCTTTGCGAGAGCGCATATCTCAACGGCAAGAGCTTGCCTTGTCGGAGACTACCGCTCACCAGCAAGAGGTGTCTTGTCGGTGGCGTCAACTTTGCTAGCAGTCGCTGGTAGCTCTGCCGGAAAGTAACCACCAGTGTTTGATTTTCTTCTTTTTGATGGCCTCATCGATGATGTAACAAATGGCTGAGTCAGTTGTAGCACAAAAGTTCCTGGTTCCACAGGTGATCTTTTGGCGGCATGTTTTGACAGGTCGTCGGCAATCTCATTTTGAGCACGGGGGACATGCTCCATTTGCAGACCATCAAAGTGCTCTTCCAACTTTGTCACCTCATCAACATATGCTTCTATCAATGGGCTCTGGTAATCTTTGTTTACTTGCTTCACAACAAGCTGCGAGTTACCTCTGATGATCATTTTTCTAATCCCAAGGTCTACTGCGATCCTGAGACCGGCAAGTAGCCCTTCGTACTCAGCAGTGTTGTTGGTAGCCTTCTCCCTAGGAAAATGCATCTGAACCACATACTTGAGGTGCTCTCCAGTGGGTGGGACAAGCAGCATGACGGCACCGGCGCCCTGAAGCATGAAAGCACCGTCAAAGTACATGAACCAATCATCATTTGTTTCCTTGCCGAGGAGAGAAGTTTCTGGTATTTCTTCGTCTTGCGTTGGTGTCCATTCTGCAATGAATTCTGCCAAGGCTCTGCTCTGGATTGTTGATGTGCTTTCAAACTTCAAATCAAAGCTTGACAACTCCAACGCCCACTCCACTATCCTGTCGGTGGCGTCTGGATTTCTCAAGATGCATTGCAAAGGAAAGTGAGTGACGACGGTAACTTGGTGTGCTTGGAAGTAATGGCGCACCTTCCTTGAGGCCATGAGGAGGCCAAAAAGCAACTTTTGCACACCAGAATATCTTGATCTAGATCCTTGCAGCAGAGAGCTGACAAATTAAACTGGTGTAGGATCGAAAGTATGCCTAGAGGGGGGTGATTAGACTACTTGACCAAATAAAACTTATCCTTTTCACAATTTTAGTTGTAGGCATGTTTTAGCAATTCTACCAAGTCAAGCAACACCCTACACATGCAAGTCTAAGAGTTTGTGTAGCGGAAAATAACGACTTTGCATATGAACGTAAAGGAGGGATTCGAGGAATCAAACGCAATGAAGACACAGTGGTTTTTGGTGTGGTTCCGATAGATGGTGCTATCGTACGTCCATGTTGATGGAGACTTCAACCCACGAAGGGTAACGGTTACGCGAGTCCACAGAGGGCTCCACCCATGAAGGGTCCATGAAGAAGCAACCTTGCCTATTCCACCATGGCTTACATCCATGAAGGACTAGCCTCACTCGGGTAGATCTTCACGAAGTAGGCGATCTCCTTGCCCTTACAAACTCCTTGGTTCAACTCCACATGATCTTGGAGGCTCCCAACTGACACCTAACCAATCTAGGAGACATGATGCGGAGCATCCTACGGACATCACCATGTCAAGAGTCTGTTCGGCAAGTGACACGTGCGACATCTACTTCACGTACATAAAGGTGAATCATCTCCTTTACACGTATTCACTTGACCCCTTCGAGGATGGTATACTACTTGACACGTCTCCCGTGTGCATGCATAGGTATTGTCGAAGATTCACGGATGAAGAGGAGGAGTGCAAGCGCCAAGGAACAACTACACCATCCACAAAAGGAAGCATGGACATCCGGCGCCATTGCAGCCACACAGGAGCTGCACCAACATGCGGCCAAGAGCATCAGCGGCCGGACATCCGGTGACCCACCCCGGACATCCGGCGCCTCAACAATACCCGGACATCCGGCCTTCCCTCGGAAATCCGGTGCCACAAGTACAGCAGCGAAGGCCAACTCCAGGCCAGACATCCGGCCCGTGCCCCGGACATCCGGCGTCTCGCAAACGGCCGGACATCCGGCCCCCAGCCCGGACATCCGGCGCCTGCCTGCGCGCAGAGTCGGGCCAGAGGCCCATGTATCCCCTCTCACTTACCCCTTCGTGGACTGGCCTATATATACTCCTCCCCCGCCTCATTTCTAGCGTTAGCTAAGAATAGATCGAGACATTAGAGCTTAGCTCATGTATCCTTGTGGGATTCCACTTGAGAGAGAGAAGATCCCTAGTGGATGCAAGACCTCCTAAATGAGAAGAATCTACCTAGATCATCAAGACCTCATCTCCTCTTGGATTTGGAATGAACTCTACCATGTATCTTTCCCTTTGTTGTTCATGTACCTTGTGATCTTGTGTGTTGATACATCTCCAATGTATCTATAATTTTTGATTGTTCCATGCTATTATAGTATAAATCTTGGATGTTTTATATACACTTACAAGCAATTATATATCATTTTTTGGGACTAACCTATTAACTTAGTGCCCAGTGCCAGTTGTTATTTTTTGTCTGTTTTTGGTTTTTCAGAATATCAGTACCAAATGAAGTCCAAATGCCATGAAACTTTTTGGAGATTTTTTTCTGGACATAAGAGACACTAGAAGCTTCGGGAGAGGGCCAGAAGACACTAGAAGCTCCGTTTGACCTAATTCCACCTCTATAAATACTCTAAAATCCGGAAACCAACAAAGGAGTCCACGAAATACTTTTTCCGCCGCCGCAAGTTTTTGTTCTCGAGAGATCCCATCTGGAGGCCTTTTCCGGCACTCTGCCGGAGGGGGATTCGATCATGGAGGGGCTCTACATCAACCTTGCTGCCCTTCCGATGATACATGAGTAGTTTACCACAGACCTTTGGGTCCATAGTTAGTAGCTAGATGGCTTCTTCTCTCTTTTTGATCTTCAATACAATGTTCTCCTCGATGTTCTTGGAATTCTGTCCGATGTAATCACTTTTTGCGGTGTGTTTGTTGGCATCCGATGAATTGTGAGTTTATGCTCAGATTATCCATGAATATTATTTGAGTTTTCTCTGAACTCTTTTATGCATGATTGTTATAGCTTTGTATTTCTCTCCCATCTATAGATTTGGTTTGGCCAATTAGATTGATTTATCTTGCAATGGGAGAGGTGCTTTGTAATGGGTTCAATCTTGCGGTGCTCAATCCCAGTGACAGAAGGGGACATGACACGTATGTATCGTTGCTATTAAGGGTAAAAAGATGGGGTTTATTCATGCGTGAGTTTACTTTGTCTACATCATGTCATCTTGCTTAAGGTGTTACCCCGTTCTTTATGAACTTAATACTCTAGATGCATGCTGGATAGCGGTCGATGTGTTCAGTAATAGTAGTAGATGCAAAATTGTTTCGGTCTACTTGTTTCGGACGTGATGCCTATATACATGATCATTGCCTTGGATATCGTCATGATTATTTGCTTTTCTATCAATTGCCCAACAGTAATTTGTCTACCCACCGTATGCTATTTTCAAGAGAGAAGCCTCTAGTGAAAACTATGGCCCCCGGGTCTAACTTTATGATACATTGAAAATCCCAAAAATACTTTGCTGCAATTTTACTTTGTTTATTTTATTTTGTATTTTTGTTCGATCTATCTATCTATCACCATACAATTTAATCTTGCAATTAACCGCCAAGGGATTGACAACCCCTTGTTCGCGTTGGGTGCGAGGATTTGTTATTTTGTGTGCAGGTGCTGCTAACGAGCTGTTGCGTGATTCTTCTATTGGATTGATAAACTTGGTTTCATAACTGAGGGAAATACTTATCTCTACTGTACTGCATCATCCCCTCCTCTTCGCGGAAAAACCAACGCAGATCACAAGTAGCAGGAAGAATTTCTGGCGCCGTTGCCGGGGAGATATCATCAACATCTATCAAGTACCTACGCATAAACTTTCATCTCCTTGCATTTATTTTATTTGCCTTTGCCTTCCATTTTCATCTCCCTCCACTTCTCTAAAAAATCAAAATTACCAAAAATTATTTGAGTTACTATCTTTGTTTGTGTTGCCATGTGCCTTCTATTTGCTTGCATCTTCGCTTGCTAAAAATCTATTGATATGGATCCTCAGCCACTTGCTAATCTCTTTAAAAGATCCAATTATGATGAACCAATTGCTAGTGAGTTGAGTGCACTTGATTATCTCTATGAAGTTTTTCTTGAAAATCGTGAATCTGAAAATTGTGATGAAGTGTTTAAAGAAGAAATTTATAAAGTGATTCATGATAGCTTCTTGAATGAAAAGCATGATTGCAATGATGTTATTATAAATTCTATTAATGTCAATTGTGCTAATGTTATGCAAAACTACAAGCTTGGGGATGACAATTTTGTCATGTCCACTACTTATTGCAATGATCATGTTGGGGTGATAATGTTTCTTATGATCTTAAAATTTTATTTAAGCCTCATGATGAATATGTTATTGATAATGAAATTTGCAATACTATTAAAAGTGGGTTTGGAAGAGCATCAACTTTAGGTAAATATGATCCCACTACTCTGGAGAATTATCAATCTTATGAATTTTTGGATAAAAGTGGGTTTGGAGAGGTCATGACTTTAGTTGATGTTAATCCCACTATCTTGGAAGATTATAAAACTTTTATGCATAAGGATCATGAAGAGAATATTTTATATGATAGCTATATTGTTGAATTTGAATATGGTCCTACATTCAATTATTATGAGAGAGGAAAACATGATTGTAGAAATTTTCAT
The DNA here is from genome assembly GCA_039707655.1 of Elymus sibiricus. Classification (NCBI taxonomy): domain Eukaryota; kingdom Viridiplantae; phylum Streptophyta; class Magnoliopsida; order Poales; family Poaceae; genus Elymus; species Elymus sibiricus. Next base: position 242,429,794 of record CM077676.1, read on the forward strand.
GTCACTAAATTATCTCTCTTTGTGTTGAAATTATTAATGCTTCATTCTTCCGATTTGCACATGCTATATATTTCTTGTCTTGATAAGTTGTTTTCCTATAAAATGCCTATGCATAGAAAGTTTGTTAGACTTAAATGTGTTTGTCACATGTTTTATGATGCTCTCCTTGTGTTTCAATTATTATCTTTCATGTGAGCATCATTGAAATCTCAAGCCTATCATAATGGCTATAAACAATAGCGCTAATTGGGAGGCAACCCAATAGTTATCTTAATTTTTGTGTTTATTTTTGTGTTTTATTGTGTGCACACAATTATGATACTGTTATGATTGTGTTTTTATGTTTTAATTAGTGTTTGTGCCAAGTAATGCATTTGGGATGATTTGGAAGATAGTATAATTGATGCTGTTTGGAAAACAGAAATTTTGCGTCCAGTGCTGGAATTTTAATTCTGTACTGGAGCGTCCGAAAAATCTGAAATTTTTACACAGTATTGGTATATGATTTTCCCACATTTTTCTATTTTTTCATAAGTTTTGGAGTTACAGAAGTATAGCTTTTAAATAGATCTTTACAGACTGTTCTGTTTTAGACAGATTCTGTTTTTGTTGCATATAGTTTGCTTATTTTGATGAATCTATGGATCGTATCGGGGGGGGGGGGGGGTATGAGTCATGGAGAAGTTGGAGTACAGTAGCATTATGCCAATATTAAATATGAATCAATTTACTACAGTACTTAAAGTTAAAGATTTGTTTGTTATACTAACGGATCTCACGAAGGTTTTGTTGAGTTTTGTATGATTGAAGTTTTCAAGTTTTGGGTGAGATCATGATGGATGAAGGAATAAGGAGTGGCAAGAGCCTAAGCTTGGGGATTCCCAAGGCACCCCAAGGTAATATTCAAGGAATACTCAAGCAACTAAGCTTGGGGATGCCCCGGAAGGCATCCCCTCTTTCTTCTACCAACCATCGGTAATTTTACTTGGAGCTATATTTCTATTCGTCACATATCATGAGTTTTGCTTGGAGCGTCTTGTATTATATGAGTCTTTGCTTTGTTTGCTTTTTATTTTGTCACAATCATCTTTGCTGGACACGCCTATTTGAGAGAGCCACACGTTTATCATGATTTGTTAGAATACTCTATGTGCTTCACTTATATCTTTTGAGCTAGGCAGTTGCTCTAGTGCTTCACTTAAATATTTTTGAGCACGACGGTGGCTATATTTTGAAGAAATATTTGAACTCTCATGCTTCACTTATATTATTTTGAGAGTTGATAAGATTAAATTTTGAAGAAATATTTGCACTCTCATGCTTCAGTTATATCTTTTTGAGAGGTGATAATAGTAATGGTAATTTGCACAAGATAAGAATTTGGTCCCAAAGTGATGAATATCCAAGAGGGATATAATAAAAACTTTCATGAGAGATCATTGGATATGATAAGTTTGATTCCTTGCAACAGTTTTGCTATATGAAGATGATAATATGTGAGGCATGCTAGTGAGTAATTGTGATTTAGTAAGAATATTGTTGTTAAGGTTTGTGATTCCCTATGCATGCACATAAAGTCAATAGTTATGCAACGAAATTGTATCCTACTTATGGTGCATTATTCGGTGTTAGTTATGTTCAATCCATGTTTATGACCGTTTTCACTTTTTGGTTGGTCGCTACTCAATCTATGTGCTAGCCTTCATTTGTAATAAGCGGGAATACTGCTTGTGCATCCAACTCCTTGAACCTAAAGTTGTGCCAAATGAGTCCAACATACCTACCTATATGCGGTATTTGATTGCCATTCCAAGTAAATTTGCATGTGCCAACTCTAATTTTTCAAAATAATTTTCCATTTTATGTGCCCGTACCGCTCATGAAGCGGCAGGGGGTGGCCAATATTTTCCATGCTAGGTGTTTTATTCTAACGATGAGTGTTTATTCACTTGTCATTGCACGAGAGAGTGGCAGGTAATAGGGATGCCCAGTCCCGAAATGATTTTTTTTAATATGATGATAATAATAAATTCCTTGCAAAGTGTTGGTATGGAAGGCACCCGTGGATACGGCTAGCCATGGATTGTGAAAGAATGGTGGAAAGGAAATAAACTTTATTTTCTGTTTGGGAACTGCCTATAATGTGTGTAGCATGGAAGATATTGGGAATTCTCGGTCGTTTTCGTTGACAGGAAAAGCATGCCTCTCAAAATAATTCTATCTCTCTAATTTAAGCTTTGAGCTCTAGCACCTCTGCAAATCTCTGCTTCCCTCTGCGAAGGGCCTATCTATTTACTTTTATGCAATTTTTATTTTTTATTTTATGTCTCCATCTTCTCTTACAAAGCACGAACTAGAGAGCACTATTGTCATACTTGTGCATTGTGTGTAGCTAATATTGAGTGTGTTTCATGAATGGATCAATGATTGAGCATAATGGGCTAGGGATAGCTTTCTTTAGCGTTGAGATTTTGAAAGACATGGTTGCTTGTTAGTATGCTTGAGTATTTATGTCTTCATGTCAAATTATAGACTATTGCTTTGAATCATTCAAGTCCAAATGTCCATGCTACAAAAGAAAAGAGTATATGATGAATATGATAGGTAGCATTCCACATCAAAAATTCTATTTTTATCATTTACCTACTCGAGGTCGAGCAGGAATTAAGCTTGGGGATGCTTGATACGTCTCCAATGTATCTATAATTTTTGATTGTACCATGCTATTATAGTATCAATCTTGGATGTTTTGTATACACTTACAAGCAATTATATATCATTTTTTGGGACTAACCTATTAACTTAGTGCCCAGTGCCAGTTGCTGTTTTTTGCCTGTTTTTGGTTTTTCAGAATATCACTACCAAACGAAGTCCAAATGCCATGAAACTTTTTGGAGATTTTTTTTCTGGACATAAGATACACTAGAAGCTTTGGGAGAGGGCCAGAAGACAGTGGAGGTGGCCACGAGCCACCAGGGCGCGCCCCAGGGGGGTGGCGCGCCCTGGTGCCTCATGGGCCCACCTCTGCTCTGTTTGACCAAATTTCACCTCTATAAATACTCTAAAATCAGGAAACCAACAAAGGAGTCCACGAAATACTTTTTCCGCCGCCGCAAGTTTTTGTTCTCGAGAGATCGCATCTGGAGGCCTTTTCCGGCACTCTGCCGGAGGGGGATTCGATCACGGAGGGGCTCTACATCAACCTTGCTGCCCTTCCGATGATGCCTGAGTAGTTTACCACAGACCTTCGGGTCCATAGTTAGTAGCTAGATGGCTTCTTCTCTCTTTTTGATCTTCAATACAATGTTGTCCTCGATGTTCTTGGAGTTCTATCTGATGTAATCACTTTTTGCGGTGTGTTTGTTGGGATCCGATGAATTGTGAGTTTATGATCAGATTATCCATGAATATTATTTGAGTTTTCTCTGAACTCTTTTATGCATGATTGTTATAGCTTTGTATTTCTCTCCGATCTATTGATTTGGTTTGGCCAACTAGATTGATTTATCTTGCAATGGGAGACGTGCTTTGTAATGGGTTCGATCTTGCGGTGCTCAATCCCAGTGACAGAAGGGGACATGACACGTATGTATCATTGCTATTAAGGGTAAAAAGATGGGGTGTATTCATGCGTGAGTTTACTTTGTCTACATCATGTCATCTTGCTTAAGGCGTTACTCCGTTCTTTATGAACTAAATACTCTAGATGCATGCTGGATAGCGGTCGATGTGTGGAGTAATAGTAGTAGATGCAGAATCATTTCGGTCTACTTGTCTCGGACGTGATGCCTATATACATGATCATTGCCTTGGATATCGTCATGATTATTTGCTTTTATATCAATTGCCCAACAGTAATTTGTCTACCCACCGCATGCTATTTTCAAGAGAGAAGCCTCTAGTGAAAACTATGGCCCCTGGGTCTACCTTTATCATACATTAAAAATCCTAAAAATACTTTGCTGCAATTTTACTTCATTTATTTTATTTTGTATTTTTGTTCGATCTATTTATCTATCACCATATAATTTAATCTTGCATTTAACCGCCAAGGGATTGACAACCCCTTGTTCGCGTTGGGTGCGAGGATTTGTTATTTTGTGTGCAGGTGCTGCTAACGAGTTGTTGTGTGATTCTCCTACTGAATTGATAACCTTGGTTTCATAACTGAGGGAAATACTTATCTCTACTATACTGCATCATCCGCTCCTCTTCGGGGAAAAACCAACGCAGATCACAAGTAGCATGTGTTTGTTAGTCTAGTGGATGTGTGATTGGACTTGTTCTTGAGTGTTCCTCTCGTGATTTCCCCGTGTTCTTCCCCGTGTTCTTTGTATTCTTCGTAGGATCCCCTCCAATTCATGAAAGATTGTTAATTAGGGTTCCACCGTACATCATCTTGGTATCATAACCACGTTGATCACGAATTTGGAGTCCTACCCCTACTTTCTAGCCTAATTTTGTTTATTCTTGCCCAATTTCGAAAATCCCCACCAAAAATAGCCTCACCAAAAATTTTGCATTTTGTTGGTTCTTGTGAGATTTTGTTGTGTTTGATCCATGATTTTGTTATTTTGCAAGTGGATCTAGCTTCCCCACCACGAAATCCATCCAAACATTTCTTTCCCCCCATCAATTTTGACCCCCAAATCATCAATTTCCGCCCCAAATCGAGTTTCGAAGTCCAAATCCCGATTTGGAATCGTCGGGCCGGACATCCGGGCTACCGGCCGGACATCTGGGCCATCGGGCCAGACATCTGGGTCCCCGGCCGGACATCCGGCACCCGGAGCAGAAAAACTGACGCGGTTTTGGACAGAGGGCCCTGGAAATCCGGACTTGACCCCGGACATCTGGCCCTTGGGATTTCAGCCTCCCGTGTTTCACCGTTTTGACCATAACTAATTCATCCGGAGTCCGATTTTGACGTTCTTTAGCTTGTTGGATAGCTATTGACATCCCCCATCCCACAAAAGTACTTCCACAACCATTTAACTTCATCAAATTTTGTGCATTTTGGCATCTTTGCCTAGGCCCTCCACCATATCATCCGCAAACCACCATAGCTTTCCGCAACCTAACCCATTTTGATCCCCATTGCATTTGTGATTACTTGAGTTTTGATTCGAGTCTCCTAAGGTGTCCGGATACTTAGGGATGGTTACTTCTTCATCAACCACCACCATAACTTCCTCATACCCTTGACCACCATACTCTTCCAACACCTTAACCCAATTTTGACCGATTTTGTTTGAGATTTGAGTTCATGACTTCCGTTTCCTAAGGTGTTTCGGCTAATTAGGAACGGTTCGACATTGACAACACCGCCACTCATCATCGCCATGGACTCGACATCGAGAATGACCTCTTCACTCGTTGACATCGTAACCGAAAGCAAGGACGGTAACTTCGATGACATCATTGTACATTTCCTAGTCATTGCATTGATCACCTTGAGCCTATTGCGTCACTTTCTATCGAGACTAGTGAGTTGATAATTGCCGGGCCACGCTCATTGTGCACCTTAGTGATACGTTTACGCCGCATAGCTCCGTTTAGCGTGCAATCATCTTGCTATCATCATTGTGCCATTAAGTCTCTCTCGTGCATATCTTACATACTTGTCTCATATCATACTTGGCTCGAGCATCAAGCATTGTGGCAAAGCATAAAAAAAGAAGAGAAAAGCTTTTCAGCAAAAGAGGACATACAAAAGAGCTTGTAAGCAATAGAAATGGCATTGAGCCATCTTGCATAGTATATCGTATTGGATCATACATACATACCATACTTGGGACTGAAGACGGCACGGTTACTCGCTTAGGTTGGTGCACAAGCGTATCTAGCCCATTTGAGCAATCGAGCTATTGTCTCTCTTGTATCCGTGCAACAAGAGCTTTTCCGTGGTAACACATTTTGTGCTCATTCCTCGGTTGCGCGGATCCCATCTATCTATTTGTGTGTGTGTTTTCTCGTGCCACCATAGTTATTGATCTATTTGCTTTACATTGCAATTTTGTGAATCTTCCTCAACAACATTGATATCTTGAAAAACATTTGCTTGAATTTTGTGCCACTTGTCCTAACCAAGCCACTCGATAAGCTTTACCTTGTAGGTTTGAGTGAACAAGTCCGGTACCAATTCCACTATTCTCTCAATTCACATTGAGTGACGCGGGATACATCCTCAACTTTGGGAAAAGGTATCTTGATATTGTTTATCTCATTTCCTACTCACCCTTTGCTCGATTCTTGTGATGGATAGGCAAAGCACATCTACTTCGGTCTACAACAACAATGATGAGTTTTATGCCCTGAAGAACTACTTGGATGCCAAGATGGATGCTCAGATGGAGGATCTCAAAGCCTTCATCAAGACCGGCAAGAGGTCTTCCTCATCTTTGAGAAGACGCTCAAGTGCACATGCTTCCGAGCTACCATCTCCGGCAAGATTACATCGGCATCGACATCATCACCGATAAGAACGTGAAGGTCAAGAGCTCAACACAAACCACCGCTCTACGACTTCACCATCTACCTTGGCATCTTGGCCAAGCGACTTCAAGGCCTCTTCGCCATTGGACATGCAGCATCTTCACCGACAAGCACCTCAAGATTGGGCTCAAGAGAAGCTCCCCAAGCTCAAGTCTGCGACTTCTACGAGCTACTACGACCTCGACACCAACCACGAGATTCCATTCTATGGGACTCGAGACCCCGAGGAGTATCTCAAGTGGGAGCGCAAGATGGATGACTACCTCAAGCTCCATCAAGTCCCCTCCGAAGATCAAGTGAAGTGCGCCAATAAAACAAGTAACTTCCATGACTACGCGTCGACATGGTGGCTTCACACACCTTCGAAGAGCTTCAACATGAGTTCACCCAAGACGAAGAAAGCGATGCGGCAAGAATTTGTGCCTTTCACCTACACGGAACATCTTCAACGCCAATTGGAGAACACCATACAAGGATCCAAGTCCCTCGACGGGTACTTGAAGGATATGAAGAAAGCCTTGCGACGAGCCGGCCTGGATGACCCCATTTTGATGAAGTTCTACTTCATGATGGGATTGAACAACGACATCTCCAAGACTACCTTCCTCGACAACTACGAGTCCCTCGATGACATCTACTTTGGTGCTCTCAAGGCAGAACAAGAGCTTATGAAGGCCAAGGCTTCTCCACCCCAAGCATACTTCGCGACGACAAAGCTCCAAGTCGGCGAGCATGAGGATAGTACCACCACGATGTCCAAGCCCGACGAGCTCCAAGAAGACGCTCCCAAGTTCGACTTCACCACCATCCCTCTTCGTGGCATTGACAATGCCGAGTCCACCACGACTCTTTTTGAAGACGGCGTGGCGACGACTACGACTACGGAGCCAATCAATGACCAAGTTTTGGCGGCAAGCGACATGGTGGCGAGCAAGGATGATGATTCCATCTTTGGAGGCAAGAGTGAGATGATCGAGCATGGGATATTCCCTTCGGTCATGGAGGCGAGTGATGATGTGCCATCTTCGGCCTTCATCTACGGCGACGGCGATGATGATTTGAGTGACATGAGCACCCATATTGAGAGTGAGAGCGAGTTCACCACTAGCCCCATCTATGATGAGATGCCCCAATTCCCATGTGAGGAGAGCGACAACCCCCACCACTTGAGTGAGATGAGTGACTCCACCATATGTGAGTTTGAGTGCACCTATTTTGAGGGAGTGAGTGAGCCACCACATAGAGAGAGTGAGATAGTTGTTCGGTCTTGTGAGGCCATTTTCAACTCTAACGACTTAACCTCTACCTCTATTGTGACTTCTCATTTGGTGTTAGGTCCCATATATGATGACGCGCCGATTCTTGACGACTTCGTCCCTCTTATGGACAAGACGATGGCCATGGTGGAATATGATGCACCCCCACATGGTTCAATCGCAATGAAGATGACCACAATTTGGTCTTTGCCACCTCACCTACACCACATGTGTGGAATGAAAAAGGTTACATAGGTGAAGGTGATGCTCTAGTCCCAGTAGTGGACATTGATTGCTTGCATGATGCTGAACCTCCTATTGACACACTCCTTGCTAGTATGATTTCCCCATGCGATGATTTACCCATTTATGATAAGTTTGATGATTGCCATGAGGAGTCTATTAGTTGTGATGCCATGTTGCATAGGATTTCTTGTGTGAATTCTCTTGGTCACATCATGTTTGACAATCCGCTTTACTTGTCATATGCTATGCATGAGATCAACCATATGTCATATTTGCAATCTCATCGTAGTAACTATGCATATGCCATTAAAATGAACCCAATTTGCACATATGGCATAGATGACAAGCCCATGGTTATTGGCATTTGTTTTTCTTGTGATGATATTGATATGCTCCCTTTGCATCTTTGCCATCATATGCCATGCCATGACCACTTAGCTTCAGATATGCATTATTTGCCATCTTGTCAATTTTCTCCATATGATGTTTCCGCTATTGCTCATGAGGAGACCCCCATAGTTTCCTCATACATGTTAGGAGAATTTGATCCATCCCATCCATTACATGATCCCAATAATTGTGTGCACCATATGCTCCCCATGCATAAAAATGCTATTGAAGTGCCATACACTTGCATGCTGAATTTGTGTCCCCATCGTGTCATACATAACAACTATTCTTTCATGATGGATGACATGTTGATATACCATGCCTCAAATTTATTTGAGCATTGCTTGTTTTGTGCTAACTCTCACGTGCACATACACATCATAATGGATGATGTGTACATTTACCATGCACACACTTTGTTTCGTTTGCCTATTTGTTGTGTAGGTACCCATGCTTACTTGTCAACCTCGCAAGCGCACGAGTTGACGAAACGAGCTCTAGGGAGCAATGAAGACGAGCGCAAAAATGGTGTTCTTACCCTCCACCCACCCTCTTTGTGCAAGAATTTCGCGCATTTCTTCTACATGGCCCTCACATGGTTATGGGTTATTGTCCATTACATATTCTATGCCCTTATTGCCATGTTCACTTTGCATAATATGCTCATTTCCATTTGGATGACATGCTTTGGTGACCCATGCTTTGCATTACACATGATCCATGATTCTACTACTTGTATGTGTGTTTGCATGCTTGGTAGAGATATCACTTGTTATTGCCATGTTCGCTTTGTGATCCATGCCTATGATGACACTTTGATTATGTTTCATTTTCGTGTTTGCGATATGTCATGCGCATTATCGATGCCTATTATTTGCTCACATGACATGATTGCCATGAGTTCCTCTAGTGTGTTGCATCTTCACTCCACTAGTATGCACAACATGATCTCTATGCTTGACTATGTTGCATCGCCGATGATTCATACTTGCTCGTTTCATGCGGTTGATGGCATCCATTCACATGCTTTGCACATGATTGATATTGAATCTTGTCATATATCTCCATATGTTGCCTCTCTCATGCTAGATGATTTGCCATGTATTGAGTGGAACAATGCTTTTAGTCTTGCTAATGAGATTGCCCCCATAGCTTTCTCCCATATTATTGGAGCTTTTGACATCTTTCATGTGAAGCATGCTTGTCTTACCTCTTTGCACCATATGCATAGTGGCTTGAACATTAAGATTGTTGCATCATATTATTCATGCACTTTTGCTTCTAATGGTTATGTGCAAGAGAAGCGAACCATCATGATGGATGATGTGTTTGTCTACCATGCACATACATTCGTTTCTTTGTTGTGTGTATGTGTAGGATCATTCAACCCCGTGTCAACTTCCACTTCACGTGAGTTGGCCATTCGAGCTTTTGAGAGCAAGCCACTTTCGATCGACGCACTTCTACAACGCATTTGCTACCACTTTGATATTGTGAAGGACGCACAAGGACACGCTTATAAGGTGATATCCTTCTCTCTTGAGAACCCCGAAACCATGAGCATGAATATTGTGGATCATACTTCATGTGTTGCTTGCACCACACTTTGCACACGTGCTAGAGATCTTGCTTCTACTTGTCATTACCACATTGCCATGCCTCATGATATATATGCCATGTGTGTTGCATCGAACATGATTATCCCATGCTATTCCCATGTGTTTGTTTGCAACAATGTCATTTCTTCACATATGCCATGTCACATTCATTGCTACATGCTTGACTTGATTGCCTCACACATCATGAACAATTGCTCTTTCTATTATGTTGAGTGCCACACTATCTTCACTACACCATGTGCACATTATGCTTGGATTGTTTTACACTTTGGATTGCCCCATGTGTTTAGACATCTCATTCTATTTGGTGTTGTGAATGATTCATGTGCCTACCATTGACCATTTGTTGAGCGCTTGATGCAAGCTTGCTATGATCTTGAGGAAGATGCTTATTCACTTGTCACACATATTTGCATCTCTACCTCACATTTGCATGCTTGGTCCTATAGATTGCTATTGCTACTTGCCTTAGCGCATGATGCCTTTGATTGTGCTCAATTGATATGCCTTCATGACATCCCACTATCCTTTGTCACACCATATGATATGCATAATGACGACACTTGTTGGGTGAATCACCTCTTGAATGCTTGGTTTTGCACTAACGCTAACCACATTTGTTTTTCAAAGTGTTTGTTGTCCTTGCTCCTTTTGAAGGAACCATAAGACGGTGCGACATTGGAGAGTGCCCATTTCGAGCTTCAAGATGAAGAGTGCTTGGTGATTGTCCACTTCTACACGGTGACGACATCTCTTTCTCTTGCTGATTTGGCTTTCGATCCGAGGACGGTTCTTTTCCAAGGGGGAGGGGATGATGCGGAGCATCCTACGGACATCACCATGTCAAGAGTCCGTTCGGCAAGTGACACGTGTGACATCTACTTCACATACACAAAGGTGAATCATCTCCTTTACACGTGTTCACTTGACCCCTTCGAGGATGGTATCACTACAGGAATCAGGCACTTTGCCATCTGCCACGGCAGATGGCAAAGGCATGGTCGGCGGATGGCAAAGGCTTTTCCATCTGCCAGCAGACGGCAAACAGTTTGGCTGAAACCCAGCCGGGAAAGGCCACTTTGCCGTCTGCTGGCAGATGGCAAAGAGCCTGCAGCCTTTGCCATCAGCTGGCAGATGGCAAAGGCTCTGGACGGTAGAGGGCCGGTGTTAGCTCCGTTAGGAGGCTAACGGCGTGCTTTGCCGTCCGCTGGCAGATGGCAAAGGCTGCAGGCTCTTTGCCGACTGCTGGCAGATGGCAAAGGCTGCAGGCTCTTTGCCGTCTGCGGGCAGATGGCAAAGGCTGCAGGCTCTTTGCCCTCTGTTGGCAGACGGCAAAGAGGCCAAATAGGCCAGCTGGGTACTTCACAGGACGTATAGGTAGATGCCACGTGGCCTCTTTGCCATCTGCCAGCAGATGGCAAAGTGCCTATATTGCCCCATTTAATTTTGTTTTTTCTTATATCAATTCATCTTCATAGAAAATCAAACACACACACACACACACACACACACACATATATATATATATATAACCAATATAGCATATTCAACACATATTACCAATAGTCATGAACACATATATATCCAACACATCCATGAACACATATCCAACACATGTTACCAATAGTAGCAAGTTTCATCCATACATATACATAGTTTCATCATTATTACACAGTTTCATCCATAGGTAGCAAGTTTCACAAAGTCAAAACAAAAACTAAAGACAAGCACTCCATCAACCCAAGCTTCGGTGATCTAAAGCAAATCTGCAAAATGGGAAAGAAGAAAGTTAGAAGAAAAAGACTAGAAGAAGAAGATTGTTATGTATAGGTCATTTTAGAGCTATCCTAGGTTAAATAGGTCATTTTTGAGCTAGCTAAGCATATAAATTCATTTTTGGAGGAATAAATGCTAAGTATAGGTCATTTTAGAGCTATCCTAGGTTAAATAGGTCATTTTTGAGCTAATTAAGATTGTTATGTCTTTTTTAGCTAGCTAAGCATATAAATTCATTTTGGAGGAATAAATGCTAAGTACAGGTCATTTTGGAGCTAATTAAGGTTATTATGTCATTTTGGAGGAAATAATGCTAAGTGCAGGTCATTTTAGAGCTAAATAGGTCATTTCTTAAGCTAAGCTAAGTATAGGTCATTTGAGAGCTATCCGTGGTAAAATTGGTCATTTTGGAGCTAAGTAAGGTTATAATGTCATATTCGAGGAAACTAAGCTAAGTATACGGCATTTTGGAGATAAATAGGTCATTTCTTAAGCTAAGTATGCATTTGTAGGACCCCGATCCTAAGTCACACAGATCTAGCATGTAACATATCATATCGCTTTGCGGTCTCACGCACGGTAACCCACAGCTGCCACCTTACCTTGGCCGGGACCGTTTGCGATTATTGACTCACGTATATGATTATGTCGCTAGTATCCATATGGCAGAGAACCCGGGCCGACATGACTAGTCATAGAACCAAGGTGGCACAAACGTACAGGGACAGGCATACATGACCCAGCAATGCACGTGTCGGTCATCAGCGAGTGCAACCAAGTCGTAGCAAGCTACAAGGACTTCGGTGATACACCGCATGACATTTCCCCGTAGGGACAGACACAGGAGCAAAGAAGGACACATGCCGGTCAATCCATGTGTTCCGGAGCAGTAGCGAACTACCATGGCTCAGTAGAAGCACTAGGAGGCATTTCCCTGTATGGAAGGCTACCAAAGGCACACGACTAGGTGTCGAATCCCACACATACAATGCATTTCAAACATACACACATTATGCACGATATGTGTAGATACAACATGGCATCACAACAAAACTCTTTTAAGCAAAACACTTGGGAAAACTTACTGTCATCACGGAGGTGTAGGTGTAGGTGTAGGTGTAGGACCGGTCGCGCCAGTGGCAGACGGAGAAGGATCGGTCGATGCTTGTCGGGAGTTATGCTGCACCAAAGATTATTTCCAATGTATCGTTAGCAAGATGCAACTCAAATGTGAAAGCTAGTAACTAATGACCATTCAAATGAAACTCACCGTGCCCGCCGGAGCAATGACTGGCATCGGCGGAGGGGTCTGGCCTTTCTTATCGCACATGGACTGCACATTTGGTTTTGACGAGTTAGTCATATTAGTTACCAATGAAAGGAACATTACGTAATGATTTGGCTAATATGCAGAAGAAACTTACCACGAAGAGCTCGTATATGGCCCGGTTAGCCGCGTCGTTCCGGTTCCTCTCCTCCTCGATTAGCCTAGCCGTCCTCTCCTCAATCTCCCTCGTCCTCTCCTCAATCTCCCTCTCCCTCTCCGCCGCCTGCCGGTCCCTCTCCGCCGCCTGCCGGTCCCTCTCCTCTAGAAGCGCCTGGGTCTTCGCTCTCTCAGCCTCAATAGCAGCCTGGGTCTTCGCTCTCTCTGCCTCAATAGCAGCCTGCAACACCACTCGTTAGCATTGTAATCATCGACGGCCACAAACACAATGTAATGGAGGAAAGGCTACTGAGTCCGTATAACAAACCTGGAATTCGATTTCCACTGGCCGTAAACGAGGCGTTATCTCAGGATCAGAGCTGGTCTGGCGCTTCTTGATCTGCGGGAGAGTGCTACTACAACGTATCAGTCCATTACCAATGGCTAACGAGCCATGGTACCTCCCGCCACCAGATATCATCACCAGCTCTGTATCAAGAGGTTGCTGGCTCGGGTTAAAGTCTGGCCCTTTCCTCGCAGAGCATATGGGAAAACGAACCCAATTACACATACTCGGGCTGTCCATGGATAACGTTGGACAATTCGAAAGAATCACGGTTATAAATATGCAAATGAATGCATATTTATAGATGTAACCCTTTCGAACGGGAGACGCATAGTGGTCACGCATACTGATGATTGAAGACACCTATAGCTAGCAAGTTTCATCGGCACGAAGACCGAAACAGAGCAAATGAAGAGGGAGAGGAGGAGATGTCATTTGTGCTCACCCACGAACGCAGGGGTGGAGCTCGTCGAACGCACGGGGAGGTCGTCGAACGCACGGGGAGGTCGTCGAACACCAGACCCTCGCAACGACGAAACAACTGCACATTTAAATCCACCCGATCAACACAAATATATATGATGTTTTTCATAACAAAATCGGAAAATATATGACCTAACTCATAATTCACAAATATATGACCCCGTCGGCCTCTGGAAGGCCGAAGAGCACCTTTTCGGTCAACAGGAGGCCGAAGAGGTGTCGGGGGTCGGGGGTGTCGGGGGTGTCGTGTCTGGGTGCCTATGAATTAACTTTAAATGCCGGATTGTCTAACTTTAAATGCCTAGGAATCCTGAGCTAAATTCATAAACATTGCTGCTGCAGACATAGGAAATTGTAAGCATGTATTCAAACACAGGAGACTAAGCAAGTTCTCACATCCCCATGGACTAAGCAATTTCACTTTGGCTCCAGAATAACAGCAAAGAGATCATGTTGCCAAAAAACAGAATAACAGAAATGTAGACTGTAAAAACTGAGATGAGGTGAGAACAAAATTCATTATGTTAACAGATAACAGACACAGGAATACAGGCTTGAGACTCCTGGGTGATTGTGTATCAGCAACACAGAAAACGAAGTTTGCACATTAATGTGGTGGAACTATTTTGACTAGACTTTTTTTATACTTATATAAGGTTAACAATATCAGCAGACAGACAATACAAATTGTTCACAGAAATTTCCACCCTATAGACGAACCAATTGGTTCACAGAAATACAAATTGTTCACTAACAATAATTTACCAAGTTTTGAATATATCCTGCACTTGTTGCTCAACCTGATACATGCGTCTGATTTCTTTCAACTCTGCTCCTTAAAGTTTTGAAATGGATGTTCTTCCTATTAAGTCTTGGATGCTCTACTGTCTATAATTTGAAGAGAATTCCTTTGTTATTTTTCTGCTAATAAAATCAACCAAATACTCACTTCTCAGTCACATCTATGGCTATTTCTCTCTAAACCAAATAGCAGCTACACATTCATTTGGGAATTTCACAATGAACCGAATCAACAAAAAAAATCAGAGTTGGAACTTGGAAGATGGAAAGGGATTCAGCGATTCATCTTAGGCTTAGAGATTGGCTCCAGCGTTGGAGTCAACCGCTTCACTGTCCCCTCCCCAGCGTCTACGACTGCGGCGGCGACCGCCGCGACCCTCTCTGGTGCTGCGGTGCTTGGTCCCGCACTAGGCCGTCGCTCCTCCCCACCGGCGGATGCAGGCATGGTGCTGGGCGGCTTGTGTGGAGGTGGCTCCCTCGCCATGCCTATCTACATCGGGTCTGGGCGTCTGGCTCGTGCTGCTGCATCGTCCATGGGAAGAACAGGGGGTAGAACGAAGGCTGGGTCTGGGCGAGTCTCTCTCTCATGCTCGTGCGTGCGTGGACAAGTCCTGGTGGACAAAAGTGGCTGCGTGCTACCGGGCTACTGCACAAATGCGCCATTTGGCCTATAGGATTTGTATCTCTGTTATATAAAGCCTATATGTAAGAATTTTTGCAAAAGAGGAGCTGCTCACCTTGGTGGCTCACGGCCAGGAGGAGGGGAGGCGGAGTGGAGCCCTGGGCCGGAGTGGGGCGCCGTCGGCCAGAGTGGAGCCCTGGGCCGGAGGGGACGCGGCCGAGGGCGGGGTCGGAGGGGACGCGGCCGGCTGCTGGACACCGGGGACGGAGGGGATGCGGCCGAGGGCGGGGTCGCGCCCGAGGGAGCTGGGCGGGGGCGGCGGACTGGGCGGGGGCGGCGGAGCTGGGCGGGGGCGGCGGACTGGGCGGGGGCGGCGGCCGGCGGCGCGAAACCCTGGCTCCCGGGGGGTCGAGCAGGTCGAGAGAGAGAGAGGAGAGGACAGCAGGTCGAGAGAGAGGTTTTTTTTTGCGAATCGGTCCAGAGAGAGGACTGGACAGTGGATGGGGCCGTGTTGGGAGGGAGGGATAGCCCTACCTCTTTGCCATCAGCCAGCGGATGGCAAAGCCCCAGCTCTTTGCCATCAGCCAGCAGATGGCAAAGAGGTGGGCTAGTGCGCCGTTGCAACGCCGTCACCCGCTGGACCCCACCAACCTCTTTGCCATCTGCCAGCAGACGGCAAAGATTCTTTGCCATCTGCTGGCAGACGGCAAAGATTCTTTGCCATCTGCTGGCAGATGGCAAAGATGTGGAGTTGATGGGCCGTTGCAGCGCCGACGCCCACTGGACCCCACCCACCTCTTTGCCGTCTGCCAGCGGACGGCAAAGATTCTTTGCCATCCGCTGGCAGATGGCAAAGAATTGACTGATGGCAACCATGTTCTATGCCATCTGTCAGTTCTTTGCCGTCTGTTTTTTGTAAGCAGATGGCAAAGACATTCTTTGCCATCCGCTGGCAGACGGTAAAGAGCTGACTGATGGCAAATTCCCTGTTTCCAGTAGTGTATACTACTTGACACTTCTCCCGTGTGCATGCATAGGTATTGTCGGAGCTTCACGGATGAAGAGGAGGAGTGCAAGCGCCAAGGAACAACTACACCGTCCGTGAAAGGAAGCATGGAAGCGACGACGGAAGAAGACGAAGCTGCTGAGCTACAGCGGCCGGACAACCGGGCCAGAGGCCGGACATCCGGCGCCTGTGCAGCCACACATGAGCTGCACCAACATACGGCCAAGATCATCAGCGGCCAGACATCCGGGGACCCACCCCGGACATCCGGCGCCTCAGCAACGCCCGGACATCCGGCCTTCCCCCGGAAATCCGGCGCCACAAGTATAGCAGCAAAGGCCAACTCCAGGCCAGACATCCGGCCAGTGCCCCGGACATCCGGCGTCTCGCGAACGGCCGGACATCCGGCCCCCAGCTCTGAGATCCAGCGCCTGCCTATGCGCAGAGTCGGGCCAGAGGCCGATGTATCACCTCTCACTTACCCCTTCGTGGACTAGCCTATATATACTCCTCCCCCGCTTCATTTCTAGGGTTAGCTAAGAATAGATCGAGACATTAGAGCTCCTAAGGGAGAAGGATCTACCTAGATCATCAAGACCTCATCTCCTCTTAGATTTGGGATGAACTCTACCATGTATCTTTCCCTTTGTTGTTCATGTACCTTGTGATCTTGTGTGTTTGTTAGTGTAGTGGATGTGTGATTGGACTTGTTCTTGAGTGTTCCTCTCATGATTTCCCCGTGTTCTTCCCCGTATTCTTCGTGTTCTTCATAGGATCCCCTCCAATTTGTGAAAGATCGTCAATTAGGTTTCCACCCTACATCAAGACACCACTCTCCAAAAGGTAATAGACGGTGTTATTGATGATGAACTCCTTGCTCTTGTGCTTCAAATGATAGTCTCCCCAACACTCAATCACTATCTCACAGATTTTGCTTTGGTAGGAGAAGGATTTGAGTGGAAAGCAACTTGGGAAAGGTTAGAAATCAAGGTTCAAATGGTTGGATTGGAATCTCTTGATCTCAACACATGAGTAGGTGGTTCTCTCTCAGAAAATGAATGGTGGAAGTGTAGGCACGTTCTAATGGCTCTCGTACAGAGTAGGAGTGGGTGGAGGGTTATAAATAGGCTTCACCCAAAGATCCAACCGTTACAAATATTTGACCCAACTTGGTGACACCAGACCAAAATCTCGGTGAGACCGACTAGTGTAAAAGACTCGAACGTTGGAGGTCTCAGTGAGACCGATCAGAACATCTCGGTGGGACCGAAGTGCAATGGCAAGGGCAAGACCTCGTTTCGGTAGTTCCAAAAATTTCATCTTGGAAATTCTGAAGTGAGGTGACATCGTTACAGCAGCTTGGTCATGCCATCTCGGTGAGACCGAGAACCATTTCGGTTGCACTGAAAAGTTAGGGTTTGGCTTTGGCAATATGGGTGATCAACTCGGTGAGTCCGGGATGTGGAAATTCGGTGGGACCGAGATGATGCTTTTAGGATTTTGGATAGAAGTGATGTGGAGAAATGTTTGAGGGTTTTGGAGCAATACCACTAAGCACTTGAGCAATTGAGTCATGATCAAAAGGCACTCTCTCTCTCGAAGCCCTAATGATCTATACAAATTCTCCCCCTTTGGCAACAAGTACCAAAAAGTTTGAATAAGTAAAGAGCTAATCGTCACTCTGGGCTCGATCTCCGGCAGATCCTGGTGGTGAAGTCCTCTGACTTGCAGCGCCGGTGTGCGTAGACGTCGTCGGATTCGAGAGAAGCGCATCTGCAAAGATCTCGGCGGATGTCTGTTGACCGGGCGGTGTAGAAGCAACCGGAGGAGCTGATGGTGCAACAGAAGTTAGTTTTCAGAGAAGATCAATGATTGGCATGGCAAGGACTAGTGAGTGTGGACCCCTTCAAAATGCTAAGGACAAATATTGGCAAAGCTCCAAGACACTTCATTTTTGGTTAAGTGATCCAAGATCACATTGAGTCCATAGGAAAGTCAATACTATTAAAAGGGGATGAGGTTTTGATCATGACTCAATTGCTCAAGTGCTTAGTGGTATTGCTCCAAAACCCTAAAACATTTCTCCACATCACTTCTATCCAAAACCCTAAAAGCATCATCTCGGTCCCACCTAATTTCCACATCTCAGACTCACCGAGTTGATCACCCATATTGCCAAGGCCAAACTCTAACTTTTCAGTGCAACCGAAATGGTTCTCGGTCTCACCGAGACGACATGACCAAGTTGTTGTAATGATGTCACTTTACTTCGGAATTTCTGAGATGAAATTTTCCGAACTGCCTAAACAAGGTCTTGCCCTAGCCATTGCACTTCGGTCCCACCAAGATGTTTTGATCGGTCTCACCGAGACCTCCAACGTTCAAGTCTTTTACACTAGTCGCTCTCACCGAGATTTTGGTCCGGTCTCACCGAGTTCGGTCAAATACTTGTAACGGTTGGATCTTTGGGTGAAGCCTATTTATACCCCTCCACCCACACCTACTCTGTAAGAGAGCCATCAGAACGTGCCTACACTTCCACCATTCATTTTCTGAGAGAGAACCACCTACTCATGTGTTGAGATCAAGAAATTCCAATCCAACCATTTGAACCTTGAATTCTAGCATTTCCCAAGTTTCTTTCCACTCAAATCATTCTCCTACCAAATCCAAATCTGTGAGAGAGTGATTGAGTGTTGGGGAGACTATCATTTGAAGCACAAGAGCAAGGAGTTCATCATCAACAACATCGTCTATTACCTTTTGGAGAGTGGTGTCTACTAGATTGGTTAGGTGTTGATACGTCTCCAATGTATATATAATTTATGAAGTATTCATGCCATGTTTATAACAATTTTATATGGTTTTGGTATGTTTTGATTAGAACTAACCCGGACTAACGTTGTTTTCAGCAGAACTACCGTGGTGTTGTTTTTTGTGCAGAAATAAAATTCTCGGATCGGGCTGAAAATTTACGGTGATTCTTTATGGACCAAAAGAGACCCCCGAAGCTTCGAGGAAGGACCAGAAGTCTCACGAGGAAGCAACAAGCCTGGGGGGCACGCCCTCCCCCCCAGGGCGCGCCTACCAAGCTTGTCGCTCCCTCGTGGGCCCCCCTGACGTGAATCCAACGCTGAAAAATCCTATAAATATAGAAAACCCCAAAAAGAATCCTAGAACTCCCACGCCGCCACCACAAGCCTCTGTTCCGAAGTGATCTCCTCCGGAGCCCTATTCCGGCACTCTGCCGGAGGGGGGAATCATCACCGGAGGCCATCTTCAACATCCCTGCGGTCTCCATGATGAGGAAGGAGTAGTTCACCCTCAGGGCTGAGGGTATGTACCAGTAGCTATGTGTTTGATCTCTCTCTCTCTCTCTCTCGTGTTCTTGATTTGGCACAATCTTGATGTACCGCGAGCTTTGTTAATATAGTTGGATCATATGGTGTTTCTTCCCTCTCTATCTTCTTGTGATGAATTGAGTCTTTCCCTTTGAAGGTTCGTTATTGTCGGATTGAATACTTTGGATTTGAGACCACTTGATGTATGTCTTGCATGTGGATACCCATGGTGACAATGGGGTATTCTATTGAGTCACTTGATGTATGTTTTGGTATTCAACTTGCGGATTCATGTGGTGACATTGGGGTAATCTAGGCACATAGGTTGATACACATTTTCGTCCTACGTTCTCCGATAGAAACTTTGGAGTGATTCTTTATCGCACGTTGAGGGATTGTTATATGATTCAATTATGTTAGCACTGTTGAGAGATTGCACTAGTGAAAGTATGAACCCTAGGCCTTGTTTCCAAGCATTGCAATACCATTTGTGCTCCGTTTTATCACTTGCTACCTTGCTGTTTTTATATTTTCAGATTACAAAAACCTATATCTACTATCCATACTACACTTGTGTCACCATCTCTTCGCCGAACTAGTGCACCTATACAATTTACCATTGTATTGGGTGTGTTGGGGACACAAGAGATTTCTTGTATTTGATTGCAGGGTTGTTTGAGAGAGACCATCTTCATCCTATGCCTCCCATGGATCGATAAACCTTAGGTCATCCACTTGAGGGAAATTTGCTATTGTCCTACAAAACTCTGCACTTGGAGGCCCAACAACGTCTACAAGAATAAAGTTGCATAGTAGACATCAAGCTCTTTTCTAGCGCCGTTGCCGGGGAGGTGAGTGCTTGAAGGTATATCTTTAGATCTTGCAATTGAATCTTTTAGTTTCTTGTTTTATCACTAGTTTGGTTCATTAAAGAAAACTACTCAATAAATGGAATTGAGGTTGCCACAAATGCTTCATCTTTATAATGTCTTTCTTGAAAATGATGGATCTGAAAATTGTGCTCAATTGTTAGAGGAAGAATTTAATAAAATGTTTAATATGAGTCCTTTGAATGATGAGCATGATTGCAATATTGTTAGTATGTTTTCTATGAATATCCATGATGCTAATGATATGCAAAGCCCTAAGCTTGGGGATGCTATGTTTGATGAAGATGATCTTTTTAGTCCCCCTACTTTTGATGAGAAAAAATATTATGATGATAACATGCCTCCTATTTATGATGATTATATTGATGAAAGTGGGTTTGGAAGAGTGTCAACTCTAGGTACTATGATCCCACTATTTTGGAGGGTGTTGAAACTTATTATGATAATTATGAAAGCGGATTTGGAGAGGTCATGACTTTATTTAATGATGAATCCACTATTTTGGAAGAGGTTTCAATTGATTATGACAACAAAGTTGCTATCTATGATGATTATGGTGATGACATGTATGCTATAAAGAGTAATGATAACCATGAAACTTGTCGTCATGATTTTAATGTTCAATTTGATTATGTCAATCAAGTATCTCATGATAGTTATTTTGTTGAATTTGCTCCCACTATTATGAATGAGAAGAAATTTGCTTATGTGGAGAGTAATAAATTTTCTATGCTTGTGGATCATGAAAAAATGTTCTATGTGAAATTTATATTGTTGAATTCATTCATGATGCTACTAAAAAATATTATGAGAGAGGAACATATGCTTGTAGGTGTTGCAATAATATCAAGTTTCCTCTCTATGTGTTGAAAGTTTTGAAGTCATACTTGTTTTGCGTTCCTATGCTAGTTGATTCTTGCTCCCATAAATTGTTTGCTCACAAAATCCCTATGCATAGGAAGTGGGTTAGGCTTAAATGTGCTTGTCATATGTCTCATGATGCTCTCTTTGTGTTTCAATTCTTTACTTTTATGTGAGCATCATTGAAATCATCATGCCTAGCTAAAAGGCTTTAAAGAGAAGCGCCTATTGGGAGGCAACCCAATACTTATACCTACTGTTTTTGTGTGTCCACATGATTAAGCTACTATAGTAATCATGTTTTATATGTTTTCTTCCAATAATATGCCAAGTAAAGCCTTTGGGATAGTGTGGATACTTGTTGATTTGATTCTGTGCAAAAACAGAAACTTTTGTGTCCAGTGCTGGAATTTCTATTCTGTACTGGAGAGTGATAAAATTCTGAAATTTTTACACAGTATTGGGTTACAAATTTTGTACGTTTTCCTAATTTTTCATAAATTTTGGAGGTACATAAGTATGCTTTTTAATTTGCTCAGTACATGCTGTTCTGTTTTTGACAGATTCTGTTTCCAATGCATAGTCTGCTTGTTTTAGTATTTCCATAGCTTATATTGTGAGATATAAATTGTGGAAATGATAGAATACAGTAGGAATTATGTAAGAACAATTATTAATCTTGTCTTGATAGTGCCAAAGTGAATGATTTTCTCTTTATCATACTAACCTATCTCACAAGTTCCGTTAAGTTTTGTGTGAATGAAGTTTTCAAGTTTTGGGTGAGATAACGATATGAGGAGAATAAGGAGCGGCAAGACCCTAAGCTTGGGGATGACCAAGGCACCCAAAGGTAATATTCAAGGAAGACTCAAGCGTCTAAGCTTGGGGATGCCCCGGAAGGCATCCCCTCTTTCGTCTTCAACATTATCGGTAACCTCACTTGGAGCTATATTTTTATTCGTCACATAATATGAGTTTTGCTTGGAGTGTCATTTTATTTTGTTGATATTTACTTGCTATTATCAATAATCATGTTTGCACCTTTTTATCTCAATAAAATGTCAATTATAGCCTTTACCATGCTCAGTTTGCAAGTTTATGTGTTGCTGCTTGAAAACAGAAAGTTTTCTGTAATGTCCTGAATTTATGTGAATTATCAGAACATGATAAAAATCTGAAATGTTTATATAGTAAGCATGCATAAGTTCTCTGTCACGTGGTAATTGTTCAGAATTTTTGGAGTTAGGGAAATATGAATTTTTATTCCCCCTTACAGATTGTTCTGTTTAGACAGATTTCGGTTATAGTTGCATTGTTTGCATATGTTTGCTTGTTTAATGGTTCTATTTGTGGATAGGAGTATTAAATATGCAGAGGAATTTAGTATGAAATGTTTAATTATAATTTTAGTGATTTTCTATAGTAGAGAATGTTAAGGTTTTGAGTTGATTTATACTAACTTATCTCACGAGTTCTTGTTGAGTTTTGTGTGGATGAAGTTTTTAAGATTTAGGAGAAGCCATGATATGAGAGGAATTAAGGAGACACAAGAGCTCAATCTTGGGGATTCCCAAGGCACCCCAAGATAACATCCCAAGAAGTCTCAAGCAACTAAGCTTGGGGATGCCCCGGTAGGCATCCCACTTTCTTCATCAACACCTATCGGTTAGCCTAAGTTTTTACTTGTTCACATGATATGTGCTGTTCTTGGAGTGTCCTTTTATTTTCATTTTTTTTGCTTTTTGAATAAAATTATCAAGATCTGAAATCTTTATTTGGAGAGAGTCTTCACATAGCTACTTAATTGCTTAACTACTCTTTGTTCTTCACTTATATCTTTTGGAGTAGTTTGTCATTCACTGTTGTGCTTCACTTATATCCTAAGAGTGAATTGTTGAATGAATTGAATATCATAAATATGAAATTATACATGCTTCATATGCTTGTCCCATGGGGAGTAATGACTTCACATATAAGAAGTATAAGTGGTAAAATTTATTGAAAGTTAGCAAACACAACATTGGTCACTTGAACAATTCATGTAAGAATATTGAAGGAAGAGAGATTTCACATATAAATATACTATCTTGGACATCTTCTATGATTGTGAGCCCCCATTAATTATTTTCAACCTTGATCAAGTAGTTGATGTTGGACAAGGAAGACAACATAATGGGTTATGCTTGTTTATATTCACATAGAAGTTATATGTTCTTGGATCCTCTAACATGTGGTGCTTGCCCCCTATCTTTTGCTAACCAAAATTCCGCACTAAGTAGAAATACTACTTGTGCATCCAAAAATCCTTAAACCCAGTTTCATGTCATGAGAGTCCACTATATCTACCTATGGATTGAATAAGATCCTTCAAGTAAGTTGTGATTGGTGCAAAAGGCAATAAAAATTGCTCCTAAATATGTATGATCTTTTATTGTAAGGGAAAAGCTTTGTACGAACTTGTGATGGTGAAGAAATAAAAGCGACGGACTACATAATAAAGGTTGCTATCACAAGGGGAAATATAAATTGACATTCCTTTGCATTAAGAGCTTGCACATCCAAAAATAAAAAGCGCATGACAACCTCTGCTTCCCTCTGCGAAGGGCCTATCTTTTACATTATGTATTTACTTGTATGCAAGAGTCAATAGTGTTCTTCTTTATTCCATTTTTATTTTCTCTCTTGGCAAGCATCATGTGGTGGGGAAAGATCCAGGCACATATATCCAGTTGAATATAGGTGATCATGAGTTATTATTGTTGACATGATCCCTGAGATAAATAAGTTGTGAGGCAGAACATTAAGCCCCTATCTTCCTATGTGTTTGACTGAAATAGTTTGTTCTAAAAATATGCTTTGAGTGTCAGAAATCATGGAAGACTATATGATAGTTGAGTATGTGGAATTTGCTAAATCAAAGCTCTTACATTGACCCTTCCTGAAAATAAGATGAATTGCAATTGTTTGCTGACTGAGAACATAGTTTGTTAGTTTTCAAGAAAGTTTGTGGTCTAACTTTAGCATGTGAATAGCTTGCTACTTGATCATGAGAAGTTTTATGAGATGAGCTATTGTTTATGATATATAATGATGCTAGAAAAAGTGATTGAAATTATCATTGTTCAAACTTATGCACTGTGCTAGCATTCACACTTCATAAATTATTTCTTTTATCATTTACCTACTCGAGGACAAGCAGGAATTAAGCTTGGGGATGCTGATACGTCTCCAACGTATCTATAATTTATGAAGTATTCATGCCATGTTTATGACAATTTCATATGGTTTTGGTATGATTTGATTAGAACTAACCCGGCCTGACGCTGTTTTCAGCAGAACTACCGTGGTGCTGTTTTTTGTGCAAAAATAAAAGTTCTCGGATTGGGCTGAAAATTTACGATGATTTTTTATGGACCAAAAGAGACCCCTGAAGCTTCGAGGAAGGACCAGAAGCCTCACGAGGAAGCGACAAGCCTGGGGGCACGCCCTACCCCCAGGGCACGCCTACCAAGCTTGTCGCTCCCTCGTGGGCCCCCTGACGTGAATCCAACGCTAAAAAATCCTATAAATATAGAAAACCCCAGAAAGAAACCTAGAACTCCCACGCTGCCACCGCAAGCCTCTGTTCCGAAGCGATCTCATCTGGAGCCCTGTTCTGGCACTCTCCCAGAGGGGGGAATCATCACCGGAGGCCATCTTCATCATCCCGGCAGTCTCCATGACGAGGAGGGAGTAGTTCACCCTCGGGGCTGAGGGTATGTACCAGTAGCTATGTGTTTGATCTCTCTCTCTCGTGTTCTTGATTTGGCACGATCTTGATGTACCGCGAGCTTTGTTAATATAGTTGGATCATATGGTGTTTCTTCCCTCTCTATGTTCTTGTGATGAATTGAGTCTTTCCCTTTGAGGTTTCGTTATTGTCGGATTGAATACTTTGGATTTGAGAACACCTGATGTATGTCTTGCATGTGGATACCCGTGGTGACAATGGGGTATTCTATTGAGTCACTTGATGTATGTTTTGGTATTCAACTTGCGGATTCCCGTGGTGACATTGGGGTAATCTAGGTACATAGGTTGATACACGTTTTCGTCCTACGTTCTCCGATAGAAACTTTGGAGTGATTCTTTATTGCACACTGAGGGATTGTTATATGATTTAATTATGTTAGCACTGTTGAGAGATTGCACTAGTGAAAATATGAACCCTAGGCCTTGTTTCCAAGCATTGCAATACCATTTGTGCTCCATTTTATCACTTGCTACCTTGCTGTTTTTATATTTTCAGATTACAAAAAACCATATCTACTATCCATACTACACTTGTATCACCATCTCTTCGCCGAACAAGTGCACCTATACAATTTACCATTGTATTGGGTGTATTGGGGACACAAGAGATTTCTTGTATTTGATTGCAGGGTTGTTTGAGAGAGACCATCTTCATCCTATGCCTCCCATGGATTGATAAACCTTAGGTCATCTAATTGAGGAAAATTTGCTACTGTCCTACAAAACTCTGCACTTGGAGTACCAACAACATCTACAAGAATAAAGTTGCGTAGTAGACATCAGGTGTCACTTGGGAGCCTCCTAGATCATGTGGAGTTAAACCAAGGAGTTTGTAAGGGCAAGGAGATCGCCTACTTCGTGAAGATCTACTCGAGTCGTGGACATAAGCCATGGTGGAATAGGCAAGGTTGCTTCTTCGTGGACCCTTCGTGGGTGGTGCCCTCCATGGACTCACGCAACCATTACCCTTCGTGGGTTGATGTCTCCATCAATGTGGACGTACGATAGCACCACCTATCAGAACCACGCCAAAAACCACTGTGTCTTCATTGTGCTTGATTTCTCCAATCCCTCCTTTACGTTCATATGCAAAGTCATTATTTTCCGCTGCACAAACTCTTAGACTTGCATGTGTAGCGTGTTGCTTGACTTGGTAGAATTGCTAAAACTTGCCTACAACTAAAATTGGGAAAAGGATAAGTTTTATTTGGTCAAGTAGTCTAGTAACCCCCCTCTAGACATACTTTTGATCCTACAAGTGGTATCAATGTAATTAATAACAACATATTAATGTCATTGATCTAATGCTCATTCATATTAGTTTTCAGAGAAGATCAATGATTGGCATGGCAAGGACTAGTGAATGTGGACCCCTTCAAAATGCTAAGGACAAATATTGGCAAAGATCCAAGACTCTTCATTTTTGGTTAAGTGATCCAAGATCACATTGAGTCCATAGGAAAGACAATACTATTAAAAGGGATGAGGTTTTGATCATGACTCAATTGCTCAAGTGCTTAGTGGTATTGCTCCAAAACCCTCAAACATTTCTCCACATCACTTCTATCCAAAACCCTAAAAGCATCTTCTCGGTCCCATCAAATTTCCACATCCCGGAGTCACCGAGTTGATCACCAATATTGCCAAAGTCAAACCCTAACTTTTCAGTGTAACTGAAATGGTTCTCGGTCTCACCGAGATGACATGACCAAGTTGCTGTAACGATGTCACTTCACTTCGGAATTTCCGAGATGAAATTTTTAGAACTACTGAAATGAGGCCTTGCCCTAGCCATTGCACTTCGGTCCCACCGAGATGTTCTGATTGGTCTCACCAAGACCTCCAACGTTCAAGTCTTTTACACTAGTCGGTCTCACCAAGATCTTGGTCCGGTGTCACCGAGTTAGGTCAAATACTTGTAACGGTTGGATCTTTGGGTGAAGCCTATTTATACCCCTCCACCCACACCTACTCCATACGAGAGCCATCAGAACATGCCTACACTTCCACCATTCATTTTCTGAGAGAGAACCACCTACTCATGTGTTGAGATCAAGAGATTCCAATCCAACCATTTGAACCTTGATTTCTAGCCTTTCCCAAGTTGCTTTCCACTCAAATCCTTCTCCTACCAAAGCCAAATCTGTGAGAGAGTGATTGAGTGTCGGGGAGATTATCATTTGAAGCACAAGAGCAAGGAGTACATCATTAACAACATCATCTATTACCTTTTGGAGAGTGGTGTCTCCTAGATTGGTTAGGTGTCACTTGGGAGCCTCCTAGATCATGTGGAGTTGAACCAAGGAGTTTCTAAGGGCAAGGAGATCGCCTACTCCGTCAAGATCTACCCGAGTGAGGCTAGTCCTTCATGGACGTAAGCCATGGTGGAATAGGCAATGTTGCTTCTTCGTGGACCCTTCGTGGGTGGAGCCCTCCGTGGACTCACGCAACTGTTACCCTTTGTGGGTTGAAGTCTCCATCAACGTGGACGTAAGATAGCACCACCTATCGGAACCACGCCAAAAACCACTATGTCTTCGTTGCGTTTGATTTCTCCAATCCCTCCTTTACTTTTATATGCAAAGTCGTTATTTTCTGCTGCACAAACTCTTAGACTTGCATGTGTAGGGTGTTGCTTGACTTGGTAGAATTGCTAAAACTTTCCTACAACTAAAATTGGGAAAAGGATAAGTTTTATTTCGTCAAGTAGTCTAATCACCCCCCTCTAGACATACTTTCGATCCCACAAGTGGTATCAGAGTAATTAATAAAAACATATATGTCATTGATCTAATGATCATTGCTATTAGTTTTCA
This sequence comes from Elymus sibiricus, assembly GCA_039707655.1. Lineage (NCBI taxonomy): Eukaryota > Viridiplantae > Streptophyta > Magnoliopsida > Poales > Poaceae > Elymus > Elymus sibiricus. The sequence goes on from CM077676.1 coordinate 242,457,957, forward strand.
GAGAAGATAAATGATTGGCATTGCAAGGACTAGTGAATGTGGACCCCTTCAAAATGCTAAGGACAAATATTGGAAAAGCTCCAAGATTCTTCATTTTTGGTTAAGTGATCCAAGATCACATTGAGTCCTTAGGAAAGCCATTACTATTAAAAGGGGATGAGGTTTTAATCATGACTCAATTGCTCAAGTGCTTAGTGGTATTGCTCCAAAACCCTCAAACATTTCTCCACATCACTTCTATCCAAAACCCTAAAAGCATCATCTCACTCCCACCGAATTTCCACATCCCGGACTCACCGAGTTGATCACCATATTGCCAAAGCCAAACCCTAACTTTTCGGTGCAACCAAAATGGTTCTCGGTCTCACCAAGACGGCATGACCAAGTTGCTGTAACGATGTCACTTCACTTCGGAATTTCTGAGATGAAATTTTCGAAACTACCGAAACGAGGTCTTGCCCTAACCATTGCACTTTGGTGCCACCGAGATGTTCTAATCGGTCTCGCCGAGACCTCCAACGTTCAAGTCTTTTACACTAGTCAGTCTCACCGAGATTTTGGTCCGGTGTCACCGAGTTGGGTCAAATACTTGTAACGGTTGGATCTTTGGGTAAAGCCTATTTATACCCCTCCACCCACACCTACTCTGTATGAGAGCCATCAGAACATGCCTACACTTCCACCATTCATTTTCTAAGAGAGAACCACCTACTCATGTGTTGAGATCAAGAGATTCCAATCCAACCATTTGAACCTTGATTTCTAACCTTTCCCAAGTTGCTTTCCACTCAAATCCTTCTCCTACCAAAGCCAAATCTGTGAGAGAGTGATTGAGTGTTGGGGAGACTATCATTTCAAGCACAAGAGCAAGGAGTTCATCATCAACAACACTGTCTATTACCTTTTGGAGAGTGGTGTCTCCTATATCGGGTAGGTGTCACTTGGGAGCCTCCTAGATCATGTGGAGTTGAACCAAGGAGTTTGTAAGGGCAAGGAGATCGCCTACTTCGTGAAGATCTACCTGAGTGAGGCTAGTCCTTCGTAGACGTAAGACATGGTGGAATAGGCAATGTTGCTTCTTCGTAGAACCTTCGTGGGTGGAGCCCTCCATGGACTCGCGCAACCGTTACCCTTCGTGGGTTGAAGTCTCCATCAACGTGGACGTATGATAGCACCACCTATCAGAACCACACCAAAAACCACCGTGTCTTCGTTGCGTTTGATTTCTTCAATCCCTCATTTATGTTCATATGCAAAGTCGTTATTTTCTACTGCACAAACTTTAGACTTGCATGTGTAGGGTGTTGCTTGACTTGGTAGAATTGCTAAAACTTGCCTACAACTAAAATTGGGAAAAGGATAAGTTTTATTTGGTTAAGTAGTCTAATCACCCCCCCTCTAGACATACTTTCAATCCTACAAGTGGTATCAGAGCTTTGGTCTCCATTGCATTGGTTTCACAACCTAGGAGAGTATGGCGTCTAGTGAGGGTAATTATCACCGTAGAGGTCCATATTTTGATGGTACAAACTTTGCTAGTTGGAAACATAAGATGAAAATGCATATTCTTGGTCATAATCCTGCCGTTTTTGCTGTTGTTCGTGTTGGCTTGCATGGTGAATTCTTTGATGATTGAAAGGAACCAGATCGTGAAGCAACCGTGGAAGAATTGAAGATGTTGCAATACAATGCTCAAGCATGTGGCATTCTCTTCAATGGCCTGTGCCCCGAGGAGTTCAACAAGATCAGCGACCTCGAGAATGCTAAGGAAATTTGGGATACTTTGGTTGATATGCACGAGGGTACCGAGTCCGTCAAGGAATCCAAGTTGGATGTGCTTCAAAGTCAACTTGACAGGTTCAAGATGAAGCATGGTGAAGGAGTCACCGAAATGTACTCTAGGCTTGCTCTCATCACAAATAAGATTGCCGGCTTAGGAAGTGAAGAGATGACCGACAAATTCATCATCAAGAAGATCCTTAGAGCCTTGGACGGAAAATATGATACCGTGTGCACATTGATCCAAATGATGCCAAATTACAAAGATCTCAAGCCCACGGAAGTCATTGGAAGGATTGTTGCTCATGAGATGTCACTCAAGGACAAAGAGGAGCTACACAACAAGTCAAGTGGTGCTTACAAGGCCTCAAGCGATGCTCCCACAACATCAAGCGACAAGATAGTATCCAATGAAGAGATAAGCCTAATGGTGAAAAGATTCAACAAGTTCTACAAGAGTAGAGGAAAAGAAAGAAGCTCAAACTCAAGACACGATGAGCAAAGATCATCAAGTCGTGACCGTAATTGCTACAATTGTGGAAGACCCGAACACTACTCCAATGAGTGTACGGCACCTCACAAGAAAAGAGGCGAATCACCAAGAGGATAGTATAGAAGAGATGAATCACCTCACAAGGTGAGAAGGAGTAGAGATGATCATTATGAATGAAGACCTTCTCGAAGAAGCAAGGATTCGGAAAGGAAGGACAAGTCATCCAAGAGTTACACTAGAAGAAGACATCAAGCTCATGTTGGTGAATGGGTTTCTGGCTCCGACTCCGACAACCAAGCCGAGAGAAGTTATCACTCCAACTCCAACTATAGTCAAGATGAAGGTGTTGCCGGACTTGCTCTCGTATCCTCCAACTCCTATGACCTATTTGATTCACCAAATGAGGGAATTGGAAGATGCTTCATGGCAAAAGGCCCCAAGGTATCACACCCCGAATACCTTGACTTTGATAGTGATGAGGATGATTTACTTGGCGATGATGATTTGCTTGTTGAAAAAACTAGTGATGTGAGCTATAATGAACTTGCTAGTAATCATGATAGTCAAGAGGAAACGAATGACAATGCTATGAAGGAGATTGAGCGTTTAACTAAAGAACTAAACACTCTTAAGTTAGCTCATGAAACAACTCAAGAGGATCATAGAGAGCTTCTAAGAACTCATGAGAAGCTACGTTTTGAGAAGCTAACTTTAGAGCAAGAGCATGAGTTCCTAAAAGCTATCAATGACGATCTTCGAAAGAAGAGTTCCTCTTACATTGCCAAACGTTTACTCTTGTCTACTTTTGTGCCACAAGTTAAATCTAAGCAAACTAGTAACAAGGGTAAGAAAGGTTCTACCTCTAGTAGTAACAATAACAATGCTAAATCCAATGTTGTTGCTTCTAGTAGTTCTATTGATTCCACTAATGATTGTCTTAGCCAAGTTACACTTGAGCAAGAAAACAATTTATTGAAAGAAATTATAGAAAAGGGTGTCTAGAAGATCCTTGCCGGGGGTAAGCAATCTGAGGAAATTGTGTGCAAGCAAGGAAGGCACCGGAAGAACCAAGGTGTTGGTTTTGAACGAAAGTTCAATTCCAATGGAGTTGAGTGGGAAGAAGATCAATACCCCAAGACGAAGTTTGTTCCTCAACAAGAGAAGTATGATCCCACTTCCTTCAAGGGAACACAAGCTGAAGATGATCTTCCACCACAAGACCACAAGCTAAAAGGCAAGGACAAGCTTCAAGAGGAGATTGACTCATTTGAAGAACCACCTCAAGCCTTGGTCAAGTGGGTTCCCAAGACTTCATCAAGTTCTACTTCATCAAGTACAAGTACAACTACAACTCCAAGGATTCCCATCAAGTTGATGTGGGTCCCAAAGAAGAAGAACTAGAGGGTTCTTGAGGGTGACTCCGCCAACAAACTTCACTCACATTTATTATGGCAAGGACTTGTGCAACCAACTTCAACATCTTGCACTAGTTCATGGAGTCACAAACCCTCTTGTCGGTAAGTCAAGGGACAAGGTATTCAATGCATTCATGGACATCATATGTTGTGCATTTCACTCTATGTCTATGGATATCTTTGTTTGTTCCTTGTGGGACTAGACCATGTAGGTAATGAAAGTGCATCATTCAAAGGATTGCTCCCAACTATTGATGATCTACATCAACATTGAGCGTCCACAACTACAACATCTATATGAAGTATACATCGACAAAACCCAAGGTTAGTTCATCCCTCTTCGGGGGGATATCACATCTAGGGGGAGCTTTACTCTAAGACTTGAGTCAAAGCAACTCTAATGGTGTGAACACATAAATGCTTTATGTAAAAGTGGTAACCCCACTTGTGCTTAAACGATGAGTATGACATGTGATCAAATGTTCTCATTTGGATCCTAAGTCAATATACACATATATAGATGACTATGTCATCGCCCATTGTGTGATAGATGCTAGGTTCGGTTGTGCATGTTTGCCACATATTTCATTTGCTATCTTATTGTGTGAGCATGTTGTTGTGCATATTTCTCATTCAAGGACATCCACTTGTTGTTTTGATTGATTGGTTTTATTTGGCCAAATGGATGTACAAGAATGCCTAGGAACCTTCTCTAGCTATCTATCTCTTCTTGTCTTAAATTCTATTCATGCTATATCACAAAACTTGAACAAGCTCATTTTCGGACCCTCTGGGTGTGGAGCACCCGGAGCCACATATCTGATTAGGGCTGACCTCCAAAACCTTCTAAGTACTTTTCGGTCAGACCAACTATCTCCTATTCGGTCCCACCGACAGCACTTAGATTGATCCACATTTCCATCTCGGTAAGACTGGTGTGAAAATGTCGGTGTCACCGATGTGCATTATCTCTGACAGTTATGCATCTCGGTGAGACCGATTTCTTTAGATCGGTACTACCGACAACAAAAGGGTATATATATATATGTTTGCAGACCGTTCGTTGAATTTTTTTTCAAACGTCATGCACGCGCACCCTGTTGCTGCCGTCACCCCTGGGCCTTGGATCATCACCTTCGCCTCCAGCGCGCCCTCGCCTCTCGGATTCCGTCACCGTCAACGGCATTCTTCTCCGCCGTTGCCGCCGTAGAGGATCTCCACCAAGTTAGGGTGAGATTCGACCCCCTCTGTGCTCCAAATTCTGATTCAATGCACAGATGGTTGGCCTAGATCTTGCCACGGATTGCAATTCTTTATCCACTGAGAAATTCCTAGCGATAGCTCGAATTAGAACTTTAGGTTTAGGGTTTTACAGCTTTCATCTCGAATCGACCGAATTGAAGCAACCCGGCGTCACCGATTTGGCCTTGGCCATTGCACACAGTACGTTTCGGTGAAACCGAGTGGTACTGGGTCGGTGTCACCGAGTTGGTTCCTTTGTAGCATCATGTGCGCTTCGGTGAAGCCTGGAACTGCTTCGGTCAGACCGAAATGCAAACCCTAGTTTCAGTAGTTGCCTCGTTGCTACCGAGAATTTCAAATCGGTCACTCCAAAATGCTCTTTGTAAAAACCTAAAACTGAAGTTTGAATTCGAATATTTTCAAAAACTGATGTGTTTTGTGATGCTCATCTACTCCACTCTATCTATTCTAATTCACAGGGTCAGTTGTCAGCATGTTAGAGGCCAGTGATAGCCAAAACAGGTCAGTTGCCAAGTGTTGACTTGGAGGCAGTCACTAGTCCTGATGAGAGTTACCATGAGGGAGAAAGGAGTTCTCCAAGTCTACCCAAAGCTGCCACAAGAACCAGAAAAAGGAAGAATTTTGATGATGAGGATGAAGACTTCCAAGTTGAGGTCACTTCCAAGAAAAAGGCTCCAGTTCAAAAGGAGTATGCAAATACTCAAAAGGAGAGAGGAGTGACAAGGAAGGTATCTGCATCTACTGCTACAAAGAGAGGCATTTCCTCAGAGAATCTAGGAGGATCTCAGCAAGTGCCAAGCAAGTCCATGCCTAAGGCTGCAGGCAAAAAGAGGGAGAGGAAGCAAGTTGCTCATGTGGTGTTCAAACCCACCTCCAGGAGAAGAGATGATGCAACTAATGAAGAGGAAGAGCCAGCCACCAATCCACCTCCTCCTAAGCAGCAAAAGCTCTTGGGTGATACTATGAAGATTGCCACTTCCTCCAAGGCCAAGCCTATTGCTGTTGCTAAGTCCAAGAGGACTACCAGAGATATATCTGCTTCAGAGAAGAATAAGGCCCCAGTGCCTCAGAGAAATGATGATGAAGATGCTGAAGCCCGAGTGCTAAGGAAATTGAGACCCAGATTGCCTGAACATGATGATACACATCCTTTGGCAGAAAACATGATGGAAAGGAAAGACAAAGGATTGAGGATATGGAGAGAGTCTGATCGTTACTCTGTGAGAAGGAGAACTGTTGTGGATTATCATTTCCATACCAAGGAGCAACAAGACTTCTATGAGACAGTGCTCCTTGATAAGAAGCCAGTGGTTAGTGACATGAGATGGGTTGACTGGAAGTACATTGATGCCAATGAAGATCATTTTCCCCATGTTCATGAAGATTTCAGATCTATTGGTATTGATGAGTTCATCGGGAAGAAATTGACTGCATGGAACGATGAGATGATCATGCAATTCTATTCTACAGCTCATTTCTACCCCAATGGCAGAATAGTCTGGATGACTGAAGGAGTGAGATATCAATCCAGTGTGATTGAGTGGGCAACACTTCTAGATGTTCCAAAGGCTGATGAAGATGATGTTGATGTCTATGCCAAGCCTAAGATGGATCACAACTCCATGGTCAAAATGTACACTGAGATACCTAACAAGTACAAGGAGTCTCACAAGATCGGTTCTGTCTACCATTTGCTTGCCGGCCTAGCTACCTCCAATACCATCATGAGGCATACTTTGATGCCAAAATCTGGAGATGAGAAGATGATTAGAGGCCACTCCATCAACATGCTGCATCTTATTGATCAACATCGTAAATTCAAGGTGATGGATCTCATTGTAGAGAATGTGAAGAGAGCTGCTGCCGACCAGAAGAGATCATGTGGCTTTGCACCGCATATTTAGATGCTCATTAACTCCAAGGGTGCAAACAAGTCATTTCTGCTAGACCATGAACACCTGCCGCTACAACCTGAGTTTGAGGACAACACTGTGACGATGGACCCTTCCCATCCTACCTCAGCTGCAGCACAGGCAGAAGCAGAAGCTACGAGGACTGCTGAGCCAAGTGCTCCCATTGCCCCACAGTTGAAGACCAAGTCTAAACATATGTTATATCTTCTTCGAGCCACTCAGAAGATTGAGCGGAGTTCGGCCAACCTCGCAGAAAATCAGAAGAGTCTTGAGAGGATTGTTGAGAAAAAATTCCATGATCTGGACATCAAGGTCACTGAGATACAGACCACTGTCGAGACTTTGAAATCACAAGTGGATGATGTCAGGAGAGCAACCAGCAGTGATGATGAGCAGACAGGCACATGTCTTCTACGACCACTCAGTTTTAGACGATGCCTAGGTCCACAGCTGTGCCAGTTTCTACCAGAGTCGCAGTTTCAGCTCCAGTTGCTTCACCTTCTATTGCACCATCAGTTCCTCCAGTTGTCTCTACACCGCCAGCTCAACAGACATTAGCCGAGATCTTTGCAGATGCGCTTCTCTCTAAGCTACTTGTAGACTGCGTTGGTATTTCCCTGAAGAGGAGAGGATGATGTAGTATAGTAGAGATAAGTATTTCCCTCAGTTAAGAACCAAGGTTATCAATCCAGTAGGAGAACCACGCAAAACCCCTTTAGCAGCACATGCACACACAAAAGCAAACACTTGCACCCAACGCAAATAAGAGGGTTGTCAATCCTCTTAGCGGTTATTTGCAAGGATTAATTCTGATAGTGATAGATAGATAAAGTAAAATACTAAATAAAATAAAAGTAAATAAATTGCAGCAAGGTATTTTTGGATTTTAATATATGATAAAAGTAGACCCGGGGGCCATAGTTTTCACTAGAGGCTTCTCTCTCGAACACATAGCATACGGTGGGTAAACAAATTACTGTTGGGCAATTGATAGAAAAGCAAATAATTATGACGGATTCATGGCAATGATCATGTATATAGGCATCACATCCGAGACAAGTAGACCGACTCCTGCCTGCATCTACTACTATTACTCCACCCATCAACCGCTATCCATCATGCATCTAGGGTATTAAGTATAAAACAGAGTAACGCCTTAAGCAAGATGACATGATGTAGACAAAGTAAACTCAAGCAATATGATTAAACCCCATCTTTTTATCCTTAATGGCAACAATGCAAATACGTGTCATGTCCCTTTCTGTCACTGGGATTAAGCACCGCAAGATTGAACCCATCACAAAGCACCTCTCCCATTACAAGATAAACCAATCTAGTTGGCCAAACCAAATCGATAGATCGGAGAGAAATACAAAGCTATAACAATCATGCATAAAAGAGTTCAGAGCAGACTCAAATATTTCTCATGAATAATCTGATCATAAACTCACAATTCATCGGATCCCAACAAACACACCGCAAAAGAAGATTACATCGGATAGAAATCCAAGAACATCGAGGAGAACATGGTATTGAAGATCAAAGAGAGAGAAGAAGCCGTCTAGCTACTAGCTATGGACCCGTAGGTCTGTGGTAAACTACTCACACATCATCGGAAGGGCAACAAGGTTGATGAAGAAGCCCTCCGTGATCGATTCCCCCTTCGGCAGAGTACCGGAAAAGGCCTCCAGATGGGATCGCAGAAAAACAGAGGCTTGCGGCGGCGGAAAGGTTTTCTCTTCTGTCTCTCTGGTATACTGGGAATATTTGGGAATTTATAGCACTGGAATTAGGTCAAGATGTGCCACGAGGGGCCCACAAGCCCAGGGGGCACGCCCTACCCCACAGGGCGCGCCTCCCGAGCTTGTCGCTCCCTCATGGCTCGTCTGGTCTTCTACCGAAGCTTTGAGGGTCCCTTCTGGTCTAGAAAAAATTAATCCAAAGTGTTTTCTTCGTTTGGACTCCGTTTGATACTGATTTTCTGAAAAGGCAAAAACAAACAAAAAATAGCAACTTAAACTGGGCACTGGGTTAATAGGTTAGTCCCAAAAAATGATATATAATGGCATACAATTGCATATAAAACATCCAAGATTGATACTATAATAGCATGGAACAATAAAAAACAATAGATACGTTGGAGACATATCAAGCATCCCCAAGCTTAATTCCTGCTCGTCCTTGAGTAGGTAAATGATGAAAACAGAATTTTTGATGTGGAATGCTACCTAACATGTTTCATCATGCAATCTCTCTTACGGTATGAATAATAAGATCCGAATGATTCAAAGCAATAGTCTATAATTTGACATAAAGACATCAATACTCAGGCATACTAATAAACAATCATGTCTTTCAAAATAAAAATGCTAAAGAAAGTTATCCCTACAAAATCATATAATCCTGTCATGCTCCATCTTATTAACACAAAGTATTTATCATGCACTACCCCAATGACAAGCCAAGCAATTGGTTCATACTTTTTAACGCGCTTCAGCTTTTTCAACCCCCACGCAATACATGAGCGCAAGCCATGGATATAGCACTATGGGTGGAATAGAATGTGATGGTAGAGATTAATAAGGGGAAGTCAAAAATAAGAAGATAGTCTCACATCGACGCGGCTAATCAACGGGCTATGGAGATGCCCATCAATTGATGTCAATGCGATGAGTAGGGATTGCCATGCAACGAATGCACTAAGGGCTATAAGTGTATGGAAGCTCAACATGAAAACTAAGTGGGTGTGCATCCAACTTGCTTGCTCATGAAGACCTCGGGCATTTGAGGAAGCCCATCATTGGAATATACAAGCCAAGTTTTATAATGAAAAATTCCCACTAGTATATGAAAGTGGTAAAATAGGGGACTCTCTATATGAAAAACATGGTGCTACTTTGAAGCATAAGTATGGAAAAGGATAGTAACACCGCCCCTTCTCTCTTTTTCTCTCATTTTATTATTATTATTTTTATTTCTTTTTTTTCATGGGCTCTTTTTGGCCTCTTTTTTTTATTTTCTCAATGGGACAATGCTCTAATAATGATGATCATCATACTTCTATTTACTTACAACTCAAAAGAAAATTTACAACTCGAAACTAGAACAAAAATATGACTCTATATGAATGCCTCTGGCAGTGTACCAGGATGTGCAATGATACTAGCGTAACATGTATAAAAAATGATGAACGGTGGCTGAGCCACAAATACTATGTCAGCTATATGATCATGCAAAGCAATATGACAATGATGATGTGTGTCATAAAAATGGAATGGTGGAAGTTGCATGGCAATATATCTCGGAATGGCTATGGAAAGGCCATGATAGGTAGGTATGGTGGCTGTTTTGAGGAAGATATAAGGAGGCTTATGTGTGATAGAGCGTATCATATCACGGGGTTTGCATGCACCGGCGAAGTTTGCACCAACTCTCAGTGTGAGAAAGGGCAATGCACGGTACCGGAGAGGCTAGCAAATTGCGGAAAGGTGAGAGTGCGTATAATCCATGGACTCACATTAGTCATAAAGAACTCACATACTTATTGTAAAAGTTTATTAGCCCTCGAAGCAAAGTACTACTACGCATGCCCCTAGGGGGATAGATTGGTAGGAAAAGACCATCGCTCGTCCTCGACTGTCACTCATAAGGTAGACAATCAATAATAAATCATGCTCCAACTTCTTAGCATAACGACAGATCATACGTGCATGCATCAGGAATCACAAACCTTAACACCAATATTCTTACTAAACCACAATTATCTACTAGCACCTCCCACATATTACCATCTTAATATCGCAAAACTATTGCAAGGAATCAAACTTATCATATTCAGTGATCTACATGAAAGTTTTTATTATATCCCTCTTGAATACCTATCATATTAGGACCAAATTCATACCCCGTGCATATTACCATTGCTATTCATTAGACTCTAAAAAATATATAAGTGAAGCATGAGAGTGCAGCTATTTCTTTAAAATATAACCACCACCGTGCTCTAAAAGATATAAGTGAAGCACTAGAGCAACTGCCTAGCTCAAAAGGTATAAGTGAAGCACATAGAGTATTTTAACAAATCACGAATAATGTGTGTTCCTCTCAAAAAGGTGTGTCCAGCAAAGATGATTGTGAAACTAAAAAGCAAACAAACTATAGCACAAGACGCTCCAAGTAAAACACATATCATGTGATGAATAAAAATATAGCTCCAAGTGAGTTACCGATAGATTGTAGACGAAAGAGGGGATGCCATTCGGGGCATCCCCAAGCTTAGACGGTTGAGTCTTCCTTGAATATTATCTTGGGGTGCCTTGGGCATCCCCAAGCTTAGGCTCTTGCCACTCCTTATTCCTTTATCCATCGTAGTCTCACCCAAAACTTGAAAACTTCAGCACACAAAACTCAACAGAAACTTTGTGAGATCCGTTAGTATAACAAATAAATCTTAAACTTTAGGTGCTGTTGTAAATTGATTCATATTTAATATTGGCATAATGCTACTGTACTCCAACTTCTCCATGACTCATACCCCCCTGATACGATCCATAGATTCATCAAAATAAGCGAACTATGCAACAAAAACAGAATCTGTCTGAAACAGAACAGTCTGTAAAGATCTGAATTAAAGTCATACTTCTGTAACTCCCAAAATTCTGGAAAATTATGAAAACGTGGGCAATTCATATACCAATACTGTGTAAAAAATTCAGAATTTTATCATGCTCCAATACAGAATGAAAATTCCAGAACTAGGCGCAAAAGTTTCTGTTTTCAAACGGCATCAATTATACTATCATCCAAATCATCCCAAAGGCATTACTTGGCACAAACACTAATTAAAAGTTAAAAACACAATCATAACAGAGGCAATAATTGTGTAAACATACACAAACAGAAATAAAAAGTTTATTGGGTTGTCGCCCAACAAGCTCTTTCTTTATAGTCATTAAGATAGGCTTGAGATTTCAATGATGCTCTCATGAAAGATAATAATTGAAACACAAATAAAGCATCATGTAGCAGGTGAAAAACACATTTAAGTCTAACATACTTCCTATGCATAGGAATTTTATAAGAAAACAAATTATCAAGACAAGCAATATCTAGCATATGCAAATAGGAAGAATGGAGCATTAATAATTTTAGCACAAAGAGAGGTAATTTAGTGACATGAAAGTTTCTACAACCATATTTTCCTCTCTCATAATAATTACATGTAGGATCATAATCAAATTCAACAATATAGCTATCATATAAAATTTTATCTTCATGATCGACATGCATAAAAGTTTTATAATCTTCCAAGATAGTGGGATTAACATCAACTAAAGTCATGACCTCTCCAAACCCACTTTTATCAAAAATTTCATAAGATTGAACACTCTCCAAATATGTGGGATTATTTTTACCTAAAGTTGACACTCTTCCAAACCCACTTTCAATATTATTGCAAACATTATTTTCAATGACATATTCATCATGAGGCTTAAATAAATTTTCAAGATCATAAAAAGCATTATCACCCCAATCATGATCATTACAATGAGTAGTGGACATAACAAAATTGTCATCCCCAAGCTTGTAGCTTTGCATATCATTAGCATAATTGATATTAATAGAATTTATAATAACATCATTGCAATCATGCTTTTCATTCAAGGAGCTATCAAGTGTGGGTGCAATAGCAATAATTTCATTTTTAACATCAGAACTATAGCAAGTTCTTCTCTATAAGCATCATTAATATTGGCATCATGGCCATAAGAATAGCAAGCATCACATTCATTAAGAGGGGAAATTTCAATCAAATCAACGGAATCATAATTATCTATGGATTCATGCATATCATTATTCTCTTCCAAAGCAGCAGACATTCTCTCAATAAATTCATTAACATAGGCATTAGAAGCAGAGGCCTCTAGATGGGATCGCATAAGAACAGAGGCTTGCGGTGGCGGAAAGGTTTTCTCTTCTGGCTCTCTAGTATATTGGGAATATTTGGGAATTTATAGCGCGGGAATTAGGTCAAGATGTGCCACGAGGGGCCCACAAGCCTGGGGGGCGCGCCCTACCCCCTAGAGCGTGCCTCCCGAGCTTGTCGCTCCCTCATGGCTTGTCTGGTCTTCTCCTGAAGCTTCGAGGGTCCCTTCTGGTCCAGAAAAAAATTAATCCAAAGTTTTTTCTTCGTTTGGACTCCGTTTGATAATGATTTTCTAAAAAGGCAAAAGCAAGCTTAAAACAGCAACTGGCACTGGGCACTGGGTTAATAGGTTAGTCCCAAAAAATAATATATAATGACATATAATTGCATATAAAACATCCAAGATTGATACTATAATAGCATGGAACAATAAAAAATTATAGATACGTTGGAGACGTATCACTCCACTCTGACGACGTCTACGCACACTGGCGCTGCAAGTCAGAGGGCTTCACCACCAGGAGCTACTGGAGATCGAGCTCAAAGCGACGATTAGCTCTTTACTTATTCAAACTTTTTGGTACTTGTTGCCAAAGGGGGAGAATTTGTATAGATCATTAGGGCTTCGAGAGAGAGAGTGCCTTGCTTTTTCTCATTTGGCCTCTTTGTTTTATTGCTACTTTGTCTACCTTGAGATACTTTTGTTTGATGCTTGTATGAGACTATGCTACATTGTGCTTGATCATACCGTAGTTCATTGATGTGCATGCTTGATTATCCATCCATATGCTCTTTGTATGATCATTCACTTGTTTGTTTGGTGATGAATGCCTAATTCATATCATCCAAATCATTTTGAGCGCTACACCAAGATGTATGTGACATGGAAGAGTGACTCATGATCCTAATCGATTGTGCATTTGCATTCAAACACAAATTTTAAATAATGCACAAATTTAGGGGAAGCTCTTGCTTATCACATACTTCTCAAAGCGACGATGTATTTCATTGATTACACCTTTTGTCGAAGCTTTGATCTATATGTTGTCATCAATTACCAAAAAGGGGGAGATTGAAAGTGCAACTAATCCCCGGGTGGTTTTGGTAATTAATAACAACATATATGTCATTGATCAATGCTCATTGATATTAGTTTTCAGAGAAGATCAAGGATTGGCATGGCAAGGACTAGTGAATGTGGACCCCTTCAAAATGCTAAGGAAAAATATTGGCAAAGCTCCAAGACTCTTCATTTTTTGTTAAGTGATCGAAGATCACATTGAGTCCATAGGAAAGCCAATACTATTAAAAGGGGATGAGGTTTTGATCATGACTCAATTTCTCAAGTGCTTAGTGGTATTGCTCCAAGACCCTCAAACATTTCTCCACATCACTTCTATCCAAAGCCCTAAAAGCATCATCTTGGTCCCACCGAATCTCCACATCCCGGACTCACCGAGTTGATCACCCATATTGCCAAAGTCAAACCCTAACTTTTCGGTGCAACCGAAATGGTTCTCAGTCTCACCGAGATGGCATGACCAAGTTCCTGTAATGATGTCACTTCACTTCAGAATTTCCAAGATGAAATTTTCGGAACTACCGAAACAAGGTCTTGCCCTAGCCATTACACTTCGGTCCCACCGAGAAGTTCTGATCGGTCTCATCAAGACCTCCAACGTTCAAGTCTTTTACACTAGTCTCTCTCACCAAGATTTTGGTCCAGTGTCACCGAGTTGGGTCAAATACTTGTGACAGTTGGAGGGCTCCACCCACGAAGGGTCCATGAAGAAGCAACCTTGCCTATTCCACCATGGCTTATGTCCATGAAGGACTAGCCCCACTCGGGTAGATCTTCACAAAGTAGGCGATCTCCTTGCCCTTACAAACTCCTTGGTTCAACTCCACATGATCTTGGAGGCTCCCAAGTGACACCTAACCAATCTAGGAGACACCACTCTCCAAAAGGTAATAGACAGTGTTGTTGATGATGAACTCCTTGCTCTTGTGCTCCAAATGATAGTCTCCCCAACATTCAATCACTCTCTCACAGATTGGGCTTTGGTAGGAGAAGGATTTGAGTGAAAGCAACTTGGGAAAGGCTAGAAATCAAGGGTCAAATGGTTGGATTGGAATCTCTTGATCTCAACACATGAGTAGGTGGTTCTCTCTCAGAAAATGAATGGTGGAAGTGTAGGCACGTTATGATGGCTCTCTTACAGAGTAGGTGTAGGTGGAGGGGTATAAATAAGCTTCACCCAAAGATCCAACCGTTACAAGTATTTGACCCAACTCGGTGACACCGGACCAAAATCTCAGTGAGAGCGACTAGTCTAAAAGACTTGAACGTTGGAGGTCTCGGTGAGACCGATCAGAACATCTCCGTGGGACCAAAGTGCAATGGCTAGGGCAAGACCTTGTTTCGGTAGTTCCGAAAATTTCATCTCAGAAATTCCGAAGTTAAGTGACATCGTTACAGGAACTTCGTCATGCCGTTTTGGTGAGACCGAGAACCATTTCGGTTGCAGCAAAAAGTTAGGGTTTGGCTTTGGCAATATGGGTGATCAACTCGGTGAGTCCGGGATGTAGAAATTCGGTGGGACCGAGATGACGCTTTTAGGGTTTTGGATAGAAGTGATGTGGAGAAATGTTTGAGTATTTTGGAGCAATAACACTAAGCACTTGAGCAATTGAGTCAAGATCAAAACCTCATCCCCTTTAAATACTATTGGCTTTCCTATGGACTCAATGTGATCTTGGATCACTTAACAAAAAATGAAGAGTCTTGGAGCTTTGCCAATATTTGTCCATAGCATTTTGAAGGGGTCCACATTCACTAGTCCTTGCCATGCCAATCATTGATATTCTCTAAAAACTAATGTCAATGAGCATTAGATCAATGATATATATGTTGTTATTAATTACCAAAACCACCTGGGGATTAGTTGCACTTTCAACTGGGCGCTGCATCATCTTCTTCCTAGGCATAGTTTGCTATTCTGGATTACTTGCTTACACTGCACTCAACTTGTCAGCGCCTGACCTTGCCAGAGAAGATTCTTGCTTATCGGCTTGCAGTTCTGCGGTTGCTGCCTCTTCATCATCTACTTCTCTTTCAGCAACTAATGCAACACTTACCACTTGATTAGTTGCCGCCAAATATAGCAGCAATGGTTCTTGTGGTTTAGGCACAACTAGCACTAGCGGAGAGGAGAGGTATTTCTTTAAGTCTTGGAGCGCGGCCTCCACTTCCAGGGTCCATTTCATAGGACCTGCCTTTTTCAAGATTTTGAAAAATGGCAAGCCGCGCTCATCCGACTTAGAAATGAACCTGCTCAATGCGGCAACACAACCAGCAAGACGTTGTACGTCCTTGACGCGCTTGGGTGCTTCTATCTGCTCAATAGCTTTGATCTTGTCGGGATTGGCTTCAATTTCACATTGAGAAACAAAGAACCCAAGAAGTTTGCCGGATGGAACACCGAACACACACTTCTTAGGGTTGAGCTTCAAGTTGATCTTGCACAGATTTGCAAATGTTTCTTCTAGGTCTTGGATAAGTGTTGATTTGTCCTTGGTTTTGACCACTATATCATCCATATGAGCTTCCACATTTCTATGCAGCTGAGGACCAAAACCAATCTGGACAGCTCTCGCAAATGTAGCTCCAACACTCTTTAATCCGAAAGGCATACACACGAAGCAATATGTGCCACATGGAGTTATGAATGCGGTTTTCTCCTCATCTTCCTTGGTCGTGAATATCTGATGATAAACAGAATAGGCGTCAAGAAAAGATATGAAGTCACAGCCGGCAGTGGAGTCAACAATTTGGTCAATCCACGGCAAAGGAAAAGGATCTTTTGGGCATGCTTGTTGATATCAGTAAAATCAATACAAAGTCTCCACTTTCCATTTGCTTTGCGAACTACCACAGGGTTAGCTAACCATGTTGGATGTAGCACTCCTCTAACCAGACCTGGTGCTTCAAGTTTTTGTCTTTCTTCGGCGATGACTTCTTGCCGCTCCAAAGCTTGCTTCCTGACCTTCTGCTTGACGGGTCTCGCATTAGGGCAGACGATAAGGTGGTGCTAGCTCAATCACTTCCCTAGGAACACCGGGGATGTCAGTTGGTTGCCATGCAAACACATCGACATTCACCCGCAGGAAAGCGATGAGCACGCTTTTCTATTTGTCATTAAGGGTGGCACTTATGGTGAAAGTGCCTCCCGTCCCATCTTCCCTTGCAGAGACTTGCTTAATTGTAGGTGGAGTAGCTTTGGACTTCTTGCTCTTGCTGGTAGAGGTCTCTAGCACCTCAACGGACATGCTGCACTCTACAGTGCGCTTTACGGAGGCGTTGGACTTGCCGGTCTTCTTCCCCCCGGGAGCTTTGTTGGCAGGAGCAAGTGCCTTACCGGCAGATGCTGCAACTGCTTCCCCGCACAGCTTGTCGGCGTAGATAACTGCGTCCTTCTTGTTGGAGTGAATGGTGATCAAACCCATGGGCCCTGGCATCTTAAAAGTGTTGTAGGCATAGTGGGATGCCACCATGAATTTTGCCAGGGCAGGGCATCCAAGAATCCCATTATAAGGTAACGGAATCTTGACGACATCGAAGACAACTTTTTCTGTCCTGTAGTTGAGTTTGCTGCCAAAAGTGACCGGCAACGTAATCTGGCCTTTGGGCTTGGTCCTTGCTGGATTGACTCCTTGAAACGATCCCGTCTCTTGGAGTTCTTCGTCAGAAATCTGCAGCCTCTTGATCACATCTGGGGAAATCAAGTTCAGGCCAGCACCACCGTCAACCAGCATCTTCGTGACCTTGAGGTTGCGAATTGTTGGTTATCACGCCCAATATGTGGTCCTATCCTCAAAGAACTCGGAAGCTCCACTAAGGATAGAAGCGCATATCGAAGACGCTTCCCAAGGTGGATATCATTACAACATACCATGACCTGAATAGATGAGAATACCAGATAAAGGCTTACACTCGCCACAAGCTACAACATGAATACATCAATACATAGCAATAAACATACAGAAGAGCAGGATCAGACTACGGATGAAATCAAACAAAAAAGAAGAACGACATCCACCCTGCTAGTCCCAGGCTGCCAACCGGGAACCCATCCTATGATCGATGAAGAAGAAGAAGCAGAAGAAGAACTTCAAAATCAAACATGCATCGCTCTCACGTCAAATCATTGCTTTACCTGTACCTGCACCTGTTGTTATAGTAAATTGTGCGCCACAAGGACTCAGAAATCCCGTTACCATGGGTATCAAGACTAGCAAAGCTTAATGGGTATAGAATGGTTGAGTGGTGAGGTTGCAGCAAGCACTAAGCATTTGTATGGTGGCTAACTTATGAGTACAAGAATAAGAAGAGTAACTACGCATAAACAGATGCAATCTAGTAATGATCAAGAAGTGATCCTGAACACCTACTTACGGTTCAAACATAACCCCACAGTGTTCTCTTCCCGAACTCCCTCGAAAAGAGATGATCACGGTTACGCACGCGGTTGGTCTATTTTAATTGAATTTCATTTCAAGTTCTCTACAACGGAGGTTATAAATTTCTAAGTCGCCACATGACCGCGGGCACAGCTTTCCGAAAGATTTAACCCTGCAGGGGTGTTCCAACTTAGTCCATCACAAACTCTCACAAGCAGCGGTGGGAAGACCTCAACCTCCAGATAGCCCGATCAACCTCGAGGTAGCCCGAAGTATCCTCGGAATCCCGGTGCACAAGACATTTCGACAATGGAAAAACGAAACCAGCAAGACCTCCCGGGGTGCTGACAATCCTGATAGGAGCCTCACGTATCTCGTTCTCAGGGCACACCGGATGAGCCAGACGTCGGGTTAGCTGAGACCCCGGTTTCCCAGGGGGCGTCGGACATCACCCTAATATGGACCAACACTGATGAGGAGCACTGGCCCGGGGTTGTTGATTAACTATCCTCGGGGTCCAGAAAGTCCCTATGCAAATTTTAGTTGTTATTAGGCAAATGGTAAAGCCAATGTTGGGCCTTGCTGGAAGAGTTTTATTCAAAGAGAACTATCAAGGGGGGTCCATAAACCCCAAACATGTTAGGAATGCTCATCAAGGAACATAACACCGGTATTACGGAAACTAGGGCGGCATGAGTGGAACAAAACACCAGGCAAAAGGCTGAGCCTTCCACACACAACCAAGTATATAGATGCATTAATTAAATAAGAGATATTGTGATATCCCATGATATCCATGTCCCAACATGGAACAACCTGCAACTACACCTGCAACTAGCAATGCTATAAGAGGGGCTGAGCAAAGCGGTAACATAGCCAAACAACGGTTTGCTGGGATGGTGGAAGGTTAGAGGCTGTATCATGGCAATTTGGGAGGCTGACAAACAAGTGGTAGGTAGCGAGACATAGCACTAGCATCGAGACAACAGCAAGCAAAGATAGTAGTGATATCCAAGGTAATGATCATCTTGCTTGTGATCCCGCTAGGAAGAAGACCGAATCCGTGAAGTAGACAAACCATCGTAGTCGAACGAATCCTCACACTTCGCAACGTAACCGAACTATCAAGAAGAAGCACAACTGGAAAGAAGCAAACAACATGGTAAACAAACAAGCATAAACAAGACATGATGCACAACCAAGTATGATGCATGTCCGGTTTAAAATAGGCATGGCATGGCAAGAGTGCAATAATCAAATACTACACATTAAGTGAAGCTCAATATGCAACGGGTTGCACATTGACGAAACTCCACATTCAATTATTTAGTTCTCTCCCATTTATGTACTCAACAAGTTTCAATGTGGTTAAACATGGCAAGAGGTGAAGCATGATTAAACTACCTATCTAGGCAATTTAAATGAGGCCGGAAACAACTGATAACAATTCCGGAAAACCCCATATGCAAATTTCGAATTTGGTAATGTTCTGCCTAAAACACAATTTTAAAGTTGTTAAACATGCAAAGTAAGTGCGCCATGTTAATCTACACATTTTTCCACCCCATTTACATATAAAGTTTACTTAATTCGGAGCTACGGTTATTTAGATATGAAATAAATCATTTTAACATGAAATTTATGCAAATTAATGCAAATAGAAATTTTAAACATTTTTATCATGGATGAAGGTTGGATTTTATGAAACTACATGAAATTCTACCTAAGTTACATATAAGACATGTTTCATTACGATGCACGGTTATTTAATTACTAGCATTTTAAAATGATGGCATTTTCTGCAAATATCCAATGCACCGGAAAATGGATAAATTCGTCTAGTGAAGAAAAAGACAAGAGTTGGGCCGAATCCTCAGTGTTGCGCGGTGGCCCAACAGAGTTTTGGTCCAGGTGGCTGAGTGTGTGTGTGCACATTTGAAGGGAGAGGCAGGAAGGGGAAAAAAGGAAATGCGGAGAACGTGGGATCGAACCCAGGACCCCTTGGATGTGGTGCGCTGGGGGGACCAGCTAGGCTGTACTCATGTTTGTGAATAGGTAGGGCACAGCCTCCTTTCACAAGTGCAAGGTCTAGTTCCTGAAATCGCCATGGAGGCTGTAGAGCACCGGCGGGTGTGCAGGAAGGGAAAGTGAGTGAGGGAGCGAGTGGCTGCTGCTCGCCGGTGTTGTGTGTGTGCCGAAGCAGAGCAAAACAGAGGAGGTGCCGGTGCTGTGGACAGAGAGCGGCGGAGGAGCTCGTCGGAGCTACTCTGGTGACCGAATTGAGTGGTGGAGATGCATGAAAAACTCGTAACAAGAACTCGCGCCCCCGCATGTCACGCACGCCTCCAGATGGCATCGCCGGCGATGAAGAGACAATGGCGGCAAGGTGGAGCTGCCTTGGTCTACCCCAACGACCAAAGTAGAGGCGGAGCAGTGCGTTAGAGGCGCGGAACGAAACCATGCCCTCATGTGTCACTCGCGGTGCTGAACAACGATGGAGACGTCGACGACGTCGAGAGGACAGAGGCGGCGGAGAAAACCCAACACGGCGAATGGCAGGGTAGAACGGTAAACTAACTGAGGAGATCGCATCTACGGATCAGTCTGCGCCTACCGGTGGACAAGGAAACAGGCAGGAAGCCACCAGAGGAGCTCCGGCGACAATGACGCACGGCGGCACTCTCGGCCAGGACGGAAACGGGAGGTACATGATGCTATCGAGCAAGAAAAAGGCACGGGGAGGACCAAGTGCTCACCACAAACACGCGGGCGTGGTTGGTTTGTCGGGAGGTAGTCGGGGACGGCCGAAATCAAGAGAGAAGCAGATCGGCCGCAGAGGAAGGAGACGATGGTTGGCGGCGTGGTCTTGGCGTTCCAGGAAGGAGTCGTGGTCATAGCGGTCGTAGACGACGTCATGGAAGACGAAGGATGCGGCTGGAATCATGGAAGGGCACGCCGGTGACAAGCCTTGCTCTCGGCCCCGCTCGGGAAGGTCTTGGGGCGATGGCTATGGTGGGCGAACTCACCTGGCGGCGGAGGGGAAAGAGGGGAACCCTAGAGAAGGCTTGAACATGGAGAGGGCTTTAATAGGGGGCTAGGGCATCGGGACGGAGCGGCGACGCGCTCGTGGCCTCGGTCCCCATGGCGACAATGGAGGAGGACGAAAAGGGGAGCCACGGGTCGACTATAGCCAGAGGCTGATAGGCGGGGCCGCAGGCGCCACGTGGATGCAGGTTAGCGGGGGTAGGCACGCGCCTAGGTAAGAAAAGGTCTAGGCGTGGCGAGGCGGGCTGCGGGGTCCTGCTGGGCCGTAGCGAGCTAGGCTGCTGCTGGGCTCTCTCTCTCCCTTGTCTCTTCCCTTTTCTTTCAATTTCTTCAGACAGAAAAGAAGAAGGAAATGCACAGGGATAATGGGAAGGAATTAGCTTGAGATAAAAATATCTCTAGGTGCTGGGAATATGCACAATTTGAATAAATTGGTCTGGCAATTTTTAAAGACAGGAATTTAAAACAGGTTTGAATTTAATTCAAACTTGAGTCAAATTCTAGCCCAGCCAAAACAATACCAATTGAGTTGAAAATTGACAGAGAGGTACATGGCATGGTTTAGAGGGTGTAGGTAAATAGTGGACATTTATTCGAACCGGGAAAAAATGTCACTTGAAAAAATTGGATAAAAGAAAGAAAGGGAAAAGCTTGAGATGGGATTTGAATCTTGGGTGCTGGTTTGGAGGCAAGAGCAAGAGGCAAGATGAATATGAGGAGAAGGAGTTCACACATCAAAATTAAACATGCCACAAGCATAGCAATGATGATTATGATGCATGATGCAAAACAAAATAAAACACACATTAGAAGGCATGCAAGCATGAACATAACACAAACTAATGGAGGTCTCGGACTTGGGCTGTCACAACACTCCCCCACTTACAAGAGATCTTGCCCCGAGATCTCAGAATGAAATGCAGAAGAAGAAGTGAAGAGGTAAAACTAAGTTGCTTCTTTGACGAACAAGTGAAACCACGAACCTTGAGATGTTGCAAAGTCATGAAGAATGGCACAAGGGGCAAGAAAGAATTCAAAAAGCACTCCGGTTAGAAATAGGATCTAGAAATACAACATAAGTTGGCAAAATGAAAGTGCTTGGATGAGACTCCGGTTAAAAGAGAAATGATAGATAGAACACGAACTTGACAAGATGGGATGATACTACAAAGAGAACAACAACACAAAGCCTCCGGGACAAATGAATGGGAGCTAGATAGTCGGAATGAAATGAACGAAGAAGAGAACAACTTCTACCACCAAGAACTTGAAAGAGCAATCTTATTAGGAATGCTAGAATAGAGTTGTTGGAAGAATCAACAAGCAAAAGATATGCTTCACGTGGGCTTGTGGAAGTCAACTCAAACTTGATGTTAAATCCTGCCACTAATGGAAACAAATATTTGCTTGAGAGCAACAAAGATATGTCAAACTTCCTCCACTGAGATGATAAAAGAATCTTTACGAATTTGCGATGATCCAAACTTCTCGATTTCACAAGAATTAAGAGGTTGGACAATATCCTTCTTGAATAACTTCACTTCCTGCCCCATCATGGTTCAAGAATGATATACCACAACTCTCAAAAAATAACGGAGAGATAATTGCACATCAGAATGCAAAATGAAGAATGGTTAAGCTCCTCCAACAAGAATCTTGACGAAAACTTCGAGAACGAATTGAATCCTTAACGAAGCACCATGAAGAAACTCTCGAAGGACTCCGGATAGATAACAAGATGATCAAAACGAAAGGAAACTTGAGAGAACAAGATGAAGCCTCACAATGATTTAGGTGGAGCTTCGTGATGACATAACTGAGAAAACTTGGAACTCCGGAAAAGAAAAGATGAACAACTTAGAACCAAGAATTTGATATCATGAACGAACTCCGGAAGAAAGAATTAAATCACCTCGATGAAATAAGAATAAGAATTATGTCATGCTTACCCTTCATCAACTTAAATTGATGACAAGCAACGGATTTGGCATGCCACTCATTCCTCTTGAAAAAAATTGAAGAGAGATATAGCGCAAGCTCAACGGACCACTGGTAGGATTTTGGAAAGAACAAATGAATTGATATGATAACAAAGGAAGAGGAATCTTGAACGAACAACCATCAGAATTGAAAATGAATGAAGAAAACATAACGAATCGCCGGGAAGAATTAGAAAATGAACGAAGATACTTGAGGGAAATTTAGATACAAGAGAACGAAGCGATCGCGAGCTGACTAGAGAATGCTTCAATGATGCACCGGAAGAATTGGAGAATGAGAAATGAACGTTGAGAATGAAGAATTCTTCTGAAATAATGGCCTCTGGACAATCAAAACGCAAACACTCATGAAATGCCTTGGATGAGTACGAACAGAATTTCTCACGAATGAAAACAATTTGAGAGGATGGCATCAAGCTTGCACCACGAATCTTCAAGAGAATGGATAAAATTTGGAGAAAAACTCTTCTTCGGTTTTCAAATGCTGAGGATGCCGACGAGAACCACCATGAGGAATTTGTGAGGTACTTCGGAATAATTAAGAATAGAAAGGTTGAACCAAAGATGAGAAGATTTTGAAAGCGATCTTGGAGAAGGCAATTGACTGATGAGAATTCATTCTTACGTCAAACTTTGAAAAGAATTTGAGAATAACTCTAGAAAAAAAGTAGAAGAGCCAGGTAAGATCCTGGGAAAGACCTGTGGGTTATGGGCCCACTCAAAAGAAACACCGTTGAAAAAGATTATTTAGAAGAGATAATGCACCGGTTGGAATTTGACGACTTGAATGAGGTAACAACCACGAAATAGCTTGAACAGATCTTTAATGAAAATACGAGTCTTCTGAGATATCTTCAGCACTTCGGAGAAGAAAACGAGAACAAAGAATGATGAACTTGTAGCTCCTGAGCATCTTCACGAGAAATCACCGGCTAAGAACATTGAAAGAACGGAGAGACTTCACATGAATAAAATGGATGCTTGATTGAGATTTCTCACTCCGCGAAGAAAAAGGGCGGGAGGGTGGGAAAAGAAAGACACCTTGGGACGGATGAAACGAACGCCGTTGGGAAAATGAGAATTGATCTTACAAATGTTGAAATGATCGGATCAACTTGAAGAGAAGCACGCCGGTTGCAAAAGAATTAACATGACAATCTCGATGATCAAAAAGGATTAGCACTCCCATAGAAATATGAGAACACCGCTTAGGAAAGGTATGGAATCAATGCTTGACTTTGAAGCAACTTGAATACCACAACCAAAACAAAACAAAGGATTTGGCTTGCAGAATAAGTCGGAAACAAATCATGAGAGAGATTTCATCCGAAATTTTCGTGGTGGGGCCCACACGGGCTCTATCTTACAGTGGCCATCTGTACAAGGTAGTGTACGAGACTACGAAGTGTCCCCGAATCGTAGCGAAGCTACAAGGATTCTTTAAGACGCAATGAGTACCGCTGTAAAAACGACCGTGGATAGGCGGACCACTAGACGTCGAACCCCAATCTCATATCATGCATTTGTTGAAAAGATTTCCTCGGTAACTACTTGAATTCCCATCTAGGAACTCCCGAAATTTTCGGTTATGCAATCTGGTCTAACGAGTACAAGGAGCAAAAATCATCACACAACTCCTAGCAGAATTCTACGCTCCAAATGTACCGCTTCCATCAACACATAACCAAGAACTTTGGAAACTTGTGTACCCCAGACCTTCAAAAAAACATCCGCTATACTAGCCATGGCAATACATCTGATCTCCCTCCCAGTACTGGGTGGCGCCATACTCCTCTCACCACAAACAAATATAGAAGCGTTTTTCGATGTCGGCGTCCTCTGGTATTCAGGAACTGGAATGATAGCGAATGTGACGCGAAAACCTTGGAGCTCAACTCCCCGGGACACTTCTACAACCACAAAATGTCAGGAGGCACCAAGAACAGAGTTCCCATCACAACAATATCATAAAGATTCCAAAAATACCCGCGTGATCCTAAAAAAAATTTGAGTGAGAAGAGTAGAAGAATCAAAACACCTACGCCACAATTCCTCACTAGAGCGACGAAGGGGATGAGGAGTAAAAAGAATTCCTACTCTCCGATATATAACTAGACTTAGAAAATAGTTTTTTTCTTCTAGACTCGACACGGCCAAGTTTGATTAATCAAGGGGGCTCCTACGGTCGGTAGAGGCTCTGATACCAACTTGTCACTCCCAATATGCGGTCCTATCCTCAAAGAACTCAGATTCTCCACTAAGGATAGAAGCGCATATCGAAGATGTTTAGCAAGGTGGATATCATTACAACATACCATGAACTGAATAGATGAGAATACCAGATAAAGGCTTACACTCGCCACAAGCTACAGCATGAATACATCAATACATAGCAATCAACATACAGAAGAGCAGGATCCGACTACAGATGAAATCAAACGAAAAAGAAGAGCGACATCCACCCTACTAGTCCCAGGCTGCCAACCGGGAACCCATCCTATGATCGACGAAGAAGCAGAAGCAGAAGAGGAACTCCAAAATCAAACATGCATCGCTCTCACGTCAAATCATCGCTTTACCTATACCTACACGTGTTGTTATAGTAAACTGTGAGCAACAAGGACTCAGCAATCCCATTACCATGGGTATCAAGACTACACTACCGCAGGCGACCGCTAACGCGACACATGAATCAGAGACCCCATGACCAAACTGTGTGCGATGCATGAATCGCAAACGGTGTCATAATAAAACCGTCGCCAATAAGACGAACTATGTGCGATGGCGGAGACATCAAGAACGATTCAGATTAGAGACGCGTGTGTGATACGTGGCATACAGTTGATCCATAGGAACTGTTTGCGATAAGACAGAACAAGATACACGGTCAGCCAGTTCGAGGTGTGTGCGATACACGGCATACAGTTCACTCGGATGAACTGTTTGTGATTACCCAACACAATAGAAATGGTTAGGCAGATCAAGGTGTGTGCGATATATGGCAAGCGGTTCACTCGGATGAACTGTTTGCGATTACCCAACACAACAGAAACGGTTCAACTTAACAACATGTGTGTGATACGCGGCAAACAGGTCAGTAATCAGAAATGTGTGGGAAGACCAATAACAACACAGACGATTCTTGCTAATAACCCGTGTGTGTTGTGGGCAAACGCTTGCTGGTAAACAATTGTCAGCGATTGATGAAATCATCACCGACGGGTTCCCTAGTTTAGCCGGTGGGCGATGTGATTTGCTCTGTCTGCATAACATCTATGCTCTGTCAACAGAACAACAACAACATATATACTTATAAGGACATGATTGCATAACCAAATAAAACATCCAATTACGTTATATCACAAATACCAGAAAAATTGCAAGGTTCAAATTCCAGCATTACAAGGCCTAGATTCAAAGATTACAAGATTCAAACTGTTCTTACAAATCAAATTCATCTTCTTCAAAATCGGAGCCATGCACTATTTCTACGAATGGGTCAGTCACCGAGAAGTCATATATCGGTTTGATAGTGTGACTTCCGAATAATCTGTCATTTGTAGTTCCAAACTGAAATTCAGCTTCTGCAGAGCCTTTTCCATTCAGTTGTAGACGCCTGCGCTGATCAGCAAACCATTCACTTCCGCGCACTAAATATAGGGCAAACCTCATTACCTTGAGCACACTTGCTCTCTGAACAAAGAACCTGGCAAATTTAATTAATCTCTGGTGTGGTGCCTCGGTAGTGGTTCAAAGTAATTTCTGTGAGATGAAGATCAAGGCATTCAACGAGATTGTTATATTGCGCCACATTTTCCACTTTCGGGCCTGCTTGTATCTGCAAATGTAGACAACATATTAGTGCGTAGCTGTAGTTTTAAACACTTTGGACCTCTTTGATTTGGAGGATTTCTAAAATGCATGAATAGATTGACATACCATCTTCAATCGTTCATGATTAACATCTCAAAAAAATGTATTGAAACCCTCCAAATTTCCTTTAGAAATCATACTACATTTGTCATTGTAATCATGGGTAAAAGTAACAAATTGAACTCCGTTGTGGTTAACAATTAACCGGAAAGGAGCCTCACCTTGATGTATAGCTTCTCCGTGCACGGAAAGCATCTAAGGAATCTAACAACTTCATCCAGATCATGTCAGGACCCCGATCCTAAGTCACACCGGTCTAGCATGTAACACATCATATCACTTTACGGCCTCACGCACGGTAACCCACGGCTGCCGCCTTTACCTAGGCCGGGACCGTTTGCGCCTTTTGGCTCACGTATATGATTGTGTTGCTAGCATCCATATGACAAAGAACTCGGGCCGACATGACTAGTCACAAACCAATGTGGCACAAACTTACAGGGACAGGCATACATGACCCAGCAATGCACGTGTCGGTCAGCAGCGAGTGTAACCGAGTCGTAGCAAGTTACAAGGACTCCAGTAAAACACCGCGTGACATTTCCCCATAGGGACAGACACATGAGCAAAGAAGGACACATGCCGGTCAATCCATGTGTTCCGGATGGAAGCACTACGAGGCATTTCCCCATAAGGAAGGCTACCAAGAATAAACAACTAGGTGTCGGATCCCACACATACCACTGCATTCCAAACATACACACAATATGCACGATATGTGTAAATACAACATGGCATCACAAACACGGCTCTATGACTCAAAGTATTTATTTAAAAGGGCTCCGAGGAGCCTTACATAGCATGATATTACAAACATGGGTCTCATGACCCAACATTCAAGTCATACAAGCAACAAGCGAAAGCATAAATCTGTCTGAGTATAGACAGCTGAAACGAAAGAGTGCTAGAAAGCCTGTCTATCTACAAGACCCTCCATAGGAGCCAGACCTCTGTCTGGGATTCCCAAGCTAATCGTCAGAGCCCACGTAGAACTACTAGTGAGACCGAAGTCTCCTCTGCAAAACAGAAATTAGGCAAACGTGAGTACAATTGTACTCAACAAGACTTAGATCAGAACTAACTACATATGCATCATTATCAACAAGGGGGGTTGTGGAGTTTAACTGCAGCAAGCCAGCTTTGACTCAGTGGCTATCCTGAACTACGACTACTAGTATATCCTTTGAGGTGAGAAAGCGCACACGAGTTCACATATTCACCATATCAATACACCAGTATGGATCGGTTCCCGTCTCCCTACGAGAAGGCCATCCATAGCACTCACACTTATCTTGCGCATTTTAGAGTATCCATTTCAACTTGTCTATGAATAATGTAAGCGTCCAAGTGGTCCATATCCGCGGACGCGGCTATTCGAATAGATCATTAACCTTGCAGGGGTGTACCTCTTCACATATGCTTTCCCCACTTACCGCCATGTACACATCATGTATCTCGGCAACCTTCAAGCGAAAGCCTGGCGAGGGTGTCGGCCACGACCTGACTAACCACACAAGACTCTAGTCCAGGTTTACCAAATCGTTTGTCCTATTCAGTGAGGTTAACTTGTTCAAACATGCATGGAAGTGCGATAAACAGATTCTTCATATTTTTCTGATAATTTTTCATATATAAATTATTTCATTTGGAGTTACGGTTGAATTTCTATGATTTTTCGAAGTTTTGTCTATTTTTTGAAATTAATAAATCATTTCTGATTTATTTAAAATCCAGAAAACATTTATGACGTTAGCACTGCATCATGCTTATGTCATCTAGTCAACAGGGCCGCTCTAGGTCAAACCTGACCAGTGGGTCCCACTGGTCAGTGTCACAGTGCTGGCTAGAGTCACAGATAGGTGGCCCCGGTCAACGGCCACGTTAGTAAAGTCAATGCTGACGCGTGGGTCCACTGGAATTAAACTAACTTTAACTAATTTTGTTAGCTGGTTAATTAAGCCAATGGGGCCCGACTGTCATAGACCTGGGGGTTAATTAGCGGGGCTGTTAGCGGCTAATGGTGTGCCACGTCATCTCGCCGGAGTTAAACGCCGGCGAGCACACAAACACGACGGTGACGCTCGGGAACGCGTTACGGGGCATGATTCGAGGCGCGGTTTGCGGCTGCGGGTAGCTAGGAGTGCGGCGCATCCTAGCAAGCAGCAGCAACTGGGGTGGTCGGAGCTCGCCGGAAACGAGCTTGCGGCGGCGGCCGGAGTTCGGACGTCGACGGATTTGACGCCACAGTGCACGGGAGAACAACGGGTGGCACCTACGGGTTCTACGTGCTCTCACAAGGCCAACGGGAATATGCACGGGGCCATTTGGTCACCGGAGCCTCGTCGGCGAGGAGCTCGTGCGGTGGCGTGCTTCGGGCGTCATGGAAACGACGACTATGGTGAGATTTCGGGCACGGCGTTAGAGGGAGAAGGTTCAGGGGCTCACGGTGGTCACGTAGAGGTGGTCAGCGAGCTCGAGGAGGCAGCGAGGCAAGCACGGGGTCGCCAGCGAGCTCGGCGATCCGAGGTTGAAGAAGGCGGCGTGGACGGCACTTCAGGGCATCCGGCATCACGTGGCTCGGGCAGAGGGCGTAGGTGATGGAGGCGGAGCTCAGGGACACGACAAGGAAGCACGGGGAAGGCGGTGGCCACGCGTATGGTGACGGCGAGCTTACGGGCACTTCGGCCATGGCGTTGGAGGGCGAGGGAGAGGGCATGGGGAGGAGTGGAGCGGTCAGAGCGATCGGGACGGCTCCCGCGAAGCCATCCGCGGCGCCATGCGGGCTAGCAGGCTGGAGGTGGCACAGGCGCGTGTGTGCGCGCGGCGAGCACGCGCTCGACGTCCTTCTAGCGAGAGGAGGAGGACAACTGGCAATGGCCTGGTGGGCTGGGCCGGCCAGGTGAGCGCCAGGTAACTCTTCTCTCTCTCTCTCTCTTTTCTATTTTATTTTCTGTTTCCTATTTTTCTTTTCTGTTTTGATTTAGTACAAATACCAAATCATTTCTAAAACTCCTGAAAATAATTCTAGGCACTATTTGAATTATTCCAAAAGCCCTCAAATAGTTTCAGAATATTTGGAACATTCAGAATAATTATAGCAATTAAATGCTCCAATTCAAATACATTATGGTTTAATTCAAAAATCCAGAAATGACCTAGAAATATGTTCATCATTTTTGGCAGAGGTTTTCACCTTTATCAGAAATCATGAACTTTTCTGACGGGCATTTTGGGTTCATTGAAAATATTTTCAATTGATCCTAGTTGTTTTCAGACAGGTGCTAGGGTTTGCTCAGTCCCCAATTCGAATTTCATTTGAATTTAATCATGATGCATGGATGATTATGCAACTATTTACAATCAATATTCTAGGGCTGTGACAACTCACCCCCACTAAACAAGAATCTTGTCCCGAGATTAAGGCGTAGGGTAAGAGGAAGAGGGGACACTAACTATCACAATCTTCATGATCTAACTGCCCTTCTCGAAGATGTTGATTCATCGCATCATGTAGATCTTGACATCTTTGCTTTCGAGATCTTCACCTAACACGATGACGAGAGAGAAATTCTACAGGAATCGATCTTCTTGAAGATTGAGCAACTCATGATCAACTCATGGAGTGAGACGTAGAAACATCTCTTGAGCTACGACACAAACACATATCAGGAGCAATGGAAAGAAACAGATGACGAAGGTTCAATTTGGTAGGCAACAACTCCATGCTTAGGTAAGATGGTGCATGGGTTTCAAAGTAGCGAGGAGTGAATTGCCCTTCATACCAAACGGGGCACTTTAGAGAAGGTGACTCATAGGATTATTCCCTTAAGTGGCAAAAAGAATTACTTTTGATACATAGATCATTGAAACTCTCTATACCAACCCAAGGCAATTCACAAACGATTGTTTGAAGGAGTTCGAAAGAATGGCATACTCGGACTAGGATGGATGATGTGGACTACCTTGTTGAAGACAACGCAATGGATGATTTTTGCTTATCATCGGAAATGGATGGGACCCATGGTAAGACCACTTTTGAAGATAATCCTGGACAACAATTACTGAGAAGAGCAGCCCATGGAAAAAAATGGCACAATGGCGGGTGCAAGCTGGGAACAAAATGCAAATGCCGCGAATGATTCTAGTAACTGGGGAGAAGGCTCAACAGTAGAGAGTGATTCCACTATTTGAATGGCTATAGAATAATTGAAGAAGCTGAGGGCACATTCCAACTAATGCCAACAATAAAACCTAGTGCCTGAGCGTGCTCTCAAGAACTTGAGCATTTCCATATTCATCAGGGTTTTACCAACATCTATGCCGAAGATCTTGGTGACACTTCGTACTACCATGATGAATAATGGTGGAAGACGCAGAGGCAAAGGAAGACAACACTTTCTCAGAATTGACCTTGGCGATGCCAAGGAACCAAAATCTGATGATCAACCGAGAGACATTTAGCACTCCGCTTCTAATGTTCTCCTTGATGTACTAGCGTAACCCAAGTATAGGAACTGTTTGGTATCTAGAACATCAAGTAGGGGTCGGACTTCGGGAACACAAAGGATCCATAAAGAGCAACTTACAAAAAAAATCATACGAAATCCTTATGGAAGAATGACTAATCTTGCTGAACAAGATTCTACAATAATAGGTCTTCCGGCTAGGTGTGTTGGCCACAACATCCACTTTACCGGGTTACAGAAGACCAATGTTATAATTCTTGGGAAACGTTCCAACCATCATATCTGCCTGAGATTCAGATCTGTTTGGTGTCAGGATGCTTCAGACTCAGCATGTCTGAAAAAAGAAGGTTCACAACACAAATCAACGAGATGACGTTGCAAGATTCTCAGGAAATGAACTACGGAGATAAGCTCCAAAACATGAGCTAGTTTGCAAAATACATGTGAACAGAATGTCCAGGACAATCGTGTCCACATGGAAATTTCACAACAAAACACTACCGGGTTCTGGTTGGGAACCATCATCGAGGATATTGAAGTCCTTGCATAAGTCATATGATTAGCTCTTAAGAAGGAACTTCATTTCCTTGGACAAATCAATCAGTGGCTTGGTGTGCTAGGGAATACATATGGAGTGGAGATGATCAGTCTATCAAACCATAGAATACTTCGCACTTGCATGACTGAATTGGGATGATTCCAGATGAAGTGTAACACCCCAAAAATTTAACATATTTTTATTAAGTGAAATTTGGCCAGAAATAAAATTTTGAATTATATTAGGTCTCTTATTAATTTTAGAGTATTTTCTGTTTACTGTTTTTCCAAAATCCTTCCCTCCATATAGAAATTTTTGTAAAATATTATGGGCATTGGCAGTTTTCTTAAATCATTTTTATAATTTAAATAACAGTAGGAAATATTTTCATAATAAAATTTGCCCAAGAAAATCATTTTAAAAGCATTTTCAATACTTAAAATGCTTTTGTTGCACTAAAACTATTTTAAATAATTCTTTAAAAATTCCACAAATTTTTTGAGGGTTCATGTGATGCCTATAGATCACTTTTGTGCAAAAACCCAACATGGTCATTTGAAAATTTTGAGCACAACTTCCTCTTTCCATTTCTGTCCCATTCTTGAGTTACAACTACAATCTCAAATTTTCTTACTCCAAAAATTCTAAAATTATTCCACCTTATAGTCCTTCCAACCAAACCCTTAAGTCCAGAGGATCAGCTCAAATTGCCTCACTTTAGTTCACCAAATAAATACTCCAAGTTTCTATCCAGAACTGAATTTCATTAAAACTTGCACTAGCAAGTTTTTCCTTTTGTCAAAGCAACCACACCATCTTCTTTAACCTCTAATGAGACTCCCACCTGCCAAGTCTCATATCCAGAAAAATAAGCTAGCTAGCCCTAGCATTCTGTCAAACAGGTGATGTGCATGGCAGAATTGGGCAAAGTTTTAAACTGGCATGTGACAGTAGCTCTTCTGGCCAAACCACCATGTCCAGTAGCTCTAGGAAGCCCAGAAGCATCACCCTATAAGATTGTAGCTCATTTAGGCCACTCTAGGACACGCTGGCATTTGGTCGAGCACGTGGTGCGCGTGTCCAGAATGCGACCAGAGCACGCATTTTGCAGTCACTGGCATCGAACTACTGCCGCACCTCTACTGCCTCTCCTGCTCGCCCTTATCCTCCCCTGGATCATCTGATCCTCCTCGAAGCCTGCCGACACCCTCCCCTGGCCGCTAGCGCCGGCCACCGCCGACCACCGCCGTCCAAACCACCGCCTGACGAGTCCGTTTCCGCCACGTCTCTGCCTCCTTAATTGCCAACAACCCGAGCTCATCCACGGGCGGCCACCGTCCTCACCGACCTCACCGACCACTCCACCGTCCTCACCCACCGCTATGAATGATCGCCCGCAGTCGTGCCGTTCTCTGGAAGCCACGGGCACGACCACCCCGTGCTATATAAGCCGCCTCGAGCTCGCTACGCTCTCCACCACCCCTGCCTCTCCCTCTGTGAGTTTCCCCCGAGCCACAGAACGACCTGAAACGGTCGTCTACTCCATCTCTGGCAGCTACGGCCGCCGCCACCTCATCGATGATTTCAACAAAACCAAAGCTCCCCAACCCGAACTACCCTACCAGGAGCCTCTGTAGGTTATCGCAAACCCATCCCAACCATCAATTTAGCTCGAGAGCCACCGTGGGCAAAAGCCCTCTTCGGGTCTCACCGGAGCTCCGCGAAAGAACTCGCCGCCGACGCCCCCGTGCTCCCCGGCGACCACAACGGGTACCCAGAGGATCGCCGTGGTCTCCTGGTTCCGCACATGTGCTCAGCTCCCCGAGTTATGCCGCCATTCGCTGGCAGGGGCTCGGCCCTGTTCCCGCGCGTGAGGTTGACCCAGGGTCAAACCTGACAGTGGGGGCCCGCTATTAGTGACCCCGGTCACCGCGCGCTGTGTAAGTGGAGACGGGCTTCTCTCGAAGTTGTCTTCGCGCAGGGAAAGCGTATTTCCGAAATACGCCTTCGACGTCGCAGCTCTTCCGCATGGCCGAGCGGCTGGGCCTGGCCCAGTGGCACCGTACGGCTATACTGCGCTCAGGGCGCGCTTCTGCCCTTCTCCTTTTCTCTTTTCCAGTAGATTTCTAATTATCCTACAGCAGTCTTTTCAAACCCAAAATTGATGATTCAAATTCCTGCATACTTATAAAATCATGCTCTATTAATCTTGCCAGGGTGAACATTTTTCCTGAGCTTTGTCTCTACTAGATTTATTAAATAGTCCATTTCCTTATTTATTTCAACTTAGAAATTCTCTAAGTAAATCATATGAACTCCAAATAATTTGATTATTTTTCTGAAATTCCTAATTTTTCATCTAGTTTATTTTAGTATTTATTTGAAAAATTTCCAAACAACTTTTTAATACGGTTTTAGCTCTATGTGGTAATTGCAATATTTTTGAAAATAGGAATAATGGAGGGAAGAGAATTTTCAAAACTTTTGGAGTGCACCCAATATTTCTGCATGATCAAGGCAAGCATCTTGAACACTTGATATGGTGATTGCATGGTTAAATGTTTGCAAGAATAATTGAATCATGCATATGTTGAATTCAAATAAAATTTGCATGCATGTAGTGTTGGCATGTTTCCTCGTACCGTGCAACGTGTGCTTGTCATGACTAACTTGCAGGAGCAGGTATAAGCGAAATATCATTACCGGCAGAAGGGTGATCACGTCGGAGCGTGATCATGCCTTGTTGGTTATGCATGTTGGGACATGCAAGGGTTGTGGCCCTGTTTTGGTGTTACTGTGGAAAGAACACTTTATTGTGCTAACCACTGTAGGAAAAACTTAAACCTCCTGAGTCGACCGTAGATCGAGTCTTGCTCCGGTAACCCCCATACTTTTTTCGTGCTGCCACTTGTCCCTGCCATAGGTGGGGTATGGTTTAGTAAGTTGATAACCCCTTTCCTCCACACACCGTACAGAGAGGCCATAGTGAAAGATACCATTGGCCCATGGTAGGCATGTCACTTGGTCAGGGGGCATGGGTGTATTCGGCTGGGCCGAGAGGGGTAGCGCCCCTGATCTTTGCGCACATTATATATGAGATTGTGATCCCATGCTATTCGAGATTGTAGTCTCCCCGTCTTAGAGTTTATCTTGAAAGATGCCTTGGGTGATTCCTGGCATCAGGAAAGTTAATCTGGTGTGTGCTGGTCAGGTGTGATTTCAACCCAAAGGCCGTAATAGGAATTAGTCAGCGTCTCGGTGCTGGCTAAAGAAATCCTTTACTTGTGGGTAAAGAGTACACCCTCTGTAGAGTTATATCTATTCGAATAGCCATGTCCGCGGTTAAGGACTACAGTCTGGGTTGGTCAAGTGTCGGTCTTAGTGTCGGTCTCCGGAGGAAATAAATAAATTGATCATGATTTATTTTGCAGGATAATTATTGTCACCACTGATGCCAGCATGAATATTATGATTATCATGAATATTATTGTTATCATGAATATTATTATGGACTAACTCTGTTCTTCTATGTGCAATCTGAGTATCATATGGATGGCTAGACCACCTGGATACTCAGTTTTATTTTCTTTTCTGGGTATCATATGGATGGCTAGACCACCTGGATACTCAGTTTTATTTTCTTTTCTGGGTATCATATGGATGGCTAGACCATCTGGATACTCAGTTTTCTTTTCTTTTCTGGGTATCATATGGATGGCTAGACCACCTGGATACTCAGTTTTATTTTCTCTTCTGGGTATCATATGGATGGCTAGACCACCTGGATACTCATTTTTATTTCTTTCTGAATATCCCTTGGGATGGCCAGACAACCCGGGTTATTCATTATTATTTTTCTGTGGGCCCCTTGGGATGGCTAGACTACCCGGGACACTCATTTATTTTCAAGACCTCTCGAGGCGTCGCTTTTAGACACCCGTTTGGCATTTCTTTCGCATTCTCGGGCGGTCCTGTCTCGCCCGATTCTCCACTTTTATAGTTTCTTTTGGATTCTCGGGCGGTCCTGTCTCGCCCGATTCTCCATTAACTTCTTTGTTTGTCACTAACATTTCATATTTATTCTTCAGCACCGTATTAATATTCATCATGCCATGCTTTAATTTCGTTCAGCATATGCATATAATTTAACTCATCATGATCATATGCATTCGGTATACCTTTTGTTCATTATGTTTGCGAGTACATTCCAACGTACTCACTGGCTTGTCCCTAGTTATTTAATTGGCCAGGTCAGGATTTCAACGAGGAGTACGACAACGATGTCCATGCGGAGCCTAGGATAGTAGCCACACGGGATAGGAGTTATCCGGGTCAGCTGTTCCTGTGGGAATGGAGCCCCATCGATGTTGGAGTATCACGAGTCGCTTCCGTCATCCTTACTAGAAATAATTGTTGTATTCATTAGGCCTTTATGGTCTCGTATCCAATTCTTGTAATTGCTTGGTAATCTGTAACAAGGACGTGTCCACCAGTAACAAAAATCCTGGGGATGGTGACGACACGAGGGG
This sequence comes from Elymus sibiricus, assembly GCA_039707655.1. Lineage (NCBI taxonomy): Eukaryota > Viridiplantae > Streptophyta > Magnoliopsida > Poales > Poaceae > Elymus > Elymus sibiricus. Next base: position 242,494,717 of record CM077676.1, read on the forward strand.
TTGTTTTCTGAAATATCGTGTTTCGGAAATCCGGCCCTGACATGAAGCAAAATAACTTTCTCGAATTCACGGTGGCAACTTACAACAAATGCACATGAATTAGAGGAAGTCACATCTTTCATCCAAACATATGCTTCACGAAGAAGATAATGCTTACAAAAGTTTCCAACACTAGCTTAAATGTTCAACACGAATCATGGAGAAGATAAAAATGTTGTCAATGGGCTCAACAACAATCCATCCAGGTTTCCTTATAGATGGGATTCCATAATTATGTGAACAAGGTGATAGCAGTGGTCAGACCAAAATATATAATGGTGTATGTTCGAGGAATCAACCACGAGTAAACAACATTACAAAAATCGTTGGCACTGATTTTGATTTGACGATAGCCCATACTCAAATCAAAGCTTGGATAAGATAATAGATCCAACAATTGATCACGGAGATCAATCGAGGAAGCTATCATGTTTCTTCAACAACCCCACAATAGATATCCCTTCGGAATGAACTAAGTTAAGCAAAGCTTTTATCTTCCAACTCTCCAAGTTGTTGTTTAAATTAACCAACTAGTTCAGGGTACCCAACATGGTTCTTGGAGATGGAGTGGTTTAGAAGAAAACTCACTTGATCACGAACTCAACATAATGGTCAGGGGATAACCTGGTGACACTTCCGAGAAAATATTCGGAAAATCATGAACCACCGATATGTTACTAAGCTCGAGAACATTCTTGCTTTTCAGGGCAAGACAAAACAACCAAAAGAGCAAGGGATTGACACAATCTTAACTCATTGACCAAAGAGTGCGCCAGAAATAAGGTTTAGGTAGCACGATCAATCTTAGAATGATGATTAAATAATCAACACGCTAAGAATGGGATTATCGTCCAGTAACTACCAAGCAACAAGGTTGCTAGGAGTATTGATTTCACACATCACAGTTCACTTGTCGGCATTCCAGTTGCAATGACACAGAGACCGAGAAATAAATGATGATGGCGAGAAGTATCACTATATCAAGAATTCATAAGATGGTGTGTAATTCCTATGACATTCTTGACATGAAAGAGGGTAACACTCCAAGTTAGAACGGACTAGAAGCTAGATTGGCATTCTAAATCTATGGAGTACAACTGTTTTAACCCAACCCTAGATATGGATGAGATACTAGAGTTTGTTTCTCCTAGGTATTCTGAAATAGAATGGCTTGACGTACCATAGGAATAATAGGCACCGATGAACACGAATGCACAACTACTCCTGACTATCAACTGATAGACGATGGTCGGAATACAACTGAAGAGGGACAACTCAAAGGAACATATGATTTTTCTGAGTTGGACGCATAGATTAGCATGTCGAACAAGTCCAACAAATTTCTTCCAGATAACCCATGCAGAAAGGTAGGACTGGCAGATTCACAATATCGAATGGAAAACTCATCAAGAGCACTCTTATTGTGATCTTTTGGTTCAAAAGAACTTCTGCCGAGGATGGTTCATGGTATTTGGAATAATGATATACCACGGACCTCGAAGACTAAAACAAGGTTACTAATCTTTGTAAAGGAGCTACAATCTCTATCAACAAAAATAAGAAGGATTAACCATGGGTTCAAGAACCCAGAAATAGAATACCTACTACTTAAATGGCATCACGAGATGCTTTCGAGAATGGTGGCCAGAATGATCACACTGGGAACACAAAACATCGCTAGATTACTGGGTGGTTCTCTAAGATACCCTAGTGTCATAAGAGTAGCTTCAACATTTATGTCAAGGCAAAAGAGTACCTCAACACACTGATTAGTGTGCTTAATCTGACCCAAAAGGACATCGGGAATAGGGAGGAACGATTTGCAAACGCATCAGGTTGTTTAGAAACCTGGGACAACTCGAACAGCATAACGGCTGTACGGCCATGACCAAAAATGAAACAACCTGCAACACAAATGGAAACATAGCAACTGAATTCTTATGGAGACACCGATCTGAGAGGGCAACACCTATCCTATCAGTCTCCAGCATAGTAACTCGTCATCCCGATAGATAGATGAGAAAACCTAGTTTCTTAACCCCGTAGAAAAGATGAGGGTGACTCATAATCAGAATGACACAAGGATAAGGAGTAAAAAGAGCCTTACGTTCCCTTCCACAATCAATTCCCTTATATAACTAAAGCATTTCTAGACTCGACTTCGACCAGTTTGGCTTAGTAATCCTACAGGCAGTCAGGCACTGATACCAAAGCTGTCAGGACCCCGATCCTAAGTCATACCGGTCTAGCATGTAACACATCATATCACTTTGCGGCCTCATGCACGGTAACCCACGGCTGCCGCCTTTACCTGGGTCGGGACCGTTTGCGCCTTTTGGCTCACGTATATGATTGTGTCACTAGCATCCATGTGACAGAGAACCCGGGCTGACATGACTAGTCGCAAACCAAGGTGGCACAAACTTACAGGGACATGCATACATGACCCAGCAATGCACGTGTTGGTCAGCAACGAGTGTAACCGAGTCGTAGCAAGCTACAAGGACTCCAGTAAAGCATCGCGTGACATTTCCCTGTAGGGACAGACACAGGAGCAAAGAAGGACAGATGCTGGTCAATCCATGTGTTCCTGATGGAAGCACTAGGAGGCATTTCTCCATAAGGAAGGCTACCAAGAATAAACAACTAGGTGTCGGATCCCACACATACCAGTGCATTCGAAACATACACACAATATGCACGATATGTGTAAATACAACATGGCATCACAAACACGACTCTATGACTCAAAGTATTTATTTAAAAGGGCTCCGAGGAGCCTTACATAGCATGATATTACAAACATGGGTCTCATGACCCAACATTCAAGTCATACAAGCAACAAGCGGAAGCATAAATCTGTCTGAGTACAGACAGCTAAAAAGAAAGAGGGCTAGAAAGCCTGTCTATCTACAAGACCCTCCATAGGAGCCAGACCTCTGTCTGGGATTCTCAAGCTAATCGTCAAAGCCCACGTAGAACTACTAGTGAGACCGAAGTCTCCTCTGCAAAACATAAATTAGGCAAAGGTGAGTATAATATGGATCCGCTCCCATCTCCCTACGAGAAGGCCATACATAGCACTCACACTTATCTTGCGCATTTTAGAGTATCCATTTCAACTTGTCTGTGAACAATATAAGCTTCCAAGTGGTCCATATCAACGGACGCGGCTATTCGAATAGATCATTAACCCTGCAGGGGTGTACCTCTTCACACACGCTTTCCCCACTTACCGCCATGTACACGTCATGTATCTCATCAACCTTCAAGCGAAAGCCTGGCGAGGGTGTCGGCCACGACCTGACTAACCACACAAGACTCTAGTCCAGGTTTATCGCCTATTTGAGTTCCATCCGCAAGGAAGCCCGGCCGAGGTTTCCACTACGGCCCCAAACGATGTGTGCAGGGTTCCCAAGCCCACCAAACGGGTGCCTCGGTACACCGTGCCACAGTGTCTATACCACATCATAGCCCACCCCTAGGGTCATCGCTATGCACGGCCTCCAACACATATCCTACAAACACCAGAAACTAGTTGCAACTCCTGGACAGAGATCAAGGCGATTAATAAGTCTAGAGGGTCCATTGGTTTCGGGCCCAATGCGTGGTAGTAGCTAGTCTTGGATCACATACACGGAACTCATTTCCTGAGGACGGTCCCAATGAGACAACCCACCATGTACTCCTACATGGCGTCTCATCGCTACCTTTACCAAATCATGTTCACACACTTAGCTCTCAACAGTAGGACATGCTCACCACCATTCCAATCCATCCCGGATGAATCAGACCTGACACAACTCTAAGCATAACAGGCATAACAAGCAAGCATGAATGAGTAGGCACATCATGGCTCAAACAACTCCTACTCGTGCTAGTGGGTTTCAACTATTTACTGTGGCAAAGACAGGTCATGCAGAGGAATGGATTCAACTACCGCAACAAGTAACAGTTGAATCGTTGTTGTCCTAATGCAGTAAAAGAGAGCAAGAGAGAGAGAGTGGGATTGTATCGAAATTCTCAATGGGGGTTTGCTTGCCTAGCACTTCTGAAGATAGTATAGCTCTTCGTCAGTGTCAACGATCACATCGTCGGAGCAACGTCTACTGAGAAGGAACAACACTGACTAGCAAAGAAGGAACATAATCAATGCAATGCACAATCACATGAATGACATGTCATATTAAGGTACTAAATTCACCTAATGCAATATTTAGCCAAATTAATTGAAGTGGAATTCAAACAGGATCAAATTCCATCTCCAAATGTTTTTTAAAAAATTGCCCTAATCATCATTTGTCCTATCCAGTGAGGTTAACTTGTTCAAACATGCATGGAAGTGCCATAAACAGATTCTTCATATTTTTCTAATAATTTTTCATATATAAATTATTTCATTTGGAGTTACGGTTGAATTTCTATGATTTTTCAAAGTTTTGACAATTTTCTGAAATTAATAAATCATTTCTGATTTATTTAAAATCCAGAAAACTTTTGTGACGTCAGCACTACATCATGCTTATGTCATCTAGTCAACAGGGCCGGTCCAGGTCAAACCTGACCAGTGGGTCCCACTGTTCAGTGTCACAGTGCTGGCTAGAGTCACAGACAGGTGGGCCCGGTCAACGGCCACGTCAGCAAAGTCAATGCTGACGTGTGGGTCCACTGGAATTAAATTAACTTTAACTAATTTCATTAGCTGGTTAATTAAGCCGGTGGGGCCCGGCTATCATCGACCCGGGGGTTAATTACCGGGGCTGTTAGCGGCTAATGACGTGCCACGTCATCTCGCCGGAGTTAAACGCCGACGAGCACACAGACGGAGCGGCGACGCTCGGGAACGCGCTATGGGGCATGGTTCGAGGAGCGGTTTGCGGCTGCGGGTAGCTGGGAGGGCGGCGCATCCAGTGCAGCAAGCAGCAGCAGCTGGGGTGGCCGGAGCTCGCCGAAAACGAGCTCGCGGCGGCGGCTGGAGTTCAGACGTCAACGGATTTGATGCCACCGTGCACGGGAGGAACAACGGGTGGCACCTACAGGTTCTACGTGCTCTCACAAGGCCAACGGGCATATGCACAGGGCCATTTGTTCACCGGAGCCTTGCTGACGATGAGCTCGTGCGGCGGCGTGCTTCGGGCGTCATGGAAATGACGGCTACAGTGAGATTTCGGGCACAACGTTAGAGGGAGAAGGTTCATGTGCTCATGGTGGTCACGTAGAGGTGGTCAGTGAGCTCGGGGAGGCAGCGAGGTGAGCGTGGGGTCGCTGGCGATCTCGGCAATCCGAGGTTGAAGAAGGCGGCGTGGACGGCGCTTCGGGGCGTCCGGCGTCGCGTGGCTCGGGCAGAGGGCGTAGCTGACGCAGGCGAAGCTCGGGGACACGGCGAGGAAGCACGGGGAAGGCGGTGGCCACGCGTACGGTGACGACGAGCTTGCGGGCGCTTCGGGCATGGCATTGGAGGGTGAGGGAGAGGGCATGGGGAGGAGTGGAGCGGTCAGAGCGATCGGGACGGCTCCCGCGAAGCCATCCACAGCGCCACACGGGCTAGTAGGCAGGAGGTGGCACGGGCGCGTGTGCGCGCGTGGCGACCACGCGCTCAGCGCCATTCTGGCGAGAGGAGGAGGATGACTGGCAACAGCCAGGTGGGCTGGGCCGGCCAGGTGAGCACCAGGTAACTCGTCTCTCTCTCTCTCTTTTCTATTTTGTTTTTTGTTTCCTATTTTTCTTTTCAGTTTTGATTTAGTACAAATACCAAATCATTTCTAAAACTCCTGAAAATAATTGTGGGCACTATTTGAATTATTCCAAAAGCCCTCAAATAGTTTCAGAATATTTGGAACATTTAGAATAATTATAGCAATTAAATGCTCCAATTCAAATACATTATGGTTTAATTCGAAATTCCAGAAATGACCGAGAAATATGTTCATCATTTTTGGCAGAGGTTTTCACCTTTATCAGAAATCATGAACTTTTCTGAAGGGCATTTTGGGTTCATTGAAAATATTTTCAGTTGATCCTAGTTGTTTTCAGAGAGGTGCTAGGGTTTGCTCAGTCCCCAATTCGAATTTCATTTGAATTTAATCATGATGCATGGATGATTATGCAACTATTTACAATCAATATTCTAGGGCTGTGATAGATCGGGGCCGACAGATTGTAGTGCCAAGATCTTCACTATGCGCAGAGACGGGGTCAAGCTTGTGGGGATCATTTTCTGGATGACAGCCGAACATAGATCAACAAAAATTACATAAAATGTGATGTCCAATAAGAAGAAGGAGAAGAGGACTGTTCTACCAGAATGGATAATGATCCAGTAACAAGTTTTGAGAATTCAGCACACGAATAGCCCAACACTGTCAATTTCGGAGCATCAATGACCCTGATTCTTGTTGGACCTTCTTTATCAAGTACAAACAATCTCTCAAGGAAAGGCGCATTCTCAATGACCATATCGTGAAACACCTCCAATGACAGCCTGTTGCGGCACCAGCAATGCACATAAATCATCCGGGCATTCGTCGAGGCGATGTGGAGGCTACTAAACCCATCCATCACCAAAAGGCGAAGGTACTCGAGCGTTGTACAACCGCCGAGCAGGCGCTCCAAATCCTCCTTCGAGATGCTGACGCCAATGAGCTCGAGATCCTTCAGTTTATGGTGATGAAGAGCGGGCGCGGCATTAATCTGGGGGAAAAGCACTGCCTGAACGTCGCGCGGCACAACATGGGCGCAAGGCGGAGACTGGACGGCGGCAGCGAGCGCGGATACCCGGCATCAAAGCTGAGCTCCTTGTGCCGATCTAGGGCGGGGGATAGGAACCACTCGTGAAACTTGCGTTCGGCCTTGCAGTTGGAACGGAACTTGCCGATGGCAAGGCGTCTGACCGGCCCAGGGTGCGTGGCGAGGATGTGGGACCATGCGTCCAAGCGTTTGCGCTCCTCGCTGCAGAGCTCGTCGTCCTCGATGAGGTCTAGGGGGGTGGAGTGCCAGAGGGGGTGCCACCGCCGGGAGATGACAGTGGTCCGCACGCCAGATTTGATAGGGAGGAGGGATATGATGGTTACCAACATCTCATCAGGGGGGCTGCTAATGAAGTCCACGCTCGCCGGAGGCTCTTGCGGTTCTGGCTCGAACCGCCCCTGCTTGTTGGCCGGCTCGTCCTCCATCGCAGCAGGCGGCAATCATCGGTGGCAGCGCTTATAGATAAGAACGGAGGAGTAGGAGGAGCACTGGAAACTGTTCGACGTACCTTCCCGAGGCAGCCGAAACCAAAACCATCAATAAATTTTGCTCGCTGGCAAGTCAAAGGGCTCGCTTCCTGATGAGCCTGCACAGCGAACTGCTTGCACGCGTCCCGTCGAGCCTGCACGGCAGACAGCTCGCACGCGTCCCATCTAGTCAAACAGTAGCCCGCAGTAGTAAATGGTTAGGGGAACGCCCACTGTTGTAATAATACAAGCGTTTGCGATAATAACGTGGCAACTATTTGTTCCAAAATGCCTAGAACACTCAAATAATGTATAAGGAAGGCAAAACGAACGCTGAATAATTTCATATTTTAGCACGAAAGTCCTATAGTTGCATGTTGCCTCTGTAAAATAAATCAAGGTGGGAAGAGTCAGCGTATGTCGTTTCGGACACAGAGGTGACACGTTCCCTCTCGGAACCATGAGGCTTCTTGAGAGAAGTTACGGTTTGTAAGAAGCTTATACCAAAACTTTTTCCAAATCGGAGATTTTTTTTACCACAACACATTGGTGCCATGTCATGACACCATGCCAAGCTTCATGATTTTCAGGCGAGTTTTGGATTTACAGGAATTTTTAAACCAAGTTTCTCAATGTTTCCGGCCGAGCCATGTTGCCCAGATGTTTGAAATTCATTCCCATTTCTTGCATGGGACCTAAACATTCTCCCAATGACACATATATGATTTTCAACCACTTGTGGTGCACTGTGGCATGTGCCTGTAGTTCAAATTTGAATTATGCACATTAAATGCCTAGAAACTCAAATAATGTATAAAAAGGCCAAACGAACCCTAAATAATTCCAAATTGTAACACGACACTCCTATAGTTGCATGTTACCTCTGTAAAATAAATCAAGGCAGGAAGAGGCAGCGTATGTCATTTCGCACACAGAGGCGACATGTTACCTCGCGGAACCATGATACTTCTTGAGAGGAGCTCCGGTTTGTGAGAAGTTTATACCAAAACTTGTCCCAAATCGGCTTTTACCACATCATGTTGGTACCATGTCATGACACCATGCCAAGTTTCATGATTTTCAGGCGAGTTTTGGATTTACAGGAATTTTTAAACCAACTTTATCAATGTTTACGGCCGAGCCACGATGCCCAGATGTTTGAAATTCATTCTCATTTCTTGCATGGGACCTAAACATTCACCCAATGACACATATATGATTTTTCAACCCGTTCTGGTGCACTGTGGCATGTCCCTGTAGTTCAAATTTGAATTATGCACATTAAATACCTAGAAACTCAGTTAATGTATAAAAAATGCCAAACGAACCCTGAATAATTCCAAATTGCAACACGACACTCCTATAGTTGCATGTTGCCTCTGTAAAATAAATCAATGCGGGAAGAGGCAGCGTATGTCGTTTCGCACACAGAGGTGACACATTCCCTCTCAGAACCATGATGCTTCTTGAGAGAAGCTCCGGTTTGTGAGACGTTTATACAAAAACTTGTCCCAAATCGGCCAATTTTTTTACCACAGCATGTTGGTGCCATGTCATGACACCATGCCAGGTTTCATGATTTTCAGGCGAGTTTTGGATTTACAGGATTTTTTAAACCAAGTTTGTCAATGTTTACGACCGAGTCACGACGCCTAGATGTTTGAAATTCATTCCCATTTCTAACATGGGACCTAAACATTCACCCAATGACACATATATGATTTTTCATCCTGTTCTGGTGCACTGTGGCATGTGCCTGTAGTTCAAATTTGAATTATGCACATTAAATTAATGCCTACAAACTCAGTTAATGTATAAAAAAGGCCACACGAACCCTGAATAATTCCAAATTGTAACATGACTCTCCTATGGTTACATGTTACCTCTGTAAAATAAATCAACGCGGGAACAGGCAGCGTATGTCGTTTCGCACACAGAGGTGACACGTTCCCTCTCGGAACCATGATGCTTCTTGAGAGAAGCTCCGGTTTGTGAGAAGTTTATACTAAAACTTGTCCCAAATCGGCCAATTTTTTTACCACAGCATGTTGGTGCCATGTCATGACACCATGCCAAGTTTCATGATTTTCAGGCGAGTTCTGGATTTACAGGATTTTTTAAACCAAGTTTCTCAATGTTTATGGCCGAGCCACGATGCCCAGATGTTTGAAATTCATTCCCATTTCTTGCATGGGACCTAAACATTCACCCAAGGACACATATATGATTTGTTAACCCATTTTGGTGCAATAGAGCATGTGCATGTAGTTCAACTTTGAATTATGCACATTAAATGCCTAGAAACTCAATTAATGTATAAAAAATGCCAAACGAACCCTGAATAATTCCAAATTGTAACACGAAACTCCTATAGTTGCATGTTCACTTTAGATAAATGTTCTAGCAATTCAAACATCGTCCTTTCTCGCCGTAACCCCATTTTGTTTTTCAAATCAGAATGAAAAAAACAAGTATACCACAAACAGTTTATTAGCAAGAATCATGTGCGATGGAGTATAAAATATCTTGGGGCACCCTCATGTATGGCTTACGCTAGAAGTTTCGTAGGCTACAGTCCACCACCAGTGCGTCACCCACACTTGCGCGCCAGTTTTTCTCTGCACCGAGGAAACATTTGGCAACCGCGGAAATATCTAGCTCCCCGCCTCCTCCCCCCGACCAAAAGCCACATTTCCATTGTTTCCTCCTTCCTTTCCAAGTTCAAACCTTCACTGCTTGCTTGCAGCGCCGCCTACTCACCGGCGATGCTCCTTCCTACTGCGCGGCCTCGTCGATATAATCAAGTAATCCACACCCCACCCCCATCCTCCTCCTCCTTCTCCATCCCACATGCCTCGACCACCGGCGCGACATCTTCCACCCAAATCACTGCCCCATCCTCCAAATAAGCACCGCCCATAGCCATGGTGTATGCATTATAGCCAGGAGCTCAAGGAGCATCTGGCAGCGGTGAAGCAAATCGCGGATGCACGAGCGGAGGAGGTCGCAATGGCTGCCATGCGTGCCGACCGCCAGATCTTGGAGGAGCACCTCACCACCGAGGCCACCATCAACCCCTCACGCGCGGACGCCGCCACGTGGTTGGCTGCTTTAAACAATAGTTCATGGTGTTTTCTAAAGGCCGCCTCCGGTGCCTTCTAGTGAATTGTCCTCTGTAATGTTAATATGCAATCTGATCTTCTGAAATGTGATGTTCAGTTAACAATTTGGTTCATTTGTTGTGATGTTCAATTAACTGTTTGGTTCAATTCTGAAATGTGATGTTCAATTCCTATGGGTACAATTTTTTTATTGTTATGCATGTGAGGAGTAAAATCGAATTTGGATGTACTCTATACATGAGAAACATACACAAATGCTATATTTCCTAGTAGTTCTTAAGCACGCTAGGCTTGGTTAACTGTATGATCTTCTAGTATATGTTCTATTATGCAATGTGGTTCTCAGTTAACTGCTTGCTTCATTTGCTGTGGTGTCCAGTTAACTTTTTGGTTCAATTCTGCAGTGTGATGTTCATTTGTTGTGGGTACAAGTTTTCATTAATATATTCTACTGATAGTATGCCAACTCTTACTTAAACTGATCAATATCTGCCTTATATGTGTTGCAGGGAAACAATGGGAAGCACTGAGGTTTACCATCGAGGTTCGCACATGCATGGTCCTTTGGCTAATAGCACATTATTGTGCAATTGTAGGAACCATATACTCCCTCCGTCCCATAATATAAGAACATTTTTAAAGCTACTCGATCCATTTTGCATATGGGGAAATGAGATGGACATGAATATCAGTCAAGTCAAGAAACTCAGAAAGATTGGTAGGATAAAGAAACTAGCATTGAATAACAACAAGATGTTTGTTTGCACAATGAAGAAGACATCAGTCAACTATAGGATGGTACTAACTCTTTTACCTTGTGTTTTTTCCTATGCGCCATTTTAAAATTTAGAACAGATATTTATGCATATCTTTGTTTTCAGTCCTTTCCAAAGCAGTTCACCGATGATTACCTCTCAAACCACCTCCATGGTCAAGAGGCAAGGAAGGTACTCATTCAACACCCATGGTACAATATTGAAGTCTTCCTCAAGAGGACAAAGGTTGGGCGGGCAATCATCCGCAGCCACTGGCGTAAAGTTGCAAGGACATTCAACATGATTGAAGGCTCAATATTCTCCTTCAGATTCAGCAGTTTTCTAGATGAGATTCATCTCTCTATATACCGTATATGATGCTACTTTCCAAAGGTTTTAGATGTTGCATGTGAAACTTCATGCTGTTGTGTAATTGCGTAGCTAGCTATATGCCTATATGGTATAACTGAGTGCTGAAGCTATGTGATGTTGTACTCTGATGTAATTCAGTTATGAAATCCTGGTTGCCGTAATACGGCGATGAAACATATGGTGTGCTTGATATGAAATGTCAATTTGATTACTAAATGCATTATCAATAATAGGCCAATTAGCCTACTTATTGGGTTTTTGTATTGCAGACGGTTTCTCAGACAACACCGTGGGCGATGACCTCGAACAACGCACACAGTTTCTAGAAAGTAGCCGTGTTGGATCAATGAACAATCACACATGACTTCCGCACGACAAATGTTTGAGTTAGGCCACCTTGCACAAACGTTTCCACATAAAAATTGTGTGTGATGTACATATGAATGGAAACGTTTTTATGAGATTCACTGTGTGGGATGTACATACGAACAGAAACGGTTGGGCCAGTATATTTGTCTGCGATGGCTCGCCCGATCGCACACGAGCTCTTTTTGCCCCGCGTGTGTGACCGGAGGCCCTATCGCCAACGGTTTCTGGGTCGTGTGGGAAGGACCCCCCCATCGCACACACAGGCAAGGGGACGGTTTAAAACTCTGTCGCGGAAAGGGGGTAAAAACCGTTTGTATAGCAGGTCGCTGCACCATTGCTAGCAAAGCTTAATGGGTATGGAATGGTTGAGTGGTGAGGTTGCAGCAAGCACTAAGCATTTGTATGGTGGCTAACTTACGAGTACAAGAATAAGAAGAGTAACTACGCATAAATGAACACAATCTAGTAATGATCAAGAAGTGATCCTGAACACCTACTTACGGTTCAAACATAACCCCACAGTGTTCTCTTCCCGAACTCCCTCAAAAAGAGACGATCATGGTTATGCATGCGGTTGGTGTATTTTAATTGAATTTAGTGTCAAGTTCTCTCCAACCGGAGGTTATAAATTTCAAAGTCGCCACATAACCGCGGGCAGGGCTTTCTGAAAGATTTAACCCTGCAGGGGTGTTCCAACTTAGTCCATCACAAACTCTCACAAGCATCGGTGGGAAGACCTCAACCTCAAGTTAGCCCGATCAACCTCGAGATAGCCCGAAGTATCCTCGGAATCCAGGTGCACAATACATTTTGACAATGGTAAAACAAAACCAGCAAGACCTCCTGGGGTGCCGACAATCCTGATAGGAGCCGCACGTATCTCGTTCTCAGGGCACACCGGATGAGCCAGACGTTGGGTTAGCTGAGACCCCGGTTTCCCAGGGGGCGTCGGACATCGCCCTATGTCGTGGTTTTGACACGGCAGATGCCCTTGTGAAAGGACTTAGAGATGAGGCCATCGCACAAAGGTGGAAGCTTAGCGGGGTTGATCGGGAATGAGAAGACGCGAGATTACCCAGGTTTGGCCCCTCACGATGGAGGTAATAGCCTATGTCCTGCTTGGTTGTATTGCTTGGATCTCGATTACAGGGGTGCGGACTCGCTAACCTAGCTCTCGAGGGATTGCAACTTAGTCCTTCTGCCGTAGGCGCTCCCCTTTATATATAGGTTGAGCCCTAGGTTTACATGAGAGTCCGGATTATAGACTTAACCCATATCCTACTCTTATTCTACTTATTCCTCAAGACAATCTTCCTTGTCTCATCTTTCTTCTTAAGCCGGCCCGTACATCAAGCCGCCTCTTCTTACCAGGCCTCCTGCTTAGCTAGCCCGCTTGGCACCTTCAAGGCCCAGCAACGAGATGCCCCGCTGAGCCCTACAACTCTATGGCTGGGTCATCCTCCTGCTGGGTCTACACGCTGGGAAATATCCCCAACATTAGCCCTCAGTTTGACTTGGATTTATTCATCTTAAACTCCAACCTGAAAAATAAAATAAGTGAAGAGTTTCCAATGAATCCGTACTCCAAAGTTATTTCTTCCAACCCAGCCCTTTCAGCATCCTTCACCATCAGACGAATTTTCCGGCTTATCAGCTTGCCGGGTCATTCCTCATCCATAGACTTGGCATTGTTTTCATCGTCCTCTTTGACGACGTCACATTCCACCTCCACAAAATCCAGGATGACATCACAACGAATCTTTGAGTGGGTTTGTATTGTCTTGTCAGGAGCCTTTTTAGCCACTGTTTACTGCGCCGCCTCGGGCTTCGCGCATGCCGTTTTGGGTTCCGCCGCACCTATAAATAGGTCGACCCTCTTCCCCCTTCTCTTTCTACAGCACTGCTCGTCTTCTTCCTCTGCTTCTCCGCCGCTGCGCCCTCTCGAGTTCACCGGCGCCACCAGAGACTACATCGTTCAAGCTTTCTCCCCATAGCCGGAGTCCAACTGGCCCCGCTCGCGTGGCCGCCTTCGCCATTCCCGAAGACCGCACGTTTCATCCGAATCTATAAGCATTTTCTTCACCATTGCCATTCTATTCCTCCGCTATTCTTCTTAGTTCATCACATCGGCAGTCCATAGATCCAAGAGCACCCACAGGTTTCTATTTTGATGTTCGTAGAATCGGTCCGCCATATTTCCGGTACTTTGTAGATCTATTACCTCGCTCCGAACAAATCCCCACTGTAACTCATCTCTTATTTTGAAGAACAAACCTAGGTTTTATCTTCCTATTTTAGGCCATTTTTCAGATCTGCAGAACTTCCAAACTCATGTGAAACCTGTTTACTGTCTCATAGCCCAGACCATGCTCAACACTTGTAAAAAACTCTGTGCTATATAATTCCCGGCTTATCCCGCATCACAAACCATGACCAGGAAAATGCTTGTGTTCCTTTCTATGATCCGGTGAATATTCTAACTGCCGGCTTATATTTTGCTTTATGTTCATCCGGAAAAAACCCTTGAATTGCCGGCTTATGATATTCTTTACTTCTCTTGCAGCTAAATCCATGGCCCCGAAAGTTAAGTATGTCAACTGGGCAAAGTCTAGCATGTCAGAGCTCAGGCTACAAGCCCTGACAGAATCTGGGATGTTACCTTCTAAGGAAGAAATCGAATGGCGGGCCCTAGAAGAAGAAATTCACCCATAGCTGGGTCAGAATGAGATTATTCTATTCGCTGATCATCTGGACTGAGGATTCCGTCCCCCCGGCTCAAAATTCTTCTAGGATGTACTTCAGTTTTTCAACATCAGACCGCAAGACATAGGCCCCAACTCTGTTCACAACTTGTGCCAGTTCCAAGTATTTTGTGAAATATATCTGCAGCTTGAGTCATCCATTAGCATGTTCCAAGAATTTTTCTACTTGAATCATTAGACAGAACACAAGGACGGGCCAAGCCTGGAACTTGATGGAGTCACTATCCAGCAGAGGAAGAACACAACCTTTCCTGATGCCAAGCCGGCAAGCCACCCAAAGGGATGGTACAAAACTTGGTTCTACTTCAAGGATACCTCCCCCACCGGGCAGCATCCACTTCCGGGTTATAGGCCAAACCGGCTTGATGCCTCCATCGTCTTCCCAGGCTTCCCTTCTACAGAAGAGAGAGAGGCTCTAGCGCCTTTGTACTCCAGAATAAATGCCTTAACTGCCCACGGCCTTACCAGTGTGGACCTGACCCGGACTTGGGTAGAATGGAGTATCCAGCCTCTGGGCTTCAGGAATCAGCTCTTACACACTTACTCCGGTGAGCCGAAAGACCCTCTTCGGTTTAGCCGGGTCAACCTTCAGGAGAAAGATGTCTTGAAGTTTGCCAAGAAACTACTTGGTGAAACTAAAGATGACATTAAAATCGTGGGACTCGCTCCCTTTTATGCAAACAACCCGGCACCCTCGGTAAGCTGCCATCCTTACTATCGCCCTTCAGGTCATTCATTCTGCATTTCCTTTGCTGCATTTTCATCAACCTGTCATTGTACAGGAAAATTCCGATTGGTGGAAGGTCGAACTTCAAGACCCCACCCCTCCCCGAGAAGATAGCGAAGAAGACCCAGAAGATGATGAAGACCAAGAGGTAGAACTCGACTCCCTTGGTTGCATATTTAATCAACTTGCTGACGCCACCTCTTCTCAGGAACAGGTTGAGACCAGCCACGCCAGCGTGCCAGAGGTTACTTTGATCTCCTCCGAATCCGACTCACCAGTACCTGTCCGAAAGAAATTCCGGGTTGCAGTCCGAAAAGTTCCATTTTCACACCAAGATGCTCATTTAGAACCACACTTTTCTTTGAAGAAAGCGCAGCACACAGGGACTTCTAAGAGGAAGACACATAGCACTGAAGAGGAGTTGAGTGGCGGGTTAAACAATGAGCCGCCTGTACGTAGAGCACGAACAGATGCGCCTCTCAACCCCACTCCCTCTCTTCCTCACGCCGGTCGCTTCAAGGAGCCCTTGCCTTTGAACGACTCGGCATATCAAACATCTCCTTCTTCTGATGAATCAAGCACCACTCAGGCGCCGGCCTTTAACATCAATCCTGGGTAAACAATCTAATTATTCCTGTTTTACACAAAGGATTCTTGCTCTTATCCTTTAACCAAACGATTCTTTGTTCCTTGTATAGTGCGAAGGTCATTAAGAAAAAACCGCCGCCAGGTCGTTTGACCCTGTCATTCAAACGGGCCATTCTCAAGAAGACGCAGCGACTAACCCGGATATTCCGGATGAGCCGGCTTTCCAGAATGACCCGCCACCTCAGGACACTACTGCGAGCCCGGCTCACGCCTCTCCTCCTCCTGTCGATCAAGAGATGGAAGATTTAATTGAAGAGCAACCTGCTGAGAAGGCCCAAGATGAAGTAACGATGATTGGTGAATAGCAGAATGTTCCAGCGGAAATTTCTACTGTCCTAGCAAAACTCCCTCCCAAGGCTGAGTTGCCTGTTAAAAATAAAGGGAAGGCAGCTCTCAATATCCAATCTTTTGAATAGCAGGACATCAACATGCTGCATCAGTCTGTGATAACCCGTCTGTCTGAGTGCCGGGATGCTGAAATTGCCATGGTGACTTCCATTAAACGGAAGTATGAGGTAACTTTCTGCCTCCTGACTTAATACACCATATTATATGTAGCCCCCAAGTGTCGGGTCATTATACCATGATGATTAGGGACTTGTATGTTATGATCAACCTGTAGCCCCCAAGGGCCGGTTCATCATGATATAATGTGCCCGGTCTTTGCATGTAGTGACATAGAACCGATTATGCATTAGCCCCCAAGTGCCATGTGGAATGCTGGCATCTTCATGGGATTTTATTATGTTTGAGGAAACGCTAATAAATGTAGCCCCCAAGGGTCGGGTCAACCAAAATGGCGGCTTGGGACTTTATTTTATAACTCTTGTAACTGAGACTGCCCTGCAGGATATGTTGAATCAAGTGGATACCCAAGCATCTTTCTTCAAAAAGGAAGCAAAGAGGGAGAAAAAACTTTGTAAAAGGGCTGAAGAGTCAACTTCAGAAGCCAACAAGTCTTTGCGCCTTGTGATAAGTACACTGAAGAGTGCTGATGCATCCTTTGAAGAGGAAAGATCCGTCCTGGTCAAGCGTGCAGAAGAAGCAGAGGCAAAGATTAAGCCGGCGACCCAAGAACTGGCCACACTAAAAAACCATACCACTAGCATGTGCAACGCCATCTTTGGTATGCAGTAAATTCATAAGCCGCCAAATGAGCCATGTTTGTAAAATACCACTCCAGCCGAACTGACTTTGCTCTCTCTTCTTGCAGGCCGGAAGACTCATAACCAAGCTGAGCAGCCCTTGGTGAAGCTGAAAGCCGCCTACACTTTTGCTGAACAGCTGTATATAGGCGGCGCACGCTGCATCATGGCCATCAAGAATACCAAGGCACCGCCCCACCTGATTGCAGATATGCTAAAGGAACTATCAGTAGTTCCCAAATGGTTTGAAGAGTGGAAGAAGGCAGCTTGCCGTGCTGGGGCCCTAACAGTGTTTGCTCGTGCTAAAGCATACGTGCCGGAATTGGATCCGGCTCAAATCGTTGGTGGATATCCAGAGTTTAATGTTGATGATTCACCTTTCACCAAGAAGGATTTCCAGCGATGCATAAAGGAACCCGGGTTGCCGCCATAGCGATTGCAGAAGAGATGGATCTTTCAAAATATCAAGCCAGATATGCTGAAAACAACGAACGGATTGAACCGCCAAACCCTGAGCCGGTTGGCCTCACTCGTATGCGTAAGCCATCTTTTGCCCCTGACGTCGACCCTTCCTATATGATAATAGCCGATGCAATGTTTGAAGCATTGTGCTCAATCCAGTAGTCAATCGGTGACTCAACAAGTCTTGAAGAGGCGGAGGATGACGACGATCGTGAAGAGCCGGGACATGGCGCTCCTTCAACCTCCGGTGCCAATCCTAACCCGGCAACATAGAACACTTGCTCTTTATTTATTGCAGCTGAACTTGGAAACTTTTGCTGTGCCCGCAGCCTGGTGGGCGGCTTGTAATAGCTTTGTATCCAGAAACTTTTGCTGGTACAACTGCCATCGCGCACTTGCTGCTTTTTATTGCTTGTACAAAACTTGTTGTTTGCAATGACAAGTCTGTTTCTGCTCGAAATACAAGCATAGAATCAGCTGCGTTAATCACGAGCTTACACCAGTGGTGTGTTTAAGAAAAAGAACCCGACAAGCTTTGCTACCAGATAAAGAAAAAGTGACTGTAATGCAGAATGCATGAAAACAAAAAATATGCATGCATGCAAGAAGTAGTAATAATGCAAAACATGAATTTGAAATTGCCGGCTTATGCAGCACAACATGAAGACCAACCTTTTTAGGTGCAAGTCTGATTTGCTTTCATGAAGCAGGCGCTTTGGCCTTATGGTTTATCCTCACTTTCTGAAAGCCGACTCTCACGTGACCAACAAACGTTTTAACTCTGATGAATTCAGGGTCACCTTTGTGATTGACTCATCAGGCGTACACCATGTCACCTTTTCGGAGTAGCATCTTGCTAACAGGCAGGTTTAACCAAGTTTTTAGCTTTTTGCCGGGTTAAAGGGTTTTGTAAGCTAAACTCAATGAGTTGGAAGCCCCCAAGTAACCAATGATCAACCGATAAAGACTCAACACACAATTTTGAGGCGAAATGACAAACTCTCTTATACAGAGTTGCCGGTCTTTATTTCATTGATCAAAATATGTATATACATGCTAGAAGGTATGTACAAAAGATATGATCCAGTCTATGACTTAGGTGTAGTATGGCCGGAGATGGGCAATGTTCCAGGGCCGCCGGCTCAACCAAGTTGGCGGCTCGCCGCCGCACCTTCCTATCACGTTTGCAGGTACTAGTGGTGAAAGCATGATACTGCACACTATTCAGCTGCTTCGGGTTACTGTGAAATCCTGACTGGCTGGCTTGATGCTGATTTCCTTGGTTGTTCCGCTGATTGCTGCCTCCAGTATTGCCAGCCCCCTGAAACCTGACATTCTGCCCGTTGTTCCCTTGGAACCCGGGGCATGCAAAGGGCCTGTGTGAGCCGGCTCCTTGGAAGCCGGGTCCCTGATTGCTGGGTTGTTCGCCATTGCCGCCGCCGTTGTGATGATTCTGGAAGATCCATTTGGAGAACTCTTGCATGATGTAGCAATTTTCCCAGGAGTGGCTAGAAAGCTTTCCATTGAAACTGTGCTTTGGACATGGACCTTTGAGAGCCTCCTCGAAGCTGAGATGGTGATTACCAGAAGACTGCCTCCTAGGACCATTGTTCTAGTGCTGATTTTTGTTTCCCATATTTGTATTTGCCACCAGATCGGAGCCACCATCATAACCTTTGCGTTTACCGCCGTTGTTGTTCTGTCCATTGCCATTGTTCTGCTGGTGACCCTTGCCACTGTTTTTCTTACCCTTACCGGATTTTTCCTCAACAGACGGTGGATCCTTTGTGTTACCTGATTCAGCATACCGGGTTAAGACATCCATGAGTTCGCCCATGTCTTGGGACTTTCTCTTGAGCCGCCCTAACTTCTAGACCAGGGGCTGAAACTTACATGTTCGTTCCAGAACAAGTACTGCCTGCGCAACCAAGATGCTATATAACTTCCGCAACCCGGTGAGCCCAATGGTGTGCCGACTCATCCTCACGTTGAACACAATGTTCGAGATCAACAATAGTGGTTGGTCTTTTACAGGTTCCCTAGAAATTATTGATGAAGCGCTCCTTCAGTTCCTGGCATGTGTTAATGGAATTCGCCGGTAGGTTTTTCAACCAAGTGCGTGCTGGACCTTCCAACATGAGAGGCAGATAGCGTGCACACACTGACTCACTTGCTCCCAACAGATCCATTGCCAGCTCGTAACTCTCGATCCACTCGGTCGGCTTCAGATTCGCTGTATAATTAGGAACCTTGCGAGGACCTTTGAAATCTGGGTGCATGCATGCATCTCGCAGCGCCGGGACTAGACAAGGAGTCCCGATCATGTGGCTTGATAGGCCCCCAAGCCGGCCAGCTGTCTTAGTTGCGGTAGGCGGGTCATGTGCTGCCGGCTGGTTATACACCGCACGAGTGTTTTCCTCTTCCAACGCTCGTAGAGCCCAAGCGGTGTCCACAATATCCTGTGCATTCGGAATCCTGGGTTGGTGCTGATTCGCCAGTGGCTGCGCGGCCCTTCTATGATGTGCGCTGCAGGAAACTGCTGGCGACTCAGGGCGTTGGCTCCTGGTGCGGCTCTGGTGAGGGGTTGAGTGGAGCCGGTGCTGGTTATGAGAATAGTTGGCTTGTTGCACCATTGCTGTCTTAAGCATCGCGATGGCGTTCCTGGACTCGACCTGAGATGGATCATCTTCCTTAATTGGGATTGCCGCCAAATTGTGAGTCGCCGCCAGCACGTTGTTGACCGGGTTGGAATAGTGTCCAATTGGGGTCTGGAACCGGCGAGACGGTAGCTGCTATTGCTGATCTGATGTATGATGCTGGGCTGGCTCCCTCTGTCGAGCCGGCTGCTGCAAAAGTGGTCCTCCCGGGGGGTCAACTCCAGCCCCTGGGTTTGCAGGAGCCAGCGGATTATCTGGTGTGGTAAACAGCTGATTCGGCTCAGTATTAGCTGGAAGCCGGCATTGATGATGCCTTCGGTGGACGAGCTCTGACTCGGCCTGTCGGCGGCTTAAATAATGAGCCTCTTCATCCAGATATTGTCTCTCCTCGCTAAGCTGAGCTTGCGCCTCTGCCATGCGGGTGTTTTCAGCATTGATATCCTCTTGGATTTTGGCCATCTGCTCGCAACACTTCATGATGTCCGTGTTGCGCGCAGCTGCGTTCTCCACAGCAACCGGCTCGGCCAACAGGGCTGTCAGAGTATTCATCAAGTCCGTAAGCTCCTGTGCCCCGGTTTTCTAAGAGCTGGCAGCAGCCGCGCCGGCTCCTCCTGGGCCGGCTAGGGTGAGGTTCTGCCCAGTCGTTGGATCGACCGGATCACGCTCATGATCATGTCTACCCGCCATGTAGACCACTGCAAAGCGAGGCAGCTCAAGGGCCTCTGGAAATATTTCATCAGTATATCCCAGCTTTCCATCGTACAGGGGACGGATCGATTCGGTTTATCCCATCTAGGATTCACCGTCAGATTGAACGAGCGTATCATCTCCAGACAGGGAGTTCTCCGACAAGGCCACCCATTGGGTGAACCCTACGAAGACATGCTTCCGGCCGGCCTGTGGCGGGCCGGGTCTTGCCTGGCTTGGACTGGCGTGGCGAGACGACTCGACGCCGGTGAGAGCTTCCAACCCGGCGGCCGACTCGCCGATGACACCGATGAAGGTATGGATCTTACCAAAGGGGACCCGGTATCCGTACTCAATTGAGTTGGTGTCGGGGCCCCAGTACGAATCGTCGATGTAGAGCTTCCCGCGGCGGCTCTTCGTCATCAAGCCAACCGCGTACTTCCCGAACTCTAGGAGAGTTCTCGCTAAGAACTCAACTCCACCATGCGTAGGCCCCACGGTGGGCGCCAACAGTCGTGGTTTTGACACGGCAGATGCCCTTGTGAAAGGACTTAGAGACGAGGCCATCGCACAAAGGTGGAAGCTTAGCGGGGTTGATCGGGAACGAGAAGACGCGAGATTACCCAGGTTCGGACCCTCACGATGGAGGTAATAGCCTACGTCCTACTTGGTTGTATTGCTTGGATCTCGATTACAAGGGTGTGAACTCGCTAACCTAGCTCTCGAGGGATTGCAACTTAGTCCTTCTGCCATAGGCGCTCCCCTTTATATATAGGTTGAGCCCTAGGTTTACATGAGAGTCCGGATTATAGACTTAACCCGTATCCTACTCTTATTCTACTTATTCCTCAAGACAATCTTCCTTGTCCCATCTTTCTTCTTAAGTCGGCCCATACACCGAGCCG
This sequence comes from Elymus sibiricus, assembly GCA_039707655.1. NCBI lineage: Eukaryota > Viridiplantae > Streptophyta > Magnoliopsida > Poales > Poaceae > Elymus > Elymus sibiricus. Next base: position 242,516,581 of record CM077676.1, read on the forward strand.
CCTCTTCTTACCGGGCCTCCTGCTAAGCCGGCCCGCTTGGCACCTTCAAGGCCCAGCAGCGAGATGCCCCACCGAGCCCTACAGCTCCATGGCCGGGTCATCCTCCTGCTGGGTCTACACGCTGGGAAATATCCCCAACACCCTAGTTTGGACCAACACTCATGAGGAGCACTGGCTTGGGGTTGTTGATTAATTATCCTCGAGGTCCGGAAAGTTCCTATGCAAATTTTAGTTGTTATTAGGCAAATGGTAAAACCAATGTTGGGCCTTGCTGGAAGAGTTTTATTCAAAGCGAATTGTCAAGGGGGGCCCATAAACCCCGAACATGTTAGGAATGCTCATCAAGGAACATAATACCGGTATTACGAAAGCTAGGGCGGCATGAGTGGAACAAAACACCAGGCAAAAGGCTGAGCCTTCCACACACAACCAAGTATATAGATGCATTAATTAAATAAGAGATATTGTGATATCCCATGATATCCATGTCCCAACATGGAACAACCTTCAACTAGCAACGCTATAAGAGGGGCTGAGAAAAGCGGTAAGATAGCCAAACAATGGTTTGCTGGGATGGTGGAAAGTTAGAGGCTGTATCATGGCAGTTTGGGAGGCTGACAAACAAGTGGTTGGTAGCGAGACATAGCGATAGCATCCAGATAACAAGCAAGCAAACATAGTAGTGATATCCAAGGTAATGGTCATCTTGCATGTGATCCCTCTAGGAAGAAGACCGAATCTGTGAAGTAGACGAACCATCATAGTCGAACGAATCCTCACACTTCGCAACGTAACCGAACTATCGAGAAGAAGCACAACCGGAAAGAAGCAGACAACATGGTAAACAAACAAGCATAAACAAGACATGATGCACAACCAAGTATGATGCATGTCCGGTTTAAAATAGGCATGGCATGGCAAGAGTCCAACAATCAAATACTACACATTAAGTGAAGCTCAATATGCAACGGGTTGCATATTGACGAAACTCCACATTCAATTATTTAGTTCTCTCCCATTTATGTACTCAACAAGTTTCAATGTGGTTAAACATGGCAAGAGGTGAAGCATGATTAAACTACCTATCTAGGCAATTTAAATGAGGCCGGAAACAACACATAACAATTCCAAAAAATCCACATATGCAAATTTCGAATTTGGTACTGTTCTGGCTAAAACACAATTTTTAAAGTTGTTAAACATGCAAAGTAAGTGCGCCATGTTAATCTACACATTTTTCCACCCCATTTACATATAAAGTTCATTTAATTCAGAGCTATGGTTATTTAGATATGAAATAAATCATTTTAACATGACATTTATGCAAATTAATGCAAACAGCAATTTTAAACATTTTTATCATGGATGAAAGTTGGATTTTGTGAAACCACATGAAATTCTACCCAAGTTACATAGAAGACATGTTTCATTACGATGCACGGTTATTTAATTACTAGCATTTTAAAATGATGGCATTTTCTGCAAATATGCAATGCACTGGAAAATGGATAAATTCGTCTAGTGAAGAAAAAGACAAGAGTTGGGCCGAATCCTCAGTGTTGCGTGGTAGTCTAGCAGAGTTTTGGCCCAGGTGGCTGAGTGTGTGTGTGCACGTTTGAAGGGAGAGGCAGGAAGGGGAAAAAAGGTAATGGGGAGAACCTGGGATCGAACCCAGGACCCCTTGGATGTGGCTTGCTGGGGCGACCAGCTACGCTGTACTCATGTTTGTGTATAGGCAGGGCACAGCGTCCTTTGACAAGTGCCAGGTCTGGTTCCTGAAATTGCCATGGACGCACAAAGGAGTTCCCGGCGACGAGCTCAAGCGAAAACGACGACTACAGAGGCTGTAGAGCACCGGTAGGTGTGCGGGAAGGGAAAGTGAGCGAGGGAGCGAGTGGCTGCTGCTCGCCGGTGTTGCGTGTGTGCCGAAGCAGAGCAAAACAGAGGAGGTGCCGGTGCTATGGACAGAGAGTGGCGGAGGAGCTCATCGGAGCTGCTCTGGTGACCGAATCGAGCGGTGGAGACGCATGAAAAACTCGCAACAACAACTCATGCCCCCGCATGTCACGCACGCGTCCATACGGAATTGTCGGCGATGAGAAGATAGTGGTGGTAAGGTGGAGCTGCCTGGGTCTACCCCGATGACCAAAGTAGAGGCGGAGCAGTGCGTTAGAGGCGCGGAACGAAACTGCGCCCTCGCGTGTCACTCGCGGTACCGAACGACATTGGAGACGTCGACGGCGTCGAGAGGACAGAGGCGGCGGAGAATACCCAACACGGTGAACGGCAGGGTAGAACCATAAACTAACTGAGGAAATCGCATCTACGGATCAGTCTACGCCTACCGGTGGACAATGAAACGGGCAGGAAGCCACCGGAGGAGCTCCGGTGACAACGACGCGCGGCGGTGCTCTCGGCCGGGATGGAAACGGGAGGTACATGATGCTATCGAGCAAGGAAAAGGCACGGGGAGGACCGAGTGCTCACCCCAAACACGCGAGCGTGCTTGGTTTGTCGGGAGGTAGTCGGGGACGGCCAAAATCAAGAGGGAAGCAGATCGGCCGCAGAGGAAGAAGACGATGGTTCACGGCGTGGTCTTAGTGTTCTAGGGAGTCGTGGCCGTAGCGGTCGTAGTCGACGTCATGGAAGACAAAGGATGTGGCTGGAATCATAGGAGGGCACGCCGGCGACGAGCCTTGCTCTCGGCCCCGCTCGGGAAGGTCTTGGGGCGACGGCTATGGTGGGCGAACTCACCTGGCTGCGGAGGGGAAAGAGGGGAACCCTAGAGAAGGCTTGGACATGGAGAGGGCTTTAATAGGGGGCTAGGGCATCGGGATGAAGTGGCGACGCGCTCGTGGCCTCGGTCCCCATGGCGAAGACGGAGGAGGACGAAAAGGGGAGCCACGGGTCGACTGTAGCCCGAGGCTGATAGGCGGGGCCGCAGGCGCCACGTGGATGCAGGTTAGCGGGGGTAGGCGCGCGTGTGGGTGAGAAAAGGTCCAGGCGTGGCGAGGCAGGCTGCGGGGTGCTGCTAGGCCACAGCTAGCTGGGCTGCTGGGCGCTGCGGTTGGGCTGCTACTAGGCTCTCTCTCTGTCCCTTGTCTCTTCCCTTTTCTTTCAATTTCTTTAGACAGAAAAGAAGAAGGAAATGCACAGGGATAATGGGAAGTAATTAGGCTGAGATAAAAATATCTCTGGGGTGCTGGGAATATGCACAATTTGAATAAATTGGTCTGGCAATTTTTAAAGACAGAAATTTAAAACAGGTTTGAATTTAATTCAAACTTGAGTCAAATTCTAGCCCAGCCAAAACAATACCAATTGAGCTCAAAATTGACAGAGAGGTACATGGCATGGTTTAGAGGGTGTAGGGAAATAGTGGACATTTATTCGAACCAGGAAAAAAATGTCACTTGAAAAAATTGGATAAAAGAAAGAAAGGGAAAAGCTTGAGATGGGATTTGAAACTTGGGTGCTGGTTTGGAGGCAAGAGCAAGAGGAAAGATGAATATGAGGAGAAGGAGTTCAGACAACAAAATTAAACATGCCACAAGCATAGCAATGATGATTATGATGCATGATGCAAAACAAAATAAAACACACATTAGAAAGCATGCAAGCATGAACATAACACAAACTAATGGAGGTCTCGGACTTGGGCTGTCACATTGGTGAAACCAACAACGGCAAACATCCAACCGCAGTTGTGCGATCAGGATGGTCCTCGGCATCGAAAATGATGGGTGTGTTCGACCACTTCAGCGGCTTCTGTGCTGCGGCTGTCGGCTCTGCAGCATTAATCTCATGGGCCCACTGCTTGAGTTGCCGGTGAGAGGAGTGCAAAGATGCACCCCCGTCAATGCACATAGCATCAAAAACATTTTGGAACTCTTGCTCAGATTCATCCTCGTTGTCATCACCATCGTCTTCCTCTCCTTCTTTCTTGTCACGCCCACGCGCGGGTTTCTCCTTTTGCTTGCCGGCCTTGCCGCGGCGGCCCCCGCGGACGCCATGGTTTTTCTTGCCGGACCCACAAGCACTGTTCTGGCCCTTCTTCTTGTCGTGCTTCTCGTACTCGAGCTTCTGCTTTTCAGCAAGATGCTCGACTTGTCGGCACTCCTGAAGATCGTGACCAGCTGTGTGATGGATTTTGCAGTATGAACCGTCAGTCTTCTCTCTGGCAGCAGCTTCATGACCACAGGTACACACGGCAACCTCCTTGCCGGCACCTTCAGTCTTCTGCTTCTTGCTGGTATCTCCTAATCCCTCAACAGCCATAATTGCTTTGCCTTTCCGCTTGTGATTGCACTTGCGGTTCTTCTTCTTCGGAGTAGCTGCATCATCATCCTCTGAATCAACAGTAGCTCCGGCGTCCTCTCCAGGGAGTCGCCTCCCTTCTTCAGCACGTGCACACTTGTCTGCCAGAGCGTACAACTCAGAGATGTCCCTGACCTTGTTGACTCCCTCATCCTGCAATTGCGTATGCTCATGAGGAATGAAGCAATCACAGCAGCAGGGTGGATGTCGGGGATGTTGTGCTGTACACAACTGAACCTCTAGATGTACTTGCGCAAGGGCTCGCCATCTCTCCGCAGAAGCACATGCAGGTCGCTGGGCTGACCAAGAAGCTTGTGGCCTCCGGTGTAGGCACCAACGAACTGATGGCATAGGTATGCCCAAGATGAAATGGAACCCTCCAACAAGTTCATCAGCCAAGACCTCACATTGGGCTTGAGCGCCAATGGGAAGTAATTGGTGAGAATCTTCTCGTCTCTACCACCCGCAGCCTGAATAACTATGGTGTAGATACCGAGGAACTCTGCTGGATTGAGCTTGCCGTCGTATTTGTCTGGCAGCTCTGGCTTGAAGCTTCGGGATGAGGGCCAGCAAACTTGCCGCAGCTCACGAGTAAACGCTGGGCAGCCAATGTCATACGGCAAGCACCCAGGGTACCCTGGCACAGGCTCGTTCAGTGTCGGCCCGACACGTTCATCGGATTGACGACGTGCTTCCCAGCGCCGCTCGATGGTGGTACGAGCATCTTCTACTCGTCGGTCTTGCAGCACCTAGCGCTGATCTTGGCGGCTCCTTGGCTCGGATGACGCCATGGATACCTCATCCAGCTCGTCGGCTCGCTTGGTTTACCGCCGCTATTGTGGAGGAGACTGCACCGTTGGCGCAGCACTTCCAGTCCTTTCGCCCACCGCTCTTGCCGGAGCAGCTGGCTGTTGCCGCGAAGGTCCCGCCAGCTGCACCCCATCGTTGTTGGTGAAACTGATGAGGCTCTGGATGGTGGCTCTCCACTCCTCCATCTTGTCAGCTGTTGGCGGGAAGTTCAGCAACATCTGGGCCCGTGCCATGGCCTCCGCCGGCGTGCTAGGCATGACTAGGAGCGAGGAACGAGATGGTTCTCTACTTCTGACAGAGCCAGAAGGAGCTGCATCCCGCACCTACCGCCGCGGCGCATTCTTGCCAGCGGGCTGATGCGGTGGTTGACCGTTAGCATCTTGGGGACGATGCTCAGCGTTGTTGTCTTGACGCCGTCCGGAGCCGCCAGCGTCATGAGGAAGCGTGTCGCACCCATCTTGCGATGGCTGTGGTCTATGCCTCGCCGCGCCATTCTTGGACATTGCTGCACCATCCTTGGATGTTGCACCGCTCCGAACTACACCAGTCTGATGACTGGGGTCACCAGAACGGCGAGGAAGTTGGCCGCCTCCGCCCTCGCCGCCGCCTCCACCTGTACCACCCGCACCTCCTGCGGACGTCTGCGATGGCAGCTTGGACGTAGAAGGAGCTGTAGTGGCCGCGCCCTTGAACGTCTTGGGCACCATGGAGGATGAAGCTAGCACTCACACTGCTAGAGCAGTTTTGCGCACGCGATCCCCTACCCAGCGCGCCAAAGATGTCAAAGTACGACAATCTATGGGACCAGCAAGGGTCCCTTTGTGGTTCAGTTGTGGGAATCACAATGCACAAAGAGCATATCCAACAATGGAGCACACAGGATTTACTCAGGTTCGGGCCGCCATGAGGCGTAAAACCCTACTCCTGCTTTGGTGGATTATATGTGGAAATGCTCAAGTTACAAGAGAGTGCAACCTTGCTGGCAAGGAGCTCGGAGGTTCAGCTACTTAGTGCAATTGAGCAAACCGTAGCTATATGATGAAATGACAGCTACGGTGCTATCATACCGTACATAGATGGATTATGACAAAAGCAATAAATGCTTCGTAAGGTGTCACGCTGAGGAGGTATGCCGACAAGGTAGCCTGCACCGCTCGCCCAGCTACCTCTTATAAGCTGGACACGCCACTTGGACGGGTGTCAATAAAGTTGTTCCTTGAGGCGACAGGCTGCCACGTGCCACGACAGGCTCTACCAACCCACCGGCCCGCTCGACACCTATCCGGCAAGTCCCTGACACTTGCTACGGTGGAGCGGTGGAGTGGAGCTCGTCGGTCCTTAGGCTTGTCAGCCCAAAGGTTGCCGGCTCGATGCTTGCTGGCAACCTGAATCTTGTTCTTCAGTACTTCTCGATGACATGCCTAGAGGTCTTCTTCATGGTTTTGATTACCAAGTCTTGAGTGTTTTTGAAGTGCTGTCCTCTAACAAGCCCTTGCCGTCGGGAAGGCTATAACTAGTCTGTGCATCGTCAGGGTATGAACACCCATGTTCAATACACCGACATATGCCAACTACCATGTTTCTTAGGCACAATGATGACCGGAACCACACACTGGCTTAGGCTCTTGTGAACATACCCCTTTTCTAGAAGGTGTTGGACTTGACGGTGAATCTCTTTGGTCTTGTATGGGTTGATGCGGTATGGTGCCTTGTTTGGTAATGGTGCACCGGGAATGAGGTCGATGCGGTGCTCGATTCCACGAAGTGGAGGAAGTCCTGGAGGTAGCTCATCGGGGAAAACGTCCACGAATTCCTGCAACAAGTGAGACAAAACCACAGGTACATGTTGTGAAGCATTAGTCCTCATGACCTCATCTTTGCACACAAGTACAAAGTGAAGGACACTTGATGGGCTCTCACTCACATCCCTCAAGTCTCTTTTGGTGGCTAAAAGCACTAAGTTTTTCTTGTCTCTCATCGTGGAGTCACTCATATTTGGCTTGTGGCGCTCACTCTCTTTTAGGAGGTTCACTCTCTCACTAGTCTCTCCACGATTGTTCGAAGCTTGCTTGTCGGCGATCACTTGACTTGGCGACATGGGTCAAAGCACGTACTCCTTGCCCTTCATCTTGAAGCTATATTGATTGGTCCATCCTTTGTGGCTGACGTCGCGGTCAAATTGCCAAGGTCTTCGTAAGAGGAGATGGCACACGGACGTAGGGACCACATCACACTCCAAGGTGTCTTCATATGCTCCAATCTTGAAGGACACTTGAATGGTGTGCTCCACTTGAATGGTGCCAGACTCACTTAGCCATTGGACCTTGTAAGGGCAAGGGTGCTTCTTCTTTATCAATTGTAGCTTGTATCAAAGTTCTTCGCTTGCCAAGTTGTGGCAACTTCCGCCGTCGATGATCACCTTGAAAGAACGTCCTTGGATGCCCGCTTTGGTATGGAAGATATGAACGTTGGTCTTCGTCTTGTTGTTGCTGAAGTGTAAAGATCTTGGAGACAATGAGAGCAGGGCTCGAATCATTGTCGCAAAAGATTTGCGCATCTTCATCTTCATTCACTTGTCAGTGCATGGCCACATGTTCCAAGGCTTCCATTTCTTCATCGCTCATGGAGTCATAGGTGCCGTCATCATTTGCAATCATGGTGCGTTGTGTGGGGCACTCAAATGTCTTGTGGCCATGACCCTTGCAACTGAAACATTGGATGGAACTTGTCTTGGCAGTAGCATCCATTCTAGGAGTTGTTAATGAAGCTCTTGGCTTGTAGTTGCTTGTAGGAGGACGACTCGAAGATGTCGTAGGTTGCTTGGAGCTTGTTATTCTGCCAGTAGTGGGTGTAGCTCGAGTAGTAGTTGTAGGTGCCATAGTTGTGGAGGCTTGAGCATAGGAGCCGTAGGTCTTGGAAGATTACATGGAGTACTTGTAGTCATCTTGCACTTGTCGCTCTACTTTGGTTGCTTGGTGCACTAGCTCGAGGAGGTTGGAGTAGGGTTGGAAATCCACAATCTTCTTGATTTGGTGGTTGAGGCCGTTCAAGAAGCGTGCCATGGTTTGCTCCTCATCTTCCTTGATGTTGGATCGTATAATTGCAATCGCCATTTCTTGATAGTAGTCCTCAACCTACTTGATGCCTTGCTTGAGGAATTGTAACTTCTTGAAGAGATCATAGTTGTAGTGAGTAGGCACGAAGCGAGCTCTCAAGATTTCCTTCATTTGGTTCCAAGTCATGATCAGTGGCTCGCCTTTTTCTCTTCTTCGCTCGACCACTTGTTTCCACCAAATGAGAATATAATCTTGGAGCTCAAGGGAGGCCATTGCGATTTTCTTTTCCTCTTCATAGTTGAGAAGACGGAATATCGTGTCATCCTTTAAGGCCCATGAGAGGTAGTCTTCAGGATCGGTGCTACCGGAGAAATTAGGCATGTTGAACTTGAGCTTGCCGTAGCGTTGGTCCTCATTGTGTTGGTGCCAATGGCGATGTCGCTCTTGTTTTGGAGGGGGTTATTCAACCTCTTACTCCTCATGATTGACTTGACGTTCAGGACAAGGGATTCTTGCCCGGTTCCTCCTTTCTTGGCGCTCCTCAAGACACGCGAATTCATCTTGTCGCTCTTGCCGGAGAGCTTCTTCTTCCTCGCGCACGCGCGATTGCACTTTTGGATGATGCGAGTGGCTTCGCGGAGGGCTTGTTCTGCTTCAAGCACTTGTTCCTCACGGCATTGTTGTTCTTGCCATGGGGCTTCACCATCTTGCTCTTCTTGGCATTGGCGTTGTCGAGCTTGCTCTTGGTCCATGGCATCTTGTTCTTGGCGACGGTGTCATTCGCGCTCCCGAAGGCGGTCTTGCAAACCATTGCCATGGAATGGGTTTTGTGAAGCTTGATGATCTTGATGGTCATCTCGAAGAAGAGAACGAGGGCGTGGTAGACTTGCATCCAAAGAGGTGTTCGAAGAGTTTCGGCTTGAGTGGCGCCGTCTTGACGAGGAAGATGTGGAAGAAGCGCGCGTGACCATCATGGCTCGAAACTCTTCCATTTGGGTCGATAGCTTGGCCTCAACATAGTCCCATGTTCTTGCTTCAGATTAGCGCAAGTCAGTGGCGAGTTGTTTGATGCGGTCGCCCAAAGCTTCATTTTCTTGATGCAAAGCTCATTGAACGTGAAAGAGTTGAACCTTGGTGATGTAGTCATTCGGTTCGTCTTGCTCATCAAAGAGTGGATTGGAGGTGCTAGGCCTATCCATCAGGCTCAAGCAAATGTGAGTGGAAGAAAGAGAAAAACTAGACCAAATTTACCTTTTCCAATGTTGAAGATGGATCAATGATCACTCAATATGGTATTGTGGTAGCAGGAAAATTGGTACCAGATCTTGTCAATCTCACACCTTCACAAATAAAGCTTTTCGAGTAGCTTGGTGAGGATAAGTGGCACAAAATTGATGCAATTGTTAGCAAGATATCAATAAAGTTGAGAAAGATTCACAAATTCACAAGTGAAGCAAATAGATCAATAGCATGTAATGGTACACGGAAACACACACACATGGATAGATAACACTACAAAAAAACCACTTCCGTGATAATACGTGTTTGTCATAGTAGGTCACATTTTCTGTCATGCATGTCCGTGACGATTTTATGACAGAATCAAGATAGACATACCTGTGATGTCGTAGAAGTGTTCCATGACAATACTCCATTTATCATCATGGAACTGTTCACTTCCGTGACGCTAAATGGTGCGTCATGGAGGTGATTTTGTCAAGGGTAACCGACACGTGGCAGCCACCATAACGGGTCACCGTTAAGCTATCGGGTGCCGGTTTTGGATCCGAAACCTATTAATAGCCACGACCAATGACGATTTTCCATGTGTCAATTTCCCATTTGCTGGCGGAACCACGTTTCAGCTATGCATTGCGACAGATGTCATCCGTCCAATGGACGAGAGGCGCCTATGATACGTCAACATGTGGCATGGCCCAACAGTTGCCCATTTATTATAAAGGGATTTCTATTTTTGTGCCCCTGCTTCCTTAGTTCTACTCAGTTTTGCCCCGCCCAACTAACGCTGCTCACTTTTGCCCTCCCCCCTCCACCACCTGCTCACAAAAGCCCAAACGAAGCACTTCCATCCGGTCAAAGCCTTTGACCGTTACCTCATAACTAGTGGGGCCACGTGATATCCTGACAAGTGAGGGGTCGGTCGACTCTCTTTCACCACAGTGCTGACGCGGTAGAATCCTGACATGTGGGGTCGAGGCAACTTATGACATGTGGGGCCGCGTGATACCCTGGCAGATGGGGTCGGGCCACTCTGTCTCCCCATAGTGTTGTCTCGATAGAATCCGGACATGTGGAGTCGAGGCAACTTATGACAAGTGGGGCCACGTGATACCCTGGCAGGTGGGGCCGGGCCACTCTCTCTCCCACAGTGATGTCTCGGTAGAATCCGGACATGTGGGGTCGAGGCAACTTATGACATGTGGGGCCGCTTGATGCCCTGGCAGGTGGGGTCTGGCCACTCTCTCCCCTCAGTGCTGATGCGGTAAGATCCTGACTTGTGGGGCCGAGGCAGCTTATGATAGGTGGGGCCGAGGCAGCTTATGATAGGTGGGCCGGCGTTGCATATGATAGGTGGGGTATATTCTCTCTATCATTTGCTAACGGCCGACCGAGCACAGCCCCAAGCACCATCCCCATAGAGTAGCCATATCCATGGCAGCAGCTTGCCCGCATCGCCGGATTTGATTCCGGCAGCGGCCAGCGGCCCGCGGCGGTGCATGTCCTCCACGACACTAGCATTATTTCTCAGCCTGCATTGTCCCTATAGGCCAACATACCGCACGTAGAGCTGCCGCCGCCACACCCCCACTCCCCACCATCTGGATTTGCTCTGCCTTCGAAGACAACTACCGACAGCCGCGCGACATTTCTTAGTGAGCTCTCGGATCCTGATCCGCCTTAGTCAAGCGCTTCTGAACCCTTTCCCTTAATCTCGTCTGAACACCTAATTTCAGGGGCGACATTGCGTAAATGTCTGGTCGCAGCGGTTACAACAGCGAGGGTGACGATTCGATCATGTCTTGGCCACACTCACCTACACCAGATTCGGAGGAGGTTCACGTAGTTAGCGCTCACAGCCTATCTGAATTATCCCTTGTTTAATTTGTAGTGTTAATTTACTTTTGGATGGATTATTACAGTTTAACAGGCAGGCTGATGATCCTTGGTATATTGCATACCAAGATGAGTCAATCCAGTGGGGTGGAGAGAAGATGGCATTGGAGAAGGAGGTGGCTAATTTGGGTGTTGAATTAGCCAGTAAAAACATATTGATTGTGGAGCTGAAGTGTACTATTGCGAAAGAAAGGAGAATTGCTCGCAGCGATAAGTTGAAACTAGAGATTGATCTGGCCATATTTGATCATGTGGTAGAGGAGCTGTAAATGGATGGAGAGGAGAAATAAAGAGTCATACACGGACTTGAAGTGAAGGCAGAGGAGAAAAACAGATACATGGTGGCACTTACAATAGTTGTCATCTCTTTACTAGCTCTTTACTATGTAGAGATTAATGTAGAGATCTCCAAATATGATGGGCTGCTGAGCAAGTTTGTACCCCCTGCAATCAGGCCAAGATGTGACATCTTGTTAACCCCTTGGAATTTAGGCCACATGATATGCAACTTTGTTTGTAAAACTTTCAGGCAAAAGATGCCCTTCCCTTTCTTTTTAGGGCTCCCATCCCTTCTTTTTATTAGGCATCCACACGATATCTAGTTTCAATACAAATCATATGCTATTTTGTGTCGACAAATTGGAAATTTAAGGAATTGAAAACATCGTGGTCTTAGAACCGGTCCACTTCAAATTAGCCTTGCATCCAAATGTTTAGGGATCCCAAATGTTTATTACAACAGCATGGTCAGGACAGCAGCTTGACAAACATAGCAAATAATGCTACTACAAAAACACATTTCAGCACAAATTTCTCTCCCTCTAATTTCTTCTGCTTAACCCTAAGCTAGTTAATAGCAGCAGAATTATCTGCATCTTTCTTTAATAACACCTCAATTTGCATATCCTTCCTCTTGATCAAATCATTTGTCCAAGCCTTCTTCTACAACAACTCTTGATTCCATGCTTTGTAGGCCTGTAATTCAGTAAGAACTCCGAGATCCTTTTCTCTTTTGAGCAGATGCACCATGTCACGCAAATCAATCAAGTGCTGCTTCAAGAACTCGGGCACTTCTGGATCAACCCATTCGAAGAACTTACAACCACCAACCTATGATATTAGCACTATTTAGAGTCAAGATTATATTATTCATTTAATGGCCAAAAAACTTGGGAAATGAGAAGAAATAGGAAATCACCCGAACTCTTGTGCAGCAGAAATATCTCCGTCCTGGGTTGGAATCGCTCCAAGAAATCCACCCGGAAGCGTTCTCATTGCACCAACATGGTTTATCTGGAGAATACTGCAGCGGCTTTTCTCTGTACGGTATTGGGAAGAGAAGGAGGATTCCTCGTCGCTGTACCATGTAGTGTTGTTGATGCTAGAACTAGACATGTCCTAGCTTTATGCAGACTTATGAAATTAAACAAAAATGTCAATGGTCATAAAGCAGATCATGGACCAGCTCAATGTGTAGTAGAAGTGGTCATAAACTAGCTCAATGTGTACTGGCATTGGTGAAAACTAGCTCAATGTGCTGTGGCATTGGTGATAAAGTAGCTAAATGTGTAGTAGCAGTGGTGATAAACTAGCTCAAAAAAGTAGGCATGTACTAAATGTAACCCCAAAATACTCTAACGTTCTTACCGGCGTCAAACACTTAGATCCGCGCCGCAACGTCCCGCTCAGATCTGTGGAGATCCTTACCGCGACGCCCCGCCCAGATCCGTCCAGATCCGTGCAGCCGACACAAGGCGGCGAGGAGGACGGGGGCGGGGGGTGCGGAGGAGGTCGAACTCGCCATCGCCGACCGGGATTTAGGGTTCGAGTAGAGAGGAGGGAAAGGGGGAAATGCGGCGGCGTGAGTGAGATTCAGTGGCTTATCTGTTGTTGTCCCTCTTCTGACGCTGCCAAGTGTGCCACGGAACACCCGACCGAATCCAGCCAATCAGGTCACCTCTCACGGATCGATCCAACAGCTCAGATGGTGTGGGGTTTTGAGAGGGGTTTTGAGGGGTTTTGAGAGGGGTTTGAGGGGTTTTGAGAGGGTTTTAGTGATTAGGGTTGAGCATAACTACTTTAAAAAAATCAAAAAAATATGAAACTTGCGCACATATTTTTTTTATGTTACTAGGTTGCTAGGAAAAATAAGAAACCACATCTATAGATATTTTCATGAAATTCCCTTCACATAACTTAGCTATCACCAACAAGGTTGCATGGTTTTCAAGGGAAATGAGCTAGGGTTTAGGGTTAACCATAGCATAGTTTGTCCAAACGATCCCATATTGGGCGTGGACCCTATATTTGCAAACTAGATGTCAAGGTTTTTTTAGCTCAGTTAGAGAAGGTAAAAGAAATTGCTTAGAAATGAGGCTGTCTACCCTAGCTTTGGAGCTCATTTGGAGCACATTTTTCATGACTATGAGTTTTACTTCACAAAAGAGACGTCTTCAAAGTACTTCGCAAAAGTAGCATTACATCACACAAAATGACAAATATCAAATTGTTCCTACTGAAATCCAAATTCACAACATTACAAAGATCAAACTCAAGTTCAGAACATCGAAAGGTACACCACATTACAAAGTTCAAGCTCAGGTTCACATCATTTCAAAGTTCAAACTCAATTTCACATCATTTCAAAGTTCAAACTCAAATTCCAATCCTTTTCTGGCTCCTTGTGTTTCTTGCTGGATTTGCCACCTTGCTCCTTGTGTTCCTTGTTGGGTTACTAGGTAGATTCACTGACTTTGTTCTTTTGGTCTTCACAACAGGTTCTGGCGGTGGAGGTGGTGGAGTACTTCCTGTAACAGAACATGTGATGGCCAATGGGCAAATAGCTTCAGGTGCCACAGGTTGAACTGATCTTTCATCGGCTTCTAGCGCTTGAAAACCACCGAGAGCCATTATTTGAAAGTCATCATGAGATGTGGCTTCAAAAGTTGGTTCACCTTCAGTTGATGTCAAATCAACTTGTGCTATGGTCCTTTTAGTCCCTTTCTTTGCCTTTGTTATATTCTTCTGTGTGCTTATCCTAGAGCTGTTGATAGAGAGACAACATTAAATTTTGTTTAAAAAAATGAGAACAAATGCATAAAGAGAAGGCACACATACCAAACTGTACTTGCAACCATGATAGCTCAACTAGCTCAAGTGGCTCAAGTTGTGTTTGTTCTAGTTCTTCTAGTTGTTCTAGAGCTGCTTGTCCTTCTGCCCCTTCTTCTAGTGCTTCATGATCCTCTGCATTTTCGGCGCCCCATTGATCATCCTCTCCAAATGATGGATCCACTGGATTGGTACAAATCCTAGCAATGTGGCCTAGTCCTCCACATCTTTTGCACTTGCGCCTCCTACGTGTACCTCCCTCTGCATTTGATCTTATCCTGTTCTTCCTCGGCCTTCCTGGTGGTCTAACTAAAATTGGAGTGTGAAGCTTAAAACCTGGATTGATGATGGTCCATTGGACTTTTCCCAACAATGCAGACACGTTCTCAGCATATGTTGCCTTAAACTTCGCAACAGAGAAGTATTCAGACACATACTGATCAACCTCTCCAACTTCACCCCCGATGAGTGTCATGAAATACAGGGCATGTATGCATGGCTGCCCACAGATCTGACATTGTCTACAGCTGCATGTCTTACTACTTAAATCCACTGGGTACCTCCATTCCGTATTTTTAGTGTTAGTATATGTTACCTCAGCCACGTGTGTTGATTGTCTAATGCATTTCATCCTCAATCCTCTTGCCCTAGCATGCAATGCCATTATAACAGACGGGATTATGACATGGCCAACATATTGTGTATCTGCAATTCTTCTACGCAAATCCATCTTTATCATGATCATCTGCCTAATCTTGTCAAATGCTTGCCACAACATAAGCCCTTTCACTGAATTAATTTTTGAATTGAAACACTTGGCAAGGTTTTTGGTCACATAGTCTACCTTGCATATTTCATTGAATTTGCTTTGTGACCACACCATTCCATGATGCGCTTCCATGTATTCCCGCACAGCTGAATTTTCAGCATACAAAATTCTCAAGTGGTGCTCATGTTTCCTCAAGCTGCAAGTGTATGATGCTGGCCATAGGTTCTCATCATACACTTTAACCCTGAATTTCTTTGTAAAATTAGTAGCTAGGTGTCTCATACATTCCCTATGCTAAACTCTGGGGGAAATTACATCTACCGCAGTCTCTAAACCCTTGCAAGCATCTGTGAGTATAGCCAATCCTGGTGGCTGTCCTATAATGTTGCGCAAATTCTTCACAAACCACACCCAACTTTCCTCCGACTCAATCTCCAACACACCATATATGCCACTGGGAAAAGCCAGTTGTGTGCATCAACTGCACAAGTAGCTACTAGTTGTCCCCTAAATCTTCCATTCAAAGCTATTGCATCCACAGCCAAATAAGGCCTGCAACCGTCCAGAAACCCCTTCCACCAAGCCTTGAAACAAACAAAAGCCCTCCTGAAACATTCCTTCTCAAATGTCTTCCCCCTAATTTTGTACTGTACAGTATGCTTGTCAAGCTCTACAACATTGCCTAGACTTGCCATCTCCACTTTAGCTTTGTAGGAGTATAACAAAGCAAAACTTTCATTCCATGGACCATTAATTCTGTCAAGAGCCATTGCCTTTGCATAAAAAATCCTCATGTACGGTATGTTCATCTTATACTTGTCAAACAACAACTTGTGTAGTGTTGTAGGACCAAGTGTTGGTGTCTTTCTAAGAAAATCCATGATTGCATCTGCCACCCACCTAGTTTTTGCTAATTTTGTTGTTTGGGCCTTCCCCCCTCCAGGTGGGCAAGTGTGCTTCTATGGGTTCAGTTTGACCTGAAATTCAATGAAACAAGTGTATCAAAGAAAAGGGATCAAGCATCACTGAAACTAATGTTTTGTGCAAAATTAAATACTTGAATATATTTACTTGTACACATACGGGAGGCATGCAACCTCCACCTACACCTCTCATATGGACAGTGAACTGTCAACCTTCTGGGTTCACTATTGTCAATCACAAAATCATTTTGAGTGAGAATGCAGTATGTAGTCAGTGCATTCCGACAGTCCATCATCGATTCGAATATTGTTCCTGGAGTAAGCTTGGATCATTCCTGTCCCACTCAATTGTTGGCATGTCCTCACCAGTCTATTCTTCTGGAACCAACATGTCAGCATTCTCGTCCTTCTCTTCATCATCAGTGTCATCAAATCTAGCAAGGCCGGTTGGTTCCTCCTGGTATTCGTCCTCCATTACTTGTTTGTTGAATTCGTCAACCAATTTAGGGTACATCCTCTCATCCTCGTCATCATTTCGAGGCACTGCCTCGTCAGGCTGTGCATCATCTTCTACATCCACTGCAGCACTCGCATGGCTTTCACTGCCAATAGGTTTAGCCGGTCCTGACCTACGAGGAGTGTGGGGCTGTTCACTATTAGCAGAGTTATTAGGGGCCGCACCCTTTCCCTTTTCCATTTTTTTGGAGGCTGGAGCACGTCGATTTGAATTTTTCCGAAACGGCTGGGAGCATTCAAAGCAAAAATATTTTCTACATGCTCGTCGCAAGTTAGTGGCACAAATTTTTGCTCACTACTATCGAAATATTTTAGTTCAACAACATCAGCTTGGCTCCAGGGATAGTTAGAACAGAGGGATTTTCATAAATCTTTAAACCAAATAATTGTTTCTACCACCTTTGGATACCAAAATCCAGACAAACGATGCGCTTTTGTACCTCGCAGGATGCTAGTTTCCATTCTAACTGCGATCCGAAAGGTAAGCGCTCGATCAATCCTACAGTTAGGTAGGCAATAATTATGTCAATTAGGCAACAATTCACGCGCCCATTGGTTAAATGCTAGGAGTTAGATCACACATTGCAAAGGGGTTCGAGGTTTACCCAGCCGGAATCCATGAGTTCCCTTCTGCTCCTGGTTCGACCCAATCCTCCCCACGGTCTATGGGACGGACGCCGGTGTCCCTCGACATTGCCCAAGCCTCTGCAACTCAAGCTACTGCCACAGGTCCACCCTCTAGATCCCCTCTAACCACTACAAGCCTGGGGCTTGAAACACAGCGGATCAGTGCACCGTGGGTGAGGGTTCCTATCGATTGCAGGCTTGATTGGGCGATGGTGGTGGGCTGGGTGGGTAGGGGTTGGGGTCGTGCGGTGCAACCTTTCTATGGCTGCCCCGCCGGCTATCGGCGGATGGTCCGGCTGCGACGGAGGCGGCGGCGGCGGTATGGGGAACGGCTGAGGTACTGGCTGTTTGAAATGTGGTAAGAGAGAGACGCATCTATAGTAAGCTGCCTCCGCCCCACCTGTCAGGATATCAGGCGGCCCCACTAGGTAGGAGGAGACCAAAAAACAACTAGTCGGGAGGTAATGGTCAAAGGCTTTGACCAGATGGCAGTGCAACATTCAGGCTTTTGTGAGCTAGTGGTGGAGGGGGGAGGGCAAAAGTGAGCAAAGTTAGTTGTGTTGGGCAAAACTAAGCACAACTAAGCAACCAGGGGCACAAAAATAGAAATCCCTATTATAAATATGCCGGCTCAATAATGGCCTGCTTGCAAATGGCCCATTTACAGCCGTGACCCATAAGGAGGGTATCAATTCGACCCATCACCAGTCCATTGTTCATTCGACATCATTGCAGCCATGGACACTTCCGGCCCGTTAATAGTCCACTATGTATATGGGACCAATTACGGCCCGGTGTGTTTTCGACTCCTTAACGGCCCATCCTGGAATTGGGCCGTTTTCTATCAGGTCTATTTTTCGGCCTTTTAGTGGCCCATTAAAGAGTTGGGCCTTTTCCTGGCCTGTGTAACTTTTGACCTGTTAATGACCCATCGTAGAATTGGGCCATTTCCTGTCAGGTCTATCTTTCGGCCTTTTAGCGGCCTGTTAAAGAGTTTGGCCTTTTCCTCGCTAGTGTAACTTTCGGCATGTTAATGGCCCATCCTGGAATTAGGCCGTTTTCTGTCAGGTCTATCTTTCAGCCTTTTAGCGGCCCGTTAAATAGTTGGGCCATTTCCTGGCCTATGTAACTTTCGCCCTGTTAATGGTTGATAGTACACTTGGGCCATTTGTAGTTCGACGTGACATTCAACCTATTAACGGCTCATGTTCTCCAGGTCACAATTCCGGCCCGCCCTCACATTCGGCCTGTTAAAGGCCCATGTAGTACGTCAGCGAGTTTATGTCCCGAGTGGGCATTCAGCCTGTTAGCAACCCAACATGTAATTGGGCGACACAGGTCTAAGGTAGGGTTCGGCCTGCTAATGGCCCATGGGCTTCCCAGCACATTTCAGGCCCAAGCTTTCTTGCGGCCTGCTAACAACGCTAGGTATGCTAGCCCATTAAGGCCCGAGTTGAGTTTTGCCCTGTTAAGGGCCCATGTCCTGTATGGGCCAAATAAGTCCTACCTCTTATTTTAGGCCTGTTAACGGCCGACTGTTACCGTGGCCCCACATTATGGCCCGATGTTTATGGCCAGATATTTTAGGGCCTTCATTGATTTTGGTCCAGTTATTTTTAGCGGGTATAGGCCCATTAGGGCCCATAATTGTTCAACAGGCAGTTCTGGGCCATCCCAATTATGACCTATTATGCCTCTGGGCCGGTTCGCGTGATTTGTCCCGTTGGCCTCCTATGATGCTTTCTGCTTACAAGCAGAACTATTAAACCAAAAACATTAACTAACAATAAAGCTACACTATACAAAAATGGCTTGCTGTTTTCTACAGCTGGTCGCTGCCCGTTAAGAACAAATGCTGCATCGCAACAAAACAAATTACAACCATATAACAAAAGGCCGGTTGGCATAAAAGTTTACAGTCCGGCAGATAAATGCACCATCAGAAGTTCAGAAGCTCAAATCATTTGACCTGACTGGTACGTTTTCATGCTGTAGTGTCTGATGAAGCACCATAACCTTCGCCTTCATTTCTCCTAGGCTCCTGTACAATGAAGCAAATGTCTGATAGTCTGATTTCAAAACCATGCATATCTTCACATCTGGCAATGGTTGTTCGTGTTTCACAATGGGTCTCTGTTAGGGATTGGACTTGTGTCTGGAGCGCCGATATATCATTCCGTCGAGCTTGAAGATCTTGTTCATGAGGCAGTTTGGACGAGGTTGCCTTAACAACCAACCCAGTATTACACAGGAAGGTGCTTTTGGCACTGTTAGTGGAGCGATACTGACCCACTGCAGCAAGAGGTGACATTGTGGTTATGGTTGCCTCGTCACCTTCAGGAGGTTGTGGTGGTTCCACCATTTATTCTATAGCTTGCTGAAAAGTTGAATTTGTACATTAGTAGTACCAGAACAGAAGTTATTAATGAGGCAGCAAAAACAAACAGAATAGCTTTGGTCTATATACAAAACTTATTTTGGTGAACCCGTTTAAAATATTAGTTGTATTTTACTGCAAAGTACATAATAAAACCAGGTTCCAAACATATGCCCATGTAACATGGCTAATATATTGTCTATTTCTTCACATTGTATTGACAACTAAGGATAAAGAGAAAAGGTTTATAATACGGTGAGCATAGTATGACATCATTCATATCACAAAACAAATGAGATCGGACAAACAGGCATTGGTAACGTTGTTTGGGCAAGTCCAGCACGCAACTAGATTACAGATTAAGAGCAAACGAACATCATTCCTCTCTTTTAAACCTTGTAAGGTGCAAAGATACGTTAAGACAACTGTGTATAAAATTGAAAAGAGAAATAGACTGTCGGTCTAGTGGGAAATGGGGTACCCAGGACCGGCGGACCAGGACCTTGACGTTAGCCTCCCGTGAGGAGGCTGGCTGCTCGTGCACTGCATCGGCTCACCAAAAAGCATAGGAGTGGGGGGATGTCGACCGGGAGGAGTTATTCGGGGGCTGTCCCGAGATGGCCTCTCGTCCCCCAGGACTCCGAGAAGGCAAGGAGGGAGGTAGTGTGACAGGAGTTTCTAACATGGGTGATGCCATCAGTTAGGATGGGGCGCAACAGTGGCACCTCTTGACTTTCGATGGAATGATGGAATTTCATGGCTGGGAGTCATCCACAGTGCTGTCAGAGGACTCACTTATCCGATGTGGTGCTACAGGGCTATTCTGTAGCACCTTGCGCGGCATGGTCAAAAGGCGCACCCCTCATTACCCATCGGGGCGAAGGAAGCATCAATCTCTCTCTCTCTCTCTCTCTCTCTCCCCTCTCTGGGTGAGGCTGGACATGTGATGATCAGCATCGAGGGGAGAGAGGGTTGGGAGCGGTATAAATAGGAGGTAGCTAGGACCTGAAAGGGGGTCGATTCATTCACAACTCAACACATACATTGTAGCCAATTCTTAGAGAAATACCAGTCTAGAGCAGGAGTAGGGTATTACACCAGCACGGTGGCCTAAACCTGGGTAGCTCTGGTGTGTTTTACCTTTTGTTCTTCTTTCGACGATCGATGATTTAGGGACCTAGGAGTGTTCAGTCCCTGGCCGAACTCACAAAGGGTTGTGTATGACAACCCAATGTCTGGTTCCTAGACACCGACATTTGGCGCGCCAGGTAGGGGACTGAAGCGCTTTGTCCTCTCGTCTTATGTCATCTTCGTCGATCATTCTCCTCAGAACCCCGAGGCTGGCTCAATCTTGACTTCCAAGCAGTCCAAGGCGTCCTTTGTTCCAGTGAACAGCACGGAGGCGCGCTCCCTTGTGCGGCGTCAGCGCCAGGAGGCCCTGTATGCCGCCCAGCAGGCGCCCCCGCTTCAGCCTCCACCTTCCACTCCCCCAGGAGAAGGGGATCTCTCATCTCAGTGGGACCGTGAGGTGGGCACGGTGGATGGTGTAGGTGGAGGGACGGACCCACGTCTCTGTCACCCCGTCAGCGACCATGGCTCGTAACCTCTACATGTCGGCCGCTGCGCTCCTTGCGGCGCGCGAACTCCAGAGGTACCCACTGCCAGAGGCCGAGCGTGGTCCCTGGCTTGCGCGTATTATGCACCTGCTCGACATTGCTGGACAAGCACGGTCATAGTCGCGAACACCGTCGCAGCAAAACCCCTAGCGTTCACGTGTGCCGGAGCACACGCTGCTGCCCCAGCGCCCGCATGAGGGCGAGCCGCGCCAAACCCTTGAGCACCACATAGAGGTGCGCTATTCTGTGGCCTCCTCCTTGGGCTAGGATGAGGACCGTCGACCAGCCCCATCACCAGGCGGAGGACGCTCGTGTTGCCATCGAGCGCCGGCACGAACGGCAAGACCGCTGCGCCCCAGAAATCGCGAAAGCTGCACGCACCGCCCGAGGTGTCCCCGGCGATGGAGCCCCACCTTTCGGCGCGGGGTGCCAGACGTTCATGCCCGAGCTGCGTGAAGTGGGCTGGCCCCTGCGGTCCAAGCCGGATTTGCTACCACGATACGACGGTACTACCAACCCCGTCGAGTTCTTACAGCTGTACACCACACCGGGATCCAGGCCGCGCATGGTCAGGCCGACATCATGGTGAAGTGGTTCCTGATGGCCCTGAAGGACTCGGCACGTTCGTGGCTCATGAATCTCCCGCCAAACTTCATCATGTCCTGGGATGAGCTGTGCGAACAGTTCGTCGCAAACTTCCGGGCAACCTTCGATCGACTGAGCACGATCATAGACTTGAACGCCATCCAGCAGAAGGAGGGTGAAACACTTCACAAATTCATCTAGCATTTCAGCCAAGTTCGTAACAAGATCCTCCACATCAATGACGCCGAGGTCGTCATGGCTTTTCGCAACAAAGTCGAAGATCTCAGGATGCGCGAGAATATGGCGGTTCATGATGTGCCCACGGCCATGTAGCTTTTTGAGCTAGCCGACAAGGGTGCCCGAGCGGCTGAGGTCCGTGACTGCACTCCCCAGGTGGGTGACCCAGAGGCCGGACCCTCCCACGACAACAAGGCCCAGAAGCATAGGCCCCTAACAGTCCTTGCAACGGAGCCCGAGTGGAAGCAGCAAAAGAAGAAGGAGGACACAACCTCTGGAGGCTTGGGCGACAAGCCATATTGCATCCTGCACAACTCGCACTCACATGACATGGATGACTGCCGAGAGATCAAGAAGATGGGGCAAGACCATCAAAAGGAGGGGCGCGATAAGGGACGTGGTGAACAAGAGGGAAGGTGGCAGAGGAGGCGGACGCGCCGACAACCGCGGAGGTAGGCGTGACCGTCCCCCTCGGGGCCACGACAAGGCGAATGTAGACAATGTTGGGGGCGGCGCGGATTCCGACAAGGAAAGCAGCGGGGGCTTCCAGGAGCCTAAGGCTATGGCATCGATTCACCGAGGGGGGGCACAAACCCCCACTCGAATCAGCACTTCAAGTAGCTCATCTGGGAAGTCCATGCAGCTCTTCCCGGGGGAGGGACCCCCAAGCCCCTTAAGTGGTCTGGAGTCCCAGTAACCTTCGACGTCGCCGATCACCCAGAAAGCACGGAGGCAGTGGGGATTGTCCCCATTGTGATCTCGCCCACCATCCACGATGTCAAGGTCACAAAGACCCTTGTCGATGGAGGGGCCGAGCTGAACGTCCGATCCCCGAAGGTTTTCGATCAAATGTAGATTCCCTATGAGTGCCTGATGCCTACTAAGCCGTTCACGGGGGTGACTTCAGGGAGCACCACACCCATAGGGCAGGTGGCCCTTCCTTTCACCTTCGGGACCTGGAAGAATTAGCGGACATAGAGCATTGTGTTCGATGTGGCTCACATCGGCTTGGAATAAACGCCAACCTTGGCTACCCGGCTCTGGCCAAGTTCATGGTCGTGGCCCACCACGCCTACAACCCTGTCAAGATGCTAGGCCCCAAGGGAGTGATCACAGTGCAGGCTGATCAGGAGGATGCCGTCCGGTGCGTCGAACAATTCTACAAAGCGGCCATGTCAATCTCCCCGGACGATCAAGATTTGCCAAGCACCTCCGTGGCCCCACCCCCGTGAAGGCAGAGGCTGATCACGGAGAAGAACATCTCAACTAAGTGGGTGCCGCTCGATGAGGAAAAGGGGACCTCCATCTTGATAGGCGGGAGTCTCACTGACAAATAGGAAAGCGCACTCGTCACCTTCCTGCAGGCAAACACTGACATGCCCGGTGTCCGTAGGGAGGTGATCGAGCACCACTTGGCGGTATGCCTAGGCTCCCGCCCCGTAAAGCATAAGATTCACCGGCAAGCGCTGGAGAAGCAAGAGTTTATCATCCAGCAAGTTGAGAAGCTAAAGAAGGCTAAGTTTGTCCGGGAAGTGATCCATCCGGAGTGGGTCACCAATCCTGTGGTCGTGCCAAAAGCCAACAGCGACCTACGCCTCTGTGTAGACTCAAGGACATTAACAAGGCCTGTCCGTAGGATCCATATGCCTTGTCGAGGATTGACCAGATCGTCGATTCGACGACAGGTTGTGACCTCCTATGTTTCCTCGACGCCTTCTCCAGCTACCATAAGATCAAGATGGCTAAGGAGGACGAAGAAAAAACGTCGTTCATCACGCCTTGCGGAGTGTACTGTTTCATGTGCATGCCATTCGAGTTAAAGAACGCAGGGGCAACCTTTCAGAGACTTATGCGTATCACCCTAGGGTCCCAGATGGATAAAAATGCTGAGGGTTATGTCGACGACATTGTCGTCAAAATGCGCACCTAGGACACGCTGATCACAGACTTGGAGGAAATTTTCGCCAACTTACGAAAGGCCAACATCAAGCTCAACCCTAACAAGTGCATGTTCAGGGTACCCTCCAGAAAGCTTCTCGGTGTCGCTGTACTAAGACATGGGTGCCCTCGTACCCAGACTTGTGCACAGGCAGTTGTAGCCTCCCTCCTGACAAGGGCTTGACAGAGGATAACTACAACCCAAGACTCAACACCAAGACCATGAAGAAGACCTCAAGGCAGGTCATCGAGGAATACTATTCTAAGTACTGAAGATCGACGCTATTCTTGCCGGCAAGCTTCGTCCCGGTAAGGTGAGGACCGAGGCTATGGTTGCCAGCAAGTTCCCTTGCCTGCAAGCAAGGCTCGGCAAGCTCTGTGCTAGCAGGCCTGCTCTGTCCCGTTACCGCTCCACCTCACCATCGACCGGATAGGCTCGTGGGCTAGGTGTCGAGCGAGCAGGCAGTCAACATGGCCAGCCAAGGCACGTGTCAGCACGCCATGCCGAGATTAACTTTAATGACACCCGTCCCCGGGACGTGTCGAGATGATAGGAGGGCACCAGGACCGGTGGTACAGATCGTTTGCCCAAGGCCTCGCCTCCCCAACGTAGCACCTAAATGGTGCATTAAATGCGTTTGGCTTACCCCGTTGGAAGATAAACGTGATGATGGTGCAAGTCACTATTCACACTCTGTAAACGACCGTATTAGCCATTGTGGTAACCCCTTGGCCTATAAAAGGAGGCCCACGGCTACAGGTAGAACGGTCGACACCCAGTTCAATTACACGCCGTAGCTGCGTTTTCCCGAGCACCTTGCCGGAAAACTGCGCTCCCTGTAACCAAAGTTCATATTTGATCAACCACAGAGTAGGAGTAGGGTTTTACGCTCATAGTGGCCCGAACTTGGATAAATCCCCCGTGTGTTCTTGCACTTACTGAAACCTGCTCTTTGTCCCGTGCACGTCCCCTTAGCCGAATCGCAAAGGGACCCGTTCGGTCCCATAGATAGTCGTTTCCCACGACATCTTTGGCGTGCCAGGTAGGGGCTGTGTGTGTCACAAATTAGTTCTTTGGTAGTGTGAGTACCAACTTCATCATCTTTGTCGATGCCGCCGAAGAAAAAGAGTGGAGCCACGAAGGCTCCTACCGCGTCCAAGCAACCTTCCCAGGCCGCCGCAGGCGGCGCAGCCGGCGCGGGCGCTACGTTTGGGATGGGTGGCGCACGAGGCGCTAGTGGTATGGGTGCCCAGCACCCCCGCCACGATGCTGAGCCTACCCACAGGACCGGCGATGTCGCAGCCGGTTAACTTCCAAGACATTCTGGTGAGCGCAGTCATCATAGTAATATAGTTCATACTGCTGCCACCCAGAACCCAGCCGCCGCAATGTCTCAGAACGTAGCGGCGACGTCCAACAACGGCGCGGGGAGGTGTATGCCGCGACCATCACAAGATGGGCACGATACGCTCCCCCACGTTGCTGGTGGTTCCAGACCACCGCAAGGCGGGATCCCTGTGCAGCAACTTCCGATTGCTCACGGAGCGCCACCACCACCGCCACGTCCGCCTGTTGGTGAGCATGAGCCGCGGCGGCACGGGTGTAACGAAGCTCCTTCTGGCTCCGCCAGGAGTCGAGCAACGCCTCATTTTGTGCTCCCAGCCATGCCGACCACGGCGGCCGAGGCCATGGCGCGGGTTCAAATACTTTTGAACTTCCCGCCAAGCCCAAACAAGATGGACGAATGGAGAGCCACCATTCAGAGTCTCATCAGTTTTGCCGATCCTGGCAAAACACAAGACATGGGGCCCTCGTGGTGACCACCCACCATGCCGGCAGGACCCTCCCGTTACCTTGCCGGAGACGCCGCGCAAACGGTGCAGTCGCCTCGGCACCCCCCACCGACGCATCGGCTAGCACACCGGTCAGACGACCATGACGTGTTGTCCATGGCTTCGTCAGATTCGTGGTGCCGCCAGGTTCAGCGCCAAGTGCTCCGCGAGCGGTGCGACGAAGACGCCCGCACGAAGATCGAGTGGTGCTGGGAAGCACGTCATCAATCTGACGACCGTGCCAGGCTGGCGGCGAACGTGCTCGCTCCGGTAGCCGCTGGGTACTTGCCCTACGATATGGGGTGCCCAGCGTTTACTCGGGAGCTGCGGCAAGTTCGTTGGCTGTCCACCCGAGCCTTCAAGCCAGAGCTGCCCGACAAGTACGACGGCACGCTCAACCCAGCCGAGTTCCTTGGCATCTACACCATCGCGGTGGAGGCAGCCGGGGGACGGGACAAGAAAGTGCTTGCCAACTACTTCCTGTTGGTGCTTCGGCCCAACGTCAGGTCGTGGTTGATGAACTTGCCTGAGGGCTCCATCTCTTCTTTGGCGGATCTGTGCCATCATTTCGTTGGTGCATACCAGCGTGGCCACAAGCTCCCAGGTCAGTCTAGTGATTTGCAGGTGATCCCCCAAAGGGATGGAGAGAACCTCCGCAAGTACATACAATGGTTTAGCCATTGGCACCACAACATCCCCGGCATCCATACCGCAGCTGTTGTTGCTGCGTTCCACACGAATGTGCGCAACCACAGGATGTGGTCAGAGATGAATGTCGAGCGGGTCAAGACCATTAACGATCTGTACGCCTTGGCGGATAGGTGTGCACGTGCTGAGGAAGGGAGGCGACTCCCCAGGGAAGATGCGGGTGCAGACGTCGATTCTGAGGACGACGACACATCAACCCCACAGAAGAAGAATAGGAAGCGCAACAGAAAGCGCAAGAACAAGACTGTACTAGCCGTCGAGAGCTCCGGGGCCACCAACGCCACCAAGAATTCAAAGGCAGACATCCCCAGCAAGGAGGTTGCCGGGTGCGATGCTTGCCGGGAGGCTGTGGCAGGCGAGAAGGTCAGCAAGACCGGCGGGCCGTACCGCAAGATCCACCGTACCAAGGGCCATGACCTCCAACAATGCCGACAAGTAGAGCAACTTGCCGAAAAGAAGAAGCAAGAGTATGAGAAGCGAGACAAGGAGAAGGCCCAAGATGGTGCTGGTGGGTCTGCCAAGCAAGACCATGGTGGCGGCAGAGGCCGCCACGGCAAGGCCGAGCAGCCAAAAGAGAAGGCTGCTCAGGACCAGCAAGAAGAGGATGATAGTGATGAGGATGGAGGCGGATCCGGCAGGGAGTTCCAAAATGCAGTGGATGCCATGTGTGTTGACAGAGGCGCATCTTTGCACTCCTCGCACCGGCAACTAAAGCAGTGGATCCACGAAGTCAATGCAGCAGAGCCGGTGATGGAGGCACAGAAACCACTCAAGTGTTCACACTCGCCCATCATCTTTGACGCTGAGGACCACCTTGATCGCACCACTACGGTCGGGTGTTTGCCGTAGTTGGTCTCACCAATGATTCGCAACCTCAAGGTGACAAAGGTGCTGGTTGACGGTGGGCCTGGCTTGAACTTGATCTCTCCAGATGTGATCAAAAGGCTGCAGATCCCCGACAAGAATCTCGAGGAAACATGCAGTTTCCAAGGGATCAGTCCGGGGAGGAACAAGCCGAAGGGCCAAGTCATGTTGCCGGTCACGTTCGGCGGCGAGCTCAACTATCAGATGGAGAAGATTTCCTTTGACGTCGTCAAGATGCCGTTGCCGTATAATGGGATTCTGGGCCGCCCAGCCTTGGCAAAGTTTATGGCTGCGTCGCATTATGCGTACAACGTCATCAAGATGCCGGGGCCGATGGGGGTCCTCACCATCAAGTCGAACCACAAGGATGCAGTTATCTACGCCCACAAGCTCTACCGGGAGGCGGCGGCAGCAGCTGCCATCGGGGCGCTTCCCCCTGGCAACAGAGCTCCCGAGGAAGGAAAGAAGAAGATGACCGGCAAGACCTCTGGGAAGGACTCCGGGAAGCGCACCTTAGAGTGCAGCATGCCTGTCGAGGACGTAACAGAGAGCTCTACTGGCAAGAGCAAGAGATCCAAGGCCTCCGCGCCGGCGACCAAGCGAGTCTCTGCGAAAGAAGGTGGGACGAGTGGCACTTTCTTTATAAGTGCCAGTCTCAGCGACGAGCAGGAAAGCGAGCTCATTGCCTTCCTACGGGCGAATATCGATGTATTTGCTTGACAAGCATCTGACATTGCCGGTGCTCCTAGGGAGGTAATTGAGCACCACCTTGCTATCTGCTCTCATGCGAGGCCCGTCAAGCAGAAGATTAGGAAGCAAGCCTTGGAGTGGCAAGAGTTCATTGCCGAGGAGATTAAGAAGTTAGAAGTAGCAGGCCTGGTTAGAGGAGTGCTACACCCTACGTGGTTAGCCAATCCAATGGTGGTGCGCAAGGTGAATGGGAAGTGGAGGCTTTGTATCCACTTCACCGATATAAATAAAGCCTGTCCTAAGGACCCTTTCCCTTTGCCGCGCCTTGACCATATTGTAGACTCCACTGCTGGGTATGACCTACTCTCTTTCCTTGACGCCTATTCTGGTTATCATCAGATTTTTATGGCCAAGGAAGATGAGGAGAAGACCGCATTCATCACTCCATGTGGCACATACTGCTTTTTATGTATGCCTTTCGGACTGAAGAGTGCCGGAGCGACCTTTGCCAGAGCGGTCCAGTTTGGTTTTGAGCCACAGCTACACAGAAACGTGGAAGCTTATATGGATGACATTGTGGTCAAAACCAAAGACAAGTCAACATTGATCCAGGATCTCGAGGAAACTTTTGCCAACTTGCGCAAGCTTAACTTGAAGCTCAACCCCAAGAAGTGTGTGTTCGGTGTTCCATCCGGCAAGCTCCTTGGTTTCTTCATGTCTCAGAGGGGGATTGAAGCCAACCCCGACAAGATCAGAGCAATTGAGTAGATGGAAGCACCGAGATGCGTCAAGGATGTCAGGCGCCTTGCCGGCTACGTTGCCGCCCTCAGCAGGTTCATCTCCATATCAGCAGAGCGCGCCTTGCCATTTTTCAAGATTTTGAAAAAGGCAGGTCCAGTAAACTGGACTTCGGAAGTGGAGGCCGCACTCCAAGATTTGAAGGAGTACCTGTCCTCTCCGCCAGTCCTAGTCGCGCCTAGGCCCCAAGAGACGTTGCTGCTATATTTAGCGGTAACGAATCAAGTGGTTAGTGCTGCACTTGTGGCCGAAAGAGAGGCCGATGAGGAAGAAGTAGCAACCGCAGAGCCACGACTGGACGAGCCAGAGTCTTCTCTGGCAAAGTCAGGTGCTGACAAGACAGAGATTATGCAAGCCGGCCAGCCAGATCAGCAAGTTGTGAAGAAGAAGATGGTGGAGCGCCTAGTCTACTTTGTCAGCTCCCTCCTGCAAGGGGCTAGGTCAAGGTACTCTAGTGTGCAAAAGTTGCTTTTCGACCTTCTCATGGGCTCAAGGAAGCTGCTCCATTATTTTCAAGCACACCCAGTCACCATTGTCCCTCGCTTTCCGTTGCAACGCATCTTGAGAAATCCAGAGGCAACTGGAAGGATTGTGGAGTGGGCGCTGGAGTTATCAAATTTTGATCTGAAATTTGAGAGCACCTCGACGATCCAGAGTAGGGCCTTGGCGGAATTCATTGTGGAATGGACTCCAATGCCGGATGAAGAAAAACCAGAGACCTCTCTCCCCAGCAAGGAAACAGTTGATGATTGGGTCATGTACTTTGACGGTGCTTTCACACTGAAAGGTGCTGGTGCTGGTGTGCTGCTTATCGCACCCACCAGAGAGCACCTCAAGTATGTGGTCCAGATGCACTTTCCCAGGGAGAAGGCCACCAACAACACTGCTGAGTATGAGGGTTTGCTTGCCGGTCTGTGCATTGCAATCGACCTCGGTATCCGAAAACTGATTATCAAAGGTGACTCACAGCTTGTGGTGAGGTAGGTTAACAAGGATTACCAAAGCCCTTTGATGGAGGCATATGTCGATGAAGTGAGAAAATTGGAAGAACACTTTGACGGTCTGCAAGCAGAGCATGTTCCTCGTGCCCGGAATGAGATTGCTGACGACCTGTCAAAGCTTGCTGCCCAAAAGGTGCCTATGGAACCAGGAACCTTTGTGCTCCAACTAACTCAGCCATCCGTTACACCATCGAAGCTAGCGAAGAAAAGAAAACAAGATGTTGATGGTTACTTTCCGGTAGAGCTACCCGTAGCCGCCAAGAAAGCAGATACCACCGACAAGCCGCCCTTTGCTGGTGAGCCGCAGCATCCGGCAAGCCAGATCCTTGCCGTCGAGGCAAGTGCTCCCGCAGAGAAAGAAATGCCTTTAGTCCTTGTCGTCGAGCCACAAGCTACGGCATGGGCACAGCCGATTGTGCAATTCCTCTAGACAGGAGACCTTCCCGATGAGCAAGAAGACGCAGAAAGAGTGGCCCGTCAATCAAGGATGTATAAGTTTATTGACAACACCTTGTACAAGAAGAGACCTAACGAGGTCAAATTGAAGTGCATCTCTTGGGAAGATGGACAAAGGCTTTTGGAAGAGATACATGAAGGGATGTGCGGATCTCATATTGGGTCATGCGCACTTGTCAGCAAGGCATTCCGTCAAGGATTCTACTAGCCGACAGCCCTTCAAGATGCCTTGGCGGTGGTTATTAGGTGCGAAGCATGCCAGTTCCACTCCAAGGACATCCACCAACCAGCTCAAGCCCTCCAAACCATCCCTCTTTCCTGGCCTTTCTCGGTCTGGGGGCTCGACATCGTCGGCCCCTTCCCCCGTGCTACCGGGGGCTTTGAATTCTTGTACGTTGCAATCGATAAGTTTACAAAGTGGCCTGAAGTAGAGCCAGTGAGAAAGGTGACGGCACAGTCAGCTATCAAGTTCCTCAAAGGATTGGTTGCCCGTTTTGGTGTACCCAACAGGATCATCACCGACAACGGCACCCAATTCACGAGCGGCGCCTTCACAACATATTGCCAGGAACTTGGAAATAAGATCTGCTATGCCTCCGTTGCTCATCCAAGGAGCAATGGGCAAGTAGAGAGGGCAAATGCATAAGTGTTGCGTGGTCCGAAGACTAGGACTTTCGACAAGCTGCACCAGTGTGGAAGGCACTGGGTGGAAGAATTGCCGGTGGTTCTTTGGTCAATCAGAACGACACCAAATCGAGCCACTGGCCAGACACCCTTCTCCCTTGTGTATGGTGCAGAATCGGTACTCCCCACAGAACTCAAATACGGGTCACCTCGAGTCTTGGCCTTCAATGAGGAGGACCAAGATGAGCTGCGGCATGACGATGCCACGCTCCTTGAGGAAGATCGTTTCCAGGCTGCTGTCCGTGCTGCACGGTACCAGCAAGCTTTACGCTGCAACCATAGCCGCAAAGTCAATGCCAAGAACCTTGAGGAAGGCGACCTTGTTCTTCATCGGATTCAATCCATAAAGGGTAAAAACAAGTTGACGCCGAAGTGGGAGGGCCCTTACCGGGTAGCACGAGTCTCTAGGCCCAGCGCAGTCCTCCTAGAGACCGAAGATGGCACTCCGCTGCTTAACTCATGGAATATTGAGCATCTTCGTAAGTTCTACCCATACGGCGCAGTTGCTGGGCTGCCCGGCAACCTATTTTGTACAAGTTTTCCATTAAGGCATGTAAACCTTTGTACAAAGTCGGGCGCAGATCCCGTGCACAATAAAACTAAGTGTTTCACAACTATTTGTCCAAATGCATATTTATTTATGTGTTGCATGTAGTTTTGTGTTACAGTCTTTGCTTTGCATAAGGTAGTTAATGAACCGTCAAGGTTCCAGTCCCCTCTTTTCTCTTCTTTCTTTTTCCTAAAGTAAAGAAGGATTCCTCGCATACAAGCTTCCCGGGGAGAGCGACGGTCATGGATACCAAAGGACGCGTTCAAGATATCGCCCCACGGCGAGAAATACAGCAAGGAATGAGCTAAGTTGCAAAACTTTAAAATAAAGTCTTTGATGTAATTGTGGCTCTCCTTGACCTATTCTGGCCTTTGTATGAGAAACCTGCATGCTAAGGAACCTTGCCGTAATCGATTGCGCTCTTACTTTGCTTCGAGTCCGCTCGGCAACCTAAGTAGCTGCATTGTGATCGGCAAGCATGATCTTGCCGGCAGCGGCACCACTGGCAAGCTGCTGAGGACTTGTTCCTCGGGTACCTGTGGTAAGGATGTGCACACCGGCAAGTGTCCGGTAAGCGTAGGGTACGGAAAATCATGCAAAGACAGAATGGAATAAGGAGAACAACATGCATACGTCCATTCAAAGTAATAATTACAGCAACTGCTAAACATTTAGATACAAAAGTTATCTTCCATGCCCCCACGGGGCTACATTGGTTTTGATATAGGAAGCTAAACGGAGGAGCCTAGGCGGAGCACAGCTCATCTTCAAGGCGCTCTTGATACGTGAGGAGCTTTCATCGCTCTCGCTCTCGCTCTCGCTGCTGGAGTCGGTGCCGCTGTTGCTCTCACTTTTCGCACAGCATTCGATGCTGCCGCCGGAGGCCCCGAAAAACTTCACGACGACTGTGGCAGCTCCGTCGTACCTAAATTGGAGAAGCTGCGCTGGCCCTAGACCACGGGAGCGGGCGAACGACTTCCACCCCCGCGTGAAGAACAGAGAGCCAGCGGTGGAGAACTCTGCCTCCACCCAGGAGGGGCCATTGCGGCAGCCATCCGCCTACAGCCGCAGGCCTGAGGGCCTGCTACTCTCCATCACCCTCATGAAGGGATCCGGGAGCCGGAGCCAACTGCGAAGCCGGCGGTGTAACCCCACGACAAACTCGTGCGCTGCCACCGCCGTGTGGGACTCCTGCGCCGCCGCCACCGTGCGGGCTTCCGCCTGAGGGGGGGGGGGAGCAGCCGCTCCGCCACGTCCACCATGCCTGCCTCATCCATGGGAGCCATGCCCTTCATGGCTGTGGGAGGCGGCTCTATTGTGGGCACTAGGGCTTGCGCTCATGACGACCACCGAGGAACGCGTCCGGCCCCGAGAGGGGGCCCTCGAGGCAGAAGCAGACGCACGGGCTTGACCTCCACCCCTCGCCATCGCAGCGGTAGGCCTCAAGGGAAGAAAGGACGAATGAAAGGTTGGAGGAGGAAAATGGCGAAGGCAGAAGCTGGGTGGGGAAGATTGCCACTCCCCCCGCCCTCTCTTATAGCATCCTAGAGGGATTGCTCTCCCTGCCGCCTCGCATCCCTTAATGGCGGAAATCGAGGAAGGAGATGCGAGAAGTCAGGCGAAATGAGCAGCGCCCTCCACATTTGCCCTTTTTATGGGGAAGGCGCGAGGGCTGGCTCTTTTTCGTCCTACGTGGCTATACTTTTCAGATGCTCCACCTCCTGCCGCTGTTCCGCTCCACCTCTCCCACGCCCGGATTTAATTGACGATGCAAGTCACTGTTCACACTCTGTAAACGACCGTATTAGCCATTGTGGTAACCCCTTGGCCTATAAAAGGAGGCCCACGGCTACAGGTAGAACGGTCAACACCCAGTTCAATTACACGCCATAGCTGCATTTTCCCGAGCACCTTGCCAAAAAACTATGCTCCCTGTAACCAAAGTTCATATTCGATCAACCACAGAGGAGGAGTAGGATTTTACGCTCATAGCGGCCCGAACCTGGATAAATCCCCCATGTGTTCTTGCACTTACTGAAAACCTACTCTTTGTCCCGTGCACGTCCCCTGAGCCGAATCGCAAAGGGACCCGTTCGGTCCCATAGATAGTCGTTTCCCATGACACTCGGTTTCCTGGTATCACACCAGGGCATCAAGGCCAACTGTGAGAATTCAGGCATTCGAGGAGATGCAGCCCACGAGGCGCCTTAAGGACATGCAGCGCCTGGCCGGGTGCGTAGCCGTGCTGGGGTGCTTCATTTCTAAGTTGGGGGAATGGGCGCTGCCATTCTTCAAGATGATGAAAAGAATGGGCCCATTCGAATAGAACCCAGAGGCGGACCAGGCTTTTTGAGACCTCAAGGAGTACCTGGCTACGCCCCTGACCATGGTGGTGCCCTGCCCAAACAAACCGTTGTTGCTATACCTCATGGCCACCCCGTGGATAGCAAGCGTGGTCTTCGTGGCGGAGTGAGAGGAAACGAAGCAGCCGGGCGAAATCTCAGGAACCTCAAAAGTCACGACGGGACAGCCTGACGCGCTGCCGGTTGAGGAGCACACACCCGAACCTGTGAAAGGCCGCCTGGTACAACGCCCAGTATACTTCATGAGAACGGTGCTACGCGAGGCCCGTGAGCGATATCCCATGACACAGAAGCTGCTTTACACCCTCCTCATTGCCTCTCGGAAGCTGCGGCACTACTTCCAGGGGCACAACATCAAGGTTGTCACCGAACTCCCCCTGGAGGGAGTCCTGCATAGCCCCAAGGCGACAGGTGCTACTTGTGAGCTGTGTTGGGATTTCCTTGAAGAGGAGAGGATGATCCAATACAGTAGAGATAAGTATTTCCCTCAGTTAAGAATCAAGGTTATCAATCCAGTAGGAGAACCACACAGAACCTCGTTAGCAGCACCTACACACAGAAAAGCAAATACTTGCACCCAACGCAAACAAGAGGGTTTTCAATCCCCTTGGTGGTTACTTGCAAGGATTAATAAATAAATTGCAAAACAAAATAAAGGAAATAAAATTGCAGCAAGGTATTTTTGGATTTTATATATGATAGATAAATGACCCGGGGGCCATAGTTTTCACTAGAGGCTTCTCTCTCGAACACATAGCATACGGTGGGTAAACAAATTACTGTTGGGCAATTGACAGAAAAGCGCATAGTTATGACGGATTCATGGCAATGATCATGTATATAGGCATCACATCTGAGACAAGTAGACCGACTCCTGCCTGCATCTACTACTATTACTCAACCCATCGACCGCTATCCAGCATGCATCTAGGGTATTAAGTTAAAGAAACCAGAGTAATGCCTTAAGCAAGATGACATGATGTAGACAAAGTAAACTCAAGCAATATGAATAAACCCCATTGTTTTATCCTTAATGGCAACAATAAAAATACGTGTCTTGTCCCCTACTTTGTCATTGGGATAGAGCACCGCAAGATTGAACCCATTACAAAGCACCTCTCTCATTGCAAGATAAATCAATCTAGTTGGCCAAACCAAACGGATAGATCAGAGAGAAATAAAAAGCTATAACAATCATGCATAAATAAGTTCAGAAAAGACTCAAATATTTCTCATGAATAATCTGATCATAAACCCACAATTCATCGGATCCCAACAAACACGCCGCAAAAGAAGATTACATCGGATAGAACTCCAATAAGATCGAGGAGAACATGATATTGAAGATCAAAGAGAGAGAAGAAGCCATCTAGCTACTAGCTATGGACCCATAGGTCTATGGTAAACTACTCACACATCACCGGAAGGGCAGCAAGGTTGATGTAGAAGCCCTCTGTGATCGATTCCCCCTATGGGATCGCAGAAGAACAGAAGATTGCAGCGGCGGAAAAGTTATTTCGTGTGGCTCTCTGGTATATTGGGAATATTTGGGAATTTATAGGCTTGGAATTAGGTCAAGTTGTGCCACGAGGGGCCCACAAGCCATGGGGGCATGCCTACACCCCCTGGGCGTGCCTCCCGAGCTTGTCGCTCCCTTGTGACTCCTCCGGTCTTCTCCCGAACCTTCTAGGGTCTCCCTTGGTCCAGAAAAAATTAATCCAAAGTTTTTTCTTCGTTTGGACTCTGTTTAATATTGATTTTCTGAAAAGACAAAAACAAGCAAAAAACAACAACTGGCACTGGGCACTATGTTAATAGTTTAGTCCCAAAAAATGATATATAATTGCATATAAAACATCCAAGATTGATGCTATAATATAATGGAACAATCAAAAATTATAGATACGTTGGAGACGTATCAAGCATCCCCAAGCTTAATTCCTACTTGTCCTCGAGTAGGTAAATGATAAAAACAGAATTTTTGATGTGGAATGCTACCTAACATGTTCGTCATGTAATGTCTTTTACGGTATGAATATTAAGAAACAAGTGATTCAAAGCAATAGTCTATAATTTGATATAAAGACATCAATACTCAGGCATACCAACAAACAATCATGCCTTTCAAAATAAAAATGCTAAATTACGCTATCCCTACAAAATCATATAGCTTGTCATGCTTAGTCTTCCTAACACAAAGTATTAATCATGCACTACCCCGGAGACAATCAAGCAATTGGTTCATACTTTTTAACACGCTTCAGCTTTTTCAACCCTCACGCAATACATGAGCACGAGCCATGGACATAGCACTGTGGGTGGAATAGAATATGATGATAGAGATTAATAAGGGGAAGTCAAAAAGGAAGATAGTCTCGCATCGACGCGGCTAATCAACGAGCTATGGAGATGCCCATCAATTGATATCAATGCAAGGAGTAGGGATTGCCATGCAATGGATGCACTAAGAGCTATAAGTGTATGAAAGCTCAAACTGAAACTAAGTGGGTGTGCATCAAACTTGCTTGGTCATGAAGACATCGGGCATTTGAGGAAGCCCATCATCGGAATATACAAGCCAAGTTCTATAATGAAAAATTCCCACTAGTATATGAAAGTGACAACTCAGGAGACTAACATGGTGCTACTCTGAAGCACAAGTGTGGAAAAGGATAGTAACATTGCCCCTTCTCTCTTTTTCTCTCAGCTTTTTTGCAGGGCTCTTTTTGGCCTCTTTTTTTTCATCCGGAGCCTAATCCCGACTTGTGGGGGAATCACAGTCTCCATCATCCTTTCCTCACTGGGACAATGCTCTAATAATGATGATCATCACACTTTTATTTACTTACAACTCAATATTACAACTCGATACTAGAACAATATGACTCTATATGAATGCCTCTGGCAGTGTACCAGGATGTGCAATGATCTAGCGTAACATGTATAAAAAAATGACGAGCGGTGGCTGAGCTACAAATACTATGTCAGCTATATGATCATGCAAAGCAATATGACAATGATGATGTATGTCATATAAAAAGAACGGTGGAAGTTGCATGGCAATATATCTCGGAATGGCTATGGAAATGCCATAATAGGTAGGTATGGTGGCTGTTTTGAGGAAGATATAAAGAGGCTTATGTGTGATAGAGTGTATCATTTCACGGGGCTTGGATGCACTGGCGAAATTTTGCACCGACTCTCAAGGTGAGAAAGGGCAATGCACGGTACCGAAGGCTAGCAAATTGCGGAAAGGTGAGAGTGCGTATAATCCATGGACTCACATTAGTCATAAAGAACTCACATATTTATTGTGAAAGTTTGTTAGCCCTCGAAGCAAAGTACTACTATGCATGCCCCTAGGGGGAAGGTTGGTAGGAGTTAACCATCGCGCGCCCCCGACCGCCACGCAAAGGAAGACAATCAATAATAAATCATGCTCCAACTTTTTAGCATAACGAAAGACCATACGTGCATGCTTCGGGAATCACAAACCTTAACACAAATATTATTATTAAACCACAATTATCCACTAGTACCTCCCACATATTACCATGTTAATATCACAAAACTATTGCAAGGAATCAAACTTATCATATTCAGTGATCTACATGAAAGTTTTTATTATATCCCTCTTGAATACCTATCATATTAGGACCAATTTCATAACCCGTGCAAATTGCCATTACTATTCATCAGACTCTCAAAAATATATAAGTGAAGCATGAGAGTTCAACTATTTCTTTAAAATATAATCACCACCGTGCTCTGAAAGATATAAGTGAAGCACTAGAGCAACTGCCTAGCTCAAAAGATATAAGTGAAGCACATAGAATATTCTAACAAATCATGATAAATGTGTGTCCCTCTCAAAAAGGTGTGTTCAGCAAAGATGATTGTGGCAAACTAAAAAGCAAACAAAGAAAAGAAAACTATGGCACAAGACGCTCCAGTAAAACACATATCATGTGATGAATAAAAATATAGCTCCAAGTGATATACTGATAGATTGTAGACGAAAGAGGGGATGCCATCCGGGGCATCCCCAAACTTAGACGCTTGGGTCTTCCTTGAATATTACCTTGGGGTGCCTTGGGCATCCCCAAGCTTAGGGTATTGGTGCTCCTTATTCCTTCATCCATCGTGGTGTCACCCAAAACTTGAAAACTTCTGCACACAAAACTTAACAGAAACCTCGTGAGATCCGTTAGTATAACAAACAAATCTTAAACTTTAGTTACTATTGTAAATTGATTCATATTTAATATTGGCATAATGCTACTGTACTCCAACTTCTCCATGACTTATACCCCCCGATACAATCCATAGGTTCATCAAAATAAGCGAACTACGCAACAAACAACAGAACCTGTCTAAAACAGAACAGTTTGTAAAGATCTATTTAAAATCTATACTTCTGTAACTCCAAAAATTCTTAAACATTAGGACAGCATAAACAATTCATATACCAATACTGTGTAAAAAAAATCAGAATTTTATCAGGCTCCAGTACAGAACCAAAAATCCAGCACTGGACTCAAAAGTTTCTATTTTCAAACAGCATCAATTATACTATCATCCAAATCATCCCAAAGGCATTACTTGGCACAAACGCTAATTAAAAGATAAAAACACAATCATAACATAAGCTAAAATTGTGTGACACAAGAAAAATAAAAATTGGAATAAAGATAAATATTGGGTTGCCTCCCAGCAAGCGCTATCGTTTTATGCCCCTAGCTAGGCAGAATGCATTGTTTCAAGTATTATCATCCTTCAAATTAATTCCATAGGTGGCCCTCACAATATATTCATATGGTGGCTTAATTCTCTTTCTAGGGAAGTGTTCCATCCCTTTCTTTAATGGGAATTGGAATCTTATATTACCTTCTTTCATATCAATAATAGCACCTATGGTTCGTAGGAAAGACCTACCAAGTATTATAGGACAAGACGGATTGCATTCAATATCAAGCACAATAAAATCCACGGGTACATAATTTCTATTAGAAAGAATAAGCACATCATTTATTCTACCCAATGGTTTCTTAATAGTTGAATCCGCTAAATGTAAATTAAGGGAACAAGCATCCATATCGGTGAGGCCTAGCATGTCACATAAAGATTTTGGTATAGTAGAGATGCTAGCACCTAGATCACACAAAACATTGCATTCATAATCTTTAATTTTAACTTTAATAGTGGGTTCTCATTCATCATGTAATTTTCTAGGTATTGAAACTTCCAACTCAAGATTCTCTTCATGAGCTTTTATCATAGCTTCTACAATATGTTTAGTAAAAGCTTTATTTTGTTCATAAGCATTAGGTGAATTAATCATGGATTGAAACAAGTAAATACATTCAACTAAAGAGCAATTATCATAATTAAAGTCCTTGTAATCCAAAGTAGTGGGCACATCACTATTTAAAGTTTTGACCTCTCCAAACCCA
Organism: Elymus sibiricus; assembly: GCA_039707655.1. Classification (NCBI taxonomy): domain Eukaryota; kingdom Viridiplantae; phylum Streptophyta; class Magnoliopsida; order Poales; family Poaceae; genus Elymus; species Elymus sibiricus. Next base: position 242,555,995 of record CM077676.1, read on the forward strand.
CTTTTATAATTTTTATCAATAAGATCATCACCCTCCGACCAATTGGGACGCCTTCTAACTAAAGTTGACTCATATTAAGTCCCTTTTTCATCAAGTTTTATATTACTAAATAAAGATTCAATAGGTGAGACACCAATCATTTTAATATATTCATCATTACTACGGTAAAAACTGGGTGGAATGGACTTTTCTAAGAATTCTCGCTTAGCTCTCAACCTAGCGGTTCTTTCTTTACTTTCATTAATGGAGACATAGATAGCTTTAATAGACTCATTTATATCATGCTTGGGTGGAAATTTTTTAATTTTAAGAGTTTCAACATCATGAGCAATTCTATCCATGCTCCTAGACATATCATCAACCTTATTCAATTTTTCCTCTACCATAGCATTGAAAATATTTTGAGAATTAATAAATTCTTTAATATTGTTCTCAAGATTAGAGGGTATCCTATTATTATTACTATAGGAATTACCATAGGAATTAGCATAATTATTAGAGGGATTTCTGGGAAACGGTCTAAGATTGAAATTCCCTCTATAAGCATTGTCGTTGAAATTATTTCTAGAGACAAAATTCACATCAATAGCATCATTATTTTACTCAATCAAAGTAGATAATGGCACATAATTAGGATCAACATGAGCACTTTTACTAGCAACCATTTTCATAAGAGCATCCATCTTATCACTCAAAGTATTAATTTCTTCGACAGAATTTACCTTCTTACCAGTTGGAGTTCTTTCAGTGTGCCATTGGGAATAATTTGTCATAATATTATCAAGGAGTTTTGTTGCTTCTCCCAATGTAATTTCCATAAAAGTACCACCTGCGACAGAGTCTAGAAGATTTCTAGAAACAAAGTTTAGTCCTGCATAATTTTTTTGTATGATCATACATAAGCTTAAACCATGAGTGGGACAATTTCTAATCATTAATTTAATTCACTCCCAAGATTGTGCAACATGTTCATGCTCAAGTTGCTTAAAATTCATTATTTGATTTCTTAGAGAAATAATCTTAGCGGGAGGAAAATATTTGGCAATAAAAGCATCCTTGCACTTGTCCCAAGAATCAATACTATTTCAAGGCAAGGATGAAAACCAAGTTTTAGCACGATCTCCTAGTGAGAACAGAACTAATTTCAATTTGACAATATCATTATCCACATCTTTCTTATTTTGCATATCACATAATTCAACGAAAGTATTAAGATGGGATGCAGCATCTTCATTAGGACTACCAGAAAATTGTTCTTTCATAACAAGATTCAGCAAAGCAGCATTAATATCACACGACTCTGCACTAGTGGCGGGAGGAGCAATTGGAGCACTAATAAAATCATTATTATTAGTATTGGAAAAGTCACACAATTTGGTGTTTTCTTGACACATAGTGATAAAGCAAGCAAACTAGCAAACAAGCAAATAGAATATGTTTGTGTTTTTTTAATTTTTATGGGAAGTGGGGGAGATGAAAACGAGAGGCAAATGCAAATAAAAAGGCAAATGAAAATAAGAGCAAGTAGATGATAGTTTATGCGAAGGTACTTGATAGGTTTTGGTGATGTCTCCCCGGCAACGGTGCTAGAAATTCTTCCTGCTACTTGTGTGCTGCGTTGGGATTTCCTCGAAGAGGAGAGGATGATGCAGTACAGTGGAGATAAGTATTTCCCTTAGTTAAGAACCAAGGCTATCAATCCAGTAGCAGAACCACACAGAACCTCGTTAGCAGCACCTACACACACAAAAGCAAATACTTGTACCCAATGCAAACAAGAGGGTTGTCAATCCCCTTGGCGGTTACTTGCAAGGATTAATTATGATAGTGATAGATAGACAAATAAATTGTAAAACAAAATAAAGGAAATAAAATTGCAGCAAGGTATTTTTGGATTTTATATATGATAGATAAATGACCTGGGGGCCATAGTTTTCACTAGAGGTTTCTCTCTCGAACACATAGCACACGGTGGGTAAACAAATTACTGTTGGGCAATTGATAGAAATGTGCATAGTTATGACGGATTCATGGCAATGATCATGTACATAGGCCTCCGAGGCAAGTAGACCGACTCCTGCCTGCATCTACTACTATTACTCCACCCATCGACCTCTATCTAGCATGCATCTAGGGTATTAAGTTAATGAAAACAGAGTAACGCCTTAAGCAAGATGACATGATGTAGACAAAGTAAACTCAAGCAATATGAATAAACCCCATCGTTTTATCCTTAATGGAAAAAATACAAATACATATCTTGTCCCCTACTTTGTCACTAGGATAGAGCACCGCAAGATTGAACCCATTACAAAGCACCTCTCCCATTGCAAGATAAATCAATCTTGTTGGCCAAACCAAATGGATAGATCGGAGAGAAATACAAAGCTATAACAATCATGCATAAACAAGTTTAGAAAAGACTCAAATATTTCTCATGAATAATCTGATCATAAACCCACAATTCATCGGATACCAACAAACACACCGCAAAAGAAGATTACATCGGATAGAACTCCAAGAAGATCGAGGAGAACATGGTATTGAAGATCAAAGAGAGAGAAGAAGCCATCTAGCTACTAGCTATGGACCCGTAGGTCTGTTGTACACTACTCACAAATCAGCAGAAGGGCTGGAGGGTTGATGTAGAAGCCCTCCGTGATCGATTCCCCCTCCGGCAGAGTATCGGAAAAGGCCTCCAGATGGGATCGCGGAAGAACAGAAGCTTGCGGCGGCAGAAATTTTATTTTGTGAGGCTCTCTGGTATATTGGGAATATTTGGGAATTTATAGGCTTGGAATTAGGTCAAGATGTGCCACGAGGGGCCCACAAGCCTAGGGGGCGCGCCTACCCCCCTGGGTGTGCCTCCCGAGCTTGTCGCTCCCTCGTGAGTCCTCTGGTATTCTCCCGAACCTTCTAGGGTCTCTCTTGGTCCAGAAAAAATTAATCCAAAGTTTTTTATTCGTTTGGACTCCGTTTAATATTGATTTTCTGAAAAGCCAAAAACAAGCAAAAAACAGCATCTGGCACTGGGCCCTAGGTTAATAGGTTAGTCCCAAAAAATGATATATAATTGCATATAAAACATCCAAGATTGATACTATAATAGCATGGAACAATCAAAAATTATAGATACGTTGGAGACGTATCAACAGGTCGCGTAGCCGAGTGGGGGATCGACTCCAGGCCTTTAATCTAGAATTCGCAATGAGCAAAACTTTCAAGAGCCGAGCCCTAGCCGACTTCATGGTGGAGTGGACGCCCTCGGTCTCGGAGGAAGCTGAGGATCAATCCACCCTTCCTGGGCATGAGGATCCGAAGCACTGGGCGATGAACTTCGATGGTGCTTTCTCTCTCCAGGGCGCGGGGGCTGGAGTCATTTTCGCCTCACCCACGGGGGATAAAATCTCCCATGCTGTTCAGCTCGACTTCAAGCACGACAAGGTCTGCAACAACATTGCTGAGTACAAAGGGTTGATGTTGGGGCTGAAGGTAGCCATAGCTCTCGGGATCAAGCGTTTGACCGTAAGGGGGGGGACTCCCAACTAGTCATCAACCAGTCCAACAAGGACTACAAGGCCAAAGACCCCCAGATGGCCGCGTATTTGGCGGCGGTCAGGAAGATGGAGAATCATTTTCTTGGCATGAGCTTCGAGCACGTCCCTTGCCTAGACAACCACGAGGCCGACGACATCGCCAAGAAGTCCGCCAGGTGTCTTTGAGGAAAGGCTTACCCAGCCATCCGTCAAGGTCACGGTGCAAGAAGAAGAGGCACATGTCCCGGACTCTGATAGGCTGGGGAAGGAGATACCCCCCACGGGCATCCCCGGCAATGCCACTCCCCTCAGCGACTGCGCTGCTGGCCCTCTCCCGCCAAGCTTCGGACTGGATCGTGGAGATTAAAAACTTCTTGACCGAAAAGACCCTACCCGAGGACGACGCTAAGGCAGAAAGAATCATGCGCCAATCCAAGCTTTGCATTGTAAAGGCCGGAGACCTGTACCGGGTCTGGCCTAATGGGTTCTGATTAAGGTGCATTTCCCAGGACGATGGCCGCGAGCTCCTCGCGGACATCCACGATGGCAAGTGCGGCAGCCATGACTCGTCCTGCACCTCACATCGGGAAAGCCTATCGATAGGGTTTCTTCTGTACCATGCCCTCTAGGATGCGGCCGAAATGGTAAGAAGCTGCGAAGCATGCCAGTTCCATGACAAACAAATCCATCAGCCCGCCCACATGCTCCAAACCATCCCGCTTTCATGGCATTTCATGGTCTGGGGGCTGGACATATTGGGCCCTTTTCCTCGCGCTGTCGGCAGTTACCAGTTAATGAGTGGATTTTATGCATACTTTTTAGAGTATATTCTAGTGCCAAAATCCCTCATATCATATCCGTCTAGCACTTATTTATGTCTCCAATGCATAGTTTTTGGTATTTACTTGTTTTACCAAGTTCGTTGCACACTTTTTCTTTTTATTTATTAGTTTTCCTTTGTTTTGTGGTCTTTGTAGGTGTGTTGACATGTTCATGGACTTAAGACATCAAAAGAATCAAGCTAGGAGTCAAACCGAAGAAGTTCCAGGCACCAGATCAAGGCCCTTTGGAGAGTTTGATGATTTGACATTTATCAAATTGTCCAAAATGAATATCCAAGGCAACTGGTGCCTCAGGCTTTTCCTTAGAAATCCAACGAGCCCAAGAACGTCAAAATTGGAGTTCGTATGAAGAAATGGCGACTAAAATACGAAACAGCCCCCGAAGTCCAGATTGAAGGACGTCCTTCCATACGAGCGGAGCTGCTCATATGGGCGGTTGTATGACCTCCTGTCAGCTCCTAAAATCAGCAATAACTACGCCGATTGAGTTTCGATTTCGTCTGCGTTTTTCCTTACAGGATGCTTGACGACCAAGGCTTGTTTATGACGTGGATTTGGCTCCCCTTGAGCCCTTGGATGAATGGGAGGAGGCTAGGACAACGGATGACACCCGAGGAGGCCTCCTATATGAAGACCTCCAACACTAGCCTCTGGCTCATTCCATCTCCATCCTCCACAAGTTTCATCTACAGCCACAACACCTCATTGCAGCAAACTCCACCATAGAGAAGGTGCAAGACAAGGAAGAAGGAAGGGAGGAGGCCCGTCACACGTCCGGCGCCGGCCGGAGGGCCGGCGCCCTCTTCATCACCGGCGCCATGGCTCTCCCCATCTCCAACTTCGTGTTGGCTTGTAACTCATCCCTAATCTCTATGTACTCCATCACCATGTTTGAGTAATTTATTAGTTCTTGAGGGAATAAGATGAACTCTAGTATGTGCCAGTACCGATTGTCTTGCGCGATATGATATCCTCTTTACATGTTTATGTTAGTAGTCTTCTTGATGTTGGGTGAAGTCGACCATTCAACATATGCCAATTTTGGACGGAAGGTTATTACTGTTGGTGAACCATGTGGTTGTGGAGGTGGGTGACGTGACAGGCCCCATCTCCCTACGTAACGGATCGTTGCAGCAGGGGGTAAAACAGAGATCACTTTGGCTGCGTCCACGAGTACCTTTTTCCCCTTAATCACCGTTTGATAACTGGAGTGGGGAAGAACGGTGGTGGCGTGTGTGATACGGGGCTGCCGCGTGTATGCATGTATCTGTACCAGCTCCGCCCACAAAGAGAAACATGTAAAGTGGCTTTGTATTCGTAGAACGTACGGGTAGTGATGATTCCGAATACCTCGAGAATGCCCTTATTACTCAAGCTCCGCCCCTTTATTTTACCCGTTGTTTTATTTATGTTTTTACCTCCGTGTAGTTGTTATGTTCAAACCGCCCTTATTATCGTTTCCGTTATCAACCGGCGAATAGACTATTTCCAGATAATGCTCTGGGTGTGAACATAGCCACATAAGTGATGACGTAGTTGCGGGGTTGGTAGTTACCTATGCACCACCGCTCCCTATGGGATCGACATACTCTACTTACCGCGAATTGCAATAGCCCTGTGCCCTTGCAGGTCATCAAGCTTTTCTGGCGCCGTTGCTGAGGAGCAAAAGCTCTGGGTTATTACCTTCCCGCTCACACATAGTCTATTTTGTTAGTTGTTATTTATCTTTCACTTTTTCCTTTAAATCAAAAAGATTTTTTGTGCTAAACATGTCTTCTGAGATGACTCTCCAGGAACATATGGAACTTGCTATGAAGGAAAATAGATATAAGAGTCTACCACTTTTGGCTACCGATGAAGCGAAGTTGAAGGAATGGATTGAACTGGTTAAAAAATTCACATCCCTTATACTCCATTCATATCCGGCATCATGCGTAGATTGTGGATGCAAAGAGCACCTACAATATCAATGTAAGTACAATATTGATCCCGCATTAGCAAGATATAATATTCTACGTAAATCCAATGCTAGTGTGGAGGTCTTACAATTTGTGCTTCTTGCGGGTGCTGATGAGGTTCTACATTATATATTGGGTTTGGAGATAAGAGATGCTATCCTTGATACAATTTACATTGAGTTGTGACCTATCCATACTTTTTGCCTAGATAATTTCTGTGATAATGCATTAGTTGTCAATGAACAAGAGCGGATTGCATCCGTTCCGGAAATAGAAAAACTCTTGCAGGAATCGTAGATGGATGAAGGAAAGGATGCAACCAATGAAGAGTAAACAACCCCCTATGATGAATGGCTGCAAGAAGTGGTAAGAGATCATGAATTAAATATTTATGAAACTAACTTGTAGCAAGATAAAGGGGATCACAAAGAACAACTAAATTTGGATGAACAAGTGTGCTTAGAAGAAAAAGAAAGCATCGAGGAAGAAGAAGAGGAGGAACATATTCACCCATGCCCACCTCCCACTTCCAAGAGTAACCTCTTGCACACACTTGATAAGCTCTTTGATGAGGCAACTCTCAAGAAGAGAATTAATTCCATGGATACATTAGAACTGCTAGGAATGTTAAATACATGTGCATCTATGTTATGTTCTATGTATCAAGTTTCTTGTAGAAGTTGCGGGTCTCTAGAAAACCTTGACTTCTAGTGCACAAATACTTATGACGAGGTGGTAGCACACTACAATAGTAGTAAGGCGAATGCCACTGAGGAAATCATACGATATGTGTTGACCACAAGTGCATGGAAATTATCTGCAGAGTTCAAAGATGTTCAAGCTTGAAGGAAGGATGAAATTTTTGACTGGATGTATGCTTTTTTGGATAAAAAAAGGGCAGCCTGGTGCATGTAGCTCCCGCTTGAGCAGGGTCCGGGGAAGGGTCCGACCACTTTGGGTCTATTGTACGCAGCCTTTCCCTACATTTCTGTAAGAGGCTGTTTCCAGGACTTGAACCCATGACCTCATGGTCACAAGGCAGCAACTTTACCACTGCGACAAGGCTCCCCTTCATGTATTCTTTTCTGGATACCGTAAATTATTATTGTCAAGAATATATTTCCAGTAATAAAAAGGCACGAGATGATACACACAAACAAGTGAGCTCACAGGAAGAATCTAGCAAGAAAGAGGAGGACGAACGATTTGACCGCCTTCTCATAACTATTAATTTTGATAGTGATTTCTTACAATTATTTGAAGTGCTCACTGATGAACATATGGCTACTATGGATATGTGGGAATTAATAAACTTGTTGGATAAATGTTCATTTATGTTATGTTCGTCATATCCAGTTTCTTGCAAAAGTTGTAATGGTAAGATCCACCTTGAATTCCAGTGTGCAGATTCTCAGGACAAGATCATTGCATCTTACAACAATGGTTGTGAGAGTGATGACACCGAGGAAGCATTAGAATATATTTTATGTACAAGTGCCTAGATGTTACTTAACGAAATTAAACAGGTTCAAGCCAATGAAGAGAGTGCCATACTTATTGAGATGTATCGTGCAGTGACCATCGTAGTAAATTATTGTGGTGAGTATCTTTACAATTATGATGTGTTACAAGAAGAAGAAGAAAACGAAGAAAAGGGGTTTAGGATAAAAGAATTGCTTCGTAGCCCCCATTTATGCAAACCCTTCGAGATACCAGAATCAGAGTATGATAATTCTAGTTTGAATGAACTTGATGCTAATGAATTTGATGTGCAGGAAAGTCATCCTCCAGGTGAGGGTGATAATGATCATGAGTCTCTAAGCATCTAATTTGAGGAGCCTAGTATTATTCCTAGAGACATACTAGAGGAAGGAAATACTCTTGATTTATCTACACTAATGTCCAACTAGAGGTAGGGGAAACCATTAAGGAGTGTCGAATTATCTAGTCCAAAGGAAGAATTTTATGAAGTGTTCCCCTACAACGGTAGCCAAGGTGACATATAAAAATGTATTCATAAGTCTCTAACCCTTGCACTTCAGAAATACATGGAGACATGTTTTTTTAGTCCGGTGCATTAGTTCTCGCTTGAGAGCAAGGACCTCTTCACATACATGATGCCGATGCACCACTGGAGGGTACGACTCCGACCACACTTTGCTATGAGATTCTCCAAACAGTGGTCGGATGCAAGTCTGTCTACACACCGGGTCGATATCCCTTGGGATCCGGGTGGATATATGGAGCATCAAAGCCTATTTAAATGGCTCTAAAGAAAGTGCTATTGGGAGGCAACCCGGAAGTAAGTAGGTGTCTTTTTTAGTTTTATGCCTTTTGAGTTTAGTTTGCATTCATATTTTTGCATTGGCACTTTGCATGATTTACTATTATAGTTAGTTTGGTTAAGATAAGGTGAATTTTTTGTCTGCTCAACATTTTTATGTGGTACAAATTGCACTGTTGGATCTTCTTAATATTTGCCTAGTACAAGTGTTGGAAATAACCCCACAGGAATTTCCGGAGAAAACAAAGTGATAGAGGCAAAGGTGTCCCATCTTTCGATGAGATGGTAGCTATCGTTTTGGGTGGAAGTCGACTTTGATGATCCGACTACGAACGTGCGAAGACATTGCGCCTTAACAATCGCTAAACCAACTCCGAGAGGTTATTGACCACGTCGGAGCACGATCAACCTGACCACGAGGGTCTATTTCCTGCGAGCAAATGAAGAACAAGCAAGAAACTTAGATTGCAATCTGGATATTGCGAATATAAGAGGAAAACTTTATTAATCAAGTGGGGTTCTGTGACGTCTTGGTCTGGTCATTGAACACAAACGAAGTACGTGAAGTTTCAGCTATGGCGAACTTTTAATCTAAACAAAACCCAAAGTCTAAATGATGCCCTAAGGGCCGTATATATGGGGAAATAGGGGGGAATTTTGTGACCCCTTGGAGGAGGTGTCCGAAACCAACCCTAACTCTGTTTCCCCACACATACGGACTCTAAAAACAACCTATACTAAAGTATTTCACAATTACATGGGCCTGACCCAATAATAAAGTGATGCAGCACCTATCATAGCCTCTGGATGAAATTTATGAAGTGGCATCTTGTATATTTTGTCCAAGCCTTCATGCACTCATTATGGTGGCTTCAAAGTCCTGAAATCATCACTTGAAACTCCATTCTTGTTCCCCTTGCACGCGCCATCCTCTCTATGCTTGATCATGCTCCAATGTTCATCCTTCTTGTCCGTGCTAGGCCCTTCATTTGTAAGCAAAACAAACATATCCAATTTAGGTAGCATCATATTCTCATGAACATTAGAATCGTTACCCAGAAACGAAAGTACCTGGTAATTTAATTTGCATGCGCGAGCTCTAGTAATTGGTCCCATATATGTAACAGCAGGGGCTGTGGGTGTAACTGTGGTAGTGATTTCCTCATCATCCTCCCCTTCTTGAATTGAACTCGTCCTCGATGGAAGCTCATATTCCTCACCCAAATAAGGCTTCAAATCTGCAATGTTAAAAGTGGGACTAACCCCAAAATCTGCAGGCAGCTCAAGTTTATATGCATTATCATTTATTTTCTCTAACACCTTAAAATGACCATCAACACATGGCATTAGCTTTGACTTGCGCAAATTAGGAAACCTATCCTTGTGCAAATGTAACCAAACAAGATCTCCAGGTGCAAAGACAACATGTTTTCTACCCTTATCTCCAGCTAGTTTATATTTAGCATTCATACGCTCAATGTTTTCCTTAGTTAACTCATGCATTTTTAAGATCAATTCATCACGTTGTTTAGCATCAAAATTAACCTTCTCCGAAGATGGAAGAGGCAACAAATCAATGGGTGCACGAGGTAGGAAACCATACACAACTTCAAAAGGGCACATCTTAGTAGTAGAATGCAGCTAACGATTATAAGGAAATTCAATATGAGGCCAACATTCTTCCCACATTTTCAGATTAGTCTTTAAAACAGCCCTAAGCATAGTGGACAATGTTCTATTGACTACTTCAGTTTGTCCATCAGTTTGGGGGTGACATGTAGTACTAAAAAGCAATTTCATCCCCAACTTAGCCCATAAACATCTCCAAAAGTGGCTAAGAAATTTAGTATCATGATCTGAAACAATTGTATTTGGCACACCATGCAAGCGAATAATTTCACAAAAGAACAAATCAGCAACATTAGCAGCAGCATCACTTTTATGACATGGTATAAAGTGTGCCATTTTCGAATATCTATCCACGACAACAAATATGCTATCCCTCCCAAGGAACACTAGGTACAGGCAAAGGCATATATAAACCATGAGGATTAAGTCGTGACTTAGCTTTTTGACATGTAGTGCAGCGAGCAACAAAACGCTCAACATCCTGTCTCATCTTTGGCCAAAAGAAATGTGTAGCAAGTACATCCTCCGTCTTCTTCATGCCAAAGTGTCCCATTAATCCTCCTCCATGCGCCTCCTGCAACAACAAAAGACGAACGGAGCTAGCTGGAATGCATAGCTTGTTAGCACGGAACACAAATCCATCATTAATGATGAACTTGTTCCATGTTCTTCTTTACAATTCTGCATTACATCTTTAAAATCAGCATCATGCACATATTGATCTTTAATGGTCTCGAAACCAAATATTTTAAAGTCAAGTTGTGACAGCATAGTATAGCGACAAGACAATGCATCAGCAATAACATTTTCTTTACCCTTCTTCTGTTTAATGACATAAGGGAAAGTCTCAATGAATTCAACCCATTTAGCATGTCTATGGTTCAGTTTTGCTTGACTTTTAATATGTTTCAAAGATTCATGATCAGAATGTATAGCAAATTCTTTGGGCCATAAATAATGTTGCCATGTTTCTACAGTCCGAACAAGAGCATATAATTCTTTATCATAAGTAGAATAGTTCAGACTAGGCCCACTCAATTTTTCAGAAAAGTATGCAACAGGTTTACCATCTTGTAATGACACACCTCCTAATCCAATTCCACTAGCATCAATTCAAGCTCAAAAGTCTTATTAAAATCAGGAAGTTGGAGTAAAGGAGCATGTGTCAACTTATCTTTCAATATCGGGAAGGCTTCTTCCTGTGCGGTACCCCAAACAAAAGGCACATCCTTCTTTGTAAGCTCATTGAGAGGTGTAGCAATGGTACTGAAATCTCTCACAAAACGCCTATAGAAACCAGCGAGGCCAAGAAAACTCCTCACTTGTGTGACCGTTTGGGCTGCGGCCAACTCTCAATAACTTAAATCTTGGCTTTATCAACTTCAATTCCCTGTGGAGCAACAACATAGCCAAGAAAAGATACTCGGTCGGTGCAAAAGGTGCACTTCCCAAGGTTACCAAACAAACGTGCATCACGTAGCGCAATAAAAACAGCACATAAATGTTCCAAATGTTCCTCCAAAGATCTGCTATAAATCAGTATATCATCAAAATAGACTACCACAAATCGTCCAATGAAAGCACGTAAAACCTCGTTCATTAATCTCATGAAAGTACTAGGTGCATTAGTTAACCCAAAAGGCATGACTAACCACTCATATAAGCCAAACTTAGTTTTAAATGTTGTTTTCCATTCATCTCCCAATTTCATACGAATTTGATGGTATCCACTACGCAAATCAACTTTGGAGAATATGGTAGAACCACTCAGTTCATCAAGCATATCATCTAGCCTAGGAATAGGATGACAATAGCAAATAGTAATATTATTAATGGATCTACAATCAACACACATACATGAGGTACCATCCTTTTTTGGCACTAAAATAATAGGAACAACACAAGGACTAAGGGATTTGCGTATATATGTCGAACAGCTCCTGTACTTGACGCATAATCTCCTTCGTCTCCTCGAGATTGGTACGGTATGGTGCACGGTTGGGTAGTGAGGCACCGGAAATTAAGTTAATCTGATGCTCAATCCCTCGAATAGGTGGTAATCTCGGTGGCACGTCTTGTGGAAAGACATCAGCGAACTCCTGCAAAATGTTAGTGACGACAGGAGGCAAAGAGGAGGGCATGTCCTTGAATGAAAATAATGCCTCTTTGCACACAAAAGCATAGCAAACAGATTTGCTGAAATCTAGATCATCAATATCAGATTTGGTGGCAAGTAAACATCCACTTTTCAATTTAATTTCAGAAGCAACACTAGATGGTTTGTTATTTGGCTTCATTGGTTGCTCAAATTCTTTTGCCACAATCTGATTTTCACTCTTACATTGCTCCTGTTTTGCTTTACTAGCTCTATTAATATAATCTTTCAAAATGGAATAAGGAGACATTGGAAGCAAAGTAATATGTTTATCCTTATGAACAAGAGTATACTGATTGTTCCTACCATGGTGTACAGAATTTTTATCGAATTGCCATGGTCTACCAAGTAATAGAGAACATGCTTGAATGGGTACCACATCACAATCAACAGAATCAGCATATGTAGAGATACTAAACTGCACACGAACAGTATGTGTTACCTTAACCTTGCCGCTGTTGTTGAACCATTGTATGTAGTAAGGATGCGGATGTGGTCTGGTGGTGAGAGACAGCTTCTCCACCATCTCCATGCTAGCCAAGTTGTTGCAACTCCCTCCATCTATTATGACATGGACAGAACGTTCCTTCACAACTCCCTTTGTATGGAACAAATTGTGCCTCTGATTTTGCTCAGCCTGTGTTACCTGCACACTCAAAACACGTTGAGCAACTAAACTTTCATACCTGCTAGTGTCTTCAGCAGCCATGTATTGCATCTCTTGTTCAGAATCATCTCCACCTTGTTCTTCAGGAGCAATAAGAGCCAAGGTCTCCTCATCATAATCACTAGCGGACTCATACCCACCATCCTCAGTAACAACCATCACACGCTGGGATGGGCATTTGCTCGCATAATGACCACGACCACTGCAACGATGACATATAACATCATGTGTTAGCCCTGTGGATGCCATGGATGAAGAAGAGCTCTATGCGGGACCGAAAGGTGTGCTCTTTGGCGGATGATGGTGGTGCCTGTTTTCTTGTATCTCGGTTGGAGTTGGCGGCTGAAGTAGGCGGTGGTGCAGCCGGACGTGTGGAAGTAGATGATGTACATGGTGTCCATGATGAAGATCGACCTGCAGAAAAATTAATTCGCGCCAATGCTTGTCGATCCTACACTTCACGTTTAGCTTTACAAGCAAGATGGAACAAATGAGTGATATTGTTATACTCCTTATACTCTAAGATGGTTTGAATTTCTCTGTTTAGTCCACGCATAAAACGTGCAAGCATAGCTTCATTATCCTCAACAATACCACATCTAATCATGCAAGTTTGTAATTCCTGATAATATTCTTCTACATAATTTTTTCCTTGTCTTAAACGCTGCAATTTTTGAAGTAATTCACGTTGATAATATGGTGGAACCCAACAAGTACGCATCGCAATTTTCAAAGCAGCCCATGTAGTGGGGATATTATCATGATATAATCAACAATGTTCAGACCACCAAACACAAGCAAAACTAGTGAATGCACAAACAGCTGCAGCAACACATCTGTCCTCAGGATATTGCAAGCATGTAAAACGTTGTTCAGTTTCTAACTCCCAAGTAAGATATACATCAGGAATGTATCTACCCTCAAATGGCGGAATATTCAATTTTAGTTTTAGGGATATGGTCATGATCTTGTACCTGAGGTGGTGTTGCAGCCCTACCGTTGCGATCATATGCATGTGGACGACCTGGTGGTGGTGCTGGTGGTTGAACGTAGTTCTGATTTTGAGCAACCTCATCCTTGTAATCATCCTCGTAATGAGTGTTCTCATCAACAGTAGAAGCAAATGCCACAGAAGCATCAGCAGCAGTTGCAGCGGCACCGGAATGTTGGTTGGGCTCAAGGGGAACATGCTGCGCGCGTCCTACTTGAGCGGGGCGACGTGGAGGTGGTCGTTGTTGGTGTTACAACAGTGTAGCAGGGGAAGCAGGTGGTGGTGGTAGACACGCGAGCACTTCATCGAACTTGGCGTCCAACTTGGTGTCAATTGTCTTCTCAATGTCATCTATCCTCTCCAGTGCCTTTCCAAAGCTGCTCATCACGTCTTGTACCTATTCACCCAGCATTTGTTAAAATTTATCATGTAGTTCCTTCTGCGTCATGTTCTCCCAGTCGATCTGGTCGGCTTGTGATCCTATCATGGTTAGCAGCAATAGACACACACAAGAATATGTCCTACAGACTACTAATATGAAGTGGTGTGGTGGAAAGTCACAAATCAGTCAAGCGAATCACAAATTCTTACCCGTTCTTACCAAGCAGCAGGTGGCAATCGGCAACCGTTGTAGTCAAAACTCTCAAAGCTTGGGTAGAGCGATGTAGATGTCTTCTCAAAATGCTTCCCAAAGCCTAAAAACAATATAGGCACGAAATTATTTTTGATGTTTTCGAAACTTTTCAAGACACTAGAACGGAACTTTTTGCTGAAACGTGAAGGAACTTTTCTGGACACTAGAGGTGGAACTTTCTCTGAACTCTTTTTTTTGGAGATCACCTCTCTTCTATGGACAGGGAAAGATTGGTGAAATCCGAAACCTACTCAGACAAAGCAACTCGAATATGGGATGGACGCGGATTGGGGGCGGATAAGCGATGGTATATATGGACTCGGATCAGGGGCGGATATATGGAGGGGCGGTGGAACACGGACTGGTGGCGAATCTGTGATGGAGGTGGACTCAGATTGGCGTGAGGGCGGTGTATATGTTGTGGTGTATATATAACAGTAGTGATGACAATGGTGGTATATGGGAGCGGCGATGACGATGGTGGTATATGGCAGCGGTGATGACGATGGTGGTATATGGCAGCGGTGATGACGATGGTGGTATATGGAAGCGGTGATGACGATGGTGGTATATGGCAGCGGTGATGACGATGGTGGTATATGGCAGCGGTGATGACGATGGTGGAATATGGCAGCGGTGATGACGATGGTGGTATATGGCAGCGGTGATGACGATGGTGGTATATGGCAGTGGTGATGACGATGGTGGTATATGGCAGCAGTGATGACGATGGTGCGGCAGCGGCGTGACAACCTATGAACAGAACTCGAAACTCTAAGGGACTAGACGCTAAGACCAGCAACTCGACACGACGATGCAACCTCAAATTCAACAAAGCAAAACACCGAACAAAAAATTGGAATAGGCTCAGATTGGTTCGGATATGATGAAATAACCCTAATTTTTTTGTGGATTTTTCGTGGACTGTAGGTATGAAGAAGAAATTCGATCTAAACTACAAAAAACTGGAAAATCTCACTGAGCAACCTGGATATCTGATACCACTTGATAGAGGCAAAGGTGTCCCATCTTTCGATGAGATGGTAGCTATCATTTTGGGTGGAAGTTGACTTTGACGATCCGACTACGAACGTGCGAAGACGTCGCGCCTTAGCAATCGCTAAACCATCTCCGAGAGGTTATTGACCACGCCGGAGCACTATCAACCTGACCACGAGGGTCTATTTCCTGTGAGCAAATGAAGAACAAGCAAGAAACTAAGATTGCAATCTGGATATTGCGAATATAAGAGCAAAACTTTATTAATCAAGTGGGGTTCTGTGATGTCTTGGTCTGGCCGTTGAACACAAATGAAGTACGCGAAGTTGCAGCTATGGCGAACTTTTAATCTAAACAAAACCCAAAGTCTAAACGACACCCTAAGGGCTGTATATATGGGGGAATAGGCGGGAATTTCGTGACCCCTTGGAGGAGGGGTCGGAAACCAACCCTAACTCTGTTTCCGCACACATACGGACTCTAAAAACAGCCTATACTAAAGTATTTCGCAATTACATGGGCCTGACCCAATAATAAGGTGACACAGCACCTAAAATAGCCTCTAGACGAAATTTATGAAGTATCATCTTGTATATTTCGTCCAAGCCTTCATGCACTCATTATGGTGGCTTCAAAGTCCTGAAATCATCACTTGAAACTCCGTTCTTGTTCCCCTTGCACGCGCCATCCTCTCTATGCTTGATCATGCTCCAATGTTCATCCTTCTTGTCCATGCTATGCCCTTCATTTGTAAGCAAAACAAACGTATCCAATTTAGGCAGCATCATATTCTCATGAACATTAGAATCGTTACCCAGAAACGAAAGTACCTGGTAATTTAATTGGCGTGCGCGAGCTCTAGTAATTGGTCCCATATATGTAACAGCAGGGGCTGTGGGTGTAACTGTGGTAGTGATGTCCTCATCACAAAGTTTCAGATGAAACAGAAGAAAAGACGGTGTGCTATATGACCACCCGCGGTCGTAGGCGTGATCGTATCGAGCGAGGGAGGTGCCAACAAAAATATCCAGAGGCAACAGAGTGAATGATGGCATTCCATACAAGCGTGTATGCTTGTATGAGCGCTCGTATGAAGATCCAAAGTGCAAGATGGCATTTGGTGCGAGCGCGAGCGCTCATATGGCTGGGTGACGACGCCGTGTGCCACAACAAATCAAAATACGGCGGACCATACGACCGCGAGCGGTCGTATGTGCACTCGTACCAAGGCAAGAAAATGTCCAATTTGTTTATTTCTTCAAGCCGAAGCCAGTGGGTTATATTTTAACCGTCCATTTGCACTTTAATGTCTATTATTCACCTTTGAAGCCTGCCAACCAATAAACTTTGTAGTTCTTCATGTTTTTTTTGTTTCTTTTGGCCGGTTGGGTATACGAACTACATTCGTATACCGAACTGAGTTCTTTTTATCTTGCGTGTTATTTTCACAGAGGTTTGGACCTAGTGTGGTAACACGTACGGTATGGTGCCAACCGTATGAAAACCCTCACAAGCCACTTGGTCACTTTGATTCAACAAAATCTTCAACTACATGTGCTTGATCCTACTAGACCATATTAAAAATGTTTGACGAAGCGTAGGTCCCTGACTATTAAAGGAGAGGTTATTTGGACCTCATCGGTAAAAAGTTTTATTACCCTTGCTTACATTTAAGCTTGGGGAGGTAACCATTTTCCATACTCTCCTTTAATAAACTGCACTTTCTCTTTTCATAATTTTCTTGAGACTAGTTCTTGCATAGTTCTAAGCTTTGGGAAGTTATTTTTGTATGTGTAGAGTCTTGTGAAATGATCTTCATCTGATGAATTCTATGCAATCATGTGTCCCACTGTTTGACATGCTTGCTTAAGTATGATTGCTCTATATTTGTATAAGGGAATCACTTGCTCAAGTTAGGCCCCATATTGCCAAGTTAATATTTTTATGAACTTTGTTCAAGTTTTTTGCTTAGCTTGGGAACTATCTTGTGATCCTCTGAACGATATTGCCACAATCTCTACCTCTAAAAAATTGAATGATGGTGGAATAAAAAGTTTGACACTTGTTGGAATTGTTTTAAAAGAAAAAGTTATGGAGTAGCTCAACCCCATGGTGTTTGATATAATAGAATCAATAGCTCTTGTGAATAAAGTTGTCTTTAGGAACTTAGTTGAAAGGTGAATGAGATTATGCCTAAATCTGTGTTGCAATACATGGCGCTTCAGTTTCTCGCTGGTTCCATGGCCTTGTTGCTATACGCTTCTTTATGCCGTGCAAATGTGACTTGGTCACCTCTCTTGATGTTATGATGAGAACTCCGCTAGCCAATGAATGATCCACCAGAGTTTCAGCTCGGATTTCGGCTATGAGTTCTTAACGTTCACAGTTGCAACACTACAACGAATATTATTTGGCTTTCTCTTGAATGAGTGTGTATGTGGTAATAAATGAGTACTGATCGCAAGAGCTCGAAAGAGACAACATATTGGTCCATAGTACTCAAACTTAAGCCACTGCGAAACCCATGCATGATCATTTCTTTGGCATGATCCCCTCACCTGACAATAAACATTTCAGCAAATAATGATTGAAGTAAGTGCCTGAGAGCCTTGACTTGAGAATGTTAGTCGGCATGAATGAAAAACTCCATATCTTGACTTTTTAACAACTCTTTGTGCTCAAACTTTTTTTAAAACAAAAACAACAAAAAGAAATGAATAAGCTAATAAGTAAGAGGATCCAAGTATTTGTTTTCATGCTAGATTAAACTTTGACAAGGAGCATAGAAATTTTTACTGAAGCTCTAGTGGTTTGGTGATCAAAATAAATGTTACCTAGTTGCGCATGTGCTACCTTGTTCAAATATGTTCTATCTTGCTTATAGGTTGCATAGAAGACAAGGATACGCCAATGGGCAACAATGTTATTGATGTGCTAGATGGATAACTTTGGTTTATCAACCTTTTTGCTCGAGGACGAGCAAGGTTTAAGCTTGCGAATGTTGATGAGTGGATTTTAAGCATACTTTTTAGAGTATATTCTAGTGCCAAAATCCCTCATATCATATCCATCTAACACTTATTCATGTCTCCAATGCATAGTTTTTGGTATTTACTTGTTTCACCAAGTTTGGTGCACACTTTTTTTATTTTTATTTAGTTTTTATTAGTTTCCTTTGTTTTGTAGTCTTTGTAGGTGTGTACACATGTTAATGGACTTAGGACATCAAAAGAATCAAGCTAGGGGTCAAACCGGAGAAGTTCCAGGCACCAGATCAAGGCCCTTTGGAGAGTTTGATGATTTTACATTTATCAAATTGTCCAAAATGAATACCCAAGGCCACTTATGCATCGGGATTTTTCTAAGCAATCCAACGAGCCCAAGAACGTCAAAATCAGAGTTCGTATGAAGAAATGGCGACCAAATACGAAATAGCTCCCGAAGTCCAGATTGAAGTACGACCTTCCATACGAGCGGAGCTGCTCGTATGGGCAGTCGTATGACCTCCTGTCAGCTCCGAAAATCAGCAATAACTACGCCGATTGAGCTCCGATTTTGTCCCCGTTTTCCCCTACGGGATCCTTGATGACCAAGGCATGCTTTGGACATGGATTTGGCTCCCCTTGAGCCCTGACACCCGAGGAGGCCTCCTATATGAAGACCTCTAACCCATGCCGCTGGCTCATTCCATCTCCATCCTCCACAAGTTTCATCTACAGCCACCACACCTCCATTGTAGCACACTCCACCACAGAAAAGGGCCAAGATAAGGAAGAAGGAAGGGAGGAGGTGCCTCCCACGTCCGGCGCCAGCCGGAGGGCCGACGCCCTCTTCATCACCGGCGCCATGCCTCTCCCCATCTCCAACTTTGTGTTGGCTTGTAACTCATCCCTAATCTCTATGTACTCCATCACCATGTTTGAGTAATTTATTAGTTCTTTAGGGAATAAGATGAACTCTAGTATGTGCTAGTACCGATTGTCTTGCACGATATGAGATCCTCTTTACATGTTTATGTTAGTAGTCTTCTTGATGTTGGGTGAAGTCGACCATCCAACATATGCCAATTTTGGACGGAAGGTTATTACTATTGGCGAACCATGTGGTTGCGGAGGTGGGTGATGTCTCCCTTCGCAACGGATCGTTGCAGCAGGGGTTAAAACGGAGACCACTTTAGCTGCATCCACGGGGACATTTTCCCCCTTAATTACCGTTTGATAACCGGAGTGGAGAAGAATAGTGGTGGCGTATGTGATACGGCGCTGCCGCGTGTATGCATGTATCTGTACTGGCTCCGCCGACAAAGAGAAACATGTAAAGTGGCTTAGTATTCGTAGAACGTACAGTTAGTGATGATTTCGAATACCTCAAGAACGCCCTTATTACTCAAGCTCCGCCCCTTTATTTTACCCGCTGTTTTATTTATGTTTTTACCTCCGCATAGTTGTTTAGTTCAAACCACCCTTATTATCGTTTCCGCTAGCAACCGACGAATAGACTATTTTCAGATAACGCTCTAGGTGTGAACGTAGCCATGTAAGTGACGACGTAGTTGCGGGGTTGGTAGTTACCTGTGCACCACCTCTCCCTGTGGGATCGACATACTCTACTTACCGCGAATTGCAATAGCCATGTGCCCTTGCAGGTCATCACCAGTACCTATACGTCGCCATCGACAATTTCACTAAGTCGATAGAAGTGCAGCCTGTCCGCAGCATCCCCGCGTAGTTGGCCATCAAGTTCATCAAAGGGCTGGTGTGCCGCTTCGGGGTACCCAACTGTATAGTTACCGACAACGGCACCTAGTTCACCAGCGGCGCCTTCTGGGATTACTGCAACAGCCTCGACACCAAGATTTGCTTTTCTTCCGTCGCTCACCCTCGTAGCAACGGACAAGGCGAGCATGCAAACGCAGATGTGCTAAAAGGACTCAAGACCAGAACCTTCGATAGGTTGAAGAAGAGCGGCAAAAACTGGATCGAAGAACTTCCCTCTGTGTTATGGTCCATCCGCACAACGGTAACCAAGTCCACCAGCGAAACATCTTTCTTCCTAGTCTATGGTGTGGAGGCGGTCCTCCCCACAAAGCTCTCCCATGGGTCTCCCCGGGTGCTGGCCTACGATGAGTCAAGCCAAGGCCAACTGCGGATCGATGAAATTGCGCTCCTTGAAGAAGCATGATGCCAGGCCGCCGTTCACACGACCCGATATCAATAGGGACTATGGCGCTACCACTGTCGCCACATCCACTCTCGCTCCTGAAAGCTTGCGATCTCGTGCTTCGCCGAATCCAGTCCCGCGAAAGCCTCAACAATATCTCACCTATGTGGGAAGGACCATTCAAAGTCGTGCAACTCTCCCGGCCTCGAGCAGTCAGAGTTGAAACAAATGGTGGGTTTCCCGTGCCCAACGCGTGGAACATCCAGCATCTCCGCAAGTTTTATCCTTGAACAAAAACTCTTGTAAACATGTATCCGGGTCCCTCCCCGTTAAGCAGGAAGACTATGGTGTGATCGCATCGCACTTTTATTCCGCCCTATGCTCGTCTCCCTACCCTGTTTAAGCTTATGTAGAGTTACAACGACGTGCCTCTCCTGCCACATGGAAATGTTCTCGGGCCCTACCCCGTACGAGCCTCTTTCCGCAGGATGCCGGGCACTCGTTTCTCTCCTCGCAATAGGACGAGTTACAATGATGCGCCTCTCCTGCAACATGGAAACATTCTCGGGTCCTACCCCGTACGAGCCTCTTTCCGCAGGTTGCCGGGCGCTCGTTTCTCTCGTCATAATGGGCAGAGATACAACAGCGTGCCCCTCCTGCCACAAGGAAATGTTCTCGGGTCCTACCCCGTACGAGCCTCTTTCTGCAGGTTGCCGGGCACTCGTTCTCTCCTCGCAATAGGCAGAGTTACAACGGCGTGCCCCTCTTGCCACGATGGAAACATTATCGGGTTCTACCCTGTACGAACCTCTTTCCACAGGTTGCCGAGCACTCATTTCTCTCCTCGCAATAGGCAGAGTTACAACAGTGTGCCCCTCCTGCCACAATGGAAGCATTCTCAGGTCCTACCCCATACGAACCTCTTTCCGGAAGTTTTCGGGCACTCGTTTCTCTCCTCAAGACAGCTAGAGTTCGACAGCGTGCCCCTCCTGCTATGATGGAAATGTTCTCGGGTTCTACCCCATACGAGCCTCTTTCCGCATGTTGGCGGGCACTCGTTTCTCTCCTCGCAATAGGCAGAGTTACAAAGGCATGCCCCTCCCACTACGATGGGAATGTTCTCGGGTCCTACCTCGTGCGAGTCTCTTTCCGCAGGTCGTCGGGCACTCGTTTCTCTCCTCGCAATTGGCAGAGTACAACATCGTGCCCCTCCTGTCATGATGGAAACGTTCTCAGGTCCTACCACGTACGAACCTCTTTTCGCAGGTTGCCAGGCACTCATTTTTCTCCTTGCAACAGGTAGAGTTACAACGATGCACCCCTCTTGCCATGATGGAAATGTTCTCGGGTCCTACCTGTATGAACCTCTTTTCGCAGGTTGTCGGGCACTCGTTTCTCCCTCCATGACAGGCAAAACTACCATAATATGCCACTCCAAGATACACGACGCGTGACAGCCTCTGTTGTTTCTGGGCCCCATCTCCCCAACACTCACTTGGTAACCACGCGAAGGAGATGGGCCTAGGGGCTACACACGTACACCATCGGCCCAACTACAGCAGGGCCAGTGACATACTGGATGAAGATTATAACGATGGTCGTTGACCCCTTACACAACAAACAAAACTAAGACAAACATTGCATGCATATAAGAGCCCAAAAAGTCTGTGGTACAAGACGACATCACAAGGCACCGTTATCTACATTGTCGAAGACCCGATGCTCGTTAGAAGAACTTGGAACAGGAACCGAGCCCCGGGAAGTTTAGCCACTTGCGTCAGCACCGCGCTCATAAAAATCGACAAGCGCTACCGTATAGTCTGCAACGGTGTGTCGGGCAGCCTTCGCCACATCTTCAGGCTCCGGCAATTTCAACACCTTGCCAAACGGGAAGTTGGTGTTAAGCATATAAAGATTGGAGAAAACGCGATGGCCAACTTGTTCCAATAGCTCACGCCCCCCCTTCTGACTGTCTCGTGCATATCCCGTTTGGCCTCTACGAGTCCGGCGATGAGTTCCTGGAAGAACTATGCATACCCACCGATATCATCTGGCCGAAGAAAGGCGGGGGCTCTTAGATGTATCCCCAGACCACTAGCGGTGACAAAGTCTTGCTAGCAAACGTCTTGGAGCACATCACCCTGCATGTGGCTCTGCCCGCCAAGTCAGGGCAGCTCATCCTCCCGCTGCTTGCAAAGGCCTTCTAGCTTGGATTGTCGGCCTTCAAGACGCCTCAGCTCGGTCCTGCAATCAGCAAGTTCCTTCTCAAGGGCCTCCCTGGTTGCGATTGCTTTCTCGCACTGATCAAGCCAAACTTCTCTAGCATCCAGCACCTCTCGCAGCTGCTCAAGCCTGTCATCTTCATCACAAAGGTCCGCCAGGGTCTTCTACGCCTCCTCCTCATGGATTCGAACGTCAAACTACCGCCCGATGACAGCCTCCTCGCGATCTTCGATGTCACGTTCATGGGCCATAAGCCTTTCCCCCAGCTGATCAATGGCCTGGTTGGCGCCTTGGATAAAGTCCCCGCTAGTCAAGCAGGCGGAGCTGCTCCGGCACCTCCTGGGCCAACCGACGTCCCCAATGTCAGGTGGGACCCAGTGCGAGTCGCTAGAGGAAGTGTCGATCCCAGAAGAAGGGTCTCCGCCTTCGGGAATGGAGAGTGACTCTCTTCAAGCACGCCCTCCCTCCCTTCCCGGACGGTTGTCTCGGGGAGGTGCGGGCTAGGGGAATCCTGCGAAAAGATGCTATCTGGGGGCTGGCCACCAAAAGGGTCATCCTGCGCGAGGGCGGCCTCCGCACCCAAGACATCAGCCATAGCATCGGAACTGGTGCCTGCCGTGCCCGCGCCGTTTATTCTAAGGGTAGCGGGGGCCCCTGCGGCGCCGCCAGCCGTAAGCGTACTGCCCGCACCCCCGTTGATTGTCGCAGCAACCTCCGTCGTGGCCATAGGAATTATGACGGCTCCTTTTGTGGGCGGCAGGTTGACACTAGGGTCGTTCCGTCAAACATAGGGCTACGGGCCATACTTCTGCCTCCATCACGACAGAGCTGCCCAGGGGAACAGGCTCCTCGCGCGGCGGGCTTACGACAGCTTCGCGCCCGCGAGGCCTCCCTAGAGGGTCCGCCGTTACCTATTTGGCCCCCTTTGCCAGGCGTTGTTGGGCGACGGGCGTGCTGAGCGCAAAACATAAAATTCAAAGATTAAGGAAAATTTAGCCCGCTAAAAGGACATATTCAAGAGCGAAAGCAAGTGCCTACTTGTCCGAGGCGTGCCACTTCCTTTTTAGCCTCCCCTCTATGATGGTGATGTCCGGCAAGGGGGGGGGGGGGCTCGCCAGGATTCTCTTTTTCAAGATGTGCTGGGCATAGCCCCACATTTTCAGGATCGACCACGGGGGGAGCCGTGTCACCCTCGACTGACGTCGGCGGCACCGCTGCAACAAGCTTGTTGTCTAGGTCACTGCAAACGAAGGGGCAAGAAGTGGCTAGCAAGGAGGTTCCCAGGTGACAAAGTTACGGAAGGTCAGAAGGCAAGAGCCAAGTTTACTCGTTCAGTCCGATAATCATGCTTTGATGGCGCCTCCGACTCCTGCCTCCAGACGCCGACCCCTCCCCCGCATGAGGACCTCATTTGCTACTATCCGGCAGGGCCGCGCTTGTCCCGGACCATACTGAGGAAGAGCGCTCACCCTCGTCCGCGCCCACTTCCTTTCCTCTGCATCCCTGACATCACCGGAGCTAGACTCGGTCGCCCCCACTTGCCACAAGAAAGGGTTCGCGCAGTCGATCTTCATGGGACCGTCTGGAAGGAGCCCCCACTGGTCACGCGCCGGCAAGGCCGCCAGGATCGCCTCATGATCGTTGTCGCCATAAAGAGGCCGGACGGAGTCCGGGAAGGCAATTACTCCCTTAGGATTGAGTAATTCTTACATAATCGTGGACACCACCTTGACGTCTAGTTTGCTGCGGTGAAGCTTCCTTGGATCCAAGGGCCCCGTGTACCGCCCCGCCGGTTGCCGCCTCGCCTATAAAGGGGCTATGCAGTGGCGTACGAAATTGAACGTCACCATATGACAGTGGAGCCTGAGTTCTGACAGGAGCTTGATGTGGTCTAACACAGGGTGCCAGTCATCATCGGAGATCGGGGCTTCCTTCCATCCCCCGTGCCGCACCGCGCGGGTCACGGGCTTCTGCAGAAGTTCGCCGCTCTGCCGAAGATCAGCGAACATCCATCTTTGCCGCCAGTTTGGCGTGGAGGAACACAACCCCAGCTCTGGGAAACCTAGCTTGTTTGCTTCGCTATTGAGGCTGAAAGATACACAGCCAGAAATCTATTCACCAGGAATCAGATGCATTGAGAAAAAATGATGAAAGAGCTACAGCGACGGCACCACACTCACAAACACCTCGCATAGATGGGCAAATATGGCGAGGACTAGGTATGCGTTGGGGTGAAGGTGGAGCATGTGCACTTGAAAGTGCTCCAAAACAACCCAAAAAAAGCTGGAAAAGGGCGGCACCAGGCCCGCTGCAAGGAAGACGATGAAAATCGGGGCCTCCGTTATGTTAGTCTCTCTCGCGCCGGCCACTTTGAGCTTGGTCGGGCCCCACTCATTGTCGTCCCCACCCAAGAGGTGCCGAACCTTGTCCAGCCCCTCGGCATTGACGATTCCAGGGGCGTGCAAGGCCAGCAGCGGCCCCCCCGAGCGAGATGGTTTCTTTCCTTTCTCCTCCTTTTGTCGCCAGGGACATTTTATGCGGGGCCATGGAGGTAGAGGAGGGATTTTCCCACGAGCTCAAAGATGATAGACGAAGGGAGAAACGCTCAACTGCTTGCAAGACAGAATGCGCCAAGGAGGAAGACACAGGAGCAGAAAGGATGGGCGATAGCCTTTGTCTCCTGTATTTATGGCCAAGGAAGATGGGGCGGCAGCTGCGCCCAGGTCAGGTGGAGTGGCGCGATAACCAAGGAGGCTCTCCGATGAAGCAGAGGTCAGGGGGCAGAGCAACACTAGCCCGAACTTGTCGTTACACGTCAAGAACCGACGGTCAAAGGACCCATCCCTTTTCCTGCATGCCACGACTACTTGTGAGATGCGTTTGGATTTTCCCCGAAGAGGAAGGGTGAAGCAATAGTGTAGCGGATAGTATTTCCCTAAGTAGAGTACCAAGGTTATCGAGCCAATAGGAGATTCACACAGACAAAGGTCGACAATACCTACACAAACACAAACAAAAAACTTGCACCCAACGTGGGCAAGAGGGTTGTCAATCCCCTTGTACTCGTTGATTGCAAGGATTAATTTTGATAGTGATAGATATATATATTGCAAAAGGAAACAAAAGTAAATAAATTGCAGTGGGCTTTTTTGGGTTTTAGTAAATATGGTGAGTGGACCCGGGGGCATAGTTTTCACTAGAGGCATCTCTCTCAAGAACATAGCATACGTTGGGTAAACAAATTACTGTTCGGAAATTGATAGAAAAGTGAATAGTTATGATGTTATTCATGGCATGATCAGTACATAGGCATTACGTCCATGACAAGTACACCGACATCCATCTACATCTACTATTATTACTCCACCCCTCAACTGCTATCCAGCATGTATCTTAAGGTATTAGGTTCATAACAAACAGAGTAATGCTTGGAACATGATGACATAATGTAGACAAAATAAGACCAATCAATATGATCGAACCCCATCATTTTACCCTTAGTAGCAACAATAATAATACGTGCCTCGCTAGCCCTGAAAGTGCAACTAATCCCCATGTGGTTTTGGTAATTAAAGACAACATATATGTCATTGAACTAATGCCTACTCAAAGATAGATTTCAGGAAAGTTCAACATTGGCATGGCAAGGACATGTGGATGTGGACCCCTCAAAATGCTAAGGAAGCACCGACGGAGCGAATTCCCATCAGATCCCTCGGTAGGGGTCCAAGCGGAGCTGGAAGTCAAGGATCGGAGGTCCCATGAGGCGTTTATCCAGGTTCGGGCCTTCGGAGAGTAATACCCTACATCCTGCTAGTTTTGATGATTCATAGTGGAGGGATACCTCGTGTGAGGGGTTACAATGGTGTATGAGATTGCTACCGAGAGTTCTCCTATCTGAGGATAGATGATCCATTGGGAACCCTTGACCTCCCTTTATATAGGCAGGAGAGGTTGATACGTCTCCAACTTATCTATAATTTTTTATTGTTTCATGCTATTATATTATCTATCTTGGATGCTTTACATGCAATTATATGCTATTTTATATCATTTTTGGGACTAACCTATTAACCCAGTGCCCAGTGCCAGTTCCATTTTTTTTTGCTTGTTTTTGGCTTTTCAGAAAATCAATATCAAACGAAGTCCAAATGGAAAAATATCTTTAGATTATTTTTTTTCGGACTAGAAGGGACCCTAGAAGCTTCGGGAGGAGACCAGACGAGATACAAGAGAGCCACAAGCTCGAGAGGTGCGCCCCAGGGGGGTAGGCGCACCCCTTGAGCTTGTGGGCCCCACGCAGCTCCGTTTGACCTAATTCCAAGCCTATAAATTCACATATATTCGCAAACCAACAGAGAGCCAGACGATATAACTTTTCCGCTGCCGCAAGATTCTGTTCTTCCGCAATCCCATCTGGAGGCCTTTTAAGGTAATCTATTGAAGGGGGAATCGATCACGGAGGGCTTCTACACCAACCTTGCTGCCCTTCCAATGATGTGTGAGTAGTTCACCACAGACCTACGGGTCTGTCGGAAGTGGGGCTCCGGGGACCCTGGTTCGAACTCTGGGGGCCTGCTCGCTACCTATCGACCAGATGGTGACCTTGATTGGGCTACGGCGAGCGAAGCACGACGAGAGCGCACACAAACACAAAGCATGGCAGGGACACAAGCAACTACCCAGGTTTGGGCCACCGAGCAGTGTAAAACCCTACTCCTGCATGGTTGGGATTGCTATGGTGAAAGTGCTCCTGTGTACAAGGTAGACGAAGAAGGAATTGGTCGACCCCCTTCTAAGGAGGCAGCACTACCCCTTTTATGGCTGCCTTGGTCCTCTTCCCCCGAAAATATTGGCGGGAAGGGTTGCCACACAACGGCAGTTCAAAGAGGGACAGGCGCCCAGTCTTATCCTGACAAAAGTGGTCTTCGTCTGCAAAGAAGCCGTCCATAATGCGCTGGTGGGCTCGGCGATGACATCTGCCCTGGCGCGTCTCGTCATCCGGGTCTTCATACACCAAAGTGGCAAACTTTAGGACTTGCTTCGGGAGGAGGCAGCCGCAGCTGCTCCCTTATCACCAAAGAGGAAACCTCCACCGACCGCGCCTGCTGGCATGGCCCCTGTCGCTATCGTCTTGTGTAGATGCGTCATCCACATGGTGGGCACGCAGCCGCGCGACCGGCGTCACATGGCTCCCCTGCGCTGAGGGCCTCGCGGGAAGCCGCCTCGCGAGGGTGCCTGGCAAGGCTGCCTGCCGCGGAAGGTTGTCTTCGGTGGCACCTTCCCTCGTGGAGAGGGCCCTCGTGAGGCTGGAGCCTCGCGAGGCGTCTTGCTTCATGGCGCCCGCGGCCGGGCCGCCTCTTGAGCTCTTCGCCAGCTGTCGCTTCCTGGGCCGCAGGCAGATGGCCTGTGGTACCCTGGTTCCCACTGGGCCGATAGTAGCCCCCGGGCCCGCGGCGCGCACGTTTCCGCTCATTGGGAACTAAATGACGCGGGGCCTAAGTAGACTGCCGGGCCCAGGCAGGGACGCGTGGCGCACGATGGAACGTGGGACGCCCGCACTTCCCCCACTACGCCTGAGTAACCGCCCGCTCTGCCATAAAACTGACCCGCGTGGGGCGCGGCATTATCATTGCCTTCCTTCTGCTCCATTCCCCTCCATGCGCACTACTCCTTGAGACTTCCTCCTCTCACTCCCAAGCTTCCTTGCATCCATGGCTCCCGCCGGCAAAAGGGCAAGGCGGCGGCTGCGGCAGATTTTGAGCCGGCCCTGCTGCGATCCATCATCCTCAACGAGGAGGGGCTGGACAAGGTGCACCCCATTACCGCCTGCGACCATAACGAGTGGAAGGCGATGAAGATCTGGCCGGCCTCGTGCGCGATTGGCGACCTATAGGTGACGACCTTCCCCTTCTTCCTCCACACCATCTTCACTGGCCTGGTACCTCCCTTCTCCAACTTCTTCTGCGCCATCCTCGCCAACTATCAGATTCATGCTCTCCATCTTCAACCCAACTCTGTCCTCCTCCTCGCCATCTTCGCCTACCTCTGTGAGGGTTTTCTGGGCGTGATGCCCGTGGTGGCACTCTTCCACACCTTCCATAGCCTACGGCTGTCCACGGCGAACCAGCGCTCGGGATGCGTCTCGTTCCGCATCGTCGACGGGATGGCCGCCCACATCATCCCCATGAAGATCACCAAGAAGGTGGATGGCTTTAGGGCACGCTGGGTCTACATGGACGCGGGCTAGTTCAGCCCCCTCCTGCTGACGCAGGCCGCCCCCGCCATGAAGAGCTCTGGATGGGAGCACGCTAAGCTCTCCGACGATAGGTTGGCGCCGCTCGTGGAGAGGACGAAGGAGCTGAAGGCCGCGAAGCTCACGGGGGCGATGGTTGCCAGGGAGTTCGTGCGTCGGTGCACTGCCCCCCTCCAGAAGCACTTGTGCCTGGTGTGGACTTGCACCGATGCCTAGGACCGGATGAGGCTGAGCGTCGACAACCTCACCGCGCCGGTGTTGGAGGAGGTCATGAAGATCTTGTTTGCCGAAAAGGTAGGTGATACGTCTCCAACGTATCTTTAATTTTTGATTGTTCCATGCTATTATAGTATCAATCTTGGATGTTTTTATATGCAATTATATGCAATTGCATATCATTTTTGGGACTAACCTATTAACCTAGTGCCCAGTGCCAGCTGCTGTTTTCTGCTTGTTTTTGGTTTTTCAAGAAATCAGTACCAAACGAAGTCCAAATGCCACGAAACTTTTTAGAGATTTTTTTGGACAAAAGAGACCCTGGAGACTTGGAGAGGAGGCCAGAAGGTTCATGAAGCCTCCACAAGGCAACAGGGCGTGGCCCCAGGGGGGCCCGCCCTGATGCCTTGTGGGGCCCTCGTGGCTCTGTTTGACCTAATTCCACTTCTATAAATTCTCAAATATTGGGAAACCAACAGAGAGCCACCCCGAATAACTTTTACGCCACCGCAAGCCTCTGTTCTTCTGCGATCCCATCTGGAGGCCTTTTCCGGTACTCTGCCGGAGGGGGAATCGATCACGAAGGGTTTCTACACCAACCTTGCTGCCCTTCCGATGATGTGTGAGTAGTTTACCACAGACCTACGGGTCCATAGCTAGTAGCTAGATGGCTTCTTCTCTCTCTTTGATCTTCAATACCATGTTCTCCTCGATGTTCTTGGAGTTCTATCCGATGTAATCTTCTTATGCGGTGTGTTTGTTGGGATCCGATGAATTGTGAGTTTATGATTAGATTATTCATGAGAAATATTTGAGTCTTCTCTGAACTCTTTTATGCATGATTATTATAGCTTTGTATTTCCCTCCGATCTATCAATTTGGTTTGGCCAACTAGATTGGTTTATCTTGCAATGGGAGAGGTGCTTTGTGATGGGTGCAATCTTGCGGTGCTCAATCTCAATGATAGAAAGGGACATGACACGTATTTGTATTGTTGCCATTAAGGATAAAAAGATGGGGTTTAATCATATTGCTTGAGTTTACTTTGTCTACATCATGTCATCTTGCTTAAGGCGTTACTCTGTTTCATACTTAATACCCTAGATGCATGCTGGATAGCGGTCGATGGGTGGAGTAATAGTAGTAGATGCAGGCAGGAGTCGGTCTACTTGTCTCGGACGTGATGCCTATATACATGATCATTGCCATGAATCCATCATAATTATTTGCTTTTCTATCAATTTCCCAACAGTAATTTGTTTACCCACCATATGCTATGCGTTCGAGAGAGAAGCCTCTAGTGAAAACTATGGCCCTCAGGTCTACTTTTATCATATATTAGAATAAAAAATACCTTGCTTTAATTTATTTACTTTTATTTTATTTAGTATTTTAGTTTATCTATCTACCACTATTAGAATTAATCCTTGCAAATAACAGCTAAGAGGATTGACAACCCTCTTATTTGCGTTGGGTGCAACTGTTTGCTTTTGTGTGTGCAGGTGCGCTTAAGGGAATTTTTCTTGGTTCTCCTACTGGATTGATAACCTTGGTTCTTAACGGAGGGAAATACTTATCTCTACTATACTGCATCATCCTCGCCTCTTCGGGGAAATACCAACGCAGTGTACAAGTAGCAGGAAGAATTTCTGGCGCCGTTGCCGAGGAGACATCATCAAAATTTCCAAGTACCTTCACACAAACTATCATCCACTTGCATTTATTTTATTTTCCTTTTTATTTTCATTTGCCTCTCGTTTTCATCTCCCCCACTTCTAATTTTTTTTACAAAAACACAAAAATATTTTTCTTTGCTTGTTTGCTTCACCATTATGGCTAGTTCTTCGCTTGTTACTATTGCCCCTAAAAATGAAGTGCTTAATTTTAAACAAAGGGGAGGAGAAAATTTAAAAGATGCTTGGTATAGGATTTGCGATGCTCAAAATAGATCAACTCGTAAGCAATCCACTACCGTTCTTCTGCGAAATTTTATGTGGGAATTACTACTTGGTATAGATTTGTGCTTGACACTATTGCCGGAGGGAATTTCTTGATGTGTCCCACTTTGGATGCTTTCAAAGCTATGGGAAATTTAGTGGGTTCACCCCCTATCATTATTAATGAAACGGCATTGACTTAGGAGCATGTTATTGAAAAAAAGATGCCTACTATTGAACATCTTGAAAATTTAGATAAAAAGGTCCATAACCATATTACTCAATTTGGTTCTAAGGTGGGAATTGCTTTGAAAACTTTAAAGGAAAAGGAACCGATAATTAATGAAAGGATAGAACAGAGCCCCGCTAGAATTGACAAGTTAGAAGAAATTATCAATAACTTAGGTTCCGCTTTTTCCTCTGCTAAAAACATTGATAGGACTACTCCTAATAAAAATTGCAAGTTCATATATGTTCCTAAGGTTAAGGGTGCTACTTCTAGTAAAGGGAGCGAGGATCTTAAAATGATTAGTGTGCACCCCAATTTCATTGATATAATAAAGGAACCTATCCACAAAAGCAAAATTCTTGATTTTGTGTCTAGAAGTGAGAAACTCCTATGTTAAATCTACTAGAAAAAATGGTTGTGTAATTGAGGAGTTGGAAACCAAGGATGACAACAGTTGAAACTATGCATTATGCCTAGCTAGGGGCATAAAACAATAGCGCTTGTTGGGAGGCAACCCAATGAATAAAATAAACTTCTAGTTTTACCTTCTGTTATTGTGTTTTTACACAATTCTAGCCTCTGTTATGATTGTTTTTTTATCTTTTAATTAGTGTTTGTGCCAAGTAATGCCTTCGGGATGATTTGGATGATAGTATAATTGATGCTGTTTGAAAACAGAAACTTTTGCGTCCAGTGCTGGAATTTTTATTTTTCTCTGGGACGTGAGAACCTTCTGAATTTTTTACAAACTATTGATATATTAATTTCCCACGTTTTCCTAATTTTTCAGAATTTTTGGAGTTACAGAAGTACTACTTTAACTCAGGTCTTTACAGACTGTTCTGTTTTAGACAGATTCTGTTTTTGTTGCATAGTTTGCTTATTTTGATGAATCTATGGATCGTATCGGGGGGTATGAGTCATGGAGAAGTTGGAGTACAGAAGCATTATACCAATAATAAATATGAATCAATTTACAACAGTACCTAATGTTTAAGATTTGCTTGGTATACTAACGGATCTCATGAGGTTTCTGTTGAGTTTTGTGTGCTGAAGTTTTCAAGTTTTGGTTGAGACTACGATGGATAAAGGAATAAGGAGCGGCAAGAGCCTAAGCTTGGCGATGCCCAAGGCACCCCAAGGTAATATTCAAGGAAGACTCAAGCGTCTTAGCTTGGGGATGCCCCAGAAGGCATCCCGTCTTTCATCTACAATCTATCGGTAACTCACTTGGAGCTATATTTTTATTCATCACATGATATGTGTTTTACTTGGAGTGTCTTTCGATATAGTTTGTTTGCTTTTGTTTGCTTTTTAGTTTGCCACAATCATCTTTGCTGAACACACCTTTTTGAGAGGGACACACATTATTCGTGATTTGTTAGAATACTCTATGTGCTTCACTTATATCTTTTGAGCTAGGCAGTTGCTCTAGTGTTTCACTTATATCTTTTAGAGTACGGCGGTGGTTATATTTTAAAGAAATAGTTGCACTATATATTTTTGAGAGTCTAATGAATAGCAATGGTAATATGCATGGGTTATGAATTTGGTCCTAATATGATAGGTATTCAAGAGGGATATAATAAAAACTTTCATGTAGATCATTGAATATGATAAGTTTGATTCCTTGCAATAGTTTTGCAATATTAAGATGGTAATATGTGGGAGGTGCTAGTAGATAATTATGGTTTAGTAAGAATATTGGTGTTAAGGTTTGTGATTCCTGAAGCATGCACGTATGGTCTGTCGTTATGCTAAGAAGTTGGAGCATGATTTATTCTTGATTGCCTTCCTTTGTGTGGCGGTCGGGGGCGCGCGATGGTTAGCTCCTACCAACCTCCCCCAAGGGGTATGCATAGTAGTACTTTGCTTCGAGGGCTAATAAACTTTTGCAGTAAGTATATGAGTTCTTTATGACTAATGTGAGTCCATGGATTATATGTACTCTCACCCTTCCGCAATTTGCTAGCCTCTTCGGCGTGCATTGCCCTTTCTCACATCGAGAGTTGGTGCAAACTTTGCCGGTGCATCCAAACCCAGTGATATGATATGCTCTATCACACATAAGCCTCTTTATATCTTCCTCAAAACAGCCACCATACCTACCTATCATGTTATTTCCATAGCCATTCCGAGATATATTGCCATGCAACTTCCATCGTTCCGTTTTTATGACACACATCATCATTGTCATATTGCTTTGCATGATCATGTAGCTGACATAGTATGTGTGGCTCAACCACCGTTCATCATTTGTATACATGTTACGCTAGTATCATTGCACATCCTGGTACACTGCCAGAGGCATTTATATAGTCATATTTTTGTTCTAGTTTTGAGTTGTAATTTTCTATTGAGTTGTAAGTAAATAGAAGTATGATGATCATCATTATTAGAGCATTGTCCCAGTGAGGAAACAAAAAAAGAGGCCAAAAAGAGCCCACAAAAAAAGAGGCCAAAAAGAGCCCACCAAAAAACAATGAGAGAAAAAGAGAGAAGGGGCAATGTTACTATCCTTTTCCATACTTGTGCTTCAAATTAGCACCATGTTTTTCATATAGAGAGTCTCTTGTTTAGTCACTTTCAAATACTAGTGGGAATTTTTCATTATAGAACTTGGCTTGTATATTCTGATGATGGGCTTCCTCAAACGCCCGAGGTCTTCATGAGCAAGCAAGTTGGATCCACACCCACTTAGTTTTCATGTTGAGCTTTCATACACTTATAGCTCTTAGTGCATCCGTTGCATGGCAATCCCTACTCCTTGCATTGACATTAATTGATGGGCATCTCCATAGCCCATTGATTAGCCTCGTTGATGTGAGACTATCTTCTTATTTTTGACTTCCCCTTATTGATCTCTACCACTACACTCTATTCCACCCATAGTGCTATATCCATGGCTTGCGCTCATGTATTGTGTGGGGGTTGAAAAAGTTGAAGCACGTTAAAAAGTATGAACCAATTGCTTGGCTAAAACCGGTGTTGTTCATGATAAATATTTTGTGTTAAGAAAATGGAGCATGACAGGATTATATGATTTTGTAGGGATAACTTTCTTTAGCATTTTTATTTTGAAAGACATGATTGTTTATTAGTATGCCTGAGTATTGATGTCTTTATGTCAAACTGTAGACTATTGTTTTGAATCATTTGGATCTTATTATTCATACTGTAAGATAAAGATTAAATGATGAAACATGTTAGGTAGCATTCCACATCAAAAATTCTGTTTTTATCATTTACCTACTAGGGGACGAGCAGGAATTATGCTTGGGGATGCTTGATACGTCTCCAACGTATCTATAATTTTTGATTGTTCCATGCTATTATAGTATCAATCTTGGATGTTTTTATATGCAATTATATGCAATTGTATATCATTTTTTGGGACTAACCTATTAACCTAGTGCCCAGTGCCAGTTGTTGTTTTCTGCTTGTTTTTGGTTTTTCAGGAAATCATTACCAAACAAAGTCCAAATGCCACGAAACTTTTTGGAGAATTTTTTCTGGACAAAAGAGACCCTGGAAACTTGGAGAGGAGGCCAGAAGGTTCACGAAGCCTAGATAAGGTAACAGGGCGCGGCTTCGGGGGGGGGCCTGATGCCTTGTAGGGCCCTCGTAGCTCCGTTTGAACTAATTTCACTTCTATAAATTCTCAAATATTGGGAAACCAACAGAGAGCCACCCCGAATAACTTTTATGCCGCCGCAAGTCTCTGTTCTTCCGTGATCCCATCTGGAGGCCTTTTTTGGTACTCTGCCGGAGGGGGAATCGATCACGGAGGGCTTCTACATCAACCTTGCTACCCTTCTGATGATGTGTGAGTAGTTTACCATAGACCTACGGGTCCATAGCTAGTATCTAGATGGTTTCTTCTCCTCTCTTTGATCTTCAATACCATGTTCTCCTCGATGTTCTTGGAGTTCTATCCAATGTAATCTTCTTTTGCGGTGCGTTTGTTGGGATCCGATGAATTGTGAGTTTATGATCAGATTATTCATGAGAAATATTTGAGTCTTCGCTGAACTCTTTTATGCATGATTATTATAGCTTTGTTTTTCTCTCAGATCTATCGATTTGGTTTGGCCAACAAGATTGGTTTATCTTGCAATGGGAGAGGTGCTTTGTGATGGGTTCAATCTTGCGGTGCTCAATCCCAGTGACAGAAAGGGACATGACACATATTTGTATTGTTGCCATTAAGGATAAAAAGATGGGGTTTAATCATATTGCTTGAGTTTACTTTGTCTACATCATGTCATCTTGCTTAAGGCGTTACTCTGTTTCATACTTAATACCCTAGATGCAAGTAGGATAGCGGCCGATGGGTGGAGTAGTAGTAGTAGATGCAGGCAGGAGTCGGTCTACTTGTCTCGAACGTGATGCCTATATACATGATCATTGCCATGAATCCATCATAATTATTTGCTTTTCTATCAATTGCCCAACAGTAATTTGTTTACCCACCATACGCTATGCGTTCGAGAGAGAAGCCTCTAGTGAAAACTATGGCCCCCGGGTCTACTTTTATCATATATTAAAATAAAAAATACCTTGCTGCAATTTATTTACTTTTATTTTATTTAGTATTTTAGTTTATCTATCTACCACTACCAGAATTAATCCTTGCAAATAACCGCTAAGAGGATTGACAACCCTCTTATTTGCGTTGGGTGCAAGTGTTTGCTTTTGTGTGTGCAGGTGCGCTTAACGAGTTTTTGCTTGGTTGTCCTACTAGATTGATAACCTTGGTTCTTAACTGAGGGAAATACTTATCTCTACTATACTGCATCATCCTCTCCTCTTTGGGGAAATACCAACGCAGTCTACAAGTAGCAGTAGGGAACTTGACTGAGGCCGCTTACCCCTTGTACCGCTACATCAACAGGGACGAGGTTGTCAATGTGATGTCGCGGTTCGACCAGTGGGGCCTGGTCCCTGAGGGCCACGAGGGGCCTCGCGATAACCCTCTCCTCGTGGTGCCCGACTCAGGCAGCCACGATGACGCCGAGGCCTCGGCAAGCGCTGTGGAGGAAAGCGATGGTGGGGGGGCCCCGCGAACCCGCCGCCAGCTGCCGGCCGAACTTAGCAACGACGACGACCGGTTCGTGGTCATGCCCCCCCGGCCCGCGAGGACGGGGGGTGACGGAAGCACCAGCGCGGAGGCCGCCGAGCCTCGCGCGGAGAAGACTGGCACTGGCGGTGAGGCCACCGAGCCCCTCACGGAGAAGACCGGCACCGGCCTAGCGGAAGGGGACTTCGGCAGGCCCAGTGCCGAGCCCTCCGGAGGGAGCGGAAGTGAGCCCCACGAGAGCAATAGCGGCAGCCGCTCGCCACTGAAGCTAAGGAAGAGACGTTGGGTCCCCAACGAAGAGTGAGTCTTTTTCGTCTTGTTCTCTTTCTCTTTACTTTGAGTATTGCTTTTTGCTTCCCGAGGTCCGAGGTTGAGCCCTCGCGCTATGCAGGGAGCCCACAAAGAAGAAGAGGAAGGCCCCTGACTCGAAGGGGGCCACGACGTCTACCGCGGGCGCCGAGGGGCACGAGGAGGCCACCCGCCGCCCTGAGGCGGAAGCAGGGCGCGTGGAGGTGGAAGAGGAGCACGCGGCTCCTTCTGAGCTGCGCGAGAACCTACCTCCCCTAGCTGGGGAGAGCGAGCCTTGGGAGGAGGCCTCCGGAGGAGGGGCCATGCCGCCAGAGGCGCATGGCGCGGGAGGCGACGCGGCGATGGAGGAGGCCGAAGAGCCGGCCCATCTGGAGGGTTCCACTCCCGCCATGGAGGCCGATGCCCCCGAGGGGGCTATGCCCGGCGATCGCCCGTGCACCAGGCTCCAGACATGGGCACAACGAGCCCGCAGCACGTGCCAGCATCGCAGGCCAAGGAGGAGGCCGCGGGGAGCCCCCCGTACTCGATGGAGGACGCGGCCCCCACAGGGAGCGCGGGCGAGGAAGCCCGGTGGGGGCATGGTGCCGGGCCCTCGTAGGCCATGGCGGTGGAGGGCAGCACCGACGCGCGCGCCAGCTGGGCCCTGCAGCTACTGAGCAGCAGTGCCGTGCTCAAGCACGGGATCTTGCAGAGTGCCATGGCAGCCCTCGACGCGCTCGAGGAGGACCTCCAGGCAGAGGAGTCGCGTCTCGCCAGCGAGCGCCTACGCCTCACGGAGGGGTGGTGCCAGCTCGAGGTGGCCGTCAAGTTTTGCCGCTAGACAGAGGCCGCCGCACGGGAGTGGTACGAGAAGGCTTCCCAGGATGCCAAGGAGCTCTTTGAGAGCCCCGTTAGGGACGCCAAGGAGGCCGACAGGCGCCGCGGGGAGGCGGAGGCCCACGTGAAGGTGCTCCAAGAGCAGGCCGCCACCAGGGAGCAAGGGCTCCAGGCGCGGGAGGACACCATCGTGGCTTGTGAGGGGTAGCTCGCCTCCCGCGAGGGTGAGCTTGCCAAGTGCGAGGAGGCCCTTGCACTCCACGAGGGGGACACCGAGATCCGGGAGTGGGAGCTCATGAGGACGGCGACTGAGCAGGAGACCGAACACGAGCGCCTGGCGACACTAGACCGCCAGGTGGCGGCCGCCCAAACCTCCTACGACGAATGCCTCGCCAAGGCCAACGCGCAGCTCGCAGAGAAGGAGAAGAAGATCAAGGCAGATGCGGACACGAAGTCCAAGAACGAGCGCGAAGCGCTCGCCAAGGACCACAGCAAGAAGCTGAAGCTTCAGGAGGACCGCTTCACGAAGAAACGGGGCGAGCTCCAGGACGAGATCTCCCACCTCAACAAGTGCTACTTGTAGCTTGCGATGGTATTTTCCCGAAGAGGAAGGGATGATGCAGCACAGTAGAGATAAGTATTTCCCTCAGTTATGAAACCAAGGTTGTCGAACCAGTAGGAGAATCACGCAACACCTCGTTAGCAGCACCTGCACACAAACAACAAATCCTTGCACCCAACGGAAACGACGGGTTGTCAATCCCTCGGCGGTTAATTGCAAGATTAAATTGTATGTGGTAGATAGATAGATTGAAACAAAAATACAAAATAAAATAAATAAAAGAAAATGGCAGCAATATTTTTAGGGTTTTAGTAATATGATTTAGATAGACCCGGGGGCCATAGTTTTCACTAGAGGCTTCTCTCGAGAAAATAGCATACGGTGGGTAGACAAATTACTGTTGGGCAATTGATAGAAAAACAAATAATCGTGATGATATCCAAGGCAATGATCATGTATATAGGCATCACGTCCGAGACAAGTAGACCAACTCCTGCCTGCATCTACTACTATTACTCCACACATCGACCGCTATCCAGCATGCATCTAGTGTATTAAGTCCATAAAGAATGGAGTAACGCCTTAAGAACGATGACATGATGTAGACAAGATAAACTCACGCATGAATAAACCCCATCTTTTTACCCTTAATAGCAACAATACATACATGTCATGTCCCTTTCTGTCATTGGGATTGAGCACCGCAAGATCGAACCCTTTACAAAGCACCTCTTCCCATGGCAAGATAAATCAATTCAGTTAGCGAAACCAAATCAATAGATCGGAGAAGAAATACAAGGCTATAATAATCATGCATAAAAGAGTGCAGCAAAGACTCAAATATATTCTTGGATAATCTGATCATAAACTCACAATTCATCGGATCCCAACAAACACACCGCATAGAACTCCAAGAACATCGAGGAGGACATTGTATTGAAGATCAAAAAGAGAGAAGAAGCCATCTAGCTACTAACTATGGACCCGAAGGTCTGTGGTAAACTACTCACGCATCATCGGAAGGGCAGCAAGGTTGATGTAGAGCCCCTCCGTGATCGATTCCCCCTCCGGCGGAGTACCAGAGAAGGCCTCCAGATGGGATCTCTCTGGAACAGAAACTTGCGGCGGCGGAAAAAGTATTTCGTGGACTCCCCTGAGGGTTTCTCATTTTTCCTGAATTTATAGTGGTGGAATTAGGTCAAACGGAGCTGGGGTGGGCCCACGAGGCACCAGGGCGCGCCTGCCCCCCCCCAGGCGCGCCCTGGTGGCTCGTG
This sequence comes from Elymus sibiricus, assembly GCA_039707655.1. Lineage (NCBI taxonomy): Eukaryota > Viridiplantae > Streptophyta > Magnoliopsida > Poales > Poaceae > Elymus > Elymus sibiricus. The sequence goes on from CM077676.1 coordinate 242,595,752, forward strand.
GCTACCTCCTCTGGCGGCTGGTCTTCTCCCAAAGCTTCTAGTGTTTATCTTGTCCAGAAAAAATTCTCAAAAAAGTTTCATGGCATTTGGACTTCGTTTGGTATTGATTTTCTGTAAAACAAAAACAGGGCAGAAAACAGCAATTGGCACTGGGCACTAAGTTAATAGGTTAGTCTCCAAAAATGATATATAATTGTTGTAAATGCATATAAAAACATCCAAGATTGATAATATAACAACATGGAACAATCAAAAATTATAGATACGTTGGAGACGTATCAGCATCCCCAAGCTTAATTCCTGCTCGTCCTCGAGTAGGTAAATGATAAAAACATAATTTTTTATGTGGAATGCTGCCTATTATATTCAACACATATTCTTTTCTTTTATAGCATGGACATTGGACTTGAATGATTCAAAGCAATAGTCCATAATTTGACATGAAGATATAAATACTCAAGCATGCTAACAAGCAACCATGTCTTTCAAAATATCAACGCTAAAGAAAGTTATCCCTAGCCCATTATGCTCAATCATTGATCCATTCATGAAACACACTCAAATATTAGCTACATCCGATGCACAAGTATGACAATAGTGCTATCTAGTTGGTGCTTTATAAGAGAAGATGGAGACTCAAATAAAAATAAAAATTGCATAAAAGTAAATAGATAGGCCCTTCGCAGAGGGAAGCAGAGATTTGTCAAATGTGCCAGAGCTCAAGATTGAAATTAAAGAGATAAAATATTTTGAGAGGCATGCTTTTCCTGTCAACGAAAACGACAGAGAATTCCCAATATTTTCCATGCTAGACACATCATAGGCGGTTCCCAAACAGGAAGTAAAGTTCATTTCCTTTCCAACATTCTTTCACAATCCATGGCTAGCCGTATCCACGGGTGCCCTCCATACCAACACTTTCCATGGAATTTTATTGTTATTAGTTTTGGTTTCATTGTGGGACTGGGCATCCCTATTACCAGCCACTCTCTCGTGCAATGACAAGTGAATAAACACTCATCATGAGAATAACACACCTAGCATGGAAAATAATGGCCACCCCCTACCGCTTCATGAGCGGTACGGGCACACAAAACAGAAAAATTATTTTGAAAATTAGAGTTGGCACATGCAAATTTTCTTGGAACGGCATTGAAATACCGCATATAGGTAGATATAGTGGACTCATTTGGCACAACTTGGGTTTAAGGAGTTTGGATGCACAAGCAGTATTTCCGCTTAGTACAAATGAAGGCTAGCAAATAGATTGAGAAGCAACCAACCAAAAAACGAAAACGGTCATAAACATGCATTAAACATAAGTAACACCGAATAATGCACCATAAGTAGGATATAATTTCTTTGCATAACTATTGACTTGATGTGCATGCATAGGGAATCACAAACCTTAACACTAATATTCTTACTAAATCACAATTACTCACTAACATGACTCACATATTATCATTTCCATATCGCAAAACTATTGCAAGGAATCACACTTATCATATCCAATGATCTATATGAAAGTTTTTATTATATCCCTCTTGAATATTCATCACTTTGGGACCAAATTCATATCTTGTGCAAATTACCGTTACTATCATCAACTTTCATAAAGATTTAAGTGAAGCATGAGAGTGCAAATATTTCTTCAAAATTTTAATCTTATCAATTCTCAAAATAATATAAGTGAAGCATGAGAATTTATTTCTTCAAAATTTGAATCTTATCAACTATCGAAATAATATAAGTGAAGCATGAGAGTTTATTTCTTCAAAATATAGCCACCACCGTGCTAAAAAAGATTTAAGTGAAGCACTAGAGCAACTGCCTAGCTCAAAAAATTTAAGTGAAGCACATAGAGTATTCTAACAAATGATAAACATGTGGCTCTCTCAAGATAGGTGTGTTCAGTAAGGATGATTGTGACAAACTAAAAATCAAACAAAGCAAAGACTCATATAATACAAGACGCTCCAAGCAAAACGCATATCATGTGACGAATAAAAATATAACTCCAAGTAAAATTACCGATGGTTGGTAGAAGAAAGAGGGGATGCCTTCCGGGGCATCCCCAAGCTTAGACACTTGAGTCTTCCTAGAATATTACCTTGGGGTGCCTCGGGCATCCCCAAGCTTAGGTTTTTGCTACTCCTTATTCCTTCATCCATCGTGATCTGACCCAAAACTTGAAAACTTCAATCACACAAAAGTCAACAAAACCTTCGTGAGATCCTTTAGTATAACAAAATAAATCACGACTTTAAGTACTGTTTCAAACCCATTCATATTTTATTTTTGCATTATACCTACTGTACTCTAACTTCACCATGGCTTATACCCCCCGATACAATCCATAGATTCATCAAAACAAGCAAGTAGTGCATCAAACACAGAATCTGTCAAAAACAGAACAGTCTGTAGCAATCTATTTAAAAGCCATACTTATGTAACTCCAAAAATTCTGAAAAATTAGGACAACGTGGGAAATTCATATACCAATACTGTGTAAAAATTTCAGATTTTTCTGACGCTCCAGTACAATAATTGTGAAAACACACAATAACAGAAAAAAATTATTTTATTTATTGGGTTGCCTCCCAACGAGCACTATTGTTTTATGCCCCTAGCTAGGAATAATGCATAGTTTCAAGTATTGTCATCTTTCTTCTTCTTATCCAAAGGTGCACTCTTATCAAGGGGTTTTTCAAAGGTAATATGAAATATATCGTCCATAGAAATTTTAGCATTAGCAAGTTGTCCATCTTTAAATCCCTCTTGATTTCTGGCTACAATCCAAGAGTATTGTCTATTGACGCTATTGAAAAATTGTTGGATTATATTCAAAGGAGGAACTTCCTTTTTAATATTCTCATCAAAGATATGGTCATTGCGGAACAAATATATCAGCAAGTAATCATTATTTTAAAGGATCTCATCTATCACCGGTTTTTCACGGCTCATACCATAAAAATCGAAGATTTCCCTAGCTTCTCGCACTATATGATCAAATTCATTCATGAGAACAAGGATAGCTATTTTCTTAGTTCTAGGATCTTTTATAACTGGTAACTCATAAGACAATCTTTGCAAAGTAGGATGGGTGCAAATAAATCTTCTTTCAAGTTTAAGAACAAGTGCGGAAATAGCATCGGCATAATTATTAGTCTCTTTAAGTATAGGTGCATCATCAAAAGCCAAGGTCCCAATGCATTTAAAGAATCCTTGGATGACACTTTTTCCTATAACATTACCATGTCCCAACACAAAAGTTTTACCATCAAGATTGGTAGAACTTCCCATTTTAGGAGTTTTACCATCATCGGTTTCCGCCATGCCAAAATCACTCATGATAACAAGTTTCAAGCAAGCAAACAAACAAACAAGAAAAAAGGCAAACGGAAAATATTTTTGTATTTTTGTAAAAACGTTTTAGAAGTGGGGGAGATGAAAACGAGAGGCAAATGGCAAATAAAATAAATGCAAGGAGATGAGAGTTTATGCAAAGGTACTTGATAGATGTTGATGATGTCTCCCTAGCAACGGCGCCAGAAATTCTTCCTGCTACTTGTAGCTTGCGTTGGTATTTTCCCCGAAGAGGAAGGGATGATGCAGCACAGTAGAGATAAGTATTTCCCTCAGTTATGAAACCAAGGTTATCGAACTAGTAGGAGAATCACGCAACACCTCGTTAGCAGCACCTGCACACAAACAACAAATCCTTGCACCCAACGCAAACGAGGGGTTGTCAATCCCTCGGCGGTCAATTGCAAGATTAAATTGTATGTGATAGACAGATAGATTGAAACAAAAATACAAAATAAAATAAATAAAAGAAAATGGCAGCAATATTTTTAGGGTTTTAGTAATATGATTTAGATAGACCCGGGGGCCATAGTTTTCACTAGAGGCTTCTCTCGAGAAAATAGCATACGGTGGGTAGACAAATTACTGTTGGGCAATTGATAGAAAAGCAAATAATCATGACCATATCCAAGGCAATGAACATGTATATAGGCATCATGTCTGAGACAAGTAGACCGACTCCTGCCTGCATCTACTACTATTACTCCACACATCGACCGCTATCCAACATGCATCTAGTGTATTAAGTCCATAAAGAACGGAGTAACGCCTTAAGAACGATGACATGATGTAGACAAGATAAACTCACGCATGAATAAACCCCATCTTGTCCAGAAAAAAATCTCCAAAAAGTTCCGTGGCATTTGGACTTCGTTTGGTATTGATTTTCTGTAAAACAAAACTAGGGCAGAAAACAGCAACTGGCACTGGGCACTAAGTTAATAGGTTAGTCTCCAAAAATGATATATAATTGTTGTAAATGCATATAAAGACATCCAAGATTGATAATATAACAGCATGGAACAATCAAAAATTATAGATACGTTGGAGACGTATCAACAAGCAGCTGAGGGTGGCGTAGGCTGCCCGGCGGCTCGCGTCGAATGCCAAGGCGGATGCTGGGGGGGAACTGGTGTCCCTGCTGGCGCAGGTGGGCAACTTCTCCGATGTCGTTGAGAAAGACAAGGACGAGGTGTCCCGGGCGCGGGGGTGGCAGCATGAGTGCGCGAAGATGTTCCGGGAACTTGCGCATCGTGCTCGTGCCGCCCTTTCTAGCTTCGCCGTCGAGAGGGTCGAGGACCCCCTCGAGGAGGATGATGCCAGCTAATTGGACTTCTTCACCAACCTCGTGAAGAGGGTGGAGGATGGAGCTGCGCGGATGGATGGCATCATCAAGGAGGAGTGCCATGACCTCCTGAGCCAGGCGGCGATGCGGGTCTTCAGCAACCTCTTTCGAGCCGACGCCACCTTCTACTTCGACAGGGTGATGAGCCATGTCCCGCCGGAGCTTCGCTATGGGCTCGAGAAGGAGGTGCGGGAGCACGTGGAGGCCTTGGTCCAGAAGTTCTCCCACGGTAGCGAGAGCTCCGGCGAGGTTGGCGACGGCGGCGACGATGATGGTGGCGACAGCGCCTCGTCCACTTGGACCCCTCCTTTCCTTTATCCTGTATTAGAGTAGGTGCAGCCCCGTGGGGGCGTGAAAACATTGCTTTTGTAATCGTGTTAAGTACTTAATGCTTTCTGCAACTTCTCCTCCTCGCGAGGTGTCCTCGCGAGGCCTGCCTTTCCTTTTTACACGCTTTCATGCTCTACATCGCTAGGACCTAACCCCCGAGCGTGCTAAGACCATTGCTGGTATATTAGGACGCGTGCCTAGACAAGGCCAGAGGGTGTAGGGCTCCGCGAGGTGGTAAGGGCTTCCGAGGCGCGATGCTCAGGAAGCCCCCCTATGACATGCAAGTAGCTTGCGCAAAGGAAAAACACTAGCACTTAGCGAGGTTGCGAGGAAGAGAGAGTTTGAGAGGCGCTGAGAAAAGCTCGCAACGCGTCTAAACTTAGCTTTTTCACCGGGTGCGAGGCTTAGTGTGCCGTGGCTTGCGGGGCGCGCCTCATGAGGCACTCGCTCGTGAGGCCTCCCGCTGGCCCTTGGCGGAGATGGGCGCCGCAGGCTGCCTCGCGAGGCAGCGCTCGTGAGGCTTCCTGTTGGCTTCTTGAAGAGGCGATGCGCCCTGGGTTGCCTCATGAGGCAATGCTCACGAGGCCTTCTATGCGTCATGTTTCTGCAACAGCCGTATTCAACAAGTCTTACAAGTAGTGTAGCGGCGCGTGCTCGCTAGTTCGCTCATGGGTGTCGCGCGAGGAGACAAAGTACCAAGGACCTTGGTGAGGTGACGTGCACGGGAGCAGGCCCGCGAGCCAAAGCTCAGTCACTTGGGTTTGAACGGCGCTACTGGGACTAATCCAAGCGCAGGCACCATGTCCAGCCCCCGCTCGCGTGACACGCAGGAGGGAAATCATGAGCGCTCACAACTCCTGAAGTGAATTGCTTACCGAGCACACATAATATTTAGGAAATAAAACATTACTGCTGCATAAAACAGGTTTCATTATACAACCAAAAGATAAGGCTGTCGTGATGCGCACGGAGCAGCTTGAGGATGTAGTGGCCAGGCGGCGCCCTCAAGTAATTAGTCTGCCATGTCTGAGCATGGGGCCCCACTGGGTTGTGGGCGGGAGCTCTCATGGCCTTGGCAAGCACTGCATAGAGAGGCTCCAGAGCATGTACAGCTCCACTTCTTTCGTGCCCATGAGGTCACGGGTAGAACATGCGGAGGTGTTGGACGTTCCATGTGTTTAGTACAGGAACACCCTCCTCCATCTCCAGCCGTGCTACGCTAGGCCAGGAAACATGCACGACCCTGAACGGGCCTTCCCACACGGGCGAGAGCTTGTGGAGTCCTTCCCTGGAGAGGATCCTTCGCAGGACAAGATCGCCAACTTCAAGGGTGCAGGGGCGTATGTTGCGGCTATGGTAGTGACGCAGCGCCTGCTGATACCGGGCGGCGTGGATGGCGGCCCAGTGACGTGCCTCCTCGAGGAGGAGCAGATCAGCTTCCCGCAGGCCATCCTGGTGGACCTCGTCGAAGGCGAGGACCCGTGTGTGACACCCCGATTTTTGGCCCTTTCTTTTTCTTTTGGATTTCCTTGGAATTTTATTTGCAATTTATTTTCTGTGGCTCTATGGTCTTGAAACCTGGGAAGATCATCTCTTCTTCCTCTCCCAAGTGGCTTGTCATTCTCAAATCTATCCCAAGACCATGTCATTTCCATCTTAGCCCAACCCCAATCTTTATTTCTTGGGAATATTCCTTTTTCTATTAAAGGAATAACCCTGTTTTCTCTAGGTTGTGAAGCAACCTATATTTCTGTCATTCTCAAAAATCCCATAGAATTCTCAAAATTCGTTTGGACCATATGGACCTTGGATATGTAAAAATATTCAAGATTTCATGCCCATGGTGAGCACACCATCCAATCTTTGTTTCTGGTCATAATTTCAGTTTGTGAAGCAACTATATTTTCTATGGCTTCATAAATTATGAAATTTTACCAGTACATTCTCCTACCTATATAACTTCCCTCCACCAAATTTTGGCTCATTCCATTCAGCTAATTTTTCTCTATAATTCCCCCAAGTTTCTGTCCAGGTGAAAGCATTGTGAAGGAAGTACCATTTTTATTTATCCAAATGGTATGAAATTTTTACAGTGCCTTGCTATACCCAAATGATCACTCTCTAACAAATGTCAGACCAATCCAACACTCTATGTGTCGGAGCACGACACCTATGGGACCGCGAGGATCCCTTTTACGGTTCGACTGGGGAAAAGATGTACACAAAGAGCGGATCAACCGATCAACGCGGGGATTTTTTACCCAGGTTCGGGCCGCTGAGTAGCGTAAAATCCTACTCCTGCTTTGGTTTATTGTGGGTGTTTAAGCTCAGGTACACGGAGCGCTTCTTGGTGAACAGTACGCAAGAAGGGCGGCTACGCATGCAACTGGGCCAGAAAGCTCCTCCCCCCTGTCGCTTCGCCTTGGGCCTCGTTTTATATGTCCAAGGGGTCACCAACAGTGGCGAACAGCACGTATAAGAGGTGTAAAGTTTCTACAGTGTTTACATGCTTATCACTGATGACTTAGGACAAAACGCATTAAATGCTCCACTTAGGTGTCCCTTACTTTCTTGGGGACGGAAAAAGAGCCCGTCCCATCAGCGCCGCTTAACCCCATCCGCCGCTAATGCCATGACACACATCCAGGAGGACAAACCCTAAACGACAGGCTGGTCGCTGCGCTGGAGCGGTGGCAGGGCGGTGGGATCTTGCCGGGTGCAAGGCCTTGCTGGGCCTTCGCGAGCCTTCCCGGCAAGTATCTTGCCGGGAATCCAGCCTTCGGTCTCCTGTCTTCTGATGATTAGCTTGAATGCCTTCTTGATAATCTTGTATTTGTTTCCAGCTGTTCTCCGGCAGGCCTTGCCACTGCTATGGCTACATCCGTCCATGCACAAGTATGGGGTACTAAAAAGACCCAAACTTTAGTACACCGACAGGAGCCCCCAGGCCTAGGCCTACACGGGTGCGAGGCATTGTTGGGCTAGGCCCAAACAGTGCACGGGCACGCGTGGTAGGAGTTAACTATCGTAATCATCTTATTTACCGCGCTCCCCACGACGCGCATTAAATGCGGGACGTGGGATACGTGCGTGGAACGGCCGCAGTGGTAGTGCGCTCGTAAAAATGCATTCTCATTGGTTAGTAAGGAGGCAGCCCCGCGCCTTCCCCATAAAAGGGAATCTGCAGAGGCGCTGCTCATTTACCTCTCGTCTTTTCAAATCTGGAAACCACCGTCGCCTTCTTCCTCGAGCTTGAAACAGAGCCTGTCCCATCCATCCACCACCCCCACGCCCTCAACATTCTCGGCCTCCACTTCCACAGTCGTCATGCCGCCCAAAGCAAGCAAGGGCAAAGCGGCGAAAGCCATCGACTCGGATGCAGAGACGGAGAAGATCGATCTGGTGGAGATGCGGAAGGAACACGCCGTCTTCGCCCCGATGCTCGACATGCACGCCCTGATTGAGCGGTGCATGTGTATGTGGGCGAAGAAGGCGAGGGCTCACCCTGCAACTCGCGTGCTCCCATCTTTTGTCAAGGGCGGTCCAAATAAATTCCCCTTCTTCGTCGCTTACTTTTACTGCGGGCTCTGCCCTTCGTTTTCTGATTTCTTCATCGACATCATGTACACATACGGCTTCCGTCTCTTGGATTTCACGCCAAATGCCGCGACATGCATGTCAGTCTTTGCCCATCTCTATGAAAATTTTGCCGGAGTAGTTCCCAGCACAGCCCTCTTTCACCACTACTTCATTCCCCGTATCGAAACAGGAGACGCCCTTTCTGGTTCTATCACCTGGATTCCAAGGGCATGGAATAAAGAGATATACCCAGACGGTCTCTACCGTAAGAAGTGGGATGAATGGCGGGACGAGTGGTGCTGGGTTAAGGAGAAAGATCCTCAGCCGTTCTGTTCGCCCCGACAAATGAAAGTGGTTCACGGCAAGGACTGGAGCGGCCTCGATCCTCAAGATGAGAAGCTCACAATCGCAATTACCAGGATCCACCGTCTCAGGGTTGCTGGGCTCACAATAGAAATGATTGGCGCTGATTTCCTCCGCCGCCGCATCGCCCCTCTGCAGAACAAAGGGAGACCAGCCTGGGAGTTCTAGAATGCACCAGATATCATGAGGCTGCGCCCTGGTCTGAACAACAACTAAACAGTCTTGCAGCACACAGCTCTCTGCCACAAACTATTCAGGCCTGACGGGAAATATACGTTGCCGGCTGGCGTAATTCCCCTGTGCAACAACTCCGGTTTGAGCTCAATCATCGCCATGATGCCAGTGTGTAATGCTCACGGCCTTGACGGAACTTGGGACGAGCCATCCTCAGAGCGCGCACATGAGTTCTTTGACAACTTGTCAGAGAAAACCATCCGGGAAGAGCCAACCCTCATCCGCCCTACTACTGATGAAGAATTAGCTTACATCGCCAGCAGGGCGGAAGAGGCGAATCTAGCCGCGGAGGCCGGCAGCTTTGGCTTCGCGAAAGAGGAAGCCAGTGAAGAAGAAATAACATTAGAGGAGACCCTTGCCGAGCAAGGTGAAGTTGCCGGGGAGCAGAGTGGCATGGTTGCCGGGAGCTCTTCTGTCGAAGACACAGCCGAGGAGCAGCTGCACGAGGAGCCCCCAGCTCCAGAGAAGAAGAAACGTGTTCTTCGGAAAGTCGTCTCTGGCATCCCAACACATCAGCCTTCCTCGAGTGGTGAGGTTCCCGGCAAGGGGGCGGCCGGCAAGGCTGCGCGGCGGCAAGGAGCCCAATAGCAACCCGTGCGACGTACGAGACGCACGACCGCGGCAACAACTGGAGCGCCGGGGGCGTCTCATACGACAGCACTAACAGTTGGAGCAGCAGGATCATATCAACCTACTGCTTCTGCCGCAGCCAAGCGTCCAAGGACCCCTTCTCCACCCCCTCGCACGGACACTGCAGCAGAGGTTGACTTTAACATCTCCGCTTTTAGTCCGGAAAGAGAAGAGTAAGGGTCCTCGCCACATCTTTCAACTTCTGAATTCCTGGTCTTGCTTAACTCATCTGTTTTGCTTTGGCCTGTCCCCACAGAGATACGGAAACGTTGGCACAAAGGATGGCGAAGAAGGCGAAGACTTCAACGGGTGATGAGCCTCCGGTAAGCACCGTAGGTGCGCCAGAGCCCATTGTCATCAGCCCGGAGCCCAGCCCTCAACGCAGCCTCCAACCCAGCCCCCAGCGTGAGCCCACTACCCATTTTCCGCTGGCGAGCGTTGGGGAGAATATATTCACTATTGACATCACCGGGCTTGTAGGAGAAGAACGGCAACAAGGAGAGTCATCGGAGGCCATCCCTGACGTGCCGCCTCCGTCGACCACGCCGCCCAGAGATGAACCTTCGGCAAGGGCTTCCACTGGCGAGCCCATTCGCGTTGAAGAGGAGCCGGCAAGCACGGCCGTTGGCAATCCTATATCGGCAATCAATGTTGCCAAGAAAGGAGAAACCACCTTTCAATAGCTCGACACAGGTAAACCGTTTGCCTTGGTGCACTTGTCATTCTTTCTTTATTTTTGTCTTCTTGAACTTCAACCTCGGTCTCATCTTGTTTCCTTTCTTGGTCTTCAGATCTCCCTTCGATGGAACAAATGGATGTTGATATTGTCATTGAAGAGACCGCCAAGGACGTTGCCGTCGAGGCCGACAGAGTCGCAGCTGACGAGGCCGCCAAGGCCGCACAGGAAGAAACTACCAAGGGGTCTGCTGAGGGGGCCGGCAAGGAGACCGGTGACCATACTGACGGCATTCCTGCCGCAGGAGCGCCTGGCGCTACACCGGTCGTGGAGCCCCCAGTTACCGGCGAGACGGTTGTCGAGGATCAACCGTCAACATCCGACGCCCCCCCCCGTCAAGCAGATACCTTAAGGTTGGCGACAACCTGTTCGTCAGCATACCAGGGACGGCAAGCACTGGGGTGCCAACCGAAGGAGAAATTTTTGATGAAGACGTCATCGCCGCCGCTGGACTCAAGATCATTGATGAGCCACGCGCTAGCAGCAGTGGGTCCAGGGAAGAACAGCTCCTCCAAGCCATGAGCGACAACTTCCAAAAGCTTCAGGCGCTTCACCGCACCCGAAAGGAGAGGTTGGACTCCAAGGCGGCAGTTGTCGAGGTGGCGGAGGCAGATTTCCAGAAGCGCGTCGAAGAGACACAAGTCTGGTACGCCGAGGCTTTCCAGGAGATGATGGCTAGCCGGGAGCAACTGAATCAGAGTTGGAGCGATTTCCTCTTAAAGCTGTCCGATGCCGAGAAGGCACAGGAGGAGGCCGCGCAGCAGGCTGCTGCAGAGGAAGCTCGCTTAACGGAACGCCGCGTCATGCTCGATGCTTATGAAGAAGACCTCGCCGCTTGCGAGGAGGCGCTTGCCACCAAGCTCCACAGCAAGGACGAAGAGATCGAGAAGCTTGTCGCGCGGCGAACCCGGGAGCTGGAGCAGAGACACAAGGAAACACTCGAAGCTCTGGCCATAGACCATGCCGGCAAGTTAAAGGGAGCCGTCGATGCCACCGAAGCTGCAAAGGCCGCCAAGCACGAGCTGGACGATAAAGTGAAGAGGCTGGAAGCGGATCTCGAGGGCCATGGCAAGGAGATCTCGACGCTCAAAGCCGACAGAGAGAAGACTCTCTACAGCCTGGCGGAGATGCAAACCGCCATGTCTGGCAAGACCAAGGAGCTCATCTCAGCCAATGAATCCATCGCTGATCTGAAACTAAAGTTGGCAACGCTGGAGGAGTCCCTTGAGAATAGCAAAGCTCGCGAGAGGGCTTTGATCAAAGATCTCCAGAGTGAGAAGAGCCTGCTCAACAGCGCCGCCGCCACTTATAATGACTTTGAGAAAGGTGTGAAGATCTGGACAGAGCGCCTTGTCGACGTCGCGGAAAGGCTTGCCGCAGAACTGTCCACCATGGGCTTGAAAAGCTTCAACTACTCTTCTGATGATAGGGTGTCTTCGAGCGCCAAGCTGACCATGTTCTTCGAGAGCATCGTTGACGCCCTCAAGCTGCTCAAGTCTGACCGAGCAACCCATCTGGCCAACGAATCCCGCAAACTCTGCCAGGCCGTCCTCCTCAAGGTGCTCGTCAAAGTGGTGCACAAGAACCCTGGCATCAACCTCACCAACGTTCTCGCTAGCTTGCCGGAGGATGTAGACCTCAAGGCACTCGAAAAGCTTGTCGCGCCCATCGTCGACAGAGTGAGCCAAGTCAAGAGGGTCGAAGGCCAGCGCAGGGACTAGCCACTCCACTCCATTTTGTCGCCACCATTCCATGCCAAAGACAGTTTTATCTTAAGTTAGAATCGCGGCGACCATCAATGTAATATAACTTGCTATGTTTTGGATGAATGTATGCTATTTCTCTTGTCTGATTTCTTTCTGTATGGTCCATGCCCTATGCTTATTGGGAACTTGCCGGTGCATGCACCCTTGCTGCGAGCGCTTTGAGGAACGGATCCTTAGCAGCCTGCTGGAGGTGTCGCTGCCGACAAGATACCTTGACGTTTCCAGTGCAGCCACTTAAGCTGTTGAGCGGACTCGAAACAAAGTAAGGGCGCAACCAATCATGACAAGGTTCCTTCGCGTGCAGGTTTTCCATACAAAAGCCGAAATCGTTCAAGGAAAATAAGTCTACAATAAAAATTTGCTTAAAAGTTTTGCAACTTAGCTTTTCGTTGCTGTATTCCTTATCGCAATATGTCGACTTGAACGTCGCCTGTTGGTGTCCATACCATCATTCCCCCCCGGCAAACTTGCACGCGAGGAAACCTTCTGTCCTTTGAGAAAAAGAAAGAAGAGAAAATAGAGATATGGAACCTTGGCGGTTCATTAATGCTTACCAGAAGCAGGTGTAATACAATATCTCAAACAAGCATGCATATAGATTGACATGAAAATCGACAAGACTTGTAAAACGCTTAAGTTTATTCAACTATGCACAGGGTCTGCGCTTGGCTTTGTACAAAGGATCATATGCCTTGCCGGCAAAACTTGTACAAAAGGTGGTTGCCGGGTGACCCGGCAACCGCGCCTTATGGGTAGAACTTACGAAGGTGTTTAATATTCCAGGAATTGCTCACTGGAATACCATCTTCGGTCTCCAGGCGGACTGCGCCGGGCCTAGTGACTCGTACTACCCGATAAGGGCCTTCCCACTTCGGCATCAACTTGTTAGAATTCTTGGCCGACTGAACGCGCCGAAGAACAAGGTTGCCTTCCTCAAGGCTTCGGGCATGAACCTTGCGGCTATGATAGCGGCGCAAGGCTTGCTGGTAGCATGCAGCTCGCACATCAGCCCGAAGACGATCTTCCTCAAGGAGCGTGGCGTCATCTTGGCGCAGCTGCTCTTGCTCAAGCTCATCATAAGCGAGTACTCGAGGTGACCCGTATATGAGTTCTGTGGGGAGAACTCCTTCTGCCCCGTAGACTAGGGAGAAGGGTGTCTGGCCAGTACGTCGATTTGGTGTCGTTCTGATTGACCAAAGAACCGCCGGCAGCTCATCAATCCAGCGTCTTCCGCACTTGCGCAGCTTGTCGAAAGTCCTTGTTCTGAGACCTCGCAACACTTCAGCATTTGCCCTCTCCGCTTGGCCGTTGCTCCTCGGGTGAGCAACAGAAGCAAAACAGATTTTGCCGCCAAGGTCTTGGACATACTGCATGAAGGTGCGGCTCGTGAACTGCGTGCCATTGTCGGTGATGATCCTGTTTGGCACACCAAAACGGCACACTAGTCCCTTGAAGAACTTGACGGCTGATTGTGCTGTCACTTTTCTCACTGCTTCCACTTCCGGCCACTTCGTGAACTTGTCGATAGCAACGTACAAGTATTCGAAGCCCCCGGCAGCGCGGGGAAAAGGGCCCAATATGTCGAGCCCCCAGACCGAAAATGGCCAGGAAAGAGGGATTGTCTGAAGAGCTTGAGCTGGCTGATGCAATTGCTTTGAATGGAACTGGCATGCTTCACACTTGGTTACTAGTGCAGTTGCATCTTGGAGAGCAGTGGGCCAGAAGAAACCTTGCTGGAATGCCTTGCCGACAAGAGCTCTTGATCCTATGTGGGAGCCACATATGCCTCCATGTATCTCTGCCAACAGCTCCAGTCCATCCTCCCAAGGAATACACTTCAATTTCACACCGTTCGGTCTCTTTCTGTACAGGACATTGTCCACGAACTGGTACATACTAGACCGACGGGCTACTTTCTTCGCTTCTTCCTGTTCTTCAGGGAGTTCTCCTGTTTGAAGGAACTGGACAATGTGCTGTGCCCATGTTGGAGCGTGTGGCTCGACAACAAGGACCAAAGGCATATCTTCGGCCGTGGGAGCGTTTGTCTCTACGGCAAGGGCTTGAGGCCCTGCCGGAGCCTGTGGCTCCCCGGCAAGCTTGGCGTTGTTCCCGGCAACTTCCTTGCCGGCGGCTTCTGGAAGCTCTGCGGGAAAGTACTGGCCGGAACTCAACTTCCTTATTTTTTCTTGCCTCGTCGATGGTGTTACGGATGGCTGAGTTAAGCGGAGCACAAAAGTTCCTGGTTCCACAGGTAACTTGAGGGCAGCACATTTTGACAGGTCGTCGGCAATATTGTTCTCCGCACGAGGAACATGCTTTGTTTGCAACCTGTCAAAACGCTCCTCCAACTTCTCACTTCATCTACATATGCTTCCATCAACGGGCTCTGATAGTCTTTGTTAACTTGCCCGACAACAAGCTGTGAGTCACCTCTGACGATGAGCTTCTTAATCCCAAGGTCCGCCGCGATCCTGAGACCGGCAAGCAGCCCTTCATATTCTGAAGTGTTGTTTGTTGATCTCTCCAGGGGAAAGTGCATCTGAATTACGTACTTGAGGTGCTCTCCGGTGGGCGCGACAAGCAGCACGCCAGCACCGGCGCCTTGCAGCGAGAAAGCCCCGTCAAAGTACATAATCCATTCTCGATTTGTTCCCTTGCCGGGGATAATTGTCTCTTGAATTTCTTCGTCTGGCGTCGGTGTCCATTCTGCAATGAACTCCGCCAAGGCTCTGCTCTGAATAGTCGAAGTGCTTTCAAATTTGAGATCAAAGCTTGACAGTTCCAACGCCCACTCCACAATTCTGCCGGTCGCATCTGGATTTCGTAAAATCCAATGCAACGGGAAGCGAGCGATGACGGTGATTTCATGTGCCTGGAAATAATGGCGCAGCTTCCTTGAGGCCATAAGGAGGCCGAAGAGCAACTTTTGCACGCCAGAATATCTTGACCTAGCCCCCTGCAACAGGGAGCTGACAAAATAGACTGGGCGCTGCACCATCTTCTTCTTCTGCGTTGCTTCATTTGACTGCGCAGATCCTGCCTTGTCGGCACCAGACTCTGCCGGGGAGAATCCCAGCTCATCGCTTGACGGGCTTGCTGCTGCCGCTGCTTCTTCGTCGACTTCTCTCTGCGCCACTAAGGCAGCTCTAACCACTTGATTCGTTGCCGGTAGATATAGCAGCAACGGCTCTTGTGGTTTAGGCGCGACTAGCGTTGGCGGATAGGAGAGGTACCTCTTCAAGTCCTGCAGCGCTGCCTCCGCTTCCGGAGTCCATTTCATTGGACCGGCCTTCTTCAAGATTTTGAAAAAAGGCAGGGCGCGCTCAGCGGATTTGGAGATGAACCTGCTCAGAGCAGCAACGCGGCTGGCAAGTCGACGCACATCTTTGACACGTCCTGGCGCTTCAATCTGCTCAATTGCCTTGATCTTGTCGGGATTTGCTTCGATTCCACGTTGAGACACAAAGAACCTGAGAAGCTTGCTGGATGGAACGCCAAACACACACTTCTCAGCATTGAGCTCCAGATTGATCCTGTGCAGATTTGCAAATGTCTCTTCTAAATCTTGTATGAGCGTTGCCTTGTCCTTGGTTTTAACTACTATGTCATCCATATAAGCTTCCATATTTCTATGTAGCTGGGGCTCAAAACCGATCTGGACCGCTCTTGCAAACGTTGAACCAGCACTTTTCAACCCGAAAGGCATGCGTATGAAGCAATATGTGCCACATGGGGTGATAAATGCGGTTTTCTATTCGTCTTCCTTTGACATGAAAATCTAATGATACCCTGAATAAGCGTCAAGAAACGACAATAAATCGCAGCCAGCAGTGGAGTCCACAATTTGGTCGATGCGCGGCAAGGGAAAAGGATCTTTTGGACAGGCTTTATTGATATCTGTATAGTCGATACACAGCCTCCATTTTCCATTCGCCTTGCGCACTACAACTAGATTGGCCAACCATGTTGGATGGAGCACTCCTCTGACTAAACCTGCCGCTTCTAGCTTCCTGATTTCTTCGGCAATAAATTCTTGCCGCTCCAAAGCTTGCTTCCTAACTTTCTGCTTGACGGGCCGTGCATGAGGACAGACAACAAGGTGGTGCTCAATTACCTCCCTGGGAACGCCGGGGATGTCAGATGGTTGCCATGCAAACACATCGACATTCGCTCGCAGGAAGGCAATGAGCGGGCTTTCGTATTTGCTATCGAGGGTGGAACTCACGGTGAAAGTTCCTCCCGTACCATCCTCCTTGACAGGCACCTTCCTAGTTGCTGGTGGAGCTGCCTTGGATTTCTTGCTCTTGCCAGTGGAGCTCTCCGGCACATCCTCAATGGAAGCGCAGCACTCCGAGGAGGTGCGCTTGCCGGAGTGTGTGCTAGAGGTCTTGCCGGTCTTCTTCCCCCCGGGAGCTTCAGCGGCAGGAGCAAGTGCCTTGGCGGCAGGTGCTGCGACTGCCTCCCGGTAGAGTTGGTCGGTGCAGATAAGCGCATCCTTCTTGTCGGAGTTGATAGTGATGACGCTCATCGGCCCGGGCATCTTTAACGTATCATAGGCGTAGTGTGATGCCGCCATGAACTTGGCCAGCGCCGGACGACCAAGAATCCCATTATATGGCAATGGAATCTTGGCGACATCGAAGATGATCTTTTGTGTTCTATAGTTCAGGTCACTACCAAATGTTACTGGTAGTGTGATCTTGCCCTTGGGTTGGCTCCTTCCTGGTTTGATCCCTTAGAACGTGCCCGTTTCCTCGAGATCTTCGTCAGGAATTTGCAACTTCTTGATCACATCAGGCGAGATCAAGTTCAAACCGGCCCCACCGTCAACTAACATCTTTGTCACCTTGAGGTTGCGGATCGTTGGTGAAACCTACAATGGCAAACACCCGACCGCAGTTGTGCGATGAGGGTGATCCTCAGCGTCAAAAATGATAGGCGTGTTGGACCATTTCAATGGTTTCCGGGCATCGACCGACGGCTCTGTTGCGTTAATCTCGCACGCCCACTGTTTGAGTCGGCGCTGAGAGGAATGCAACGAGGCGCCTCCGTCAACGCACATGGCTTCTGTAGCTTTTTGGAACTCGTGCTCGCTGGACTCGTCGCCCTCTTCGTCATCATCGTCACCACCCTGTTCCTTGTCGCGGCCTCGAGCGGGCCTCTCCTTTTGTTGCTTGGCCTTGCCGCGGCGACCTCCTTGACCACCGCATTTCTTGACAGACCCCTCAGCACCATCCTGGGACTTCTCCTTGTCTTGCCTCCCATACTCAGCTTTCCGCTTCTCGACAAGCTGCTCAACTTGCCGGCAATTTTGGAGATCGTGACCCTTGGTGCGATGGATCTTGCAGTACTGCTTGTCGAAGCCCTCCGGCTTGTCGGCAGCCGCCAAGGCCTGACATGAGGCACACCTGGCAACCTCCTTGCCGGGGCCATCAGTCTTGATCTTCTTGGCGGTGCTGGTGTTGCCGGATCCCTCGACGACAAGCACGGCCTTGCCCTTGCGCTTCTTGTTACGCCGTCGGCCTTTCTTCGTCGAGGTGGTGGCATCTTTGCCTTCAGAGTCGATTTCTGCGCCAGCATCCTCGCCGGGGAATCTCCTTCCCTCTTCAGCCCGAGCACATTTGTCAGCCAGAGCATAGAGCTCGGCAACATCCCTGACCTTGTTCATTGCCAGCTCTTCCCGCATCTTGCGGTTGCGCACATTCTGATGAAACGCGCTGATAATTGCGGCAGGATGAACGGCTGGGATGTTGTGCTGTATACGGCTGAATCTCTGTATGTACTTGCGCAAGGCTTCGCCCTCTTTCTGGGGGATGAGATGTAAATCGCTTTCCTGGCCAGGAGCCTGGTGGCCACCAGTGAAGGCGCCAACAAACTCATGACACAAATCTACCCAGGAGGAAATGGAATTCTCCGGCAAATGCATCAACCATGACCTGACGGTGGGCTTAAGCACCAACGGGAAGTAGTTGGCGAGTATATTGTCGTCTCGAGCCCCGGCATCCTGCACCGCAATGGTGTAGATGCTCAGGAACTCTAACGGGTGAGTCTTGCCGTCGTATTTCTCCGGCACCTCCGGCTTGAAAGTTCGGGAATTGGGCCACTGGACCTGCCGCAGCTCATGAGTAAACGCTGGACAGCCCACCTCGTAAGGCAAGCTACCAGAATACCCCAGCGCAGGCCCGTCCATAGTGGGTCCCGCGCGTCTGTCGGATTGACGGCGCGCTTCCCGCCGCCGCTCGATGGTAGTTCGAGCGTCTTCTTTGTTCCGTTCCCGAAGAACTTGACGTTGATCGCGGCGAGCTCGTGGATCAGACGACACCGTGGAATCATCATCACAGGCGTCGACCCGCCGAGTTAGTGACTGCTGGTGTCGTTGCGGAGGGGAGCGCATCGTAGTCGTACCGCCTCCGGTCTTTTCGCCATCAGCACGCACCGGCTCAGTGGACTGCCGCCGCGAAGGCCCTGCCTGCTGCGGCCTATCATCATTAGCCAAGCTGATGAGGCTCTGAAGCAGATCTCCATTCTTCTAGCTTCTCCGCAGTGAGAGGGAAATCTAGGAGTAGCTGCGCTCGTGCCAACGCTTCTGCCGGTGTAGGCGGCGGTGAAAGGTGCAAAGAACGTGAGGTGCTCTGACTCCTAACTGTGTTAGAAGGAGCTCCATCACGGTCTTGCGATCACGCTCTGCTTCCACCGGCGTGTTGGCGTGCATACTGGCCCCATGCATCTTGGGAGTGATGCGCAGGGGTCTTTCCATGGGGGCGCCTGGAACCACCAACGTCGCGGCGCTGCCCATCATGCACGACCTGAGAAGGCCGCGGCGCATGCGCCGGCGTGGGTGTCTTGGAAGGCGCCGTCCCGTCCTTGGAGTTCGTTGCGCCACCCGTAGGTAGCACGGCTCCGTCCTTAGACCTGGCAGTATGTGGGTTTTTGTCGCCATTGCGAATGACGCCGCTCGCCTGGCTCTGATCGCCAGAACGTCGTGGAGGCTCAAGACCTCCACCTCCTCCACCAGCGCCCACGCCGTCGCCCGTCTGTGTGGGTACGGGCGGGCCGGACGCGGATGGATCAACCGCCGTAGCGCCCTTCTTCTTGGGAGCCATGGCGACGAAAGTGATCAAAAACTGGCGCGCTGACCTCTAGATCAGGTTCGCACAATCTCTCCCCCTACCTGGTGCGCCAAAGATGTCGGAGCACGACACCTATGGGACCGCGAGGATCCCTTTTACGGTTCGGCTGGGGAAAAGATGTACACAAAGAGCGGATCCAAGAATCAACGCGGGCATTTTTTACCCAGGTTCGGGCCGCTGAGTAGCGTAAAACCCTACTCCTGCTTTGGTTTATTGTGGGTGTTTAAGCTCAGGTACACGGAGCGCTTCTTGGTGAACAGTACGCAAGAAGGGCGGCTACGCATGCAACTAGGCCAGAAAGCTCCTCCCCCCTGTCGCTTCGCCTTGGTCCTCCTTTTATATGTCCAAGGGGTCACCAACAGTGGCGAACAGCACGTACAAGAGATGTAAAGTTGCTACAGTGTTTACATGCTTATCACTGATGACTTAGGACAAACGCATTAAATGCTCCACTTAGGTGTCCCTTACTTTCTTGGGGACGGAAAAAGAGCCCGTCCCATCAGCGCCGCTTAACCCCATCCGCCGCTAATGCCATGACACGCATCCAGGAGGACAAACCCTAAACAATAGGCTGGTCGCTGCACTGGAGCGGTGGCAGGGCAGTGGGATCTTGTCGGGTGCGAGGCCTTGCCGGGCCTTCGCGAGCCTTCCCGGCAAGTATCTTGCCGGGAATCCAGCCTTCGGTCTCCTGTCTTCTGATCATTAGCTTGAATGACTTCTTGATAATCTTGTATTTGTTTCCAGCTGTTCTCCGGCAGGCCTTGCCACTGGTATGGCTACAACCGTTCGTGCACATGTATGGGGTACTAAAAAGACCCAAACTTTAGTACACCGACACTATGTTAGTGTAGCTTCAAGATCTAGTTTTTGGACCAGATATGCAGTTGTGAAGCAACTATGATAAATCTTGGTCCAAATCCTTTCATATTTCACAGTATTGTAGTCCTTCCTACCCTAGACCTCAGTGACAACTTGTTTCTCCATTTACCCATCCCATTTTACCACAGCTTCTAGTCCAAGTTTGCTACAGCAAACTTTAGATGATCCCTCCCATCAGCACATAGTTGCTTTCTTCGAACCATCACTTCAGAGAGGGCCCACTTGGGATGGACTACATGCTAGACATGGTCTAGGTGGCCCAAAAGCCTCTCGTATGCCAGTGCACGCGGTGACCGCGTGGCCTAAAGGTGTTTGGCGTGCGTCTGGCGCGCTCTGGACGCCGGGACCCCTCTGCCGCCGCCCAAATGCCGTACTCGCGCCACCTCCGCTTGCCACAGTGTCACCCACACTCCCCTGCTTCCATGTAGCCACCTCTCTAGCCCTTCCGACGCTAGCCGGACGCAAACATGGAGTGCCCGCGTGGGAACAGTGGCACAAAGGTGTCCCCTGCCCCACACGGTGCGCCGCAGCTTTGCCCGCGTGCCTGGCCACTCCACTACCTCTCTCCCATCACCATCCGAGCCCTCTCGCAAGCCCACACGTCCGTGGTCGCGCTAGAGCATCGCTTGCACGTCCGTGGCGGCATCCGGCGAGGGCATCGCCGCCACGGCTATATAAACCCTCCCCGGCCTCGGTTCTCCTCACCAACCACTCTCTCTCCCTCCTAGCACCCCCCTGGCCTCTCATTTGAGCTTGAGGAGCTCTCCTTCCTCTCGCATGGCCGAAGCCCCGCCGTCAGCCGCCGCTCAAATTAGAGCATCATGGTCTCTCCCTCCCCACCTAGACTTCACCAGAGCATCTCCTAGCCACCCTAGAGCCTTCCCCGTTGATCCATTTGTCCTCGGGTGCACCAAGTCGAGTGGCCCAACTGGGGCCGACGCCGTCGTCCGCCACGGCCGTGGCCCTGCTCGATTCCGAGCTCCCCGGCGCGCGTGGAGCATGGGGATGGGTGCACCTCGTCTCCCTGGTCATGCCGGTAGGCCGAGCACCGCAGGAAATGGTCAGAGCCGCCGACAATCGCCGTCAGGCTCCACTGCTCCCTCGGCCGAGCACGCATGAGAGGATGAACATGACGACTGTGCCCAGCCTGCCCATGGGCCCAGCGGCCCAACCTGCCGGCCGGACAGGGCATTGACCCCGGTCCCTGACGTGGACAAGTGGAGGCGGTGTTCCGAAATACGCTTTTGTTTAACGAAAGCGTACTCTGCTGCTTCTTCGGATCAAAATACGTTTTCCCCGTTAGAAAGCATATTCTCCGAAAGGCGCTTTCTGTTTTCAGCTGCCGGCGCCGAAATCCTTATATTGCGGGCGTTCGTCCGTTAGCAGCAGAAAAACATAGTTTTTATTCGATTTCTGCCTAACGAACGAACGGCCGTATTTTCGCAACCGTAACTCCGAATCAGGTGATTCCAAAGCCCAAGTTCTCTATTCGTCAAGCCCATTCTGTTGGTATCATTTTCACTATGTTGTCACACTCTTAAAATGACCATTTTTGCCCTTGCCCTCTAACCAGCTCCACCGGGAGAGAAACTTTTCCGGCAATTCTTTCCGCGAGCTTCTCGCACTTCTTCCCGATGAATCCTTCATCCCCAGGCAAGCCACAACAGCCATTTGCATGGTGACATTGCAATAGCTATGGTTTTCACTTGAATGATTAAATAATTGTGTGCTCATATAATTATTTTGAATGTTATGAATATGGTTGTGAATCCATGCTCATTTCTTATGCCATGTTCATTTTCACCTAGTAAGTTAAATGATTATTTGCTAGTAGTATTATGCTCATGTTCCATTCTTGTATTCAGTTCATATGCTAGTGATCATGATATGCTCACACGAATAGTTATGGTTGTTATGCAAATACTTGTGATATTCATGATCATCTTTATGCCATGCTCACGTGCATCCCGTAGACTACATGATTTATTGTGGTTGATGTTATGATAAATGGTTATATTGCACATCCATGCTTATGTTGACATCATGCTCATATGCACTATTATTTCATCATGTAATTTTGTTATGACTCAGCTCATCACCATTCAAGTTGAACCTGACATTAATCGAACTTGAACAAATCTGTTGGCTGAGTCATAGTGCCACCGAATCGAGCTAACCAGTGCAGCCACATTTGCCTTATGGGGGGCCATAATTCGGTCTATTGTCATGCCTCTCGCCGGTGCCTCCAACTAGGGAAGGTTATGTGCGCGCGCTACCCTGATCAGGTCCGCGGCCATAAGCCTTGTGTGCCCGAATTGTTTGCGCGCGTTTGTCCCCGTTTGGGACCGTTTGTTTTGTTTTGCCACGAGGGTAGCCGGCCACGAGGTGGCAGGATGTCACGAGTTGACATCGGGGCCACCCATGACATAGCCAAAGGGGAGTTTGTCGGAGTGGCCGGGAGAGTGTCATGCAATAGATTGGTTTTGTCGGAATGTCATTGATCCACCCGAATGGGAGCACGAGGCCATGAGTTCCGTGGTGTGGGGACAGTGCACTAACCTCAGCAGAGTGTATAATCTATCGATAGCCGCATCCTCGGTCATGGACATAGTTCGTAGTAGGTCACACTATGGGTCAACAGTAATATTAACCTGAATAATAAACAACCCTGGTTCCATGAGGAAAGAAGTTGGTTGATATTTATGTGGTCATGCGATGATCACAGGTAGAGATCAAGCTCCGTGTGGTCATGTGATGATCATGATGGTATAGTTGATACCGAGCTTGGTTGATCCTGAGGTGATCGTGTGATGTTCACGACGGTAAGTTTGTTACATATGGTGGTTACGAGATAACCTCCGAGAAGAGTAAGTTGGTCCAAGGGACCTTAAACAATGACACCCCATCTCATGCTAGTGCTAGTATCATCATGTTCATATCCTGATTAACATGTACATGCCATGCTCATCTCATACTATTCTAGTTGTATCATGCTCATCAATTAACCTGTAAATGCCATGTTGTTGGTTGTCTTGATTGCTTTTGTTGCTGTGAGCTTGCGAGTACATTCAAAGTACTCACCTGGCGTGTCATGCCAGATTGCAGGTGATGCCGTGAATGATTGCTTGTCGAGGTTCCCAAGTTTGCGCTCTAGGATGTGTCCCAGCCAGAGTCCCTGCGGAATGGAGTCCATCACCGTCACCGCTGTTCCGCTGCTAGAAGTTATTCCGCTGCTACGAGTAGTTCCGCTGCTAGCATAGAGCTATCGGAGCAGGCGTAGAATCGCCGTGCCCCTGTAATCTTTCTAATACCCGAACCCTTCTACCACGATTATTTGTAATAAGAGCTGATTTGTTCTATGCCAAGCAGTGTCGTATTCCAGAAGACTTGATCTCTGGGCTGGAATACGGGGTGTTCCGGTTCCTCTGAGCCGGGGTGCCACAACTCTTGGTATCAAAGCCGGTCTGGCTGTAGGACGCCCTAGTCAGAGCGAGCATTAGAAACTAGTAGTATAGAGTCTAGTCAGTTTGCTGTATTTGGTTGTTGCATTTGTTTCCTGCATAGCATGCATATAGACTTATTAGCTTGTCGCTAACGATCTTATCTGGTGAGTGTAGGTGACATCGGTTTCGATCCCCTACCTGCACACTCTAGCTTTGCATACTTGCTTTTCGGTGTTTGGCGTCATCTCTGTCCCAGCGGAGTGATGCCGAGGTACCAAGTGTTCTAGACACCACTTGCAGGTATCACGTAAATATCTTCCCGCCAGCCACACCTATCGTTTCGGTGATAGACATGTCTCTATTCCAGATCTTGCCATCCGACTCGCTGCTTTGGCAACCCTTACTGGTCTTTGTTACCAGGAAAGGGCAATGCTAGCAGACCCTGCTTTCCACCGCTATCCTACCTTGTCACCCCCTTTCCCTGGACGAGTATGGTTCCCTTCCGTACGCTTGATGATGATGTGGCCATGACATCCATGTTCTGCTACAAGATCACCGAGTTCGTCCTCACCTCCGAGCCCATCCAGATGCATCCGGTGTTGAGCCAGCGCTTGGGGTAGCTCTGTTTACACTAACCTCTCCACACGTTGATTCACCATCATGCACACCGCCACAGCATGTTAGATCGTAGTACCGGAGTTTCCGCGAGATTTGTGTGCGTAAGTAGGCATGCATATTTTTGTGAGTAGCAGTAAAATGTGATGTTGTTTGTATGTAATCTTGATGCCTTGTGTGCTTTCGTTTGAGTCGTTTGTGTTGCTTCTTTCTTTGGGCCTTCGGTGTTACCTTATTCCCCCTTATGAATGTTGCTCATCCAACCACCATCGGAACCAAAGAATCAATAAGGGTTTCAAATATTTGGAAGCTCATCTAAACATTATGGAATTCTCAGCCGACTGCATTATATTGAGAATATCTGGTTTGAATGCAAATGATATCCTGGATTGATTATCAGCATCAAGTCTACATCAGCGTGCAATCTTCTCAGCAATAATGATTAAACCGGTTGGAAGACCAGTTGTGTGCAAGACCAATAGTACACTTGCAGTTAAAGCTATGATTAATATACAAGGTTGGTTCAGTCTGGAGTAAAAATTTGAAGCATGTTATACCTGGAAGAAAGCTAGAATGTGCCATGGATCCACTACCCAGCAAGAAGTATAATCGGACAACTCTTTTCATACAAGTAACCAACATTAGGAGTCTTAAGGTTATATATATGGCCTCCAATCTGCACACTATAGTGAGAAGCTTCTAGTGTAAGAAAAGCCAATCTTCCTCCGCACGCTACCAGAAAAGCTTACGACGCAAGGTTCCTCAGTCTTCCTCAGTACGGCATATGGATAGCTTCTGGTGTAAGATACTCAGTCTTCTTCAGTAAGCCACCACAGAAAGCTTCTGGCATAAGTCACCAAATCTTCCTCAGTAAGCAACCAAGGGAAAAGCTTTTGAAGCACGGTACCCAGTCACTTTCAACAAGCTATCCCAGCAAAAGCTTCAAGCATAAGTTATCCATCATTCTTCAGTACGCTACTCTCAGATAGCTTCCAACACAAACTATCCAGTCTTTGTCAGTACGGTACTACAAACAGTCATCGGCATTGGTACAAGTAATTACACAGTGGGTTGGCAGTGGATCTCAAGAGTCAAGCCCACAATAGTTTGGTCAGAGGCATGAACTAGTCAGGACACAAGTTTGCCTCAGGAATAAAATGCTCAGCTACACATACTTCCATATATATTGGGAACATGCTGCCAAGGTCATGCAAGTCACTCGTACGATGATGCAAGTATGGTCAGAATCCGACAACCACATGAGTTATGTAAGAAAGCCAGTTATACACCTCAGTGTGATGCAAGGACCGACAAGCTATAACATAAGACCACATTGGGACAACAATCTTGGCAGTGATTATCAAGGCCAGCTTCTTCATGCCCGACAAGGCGATATCATTAACCCTTGTCACCAGCTTGTATGATTGCCGACAACAATGAGCTTTATACAAGTACAGGTGAACCTGGTATATTTCCTATGACCCGAGTCATGAACAAGGCTAAGGTATGATTACCGGAATAGTGCACCTAATAGCACCTATGGTCACACGAAGTATTAAGGGTATATAAGGCTAAGTTCTTTCAGCAAAGGATCCAGACAAAGAAAACAATAATGAAGGAGCAGGACCGGCAATACAGGTATGATAATTGTTGCATGAACATCATTGTACGGATACCCAAGACAGTCTGATTCCGTATTGATCACCATGAATATACACCCAAGGGGTCTACTCTGTTTGTAAGGACTGCATATCAAGGGAACCCGCTTGTCCAAACTGTATATGCCCAGAATTGTCAGTATGGAATATTCAAGTATGTCATGTCAGATCAAAGCTTCCTTAGCCAGCTTAGCACTTCGACTTCGGCAACCGTGCTAAAGTATCGCACGACCTACTATCCACATATGGGTATACCTACAGTATGAGTAATCAGAATGCTAAACAACAGTCTCGGATCATGTGTCCTCACATATGGAATGATAGCCCATCATGAATCAGATTCTTCCACCAGAACCACCGTTAGTCAAGTCTCTAAATGCTATTGTTATAAGACTCCACTCCTTCATACTGGTCCCGACAAGCGAGAGTCGAATCTTTGGTACAGATTTGATACTCGAGACCGCGAAGCCAGCCAAGATGATTCAGAACTCCCTACAAGTAGTCAGATGCCGCCAAGACAAGGGTTATGGTTCCCAGTATGGTTTTGAATCCGGGGAACATGCATCTAGTAACCCGATGCAATGATTAAATGTTTCGTGTCCACCAAGGGAATTTGTTCATAACTCCATTGAATACTATCGGTGCTGGATAGAAGAATGTCACGCCAATTGGAAATCACTCCCGAAATTATGGAAATTCCAATCATGATAATAACAGATAAGCCAGCAGACATAAAAGAATTGGAGTCAGAGTAAGGATGAACATATGAAGGAAGACCTGTCAGAATGTGGGATATGGTGAAGCAAACCACCCCAGAGCAAGGCAGTCAGTCATATGGAATTCAGTGGGAACATCATAATAAGGAAAAGGATACCTGAGTTGGAAACGGTCTCCTTAAATCAGAATATTCATACTTGTTCCCTGAGCAACCAAATCTTGAGGACGAGATTTTTGTAAGGGGGGTAGGTTTGTGACACCCTGATTTTTGGCCCTTTCTTTTTCTTTTGGATTTCCTTGGAATTTTATATGGAATTTATTTTCTGTGGCTCTGTGGTCTTGAAACCTGGGAAGATCATCTCTTCTTCCTCTCCCAAGTGGCTTGTCATTCTCAAATCTATCCCAAGACCATGTCATTTCCATCTTAGCCCAACCCCAATCTTTATTTCTAGGGAATATTCCTTTTTCTATTAAAGGAATAACCCTGTTTGCTCTAGGTTGTGAAGCAACCTATATTTCTGTCATTCCCAAAATTCCCACAGAATTCTCAAAATTCCTTTAGACCATATGGACCTTGGATATGTAAAAATATTCAAGATTTCATGCCCATGGTGAGCACACCATCCAATCTTTGTTTCTGGTCATAATTTTAGTTTGAGAAGCAACTATATTTTATATGGCTTCATAAATTCTGAAATTTTACCAGTACATTCTCCTACCTATATAACTTCCCTCCACCAAATTTGAGCGCATTTCATTCAGCCAATTTTTCTCTATAATTCCCCCAAGTTTCTATCCAGATGAAAGCATTGTGAAGGAAGTACCATTTTTATTTATCCAAATGGTATGAAATTTTTACAGTGCCTTGCTACACCCAAATGATCACTCTCTACCAAATGTCAGACCAATCCAACACTCTATGTGAGTGCAGCTTCAAGATCTAGTTTCTGGACCAGATATGCAGTTGTGAAGCAACTATGATAAATCTTGGTCCAAATCCTTTCATATTTCACAGTATTGTAGTCCTTCCTACCCTAGATCTCAGTGACAACTTTTTTCTCCATTTACCCATCCCACTTTACCACAGCTTCTAGTCCAAGTTTGCTAGAGCAAACTTTAGATGATCCCTCCCATCAGCACATAGTTGCTTTCTTCGAACCATCACTTCAGAGAGGTCCCACTTGGGATGGACTACACGCTAGACATGGTCTGGGCGGCCCAAAAGCCCCGTGTATGCCAGTGCACGCGGTGACTGCGTGGCCTAAAGGTGTTTGGCGTGCGTCTGGCGCGCTCTGGACGCCGGGACCCCTCTGTTGCCACCCAAATGCCGTGCTCGCGCCACCTCCGCTCACCACAGCATCGCCCACACTCCCTTGCATCCACGTAGCCACCTCTCTGCTCCTTCCGATGCCGGCCGGACGCGGACACGGCGTGCCCGCGTAGGAACAGTGGCACAAAGGTGCCCCCTGCCCCACACGGTGTGCCGCAGCTTTGCCCGCGTGCCTGGCCACTCCACTACCTCTCTCCCATCACCATCCGAGCCCTCTCGCAAGCCCATGCGTCTGCGGTCGCGCCAGAGCATCGCTTGCACGTCTGTGGCTGCATCCGGTGAGGGCATCGTCGCCACGGCTATATAAGCCCTCCCCGGCCTCGGTTCTCCTCACCAACCACTCTCTCTCCCTCCTAGCACCCCCTGGCCTCTCATTTGAGCTCGAGGAGCTCTCCTTCCTCTCCCATGGCCGAAGCCCCGCCGTCGGCCGCCGCTCAAATTAGAGCACCGTGGTCTCTCCCTTCCCACCTAGACTTCACCAGAGCATCTCCTAGCCACCCTAGAGCCTTCCCCGTTGATCCATTTATCCTCGTGCACACCAAGTCGAGCGGCCCGACTAGGGCCAACGCCGTTGTCCGCTGCGGCCGAGGCCCTGCTCGATTCTGAGCTCCCCGGAGCGCGCGAAGCATGGGGATGGGTGCGCCTCGTCTCCCTGGTCACGCCGGTAGGCCGAGCGCCGCTGGAGATGGCCGGAGCCGCCAGCAATCGCCGTCGGGCTCCACTGCTCCCTCGGTCGAGAACGCGCGAGAGGATGAAGAGAACAACAGTGCCCAGCCTTCCCGTGGGACAGGCAGCACCACCTGTTGGCCGGACAGGGCGTTGACCCCGGCCCCTGACGTGGATAAGTGGAGGTGGTTTTTCGAAATACGCTTTTCATTTAACGAAAGCGTACTCTGCTGCTTCTTCGGATCAAAATACATTTTCCACGTTAGAAAGCGTATTCTCCGAAAGGCGCTTTCTGTTTTCTGCAGCCGGCGCCGAAATCCTTATATTGCGGGCGTTCGTCCATTACCAGCAGAAAAACACAGTTTTATTCGATTTCTGCCTAACGAACGAACGGCCGTATTTTCGCAACCGTAACTCCGAATCAGGTGATTCCAAAGCCCACGTTCTCTATTCGTCGAGCCCGTTCTGTTGGTATCATTTTCACTATGTTGTCAAACTCTGAAAATGACCATTTTACCCTTACCCTCTAACCAGCACCGCTGGGAGAGAAACTTTTCCGGCAATTCTTTCCGCGAGCTTCTCGCACTTCTTCCCGATGAATCCTTCATCCGCAGGCAAGCCACAACAACCATTTGCATGGTGACATTGCAATAGCCATGGTTTTCACTTGAATGATTAAATAATTGTGTGCTCATATAATTATTTTGAATGTTATGAATATGCTTGTGAATCCATGCTCATTTCTTATGCCATGTTCATTTTCACCTAGTTAGTTAAATGATTATTTGCTAGTAGTATTATTCTCATGTTCCATTCTTGTATTCAGTTCACATGCTAGTGATCATGATATGCTCACATGAATAGTTATGGTTGTTATGCAAATACTTGTGATATTCATGATCATCTTTATGCCATGCTCACGTGCATCCCGTAGACTACATGATTTATTGTGGTTGATGTTATGATAAATGGTTATATTGCACATCCATGCTTATGTTGACATCATGCTCATATGCACTATTATTTCATCATGTAATTTTGTTATGACTCAGCTCATCACCATTCAAGTTGAACCTGACATTAACCGAACTTGAACAAATCTGTTGGCTGAGTCATAGTGCAACCGAATCGAGCTAACCAGTGCAGCCACATTTGCTTATGGGGGGCCCTAATTCGGTCTATTGTCATGCCTCTCGCCGGTGCCTCCAACTAGGGAAGGTTATGTGCGCGCGCTACCCTGATCAGGTAGGCGGCCATAAGCCTTGTGTGCCCGAATTGTTTGCGCGCGTTTGTCCCCGTTTGGGACCGTTTGTTTTGTTTTGCCACGAGGGTGGCCGGACACGAGGTGGCAGGATGTCACGAGTTGACATCGGGGCCACCCATGACATAGTCCAAAGGGGAGTTTGTCGGAGTGGTCGGGAGAGTGTCATGCAATAGATTGGTTTTGTCGGAATGTCGTTGGTCCACCCGAATGGGAGCACGAGGCCATGAGTTCCGTGGTGTGGGGACAGTGCACTAACCTCAGCAGAGTGTATAATCTATCGATAGCCGCGTCCTCGGTCATGGACACAGTTCGTAGTAGGTCACACTATGGGTCAACAGTAATATTAACCTGAATAATAAACAACCCTGGTTCCATGAGGAAAGAAGTTGGTTGATATTTATGTGGTCATGCGATGATCACAGGTAGAGATCAAGCTCCGTGTGGTCATGTGATGATCACGATGGTATAGTTGATACCAAGCTTGGTTGATCCTGAGGTGATCGTGTGATGTTCACGATGGTAAGTTTGTTACAAATGGTGGTTACGAGATAACCTCCAAGAAGAGTAAGTTGGTCCAAGGGACCTTAAACAACGACACCCCCCCTCTCATGCTAGTGCTAGTATCATCATGTTCATATCCTGATTAACATGTACATGCCATGCTCATCTCATACTGTTCTAGTTGTATCATGCTCATCAATTAACCTGTAAATGCCTTGCTGTTGGTTGTCTTGATTGCTTTGGTTGCTGTGAGCTTGCGAGTACATTCAAAGTACTCACTTGGCGTGTCATGCCAGATTGCAGGTGATGCCGTGATTGATTGCTTGTCGAGGATCCCGAGTTTGCACTCTAGGATGTGTCCCAGCCAGAGTCCCTGTGGAGTGGAGTCCATCACCGTCGCCGCTGTTCCGCTGCTTGAAGTTATTCTGCTGCTACGAGTTGTTACGCTGCTAGCATAGAGCTATCTGAGCAGGCATAGTATCGCCGTGCCCCTGTAGTCTTTGTTATACCCGAACCCTTGTACCATGATTATTTGTAATAAGAGCTGATTTGTTCTATGCCAAGCAGTGCCGTATTCCAGAAGACTTGATCTCTGGGCTGGAATATGGGGTGTTCCAGTTCCTTTGAGCCGGGATGCCACACCGTGCTTGAGCTCAGTAGGATGGACCACTTCCGCCCCATAGACGAGGAAGAAGGGTGTTTCACCGGTAGGCTTGGTCGCTGTTGTGCGGATCAACCATAGCACGGACTGGAGTTCGTCAAACCAGCCTTTTCCGCAGGCTGTGAGCTTTTTCTTGAAGCTTTGTATCTTGAGGCCTTTGAGGACTTCAGCGTGAGCATGATCGGCCTGGCCGTTGCTTCACGGGTGCCAAGGCTGGCGCAATATGATTTGAAGAGGCCGCTGGTGAACTGCAAGCCGTTGTCCATGATGATGCGGTTGGGGACGCCGAAGCGGCACATGGGGCCCTTGATGAACTTAATGGTTGATCCTGCCGGGATGGAGTGGACAGGCTCCACTTCCGCCCACTTGGTGAACTTGTCGATGGCGACGTAGAGGTAGCGGTAGCCGCCAGCTCCGCGGGGGAAGGGGCCCAAGATGTCCAGCCCCCAGATCGCGAAGGGCCATGAGAGGGGGATGGTTTGGTGTCCTTGCGCCGGCTGGTGGATCTGCTTGGCGTGGAACTGGCAAGCCTCGCAGGATTGGACCAGCTCGGTGGCGTCTTGAAGCACTGTGGGCCAGTAGAAGCTGCTATGGAACACCTTACCGGCGTGAGTGCATGATGAAGAGTGGTGGCTGCAGTCTCCACCATGTATGTCAGCAAGCAGCTTACGCCCTTGCTCCTCGGAGATGCACCGTAGAGCGACTCCATAGGGGTGCCTGCGTTAGAGATCGCCATCCCTTAGGCAGTAAGATGTGGCCTAGCGGGCCACGCGCTCCACCTCTGAGTCCTTCTCTGGGAGGGTGTCGTACTCCATATAAGCCTTGAACTCGTTTGCCCAGCTGTCGGCCTGTGGCTCCAGCGCCAGCAGCAGGCAAGCGCTTGAGGGCGAGCCATAGTCTGGCGCGCCTGCGGGAGGTGCTGGTGGTAGTTCTTCATGAGGCTCCATGGTGCTGGTGGCGGGTGGTGCAGCTGATGGCCTCAGGAGCCTTTCCTCGAAGACGCCAGGGCTTTGACGCTCATGGCGAGATGCCCGCTTCACTACTGGAATCCGAGAATTTGCCATCAGCCAGTTCTTTGCCGTCTGCTAGCGGACGGCACAGAAGGTTTTTGCCGTCCTCTTACCAAAAGCAGATGGCAAAGAACGGACTCATGGCGAAGATATAGTTTGCCATCAGTGCGTTCTTTGCCGTCTGCCAGCAGACGGCAAAGAGCTTAAAGGCAGACGGCAAAGAGACCAGCTGGGCCCCACTGGACCGTGGAGCTGGCTAGGTCAGATGAACGGGCAGGATGCCGTCCGCTTGCTCTTTGCCGTCCGCTTTTTTGCTCTTTGCCGTCTACTAGAAGACGGCAAAGAGGATGCCTATCTAACGGCCGTAACCCCCTTCTCTCTCTCTCCCCCCTCTCTCTCTCTGTCTCAGTCTGTCTCTCCCCGTCCCTGTCTCGCACCGCCACCCCGCCCCGTGCCGCTGTCCCCGTCCGCCGGTGCCACCCCGTCCCCGCGCGTTGCCCTCCTCCATCGCCGGCGGCACGACCTCCTCCACCGTCGGCGGCACGGCCCCCTCCTCCACCGCCGCCGCCCCCTGCCTCCTCCAGCCCACCGCCACCGCCGCCGGCCTCCTCCACCTACACCGCCGGTGGCACGGCCCCCTCCTCCACCGCCGGCGCCCCCTGCCTCCTCCAACCCACCACCGCCGTCGCCGGCCTCCCCCACCTCCACCAACGCCGGCCTCCACCTCCCCCACTCCGGCGAGCCACCTCCCCCTCTCTGTTTTTTCAATTTTTTTCTCTGTTTTAGTAATTTTAGTGTTCTGTTTTAGTATTAGTTAAATCTAGTTTAGTTTTATTTAGTTAATTAGTTGTAGTTAGTTGTAGAAGATGTAAAAAATGTAGTTAAATTTTAGGTCTACTATTAGTTAAATTTAGTTAGGTTAGTTAGGTGAAAGAAGTAGAAGATGTAGAAAATGTAAAGGAAAAATAAAATGTTAATGTAGAGATCCCAAGATCTCTCCCCTCGCCGGTCACTAACCTATCCCTCCCCGGATCCCCCCTCCTCGCAGATCCTCGCCGGTGCCCCTTGCTTCCTCCCTCGGCTACCCTCCTCGCCTCCATCCCCTCATCGCCGACAGCAGCAGGTATTTATAACCGTGATTCTTTCGAATTGTCCAACGTTATCCATGGACAGCCCGAGTATGTGTAGATTGGGTTCGTTTTCCCATGCTCTGCTCCGGATCCGATGTAGGATTTCGTCAGTGCCTCCCTGTTGTTCTCCGGGTACACATCCTCTCTATTTATTGCCGAGACGTGTATCAGGAGAACAGCGGGGAGGTGCTGCCAAAATTTTGCGTCGGATCCGGAGCAGAGCATGGGAAAACGAACCCAATCTACACATACTCGGGTGGGATTAGGACCTATCTTTACCTATTAGCGTGTAGGTTGCATGGACGTAATAAAATTGACAAACTTGATTAACTGATGAATATATATGATGAATTATATATATATTTCTTGGGTGTTTAGTAGATAGGCAAGATGAGTGATCGTGCGTGGATGTACACCGGTCACACTAGTCAGGAAGACATGAGCAATGAATGGTTAACAAAAAGCCAAGGGGTTTGTGAAAGCCGCATTTGCAAATGGCCAGAGAAAAACCTGGTGCCCCTGTGTTCGGTGCGACAACTTTTCTCAGAGGAAAGAGGATGAAATGGGTAAACATCTACAGAAGTGGGGGGTTACGCCCGATTATACGGTGTGGACATTTCATGGAGAGTCTGCCCAACGTACTAGAGCTGAGGTGGTTCGTCGTCGCACCGACGAGCATGGTACCGGGATCGAAGACATGGTGGAAGACTTTGATGATGCTTGGGATTCGGACGATGAGATGGAGGAATCTGCAAAGGCCTTCAATGAAATGTTGGAGTCTTCAAAACGTCCTCTCAACGAGCACACTGAGCTTTGTCAGCTAGATGTCATCGCACAAGTAATGGCTCTGAAGGCTCAATTCAACTTGGGCAGAGAATGCTACGACGCGATGATGACACTATTTGGATGCTTTCTACCCAAAGGCCATGTAATGCCTACAAACCTGTACCAGTCGGACAAAATCCTCCGTGCACTTAAGATGCCCTATGAGAAGATAGATGCCTGTGAGAAAGCATGTGCCTTCTTCAGGCTTGAGTATGCGGACTTGAACTATTGTCCCATTTGCAACTCTTCCAGGTATGTTGTGGTAGACAACGGTATGGGTGAGAAGAGGTAGACAAAAATCCCCGTTAATGTTCTTCGGTATCTGCCAATCGTACCAAGACTTCAACGACTTTTCATGGTCGAAGAGACGGCCAGACAGATGACATGGCACAAAATGGGCAAAAGAACCGAACTAGATGCAGATGGGAATCAGATGATGGTACACACATTAGATGGTTCTGCGTGGAATCACTTCGATGCATTACATGAGCAAAAAGCGGCAGATCCAAGGCATCCTCGAGTCTGCATCGGCATGGATGGGTTCAATCCATTTGGTATGATGGCAACCCAATACAGTTGTTGGCCTGTATTTGTCATTCCACTCAATCTCCCCCCCGGACAGATTATGCAAAGAAAGAACATTTTCCTGACGTTGATAATTCCAGGGCCAAACTATCCGGGGAAGAATATGAATGTGTACATGCAGCCGCTTAAGGATGAATTGCAAGAAGCTTGGGATAATGGTTTCAAGACATACGACGCCGCTAGCAAATGAAACTTCATAATGCGTGTCTGGTACATGTACTCGATGCATGACTTGCCGGCGTATGCGCTATTCGTTGGCTGGTGTATGCATGGAAGGTTCCTGTGCCCCACATGCAAGGCAGCTCTTCAGTTTCATTGGCTGCAGGCGGGTCGCAAGTATTCTTGCTTCGACTTGCATAGACAGTTCCTAGATCCTCGCCATAAGTTCAGAAAAGACAAGAAGAACTTCACCAAAGGTAGAGTTGTCAAAAACTCTGCACCACCTGCGTTGACTGGCCAACAGATCCTGGATCAGTTAAACGCTCTCGAGCCTGATCCAGAGCATCCAGGGTATTTCAAGGGGTATAATTCGGAACACGCCTGGACTCACAAGACATGCTTGTGGGATCTGCCTTACTTCAAAGACCTCCTTCTTCCACACAACATTGACGTGATGCACACTGAAAAGAATATCGGCGAGGCCCTTTTTGGTAAATTGTTCGGCATAGATGGGAAGTTAAAGGATAATACTAAGGCAAGAGTCGATCTGCAGACTCTATGTGATAGACTGTTACAAAACATGTGACAACCGAAAGGAAAGCAGAACTGGACGAAGCCAAAGGCCTGGTTCAATCTTGGAAGGCCAGCTATGAGGGAAATTCTCTTGTGGGTGAAAATGCAGTTGATGTTCCCCGCTGGGTATGCAGCGAATCTAAAGAGGGGAGCGAGTCTTGAAAAATTGAAAATATTTGGTCTCAAGAGTCATGATTGGCACATATGGCTTGAGCGGGTAATGCCGATGATGTTGCGTGGCTTTATCCCTGAGGATGAATGGCTAGCACTGGCAGAGCTGAGCTATTTCTTCCGTGTTCTTTGTGCGAAAGAACTATCGCCTGCCGTGATAGATGACATGGAAAAGTTGGCGCCGGAGTTGCTCTGCAAGTTATAGAAGATCTTTCCACCGGGCTTCTTTAATCCAATGCAGCATTTGATTTTACATCTCCCGACCGAGGCAAGATTGGGGGGGCTGTGCAAAATCGTTGGTTCTATGCAACTGAGAGGATGCAGAAGACGCTTCGAGCAAAATGTAAAAATAAACGTAGAATTGAAGCATCGATGGCCGAGGCATTCATTACTGAGGAGGTGGCAAACTTCATGACAGCACACTACGAAGATAAAAATCGTCATTTGCATAATCCGAAGCCTCGGTACAATGCTGGCGACCCTAAAAAAGGTGGATCCAACCTCAGCCTATTCAAAGGGAAGCTCGCACCAGCCGGTGCTTCGAAACAAGTAGGGTTGGATGTCGAAGAATGGCGGACCATTTCGTTGTATATCTTCAACAACCTAACAGAAGTGCTGCCGTACATCGAGTAAGTTCTCGGTACATTGTTTCGCAACTTCTAATTCCTTTGAACTGCTCTTATTCCCGGATATTTGATACAGTCGATACGTCGCCAAATTCTCGAATGGAGCGGTGATCCAAAAGGATTCCATCGAAGAGTATGAGCTTCTGGCAAAGCATGGAGGCGGATATCCCGGTTTCATCTCTTGGTTCAAACAAACGGTAATTACCATTAATAGACCATTTCATTTCTTGGTCTAATTTGCGGCTAATGCAACAATCCTTTCGTATTAAACTTGTAGGCTAATTCAGAGTCTATGGACACCGAATTGAGACAAGCCGCTAATGGTTTTGACTATAAGGTCCGTTCATTTGAGAAATACGACATCAACGGGTATCGCTTTCGTACCTTTGGCAAAGAGCTATCTATGGCCGACCAAAAATCTACATATTGTGGTGTCTCTGCTATCGGCGAAGGAGGTACCGAGTATTATGGAAGAGTTGAGGCAATTTATGAACTTCTATTCAATGGTGAAAACCCACCGAACGTCATTGTCTTCAAATGTTATTGGTTCCAGCCAAAGGAGACTAGAAGGACTCATGAACATATAGGGCTAGTCGAAATCAAACAAAGCACCCATTTAGATGTTCCCGATGTCTATATTATGGCTCAACAGGCGACCCAAGTTTTCTATCTACCGTGGGCCTGCCAAACTAATACAAATCTGAATGGTTGGGATGTCGTTTATGAAGTGCCGCCACGTGTTAGACCACCTCCCCCCAATGAAGAGGATTATGAACCTCACATTAACCCAGACACATATGAAGGAGAGTTCTTCCAAGAAACACGTCTTTCCAAAAAACGTTTCAGGAACCACTCTACTTCACCCCAGAACATGGAAGTAGACAGCGACAGTGAATCCGACTTCACCCCTGAGCTGGAACAAGAAGAGCCGGAACAAGAAGGGCCGGAACAAGAAGAGGTTACTGCTACGGATGACCTGTCAATGCTTGACCGATTACAGAAAGGCCTTCCACATGTTGATGTCGTTGAACCCGATGAGCACGTCATTCATTTATCCTCCAAAATGACATAATTAGCTTATTTATTTCATTTATGACATAATTAGCTTAGTTAGGTCAAAAATGGCATAGTAACCTTGGTTAGCTCATAAATGTCATATACTTAGCTTATTTTCCTCCAAAATGACATAATAAGCTTAGTTAGCTCTAAAATGGCATAATTACCTAAGTTAGCTCTAAAATGACACAAATAAGGAATAAGAAGAAGAAAAACGAGGAAGTGGAGAAAAAGAAAGAATAGAAGAAGAAAGAGAAGAAAAAGAAAGAATAAAAGAAGAAGAATGAGAAGGAAAAGGATAAAAAGATAGAAGAGAAGAAGAAAGATGAGAAAAGGAGAGAAGAAGAAGAAGAAAATATATTCTTATTCTTCCTTTTTCTCTTCTTTCTTTTTCTCCATCTTCTACTCCTTTTTCTTATTCTTATTCTTCTTCTTTCTTTCTTCTTCTTCTTCTTCTTCTTCTTCTTATTCTTCTTCTTCTTCTTCTTCTAGTCTTCTTCTTCTTCTTCTTCTTCTTCTAGTCTTCTTCTTCTTCTTCTTCTTCTTCTTCTTCTTCTTCTTCTTCTTCTTCTTCTAGCCACCTAATGACATAATTAGCTTATTCATTTAAAAAATGGCATAATAACCTTGGTTAGCTCATAAATGTCATATACTTAGCTTATTTTCCTCCAAAATGACATAATTACCTAAGTTAGATCTCAAATGACCTATACTTACCTAAGTTAGCTCAAAAATGGCATAATTACCTAGGTTAGCACAAAAATGACCTATACTTACCTTATTTTCCTCTAAATTGACATAATAAGCTTAGTTAGCTCAAAAATGGCATAATTACCTAAGTTAGCTCTAAAATGACACAAATAAGGAATAAGAAGAAGAAAAACAAGGTAGAGGAGAAAAAGAAAGAATAGAAGAAGAAAGAGAAGAAAAAGAAAGAATAAAAGAAGAAGAATGAGAAGGAAAAGGATAAAAAGATAGAAGAGAAGAAGAAAGATGAGAAAAGGAGAGAAGAAGAAGAAGAAAATATATTCTTATTCTTCCTTTTTCTCTTCTTTCTTTTTCTCCATCTTCTACTCCTTATTCTTATTCTTTTTCTTTCTTTCTTCTTATTCTTATTCTTCTTCTTCTTCTTCTTCTTCTTCTTCTTCTTCTTGTTCTTCTTATTCTTATTCTTCTTCTTCTTCTTCTTCTTCTTCTTCTTCTTCTTATTCTTCTTCTTCTTCTAGTCTTCTTCTTCTTCTTATTATTCTTCTTCTTCTTCTTCTTCTAGTCTTCTTCTTCTAACTTTCTTACTCCCATTTTTGCAGGTTTGATTCACTTCATGGAAGCTGGCATTGATGGACTGCTAGTGTTTAGTTTTTGTTTTGATTTGTATTGATGAACAATGTGAAACTATGTATGTATATATGGATGAACTCCGTGAAACTATGTATGTATTGGATCTTTTAATACCCTATGTGTTCTCTTGCATTGATGGACTGCTAGATGTTGGATCCATGGCCTATGCATTGATTGACTGCTATATATATCATATTTGTGTTTTGAAAATGCAGGGAAATAACAGAAAAGAAACAAAACAGTGGCAATACAGGCACTTTGCTGTCTGCCAGCCAACGGCAAAGCCCTTTGCCGTCGGTAAGCGGACGGCAAAGGTGCCACGTGGCAGCAACCTGTGCAACCTGGGAGCATCAGGTCTGACCATTTGGTCATTCTGCCGTCTGCTGGCAGACGGCAAAGACAAGCCTGGCAGAGGGCAAAGACTAAGCAGAAGTGACGGTTAGCCACGGGTCTGCTGACATCATAGGGCCGACGGAAAGTTTGCCATCCACCGGCAGACGGCAAAGTCTGCCGTTAGCCACCTAACGGGGCTAACAGCTATTCTTTGCCGTCCATGATCTTTGCCGTCAGCTTGGCCAGGAAAGCAGACGGCAAAGTTCTTTGCCGTCCGCTCTCGTTAGGCAGACGGCAAACAAAGTCATTACCGTGACTTTCAGTGCCGGAAGTGTTTGCCGTCCGTGGCAGACGGCAAAGTCCTTTGCCGTCGGTGGACTTGTTCTTTGTCGTCTGCTATGGCAGACGGCAAATTAGCTGATTCCTGTAGTGCTTGGCG
Organism: Elymus sibiricus; assembly: GCA_039707655.1. Taxonomy (NCBI): domain Eukaryota; kingdom Viridiplantae; phylum Streptophyta; class Magnoliopsida; order Poales; family Poaceae; genus Elymus; species Elymus sibiricus. Next base: position 242,635,213 of record CM077676.1, read on the forward strand.
ATGTCGTCTGCTTCCTTGTTGTTGCCGCGATGGGCTTGCTGGAGTTCTATGCCGAGGAAGCGTTTCTCAAGCCTGCGCACTTCCTCCGTGTAAGCGGCCATGTGCTCGTCCTTGGGCTTGTAGCTTTTGTTGTAGAAGTTGATGAGGAGCTGCAAGTCTCCCTTGATTAGGATGCGCTTGATGCCAAGAGCGAAGGCGGCCTTGAGCCCAGCGGCGAGGCCCTCGTATTCAGCAATGTTGTTGGAGACCTTGTCGTCATGCTTGAAGCAGAGCTATATGGCGTAGTAGAGCTTGTCTCCTACTAGCGAGGTGAGCACGATGCCAGCCCCCGTGCCCTACCGGGAGAACGCGCCATCGAAGTGCATGGTCTAGCCGCCATGGGTGTTCTTCCCAGGCAGGAGGGATTCGTCCTCGAGAGGCTCCTCTTGGTGCGGGTCCGTCCATTCCACCGTGAAATCTGCCAAGGCTGCGCCCTTGATTTTCCTTGTGGTAAGGAATTCCAGCTCGAAGGCTTGCAGCTCGATGTTCCACTCGGTGACGCGGCCAGTGGTGTCGGGGCTGTGCAGGACTTGCTCCAGTGGGTAGGACATGATCAGCTTGATGGGTGGCCTTGGAAGTAGTGGCGCAGTTTCCTGGAGGCAATGAGAAGCGAGAAGAGGAGCTTCTGTTGCAAGGGGTACCGCTCATGCACATCCCGCAGCACCGTGCTGATGAAGTAGACGGGGTGCTCAATGAGGCGCGTAGTCGCAGGCGCGGCAGCTTGTTCTCTGGGAGGCTCGGGAGGTGGCTCGCTAGGGGCCTCCTGAGGGGGACCCTCGGCAGGCACAGGTGCGGCCTCGGGAGGCGCCGGCGCGGCTTCGGCAGGCGCTGGTGCGGCCTCGGGAGGCACAGGCTTCTTCTTGGCGCAAGTAGGCTCTTCTCGTTCCACCACAAGGGCCGTGCTGGCCGTCTGGGGGGTGGCTGCAAAGTATAGGAGCAGGGGCTCGTGAGGGCGCGGTGCAACCATGACGGGAGGGCTCGTCAGGTACCTCTTGAGGTCCTCGAAGGCCGCGTTGGCTTCGGGAGTCCACTTGAAGGGGCCCAATCTCTTCATGAGCTTGAAGAATGGCAGGGCACTTTCGCCAGACTTGGAGATGAAACGCCCAAGCGCGGCCATGCATCCCGCCAGGTTCTGCATGTCCTTGAGGTTCCGGGGAGGCCGCATCTGCTCGATGGCCTTGATCTTCTCGGGGTTGGCCTTTATGCCGCGGTAGGAGACCAGGAAGCCAAGCAACATGCCTGATGGGACTCCAAAGACACAATTGGCGGGGTTGAGCTTGAGGTTGACCTTGTGCAAGTTGGCAAAGGTTTCTTCGAGGTCCGCGATGAGGGAGCACGACTTGCAGCTCTTCAGGACGATGTCGTCGATGTAGGCCTCTGCATTTCTTCCCATTTGGGGCCCAGGGCGATAAGCATCAGTCTCTTGAAGGTAGCCTCTATGCTCTTCAGGCCGAAGGGCATGCAGATGTAACAGTACACTCCGCAGGGGGTGATGAAGACCGTTCTCTCTTCGTCTTCCGTCGCCATCTTTATCTAGTGGTAGCCTGAGAAGGCATCTAGGAAACACAGCAACTCACACCCGGCGGTGGAGTCCATGATCTGGTCGATGCATGGCAGCGGGAAGGGATCCTTGGGGCAGGCCTTGTTGAGGCGGGTGAAGTCGACTCACATCCGCCCCTTGCCACTGTGCTTGGGGACCACGACAGGGTAGGCGAGCCACTCGGGGTGGCGCACCTCGCGGATGACTCCTGTCTCCTGCAGCTTCTGAACTTCCTGGATGATGAACTCTTGATTCTCGGGCGCTTGGCGCCGTGCCTTTTGCTTCATGGGGAGTGCGTTGGGGCACACCGCTAAGTGGTGCTCGATCACCTCCCTCGGCACACCGGACAAGTCCCATGCTGTCCATGCGAACACATCAGCATTTGCCCAGAGGATGGTGACAAGCGTGCCTTCCTATTTGGGAGACAGAGCGTTGCCGATGGTAAAGGCAGGCCCGGAGCCACTGCTGTCCACCGACACTTTCTTCATCTCGGCACGTGCCTGAGAGAACAGGTGCTTCTTCTTCGTGGGTGCGGGCTCGGCAGGCTCAACGTCGTCCTCGTCGGCGGGGTGAGCAGTGGCGGCAGCCTTGTAGGCGCGCTCAAAGGAGCGCACTGCGTCCTTCTCGTCGTAGCGAACGGTGATGGTGTCGCTGCAGCCCGGCATCTTGAGGACGTTGTAGGCGTGGTGGGTCACCACCATGAACTTGGCGAGCACGAGGTAGCCTAAGATGGTGTTGTAGAGCAAGCCAATGTGCACTACGTCAAAGTCGATGAGCTCGGTGCGGTAGTTCTTGCGGGTGCCGAAGGTGACGGGAAGGCACACTTGCCCCAGAGGCAGGGTGGAGCCGTCGGTCACGCCGGAGAAGGGCCTCGTCGGCATCAAGTGCTCGTAGGGCACTTGGAGCTTTTCGAAGGTCTCTATGGAGATCACATTGAGGCATGTGCCGCCGTGAGATGAGCGTCTTGGTGACGGCGACGTTGTTGATGGTGGGAGTGCACAGCATGGGGATGGTGCCCGTAGCCCTCGTGGACTTGGGGTGGTCCTTGGAGTCGAAGGAGGTCGCGTACTGCGACCACTTGAGCGGCTGAGAAGCCTCACGCCCCGGGAGGGCCGCGTTCACCTTGCTAAAGAACTGCGTGAAGTGGCGGTTGGATGAGGGGCCCTGGGCCCCGCCGAGGATGCATGCCACCTCGCGAGGTTCCCGGTAGCCGCCGGCGTTCTCGTCAGGGAGGTTGCCGTTGTTCCTGCCTGGGGGCGGCAGGGCGGCGTTGGCCTGAGGGTTGGCCTGCACGACTGGTCACGCCAGCCCTGCCGGAATTTGTTGCTGCCATTATTGTTGCGGTCTTCCCAGCGGTTGCCGCTGCGGTCGCCTCCGCGGCCTGCGCCGCGCTTGTTGCGGGTGCCGTGCCCGTCCTAGCAGCTGTCGCAGAGCAGCTTGAGCTTGTGGCAGTCCTCGGTGTTGTGGGAGTGCATGTTGTGGTAGGCGCAAAAGGGGCGACCATCCTTCTTGGCCTCGTCGCGGTCGCGGCCGCACTTCTGCTCAGGCTCCGCCGCAAGCACGGCGGGGCCCTTGCGCTTGGCGTCTTTCCTCTTGGCCCTGGCAGCAACGGGCGCCATGTCTGGGTCATTGTGGGCGAAGAGGCGACCCTCTCCAGCCTTGGCGCACCTGTCGGCGAGGTCAAACAGCTCGATCGTTGTGTCAAGCTCGTCATTGATGGCGAGCTTCTTATGCATCCTGACGTCCGTGACACCGGAGGAGAACGCGGAGATGATTGTAGCCTCAGAGGCGCGCGGGATCTTGTTGCGCACTTGGCTGAAGCGCTGGATGTACTTGCGGAGAGTCTCATCAGGCCGCTGGCGCATGGCACGCAGGTCATTAAGCGTGAGTGGGCGCTCTTACGTGCCCTTGAATTTGGCGACGAACTGCCAGCACAGTTCGGACCACGAGGAGACCGAAGCTTCAGGGAGGTTCATGAGCCACGAGCACGCGGTGTCCTTGAGGGCCATGGGGAACTAGTTCGCCATGACCTTGTCGTCACCGCCAGCAGCCTCGATGCCCAAGGTGTAGAGCTGCAGGAACTCCGTGGGGTTGGGAGCGTCATCGTAGCGGGGAGGCAGCTCTGGCTTGAATTTCACGGGCCACACCACGCGGCATAGCTCGCGAGTGAAGGCGCGGCAGCCCCCGCTGCTAGAGGCGACGCCACCGGCGAGAGCGGCGCGGTTCTAGCACCCAACCACGGCGATGTGTTGGATGGTGCGGTCTTGGCGCTGGCCCTGCTGCTCAGGGATCACGCGAGCGTCTGGCGCCGCGCACCGAACGATCTGGCAGCTCGCGTCGTCGTGGCCCGGCGAGGACGCGTCCGCGCGATGTCATCAAGCGAAGGAGGTGGAGGGGGGCTCCGTGCTCTGCCCCCGCGCCACGTGGCGACGGAGGCGGCAGAGAGTAGGAAGGCGCCGGTGCGTCTCCAGCGACGTTGACGAGCTCGGTGATGCATGCGAGCCAGGCGTCATATCCGGCCTAGGTGGGACGGTGGTGCAACAGCTCACGTGCTATGAGCTGCGCGCCCTACGGATCCGGCGGGTCGCGATGAGCGAGCGAGGATGCCATGGCGGTGCGGCCAGGCGGCTGCATAGACGGGTGGAGGGAAGAGGCTTGCTCCTCCCCCGCCGCTGGCTCGGTGGCAGCGCCGGTGCACCCACGGTGTTTGTCGTTGGCGATGGGCTTCGTGCGGACCACCCTAGCGGCCCTGCGCAGGGAGGGCTCACGTCGGGCGTCGGCCATGTTGATGTCGAGGTCGGAGGAGTGGAAGCCGGTCCCCTACCTGACGCGCCAAATGACGGAAGTGGGGCTCCGGGGACCCTGGTTCTAACTTTGGGGGCCTGCTTGCTACCTATCGACCGAACGGTGACCTTGGCTGGGCTATGGCAAGCGAAGCACGTTGAGCGCGCACACAAACACAAAGCACGGTAGGTACACAAGCAGCTACCCAGGTTCAGGCCACCGAGCGGTGTAAAACCCTACTCCTGCTTGGTTGGGATTGCTATGGTGAAAGTGCTCCTGTGTATAAGGTAGAAGAAGATGGAATTGGTCGACCCGCTTCTAAGGAGGCATCACTGCCCCTTTTATGGCTGCCTTGGTCCTCTTCCCCCAAAAATATTGGCATGAAAGGTTGCCACACAACGGCAGTTCAAAGGGGGACACGCGCCCAGTCTTATCCTAACAAAAGTGGTCTTCATCTGCAAAGAAGTCATCCATGATGCACTGGTGGGCTCGGCGATGACATCTGCCCTGGTGCACCTCGTCATCGGGGTCTTCATACACCAAAGTGGCAAACTTTGGGACTTTCTTTGGGGGGAGGCAGCCGCAGCTGCTCCCTTGTCACCAAAGGGGAAACCTCCACCGACTGCACCTGCTGGCACGGCCCCTATCGCTGTCGTCTTGTGCAGATGCGTCACCCACGTGGTGGGCGCGTAGCCGCATGACTGGCGTCACATGGCTCCCCCGCGCGGAGGGCCTCGCGGGAAGCCGCCTCGCGAGGGGGCCTCACGAGGCTGCCTGCCGCGGAAGGTTGTCTTCGGTAGCACCTCCCCTCGTGGAGATGGCCCTCGTGAGGCTGGAGCCTCGTGAGGCGTCTTGCTTCGTGGCGCCCGCGACCGGGCCGCCTCTTGAGCTCTTCGCCAGGTGTCGCTTCCTGGGCCACAGGCAGACGGCCCGTGGTACCCTGGTTCCCACTGGGCCGACAGGGTCCATAGCTAGTAGCTAGATGGCTTCTGCTCTCTCTTTGATCTTCAATACAATGCTCACCTCGATCTTCTTGGAGTTCTATTCAATGTAACCTTCTTTTGTGGTTTGTTTGTTGGGATCCGATGAATTGTGGATTTATGATCAGATTATTCATTGAAAGTAATTGAGTCTTTTCTGAACTTTATTATGCATGATTGTTATAGCTTTGTATTTCTCTCCGATCTATCTGTTTGGTTTGGCCAACTAGATTGATTTATCTTCAGCAGGAGAGGTGCTTTGTAGTAGGTTCAATCTTGCGGTGTCTCCACCCAGTGACAGAAGGGGACGTGGAATGCATAGTATTGTTGCTACTAAGGATAAAACGATGGGGTTTATTCATATTGATTGAGTTTACTTTGTCTACATCATGTCATCTTGCTTAAGGCGTTACTCTATTTGTCATGAACTTAATACCATAGATCAGGATGGCAATGGGTCGGGTTTGGATCGGGTTGAAGAATATCAAATCCATATCCATATCCATGAAGACAGTCTTTGCCCGTCCATGAAAAAATCCACGGATGAAAAATTGTGTCCATGTCCAAACCCGATGGATATCCATACCCACTGGATATCCATTGCGTCCTCTCGGGACATATAAATAAGATATAACACAATGTTAACATAAGATCTTCCATTCTTCACCTCATGGCAGGTTAGGCTTAATTATGGTAAACATCAACTTATGGTAAATGAATGTCCACTAACAACCTAAGATCACTTAGTGTTTTTCTAACAAATGAGAATGACGAGTCATTTAACAAGGAGATAAAAATAAGGGAAGGGGCGTTGGAGTATGTTACGGAGGGGATTGAATGTCGACTAATAAAAGTTATGACGGGGATTGTGTAATTTCTTTTGCATGTTTTAGATAACAAAGTGTAAAATTGCAGTGGGACATGTGACTGTGGGGTAGGGATAGCAGATTTTTGCCCATTAACTCATACTATCGGGTCGGGTTTGGGTATACCCACGGGTACAAGATTATATCCATGCCCTACCCACGAGCAATAGGTCGGGGTTGGGCGCCGCCCATGGACACAAAGCATATCCAAACCCTATCCATTCGGGTCGGATATCAATATCCATGGGTAAAATTGCCATCCTTAACCATAGATGCATGCTGGATATCGGTCGGTTGGTGGAGTAATAGTAGTAGATGCAGGCAGGAGTTGGTCTACTTGTCACGGACATGATGCCTACATACATGATCATTGCCATGAATAAAGTCATAACTATGCGCTTTTCTATCAATTGCCCAACAGTAATTTGTTTACCCACCGTATGCTACGCGTTCGAGAGTGAAGCCTCTAGTGAAAACTATGGCCCACGGGTCTACTTTAAACATATTAAAAAACCTAAAAAACCTTTGATGCACTTTATTTACTTTTCTTTTGTTTTGCAATTTATATATTTGCCTATACAAGATTTAATCCTTGCAAGTAACGAGTTCAAGGGGATTGACAACCCTCTTGCCCGCGTTGGGTGCAAGTATTTCCTTTTGTGTGTGTAGGTGCTGTTCACAAGGCTTTGCATGATTCTTCTATTGGTTCGATAAACCTTGGTTCTCACTGAGGGAAATACTTATCTCAACTGTACTGCTTCACCCTTCCTCCTCGGGGAAAATCCCAACGCAACTCACAAGCAGCAGAAAGAATTTCTAGCGCCGTTGCCGGGGAGACATCATCAAATCCTATCAAGTACCTTCACTCAAACTATCATCTACTTGCTCTACTTTTTATTTTCCCTTTTATTTGCCTCTCTTTTTCATCTCCCCCACTTCTCTAAAAATCGAAAAACACAAAAATATTTCTGTTTGCTCATTTGCTTGCTTGCAAAAATTGTGTGACTCAATGAAAATAAAAATATAGACATATGGATCCTCATCCACTTGCTAATCTTGTCAAAAAATCAAATTATGACGAACCAATTGCTAGTGAGTTGAGTGCACTTGATTATCTTTATGAAGTTTTGCTTGAAAATCGTGAATCTAAAAATTGTGATGAAGTGCTACAAGAAGAAGTTTATAAAGTGATTCGTGATAGCTCCTTGAATGAAAATCATGATTGCAATGATGCTATTATAAATTCTATTACTGTCAATTGTGCTAATACTATGCAAAGCTTCAAGCATGGGGACGATAATTTTGTCATGTCCACTACATATTGGAATGATCATGACTGGGGTGATAATGCTTCTTATGATCCTGAAAATTTATTTAAGCCTCATGATGAATATGTCATTGATAATAATGTTTGCAATAATATTAAAAGTGGGTTTGGAGAGGTCATGACTTTAGTTGTTGTTAATCCCACTATCTTGGAAGATTATAAAACTTTTATGCATGTGGATCATGAATATAGTATTTTATATGATAGCTATATTGTTGAATTTGATTATGATCCTACATGTAATTATTATGAGAGAGGAAAATATGGTTGTAGAAACTTTCATGTCAATAAATTACCTCTCTTTGTGCTGAAATTATTAATGCTTCATTCTTGCTATTTGCATATACTAGATATTGCTTGTCTTGATAATTTGTTTTCCTATAAAATGCCTATGCAAAGGAAGTATGTTAGACTTGAATGTTTTCGTCACATGTTTTATGATGCTCTCTTTGTGCTTCAATTCTTATCTTTTATATGAGCATCATTAAAATCTCGAAGCCTATCTTAATGGCTATAAAGAAAGAGCTTGTTGGGAGACAACCCAATAGTTATCTTTGCTTTTTTTCCTTTTGGTGTGCGAACACAATTTTAGCTACTGTTATGATTGTGTTTTTATCTTTTAATTAGTGTTTGTGCAAAGTAATGCCTTTGGGATGATTTGGATGATAGTATAATTGATGCTGCTTGAAAACAGAAACTATTACACCCAGTTCTGGAATTTATATTCTGTACTGGTAAGTCAGAAACATCTGAAATTTTTACACAGTATTGGGATACAAATTGTTTACGTTGTCCTAAGTTTTCAGAATTTTTTGAGTTACAGAAGTATGGATAAAATTCTGTGATTACGTACTGTTCTGTTTTAGACAGGTTCTGTTTTAATTGCATAGTGTGCTTGTTTTAATGAAACTATGGATTATATCGGGGGGTATAAGTCATGGAAGATTTAGAATACAGTAGGTATTATGCAAGAACAATTATGAATGAGTTTATAACAGTACCTAAAGTGGATGATTGATATATTATACTAACGGATCTCACGAAGTTTCTGTTGAGTTTTGTGTGCTGAAGTTTTCAAGTTTTGGGTGAGATTACGATGGATGAAGGAATAAGGAGCGGCAAGACCCTAAGCTTGGGGATGCCCAAGGTACCCCAAGGAAATATTCAAGGAAGACCCAAGCGTCTAAGCTTGGGTAAGCCCCGGATGGCATCCCCTCTTTCATCTACAATCTATCGGTAACTTACTTGGAGCTACATTTTTATTCATCACATGATATGAGTTTTACTTGGAGCGTCTTGTGCCATAGTTTTCTTTTTTTGTTTAATTTTTAGTTTGCCACAATCATTGCTTGCTGGACACACCTATTTGAGAGGGACACACATTTATCGTGATTTGTTAGAATATTCTATGTGCTTCACTTATATCTCTTGAGCGAGGTAGTTGCTGTAGTGCTTCACTTATATCTTTTAGAGCACGGCGGTGGTTATATTTTGTAGAAATAATTGCACTCTCATGCTTCACTTAAATATTTTTGAGAGTCTAATAAATAGTAATGTCAATTTGCATGTGTTATAAGACTACTCCAGAAAGGATAGGGATTCAAGGGGGATATAATAAAAACTTTCATGTAGATCACTAAATATGAAACACATGGTTTAGTGATATTGATGTCGTATTATGAAATGATATTGATTCATGATCATTGGTTAGTAGAAATATCTGTATTAAAGCTTGTTATTAACTTCTCATCTAAGTGTTGGTCATGGCATGGTGGGGAGGTTTGAGCATTTTTATGTCTGAAATGAAATCCTTGAGTGCTGTTATAATTGGGGGTGCGTGATGGTTAACTCCTACCAACTTCCTCCCTAGGGGCATGCGAGTAGTACTTTGCTTCGATGGCTAATCGGCTTTGCAATAAGTATGTGAGTTCTTTATGACTAATGTGAGTCCATGGATTATATGCACTCTCACCCTTCCGCAATTTGCTAGCCTCTCCGGTACTGTGCATTGCCCTTTCTCACCTTGAGAGTTGGTGCAAACTTCACCAGTGCATCCAAACCCCGTGATATGATATGCTCTATCACACATAAGCCTCCTTATATCTTCCTCAAAACAGCCACCATACCTACCTATTATGGGATTTCCATAGCCATTCCGAGATATATTGCCATGCAACGTCCACCGTTCCGTCACATGACTTGTGTGTTCACCATCATATTTCTTTGCATGATCATATAGAGCTGACATGATATTTGTGGCATAGCCACCATTCATCATTATCATACATGTTACGCTAGATCATTTCACATCCTGTTACACTGCCAGATGCATTCATATAGAGTCATATTGTTCTAGTTTTATCGAGTTGTAATATCAAGTTGTAAGTAAATAAAAGTGTGATGATCACCATTACTAGAGCATTGTCCCAGTGAGGAAAGGATGATGGAGACTGATTCCCCCACAAGTTGGGATGAGAGTCCGGACGAAAAAAAAAGAAAAAAAAGTGGCCAAAAAGAGCCCAACAAAAAACAGAGCAAAGAAAAATGAGAGATAAAGAGAGAAGGGGTAATGTTACTATCCTTTTTCCACACTTGTGCTTCAGAGTAGCACCATGTTCTTCATATAGAGAGTCTCCTATGTTGTCACTTTCATATACTAGTGGGAATTTTTTGTTATAGAACTTGGCTTGTATATTCCGATGACAGGCTTCCTCAAATGCCCGAGGTCTTCATGAGCAAGCAAGTTGGATGCACACCCACATAGTTTCAGTTGAGCTTTCTTACACTTATAGCTCTTAGTGCATCCGTTGCATGTCAATCCCTACTCCTCACACTGATATCAATTGATGGACATCTCCATAGACCGTTGATCCGCCGAGTTGATGCTAGACTTTCTTCCTTTTTGACTTCCCTTATTGATCTCTACCACTGCATTCTATTCCACCTATAGTGCTATATTCATGGCTCACGCTCATGTATTGAGTGAAGATGAAAATGCTGAAGTGCATTAGAAGTACGATCCAATTGCCTGGTTAAACACCGGGGAGCTCATGATTTATATTTATGCGGTGAAGGCGGAGTCATGCCATGCTAACATGATAAAGTGAGTGGGGATAACATTCATTAAGGATCGTATATTTTGAAAGTTTAATGATTATGCTTCATATATTCGTCGATATTATTATGTTGATATTGTTACTTCATCGTTTCTCAATATTTATACCGTAAAGAGATTACATGATACACATGTTAGGCAGCATTCAACATCAAAAATTGTGTTTTTATCATTTACCTACTCGAGGACAAGCTAGAATTAAGCTTGGGGTTGCTGATACGTCTCCAACGTATCTATAATTTTTTTATTGGGTCATGATATTATATTATCAATCTTGGATGCTTTATATGCAATTATATGCTATTTTGTATCATTTTTTGGGACTAACCTATTAACCCAGTGCCAGTTCCTCTTTTTTTGCTTATTTTTGGCTTTTAAGAAAATCAATATCAAACGAATTCCAAACGGAAAAAAATCTTTAGATTAATTTTTTCTGGACCAGAAGGGACCCTAGAAGCTTCGGGAGGAGACCAGACGAGATATGAGAGAGCCACAAGCCCGAGGGCACGCCCCAGGGGGGTAGGCACGCCCCTGAGCTTGTGGGCCCCATGCAGCTCCGTTTGACCTAATTCAAAGCCTATAAATTTACATATATTCCCAAACCTACAGAGAGCCAGACGATATAACTTTTCTGCCGCCACAAGCTTCCGTTCTTCCGTGATCCCATCTGGAGGCCTTTTTCGGTAATCTGCCGGAGGGGGAATCAATCACGGAGGGCTTCTACATCAACCTTGCTGCCCTTCCGATGGTGTGTGAGTAGTTCACCACAAACCTATGGGTCCATAGCTAGTAGCTAGATGGCTTCTTCTCTCTCTTTGATCTTCAATACAATGTTCTCCTCGATCTTCTTGGAGTTCTATCTGACGTAATCTTCTTTTGCGGTGTGTTTGTTGGGATCTGATGAATTGTGGGTTTATGATCAGATTATTCATTGAAAGTAATTGAGTCTTTTCTGAACTTTATTATGCATGATTGTTATAGCTTTGTATTTCTCTCCGATCTATCCGTTTGGTTTGGCCAACTAGATTGATTTGTCTTCAGCGGGAGAGGTGCTTTGTAGTAGGTTCAATCTTGCGGTGTCTCCACCTAGTGACAGAAGGGGATGGGGTACGTATAGTATTGTTTCTAGTAAGGATAAAATGATGGGGTTTATTCATATTTATTGAGTTTACTTTGTCTACATCATGTCATCTTGCTTCAGGCGTTACTCTGTTTGTCATGAACTTAATACCATAGATGCATGCTGGATAGCGATAGATTGGTGGAGTAATAGTAGTAGATGCAGGCAGGAGTCGGTCTACTTGTCACGGACGTGATGCCTATATACATGATCATTGCCATGAATAATGTCATAACTATGCGCTTTTCTATCAATTGCCCAACAGTAATTTTTTACCCACCGTATGCTATGCGTCCGAGAGAGAAGGCTCTAGTGAAAACTATGGCCCCCGGGTCTACTTTAAACATATTAAAAAACCTAAAAATCATTTGTTGCACTTTATTTACTTTTCTTTTCTTTTGCAATTTATATATTTGCCTATACAAGATTTGATCCTTGCAAGTAACGAGTTCAAGGGGATTGACAACCCTCTTGCCTGCGTTGGGTGCAAGTATTTGCTTTTGTGTGTGCAGGTGTTGTTCACGAGGCTTTGCGTTATTCTCCTATTGGTTCGATAAACCTTGGTTCTCACTGGGGGAAATACTTAACTCTACTGTACTGCTTCACCCTTCCTCTTCGGGGAAAATCCCAACGCAGCTCACCAGTAGCAGAGGTCTAGGGTTTTATAGGGTAGATGCGATTTGGGCGCTGCCGCCCTCTAGTCTTGGGCGTCAAGAAGGTCACCCTGCCTCCTAGGGTTTCCCCCTCGTCTTGGGCTTGGTGGGCCCCCTGTGGTTTGTACAGGACCCCGTCACTAGCCCCAGAGAGTGGCGGAGGTCGTAGTGAGGGTCGCGAGACCTCCAGCGGGCTCCCACATCTTCTAGTCTTCCTGGAGCCTGGTCGTGATGCCGGCGTGTCGATGGCTCATGGGAATATTGATGCCTGCCCCTTGAGGACGTCACCACCCTGGTGGTGCTGCAGTTGCGGCCTCCACATCTTTGACTCTTGGCTGAAAGGGACCGCCAGACCCCTTGCTCCTTCTAAAAAGTTGCTCCAGTGAATTATCACGTCAGCGCGGAGACCGATGCTTTAAACAGGTCTTGACTCATTATGGTAAGCTAGCCCAGATTCCCGCGCCTATAGGATGTAAACAGGAACCACCACCGGACGTGGGCCGTGTGGCGTGTGGAGACGCCTCGATTTTCAGTTCACCCGTAGCTGGTCATAAGAGCGGCGAGTGGGAGTGGGATTCATTCCACCCCCATCTTCCTCCCCGTGCCTCTGCTCTTCTCTGCTTCGCCCCGTCGCCATTGTGACTTTCATTTTCTTCGAGACTGCCAGCTCCTCCCCCAACCAATGAAGGATGGGTCGATCGGGTGCTGTGATTGGTGCTCAAGGAGTGCAGGCAACCAGGGGGGAAGAGGAGGCGGAAAGCGGAGAGCTCCAGTGCCGCCATTCAGCCGCAGCCCAGCGCCGAAGCTCTCGTCACCCGATGATCCCGCTCCACCATCTCCGACGGGGAGGTCTAGAAGCTAAAGGCAGAGGGGTCGTTCCCGTCCGACCTTAGATATCAAATCCCTCTATCCATGGAGGGATTTCCGGCGCCGCCGGCGGTGTGCGCATCCTCCACTTGGACTTCTTCGTGCGAGGGCTCGGTTTCCCCCTGCACCCATTTGTGTAGGGGCTTCTTTCTTCTTTGGTATACAACTTCATCATCTCAACCCCACCAGCATTCTGCACATTGTGAATTTTATCACGTTCTGCGAGTGCTTCCTTGGGGCCGCCTGTCATGCGTACGATGATCTATGGGACCGAGAGGGCCCCTTTGCGGTTTGATTGTGGGGATGCGCAAGCACAAAGAGCAGATCCAGCGATCAACACAAGCGTTTTACCCAGGTTTGGGCCACCGTGAGGTGTAAAACCCTACTCCTGCTTTGATTGTATTATGGTGGAAGCACAAGTAAAAGGAGCACAATTTGTCGGCAAGGTGCGCCGGAAGTGCAGCTACACACGTAGTTGTGCAAAGTGTCGACCCTTGTAAATGTTGCCATGGGCCTCCTTTTATAGAGCAAAGGGGTCACCACAGTGGCAAAACAGTCTTTACACATGGTAGATAATGGCTACAGTGCTTAATACCTAACTCTGACGGGTTAGGACAAACACATTAAATGTGCGGTGAGGTGTCACACTGGCGAGGCTTGCCGGCAAGGGTAGTCTCTCCTTCTATATCGTTTGCCCAGCTACCTCTTATTAATTTGACACGCCTCCTGGACGGGTTTCATTAAAGTTGTATCTTCGGCGGTGAGCTGACACGTGCCCAGACAAAGCTCACCAAACAGCCTGCCTGCTCGACACCTACTTGACAAGCGACTGGCATGTCACTGAGGTGGAGCAGTGGACAGGTAGTGGCATCTTGCCGGCACGGAGCTTGCTGGGCCTTCGCTTGCCGGCAAGGAGCTTGCTAGCAACCAAAGTCTTAGTCTTCAGTACTGAACTAGTACTTCTCAATGACCTGCCTGGAGGACTTCTTCATGGTCTTGTTCACCAAGTCTTGAATCTTGTTTGTAGTAGTCCTCCGGCAAGCCCTGCCATCGGGAAGGCTACAACTGCATGTGCACAAGTTAGGGTACTAAGGCACCCATGTCTTTGTACACCGATAGGAGCCCCCGGGCCTGGGCCATACACGCATGCAAGGCATCATTGGGCTAGGCCCAAAGAGTGCACATGCACGCGTGGGAGAGGATAACTGCTTTAATCTTCTCTTTTACCACGCCCCCACGATGCGCATTAAATGCAGACGTGTGAGAGGTGGAACGAAACGACTGCTAGAGGTAGTGTGCCTGAAAAAGCGCATCCACGTCGACAGTAAAGAGCCAGCCCCCACGCCTTCCCCATAAAAAGGAAACCGCGAGGGGCGCTGCTCATTTATGACCTTCCTCCAATCTAGCCTTCGCCATCGTCTTCTTCCTTGCGCAAGAACAAAGCGCATCTCCACCCGCCGCTGCGCCGCGCCCACGCTTGCTTCCAAATCCACTCCTCCCCAAGTCAATCATGGCACCCAAGAGGAACCAAGATAAGTCAGAGAAAGCAGTCGACCCGGAAGCAGAGGCGTGGAAGGCGGAACTGGCAAAGATGCGGAGAGACAATGTCGTCTTCAAGCCGGTGCTGAAGGAGAGCGACCTGGTGGAGCCGTACGCGATTATGTGGGGGAAGGAGACGACCGCTCACACCATGCCAGAGGTTCCTCCTGGCTCCATCAAACCTGGCAAGGACAAGTATCCCTTGTTCACCGCATATTTTTACTACGGCTTTGTCCCCCCTTTTCTCCGAATTCTTTACTGAGATCATGTACACCTGCGGGTTCCGTCTTCTAGACTTCACACCAAATGCCATGACCTGCATGTCTATTTTTGCACACATGTGCGAGAACTTTGTTGGAGTAGTGCCCAACATAGCCCTTTTCCACCATTACTTCACAACATGCATCGAAGCAGATGCCCTCTCTGGCGGCATCACATGGATCCCCAGGGACAAGGATGTCTACCTTAGGGGGCAGCTTCACTTGAAGTGGAATGAATTACATGCAGAATGGTGCTGGATCAAGGACGCTGATTTCCCAGATTTCTGCAAACCCAGAACGACAAGAGTGGAGCGTGACAAGGATTGGAGCTATCTTGATGCCAACGACAAAAAACTCACAATCGCCACGACTCGCATCCTCCGCCTTAGGGCTGCCGGCCTCACCATTGAGATGGTGGTTGCCGATTTTCTTCGTCGCCGCATCGCTCCCCTTTAGAACAAGGGAAGGCCTGCCTGGGACTACAAAAATGCAACTGATATCATATGGGTGCGGACTGGGCTTCACGCCAACCTGACGGTGCTGCAGCACATGGTCCTCTGCCAACAACTCTTCTACACTATCGGTAACTTCAAGTTGTCGGCAAGCGTGGTGCCCTTGTGCACTAATTCCACCAAGGATGCCATTATTGCTATGATGCTGGCTTGCAATGCCCACGGCATTGAAGGATGTTGGCAAGAACCACCTAAAGACGCGGTGCAAACATGGTTTGACACATTGGTGGAGAAGACTGTCAGGGAGGAGAAGTGTCGGCCCAGTGGGAACCAGGATACCACCGGCCGTCTGCCTGCGGCCCAGGAAGCGACACCTGGCGAAGAGCTCGGGAGGCGGCCCAACTATGGGCGCCGCAAAGCAAGACGCCTCACGAGGCTCCAGCCTCGCGAGGGCCCTCCCCACGAGGGGAGGCACTAGCGAAGACAACCTTCCGCGGCAGGCAGCCTCGCGAGGCCCCCTCGCAAGGTGGTATTCCGCGAGGCCCTCCATGCGGGGGAGTCGCGCGGCTGCATGCCCACCACGTGGGTGACGCACCTGCACAAAGACGACAGCGACAAGGCCGTGCCAGCAGGCGCGACTAGTGGAAGTTTCCTCTTTGGTGATAAGGGAGCAGTTGCGGCTGCCCCCCCCCCCCCCCCAAAGCGCAAGTCCCAAAGTTTACCACTTTGGTGAATGAAGACCACGGCGATGAGGTGCACCAGGGCAGATGTCATCGCCGAGCCCACCTGCGCGTCATGGATGGCTTCTTTGCAGATGAAGACCACTTTTGTCAGGATAAGACTAAGCGCCTGTCTGCCTTTGAACTGCCGTTGTGTGGCAACTCTTCCTGCCAATATTTTCGGGGGAAGAGGACCGAGGTAGCAATAAAAAGGGTAGGGCTCCTACCTTAGAGGGGTTCGACCAATTCCACCTCGTCCTACCTTGTACACAGGAGCACTTCCACCATAGCAATCCCAGACCAGCAGGAGTAGGGTTTTACACCGCTTGGTGGCCCGAAGCTGCTTGTGTCCCTGCCATGCCATGTGTGTGTGCGCGCTCTTGTCATGCTCCGCTCGCCATAGCCTCGCCATGGTCACCGTCTAGTCGATAGGTAGCAAGCAGGCCCCCAGTGTTCGAACCAGGGTCCCCGGAGCCCCAATTCCGACAAGAAGGACCTGATCCGCGACACCACTGATGAGGAGTTGGCGCACATTGCCAACAGGGTGGCGGAAGCAGGGATGGATGTAGGCGCCAGCGGTTCTGGATCCGCGGCAGCCGATGCTGATGAAGAAGCCGAAGATGAAACAGTGGACGAACCACTAGAAGAACCTGCCAGAGAGCAAGAAGAGCCTACCGGGGAACAGGGCAAAGAAAACGCTGAGGAGCAAGTGCATAGGGAGCCCCCTGTTCCGGCAAAGAAATCTCGCGTCCTTTGGAGAGCCGTTTTCGGAGAGCCAGTTCATCCATCTTTGGGTGATGAAGCAGTTAACAAGGGAGTGACCTCCAAGGCTGCCACGATAGCAGCAAATGCAGCGCACCTCTACGAGGCGGCCAACTGCATCGGCTGCCAGAGGAGCTGGGTCTTCTCAACCTGCTGTGTCTGCAGCAACCAAGTGGGTCAGGACTCCTACCCCGCCTCTTACCTCCAGTACTAGACCCGAGAGCCTGTAGGACTTCTCCATCCTTAGCGACAAGGAGGAGGAAGAAGAGTACGTGTCTTCAACCACTTTCATTAATTCTTGATTTCTGATCTACTCCATGTTGTCTTGATTTAACCAGCGACGAGCAAACCTTGGCGCAAAGGATGGCCAAGAGGGTGAGGACCACAGCAGAGGACGACCCGACAGCAAGCACATCGTCGGATGTTGATGTCGTGGCTGTCAGTCCTCGGCGCAGCCCCCAACGTGAGGCCATTACTCACTTTCCGAGTGTTGGAGTTAAAATATTCATTGCTGACATTGGCAAGGGAGCAGGAGAAGAGCGCCACAAGTAGGAATGCCCAGAAGCAGACCCAATCATAACATCTTCGTCAACCACTGCCCCGGCAACCGACTCTCCGGAAAGGGCCTCCACCGAAGAGCCTGTCACCACTGATGAAGTGCCGGCAACTGGAGTCGCTAGCAACCAGGCGATGACAACCGGAGTTGTCGGAGAAGAAGCTGTTCCTCTTCAACAGTCTCAATCCGGTAAGTTCTTTGCTGTCAAATACTTTTCTTGTTTAATCTCTTTTTTGTTTTCTTGAACTTGATCTTAAATCCAATTTTTCTCTTCTCCATTCTTTTAGATCCACCTCCAACTGATGACATGGACGTTGATGCCACCATTGAGGGGATTGCGAAGGACGCTACTGATGAGGCCAGGAAAGTTACCACTGATGAAGCCGCCAGGGTTGCTGACGAGGAAGCTGCTAAAGCCACCCACGAAGAAGCTACCAAGGATACTGCTGAGGAGAGCGGCAACAAAAGTGCCGAGGTCACTGAAGACATCTCTATCTCACGAGCGCCAAGCGCTGACTTGGCCATGAGGGCGATCATCACCGGCAAGGCGGCTGTCGATGATCACCCTTCGACTTCTGAAGCGCCTCCTTCAAGCAGGTATCTGAAGGTTGGCGATAACTTGTTTGTCAGCATCTCTGGGACATCAAGCATTGGAGCGCCCACTGAAGGAGAAGATCTTGATGGTGAGGTCATCACTGTTGCCGGGCTCGAAGTTGTCGATGAGCCGCACATCAACAACAATGATTCTAAAGAGCAGCAGCTCCTCAAGGCCATGGGTGAAAACTTCCAGAAACTTCAAGTGCATTATCACAGCCGAACGGAGAGCTTAGACTCTAGAGCAGCTGTCCTTGGCAAGGCAGAGGAGGAGTTCCAAAAGCATGTGGAGGAGACGCAAACTTGGTATGCTGAGTGCCTTCAAGATCTCCACGAACGCCACATCCAGCTTTTTGCCACCCAGGAAAAGTTTGTCTTGGAAAAGGCTGAAGCCAACAAGGCACAAGAGAAGGCTACGCAGAGGATAGCGACAGCTGAGGCAAAGCCGAATGAGCACAACATCGGCCTTGACGCCCATGAGGAAGAGCTTGCCACTCGTGAGGAAGTGCTTGCCTCTAAACTCCATAGAAAAGATGATGAAATTCAAGCTCACATTGCACAGCAGACGCTGGAGCTAGAGCAAAAGCATAACGAGGCTATCGAAGCTCAAGTTGCGGATCATGCTAGCAAGATCAAGGAAGCCATCGATGCTGCCAGAGCCGCAGAGGCCGCCAAGAATGAACTAGAAAACAAGGTGCAAAAGCTCGAAGCAGATCTTGCCGCCATCAGCAACGAAGTCTTGGCGCTCAAAGCAGACAAGGATAAGACAACTCACACCTTGGCGGAGCTGCAGACCTCAATATCCGCCAAGAACCAAGAACTTGCGAAGGCTAAATATGTCGTTGAAGATCACAAGATGAAGCTGACCACCTTGGAAAAATCTCTTGATGCCGCCAAGGAGCACGAGAGGATATTGACGAAGGACCTTCAGAGCGAGAAGGCCTTGCTCGAGAGCGCTACAAATTCCTTTAACGATCTCAAAGGCACTTATCAGCTTTGGACTGACCATCTCGTGGTTCTCGCGGAAAATCTCACCGCTCGGCTATCTATCTTGGGCTTGCCAGAATGCGGCTTCTCCACCAACGACAGGGACGCCGCCAATGCCAGGCTCACTTTATTCTTCGAGAGTCTTATCAAGGCGTTGGAGAAGTACCATGGTGAGAGGTCTGCCAACTTTGCCAGCGAATCTCGCAAATTCTGCAGTGATGTCCTCTCCAAGGTACTTTTCAAAATTGTCCATTGAAATCCTGGTATTGACATCTCCAAGCCTTCAAGAGTTTGCCAAAGGGAACCGACACCACAGCCGCCGAGGAGCTCGTCGCCCCAATTGTCAGCAAGGTTCAGCAGATTCCAAGGATCGAGGGCCAATGTAGAGATTAGCCCCCTTCCATTTCTTGTCGCCAGCAGTTCATGTAAAAGATAGATTTTATCTTAAGTTAGAAATGTACTTGGCTTGTCATGTAATATGACTTGTGTTGATGAATGAATGTGTGCTATTTTCCTTGTTTTATTCTGTCTTTGGATGATTTTGTACCCTACGCTTGCCAGAAGCTTTCCGGTGCGCGTACTCTTGCTGCGAGCGCTTGAGGAACGGATCCTTAGCAGCCTGCCAGATGTACCACTGCCGGCAAGGTTACGCTTGATGGTCACAACACGACTGCTTAAGTTGTTGAGCGGACTTGAAACAAAGTAAGAGCGCAGCTAATCATGACAACGTTCCTTAGCGTCCAGGTTTCTCATACAAAGGCCAAGATCATTAAAGGAAAATTGCAATTACAACAAAGAATTTGTTTCAAAGTTTTTCAACTTAGCTTTTTCTTTGCTATACTTCTTGTCGTAAAATGGTTACTTGAACATCACTTGGTGGTATCCACACCATCACTCCCGGGGAAACTTGCACGCGAGGAACCCTTCTATCCTTTGAGAAAAATAAAGAAGAGAAAAGAGCAGGTCGGAGGCCTTGACGAATCATTAACCATTTCATACAAGGCAAAATGTAACACAACATCACATGCAACATATACAAATAAATATATACTTGATAAAGAGTTGTGAAACACTTAGCTTTATTTCATTTATGCACAGGGTATGTGCCTGGCTTTGTACAAAGGATTACATGTCTTGGCAACAAACTAGTACAAAAGGGGTTGCCGGAGAGTCCAACAACTGTGCCTCATGGGTAGAACTTGCAAAGATGCTCAATATTCCATGAGTTCTACACCGGAGTGCCATCTTCGGTCTCCAGACGGACTGCGCCAGGTCTGGTGACTCGCAATACCCGATAAGGGCCTTCCCACTTCGGCGTCAACTTGTTTCATCCCTAGGCCGACTGGATCCGTCGAAGAACAAGGTCGCCTTCCTCAAGGCTCCGGGCATGAAATTTGCGGCTGTGGTAGCGTGTCGTGGGAAAACGACGATCTATGGGAACGAGGGGATCCCTATGCGGTTCGGCTGTGGGATCAATATACTACAAAGAGCAGGGCTAGTAGATGTGAGAACAAGCAACGATTTATCCAGGTTCGGGCAGTTGTGAGCGCAAAACCCTACTCCTATTCTTGTGGTTTGATTGTATATGAGCTCAAAGGTTACAAAGAGCACAGCTTGCTGGCAAGGTGCGCGGGAAGTGCAGCTACATCGTGTAATTGAACTAAGAGTCGGCCGTTCTAAGTGTAGCCGTGGGCCTCCTTTTATTGGCCAAGGGGTTACCACAATGGCTAAGATGGTCATTTACAGGGTATGAATAGTGACTTCCACCATCACCATGTCTATCTCCTAACGGGGTAAGACAAACGCATTTAATGCACTGTTAGGTGCTACGTCAGGGAGGCGAGGCTTTGGGGTAAAAGATCTGTACCACCGGTCCTGGCGCCCTCCTGTTACCTTGACACGTCCCAAGGACGGGTGTCATTAAAGTTAATCCTTGCGTGGCATGCCGACACGTGCCTTGGCCAGCTATGTTGACTGCCTGCCCGCTCGACACCTATCATACGTGCTTATCTAGCCAATGATGAGGTGGAGCGGTAACGGGATAGAACGAGCCTGCCGTCGCGGAGCTTGCTGGGCCTTCGCTTGCTGGCAAGGACCTTGCTGGCAACCAGAGTCTTGGTCTTCACCTTGCCGGCACGAAGCTTACCGCTAAGGGCAGTGTTGATCTTCAGTACTAGAATAGAACTTCTCAATGAACTGCCTTGAGGTCTTCTTCATGGTCTTGTTTAATCTAAGTCTTGGGTCACGGCAACCCTCCGGCAAGCCCTTGCCGTCAGGAAGGCTACAACTGCCTGTGCACAAGTCAGGGTACGAGGGCACCCATGCTTTAGTACACCGACAGGAGCCCCTGGGCCTGGGCCACACGCGCATGCGAGGCGTCGTTGGGCTAGGCCCGAACAGTGCACATGCACACGTGGCAAAGGATAACTGTCGTAATCTTCTCTTTTACCATGCCCCCATGATGCGCATTAAATGCGGGCGTGGGAGAGGTGGAATGGAACGGGCGCGGGGAGGTAGTGCACTTGAAAAGCGCATCCGCGTAGGACGGTAAAGAGCCAGCCCCCGCTCCTTCCACATAAAAAGGAATATGTGAGGGGCACTGCTCATTTACCCTCCTCCCAATCTCGCTATTGCTGCCGTCTTCTTCCTCACGCAAGAGCAGAGAGCACCCTTTGCTTCCGCCGCCGCCGCCGCACCGCGCCCCCGCCTGCCTCCTAACCCGCCCTCCCCATGGCAGCCATGGCTCCTAGAGGAACCAGAACAAGTCGGAGAAGGCGGTCGATCCTGACGCAGAGGCAAGGAAGTTGGAGCTGGCTGCGGTGCGGAGAGATAACATCACCTTCGCGCTGGTGCTGGATCAGAGCGACCTGGTGAGTCGATACTCGATCATGTGGAGGAAGGAGACGACTGCCCACACCGCGCCAGAAGTTCTCCTCGGCTCCATCAGGCCTGGACCAGACAAGTACCCCTTCTTCGTCGCATATTTTTACTGCGGGCTCATCCCCCCTTCTCCGAATTCTTCGTAGAGATCATGTACACCTACGGGTTCCCCCTCCTAGACTTCACCCCCAACGCCATAACATGTATGGCTGTTTTCGCGCACATGTGCGAAAACTTCGTTGGGGTATTGCCTAGTGTAGCCCTCTTCCGCCATTACTTCACCCCACACATCAAAGCAGATGCCCTCTCCGGCGGCGTCACTTGGATCCCTAGGGACAGGAATGCCTACCTTCCGGGGCTGCTCCACAGGAAGTGGAATGAGTGGCGCGGAGAGTGGTCCTGGATCAAAGAAAAAGACTTCCCGGTTTTCTGCCAGCCCAGGACGACAAAGGTGGTGCACGGCGACGATTGGAGTTCTTTCGACATTGATGACAAGAAGCTCACCATTGCAACTACACGCATCCTTTGTCTCAAGGCTGCCGGCCTCACCATCGAAATGGTGGGGGCTGATTTCCTTCATCGCCGCATCGCTCCTCTCTAGAACAAGGGCAGTCCTGCTCGGGACTACAAGAATGAAGCAGATGATACGTCTCCAATGTATTTATAATTTTTGATTGTTCCATGCTGTTATATTATCAATCTTGGATGTTTTTATATGCATTTACAGCAATTATATATCATTTTTTGGGACTAACCTATTAACTTAGTGCCCAGTGCCAGTTGCTGTTTTCTGCCCTGTTTTTGTTTTACAGAATATCAATACCAAACGAAGTCCAAATGCGACGAAACTTTTTGGAGATTTTTTCTGGACAATCCCAACACTAGAAGCTTCGGGAGAAGGCCAGAAGCCCCAGGGGGTGCCCATGAGGCACCAGGGCGCGCCTGCGGGGGGGCAGGCGCGCCCTGGTACCTCGTGGGGCCCACAGAGCTCCGTTTGACCTAATTCCACCACTATAAATTCCCAAAAAATCAGAAACCCTCAGGGGAGTCCACGAAATACTTTTTCCGCTGCCGCAAGTTTCTGTTCTCGAGAGATCCCATCTGGGGTCCTTCTCCGGTACTCCGCCGAAGGGGGAATCGATCACGGAGGGGCTCTACATCAACCTTGCTGCCCTTCCGATGATGCGTGAGTAGTTTACCACAGACCTTCGGGTCCATAGGCAGTAGCTAGATGTCTTCTTCTCTCTTTTTGATCTTCAATACAATGTTCTCCTCGATGTTCTTGGAGTTCTATCCGATGTAATCACTTTTTGCGGTGTGTTTGTTGGGATCCGATGAATTGTGAGTTTATGATCAGATTATCCATGAATATTATTTGAGTCTTCTCTGATCTCTTTTATGCATGATTATTATAGCTTCGTATTTCTTCTCCGATCTATTGATTTGGTTTGGCCAACTAGATTGGTTTATCTTGCCATGGGAAGAGGTGCTTTGTAATGGGTTCGATCTTGCGGTGCTCAATCCCAGTGACAGAAAGGGACATGACACGTATGTATCATTGCTATTAAGGGTAAAAAGATGGGGTTTATTCATGCGTGAGTTTACTTTGTCTACATCATGTCATCTTGCTTAAGGCGTTACTCCGTTCTTTATGGACTTAATACACTAGATGCATGCTGGATAGCGGTCGATGTGTGGAGTAATAGTAATAGATGGAGGCAGGAGTTGGTCTACTTGTCTCGGACGTGATGCCTACATACATGATCATTGCCTTGGATATCGTCATGATTATTTGCTTTTCTATCAATTGCCCAACAGTAATTTGTCTACCCACCGTATGCTATTTTCTTGAGAGAAGCCTCTAGTGAAAACTATGGCCTCCGGGTCTATCTAAATCATATACTAAAACCCTAAAAATACTTGCTGCAATTTTATCTTATTTATTTTATTTTGTATTTTTGTTTCTATCTATCTATCACATACAATTTAATCTTGCAATTTACCGCCGAGGGATTGACAACCCCTCGTTTGCGTTGGGTGCAAGGATTTGTTGTTTGTGTGCAGGTACTGCTAACGAGGTGTTGCGTGATTCTCCTACTGGTTCGATAACCTTGGTTTCATAACTGAGAGTAATACTTATCTCTACTGTGCTGCATCATCCCTTCCTCATCGGGGAAAATACCAACGCAAGCTACAAGTAGCAGGAAGAATTTCTGGCACCATTGCCGGGGAGACATCATCAACATCTATCAAGTACCTTTGCATATCTCTCATCTCCTTGCATTTATTTTATTTGCATTTGCCTCTCGTTTTAATCTCAACCACTTCTAAAAAGTTTTTGCAAAAACACAAAAATATTTTTTCTTGCTTGCTTGCTTTTATTGCCTTCATGTCGAACACACAAGAACAGAAACTAAAAGCAAAAATATAAGATACTATGGATCCACTTAAAGTTTGCTACTTGGATCATCTTCTATCCATTCGTGCTCGTGCCGAAACCCCAACTAGTTTAGTTGAGGGAAAATCTTTAGATGAGCATGCTCATTTTGTGCGTCACCGTTTGTCTGAAAAAGGGAGACTCTTATGGTGTCAAATAAATTGTTTGCTATGCTATGCTTGGAATCTATGTGAAATTTATGATTTTACTTGTTGCTCTAAGAACCCTAAAAAACACCTTCCCTACCTATGTGAATTTAATGATAATGAAATCTTGTCTTCCTATGCCAAGGGTGTTTATAATTACTATGATATCGAACAAATTGAAGAATTTGTCGCTTTTAATGGTGCATATGAAGTTGCTTCTTTTATTGAAAAGTATGATGTTACTCTCTACAAATCTGAAAATTTTGACATACTTAAATATTGCTATGAAAACTATGCTCCTAATGCCTATGTTAAAGAATTTATTGAGAGAATGTCTACTGCTTTGGAAGAGAATAATGATAAATGTATTAATGATTGTGATTCCGTTGATTCGATTGAAATATCCCCTCTTGATGAATGTGATGCTTGCTATTCTTATGGCCACGATGCCAATATTAATTATGCTTATGATGAAGAACTTGCTATAGTTCCTTATGTTAAAAATGAAATTATTGCTATAGCACCCATACTTGATAGTTCCTTAAATGAAAAGCATGATTGCAGTGATGTTATTATAAATTCTATTATTGTCAATTGTGCTAATGATATGCAAAGCTACAAGCTTGGGGATGAAAATTTTGTTATGTGTACTACTTATTGCAATGATCATGATTGGGGTGATGATGCTTCTTATGATCTTGAAAATTTATTTAAGCCTCATGATGAATATGTTATTGATAATAAAATTTGCAATACTATTAAAAGTGGGTTTGAAGAGGTCATGCCTTTAGTTAATGTTAATCCCACTATTTTGGAAGACTATAATTTTTTTATGCATCATGAAGAGAAAATTTTATATGATAGCTATATTGTTGAATTTGATTATGATCCTACATATAATTATTATGAGAGAGGAAAATATGGTTGTAGAAATTTTCATGATACTAAATTATTTCTCGTTATGTTGAGATTGCTATTGTTTCTTTCTTCTTCTTTGCATATGCTAGTTTTTGCTTGCCTTGATAATTTGTTTTCCTATAAAATTCCTATTCATAGGAAGTATGTTAGACTTAAATGTGTTTTTCACATGTTGCATGATGCTTTCTTTGTGTTTCAATTACTATCTTTCATGAGAGCATCATTGAAATCTCAAGCCTATCTTAATGGCTATAAAGAAAGAGCTTGTTCGGAGACAACCCAATGAATAAAATAAATTATTTTGTGTTTCCACATTTATGCTACTGTTATGATTGAGTTTTTGTGTTTTTAATTAGTGTTTGTGCCAAGTAAAACCTTTGGGATGATTTGGAAGATAGTATAATTGATGCTGTTTGGAAAACAGAAAGTTTTGTGTCCCGTGCTGGAATTATGGTTCTGTACTGGTGCGTCAAAAAAATCTGAAATTTTTACACAGTATTGGTATATGAATTTCCCACGTTTTCCTAATTTTTCAGAATTTCTGGAGTTACAAAAGTATGGATTTTAAATAGATTGCTACAGACTGTTCTGTTTTTGATGTGTTGCTTGCTTGTTTTGATGAAACTATGGATTGTATCGGGGGGTATAAGCCATGGAGAAGTTAGAATACAGTAGGTATAATTCAAAAATAAAATATGAATGGGTTTGCAACAGTACTTAGAGTAGTGATTTATTTTGTTATACTAACGGATCTTACGAAGGTTTTGTTGAGTTTTGTGTGATTGAAGTTTTCAAGTTTTGGGTGAGATCACGATGGATGAAGGAATAAGGAGTAGCAAGAGCCTAAGCTTGGGGATGCCCGAGGCACCCCAAGGTAATATTCAAGGAAGACTCAAGCGTCTAAGCTTGGGGATGCCCCGGAAGGCATCCCCTCTTTCTTCTACCAACCATCGGTAATTTTACTTCGAGCTATATTTTTATTCGTCACTTGATATGAGTTTTGCTTGGAGCGTCGTGTATTATATGAGTCTTTGCTTTGCTTGCTTTTTAGTTTGTCACAATCATCTTTGCTAGACACACCAATTTGAGAGAGCCACACGTTCATCATAATTTGTTAGAATACTCTATGTGCTTCACTTAAATTTTTTGAGCTAGGCAGTTGCTCTAGTGCTTCACTTAAATCTTTTTTAGCACAGTGGTGGCTATATTTTGAAGAAATAAACTCTCATGCTTCACTTATATTATTTTGAGAGTTGACAAGATTAAAATTTTGAAGAAATAAACTCTCATGCTTCACTTATATTATTTTGAGAGTTGATAAGATTGAAATTTTGAAGAAATATTTGCACTCTCATGCTTCACTTAAATCTTTTTGAGAGTTGATAAAAGTAACGGTAATTTGCACAAGATATGAATTTGGTCCCAAAGTGATGAATATTCAAGAGGGATATAATAAAAACTTTCATATAGATCATTGGATATGATAAGTGTGATTCCTGGCAATAGTTTTGCGATATGGAAATGATAATATGTGAGTCATGTTAGTGAGTAATTGTGATTTAGTAAGAATATTCGTGTTAAGGTTTGTGATTCCCTATGCATGCACGTTAAGTCAATAGTTATGCAACGAAATTATATCCTACTTATGGTGCATTATTCGGTGTTAGTTACGTTCAATGCATGTTTATGACCGTTTTCGCTTTTTGGTTGGTTGCTTCTCAATATATTTGCTAGCCTTCATTTGTACTAAGTGGAAATACTACTTGTACATCCAAACTCCTTAAACCCAAGTTGTGCCAAATGAGTCCACTATATCTACCTATATGCGGTATTTCAATGCCGTTCCAAGTAAATTTGCGTGTGCCAACTCTAATTTTCAAAATATTTTTCCGTTTTGTGTGCCCATACCACTCATGAAGTGGCAGGGGGTGGCCAATATTTTCCATGCTAGGTGTGTTATTCTCACGATGAGTGTTTATTAACTTGTCATTGCACGAGAGAGTGGCTGGTAATAGGGATGCCCAGTCCCACAATGAAATCAAAATTAATAACAACAAAATTCCTTGGAAAGTGATGGTATGGAGGGCACCCGTGGATACGGCTAGCCATGGATTGTGAAAGAATGGTGGGAAGGAAATAAACTTTACTTTCTGTTTGGGAACCGCCTATGATGTGTCTAGCATGGAAAATATTGGGAATTCTCGGTCATTTTCGTTGACAGGAAAAGCATGCCTCTCAAAATATTTTTATCTCTCTAATTTAAGCTTTGAGCTTTGGCACATTTGACAAATCTCTGTTTTCCTCTGTGAAGGGCCTATCTATTTACTTTTATGCAATTTTTATTTTTACTTTGAGTCTCCATCTTCTCTTATAAAGCACCAACTAGAGAGCACTACTGTCATACTTGTGCATTGTGTGTAGCTAATATTTGAGTGTGTTTCATGAATGGATCAATGATTGAGCATAATGGGCTAGGGACAACTTTCTTTAGCGTTGATATTTTGAAAGACATGGTTGCTTGTTAGCATGCTTGAGTATTTATATCTTCATGTCAAACTATAGACTATTGCTTTGAATCATTCAAGTCCAATGTCCATGCTATAAAAGAAAAGAATATGTGATGAATATGATAGGCAGCATTCCACATCAAAAATTCTGTTTTTATCATTTACCTACTCGAGGACGAGCAGGAATTAAGCTTGGGGATGCTGATACGTCTCCAACGTATCTATAATTTTTTATTGTTCCATGCTGTTATATTATCAATCTTGGATGTTTTTATATGCATTTACAGCAATTATATATCATTTTTTGGGACTAACCTATTAACTTAGTGCCCAGTGCCAGTTGCTGTTTTCTGCCCTGTTTTTGTTTTACAGAATATCAATACCAAACGAAGTCCAAATGCCACGAAACTTTTTGGAGATTTTTTTCTGGAAAATACCAACACTAGAAGCTTCGGGAGAAGTCCAGAACCCCATGAGGTGCCCACGAGGCACCAGGGCACGCCTGGGGGGGCAGGCGCACCCTGGTACCTCGTGGGGCCCATAGAGCTCCGTTTGACCTAATTCCACCACTATAAATTCCCAAAAAATCAGAAACCCTCAGGGGAGTCCACAAAATACTTTTTCCACCGCCGCAAGTTTCTGTTCTCGAGAGATCCCATCTGGGGTCCTTCTCCGGAGGGGGAATCGATCACGGAGGGGCTCTACATCAACCTTGCTGCCCTTCCGATGATGCGTGAGTAGTTTACCACAAAGCTTCGGGTCCATAGGCAGTAGCTAGATGGCTTCTTCTCTCTTTTTGATCTTCAATACAATGTTCTCCTCGATGTTCTTGGAGTTCTATCCGATGTAATCACTTTTTGCGGTGTGTTTGTTGGGATCCGATGAATTGTGAGTTTATGATCAGATTATCCATGAATATTATTTGAGTCTTCTCTGATCTCTTTTATGCATGATTATTATAGCTTCGTATTTCTTCTCCGGTCTATTGATTTGGTTTGGCCAACTAGATTGATTTATCTTGCCATGGGAAGAGGTGCTTTGTAATGGGTTCGATCTTGCGGTGCTCAATCCCAGTGATAGAAAGGGACATGACACGTATGTATCGTTGCTAGTAAGGGTAAAAAGATGGGGTTTATTCATGCGTGAGTTTACTTTGTCTACATCATGTCATCTTGATTAAGGCGTTACTCCGTTCTTTATGGACTTAATACACTAGATGCATGCTGGATAGCGGTCGATGTGTGGAGTAATAGTAGTAGATGCAGGCAGGAGTCGGTCTACTTGTCTCGGACGTGATGCCTATATACATGATCATTGCCTTGGATATCGTCATGATTATTTGCTTTTCTATCAATTGCCCAACAGAAATTTGTCTACCCACAGTATGCTATTTTCTTGAGAGAAGCCTCTAGTGAAAACTATGGCCTCCGGGTCTATCTAAATCATATACTAAAGCCCTAAAAATACTTGCTGCAATTTTATCTTATTAATTTTATTTTGTATTTTTGTTTCAATCTATCTATCTATCACATACAATTTAATCTTGCAATTTACCGCCGAGGGATTGACAACCCCTCGTTTGCGTTGGGTGCAAGGATTTGTTGTTTGTGTGCAGGTACTGCTAACGAGGTGTTGCGTGATTCTCCTACTGGTTCAATAACCTTGGTTTCAAAACTGAGGGAAATACTTATCTCTACTGTGCTGCATCATCCCTTCCTCTTCGGGGAAAATACCAACGCAAGCTACAAGTAGCAGCAGACATCATGCGGGTGTGGACCGGAATGCACGCCAACTTGACAGTGTTGCAGAACCGGGCCCTATGCGAGCAGCTCTTCCGCCCCTCCGGCAACTTCAAGCTGCCGGCAAGCGTGGTGCCCTTGTGCAACAACTCCGCCAGGGACTCCGCCATTGAGATGATGCCATCCTGCAATGCCCATGGCGTCGAAGCCCTTTGGCAGGAGCCGCCCGAAGATGCGGTACAAGAGTGGTTCGACACCCTGGTGGAGTGGCCCGTCAGGGAGGAGAAAGACCTCGTCCGCAAGACCACCCCCGAAGCGTTAGTGCACATCGCCCACAGGGCGGTAGAGGTAGAACTTGCTGAACGCGCCAGCGGTTCTGGGTCCGCGGCAGCCGATGTTGATGAGGAGACCGACGATGAAGCGGAAGAGGAGTCGCTAGAGGGGCTTGCCGGAGGGCAAGAGGAGCCTGCCGGGGAGCAAGGTGAGGAGGTCGCCGAAGGGCAGGTGCAAAGGGAGCCCCCTGCTCCCGCCGTTCCGGCAAGGAGGCCTCGCGTCCTTCGAAGGGCTGTCTCCGGAGAGCCCCTCCATGGAGCCTCTTCACGTGACGACGCAGGCGACAAGGAGGCAGCCGGCAAGGGCACCAGGCGGCAAGGATCTCGACACCAGGCCACTCAACAGCAGCGAGTGCGGCGTACCTCTACGAGGAAAACCACCGTACTGGCTGCCGAAGGAGGCGGGTTTTCTCGACTTGCCATGCCCGCGGCGACCAAACGAGCCAAGACTTCTACTTCGCCCCCCTCCTCCAGCACCAGGCCTAAGAGTTTGTATGATCTCTCCATCCTAAGCAACAAGGAGGTGGAGGAAGAAGAGTACGCATCTCCGTCAACTTCCGTCAATCCTTGATTTCTTATTATTGCTATTCTGACTTGCCTCATCTTGCCTTGATTTGATAGCGACGGGGAAACCTTGGCGCAGAGGATGGCCAAGAGGGTGAGGACCATGGCAGAGGATGAGCCGGCAACAATCACGGCACCGGGTGACGACATCGTGGACATCAGCCCGGACCGCAGCCCCCAGCGTCAGGCCACTATCCAGTTTGCTTTGGCAAGCGCTGGTGTCGTGATATTTACCGCTAACATCGGCATGGGAGCTGGAGAAGAACACCGCGAGGAGGAGCACCCGGAGGCAGATCCAACTGAGGCGTCTCCATCAAATGCTGCTCCGGCAAGCGGCTCTCCGGCAAGGGCTTCCACAGACGAGCTCGTTCGCACTGATGAAGCACCGGCGACCGAGGCCACCGGCAACCAGGCGACGACATCCGAGGTTGTTGGAGAGGAGACTGTTCCCCCTCAACGGTCTCAGTCCAGTAAGTCTTCTGCTGTCGAGTACTCTTCTCTCTTAATCTTCTTTTTTGTTTTCTTGAACTTAATCTGAGTCTTGGCTTCCTCTCTTCCCCATACTTTTTGATCTACCTCTATCTGACGAAATGGACATCGAATCCACCATCGAGGAGATCGTGAGGAATGCCGTCGACGAGGCCAGCAACATTGCTGCTGGTGAGGCCGTCGCGGGGGCTGACGAAGAGGCCGCCAAGGCCGCTCATGAAGAGGCCGCAAAGGACGCTGCTGAGGAGGGCGGCAACAATAGCGCCGAGGCCACTGGAGACATCTCTGTCCCAGGAGCGCCAAGCACTGACTCGGCCCTGAGGGTGATCCTGACCGGTAAGGCGGCCACGGACGATCACCCTCCGACACCTGAAGAGCCCTTCTCGAGCAAGTATCTGAAGGTTGGCAACATCTTGTTCATCAGCCTTCCCGAGACATCAAGCATCGGGGCGCCCGTGGAAGGAGAAATCTTGGACGACGAGATCATTGCCGCCACTGGGCTTGAGGTCATCGATGAACCGCACGCCAACACTAGCAAGACCAAGGAACAGCAGCTTCTCAAGGCCATGAGCGCGAACTTCTAGAAGCTTCAAGCATGCCACCTCAGCCACACCGAGAGGTTGGATTCCAGGGTTGCCATCCTTGACAAGGCGGAGGAGGAGTTCAAGAAGCGGGTGGAGGAAACATAGATCTGGTATGCATAATGCCTCCAGGACCTCCAAGAACAGTACACCCAACTCGTCAAGGCCAAGGAGGAGTTTGTCTTGGAAAAGGCTGAGGCCGACAAGGCACATGAGGAAGCTACGCAGAAGGTAGCGGCAATGGAAGCAGGGCTGAGTGAGCACAAGGTTGGCCTTGATGCTTATGAAGCCACACTTCGCGCCAAGGATGATGAGATCTAGGCCCTCGTCTCACAGCAAACTTAGGAGCTGGAGCGCAAGCACAAGGAGGCCATCGAGGCTTAGGCTACAGAGCATGCCAAAAGGATCAAAGAGGTCGTCGATGCTGCCGAAGCCGCAGAGGTCGCCAAGACCGAGCTGGAAGGCAAGGTGCGAGCGCTCGAAGCAAATATCGCCGCCAATGGCAAGGAGATCTTGGTGCTCAAAGCAGAGGCAAAGAAGGCAACTCACACCTTGGTGGAGCTGCAAACTTCAGTGTCCGCCAAGAGCCAAGAGCTCACCAAGGCCAATGATACTATAAATGATCACAAGATGAAGCTGACCGCCTTGGAGAAATCCCTTGATGAAGCCAGAAAGCATGAGAAGATATTGATGAAGGACCTCCAAGATGAGAAGGCCTTGGTCGTGAGCACCGCCAGGACTTTCAGTGAGCTCAAGGGCGCCAACAAGCTTTGGACTGACCGTCTTCGCAGAGAACATTCCTACACAGCTATCTGCCATGGGCTTGCCGGAATACCACTACTCCACCGCCGAAGGGGACACCACCAGCGCCAGGCTCTCTATCTTCTTTGAAAGCTTGATCGAGGCGCTGGAAAAGCATCATGGGGCTCAGGCTGCATACCTTGCCAGCGAATCCCGCAAGCTTTGCTGGGATGTCCTATTCAAGGTACTCGTCAAAGTGGTGTACCGGAACCCAGGCATTGATCTCTCCAAGGTTTTTGCTAGTCTGCCGAGGGGAGCCGACACCAGGACCGCCGAAGAACTCATCACGCCTATCGCCGATAGAGTTGGCCAGATCCCCAGGACAGAGGGTAGAGTTATCCACTAATCTTGTAGCCATACATTGTCGTGTGCATGATCATGTAAAAGACAGATTTATCTTGAGTTAGATCCGCACTGCATTTTAATGTAATATAACTTGTGTTTTGGATGGATGTATGCATGCTATTCCTCTTGTTTTATTCTATCTTTGTATGATTCTGGTACCCTATGCTTGCCGGAATCTTGCCGGTGCGCGCACTCTTCCCGCGAGCGCTTGAGGAACGGGTCCTTAGCAGCTTGCCGGAAGTGCCGCTGCCGGCAAGGATACACTTGACGATCACAACGTAGCCACTTAAGTTGTTGAGCGGACTCGAAACAAAGTAAGGGCGTAGCTGATTACGACAAAGTTCCTTAGCGTGCAGGTTTCTCATACAAAGGCCAAAATCGTTCATGGAGAAATTGCAACTATAACAAAGAATTTATTTCAAAGTTTCTCAACTTAGCTTTTTCTTTGTTGTGCTTCTTGCCGTAGGATGATATCTTGAACATCATTCGGTATCCATACCATCACTCCCCCGGGAAACTTGTACGCGAGGAACCCTTCTATCCTTTGAGAAAAAAAAGAGAGAAAAGAGGAGGCTGGAACCTTGATGGTTCATTAATCATCCTATGCAAGGGAAAAATGTAACACAAGGCTGCCTGCAACACATAAACAAATATGTACTTTGACAAAGAGTTGTGAAACACTTAGCTTTATTTATGTGCACGAGATCTGCGCCCGGCTCTGTACAAAGGTTTACATGCCTTGCTGGCAAACTTGTACAAAAGAGGTTGCCGGGCAGCCCGGCAACCGCGCCTTATGGGTAAAACTTGCGAAGATGCTCAATATTCCATGAGTTGAGCACCGGAGTGCCATCTTCGGTCTCTAGGCGGACTGCGCTGGGCCTAGTGACTCGTACCACCCGGTAAGAGCGTTCCCACTTTGGCGTCAACTTGTTTTGACCCTTCGTGGACTGAATCCGAAGAAGAAAAAGGTCACCTTCCTCAAGGTTCCTGGCGTTCACTTTGGGGCTATGGTAGCGGCGCAAAGCTTGCTGGTACCATGCAGCACGGACAGCAGCCCGGAAACGATCTTCCTCAAGGAGCGTGGCATCATCTTGCCGCAGCTCATCTTGATATTCCTCATCAAAGGCCAAGACTCGAGGTGACCCGTTTCTGAGTTCTGTGGGGAGCACCGCTTTTGCACCATAAACAAGGGAGAAGGGTGTCTGGCCAGAGGCTTGACTTGGTGTCGTTCTGATTGACCAAAGAACCGTCGGCAACTCTTCCACCCAGCGCCTTCCACACTTGTGCAGCCTGTTGAAAGTTCTGGTCTTGAGACCACGCAACACTTCTGCATTTGCCATTTCTACTTGTCCATTGCTCCTTGGGTGGGCAACACATGCGTAGCAAATCTTATTTCCAAGTTCTTGGCAATATGCTGTGAAGGCGCGGCTCGTGAATTGCGTGCCATTGTCGGTGGTGATCCTGTTGGGGACACCAAAATGAGCAACCAATCCTTTGAAGAACTTGATGGCTGACTGTGCCGTCACCTTCCTCACTGGCTCCACCTCAGGCCACTTTGTAAACTTGTCAATTGCAACGTACAAGAATTCAAAGCCCACGGTAGCACGGGTGAAGGGGCCGATGATGTCGAGCCCCCAGCCCGATAAAGGTCAGGAGAGAGGGATGGTTTGGAGGGCTTGAGCTGGCTGGTGTATGTCCTTGGAGTGGAATTGGCATGCTTCGCATCTGATTACCACTGCCAAGGCGTCTTGAAGGGCTGTCGGCCAGTAGAATCCTTGACGGAATGCCTTGCTGACAAGCGCGTGCGACCCAATATGAGAGCCACACATCCCTTCATGCATTTCTTCCAATAGCCTCTGTCCATCTTCCCGGCAGATGCACTTCAATTTCACCCCATTTGGTCTCTTTCTGTACAGAATGTTGTCAACAAACTTGTACATCCTTGATTTACGGGCTACTCTTTATGCGTCCTCTTGTTCATCGAAAAGATCTCTTGTTTGAAGGTACTGGACAATTGGCTGTGCCCATGCCGGAGCTTGTGGCTCGACGATAAGGACTAAAGGCACTTCTTCGTCCGCGGGAGCGCTTGCTTCGACGGCAAGGATCTGGCTTGCCGAAAACTACGGCTCACCGGCCAAGGTTATCTTGTTTACGGTTTCCATTTTTTTGGCGGCTGCTGGTAGCTCTGCCGGAAAGTAACCACCAACATCTTCCTTTCTCTTCTTCGCCAACCTTGATGGTCTAATGGATGGCTGAGTCAGATGGAGCACAAAAGTTCCTGGTTCCATAGGCATCTTTTGGGCGGCAAGCTTTGACAGGTCGTCGGCAATCCAATTCTGGGCACGGGGAACATGCTCCGCTTGCAGACTGTCAAAGTGCTCTTCCAACTTCCTCACTTCATCAACGTAGGCCTCCATCAAAGGGCTCTGGTAATCCTTGTTGACCTGCCTCACCACAAGCAACGAGTCGCCTCTGATAATCAGCTTCCGGATACCAAGGTCGATTGCAATGCACAGGCCGGCAAGCAATCCCTCGTACTTAGCAGTGTTGTTGGTGGCCTGCTCCCTAGGAAAGTGCATCTGAAGCACGTACTTGAGGTGCTCTCCGGTGGGTGCTATAAGCAGCATGCCGGCACCGACGCCTTTTAGCGTGAAAGCACCGTCAAAGTACATGATCCAATCGTCAACAGTTTCCTTGCCGGGGAGAGAGGTCTCTGGAATTTCTTCGTCTGGCGTTGGGGTCCATTCTACAATGAATTCTGCCAAGGCTCTGCTCTGAATTGTTGAGGTACTCTCAAACTTCAAATCAAAGCTTGACAACTCCAATGCCCACTCCACAATCCTATCGATTGCTTCTGGATTTCTCAAGATGCGTTGCAACGGAAAGCGAGTGACGACCGTGACTGGGTGTGCTTGAAAGTAGTGGCGCAGCTTCCTTGAGCCCATGAGGAGGCCAAAGAGCAACTTCTGCACACCAGAATACCTTGACCTAGCCCCTTGCAGGAGGGAGCTGACAAAGTAGACTGGGCGCTCCACCATCTTCTTCTACACCACTTGTTGATCTGACTTATTGGCTTGTACAATCACTGGCTTGTCGGCACCTGACCTTGCCAGAGAAGATTCTGGCCTGTCAGGTCGTGGCTCTGCGGCTGCTACCTCCTCTTCATCTGCCTCTCTTTCAGCCACAAGTGCAGCACTAACCATTTGATTCATTGCCGCTAAGTATAGTAGCAACGTCTCTTGCGGCCTAGGCGCAACTAGGACTGGCGGAGAGGACAGGTATCCCTTCAAATCTTGGAGCGCCGCCTCCGCTTCCGGGGTCCAGTTTACTGAACCTGCCTTTTTGAATATCTTGAAAAATGGCAAGGCGCGCTCTGCCGATTTGGAGATGAACCTGCTGAGGGCAGCAACGCAGCCGGCAAGACGCCTAACATCCTTGACGCGTCTTGGTGCTTCAATCTGCTCAATTGCTTTGATCTTGTCAGGGTTGGCTTCAATCCCTCTCTGAGATACAAAGAACCCAAGAAGCTTGCCGGACGGAACACCGAACACACACTTCTCGGGGTTGAGCTTCAAGTTGAGCTTGCGCAAGTTCGCAAACGTCTTTTCCAAATCTTGGATCAGGGTTGACTTGTCTCTGGTTTTGACCACAATGTCATCCATGTAAGCCTCCACATTTCTATTCAGCTGTGGCTCAAAACCAATCTGAACTGCTCTGGCAAAGGTTGCTCCGGCACTCTTTAATCCGAAAGGCATACGCAAAAGCAGTATGTGCCACATGGAGTGATGAATGCGGTTTTCTCCTCATATTCCTTGGCCATAAAGATCTGATGATAACTAGAATAGGCGTCAAGAAAAGAGAGTAACTCACAGCCGACAGTGGAGTCTACAATCTGGTCGATGCGCGGCAAAGGGAAAGGGTCCTTTGGACAGGCTTTATTTATATCAGTGAAGTCTATACAAAACCTCCACTTTCCATTCGCCTTGCGCACTACGACTGGATTGGCTAACC
This sequence comes from Elymus sibiricus, assembly GCA_039707655.1. NCBI lineage: Eukaryota > Viridiplantae > Streptophyta > Magnoliopsida > Poales > Poaceae > Elymus > Elymus sibiricus. The sequence continues at coordinate 242,672,123 of CM077676.1, forward strand.
ACGTAGGGTGCAGCACTCCTCTGACTAGACCTGCTGCTTCCAACTTCTTGATTTCCTCAGCAATGAACTCTTGCCGCTCCACGGCTTGCTTCCTGACCTTCTGCTTGGCGGGTCTCGCATGAGGGCAGACAGCAAGGTGGTGCTCAATTACCTCCCAAGTAACACCGGGGATGTCAGATACTTGCCAAGCAAACACATCGACATTCGCCCGTAGGAAGGCAACGAACTCGCTTTCCTATTTGTCACTGAGAGTGGCATTTACAGAAAAAGTGCCACTCATCCCATCCTCTCTCGGAGAAACTTGCTTGGTCGCTGGCGCAAAGGCCTTGGCTTTCTTGCTCTTGCTGCTAGAGCTCTCTAGTATGTCCTCAACGGGCGTGCTACACTCTAAGGTGCGCTTCCCAGAGTCAGTATCAGAGGTCTTGCGGGACTTCTTCTTCTTCTTCTTTCCTCCCCCGGGAGCTTTGTCGGTAGGAGCAGGTGCCTTGACGGCAGGTGCTGCCACTGCCTCCTGGTAGAGCTTGTCGGCGCATATGATTGCGTCTCTCTGGTTGGACTTGATGGTGAGAATGCCCATTAGCCCTGGCATCTTGATGACATTGTAGGCGAAGTGCGACGCAGCCATGAACTTGGCCAGCGCCGGACGGCCTAGAATGCCATTGTATGGCAGCGGCATCTTGACGACGTCGAAGATGATCTTCTCCATCCGGTAGTTGAGGTCGCTACCGAATGTGACCGGCAGCGTGATCTGGCCCTTCGGCTTGTTCCTTCCTGGAATGATCCCTTGGAACGTCCCAGTCTCCTCAAGATCCTTTTCGGGGATCTGCAGCCTCTTGATCATATCGGGAGAGATCAAGTTCAAGCCGGCCCCACCGTCAACCAACATCTTTGTCACCTTGAGGTTGTGGATTGTTCGTGAAACTAACAACGGCAAACACCGGACCGTAGTGGTGCAATCAGGGTGATCCTTGGCGTCAAAGACGATGGGCGTGTGCGACCACTTGAGTGGCTTCTGCGCTCCCATCATGGGCTCCGCGACATTCACCTCGCGGACCCACTACTTCAGTTGCCAGTGTGAGGAGTGCAAAGATGCACCTCTGTCAACACACATGGCTTCCACTGCATTCTGGAACTCGTTCTCGGACCCATCTTCATCCTCATCATCATCATCATTCTGCCCTGAGTAGCCTTCTCTTCCGGCTGCTTGGCCTTCCCGCGGTGGCCCCCTCGGCCACTACGGTTCTGCTTGCCGGATCCACCGGCACCATCCTAGCCCTTCTCCTTGTCACACTTCTTGTACTCTTGCTTCTGCTTCTCGGCAAGCTGCTCCACTTGCCGGGACTCCTGGAGATCGTGGCCCTTGGTATGGTGGATCTTGTAGTATGGCCCACCGGTCTTGCCGCCCTTGTCGCCAGCCGCAGCCTCCCGGCAGTCAGCACACCTGGCAACCTCCTTGCCGGGGCATTTTGCCTTGGACTTCTTGGCGGCGTTGGCGTCACCGGGGCTCTCGACTGCCATCACTGTCTTGCCTTTGCGCTTCCTGTTGCGCTGCTGGCTCTTCTTCTATGGAGTCGATGCATCATCTGTGTCGTCGTCTTCAGAGTCGACTTCGGCGCCAGCATCTTCCCCAGGGAGTTGCCTCCCCTCCTCATCATACGCACACTTGTCCACCAAGGCGTACAACTCTTTGATGGTTCTAACCTTCACGATATTCATCTCAGACCGCATTCTGCGCTTGCGCACGTTCATGTGAAACGCGGTGCAAATAGCTGCGGGATGAACATCGGGGATGTTGTGGTGCACACGGCTGAACCTCTGTATATACTTGCGGAGGGTCTCGCCATCTCTTTGGGGGATCACATGCAAATCACTCTCCTGACCAAGGAGTTTGTGGCCACCCTGGTAGGCACCCACGAATTGATGGCATAGATCCGACCAAGAAGAAATAGAGCCCTCTGGCATGTTCATCAACCACGGTTGACAAGTAGTTGGCCAACAGCTTGTCTTCGCGCCCCTTGGCAGCCTGCACCGCGATGGTGTAGATGCCAAGGAACAATGCTGGACAGAGCGTGCTGTCGTATTTGTCGGGCAGCTCTGGCTTGAAGGGGTGGGCGGACGACCAGCAAACCTGCCGCAGCTCGTGAGTAAACGCTAGGCAGCCCACCTCATAAGGTAAGCACCCAGGGTACCCTGGCACTGGCACTTATGCTGCCGGCCCGGCACGGTCGTCTGATAGACGACGTGTCTCCCGGCACCGCTCAATCTTCGTACGGGCGTCTTCGTCGCGCCATTCATGGAGCACTCGACATTGGTCTTTGCGGCCTCGCAGATCCGACGATGTCATAGACATAGTGTCCTAGTCATCCGATTGGCGAGCTTGCCGCCACTGTGGTTGTTGACGTGGAGGAGACTGCACCGTTGGTGCACCGTCTACGGCACGGCAGCCAGTTGGTCCTGCCGGCATTGTGGGTGGTCGTCTAGAGGGGCCCACATCCTGTGTTTTGCCGGGATCGGCAAAACTGATGAGACTCTGGATAGTGGCCCTCCATTCTTCCATCTTGTCTGGGGTTGGCGGGAAGTTCAAAAGCATTTGAACTCGCGCCATGGCCTCTACCGCCGTGGTTGGCATAGCGGGAAACACGAAATGGGACGGCGTTCGACTCCTGGCAGGGCCAGGGGGAGCTCGTCGTGTACCTGCTGATGTGGGGCATGCTCACGAACGGGTTGGCGTGGTGGTGGATCCTGAGCATCGTTAGGACGATGCTCAGGGCCGGCTTGATGCCGTTCAAGACCACCAGCGCCGCGGGGAAGCGTGGCGCGCCCATCTTGCGATGGTCGTAGCACACGACCCGCCGTAGCATTGTTGGACGTCGCTGCTCCGTCCTTGGACGTCGCGGCGGAGGGGTCCTCGTCCGCACTGGTCCGAATTGTATTACTGCGATGATCGTGCTCACCTGAGCATTGTTGGAGTCGGCCGTCTGCGCCGTCTCCAGTGTGCTAACTCTGATCGCTGGAACGGTGGGGATGCTGGACACCCGCACCGCCGGCGCCTCCTGCCCCGGCCGTCACAGCCATAGCGCCTACGCCGGCTGCGCTGCCATCGCCGCCTACGGACGCCTGGGAAGGCTGCTTGGAGGTGGTGGGAGCCGTCGTGGCTCTGGTCTTCTTCTTCGGCGCCATCGATGAAGGTGAGATGGAGCCGATACTCAAACTACGAACACTTATTCGTAATATATGAGCCCCTGCCCGGTGCGCCAAGGATGTCGTGGGAAAATGACGATCTATGGGATCGAGGGGATCCCTTTGTGGTTAGGCTGTGGGATCACTATACTACAAAGAGCAGGGCTAGTAGATGTGAGAACAAGCAACGATTTATCCAGGTTCGGGCCGCTGTGAGCGTAAAACTCTACTCCCGTTCTTGTGGTTTGATTGTATACGAGCTCAAAGGTTACAAAGAGCGCAGCTTGCCAGCAAGGTGCGCGGGAAGAGCTGCTACAGCATGTAATTGAACTAAGAGTCGACCGTTCGAAGTGTAGCCGTGGGCCTCCTTTTATAGGCCAAGGGGTTACCACAATGGCTAAGACGGTCATTTACAGGGTATGAATAGTGACTTGCACCGTCACCACGTGTATCTCCTAACGGGGTAAGACAAGCGCATTTAATGCACCGTTAGGTGCTACGTCGGGGAGGCGAGGCTTTGGGTAAAAGATTTGTTCCTGACCTTCTGCTTGACGGGCTGCGCATGAGGACAGATGGCAAGGTGATGCTCAATTACCTCCCTGGGAACACCGGGGATGTCAGATGGCTGCCATGCAAACACATCAACATTCACCCGTAGGAAGGCAATGAGCGCGCGTTCCTATTTGTCACTAAGGGTGGCACTTATGGTCAGAGTGCCGCCCGTTCCATCCTCCTTTGCGGACACCTTCTTTGTTGCTGGTGGAGCTGCCCTGGAATTCTTGCTTTTGCTGGTAGAGCTCTCCGGTATGTCCTCAACAGGTGCGCAACACTCCGAAGAGGTGCGCTTCCCAGAGTCCTTATCAGAGGTCTTGCCAGTCTTCTTGATTTTCTTCCCTCCCGGGGCCTTTCTGCTAGGAGCTGGTGCCTTGCCGGCAGATGCTGCAAGTGCCTCCCGGTAGAGCTTGTCGGCACAAATGACTACGTCTTTCTTGTCGGAGTGGATGGTGATGACACTCATCGGCCCTGGCATCTTGAGTGTGTTGTAGGCGTAGTGGGATGCCGCCATGAACTTCGCCGGCGCCGGATGACCAAGAATTCCATTGTACGACAAAGGAATCTTGATGACATCGAAGACAATCTTCTCCGTCCTATAATTCAGCTCCCTGCCAAACGTCACCAGCAATGTGATCTTCCCCTTGGGCTGGCTCCTTCCCGGATTGATCCCTTGAAACGTGCCTGTTTGCTTGAGATCTTCATCAGGAATCTTTAGCCTCTTGCTCACGCCAGGCGAGATCAAGTTCAAGCCGGCCCCACCGTCAACCAGCATCTTTGTGACTTTGAGGTTGTGAATCGTTGGTGAAACCAACAATGGCAAACACCTGACCGCAGTTGTGCGATCAGGGTGGTCCTCAGCATCAAAGATGATGGGCGTAAGTGACCATTTGAGTGGCTTCTGAGCTTCTATTGCCGGCTCTGCCGCATTGATCTCACGCGCCCACTGCTTGAGTTGGCAGTGAGAGGAGTGCAAAGATGCGCCTCCGTCAATGCACATGGCGTCAGTTGCCTTTTGGTATTCTTGCTCACTGGACTCCTCTTCGTCCTCGTCATCATCTTCATCTTCCTCCTTGTCATGGCCTCGAGCATGATTTTCCTTCTGCTGCTTGGCCTTGCCACGGCGGCCTCCACGGCCACCATGACCTTTCTTGCCAGACCCGCCAGCACCTTCTTGGCCCTTCTCCTTGTCGCACTTCTCATATTCAGCTTTCTACTTCTCGGCAAGTTGCTCGACTTGCCGGCACTCCTGGAGGTCATGGCCCTTGGTGCTGTGGATCTTGCAGTATGGCCCATCGGTCTTGCCGGTCTTGTCGCCTGCTGCAGTCTCATGACCACAGGTGCACACAGCAGTATCCTTGACGGCGCTCTCAGTCTTGGACTTCTTGGCGGCCATCACTATCTTGCCCTTGCGCTTCCTGTTGTGCTTTCGGCCTTTCTTCCTGTTGTGCTTTCGGCCTTTCTTCTTCGGGGTTGACACATCATCAGCTTCGTCATCCTCAGAGTCAACCTCAGCACCAGCATCTTCCCCGGGGAGTCTCCTCCCCTCTTAAGCACATGCGCACTTGTCCGCCAAGGCGTACAAGTCGTTGATAGTCTTGACTTGCTTGATGTTCATCTCCGCTAGCATCCTTTGATTGCGCACGTTTGTACGAAACGTGGCAATGACTCCTGTGGGGTGAACGTCCGGAATGTTATGGTGCACGCGGCTGAATCTCTGAATGTATTTGCGGAGAGGCTCTCAATATCTTTGCGGGATCACATGCAAGTCACTGGGCTTGCAGGGAAGCTTGTGGCCTCCGGTGTACGCACCAATGAACTCGTTGCACAGATCGGACCACGAAGAAATGGAGCCCTCCGGCAGGTTCATCAACCATGATCTCATGTTGGGCTTGAGCACCAACAGAAAGCAGTTCGCGAGGATCTTCTCATCTCGCCCCCAGAATCCTGAACGGCAATCATGTAGATGCCCAAGAACTCTGCTGGGTTGAGCTTGCAGTCGTATTTCTCCGGCAACTCTAGCTTGAAGGCTCGGGAGACGGCCAGCGGACTTACTGCACCTCACGGGTGAAGGCTAGACACACAACTTCGTAAGGTATGTATCCACCAGCCCCTGGCACTGGCTCATCAACGACTGGGCTATTGCGCACGTCAGATTGACGGCGCGCCTCCCGGCGCCGTTCAATGGTGGTGCGGGTTTCCTCCACCCGCCTGTCGTGCATCACTTGGCGCTGGTCTTGGCGGTCCCACGGATCCGAAGATGCCATCGACATCTCATTGGGATCATTGGATCGGCGATCTTGCTGCTGTTGTCGTGGTTGTTCCCGCGGAGGTGACTGCACTGTTGGCGCAGCATTTCCGGCACGGCCGCCAGCGGGAGCTGCCGGCGCCGTCTGTGGCCGCTGTGATGGTCCCACCAGCTGCGTCTTGCAAGACTTGGAAAAACCAATGAGGCTTTGGATAGTGGCTCTCCACTCATCCATCTTCTCAGGTGCTGGCGGGAAGTTCAGCAGCATATGTGCCCACGCCATGGCCTCTGCTGCCGTGGCTGGCATGGCTAGAAGCAAAGAGCGGGACATCGCTCTACTCCTGGCAGAGCCAGCAGGAGCGCCATCCCGAACGTGCTGCTGCGGCTCATGCCCAGCAGCGGGTTGGCGTGGTGTTGGCCTATGAGCACCTTGGGTGTGCTGCACCGGGGTCTTGCCAAGTGGTCGTCCGAAGCCGCCAGCGTCGTGAGGAAGCGCGTCGCGCCCATCTTGCGATGGTCGCGGTGTGCGTCCCGTCGTGGCGTTCTTGGACGCCGCCGCTCCGTCCTTGGATGTCGCATCGACTGGGTCCTTGCTTGCACTGCTCCGGACGGTGTTGCTGTGGCGACTGTGTTCGCCAGAGCGTCGCTGATGGTGGCTGCCTCCGCCATCTCTAGTGTGATGGCCCGGATCGCCATCACGGTGAGGAACCTGACTAGCTCCACCACCGCCGTCTGCGCTGCCCACTCCGCCTGCGCCGCCTGCGCCACCCGTGGACACTTGGGACAGCAGCTTGGATGTGGAAGGAGCTCTTGTGGACACGCCCTTCTTTTTGGTGCCATCGACGGTGTTGATGATGAAGAAAACCTGACGCGTAGACTGCTGAATCAGATTTGCGCAAGCAAACCCCCCTGCCTGGAGCGCCAAAGATGTTGTGCATACGATGATCTATGGTACCGAGAGGGCCCCTTTGCGGTTCGACTGTGGGGATGTGCAAGCACAAAGAGCAGATCCAGCAATCAACACAAGCATTGTACCCTAGTTCGGACCACCGTGAGGTGTAAAACCCTACTCCTTCTTTGATTGTATTATGGTGGAAGCACAACTACAAGGAGCACAATTTGCCGGCAAGGTGCCCGGGAAGTGCAGCTACATAGGTAGTTGTGCAAAGTGTCGACCCTTGTAAACGTTGCCATGGGCCTCCTTTTATAGAGCAAAGGGGTCACCACAGTGGCAAAACAGTCTTTACACAAGGTAGATAATAGCTATAGTGCTTAATACCTAACTCTGACGGGTTAGGACAAATGCATTAAATGCGTCGTGAGGTGTCACGCTGGCAAGGCTTGTCGGCAAGGGTAGTCTCTCCTTCTGTGTCATTCGCCCAGCTACCTCTTATTAACTTTACATGCCTCCTGGACGGGTGTCATTAAAGTTGTATCTTCGGCGGTGAGCTGACTCGTGCCCAGACAAAGCTCACCAAACAGCCTGCCCGCTCGACACCTACTTGACAAGCGACTGGCGTGTTGCTGAGGTGGAGTGGTGGACAGGTAGTGGGATCTTGCCGGCACGGAGCTTGCTGGGCCTTCGCTTGCCGGCAACCAAAGTCTTGGTCTTCAGTACTGAACTAGTACTTCTCGATGACCTGCCAGGAGGTCTTCTTCATGGTCTTGTTCACCAAGTCTTGAATCTTGTTTGTAGTACTCCTCCGGCAAGCCCTGCCATCGGGAAGGCTACAACTGCCTGTGCACAAGTCAGGGTACTAAGGCACCCATGTCTTGGTACACCGACATCGCCCCTCATTTCGACCTCTTTCGGCGCCTCTTTTGTGTCAAAGGTCAGATGAGTAGCGGCTCTGTCCATGATGTTGGCGGGGCTTGCCTGCAGCTGCATCCCCACTCTCCCTACTTCCCCATGGCCCTCCCAAGATCTATGGGGAGCTGGCACTAGAAGTTGTTTTATGTGTTCGGCCAAGAGGTCGACCTGCCGGCCTTCTCCGACGAACCCCCATTGCGCCTGAACTCCTGGGAGTCATCGACCGACCTCCCCAAAAGCACGGGGCTGCTCTTGGTGGCGACCGCGCTCTTCAAGGATGGAGGGCTGACGGGCCTCCAGATCACACGGACCTCGGTGGAGCGTTGAGTCCTCCCTCTGCAGGCCCATGGTGCGATGTTAAGCGACTACCGCGGGTCGTCCGAACCCTCTCAGACCTCCTCCATTGACATCGAAGGGAAGGAGCTCTGCCATCGCCTTGCTCTGCTGACAGGGCTGGAGGTCGAGAAGGTGTCGATGGAGGTCGTCGTGGAGCCCTTCAGTCATGAGGCGCCACCGGGAAAGGTAAGCTTTCCGGCCTTTCTCAGGGAAATGAGGGAGGCCGCGTCGTGCTTCTGGTCCTAAAGTTTTTAGTTGCTGCAGGAGTTCACATGGTTCGCCGCGCTGTTGTTAGAGCCCCCACTTCCGGGCCAGGAGTTGAGCCAGGAGGTGCAGGCGCTTCTGCAGCCTGCGCTGGAGCACCCGCCCCTCCTTCTTAGAAGGGGAAGAGAGCTACCTCCTCGGCTGACGGAGGGTGTCACGCCCAATATGCGGTCCTATCCCCAAGGAACTCGGAAGTTCCACTAAGGATAGAAGCACATAACAAAAACGCTTCGGAAGGTGGATATCATTACAACATACCATGTACTGAATACATGAGAATACCAGATAAAGGCTTACACTCGCCACAAGCTACAGCATGAATACATCAATACATCAATACATAGCAATCATCATACAGAAGAGTAGGATCCGACTACGGATCAAATCAAACAAAAAACAAGAACGACATCCACCCTGCAAGTCCCAAGCTGCCAACCGGGAACCCATCCTATGATCGATGAAGAAGAAGATGTAGAAGAAGAACTTCGAATAGAACAAGCATCGCTCTCACGTCAGATCATCGCTTTACCTGTACCTGCACCTGTTGTTGTAGTAATCTATGAGCCACGAGGACTCAGCAATCCCATTACCATGGGTATCAAGACTAGCAAAGCTTAATGGGTATGGAATGGTTAAGTGGTGAGGTTGCAGCAAGCAGTAAGCATTGTATGGTGGCTAACTTATGAGTACAAGAATAAGAAGAGTAACTACGCATAAACAGTCGCAAACTAGTCATGATCAAGAAGTGATCCTGAACACCTGCTTACGAGTAAAACATGACCCCACCGTGTTCTCTGCCCAAACTACATCGAAAAGAGATGATCACGATTACACACGCGGTTGGTGTATTTTAATTGAATTTAGTGTCAAGTTCTCTACAACCCGAGGTTATAAATTTCCAAGTCGCCACATAACCGCGGGCACGGCTTTCCGAAAGATTTAACCCTGCAGGGGTGTCCCAACTTAGTCCATCACAAACTCTCACGATCAACATTGGATAGAACTCAACGTCGAGATAGCCCGAAGTATCCTCGGCATCCCGATGCACAAGCCATTTTGACAATGGTAAAACAAAACAGCAAGACCTCCCGGCGTGCCGACACCCTGATAGTAGCCACACATATCTCGTCTCAGGCCACGACCGGATGAGCAGTCCGTACAACTAAAACCAGTGCCTCGAGTTTCCTCGTGGTGGCCTTGCAAGGGGCTCTAGTTTGGACCAACACCATCAGCACTGGCCCACCTGTATTATGTTGAATTAAGAATCCCCGAGGACGCGACCCCCTATGCAAATTAATTATTTAATTCAGTATTATGATGTTGGCAAATGTTAAAACCAAAGTTGGGTCTTGCTGGAAGAGTTTTATTCAAAGTGAACTGTCAAGGGGGGGCCCATAAACCCCAACCGTGCAAGGAACGCAAATCAAGGAACATAACACCAGTATTACAGAAACTAGGGCGGCATGCGTGGAACAAAACACCAGGCAAAAGGCCGAGCCTTCCACACACAACCAAGTATATAGATGCCTTAATTAAATAAGAGATATTGTGATATCCCATGATATCCATGTCCTAACATGGAACAACCTGCAACTGCACCTGCAACTAGCAACGCTATAAGAGGGGCTGAGCAAAGCGGTAACATAGCCAAACAATGGTTTGCTGGGATGGTGGAAGGTTAGAGGCTGTATCATGGCAATTTGGGAGGCTGACAAACAAGTGATAGGTAACGAGACATAGCGGCAGCATCGACACAACAAGCAAGCAAAGATAGTAATGATATCCAAGGTAATGGTCATCTTGCCTGGAATCCTGCTAGGAAGAAGACTGAATCCATGAAGTAGTCGAGCAATCGTAGTCGAACGAATCCTCATACTTCGTAACAAGAACTAACGAGAAGAAGCAAACGACACGGTAAACAAACCAGGCATGGCATTTATGCTTCAATCAATGCATGCATGTCACTTTAAATGTTGTTAACATGACATCAACTCATGGCAATATTAAATGAAGCCTTGAGCCACCCAGGAGTGGTTCAAGCAGTTACTTCATGCTTATTTTAGGTGAAAATGCAATCTGGATAAAACATGAACATGGAGATAAATATGATGCATGGCTTGGCAATAATCATAATCTACACTCAAATCTACCACAAATGCATATAAAGAACATTCTGATCGGAGTTACGGTTCTACCAGAACGGAAGAAATGATATTGGGAAGGAATCGGTGAAGAAAAGATAGCTATGGGCAAATTCTTGGCAACCCAAGTATGTTACTGGAAAGAATAGGAGATTTGAGATGAAATGGATATAAGGATCATGAAAAACAGATGCATAGAACTCAAATGGTGAGCAAAACAAATATGCAATGCAATCCGCCACAAACAGCAACATGTCATCTTACAAGCATCAAAATAGCAAGCTACAGGAACTTAAAATGCACAAAATTTCATCCAAAAGGTTCAAGTTCATTAGCATCATGGATTAATTGGAATGAAGGCTACAAAATGTAAGGTTGCTGTTACCAGGAAACAGATATAACAAGATGACTACTTTAGAGCAAGATTAAGACATGCTACAGGACTTTATCATGGCATCAAATTGCACAGCATGGTAGTACAAAACATCAAGAGCAAATCTTTCAACATGGGCACATTCACAGGATCTATACAGATCAGTGGGAATCATCAAAGAAAGATGCAAAGTTTTTATAACAGCCAGTTTCAGACTTGGTGAATTCTAAGCAAGTGATAATAGTAACATTATCATAGCATGTTTGCAAGCTTGTACAGTGATCTATCATGGTTATCATGGCATGGAAAAAATACGAGCAGCAAGTAGACATGAATATGCTCCAAAATGCTATACAAAGTTCCACCATATGATGCATGGATAAAATCACACAAAAATCACAAAATGCAACATTCTGTTAAAATGACATGCACCAAAACTTGCTCAAATGACAGGAATAATGCCACAGGTGTATTATTTGGATTTTTCTACCCCAAAACAATATATAATATGCATATGTTCATGTATGAAAAATGCTCACAATGCAAATGACAAAATACTACCTATAATGCAATTGTGGGACTTGCCAGATTTAACATATGCCAAAAATAGAATAAAACGGAAAAATCAAAGAGAAAAAGAAAGAGAGGGTGCTGGGATCGAACCCAGAAGATCTATAGATCAGTGGGAATCATCAAACAAAGATGCAAAGTTTTATAACAGCCAGTTTCAGACTTGGTGAATTCTAAGCAAGTGATAACAGTAACATTATCATAGCATGTTTGCAAGCTTGTACAGTGATCTATCATGGTTATCATGGCATGGAAAAAATACGAGCAGCAAGTAGACATGAACATGCTCCAAAATTCTATACAAAGTTCCACCATATGATGCATGGATAAAATCACACAAAAATCACAAAATGTAACATTCTGTTAAAATGACATGCACCAAAAGTTGCTCAAATGACAGGAATAATGCCACAGGGGTATTATTTGGATTTTTCTACCACAAAAAAATATATAATATGCATATGTTTATGTATGAAATATGCTCACAATGCAAATGACAAAATACTGCCTATAATGGAAATGTGGGACTTGCCAGATTTGACATATGCCGAAAATGGAATAAAACGGAAAAATCAAAGAGAAAAAGAAAGAGAGGGTGCTGGGATCGAACCCAGAACCTCCTGGATGGTGGCACAGCGCGGCGACCAGTCGGGCTAGGCAACTGTCTTGCACATAGAGGGGGCTCGGTTTCTTTTGAACAAGCCCCAAGGCGGACTGGGATTTCTTCTCCTCTGCAACAGAGAAGAAACCGACGGCACCGGTGAGCAACGGAGGCACGACGGGGCTCAGGAGGCGGCGGCGGGCATGCGGGGTTTGGAGGTGACTACGAGGGGATGCAGGGGCACTTGAGCTTGAGCATTTGCTCGGCTCGGGGCCATGGCGAGGCGCGGCGAGGCAGGGAAGAAAGAGCATGGCGAGGCGAGGCAAGGCAAGGCAGCGAGTGCGGGATTAGAAGGTAGTGTGCGTGCGCGAGTGGCGGACAAAAGGCATGAGCAAGGGCCCGACAGCGAGTTTGTTGCAGGAGCTCATCTCGGCCGCGACAGCGAGGCACGGCGGGGTGCTGGTCGTGTGCATGAGCGCGTGCGGGAGCAGTCCGCGTGCGTGCGGCCACCCGGGTGTTGGTGCATCGAAGTGGGGTGCGAGCTGTAGCGTGTGGGTGCTACGCGTGTGCCAGAGCTCAGAGGTCACATCCATGGCTCAAAATTGAACGGAACCACGGCTACGGGAACGAAACACACAGAAGAGGGCTAGGCGGAGCAGATCGTCACCGTGGGGGTGCTGCTAAAGTCGTACAAGGTTGCCGGGACCGGAGACGGCAGGAGGACGCGCTGACTATCGGAGACGCACGGGATCGAAGTGGTCGTCAATGAGAACGACTGATCCGAGGCGACTCGGGCTGGAATCGCGTTGGATGAAGGAGAGGAGGTTGCTGCGGTTCCCCTCGAAGAGGAAGGAGGCGTCGATGTGGATGTGGGCGGTGGGACCGAAGGAACTCCCAGCTCCTGGCCATGGCGCCGGCATGAGCGTGGAGAATTACCTAGGCGGCGGCGAGGGCAGTAGAAGGAGGGAATGGAAAGAGGAGGTCTTGGGCAAGGCGCGGGCGAGGCTAAATAGGGCTCTAGGGGAGTCTCCGGCCGTCAAATCAACCGGCTGTCGACGTGGCTCCCCTGGATGCCCTGTCGTACCGAGGAGGACAACGCTCCTGGCGCTGGTGGGCTAGGTGGGTTGCGGCCTGGCTCGGCTAGCTGGTTGCGGGGCAGCGGCTGGGGCATCTCTCTCCTCTGTCTTTCTTCCCTTTTCTTTTAAACTTATTTCTTCAAACAGAAATGAAGGGAGAAATTCACAGAGGGTTTGGTGAGGGTGATGTCTGATATAAAAATATCCATGGAATGCCGAGAATTTGCACAATTTGAATAGAATGCTCTAGCTAACTAATCCTCACTCTGAAATGTTACCGGGAACTATCGAGAAGAAGCACAACCGGAAAGAAGCAAACAACATGGTAAACACACAAGCATAATCATGGCATGATGCACAACCAAGTATGATGCATGACAAGATTAAATGTTGTTAAACATGGCAAGAGATGAAGCATAATTAAACTACACATCTAGGCAAGTTTAAATGAGGCCGGAAAGACAAATAACAATTCCGGAAATTCCCCATATGCAAATTTCAAAATTGGTACTGATTTGAATTAAACACAATGTTAAGGTGGTTAAACAGCAAGTTGACATGCACCATGATAATCTACACATTTTTCTAGTCAAGTTACATATGTAGATCATTTAATTCGGAGCTACGGTCTAGAAGATATGAACCACAAGTGTTACTAATAATCTGCCACAAACAGCAACATACCAGTTTGCAAGCATCAAAACAATATGCTACAGTGCTAGAACATGGCACCAAATGGCACAACATGATAGTACAAATCATGGAGTTCAAATCATACAGCATGGGCATATTCATAGGAACAACAGATTCATGGCAATCATCAATACAATATGCAACTATGAAACATGCTGATTCTAGAAAGTCCGGGATTGCAACAGTTATATCATGATGCTGACTTGGGTTGCACATAACAGAAAGAATAGCAATTTTAATATTTATGAAAAAGATATGAGCATGCAGTAGACATGCCAATCTCCAACTTACTCCATTGGCACAAATTCATAGGATGCACAGATTAATGGATATGATTTTTGTAAAATGGAACATTCTGTTAACAGGATGACAATTTTAACATGATGGCATTTTTAGAGCAAGGAAGAGTCATGCTACAGCAACATTACATGGCAACCAAGGGCATGGCATCAAAGTACACATCACATAGGCCAAATCACATGAAGGAACCATATGCATATGAGCTCTAGATTAGTCGCAAGCATTAAGCAAAGTTGGCAAGTTTTAACAGCTTCTGCAGTTAACATTGGGATGCACTTTTGCAACAGAGATTACAGCATGTAGATGAATCCTAACATGGATGCGAATGGCACAATCATGTAGAGCACAGGGAGTAGATCATTTTACATATAAGGATCTTCTCCAACCGACAAACATGCACAAAGATACCATCATCACAAAATGCATTATGCTGATAAAAAACTGAGGACTTAGTGGAATTTATACCCAGCGCGAAAACGAGACAGCGCGGTTCCGAATTGTGTTTGGTTTGCGGGATCCGGGATGAGGTAGATCTAGGACGGGAGTAGACAGAGGGATCCAGTTCGAAGGTTGAAGAAGGCCATGGCATTCAGCGGCGCTCGGGCTCCAGCGACACGGGAGATGGCGGGGAGGCGTGGATCCGGACATGGGGAATCCATTCCCGACGACGAGGAGGCCTGGGGCAGTGCGGACGTGGAGATCATGGGCGGCCATGGTGCTCCTGCAAGGTTCCAGAGAGAGAGAGAGAGAGATCGTGAGAGAGACAGAGAGGGAGAGAGAGAAGCACGGGAAGGACGGGAAGAGCAGGGAGAAGAGGGCGGCGGTCCTAGGGTCGTGGTTGCCGGCGGGAGGCGCTCCGGCGAGGTGTGGCTCCGGCGGGGTGGAGCGAGGCACTCGGGGTCGAGGTCGAGCGGGAGCTCCCTCGATCCAGATTGGGCGCGGCGGTGAGATTCGGGCCCGGACGGGCCACGGATGGGCTTCACGGGCCACGGCGACTGGGTGGAGTGGGGAGGCGACGTGGCACGCTCGGGTTGGCCGAACCGGCGGCTCAGCTGGTGGCACACCAAGTGGTGGAGGAGGGTTGGGGCGCACCAAGTGGTGGAGGAGGGTTGGGGCGCGCCGGATTTCGAGGAGGAGGTGGGAGGTGGCGGCTGGAGCTGGTGGGGCGCGAAAAACAAGGAAGATGGCTAGGGTTACCAAAACTGGAGGGCTAGGCCTTCCTTTTATAGCAGGGAGGGCTAGGTGGGTCTAGTGGGCTGTGTAGAGTGGATTGGGGTGAGATGAGAGGGAAGATGAGTGGCCCGGCACAGGTTTCGGAACACCGAAACGTCCGACGTTTTGACCGGCTATAATGCCGCTATAGTTTAACGTTGGGGTATAAAACTACCTCCGAATGCGACGCAATTTGGCAGGCGGTCTACCTACAATATAACAAGACCGCACGCCAACTTTCAACCCATTCCGAGAACGTTTTATTCCCACTTATAAAAATAATATTCGGAGATGCCGCGGGCGCGTGCGAGTGTGTTTGGTCTCGAAATAGACAACGAAAGGCAACGGGGAGAATCGGCAACTACGAATGAATGCAAGTTTTATGAAAACATGCGGATGAAATGCACATGATGCCATGACAAACTTCAACAAGCAAATGAATCACAAGGCAACGAAGAAAATAAATGGAAGGCATCTGGAGCATCGGTCTCGGGCTGTTACAACTCTCCCCCACTTACAAGAGATCTCGCCCCGAGATCTAGGAATGAGAAGAGGAAAGAAGAGGAAGAGGTAAAACAAAGTTGCTTCTATGACAAATGAGCGAAACCAAAGAACCTTTGAAGTTGCAAAGACATGAAAAGAACAGAAGGGACAAGATAGAATTTGAAACCACTTAGGTTTAAACGAGGTAGACAACGAATAAGAAGGTAAGAAATTCAGATAGCACTCCGGTGTAAAATGGAAGGACTTAGCATGAATTTGACAAGATGGGATGATACTTGACGAGAGAAACAACATAATGCCTCTAGAAGAAATGAAGGAATGGAATGAAATGAACAGAGAAGAACATGACATCGTTCACCACAACGATAAACTTGGAAGAGTAACCTTACGAAGAAGGGTTGAACGGAGTTGTTGGATAATCAACAATGAAAATAATAAGCTTGTTGTGGGATTATGGAAAACATCACAAAATTATGAGGTGACAACCGGCCACTAACGGAAACAATTGATTGGTTGAGATCAACGAAGAGAAGAAAAGCTTCTTTCACCGAGAGGATAACGAGAAAACTTGGATCATAGATAAGCACCACAAATAGCAACAATCTTTAAGAAAGGCTTTAGGTGAAATCTATACCAAGATCACTCTAACATGATGGGTTTAAAATATTCCATTCTTGACAATTTGTGAATAATGAACCACGAAGGGAAATTGTCAAGAATGACATAACACCACCACAAAAGACAAAGTAGAAAGGATTTGCACTTGAAATGCAAGACGAAGAATACTTGAACTCCTCCTACAAGAATCTTGAAGAATACTTTGAGAACGAATTAAATCCTTAATGAACCACCATGTAGAGCCTCCATGAAGAACTTCGATATTAAAAGGATGATAGAAACAAATTTTGAAAAGAACAAGATGAAGCCTTGCAATGGTTTAGATGGAGCTTCATGACGGGATAATGAGAAAACTTTGAACTCTGGAAAAGAAGATGAAGAACTTTGAACTGAGAATTTACTACCATGAACGAGCTCCGGGCGTAGGAATTAAATCACCTCGATGAAACAAGAATAAGAATTATGATATGTCTATCCTTCATCAAATTAAACTGATGAAAAGCAATGGATTTGCATACTACTTATTTTTCTTGAAAAAGATTGAAGAGAGATATAACGCAAACTTGGGAAGGTCTTCAACGAACCACCGGTAGGATTTTTGAAAGAACGAATGAATTGAAAGGTAACAAAGAAGAGGAATCTTGAATGAACCACCGTAAGAATTGAAAACAAACAAAGAAAAAGAGAACGAACAGCTGGCAAGAATTAGAAAACGAGTGAAGATACATGAGGGAATTTAGATACAATAGAATGAAGAGATCATGAGCTGACTAGAGGATACTTGAACGATCCACTGGAAGAATTTGGGAAAGAGAGCTGGACGTTGAGAATGGAGAATTCTTCTGAAATGATGGCCTCTAGAGGATCGAAAATGGAAAGAACTCAAGAAATGCTTCGGATGGGTATGAAAAGAATTTCTCACGATTGGAAATGATTTAACAGGATAACATCAAGCTTGAACCATGAATATTCAAGAGACGGATATGATTTATGAGAAACTCTTCTTCGGTCTTCAAATGCTGAGAATGATGACGAGAACCACCATGAAGAATTTGTGAGATACTCCGGAATAATGAAGAATACAAAGGTTGAGGCAATGATGAAAAGAATTTTAAAGCGAACTTGGAGAAGGCATCTGAGTGATGAAATCCATTCTTACATCAAACTTTGAAGGAATTCGAGAATAACTCCGGGAATTATGTGATAGCCTGGCATAATAGGGATGATAGACTACTCATATCAATAAGGAATTCCTTCTTTTCTGGGAGACCATTCGGAAAGAACTCCCAAGTTAAGCGTGCTCATCTTGGAGTAATTTCAGGATGGGTGACCAACCGGGAAGTTGGTTCCGGGTGTGCACGAGTGAGGACAAAGTACGCAGGAAAGACTAGTGTTGATCTGTAAGGCCAGTCTAGATCCCACCAGGAGTAACGACCACCGGCGAGTGTGTCCGGGGCATTACAAGTTGGTATCAGAGCCTCTACCGACCGCAAGAGCCCCCTTGATTGATCAAACTTGGCCGTGTTGAGTCTAGAAGAAAAACTATTTTGAGTCTAGCTATATATCGGAGAGTAGGAATTCTTTTTACTCCTCATCCCCATCATCGCTCTGGTGAGGAATTGTGACGTATGTGTTTTGGTACTACTACTCTTCCCCTTCAAATTTTTTTGGATCACGCGGGTATTTTTGGAATCGTTATGATATCGTTGTGAAGGGAACTCGGTTCTTGGTGCCTCCTAACATTTTGGGGTTGTGGCAGTGTCCCGGGGAGTTGAGCTCCAAGGTTTTCACGTCACATTCGCTATCGTTCCAGTTCCTGAATACCAGAGGACGCCGACACCAAAAAACGCTTCTATATTTGTTAGTGGTGAGATAACCTCGACGTCACCCAGTATTGGGGAGATAGTTCGGGAGTATTGCCATGGCTGGTATAGCGTATGTTTTTTTTGAAGGTCTGAGGTACACGAGTTTCCGAGGTTCTTGGTTATCTGTTGATGGAGGCGGTACATTTGGAGCGTAGAATTCTGCTAGGAGTTGTGTGATGATATTTGCTCCTTATACTCGTTGGACCGGATTGCATAACCGAAAAATTTCAGGAGTTCCTAGGTGGGAATTCAATTAGTTAACCAGGATATCTTTCCGACAAATGTATGAGGGGTTATGTATTTGTTTCCGGCTTATTCTGCAAGCCAAATCCTTTGTTTTGTTTTGGGTTGGGGTATTCGAGTTGCTTCGATGTCAAGTGTTGATTTCATATCTTTCCTAAGTGGTGTTCTCATATTTCTATGGGAGTGCTAATCCTTCTTGATCATCGAGATTGTCATGTTAATTCTTCTCAACCGGCGTGCTCCTCTTCAAGTTGATCCGGCAATTTCAACGTTTGCAAGATCAATTCTAAGTTTTCTCAACGGCATTCGTTTCACCCATCCCAAGTTGTCTTTGTTTTCCCCACCCTCCCACCCTTTTCTTTGCAGAGTCAAAATTCTCAAATAAAGTATCCATTTTATTCATGAGAAGTCTCTCCATTCTTTTCCTTCAAGGATTCTAACCCAGTGATTTCTCGTGAAGATGCTTAGGAGCAACAAGTTCATCATTCTTTGTTCTTGTTTTTTCTTCTCCGGTGGATTTAATTCAAGCTTTCGGTGTTGATCATGTCCTTTTTCTTCTGTTCACATGCTTTCCCATGTTGTAAATTCTTATCCAAGCCTCTCTTGTTTATTCACCTCTCTCTATTCTTTTCCGGTGCGAAGAAATTATCTCAGAAGATTTGTGTTTCCGTTCAAGATCCGTTCAAGCTATTTCAAGGTTGTTATCCATTCAAGCCATTTAAATCTAACCGGTGCGATCTCTCTTTCTAAGCAATCGTTCCAACGGTGTTTCTTTTGAGTGGGCCCTAACCCACAGGTCTTTTCCCAGGATCTTACCTGACTCTTCTAATTTTTTCGGAGTTACTCTCAAATTCTTTCAAAGTTTGACGTAAGAATGAATTCTCATCAGTCAATTATCTTCTCCGAGATTTCCTTCATTCCTTTCGTTTTGATCACAATTTTCCTCTTCTTTGGAGTATCTCACAAATTCTTCATGGTGGTTCTCGTCATCTTTCTCAGCGCTGAAGATCGAAGAAGAGTTTCTCTTAAATCATATCTGTTCTCGTGAAGATTCATGGTTCGAGCTTGTTGCTATACTCTAAATTGTTCCGATCATGAGAAATTATTTTCATACCCATCCAGAGTATTTCAGGAGTTGTTTTCGTTTTGATTCTCCGGAGGTCATCATTTTAGAATTTCTTCATTCTCAACTTTCAGTTTTCGTTCTCCAAATTCTTCCGGTGCATCGTTCAGGTATTCTTTAGCCAGCTCGTGATCTCTTCGTTCTCTTGTATCTAAATTCCCTTAAGTATCTTCGCTCGTTTTCTAATTCTTCCCGATGATTCGCTCTTTTTCTTTGTTCATTTTCAATCCTACCGGTGGTTCGTTGAAGACCTTCCCAAGTTTGCGCTATATCTCTCATCAATCTTTCAAGAAGAATAAGTAGTATGCCAAATCCATTGCTTGTCATCAATTTAATTTGATGAAGGATAGACATATCATAATTCTTAATCTTGTTTCATCGGGATGATTTAATTCTTTCTTCCGGAGTTCGTCCATGATATCAAATCCTCGGTTCTAAGTTGTTCATCTTTTCTTCCCGGAGTTCCAAGTGCTAAGCGGTTATCTCCTCATGAAGCTCCATTCCTTTTCCTTGTCGGTGTTCGAAGGAAATCATTGCAAGACTTGATCCTATTCTTTTCAACCTTCATTTCTATCATCCTTTTGTTTACCGGAGTTTTTCATGCTGGTTCGTCAAGGATTTAATTCATTCTCGAAGTGTTCTTCAATGAGCTCAAGCATTCTTCATCTTGCATTCCGAAGTGCAATCCCTTCTCCTTTATCTTTTGAGGTGGTAGTATATCATTCTTGATTCATAAGCAGTCATGAAGTGAGGTTGTCAAGAATGAGATATTTAAGCCCATCATTTTTCTCTTCGTTCAGGAGATCTTGTCAAACCATCAATATCTTCGTTGGAGTTATCTTTGTATAGATTTCATCTAAAGCCTTCCCTAAGGAATGTTGCTATTATGGTGCTTATCCATGATCCAAGTTTTTCTCTTTATCATCTCGGTGGAAGGAGTTTTCATCTCTTTGTTGACCTCAAGCAAGCTAATTCTTTCCGTTAGTGGCAGGTTTTCACCTCATAATTTTGAGATGATTTCCATAAGACCATGTTGAATGTATCGTTTCGTGGTTGGATAATCCAACAACTCCATTCAAGTTTTCCTCGCAAGGTTGCTCTTTCAAGTTCATTTGTGGTAGAAGAATTGTTTTCTTCTTCGTTTCTTTTCATTCCAACTATCTAGCTATCATTCATTTGTTCCGGAGGCATTGTTATGTTGCTCTCTTCGATCTATCATCCCATCTTGTCAAATTCATCCTAATTCCTTTCATTTTCAACTGGAGTGTTGTGCAAATTCTTTCTTCCTTGTTCCTTATCTCTCTTGTTTCAACCGAAGTGGTTACATGTTCATCTTTGTCCCTTGAGCACTTCATTCATGTCTTTGTAACCTCCAAGGTTTGTTGGTTTCACTCGTTTTTCAAAGAAGCAACTTAGTTTTACCTCTTCCTTTTTCTCTTCATCTTCTCATTCAAGATCTCGGGTCGAGATCTCTTGTAAGTGGGGGAGAGTTGTAACAGCATAAGACCGAGACCTCCATTATTTTGTGCTATGTTCTTGCTTGGATGCTATGTTGATGTTTGTTGTGACTCCATGTTAAATATTTTTCATCATGCATCATGTCCATATTAATGTTGTGCTTGTTTTCTTTTACTTGTTCATGTGCATTGCCTCCTCCTCTTCTTCTTCTTCTCTTTTGATCCTTCCAACACCCCCATGCTCAAGCTCTTCCAACTTGTTTTCTACAAGTTTCTCAAATCCAACAAGGACTTCTCTGTTCTCCTTGTTTCATTCAATTATTTCTCTAGTGGCATTTTTGGTTTCAGATTAATGTTCACTATATTCCTTAAATCCCTAAACCATTCCAAGACCCTCTCCTCAAATTTTTAGCTCGTTTGGAGATGTTCTAGACATATTCAAAAATGGCTCAAGTTTGAATTAAATTCAAACTTGATTTATTTTTCTGTCTTTAAATAATGCCAGAGCATTTTATTCAAATTGTGCAAATTCTCGGCATTCCATGGATATTTTTATATCAGACATCACCCTCGCCAAACCCTCTGTGAATTTCTCCCTTCATTTATGTTTGAAGAAATAAGTTTAAAAGAAAAGGGAAGAAAGACAGAGGAGAGAGATGGCCCAGCCGCAGCCCAGTAACCAGCTAGCCGAGCCAGGCCGCAGCCCACCTAGCCCACCAGCGCCAGGAGCATCGTCCTCCTCCATACGGCAGGGCATCCAGGGGAGCCACGTCGACAGCCGGTTGATTTGACGGCCGGAGACTCCCCTAGAGCGCTATTTAGCCTCGCTTGCGCCTTGCCCTAGACCTCCTCTTTCCATTCCCTCCTTCTCCTGCCCTCGCCGCCGCCCAAGTAATTCTCCACGCTCACGCCGATGCCATGGCCAGGAGCTGGGAGCTCCTTTGGTCCCACCGCCCTCGTCCACGTCGACGCCTACTTCCTCTTCGAGGGGAACCGCATCAACCTCCTCTCCTTCATCCAACGCAATTCTAGCCCGAGTCGCCTCGGATCGGTCGTCCTCGTCGACATCCACTACGATCCCGTGCGTCTCTGACAGTCAGTGCGTCCTCCTGCCTTCTCTGGTCCTGGCGACCTTGTATGACTTCAGCAGCACCCCCACGATGACGATCCGCTCCTCCTAGCCCTCTTCTGTGCGTTTCGTTCCTATAGCTGTGGTTCCATTTGATTTTGAGCCATGGTCGTGACCTCTGAGCTCTGGCACACGCGTAGCACCCACACGCTACAGCTCGCACCCCACTTCACTGCACCTACACCCGGGTGGCCGCACGCACGCGGACTGCTCCCGCATGTGCTCATGCACACGACCAGCACCTCGCCGTGCCTCGATGCCGCGGCCGAGACGAGCTCCTGCAACAAACTCGCTCTCGGGCCCTTGCTCACGCCGTTGCTCCACCTCTCGTGCACGCGCACTACCTCCTAATCCCGCGTGCTCTGCCTTGCCTTGGCTCGCCTTGCCATGCTCTTTCTTCCCTACCTCGCCGTGCCTCGCCATGGCCCCGAGCCGAGAAAATGCTCGAGCTCGAGCGCCCCTGCATCCCCTCGTAGCCACACCTGCACCACCTCCAAATCCCGCATGCCTGCTGCCGCCTCCTAAGCCCCGTCGTGCCATCGTTGCTCGCCGACGCCGTCGGTTTCTTCTCTGTTGCAGAGGAGAAGAAACCCCAGTCCGCCTTGGGGCTAGTTCAAAAGAAACCGAGCCCCCTCTATGTGCAAGACAGTTGCCTAGCCCGACTGGTCGCCGCGTTGTGCCGCCATCCAGGAGGTTCTGGGTTCGATCCCAGCACCCTTTCTTTCTTTTTCTCTTTGATTTTTCCGTTTTATTCCATTTTCGGCATATGTCAGATCTGGCAAGTCCCGCAATTCCATTATAGGCAGTATTTTGTCATTTGCATTGTGAGCATTTTTCATACATGAAAATATGCATATTATATATTGTTTTGGCATAGAAAAATCCAAATAATACACCAGTTGCATTATTCCTGTCATTTGAGCAAGTTTTGGTGCAGTTCATTTTAATAGAATGTTGCATTTCGTGATTTTTGTGTGATTTTATCCATGCATCATATGGTGGAACTTTGTATAGCATTTTGGAGCATGTTCATGTCTACTTGCTACTGTTATTTTTTCCATGCCATGATATCCATGATAGATCACTGTACAAGCTTGCAAACATGCTATGATAATGTTACTGTTATCATTTGCTTAGAATTCACCGTCTGAAACTGGCTGTTATAAAAACTTTGCATCTTTGTTTGATGATTCCCATTGATCTATAGATCCTATGAATGTGCCCATGTTGAAAGATTTGCTCTCCATGTTTTGTGCTACCATGCTGTGCAATTTGATGCCATGATAAAGTCATGTAGCATGTCTTAATCTTGCTCTAAAGTAATCATCTTGTTATATTTGTTTCCTGGTAACAGCAACCTTGTATTTTGTAGCCTCCATTCCAATTAATCCATGATGCTAATGAACTTGAACCTTTTGGATGAAATGTTGTGCATACAGCATTCTATAGCCACATTTCTTGAATGAGCATTTTAAGTTCCTGCAGGTTGCTATTTTGATGCTTGTAAGATGACATGTTGCTGTTTGTGACAGATTGCATTGCATATTTGTTTTGCTCACCATTTGAGTTCAATGCATCAGTTTTTCATGATCCTTATATCCATTTATCTCAAATCTCCTATTCTTTCTAGTAGCATACTTGGGTTGCCAAGAATTTGCCCATATCTATCTTTTCTTCACCAATTCCTTCCTGATATCATTTCTTCCATTTCGGTAGAACCGTAACTCCGATCGGAACGTTCTTTATATGCATTTGTGGTAGATTTGAGTGTAGATTACGATTATTGCCATGACATGCATCATATTTATCTCCATGTTCATGTTCTGTCCAGATTGCATTTTCACTTAAAATAAGCATGAAGTAATTTCTTGAACCACTCCTGGGTGGCTCAAGGCTTCATTTGATATTGCCATGAGTTGATGCCATGTTAACAACATTTAAAATGACATGCATGCATTGATTGAAGCATAAATGCCATGCCTTGTTTGTTTACTGTGTCGTTTGCTTCTTCTTGTTAGTTCTTATTGCGAAGTGTGAGGATTCGTTTGACTATGATTGCTCGACTACTTCATGGATTCGGTCTTCTTCCTAGCGGGATTCCAGGCAAGATGACCATTACCTTGGATATCATTACTATCTTTGCTTGCTAGTTGTGTCGATGCTATCGCTATGTCTCACTACCTACCACTTGTTTGTCAGCCTCCCAAATTGCCATGATACAGCCTCTAACCTTCCACCATCCCAGCAAACCGTTGTTTGGCTATGTTACCGCTTTGCTCAGCCCCTCTTATAGCGTTGCTAGTTGCAGGTGCAGTTGCCGGTTGTTCCATGTTGGGACATGGATATCATGGGATATCACAATATCTCTTATTTAATTAATGCATCTATACACTTGGTTGTGTGTGGAAGGCTCGACCTTTTGCCTGGTGTTTTGTTCCACGCATGCCGCCCTAGTTTCCGTAATACCAGTGTTATGTTCCTTGATTTGCGTTCCTTAGATGGTTGGGGTTTATGGGCCCCCCTTGACATTTCGCTTTGAATAAAACTCTTCTAGCAAGGCCCAACTTTGGTTTTAACATTTGCCAACATCATAATACTGAATTAAATAATTAATTTACATCGGGGGTCGCATCCCCGGGGATTCTTAATTCAACATAATACAGGTGGGCCATTGCTGATGGCGTTGGTCCAAACTAGAGCCCCTTGAAGTGCCACCACGAGGAAACTCGAGGCACTGGTTTTAGTTGTACGGACTGCTCATCCGGTCATGGCCTAAGATGAGATACGCACGGCTACTATCAGGCTGTCGACACGCCGGGAGGTCTTGCTGGTTTTGTTTTACCATTGTCGAAATGTCTTGTGCATCGGGATTCTAAGGATACTTTGGGCTATCTCGAGGTTGATCGGGCTATCTCGAGGTTGAGGTCTTTCCAATGTTGATCGTGAGAGTTTGTGATGGACTAAGTTGGGACACCCCTGCAGGGTTAAATCTTTCAGAAAGCCGTGCCCGCGGTTATGTGGCGACTTGGAAATTTATAACCTCCGGTTGTAGAGAACTTGACACTAAATTCAATTAAAATACACCAACCGCGTGTGTAATCGTGATCGTCTCTTTTCGATGGAGTTCGGGAAGAGAACACGGTGGGGTTATGTTTGACTCGTAAGCAGGTGTTCAGGATCACTTCTTGATAATGACTAGTTTGCGACCGTTTATGCATAGTTATTGTTCTTATTCTTGTACTCGTAAGTTAGCCACCATACAATGCTTAGTGCTTGATGCAACCTCACCACTTGACCATTCCATACCCATTAAGCTTTGCTAGTCTTGATACCCATGGCAATGGAATTGCTGAGTCCTCGTGGCTCACAGATTACTACAACAACAGGTGCAGGTACAGGTAAAGCGATGATCTAACGTGAGAGCGTTGCTTGTTCTATTTGGAGTTCTCCTTCTGCATCTTCTTCTTCGTCGATCATAAGATGGGTTCCTAGTTGGCAGCCTGGGACTAGCAGGGTGGATGTCGTTCTTCTTTTTCGTTTGATTTCATCCGTAGTCAGATCCTGCTCTTCTGTATGATGATTGCTATGTATTGATGTATTGATGTATTCATGCTGTAGCTTGTGGCGAGTGTAACCCTTTATCTGGTATTCTCATCTATTTAGTACATGGTATATTGTAATGATATCCACCTTGCGAAGCAATTTCGATATGTGCTTCTATCCTTAGTGGAACTTCCGGGTTCGTTGTGGATAGGACCGCATATTGGGCGTGACAAGTTGGTATCAGAGCCGACCCTTGCGGTTACACGGATGTTTGCGGACAGGTGCGCGGTCATGTTGTGCATGACGTTTGCGACCCGTCGTGGCATACGGCATGGCACATGTGCCGGACTGGATGCATAGACGTATGTGCCAAGAGGGAACGTTCCTGTGGGCCGACGAGGACGTCGGTTCCTCTGAATGGGGTTGTATGTGATAGCCTGGCATAATAGCGATGATAGACTACTCATATCAATAAGGAATTCCTTCTTTTCTGGGAGCCCGTTCAGAAAGAACTCCCAAGTTAAGTGTGCTCAGATTGGAATATTTCAGGATGGATGACCGACCGGGAAGTTGGTCCCGGGTGTGCACGAGTGAGGACAAAGTGCGGAGGAAAGACTAGTGTTGATCTGTGAGGCCAGTCTAGATCCCGCCAGGAGTAACGACCACCGGTGAGTGTGTCCGGGGCGTTACAGAGGGGTAGACGGCGGGGTGCCTAATGACGGTGAAGATGATGTAGGGTGGAATCCTAGTTTGTCGATCTTTTCACAATTGGAGGTGGGAAAGGCAAGAACACGAAGAACACGAGAACACACATCACTGAATTGACACAATCACAAGTCACACATACACTAGATCCACATACACATACGATGAATCACGATACAAAGTCAACACGGGAGGATACATGGTAGCTAGGTCATCCCGATCCGGAGAGGAGTCGAGGTCTTGATATCCGGAGTGGATCTTCTCCTCAAGGAGGTCTTGATCTCTGTAGGAGAGGTATGGATGAGCAAAGCTCTAATCTCAAGAGCCAACACTTTGCTAACCCTAAAACATAGAGGATGAGGGGTATATATAGTCTAGGGGGACGAAATGGTTACATGGGCCTCGGGCCACACACACACACATGAGCTGGGGGTGCCCGGACGATCCGGGTGTCGGCCCGGATGATCCGGCCTTCGGGAGCCCAGATGATTTGGGCGGTCGCCCGGACATCCGGGCAGGTCGTTTTCAGGCGCAGCAGGGCCGGACATCCGGGTGGCCGTCCGGACATCTGGGCTGGTCCGGATGATCCGGGTCGGGACCCGGATGATCTGGCTTCGTCGGGCTGCTTGTTGTTGCCGTGGGGCGCTTCGGCCGGATCGTACGGACCTGTGTCCGGATCATCCGGGCAGCTGCTGCCTTGCTATTTTCCTTCTCCGTCTTCACGTCCCTCTTCCTCCTACACTTCACCTTGCTCCATAGCTCCTCCATGATGAACTCCTTGATACCTGAGTATGCATAGGGTCTCCGCTTGAGGTAGCATCCATGTCTCATATGCATCGAAGGGAAATTGCGAAAGGAGAGATGTCACCTCATTCTCGATGGCTCTTGCTCGTGCTCGTGTCATAGGTCCTCGTTGCACTTGAGGTGACGTAGGTGAGTCCATGGGGATGACCTCGGGATGCTCCGCATCATCTCCCCCCCTTGGGAAAGGTCCGTCCGCGGATCGAGATCCACATCACCATGGAAAGGAGATAAGTCCTTGACGTTGAAGATGTCGCTCACGTTGTACTTGTCGCGTGGTATGTCGATCTTGTAGGCGTTGTCATTGTAGCATGCTAGCACCGTGAACGGTCCATCAGCTCAAGGAAGTAGCTTTGACTTGCGTTTGTTGGGGAAGCATTCTTTGCGAAGGTGTAGCCACACAAGATCTCCGGGGTTGAACATCATGGGGTGCTTGTTGATGTTGACCTTGGTCACGAGTCGTTGTACTTGGCGCTCGATTGCTTGCCTTGTATCTTCATGCATCTTCTTGAGGTATGTAGCTCGTGCACTCGCGTCCATGTCGATGCGCTCTTGGAGTGGTAGCGGTAGGATGTCCAATGGAGACAATGGGTTGAAGCTGTAGACGACCTCGAAGGGGGACTTGCCGATAGTCGAATGTCTTGCTCGATTGTCGGCGTACTCAGCGATGGGTAAGCATTCCTCCCACTCCCTTATGTTCTTCTTGATCAACACGCGAAGGAGTGTGGATAGCGTCTGGTTTGTGACCTCCGTTTGGCCGTCGGTTTGAGGATGATAAGCCAAAGAGAATAGTAGCTTGATTCTGAGCTTGGCGCATAGTGTCTTCCAAAAGTAGCTTAGGAACTTCATGTCGCGATCCAATACAATCGTATTGGGCACTCCGTGTAATCGCAAGATTTCCCTACAAAAGAGATTTGCAACATGTGAAGCATCATCGCTCTTGTTACAAGGAATGAAATGTGCCATCTTAGAGAAACGATCCACAATGATAAATACCGAATCTTTGCCATTTTGAGTACGAGGTAAACCAAGCACAAAATCCATGCTAATATCTACCCATGGTTGATATGGAATAGGAAGTGGCATATATAGACCATGAGATTGAGCTTTTGACTTAGCTTTGCGGCATGTAGAGCACCGGTTGGTGTAGCGTGAAACGTCTCGAGACATCTTTGGCCAAAAGTAGTTCTTGGAGAGCGTAGCGAAGGTCTTGTCACGTCCAAAATGTCCCATGAGTCCTCCACCATGAGCTTCTTGCAAAAGTAGCAAACGAAGAGAAGACTCGGGAATACAAAGTTTGTTAGCTTTCATAAGATAACCATCTTTCAAGTAATATTTCTCCCAAGTTTTATGCGGTAGACATTTGGCAAAAGGAATCGCAAATGATGCATCATGCTCATACAAGTCTTTAATGTGCTCAAATCCTATGACATTCAACTCAACTTGCATAACCAACATACACTTGCGGGAAAGAGCGTCCGCCCCAACATTTTCCTTACCTTTGATATACTTGATAACATAAGGAAATGACTCAATGAACTCACTCCATTTAGCATGACGCTTATTCAATTTAGTTTGACCCTTGAGGTACTTAAGCGTTTCATGATCCGTATGGATGACAAATTCATGTGGACTAAGATAATGTTCCCACACATGCAAAACTCTCACTAACGCAAATAACTCTTTGTCATAGATCGGATAGTTAAGTTGTGCACCGGAGAGTTTTTCACTAAAATATGCAATGGGTCGCTTCTCTTGCATTAACACACCACCTATGCCATTACCACTAGCGTCACAATGCACTTCAAAAGTTTTCTCAAAGTTGGGTAATGCAAGTAATGGAGCATGTGTAAGCAAGTTTTTAAGCTCATGAAATGCGGCATCTTGGGATGGACCCCAAACAAATGGTGCATTCTTCTTACTCAATGCGTGTAATGGTGATGCAATAGTGCTAAAATCCTTCACAAAGCGTCTATAAAATCCGGCTAAACCAAGGAAGCTACGCACTTGAAGCAAATTGGTTGGTTGTGGCCAATTTTTAATAGCATCAATTTTAGTTTCATCAACATGAACACCCTTAGATGAGACAACAAAGTCCAAGAAAACAAGCTTATCAACACCAAAAGTGCATTTTTCCATGTTAGCATAAAGTCACTCGTCTCTAAGAACTTGCAATACGTCTCTAAGGTGTTTGACATGATCTACAACAGTTTCGCTAAACACAAGCATGTTATGAAAGTAAACCACAACACAAATTCCAATATATTTGCGAAGAACATAATGCATCACATGCATAAAAGTGCTAGGAGCTTGCGATAAACCCATAGGCATGACTAACCATTCATACAAGCCAAATTTGGTATTGAAAGTGGTTTTCCATTCATCACCTTCTTGCATGCGAATTTGATAATATCCACTTTTAAGGTCAATTTTAGAGAAAATAGTGGCTCCACTAAGTTCATCAAGCATGTCATCTAGGCGTGGAATGGGATGTCGATATCGAACGGTGATAGCATTTATAGGACGACAATCGGAACACATGCGATAGGTACCATCTTTCTTAGGCACAAGAATTACCGGAATGGCACATGGGCTCAAGCTCTCGCGTTCATACCCATTCTCCATGAGATGTTGCACTTGCCTTTGGATCTCTTTAGTCTCGTCGGGGTTGACGCGATAAGGTGCCTTGTTCGGTAGAGATGCACCGGGGATGAGATCGATGCGGTGTTCGATTCCGCGTACAGGAGGAAGTCCGGGAGGTACCTCATCAGGAAACACGTCCTTGTATTCCTGCAAGAGATGAGACAAAACTAGAGGAAGATGTTGTGAAGTATTAGTCCGCTCAACTTCACCTTTGCAAAAAAGCACAAAGTGAAGAACACTTGATGGGCTCTCACTCACATCCCTCAAATCTCTTTTGGTGGCTAAAAGAATTAGATCTCTTTTGTCGCTCATCATGGAGTCGCTCAATTTTGGCTTGTGGTGCTCACTCTCTTTTTGGTGGTTCACTCGCTCACTAGTCTCTCCACGATGTGTAGATGCTTGCTTGTCGGCGATGACTTGACTTGGCGTCATTGGTCGAAGTATGAATTCCTTGCCCTTTATCTTGAAGCTATAATGATTGGTCTGTCCGTTGTGGATGTCGTCGCGGTCGAATTGCCAAGGTCTTCCAAGGAGTTGATGGCATACGAACATAGGAACCACATCACACTCTAAGGTGTCTTCATATGCTCCAATCTTGAAGGAGACTTGAAAGGTGTGCTCCACTTGAATGGTGCGGGAGTCGCTTAGCCATTGGACGTTGTAGGGGAGAGGGTGCTTCTTCTTGACCAATTGTAGCTTGGAATATAATTCTTCACTTGCCAAGTTGTGGCAACTTCCGCCGTCGATGATGACCTTGACGGAACGTCCTTGAATACCCGCTTTGGTATCGAAGATGTGGCAACGTTGGTCTTCATCTTGATGTTGTTGAAGTGTTAAGACCATGGAAACAACAAGAGCGGGGCTCGAATCATTATCGCAAAAGATTTGATTGTCTTCATCTTCATTCACTTGGCGGTGCATGGCCACTTGCTCGAGGGCGTCCATTTCATCTTCACTCATGGAATCGTAGGTGCCGTCGGCGTTGAGGATCATAGTGCGTCGTGATGGGCACTCGAATGACTTGTGGCCTCATCCCTTGCAAGTGAAACACTTGATGTCACTCGTCTTGGTGTCGTCCGTAGGAGTTGTTGATGACGAAGGCTTTTGCTTAGATATACTTGTATGACGACTCGAAGATGTCATAGGTTGCTTGGAGCTTGACTTGTCGCCGGTACTCGGTGTAGCTCGAGTCGTGGAAGGAGTTGTAGAAGTCATTGAAGCTTGAGTGTATGAACCGTAGGTCTTGGAAGAGTACTTGGAGTACTTGTAGTCCTCTTGTACTTGTCGCTCCGCTTTGGTTGCTTGGTGCACTAGCTCGAGGAGGTTGGAGTATGGTTGGAAATCCGCAATTTTCTTGATGGGATGGTTGAGGCCATTCAAGAATCTCGCCATAGTTTGTTCATCATCTTCCATGACATTGGCTCGTATCATTGCAATCTCCATTTCTTGGTAGTATTCTTCAATGGACTTGGTGCCTTGCTTCAGGAGTTGTAGCTTCTTGAAGAGGTCACGGTTATAGTGTGTAGTCACAAAGCGAGCTCGCATGACATCTTTCATTTTATTCCAAGTGGTGATTGGTGGCTCGCCCTTGTCTTGGCGTCGTTGGATCACTTGTTCCCACCAAATGAGAACATAGTCTTGGAACTCAAGAGATGCCATGGCAATCTTCTTTTCCTCTTCATAGTTGTGAAGACGGAATATCTTGTCGACCTTCAATGCCCATGATAGGTATTCTTCGGGATCATTTCCACCAGAGAATTTAGGCATTGTGAACTTGATCTTGCCGTAGCACTCTTCATTGTTTTGTTGGTGATGGCGATGATGCTCGTGTCTTGGAGGAGGATCTTCTAGCTCTTGCTCGTCATGCTCATCTTGATTGGCTTGACGTCGAGGTCGTGGAATTCTTGCACGGTTCCTCATGTCTTGGCGCTCCTCATTTCTTGCGGCTTCTTCTTGTTGCTCGCGTTGGGGGGCCTCTTCTTGTTCTCGCACACGGTGGTTACGGTCGGCGATGTTATGAGTTGCTTCGCGTAAGGCACGTTGAGCTTCAAGTGCTTGATCCTCACGATGTTGTCGTTCTTGTAGTAGAGCGTCGTCGTCTTGGTTTACTTGACATTGGCGTTGTGGAAGTTGATCTTGCTCCATGTTGGGCCGGCTCAATCTGCCGGCTTAAGTAGTTCAACAAGTTCTCTTCAGATTCAAACTTAGCATTTTCAACTCTTGTCCCCCATGACGTCACAATCCACTTCCCCAAAATCTGGGATGATGTCGCCTCAAATCTTGAGTGGGTATGTATCGTCTTGTCAGGCGCGAAAATCGAGGAACCACGCCGTCGAAAATTACTGCGCCTCCTGGGGTTCCGCCCCTGCCGTTTTAACCTTTACCGTATTTATAAATGGGCCACTCACCCTCATTTTCACCTTTCACCGTAGGCTCTTCTTCTTCCTCGCGCCTGCCCTTTCGCAACCCCGAAGCGCCGCCGCCAACGAGTTCTCCGGTCACCTCAACAGCAGCCTCGTCGCCGCCCCAGTCGCCGCCGGAGCTCATCAGGATCTCTCCAGTTTTGCCGCCGCGCTCAGGTACACTCGAGCCCCTCTCTTCAGATCTGCACTGCCCATTCTTCTTCTTAGTTCGTCGGCGTTTATCCCTTTTTCCACATTAATAGATCCAAACGCGTCAGAATCACTGAAATAAGCACTTTCTGTATAGCAGCAATGCCATTTTTCGCATCTAGATCTCCACATTGGCTTCCATAAACCCGCACTGACCTTAGGCCCTTGCATCCATTCCCGCCTATGTCTTTAAATTTCTTTTTCCATAGCATTTTTAGATCCGTAAGTATAACCGCCCGGTCAATTTCCTGTTTGTGGCTAGTCTAACACTTAGCAAATTTCCAAACGTCGCTGAAATACTGATACCGGCTTACGAGCTTACCGGCTTACCACCGCCACCAACGGCTTGCGTAGATCCGAGTCATGAGCTTAACCATCATAACCGTTTTATCATTTTGCCGGGTCATACCTTCAGATATTCGGACGGCTCGCATGGATCCGGGTCGTAACTATTAGCAACCATAGCCACCTTATTGCCTTGTCGGGTTACATCTTTCTGGCGGCTTGTCCCTTCCTGAGCTTAACACACTGGCTTATTACCTTTGCAGTTGATCTTCGAAATTGCCATGGCTCCCAAGACCGACAAGGCTTGCAATTGGGTCAGATCCCAGGTCTCAACCCTGATGCTGGACGAGCTTGTGAATCAAGGCCTCTTGCCGGCTCAATCAACAATCAGCTGGCGGGCACCTAAAGAAGAAAGCACCCCGCAGCCCAGACAAGACGAAGTCGTGGTCTTCGCAGATCATCTCCACAAGGGGTTTCGGCCGCCCGGGTCAAAAAAATTCCGTGACGTTCTCAACTTCTTCGACCTCCGTCCTCAAGATCTCGGCCCCAACTCAATCACCAACCTCTGCCAATTTCAAGTTTTCTGCGAAGCATATCTTCAAACAGCACCAACTGTCCTCCTCTTCCGAGAGTTTTTCTATATTAACCATCAGACCAAGTTCACTGACGGCCCCAGTATAGAACTTGGCGGCGTGTCCATCCAAAGGTGAAGGAGTACTCCCTTTCCTGAAGCCAAGCTGGCGAGCCACCCCAAGGGCTGGAACAGGACTTGGTTTTACTGCAAAAACACAGCTCCCCAAGGCGAAAACCCTCTGACGGGTTACCGATTAGACCGGCTTGATGCCACAATTGCCTTCCCGGGTTGGCCAACAACTGAAGAACATAAGCAACTCGCCCCTGTTTATTCAAAGATAAGGGCCATGGTTGCCAACGGCCTCACCGGAGTCAATCTGACCCGGTGCTGGGTAAGCTGGCGTATCCAGCCCCTTAGCCAGAGGGGTGATTTAATGTGCAATTACACTGGTGAGCCGGCCGACGCTCAACGATTCAGCCTAGTTAACCTGTCTGTGGGTGACATCAATAAGGCCACCAAGAGATTGCTGGGAGAGTCCCAGGACAAATGCAATAAAACCGGGTTAGCTCCTTTCTATTTAACCAACCCGGTGCCTCCACTAAGTGTTCGCCCCTTCTTATTCGTCTTTGATTCATTCGTCTCAATTTCACCTTGAACGCCGGCTCATAACTTAATGCAGGCCGACCACAAATTTTGGAAAAAGAAGAAGCCGAAGCAAGCCCCCCCTGCCCCAGCGGAACAACAAGATGAGCCGGCCAGCGCTGATGAGACGGCTGCACAAAATGAAGCTGAGGTAGAACTCGATTCGCTTGGCCCTCTCTTTTATTCAACTTGCTGACGCCTCCTCTCGACGATGCTGAAATCAGCCACACTCACAAGCCGGAGGTAACCTTGATCTCTTCTGACTCTGACTCTCCAATACATGTTCGGAAGAAAACCCGGGCTGTGATCCGCAAGCTTCGAAGGAAACCCCGGGTTACAGTCCGCAAGTTGCCTTTTTCCCATCAGGATGCTCATTTGGATCCCAAATTTGTTTTGAAGAAAACCCGTCAAGCCGGAACCTCCAAAAGGAAGACCCGGAGTAGCGAAGGCGACTTAAGTAGCGGGCTTCCATACGAGCCGCCATCCCGCAAGGCGCGAGCTGAGGTGCTTCTTCGCCCAACTCCTTTTCCTCTAACTGGCCATTTTAAAGAACCCTTACCCTTAAATGACTCGGCATACCAGACGTCGCACTCCTCAGGCGAGTCAAGCGCCACACAAGCGCCGGCTTTCAACATCAACCTTGGGTAAGCAAACATTCCTGCGATATATATTAGTTCCTTATTCTCCACCCTTAACGAACCAACTCCTTTGCCCCTTGTGCAGCGCCAAGGCTATCAAGAAGAAGACGCCTGCCGAATCATCTGACCCGGTCATTCCACCTGGCCCTCGAGGAGAAAGAGAGGCTGAGCCGGCCGTCCGAAACAGCCCGCCACCCCATGAAACAACAAGCCCGGCTCACACATCCCCTCTAGCTCAGGAGAGGGAGGTCATAACTGAAGAGCAAGCTCAAGAAGAAGCACCGGCTTAGCAAGAAGCACCGGCTCAAGAAGAAGCACCGGCTCAGGATGAAGTGGTGGTGACGAGCGAGCGGCAAACTGCTGCGCCAGAATACACCGCGCTTACTAAAGTTCCGGGGAAGACTGAGCCGGCCCCGAAAGATAAAGGGAAAACAGCTCTTGAGTTTTCTCTATTTGAAGACCAAGGTGCCAGCACCCTGCATCGGACCGTGCTGACCCGGCTGTCTAAGAGCCGGAACACAGAAATCGCCATGATAGCATCCTTGAAGCGGAAATACGAGGTAATTTGCACCCTTTGCTTTGTACCATATATATATATGTAGCCCCCAAGGGCCGGGTCATTATGAAATGATGACCCGAGACTTCAAAACTTTAATTTGGAAAACAAAAATTCAACTGGCGCCACCAAAGGCCGGCTCGTTATTCATGACGGGCGGGTCTTCATAAATTAGCAGGAGAGACCAATTCGTGCATTAGCCCCCAAGTGCCATGTAGAGTGCTTGTAGCTGCATGGAACTTGCCTCACTGTGTGCTTTAAACTCCAAAATATGTAGCCTCCAAGGGTCGTGTTATGATGGAATGATGACCCGGGACTTGTCAAGAATACACATGAATGCATAACTCCAGTAAGTGACCCCATAGGCCGGCTTGCCATTTACATCAGGCGGGTCTCGATGACTTGAACATAATAGATCGAAGGATGCATTAGCCCCATCTGCCGGGTTGTCCTTTAGGGCGGCTCGGAACATGCTGACAAAATTTAACCGGCTCTCATGCAGGATATGCTGGATCAAGCAGAAGCCCAAGCTTCCCTCTTCCGAAGGGAAGCAAGGAAGGAAAAGAAAATGCGCAAGGCCGCCGAGGGATCCGCTGCTAAAGCCAACAAATCATTGGCTATTGTGCGTGAAACTTTGCAGGATACTGAAGCTGTGAGAGCTGCCCTAGCCATACGTGCTGAAGAGGCGGAAACCAAGCTTAAGCCGGTGATAGAGGAACTAACAACTCTCAAGAATCAAATCACCGCCATGTGTCGAGCCATCTATGGTAAGTAAAACTGAAAGCAAGCCAAGTGGACCAGCATATCATCCTGATCCGGCTTAACTGATCATGCATACTTGTCCATTGCAGGCCGCAAGAACCAAACGTTATTGCAGCAACCAGTGGTGAAATTGCAAGCCGTATACACCTTTGTGGAACAGTTGTACATAGGCGGCTCATGATGCATTATGGCCGCCAAAAATACCACATCACCACCACAGCTGATTTCAGACATGTTGAAGGAGCTATCTATTGTGCCCAGGTGGTTTGCAGACTGGAAGAAGGCGTGTTGCCGCACCGGGGCGTTGACAGCAATTGCGCGAGCCAAGGCCTACGTGCCAGAACTCGACCCGGCTCAAATCGTGGGTCGATACCCAGAGTTCAATGTCGATGACGCGCCGTTCTCAAAGAAGGACTTCCAATGCTGCATCAAGGAAACCTGGGTTGCAGCCACCGCCATCGCAGAAGAAGCCGACTTGAGCAGATACCAGGCACCTTATTCGAAGAATAATGAACGGATCGAGCCGCCAAATCATGAGCCGATGGCTCTAACCCATACATGTAAGCAATCCTTTGCCCCTGACGTCGACCCCTCCTCCCTGATATCCGAAGACGCCCTATTTGAAGCATTACGCTCAATTCAGTGGTCGATCGATGACTCAAGCCAAGAAGAAGAGGATGACGACGGACGCGAAGAGCCAGCTCATGGCACTGCAACGGGTGCTGACGCCAGCTCTGACCCGGCAATGTAGAACACCGGCTTAACCATGCATAGGCAAGACTTGTAAAAATTTTGTTTTGCCATGGCCGCCATTGGTGGGCGGGTTGTAATAGGGTAGCACAAACCCTTGACGCTTGCTGATGCCAGTGCCATCGCGTACTGGACCCCTTTAACTGCTTGTGCACAACACTCATGAATGCCTTGCCTCTTAAATCCTCTTTGGGCTGCGAGAGCCGGCTTCTATTAATGGAACGGTGCTGCTGAAACAACAAAGGCATGTAATGCCGGCTTATGATAACATATGAACGAGTAATCGATGTCACTGTTGCAATGAATCAAGAATATGAAAAGGAACTTAGATAAATGCAATGCACGGATGTAAGTATGTATGCAAAGATGAGTGCAACAAAAGATCATAAACTTAAGACGGAACAGGCATGAAGCCGCCGGCTTGAAGAGCATAAGCCGTCCGCTGAACTGGACCTTTGCAAGTGGCCGGCTCAGACAGCGCAAGCCGGAATATGCTTTTGTAAAACTGGCACGGTGGCCTATTGGTTTGTCCTTGCTCTCTGAAAGCCGGCTCTCACACAACCAATCGAACGTTTTAACTCTGAAGACTTCAGGGTCACATACGTGATTGACTCATCAGACGTACGCCGGGTCGTTTTTTCAAGGAGTAGCATCTTGCTAACAGGCAGGTTTAACCAACGTTGTGGCATCTCGCCGGGTTAAAAGGGTTTTGTAAGCTAAACTCAATGGAGTTGGAAGCCCCCAAGTAACCAAGATCAACAAATAAAGATCCAGTACACAAGTTCTGAGGCAAAACCACACCTTCACACAGTGTTGCTGGTCGTTATTATATTTGATCAAAGACATGTATATACAGGATAAAAGGTATGTACACAGATATGACCCAGTCAAAGACTTAGGTGTAGTATGGCCGGAGCTGGGAAATGTTCCAGGGCCGGCTTGTTTCCTCCTCGGAGGTACGTGATTTATCTTCCTCACGGAGGTCAATCAGGTAATATGACCCGTTGTTGAGATTCTTGCTGACCACAAAGGGCCCTTCCCAAGGTGGGGAAAGCTTATGCATGCCTGTCTGGTCTTGTATCAGACGGAGCACTAAGTCACCTTCCTGAAAAGCGCGGCTTCGAACTCTACGGCTGTGATAGCGACGTAGGTCTTGCTGATAGATTGCTGATCTGGATGCGGCAAGGTCACGCTCCTCCTCGAGAGCATCAAGAGCGTCTTGGCGAGCTAGCTCATTATCTGCTTCCACATAAACCGCCACTCGAGGGGAGTCATGCCGAATATTGCTCGGAAGTACAGCCTCTGCACCATAGACTAGGAAAAACGGCGTATAGCCTGTTAACCTGTTGGGAGTAGTCCGTATGCTCCAAAGCACCGAAGGTAATTCTTCTTCCCAGCAACCCGGCGTGCGCTGTAGAGGCACTATGAGTTGGGGTTTGATACCACGCAATAATTCCTGATTAGCCCGTTCGGCCTGTCCGTTGGACTGAGGATGCGCAACTGATGCCAGATCCAGCCGGATGTGCTCCCGTTTGCAGAACTGTTCCATGGCTCCCTTGGAAAGATTGGTCCCATTGTCTGAAATGAGACTGTGTGGGTAGCCAAACCGGAATATCAGCTTTTTCAGGAATTTGACCGCTATAGCCGCGTCGCAGTTGCTGACCGGTTCTGCTTCCACCCACTTGGTAAACTTGTCCACAGCCACGAGTAGGTGCGTATGCTTATTCTTAGAGCGTTTGAAGGGTCCCACCATGTCAAGCCCCCAGACCGCGAATGGCCAAGTATTTGGGATCATCCGCAACTCTTGAGCCGGCACATGGACCTGGCGAGCATATTTCTGGCAACCATCACACTTACTGATAATGTCCTCTGCATCAGCATGAGCCGTGAGCCAGTAAAAACCGTGCCGGAACGCCTTCGCGACCAGTGACCTTGAGCCGGCATGGTGTCCACAATCACCAGAATGTATCTCATGGAGAATTGCGCGGCCTTCCTCAGGTGAAACACAACGTTGAAAGACACCAGTGACGCTGCGTCTGTGTAACTCGCCATTGACAATAGTCATAGATTTAGATCGTCTGATGATCTGCCAAGCGAGTAGTTCCTCTGTTGGCAGTTCTCCCCGGCTTAAGTAAGACAAGTAGGGGACCATCCAATCAGGGATAGCATGGATGGCAGCCACCAGAGCCGCCACTGGGTCAGGAATAGCCAAGTCCTCCTCTGTTGGCAACTTGACAGACGGATAGTGCAAAACATCCAGGAACACATTGGGTGGCACTGGCTTGCGCTGAGAGCCCAAGCGAGAGAGTGCGTCTGCCGCCTCGTTCTGCTGGCGATCAATGTGGTCGACTTGATAACCCTTGAAGTGCCTAGCAATATTTGTGACTGCTTGTCGATAAGCCGCCATGAGAGGGTCCTTAGAATCCCATGTACCCGACACTTGCTGAGCCACCAGGTCTGAGTCGCCCAAACATCTAATCCGGCTCAGATTCATCTCCTTGGCCATCCGGAGCCCATGGAGCAAGGCCTCATACTCTGCGGCATTGTTAGTGCAGGTGAACATGAGTCTCAAAACATAACAGAACTTATCTCCTTGTGGGGAGGTGATCACAACTCTAGCCCTCGAGCCTTCAAGCTGCCTCGAGCCGTCAAAGTGTATGGACCAGTATGTTGTGTCGGGCTTCTCTTCGGGAGCCTGCAACTCTGTCCAATCGTTAATAAAGTCTACCAACGCCTGAGATGTGAATGCGGTGCGAGGCACGTATTTGAGATGATGCGGACCGAGCTCGATAGCCCACTTAGCAACCCGGCCTGTAGCCTCCCGGTTCTGGATTATATCCCCAAGAGGTGCCGAGATGACCACAGTGATTGGATGCTCGTGGAAGTAATGCTTCAGCTTGCGGCTAGCCATAAACACTCCATAGACCAGCTTCTGCCAATGTGGATACCGCTGCTTGGACTCAGTTAGCACTTCACTGACATAATACACAGGGTGCTGAACGGGATACTCCTTGCCATCTTCCTTGCGTTCGACGACAACTGCTACACTGACCGCCCTGTTATTGGCTGCAACATACAACAGCATCGGCTCCTTCTCGCGAGGGGCAGCAAGGGCTGGCGGCTCAGACAACTGCTTCTTAAGGGCCTCGAAAGCCTGATCTGCTTCTTTACTCTAGACGAAGTCATCTGATTTTTTAAGCAACTGATACAACGGAATTGCCTTCTCTCCAGGCTGGCTGATAAACCTGCTCAGCGCCGCAACCCG
This sequence comes from Elymus sibiricus, assembly GCA_039707655.1. Taxonomy (NCBI): domain Eukaryota; kingdom Viridiplantae; phylum Streptophyta; class Magnoliopsida; order Poales; family Poaceae; genus Elymus; species Elymus sibiricus. The sequence continues at coordinate 242,712,194 of CM077676.1, forward strand.
CCCGGCCAGCCTCTGTACATCGTTCAGCTTAGCCGGCTTAGCTAGGGTTGCAATTGCTTTGATTTTTTCCAGGTTTGCTTCAATGCCCCGCTCGGGGACAAGAAATCCCAAAAGCTTGCCGGCTGGGACACCAAAGACGCACTTCTCGGGGTTAAGCTTCATCTGGTAGACACGGAGATTGTCAAACGTTTCCCTGAGGTCCTCCAACAGAGTTTCCTTTTTTCGAGATTTAACCACAATGTCATCCACATACGCATGAACATTTCATCCGATCTGATTGTGAAAACAGCTCTGGACACAACGCTGATAAGTCGCCTGGGCGCTCTTCAGACCAAATGACATGGTTGTATAACAGAAGGCCCCAAAAGGCGTGATGAAAGCCGTTTTTTCCTGGTCCTCCCGCTTCAGCTTGATTTGATGATATCCAGAGTAAGCATCCAAGAAGCATAAACTTTCACACCCGGCCGTGGCATCGATGATCTGGTCAATACGGGGCAAGGCAAAGGGGTCACTAGGACAAGCCTTATTCAGGTCTGTGTAATCCACACACATCCACCAAGTCCCGTTTTTCTTCAAAACAAGTACTGGGTTAGCCAACCACTCAGGATGGAAGACTTCGACAATGAACCCGACAGCTAGGAGCCGGGCCACTTCTTCACCAATGGCCTTCCGCCTTTCCTCGTTGAAACGGCGGAGGAATTGGCGGACTGGTTTAAACTTGGGATCCACATTGAGGGAGTGCTCAGCGAGTTCTCTCGGTACACCTGGCATGTCAGAAGGTTTCCATGCGAACATGTCCCGATTCTCACGGATGAACTCGATTAGCGCGCTTTCCTATTTGGGATCCATATTAGCCCCGATGGTGAACTGCTCAGAAGAAATTGCCCGGAGTGAAATCGACTTGCTTCGTGTCTCTGGCCGATTTAAACTTGAGCAGAGGGTCAGATTCCGTAGTGGGCTTCTTTAGGGATGTCCTATCAGACAGGTCAACATTGTCCTATAGTATCGCAACTCCTCAGCAGCGCAAGCTGTCTCAGGATAAGCCGCATCACCTTCTTCACACTCGGGTGCAATTTTCCGGTTTCCTTCCACTGTAATGGTTCCCCTCGGTCCTGGCATCTTCATCTTTAGATAGACGTAACACGGCCGCGCCATTCACCGCGCGTAAGCCGGCCGGCCGAATAGGGCGTGGTATGGGCTCTTCAGGTTAACCACCTCGAAGGACAGGAACTCAGAACGCCAGTTATCCTCTGAGCCAAAAGCCACTTCGACGGAAATTCTCCCCATGGGATAGGCCGACTTGCCAGGAACAATGCCGTGAAAGACCGTAGAAGATGGAGTCAGCTGCTTATCAGATAAATTCATCCGTCTGAACGTGTCATAGTACAGAATGTTGATGTTGCTTCCTCCGTCCATGAGCACCTTAGTCAGGGTGTAACCGCCGACCTGTGGCGCCACCACCAGAGCCAGGTGGCCAGGGTGGTCGACAAGGACAGGATGATCTTCCCTGTTCCAGGTAACCGGCTGTTCGGACTAGTTGAGGTAGTAAGGAGCCGCCGGCTCAACCGCACGGGCGGCTCGCCGTTGCACCTTCCGGTCCCGCTTCCAAGTACTGGTGGTGAAAACATGATACTGTCCGCTGTTTAACTGCTTCGGGTTGCTCTGGAATCCTGCCGCACCAGCCTGATGCTGATTTCCCACGTTCTTTCTCTGATTGCCACCAGTATTACCAGCCCCCTGAAACCCGCCACCCTGGCCACTATTTCCCTGGAAGCCGGGCCCAGCGAAGGGTCCCTGCAAGCCGGCTCCTGAGAAGCTGGGTCCTGGGTTGGTGGGTTGTCCGCCGTTTCCTCCCCCGTGATGATGATTCTGGAAGATGCGCTTGGCAAACTCCTACATCACGTAGCAATTTTCCCAGGAGTGAGTGGCCGGTTTACCATTATAACTGTGCTTCGGACACGGAGCTTTGAGGGCTTCCTCGTAAGTGAGTGGGCGACTTCCAGACTGCTTCCTCGAACCGTCATTCTGCCGCAGACCTTTATTCTCTGTGCTTGTGTTTGCCACCAGTTCAGAGCCACCGTCGTGACCCTTGCGTTTACCGCCGTTGTTGTTCTGACCATTACCGTTGCTCTGCTGCTGACCCTTGCCACCAGCTTTCTTGCCCTTATCAGATTTCTCCTCGTCCGACGGCGTATCCTTGGTATTATCCAACTCCGCATACCGGGTTAAGACATCCATGAGATCTCCCATGTCCTGGACCTTTTGCTTGAGTCGCCCAAGCTTCTGGACCAAGGGCTGGAACTTACATGTTCGTTCCAGAACAAGCACTGCCTTAGCCGCCGAGATGCTATCAGAACTATGTATAACTTCTGCAACCCGGCGAGCCCAATGGTGCGCCGACTCGTCCTCGCGCTGGATGCAACGCTCCAGATCAACAATTGTGGTCGGCCTCTTGCAGGTCCCCTGGAAATTCTTGATGAAACGCTCCTTCGGCTCCTGCCAGGTGTTGATGGAATTCGCCGGTAGGTTTTTCATCCAAGTGCGTGCCGGGCCCTCCAACATTAGGGGCAGGTAACGCGCACACACCGACTCACTTGCACCCAACAAGTCCATTGCCAGCTCATAACTCTCGATCCATTCCGTGGGCTCCAAATCCGCTGTGTAGTTATGAACCTTGCGAGGCCCTTTGAAATCAGGGGGTATGCGCGCCTCTCGCAGCGCTGGTACCAAGCAAGGAGTCCCAATCATGCGGCTTGACGAGCCCCCAACCCGGCCGTCAGTCGGGGTTGCGGCGGGCGAGTGTTGCACCTCTGGCGGGTTAACACTTAGCGGCGGGTTGACGCAAGCCGGTGCGTTGACGTGCGTCGGCGGGTCACGCCCTGCCCGCGCGTTTTCCTCCTCCCACGCTCAAAGGACTCGAGCCGCATCCGCAACGTCTTGCGGGATCCTAGGCTGGCGCTGCTCCACAAGTGGCAGGGCGGCTCTCCTGTGATGGGCGCTGCTGGAGACCGCTGGCGACTCCGGGCACTGGCTCCTGGTCCGACTCTGGTGAGGGGTTGAGTGAAGATGGTGTTGGCTATGCGAGTAATTGGCCTGCTGCACTACCATGGTCTTAAGCATTGCAATAGCGTTCCGGGCTTCTGCCTGAATCGGGCCGTCTCCCTCGATCGGAATAGCTGCCAAATTGTGGGTTGTTGCCAGCACGTTATCAACCAGATTAGAGTAATGTCCAATTGGGGTCTGGAACCCGTGAGACGGCAGCTGCTGCTGATCTGGCGTACGAAATCGAGCCAGCTCTCGCTGTTGAACAGGCTGCTATAGCGGCGGCTCTCCCGTGGGGATAACTCCAGCCCCCGGGTTCGTCGGAGCCGGCGGCATGGTAAACAGCTCAGTCGGCTCGAGATTAGCCGGAAGCCGGCTCTGCCAATGCCTCCGGTGAATGAGCTCTAACTCGGCCTGTCGGCGGCTCAAGTATTGTGTTTCCTCGTCAAGGTGCTGCCTCTCCGCGGCGATCTGTGCCTGCTCCCGTATCATGCTGGCATTCTCCGCGTTGATGTCTTCTTGGATCTTGGCCATCTCCTCGTGACACTTCGTGATCTCCGCGTTGCGCGCCGCTGCGTTCTCCGCAGTAACCGGCTCGGCCAATAGGGCCGCCAGCGTAGCCATCAAGTCCGCGAGTGCCTGAACCCCGGTCCTCTGAGAGCCGGAGGCTGAGGCGTCGGCTCCTCCTGAGCCGGCCAGGAGGTTGTTCTGCCCCGCCGTCGGATCGGCCGGGTCTCGTGTTGGATCTTGCCTACCCGCCATGTAAACCGCCGCGAAGCGAGGCGGATCTGGGCTCTCTGGGAAGACGTCGTCCGTGTGCCCCAGCCCTCCATCGTGCAGCGGAAGAATTGACTCAGTTTTCCCCATCGAGGACTTGCCGTCAGATTGGGCAAGCGTGTCGTCCTGAGACAGGGAGTTCTCTGACAGGGCCACCCCTTGGGTAAAGCCCACGAAGACGTGATCCGGGCCGGCTTGACTCAAGTCGGGTCTCGCCGGGAGCTGACCAATACGGCGCGCTGACTCGACACCGGCGATGTTCCCCAACCCGGCAGCCGGCTCGCCGACCACGCCAATGAAGGTGTGGATCATGCCGAAGGGGACCCGGTACCCATACTCGATTGAGTCGGCATCGGGGCCCCAGTATGAATCGTCGATGTAGAACTTCCCGCGGCGGCTCTTGGACATCATGCCAACCGCGTACTTCCCGAACCCTGGAAGAGATCCCGCTAAGAACTCAACTCCACCGTGCGTGAGCCCCACGGTGGGCGCCAACTTTCGTGGTTTTGTCGCGATAGATGTCCTAGTAAAAGGACTTAGAGATGAAGCCATCGCACTAACGTGGAAGCTTAGAGGGGTTGAACGGGAACAAAAAGACGCCGGGTTACCCAGGTTCGGCCCCTCACGGTGGAGGTAAGAGCCTACGTCCTGCTTGTCTATATTGCTGTGGATCTCGATTACAAGGATGCGGATTCGCTAACCTAGCTATCGAGTAGATTGCAACCTAGTCTTTTTCGCATAGGTGCTCCCCTTTATATATAAAGGTGGAACCCTAGATTACATGAGAGTCCGGGTCGTAATCCCGACCCATCTCCTACTTGTTCTCCAAGACGGTCTTCTTGCCATCTACCTTCTCGTCAGCCGGCCTACTGCTTAAGCCGGCTTATCCTTGCCAGGCCTCGTTAAGCCGGCCCACACAGAGTCTTCGGCCGGCAGTGAGTTGACCCGCCAAGCTCGCATTACGGCCGGGTTACCATCCTGCCGGGTCTCCACACTGGTAAATATCCCCAACACCTTCCTTGCTTACGGTGGTGGTGTCACGATGGTGAGATGATCGTTGTCGATGTCGAGTCCGTGGCGATGATGAGTGGTGGTGAAGTCGATGTCGAACCGTGCCTAGTTAGCCAAAACACGCTAGGAAACGGAAATCTGCAACTCAAAATCTCAATGGAAATGTCAAATGGTGATGGTGGTGGTGGTCTATGGGTAGTGGTGAAGTTGGTGGAGCTATGGTGGGGCTTGGGGAAGCTCTGCGGAAGTGGTGGCGGAGGCGAAAAGGTTCTGAAAAAAAATGCAGAAAAATCAGGCGAGGCCGGCTGATCCGGGCGCCGGTCCGGCTGATCCGGGCACGGCCGGATGATCCGAGCGCCTGTCCAGATGATCCGGGCAGGTCAACCGGGCATGGGTGTGGCTCGGGAGGTGCTCAAAAATTCCGAAAATTTTGAAAATTTTGAGGATTTTCGAGGGGGATTCGAAGTGGGGAAGATGGGGAAGTGTAGATCCAATTTCAACACACGAAATCCACGGATCAAAATCAACAAAACATCATCAAACTCACAAATCACAAAAAAAATTGGCGGGGCTATTTTTGTGGGAATTTTCGAAATTGGGGAAAAACAACAAAATTGAGGGTAGCAAATGGAGGGGAAGTACTCCAAATTGTGAATCAACGTGGCTCTGATCAAAGATGATGTAGGGTGGTACCCTAGTTCATCGATCTTTTCACAATTGGAGGTGGGAATGGCAAGAACACAAAGAACACGAGAACACAAATCACTCAATTGACACAATCACAAGTCACACATACACTAGATCCACATACACATATGATGAATCACAATACAAAGTCAACACGGGAGGATACACGGTAGCTAGTTCATCCCGATCCGGAGAGGAGTCGAGGTCTTGATATCTGGAGTGGATCTTCTCCTCAAGGAGGTCTTGATCTCCGTAGGACAGGTATGGATGAGCAAATCTCTAATCTCAAGAGCCAACACTTTGCTAACCCTAAAACATAGAGGAGGAGGGGTATATATAGTCTAGGGGGACGAAATGGTTACATGGGCCTCGGGCCACACAAACACACACACACACACACACACACACACACACACACACATGAGCTGGGGGTGCCCGGACGATCCGGGTGTCGGCCTGGATGATACGGCCTTCGGGAGGCCGGATGATCCGGGCGGTCGCCCGGATGTCCGGGCATGTCGTTTTCAGGCGCGGGAGGGCCGGACATCTAGGTGGCCATCCGGCCATCCGGGCTGGTCCGGATGATCTGGGTCGTGACCTGGATGATCCGGCTTCGTCGGGCTGCTTGCTGTTGCTGTGGGGCGCTTCGGCCGGATCATCCGGACCGGGGTTCGGATCGTCCGGACCTGGGTCCGGATCATCCGGGCAGCTGCTGCCTTGCTCTTTTCCTTCTCTTTCTTCGCGTCCCTCTTCCTCCTTCACTTCACCTTGCTCCGTAGCTCCTCCATGATGAACTCCTTGGTACCTGAGTATGCATAGGGTCTCCGCTTGAGGTAGCATCCATGTCTCATGTGCATCGAAGGGAAATTGCGAAAGGAGAGATGTCACCTCGTTGTCGATGGCTCGTGCTCGTGTCATAGGTCCTCATGGCACTTGAGGTGACGTAGGTGAGTCCATGGGGATGACCTCGGGATGCTCCACATCACGGTGCCACGCTAGGCAATGTCTCGTCTGGTCCCTCCGAGGGCAGGACGAAGAGGCCGATGCGGCGATCAGCGAGGGCCCGGACGACCCTGCTCATGGCGGGGAGGTCGTCAAGCAAGCACCCCCTAGGGGAGGCCCTTCAGAGGTTGAGCTGGAGGCCCCTATGTTCCGCCTGCCTCATGGTGGGCCGGCCTCTCCCCAGCTGAAGGTGTTGCTGGCGATGCCAGTGGCCAAGAGACGGAAACTCGCGGCACCCGCGTGCACTACTAGGGAAAACCCTAGTAGTAGTACGGGGTTTTTGCCTAGCAGTAGCGCGGGCACCCGCGCTACTGCTAGGGCGCTACAGCTAAATTTTAGCAGTAGCGCTGGTCTGACCCCGCGTACTACTTATTCAGTAAGTAGTAGCGTGGGGCTAGACCAGCGCTACTACTAAGTAGTAGCAGCGCAGGCTTTACCCCACGCTACTACTATTCATCTGTATTTCATTTCTTGTATTTTATATTGTATTTATACATCGTTACACAAATTTTGATACAGTAGCAATTAAGAGATTGTTATATCATTATGATCATGATGATTTATTATATCATTGGGTGGAAGAAACGCAGGTTAGCTTCATGTGGATGGACTAATCCAACTTTTGGTCACTTTGGATCCATCCATATGAATCTAATCCACGTTTCTTCCACCCAATGATATACTAACTCATCATGATCATAATAACAACTCATCATCATCATCATCATAGTTATATAAGAACTCATATATCATCATCATCATAATAACAACTCATGGTCATATAAGAACTCATCATTCTAGCACAATGTAGCACATAACTCATCATCATCATCGTCATAACAACTCATCATCATCATAGTCATAACCACCACTAGCTAATTGTTATTAGCACATGATGAGTACTAGCTAGCTAGGACCTACTCCTCTCTGCTAGTTAAAATAGCATAAAACAGGCGAGCCCCTCCATCTTCATTATGAACAATAGAGATCCACCTATCTCCAATTCATGGGTAGTGCACCATGTTGCCTCCAAGTAGTCCCCTGCACATTTGCATTACTTTTCTCAATCATGTAATTGTGATATCTTCTTCTCTTCGAGAAATTGAGTATGAACAGCGCCAAGCCTTAGTCGGATTTGGATATAAGCTAATAATATCCAAGTCACCTTTGATATACCTCAGTTGAGGCACACACTCCTTCAGAAGCTTCTGTTGAAGAACATAATAATAACATACTTAGCAATAACATTTAATTAGCTTAAAAAGAATGTATGCAAAAGATGGACTATTGACAAAATAGTAAAAAATGTTACCATGGTATCTCCATTGTTGTTAACATAGTTTAATACATGCACTAGTGGCACATATTGACCATAATGTGGGCTCATCTCATAATTTTTCTTGAAAATCACAACATCATTAATAAATGAGATAAAATAGTTTTTCTCCTCCCAATTTAGTTCGGAGCCATAACTGTAGTAGGTATTGTCTACTACCTTCCTTATATTTCTTGGAGATTGAAAATAATTTGTCAATGGAAATAAGATGTCAACTATTTTTAAATAAACAATATAAATTACTTAACAAATTTGTTTGACAAACTCACATATAGGTAGAACTAGAAGCGTATCCACATCGACCCAAATGTGGATATTATCTTCAATATCATCTCCAGGACGAATATCGAAGGTGACATGGATATCCTCCTGAAATCCATATGCCTTGCTTAGTGCTCTCCAATTTGAGCAACCAAAATGGGAATGGTTTACTGCATTGTATAGCTTAACGGAAAAAGCGAAACCATGTTGCGTCCTCAGGTGAACTATCTTCGTCTCCATATTCTCACGATCTTCAAAATCGAGCTTATCCAAGACATAAGGTCTTGCATGGCAGGGGATGCACTAGTCAAATTGTAAAAAACGGAAATTACACGTTGAAGCAAAGAAGCACAAGTCATGCTTAATTACAAAAAAAGACTTGTCATCGTGACGTACCATGAAAACATCGAAGGTCTCGTCGGGCATGATGGTGAAGCGCCTACCGTCTTCCAGGTGAGGCCTATAGCCCATACCCCAGTCATCGCTGCAGTAGTCGCACATAGGGATCCTATCGTCGTCGGACATTTCCTATGTTCATAATTCAAAGATTAAAAATCGATCGACGGCAATTACCAGGAAACTCAACACATAGATCACTATTCAGCATGGGTTGACTTTTGGTTCGTCGAGTCTTCCTTGATAAACTCTCATCTCACGTGGTGTATATGGTGGGCACTCCCTCTCTGATAATGCGACCATCGGTGATGGTCGCTCTTCTCTTCCTTCCCGTGCATTACCACAAGGTCTATCACGAGAAAGAAGAGGAAGAGTGACCCCCACGACAATAGTTGGGATTCTTCTCTCTCATATATGGAGCAAGGAGCCACAATAGACTGAAAGTTAACCCATTACATATATGAAGCAATGACATAAAAATGGCATTTGTTTTGCCGAAATGTCGTTTAATTCCTGTTCCGGCAAATCACGGGCACTCGATATTTCCTATTTTATAGCACAAGTCATGCTAAAATCCATGAAAAATTTCGGCATGACCTTTACTAAAATAGGACATATGGAGCACCTGAAATTGGCCGGAACGGAAATGAATCAACGTTCTGGCAAAACATAGGCCACTCGGAGGTGTTCCCTGCAAACATAGGCCACTTGGGCAAGCACATATCCTTCATTTTCCAAATATTCATGTGTGACAGCACTAGTAGTACACAACACAACATATGACATGTCTAAATCTCCATCATATTTGAGCAGCACTAGTACACAACACTAGATATACATGTTTACTCACTATAGACGATGATTGTCGAGGATGCAGGTCTCGTCGATGATCTTCTGGGCGTCGTCGACCGGCTCGTCGGTGATATACCCTGCTGACGATGTCCTAGACTACGGGGTACTAACCTAGTCGGCCCATATTCCTCGGGCTAGGCCAGTGGGCCCTCATTCTCTTGAAGATGGACTCCGGAAGCCGCACACTAGCGACAAGATCAGTACTACACCTGCCGAAGACTTGACGTATACTCCAAGACTCCTCCTGCCGCCTCCAGGCCAAGATACCGACCTTGTAACCCTAGATACCCTACCTGGCGTGTATATAAGCCTGAGGGTTTAGCCCTTAGGGGGGATCTCAACACAATCTCATTCACCTAGCCCTAGAACTAGAACATATCTTACGATCTCGAGGTAGATCAACTCTGTACTTGATACATCTCCATTGATATAAACAAGAGCAGGACGTAGGGTTTTACCTCCATCAAGAGGGCCCGAACCTGGGTAAACATCGTCTCCTTGTTCCTGTTACCATCTGTCTGAGATCCACAGCTCGGGACCCCCTACCCCGAGGTCTGCCGGTTTTTACACTGACACTGGTGCTTTCATTGAGAGTTCCACTGTGTGCTCACAAAGGATCGATGGCTCATATGCAGATCAACTGCGGCAGTGGCTATGGGGACACCTATGTCCCCGGCCAGCTTTTTGTGTTTGGCAGCATGATCTTCTACGCCGACTCGAGGGGCCACCTGGCCACCGTCGAGAACTACGCTCCCGACAAGATTGTTACCTTCGGAGGTTTGGAGTACACCGCGGATTCCCGCAGCGAGCTCGTCCTATCAGGCTGGATTCCCGGCCGGATTCTGGGGCTGGCAAACATCGGGGGCTCGATCTCTGAATCGATCTCCGTTGAAAGCAACGGGTATGACCCCCGACATTGCCAGGGGCTACGGAGAAACTTCCCTCGCCCGCCTCAGACAAACCTGTCATGGTACCCGGCTCTGACATAGATCAGAGCTCGGCCTTGGACACAGCATTGGGCTTAGAACCGATCTCGGCGGCGGATCTAGAATCCACCTCGCCTCCTTGTATAGCCGAAAACGCATCAGGCGTGCCACTACGAGTTGACCCGGTTTATGGCCAGACCATGAACTGTCAGGAGCTATCTCACCTCAATGAGATGCTTGACCGTATCCCGAGTTTGTCAATCTCGGACGACAAGACCTCGGTTTATGATAAGATTGGACTTAAAGCCGACGATCGGGAGATTTACACTCCACCCACCACCCACCTAGTCGCCACTATCGACGATTTAACCGATATGCTAGACTACGACGAGGCAACTGACATGGATGAAGATGTCGGCAGCCCTATGGACAACACCTTGCCGCTTACTAACACCGGCAGGTGGAAAGCAACATCTACGTACGATGTGTACATGGTCAACACTCCCAACTCCCCTCCAAGGCGTAGGCAAAGACGCAGAAGGGGTGCTAACGGGGAGCCCAACGGGAACAACCCTACCGCCGACACGGAGACCAACGACACGGAAGATCCAGGGGAAGACCTTCAAGCCTCCCCAGAACGCCACGTCGACCCCGAAGGCATCCCCAGGGACTCGAATCCCGACGACCTCTTTGAAGGGGCCGATGACAATTATATGCCAGAATCCGAGGAGGACGTGAGCCTCGGCACCGAGGACTTCATAGTCCCTGAAGACCCTGCTGAGCAAGAACATTTCGGCAGCGCCTATTTGCTAGTGCCCGAAGCATGAAACGCAAGCAGCAGCAACTGCAGGCTAATGAGGATGCACTAAACGACAAGTGGGTCGAAATACTTTCGGCCGAGCAAGACCTCAGAGAATGGCACCGCAGTGCACCCAAATCTTATCCACGCAGGCGTTTACTGCCTGAATTTGACGATGAATTAACCACTGAGGCACCTGATCGCCCCCCTCGAGGACGCGACTAGCCCGCGCGGGAGGATTTCCACACTCAACGATCCCCACGCCATCATGGCAAGGACCCTGTGGATTATCTGGACCCTCAAGATGTTCGACGTCGGATAGAGGCAAATCGGGCGCCACCCCGGTCAATTTATGGATCAAGAGGACGCGCTCCGGTCGGGCCTGATGACTACGACGCCTGGTTGGATAGGAATGGCCGCACCAGAGATCAGACATATACTCGGCTCCCTAGCGACATCCGACATGATACTGCTCGGTTCCGAGGACCAGCCCACCTGTTCCCCGATGGGTTCAAACCCATCAACATAGAATCTTACGATGGCACCACGGACCCAGCTGTATGGATTGAAGACTTTCTTCTCCATATACACATGGCCAATGGAGATGACCTCCATGCCATCAAGTACTTGCCGCTCAAGCTAAAGGGGCCGACGAGGCATTGGCTAAATAGCCTGCCGTCCCACTCCATTGGAAGCTGGGAGGCTCTTGAAGACGCCTTCAGGGCAAATTTCCAAGGAACCTACGTCCGACCTCCGGACGCTGATGACCTCAGCCATGTCACTCAGCAGCCTGGCGAATCAGCTCGGAAATTCTGGAACCGGTTTCTTACTAAAAAGAACCAGATCATAGACTGCTCAGACGCCGAGGCCATCGCTGCATTCAAAAACAACATCCGAGATGAGTGGCTCGCCCGCGAGCTCGGCCAGGACAAACCAAGGACCATGGCAGCCCTAACCTCACTCATGACCCGCTTTTGCGCGGGAGAGGCCAGTTGGCTGGCCCGCAGCACACACGACGGTGAGGCGGGGACCTCGGAGACTCGCGATGCCAATGGCAAGGCTAAGCGCAAAAAAAATAAGCGCAGGCATAGAAACGGCGGAAGCGACACAGAAGACGCAGCAGTCAATGCAGGCTTCACCGGACCTCGATCCGGATAGAAAAGAAAGCCCTTTAAAGGGACCAAGGATGGACCGAGCCAGCTCGACAAGATCCTGGATCGACCGGGCCAAATTCATGGCACTCAAGACAAACCAGTAACCCACACCAACAGGAATTGCTTGGTCTTTAAGCAGGCTGGCAAGATAGCGACAGAGGGTCAAAATAAAACCCAAAATCACAGCAAAGACGAGGATGAACCTCGGCGGCCAAACAATGGAAGCCAAAAGAAGTTTCCTAATGAGGTAACAGAGGTAAACATGATTTACGTTACCCACATGCCTAAAGGGGAGAGGAAGCGCGTACTTCGGGACATCTACGTGTTAGAGCCTGTGACCCCGAAGTACAATCCATGGTCGGCTTACCGGATCACCTTCGACAAACACGACCATCTGACAAGCATCAGGCATGGCGGATTGGCCGCACTCGTCCTGGACCCGATCGTCGACGGTTTTCATTTAACGCGCATCCTTATGGACGGAGGGAGAAGCCTCAACTTGATCTATGAGGATACAGTAAGGAAGATGGGGATTGACTCACCTCAAATTAAGCCTAGCAGCACCACCTTTAAAGGTGTAATACCAGGGGTCGAGGCTCGCTGCACCGGAACCGTGTCCCTGGAGGTAGTATTCGGATCACCCGAGAACTTCAGAAGCGAGGAGTTAATCTTCGACATCGTACCTTTTCGTAGCAGATACCATGCGCTCCTAGGGCGCACCGCATTCGCTCGCTTCAATGCAGTCCCGCACTACGCCTATCTCAAGCTCAAAATGCCAGGACCCAACGGTGTTATTACAGTAAATGGTAACACCGAACGCTCTCTCCGGATGGAGGAGCAGACCGCGGCTTTCGCAGCTGAGGTGCAGGCATCCGAGGAGGCAGTCCGTGGCGGTAAATGCACCCCCAGCTCTTCGAAGCGTATGCGGGCTATGCCAGTTGACCTCGGACACGCACCTCTTCACCCTAAATAGGGGCATGGGCTCCTCGCGCGCCTCCCTCGGGAGGGGCATTACGTCCCCAGGGTGCACAACTTCGCATTGAAAATTCCTTGGGTCGCCGAGGAGCCAAAACAATGGAAACATTGGGTCGGCTAGACCGAGCAACGACGAAACCTTGGGCTTACACGTCAACAGGCTTCTGTCAAAGAGCTAGCCAACACTAGCATGCCCATGTGGCTTCAACCACACAACTAACAGCTGCAGACCTCTTCAAAGGGCTTGACCAATGAACGCATCAAGCGCATACCTGACCGAAGTTGCATGCTACCAATATAAACCCCCTCTATCAACGAGGACGAGCTGGTCAACAGCATGGAGACGCAGACGTGCGGCAGGAAGCGGCCCGGGCTCATAGACCCGATGACAAGATCCGCCCAGTTTTCTTTTAGTTTCTCCTTCACTATCTTTACTCACATTGTATCTTGTTCGGCATGTAAATCTTGGCTGCATGAAATAAAAGAAATCGTGCCCATAAAGGTCTTTAAACGTATTTTCTTACAAGCACTGCCCACGAACGATGAGAACATATCTAAGATACAATTGCTAAAGGGCCTCGATTTTACACCCTGAAAAACAAGTCCGAAGTACTCGGCGTCTCGGATGTTGCATTATATGCATCAGTTTCGAATCTAGATTTTGGTCAATAGTTGGGTCGCCCGGCTCCTATGTGTACCCCTTACGTTCCCGACAAATTTGGCTAAGGGTGTAATGGGAAAACCATTGCGATAGTGCCGCCAGTTTAACTGACAGAGCGCCTCAGTGGAGAAAGCCGAAAACTGACTATCTAGGTAAGCGCAAACTGGTCAGCCATCCGAAGACCGCATCAAGCAACATGTCGTTAGAGATCACCCGTGTTAAACGAAGGGCTTCTTCCTTGAATTAGCTGAGGTGGGCGCGGGCATAGACCTCGGCTGGTTAAGCCGACCACTTCACCCACCGGGGGCTCATCATCGGTTCCCACCGTCAAACTCCTATGACTAAGTTAAAGTTATAAAGTCACCATAGTCCGATTGTCTAGTCCCTATGTGCACAGACCTCCTCCGGGAACCGAGACGTCGGCTAAGGGTCATGATTGCCTAAAAGGAGCACCCTTTGTACATTGTACGAAGGGGTTGAAGCCGACGACTGGCCACTTTCAGTTTAACACGGTCAAACAGGAGGAATATTAAAAACAACGCAGAAACATATGAGAGGAACTTAAACCGTACTCATTAAATAACTGATAATCTTTATACATCCCACGCACTTCGGCATTCTGAAGTGCTACCTAAAAATACAACTTGCCCTTAGGACACACGGCCTCGGTAACATGGGCGCCCTCCTCCACCTCGGCAAAGAACTGCTCCGTGGTGCGTGCCTTCCCTTCAGGGGGCCCCGCAGCAACAACCTCCGCCTCAACCTTCCGAAAGTGCATCTTCACGCAGGCATACGCCCGCCGCGTTCCTTCCAGACACGCGGATCGCTTCCAGCGGTTGACTTGCGGGACGGCCTCTTGCAATCGCGCCAGGAGCCCGAAGAAGCTGGCTGGCAACACCTCCGTTGGCCACAAATTGATGCAGAGGTCTTGGAGCGTCGGCCTCGCCATCCGGAGAAGTTCCGCTAGCTGCTTCATCCGATGCTTGAGCAAATGCGGCTGCAAGGACTCCTGGAACTGCCTCCAGAACGCCTTCTCCGCCTCATGGCCCTCCAGTTGGCCGAAATGAAGGCCGGCGTCCGCCGCACTCTTCGGGAGATCGGCGAAGACCTCTGCGGATCACCATAGCTGGGTGAGCTCAATGAACGCTTGGCTGCCAAATGCACATTGAAGTAAATATGGCTTACCCGTGGCTACCCGCTCCACTTGTTGGAGCACCAAGAGATCGGCCCGGGCCCGGGTCTGGAGCTCAGTATGAGACAGACGTAGCTTCCACAGCTCCTCGCCCGTCTCTTTCTCCTTTTTCTCAAGGGAATCGCGTTCGAGATACATGCCCTTGAGAGGCTCCTCGACCTCCAGGACCCGCGCCTGGTCTTTCCCCCTAGCCACCTTTTCGGCGACGAGGTCCTGCTCCACCTTGGCCGTAGCAGCTTTATGCTGCTCGACCTCCAGCCGAGCCTTCAAGAGCTCCGCCTTGAGCCTCTCAAGCTTAGCGACAGCCTCTGTCATTCAAACATTTCGGCGTCAGCATCTATTTCGCAAAATATATTTGCTTGAACTCACATCCAAAGACGAAAAGCATCGGTCGCTTACCTTGAGACTGCTCGACCTGCTTGTTCATCAGGTCGAGGTCCTTCTCGGACCCCTCGAGCTTCCGGCTCATCTCCGCAATCTCCTCGGAGATGGAGCCCGGAGCTGAGGTTGAAACCTGCATAAAAACTTTCTAATGAGCCCCATGATCAATTCATTGACACTTCGGACATACATTTGGTCTTATCAGTCCTAGGGGCTACTCTTTCCTCTGCTCCTATACTTTGACCCCAACACCAGTTTTTCAAAACTGGCCTTGGGCTGGGGGCTACTCAATGGCTAGGCCGTCTAAACTCCAGGTAACGGATGTCTTCGGACAGTTGCAAGGATCGATAAAGTAAATCTAAGTAGAGAAGGCCCTCTGTCGCGTAAAGATAGAAAGATTACCTCGAAGCTCGTGATCAGGCCCTTGAAGGCCTCACGCATTCCGGCCTCTGTGGACTGGAATCCTTGCAGCGCCGCGCCAATCAACGCGCGGTGCTCTTCCTTGAGGGACGAGCCCATCAAGGCCGCCTCCATTTCTTCAGTCCACCCCGCGCTAACCTACCCTGGAGCGGGAGGTGGGGGTGGTAAGACCTCAGACCCCAGCACCTGGGTGCTAGGTACGAGGGTCTCCAGCTGCGGCGGTGGAGCCGGAGTAGACTTCGGCTGGGCCACCGGTTGGCCCAGCCCTTCTTGGACGACCTCGGGGACTCTTTCCCCTTGGCCCTACGGGGCCGAGGCATCAAGCTCGGCCATGACGATCAACTCTTCGGCCCCCGCCGTGTCAATCTAAGGGGCCAGAGTCGATGTTACCTCCCCCAGCCCTTCTTGAGCCGGGGCAGCGCGGTCCGGCGTCCCCTTTGCGGGCTGTGGAAAAATACTCATGCGAATTTAGTCCTGCAGGAAAGACATGATGTAAAATCAAACACAAAAAGACGAGGACGGACCTTCAAGCGGCCGGTTTCTTCCTCCCCATCGCTAGGGGATCATCTTCTGACTCGTCGGAGAGTATGGCCTTCTCCGACGTTGTGGCCTTGATGGTGGCCCTGGCCGGGGTCTTCTTCGACCTCTTTGGGCCCTCGGGCCGCATCCCAGCCTCGGCGTCCTCTGATGCCGCCCTCTTCCCATTTGGAGGAGGGTTCTCTTCTTGCTCGTCCTCCCCCCCATCGCTCTCGTGGGTGGAGGAGGCATGGGTCTCCTCAGAATGGGTGACCGAGATCTCCCGCTTCCGAAGACCCGCCCTGCCCTTCTGGGGCTTGGACTCTTTGGGGACCACCACGTGCGGCTCCTCAACTAGGAGCACCGTAAGCAGGGGGATTTCTCTCCCTTAGGCAGAGGTGCTAGGCACAGCACCTGCTGCATCTTGGCTACCCAGTTCTGCAAATACGAAGTGAGGCGATTCATCAAAATCTGTCTCACTTAGCAGGAGAAGAATATGAACGTCTATATCAAACACTCACTGGTGGGGCGTCGTAGCCGACCTCGAAGCTGAGGTCCTCCCCCTCCTTAGGGATCTTGTCCTTGGACAGCTTGAAGAGCCGCGTCCACCTGCCGGCCAAGGAGGAGCGAAAGAAGTTGAGCACGGGCCCCGCATCCCCGGATTTATGCTCCCACATCGGTGTGGCCCGGAGTTGGAGCGGGAGGATGCGGCGATGGAGCATGACGTTGACCACGTCGGCCAGCTGGAGGTTCTTCTTGGAAGACCACCACTTGATCTTCCTGATCAGTGTCTCCACCTCCTCTGGGTTCCCCCAGATGACGCTCTTCTCCCTCCAGGACTTGAGCTTCCTTGGGGGCCCAGCCGAGAAAGCTGGGACCTTGGTCTGGCCAGCGGCAAGCGGCTCAGTGATATAGAACCACTCGCGCTGCCATTCCTTGACCGTCTCGCTGAAGGTGCCCTTGAACCAGTCGGCGCTTTGGTTCTTGCTGACCATGGCCCCTCCACACTCCGCCAGATCGGAGCCGCTGGACTTCGGCTTAACGCCGAAGATCTTCAATCATAGGCCGAAGTGCGGCTCAATGCGGAGGAAGGCCTCGCACACCGTGATGAAGGAGGCGAGGTGGAGAATGGAGTTCGGGGCCATATGGTGGAAGTCGAGCCCGTAGTAGAACATCACCCCGCGCACGAATGGTGCAGCGGGAACCCTAAGCCTCTGATGAGGTGCAAAACGAAGACTACCTGCTCCCCTGGATTGGGAGTGGGCACCTGCTGGTCGGCATCAGGAGCACGGGCGACGACGTTGGCAGGGATATACCCCGCACTCCACAGCTCCAGGAGCATGCCCTCCGTCATGATGGAGCCCCCAGTGCCCTTTGAGGGTGTCAGCCATGGCTGAATGAGGAGGCTCAGAGGCGCAAGGGAGAAGAAAGGCAAGATTGGATCTGGGTGCTCGAGCTCGAGGAGGTAGAAGGCGGGGGAAATGAGAGCGTGACTGCTGGCTGTATCAGCTTTTTACTCTTATAGGTTGTTGAAAGGCCTAGAGTCCCCTTGCTGCGCCAGTAAAAACGCCACTCCTCCCCGCAAAAGATGTCGTTGTACGCATGGGGAGAAACAAAATCTTGATGATATCCCTGAGAATACGGGCACGATCTTCACCTTGATGGGATGCATCAGTAAAAGGGTGGCGTCGAACCACGATTTGAGGTGGGCAGTAACTGCCTGACCCATCGTGGGTAGCGCCGCTTCGATAAAGTTGTCAGCCTATGAGGTACTGCTCACACCTAAGTGGCTAGCCTTCAAGGTTAAGTAAACTCGCGACCCCGGATGGGGAACGAACTTGGCTGGACCTCATTTACAAGACACCGCTCCTTGGAGAGACGGTTAAAATATCTGGAATTGCGAAAGGGAACTTGTCTGTCAAGCCAAGGACTTCGGATCCAAAGTTACATCCGTTGCAGAGATCGTCCTCGGCGTAGAAGACCAGTTCGGGGGCTACTGACGTTGTCCTACACTAGGGGGTACTAACCTAGTTGGCCCATATTCCTCAGGCTGGGCCAGTGGGCCCTCATTCTCCTTAAGATGGACTCCGGAAGCCGCACGCTAGGGACAAGATCAGGACTACACCTGCCGAAGACTTGACGTATACTCCCAGACTCCTCCTGCCGCCTCCAGGCCAAGATACCGACCTTGTAACCCTAGATACCCTACCTGGCATGTATATAAGCCAGAGGGTTTAGCCCTTAGGGGGAATCTCAACACAATCTCATTCACCTAACCCTAGAACTAGAACATATATTACGATCTCGAGGTAGATCAACTCTGTACTTGATACATCTCCATTGATATAAACAAGAGCAGGATGTAGGGTTTTACCTCCATCAAGATGGTCCGAACCTGGGTAAACATCGTCTCCTTATTCCTGTTACCATCTGTCGGAGATCCACAGCTCGGGACCCCCTACCCCGAGGTCTGCCGGTTTTTACACCGATACCTGCGCCACATGAGCATAAACACATGAGCATTTATATAGAAAATTTCAAACTTGGTATGCTCATTACATTTCAATGGTTCAATTTTGACAGCAAGCATAACATTTCATTTCATTGGGTCTCTCTTTGTCTCTCTTTCTCAGTGGTTCAATTAAAGTGTCCAATGCATATCTTGGTTAAGTCAATTTTGTACTCAAAATTCAGTAGGCATCAACTACATCCAAACCTACGAACAAAATTAGTAAAACTTTTGAAACTTTCTATACCCAAATTAGTACTAAATTTTTTTATAACAAAACTACTAAAATTTTCTATAACAACACTATACCTAAACATTTATAGTACTTTCCACAACAAAACTACTAAAACAAATTATACCAAAAAAATTTTATACCAAAAAATTTCTATAACAACACAATACCTAAAAATTTGTCTAACATTTCTATAACAAAGAGGAGGTGGGATGAGGGAGGAGTGGGGAGGAGGAGGGAGGGGGAGGAGGAGGAAGGAGGAGGGTGGCCGGAGGAGGAGGGAGGAGGGCGGTGGGAGGAGGGAGGAGGGCTGCCGGAGGAGGAGGGAGGAGGAGGGTGGCTGGAAGAGGAGGAGAGGGAGGATGGCGGCTGGAGGAGGGGGAGGATGGTGGGTGGAGGAGGAGGGAAGAGGGCGGCGGCTTACCGAGGAAGGAGGAGGGAGGATGGCAGGGGCAATGCGGCAGCGACGGCGGGAGGGAGTCAGTGAGGCAGTGAGGAGTGAGGAGTGAGGGGAGCGAGAAGGTCTGGGCATGGGGAGAGGGATAAGGTGGCCTTAGCAGTAGCGCGGGGCTCGGGCCGCGCTACTGCTAAGCCCATTAGCAGTAGCGGCGGGTACGTGAACAACGCTACTGCTAAGCCCAACAGCAGCACCAGCGTTGTGCATCAACCACACGCTACTGCTAATCTTAGCAGTAGCGCGGGAGCCGCGGCCGGCGCTGCTACTGTGTCAAGCCCCTGGGGCACAATAGGGCCCACTTAGTACTAGCGCTGGTTTCATGGGCCGGTGCTACTACTAACGTGCACCTGCAGCGCTGGTCATAGGCCCGCGCTACTGCTAAGTAGCAGTTGCGGGGGCCATTTACCCCTCGCTGCTGTTACCTGTCTACCTATAGGGTTTTCCCTAGTAGCAGTGGTATGTTGGTGGTGTCCTTACGATGTTGTCACGTCTGCGGAGTTTGCTGGGAACTGACCTTTGTCCTTTTGTAGGGAGCTCGCGGCCCCTGAGGCTCCGGCCTCTGACACTGTGGAGGCGGCCGTGTTTGGGCCGCTTGGCAGCCCTCCGCTTGTTCCTCTGGAAATCGCCCCACTTATTACTGGTAGGGTATTTGACGGAGCAAATTTCCATCAGATTCCTCGGTAGGGGTCCAAGCGGAGCTGGAAGTCATGGATCGGAGGTCACACGAGGGGTTTATCCAGGTTCGGGCCTCCGGAGAGTAATACCCTATGTCCTGGTTTTGGTTATTCATAGCGGAGGGATACCTCATGCGAGGGGTTACAATGGTGTATGCAAGGTTGGAAAAGGCGCTAGGCGGTAGCGAGGCGGTTGGCCTTCACCTAGCGCACTAGGCGTTGCCTAGGCAATCATATTATTTTGTTCATTAGGGCATGTTTGGGGTATTATATACCCATATGCATCAAATTTGAGCATGTAAATGAGTAAACTATCATGTAATGTCCATTGGAATATGGTCCATTTGGATCATCAACCAAATATGGCTTGATTTCTCATTCGACTGGACAATTTATTGATTTCACTGCCTAGGCTTCTGCCTATGCCCTAGGCTAGGCGTTTGGTTGTGGCCTAGCGCCTAAGCATGCCTAAGCGCCACCTAGGCACTGACTTTTCCAATGGAGGGTGTATGATGTTGCTACCGAGTGTTCTCTTATCAGAGGATGGATCCTCGAGAGGAACCCAAGACCTCCCTTTATATAGAAAGGAGAGGTCTAGGTTTTACATGTTGGATGCGATCTAGGGCGCCGCCGTCCTCTAGTCTTGGGTGTCAAGAAGTTCGTCTGGCTTCCAACGGTTAGCGCCGTATCATGGGCCCGCTGGGCCCCCTTGTAGTCAATGAGGCCGGGATCCTTGGCAATAGCCACCCCCGGTACAGGATCCCATCAGTAGCCCCCGAGCGTGGCAGAGGTCGCAGCGAGGGTCACGAGATCACCGACAGGCTCCTTTGTAGAATTTTCTTCTCAGGGCCCGGATAGTTTTCGAGTTCGGCTCCTCCAACGGATCAGGCGCTGTTCAGCTTGGGTGCTGAGTTGACGTGGACGATAGCCCTGCCACGGGACTTGAGGAGGTGACGCTGCCATGATCGTCACCTTTGACTTCTACAAAAAATGGAAAGAAAAAGCTCTCCCAGGGCAAAAAGGATTGTCTATTCCGCTGTGGGCAGACGACGCCTCGAGTTCGAACGTTTATAAGGAGAGGGAAACTGAGGGTTTCAAAACCCTACTGTGACAGCCCGAGACCGACGCTCCAGATGCCTTCCATGTTTTTTGTGATAGCCGCGTTATTTATTTACTTGTTGCATTCATCATGGCATCATTTGCATTGCATTGGCACTCCGTTGCCGTCATTTTTTTTCCAAAACTTGCATCCGTTCGTAGTTGTTGTTCCTCCTCATTGTCGTTCGTAGTTTGCCGCTTCTCTCGAAGAGGTGAACGTTGGCCCTTGCTTGCCGTTGACCTTTTCTCAGACCCGTTGTCTTCGTTAACCTCTCTCAGACCCCCTCGCGCGTGTCCGAAAACTGTCCCGGACCCGAACCGGGCAGTCATGACCAGTTGGTCCGGATCATCCCGAAATATCCCAAACATCTTCGGTTTATTTATTAGACCACCCCGCTGTGCCGTAGCCGTCCGATTAAGATCGGAGGGTCCAGTTAGCCCCTACCCCTCTCCTCGTTGCTATTTAAGCAGTGCAATCATACGAATCCATGATTTCTAGGGATCCTCCTAGCCGCCACCACTCCTCCTGTCCTCCCACCTCGGGATCCTCCCAGATCCCATCTGCCCAACCACAGCCGCCATCCGACCACATCCCTCGATTTCCGCCGCCGCCACTGCTCTTCACCCGCAGCCAAGCATCGCCTCCCACCACAGATCGATCCATCCATCCATCCACCAACCAGCAGCCAGCGCCCGCGGCCTCCTCTGCTTCCCGCGCGCCGCCCCAAGCAGCAGCACCACCGGAGGAGTTCCCTCCATCGTCGAGTGCCAGCAGCAGGGCTCCCCTGCACCCCCTTTTTCTTTCCCCTTCTCTCTGTCTTTCTCTGACGCCTGGCCTGCTCTCTGCTCTTCCCCTGTAGGAACCCATCGAAGAGCACCTCGGCCATGGCGCCTCGCAGGAGCGCCGGCCACCGCGGTCTGCGGGTGAGCAAGCCGCCATGTCGCCCTCTCCTTTCTTCCCTGCCTTCTCCTCAAGCTCTCTCTGAACCCTCTCTCTCTCTGTCTTCACCGGGAGCCCCGTCGCCGCTGCAGTTCGTCCGCGTCGCCACCAAGTCCCGCTGCCGCCAGGAGCAAGCTCCGCGCCTCCCGTACGCTCCCGCTGCTTCCTTGCTCCGAGCGCCATCGCGTCATCACCACCGGGACCGGCCAGTTCTGGCCACCCTTCCCCGGATCCGTCCCCCAGGACGTCGCTGCCTCCTCTTCTTCGAACCAGGAGGTTCACGCCGCTCCTGCTCGTCTCGTTCCTGCGAGACGCAGCCGCCCGTGCCTGCTGCTCCATCGACCTGGGCCGAGCCCACATGGTGAGCGCCCCGCCAGCCCCGCAATCCTTCATTTAGAGCGTTGCTTAGCTATCCTGTGCATGTCTTACTGCTCCAGATTCGGCCCGTCCATGTTTTTTCCCTGCGCTGCGAATTTTGCTAATTCCAGGATTTACAGATTTGCAGAAAAACCCTTCTTGATCATGCATTTAATAACTCCACAACCGTGCATCGGATTAAAATGAGTCATATATGTAAAATGCTTAGAATTTCATGTAGTTTCAGAATGTGCAACTTTCATCCATGTTAAAAATGTTTAAAATTGCTGTTGTATTAATTTGCATAAATGACATGCTAAAATAATTTATTTCATAACTAAATAACCGTAGCTCCGAATTAAATGAACTTTATATGTAAATGGTCCAGAAAAATGTGTAGATTATCATGGTGCACTTACTTTTTCTGTTTAACAAATTTAAAATTGTGTTTTAGGCAGAACAGTACCAAATTCGAAATTTACATATGGGGTTTTTCCGGAATTGCTATGTGTTGTTTCCGGCCTCATTTAAATTGCCTAGATAGGTAGATTAATTATGCTTCACCTCTTGCCATGTTAGCCAACATTTAATGTTGATGAGTAGCTAAACGGGAGTGAACTAAATAATTGTTGAGGAGTTTCGTCTTGAGCTTCACTTAATATGTAGTATTGTTTGATGCACTCTTGCCATGCCATGCCTATTTAAACCGGACATGCATCATACTTGGTTGTGCATCATGCGATGTTATGCTATGTTTGTTTACCATGTTGTTTGCTTCTTTCCGGTTGTGCTTCTTCTCGATAGTTCGGATACGTTGCGAAGTGTGAGGATTCGTTCGACTACGTTCCGTTCGACTACTTCATGGACTCGATCTTCTTCCGAGCGGGATTTCAGGCAAGATGATCATGACCTTGGATATCTCTACTATCTTTGCTTGCTAGTTGTCTCGTTGCTATCGCTATGTCGCGCTTCCTACCACATATATGTCAGCCTCCTATATGCCATGATACAGCCTCTAACCTTCCACCATCCCAGCAAACCGTTGGTTGGCTATGTTACCGCTTTGCTCAGCCCTTTCTTATAGCGTTGCTAGTTGCAGGTGCAGTTGTAGGTTGTTCCATGTTGGGACATGGATATCATGGGATATCACAATATCTATTATTTAATTAATGCATCTATATACTTGGTTGTGTGTGGAAGGCTCGGCCTTTTGCCTGGTGTTTTGTTCCACTCACGTCGCCCTAGTTTCCGTAATACCAGTGTTATGTTCCTTGATTAGCGTTCCTAACATGCTCAGGGGTTATGGGACCCTCTTGACAGTTCGCTTTGAATAAACGCTTCCAGCAAGGCCCAACTTTGGTTTTAACATTTGCCAACATAATAATACTGAATTAAATAATTAATTTTGCATAGGGCATCATGAACCCGAGGATTCTTAATTCAACATAATACAGGTGGGCCAGTGCCGATGGTGTTGGTTCGAAATAGAGCACCGTGCGGGCTACCTGGGGCAACTCGGGACGTCCGTTACTGTACGCTTCGCTCATCCGGTCGTAGCCTGAGACGAGATACACGCGGCTACTATCAGGGTGTCGGCATGCCGGGAGGTCTTGCTGGACTTGTTTACCATTGTGGAAATGTCTTTTGCACCGGGATTCCGAGGATACTTCGGGCTGACTCGAGGTTGATCGGGTTTTCTTGAGGTTGAGGTCTTTCCACCGTAGCTTGTGTTGTTTTGTGATGGACCAGGTTGGAACACCTCTGTAGGGTTAAATCTTACGCGAAGCCGTGCCCGCGGTTATGTGGCGACTTAGAAATTTATAACCTCCGGTTGTAGAGAACTTGACACTAATTCTAATTAAAATACACCAACCGCGTGCGTAACCGTGATTGTCTCTTTTCGAGGGAGTTCGGGAAGGGAACACGGTGGGGTTATGTTTCACTCGTAAGTAGGTGTTCAGGATCACTTCTTGATCATTACTAGATTGCGACCATTATGCGTAGTTTACTCTTCTTATTCTTGTACTCGTAAGTAGCCACCATACAAGGCTTAGTGCTTGCTGCAACCTCACCACTTAACCATTCCATACCCATTAAGCTTTGATAGTCTTGCTACCCATGGTTATGGGATTGCTGAGTCCTCGTGGCTCACAGTTTACTACAACAACAGGTGCAGGTACAGGTAAAGCGATGATTTGACGTGAGAGCGATGCTTGTTCTTTTTGGAGTTCTTCTCCTGCTTCTTCTTCTTCGTCAATCATAGGATGGGTTCCCGGTTGGCAGCCTGGGATTAGCAGGGTGGATGTCGTTCTTCTTTTTCATTTGATTTCATCCGTAGTCGGATCCTGCTCTTCTGTATGATGATTGCTATGTATTGATGTATTCACGTATTCATGCTGTAGCTTGTGGCGAGTGTAAGCCTTTATCTGGTATTCTCATATATTCAGTACATAGTATGTTGTAATGATATCCACCTTGCGAAGCGTCTCCGATATGCGCTTCTATCCTTAGCGGGATTTTTGAGTCCTTTGAGGATAGGACCGCATATTGGGCGTGACACCTACCTCGTTCCGGCTCATTCCAACTCTCTGCTCGCTTCGAACCCTCTGTTGCGCCGCCACTTCTTTCCCTTTGTTCTCGTAGTCTCTCCGCCAATGGATAAGACGAGGAGTGAGAGAGGGATACAGGTCTCCGGTTCGGGGACGCCATCCAGGCCCGCCGGCAAAAAGAGGAAGAGGGCCGCCCGTAAAGGACGAGGGAGACTAGGACGCGCCGTGCCTAAATCCACAGGAAAATGGTTTCTGTCCGTGGCAACAGAGAGCGAGATCAACGGATATAAGGATGACCTCTCCATGCTCGCAGATCTGACGATGTGCATCCCGGGCGGGGAGGTTCCACCGGAGGCTCGCACCAATGAGCACGTCCAGTGCTCAGGCTACTTCAGGCAAGGGCTCAGCTTCCCGATCCATCCCTTCATGCATGGCCTAGTGCACTTCCTTGGATGCTAGCTTCACCATATTCCACCCAACGGGGTTCTGCATATAGCCAATTTCATCACCTTCTACGAGTGCTACCTTGGGATAGCTCCGCACTTTGATTTATTTCTCTACTTCTTCCGGGTCTGCTTTCAATCGAACGAAGGCGCCGTCTGTGACCTTGGGGGAGCCATCCTACAGCTCCGCCCTAACTCCACCTTCTTTTCCTTCGACCTCCTGAAGTCTGTCCGGGAGTGGCACAAGTCTAGGTTTTATGTGGAGGGCCTTGGTAGCGACCTTCCGGCCTTTGTGAAAGTGCCCCCTCAAAAGTTACTTTCGTGTGCTCCACTCACCAAACCGACCTCGGAGGTCAAGGCTCTCGCGGAAGCCACCGCCCGCCTGAAGAAATGTGGGTTGACTAGAGGCCACATCGTGCGGACGTGGGTGGCACGTCACGTCCTGCCTCTGTAGGCCCAGAGCTCCTTGATGTACTAGTACACGGGGTCTATGGATCCTACGCGGGTCTCCCAAGAGGAGCTGGATGCCGAGGCGATCGACGCATTCCTCAGCTTCTTGGTGGGACCAGATGCTATCACGCGGTCTGGTAAAGAGACCGTGCGGCCTTTTTCGGCCGACCTCCTTCCCGGCAGCGTAAGAATCTTCTTCATGATCTTCCCATTGTCTTCGGGGCTTAGAGGCTGAACCATGCTCCTTTACAGGAATTTGCCACCTTCCAGACCTTCAGCTCCGAGCCTCCACTCCCCGGGCAGCAAATCACCCTACCCTGGCGCCCTCATGGTTGTGGCTCCCTCCGGGCTCTCTTGCGAGGATGTCGGTTCCATCAAGGGGAAGAAACAGGCCCGAGGTGCAGATCGACGCCTCCGAGGGTCGGGAGGACGATGAGGATGGAGCTTCCCCGTCGAGCGGTGATAGGAGTGGCGAGGGCGGTGATGATGATGAAGAGGGTGACGGCAATGCTGACGATGCGGACGATGATGAGGTCGACGAGGAGGTCGAGGATGCCGAGGAGGACGAACGTGGGGACGACGGTGAAGAAGCGGCTATTGAGGCGGTGCGTCAGCCTCTTAAAAGGCTCCGTCATGGCGTTCGGGAGGAGACCCCGGTTGATCGCGAGCCCCGTGGGAGCTCGGTGAAGGCCCCTGGGCTGCAGATTCCCTTGATCGCCCCGACGCCGGCGCGGAGGAGGCATATGCCGTCGGTCACCCCATAAGTCGTCCTTGTAATCCTATAGCTCTTGTTGATTGCCTGCTGGCATCCTAGTTAATCTCTTGAGCTCGTGTTCACGGTCACCTCTTGCAGCCCGGCGAGATCGTCCACTGCTGACGTGATCACGGCCGTGCCTCTGTGGGTGATCCCGGCGACCCCGCCGTCCGTGGGGGTCCCTTCGTCTGAAGTGGGGACCCGGCCTCAGGGTAAGTACATTGCCTTGGCCGCAAGTGTTGTTGCGCTGACTACCTACGAGATGGTATCTTTACACAGGTCGTCCTTTGTTTGTTTTGGGCAGGAGCCGTGGCTGGCTCTGAGACGATGGACGTCCATAAGGGTGGCATGGATTCGCCGACCACTCATGTCCCTGCCACCTTGCCTTACTCGGGCATGCCGACCTTCCCTCTGGACAGTGTGGAGGTTGCGGTGGCAAACGTGAGGGCCTCCGTCGGTGGTCCGGCCCGTGCGGCGGGCTCGTCTTCGAGCGTGTCGCCAAAGGCAACTTCTTTTCTGCCTGATGGATACGAACCAGAGGTCCCTCAGGAGATCGTCGCTCCCTTGAAGGCTGCTGACGGAGCGCTGGGGCGCCTGTGGGAAGCCCTTAAGGAGGTCGGCCAGGCATTGGCGCCCGGATTCTAGGTAAGCAACTGGAGTGTATGTGGTGGTAGTAGCCCCCGGGGCCGAGTGCGGCGATGGTATGCCTAGCCGGGCTTGGTTCCTCAGGAAATGTGAAATGTCTTCTCTTTGTTTGTAATGCCCAGGCAATATCCAAGGTGAACCGTAGTCGTGAGGCTAAGGTCGCGGAGTTGGAGTCTCAGATCGAGGCTTTGCAGCGTCCGGGTGACGGGCTGTAGTGTGATCTGGACTCTGCTTCATGTGAGTTATTGTTTCTTTGTTCTTTTAACTGTTGTGGCCTTGCTTATGCTTATGCTTATACGGCCGGGCTCTGGTCCGTCCTGCCTTGCAGCTATGGAGACCGCCGCAACCCTAAGGAGGGACGCGGGGGAGGTGGCGCAGGCTCGTCGGCTTGCCGAAGAGGCCGAGCGGATGGCTCGAGCAGAGCTGGAGATGTCTCACACCGCCAAGCGGTAACTCGAAGCTGCTCTTCAGTGAGAGCAGGAGGCCTGTCGAGGTCTCCGCGCTAACCTTGATGAGAGTAGGGATCAACGGGATTTGCTTCAACGATAGGTGGAGGCCACCAAAAAGGAAGCTGCCTTGCGGGAGCAGGCCGCACGGGAGGCCGAGCAGAAGGTCGCTCATTTGGAGAAAGATGGCAAGGAGGTCATCGTGCAGCTTGCTGAAGCTCAGCAATATTGCCAGAATCTGGAGGTCGCTGCCCGAGGTTTGTGTCGAGAGGCCTCCGTTCCGTAGCTGTATTGGCGGTGTTGCATGGTTTTACATATATACGCCTTCTGATGTTCTTCTTTGCAAGTTCGTTGCCGGCCATTCAGGATGATGACACGGAGGAGCGGCTGCGAGAGGTTGCCTCTGTCGCGGAGTGGATGACCGCTGCGCTTGGGGTCGCTGCTGGCACCCTGTTTGCTGGGCACCCTGACCTGACCTCTGACATGTAGGTTGTCCTGAAGTTGCTGGCGGATTCATCCTATCAGCTTGACGATTGGATGTATTCTGCTGCTTTCGAGGGGGCCCGGCATGTGCTGGCTAGTGTTCGTGCGCACTACCACCAACGCCAACCTTTGGTGGGGTGTGAGGCCTCCTGCCGGGAGTCCGAATCCTCAGGCATTCCTGCAAGAGGTCGTGGAGGAGGCCGAGTATGCCGCCGGGGTCTGTCCCCTACAGAGTATCATTAGAAGGCGCCCTGGTGCAGGCGGTTCAAAAATCTGGAGTTTGTAATAAACTGGTATTCGTACTGCATTGTGACATTTTGATTTATGTTTATTTTAGAACTTGCCATTTGCTCGTGTTGTATGACTTCTTAATATCCGCTGGGAGAACGCCCACGCTCGACCAAATATGCGCGTTGACGGTGTCCTGGACTAGGGGGTGCTAACCTAGTCGGCCCATAGTCCTCGGCTGGACTCTGAAAACTACACGCCTGGACGTGATCAAGACTGCGCCTACCGAAGACTTGGCGTATACTCCAAGACATCTCCATCCGCCTCCATGTGGATCCTTGGATACCGACTATGTAACCCTTGATGCCCTACCTGGTGTGTATATAAACCAGAGGGATTAGCCCGTAGAGGGGACAGAATCACAATCACCATTCACCTAGCCTTAGGGTTAGACCTCTCCTTACGATCTCGAGGTGGATCAAGCTTGTACTCGATACTCCATCATCAATATAATCGCAGCAGGACGTAGGGTATTACCTCTTTGAGAGGGGCCGAACCTGGGTAAACACTGTCTCCTTCGTTCCTGTTACGACCGATCCGAGATCCACAGCTCGGGACCCCCTACCCCGAGGTCTGCCGGTTTTACCACCGACACTGGTGCTTTCATTGAGAGTTCCGCTGTGAGATCAACAAAGGATCGATGGGATCGTCGGTCAACGACTCCAACCCTCAGGGCACCACTTCCGTGCTCGAAACCCCTATCACCATATTGCATCCTCTCTTTCACGAGCAAGGAGCGATCCATGACCTTTTTTCCACCCTGGCCGAACCTCCCATAAAGGGCGAAGGGCTGAGGTACTTTCTGGAGAGCGGCCCTGACAGCGACCAGCTAGAAACTGCCAACAAGTCTGATCCTCAAATCAGCCCGGCCGATCTGACAGTTGCGTGCCCCTCACGAGATAAAAACGTCGGGGCCTCAAGCCCACGGTCCAGGGAAATCGAAATCCCTCTCCCACCCACCTCCCACATCGAGTATTGCCCCGATAATTCGGGCCCTTCTGATGTTTGGGATCTGGCCTATGTGCAACAGCTACCTAACGAGTCGATCAGACACTTCTGGGCCAGGTTCTTGTCCATCAAAAACGACATACCAGATTACCGGGACTCAGAAATAATAGTAGCCTTTCAGCGCGGCTGTAAAGATAAAGGCGTTTCGAACGCTCTAGCCCGCCGCTGTGTTCAAACACTCCCAGAACTATCCAATCTAGTGTCGAAATTATGTACCATCGAAGATGCCTGGCTGGTCCAGGAGGAGCAAACGGATTCGATCCATGACAACAAACTGAAGCGTGACAGGCTCACACCTCGTCGCGAATCCCGTGCGCAACGCACATCAGTCGAACGACCTAGGAAGAAGAAGAAAATCGCTGGCCGATCTAGGACCGCCCTCAATGGCCTCCTGAATAAGCTATGCCCGATCCACTCGATTCTGCTAAACACCTTCCCAACCCACAACCTTCGCGACTACTGGGTGATGAGGCAGGTAGCCATGCACTAGTGCAGAAAACGCTAGTCCCGGCGTGCCAAAAACCACCTTGCTGGTGTAGGCGGTCGACGCCACCAATATGGCGCCATTGTTAAACAATACCGATGGCGTCGGGCCCCACGCCATCAGTATTTTACATACTGGTGGCGTGGCACTGTTGACTCACGCCACCACTATGTGAAATAGCAATGGCGTGAGCACACATACCACGTCACCACTCTATACTAGTACTACTAATGTGAGCATAGCCTCCAACGCCACCACTAAGTATTTGTTGATTTAAAAAAAATACAATTCATCCATGCATCTAAATATTTGTACATTTATCCATATATATTCAAATACATACATATAGTTCATCTACTCACATATTTTGTACATTTTGAAATGTAAGAAAAAGAGGCAGCGCCGCTCGTCACCGGCGATACCTCTAGTTGCCATTGCTACTCCTCTTCTGAGCTCCTTGTGGATGTCATCGTCATTCCGAAGCATGAGAAATCACCAAGGTAAAACCCCCATGTTGATGTCGTCATTGTCATCGCTGCCGCAGCCCCATGTCTCATGAACTACTTTACATACAAAGAAATACACAGGAATAAGTTAGCTCAAGTAGTAGAAGAATGAACTACTTAGAGATCCCAGCGACAATGAAATTTTGTGCTGCTTATGGAGATCAAGCACACAAGTATATTGAAGCTTAGATCTGGAAGAATAATCTTCACTTTATCAGATATAGAAGCATCTATGAAGTAAAGGTAAGAAAATTGATCTCCTCTGTCAATTTGATCTGTTCTAACACAACTCTAGGAAGTTATTTCAGTAAATCAAAATGATTGTGGGCTCAAATTTTTGCTACAGTCATTTTGCACAGAGCATACAATTTATGACAGGCCTATAACTTAATTTGTACGTGAATTTTTTTTCTCATGCTTTGATAGTACTATCACAAGTATACACTGAACGACAACTAATATTTATAAACTAAATGAACATTTTGCAAAGAGCATCTATTAGAACATGTACACTACAAAAAGGTAATTTAGCTGAATTTAATTAACTCCTACGCACTTCTGAAAATGGGTGTGCATCGTCAATCATACTGGCGCTGGTACTAGAACAAGTATAGTAGAAACACAATAGAGTGCCAGCGAAACGGGCCTAGGGATCGTAATAGATTCACCTGGATGAGCTCCATGAGGAAGTGCACATCCTTGGGGACCAAGTTCTTGTTGTCATGTCCAGGGAACCGCACTCCTACTGATTTCAGGCTCTACAAAAAATATATTAATTAGCTAGTTGGAAAAGAAGTACAAGGCAAGAACAAGACGTGAAGAACGAGATGTCCTACTGCAGCAACGTATGTATCCTAACAACTTCAAGTATTTACAAGTTGAGAGAAAATAGAGGTTGTTCGTCTAAAAATCTATAAGGGTACCTCTGACCGCGTATTTGAATACCTGACTTGGAAAACAAATGCAAGGCAAGAACAATGTAGCCAGCAACAGGCTCGAGGTTGCAGCAAGATTATAGAGGAGCAGAACCTAAGTATTTTGAACATTCAGTCAAACTAATCTAAGCATTTTGCGTAACATGCCTATGAACAATAAAAATTGAATATCGTACTGTATATTGTATCCAGGTGTTTGTAAAAGACACACATGGTGATCACCACACATATTAAATATTCTTAATCTATATTAAAAAAAATCCGAAGCAAATCAGAAATGTTAACTCAGTTGTGCAAGTTGTTATTATGCAAGATGTTATTCTGTTGATTTACACAAAAAATAATTGGCAGCAAGAGAAACATGGCACCATGGGAGATCTGAGCCGACACCAGCAGAGATTAAACAATTATCATAGAGGCACAACATAATCATTTTGTAGCCAGTGCAGCTTATACAACTTCAACAATTGTTTGGTAAACAGAGCATTCGCCAGTTTATGTTTATTTGAGGCACTGCACTGAACCACACCATGTGTTGTGGTGAAGTAGGCCCGGCACAAATGAATGTAGAAATACCTAGTACAAAACAACTAGAGTTATTTCAAGGTGTAGTCAATCTTTCTCAATAGTTAGTTGATTTAAGTGTCAATACTAGAGTCAAGACCAGTAGTATGAACGCATATATATACGTACACAATTCGCAAGTGTTATTTCAAGGAGCATCTGAGCCGAAACCAGCATAGATCAATACTAGAGAAATCTATGAGTCATCTAAATCATCAACTCTTTGTCACATAAAAAACTTCTATCATGCTAATTTAGTGTTGCTGCCCTTGAGCCATTAGCTAACTAGCAATTCACAAGAGGTGATCTCATTTATGCTAACATACAGTATCGTCCATCAATCAAAGCTAGAAAAGGACAAGGCTGCAGCAGAGTTACCTTCTTAATCTGAACTTGTCAAATCTGCAGGAAACTGAGGTGATGATGCTGCTCGCTGATGGTGCTCCTCCTAGGCGATGCTGCTTGCGGAGGGAGCTCCTCCTAGCCGAGCTCCATGGCGGATCTTGCCGGCGCCCGACCGGTTGGATCTCCCTCTACTCCCCTGACGAGGGGAGAGGAGGGTCGTCCACTAGCTGGGGGAGAGGAGATGTCAGGCCCCGATTGTATGCGAGAGTATGAACTATAATTGTAGAGGAGAATTGAGGAAATCGGAGTCTGGATCACAGCTTGTATTACTGTAAGAGGAGGATTTTTAGGGTTTGTATACAAGCCATACTAGGCAGCAAATGGGAAATTCGATAATGGTCAACTCCAGCCACAACCCGGCTGTATATAGGCTGATCGAGTGACAGCTAATGCAGTGCGCAGTGCAGTAAAAGTAGAAAAGCTACAGTAACTGCAAAAGGAATCCTACGGTGGCGACCACCTGCCCGACACGGGAGCTATCGTAGCCATCCATCGCTCTGAGACGGTATTGCCAGATCTGCTACACACCCTTCTCTGAATCTTGCAGTGTTAACTGAATCTAAAACAGGTCATTCCTAACATTGCCCCTTCCTTGAGAAACGACGTGTCCTCACGGCGTCTGCTGGTTGTCCCGCCATGCCGTAGTAGCCAACTTGAAGAATTTTGGAAACGAGTATTTAATAAAATCTGCGTCCTCCCATGTTGCTTCTTCAGGTGATAGGTTTTCCCACTGTATGTACCATTACGCCACAGGCAAATTGTTTCGAGGAACTTGTCTGACTTGAAGTACTACAGCAGGGCCTGTTTTAATAGTACCATCAGCATTGACCATTGGTAGGTTGATGCTAGGAATGGATTTAGAGCCTATATGCGTCTTCAATTGACTGACATGGAAGACAGGGTGAATTTTGACATGATCAGGGAACTGTAGCTTATAAGCTAGCTTGCCAATTTTCTGAGTAATTAGGAATGGACCATAATACTTGTTTTGTAATTTGAGAGATCCTCTAAATCCAAATGCAGCGAGCCTGTATGGAGCCATTTTAAGATAGACCATATCTCCACTTGAAACACTCTTTCAGTTCTCTTGAGATCTGCATATCTCTTCATCCTATTTTGAGATTGTTGCAAATTTGCTTTCAACTGGTCTATCATCTGTTGTTTCTCAGACAGGAAAGTGTGGGCTTCTTCTTCCTTAGGTCCAGGAATTGACAACTCAGAGATTAGTGGTGGGGGAAACCCATACAAAGCCTGGAAGGGAGACATCTTTAAGGCAGTATGATATGTGGTGTTGTACCAAAATTCTGCTAGAGAAAGCCAAGAAGACCACTTTTTTCGTTGATCTGTTGTCATGCATCTTAGATAGGTTTCCACACATTGATTTACCCTCTCAGTCTGACCATCAGTTTGAGGGTGGTAAGCAGTACTGTACCTCAGTTCACTGTTCAGAGCAGTAAAGATATCCTTCCATAATTTGCTTGTGAATATTCTATCTCTGTCAGAGATAATGAGCTTAGGAGGACCATGCAACCTGATAATGTTGTCCACAAAGGCCCGGGCTACACTGAGAACTGTGTAAGGATGTGACAATGAAATAAAAAGGGCATACTTAGTGAACCTGTCTACCACCACTAGAATGACCTCTTTGCCTTGAGAGTTGGGCAATCCTTCTATGAAATCCATTGAAATATGTTGCCATGCCATGTCAGCCATGGGAAGTGGTTCTAACAACCCAGGCTGGAGGCAATTTTCATGTTTACCTCTTTGGCAAATTGGGCAAGCTGCAATGAAGGACTCTACTGCTGCCTTCAAACCAGGCCAATAGAAAATATTCTTCACTTTCTGATATGTAGCTCTTGTTCCTGAATGACCACCCACAGGAGAACTGTGTAATGCAGTAATGAGCCTTGTTCTTAGATCAGCAACATCTCTCACCATGATTTTTCCTTTATGTCTGATGATACCAGCTGTAAGACCATAACCAGGGATAGTATGATATTGTTGTAATAACAATTGTTCCAACAATTGTTTGGTAACAGGATCTTTAGGATAACTCTCAACTAATTCTTGTGCCCAGACAGGAGTAGCAGTTGATATGGCCATACAAGATGGTAGGAGCCTAGAGAGAGCATCTGCAACTTTGTTTTCCACACCTTTCTTGTACTGAATTTTGAAATTGAATTCCAAAAGTTTCATCATCAACTTGTGCTGTACCCCTTCTGTGATTTTCTGGTCAGTGATAAATTTAAGAGATTGTTGATCAGTTTTAATGATCAATTCATTGCCAATGAGATAATGCCTACATCTTTTAAGGGCCTCCAAAATAGCCAGAGCTTCTTTTTCATAAGTAGAGAGAGCAGCATTTCTAGGACACAAGGAGGAACTGTAGTATGCAAGTGGTCTACCTTGTTGCATGAGTACTGCTCCAATTCCTTTCCCAGAAGCATCAGTTTCTAGTATGAATGGCTGAGAAAAATCTGGTAATGCTAGCACTGGGGCTGAGGTAAGAGCTTGTTGTAGCTGAGAAAAAGCTTTGTCATGTTCACTTTTCCAAGAAAATTGCCCCTTTTTTAATAGATCATGTAGGGGTCTACAAATAACTCCATATCCTCTTATAAACCTTCTATAGTATCATGCTAAACCCAGAAAACTCCTTAGTTTTGTGACACTATCAGGTACTGGCCAATCAGCAATAGCCTTGATTTTCTAAGGGTCAGTTGCTACTCCCTGTGCTGAGATCACATGACCCAAATATTCCACTTGCTGTACTGCAAAGACACATTTAGACAATTTGGCACACAGCTGATTTTCCTTCAGAATCTTAAGCACTAGCTCAATATGTTTCATGTGCTCTTCCAGAGACTTACTGTAAATAAGTATGTCATCAAAGAATACTAGCACAAATTTCCTCAGATAAGGTCCAAAGATGTTGTTCATAAAAGCTTGGAAAGTACCTGGTGCATTGGACAGACCAAAAGGCATCACTAAATACTCAAAATGCCCCAGAAAGGTTCTGAAAGCAGTTTTATGAATATCATCAGGATGCATTCTAATTTGGTGATATCCTGCTCTCAAATCCAACTTGGAAAAATACTTAGCCCCATGCAATTCATCCAAAAGATCCTCTATTACTGGTATAGGGAATTTGTTTTTAACTGTCACTGAATTGAGTTTTCTGAAATCAGTACATAGTCTCATGGAATTATCCTTTTTCTTCACTAGAATCACAGGAGCAGCATAAGGGCTCTGACTATGTCTGATAAAATGAGATGCCAATAATTTCTTGATTTGTTATTCCATTTCTTTCTTTTGGTGCAATGGCACTCTATATGGTCTGGAGTGAGGAGGGTCAGTTCCAGGTTGGAGAGGAATTGTATGATCACAATCCCTATGTGGAGGTAAGGTACTTGGTTCATCAAATAAATCTGCATAGTCCATTAGCAATTTTTGAAATTGGGGAGGAGTTTTAAACCCAGCAGGAGCTTCCAGAATGATATTGTGCATCTGTAACAAAAAGGCTTCAGCTCCCTTTCCTAGCAACTTACTCACTTCCTCAGCAGGAACTTCCTAAACTTTCTCTGGTGTGTTAAAAATTGCAGCAGTAACTATTCTTTTTCCTTGCAGATTAAAAATGAAGGAGTTTGCTAGTATGTCAAAAGCTACTGGACTCATTAAAGTGAACCAATCATATCCAAGAATCACTTCATGACCTAGTGATGGTAATACTCTGAAATTATGCTGTAGTGTATGCTTGGCCAACTGAAATTGACAATTAGGAACTACTACATTGGATATTAATTTTCCTCCTCCTGCCACTGCAATCACTCTTGGTTTAACTGGTAAAAGTGACAATTTGCCCTCACAGCAAATGCCTGACTCATAAAAGATGAACTGCTTCCAGAATCTAGCAATGCTATGGCCCTCTTGCCATTTATGTGAATGATTACTGTAGGTGTAGGAACTGCCAATTGCTGGCCCATTGCATGAGCAGTTATGAACATTGCTTGTTCCTCTTCCTCGGCTATTTCCTCATGTTCTTGCTGCAAAATTTCCTCTACCACAACCTCTTGCTCATTATACTCTGGCTGCATTACATGAATATTAGGGATTAATTTGCATTTATGCCCATGCACCCATTTGTCTCCACACCTCCAACATTCCCCTACTTTCCTGAGTTTGGGAACTGTGGTAGGATTGCTCTCTGCTTGTTTAACTGGTGTGTTTTGTTGCACAAAAGATGTGTAGTTACTGTTCTTGTTCTGAAAATTGCCTGAATTTTTCGGATAATAATTGACATAAGCAGCATTTGACTTCTTAGGGACTAGACTGATAGGAGGATGATTGGGTTCCACTTCTTTGGCTAAACAATAAGCATCAGTCAATGATTGAGGTCTCAATGGTCTGATCTGAAACTTGATACCTTCTCTAAGGCCATTCACATAGCACCTGACAAACCATGCTTCTCCCAGCTCAGGATTTTCTTCCATCAG
Source organism: Elymus sibiricus (assembly GCA_039707655.1). Lineage (NCBI taxonomy): Eukaryota > Viridiplantae > Streptophyta > Magnoliopsida > Poales > Poaceae > Elymus > Elymus sibiricus. The sequence continues at coordinate 242,749,299 of CM077676.1, forward strand.
ATCCTCAAATGTTTTTGTATACTCAGAAACTGAACTGTTTACTTGTTTCAGAGAGTTGAACTTCTCTGTGAGATCATAGGACCCATGAGCTGAAAATCTTTTCACCACTTCTGCTCCAAACTGTTTCCATGATAATTTTTTGTTTAGCAAACCAGATCTTCTCAACCATGTGTCTGCCTCATCTATAATGTACATTTGAGCCAGTGAAACCTTATACTCCTCAGGTGCACCAGACATTTGAAAGTACTTATTGCATTGCCTAATCCATCCTACTGGATCTTCACCATTGAATCTAGGGAAATCTAGCTTAGGACCTTTAGTTAATGCTTTCATGAATTGTACTTGCATATCTTGCTCATAAGTCTTATGATATCCTTGCCATAGTTGCCTGTCTTTGTTTTGCTGATAGAAATGATTGAAAGCAGGTGTGTGTCCATTGTTTCTAGCAGTGACAGGAGTACCTACTAGACTCTGATTTTCTTGTCTTCCTTGAGTTGTGTAACCTGGGGGTCCAGCTGCTCTGTTGGTTCTAATGGGAGGTAGATTTTGTACTTGAAACTCCTCTAATTGCTTGGACTTTTCTTTCTCAGCAGCTAATTGTTTTCGCAACTGCTCAATTCTGACTGCTTGTTCTTGTGTTTGTTCTGGATTCAGAGTAGGAGATCTGACTACCCCCTGGGAACTGGAAGGTTGATCCACTTGAGGCCCTTGCTGAGAAGATTTTACCAAGGTCTGTAGGACATTGCTTATCGCAGATAATTGCTTGCCCAGATCCAGAACCACTTGTTCCACTATTCCCACAGTTGCTGAGATTTCACCTTGCTTGGAGCTGATGGACAACACTTCTTCTTGCATCTTGGACACATGCGTCTGCATCTGCGCACTATCTTTCTATAGAGTGCCGAATTCATCCCGCAAGGCCAGAAGTTCTTGAAGATCCGCATCGTCGATCACCTTGGCACGACCCATCACCTTGATCTGAAGTCCGGGTCAGGAATTTTACCACTAAATGATCAGTAACCCTTCCCACAACTACAGACCCTACCGCCGCCTCGATCCACGCCTCCCTGACACACGGATCGGTGCTAGAACGCGGAATTTTAGGGATCAAGCAAGGTGCTCGAACAACCGCCTCTGCCTGACCGATCTGTGTCCGAACGATCACCGCCACCAGCGCCACCACACCGACCCCAACAACGCCAACCCCGCCGCCGACGCCGGTCTAGACAACACCGCCACCCGCACTCAGGAATAAGGGTGGGAAGAAGGGTGGGAATCGCCGATCCCGAAATTTTTTCCGCCGCCAGCGAGCGCCTCCGCCGAAGAACGATGGCTCATGATACCAATTTGTCAGGCCCCGATTGTATGCGAGAGTATGAACTATAATTGTAGAGGAGAATTGAGGAAATCGGAGTCTGGATCACAGCTTGTATTACTGTAAGAGGAGGATTTTTAGGGTTTGTATACAAGACATACTAGGCAGCAAATGGGGAATTCGATAATGGTCAACTCCAGCCACAACCTGGCTGTATATAGGCTGATCGAGTGACAGCTAACGCAATGCAGTAAAAGTAGAAAAGCTACAGTATCTGTAAAAGGAATCCTACGGCGGTGACCACCTGCCCGACACGGGAGCCATTGTAGCCGTCCATCGCTCTGAGACGGTATTGCCAGATCTGCTACACACCCTTCTCTGAATCTTACAGTGTTAACTGAATCTGAAACAGGTCATTCCTGACAGAAGAGGAGAGACAGGTGGCCGGAGATCGGATGGTCGGTGCCGCCGACGCAACAAGGTGGAGGTGGCGTGGGAGGAAGGGACGGAGGTGGGCCGTGGCCGCGTGCATCCCTGTCCGAGGGAGGACGATGACGGAGGTGGGACTTGGCCGCGGGCATCCCTGCCGGAGAGGATGGGGCCGCAGGAGATTTGGAGAGGGAAGTCTACCTTTTATTTTCAAAAAAAAGATTTGGAGAGGGGAGGGGAGGGCTGGCCGGTCGTTGGGTAGGCGGAGAGCGGCGGTGGCGGCGACGGAGGAAGAGGACGGTCGCTCGAAGGAGCGGATAAGGTTAGGGCGGCGGGTGGGCTTTGACGTTTTGGGCTTTGGGCTTTTTGGTGCGGTGTGTGATAAAATAAAAAATCGTCCCAAATTATAGCAATGGCATGGCACATGCCAGATACTAGTGTCGTGACTGATAATCCGCACGCCATCAGTATTTTTTGTCAGTTTTTTTATATTCGAGCAGACTTGTCTAGATACTTGTGGCGTCATAAAAAGTCACACAACAGCACTAGGTCCAATAGTTGTGGTGTGGAAAAAAATTCCACGCCACCACTAACTTGTCCCAGGCCAGTCTGTTGGATCGCACATACTAGTGACGTGGATTTTGTATGGCACGCCAGTAGTAACCTATTACTGGTGACGTACCAAATATGCCAACGCCGGCACTATTTAAAAAAAATAGTGGTGGCGTGGATTGAAAATGAGGCACCACCAATTAAAGTTGTGGCTAGCCATTTTTCCACTAGTGATGAGAGGCCTAACCCTCCTCACCGGTACGCCTAGGCATTCAGAGGAGTCCTCGGGCGATGACGAGGTCCTAATGATCTACAAAACCTTTACGTCCAATAATCAGAGGAAACAGGCTCTCCGGGAAGTCAATTCAATCTGGCAAGTAATAGCTCGGGGCGCGTGGATAGACACGCCAATTACCTTTGATCATAAAGATCAACCAAAATCTACCCCGAGTAGATGCCCCGCCGCTCTAGTTCTTGACCCAATCGTAGGCAGCTGCCGTCTTCGGAAAGTACTCTTGGACGGGGGCAGCAGCTTAAATCTAATATATACAGATACTCTGGACAAGATGCAAATCGATAAATCGCGCATCGAACAGAGTTGTACCACCTTTACATGGGAAACAAAAATGTTGGGGAACGTTGCAAATCGATAAATCCATGGGAAACAGAGTTGTACCACCTTTACAAGATGCAAATCGATAAATCGCGCATCGAACAGATGTTGGGGAACGTTGCATGGGAAACAAAAAATTTCCTACGGACACACAAGATCTATCCATGGTGATGAGCATCTACGAGAGGGAGAGTGAATCTACATACCCTTGTAGATCGCTAAGCGGAAGCGTTAAGAAACGCGGTTGTTGTAGTCGAACGTCTCCGCGATCCAAATCGCAAGTCGTCCCTCAATCCGATCACTTACTAGTGCCGAACGGACGGCACCCCCGCGTTCAACACACGTACGGCTTGATGACGCCTTCACCTCCTCGATCCAGCGAGCGATGATGAAGTAGTAGATGAGTTCCGGCAGCACGACGGCGTGGTGATGGTGGTGAGGAACAATCTCTGCAGGGCTTCGCCAAGCACTACGGAGATTATGACGGGAGATTTAGAGGGTTAGGGTTGCCGACACACAGCTTGGGAAATCTTCATGTATCCCGTGTGCTAGCCCTGCCCCTCTATTTATATGTTAAGCCTTGGGGTCTAAACTTGGAGTAAAAGCCTCCTCTAGGTCGGTTTTGCCCGCACAAGGTCGGTTTGGCCCGCAGGGAAAGAGTCCAACTCGGATCCCAGCAGTCCCGCGCACAAGCGGTAGTACCGCTCACGAGCGGTAGTACCGCTTCACACAAGCGGTAGTACCGCTTACGCGGTAGTACTGCCTTACCAGCGGTAGTACCGCTTAAGGCAGCAGCAAAACTTCCTTTTGCACTTTCCAATACCTCGTGGGCTTTACCCCTTTGGCTCATATAAAGTGTTGCTACACCCGAACACTTCGGTAAACATCCGGAACCCCTTCCGGTGAATTCCGGAACCCTTCCGGAGATCAAAACACTATTATCACATATATCAATCTTTACCTCAGGACTATTCCGGAGATCCTCGTCATGTCTGGGATCTTATCCGGGACTCCGAACAACCTTCGGTCACCAACACAATAACTCAACTATACTAATCGTCACCAAACGTTAAGTGTGTAGACCCTGCGGGTTCGAGAACTATGCAGACATGATCGAGACACCTCTACGGCCAATAACCAATAGCGGGACCTGGATGCCCATATTGGTTCCTACATATTCTACGAAGATCTTTATCGGTCGAACCTCTATGTCAAGGATTCAGTTAATCCCGTATACTGTTCCCTTTGTTCTTCGGTATGTTACTTGCCCGAGATTCGATCGTCAGTATCTCTATACCTAGTTCAATCTCGTTACTGGCAAGTCTCTTTACTCATTCCGTAATACAAGATCTCGTGGCTAACACTTTAGTCACATTGCTTGCAAGGCTCATTGTGATGTTGTATTACCGAGTGGGCCCTGAGATACCTCTCCGTCACATGGAGTAACAAATCCCAGTCTTGATCCATGCCAACCCAACAGACATCCTCGGAGATACCTGTAGAGCACCTTTATAGTCACCCAGTCACGTTGCGACGTTTGATACACACAAGGTACTCCTCCGATGTCAGGGAGTTGCATGATCTCATGGTCATAGGAACAGATACTTGACATGCAGAAAACAATAGCAATAAACTGACACGATCATATGCTACGTTCGTAGTTTGGGTCTTGTCCATCACATCATTCTCCTAATGATGTGATCCCGTTATCAAATGACATCTCATGTCCATGGCTAGGAAACCTTTCACCATCTTTTGATCAACGAGCTAGTTAACTAGAGGCTTACTAGGAACACAGTGTTGTCTATGTACCCACACATGTATTTGAGTTTCCAATCAATACAATTATAGCACGGATAATAAACGATTATCATGAACAAGGAAATATAATAATAACTAATTTATTATTGCCTCTAGGGCATATTTCCAACATAAAGGTATAGTACTGGGACGAGAAGCACGTTGCAGTGGGAAAATCATCCTGGATGTGGTCTTTGGAACGCCTGATAACTATCGATCCAAAGAAGTAATGTTCCATATTGTCCTTTTCAAGAGCGGTTATCATGATCTCCTGGGATGGGATGCCTTCTCAAGGTTTCAAGCAATTCCACACTACAGCTATATGAAGTTCAAAATGCCAGGCCCAAACGAAATCATTACAATCTCAAGTAACCCCAACAGAGCATTCAAGGCCGAGAACAAGACGGCGGTGCTCGCCCTAGAGTCCCTATCCGAAGCCCTCATGGCCGAGGAATTAACATCACTACGAGACGAAGTGGACCGGGATGATATCATCCTCGACAAGCGGCCGAAGTCGAACTCATTCAAGCCGATCGACGACATAGTCAAATTCCAAGTGCACCCTACGGACCCGGCCAAAACGGCGTCAATTGGGGCAAATCTCGAGCCGGAAATCGACGAGGCCCTACGCAACTTCCTTAGAGAAAACTGGGATATATTTGCATGGCATCCCTCGGATATGCCAGGGATACCTCGCAAACTTGTCGAACACAGCTTGAATATTCTAAAAGGCTACAAGCCTGTCAAACAAGCACTTCGGCGTTTCTCCGAACCCAAGCGTCGGGCAATGGGCGAAGAACTGGCCAAATTCCTTGAGGCCGGATTCATAAGAGACATAAACACCCCGATTGGCTCGCCAATCTGGTCATGGTACCCAAGAAGGATAGGTCCTGGCGCCTATGTGTCAATTTTAAAGACCTTAACAAGGCTTGCCCCAAGGACCCCTTCCCACTACCGCGCATTGATCAGATCATGGACGCCACAGCTGGGCACGATTCGCTGTGCTTTTTAGACGCCTACTCAGGATATTATCAGATAAAGATGAAAGAATCTGACCAGGCTACAACCACCTTCATTACGCCCTACGGGCCGTTTTGCGTCAACACAATGCCTTCCGGCCTGAAAAACGCCGGTGCGACGTACCAGCGCATGATTCAAACAGGCTTGGAAAAACACATCGGAAAAACCGTTGAGGCCTACGTCGATGACACGGTGATCAAAACCAAACACGTCGGGTAACTGGTCGACAACCTCCGCGACACATTTGCTAGCCTGCGGGAGTATCAGATCAAGCTCAACCCGGAGAAATGTGTCTTTGGAGTACCCGCGGGCAAACTCCTCGGCTTTATCGTGTCCAGCCGAGGAATCGAAGCCAATCCAGCAAAAATACAAGCCTTGGCCCGATTAGAGGTGCCAACCGAGCTCAAACATGTTCAAAAGCTAGTAGGCTGTGTGGCCGCTCTAAGTTGTTTTATCTCAAGACTCGGGGAAAAAGCTTTACCCCTTTACAGGCTACTGAAGCAAACAAAGAATTTCAAATGGACTGATGAGCCAGCGGCTGCCCTGGAAGACATTAAAGCCCTCCTCGCCACAAACCCCATCTTAGCAGCACCAGGCATATGTGAGCCAATGATATTATACATCTTGGCCACCAACCAGGTGGTCAGCGCAGTGCTCGTGGTCGAACGAGACATGGAGAGCCACAAGTTCCAAGTTCAAAAACTAGTCTATTATGTCTCCGAGGTCTTAACCCCGTGTAAGACACGCTACCCACACTATCAGAAGATAGCCTACGCCGTCTTTATGGCGTCACAAAAACTTCGACACTACTTTCAAGAGTGCTCGGTAACTATGGCATCTGAAGTCCCTCTAAATGACATAATCAATAATAGGGATGCTATAGGGCGCATAGCCAAATGGGCCATAGAGCTCTTACCCTTCGAAATAACATATCGGCCACACCGAGCTATTAAATCTCAAGTGCTGGCAGACTTTGTAGCCGAATGGACAGAGGCCGAGCTCCCTAGAGAGTACATCACATATTCGCATTGGACCATGTATTTTGACGGTTCAAAAATGCTTGCCGGACTAGGGGCTGGAGTAGTGCTCACATCGCCAACAGGCGATAACATCTGCTACGTGCTACAGATCATGTACACTGACTCCAATAATGCGGCCGAATATGAAGCCCTCCTGCACGGGCTTCGGATAGCAGTCCCGATGGGCGTTAAACGCCTCGAGGTCCGAGGAGATTCTAACCTTGCCATCTCCTAGGTACATGGTGAGTTCGATCCAAAGGACTTGAAAATGATAGCTTACCAGAATGCAGTCCTAAAGATCTCGGCCAGGCTCGAGGGGCTTGAATTTCATCATATCCCCCGTGAAAGTAACCAGGCCGCCGATATTCTCACCCGAATGGGCGCTAAACGAGATAAGGTCCCTGAAAACACCTTCCTTGAACGGCTCTTCAAGCCATCCGTAGTCTGGCAGGACGACAAAGAAGCATCGGAGCCAAGCGACGTAGGACAATTCGCCCCACCCGAGGACGAAATAGAATAGGATATAGTTGGGGGGTCGGCCATCCAGGAAACAGCTTCGGCACACGAGGTTATGGCAGTCATTGCACCCTGGACCAAGCCCCTCCTTGCCTACCTGCTCCACAAGGAACTCCCCGAAGACCAAACGGATGCACGTCGGATCATAAGGCAGTCCAAAGCCTACAAGGTCCACGAGGGTGAGCTCTATAAGCAAAGCACCACAGGCATCCTCTAGCAATGTATATCCGAAGAGGAAGGGAGATCGCTGCTTAGTGAAATACACGCTGGCATGAGCGGACATCACGCCGCTGCTCGGAACTTGGTCAGCAAGGCGTTCCGAGCTGGTTTTTACTGGCCGACAGCAGGGGCCGATGCTACAACGCTAGTACAGTGTTGCCCCGGCTGTCAAGTGTTTGCCAAACAAAGCCACATGCCCCCTACAACCCTCCGAACTATTCCGATCACTTGGCCTTTCGCGGTCTGGGGGCTCGACATGGTTGGCCCACTTAAGGGAGGGTCACAAAAAAATAAGTATCTACTTGTCATAGTAGACAAGTTTACTAAATGGATCGAAGCAAAACCAGTTACCTCGGCTGGAGCAGTCCTAGTAATTGAGTTCGTCTCTGGGGTAGTACACCATTACGGTATCCCCCACAGCCTTATAACAGACAACGGGACAAACTTCATGGCCAAGGAGGTCAAAGCATGGTGTGCAAAAATGGGCATCAAGCTCGACTACGTGTCAGTCTATCACCCGTAGTCAAACGGGCAGGTAGAACATGCCAACGGACCAATCCTCAGTGGCATTAAGCCAAGGCTAGTACGCTCCCTTAAAGAAGCAGATTGCAAGTGGGTAGACGAGCTCGATTCCGTCCTATGGGGCCTGCGCACCACGCCAAATTGATCCACGGGGTACACCCCATTCTTCATGGTATACGGCGCCGAGGCAGTACTCCCTTGCGACATAATCCAGGATGCACCTCGGGTACGCATGTACGAGGAACGGGAGGCCGAGCTAGACCGGTAGGACGCCTTGGACGCCTTGGAAGAGGAACGCAACGTAGCCCGGGCACGTTCTGCGATTTACCAGCAAAAAGCAAAGCGATACCACAGCAGGGAGGTCCGCGCAAAGGAATTCAATATAGGAGATCTGGTGATGAGGCTCCACCTGGAGAAGCAGAAGCGTAAGCTCTCACCTAAATGGGATGGGCCATTTATCATCGACCAGGTCCTAATTGGAGGCGCCTATGGAATCCGAGATCCGACGGACGGGCGTCTAGAGCCCAATCCCTGGAATGCCACACTACTCTGGTGTTTCCATGGTTAAAACCTTAAGTATCTTCTTCCATGTATATACCTCTCCTCTTGCATATAGCATTGCTTTGCTTTCTGTCTACCTCGGGGGCATCTTTATATGTCTTTTCTCGAGGGCCACACCAATATACAACATGTTCTTTCAAAAAACGTGTGTCCTTTCTACTCCTTCTATCCTATCATCTCTAAAGCCAAAATATGCACCGATTTGACTTAAGATTTGGCCAAGCTGGGATGCCCGGCTCCTGTGCTTGCCCCTTACATTCCCGATCATTCGGCTAAGGGGCAAAGGGAGCACCGCTGCGATTGTTACTCTCGGGTCACCCAGAGTAGTACCTCAGACGGACAAAGCCGAAAACTAGCAGTCTTAAACATACAAATTGGTCGGCAAAGACATAGGAGTAGAGTGGGGGGGGTCTTTCAAACCCAGGCCAGGGGCTTTACCTCCAAGGTCACCTGTCCTCAGACACAAGTGCTCAACACAATCACCCGAGAAAAGGAACTGTTGGAAGAACTATTTTTCTCGGAAGATGTTTCTTACATTGAAAAGTAATATAACATAACTCTCTGCCCCGCTCTTGTCTTACCATGTAGCCAGATTGCCTTGTCGCCCGAAGTACCTGGTCCGAGTAGTTCGGCCAGTAGTAAGGGACACTCCTCGGCCACTGGGCGGGGAGGAAGAAGCCGATGGCTGGTTGACAGAGTTTTTGATGCGCAGATTGATTCAGTAATGACGTAAAGTACTATGATACATAGTCATACAAAATTTTTCACCTACGTTCGGTCCAGTCCATCTATTAAGGTATCTAGGGCGCAGTCTTTTTGAGAAGAGCGAGCCGCAGGCATGACATTCTCATACACCAGGCTGGTGGGTATTTCTTCCCCGTCAGGCCCCATGGGTCCTACCTCGGCCAGATGTACTGTATCTACGTCGGTGTACCGCGTCTTGACCATGGCCCAGGCCTTCCTTGCTCCTTCCCGACATGCCGATACCTTCCAGGCCTGAATCTGGCGTCGAGCTCTCTTAAGACGCTCGGCAAGGACTGCCATGTCTTCGGGCACGTGTTCCTCCTCAGGCCATAAAGCCTTAAACACTACCTTCATCAACTTCCATGCGCTTTCATCCACCTCAGATAGACAAGTTGCGGCGTCTTAGCGCAATGGGCCAGGGGCCTCCAGGGGCTGACTGGTTAAGGAAGCTGCCAGGAACCAAAATATTAGCCTGCCGATCAACTCTAGCAATCCTGCGACCAGGAAACCATCTTAAAATGGAAACAAAAGGTTACCAAATATTGCTTCACTTGTTTGTCGGTTCTTCACCTCGGCGGCGGCTAGTCGAGCTTTCAGGCTCTCAACCTCCTGGGCCTGTCGGGCATTTTCCGCCTTGAGCATGCTCGTATCCTCCCTCCTCTGGGTTAAAACATGCTGGTCAGCCTGCCGCTGCGACTCCGTATAAAAGCAAATCTTCACGGGCATGTTTAAGATCCCTCTCTAGGTAACCAAGGGCTTCCGCTGCTACAATACATCATGTTGTTACATGACCAAAGGATTTTCACCAAAACAATACTATATGGGATGGACGCACTTACCGCCCGCTTCTCTGGTGAAAGTTTTCACGCGCTCTACCTCGGCCACGGCAGCGTTCAACTTCCCCTCTGTTTGGGAAAGCACCTCGGCAAGATGATCATTCTTCTCCCGAGCACCCTGTCAAAGGCATAATTCTTAAAATTACAAGCCTTGATACGGTCACCAGTACCCATATCAAGACTTAGGGGCTACTGTAGTGTTCAGCATTTTAGTTTGCCTTTAAGCAAACAAATTACGACGAACAAAAACAATGTAGACTCGGGCGGGGCCTTACCTACAAACCCTGTGATAGAACACGCACTGCCTTCTCAAAGACAGAATGGGTCACGTCGAGGTATGCGTCGACCGAACTAAGAGCGTTAAACTCCTGACTCGTGAGGGCAGAATTCCTTAGGGAGGTCTTCCGCCGTCGATGGTTCATGGCGCTCTCGACCTTGGATGGGGTGGCCGAACAGGCTCCCGAATCCTCTGATTGGGGTACCTCGGGTGTATCCCCCGAGGTGGGGCGGGCTCCCGCACAACTACTCGGAGCCGATGTCCCCTCGACCCTTGTATCCTCCGCTTTCGGAGGAGGAGCGGGCTGTCTGCAAATTGATTAAAAAGAATTGAAACCTGGGACACTGTTCTCGGGGACATAATAACAAGGATATTACCTGTGAGCCGAGGAACCACTTCGGTCTCCTTCCACGGTCGCCATGCGCGTCCGTGCTTCGCGCGTCCCCCACGGAGGGCTCCCTTGAGGGGTCGGTTCTCCGCGTGAACATTTTGAACGTCGTCCCTTTGGAGGAGAAGTCAGAGGACTAGGTGAGGACGAGAAGCTCTCTTTTTAGTAGAAGTGAGGGGCTTTACCGATGAGGCCGGCCGCGTTCCCGGTACATCGGGAATGACAGCTACCATTGAGCCATCAAGGCTCTCCAGATAAAACTTCCCCCCTTTGTATATGAGGGACAGCTCCTCATCTTCGTGAAAGGCGGGGTCCTCTGCTCGACGATGTGTCTTAGGTTCAGGGGCGGGACTGCTTAAAGTCTCAACCCAGTGCCTCCATCTCTGTCCGGATTTAGTAAAAGATCGGTCAGAAGAATTAACCATGAAATAACTCGGATCGACGAGGGAATCCAGGAAAACTTACTATATCGGAGGGGTTGTGGTAAGATAGCCCGTCTCGGAACAGCCACCTTGCGAAATCCTCTGCTAAGCCCTGGTAAGTACCTGCTAGTGCGGTCCCAAAGGCCGTCTGGTCATTGAAACCATGCCGAATCGATCAGGAGGCATCTTCGGAGCTGTTGTACATAAACAACAGGTGCTGCCGTTGCCGAAGTGGTTGGACTCTTTGGTTGATCACCGTTGCCATTCCATTTATGATGTTGAGGCCGGTGCTGGATAGCCGCTTCACTTGAGCTGCTAGGCTGGCTACTGTGGCATCGTCCTCCTGAGTAACGCTCTGCGGTCTCCAGCTATAACGCTTCTTCGGGGGTCTGAGGAGTATGCTGGGAGCCCGGGCCGAACTGGGTCGTATAGTGGAAAGTCGTCTATATAAAACCACTCGGACGGTCAGACGTTGGAATCCTCTTGAGGGGTACCTGACGGGTAATCCTTCCCGTCAATTCGGCAGACTTCGGCCGCACCCACCTCGTATAGCTCCCCGGTTGGGGAATAGGGCATTATACAAAAATACCTCCACCACAGCCCAAAGTGTGCCTCGCATCCGAGGTGCATTTCACAAAGGGCGACAAACCTCGCGGTGTGTAAGATTGAATTTGGGGTGAGGTGGCGGAGTTGTAGCCCATAGAACTCGAGCAAGCCCCGAAGAAAGGGATGAATGGGAAATCCCAGGCTGCGATGGAGGAAAGGAACGAAGCATACCCGCTCGTCCCCACGCGGGGAAGGGTGGCTCTCGGTGTGCGCTTGCCCGTTCATGGAGGTTAATCCCGGGCGAGTGGAAGCCAGATTTGAATCTGGCAAATAACCCTGGGTGGCTAGGCGCTCCAGTTGGAGACGCGTGACGGAACAGCTCCCCCAGTCACCACTAATGGGGCCATGGGGTCACCTTGAGGATCCTGCGTCGTTCGCCATTGTTTAAAGTTGTCGAGGTTGGACCTGGGAAGAGAAGGGAAGGCTTGCGGGATAGTCAAAAGGGGTCAAGATGCGCTTTGTCGTAACCCTGTGCTATGTATTTATAAATAAAAGGGGCCGACGCTTTGATGTCTCGCCATAAAGCGACTCGGTTCCCCAGAAGGCGCGGTGATTGAGGTTAGGGACTGGAAGCCACGTGTAGTGGGGCCGGACCCCGAGTAAAACTGTCAGTCAAGGTCAAAGACTTCAAGGCCGAGCTAAAAGATAGCAAGCTGGAACTCGCCTGTCGAGCCAAAGATTCTGGAGCCGAAGTTCAAAGATGTCCTCGGTGTCGAAGACCAGTTCAGGGGCTACTGACGGTGTCCTGGACTAGGGGGTGCTAGCCTAGTTGGCCCATAGTCCTCGGCTGGGCCTGGGGGCCCTCACTCTCCTTCGGATGGACTCCAGAAACTACACGGCTGGACGTGATCAAGACTGCGCCTACCGAAGACTTGGCGTATACTCGAAGACATCACCAACCGCCTCCACGTGGATCCTTGGATACCGACTATGTAACCCAATATGCCCTACCTGGTGTGTATATAAGCCAGAGGGATTAGCCCGTAGAGGGGACGGAATCATGATATGTCTCCAACGTATCTATAATTTTTGATTGTTCCATGCTATTATATTATCAATCTTGGATGTTTTTATATACATTTACAACAATTATATATTGTTTTTTGGGACTAACCTATTAACTTAGTGCCCAGTGCCTATGTGGAGTAATAGTAGTAGATGCAGGCAGGAGTCGGTCTACTTGTCTCGGACATGATGCCTATATACATGATCATTTCCTTGGATATCGTCATGATTATTTGCTTTTCTATCAATTGCCCAACTGTAATTTGTTTACCCACCGTATGCTATTTCCATGAGAGAAGCCTCTAGTGAAAACTATGGCCCCCGGGTCTACCTCTATCATATATTAAAAATCTTAAAAATACCTTGCTGCACTTTTTCTTTATTTATTTTATTTTATATTTTTAGTTTAATATATCTATCTATCTATCACATACAATTTAATCTTGCAATTAACCGCCGAGGGATTGACAACCCCTTGTTTGCGTTGGGTGCAAGGATTTGTTGTTTTGTGTGCAGGTGCTGCTAACGAGGTGTTGCATGATTCTCCTACTGGATTGATAACCTTGGTGTCATAACTGAGGGAAATACTTATCTCTACTATACTGCATCTCCCTTCCTCTTCAGGGAATTACCAACGCAGCTCACAAGTAGCAGGAAGAATTTCTGGCGCCGTTGCCGGGGAGACATCATCTACATCTATCAAGTACCTACGCATAAAACTTACATCTCCTTGAATTTACTTTATTTTCCTTTGCCTCTTGTTTTCATCTCCCCCACTTCTAAAAAGTTTTTACAAAAATACAAAAATATTTTCTGTTTGCCTTTTTCTTGTTTGCTTGTTTGCTTGCTTGTTACCTTGTTTGCTTAATCATGATGCCCCGAAAAATTATCATGATACCTCTTATTATAATTTTTGTCTGAAATCGAGAAAAATACTAAAGATTACATGACTACGCAGTTTGAGCACAATAAATTTTCTACCGAGGAACTCAAAGAACACTCTACTTTAGTGGATGCTATTGCAAAACAACTCGATGATGTTAGTAAAGAAGTTGCTAGTCTTCAATCTCAATTTGATCTTACTGAAAATTTGCTAGGAAAAAATTCTGATGCGCAAGCTATGCTAGTAAATCAAATGGCAGCTAAGCCGGAGTCATTAGAACATAGTAATGATGAGGATATTAAAATGATTGGTATTTCATATATTGATTCCTTGTTTAGCAATATAAAACTTGATGAAAAGGGGACTGAATAAGAGTCAACTTTAGCTAGTAGGCGTCCCCATAATTCGGAGGGTGAAAATCTTGATAATTTTTTTGATAAAAGTGTGTTTGGAGAGGTGAAAACTTTAACTACCGATGTTCCCACTCTCTTGGATTACAAAGATTTTAATTATGATAGTTGTTCTTTGATTGAGTGCATTTCTTTGTTACAATCCATGCTAAATTCACCCAACGCTTATGAGCAAAATAAGGCTTTTACTAAACACATCGTAGAAGCAATGATGAAAGAGTTAGAAGAAAATCTAGAACTAGAAATTTCAATTCCTAGAAAATTATATGATGAATGGGAACCCACCATTAAAGTTAAAATTAAAAATTATGAGTGCAATGCTTTATGTGATTTCGGTGCTACCGTTTCCACAATTCCAAAATCTCTATGTGATGTGCTAGGCTTTACCAATATAGATGACTGTTCTCTTAATTTGCATCTTGCGGATTCTACTATTAAAAAGCCTTTGGGTAGAATTAATGATGTTCTTATTCTTGCAAATAGGAACTATGTGCCCATTGATTTTATTGTACTTGACATTGAATGCAATTCTTCTTGCCCCATAATACTTGGTAGACCGTTCTTACGAACCATAGGTGCCGTTATTGACATGAAAGAAGGGAATATAAAATTTCAGTTTCCATTAAAGAAGGGTATGGAACATTTCCCTAGGAAGAAAATTAAAGCACCATATGAATCCATTTTGAGGTCCACTTATGGAATCAACTTGAAGGATGATAATACTTGAAACTATGCATTATGCCTAGCTAGGGGCATAAAACAATAGCGCTTGTTGGGAGGCAACCCAATGAATAAAATAAATTTTTACTTTTTGTTTATGTTCTTGTGTGTTTTCACATTTATGATACTGTTATGATTGTGTTTTTTATGTTTTAATTAGTGTTTGTGCCAAGTAAAACCTTTGGGATGATTTGGAAGATAGTATAATTGATGCTGTTTGGAAAACAGAAAGTTTTGCGTCCAGTGCTGGAATTTTAGTTCTGTACTGAAGCATCAGAAAAATCTGAAATTTTTACACAGTATTGTTATATGAATTTCCCATCTTGTCCTAATGTTTCAGTATTTTTGGAGTTACAGAAGTATAGCTTTTAAATAGATTTCTACAGACTGTTCTGTTTTTGACAGATTCTGTTTTTGATGCATTGCTTGCTTGTTTTGATGAAACTATGGATTGTATCGGGGGGTATTAGCCATGGAGAAGTTATAATACAGTAGGTATAATGCAAAAATAAAATATAAATGGGTTTGCAACAGTACTTAAAGTAGTGATTTATTTTGTTATACTAACGGATCTCACGAAGGTTTTGTTGAGTTTTGTGTGATTGAAGTTTTCAAGTTTTGGGTGAGATCACGATGGATGAAGGAATAAGGAGTGGCAAGAGCCTAAGCTTGGAGATGCCCAAGGCACTCCAGGGTAATATTCAAGGAAGACTCAAGCGTCTAAGCTTGGGGATGCCCCGGAAGGCATCCCCTCTTTCTTCTACCAACCATCGGTAATTTTACTTGGAGCTATATTTTTATTCGTCACATGATATGTGTTTCGTCATATGAGTCATTGCTTTGTTTGCTTTTTAGTTTGTCATAATTATCTTTGCTGGACACACCTATTTGAGAGAGCCACACGTTTATCATAATTTGTTAGAATACTCTAGTGCTTCACTTAAATTTTTTGAGCTAGGCAGTTGCTCTAATGCTTCACTTAAATCTTTTTGAGCACGGCGGTGGCTATATTTTGAGAGTTGATAATATTAAAATTTTGAAGAAATATTTGCACTCTCATTCTTCACTTGTATCTTTTTGAGAGTTGATAATAGTAATGGTAATTTGCACAAGATATGAATTTGGTCCCAAAGTGATGAATATTCAAGAGGGATATAATAAAAACTTTCATATAGATCATTGGATATGATAAGTGTGATTCCTTGCAATAGTTTTGCGATATGGAGATGATAATATGTGAGTCATGTTAGTGAGTAATTGTGATTTAGTAAGAATATTAGTGTTAAGGTTTGTGATTCCCTATGAATGCACATTAAGTCAATAGTTATGCAAAGAAATTATATCCTACTTATGGTGCATTATTCGGTGTTAGTTATGTTCAACGCATGTTTATGACCGTTTTCGCTTTTTGGTTGGTTGCTTCTCAATCTATTTGCTAGCCTTCATTTGTACTAAGCGGGAATACTGCTTGTGCATCCAAACTCCTTAAACCCAAGTTGTGCCGAATGAGTCCACCATACCTACCTATATGCGGTATTTCCATGCAGTTCCAAGTAAATTTGCGTGTGCCAACTCTAATTTTCAAAATAATTTTCCGTTTTGTGTGCCCGTACCGCTCATGAAGCGGCAGGGGGTGGCCAATATTTTCCATGCTAGGTGTGTTATTCTCACGATGAGTGTTTATTCACTTGTCATTGCACTAGAGAGTAGCTGGTAATAGGGATGCCCAGTCCCACAATGAAATCAAAATTAATAACAACAAAATTCCTTGGAAAGTGTTGGTATGGAGGGCACCCGTGGATACGGCTAGTCATGGATTGTGAAAGAATGGTGGAAAGGAAATAAACTTTACTTTCTGTTTGGGAACCGCCTATGATGTGTCTAGCATGGAAGATATTGGGAATTCTCGGTCGTTTTCGTTGACAGGAAAAGCATGCCTCTCAAAATAATTTTATCTCTCTAATTTAAGCTTTGAGCTCTGGCACATTTGCAAATCTCTGCTTCCCTCTGCGAAGGGCATATCTATTTAGTTTTATGCAATTTTTATTTTTATTTTGAGTCTCCATCTTCTCTTACAAAGCACCAACTAGCGAGCACTATTGTCATACTTGTGCATTGTGTGTAGCTAATATTGAGTGTGTTTCATGAATGGATCAATGATTGAGCATAATGGGCTAGGGATAACTTTCTTTAGCGTTGATATTTTGAAAAACATGGTTGCTTGTTAGTATGCTTGAGTATTTATGTCTTCATGTCAAATTATAGACTATTGCTTTAAATCATTCAAGTCCAAATGTCCATGCAACAAAAGAAAATAATATATGATGAATATGATAGGTAGCATTCCACATCAAAAATTCTGTTTTTATCATTTACCTACTCGAGGACGAGTAGGAATTAAGCTTGGGGATGCTGATACGTCTCCAACATATCATTAATTTTTTATTGTTCCATGCTATTATATTATCAATCTTGGATGTTTTTATATACATTTACAGCAATTATATATCATTTTTTGCGACTAACCTATTAACTTACTGCCCAGTGCCAGTTGCTGTTTTTTGCCTGTTTTTGGTTTTCCAGAATATCAGTACCAAACGAAGTCCAAATGCCACGAAACTTTTTGGAGATTTTTTTCCGGACATAACAAGTACTGGAAGCTTCGGGAGAGGGCCAGAAGATGAAGCAGTGGCCCACGAGGCACCACGGCGCGCCCCAGGGGGGGCGCCCTGGTGGCTTGTGGGGCCCACACACCTCCGTTTGACCTAATTCCACCACTATAAATTCTCAAAAATCATGAAACCAACAGAGGAGTCCACAAAATACTTTTTCCGCCGCCGCAAGCTTCTGTTCTTGAGAGATCCCATCTGGGGGCCTTTTCCGGCACTCTGCCGGAGGGGGAATCGATCACGGAGGGGATCTACATCAACCTTGCTGCCCTTTCGATGATGCATGAGTAGTTTACCACAGACCTTCGGGTCCATAGTTAGTAGCTAGATGGCTTCTTCTCTCTTTTTGATCTTCAATACAATGTTCTCCTCGATGTTCTTGGAGTTCTATCCAATATAATCACTTTTTGCGATGTGTTTGTTGGGATCCGATCAATTGTGAGTTTATGATCAGATTATCCATGAATATTATTTGAGTTTTCTCTGAACTCTTTTATGCATGATTATTATAGCTTCGTATTTCTCTCCGATCTATTGATTTGGTTTGGCCAACTAGATTAATTTATCTTGCAATGGGAGAGGTGCTTTGTAATTGGTTCGATCTTGCGGTGCTCAATCCCAGTGATAGAAAGGGACATGACATGTATGTATCGTTGCTATTAAGGGTAAAAAGATGGGGTTTATTCATGCGTGAGTTTACTTTGTCTACATCATGTCATCTTGCTTAAGGCGTTACTCCGTTCTTTATGGACTTAATACACTAGATGCATGCTGGATAGCGGTCGATGTGTGGTGTAATAGTAGTAGATGCAGGCAGGAGTCGGTCTACTTGTCTCGGACATGATGCCTATATACATGATCATTTCCTTGGATATCGTCATGATTATTTGCTTTTCTATCAATTGCCGAACAGTAATTTGTTTACCCACCGTATGCTATTTCCATGAGAGAAGCCTCTGGTGAAAACTATGGCCCTCGGGTCCACTTCTATCATATATTAAAAATCCTAAAAATACCTTGCTGCACTTTTTCTTTATTTATTTTATTTTATATTTTGAGTTTAATCTAGCTATCTATCACATACAATTTAATCTTGCAATTAACCGCTGAGGGATTGACAACCCCTTGTTTGCGTTGGGTGCAAGGATTTGTTGTTTTGTGTGCAGGTGTTGCTAACGAGGTGTTGCGTGATCCTCCTACTGGATTGATAACATTGGTTTCATAAATGAGGGAAATACTTATCTCTACTGTACTGCATCTCCCTTCCTCTTCAGGGAATTACCAACGCAGCTCATAAGTAGCAAATCACAATTACCATTCACCTAGCCTTAGGGTTAGACCTCTCCTTACGATCTCGAGGTAGATCAAGCTTGTACTCGATACTTCATCATCAATATAATCGCAGCAGGACATAGGGTATTACCTCTTCGAGAGGGCCCAAACCTGGGTAAACACTGTCTCCTTCGTTCCTGTTACCACCGATCCGAGATCCAGAGCTCGGGACCCCCTACCCCGAGGTCTACCGGTTTTACCACCTACACGCGTGTTAGCATTGGCCATGTGGACGGAGGCCCCTTGCGAGCTCGGCTTGCTGGTCTGTGACGCTGTGCACTGACGTTTGGCGGCGTGCTCTCGGTTGGTTCTCTGCATATGTTAAGGTTTGTCTAAACTCAAGCGACTAGGTTAGGCCGTCAGCCTTGTTGACCTCCTGCCATTTGTGGCAGGAGGTCGGCGTACCTTGAATTTAGCCCCCCGTACTTGTACTTTGAAGGGTCACTGGATGCAACCCTTACTATTGAGCTGTGGGGAGGTCCGAAAAACGATGCAGCCCCCGAGTCGCAAGTAAGGAGATCTCTCATACCATCCGCAAAGAGAACCAAGGGGGTTTCAGTACTTTGTGCTTTGTGTACTTCATTTAGTGATCATATAGTGTAACAAAACAGAAGTGTTGCATAACAAATCACTTTATTGCCTGTCTGGTACATGATCGAACTAACTATGATTATTCCACGAAGTCTTACTTATAAAGGGAAATTCATGCTTGAAATGTAAATAACGAGTATGAAATTTACTAGTTGCAGTTGTGCTGCGGAGGCCTCGGCGGTTGGTCGTGCTTCTCTGCTCTCCTGGTTCTTGCTTGCTGGGAGGTCAACCAATAGGTTTCTGTCCTCCTGCAGAGTGGTTCCTGAGGGTGTTCCACTTGGTCCAGGTATATCTCTTCTTCTAGGCTTACAAGGGGTCGCCGCTCCCAATTGTACTTTGGGAATTTTCTAGTTCTTGGCGCTCGCCGGACCTCTTTGTACTTGATTTCCCACTCTGCCAGCTCGTCAAGATTTGCCTTTTCCGGCATGATCACTTGTAAGGGGCAGCTGTGAATGGTAATGGTGCCATGTGGGCCTGGCATTATCATCTACATGTATGTGTAGTGTTGGACAGCCATGAACTGCGAGAAAGTTGGTCGTCCTAAGACGACGTCGCAGCCCCCGGCAAAGGGGACTACCTCAAAGCTGACGAGTTCGCATCTATAGTTGATGTCGTCATTGAAGATGACTTCCGACGTTCTCTCCCACGGGCTCTACCTTTCTCCCTGGGATTATCCCTCGAAATTCCATGTTGGAGGGCCGTAGGGCCTCCATTGCTATATCCAGCCATTCCAATGTCCTTGTGTATAGTATGCTTATCCCAGAGCCCCCATCCATCAATATTGCTGGGATGCAGCGGCCTGCGATGATCGAGCCAAGGACGAGCGGTAGGCCTCCCGGCCTATGAAAAAAGGATGGGTGGTCGTTTTGGCTGAAGGAGATTGTTTGTTCTGACCATGCGAGGTACTTGGACTCCCTCCTGTTCCTCGTGTGGTGATGCCGGCATGTCTCCCTTGTGCACCGTCGTGCCTCGGTGACCATGTTAACTCTCCGGACATCTTTGGGGAAGGCTCGCTGATTTTGTCTGTGGGCTTGCTGCTCGGTGTTCGCCGCTGGCGTTGGCGAGCTGCGCTGTTGTCGCCCTCGTTATTTGCGGTGGTGGGTTTGCCCTTTTTGCAAAGGAGCTGCTCGTTGAGGTCTCAGTCTCTTGTCGAGTGCTGGGCCTTGTGGTTGTCGTAGCTGTGATATACATACGCTTGTTCATTATCTCGTCGTACGTGCGGGGGTTGCGTTTCGGCTTGCCGTTCCAGCGCTGCCGCTTTCCGCCGGCCTCGTCCATTTCGTTGGCCGCTGCGATGAGCTCAGAGTCTTGTTCTTCCTTGCGCTTGCGGTCTTCTCTGTTCTAAAAGCCCCTACTCTTTGGGGCTTCGGCCCCTGTCGGCTCGGTAGCTTTGCCTACTGGGAGAAGTAGGCGGCCAGCCCGAGCTGTTTCTTCTCCGGTGGTGAAGTTGTTGGTGACCTTCATCAGGGCGGCTAGGGACATTAGCTTGCCTTCTCGTCTCTTTTCCCAAGCTTGTGTCGAAACAAAGGGTCCTGGGCGCTGCTGATGAATGCTTCTATGGCTGTTTCGTCCGAAATGCTTGATAGCGTGTTTTTCTTCATGAGCCAGCGTGCGACATAGTGGCGGACCGACTCCTTGTCTTCTTGGATGATGTTGTGGAGGTCGGCGCCGCTTCCTGGCCGGTGGTAGGTTCCCTCAAAGTTATTGAGAAAAACATGCTCGAAGTCCACCCGTTGTGGATGTAGTTGGGAGGTAGCCCGCTGAGCCAAGAGCGTGCGTGCCCTGTTAGGCATAGAGGTATGTGCCGGAGGGCATTGCCGATGTAGCCGTTCGCCATTTCGACTGCAGTTAGGTAGTCATTTAGCCAATGCTCTGGCTTTGTGTCGCCTGAATATTTCTTGATGCCCATGATGACGAAGGGTTGGGGAAATGGGTGGGATATGACCTCCTGCCCAAAGCACGCTGGTGCGATGTTCTAGGTGAGCGAGGTGAACCTCGGTGCGGGAGCCCTCGGGAGTTGCCCGTTTGCTTCTGCTCCTCCCCATCCACCATGCTGGTGGTGAGGATCGTCCAGCTGATGGAAGGTTTACTATTGGTAGGGCCATGCGCTGTTGTAGCGTGACGGCTGATATCAGCTATCGCAAGTGCGTGGTCGCGGCTGCCGGCGCGGCCTCTGGTCGCTAGATGGATCCCTGGGCCTACTCGCGGGCTGGGTGGTTGGCGGTGGATATGACGCTCTCAGTGCCCACCAGCCTTTCCCTCGAACGCGAGATGTTATCCTGGAGCTCCACCATCCCGTGGAGCATGTGGGTGAGGTCGGCCAGGAGTTTAGGATCTCCTGGTGTGGTTTGCAGTCGGTCCGCCAGCGCGGCCGCTGCTTGCAGGCCGCGGGCCAGGATCGGAGGTGGAAGCGTTGCGGGTTCTGCTGCCGGCTCGTTGAAGCCAACTCCTTGCTCCCGGCCTCGGTTGGCGAGGTCGTTGAGGAGGTTCCACGGTTGGCGGCATGGGTGACGCAGACTTTCATGCATCATCATCTCGTTCCATCGGGCCACGCGAGTGGAGACCTCCAGCACCTTTTGCTGAAGTGCGCGTTGTGCATTAAGCTAGGAAACACGTATGGCCACCAGCGTTCTCAATGTGGGGTCTGTGTCGGTGATGGGCATCGTTAGATAGTTCAGGGCATATCATGTTACTAGTGGCAGTGTTGACGTAGTGCCTCGTAGGGCCGCGGCCGTTGTGGTGAGGCCTACCCGTGAACTCAGGGGAAGGCCCGTGCTGACTTGCAGTTGAGGCGTCAGTGCGGGGTCTATCTGTGGTTGCATCATGGACAGTATCGGTCCTGCCGCCGAAGGTCCCGAGGCCGCGGGCTCCATCGACTCCGTTGTGCGCAGCACATTCGTGGTCGGTTCTGTCATCATGACTTGATGGAAGGATATCACCTGTGGGGCCTCGGACAGGGATGTCTCCTGATCAGAAGAAGCGTCAATCTCCAAGCCCGTGGACAATCCCACTTCTCCCCAGAGGTCGAAGAACGTGACCTCGCGGAAGGGTTGGAGGCCTGCATTCTCGTCCTCGTTGGTGAGGGAGATCGGTACACGGTCCCTCTCGTCGCCCGAGGCCGAAGCAGTGCTTGTCGCGTTGTCATCTCCGTAGGCGTCTGGGTCGGGGATGAGGTAGCCTTCTGACATCTAGTTGAGGCAGCATGCCCGGCAAACCATCGCGACTAGCTGGACTGCCGGCGTGGCCCCCTCTCTGTGGGTGGTGTGGAGGCGGGTCGCGGGTCGCATCTGGGTTGATGGCATGGGGCGCTTGTCAGATCGGGCGAGACCGCTGTGAGGTCCTTTAGGAGGTCCCAGGGCGGCGAGGTCGGGCGGTGAGTTGACGTCGACCCGGCTTGCCTCATCCGCGATGAACGTGAGGGAGCCAAAGGTTAGACTATCCCCCGGCGGTAGGCCGCCGGAAGCAAAAAAACATCGGATCCATGATCGGTCTCCAGCCGGCGCCGCCCATGCCTGGCGCGCCAACTGACGGAGCAGATTTCCGTCAGATCCTTCGGTAGGGGTCCAAGTGCAGCTGGAAGTCATAGATCGGAGGTCACGTGAGGGGTTTATCCAGGTTCGGGCCTTCGGAGAGTAATACCCTACATCCTGCTGGTTTTGGTTATTCATAGTGGAGGGATACCTCGTGCAAGGAGTTACAATGGTGTATGATGTTGCTACCTAGAGTTCACCTATCAGAGGATGGATCCTCGAGAGGAACCCTAGACCTCCCTTTATATAGACAGGAGAGGTCTAGGTTTTACATGTTGGATGCGATCTGGGGCACCGCCGTCCTCTAGTCTTGGGCGTCAAGAAGGTCGCCTGGCTTCGTAGGGTTAGCGCCGCATCGTGGGCCCGTTGGGTCCCCTTGTAGTCGATGAGGCCGGGCTCCTTGGCAGTAGCCACCCCTGGTATAGGACCCCGTTAGTATTCGTGGTTATTATTGTATCTGAGCTCCTTTTTTTCTTCTCACCTTCTGACTCTGAATTTGCAGCCGCAGAGGTCCTAACCGGGTCTCCCGATAACGCCGGAGCCGCTCCGGCCTCTAGCGAAGCTCCTGGCTCAGGGGCCGCACTTGCTCGAGGAGAGAGGAGGACCGAGGAGGCCGACTTGGGCCGGCCTGCTGCTTCTGCAGCCCCCGCGTCCTCCACCACGCTGGTTGCTGTGGTGGCAGATGTGCGGGAGGCTTTGAGTGCTCAGCTGGATGGGCTCAACGTACTTGTGGAGGCCAGCTGCCACATGAGGCCTTCATCCTTTGTGTGATGTGATATAGGTAGTAACCCCTGAGGCCGGGTGTGATGCTATTTTGGACTCACGCTCGGGCTTTATTCGCTCATGTTGCTTTGCTTCGTGCAAAAGGTGGCCACTCTGGAGGGCGAGGTGGGCGACCTTAAACGCCAGCTAGAGGCCCAATGGTAGGAGGGCGCACGCCTCTCGATTTTGTGTACTGGTTCCATCTGTAAGTCAGCGGGCTGTGTCTGATATTCAGATCTTTTGTTGATTGGGGTGCCAGCTGTTGACTTTTGACCGCTATGATACAGCTGCTGAGGAGGCCGCAGACCTGCGGCAGAAACTGCAGGAGTCAGAGAGGTTGCGGGGTGAGCTCCAGACTGCTGTGGACATCGCTGGCGGTGAGCTCTAGGACTACTAGCAGAAGGTGTCTGGCTTCGAGAGCACACTTGCGGCCAAGGATGGAGAGCTGCAGAAGCAGGCCATTGCATTGGAGCAGAAAGCGTCCACCACGCAGCGCTCCTCCAAGACTCGGATTGAGGCCGAGGACCAGGCCAAACAGCTGGAAAAGAGGCTCCAGTGCCCTGAGGCCGCCGCTGCATGTGAGTTCCCCTCCACCTGTTTATGTTATCTTTTTGATTCCCCCTCTTTTCTTTGGTCCAACGTCTGTAACTGCAGTGCCACTTCCGGACGTTGTCCATGAGGATGCGGCGACGCGGCTCCAGCAGGTTGCTGACCTCGCGTAGTGGATGCGCATTGCGCTAGGTACAGCCTGTGGGACCTTGTACCACGGCGAGGAGGATCTTGACGATACCTTGGATGGTGTGGTCAAGTTGCTGGCGCGGGCTCCTACCCAGCTGGTTGATTGGCAGTACTCCGCCGTGTACGAGGGTGCCAAGGGTGCCATGAGGGTGTTGACTGGCGTGAGGTCGCAACTCCATGATGTGGATCTGGCCTTGATAGTGCATGGCTCAGCCGAGCGTCCTGTGCCAGAGCCCTCTTCCTTGGAGGTCGGAGTGGAGGCCGAGTATGCTGCAGATGCCTGCAAGCTGGAGCGTATTCTTAAGTGGTGCTATGTAGAGGAGGATAATGAGTAGGCCTCATGTAATCATAAACAACGTAACTGTGGTAGATGTGCAATCATGCTTTTGTTTTATTGTCTTTATTATGTGTGTATCTTGCCTGTGTTGAACAAGAATCCAGATTAGCTGTCGGGAAATGCGACCCCGCTGCGCCAAAAGCGTCAACATGTGAGTGGGAGGCCCCTGTTTGAGCCCAACACTCACAGAACGATTGTTAATCGCTATAGGCCTTTTCGCTAGGGTAGTATTCTCAGCTGGTTAGGTTATAGGCGTTGCAGAACTCAAAGGCGAGAGAGAGAGAGAGAGAGGGTGGACGTAAGCCTGAACACATGGGAGGTCCCCTTGCAAGCAGGGCTCCGGTGTGGGATCTACTGTGATACATGCCCCGAGCAAGATTTGAGTGGCCGTTGGATACAGCTTCTACAGGGGCCGGGGCGGTACGACAAACGATGCACCCTAGAACCCATCTCATAGGAGGATCTCTCCGTCTCCCCTCAAGCCTTGACATGGCGCGGTCAATACAAGGTGCTTTGAAGTACCATGGAGCATGGATAGAAAGTTTGATTTGATTAGAGCGCTAAGTTGTATTTATAATGCCATCGCATCAATTCTTTATATGACAAGCCAGAGGGTAGTAAAAAGCTTCATTTCATTTGTTTGGGAATTTGTTCGTGAAACAAATATAATTTGCTGAATGTAAAAGAGTAGCAAAAGATTAACGTAGCATGCGTTGCGCACGTGTCCATATGTCGTCCTACGTTTCGGTATGCTTCTTCCTTTGGCCTCCTAGCCGCGTGCCCCTTCCTCATGCTAGTTTGAGCATGAGGGGTCCGTCGGTGGCTCCTGGGCGACCGCTGCTATGCTGCCGTTCTTCTGCCTCTTGAAGTGCTCGGAGGAGGCCTCCGTGCGTTCTTGTTCCTCTTGTGGAAGGTCGGCCTCCACCTGCTCCAGGTGGGCGACCTGCGCTGCATGTGCATTCTTAGTGTCACTGGAGACGGTGATGACCCCATTTGGGCCAGGCATCTTTAGCTTCATGTACGTGTAGCATGGTATATCCATGAATTTGACGAACGCCGGCCTTCCTAGGAGGGTGTGGTACCCTCCTTTGAATGGGACCACTTCGAAGCATAGCTTTTCGGCTCAAAAGTTGTCCTCCTTGCCAAAGATGACCTCCAGTATGATTTGGCCGAGCAGTTCAGCCTTCTTCCCCGGGACAATGCCGTGGAAATGTGTTGGTGAGGGCCGTGGACCTGTGATGGGGAGACCCATCTTCTGCAGTGTTGCTGCATACATGATGCTGAGGTCGGACCCGCCGTCCATTAGTACTTTGGACAGCTGGCAGCCCTCAATGATGGGGTCGACGACGAGCACGTTTCTCCCGGGGTTGGGTATATAGTCTGGGTGATCGTTTATCCTGAAGGAAATCGTATGATTCGACCAGTCCAGTAACTAGGGTACTCCGGGGACGAGGACGTAGACCTCCCATAATGTTTGCTTTTTGGCCCTATTGGACTTCGGGCCTCCGAACATCATGTTCACCGCGTGCGTGTCGGCTCTTTCTCTCTGGCCTCCTCTGGGAATCCTTTGGGGGGTCGTGTCGCCGTCCTCGGTATCCGATCCTTCCCTCTTTCTTGCGTTCTTCTCCTAGGTGAGCTGCTCGTTGAGGTGGCACTCACGCGTTAAATGCAATGCCTTGTGGGCCCCATGGCTGTGATATCTGTAGGGGCCGCTCATGATAGGCTCGTACGTGCGGGATGCGTGCCTTGGCCTGCATTCATGTTTGGTTCTTTTGTTGCCCATCTGGTCGGCCTCCTGTCTAGGTGCTGCCGTAAGTGGCCGCTCTTTCGTTTTGTGTCCATGGTTGTTGCCGTGTGTGGTGCGACCTCCTTTGCCATGTGCGCCGCCTAGTTCCTCTGGTTGCTTGTGGTGGCGACCGGCGCGGGCAGTTTCCTTGCCTGTGGCGAAGACGTTGTCGATCTTCATGAGGGCCGCTATATCGGGTAGCTGTCCTTGCGCCCTCTTTCTTCCGATCTTGTGTCTAAGCATGCGGTCTACAACCTCACTAACGAATGCTTCGATGGTTGTTTTGTTGGAGATGTTTCGTATCGTGTTTTTCTTCCTGAGCCACCGGGCGATGAAATCGCGTAGCAGCTCCTGCTCCCCCTGAGTTATGTTTTACAGGTCTATGAGGCTCCCTGGCCGGCGGTAAGTTCCTTCAAAGTTGTTGAGGAATTCGTGCTCGAAATCTGCCCTGCTATGGATGGAGTTTGGCGGGAGCCCATTTAGCCATGAGCGTGGGGATCCCGACAGACATAGCGGGATATAGCGGAGTGCGTTGCCGATGTCCCCATGTGCCAGCTCTACAGATGTCAGGTAGTCACTTAGCCAGAGGTCAGGCTGTGTATCACCTGAATATTTTTTGACCCCGCGCACAATGAACGGCCAAGGGAATTGATGTGTGTTGACCTCGTAGCCAAAACATGCGGGTGCGATGCCGGATGTTAGTCGAGGTATCAGGGCTTCTTATTCTGGCCTGTAGCATTCCATTGCCCGGGCTCGTAGATGATCACGGAGGTTTGGGCGAAAGCCTAGGCGGTCGCGGACGGACCCTCCTTGGTTCCTTGTCCTCGCGGGCTGTATTGTGTGCCAGAGGTCGTCGGTGATTAACGCTGCATCCATGTCTTTGCGGTTACCTATATTTTGGCCCTCCGGTCTCGATCATGGGTCGGATCTTCTTCTTCTTTCGGCGGCTTGCTGCTGGGGGAAAGCCTAACCATCGGCTCCCTGACGTTCACCGCCGACATGGAAGGCCGGGTCGATGTCAACCCACCGGCCTACGGAATGGAGATCGCACCAGCTATCCAGTTGGTTGCAATGGTCTGCGGTAGCTGTCGTCTCACCCAGGCATCAGAGGATTGCCTCGTCGCCGACCCAGACACACGAGAAGTCACCAACGCGACCGGTATCACCCCGGCCTCGGACGACGAGGAGGGCGATGCATCCCCGATCTGTCTCACCTACGAGGACGAAAACGCTGGCCTCCCTCCCTTCCGCGAGGTCACGTACTCCAACCTCTTGGGAGAAATGGAGTCCTCCACAGGCTCGGGGCCTCCACCGACCAGGAGACGTCTTCTTCTGAGGACCCCCAGGCGATCTTCCTTCACTAGGTCATGATGACGGAGCCAACCACGAATGCGCCGCGCACGACGGACGCAATGGAGACCGCAACCTCCGAGCCTCCGGCATCGGGGCCAATAGATGTCACGACGCAGCCACAGACCAACCCGGTGCTAACACCTCAACCATGGATAAGCACAGGTCTCCCTCTGAGCCCCACGCTGGGCCCTTCCACGGCTGCGGCCACCCTCCAAAGGGCGACGTCTACTCTGTCACCGGTAATGGGGTACGCCTTGTACTACCCGACGACACCCATCCAGCGTCAAGGACACTAGAGTCCATACGTGTGTCACAACTGAATGAACAGCTCGCGCTTCAGCAACAAGCACTCGAGGTCTCAGCCCCCGCGAGGCCCGGTGGAACGAGACAATGACGTGCAAACCCCTGCATCGCCCACACCGCCAACCGTGAAATCTCCTCAATGACCTCGCCAACCGGGGGCGGGAACGGGGAATCGGCTTCAATGATCCGGCAGTGGAGATCGCAGCATCGCCTTCTCCACCCCCCTCCCGCAGCCTACAAGTAGCAGCGGCATTGGCAGACCGACTGCATGCCACCCCAGGAGACCCTAAACTCACATACTCCACAGGACGATGGAGCTCCAAGATAACATCTCATGATCAAGGGACAAACTGGCGAGCACCGAAAGTGTTTTGTCCGCTGCTGACCACCCAGCCCGTGAGCAGCATCAAGGGTCCATCCAGCAACCAGAAGCCATGCCAGCAGTCATGGTCACACACTTACGGCAACCAATATCAGCTACTGCAATAGCGTGCGGCTCTGCCGCCCACGAGCCCCGCGCCAATGGGGTGACCTCATCATCATCAATAAGGTGGATGGGGGGAGCAGACATAAACGGACTACACCCGGGGGTTCCTTCATCGAGGTTAACCTCGCTCACGTCAAGCATCACGTCGACATGCTTTGGGCACAAGCTCCAAGACTCTACATTTTTGGTTAAGTGATCCAAGATCACATTGAGCCCATAGGAAAGCCAATACTATTAAAAGGGGATGAGGTTGTGATCATGACTTAATTGCTCAAGTGCTTGAAGATATTGCTCCAAAACCCTCAGCCACTTTACCACATTCAAATCTGCCCAAACCCTAACTATCAAACTCGGTCACACCGAAACCTACTCATCCGGACCCACCGAGTTGAACTTAGACAGAGCCACAGCCAAAACATAGAAGCTCCGTAGTACCGAGATGACATTCGGTCCCACCGAAGTGCAGTGATCAAGTTTCTGTAACCCATCTATTCCATTTCAGAATTACCGAGTTGAATTGATCAGAACTACCGAAACGAGGTTTTGCTTAGGTCATCACGAATCAGTCTGTCCGAGTTGTATTGACCGGTCTCACCGAAAAGCATAACGTTCGAATCTTTTACACAAGTCGGTCTCACTGAGATTTTGTTTCGGTGTCACCGAGTTATGCTAAAAGTTTGTAACAGTTGGATTTTTGGTGCTTCCTATTTATACCCCTCCACCACCACTCACTCTCTAAGAGAGCCATCAGAACGAAACTACACTTCAACCATTCATTTTCTGAGAGAGAACCACCTACACTTGTGTTGAGATCAAGGCATTCCAATCCAACCATTTGAACCTTGATTTCTAGCCTCCCCAAGTAGCTTTCCACTCCAATCCTTCTCCTACCCAAGCCAAATCTGTGAGACAGTGATTGAGTGTTGAGGAGACTATCTTTTGAAGCACAAGAGCAAGGAGTTCATCATCAACAACACTGTCTATTACCTTTTGGAAAGTGGTGTCTCGTAGATTGGTTAGGTGTCACTTGGGAGCCTCCAAGACCATGTGGAGTTGAACCAAGGAGTTTGTAAGGGCAAGGAGATCGCATACTTCATGAATATCTACCCGAGTGAGGCTAGTCCTTCGCGGGCGTAAGCCATGGTGGAGACAAGGTTGCTTCTTTGTGGACTCGCGCAGCTGTTACCCTCCGTGGGTTGAAGTCTCCATCAACGTGGATGTACAATAGCACCACCTATCAGAACCACGCCAAAAACACCGTGTCTTCATTTCGTTTGATTTCTCTGATCCCCTCCTTTACATTCATATGCAAAGTCTTTACTTTCCGCTGCACTACTCTTAGACTTGCATGTGTAGGGTGTTACTTGACTTGGTAGATTTGCTAAAACTTGCCTACAACTAAAATTGGGAAAAGGATAAGTTTTTATTTGGTCAAGTAGTCTAATCACCCCCCTCTAGGCATACTTTCTATCCTACAAGTGATATCAGAGCTTTGGTCTCCATTGCGATGTTTTCACAACCTAGGAGAGTATGGCGTCTCGTGAGGGAAACAATCACCGTACAGGTCCATATTTCGATGGTACAAACTTTGCTAGTTGGAAGCATAAGATGAAAATGCATATTCTTGGTCATAACCCCGCCGTTTGGGCCGTTGTTCCTATTGGCTTGCAAGGTGAATTGTTTGAGGATGGAAAAGAACCGGATCATGAAGCAACCGTGGAAGAATTGAAGATGTTGCAATACAAAGCTCAAGTATGTCATATTCTCTTCAATGGTTTGTGCCCCGAGGAGTTCAACAAGATTAGCCGCCTCGAGAATGCCACGAAAATTTGGGATACTTTGTTTGATATGCACGATGGTAACGAGTCCATCAAGGAATCCAAGTTGGATGTGCTTCAAAGTCAACTTGACAAGTTCAAGATGAAGGATGGTGAAGGAGTCATAGAAATGTACTCGTCTCTCGCTCTTATCACAAATGAGATTGCCATCTTAGGAAGCGAAGAAATGACCGACAAATTCATCATCAAGAAGATCCTTAGAGCCTTGGATGTAAAGTATGATACCGTGTGCACATTGATCCAAATGATGCCAAATCACAAAGATCTCAAGCTCGCGGAAGTCATTGGAAGGATTGTTGCTCATGAGATGTTACTCAAGGACAAAGAGGAGCTCCACAACAAGTCAAGTGGTGCTTACAAAGCCTCAAGCAATGCTCCCACAACATCAAATGACAAGCTAGTATCCAATGAAGAGATAAGCCTGATGGTCAAGAACTTCAACAAATTCTACAAGAATAGAAGCATAGAGAGAAGCTCCAACTCAAGACACTATGAGCAAAGATCATCAAGTCATGACCGATATTGGTACAATTGTGGAAGATCCGGACATTACTCCAATGAGTGTACAGCACCTCACAAGAAAAGTGATGGGTCACCTAGAAGGAAAAGTAGAAGAGATGAATCATCTCATAGAGAGAGGAGGAGTAGAGATGATCGTTATGAACGAAGACCTTCTCGAAGAAGCAAGGATTCAGAAAGGAAGGACAAGCCATCCAAAAGCTACTCTAGAAGAAGACATCAAGCTCATGTTTGTGAATGGGTTTCTGCTCCGACTCCGACAACCAATCTAAGAGAAGCTATCACTCCAACTCCCACTATAGTAAAGATAAAGCCATTGCCGGACTAGCTCTTTTATCCTACAACTCCTATAATCTATTTGATTCACCAAATGAAGGAATTGGAAGATGCTTCATGGAAAAAGGCCCCAAGGTATCACACCCCAAGTACCTTGACTTTAATAGTGATGAGGATGATTTACTAGGTGATGATGACTTGCTCAATGATAAAACTAGTGATGTTAGCTATAATGAACTTGCTAGTAATCATGATAGTCAAGATGAAACGAATCACAATGATATGTGTCAGCGTACGACAATCTATGGGGCCATCGCCCCTTCTACGTTCGGCTGCGGGCTCACCACACGCAAAGAGCAACACCAACCGCAGATCACACGAGCAATTTACCGAGGTTCGGGCCGCTGTGAAGCGTAAAACCCTACTCCTGCTTTGGTGGATTGATGATAGTTTTGGAGCCCTACAATTACAAGGTTGCAACCTTGCCGGCAAGGGTGCTCGGGAGGTGCAAGTTCTACGCGTAATTGAGTAGGGATCCGACCTTTGTAAAGGTTGCCGTGGGCCTCCTTTTATAGATGGAAGGGGCTACCACAATGGCAAAATGGTAATTATAACAGATGGATAGTGGCTACAGTGCTATCATACCTAACCGTGACGGTATAG
This sequence comes from Elymus sibiricus, assembly GCA_039707655.1. Lineage (NCBI taxonomy): Eukaryota > Viridiplantae > Streptophyta > Magnoliopsida > Poales > Poaceae > Elymus > Elymus sibiricus. The sequence goes on from CM077676.1 coordinate 242,781,340, forward strand.
GACAAGAGCATTGATTGCACCATTAGGTGTCATGCTAGGACGAATGCCGGCAAGGGAGCATTGCTCCACCTGTACCATTAGCCCAGCTACCTCCTATTATCTTGACACGCCACTTGGACGGGTGTCAATAAAGCTAATCTTCTGGCGGTGGGCTGCCACTTGCCCCGACAAGCTTCACCTAACTGCCTGCGCATCCGCCATCTATCGGCAAGACTCCCAGTATGCTGGAGCAGTGGAGGGAGCTCCCAGTATGTCGGAGTCCCAGAGTCAGGAGCCGCCGCAGGAGGAGAAGGCGATCTGGCGCGCTTCCCAGCCAAAGAAGCTGGGGCTGAGAAGTTCCCACTTCTTCTACGACTGGTGGAGTCTGTCGCCATGAAGAGTGCCTCTGTGAAGCTTTTTGCTAAGAAGCACGCTGCCGGGAAGTTCTGGTGCCAACATTGGCCCCGGCAGCGTCGCCCCTTGTCGGCACAGAGCTTGCCGGTCCTGATCTTGCCGGCTTGCAGCTTGCCGGCAACCTAAGTCTTGATCTTCAGTATATCTTTAGTACTTCTCGACGACCTGCCTGGAGGTCTTCTTCATGGTTTTATCTACCAAGTCTTGAGCACTTGAGATGAGTTAGTCCTCCGCCAAGCCCTTCCCGGTGAGGAGGCTACTACTGTCTGTGCTTAGTCAGGGGTATTGAACACCCATTTTCAATACACCGACAGGAGCCCCCGGGCCTGGGCCGGACATGTATGTGAAGCGTCGTTTGGGCTAGGCCCATTATAATGCACAGACACACGCGTGGCAGAAGATAGCTGTCGCCATGATTACTTTTACTGTGCACCCACGATGGTGCATTTAATGCGGGACGTGGGAGTGGTGGAGTGAAATGGCAACTTGCAAGCGTGCGCCTGAAAAAACGTAGCCACGTCGAGCGGTAAAGAGCCAGCCCCCGCGCCTTCCCCATAAAAAGGCAACTGCAGGTGCGGTGCTCGATTTACTACTCTATGCGCTTGCTCTGTTCCATTCCCCTCCACTGCACTTGGTTTTGAAAGCACATTTGCTCCCTTGGTGGTTTTGGTAATTCATAACAACATATATCTCATTGAACTAACATTCATTCAAGTGAAAGTTTTCAGAAAGTTCAATGATTGGCATGGCATGGACTAGAGATGTGGACCCCTCAAAATGCTAAAGACATGGATTGGCAAAAGCTCAAGACTCTACATTTTTGGTTAAGTGATCCAAGATCACATTGAGCCCATAGGAAAGCCAATACTATTAAAAGGGGATGAGGTTGTGATCATGACTTAATTGCTCAAGTGCTTGAAGATATTGCTCCAAAACCCTCAGCCACTTTACCACATTCAAATCTGTCCAAACCCTAACTATCAAACTTGGTCCCACCGAAACCTACTCATCCGGACCCACCGAGTTGAACTTAGACAGAGCCACAGCCAAAACATAGAAACTCCGTAGTACCGAGATGACATTCGGTCCCACCGAAGTGCTGTGACCAAGTTTCTGTAACCCATCTATTCCATTTCAGAATTACCGAGTTGAATTGATCAGAACTACCGAAACGAGGTTTTGCTTAGGTCATCATGAATAAGTCTGTCCAAGTTGTATTGACCGGTCTCACCGAAAAGCATAACGTTCGAATCTTTTACACAAGTTGGTCTCACCGAGATTTTGTTTCGGTGTCACCGAGTTATGCTAAAAGTTTGTAACAGTTGGATTTTTGGTGCTTCCTATTTATACCCCTCCACCACCACTCACTCTCTAAGAGAGCCATCAGAATGAAACTACACTTCCACCATTCATTTTCTGAGAGAGAACCACCTACACTTGTGTTGAGATCAAGGCATTCCAATCCAACCATTTGAACCTTGATTTCTAGCCTCCCCAAGTAGCTTTCCACTCCAATCCTTCTCCTACCCAAGCCAAATATGTGAGACAGTGATTGAGTGTTGAGGAGACTATCTTTTGAAGCACAAGAGCAAGGAGTTCATCATCAACAACACTGTCTATTACCTTTTGGAAAGTGGTGTCTCCTAGATTGGTTAGGTGTCACTTGGGAGCCTCCAAGACCATGTGGAGTTGAACCAAGGAGTTTGTAAGGGCAAGTAGATCGCATACTTCATGAATATCTACCCGGGTGAGGCTAGTCCTTCGCGGGCGTAAGCCATGGTGGAGACAAGGTTGCTTCTTTGTGCACTCGCACAGCTGTTACCCTCCGTGGGTTGAAGTCTCCATCAACGTGGATGTATGATAGCACCACCTATCAGAACCACGCCAAAAACACTGTGTCTTCATTTCGTTTGATTTCTCCGATCCCCTCCTTTACATTCATATGCAAAGTCTTTACTTTCCGCTGCACTACTCTTAGACTTGCATGTGTAGGGTGTTACTTGACTTGGTAGATTTGCTAAAACTTGCCTACAACTAAAATTGGGAAAAGGATAAGTTTTTATTTGGTCAAGTAGTCTAATCACCCCCCCTCTAGGCATACTTTCTATCCTACAAGTGGTATTAGAGCTTTGGTCTCCATTGCGTTGTTTTCACAACCTAGGAGTGTATGGTGTCTAGTGAGGGAAACAATCACCGTACAGGTCCATATTTCGATGGTACAAACTTTGCTAGTTGGAAGCATAAGATGAAAATGCATATTCTTGGTCATAACCCCGCCGTTTGGGCCGTTGTTCCTATTGGCTTGCAAGGTGAATTGTTTGAGGATGGAAAAGAACCGGATCATGAAGCAAACGTGGAAGAATGGAAGATGTTGCAATACAAAGCTCAAGTATGTCATATTCTCTTCAATGGTTTGTGCACCGAGGAGTTCAACAAGATTAGCCGCCTCGAGAATGCCACGAAAATTTGGGATACTTTGTTTGATATGCACGAAGGTAACGACTCCATCAAGGAATCCAATTTGGATGTGCTTCAAAGTCAACTTGACAAGTTCAAGATGAAGGATGGTGAAGGAGTCACAGAAATGTACTCGTCTCTCGCTCTCATCACAAATGAGATTGCCGTCTTAGGAAGCGAAGAAATGACGGACAAATTCATCATCAAGAAGATCCTTAGAGCCTTGGATGTAAAGTATGATACCGTGTGCACATTGATCCAAATGATGCCAAATCACAAAGATCTCAAGCCCGCGGAAGTCATTGGAAGGATTGTTGCTCATGAGATGTTACTCAAGGACAAAGAGGAGCTCCACAACAAGTCAAGTGGTGCTTACAAAGCCTCAAGCGATGCTCCCACAACATCAAGTGACAAGCTAGTATCCAATGAAGAGATAAGCCTGATGGTCAAGAACTTCAACAAATTCTACAAGAATAGAAGCATAGAGAGAAGCTCCAACTCAAGACACTATGAGCAAAGATCATCAAGTCATGACCGAAATTGGTACAATTGTGGAAGATCCGGACAGTACTCCAATGAGTGTACAGCACCTCACAAGAAAAGTGATGGGTCACCTAGAAGGAAAAGTAGAAGGGATGAATCACCTCATAGAGAGAGGAGGAGTAGATATGATCGTTATGAACGAAGACCTTCTCGAAGAAGCAAGGATTCAGAAAGGAAGGACAAGCCATGCAAAAGCTACTCTAGAAGAAGACATCAAGCTCATGTTTGTGAATGGCTTTCTGGCTCCGACTCCGACAACCAATCTAAGAGAAGCTATCACTCCAACTCCCACTATAGTAAAGATAAAGCCATTGCCGGACTAGCTCTTTTATCCTACAACTCCTATAACCTATTTGATTCACCAAATGAAGGAATTGGAAGATGCTTCATGGAAAAAGGCCCCAAGGTATCACACCCCAAGTACCTTGACTTTAATAGTGATGAGGATGATTTACTAGGTGATGATGACTTGCTCAATGATAAAACTAGTGATGTTAGCTATAATGAACTTGCTAGTAATCATGATAGTCAAGATGAAACGAATCACAATGATATGTGTCAGTGTACGACAATCTATGGGGCCATCGCCCCTTCTACGTTCGGCTGCGGGCTCACCACACGCAAAGAGCAACACCAACCGCAGATCACACGAGCAATTTACCGAGGTTCGGGCCGCTGTGAAGCGTAAAACCCTACTCCTGCTTTGGTGGATTGATGATAGTTTTGGAGCCCTATAATTACAAGGGTGCAACCTTGCCGGCAAGGGTGCTCGGGAGGTGCAACTTCTACGTGTAATTGAGTAGGGATCCGACCTTTGTAAAGGTTGCCGTGGGCCTCCTTTTATAGATGGAAGGGGCTACCACAATGGCAAAATGGTAATTATAACAGATGGATAGTGGCTACACTGCTATCATACCTAACCCTGACGGTATAGGACAAGAGCATTTATTGCACCGTTAGGTGTCATGCTGGGACGAATGCCGGCAAGGGAGCACTGCTCCACCTGTACTGTTAGCCCAGCTACCTCCTATTATCTTGACACGCCACTTGGACGGGTGTCAATAAAGCTAATCTTCAGGCGGTGGGCTGCCACTTGCCCCGACAAGCTTCACCTAACTGCCTGCGCATCCGCCATCTCTCGGCAAGACTCCCAGTATGCCGGAGCAGTGGAGGGAGCTCCCAGTATGCCGGAGTCCCAGAGTCAGGAGCCGCAGCAGGAGGAGAAGGCGATCTGGCGCGCTTCCCAGCCAAAGAAGCTGGGGGCTGAGAAGTTCCCACTTCTTCTACGACTGGTGGAGTATGTCACCATGAAGAGTGCCTCTGTGAAGCTTTTTGCTGAGAAGCACGCTGCCGGGAAGTTCTGCTGCCAACATCGGCCCCGGCAGCGTCGCCCCTTGTCGGCACAGAGCTTGCCGGTCCTGATCTTGCCGGCTTGCAGCTTGCCGGCAACCTAAGTCTTGATCTTCAGTATATCTTTAGTACTTCTCGACGACCTGCCTGGAGGTCTTCTTCATGGTTTTATCTACCAAGTCTTGAGCACTTGAGATGAGTTAGTCCTCCGCCAAGCCCTTCCCGGCGAGGAGGCTACTACTGTCTGTGCTTAGTCAGGGGTATTGAACACCCAATTTCAATACACCGACAGGAGCCCCCGGGCCTGGGCCGGACATGAATGTGAAGCGTCGTTTGGGCTAGGCCCATCATAATGCACAGACACACGCGTGGCAGAAGATAGTTGTCGCCATGATTACTTTTACTGCGCACCCACGATGGTGCATTTAATGCGGGACGTGGGAGTGGTGGAGTGAAATGGTAACTTGCAAGCGTGCGCCTGAAAAAACGTAGCCACGTCGAGCGGTAAAGAGCCTGCCCCCGCGCCTTCCCCATAAAAAAGCGACTGCGGGTGCGGTGCTCGATTTATTACTCTATGCGCTTGCTCTGTTCCATTCCCCTCCACTGCACTTGCTTTTGAAAGCACATTTGCTCCCTTGGTGGTTTTGGTAATTCATAACAACATATATCTCGTTAAACTAACATTCATTCAAGTGAAAGTTTTCAGAAAGTTCAATGATTGGCATGGCATGGACTAGAGATGTGGACCCCTCAAAATGCTAAAGACATGGATTGGCAAAAGCTCAAGACTCTACATTTTTGGTTTAGTGATCCAAGATCACATTGAGTCCATAGGAAAGCCAATACTATTAAAAGGGGATGAGGTGTTGCTTAATGGTCTTTTTGCTCAAGTGCTTAGTGACAGTGCTCCAAAACCCTCAACCACTCTCTCCATCCAAATATGTCCAAAACCTACATTCCAACTCGGCCCCACCGAAATTTCCTATCCGGAGCCACCGAGTTCATCTGGACTTAGCCACTGCCAAAACCCTAACAAATCGGATCCACCGATATGAATCTCGGTCCCACCGAGATGGCCTTGCCAACTCTCTGTGATCGTTTGCACTTACTTCGGTCCCACCGAGTTTTGCAAATCGGTCTCACCGAGATGGCTTGCCAACTCTCTATTGCCTTATTGCTTCACTTCGGTCCAACCGAGTTGATGCAATCGGTGCCACCGAGACGAGGTTTCCCCTAACCATTGCACTTCGGTCCATCTGAGTTGTTTCAGTCGGTTCCACCGAGATTCCTAACGTTCATATCTTTTACACAGTTCGGTGCCACCGAGATTTTTGATCGGTGCCACCGAGTTGTGTCAAAAGTGTGTAACGGTTGGATTTTGTGTGGAGGCTATATATACCCCTCCACCACTTCTTACTCAGTAAGGAGAGCCATCAGAACGTGCCTACACTTCCACCATACATTTTCTGACAGAGAACCACCTACTCATGTGTTGAGATCAAGAGATTCCAATCCAACCATTTGAACCTTGATTTCTAGCCTTTCCCAATTTGCTTTCCACTCAAATCCTTCTTCCACCATAGCCAAATCTGTGAGGAGTTGTTTGAGTGTTGGGAAGACTATCATTTGAAGCACAAGAGCAAGGAGTTCATCAACACCACACCATCTATTACCTTTTGGAGAGTGGTGTCTCCTAGATTGGTTAGGTGTCACTTGGGAGCCTCCGACATGATGTGGAGTTGAACCAAGGAGTTTGTAAGGGCAAGGAGATCGCCTACTTCATGAAGATCTACCCCGAGTGAGGCTAGTCCTTCATGGATGTAAGCCATGGTGGAATAGACAAGGTTGCTTCTTCGTGGACCCTTCGTGGGTGGAGCCCTCCATGGACTCGCGCAGCCGTTACCCTTCATGGGTTGAAGTCTCCATCAACGTCGACGTACGATAGCACCACCTATCAGAACCACGCCAAAAACCACCGTGTCTTCATTGCGTTTGAAATATCTGATCCCCTCCTTTATTACATATGCAATTGTTTACTTTCCGCTGCTACACTCTTAGAATTGCATGTGTAGGGTGATGCTTGACTTGTATTCTTGCTAAAATCTGCCTACAACTAAAATTGGGAAAAGGTTAGGTTTTTATTTGGTCAAGTAGTCTAATCATCCCCCCACTAGACATACTTTCGATCCTACAAGTGGTATCAGAGCTTTGGTCTCCATTGCTTTGGTTTCACAACCTAGGAGAGTATGGCGTCTAGTGAGGGTAATTATCACCACAGAGGTCCATATTTTGATGGTACAAACTTTGCTAGTTGGAAACATAAGATGAAAATGCATATTCTTGGTCATAACCCCGCCGTTTGGGCTGTTGTTCGTGTTGGCTTGCAAGGTGAATTCTTTGAGGATGGCAAGGAACCGGATCATGAAGCAACCCCAGAAGAATTGAAGATGTTGCAATACAATGCTCATGCTTGTGACATTCTCTTCAACGGTTTGTGTCCCGAGGAATTCAACAAAATCAGCCGCCTCGAGAATGCAAAGGAAATTTGGTATACTTTGGTTGATATGCATGAGGGTACCGAGTCCATCAAGCAATATAAGTTGGATGTGCTTCAAAGTCAACTTGACAAGTTCAAGATGAAGGGTGGTGAAGGAGTCGCTGAAATGTACTCTAGGCTTGCTCTCATCACAAATGAGATTTCCGGCTTAGGAAGTGAAGAGATGACCGACAAATTCATCATCAAGAAGATACTTAGAGCTTTGGATGGAAAATATGATACCGTTTGCACATTGATCCAAATGATGCCCAATTACAAAGATCTCAAGCCCACGGAAGTCATTGGAAGGATTGTTGCTCATCAAATGTCACTCAAGGACAAAGAGGAGCTACACAACAAAACAAGTGGTGCTTACAAAGCCTCAACCGATGCTCCAAAACTCCAAGTGACCAGCTAGTATCCAATGAAGAGATAAGCCTAATGGTGAAAAGATTCAACAAGTTCTACAAGAACAAAGGGAAAGAAAGAAGCTCTAGCTCAAGACACTATGAGAGAAGATCATCAAGTCATGACCGAAATTGCTACAATTGTGGAAAACCTGGACACTATTCCAATGAGTGTACGGCTCCCTACAAGAAAAGAGATGAATCACCAAGAGGAAGACATAGAAGAGACAAATCACCTCACAAGGAGAGAAGGAGTAGAGATGATCGTTATGAACGAAGACACTCTCGAAGAAGCAAGGATTCGGAGAGGAAGGACAAGTCATCAAAGAGATACACAAGAAGAAGACATCAAGCTCATGTTGGTGAATGGGTTTCCGGCTCCGACTCCGACAACCACTCTGAGAGAAGTTAACACTCCAACTCCGACTATAGTCAAGATGAAGGTGTTGCCGGACTTGCTCTTGTGTCATCCAACTCCCATGATCTATTTGATTCACCAAATGAAGGAATTGGAAGATGCTTCATGGCAAAAGGCCCCAAGGTATCACACCCCAAGTATCTTGATTTCAATAGTGATGAAGATGATTTGCTTGGTGATGATGATTTACTTGTTGATAAAGCTAGTGATGTGAGCTATAATGAAAATGCTAGTAATCATGATAGTCAAGAGGAAACGAGTCATAATGCTATGAAGGAGATTGAGCGTCTAACTAAAGAACTAAATGCTCTTAAGTTAGCTCATGAAACAACTCAAGAGGATCATAGAGAACTTCTAAGAACTCATGAGAAGCTATGCTTCGAGAAGCTAAATTTAGAGCAAGAGCATGAGTTTCTTAAAGCTATCAATGACGATCTTCGAAAGAAGAGTTCTTCATATCTTGCCAAACGTTTACTCTTGTCTACCTTTATGCCACAAGTTAAACCTAAGCAAACTAGCAACAAGGGTAAAAAGGGTTCTACCTCTAGTAGTAACAATAACAATGCTAAATCCAATATTGTTGCTTCTAGTAGTTCTATTGATTCCACTAATGATTCTCTTAGCCAAGTTACACTTGAGCAAGAAAACATTCTATTGAAAGGAATTATAGAAAAAGGTGTCTACAAGAGCCTTGCCGGGAGTAAGCAATTTGAGGAAATTGTACGCAAGCAAGGAAGGCACCGGAAGAACCAAGGTGTTGGTTTTGAACGAAAGTTCAATGCCAATGGAGTTGAGTGGGAAGAAGATCAATACCCCAAGACGAAGTTTGTTCCTCAACAAGAGAAGTATGATCCTTCTTCCTTCAAAGGAACACAAGCTCAAGAAGATCTTCCAGCATAAGACCACAAGCTAAAAGGCAAGGACAAGCTTCAAGAAGAGATTGATTCATTTGAAGAAGCACCTCAAAGCCTTGGTCAAGTGGGTTCCCAAGACTTCATCAAGTTCTACTTCATCAAGTGCTACTACAACTCCAAGGATTCCCATCAAGTTGATGTGGGTCCAAAAGAAGAAGAACTAGAGAGTTCTTGAGGGTGACTCCACCAACAAACTTCACTCATATTCATTTTGGCAAGAACTTGTGCAATCAACTTCCACATCTTGCACTGGTTCATGGAGTCACAAACCCTCTTGTTGGTAAGGCAAGGGACAAGGTATTCATTGCATTCATGGACATCATCATATGTGTATTTCACTCTATGTCTATGGATATCCTTGTATGTTCCTTGTGTGGGACTAACCCATGTAGGTATTGAAAGCACAAAACTCCAAAGGATTGCTCCCAACTCTTGATGGTCTACATCAACATTGAGCATCCACATCTTCAACATCTACATGAAGTCATCATCGACAAAACCCAAGGTTAGTTCATCCCTCTTTAGGGGGATTTCACATCTAGGGGGAGCTTTGCTCTAAAAATTGAGCTAAAGCAACTCTAATGGTGTGAACACATCAATGCTTTATGTAAAAGTGGCAACCCCACTTGTGCTTAAACGATGAGTATGACCAATGATCAAATGTTCTCATTTGACTCCTAAGTCAATATACTCATATGTAGATGACCTAGTCATCGCCATTGTTTGATAGATGCTAGAATTGGTTGTGCATGTTTGACACATATTTCATTTGCTATCTTATTGTGCGAGCATGTTGATTTGCATGTTTTCTTCATTCGAGGACATCCATTTGTTGTTTTGATTGTCTTGGTTTTTCTGGCCAAGTGGATGTACAAGAATGCCTAAGTACCTTCTCTAGCTATCTATGCTTTCTTGTCTCAAATTCTATTCTTGCTACATCACAAAAATTGAACAAGTCATTTTAGCACCCTCCGGGTGAGGAGCACTCGGAGCCACCGATCTGAAAGAGCTGAACCTCCAAAACCTTCTACATGATTTCGGCCGAACCAATCCACTCACACTCGGTCCAACCAAAATCATTTAGATTGATCTAGGTTTACATCTCGGTGTCACCGAGTTGAACCATTTCGGCGCCACCGATGTGCTAAACTGCTTGTAGTTACACATATCGGTGCCACCGAGTTGTCCAACTCGGAGCCACCGACAGCACACGGGTATATATACTTCGCGGGCCCGAATGATTGAAATTTCTCAAACCTCTTCCTTCCCGCACCCTGTTGCTGCCGTCACCCAGGTCTCCAGATCGTCACCCTTGTCTCTAGTATGCCATCTCCGCTGGAATCCGCCGCCGTCAACGGCAATCTGCTCTGCCGTTGCCGCCGTAGAGGATCTCCACCAAGTTAGGGTGAGATTCGACCCCTTTCGTGCTCTAAATTCTGATTCAATGCACGGATGGTTTGCCATTATTCTTGCCATGGATTGAGACTTTCCTTTACGCTGCAAATTCCATAGATTAGATTCGAGCAAAAAAATTAGGTTTAAGTTCCCGCCGAACGCATCTCGGACCGACCGATTAGAGATTTTCGGAGTCACCGATTTGGCCCCAGGCCATTGCACTAGTACGTCTCGGTGCCACCGAGTTGTACGAATCAGTGAGACCAAAAGTAAAGTCTCTATGAAACCCTAGCATTTCGGAGGCACCGAACCCCATCTCGGTCTGACCGAAATGGAGTGTAAGGTTTCTGTTGAGTGCTTTGGTATCACCGAGATGATCAACTCGGTCCATCTGAAATGCCTTCTGTGAAAACTTGAAACTAAGATTTGAACTCAATTTTTCTGAAAAACATCTGCTTTTTGTGATGACTCATCTACTCTGCCCATACCCATCTATTCACAGGGTCAGTTTTGCAAGATGTTTGATGCCAGCGATAGCCAGAATATGTCAGAGCAGCACACTGATCTCAGTTCAGGCTCTAGTCCTGAGGAAAGCTTTTATGAGGGAGAGAGAAGCTCTCCAGATCTTCCAAAGGCTGCAACAAGGACCAGGAAGAAGAGAACCTCAGATGATGAGGATGAGGACTTTGTTGCTAGTGAAGCAGCATCAAAGAAGAAGAGAGTTGTGCTTGCAAAGGAGTATAGCACCAAACCATCTGCCAGAACCAAAGAGAAAACTGCTGTGAAGAAAGTCACCAAGGAAACTATGACATTTACACTTGAGGAACCAAGTGATGCAGAAATTGCTGCTACAGGGAAGAAGAAGAGGCCTAGGAAAACTGTTGCTCGAGTTCTAGGCAAGCCCTCCATGGTTGATGAGGAGGAGGAGGAACCTGCTGCTGATGCACATCCTGCAAATTATCAGAAACTTATGTCTGATGCTATAAGGACAGCTGCCCCCACCAAGTCTAAGCCCAAAGCTCCAGCACCCAAGAGATCCACAAGAAATATCCCAGCTACAGAGAAGAACAAGGCCCCAGTGCCTGAAGTTGAAGTTGATGAGGAGCAACTAGTGCTCAGAAAATTGAAGCCGAAGATTCCAGATCATGACAATGCACACCCAGTTGCTAAAAATATGATACTCAGGAAGGACAAAGGACTGCGTCAATGGAGATTGACAGATCCTTATGCTGCCAGAAGAAGAACTGCTTGTGATTACTGCTTCTAGACCAGAGAACAAAAAGATTTCTATGAGACTATTCTGCTTGATAAGAAGCCAATCGTCAGTGACATGATATGGGTGGACTGGAAGTACATCGATGCAAATGAGGACTACTTCCCCCATGTTCATGAGAGCTTCAGGATAGCTGGTGTTGATGACTTTGTTGGACAGAAGCTTACAAAGTGGAATGATGAGGTGATCATGCAATTCTACTCCACAGCTCATTTTTATCCAGATGGCAGAATTGTGTGGATGACTAAGGGATCCAGATACCAGTCAACCATCTCTGAGTGGGCTACTCTTCTTGGTGCTCCAGATGAAGAAGATGATGACATTGATATCTATGCCAAGCTCAATATGGACCACAATTCCATGGCTAATATGTACACAGCTATTCCAGAGAAGGACATCGAGACACACAAACTAGGTTATGTGAAGCACTTGCTACCTGGTTTGGCCACCACCAACACTATCTTGAGGTACACTTTGTTGCCCAAGTCAGGAGATGATAAGATGATACATGGCCACTCCATCAACTTGCTGCACCTCTTTGATACACCTCAGAAGTTCAAGGTGATGAGCTTGATTGTTGAAACCATCAAGAGGACAGCTGCTGATCAGAAGGGATCATGTGGATATGCTCCGCACATTCAGATGCTCATCAACTCCAAGGTTGGAATGAGCACTTATCTACTTGATCGTGAGCATCTACCATTGCGTCCAGAGTTCGAGGACAATGTTATAGTGATGGACCCGTTGCATCCTACATCTGCTCAAGCACAAGAGAAGATCCGAGCAGCCGCAGAAGCAAAAGCAGCCAAGGAGGCATCTGCTCCCAATGCACCCATTGCAAACCTCAAGTCGAAGAACGACCAGAGGACTTATCTGCTAGAAGCCACCCTGAGGATTGAGCAAAGTCTAGCCAACCTCACCAAGAACCAGGCTAGCCTAGAGCAGATAGTTGAGACTAAGATTCATGATCTTGATGTAAAGATCACTAAGGTTCAGACCATTGTGGAGAAGCTGAAGGATGACGTTGATGCAGCCAGGGCCGCTTCTGATGACAGTGGAGATGACAGATCCACTACAGAGAGATTCCAGACAGTGCCTAGGGCAGCCAGGTCTGCTACAGTGCCTGTTGCAGATCCGAGGACCACAGTCTCTGCACCTGCTGCTGCTGCTGCTACAGTGCCACCTCCGGTCTCTACTCCACCAGCCCAGCAGACGTCAGCTGAAGCCTTCGTGAATGCACTTCTCTCAATGCCGTCTACGCACACCGGAGCTGCCAGCTGAAGATCACCTTCAGGAGCTTCTGAGGATCGTGCCTAGAGAGCCGCATAGTCCTATACCTATTCAAACTTTTTGGTACTTGTTGCCAAAGGGGGAGAATTTGTATAGATCATTAGGCTTCGAGAGAGAGTGTCTTGCTCGTCGTTGGTTTTTCTCAAGTTCTTTGCTACTATTTACTTTATGCTACTTTGGTTTGATGTGTGCTTGATACTATGTGTGTGAGATACTTTGATCGTTATGTTTGTGAGATACCATGTGTGTGATTGATCATACTATGTTCCATGTGATGCTTAATGCTTATTCCTTATCATTATCTTTGTATGATCATTCACTTGTGTCTTTGGTCATGCGTGCCTACTATTCCATTTATATCATTTTGCGCACTTCACCAAGTTGTATGTGACATGGAAGAGTGACCCATGATCCTAATCGATTGTGCATTTGCATTCAAACACAATTTTTTAATAATGCACAAAATTAGGGGGAGCTCTTGCTTATCACATACTTCTCAAAGCCACGATGTATTCCATTCATTTAATCATTTGTCGAAGCTTTGATCTATATGTTGTCATCAATTACCAAAAAGGGGGAGATTGAAAGCACATTTGCTCCCTTGGTGGTTTTGGTAATTCATAACAACATATATCTCATTGAAATAACATCCATTCAAGTGAAAGTTTTCAGAAAGTTCAATGATTGGCATGGCATGGACAAGAGATGTGGACCCCTCAAAATGCTAAAGACATGGATTGGCAAAAGCTCAAGACTCTACATTTTTGGTTTAGTGATCCAAGATCACATTGAGTCCATAGGAAAGCCAATACTATTAAAAGGGGATGAGGTGTTGCTTAATGGTCTTTTTGCTCAAGTGCTTAGTGACAGTGCTCCAAAACCCTCAACCACTTTCTCCATCCAAATCTGTCCAAAACCTACATTCCAACTCGGCCCCATAGAAATTTCCTATCCGGAGCCACCGAGTTCATCTGGACTTAGCCACTGCCAAACCCCTAACAAATCAGACCCACTGATATGGATCTCGGTCCCACCGAGATGGCCTTGCCAACTCTCTGTGATCGTTTGCACTTACTTCGGTCCCATCGAGTTTTGCAAATCGGTCTCACCGAGATGGCTTGCCAACTCTCTGTTGCCTTATTGCTTCACTTCGGCCCTACCGAGTTGATGCAATCGGTGCCACCGAGACGAGGTTTGCCCTAACCATTGCACTTCGGTCCATCCGAGTTGTTCCAGTCGGTCCCACCGAGATTCCTAACGTTCATATCTTTTACACAATTCAGAACCACCGAGATTTCTGATCGGTGCCACCGAGTTGGGTCAAAAGTGTGTAACGGTTGGATTTTGTGTGGGGGCTATATATACCCCTCCACCACTTCTTACTCAGTAAGGAGAGCTATCAGAACGTGCCTACACTTCCACCATACATTTTTTGAGAGAGAACCACCTACTCATGTGTTGAGATCAAGACATTCCAATCCAACCATTTGAACCTTGATTTCTAGCCTTTCCCAAGTTGCTTTCCACTCATATCCTTCTTCCACCATAGCCAAATCTATGAGGAGTTGTTTGAGTGTTGGGGAGACTATCATTTGAAGCACAAGAGCAAGGAGTTCATCAACAACACACCGTCTATTACCTTTTGGAGAGTGGTGTCTCCTAGGTTGGTTAGGTGTCACTTGGGAACCTCCGACATGATGTGGAGTTGAACCAAGGAGTTTGTAAGGGCAATGAGATCACCTACTTTGTGAAGATCTACCCCGAGTGAGGCTAGTCCTTCGTGGACGTAAGCCATGGTGGAATAGACAAGGTTGCTTCTTCGTGGACCCTTCATGGGTGGAGCCCTCCGTGGACTCGCGCAACCGTTACCCTTCATGGGTTGAAGTCTCCATCAACGTGGACGTACGATAGCACCACCTATCAGAACCACGCCAAAAACCACTGTGTCTTCATTGCATTTGAAATCTCCGATCCCCTCCTTTACTTACATATGCAATTGTTTACTTTCCGCTGCTACACTCTTAGAATTGCTTGTGTAGGGTGATGCTTGACTTGTATTCTTGCTAAAATCTGCCTACAACTAAAATTGGGAAAAGGTTAGGTTTTTATTTGGTCAAGTAGTCTAATAACCCCCCTCTAGACATACTTTCGATCCTACAGCTTTTGCCTTCCTCATGCCGCAGGAACTGCACCCATCGCATCTCCTCCTTCCTCTGCCAAGCCCGCAATCCATCCCGTCGCCATGGTCCCCAAGAAAGGCGCGACCAAGCTCGCTGGAGAGGCAGCGGAGAATAAGAAAGCCACCGCGGCAAAGAAGCCGGTGGGCGAAGAGGCGGAGAGGCGGAAAGCCGCCGTTGCAAAGATGCAGAGGGAGAATATTGTCTTCCCCTCCAAGCTGAACGTCGCGGACCTTACCAAGATGTATTCCTACATGTGGGGAAGGAAGACCAAGGACCACGAAGGCCTTTAAGTACTGCCATCATCTGTTCCCCCCACTGCTAATAAGTATCCTTTCTTCGTGGATTATTTCTACTGTGGATTGTGTCGGCCCATTGGGAACCAGGGTACCACTGGCCGTCTGCCTGTGGCCTAGGAGGCTGCACCTAGCGAAGGCCCAAGAGGCGGCCCAGCCGCGGCCGTCGCGAAGCAAGACACCTCATGAGGCACCGGCCACGCGAGGAACCCCCCTCCATGGGGGGCGGACCCACCAAAGATCATTAGCAGCAGAAGGCAGCCTCGCGAGGCCCCCTCCCGCGAGGTGGCCTCCTGAGGCGGCCTCCCGAAGCCACCCATGCCGGAGCCGCTTGGCGCTGGCCACGCGGCCACGTGCCCACCACGTGGGTGACACTCCCGTGCAGGACGAAGACAACGGCAAGAGCCGTACCAGCAGGTGCGGTCAGGGAAGGTTTCCTCCTTAGTGATAAAGGGACAGCGCCAGCTGCCCTCCCACAAAGCAAGTCCCAAAGCTTACCTGTTTGGTGCAAGAAGAACAGGATGACGAAGCGCACCAGGGTGGATGTCACCAACGAGCCCACCTGCGCGTCGTGGATAGCGTCTTTGCAGGCGAAGACCACCTTTTGTCAGGATAAGACTGGGCACCTGTCCCCCTTCAAACCGCCGTTGTGTGGCAACCCTTCCCCGCCAATATTTTCGGAGGAAGAGGACCGTGGCAACTATAAAAGGGGCAGTGCTGCCACCGTAGAGGGAGATCGGTTCCACCTTCTTCTACCTTGTATGCAAGAACCCTCTCACTACAAAAAATAACACTTCCGTGAGGATACGTCTTTGTCAAAATAGGTCAAGTTTTCTGTCATGCATGTACATCTGTGACAATTTTATGACAGAATCAAGATAGTCATACCTGTGTTGTCATAGAAGTGTTCCATGACAATACTGAAATTATCATCACGGAAGTGTCCACTTCCATGACGACAAATGTCGCGTCATGGAAGTGTTTTCGTCAAGGGTGACTGACAGGTGGCATCCACCATAACGGGTCACCGCTAAGCTATCGGGTTCCAGTTTGGATCCGATAACCCGTTAACAGCACGGACCAATGTGGATTTTCCACGTGTAAAATTCTCATTGGCCCAAGGAACCACGTGTCAGCTCGGCATGGTGACAGATGTCATTCCTCCAATGTACGAGACAGGCCTATGGAAAAGTTACACGTGGCATGGCCCAACAGTGTCCCATTGAGGTTTAAAAGGCTGGCCCAGTCGAAATAAGCAGGCCGGCCCATTTACAGCCTACTTTTGTCTGCCCATTTACAAGAACGGCCCATAAGAGATATTCCAATTCGGCCCGTCGATGGCCCATTAACGATTTGACACCATTGCGGCCCATCGTTTGTTCCAGCCCGTTAACAGCCCGCTATGTCTTTGGGCTCATTTGCCGGCCGAGGTTCTTTCGGCCTGTTAGAGGCCCATTATAGAGATGGGCCAATTTCCAGGTTGTATGACTTTTGGCCCGTTATAGGCCCATTATAGGCATGGGCCAATTTCCTGGTGGTACGTATTTCTTCCTTTTAGCAGCCCATTAGGGATTTGGGCCAACTTCCAGCCCGGTGTACCTTTCGGCCTGTTAACGGCCCACGCCGTAGTTGGGCCATTTACATTCCGACCTGACTTTCGGCCTGTTAGTGGCCCATGTTCTCCATGGCCCAATTCCATCCCAACATGACTTTCGGCCTGTTAAAGGCCCGTTTTGTATATGGGCCGACGTATGGCCCAAATGGCTTTCGACCTGTTAATGGCCCGACATCGAAATGGGCCAAGCAGTAATGTTGATCAATTTCAGCCTGCTAACGGCCCGTAGGCCCATTTCCACTGTTGGAGCCCAATCGAGGTTTCGGCCTGCTAACGGCCCATCAACTAATTGGGCGTACTTTAGATTTGAGCCTGCTAAGGGCCCGTCAAATAATTAGGCCTATCTTTCATTTGGGCCTTCTAACGGTTCGTCAATTAATTGGGCCTAACTTACATTTGGGCCTCCTAAATTTCCTGCATGGCTACATGCCCATTGAATGACAGGGCCAAATACAGTCCATCAAAGGCCCACGACGATTTAGGCCCAGCTAGTACTTTCAGCCCATTAAGAGGAACAATTATGGCCTGTGGCAAAGCCCATCTAGTAACTGCATGCCCACTACGGGGCCATTACAGGCCCTGAGCCGTTCCCTTAGAAGAAGGGCCCATGTTGCTTTGTTCCAGTTATTAATTTCACTGCATATTTTGGCTTGTTTGCCGCCGGTTGAGGTTTCAGCCCAGAAAGCTCGGGTGCTACCCCGCGCTAAGCAAATATACGCATAAAAGGAAAAACGTAGCACATCGAAGCATATATTATAGGAAATTACATCCACTAGGCAATCAAAGATTGATGCCAGTGCAAATAAACGAACTGAGCTTAACGATCGACAACCTCACAATCTGCAACCTCAGCGCGGATGACGCCCATAAGGATGTGAGCAAGTTCTTTCTTCTTTGCTATACTGACACTGAAATCATCGATCAGTTGTTGTTGTGCAAGAATGTGCACCTCTGATTCCTCCATGATTTCCATCATTGCTTCAGCCAGTATATGGTTCACAAACATACATCTTTTTCGTTGGATTCGAGACAGAGGAAACTGAACAGGTTCATATGGGGATTTTGGCAGGCTTGTATCAATGATAGTGGAAAGTGTCTCGACCACTACATCATAACTTAAATTAGAGGGGAAACTGAACAGATTAATCAAGAGTTATTGCCATATTACCTTCGCTAGATTTATTGGAGAGAAACAATGGGGTTGCCTTGCTGTCTTGAGACTTTGTCATATTATCTTCAGCAGCCTGCACGAAATCATCGGCCAGGTCAATTAATACTTAATAGGAAAGCAACATTGACACAATGAACGTTTGGGCAACCAGACCACACCAGCCAACACCGAATTAACACAACATGGCACTGCTATCATCAGCCAGGTAAGTTAATAGGAAAGCAATATTGACACAATGAACGATTGGGCAAACAGACCACACCACTAGATTTTAGTAATGTGCAATATATGAGATAGTACAATCATGCAGCTCAATATGCAAAACTACCAGGCAGTTTCCCTTACAAAAATCTATATTAGCGCCTTAATTATACATTTTGCTACGAGTAAATTTAGATCAGATAATTGGTGTAGGGTACTAAAGGTTGGATTCACGCCCATGCTACTTAATAAACTACATACTGATGTAAAATTATAGTGATATACAACAGGTACTTACATCAGCATTGGAGCACAGAGCATTGCTGGAAGATACTTTCCTCGACCACGATCCCAGTTTAGAACGTTTGTTGTACTTTAAGCATATTTTCTATAACAAAGATGCGTAAGACTGATGTAGAATATATAAGATCAAATGTGATCTGAATGCTATAAAATTTCATGATGGGAGGATACGCACACACTTCCTAGCAAGGAGTTGACATGTTTTTGTTGAACTAGAGCTGACTTGTTCTTTGGCCACTGGAATCTGGTTATTATCTGGAGGACTTGGGTTTCTCTGTGCTGGAGCAGTTCCGATGAACACTTGAGTTGGGTTACTATCTCCTGGAGTTTGGATCTTTTGCAAAGAACTTGTTTGTACCCCTTCAGATTCTAACATAGCCCTCTTCCGCTTACATGCGTTGTACAGAAGAATGGTACTTCAGTTAGAAAACATGCTATGGCAGACAAATGGAATAGGTACTGAAGAATAGAAAGGCATGACATATTGACATGTACTCCCTCCATCCGGAAATAAATGGATGTGTCTAGACGTATTGTAGTTCTAGATACTTCCATTTTTATGCATTTCTGCCACAAGTAATACAGACGGAGGGAGTATGATGTACTCCCTCCGTAAAGAAATATAAGAGTGCTTAGATCACTATTTCTTTACAGAGGGAGTATAAGCTAAGGATACGACAGGACAACGGAGTAAAAGAAATAGTAGTTGAATGTAAAAGTGTATGATAGCTGGAATAGGTACAGAAAAATAGCAAGGCAACATATTCACATGTCTGATGGGCAAACTAAGATCACATTGCACCAGAACAGTAGAACAACACTTCAATGTATAAAACCATGATATGGTAGACGGATGGAGTACATACTGACAAACAACAATGCATGAGATATTCAGATGGATGATGTCCAAACTAAGCAAATGGCATTGCAGCAGAGTAGAATGACAGTACTTGAATTTGAAAAGATGTTATCATGAATGGAACAGGTACAGACTAACTGGAAGGCATGACATATTCACATGTATGATCAGCGGGCTAAGCACATGGCATTGCAATAAAGTAGATGCATTGCAAGACATTATATGCATGCTGCTACCCATATCACGGGTCAAGTTAGAGAAAAGACCTTCTGGGGTGAATAGGAATCATTATCTCTCTGCAACTCTTCTGAAGAACTACATTTAACTGTTCCATCATATTAAATATCATCGACGTCGAGTATGTTGGCCGTTGAATTGCTCCACGAGTTTCTTTTAGTGGATTTGTTCTCATATTCAATATCACTGTGTGCAATAATATCTGACATGCATGGAAAACAACTAGTAGTGAGATTATGTAATGAGTGCCTGTAGGAGACGACATAAATAGTAGGAGTCAACTTAAATAGCAGCAACAGGTTGATACCTCAAAGGTTAAAGAGAGAGCACACATGATAGCTACAAAATATATACTGTTTGTACTCGAGATTAACTAAATGGTACACAAAAGTACTACAGAACAACAACATAGGTAATACTAGAAGGGGTATAATCACCAGCCTGTGGGATAGCTTTGGCTGAGGGACGATAACTATGGAACACCATTAACTACTGCACAAGTCTCTTATCTGAATACTAAGAGATCAACATGAATGTACAGTGACAAGTGATAATCTATTTTCCATGCTTAGATGAAGAACAAAAGCCTAAACGCTGCACACAAGTAAGATGAGGGTACAACCTATCTTGCCGCCCTCCGTAGGAGTGAGCATCATCTGCTTAATCGTCGATGGCACTGCGGTTGTTGTAGCTGTCCATGTCTGGCTGGCACATTCGAGGCAGGGAACTCTTAAGTGGGGAGTATAGCTCTCATCTGGTGCATGCTTCCCTTGTTGGAGCAGCTCCGGTGAGAAGGAAGACGAAGTGGCTGAAGATGCAGAAAACACACAATGTTAAGAATGACAGATATCTCTGATCTAAAGAAATACGATCAACACTTACGAATGAGACTGGTCACACGTCAGTTCACTGAAAACTAAATTGGTCACATGCTTTTTTCACTGTCCGATCTACGCCGGATGGCTGGATAACCGTCTTGTGCCTCCCGGCTGTCACCGTTTAGGATCTTCCTTTAATAGCCAGCGAGCACCGGCAGAGCAGCCTGCCTCCACCGTCCATGGCCACGGCAGCTCCGACCTCGACCCCGCCCCCCGCCCCACCGCACTGTCGTGGTTGCCCCACCAAAGCTATACCTCAAAGACTCGCCGTAATCCAGATCCCGCGCCAGCAGTACCTTGACCCCACGCAACCCTAAGATAGGCATCGAAGTGCTGCTTCTGCGGCCAACCTGCGACCTCTGCCCGCACCACTATGATAGACACCGAGGGACTCATTCCCCGGCCAACCGGTAGCCTAGATGCTCCGCCGCCTCAAGGGGAGTTATTTCCTTCCATTTGGAACCGACTGACCCAGAGTAAAAATCCAGGTGACTGACGCCTAGGTAAGGTGAATAAGATGAGTGTACGACCTATCTTGCGGCCCGGTGAAGTAGGCAGCTCCATCTGCCGAGTCAATGAGGCCGGCACGGTTGCGGTGACTGCCGGTGGTGGGAAACCAGATATGTGGCGGCGGTCGACAGCTACGGGGGACCAGCGCTGGACGCGTCCGAAGTACGAGCTGCTCCGGCACCATGCATGACGGCGTGGTTGAATCGGCTCCTGCACGGTTCATGCGGTCGTTGTCGAGGCAGCTCTGGCAGCACGGAGTAAGAGGCACACGGCCCAGTGCCCGACAGCAAACGGACTATAGCTCGGGCATTGGGGAGGAGGACGGCGGTGAATCTGGTGCGGTGGAGGGGGCTGAGGTTTCGCGGCAGGGGAGAAGGTGATTTGGCGCCCACGGTGTATGAATCGGGAATTGGGAGGGGGAACCATGTCTTACGGGCGCATTTGTCTGAAATGAGGGGGAAGTTACAATTCTACCCCTGTCTTTTGGCTTGTGGGCTTGAGTCTGAGTCTTGAGGGTCGGGGATAGTAGGGTAACTTTGCTTCTCCCAAATAGTGGGCGTCAGCGATTTCGGGCGAGAAGGGCGTGCTTTGAAATAGTGGACGCGAGCGATTTTGGCCGAGGAAAGGGTGTTTTACTGCCCATGGTTTATGAATTATTCGGCGCATGCGATTTCGGCTGAGGAGAGGGTGTGTTACCACCCATGGTTTAGGAATTATTCGGCGCCTGTCATTTCGGCCGATGAGTGGGCGCGCTTGGAATAAGTTACAAACCTACCCTCGGTATACACCTGGCCAATTGATGTGGGCCCCAGATAGGCTGGTAATTTCACATCTCCCGTTTATTTGCTCGGGCGAATTCCACCGACCAGAGGGTGTTTTAGCGGTTCGTTCAGATTTTGGGAGAACAAGCATCCACGTCTACCATACCAAGTCGATCTGAATCAAATTTAGAAATATTAGATCTATAGTGTCACATCTTGCCACTTCTTTTTTAGATGGTGAGATGATGCTCGGGACTAATGTGTTTTCACATGCTCATTGCTACCGATTAATTTGACAAATAGTTGACCCACTCAAAAACGGGAATCAAACCAGAAATGGAATAGCTCAATTCAATGAAATAGCTCTCTGACCCGGTCAAAATTGTGGACTAAATCCAAAATTGAACACATCAATTGAATAGCATGTTGTATTATAGTACTCCATGAACATGCTCAAAGTCAAATTAATGAACCTGTTTGATACGCATATCTCCGTTCATGTGTAAATTGCAAACACCATGTTCTCCAATTCAAACATTTGAATACAATTTTATATTGAATCATGGTTTATATCAGTCTTCGAAGCAAAAATGCGACCTCTCCCCTCTCCCGCACTCCCGTTCTCTCTCCAGCCGACACTCTTTGTTTCTATCGCGCGCATACGAACACAAACCTTATCAGTCTATCTCACTCTCTCTCTCTAGATCTTTCAAGTTCGCATGAACACTATGTATAGGTCTCCCTCACACACAATGTATGACTCTCTGGTCTAAGCTAAATAGCTAGGGTGCACTCATAGTACACACACCAAGTCTCTCGCTCGTTGTCCATAACTCTCTCATGCACCACTCTGCCGTCTCGTGGCTCTTCTCTCTCTCTCAACCATTCTATCTCCCTAGGTCACACATACACATATCTCACTCGCACTAGATAGACCCATCTAACACTCTCTCTTCCTCGTTCTCTCTCTATCTCACATGCACACACACACACACACACAATCTCCCCTAGCTAAGTACGAGTATCTCTCACTCCATCATAGGCACACGCACTCCCCCTAGGCATGACTATCTCTCACTCTCCATCAGAAACACACGCATTGTCTCTTTCGCTCGCCAGGTCTATCTCGATCTCTCTCGGGGCATCTTTCTATCGCACACACACCCTTGCCTCTCGATCTCCCACCCATATAGTCCCCTCATGATCTCGAGGGGATCTCTCTATCACAAAGACACCCTCTCTCCCTCGCCATGCCTCCATTTTCTCCATACGTCCCTGTCGGTGTATAGAACATGGGGATTCTATACCCTGACCTATGCACAGACAGTAGCAACTCTCCTGATGGCCAGGGCTTGCCGGAGATTACCAAGATCAAGATTCAAGGCCTAGTTACAAGGACACTAGGAAGAAGATCAAGACAAGACATCAAGAAACACCTGGTTGATGCTAGAGATGAAGATGGTACTTGCCGGCAAGGCTCAAGCCAGCAAGGTGAAGGCCCGGCAAGCTCTGTGCCGGCAAACCCTCGCTGGCTCGTCCGCGCTCCACCTCATCGACCAGCTAGTCGCTAATCGGTGAGGTGTCGAGCGTGCAGGTGGTTTGGTGAGGTTTGTTGGGGCACGTGTCAGCCTGCTGGAAAGAGAATTAGCTTTAATGACACCCGTCCAGAAGGCATGTCAAGATAATAAGAGGTAGCTGCGCGAGCGGTGCAGAAACGTTATCGGGGCTCCTCCACATGACACCTAACGGCGCAATAAATGTGTTTATCCTAATCCGGCAGAGTTAGGTATGATAGCACTGTTTGCTATCTAATCAACATGTAATGACTATTTTTCCACTGTGGTTACCCCTTGAGCTATAAAAGGAGGGCCAGGACAACCTTTACAAGGATCGACACTTTTCTCATTTTGCATGCGTAGCTACCCTTCCCGCACACTTTCTGGCAAGGAGCGCTCCTTGTACTTGAGCACAAACACATCCAATACAACAAAGCAGGAGTAGGGTTTTACACCTCACGGTGGCCCGAACCTGGGTAAAATCCTTTGCATTTGCTGTTGATTCTACTCTTTGTGCTTGCGCATTCCCCTAGTCGAACCGCAAAGGGGCTAGATGGCCCCATAGATGGTCGTACGCACGACATCTTTGGTGCGCCAGGTAGGGGAATCGCTTGCGCGAACCTGAATCAACAGTTTTGCGCGTCACTTTCATTTCCATCATCTTTGATGGCACCCAAGAAGAAGGGCGCATCCACAGCGGCTCCATCGACGTCCAAGCTTCTGTCGCAGATGCATACAGGCGGCAGAGATGATCCCGCCGGCGTAGGCGGTGCAGGAGGTACGGCCGGCGTGGGCGGCACGGAAGGAGTGACCAGCGCAGGCGGCGTGGGCGGCACCGATGGAGCAGGCGGAGCACACAACAATGACCAGCAGCTTCTTCGTCAGTCTGACGACCAAAGCCACAATGGTGCGGGCGGTGCGGAAGGCCAACTTCCGCCTCCTCGTCGCACTGCCGAACGAAGCCACTGGAGTAACACCATCCAGACCGGCGCAAGTCAAGACCGAGCTGCCATGGTATCTAAAGGTACCGCCTCAGGACGCACACCGCGACCATCGCAAGATGGACGCGACACAAATCCGAACGGCGCAGGCGGTTCCGGACGACGACGTCCGCATGGCAAGACGCCCGTTGATCAGCCACAAGATCTTCAGGCACCACCTCCACCGCGTCAGCCCACTACTGGGCATGAGCCATGGCAGCAAGATCGTGGGGGCGCTCCTGCTAGTTCTGCCAGGAGTCGAGCGACATCTCGTTCTTCGCTGCCAGCCATGCCAGCTACAGCAGCGGAGGCTATGGCGCGAGCACAGATGCTACTGAACTTCCCTCCGGCTGCTGACAAGATGGATGAATGGAGAGCCACCATCCAGAGCCTCATCGGATTCGCCGAAGCCAACAGCTCACAGCAGGCGGGACCTTCACAGCGTCCAGTGACGGCACCAACCGATGGCCGCGACAGAGGAGCGGCGCAAACGGTGCAGTCAACCCCACTGCAACAAACATCAGCAGCCGCGACAAACTCATCGATCCGTTGAACCCGACAAAATGTCGATGGCTTCTTCAGATCCGCGAGCGCGGAAAGATCAGCATCGAGTGCTGCATGATAGGCGTGTAGAAGATGCTCGCACCACCATTGAACGGCGTTGGGAGGCGCGTCATCATTCTGACGTGTCCAACGGCCCAGTCGTTGATGAGCCTGCGCCCGGGGTTGGCGGGTATTTACCTTACAAGGTTGGATGCCCAGCCTTCACTCGTGAGCTGCGGCAAGTCCGCTGGTCGTCATCCCGAGCCTTCAAACCAGAATTGCCGAAGAAGTACGACAGCAAACTTAACCCGGCAGAGTTCTTAGGAATCTACACGATTGCCGTGCAAGCTGCCGGGGGAAGAGATGAAAAGATTCTCGCCAATTATTTCCCATTGGCGCTCAAACCCAATGTGAGATCTTGGTTGATGAACTTGCCGGAGGATTCCATTTCTTTGTGCCCTGATCTATGCAACGAGTTTGTTGGTGCTTTTACCGGAGGCCACAAGGCTCCTGGTCAGCCCAGCAACTTGCAAGTGATCCTGCAAAGAGATGGCGAATCCCTGCGAAAGTATATTCAGAGGTTCAGCCGTGTGCACCGCAACATCCCTGATGTGCACCCCGCAGCAGTGATTGCTGCCTTTCACACAAATGTGCGCAATCGAAAGATGCGGGAGAAGTTGAATATCCGGTTGCCAAAAACCGTCAATCAGCTGTATACGTTGGCGGATAAATGTGCACGGGCTGAGGAAGGGAGAACACTCCCCGGGAAGGATGCTGGCACTGAAGTGGATTCAGAGGACGACGACGCCGCCACCCTGAAGAAAAAGGGCCGGAAGCACAACAGGAAGCGCAAGGGCAAATCAGTTATGGCCGTTGAGGGCTCCGGTAACTCTATCACCGCCAAGAAAGCTAAGACCGAGAGCTCCGACAAGGAAGCAACTGCATGCACTGATTGCCAGGAAGCCGCGGCTCCTGTCGGTGTAATGAGAACCAGGGTCTCATCAACCATCTTAGCATGGGTCATTCCCGTCCAGGATTGTTGCCTGGCAACCCCGGCAAGGCCAGGCTTCCCGGCGAATACCATATCTGGCAAGCATTATATTAACAAGCATGAACAAGAGCTCATTGGGGAGAAGCTTCTTCCCAGCGGCATGATCTCCTAGCAAGACAAGACCCGGCAAGGATTGCCGGGGGACAGCTGGGAACAAACACAAGAATATTAAGAAGGCATTAAAGCCGATGATCAGAAGACAGAAGACCAAAGGCTGGATTCCCGGCAAGATACTTGCCGGGAAGGCTCGCGAAGGCCCGGCAAGGCCTCGCACCCGGCAAGATCCCACCGCCCTGCCACCACTCCAGCGCAGCGACCAGCCTGTCGTTTAGGGTTTGTCCTCCTGGATGCGTGTCATGGCACTAGCGGCGGATGGGGTTAAGCGGCGCTGATGGGACGGGCTCTTTTTCCGTCCCCAAGAAAGTAAGGGACACCTAAGTGGAGCATTTAATGCGTTTGTCCTAAGTCGTCAGTGATAAGCATGTAAACACTGTAGCTACTTTACACCTCTTGTACGTGCTGTTCGCCACTGTTGGTGACCCCTTGGACATATAAAAGGAGGCCCAAGGCGAAGCTACAGAGGGGGAGGAGCTTTCTAGCCCAGTTGCATGCGTAGCCGCCCTTCTTGCGTACTGTTCACCAAGAAGCGCTCCGTGTACCTGAGCTTAAATGCCCACAATAAACCAAAGCAGGAGTAGGGTTTTACGCGACTCAGCGGCCCGAACCTGGGTAAAAAATCCCCGCGTTGATCGTTGGATCCGCTCTTTGTGTACATCTTTTCCCTAGCCGAACCGTAAAAGGGATCCACATGATCCCATAGGTGTCGTACGCCGACATCTTTGGCGCGCCAGGTAGGGGGAGAGGTTGCGCGAACCCGATCTAGCAGTCAGCGCGTCAGTTTTTGATCGTCTTCATCGTCATGGCGCCCAAGAAGAAGCGGAGGCGGCTGAAATTCCTTGCGAAAGCTAAGTCCTAAAACTTTAATCGCTTTCTGCTGCGTAGTCTTATCATTGATGGTGTTTTTGTATAACCTGTGCACGGGGGAGCGCTCTTAAAACACTCTGTGCTCCTGGTTGTTCTGGGTCCGCCCAGCAGCACAGATGCAGCTGTAGTTGTTTCTAGAGCGTTAAGCTCCCGAAGAGGCGGCGTTCTCGATAGGCTGCTAGACAGGACCCAGTCCTAAGCGCCATTGACTAGGACGTGCGCATTCGGGAGGTATTCCAGCAAGCATAGGGATTCATTGTACAAAAATGCAATCATTTAAGAAAAGGGCTTAGCAAGTTTTATTTTAAGGTTTCTGCGTAAACCCGTATGCTGAGGAGCCTTCCCGGGGCTAGTTGCGCTCCTTGTCGCCTCGAGTCCGCTCGGCGATGTGAGCAGCTGCACTAAAGCTGGGAAGGAAAAACCTTTTTCGGGAGGCGGCGTTCCCGGCAAGCCCCTAAGGACCCACACCTCAAAGCGCTGCTGACTGGATCGTGCCCACCGGAAAGTGTTCAGGCAAGCAAGGGAATATTCGGCAGAAGTCAAAATTACAACAAATTAGTCATAAAGCCAGAAGCTAATTAATTTGTTGTGTTAAAACGCTGTCGTGGCATTACATGTCCGAATCAGTGTTGCAGGTATACAGGTGGGCAATTACTTTGTAGCCTACCCGGCAACGTCATTGCCGGAAACCTGCGTCGAGAACGTCAAAGTTCTCCGCTGAAGTCATAAGCCTTCTCGGCAACATCCTTGCCGGAAGCCGGCGTCGAGAACGTTAAAGTTCTCCGCTGAAGTCATAAGCCTTCCCGGCAACATCCTTGCCGGAAGCCGGCGTCGAGAACGTCAAAGTTCTCCGCTGAAGTCATAAGCCTTCCCAGCAACATCCTTGCCGGAAGCCGGCGTCGAGAACGTCAAAGTTATCCGCTGAAGTCATAAGCCTTCCCGGCAACATCCTTGCCGGAAGCCGGCATCTAGAACGTCAAAGTTCTCCACTGAAGTCATAAGCCTTCCCGGCAACATCTTTTCAGGAGGCCGGCATCGAGAACGTCAAAGTTCTCTGCTGAAATCGCAAACTTTTCCAGATATATTCTTCGTCAGAAGAATAGCAAACCTTGTCGTCGAGTCATGCGCTCCGACAAGGGGGCTTTCAACCTTGTCGTCGAATCATGCGCTCCGACAAGGGGGCTTTCAACCTTGTCGTCGAGTCATGCGCTCCGACAAGGGGGCTTTCAACCTTGTCGTCGAGTCATGCGCTCCGACAAGGGGGCTTTCAACCATGTCGTCGAGTCATGTGCTCCGACAAGGGGGCTTTCAACCTTGTCGTCGAGTCGTGCGCTCCGACAAGGGGGCTTTCAACCATGTCGCCGAGTCATGCGCTCCGACAAGGGGGCTTTCAACCTTGTCGTCGAGCCATGTACTCCGACAAGGGCTGTTTTTCTTAAACAACCTTGTCGTCGAGCCATGTACTCCAGAAGGAAAGGGCATGGCAGTCATGACCCACGCCAAATTTGGCCCCACCTCCAGCATAAAGATCTTTGAGTTCTCTGCTGAAGGCGGGCCAGGGGGCTCCTGTCGGTGTAATGAGAACCAGGGTCTCATCAACCTTCTTAGCATGGGTCATTCCCGTCCAGGATTGTTGCCTGGCAACCCCGGCAAGGCCAAGCTTCCCGGCGAATACCATATCTGACAAGCATTATATTAACAACCAAGAACAAGAGCTCGTTGGGGAGAAGCTTCTTCCCAGCGGCATGATCTCCTAGCAAGACAAGACCCGGTAAGGCTTGCCGGGGGACAGCTGGGAACAGACACAAGAATATCAAGAAGGCATTCAAGCCGATGATCAGAAGACAGAAGACCGAAGGCTGGATTCCCGGCAAGATACTTGCCGGGAAGGCTCGCAAAGGCCCGGCAAGGCCTCGCACCCGGCAAGATCCCACCGCCCTGCCACCGCTCCAGCGCAGCGACCAGCCTGTCATTTAGGGTTTGTCCTCCTGGATGCGTGTCATGGCACTAGCGGCAGATGGGGTTAAGCGGCGCTGATGGGACGGGCTCTTTTTCCGTCCCCAAGAAAGTAAGGGACACCTAAGTGGAGCATTTAATGCGTTTGTCCTAAGTCATCAGTGATAAGCATGTAAACACTGTAGCTACTTTACACCTCTTGTACGTGCTGTTCGCCACTATTGGTGACCCCTTGGACATATAAAAGGAGGCCCAAGGCGAAGCTACGGAGGGGGAGGAGCTTTCTAGCCCAGTTGCATGCGTAGCCGCCCTTCTTGCGTAATGTTCACCAAGAAGCGCTCCGTGTACCTGAGCTTAAACACCCACAATAAACCAAAGCAGGAGTAGGGTTTTACACGACTCAGCGGCCCGAACCTAGGTAAAAAATCCCCGCGTTGATCATTGGATCCGCTCTTTGTGTACATCTTTTCCCTAGCCGAACCGTAAAAGGGATCCACACGATCCCATAGGTGTCGTACGCCGACAACAAGATTCACCACACAAAAGGCCATGATCTCCAAGAGTGCCGGCAGGTTGAGCAACTTGCTAAGAAACAGAAGGCTGAATATGAAAAGCGCGATAAGGAGAAAGGCCAAGATGGTGCTGGCGGATCTGGCAAGAGGGGTCATGGTGGCCGAGGCGGTCGCTGCGGCAAGGCTAGCAGTAGAAGGAGAAGCCTGCTCGAGGTCGAGACAAGAAAGAAGAAGATGATGATGAGGATGATGACGAGGACGAAGACGAGTCCAGCGAACGAGAATTCTAGAAAGCAACCGAAGTCATGTGCATTGATGGGGGTGCATCTTTGCACTCCTCTCACCGCCAACTCAAGCAGTGAGCGCGTGAGGTTAATGCGGCGGAACTAGCAGTGGGTGCTCAGAAGCCGCTCAAGTGGTCCCACACACCCATCATTTTTGATGCAGAGGATCACCCTGATCGCACAACTACGGTCGGGTGCTTGCTGTTGTTGGTTTCACCAACGATACGCAACCTCCAAGTCACGAAAATGTTGGTTGACGGTGGGGCCGGCCTGAATTTGATTTCACTAGAAGTCATCAAGAGGTTACAAATTCCTGATGAAGATCTCCAGCAAACAGGAACGTTTCAAGGAGTCAATCTGGGAAGGAGCCAACCCAAGAGGAAGATCACTCTGCCAGTGACGTTTGGCGGGGAGTTGAATTACAGAACTGAGAAGATTGTGTTTGACGTGGTTAAGATTCCCCTGCCTTACAATGGAATTCTTGGTCGCCCAGCTTTGGCGAAGTTCATGGCAACGTCCCACTATGCCTACAACACTCTTCAAATGCCAAGGCCGATGGGAGTCATCATCATCAACTCCGACAAGAAAGATGCGGTGACCTGCGTCGACAAGCTTTACAGAGAAGCGGTTGCAGCATCCGCCACTAAGGCGCCCGCTCCCACCGATAAAAAAACAAGAAGAGCGGCAAGACCTCCGACAAGTCTTCTGGGAAGCGCTCCTCTTCGGAGTGCTGCGCACCCGTTGATGATGTGCCGGAGAGCTCTACCACCAAGAAGTCCAAAGCTACTCCACCAGCAACCAAGAAGGTGCCAGCAAGGGAGGACGGCACTGGCGGTACTTTCACCGTCAGTTCCGCTCTTGACAGCAAATAGGAAAGTGCGCTCATTGCCTTCCTGCGGGCGAATGTCGATGTGTTTGCATGGCAACCATCTGACATCCCCGGTGTTCCCAGGGAGGTAATTGGGCACCACCTTGCCGTCTGTCCCCATGCTCAGCCCGTCAAGCATAAGGTCAGAAAGCAAGCTTTGGAACGGCAACAGTTTATCGCCGAAGAAATAAAGAAGTTAGAAGCAGCTGGTTTAGTTAGAGGTGTACTACATCCAACATGGCTGGCAAATCCAGTTGTAGTGCGAAAAGCAAATGGAAAGTGGAGACTTTGTATTGACTACACGGATATCAACAAAGCATGTCCAAAGGATCCTTTCCCTTTGCCGCGTATTGTTCAAATTGTTGACTCTACTGCCGGCTATGATTTACTCTCCTTTCTTGATGCAAACTCTGGTTACCATCAGATTTTCATGGCCAAGGAGGATGAGGAGAAAACTGCATTTATTACTCCATGTGGTACGTATTGCTTTGCGCGTATGCCTTTCGGATTAAAAAGTGCTGGTTCAACATTTGCAAGAGCATTCGAAATTGGTTTTGAGCCTCACCAGCACAGGAATGTGGAAGCATATATGGATGATATAGTGGTCAAAACCAAGGACAAATCAACCCTTATTCAGGACTTGAAAGTGCATGTTTGGCATTCCATCCTGCAAACTTCTCGGGTTCTTTCTGTCTCAGCGTGGAATTGAAGCCAATCCTGACAAGATCAAATCCATTGAGCAAATCGAAGCACCCAAGCGCGTCAAGGATGTGCGACGTCTTGTCGGCTGCATTGCTGCATTAAGCAGGTTCATCTCCAAATCTGCCGAGCGCGCCTTGCCATTTTTCAAAATCTTGAAAAAGGCAGGTCCAATGAAATGGACTCCGAAAGTGGAGGCCGCGCTGCAAGATTTGAAGAGGTACCTCTCCTCTCCGCCAACACTAGTTGCACCTAAACCACAAGAGTCGTTGCTGCTATATTTGGCGGTAACAAATCAAGTGGTCAGTGTTGCATTAGTGGCGGAGAGAGAAGCAGATAATGAGGAAGTAGCGGTAGCAACCCCGCCAAGCGATAAACCGGAATCTTCTCCGGTAGAGTCTGGTGTCGGCAAGTCAGAATCAGCGCAAGCGAATGCAGCAAATCAACAAGTGGTGCCAAAGAAGAAGATGGTGCAACACCCTGTGTATTTTGTTAGTTCCCTTTTACAGGGGGCTAGGTTGAGATACTCTGCTGTGCAGAAGCTACTTTTCGGCCTTCTCATGGCCTCGAGAAAGTTACGCCATTACTTCCAAGCACATGAAATTACCGTCGTCACTCGCTTTCCGTTGCAGCGCATTTTGAGAAATCTAGATGCAACCGGCAGGATAGTGGAGTGGTCGTTGGAGCTGTCAAGTTTTGCACTTAAGTTTGAAAGTACTTCAACCATTCAGAGCAGAGCTTTGGCGGAGTTCATTGCCAAATGGACACCAACGCCCGACGAGGAAATCCAAGAAACTGTTCTTCCTGGCAAAGAAGAAACCAAAGAATGGATCATGTACTTTGACGGTGCCTTCTCGCTGCAAGGCACCGGTGCTGGAGTGCTGCTTGTCACACCCACCGGAGAGCACCTCAAGTATGTGGTACAAATGCACTTTCCCAGGGAGAAAGCTACAAACAACACTGCTGAGTACGAAGGGCTCCTTGCCGGTCTCAGGATCACAATAGATCTTGGAATCAGAAAGTTGATCGTCCGTGGAGACTCGCAGCTCGTTGTCAAGCAAGTTAACAACAAAGCCCATTGATGGAAGCTTATGTGGAAGAAGTGAGGAAATTGGAAGAACACTTTGACGGACTGCAAATAGAGCACATCCCTCGTGTGAAAAACAGCATTGCTGATCATTTGTCAAAGTGTGCTGCCCAAAAGCTCCCCGTGGAACCGGGAACTTTTGTGCTCCATTTGCCTCAACCATCTGTCACACCATCAATGCAGGTGAACAAAAGAAGAAAGTTGAATACCGGTAAGTAATTCCCGGCAGAGCTTCCAGAAGCCGCTGGCAAGGAAGTTGCCGGTAACAACAAGCTTGCCGGTGAGCAGCGGCCTCGCGCAGAACCTCAAGTTCTTGCCGTCGAGGCAAGCACTCCCGCAGCCGAAGAAATGCCTTTAGTCCTTGTCGTCGAGCCACAGGTTCCGGCATGGGCGCAGCAAATCGTCCGCTTCCTTCAAACAGGAGAGCTTCCCGATGATCAAGAAGAAGCCAAAAAAGTAGCCCGACAGTCAAGTATGTATCAGTTTGTTGACAACATTCTGCACAGAAAAAGGCCAAATGGGGTGAAATTGAGGTGTATTTGCCAGGAAGATGGACTAAAGCTGTTGGCGGAAATACACGGAGGCATATGTGGCTCACACATAGGATCAAGAGCTCTTGTCGGCAAGGCTTTCTGGCAAGGCTTCTATTGGCCCACTGCTCTCCAGGATGCAACTGAGCTAGTAACCAAGTGTGAAGCATGCCCGTTTCATTCAAAGAACATCCATCAACCAGCACAAGCCCTTCAAACGATTCCTCTCTCCTGGCCCTTCTCGGTCTGGGGACTTGACATCTTGGGCCCTTTCCCCCGTGCTACCGGGGGCTTTGAGTTCTTGTACATTGCAATTGACAAGTTCACAAAGTGGCCAGAGGTAGAGCCAGTAAGGAAGGTGACAGCACAGTCAGCCATCAAGTTGTTTAAAGGACTAGTTTGCCGTTTTGGTGTTCCTAACGGAATTATCACAAACAACGGCACACAATTCACGAGCCGTGCCTTCATGCAATACATCCAAGATCTTGGAAGCAAGATATGCTTTGCATCCGTTGTTCATCCGAGAAGCAATGGCCAAGCAGAAAGGGCAAATGCTGAAGTGCTGCGAGGCCTCAAAACGAGAACTTTTGATAGGCTACACAAGTGCGGAAGGCGCTGGATTGATGAGTTACCGGTAGTTCTTTGGTCACTCAGGACGACACCAAATCGAGCTACCGGCCAAACACCCTTCTCCTTATTCTATGGTGCAGAGGCGGTGCTCCCCACGGAACTCACATACGGGTCACCTCGAGTGCTTGCTTACGTTGAAGCACAGCAAGAGCAGCTGCGGCAAGATGATGCCATGCTCCTTGAGGAGAATCATCTTCGAGCTGTTGTGCGAGCTGCACGCTACCAGCAAGCTTTGTGCCGCTATCATAGCCGCAAAGTACACGCTCGAAGCCTTGAGGAAGGCGACCTTGCTCTTCGGTGCGTCCAGTCCGCCAAGGGATCAAACAAGTTGACGCCAAAGTGGGAAGGCCCTTATCGGGTAGTGCAAGTCACCAGACCTGGTGCAGTCCGTCTGGAGACCGAAGATGGCATTCCCGTGCAAAACTCATGGAACATTGAGCATCTTCGAAAGTTCTATCCATAAGGCGCAGTTGCCGGGACCCCCGGCAACACCTTTTGTACAAGCCTTGTCGATAGACATGTAACCCTATGTACAAAGCCAGGCGCAGACCCTGTGCATAACTAAAATAAAGCTAAGTGTTTCACAACTCTTTGTTAAATACATTTTCACTTATGTATGATTGCATGAGACGTTGTGTTATACTTTGCCTTGTATGAAATGATTAATGAGCCGTCAAGGCGTCCATCCACTTCTTTCTCTTCTTTATTTTTCACAAAAGGACAGAAGATTCCCTCGCATGCAAGTTTCCTGAGGGGGATGATGGTGTGGATACCACCAAATGACGTTCAAGTGATCATTTTGTAACAAGAAGCACGGCAAAGAAAAAGCTAAGTTGAAAAACTTTGAAATAATTTCTTTGTTATAATCACGATCTTCCTTGAACAATTTTCGTATTTATATGAGAAACCTGCACGCTAAGGAACTTTGTCGAGACCGATTGCGCTCTTATTTTGTTTCGAGTCCGCTCAACAACTTAAGTAGCTGCGTTGGTACCGTCAAAGGTAAAACTTGCCGGCAGCGGCTCTTCCGGCAGGCTGCTAAGGATCCGTCCTCAAGTGCTCGCGGCAAGAGTGTGCGCATCGGCAAGCATAGGGCATCCAATTCATACAAAGGCAGGATAAGACAAGAAAAATAGCATACATTCATCCCAGGACAGTTTGAGTTGCATTACATCACAAGCACAGTGCAGATCTAACTTAAGATTAAATGTATCTTTTACATGACAGCACTGACGACAAGGTACTATGACAAGGCAAGTTCCGAAGATCGCCTTCGTGCCTGGGAACAAGAAGAACCTTGTCGGCCAATGGAGCAACAATCTTGTCGATGGCCGTGATGTCAGTGTTCTCCAGAAGGCGCCTGAATACCCCGGAGGGATCAATTTCAGGATTCCGGTAGGCGATCTTGACGAGCACCTTGTAAACGACGTCGCGGCCAAACTTGCGGGATTCATCAGCAAATGAAGCTGACCTGTCCTCATGATAAGTCTTCAAAGCATCAATGAGGCCTTCGAAGAACTTGCTCAATCTAGCGCTGGCAGTCTCCTTGTCATTGACAGTGAAGCTCCAGCTCCTCATGTCAATGACGGCAAGTTGGGAAGTTATGCGCCCGGCTATGTCAACAAGCATGTTTGTCCAAAGGGAGAGCACCTTGCGTAGCTCCGTCAATTTGTTCTCGGCGTCTTCCCGGGAAGTCTCTTCTGCGTCAAGCTTCTCTGTCAAGATCACCTCCCTCTCTTTGGCGGCCTCAAGATCCTTCCCAGGGCGATAAGCTTGGATTTCAGATCCTCCATTACCTTGCCAGTTGTATTGAGATCTTGATTCTTAGATGCTAGCTGCGTCTGTAGCTCCCCTAGGGTATGAGCTGCCTTCTGCACTTCACCTTTGAGGACCTCGATCTCCTTACTGTTGGTGGCAAGATCTTCCTTCAGCTTGTTCACCTAGGTCTCTAAATCTGCCTGGGCAGTGGCAGCAACAGCAGCATTATCGGTAGCTTCCTTGAGCTTGGCGGCATTCTCTCGAGCTTGGGTTTTGATAGACTCTTTATGATTCTTCTCCAGCTCTTGGGTCCTTTGCTCAAGGAGCTTTCCAATCTCTTCATCCTTGCCGCGAAGCTTGGCGGCAAGGGCCTCTTCTTGTGCGGGAAGATTCTTTTCATGGGCATTGAGCTGCGCCTCGCGCTCTGCCAGCTTGTCGTCCAAAGCTGTTGCCTTCTCCTGGGTAGCGGCAAGCTTCTCCTCTTGCCTCCTCAGATTGTGGGATTCACTGTTGTACCAACTGCGGATGTCCTCCGCCTTCTTCTTCAGTTTCTCTTCAACCACCTCCAAAGCTATACCATTCTGCTTGAAGCTTGTCCCATCGCTTACCATAGTGTTCTTGCACATCCCTAAGACCAGGAGCCATGGTTTCTAGGAAGGCAAGATCTGTTGTGCTATCGATAGCGTTATCAGTTTCGAGAGTACTTTGGGGGATGGAGGCGAGGATCCGGGCAATTTCTTCGTCAAAGTTTGGGTCTCCGGTGCTTGATGAACTGGGGGCTTCGGATCCTTGTTGGGGAGCAGTGAGCATCAAGACATTCATTAAGGCTTGGGTAGTTGGCATAGTTGGTTCAGCAGCAGGGGCTGGCTTGTCAGCGGCAACCACCACCATTTTTGTGTTTGCTTGGACGGGGGCAGACGTGTTGCCGGGAGACTTCCCCAGCTCTCCGGTGACTTCCTTTGCCTCCTCGGCAGCAGACTTGCCGGCCTCTTTAGCAGAGATCTTGGCGACTTCATCGACAGCGCTCTTAGCAATTTCTGCCACATCTGCAAGGATTTCTCCCTCTTCAGGAGAAGTTGGATCTGCAGGATGAAGCGGAAGCGAGAGCAAAAAGTGATTCAGTTTACAAGTCAAGTTCAAGAAAAAAAAATTGGACAAGTGCTTAAGGACAAGTGAATTACCTGTTGGTGTTCGTTGAGGAAGGGTGCTTCCATCCCCGGCAACTTCGGTTGCCGCCGCACGGTCTCCAGCAGCCTCGCTTGCCGGGACAATTTCGGGGCGGGCGGGCTCATCAGCGAAGGCCCTTGTCGGAGAAGCGCTCTCCTGGACGATGGTTGACGGAGGAACCATAGCAGGATCCGCCTCTTGGCGCTCTTCCTCTTGGCGGCCTCCTCCTATCTCTTTGTTGGGCTCAGGAAGAGGAACTTCAGTGCCGGCACCTGCGAGCGGGAACTACACCACAACCTCATGCTGGGGGCTGGGCTGGGGGCTAACGACGATGGTATCGGTAGATGTGGCCCCCTGCCCAGCGCTTACTGTGGGTTCGTGCTCTGTTGCACCTCTCATTCGCTTCACCCTATGTATGAGCGATTTTGTATCCCTGCAAAGACAAAGGAAGTCAAATCAAATGACAGTCAAGACAATGATCAAGATTTGATGAAGATGAACAATTATACTTACTCCTCGTCTTCGGACTCGCTGAGAACGGAGAAGTCATATCACACCGGCGGAGGCGACTCCCTGGCCCTTTTGAGTGCCGGAGGGGCTAAACTTGCCGGTCGACAAGACGCAACTTCGCTGGCAACCTCTTGCCAGGAAGATGGACACTGAGCTCGAGGACGCCGAGTTTGTTGCCGACACACCTCTTCTTGGTGGCTAGTCTTGGTGGTCGTCTTCTTCACGGAAGGGCCAGCCCCTGATGAAGAAGGTCGCACTGCCTCTTGGCTAGATGTTTTCCAAAGAATGCGTGCTTTCTTCTTCGGGCCTTGAAGATATCCTCCTTCTTCGGCTTCACCGGCAACCTCTTCCCCTGCAGGTTCCCCCTGGTGCTCTTTGGCAACTTTGTCTTCGGGGGTCTCTTCCTCCTCCTCAGTTGCCGCAGCCCAGGAACTGCTGGCCTTGTCGGTCTTCAGGGCTTCTTCAGCTCTGTAGGCGATATACGCCAACTCTTCATCTCGGGTGGCTTGGATGAGGTCCTTCTCTTCTCGGGTAGGCCTCTCCGTCAAATTGGAAGCCCAAGCCATTTCATCCTCGAGTGAAGGCAGCCCCCATTCGGCTTCAACTCCTTGAGCAGTGCATGCTGGCATCATCACCAAGATGGAATCTTTGGCGGAATTGATGTGCATCGGCACAACCCTGTCTGGCAAGCGAAACTTGCCAGAAACCCTGAAGAGCTGATGGCAGAGGCTGATGTGCTGCATAACCATCAAGTTATTGGCCAGCCCTAGGTATATTCTCATGATGTCCCCAGCGTTCTTGTACTCCCAGGTGTGCCTTTGCCTCTTCTCCAGCAGCGCGATGCATCGCCTGAGGAAGTCAGCTCCCACCATCTCAATGGTCAGTTCGGCAGACTGCAGACAGGCGATTCGGTTCAGTGCCGGCCTAAGCTTCTTGTCGCTAGCGCCAAGATCACTCCAATTCTTGCCGCGGTCAATCTTCTCCATGCGCGGCAAGCAGAAGTTGGGGAAGTCTTTTTCTTGAATCCAGCACCATTCGGCCCGCCATTCTTCCCACTTCAAGTGCAGCTGCCCGGTAAGATACTGGCCCTTGGTCTTGGTCCGGGGAATCCATGTTACGCTGCCGGAGAGCGCTTCACCCTCAATGCGGGGAACGAAGAAGTGGCAGAACAAATTGACATTGGGGGAAACTCCAATGAAATTTTCGCACAAATGGGCGAAGACTGACATGCACGTCATGGCATTTGGAGTAAAGTCCAGCAGTCAGAACCCAAAGCTATACATCATTGCGCTGAAGAAATCCAAAAATGGAGGAACAAGACCGCAATAAAAGTATGCGCAGAAAAATGGGTATGCGTCTGACGGAGTCTTGCCACCGGTGGGGAGCACCACTGGGGCCTTGTGGTCCTTGGTATCCCTTCCCCACATATACGCATACCTTGCTATCAAGGCATTGTTATCCAGGGCCGGCGGCGAGAAAACTGTATTTTCCCTTCGCCGCTGTTCCAATTCCTCCAGATCCCTTTGCTTCTTCTCCTCCTTCGAATCAACGGGTTTGGCGGGTTTCTTCCCCTCAGTGTTGGCCTTTTTGGGCGCCATGAGGGCTCGAGAAGGAAGGAAAAGGTTGAAATGAGATGCGAATTGATGGCGGCGGCGGCGCAAACTGCTCTGGCTAGAGGAAGAAGACGAAGCAGAGAAGGGCAAGGGCGAATGAGCAGCGCCTCCTCGCGGTTGCATTATCATGGGGAAGGCGCGAGGGGACTGGCTCTTTGCTGTTCAACGTGGCAGTGCTTTTGCAGGCGCACTACCACAAACCGTCGCTCCAGTCCACCACTCCCGTGACCCGCATTTAATGCGTGACGTGGGCGTGCTTGAAGGAAATCATCATTACTGAAATTACGGCAGTAGTTTCCCGCCGCGTGTCTGTGCATTGTTTGGGCCTAGCCCAATGACGCTTCAGACACGCGTGTGGCCCAGGCCTGGGGGCTCCTGTCAGTGTATAGAACATGGGTAGTCTATACCCTGACCTATGCACAGACAGTAGCAACTCTCCTGATGGCCAGGGCTTGCCAGAGATTACCAAGATCAAGATTCAAGGCCTGGTTACAAGGACACTAGGAAGAAGATCAAGACAAGACATCAAGAAACACCTGGTTGATGCTAGAGATGAAGATGGTACTTGCCGGCAAGGCTCAAGCCAGCATGGTGAAAGCCCGGCAAGCTCCGTGCCGGCAAACCCTCGCTGGCTCATCTGCGCTCCACCTCATCGAGCAGCTAGTAGCTAATCGGTGAGGTGTCGAGCGCGCAGGTGGTTTGGTGAGGTTTGTCGGGGCACGTGTCAGCCTGCTAGAAGGAGAATTAGCTTTAATGACACCCATCCAGAAGGCGTGTCAAGATAAAAAGAGGTAGCTGGGCGAGCGGTGCAGAAACCTTGCCAGGGCTCCCCCTCCACACGACACCTAACGGCGGAATAAATGCGTTTGTCCTAATCTAGCAGAGTTAGGTATGATAGCACTGTTTGCTATCTAATCAACATGTAATGACTGTTTTGCCACTGTGGTTACCCCTTGAGCTATAAAAGGAGGGCCAGGACAACCTTTACAAGGGTCGACACTTTGCTCATTTTGCATGCGTAGCTGCCCTTCCCGCACTCTTGCCGGCAAGGAGTGCTCCTTGTACTTGAGCACAAACACATCCAATACAACAAAGCAGGAGTAGGGTTTTACACCTCACGGTGGCCCAAACCTGGGTAAAATCCTTTGCATTTGTTGTTGATTCTACTCTTTTTGCTTGCGCATTCCCCTAGTCGAACCGCAAAGGGGCTAGATGGCCCCATAGATGGTCGTACGCACGACAATCCCTCTCGACCTCTGTCCCTTGTTTGCCAGACCACTCTTGGACACGTGCTATAGGGGTCATTCTCTCCGTTGTAAACAACCACACAATATATCTCCGTGTATCTACTCACCTCGCATTCTCTCTCGGAGATGCATGCGTGATATTTTTTCATAAGACACACACACTTTCTCTCTAATTTATCATGTGTTGTCCCTTTCTCTTTCACACACACACTCTTTCTTTTTGCACACTCACTCTTTCTCCTTCACACACACTTGATCTCTCTCTAGTTATGTACTCTCTCCGGTCCATAGCATATTGATTTTTTGAAAAGTCAAAACTCACAAAGTTTGACCAGGAATGTGGAGAAAAACATTTACATCTAGAACAGGAAACATATATATATATATATATCATTAGATTCATCACAAGATGTAGTATCATATTATATATACATCTTTGGTATTGTAGATATAAATTATTTCCTTTGTAAACTTGGTCAAAGTTTCCAAAGTTTGACTTTTCAAAAATTTATAGGCACTACATTATCGAACGGAGGGAGTATCTCTTTCTCTCTCTCAACTCTCTCATGCACCACTCCACCGTCATGGGGCTCTTCTCTCTCTATTTCAAACTTTCTATCTCCCTAGGTCACACATACACATATCTTGCTCACAGTAGATAGACCCATCTAACACTTTCTCTCCCTCGTTCTCTCTCTATCTCACACGCACGCGCACGCCCCCCCCCCCAAGTACAATTATCTCTCACTCCATCACACGCATATGCACTTCCCCCTAGGTATGACCATCTCTCACTCGCCATCACAAACACACACATTGTCTCCTTCCCTCCCTAGCTAAGTCTATCTCAATCTCTTTCGGGGTATCTTTCTATTGCACACACACCTTGTCTCTCGATCTCCCACCCATATAGTCCCCTCACGATCTTGAGGGGATCTCTTTATCACCAACACACCCTCTCTCCCCCCATGCCTCCATTTTATCCATACGTCTCTCTCGACCTCTCTCCCTTGTTTGCCAAACCTCTGTTGGCCATGTGCCAGGGGTCTCTCTCTCTCCGTTGCAAACAACCACACAATATATCTCCGTGTATCTCCTCACC
This sequence comes from Elymus sibiricus, assembly GCA_039707655.1. Taxonomy (NCBI): domain Eukaryota; kingdom Viridiplantae; phylum Streptophyta; class Magnoliopsida; order Poales; family Poaceae; genus Elymus; species Elymus sibiricus. The sequence continues at coordinate 242,822,401 of CM077676.1, forward strand.
TCGCTTTCTCTCCCGGAGATGCATGCGTGCTATTTTTTCATAAGACACACACTTTCTATCTAACTTATCGTGTGTTGTCCCTTTCTCTTTCACACACACACACTCTCTTTTTGCACACTCACTCTTTCTCCTTCACACACACTTGATCTCTCTCTAGTTATGTACTCTCTCCGGTCCATAACTGTCACAACCCTAGTTTAGCTTTGCACTAAGACTAGTCTTGCATGTGCATCATGTCTAAATTTTCACCTTAATTTGAAATGGGGATCCAGAAAACACTAGCACCCCTCTGAAAAACTAGGATCAACTGAAAATAATTTTGATGAACCCAAAATGCCCTTCAGAAAAGTTCATCATTTTTGAAATGGGTGAAAACCTCTGCCAAAAATGGTTCACATTTTTAGATCATCTTGGATTTTTGATTTAAATCATAAAATATTTTGATTTGGGCATTTAAATGCTATAAATATTTTAAATGCTCAAATAATTCTGAAAACAGTTGAGGGCTGTTGGAAATAATTCAAAATGTGCCCACAATTATTTCCAGGAGTTTTAAAAATGGTTTGGTATTTTTACTAAATCAAAAACAGAAAGGAAAAATAGAAAACAGAAAGAAATAGGAAAAAGAGAGAGAGGGAAGCTCACCTGGGCCACTTACCTGCTGACCTAGCCCACTGGCCGCGCCAATCGTCGTCCTCCTGGTGACAGAAGGACGCGACGTGCGTGCCCGGCGTGCGTGAGCATGCGCCTCGCCACCTCCTGCTTGCCGCCGAGCCCCTGGACGCGTGGATGAACGCCTCAGTGACGTCCCGATCGAGCGCTCCTCTCCATTCGCCCCCATCGCCTCTCCCTCACTCTCTCCCCACCATGGCCGAAGCCATTGTCAGCCCTCCGTCGCTGCATGCGTAGCCACTGCCTTCCCCGTGCTTCCTCGACTTGTCCACGAGATCCGTCTCCGTCGCCTACGCCGTCTCCACCGAGCCACGCGACCGGACAGGCCCCGAAGCGCCGTCCCCGACCTCTTCTTCCTCCTTCGGCAGACGAGATCACCACCGCCATTCTGCCCGCTCCGGACCTCTTCCGAGCCCGCTGAGACCTTCGCCGGCTTCGCTGTGAGCTCCTCTGCCGTTCCCCTCTCTCCTCATGCTCGGTTGCGTCGCGTAGCCGTCGTCCCCATCGAGCCCGAGAGCTCTCCGCCGCCGGCCATGTTACCACCGTGGTTACGGCCGTGCGAGCTCGCACCTGAGCACGCCACTGTGATCAGCGCGTCCCCAGCAGTTGAGCACGACCACCCGCAGCTTCTGCTGTGCTCTGTAACATCGACTGGGTTGATGCCCGAACTCCGGCCACCGTTGTCGCGCTCACCGCCATCATTTCCAGCCACCACAGGCCCGGCCACCACCACCAATCGACGCGGACGAGCCTCCGCAGCACGTAGATGCTCTCCGCCGTCCGTTTGGTCGCCGGAGGAGCGAACCCGAGCCCCTCCGCCGCGTCTGTCGTCGCCGGCGTGTTTGACCGGTTTGACCAGGGGTTTGACACCCCCTTGACCACCGACATGTGGGCCCAGGCCCTAACTAAATTAGGATTAGGATTAATTTAGCACTAATTAACCCTGTTAATTAGATGTGAGACTGACATGCGGGTCCCACTGGTCAGTTTGACCTGGACCACCGCAGTTGACCAGCGACATCATCTTGATGTCATGCTGATGCAATAACTCATTTTCTGGATTTAGTTTAATTTAAATAACCAGGAAATTCTAGAAAATGCTTTAAACTTCAAAAATTCATAATAAATCAACCGTAGCTCGAATGGAAAAGATTTATATATGAAAAATGATTAGAAAAATCCAATCTATCCAATGGTACTGTTTTCATGCATGACAAAGAAAGCTAAGCCTGCTGATCAGGTCAAATCAATTAAATGACATTTGAAAATTCATATGTAGAGTTTGAATTTGAACCTTTGGTTCAAATCAACTCAAATCAATATGTTGATAGCTGCATTAGCTCAAATACACACATTTTGCCATGTCATGAACATGCATCATAATGTTGCATATTGCCATGTATTGATTGTGCCTTCGGTATGTTCTCCGCGGTAGGTTCTGCTCCCGATGATATTCACGAGTATCCAGCTGAAGGGCAGTACCCTTCCACCACTCTGTCAGGCAAGCAACCCCCTTTGAACATTCCGATACAAACCCATCCTCTCGCTCCTGCTCTCTTTTACTGCATTAAGACAACAACATTTCAACTGCTACTTGCTACGATAGTTGAACCCCTTTTCCTCTGCATGACCTGTCATTGCCACAGTAAATAGCTAAAACCCACTAGCATGTGTAGGAGTTGTTTCAGCCCATGTTGTGTTCCTACCATGCTACGCTTGCTATGCTTAGAGTTGTGTCAGGTCTGGTTCATCTGGCTGATGGATTGGAGTGAAACAGTTGTGTTCTAATGATGAGAGTAAAGTGTTGAACCCGATTTGGTAAAGGTATCGATGAGAGGCCATGTAGGAGTACATGGTGGGTTGTTTCATTGGAACCATCCCTAAGAACTGAGTTCCGTGTATGTGATCCAAGACTAGCTACTACCACACATTGGGCTCTGGGCGCTCCAAGCTCTCTCGACTTATTAATCACCCTGATCTCTGTCCAGGAGTTGCAACTAGTTTCTGGTGTTTGTAGTATGCTGGAGGCCGTGCGTAGCGCTGACCTTAGGGGTGGGCTATGATGCGGGAGGCAAGTGGCACGGTGTACCAAGTGGCACCCGAATGGTGGGCTTGGGAACCCTGCACACATCGTTTGGGGCCGTAGTGGAAACCTCGGCCGGACTTCCTTGCGGGTCAGTCTCAAATAGGCGATAAACCTGGACTAGAGTCTTGTGTGGTTAGTCAGGCCGTGGCCGACACCCTCGCCAGGCTTCCGCTTGAAGGTTGTCGAGATACATGACGTGTATATGGTGATAAGTGGTGAGAGCGTGTGTGAAGAAGTACACCCCTGCAAGGTTATCAAACTATTCGAATAGCCGCGTCCTCGGATATGGACTACTTGGGAACTTATGTTGTTCATAGACAACTTAAGTGGTTACTCATAAAAGTAACAAGACAAGTGTGAGTGCCGTGGATGGCCCTCTCATAGGAAGACGGGAGAGGATCCGCGGTAGTGTATTGTCGTGGTGATTAGTGGACTCGTGTGTGCTATCTCATCTTATTCAAACTACTAGTAGTCGTAGTACAGGATAGCCAAGAGTCAAAGCTGGCTTGCTGCAATAAACACCACTACCCCCTTTGTTGATACTGTTGCATCAGTAGTTAGATCTGATGTAAGACTTGCTGAGTACCTTTGTACTCACGTTTGCTTAATAAACTGCTGCAGAGGAGAACCCCGAAAATACAGATGGATTCTATGTAGACCTTGACGTTGACGAGTGACTTGCTATCCAGGTGGCAATCTCGTGCCTGTGAAGGGTCTTTGTAGATAGGCAGGCTTCTATAGCTTTTTTCCTTTCTAGTTGTCTGTACCCAGACAAATTAAGCTTCCGCATGTGCTTGTATGTTTGTATGACTTGAGTGTTGGGTCATGTGACCCCTACCTATATGGATATGTTTTGTATGGCTCTTCGGAGCCTTCTAAATAAATACTTTGAGTCATAGTGTTATTGTTGTGGTGCCATGTTGTATTTACACGTATCGTGCATATTGTGTGTATGTTTTGAAATGCACTAGTATGTGTGGGATTCGACACCTAGTTATCTGCCTTGGTAGCCTTCCCTATAGGGAAATGTCTCCTAGTGCTTCCACTGAGCCCTAGTAGTTCGCTACTGCTCCGGAACACATGGATTGATCGGCATGTATCCTTCTTTGCTCCTTTGTCTGTCCCTTCGGGGAAATGTCACGAGGTGTTTTACTAGAGTCCTTGTAGCTTGCTACGACTCGGTTGCACACGCTGATGACCGACACGTGCATTGCTGGGTTATGTATGCCTGTCCCTTTATGTTTGTGCCACCTTGGTTTATGACTGGTCAAGTCGTCCCGAGTTCTCTGTCATATGGATGCTAGCGACATAATCATATACATGAGCCAAAAGACGCAAATGCTCCCTGCCAAGGTAAAGGCGGCAGCCGTGGGTTACCATGCGTGAGGCCGCAAAGTGTTATGATTTGTTACATGCTAGATCGGTGTTACTTCGAATCGGGGTCCTGACTGCGTTGGCATCAGAGCCTGACTGCCTGTAGGATTACCAAGTCAAACTGGTCGATGTCGAGTTTAGAAATGCTTTAGTTATATATAAGGGAATTGATTGTGGAAGGGATTGTAAGGCTCTTTTTACTTCTCTTCTCGTGTCGCTCTATTCGGGTCACCCTCTTCTTTTCTACGGGGATTAAGAACTAGGCTTCTCATCTATCTACCAGGATCACGTGTTACTAATCCGTAGACTTATAGGAATGGTGGATTCGAGTCTCAGTTCAGTCTCAAGTACTTCGGTGTGTTAAACAGTTGGTCTCGGAACCTTGATATTATGATGTTGATTGGTTATGCTACTATTTTGCAGGATGTCTCAAAATCTTTTTTGAGCATTTACAGCCGTTATGCTGCCCGATTTATCCTAGAAATCCTAATGCCTTTGCATTATTTCGTGTTTCAGATGGCTTCTCGCTCCCCTCATCAGGTAGTCCGTCTGACCAGGTGCATTGATGTGCCAGGTCATACGGCCATGCTGGTTCGCGTCATGCTTGAGATCGGTTACCGCTGGTACCCTGAGTACACAGTGGAGGAGCAGTACCGGGACTTCAACCAGATTCAGTACCTTTGCACTATCAGGATCTATCCTTTGTACCCTGGAGCTACAGAGCCTATTCACTGGTCATATGGACTCGGCGTTACTATCGATATGTCTGTTCAGGATGCAGCCTATTCCATGATGATGATAATCCGAGCTAGGCACGCACTGCTTCAGAACACCGAGTTCAGCTATATACCAGTGTCAGTTCTAGGCGAGGAGTGTTATCTTAGTGGTCTCTATACTGATGCCGCTCATGAGGAGCCGAAGGTCCAGACCACCACGCAGTTGTTAGAGGACAGGGATTGTGATGTCCGTGCCCTTCGTTTGGAACTGTATGCTATACGAGCACGTCTTTGGACAGCTTTGACACAACTTGCACCCGTTGTCCAGACAGGATACTGTGATATGGATGTGCTGTATCCAGTGTGGACTCATCTGCCAGCCCGCGTAGATTGGCCTGATGTTGGAGGCATCACACCTCCATGTGGACCTCTTCTACCACTAGCTGTGGGACCTAAGCCACATCCGTGTCCTTACGGACCCCAGGTCCCCTAGGCTAGTGTGTTTCCGGATCCTCACGTTCAGCTTCCAGGCCACGATGGTAATCTCTACGAGGATTACTACGGAAACGTCTGAGATAGTTGTGGTTGTAGTAGTATTGTAGCAGTTGTATCCATCACAGTCCTGCGTGTCTTGTGGGATATAACTAGATGTGTACTGAGTTCCGGAGGCGTAGATAAATAATGTATAGGAGCTTGGAATGCCTCTAATGAGTTGTATCATCTTTCACCGCAGTTTGTACTCTAGCTTGGGCTTGTACTAAACTATATTATGGTGTGTACGACCGATGGTATATATATGGCAGCTTCTTTATTACCATGTTGTACCGATGATCATCTCTGCATTCCTTGTTTTCCCAATACATTCTGCACCCCTATGCTACAATTGTTGTCATCCTTGTCTAAACCATGGTTTTGTTTCCCAGGATGGTCAATACCCGAAGCAACCGCACTGCCCATGAGCAGGCTGAAGGCAGTGGAGCTAGGAATGAGAACCTTGCCCATCCACCCTCTCTGGCTGAGGTCATGCTAGAGGCTGAAAGGAACAAGCGCGAGACAAATCGTCTGCTCGAGCGCATTGAGCAGAACACAGCCCACCACCAGTGCAATGACATGCTGTCTATCCATGACTTCATCAAGCTGTACCCGCCTACCTTCCATCACTCCGTCGAACCACTCGACGCTCATGACTGGCTCCGCAGCATCACTCATAAGCTGTGTTCTGCTAACGTGGCTGAAGGTGACAAGGTCACTTATGCTGCATACCATCTTGAAGGTCCCGCTAGTCTGTGGTGGGAGAATTATGAGGCCATGCTTCCAGCTGGTCAAGTCACCACTTGGAGGGATTTTAGTGAAGCTTTCCACGAGCACCATATCCCAGAGGGTCTGATGGACCGTAAGAGGGAGGAGTTTTGCAACCTCACCCAGGGCAGGATGACTGTAGATGTTTATAGTCGGGAGTTTGGAAACCTTGCACGCTATGCTCCAGAAGAAGTGTCCACCAATGCCAAGAAATAGGCCAGGTTCTGAAAGGGACTTAACCCTGAGCTCCGTCGTGATCTTCGTCTGCATGAGTGTCTCACTTTCCAGAAACTCGTAAACAAGGCCATCAGTGCAGAAACTAGCCAAATTGATTACGAGGCAACCCGCAAGCACTCCCGTGACTTTGGCTCATCCTCCGGCTCCGGATCACAGAAGCGCCGGGTGTGGATCCCGAATACGGCACTGCCACCCAGATATGCCCCGAGGCCATCCCATGAGGCGCCTCGCCCAAACCAGCCGTATACACCACCCAAGGGCCACGGTGGACGAGCTGTCAATGCTGCTCCGCGTACCAACACTGTGACTTGCTACAAATGCGAAGAGCTAGGCCATTAGTATCGTGAGTGACCCCAGAACAATGCTTCCAACCAGCCAGGAAAGTCTGTTGGTCGTGGTAAGCCAACAGGAAAGATGTACTATGCCAAGCCAGCTACCACTACACGTGGACGTGTGAACCATGCCTCAGCCGATGAAGCTCATGATGACCCCGACGTCGTTCTTGGTACGCTCCTTGTAAATTGTCATCCGGCATCTGTTCTTTTCGATACGGGAGCATCTCATTCGTTCATTTCTGAGAGTTATGCTCAATTGCACGACATAACATTCTGTGATATGCCCACTTCCATGGTAATTCAAACTCCTGGGTCTAAATGGCAAACTTCTAGAGTGAGCCATGGAAATGAAATTCTTGTCGACAGACTTGTCTTCCTTGCATCTTTGATAGCCCTTAAGTCTTCAGACATAAACATCATCTTGGGTATGGACTGGATGGCAGCCCATTATGCTAAGATTGATTGTTCCACCAGATCTTTTCAACTTACACATCCATCGGGTGAGATAGTCAATGTGTTAACTCGAGTGTCCGAGCGTCAGTCTACTCTCTAAATGCCAGTCCTCTTCCAGATCTCGAAGATATACCAGTAGTCCATGAATTTTCAGATGTCTTTCCTGAAGAACTGCCAGGCATTCCACCTGACAGAGATGTAGAGTTTGTGATAGATCTTGTCCCAGGAACTGTCCCAATTTCTAGAAGACCCTATAAGATGGCACCCTTAGAGCTAGCCGAGCTTTAGAAACAACTCGATGAGTCCTTGCAAAAGGGTTTCATCCGTCCTAGTTCTTCTCCTTGGGCTTGTCCCGTCCTCTTCGTCAAGAAGAAGGATGGAACGGATCGGATGGTTGTAGATTATCAACCCGTCAACCTGGTCACTATAAAGAGCTCCCCAGGATCAACGATCTGTATGATCAGCTCGCTGGATCCTCAGTCTTTTCCAAAATGGATTTGAGGTTGGGCTACCATCAAATCAAAATCAAGAACAGGGACATTCCCAAAACGGCCTTTGTCACTCGTTATGGCCAATACGAGTACACCGTCATGTCCTTCGGTTTAACCAATGCCCCAGCCACCTTCTCCCGCTTAATGCATTCGATCTTCATGGAGTACCTAGATAAATTCATCGTAGTTTACCTCGATGATATACTCATCTACTCGAAGAACAAAGAAGATCATGCCGAGCATCTAAGGCTGGTATTGATGAAACTTCGAGAGCACCGCCTTTATGCCAAATTTTCTAAATGTGAATTCTGGTTGCCAGAAGTGACCTATCTAGGCCACGTAATCTCTGGGAAAGGTATTGCTGTCAATCCCGAAAGAGTTCAGGCTGTTCTTGATTGGACTCCACATGAATCGGTCAAGCAAGTTAGGAGTTTTCTTGGTTTAGCGAGCTACTGTCGTCGCTTTGTCGAGAACGTCTCCAAGGTTGCTAAGCCTCTAACTGAACTCCTCAAGAAAGATAAAAAGTTCAAGTGGACCCCACAGTGCGAGTACAGTTTTCAGGAACTGAAAAGACGCGTGACTTCTGCTCCCGTGCTTGTGCCACCAGATTTCTCCAAGGACTTTGTTATCTACTGCGACGCCTCGCGACAAGGATTAGGTTGCATACTCATGCGGGATCGTCATGTGATTGCCTACGCATCTCGATAGTTGCATCCACATGAGGATAATTATCCAACACATGATCTAGAGCTTGCAGCTGTAGTCCATGCACTCAAAACATGGCGACATTACCTTCTTGGTAATCGTTGCGAGATTTTCACCGATCACCAAAGTCTGAAATACATCTTCACCCAACCAGACTTGAATCTCAGGCAAAGATGTTGGGTTGAGTTGATCATGGATTACGACTTAGGAATAACTTACACCCCGGGGAAATCCAATGTCATGGGTGATGCGCTGAGTCGTAAGTCTTATTGTAACAATCTCATGTTACAACAAGGTCAACCACTTCTCCACGAGGAATTTCGTAAGCTTAACCTTCACATTGTTCCTCGAGGATTCCTTTCTACCTTGGTGGCGAAACTGACTCTTACGGATCAAATCATAGCTGCCCAGAAGCAGGATACGGGAATTTCCCAGATCAAGAAGAACCTTGAGAAGGGAATGGTTGGTTGCTTCTCAGTAGATGATCACGATGTTGTTTTCTTTGAGAACCGCTTGGTGGTTCCCAAGAACCAACATCTACGTCAATTGATCCTTAAGGAGGCTCGTGAATCTCCTCTCGCGATTCAACCCGGTAGTACCAAAATGTATTAGGACCTACGCCAGAGGTTCTGGTGGACTAGGATGAAGAGAGAAATCGCTCAATTCATTGCTAACTACGACGTCTGTCGTCGCATTAAAGCAGAGCATCAACGGCCTTCTATCACTCTTCAACCCTTAGCTATTCTTGAATGGAAATGGGATAAAATCGGTATGGATTTCATTACCGGGTTTCCCAGGACCAAGAGAGGGAATAATGCTATCTTTGTGGTCATTGATCATCTTTCAAAAGTGCATCATTTCCTTCCTATCCGAGAGAGTATAACTGCTAGTCAGTTAGCAGATCTATATATCTCTCGAATAGTGTCTCTTCATGGTATTCCTTTGGAGATTAACTCAGACCGTGGAAGTCTTTTTACCTCTCGATTTTGGGAAAGTTTCCAAAATGCTATGGGAACTCGTCTCTCCTTTAGCACTGCTTTCCCCCCTCAATCTAGTGGTCAAGTAGAACGAGTCAATCAAATTCTGGAAGACATGCTCAGAGCTTCTGTTATCTCATTCGGAATGGATTGGGAGAAATGCCTTTCATTCACCGAATTTGCCTATAACAATAGTTATCAATCTAGTTTGGGCAAAGCTCCTTTTGAAGTTCTCTATGGAAGAAGATGTCGAACGCCTCTTAACTGGTCAGAAACCGGGGAAAGGCAATTCTTTGGCCCGGATATGATTCAGGAAGCAGAAGAGCAAGTTTGCATTGTCCGTGAGAAGTTGAAAACAGCCCAATCTCGTCAAAAGAGCCAATATGATCGCCATCATAAGGCTGTAACTTATGAAGTTGACGACAAGGCTTACCTTCGGGTTACTCCTCTGAAGGGTACCCATCGTTTCAGTATCAAAGGCAAATTGGCTCCTCGCTACATTGGACCATTCGCATTCTTGCCAAACGAGGAGAGGTTGCCTACCAATTGGAACTACCCCCGCATCTTTCCAGAGTTTATGATGTCTTCCATGTTTCTCAACTCAGGCGTTGCTTCTCGGATCCTATCCGCGGAGTGGACCACGAAACGCTTGATCTCCATGATAACCTTACCTATCGAGAATACCATGTCCGTATTCTTGATCAAGCCGAGCGTACCACTCGACGCTAGAACATCAAGTTTCTCAAGGTTCAGTGGTCTCATCACTCTGAAAAAGAAGCTACTTGGGAAAGGAAGGATCGTCTTCCACTTGAGTACCCCACACTCTTCCCGACGAACCTTGAATCTCGGGACGAGATTCTTTTGAGTGGGGGTGAGTTGTCACAACCCTAGTTTAGCTTTGCTCTAAGACTAGTCTTGCATGTCCATCATGTCTAAATTTTCACCTTAATTCGAAATGGGGATCCAGCAAACCCTAGCACCCCTCTGAAAAACTAGGATCAACTTAAAATAATTTTGATGAACCCAAAATGCCCTTTAGAAAAGTTCATCATTTTTGAAATGGGTGAAAACCTCTGCCAAAAATGGTTCACATTTTTCTAGGTCATCTTGGATTTTTGATTTAAATCATAAAGTATTTGGATTTGGGCATTTAAATGCTCAAATAATTCTGAAAACAGTTGAGGGCTGTTGGAAATAATTCAAAATGTGCCCACAATTATTTCCAGGAGTTTTAAAAATGATTTGGTATTTTTACTAAATCAAAAACAGAAAGGAAAAATAGAAAACAGAAAGAAATAGGAAAAAGAGAGAGAGAGGGAACCTCACCTGGGCCACTTACCTGCCGGCCCAGCCCACTGGCCGCACCAGTCGTCGTCCTCCTGGCGACAGAAAAACGCGGCGCGCGTGCCCGGCGCGCGTGAGCATGCGCCTCGCCACCTCCTGCTTGCCGCTGAGCCCCTGGACGTGTGGATGAACGCCTCGGTGACATCCCGATCGAGCCCTTCTCTCCATTCTACCCCATCGCCTCTCCCTCGCTCTCTCCCCGCCATGGTCGAAGCCATCGTCAGCTCGCCGTCGTCGCACGCGTAGCCACTGCCTTCCCCATGCTTCCTCGACTTGTCCACGAGCTCCGTCTCCGTCGCCTACGCCGTCTCCACCGAGCCACGTGACCGGACGGGCCCCGAAGCACCGTCCCCGACCTCTTCTTCCTCCTTCGGACGCCGAGACTGCCACCGCCGTTCCGCCCGCTCCGGACCTCCCCCGAGCCCGCTGAGACCTTCGCCAGCTTCGCTGTGAGCTCCTCTGCCATTCCCCTCTCTCCCCGTGCTCGGTTGCGTCGCGTAGCCATCGTTCCCATCGATCCTGAGAGCTCTCCGCCACCGGCCATGTCGCCACCATGGCTACGGCCGTGCGAGCTCGCACCTGAGCATGCCACTGTGATCAGCGCGTCCCCAGCAGTCGAGCGCGACCACCCACAGCTTCTGCCGTGCTCTGTAATGTCGACTGGGTCGACGCCCGAACTCCGACCGCCGCTGTCGCGCTCACCGCCGTCGTTTCTGGCCACCACAGGCCCGGCCACCACCACCACTCGAGGTGGACGAGCCTCCGCAGCACATAGATGCTCTCCGCCATCCGTTTGGTCGCTGGAAGAGCGAACCCGATCCCCTCCACCGCGTCTGTCGTCGCCGGCGTCGAGCCACTGGTGTGTTTGACCAGTTTGACCGGGGGTTTGACTCCCCCTTGACCACCGACATGTGGGCCTAGACCCTAACTAAATTAGGATTAGCATTAATTTAGCACTAATTAACCCTGTTAATTAGATGTGAGACTAACGTGCGGGTCCCACTGGTTAGTTTGACCTGGACCGCCGCAGTTGACCAGCTGACGTCATCCGAATGTCATGCTGAGACAATAACTCATTTTCTGGATTTAGTTTAATTTAGATAACTAGGAAATTCCAGAAAATGCTTTAAACTTCAAAAATTCATAATAAATCAACCGTAGCTCGGATGGAAAAATTTATATATGAAAAATGATTAGAAAAATCGAATCTATCCAATGGTACTGTTTTCATGCATGACAAAGCAAGCTAAGCCTGCTGATCAGGTCAAATCAATTAAATGACATTTGAAAATTCATATGTGGAGTTTGAATTTGAACCTTTGGTTCAAATCAACTCAAATCAATCTGTTGATAGCTGCATTTGCTCAAACACGCACATTTTGCCATGTCATGAACATGCATCATAATGTTGCATATTGCCATGTATTGATTGTGCCTTCGGTATGTTCTCCGCGGTAGGTTCTGCTCCCGAGGATATTCACGAGTATCCAGCTAAAGGATAGTACCCTTCCACCACTCTGTCAGGCAAGCAACCCCCTTTGAACATTCCGATACAAACCCATCCTCTCGCTCCTGCTCTCCTTTACTGCATTATGACAACAACGTTTCAACTGCTACTTGCTGCGATAGTTGAACCCCTTTTCCTCTGCATGACCTGTCATTGCCCCAGTAAATAGCTAAAACCCACTAGCATGTGTAGGAGTTGTTTCAGCCCATGTTGTGTTCCTACCATGCTACGCTTGCTATGCTTAGAGTTGTGTCAGGTCTGGTTCATCTGGCTAATGGATTGGAGTGAAACAATTGTGTTCTAATGATGAGAGTAAAGTGTTGAACCCGCTTAGGTAAAGGTATCCATGAGAGGCCTTGTAGGAGTACATGGTGGGTTGTTTCATTGGAACCGTCCCTAAGAACTGAGTTCCGTGTATGTGATCCAAGACTAGCTACTACCACACATTGGGCTCCGGGCGCTCCAACCTCTCTCGACTTATTAATCACCCTGATCTCTGTCCAGGAGTTGCAACTAGTTTCTGGTGTTTGTAGTATGCTGGAGGCCATGCGTAGCGCTGACCTTAGGGGTGGGCTATGATGCGGCAGGCAAGAATCACGGTGTACCAAGTGGCACTCGAATGGTGGGCTTGGGAACCCTGCACACATCGTTTGGGACCGTGGTGGAAACCTCGGCTGGACTTCCTTGCGGGTCAGTCTCAAATAGGCGATAAACCTGGACTAGAGTCGTGTGGTTAGTCAGGTCGTGGCCGACACCCTCGCCAGGCTTCCGCTTGAAGGTTGCCGAGATACATGACAAGTATATGGTGATAAGTGGTGAGAGCGTGTGTGAAGAAGTACACCCCTGCAGGGTTATCAAACTATTCGAATAGCCACGTCCTTGGATATGGACTACTTGGGAACTTATGTTGTTCATAGACAACTTAAATGGTTACTCATAAAAGTAACAAGACAAGTGTGAGTGCCGTGGATGGCCCTCTCATAGGAAGACGGGAGAGGATCCGCGGTAGTGTATTGTCGTGGTGATTAGTGGACTCGTGTGCGCTATCTCATCTTATTCAAACTACTAGTAGTCGTAGTACAGGATAGCCAAGAGTCAAAGCTGGCTTACTGGAATAAACACCACTACCCCCTTTGTTGATATTGTTGCATGAGTAGTTAGATCTGATGTAAGACTTGCTGAGTACCTTTGTACTCACATTTGCTTAATAAATTGCTGCAGAGGAGAACCCCGAGAATACAGACGGATTATATGTAGACCTCGACCTCGACGAGTGACTTGCTACCAAGGTGGCAATCTCGTGCCTGTGAAGGGTCTTTGTAGATAGGCATGCTTCTACAGCCTTTTTCCTTTCTAGTTGTCTGTACCCAGACAAGTTAAGCTTCCGCATGTGCTTGTATGTTTGTATGACTTGAGTGTTGGGTCATGTGACCCCTACCTGTATGGATATGTTATGTATGGCTCTTCGAAGCCTTCTAAATAAATACTTTGAGTTGTAGAGTTATTGTTGTGGTGCCATGTTGTATTTACATGTATTGTGCATATTGTGTGTGTGTTTTGAAATGCACTGGTATGTGTGGGATTCGACACCTAGTTATCTGCCTTGGTAGCCTTCCCTACAGGGAAATGTCTCCTAGTGCTTCCATTGAGCCCTGGAAGTTCGCTACTGCTCCGGAACACATGGATTGACCGGCATGTATCCTTCTTTGCTCCTGTGTCTATCCCTTCGTGGAAATGTCACGCGGTGTTTTACTGGAGTCCTTGTAGCTTGCTACGACTCGGTTGCACACGCTGATGACCGACACATGCATTGTTGGGTTACGTATGCCTGTCCCTGTATGTTTGTGCCACCATGGTTTATGACTGGTCATGTCGGCCCGGGTTCTCTGTCATATGGATGCTAGCGACATAATCATATACGTGAGCCAAAAGATGCAAACGGTCCCGACCAAGGTAAAGGCGGCAGCCATGGGTTACCATGCGTGAGGCCGCAAAGTGATATGATGTGTTACATGCTAGATCGGTGTGACTTAGAATCGGGGTCCTGACAATAGCATATATACATTTATTGAAAAGTCAAACCTCACAAAGTTTGACCAGGTATATCTGGAGAAAAACATTACATCTGGAAGGACAATCATACATCATTAGATTCATCACAAGATGTAGTTTCATATCATATATCTTTGGTATTGTAGATATAAGTAATTTTCTCTATAAACTTGGTCAAAGTTTCAAAAATATGACTTTTCAAAAATTTATAGGCACTACATTATCGAACAGAGTGAGTGTCTCGTTCTCTATCTCTACCTCTCACGGGCCTCCCCTCTCACTGGGTCTCTCTTTACCGAGGGATTATATGGTCACTGGCTCAGCGTACAGCTCCGTATATTGTCTAGTTGACCAGTCAACCAGTCTACATGGTGCCTTGTCAGCTCGTGTTCTCTATGGGTGTGCGGGCCCATGTGGCAGTGGGTGAAATTAAATAAACTAGAGGCCCATCTGCCACGGGGTGAAATAAACAAACTAGAAACCACTTGCAGTAGAACCCCGCACGCTACTAAATTGAGTGCACACTTCTTCCTCGTTAAAACAATATTGTAGTACTCCTTCTGTTTCTTTTTAGTCTGCATATAAAATTTGGTCAAAGTCAAACTTCGTAAACTTTGACTAACATTATAGGAGAATATCAACATTCACAGTATGAAATCAATATATTTAGATGCATCTTGAAATTAATTTTCATAGCATATAGCTTTAGTATTGTAAATGTTGATATCCTTTGATATATAGTTGGTCAAACTTTGCATAGTTAGACTTTGACCAAATTTTATATGTAGACTAAAAAGAAACGGAGGGAGTACTAGATTAACACCTTCTTAGACGCCACCACAGACACAAACTACGACAACGCACATACACCACTGTGCGGCATGCACGGAAGGATGCACTCGCACACACCCAGCACACAATACACACCAGCACACGTGTACACCGGCGTCGCCGCCGACTGAGATGGAGGACGAGGCGGCCAACAAGTGGAGGCGGCTCGAGCCAAAACCGCATCCGGCGAGCCTGGACTTCATCAGTAGCCTCCCCGACGACATGCTGCTCGTCATCATCGCCCTCCTCCCCACCAAATCTGGCGTGTGGACCACCCTTCTCTCCTGGCGGTGGCGCCCCCTCTGGCACTGCGTCCCCCTCAACCTCACCGTCGACAGCTGCCTCTGCGATGGGGATTTCAAATGCATTGCCGCAGTCTCCAAGATCCTTGCATCGCACCCTGGGCCAGCCAGACGCCTTGACATCCGCATGTTCAGTACCAACTGCAATGTCCAAGCCAAGTTCGATGAGTGGTTCTTATCCCCCGCCCTAGATCAGCTCAAGGAGCTCAGTTTTGAAGGTGGACGATGTCACTCTCTGCTGCTGTCCGAGCTCCGCCACTTGCCAACGTTGTGCCATGCCAGGTTCAGTTCCTGCTATTTTCCCCAGATTGATGCCGCGCCCGCTCTTCTTCTCCCTCAACTCAAGCAGCTTAGCCTCTTCGACATTGGTATCTCGAAGGAGGTTGTGGAGCGGCTGCTCCGCGGCTATACAGCGCTCGAGTACCTTTGTCTTCAATAGATCCATGGGTTCATTAGCCTCCACATCGCCTTGACGAATCTCCTATGGATTTATGTCTTGCTGGCCCCGCAACAGGACATTACTTGGGAAGAGATGAGTTGAGCTGTTTCACGATATGGTCATTGAGAATGCGCCTTTCCTTGAGAGATTGCTTGTATCTTATCTAGAAGGTCCAGCAAAAATCAGGGTCATTGACGCGCCAAAATTGACAGCGTTGGCCTACTCGTCTGCCAAATTCTCCGAACTTGTTATTGGATCCATAACTGTTCAGTTACAGCACTCTTCTTCTTCTCGTTCTTCTTCTTGAAATTCACATTTTAATTTTTTTTCTTGATGTATGTTCGACTGTCATCTAGAAAATGATTCCCACAAGCTTGACCCAGTCTGTGTGCACAGTGAAGATTTTGGCAATAAAATCTATCGGCCCCAATCTGGATCAAGTTGTTGGATTCCTTAGATGCTTTCCATGCACGGAGAAGCTACTCATCGAGGTGAAACTCCTTTACTATTAAATGTGAACCACAATGGAGCTCAATTTTTTCATAATTTTTCCCAAGTTACAATGACAAATGTAGTGTTCAAAACTGCATCTAGGCACTATACTGAAAGAAATGTTTTTAGTATTTTTTCTCACGAGATCACCTGCATCATTTCTTTGTTGTTGTAGCCAAGGCTAGTCATAGTGGTAAGTAACTTTATCCTAGGAGCAAGTACTACCTCCATCCTGATTTACTAGTCCTCTTCGTATTTTGGAGTATCAAATTTTGACCATAGATTTAACTAACAAAATGTTAATGCATGTCACTAAAAATTATATCATTGGATTTGTATTTGAACATAATTTCCAATGGTATAATTTTTTGTGACATGCATTGACATTTTGTTAGGTAAATCTATTGTCAAAATTTTACACTAAATACGAAGGGGACCTATAAACCAAGATGGACGTAAAATGAGTAAATGAGAGGAAAGAAAAAGTGAGAGAGTGAAAATTATCCCTAGCCTTACAGCCAACCCTATTGTATGAGCGAATGATATTGGTAGCTCTTGATGACACGGCAATCTTATATATCCAGCTCCTCAAATATGTTCTCTTCTTTGCAGATAAAAAAAAGACCCGAAAGTGAAAAATGTGCTGCAATATAACAACCTCATTGAATGCCTTGATCTCCATCTTATAGAAATTGATTTGATCGACTACCAAGGCACCACATCCGAGATTAAATTGGCCAGGTTCTTGTTTCTGAAGGCAAGTGTGCTCAAGGTAATGAGGTTTGGCATTCTCTGGTGCAACAATGAATGGTGTGCTGATCACCGCAAGCGTCTAAAGCTGAATGACAAAGGCTCTGCAGAAGCTGATTTTGTTTTTGAAAGATCAAGTAACGAGAGACGCACAAGTTTATTTGCCTATTAGTGACTTGTCAGGGCCTGTGGATTTTAGTTTGTATGATAATGCTGCATCCACCTAAAGTAACGGAACTTCTTACGTAAACTTCCTAATAATTCCCTCTTCGTAGTTGCAGCATTACTACTAGCATTTGTAATATCAGTTTGAACCTTGTAAAATTACGACTATCCAGCACGTGGTACTACATCACGATTATGTTCGCGTGCATAGGTGCTGCAACGATGTAACCAATATATCCATTACAGTATTTATTCTAACTCGTGGCAACGCACGGGAAAATATCTAGAACACGGCTTGTTGTAAGCAGGGTAGCTCTACAGCCTTGATGATAGTGCCTGCACACGGGTGAGGCTGACTTTGGTAACCCGAACAAGCCACTTGCACTCTGGTGTCATCTCCGGCGCAGGGTCTTGTCACTTCACTGTGAGGAGCGGCGCGTAATAATTTGACCAACGGGCAGTACTTTGGTACTAGTACTACAACTCCCTCCGTCTGAATTTAGTAGTACAGCTTCACTTCTCACCGGGGTCAGGAGAGCGAGCGTCCTGCGGGTCACAATCAGATCAAGGGTGACCTGATCGAATAGTGTCTCTTGCGCTCTCAGGTAGCGCACTAGATGCACCAGGGCAGGATCCGACTCATGGTCTCCGTTGGCAACCTGGGTCGGGCTACCATAGCCTTCACGGCTAGGGTAGTAGTAGAAGGGGCGGATGTTAACTCTCGGCGACAGATGCCGGAGTTGAACGACAGCCTCTCAGGCTGCAAGTTGGATGGCCTGGGACTCGTCGGAGGTCGTCCTCCCTGTGAACAGGTAGGGGCGTTCCGATGCGGTGCCCCTCCCGTAGATGTGCACCGTGGCCCAGAAGTGGTGGATGCCATCACTTGTGTGCTCCTGGTACACAACATACTCAGGCGGCTCTTCGATGCCGAAAGCATGACGGGTGAGGTTGGCGAGGATGACCACAAAGTCTCCAAGCTCGGATGCGGTGGTCTCGTTGTGAATGACAGGGCTAGGCATCTTGGTGGTTGGATTTCGAACTGAGAATGAGGCTGTGATGTGCTGAGTTGGGCAAGGCTTCCTTTATAGGCCAATAGAGTCTTCCATCGCACACTTGTGGATGGGACAACTCAGGTGCCGGCCACAGGCACACGGCCTATGGGCAGGACTGATAGGTTGGGCACCGACTGCCAAAAGGTGTCAGCTGGCTACTGTACAGACTTATCGATTGAGATGGGCTTGGCTACGGACAGGAAAGATTTGGACGGTGTGGAAACCTAAGGAAAATGACCAGGCTAAGATAGGATTAGCCAATGGTCAGCCTGGCTCTGATACCAAGGCTGTCGGGGCCGGATTTCCGGGACATGATATCCCAGAAATTAAACCCTCGTGCCGTCACCAGCCCAGGACTACTGTTACTGGTGGACACGTCCTTGTTACAGATTACCAAGCATTTACAAGAAGTGGATACAAGACCATAAAGGTCTAATGATACAACAATGATTTCTAGTGAGGATGACGGAATAGACTCGTGGTTCTCCAACGTCGATGGGGCTCCATTCCCACAGGAACAGTTTACTCGGATAACTCCTATCCCGTGTGGCTGCTATCCTAGGCTCCGCATGGACGTCGTGGTAATACTCCTTGTGTAATCCTGACCTGGCCAATTAAATAGCCAGGGACAAGCCAGTGAGTACGTTTGAATGTACTCACAAACATCATGAACAAAAGATATACCGAATGCATATGATCATGATGAGTTAAATTATATGCATATGCTGAACGAAATTAAAGCATGGCATGATGAATATAACTACGGTGTTGAAGAGTAAATATGAAGTGTTAGTGGCAAACAAAGAAAGTTGAAAGTGGATAATCGGGCGAGATAGGACCGCCCGAGAATCCAAAAGAAATTATAAAATGGAGAATCGGGCGAGACAAGACCGCCCGAGTATCCAAGAGAAATGCCAAACGGGTGTCTAAAAGAGAATCGGGCGAGACAGGACCGCCCGAGAACTCAAGCGACGCCACGAGAGGTCTTGAAAAGAAATGCCAAACGGGTGTCTAAAAGAGAATCGGGCGAGACAGGACCGCCCGAGAACTCAAGCGACGCCACGAGAGGTCTTGAAAAGAAATGTCAAACAGGTGTCTAAAAGAGAATCGGGCGAGACAGGACCGCCCGAGAACTCAAGCGACGCCACGAGAGGTCTTGAAAATAAAGAGTATCCTGGGTAGTCTAGCCAGCCCATGAGATACTCAAAAAATAAAAATAAGAGAAACGGTTAGTCCATAATAATAACAATAATATTCATGACAACCATAATATTCATGATAGCGTCAGTGGCGACAATAATTATCCTACAAAATAAATCATGCTCAATTTTAATAATTTTCCTCCGGAGACCGACACTAAGACCGACACTTGACCAACCCTGACTGTAGTCCTTAACCGCGGACACGGCTATTCGAATAGGTATAACTCTGCAGAGGGTGTACTCTTTACCCACAAGTAAAGGATTTCTTTAGCCAGCACCGAGACGCTGACTAATTCCCATTACGGTCTTTGGGTTGAAAACACACCTAACCAGCACACACCAGATTAACTTTCCTGATACCAGGAATCACCCAAGGCATCATTCAAGATAAACTCTAAGACGGGAAGACTACAATCTCGAATAGCATGGGATCACAATATTTATATCGGCGCGCAAACAGGGGTGCTACCCCTCTCCGGCTACAACCGGAGAGACCCATGCCCCGTGACCAAGTGACATGCCTACCATGGGCCAATGGTATCTTTCACTATGGCCCCTCTGTACGGTGTGTGTGCAGGAAAGGGGTTATCAACTTACTAAACCATACCCTACCTGTGGCAGGGACAAGTGGCAACACGAACAAGTATGGGGGTTACCGGAACAAAACTCGATCTACGGTCGACTCAGGAGGCTAAGTTTTTCTTGCAGTGGTTAGCACAATAAAGTGTTCTTTCAACAGAAACACCAAAATAGGGCCACAGCCCTTGCATGTCCCAACATGCGTAACCAACAAGGCATGATCACGCTCCGACGTGATCACCCTTCTGCTGGTAACGCTATTTCTCTTATACCTGCTCCTGCAAGTTAGTCATGACAAGCACACATTGCACGGTACGAGGAAACATGCCAACACTACATGCATGCAAATTTTATCTGAATTCAACATATGCATGATTCAATTATTTCTTGCAAACATTTAACCATGCAATCACCATATCAAGTGTTCAAGATGCTTGCCTTTATCATGCAGAAATATTGGGTGCACTCCAAAAGTTTTGAAAATTCTCTTCCCTCCATTATTCCTATTTTCAAAAATATTGCAATTACCACATAGAGCTAAAACAGTATTAAAAATTTGTTTGGAAATTTTTGAAATAAATACTAAAATAAACTAGATGAAAAATGATGAATTTCAGAAAAAGAATCAAATTATTTGGAGTTCATATGATTTTCCTAGGGAGTTTCTAAGTTCAAATAAGTAAGGAAATGGACTATTTAATAGATCAAATAGAAACTAAGCTTATGAAAAATGTTCACCATAGCTGTATTAATAGAGCAAGATTTTAGAAGTATTTAGAAATTTGAATCATCAGATTTTCTTTTGAAATGAGTGCTGTGGGAATTATTTGAGATATGCTGAAAAAGAAAAAGAAAAAGGATAGAAGCATGCCCTGAGCGCTGTATAGCCGTGTAGTGCCACTGGGCCGAGCTCAATCGTTCGGCTGTGTGGGAGGGCGGATGACGTTGATGGCGTGCTCGAGAAATACGCTTCCCAGACGTGAAGACGTATTCTCCGAATTACGCCTCCACTTATGGACGAGTCGGCATAGCGTGGGTCGCTGACAGGGGGCCCCACCTGTCGGGTTTGACCCTGGTCAGGTCAACCACGCGGGAACAGGAGGGGGCGCCCTGCCGGCGGCGATTGCCGGTGAACGGTGGCAGCTCTCGGGGAGCTGAGGCCACCGACGTGACCTGGGGTTCATGGAGATCCTTCCAGTGGGCGTCACGGTCGACGGGGAGCACGGGGCTGTCGGCGGCGAGCTCCCCCGACGGACGACGGCGTCGGGCGAAAGAGGAACTCCGGCTATGGTCGATTTGGAGAAAAATTGAAGAGGGAGATGGATTGCGGTGATCAGTAGAGGTTGTTGGCGAAGAAATCTTGTGCGGGGAGGCTGGCGCGGTGACGAATTCGACTGGAGCGCCGCGGCGGTTTATCTCACCGGAGGGGAGGAAGAAGACCACGTCCGGTCATTTGGGTGCTGTGGGAGGTTTGTAGGGGAGGGAGGAGTGGTCGTGAGGAACTGCAGGAGCCTGGGGTGAGTTTATATAGCGCGGGGGAGGTCGGTTCCGTGCCTTCCCGACGAAGAAACGATGGCGGCGACCATTGATGGCAGTAGTAGGAGGTAGCTGGGGTAGGGGGTGGTCGGTGAGGCGATGAAGAGGCTACAGGGGGAGGGGGATGAGCATGAGCGACTCTGGTGGCTCAGAAACGAGGCACGCGTCTCGGGCGGTGGCGTGCCCGAGACGGTAGTGGTCGTGGCCGGTGCTGGCGGCGCTGGCCGGCACTAAGCGACAAGGCGGGGTGTCGGCGAGGACCAGGGGTGACTGGGTGATCCAGGAGAGGATCAGGATGGGCGAGGGGAGCAGCAGGGCAGTGGCGCACGGGTGATGCCGAACGTGCCAAAAGAGTACTCTACTCGCGCTCTGGACATGCACGTAGGGTGCTCGATGATTTGCCATGGTGAGCTAGAGGGCTTTTCTAAATCTGAATTTTGGTACAGTGGTGGTCCTATGAGTGATGAAGATGATGGACAAACTAGTTTGTCCATAGGTGGTAGTTGGCAATGGAGGTTTTGGTGGTTGCAAAATTCTGTCATGCACATAATGTGCTTGATGAAATGCTAGGGCTAGCCATGAACCTTTGTTGGGTGCGAAAATTGCCAGGAGGGTGTCTCCTTGGATGATAGCGAGGATGGCAGGGTTGGTTTGACCAAAAGAAAGACTTGGAAGTGCAAGTTTTACTGAATTTCAGTTCTGGACCAAATATTGAGGAAATTATATGGAGGTCTTCCAGAATGCAATTGGAGTAGATCTTCTGGACTTAAGGGTTTGGTTGGAAGGACTATAAGGTGGAATAATTACAGAATTTTTGGAGCAAGGAAAAATAGGGTTGTAGTTGAAACTCAAAAATAGAACTGAATTGAAAAGAGGATGTTTTACTCAAAATTTTCGAAAGACCAAGTTGGGTTTTTGCATAAAAGTGATCTGTAGGCATCATATGACTCCTCATAATTTTTGTGGAATTTTTAAAGAATTATTTAAAATAGTTATAGTGCAACAGAGGCAATTAAAGAATTGAAAATGCTATAAAAAAGATTATCTTGGGCAAAATTTTATTATGAAAATATTTCCTACTGTTATTAAAATATAATTAAAATGATTTAAGAAAACTACCAAAGCCCACAATATTTTACCAAAATTTCTATATGGAGGGAAGAATTTTGGAAAACAGAAAACAGAAAAGACTGCGAAAATAATAAAAGAATCAATATAAATCAAAATTTTATTTCTGGCCAATTTTTATTTAATAAAAATATGGTTAAGTTTTTGGGGTGTTACAAACTCTACCCCCCTTAAGAAAATCTCGTCCTCGAGATTTGTTAAGGGCGGAAGAATTAAATGCATATCACAACAAACAATATTATGCGGAATGCAAACATAGCAATGCACTTATGACATATGCCCTAAAATACCGTACAAGGTTGCATCATGCAAACTAGAGCTAGACACAGCAACAACTACCCTCATGACCGTCTACGGTTCGAAGGTAAGATCTACGGGGTCTTGCGGAAGGGTTCCGGGTGCTGGTGCACATTCTTCTTCTTCCGGAGGGAGGGGAGGAAGTGGAGGAAGCAGACGAAGAACGCGTCCCTCCTGAGTTGGCAGAGGGGGTCCGCCAATGGCGATCCGGGGATTCAGAACAGCAAGATAGTGGAGATACTCCAGTAATTGCTGGGTGAAACCCTCCTGGGCCATCACATACTGAATGAGATAGACCAGGGCTGGATCGCTCTCCATACGTTCACAGCGGAACGTAGCTTCTGCTCCAAAAGCTACGCGGCTCGGGAAATAGCAGTATTCCCTTGCACTGGCACAGGGTACCACGGATCGAAGACGGGTAATTGCTTCGTAAGCAGTAGACTCAATGGCCATGCCTGAGGTTGGCATGGATCTCCCGATGAAGATAACATACGGAGAGCCTTGGTTCAAATCTGCGGGTGGGATGTGCACAACTGCCCAGTATTTTGAGCAATCAGAGGTGATCCTCATCTTATACAGCTCATACTGGGTGGGTGTATGGAACCAAGGGTGTTGCGGGTAAAATCCCACAAAATCCCAACAAAACTACCAGGGCTTGCATTGGGGGTTCTTAGGTAAGCTCCGGGGTGAGACATGGATGGGTGGATGGGGAAAAGCAGTGCTCGAGGTGATGATGGCTGGTGTGGTTTGCGGATATGGCCTCTTATAGAGTGCCTGGGTGAGGAAATATGAAGCGGTGCCAATACGACTTGTGCACCTGTTCCGACGCAGGGCTGTCTGGTCAAAATCTCAGACCTCGATCCCAACAAGGAATGTGACGTATTACTGTGCATGTCGGTTAGGGGGGGGGTTCAGCAGTCACGTCCAGAATTTACTCAGTCACCACACGTCAACAATTTATGACAGGGCACACATACTACCATTGGCACACAAGTAGTTTACAAACTTACTACACCATACAACCGCTACTACGAAAATACAGGGTAACAGGGCCACTAAGGCTCTACAACAATACAGGTGGACTCAGTGCACCTCATCGACATCTAGCCGGGCGCGTCTTGTAGATGTCGAGGCCTCTCGGTGTGCTTCGATGTCGGAGTTGACCGGGGTCGGATGGGGAGCTATAGGGCTGGGGTAGCGGTGGTGCCCTTCGCGGGGTATCGAGGTCACCGTCCCGTTGGAGTGGGTCTCCAAGAGACGACGGAGTTCCTCGGGGGAGGTGAAGGCACTGCCCAGGTAGATAACAGGGGCGGAACTTGAGGGCTCAACAGGCCTCCCAAGCAGCACTATCGGGGTGTCGGTGGCGGGTACAGCTTGACTTCTCACCGGGGTCAGGAGAGCGAGCATCCTGCGGGTCGCAATCAGATCAAGGGTGACCTGATCGAATAGTGCCTCTTGCGCTCTCAGGTAGCGCACCAGATACACCAGGGCAGGATCGGACTCATGGTCTCCATTTGCAACCTGGGTCGGGCTACCATAGCCTTCACGGCTAGGGTAGTAGTAGAAGGGGCGGATCTTAACTCTCGGCGACAGATGCCGGAGTTGAACGACAACCTCTCGGGCTGCAAGTTGGATGGCCTGGGGCTCGTCGGAGGTCGTCCTCCCTGTGAACCGGTAGGGGCGTTCCGATGCGGTGCCCCTCCCGTAGATGTGCACCTTCGCCCAGAAGTGGTGGATGGCATCACTCGTGTGCTCCTGGGACACAACATACTCAGGCGGCTCTTCGATGCCGAAACCACGACAGGTGAGGTTGGCGAGGATGACCACAAAGTCTCCAAGCTCGGCTGCGGTGGTCTCGTTGTGAATGACGTGGCCAGGCATCTTGGTGGTTGGATTTCGAACTGAGAGTGAGGCTGTGATGTGCTGAGTTGGGCAAGGCTTCCTTTATAGGCCAGCAGAGTCTTCCATCGCACGCTTGTGGATGGGACAACTCAAGTGCCAGCCATAGGCACACGGCCTATGGGCAGGACTGATAGGTTGGGCACCGACTGCCAAAAGGTGTCGGCTGGCTACTGTGCAGACTTATCGATTGAGATGGGCTTGGCTACGGACATGAAAGATTTGGATGGTGTGGAAACCTAAGGATAATGACCAGGCTAAGATAGGATTAGCCAATGGTCAGCCTGGCTCTGATACCAAGGCTGTCGGGGCCGGATTTCCGGGACATGATATCCCAGAAATTAACCCCTCGTGCCGTCACCAGCCCAGGACTATTGTTACTGGTGGACAGGTCCTTGTTATAGATTACCAAGCATTTACAAGAAGTGGATACAAGACCACAAAGGTCTACTGATACAACAATGATTTCTAGTGAGGATGACGGAAGCGACTCATGATTCTCCAACGTCGATGGGGCTCCATTCCCACAGGAACAGCTGACCCGGATAACTCCTATCCCGCATGGCTGCTATCCTAGGCTCCGCATGGACGTCGTGGTAATACTCCTTGTGTAATCCTGACCTGGCCAATTAAATAGCCAGGGACAAGCCAGTGAGTACATTTGAATGTACTCGCAAACATCATGAACAAAAGATATACCAAATGCATATGATCATGATGAGTTAAATTATATGCATATGCTGAACGAAATTAAAGCATGGCATGATGAATATTACTACGGTGTTGAAGAATAAATATGAAGTGTTAGTGGCAAACAAAGAAAGTTGAAAGTGGATAATCGAGCGAGATAGGACCGCCCGAGAATCCAAAAGAAAATATAAAGTGGAGAATCGGGCGAGACAAGACCGCCCGAGTATCCAACAGAAATGCCAAACGGGTGTCTAAAAGAGAATCGGGCGAGAGAGGACCGCCCGAGAACTCAAGCGACGCCACGAGAGGTCTTGAAAAGAAATGCCAAACGGGTGTCTAAAAGAGAATCGGGCGAGACAGGACCGCCCGAGAACTCAAGCGACGCCACGAGAGGTCTTGAAAAGAAATGCCAAACGGGTGTCTAAAAGAGAATCGGGCGACACAGGACCGCCCGAGAACTCAAGCGACACCACGAGACGTCTTGAAAATAAATGAGTATCCCGGGTAGTCTAGCCAGCCCATGAGATACTCAGAAAATAAAAATAAGAGAAACGGTTAGTCCATAATAATAACAATAATATTCATGACAACCATAATATTCATGATAACGTCAGTGGTGACAATACTTATCCTGCAAAATAAATCATGCTCAATTTTAATTATTTTCCTCCGGAGACCGACACTTGACCAACCTAGACTGTAGTCCTTAACCGCGGACATGGCTATTCGAATAGGTATAACTCTGCAGAGGGTGTACTCTTTACCCACAAGTAAAGGATTTCTTTAGCCAGCACCGAGATGTTGACTAATTCCCATTACGGTCTTTGGGTTGAAAACACACCTAACCAGCACACACCAGATTAACTTTCCTGATGTCAGGAATCACCCAAGGCATCGTTCAAGATAAACTCTTAGACGGGGAGACTACAATCTCGAATAGCATGGGATCACAATATGTATATCGGCGCGCAAACAGGGGTGCTACCTCTCTCCGGCTACAACCGGAGACACCCATGCCCCCTGACCAAGTGACATGCCTACCATGGGCCAATGGTATCTTTTACTATGGCCCCTCTGTACGGTCTGTGCAGGAAAGGGATTATCAACTTACTAAACCATACCCTACCTGTGGCAGGGACAAGTGGCAACACGAACTAGTATGGGGGTTACCGGAACAAGACTCGATCTACGGTCGAATTAGGAGGTTAAGTTTTTCCTGCAGTGGTTAGCACAATAAAGTGTTCTTTCAATAGTAACACCAAAACAGGTCCACAGCCCTTGCATGTCCCAACAAGCGTAGCCAACAAGGCATGATCACGCTTCGACGTAATCACCCTTCTGCCGGTAACGGTATTTCTCTTATACCTGCTACTACAAGTTAGTCATGACAAGCACATGTTGCACGATACGAGGAAACATGCCAACACTACATGCATGCAAATTTTATCTGAATTCAACATATGCATGATTCAATTATTTCTTGCAAACATTTAACCACGCAATTACCATATCAAGTGTTCAAGATGCTTGCCTTCATCATGCAAAAATATTGGGTGCACTCCAAAAGTTTTGAAAATTCTCTTCCCTCCATTATTCCTATTTTCAAAAATATTGTAATTACCACATAGAGCTAAAACAGTATTAAAAATTTGTTTGGAAATTTTTGAAATATATACTAAAATAAACTAGATGAAAAATGATGAATTTCAGAAAAAGAATCAAATAATTTGGAGTTCATATGATTTTCCTAGGGAATTTCTAAGTTGAACTAAGTAAGGAAATGTACTATTTAATAGATCCAATAGAAACTAAGCTTAGGAAAAATGTTCACCCTAACTGTATTAATAGAGCAAGATTTTAGAAGTATTTAGAAATTTGAATCATCAGATTTTCTTTTGAAATGAGTGCTGTGGAAATTATTTGAGATATGCTAAAAAAGAAAAAGAAAAAGAAAAAGAACAGAAGCGCGCCCTGAGCGCTGTATAGCCGTGTGGTGCCACTGGGCCGAGCCCAATCGTTCGGCTGTGTGGGAGGGCGGATGACGTCGATGGCGTGCTCGGGAAATATGCTTCCCCAGACGTGAAGACGTATTCTCCGAATTACGCCTCCACTTATGGACGAGTCGGCGTAGCGTGGGTCGCTGACAGGGGGCCCCACCTGTCGGGTTTGACCCTGGTCAGGTGAACTACGCGGGAACAGGAGGGGGTGCCCTGCCGGCGGTGATTGCCGGTGAACGGTGGCAGCTCTCGGGGAGCTGAGGCCACCGACGTGACCAGGGGTTCATGGAGATCCTTCTGGTGGGCGTCACGGTCGGTGGGGAGCACGGGGCTGCCGGCGGCGAGCTCCCCCGACGGACGACGGCGTCGGGCGAAAGAGGAACTCCGGCTATGGTCGATTTGGAGAAAAATTGAAGCGGGAGATGGACTTCGGTGATCAGTAGATGTTGTTGGCGAAGAAATCTTGTGCGGGGAGGCTGGGGCAGTGACGAATTCGACTGGAGCGCCGCGGCGGTTTATCTCACCGGAGGGGAGGATGAAGACCACGTCCGGTCATTTGGGTGTTGTGGGAGGTTTGTAGGGGAGGGAGAAGTGGTCGTGAGGAGCTGCAGGAGCCTGGGGTGAGTTTATATAGCGCGGGGGAGGTCGGTTCCGTGCCTTCCCGACGAAGAAACGACGGCGGCGACCATTGATGGCAGTAGGAGGAGGTAGCTGGGGTAGGTGGTGGTCGGTGAGGCGATGAAGAGGCTACAGGGGGAGGGGGATGAGCACAGCGACTCTAGTGGCTCAAAAACGAGCCACGCGTCTCGGGCGGTGGCATGCCCGAGACGGTGGTGGTCGTGGCAGGTGCTGGCGGAGTTGGCCGGCGCCAGGCGACAAGGCGGGGTGTCGGCGAAGACCAGGGGTGACTGGGTGATCCAGGAGAGGATCAGGACGGGTGAGGGGAGCAGCAGGGCAGTGGCGCACGAGTGATGCCGAACGTGCCAAAATAGTACTCTGCTCACACTCTGGACATGCACGTAGGGTGCTCGATGATTTGCCACGGTGAGCTAGAGGGATTTTCTAAATCTGAATTTTGGTATAGTGGTGGTCCTATGAGTGATGAAGATGATGGACAAACTGGTTTGTCCAGAGGTGGTAGTTGGCAATGGGGGTTTTGGTGGTTGCAAAATTCTTTCATGCACATAATGTGCTTGATGAAATGCTAGGGCTAGCCATGAACCTTTGTTGGGTGCGAAAATTGCCAGGAGGGTGTCTCCTTGGATGATAGTGAGGACGGCAGGGTTGGTTTGACCAAAAGAAAAACTTGCAAGTGCAAGTTTTACTGAATTCCAGTTCTGGACCAAATATTGAGGAAATTTTATGGAGGTCTTCCAGAATGCAATTGGAGTTGATCTTCTGGACTTAAGGGTTTGGTTGGAAGGACTATAAGGTGGAATAATTACAGAATTTTTGGAGCAAGGAAAAATAGGGTTGTAGTTGAAACTCAAAAATAGAACTGAATTGAAAAGAGGATGTTTTACTCAAAATTTTCAAAAGACCAAGTTGGGTTTTTGCATAAAAGTGATCTATAGGCATCACATGACTCCTCATAATTTTTGTGGAATTTTTAAAGAATTATTTAAAATAGTTATAGTGTAACAGAGGCAATTAAAGAATTGAAAATGCTATAAAAAAGTTTATCTTGGGCAAAATTTTATTATGAAAATATTTCCTACTGTTATTAAAATATAATTAAAATGATTTAAGAAAACTACCAAAGCCCACAATATTTTACCAAAATTTCTATATGGAGGGAAGAATTTTGGAAAACAAAAAACAGAAAAGACTCCGAAAATAATAAAAGACCCAATATAAATCAAAATTTTATTTCTGGCCAAATTTTATTTAATAAAAATATGGTTAAGTTTTTGGGGTGTTACATATTTAAGTGTAGTTTCTGATGATATTATACACTCTCCCTTCCGCTTGAGGGCTCAAATATGAAATCTCATCAACCACACTAGTATTTGCACCGCATTCACACCGCATTAATAGCGCCAGCTTCCAACATAATTGCATGCAGAATTTACCTCAATCTTCTCATAACTATGCGCGCATGCAGCGAGACAGGGAGCAGTGCGTGCATGCGGAGTGGGATTTGAGGCAGCAGCAGACATGCGATACTCTGCAAACACAATGGAAATAATATCCAGAAAAAACAGACTGAGTCTTCCCTTGGTATGCGCGCTCGACCTTAGGCGCAAAGAAAAAAGGACCGGAGGGAGTACTACTAAGCGAGGAGTAGATTTTTTTTGAGGGTTTAGTGAGGAGTAGATAGGCAACGCACACATGAATGCAAATGCAGTCTGCACTTCTCATATAAAGGCTTCCCACCAGTCCAATCCATCTACGAAATCCTACGCACCTACACACCCTAACCAAGGGCAAGTGTGATCACTCCAATCGCAAGATCAATTGACCAGAAGCTAGAGCCATGGAGGCGATGAGCGCGAGCATGAGCCGGCTGTGCCAGAGGGTCCACAACGCCGGCCTGCGGCCGGGCACCGAGGAACATCTCCAGGTCGTGCTTGAGGCCGCCAGGGCAAGAGGCCTCTTGGACGACAACTTTGTCCCCTTGTTCGACGAGGCCCTCGTCGGCTTCCTCGACAAGTTCTCCGTCATCAAGAAGTTCACGGACGACCTTGATGTACACCTCCAGCCCATGCACCCAGGCTCTACGATGCCCGCCACCCTCACCGGCCTCTATGGTGACAACCTCTTCGACGCACTGGTGGTCCTGCGACTGCCCGCCGTCGCGCCGGAGAATGTCCACCTCGAGGTCATGCTCGCCGCGCAGCGCCTCGCCCAGCAAGACACCATCGACACGTCTATGAGGAAATCGTCCACAAGGACCACTACGTGCCAGAGGAGGACGATAGGACGGTGGCCTTCTTGGACCGCAGAGCAACCATGGACGGCATTGTTCAGAAGCACGTTGACCTCGCCACCAACGCCGCTGCTCCTCACCCGTCGGTTGGTGGCCCGGCGCACTAGGGCTAGAGGATGTCGTTTATTGATCCGTATGCATATTAATATTGACATGTAAATTATGGGCTGACATACGTACTAGAGAATATATATAGCTCGTTGCAATGCTCGGGCAATTATCTATTGCGCTAGAAAATATTTGGCCGCGTGGCACCACCCACTCTGATAAAAGACTTAGGAGGGAGGGAGGGTTCATCGTTCTTGCGTCCCACAAGTAGTAAGTGCAAAAGCTTGGCTCTACGTGCAATAAATCCATGTCCTAGGGGGGAGTACTACTAACGTCTTATCGCCCAGTAAACAAATCATATGTCCCACTTGTGCACATGCAAGAAAATGGAGAAGGACAGATGGTTAGGTTATAGGGGTAGTACTTTTTTTTTTTTAGTGAAGGAGGATCACCCCTTCCCTCTAGAAGCCTCCAAACTTTGCAAGATTTTCCCCAGTACAACTACCAACGTCTGGATTATTAGTCTCATCTTAGATTAAGGGCCAAAATATGACACAAAATACAAGGGGGACTAGTAAACGAGTACAGTTTCCGAGATGGCTTGAATGCAAATAAAGTAGAGGGTAGGGGTTCCCGATGAACGGCCATTGATGTTTATCCTCCTTCAGTTCACATGATGAGGGAAGTAGTACTACTAAATGGGAGAAGCAGCATGCAGCCAGCAACCCAGCACCATGGGCGTGTTTGGTTGGGTCGCTCCCAAGTTTCATTTGGCCTCGTGTAACCACCATTGTATCGCGTCGTCATGGCCTTGATTATTACTGTATTGCATTCTCATTCCAGCTGATAAAGACGTGTGTGATCCCTTGCTCACCTTTTGCATGATGGCTTATAATAAGTGTTACACTTCACAACTTCAAAACGAGAAACTGAAACACGTACAGTTCCATTCGCGTCGCACCCCAGACGGTCATTCCGGCCCGCCGCCCAACGCACAGTGGCTAGGCATATCACTTACATGTGGGACCACATGCAAGGAAAGCGATGATGGCCGAAATTGGCAAAACTCCCCCGCTTATCGCGCGGGAAAAGCCCAGCGCTAGCGTTTTTAATCGTTATTTCTAATTTTTGAGGGAAAATCGTTATTTTATCTATCGGTCTCGCCAAGGAGCAGAACCAAATGTTACAACTTACAAGTTCAAAAGGAAAAGCCTGCCGTGTTCACGTCGCACCCCCACACGAATGGTGCAGCACGGTGCTCAAGGGGGAACACGCGATGTCTTGCATTTTCAGTTACAAGTGGGACCGCAGTTGAGCAAACCGACTATCGGCAAACCCCCACCCCGCATGCTGCGCGATGACTGAGTTAGAGAAACGAGGAGGGAGAAGAGATAGTTGTAGCACAGACTCCAAGAAATATAGTGTCAGATGGGACTCATGGTGGTGGCGTGTGCCGTACTCCTGCACGTGAATGCTTGTTCTGGCCCATGCCACCCCACTATATCGAGGTGCTGGTTACATAGAGCGAGGCTAGAGCGAGCACATTAGTATCTCTCCTCGAGTATGGTACCACTAGTAGTAGTACTAGTTTTATTAACATCTGGCCCACCTCACACCATCGCCAAATTTCCTGGAGTCCGTGCTCGGCCCTCATGTCTCTCTCCTCAGCCGGCAAGCAGACGCACGGAGTGTGCGCATCGCTGGTTTACTCACATTTGGTCCCACATGTCAGTGAAAACGCAAGATGACACACACTCGCTGGGTGAGCGGCGTGCCTGACCCACCATGTGCGGTGCAACGTGACAGCCTGGAGGTTTAGGAAGATGATCCCGCCGTCCATTTTTCATCCAACAGCCCAAGCCAAATTGACTGGCCACAAAAAATATTCAGGCGACTGTCATCTAGCCATGCCACAAAAAATATTCAGACGACCAATCATAAATTAAGTAAGTTTATAACATGCATATGCAAATATGCCATTTATTACATAGAACAAGTCAGCAACACACAACCACAACAAGGATACATTCTAAATACTAAAGTTTTTATCACACAACAAATAACAAGCAATGAAATGAACTTCAGTTCAACCAATCCTCGGTGTTGGAAACGCTTGCTTTGAACCATAAGTGAACCTCTGGGTAGGGCCAGCTATTGTCAACATCGAGAGCAACACAAGACCCACCATCCAGGCTGAAGCGGCCTATATTAGGAGTATGGAAATTGTGATAGCCAGCATAGGGAATTATACCAATGTGTGAGGTATAGATACAGTTGCTTCTCATAAATGGTAGCGTTGTACCAACAGCCGCCGGATCGCCTTTCACCATAATTGGATAGTTTAGTCCAAGGAAAAGCGAGTATTCTCCAAGACTATCAATATTCAACCAGGGAGAAGGTTCTGGCGCTAGCACACTAGTATCCATTCTGAATACCCTGCAACGGATGTTGGAACGGGTCCGGAGACGACTGCGACCATGGTAGACAACACCTGCTTCCTCTGTAACATCACCAGTGCCCTGTATACACACAAGAAGAGGTGATCGATCGAAATAAGTAGCTAGATGCCACTGAGTAGGTAGGTACTGCGCGTCTTCATGCTCGTGATCATCACCATCGTCATCTCCCCCTTTGTTATAAAAGTTTCCAAATATCGGTGGGGGGATGTTGACAGGACCTTGGAAACACAAGAAGGTTAATTAGTACGGGACCCCGCAAAAAAAGGTTAATTAGTACGGGGATAACTGGCATGCATGGTGAATGAAACAATTGTAATTATGGTGCAAGACAAACAATGTACCGAAACAATCAGGATCCCATGCAAAAACAGTGCCAGAAGTGGTGGCAGCAAACACAAGACGATCGTATTGAATTGCATCACAGTACACATGCGTGCCCAGAAACTGGTTTTCAAGCCATATCCATTGACAAGGACGGCAACAAGCTTGTCGAAGATAGCGACAACATAATAGTTTGCATAACTCCAAGAGCGATTGGGAACTCGACAAATTGCTATCTTCTGTAGACAACAGTCACGATGATCATATTTGAACATACGTAGAGTATCGGTATGCTCAACCTTAGGGCAGTCTACGATTTTTGGAAGTGGAATCCGGTGACGAGTGTACACATTCACAAGCTCCCACTCGCAGTTGTCCCCAATATAAACAACCCAATCTCCATTTGCACCTGCCCAGGCCTTATGCCGAAGCGATGGCATCTTAACATCACACGGATCATTATTGTCAAGTGGCATCAACTTGCACAAGGCGAGCCTTCCGTCGTCCCCGCGCCAGCGAGCAAGTTTATAGCGAAGAAGATAGGGGAGATCAAACCACTCTTGAACCCTTGGGTTGTTTGTAATGGTCTTATTTGTTGAGTCGAGAATGTTCTTGAACGAACCTGCCATGCTAGCCGCGGTGATGACGTCGCACCGATCAATGATTTCCTCCACCGCGTCATCTGTCAGATTGGGGCAAGAATAACGGGGTTGGGTCCTGCTACTTCCCTCCATCGAGAAGACGAACAATGGCAGAAGGAAGAGTCAAGGCAAATGGAGGGAGGAAGAGCGTGCGGCAGCAGTTCCAACTCCCAAATCGAGAGGGAAAGGGGAAGAGGCGGTGGACGGTTGCCATGGTACAGGAAGAGGCGAGTGGGGAGCAGACGGTTGCCATGTTACAGGAAGAGGCGACCCGGCCTACACGTCTATTCGGAAATTATACAAAAGGACTCGTCGTCTTCTCACTGACATGTTGGAATGGGACCCTCTCCAGATCTAAAAAAAGACGGCGGTGGCCCAGCAATAGCGTTTTTAATCGTTATTTCTAATTTTTGAGGGAAAATCGTTATATTTGTATATATCGATCGTGCCAAGGAGCAGAACCAAATGTTACAACTTACAAGTTCAAAAGGACCCCCACACGGTCCACGTCGTACCCCCTCACGGTTGGTCTGGCACGTCGCTCAAGGGGGAACGCTTGCTGTCTTGCATTTTGACTAACAAGTGGGACCGCAGTTCAGCAAACCGACTATCGGCAAACCAACTTGTCCATGCTCCCATGATACCGGCTTCTGAGAGCCCTTGGATCTGAGATCGAACGCTCGTATGCCGAGATTCTAGACCTATGCATAAATATCAGATCCTAGTGGGCTTTTTGCAAACTTGCAGGAGCTCAGCATGCAACCGTTCGATCTCAAATCCAAGGGCTTTCAAAAGCCTGTATCATGGGAGCATGGGCAGATTCGTATCACCTGAAACTCCCCCCCCCCCCGCCCGCCGCGCGATGGTTGAGTTAGAGAAATGAGGAGAGAGAAGACCTAGGTGTAGCACGGAATCCAAGAAATTTGGTGTCAGATGGGACTCTTGGGGGTGGCGTTTGCCGTACTCCTAGACGTGAATGCTTGGTTGGGCCCATGCCACCCCACTATATCGAGATGTTGGTTACGTAGAGCGAACACATTATCTCTCCAACTTGCAAAAAGAAAAACACATTATTTCTTCAGGAGTTCGGTACCACTAGTACTAGGCGGCCCACCTCACACTGTTGGCAAATTTCCTGGAGTCCATGCTTGGCCCTCCTCTCCCTCTCTTATCAGCCAGCCGGCAGACGCGCGGAGTGTGCCCATTGTCGGTTTGCTCACATTCGGTCCCACAAACTATCAGTGAAAAGTATTTTGCCGCGTCGCAGCACACACTCTGAGAAGTGACTCGAAATCCATTCATAAATTAACTAAGTTTATCACATGCATATGCAAATATACCGTTCACACTACATACAACAAGTCTACAATGCACAACGACAATGAGGATACATTGTAAATACTAATGTTTTTCTCACACAACACGTACAAGAAATGAAAACGACCTTCACGTCAACCAATCCTCGGTGTTGGTTACGCTTGCTTTGAACCAGAAGCGAGTCTCTGATCAGGGCCCGGTGGTATTGTCAATCTTGAGACCAACGCAAGACTCACCATCCGGGCTGATGCGGCCAATAACAGGAGCAATACTTGCATTGGAGTAGTGAGCAACAACAGCAATGTCGGTGGTATAGATAGAGTTGCTTCTCATAAATGGCAAGGTTGTGCCAAGAGGCGCTAGATTGCCTTTCACCATCATTGGATAGTTTAGTCCAAGGAAAAGTGAGTGTTCTCCAAGACTGTCAATATTGAACCAGGGAGAAGCTCGTGGCGCTAGCACACTAGTATCCATCCCGAATAGCCTACAACGGAAGTTGGCATAGGTACATAGAGTACGACCATGCAAGACAATACTACTACCTGCTTCCTCTATAACATTAGCAATGCCCTGTATACAGACAAGAAGAGGTGATCCAATGAAATAAGTAGCTAGGTACCATCTAGTAGGTAGGTATTGCTCGTCTTCATGCTCGTGATCATCACCATCGTCATCATCATCATCACCATCGTCATCACCCCCTTGGTTATAAAAATTTCCAAGTATCGGTGGCGGAATGTTGACAAGACCTTGAAAATTATGAAGGTTAATTAGTAAAGGGATAACTCGCATGCATGGTAAATGAAACAATTCTAATTAAGGTGGAAGACAAACGTACCGAAGCAAGAACGATCCCATGCAAAAACAGTGCCACAAGTGGTGACAGCAAACACAAGACGCTCGTATTGAATTGCATCACAATACTCCCTCGTGTACAGAAACTGGTTTTTAAGCAATGTCCATCCAATCCTTCTAGGAGTAAAGATGACAACAAGCTTGTCGAAGACAGCGATGACACAATAGTTCCGATAACTCCAAGAGCGTGTGGGAACTCGACAAATTGCTATCTTCTATAGACGTCAGTCACCATGATCGTATTTGAATGTACGTAGAGTATCGGTGTGCTCAACCTCAGGGCAGTCTGAGATTTTTGGAATTGGAATCTGGTGACGAGTGTACACATTCACAAGCTCCCACTCGCAGTTGTCCCCAATATAAATAACCCAATCTCAATTTGCGCCTGCCCAATCCTTACGCTGAAGCGATGGCATCTTAACATCACACGGATCATTATCAAGTGGCATCAACTTGCACAAGGCGAGCCTTCTGTCGTCCCCATACCAGAGAGCGGGGTCATAGCGAAGAAGACAGGGGAGATCAAACCACTCTTGAACCCTTGGGTTGTTTGTACTGATCTTATTTGTTGAGTCGAGAATGTTGTTGAATGAACCTGCCATGCTAGCCGCTGTGATGACGTCGCACCGATCAATGATTTCCTCCACCGCGTCATTTGTCAAATTGGGGCAAGAATAACGGGGTCGGGTCCTGCTACTTCCCTCCATCGAGAAGACAAACAATGGCAGAAGAAAGGGTCAAGGCAAATGGAGGGAGGAAGAGCGTGCGACAGCAGTTCCAACTCCCAAATCGAGAGGGAAAGGGGAAGAGGCGGTGGACGGTTGCCACGGTATAGGAAGAGGCGAGTGGGGAGCGGATGGTTGCCATGGTACAGGAAGAGGCGACCCGGCCGTACATAGATGTCCGTTCGGAAATTATACAAAAGGACTCGCCGTCTTGTCACTGACACGTTGGAACGGGACAACACGTCAACGAAACATGGTTTGTCATTTCTTTTGCAAAATGCGATCGGGCCGCGTTATTTCTTGACTTAATTTTTTCAATGGCGTGCCGTTCAATTTTGATGCATTACTACACGTCGTCCCGGTTTATTAGACCGGACGTTACATGCACACTATCCATTGGGTGCACGCAGGAGAGAGAAAAAGTGCATGCATGGGAGAGAGATCGAAGACCTTAATTTGCCCCTTTTATTTGTCCTGTTGCTCCGGCTCGCAGGACTTCGAAAACCTTGACGGAGGTACTCTACCAAGTATAATATGGTAGTATATAGGCTGGAGCTTCAGTGCTTGCTTGCTAGGGCAGCCCACTTGCTTCTCACACTATCACCCTCTCCAGATCTAAAAAATACGACGGTGGCCACTCTCTCTCCCTCCTCACCGGTGGCCACAGATCCGGCCTGATCCCATCTGTCGGGGAAGAGGAGGACGTGCACTGATGACAAGGTCGTCTTCTTAGACCTAGCACCTATGCGGGATGGCCTCCGTCCCCAAGCTCGCTGTCGTAGTGTCGGCGGAGGAGGACGACGACGAGAGAAGCCGCTTCCCGTCGACCCTCTAGTACGCTACCTCTTTTCGAACCATACCCTTGTGCTATTACCCCATCTGCCCACGTCGCTGCATGCGGTTGTTTTTCCACTGCCCCATCTCCCCAAGTTACTAGCCTCTGCTGGTCATCCAGACGAAAACCTTAATTTGCACTATTAAAGGAAACCCTACTTCATGCAGACTAATCCATGTCTGTGTTGAATAAGGAAAGAAAGGGGGGAAAGTAGTACTGTAGAAGAGACTTGGTATCAAACCTGCATCTTGGTTGAAAAGGGGAAAAGCAGTAGTAGCTGAGGAACTAGTCTCTTGTCTCTTGGTTGAAAAAGGAAAGAAAGGCAGGACAACGCAATAGAGAATGACCAGGTCGATAGGTTTGTTGTCCTCGCATAGGTAAAAGGTGGCTAAAGAGAACAAAAATGGGACATAATCCAAATATGCTGCTTGGATATTTGTTGCTCTGGGCAACCATCCCTGCTTCACCACTCTATGCGTCCACGGAGGTATATTGTACTTTTTCGACAAAGGGTGGATTTTATTGGCTCAAAACGGAGCATCAAGAAGATACATAACACAGTGAGCACACACACGGCCTCTGCCCAGCTAGGATGCACATAGCCAACACCATGCTCTTATTGCCACTTTTTTGTTGTTAGTATAACGCCACCGGTAAAATTATGCTACTGCTAAAGTGATGCCACTTTTAACTGATGCCGCAGTCAGTCTAATGCCACTAATAAGTTGAAAAAGGAAAGAAAGGCAGGAAAAATACTACCTCTCTTTCAAAATACAAGACGTTTTGGTACATTAAATTGAACTGTGAAAACATCTTATATTAAGGAATAGAGGGTGTAGAATTCTTCAAATTATGCCGGCAAAGCTAGTCACACCTTTGTTAAAATTAATGTTCATTATGTTATCGGAGGAGGTCTGCATTTTTGTCTCTATTGCCTGTTGATTACATACCTAACATCATGATGTAATGGTAAGTCAATTTTTGTGTACAGTGTGACTGAAATGTCAAGGCGGTGATGGCATTTTATTTTAGTTGAACTGCACAAAAAATTCTTAAAAGAAGAGGAAAGGTCAGGAATGGTTCAATCTTTCACAAAATACTATGTATGCCATGATGACATCCGTCGCTGTTGCCTTCTTTATTCCTTTGAATAGGTGGTTAGAAACTGTCTTGCTACCTTTTCCCATTAAGAAATTTGGAATGCCTAAATTTGTGAGTCTATGCTTCAACTAGTGCCACTTTTATAGTAATCACACTTTCAATATCTGTGCAAACAGGGATGCTTGATTTTAGTGAAACTGCACAAAAAGTCCAGATGGTTCAACATTATGACCATTTTTTCTGCAAACAGTTATATCCAATCGGTGGCACTATGAGCTGTTCATTACCAAGGTACATGGTTTGCTACTATCTTGCTTCTGTTTTTGTACTGTCATTAGATAGTAATATTATTGGTTTTCATGTAAATTTATTGCCAGGGTGGACCTCCATTGAAGAATAGGTGCCATATTTCTGCTCTGTACCAGCAAATCAATTCAGTATCAAATTGTCCAGTACAAAACATGACAGATGCTAGGCGGAAACGACTAGCAGAGACGTGGTTAAACCAAAAATACAAGGTGGAGTATATGTTAACTAGCTGCTTGATATTTGTGCAAACAGATGACTGCTTGTTGCTATTTGGCAAACGAACACAGGGACCTCAATTTTTGTGGAACTGCACAAAAGAATAGGATAGTCACTGCATGCAGTGCCATTTGAAAAAAGACACAGAAGGATTGGATAGTCACTGCACGGACTGCACAAAAGTAGTACTGTACTATTTATTGGCCAACACTAGGTGCTTCATTGCTCTGGTCTGATTATCCAATGGGCATCATCTTGCCAAACTTAAAGTTGAATTCCGAAAATAGTCTTGCCGTGTGATCGACAGATGACCATAACATATTTGAGTGGATGTTCCTCCATCATGTGTGGTTGATTCTCATGGTTCCATCTGCTGGTGAAACCACTTACATTTGCAAGAGGAAATATAGACTTTACAAACAAATTTGTCATTCACTATATACTAAATGTTGGCCCTGAGAAGCATCCATGTTAGTAGCAAGAACAGATATATTGTGTATGATCTGTGAATCATTGAGATGCATAAACATGTTGATCTTGTGTATGGGAATCCTACTAGTTGGTTGTGAATTTGGGCTATTAATGTGAACATATTACTAAGCCAGGCCTGTGAGTCTGGTGTGAACATTTAGAGTGGATTGGCTCTTACTACTGTGCACAGCAGTTCCTTTTTTCTCTTCGCTCAGTGTTTTCTTTTTTTCGAAACAAAGGCAAAAGATTTGCCTCATGCATTAATTAAGGAGTTCACAGTTGCTTTTACAAAGAAAAGCAAGACAGAAATTACAAAGACACTAACTCTCCCGGTATGATGTGACCCAAATGTTTTGCGCCCGCGGTGACCCAAAGTTTTGCCCCAGACTGGATGCTGAACAACGGGATGGACAGAAGAGTAGACTTGTGCCGGAACACCCTAGCATTCACTACTGCAGGCGACCGCTAATGCAACGCATGAATCAGAGACCCCGCGACCAAACTGTGTGCGATGCATGAATCGCAAACGGTGTCATAAAAAACTGTCCCCAATAAGATGAACTGTTTGCGATGCCGGAGACACCAAAAACAATTCAGATTAGAGACGCTTGCGCGATACGTGGCATACAGTTGATCCATACAAACTATTTGCGATGAGCCAGAACAACAGAAACGGGCAGCCAGTTCGAGGTGTGTGCGATACATGGCATACAGTTCACTCGGATGAACTGTTTGTGATTACCCAACACAATAGAAACGGGCAGCTAGCTCGAGGTGTGTGCGATACACGGCATACAGTTCACTCGGATGAACTATTTGTGATTACCCAACACAACAGAAACGGGCAGCCAGTTCGAGGTGTGTGCGATACACGACGTACAGTTCACTCGGATGAACTGTTTGCGATGATCGAGAAGAACAGAAACGATTCGGCGTAACAAGATGTGTGTGATATCCGGCAAACAGGTCGGTAATCAGAATTGTGTGCGATAATTATAGACAATGCATATGATTTTTTGTTGTGAATTGTGTGCTCGACAGGGCACACAATTCAAGAAACCAACTGTGGGTGATAATGTAAAAGATCTCTATCGAATACGTATTGCTAACCGTCTGCGATGAGATTGACAGGGGACACAGATTAATATGAGCGAATGGCAACAAAGATATACAGTCTGCTTAATTTAGTCATTCTTCTTCTTGTTGTTGTTGGATGGCCCCGCGACATCGTCTTGGCGAGGACGCTTCTTGTCGCTAACCATTGGCTTTTCATCGCCGCCGCTGTCGTCATCGTCGTTGATGTCCTCGTCGTCATCCTCCTCATTCAAACATTCCTCCTCCTCATCATCATCATCGTCATCTTCATCGTCCTTCGACGGGTCCTCGTCTGTCTGGTCATCGTCCGACGAGTCGGAAGGCGGCGTCCCTTCCATGATCCGGATAAAATCAAGGTTAGGGCTCGACGCCGGACTCATGGAAGCCAAGCGGGATGATTCCGAGGTTGACCTATCATCGGGCGGAAGACTGATGGCGGAACTGTCGTCCTCGCTGTCGCTCGACATGGCTGCGGTATGTACACAAAGCGAGATTGCAGTGTGTGTAACTGTGTAGCGCGGCCGGCCGGGACGATGAAGACGGTGGAGACTGAAGCGGGGTATCAAGAAAAGAGGAATGGCAATTGAAGCGGGGGATTGACGGTTTTTATTAGTGCCTTGGCAGGCGGTTAGAATCCTGATATAAGCAACCGCAATTATTAGTACCCAGTCGCTTCAAATTCCCGCGGTTGCTCAGTTCTCAATGTGATAATTACACACACGGGTTGGAGCGTCCAAATGTGAAACAAGCAGTTTTCATAGGACAGTTGTCAAGCAATAGAATAGCTCTGCTTATTGATGTAGCCAGTAATAATCAAACAAAACTCCTAATCATCATTACAAATAGCGCATAGAAGATGGCTAATGCGACAACTACAACTACACGTGCTAATTCCTTCTTGTCTCTTGCTTTCATCTGTTGCCTGTGATTGAGTCTTTATTACTTCATCGTAGTGATTGTACACTCCAGACCAGTCAGTTTCTTCTTCAGCTTTACGTTATCTTCTGCGAGCTTGGTGATAACACTCTGAGCCCTGCCATGCCATTCATCATCCAACTAGTTAACAAAGGCACAAGCCTCATATCCTTGCCAATGTTAAATATTCAGGATGGGCGGGGGCATTAACTCAACTTAAGTGATGAACTTAGCACTAACCTCTAAGGGGTAACTGAGAAACCGTCTGCCAATGTCAAATCCCTCCGTGCATACACGTCGAGCGGGAGTGTGTTCGTGCGCACAACTCAGCTTTTGGTACTTCTCGGTGGCGCAAAACTCGGAGTTGAACTCATGTTGCGGGAGTCTGGAGTCCTACTCCGGATCCAGAGGTTGATCGCTTTCCTGGGTGGGGGAGCGGGGGTCATTCAAGACGGATTGAGCAGGGAGCTACTTTAATTTGGACATGCTAAGAAAGATAAGGATTGATTGGAACCTGACAAGACAATTCGGATCCGTAGTACACCGGCCTTCTGATGACCATAGGCAAGCGCTCGGTGGTGACCGCCATCGTGGCGGCGCCACCCATCGCGCTGCCGAGAGCGACGATACGAGCCGGAGCAGTCGCACCGAAACCATCAGCACGACTCGTCCGCATTCCCCCAATGTCAGCGCCACGCGAGGGAATTTGGGGGCTATCTAGGGATTTTGGGGAAATGGGGAAACTATGGGGATCCGATAACGGTTGGGAACTACTTATCGCACTCTGTTGTATACGGCACGCGGTTTGTACATATCGTTTGTGTTCGATATTAGAACTTCATACACGATTTCCACATGAAACCATGTGAGAAGACAATGTACATGACACATGGTTCCTGTGACATAACCGTATGTGATGTACTACCCGGTACATATGGGGACGCAATAATGGAGTTAATACTGTAAACAACCGCTCTGCGGATACCCATCAAAAAATAAAAACAGCCGCTCTGCAGATAGAGATGGGGGCGGTGGCCGAGGCAGCGGCTACCAGATAGGAGGTCAATCCTCGGCCGGTCGGTGGTGGCAGCATGATAGGAGGTCAATCCTCGGTCGGCGGCGGGAGATAGGAGGAGATCTCAATCCTCGAGGTCGGCGGCGGCGTGATTGGAGCACATCCCTCGCGGTCGAAGGTGGGATAGTGGAGCTCGAACTTCAGGCGGATGCCCCACTAAGCTTTGCTCATAGACCTTGCTGTCTCGGCATGCCGCGGCATCGCGCTTCTCTGTCTGCTGGGTGGAGGTCGCCGCGCGGCTAA
Organism: Elymus sibiricus; assembly: GCA_039707655.1. Lineage (NCBI taxonomy): Eukaryota > Viridiplantae > Streptophyta > Magnoliopsida > Poales > Poaceae > Elymus > Elymus sibiricus. The sequence goes on from CM077676.1 coordinate 242,865,563, forward strand.
TTAATTAAGGTATTCTTTTCGTTGAGTCGCTTAATTAAGGTATTCAATTCATAAGGGCGGTATACTGTACTCTGCGTGTAAATTGACTGGTCATTAATTTGTGTCATCGCACGGCTGGATAAAACAATATGGATTGCCCTCCGTAAATTATGAAAACAAAATCTTGTGATTTATGCACACATCTTTGGGCATCTATTAATCCATTTATTAATGCTTTTTTGAATTACCCCTCGTGTGGTGCAGATGGAACGATCTGAATGGATGAAGGATCGGAGAAGCTCAAAGTTTGCGAGTGGCGTGACGGAGTTCATCACTTTGGCTGAAAGGACAAAGAAGAGAGTCCGTAACGACGATTACATCCTGTGTCCATGCAAGGATTGTGGCAATACAGAGTCACGTAAAGTTACAGACGTCGAGTACCACTTATTCAAGCGGGGATTCATGGATGGATATACACGTTGGACTAGACACGGTGAAGAGCCGGTCATGGATGAAGGTAACCAGGGCGGCGAGATGCCAAACCCCGATCAGAGTCACATGGATGTTGAATCTAACCTTAGGGCTCAGACGTCAAGCTACCAATGGAACAGAGACAATCGAAAAACCCCACTGGAAAACCAAGACGGCGACGAAGACGACGACCTTGATGGTATGCCAGATTTTGCTGCTATGATTGCATATTTCCAGGGCCCAGATAAAGATATGGTTGGGTACAAGGATTTGCCAACCATTGATGCGGACTCAAAGAAAGATTTGTATCCAGGTTGCAAAAAGAAATATTCCAAGTTGTGTTCCACTCTGGCGCTTCTCAGATTTAAAGCAAAAAATGGTCTATCAAACAAGGGCTTCACAGAGTTGTTAGGTCTTTTCAAAGACATTCTTCCAGAAGATAATGTGCTCCTGAAAAGCACGAACGAAGCAAAGAAAGTTGTTTGCCCATTGGAACTTGAAGTCTAGAAGATACAAGCTTGTGTGCATGATTGTATGTTGTACCGCGGTGAGTACAAAGATTTGCGTGCATGTCGCATATGCAAGCATCCACGATACAAGCGCGGGAAACAAAGGACAAGGACAAATTGGATGACGAGATAAAGACAGGAATCCCGCTCAAGGTTGTTTGGTACTTGCCTTTAATTCCAAGGTTGAAGCTTTTGTTTGCAAACCCTAGAGAGGCAAAGAGGTTGCAGTGGCATCATGATGAGCGAATTGTGGATGAATATTTGAGGCACCCGAAAGATGGGGCTCAGTGGGAGTCAATCGAGGAAAAGCATAAAGACTTTGCCAGGCATCCTAGAAGTATATGGCTGAGAGAGTGTACTGACGGGATGAATCCATTTGGCGATATGAGCACCAAACACGGCACATGGCCGATGCTTACGGAGAGAACACCCATACCGAAAGACGAAAGCTGAATTTGATGGTACGGCAGAGGTAGGTTTGGGCCCAAGACCTTATTCTGGGAAGGAGGTCCACAGAATGGCTAAAAAATTGAAGTTGTGCTTGGCAAGGGACCCCGTTCGTCGTCGAGAAAAAACACCCAGGACGCAAGTGTTTAAGAAGAAATCAGTGTTTTGGCAATTACCTTACTGGGAGATTCTAAGTGTACGTCACTGCATCGATGTCATGCACGTAGAGAAGAACATATGTGAAAGAATCCTCGGTAATCTGCTCAAGATTAAAGGTAAAACAAAGGATGGTGATGGAGCACGATTCGATATGCTTGGTGATCAACCAAAACGCATGAATGAAGCAGAAGATGGTGACAAATTCCTCCATGTTCGCCAGAGTTACAATTTCACTGCAAAAGAAGCAAAAGAGTTCTACAATTATTTGTTGTCAATTAAGACACCCTCTTCCTACTCCGCAAACATCAGAAGTCACGTGGATGTGAGCACGGGTAAAATGAAGTTGGCACACATGAAGTCACATGATTGCCACGTAATGTTGACACAAATCCTCCCAGTGGTGTCGGGGGGATGACCCCCAGGTAGACAACGGAGCCCGGATCCCTTTCGAAAACACCGGGGTAGGCCAAGCCCCTCAATCCGGCTGTCCCGCGCACCGGCTCCCCAGTGCGAGCCGGCTCGGCATGGCGACCCGGCCTGGCCGGCTGTCCCATGCCAGCTGGCCACTAGAGAGCAGACCCTCACGACAAGACAAGTAAGGCAACAGCGCCCCCTCCTTTACACCGGCCCTGGCGGGCGAGGCGACAGCATTCCCTGTGCCCCCGCCCGGGGCGGGCGGTGACCGGGCGGCGTAACCCTGTTGCTAGGCGGCGCCGACCGTCCCTGACGAACGACAAGACCCACCACAGTGCCGAGCCGGGCCCCGCTCCCGTGCATCCTTACTCATCTACCCCTGGGGGTCGGCCTATAAGACCCCCCGGGAGCCCTCCATGCAGAGGGTCGGACAATTCAGTAGCAACACACACAAACACAGCTCCAGGAGCAACCTTGTAACCTTTGTGCACTCCATACTCATTTCGGCAGGACTAGGGGTGTTACCTCTCTGGAGGGCCCCGAACCTGGGTACGTCTTGTGTCCCGCACTTGCGCGTGCTAACCTCGCCTCCGGAACCCACCGGCATCCTCTCGTAACCCCATCTCTTAAGCCATCTCATGGCATCTGCCGTGAATCGCACACCCCCTGCGAGAACACCACGACAGTTGGCGCCCACCGTGGGGCCGCTCGCGGTGCCGGCCGGAGTCAAGTTCCGGACGAGGCCCTTCACCAGCTCCGGCGAGCGCATCGTGCACGGTTTGATCCGTGCGCCTCGCACGGCCAACCCGGCCACCTGCAGCGCTACACCGGGTAGGGATGCCGCCTGCACGCAGGCTGCCCTATCTATCGTCCCTTTCGGCGCGCTGCGCGTCTTCGTCGCGCTCGTCCCCGACGTGTTTCCTAGCGAAGTGCGCGATTGCACCGACTCGCCTGTCCCCGTTAGCTGCGCCGTCTCCGACGACGTCGCCGCTCTCTGCGTCCGCGCAGAGGTGCTGACCATCGGCACCAGTTCCGGCTCCCCGCGCGCCAAGGAGAAGGCAGCCGCGGCTGTGGCCCCTCCTCGCCGGGCCAACCCGCTCCGCGAGACGATCCTGGGTCTGCAAGCCCCCATCACGCCCGACGCCGACTCGGCGGCCGCAGCGGCTCGGCTCAACGAGGACCGCCAGCATCTGCTGGTCGAGGCCACGAAGCTCACAGCCGTGCGGCGCCGGCTGGAGTCCGCCCAGCGTGAGTACGACAGCGCCCACGGCTTCACTCCGCCCGCCGCCGAGCCTAGCCGGGTCGCGGAGGTGCGGATTCGTGGGGGAGCACTCGGCCGTGCGCTAGGCGCGGGCCGGCCCGTCTACGACACCCCCGTCAAGAACATGCGCGCGGCGCAGGCGGCTATGGCGGATCTCGAGTTCCTGGAGGGCGAGGAGCTGCTGTAGCAGCAGCAGCGCATCCGCGATCTCATCGCCGGGGCAAACGAGCAGCAGACGCGTTTTGATCCGGCCCAGCGATCCGGCTCCGCTGCAGGGAATACCGCAAACCCGGAGAGGGCTCTCCGGGACGCGTGGCAGACGTCTTCGCATGCCACTAGCGCGAGCCGCTCTGGCCGGCACCGGTCCGGTCGGAGCCGGCACAACCGAGCGACTACCGCCGGAGACGGCAACGCTGGCGAGACGGCCGGCGACGGCCGGGTTCAGCAGCCGGAGCCCCCCGTGCGGCCGGCTCCGGAAGCTCCTGCTCCCCGCGGTCCCGTGGCCGACCGAATCGGTCCCAGCGGTCCCGTGGCTGACCGACTCGGCCTCCGCGAGCCCTACGACGAAAGTGATGCCCGTCACCGCATCGACCGGCTGGCGCGCTCCACGGCCCTGGAGGAGGAGAGCTCTGTCGGCCCGGCGTGCTTGGGCCCCCGCATTCGCGAAGAACCCTTCCCCAAAGGCTTCTTGCTGCCCCGCGACTCCCTGAAGTACACCGGCGCCACCAAGACGGAGGACTGGCTAACCGACTACACCACAGCTGTCGGCATAGCCGGCGGCAACCGGCGCGTGGTTGTCCGTTACGTCCCCCTCATGCTGCTCGGCTCGGCCCGGACGTGGCTTAACAGCCTCCGAGCCGGCAGTGTGAACTCCTGGCTGGATTTCGAAGACACATTCATTCGCAACTTCACCAGCACCTACAAGCGACCCGGCAAGCCTCGCCAGCTCTCCATGTGCGTCCAGAAGCCGGGCGAGCCCCTGCGCGACTTCCTCACGCGGTGGACGGAGCTTCGCAACTCCTGCGAATGGGTCCACGAGGTCCAGGCCATTCAGTACTTCATCGACGGATGCCTAGACGGCACTCTGGTCAAGCACCGGCTGGTGTGCGACGAGCCGGAGACCCTGGCGGAGCTCATGGATGTGGCGGACAAGTACGCTACGGCCGACTCCGCGATGAATGTGAAGATCACGATCGACGCAGACGGCAAGCTTCTCCCGGCCGAGCCGGCTCCCGCCAAGCCGGCTGGCGACAGCAACCAGCACCGGCAAGACAACAACAACAACGGCAAGCGCCGGAGTGACCAGCTGGCGCCCCGCTACGACAACCGGCAAGTCGCCGCCGTGGAAGGGGAGCAGCCGGCCGAGCAAGGCGCCAGCCAGCGCCCGCGCACTGGCAAAGCCGCCTGGCAGCCCAAGCTGACCTTCGAGCAGATGCTCGACGCCCCCTGTAAGAACCACAGCGGCGCGAAGCCGTCGACGCACACACTCCGGCAGTGCAGTTTCACACACCGCCTGTTAAAGGGCAACCTTCCACCCCGCCGCCTGGAGCCGGCCCGCAGCAGCCGCCGCTTCCGCTGCCTCCACCGCCACCCGCCGTCCTTGCCGAGAACTCTTTCCCGCGCCCGGACGCATCCTACGTCATCTTCACCAGCGAGGGGGATGACAAGCACGCCAAGCGCAAGCACGTGGACGAAGTGAACGCCGTCATCCGTTCGGTTCCCCAGTAGATGCACTGGTCCGACCGACCGGTGAGCTGGACCCGGGAAGACCACCCGGCTGTCATGCCCACGCCGGGTGGATACGCCCTCGTGCTCGACCCCACCCTCGTCTCCGAGAAATGCACATGCCGCTTTTCGCGGGTGCTGATCGACGGCGGCAGCAGCATCAACATCCTGTACCGCGACACGATGACCAAGCTCGGCATCAAGGTGCGACAGCTGGAGCCGACCCGGACGGTGTTCCACGGCATCGTGTCGGGACTCTCCTGCTCCCCGATCGGCCGGATCCGGCTTGATGTCCTCTTCGGCTCCAGCAGCCATTTCCGCCGCGAGCCGATCTGGTTCAAGGTGGTCGACCTGGCCAGCCCCTACCACGCGCTGCTGGGCCGGCCCACGATGGACAAATTCATGGCGGTCCCCCACTACGCCTACCTGAAGTTGAAGATGCCGGGTCCCAAGGGCCTCATCACCGTCGTCGGCGACTACAAGAAGTCCCTTGAGTGCGCCAAAGCCGGCTCCTAGCTGGCCGAGTCGCTGGTCATCGCCGAGGAGAGGCGTCAGCTCGACCGGATCATGGCACTGGCTAACGCGCAGTCGGCCGTGCCGGCTCCACCCAAGCCGGCCGACGAAGCCTCCTTCAAGCGGGCCAAGGACACGAAGCGGGTCCCGCTCAACCCGGTCGACCCCAGCTCCAGCAAGTACGTCGTCGTGGGCACCGACCTCGACAGCAAATAGGAAGGTGAGCTCATCGATTTCCTCCGTGAGAATCAGGATATCTTTGCATGGTCTCCCAAAGACATGCCGGGTGTCCCGAGGGAATTCGCCGAGCACAAACTTCACGTCCGCAAGGACGCCAAGCCTGTCCGGCAGCCGCTACGCTGCTTCTTCGAGGAGAAGCGAAGAACCATCGGTGAAGAGATCGCCCGGCTGCTCAAAGCCGGGTTCATCATGGAAGTGTTCCACCCCGAGTGGCTGGCCAATCCAGTCCTCGTCCTGAAGAAAAATGGCACCTGGCGCATGTGCATCGACTACACCAGCCTGAACAAGGCATGCCCCAAAGACCCGTTCGCTCTGCCCCGGATCGACCAAGTCATCGACTCCACAGCCAGCTGTGAGCTCCTGTCCTTCCTGGATGCCTACTCCAGCTACCACCAGATCAAGCTGGACCCGGCCGACGCCCTCAAGACGTCCTTCATCACGCCCTTTGGGGCGTATTGCTACATCACCATGTCGTTCGGCCTGAAGAACGCCGGTGCCACCTTCCAGCGCTGCATGCAGAAATGCCTGCTGCCCCAGCTCGGCAGAAATGTGCACGTCTACGTCGACGACATCGTGGTGAAGACCAAGCTGCACCTCACGCTCCTGGCCGACCTCAAGGAAACCTTCTCCAATCTGCGCCGGTTCCAGATCAAGCTCAACCCGGAGAAATGCATCTTCGGCGTGCCGGCTGGCCAGCTCCTCGGCTTCCTCGTCTCGGCGCGCGGCATTGAAGCCAACCCGGAGAAGATCAAGGCAATCGAGCGCATGCGCAAGCCGACCCGGCAGCGCGACGTCCAGAAGTTCACCGACTGCTTGGCCTCTCTCAGCCGGTTCGTCAGCCGGCTGGGGGAGAGGGCCCTGCCCCTATATCAGCTGATGAAGAAGACGACGGCGTTTGAGTGGAGCGACCAGGCGGACGAGGCTTCCCGTGACCTCAAGCGCATGCTGTCCACCGCACCCGTCCTGGCCGCGCCGGCTGAAAAAGAGCCACTACTGCTGTACATCGCCTCCACCTCCCGCACGGTCAGCATGGTGCTGGTCGTCGAGCGCCCTGAGGAGGGCAAGGTGCAGCCGGTCCAGCGTCCGGTGTACTACCTGAGCGAGGTGCTCTCCGCCTCCAAGCAGAACTACCCCCACTACCAGAAGATGTGCTATGGCATGTACTTCGCGGCCAAGAAGCTGAGGCAATACTTCTAGGAGCATACCATTACCGTGGTGAGCACGGGCCCCATTGGCGAGATCATGGGCTGCCAGGATGCCTCTGGCCGGGTGGCCAAGTGGGCCATCGAGCTAGTCGGCCACACGATCCTCTACGAGCCGCGCACCACCATCAAGTCCCCAGCACTGGCCGACTTCCTCGTCGACTGGACCGAGACCCAGTACCTTCCACCGGCGCCCAAGTGGACTCACTGGTGCATGCACTTCGACGGCTCCAAGATGCGCAACGGCTTGGGCGCCGGCATCGTGCTGTCCTCCCCTAAAAACGACCGGCTGCGGTACGTACTACAGATCCATTTCGCCGCCTCCAACAACGTCACCGAGTACGAAGCTCTCGTACACGGCCTCCGGCTGGCCAGGGAGATCGGCATCCAGCGCATCCTCTGCTACGGTGACTCAGACCTGGTGGTGCAACAAGTTTCTGGCGACTGGGACGCCAACATGGCCAGCTACCGTTTCCTGGTCCAGCAACTCTCCGGCAGCTTCGACAGTTGCGAGTTCCTCCACGTCCCACGCGCGGACAACGAAGCAGCCGACGCCCTGGCCAAAGTGGGCTCCACCCGGCAAGACATCCCGGCCGGCGTCTCCCTCGAGCACCTGCGGAAGCCGTCCATCAAGCCATCTCCGGAGTCGGAATCCATCTTCGTCCCGGACGGCCCCGACGCGCCCCCACCCAACCCTGGAGTTCCCGGCTCCGGCTCGGGGACTGCCGTCTCCAGCTCGGGGGCTGCTGGCTCCAACGCGGGGACTGCCGGCTCCGGCTCGGGGGCTGCCGTCCCAAGCTCGAGGGCTGCCGTCCCGGATCCCATCCCGGCGGCCGTCCTCACGGTGGTGACGGCGCCGTCCTGGGCTCAGCCAATCCTCGCCTTCCTGGAAGACGGCGGCCTTCCCTGCGACGAGACGGAAGCCCGGCAAGTGCAGCGGCGCGCGTCCGCCTACAGCATCATCAACCACGTGCTCATCAAACGCAGCACGACGGGCGTGTTCCAGCGCTGCGTCGAGCAGAGCAAGGGGATCGAGATCCTCCTCGACATCCACCAGGGCGAGTGTGGGCACCACGCCGCCTCAAGATCCCTGGTGGCCAAAGCTTTCCGCCACGGGTTCTACTGGCCCACGGCCCTGCAAGACGCCAAGGAACTGGTCCTGAAGTGCGAGGGCTGCCAACGCTTCAGCAAGCGCAGCCACCAGCCGGCTTCAGCCCTCCAAACCATCCCGATCACATGGCCCTTTGCCGTCTGGGGACTCGACATGGTGGGGCCCTTCAAGACCGCCCGAGGCGGCATGACGCATCTCCTCGTCGCCATCGACAAATTCACCAAGTGGATCGAGGCCAGGCCGATCAAGAAGCACGACGGGCCCACAGCCGTCCGGTTCATCAAGGACATAGCGGTTCGCTACGGCGTGCCGCACAACATCATCACGGACAATGGCACCAACTTCGCCAAGGGCGCGCTGACCCATTACTGCTCTGCATCCGGCATCCGTCTCGACTTGGCCTCCGTCACACATCCCCAGTCGAACGGCCAGGTCGAGCGGGCAAACGGCCTCATCCTAGCCGGCATCAAGCCGCGACTCGTCGAGCCGCTCGTGCGCTCACCCGGCAGGTGGCTCGATGAGCTGTCGGCCGTCCTCTGGAGTCTCCGGACGACACCCAACCGCTCCACCGGGTTCACCCCGTTCTTCCTCGTCTACGGAGCTGAAGCAATCATTCCAACCGACATCGAGTTCGACTCACCCCGGGTGACGATGTACACCGAAGCCGAAGCAAAAGAAGCACGCGAAGACGGTGTCGATCCGCTTGAGGAGGCGCGCCTCTTGGCCCTCAGCCGGTCCGCCATCTACCAACAAGGCCTGCGCCACTACCACAGCAAGAAAATCAAGCCCCTCGCATTCCGCGAGGGCGACCTTGTACTCTAGCTCGTCCAGCGGACAGCCGGCCAGCACAAACTAGCCTCCCCCTGGGAGGGCCCCTTCATCGTCAGCAAGGCTCTCTGCGACCGGAACGCGTACTACCTCATCGACGTGCAGAAGCCGAACAAGCGCAAGCGAGATGCAGCCGGTGAGGAGTCCAGCCAGCCCTGGAACGCGGAGCTCCTCCGTCCGTTTTACAGTTGAACTCGTGCATGTATGTATCACCGCCTCTTGAATTTAATGAAAGCAGGAAGCCCCCCCACCCCCCCGTCGGCATAGCCGGCTCGGGGGCTCGGGGGCTAGCCGGCCTGGCCGCGCCCCGCCATTTTCCCTTACTCCATCTCGAAATGTACGAACCGCCAAAGCCCTCTCTTCACCAGCCACAGCCGGCTCCCGACTGTCCGGCCGGCAAGAGCCAAAGGCCAGAAGCCTCGTTACGCAGGAACGGCTAAGGGAGACAACCCGGCACGGCCAGCCCGGCACAACCCTCCCTCTCTCACTAATTCGCCGCACGATCGGCTGCGCGCCAGGCGGCTTCGCCGCCTGCCGCCAGCCGGCCCAATGGGTGTTTCGCTCGCGCTCAATGTCCGAAAAAGCCTAAGTATTGTGCGTCCGCTCTCAAAGCCGAATCCCCGTCCTAGCCACAGTCCGCAACCCGGCTGTCCGGCTAGCGGGAACGAAGCTCGAAGAAAAGACAAACGAGAAAAGTCCCAAGGCCGAACAGCAAAAAGTGAAATCACATGCAAAATTTATATACAGCATGGGCCTTCGGCCACAATTTCATTACATGGAACTACACCCCCAGTGGGTGGACCTGCTACCTAACAGAGTATGAGTACAGGAAGGATAAAATGGAAACAAGCAAAAGCCCTAAGCAGCACCCGCGTCATCTCCCGCCGGTGTCGGCTCAGCCGAGGTGGACGCAGCCGCCGGGTCGGGTCCAGCGCTCTCCGCCGTCCTCTCGGCCGCGGCGTCGTCCTCTGGGTCGGCCTCGTCATCGGCGTAGGCACCCGTCTCGGCCGAGCTGCCGTCCAGGTCATTCAGCAGCAAGCCGAACTCGTCGGCGTGGACCTCCTCGCCGTCTTCCGTTCGCTCCAGGACGAACTCGTCGTGTGGGGCGAACGAGGCCAGGTAACTGGCCCGCCAGGCGATTCGCTGCGCCCGCGCCGCCAAGTCTTCCTCCGCGCCGGCCCGCTGCGCCGCCAGGTGGTCAAGGTCCACGCCCGGGTACCAGGACACGACGAAGCGCAGCGCCGTCTCCGCTCTGGCACGGGCCGCGGAGGCTCTCCACGCACCGAGTCGCTCTACCCCGGCCTCCAGCCATCGCGCCAGCCGGGTGACGCTGTTCGGCACCGCTGCGCTTGGCCAGAGGCCGCTCGCCATGCCCAAGCCGGCCTCGAAAAGGCGGTGCATCTGCCCCTCCACGGCCCGAAGACGGGCCTCGCTGGCGAGGACGAGCTCCGAGAAGGACCAAGCGGCGTAAGCGTCGATGTCCGCCCCTAGCTCGCGCTGCTCCGCCCGGTCGGCGTACACGGCCGCATCGGCCGCCTCCTGCGTCTCCGGGAAGACTCCTGGCAAAGGAAAGAAACAAATCAGTCAAAGAAAGGAACTTGCCGACTACGCCAGCCGGCCCAAAGAAAAAAAATGGCACTTACGGGCGAAGGTCTAGTCGAGGTGATGTGCCTCGCCCAGCATCACGTTCTCCCGGATCACCGACGCGCGAGCCTGGGCTTCGAGATCCTTCTCGAGCTGGGCGATCCTCCTGCCGGCGTCCGCTAGCTCCTCGGCCGGCTTGCCGTGCTCCTCCGCCAGCCGGCCCAGTTCCGCCTGGTTGGCATCCTCCGCTTTGACCTTCTCGGCCACCAGCCGGTCCACCTCGGCCTGGAGCCGGTCGCGGTCGCCGACGGCGTGGTCGCGCTGCTCGCCGGCTTCGGCAAGCCGGCCTCGAAGGCCTGGCACCTCGGCCGCATCAGCTGCGCGACAAGATTCCCGGTCAGATGCTAGAAGCAAGGATTAGAAGAAAAAGACAAGGCTCTAAGATTCGACCCAGCTGCTCCATAGTCCGGCCCGAATCTCGGGGGCTACACCCAGTGGGTGCACTGGCGTGCACCCACTGAAGGCATGCAAGACGTACCTTGGACTCGACGCAGCTCCTCCTCCTTGGCGGCGAGCTGGGTTTTGGCCTCGCGGTACCGCTCCCAGAGCCGGTTGTACGCGCTGGCCCGCAAGTCGTACAGATGCTGCGCGCAGACAGAAGATTAGAAGAATGCAAAGACGAGCTATAAGATTCGACCCGGCTGCTCCGCAGCCTGGCCGAACCTCGGGGGCTACATCCAGTGGGTGCGCTGGCGCGCCCCCATTGATTCAGCAACCGAGACAAGGAAAGGACAAAACACTCACCGCGATCGCCTGCTCCAGCTACCGCACCCGGTCCTGCTCCTCCCGGACGAAGGCCTGCAGGCGCTCGCCCCGACCGCGAAGCTGCGAGCGCAAGGCATCCGCCGTGTCGTCCTCCCGGGTTCGCGGCCCGACCATGACTTCACCGGAGCTCGCCCATGGCTGCTGGATCGCGGCCCCGGCGCCGGATCCGCTTCCACCCGGCCGCTCGGGGTTCGTGGCGGCTTGGGGCGGCACGACCACCAAGGCACCGACATCCCCGGTCACGGTCTCCGGGGCTGGCGTCGGCTGCGCTTGGCCGGATGGCGCAGAGTCCGCCTCGCGCCTCCCTCCCCAGCCCTCTCCTCCCTCTGTCGGGTCGGCGCGGGGCGGCGTGTCCACGATGATGTTCTCATCGACGTCCGACTCGCCGCCGGCTGGCTCCGCCCTCCTCTCCGGCTCGCCCGCTCCCTCTGGCTGCGGCTCGATGATCGTCGCCACGGGCGCCGAGCCCCTCTCCATCTCCGGCCAGGCCGGATCCGCGGTGGGCCTAGCCCGCTTCGCGGAGGCCCTCTCCCATGCCAGGGCCGAGGCCTCCTGCATCGCCTTCTCGGCCTCGTCCCGGTCCCGCCAGGCGGCGCGCGTCGCCGCGTCAAGATCTTGGCCGGACTGGCGGGCCTCGAGGTCCTCCTCCGGGGTCTGGCCCGGCTCGCGGTCGATGGCGCTGCTCCGGGTTTTCCTCCAAACGGCCTCGCCCGCCGCGGCCTCAGTCGCCGCCACCGCCAAGTCAAGAGCCGACCTATACATGGCAGATTTGTCACGGCGAAGGCATTGGGAAGAAAAAGACAAGCCATAAGATTCGATCCGGCTGCTCCGCAGCCCGGCCGAACCTAGGGGGCAACACCCAGTGGGTGTGCTGGCGCGCCCCCACTGATTCAACAAGCAAGGATCAGAAATAAGACGAGAGACACTTACCCAATAACCGTCGGGACCTCCCGCCTCGGCCCCACGGACGGGGCGAGCCGGCGCTTCTTCTTGACGACGGCCCTCTCGCGCGCCGGCCCCGCTGCCGGGCGCTTCGCGGCCGGCCTCGCCTCGACCGCCTCCTTCCAATGCGGCCGGCTGACAGACGCCGAAGCACGAGCCGGCCCGGCGCCGGCCGCCTTCCACGGCCGCCTTGGGGGGTCGACGCTGGCATCCTCCCCAACCGAGGGCACTGCACCGTGGGCACCGATCAGGCTCTCTTCATCGTCGTCCGGCCAGTCGCGAAGAGGATCCGAGGGCGGAGACTTACCCGCATGCCGCGACCCGCCGGCCGCGGCGTCGGCTAGGCACGCCTCGACCGCCCCCTCTTCTTCCTCGGCCTCGGCGTCCTCCACGTCCGACTCGGGCAGGTCGGCCAGCAGAAGCTGGGGATTCGGCCCGTCGTGGTTCCGCTGGCTGGCGAATAGCTGCGGCCCTTCCGTCGCGTCAGGACACAAGAATAGCGTCAAAGCAGCAAAAAATAAAGACCAGGGACTCACCGCCGGCGCCGGGTTCGCCCGATGATAGGGCTCCTTCCCGAAGTTCCACCCCTCCTCCTTCAGCCCGGCCTTGGAGATGTAGTTCACCCGCTAGACGATCCCAGCCGGCGTCAGCTCCTTGGTCGACATCCAGGTCGGGTCGTGCCGGCCGCTCATGTCGCAGATCCGGTGTGCCCGGCGCTGCAGCGGCAGAACCCGGCGGGCGATGAAGGCCGAGATGAGGTCAACCGGCTTCAGCCCCTCGCGATCCGTCATCTCCCCGACCCGGCTGCAGATGTTCACCATCTCCTGCGGCGGCTTCTTGGGGCAGTAGCCCCAGTTCGGCTTCTCGAGCGGCGGCACGTCGACGAACGGCGGAAGGTTGATGACGTCCACCGCCAGGTCAGTGTTCCGGACGTAGAAGAACGTCGTCTGCCACTTCTTGGCCGAGTCCTCAAGCGGCAGCTTGGGAAACGGCCTGTTCACCCGGCCGGTAACCACCGCTGCGCCATAGTCGGACATGACGCCGGCTGACGCCCCCTGCTGCTTGAGGAAGAATATCTTCGCGCACAGCTCCACAGTCGGTAGCATCCCGAGATAGCCTTCGCAGAGCGTGGCGAAGCCGGCAACCTACAGCACGGCGTTGGCGCCGAGATGATGCGGTTGCAGCCCGAAGAAGTCGAGCAACGCGCGGAAGAAGAGACTCGTGGGGAGGCCGAGCCCGCGCTCGAAATGCGAGAAGAAGACCACGTGCTCGCCCTCCCGCGGCTGCGGCACCCTCTCCGAGCCCGGCGCGCGCGCGAACAGCACCTCCACCGGCAGCAGCCGCCTCGTGCGGCGAAGATAGCGAATGTTCTGCTCCGTCGTGATGGATCCCTCCCAAGAGCCCTTCGGCAACGCCATTAGAGGGCCCTACGGGCGGCGAGATACGGCGATGAGGAGGAGGAGGAAGAGAGAACTGCATGCTGTGGACCCCGGGTTGCGGCGCGCGGCAGCAGGCGTGGGTGAGGCGTGAGACGGCGGCAGCGCTTCGCTCGGTCGCGGCGGAGAAGAAGCAGGGGCAGCGGAGGAGCAAGGGGCGGGAGTGTGCGGAAACGTTTCCGTCGCACCTTCCCTATGCCTCATTTATAACCGCAAGAGATCGTGGGGGAGTGGGATCGTTTGTGCCCACAATCCCCACTCCCCCGCACTATGCGCGCACGTTCCCCACGCACATTAACTGCGCGGGGAAGCGTAATCGCCAACGGCCGCCGCAGTAAATCCCTCGCGCGCGGGCTGAGGGCGCGTCGTGGCGGGCCCGGGCCACAGTCACGTCCCGTCGCGCGCGTGGGCTGGCAGGCCACGCCCGCCGCGAGGCTGCACGTGGCAGCCCGTCAGGCTGCGGCGGGCGCGAATCGGCGTACAAAGCAAGACTCATCTGGCGGGCGTTTCCGTTTGCCGCCCAGGCCGGGGTGCCGCGACCCGGTCTCCGGAAGCCGGCCCCCAGCGGGTGTTCCCGGCACCCGCTGCCGCGGTGCCGGCAAGCGGCCAGGCGAAGCCGCCCGACCGGACTCCGGCACTACATCAACAAACCGGCTCCTCAGGGGGGTAAGCTGCGAAGGCCCCCCTGCCTGAAGCCGGCGAACCTTCACAGCTTCGGGGACTACTGTCGGGGGGATGACCCCTGGGTAGACAACGGAGCCCGGATCCCTTTCGAAAACACCGGGGCAGGCCAAGCCCCTCAATCCGGCTGGCCCGCGCGCCGGCTCCCCAGTGCGAGCCGGCTCGGCGTGGCGACCTGGCCTGGCCGGCTAGCCACTAGAGAGCAGACCCTCACGACAAGACAAGTAAGGCAACAGCGCCCCCTCCTTTACACCGGCCCCGGCGGGTGAGGCGACAGCATTCCCTGTGCCCCCGCCCGGGGCGGGCGGTGACCGGGCGGCGTAACCCTGTTGCTAGGCGGCGCCGACCGTCCCTGACGAACGACAAGACCCACCACAGTGCCGAGTAGCCGACCGAGCCCGCACCCGGCAGACCCGACGCACCCGGCAGACCCGGCGACCCGGCGGCCCCCACCGCCGGCTCCTAGACAATGACACCCGGGCCCCGCTCCCGTGCATCCTTACTCATCTACCCCTGGGGGTCGGCCTATAAGACCCCCCGGGAGCCCTCCATGCAGAGGGTCGGACAATTCAGTAGCAACACACACAAACACAGCTCCAGGAGCAACCTTGTAACCTTTGTGCACTCCATACTCATTTCGGCAGGACTAGGGGTGTTACCTCTCCGGAGGGCCCCGAACCTGGGTACGTCTTGTGTCCCGCACTTGCGCGTGCTAACCTCGCCTCCGGAACCCACCGGCGTCCTCTCGTAACCCCACCTCTTAAGCCATCTCATGGCATCTGCTGTGAATCGCACACCCCCTACGAGAACACCATGACAAGTGGCCATCAGGAATTTGATGGACACGGACATAAGAAACACACTCATTGATCTCTTTGATTTCTTCAACCAACTATGGCAGAAAGTGGTAAGTCGTGAGGAGCTGGATCATATGCAAGAGGATATTGCAAGAATATTGTCCAACCTAGAGATGTTTTTCCCACCATCATTCTTTGATGTCATGGTCCATCTCACTGTGCACCTTGTCGACGAGATAAAGCATTGTGGTCCTGTGTTTCTTCGCAACATGTATCCCTTCGAGCGGTTCATGGGAATATTGAAGCGCTATTGTCGGAACCGATTTCATCCAGAGGCAAGCATCCTACAAGGTTATACCGCGGATGAGGTGGTTGAGTTTTGCACCAAATACGAGGGAAGGCTAGCTGGTAAGCCGGTCCTTGCTGGTGCGCCACACGCTGCACCCGGAGATGAGACCGATAAAGCCCATTTGACGGTACTGCTTAACAGCCCAGTTCTCGACGCTTATGCTGAAGAACACTTGGCGGAGATACGACGAAGCTTCTTACCCATGGTGCATCCATTAGATGTCATGATGAAGGCGCACAATAAGGACTACGTCAGATGGCTGAAGGATCGTTTGTCACGCAGATCCATGGATGACATTGCAACGTGGTTGGCACAAAAGCCATCACCTACGGTATTGAGGTACCAAGCGTATGACATAAATGGCTACACATTCTACACTGAGGAACGTGATAAGAAGACCTCATATCAGAACAGCTCCATTCGAATAGAATGCATAACTGTAGATGAAGCTGATAAAAGGGTATACTATGGAACCATCAAAGAGATTTGGGAGCTTAACTATGTGAAAGTTAAGGTGCCATTATTCAGGTGCAAATGGGTCCCTCTTAGTCAGGTAAAGGTTGATGAATATAGGAAGACCTGTGTTAACAAGACAAAGATGGCATATCACAAGGACCCAGTCGTTCTTGCCAGCGATGCAACCCAGATTTTCTATGTGGAAGACCCCTTGCGTAAGAACTGCCATGTAGTGATGCGTGGGAAGAGGAGGGTACTGGGCGTTGAGGGTGTTGCTGATGAGGACAAGTACGATGAATTTGCTGAGATGCCAGCGAAGGGATCATGCACCAAACATAAAGAGAGGCTTAAAATCATCAGAAATCCTAAGTTCATTCGGGGTCAATCTAAATAATGATACGATGATTCTCTACTTCACTCTGAAATTCTTTGAACTTTTCAAATGTTTCAGACTTGTGTTTCATCAAGTAGATATACCCATATCTACTCAAATCATCTGTGAAGGTTAGAAAATAATGATACCCGCCGCGTGCTTCAACATTCATCGGACCGCATACATCGGTATGTATTATTTCCAACAAATCAGTAGCTCGCTCCATTGTTCCGGAGAACGGAGTTTTAGTCATCTTGCCCATGAGGCATGGTTCGCAAGTATCAAATGATTCATAATCAAGAGATTCCAAAAGTCCATCAGCATGGAGTTTCTTCATGCGCTTTACACCAATATGACCTAAACGGTAGTGCCACAAGTATGTTGCACTATCATTATCAACTTTGCATCTTTTGGCATCAATATTATGAATATGTGTATCACTACGATCGAGATTCAAGAAGAATAAACCATTCACAAGGGTGCATGATCACGAGGGATATTATTCATATAAACAGAATAACCATTATTCTCTGACTTCAATGAATAACCGTCTTGCAATAAACAATATCCAGATATAATGTTTTATGCTCAACGCAAGCACCAAATAACCATTATTTAGGTTTAATACTAATCCCGAAGGTATTACGAGCGTGTCTATATTGATCATATCAATCTTGGAGATACTTCCAACACATATCGTCACCTCGCCCTCAGCTAGTCTCCGTTACTCTGCAGCTCCTACTTCAAGTTACTAATATTTAGCAACTGAATCGGTATCAAATACCCAGACGCTGCTATGAGCACTAGTGAGGTACATATCAATAACATGTATATCAAATATACCTTTTTTCACTTTGCCATCCTTCTTTTCCGCCAAATACTTGGGGCAGTTCCGCTTCCAGTGACCAGTTCCTTTGCAGTAGAAGCACTCAGTTTCAGGTTTGGGTCCAACTTTGGGTTTCTTCGTGGGAGCGGCAGCTTGCTTGCCGTTCTTCTTGAAGTTCCCCTTCTTTCCCTTGCCCTTTTTCTTGAAACTAGTGGTCTTGTTAACCATCAACACTTGATGCTCCTTCTTGAATTCTACCTCCGCCGATTTCAGCATCGCGAAGAGCTCGGGAATTGTCTTCTCCATCCCTTGCATATTATAGTTCATCACGAAGCCTTTATAGCTTGGTGGCAGTGACTGAAGAACTCTATCAATAACACTCTCAACTGGAAGATCAATTCCTAGCTGAGTCAAGTGGTTGTGGTATCCAGACATTCTGAGTATGTGTTCACTGACAGAACCGTTCTCCTCCATCTTACAGCTGAAGAACTTGTTGGAGACTTCATATCTCTCAACCCGGGCATTAGCTTGAAATATCAATTTTAGCTCCTGGAACATCTCATATGCTCCATGGCGTTCAAAACGCTTTTGTAGTCCCGGTTCTAAGCCGTAGAGCATGGCACACTGAACTATTGAGTAGTCATCAGATCGAGCCTGCCAAGCGTTCACAACGTCTGCAGCAGCTCTTGCAGCAGGTCCATCACCTAGCGGTGCATCAAGGACATAATCCTTCTGTGCAGCAATGAGGATAATCCTCAAGTTACGGACCCAGTCCGTGTAATTGCTACCATCATCAACTAAGCTTTCTCTAGGAACGTATCAAAAACAGGGGAGCTACAACGCGAGCTATTGATCTACAACATAATTTGCAAAGACTATCAGGACTAAGTTCATGATAAATTAAGTTCAATTAATCAAATTACTAATGAACTCCCACTTAAATTAACATCCCTCAAGTTAACTAAGTGATACATGATCCAAATCAACTAGCCCATGTCCGATCATCACGTGAGATGGGATAGTTATCAATGGTGAACATCTCCATGTTGATCATATCTACTATATGACTCATGTTCGACCTTTCGGTCTCCAGTGTTCCGAGACCATGTCTGTACATGCTAGGCTCGTCAAGTTTAACCCAAGTATTCTGCTTGTGTAAAACTGGCTTACACCCGTTGTATGTGAACGTAGAATCTATCACACCCGATCATCACGAGGTGCTTCGAAACGACGAACTTTAGCAACGGTGCATACTCGGGGAGAACACTTTTATCTTGAAATTTAGTGAAGGGATCATCTTATAATGCTACCGTTGTTCTAAGCAAAATAAGATGCATAAAGGATAAACATCACATGCAATCAAAATATGTGACATGATATGGCCATCATCATCTTGTGCTTTTGATCTCCATCTCCAAAGCATCGTCATGATTTCCATCGTCACTGGCTCGACACCTTGATCTCCATCGTTGCGTCGTGGTCGTCTCGCCAACTATTGCTTCTACAACTATTGCTAACACATAGCGATAAAGTAAAGCAATTACATGGCGCTTGCATTTCATACAATAAAGAGACAACCATAAGGCTCCTGCCGGTTGCCGATAAATTACAAAACATTATCATCTCATACAATAATGTATATCACATCATGTCTTGACCATATCACATAACAGCATACCCTGCAAAAACAAGTTAGACGTTCTCTACTTTGTTGTTACAAGTTTTACGTGGCTGCTACGGGCTTCTAGCAAGAACCGTTCTTACCTACGGCACAAAAACACAACGGTGATTTATCAAGTTTGTTGTTTTAACCTTCAACAAGGACCGGCCGCAGTCAAATTTGATTCAACTAAAGTAGGAGAAACAGACACACGCCAGCCACCTTTATGCAAAACAAGTTGCATGTCTGTCGGTGGAACCGGTCTCATGTACGTGGACATGTAAGGTTGGTCCGGGCCGCTTCATCTTACAATACCGCCGAATCAAAATAAGACGTTGGTGGTAAGCAGTATGACGATCACCGCCCACAACTCTTTGTGTTCTACTCGTGCATATCATCTATGCATAG
This sequence comes from Elymus sibiricus, assembly GCA_039707655.1. Classification (NCBI taxonomy): domain Eukaryota; kingdom Viridiplantae; phylum Streptophyta; class Magnoliopsida; order Poales; family Poaceae; genus Elymus; species Elymus sibiricus. The sequence continues at coordinate 242,884,759 of CM077676.1, forward strand.
ACCTGGCTCATGATGCCACTGTTGGGGAACGTTGCATGGAAAACAAAAAAAAATTCTACGCACACGCAAGATCTATCCATGGAGATGCATAGCTACAAGAGGGGGAGTGTGTCTACGTACCCTCGTAGACCGTAAGCGGAAGCGTTAGAACAACGCGGTTGATGTCGTCGAACAACTTCATGATCCAACCGACCGAGTACCGAACGTACGGCACCTCCGCGTTCAGCACACGTTCAGCTCGGTGATGTCCTCGACTTCTTGATCCAGCAAGACGGCGAGGTAGTGGATGAGTTCCGGCAGCACGACGGCGTGGTGACGGTGATGGTGATGCTATCTTCGCAGGGCTTCGCCCAAGCACTACGAAAATATGACCGAGGAACGGAACTGTGGAGGGGGGCGCCGCACACGGCTAAGACAATGTTGTGTCTTGTTTGGGGCGCCCCCTCTCCTCTATTTATATATGTGTAGGGGCTTGGAGTAGAAGGAATAGTGCCATGTGAACAGTACCACGTGAACAGTACCATGTGAATAGTACACAAGTGGACTTGGACTCCAAAGTCCAATCCTATTCCTACTAGGACTCTCCTTTTTTCCTTCCCTAGCTGCGTGGGCTTTTGAGGACTTGGTGCGCCTGGCCCAATAAGGCCAGGGCGCCTCCCCTTAGCCCATGCCAGCCCTTGGGACGTGGTGGACCAACTTGTGGACTTACGGACCCCTCCGGAATCCTCCGGAACCTTCTGGAAGCTTCCCGGTACAATACCGAAAAAACTGCACCTTTTTCCGGAACCCAAAATATGACTTCCCATATATAAATCTTTACCTCTCGACCATTCCGAGACTCCTCGTGACATCCGAGATCTCATCCGGGACTCCGAACAATATTCGGTTACCAATTCACATAACTCATATAACACTATATCGTCAACGAACGTTAAGCGTGCGGACCCAACGGGTTCGGGAATGATGTAGACATGACTGAGACGCCTCTCCGGTCAATAACCAATAGCGGAACCTGGATGCTCATACTGGTTCCTACATATTCCACGAAGATCTTATCGGTCGAACCGCATTGACAACATACGTAATTCCCTTTGTCCGTCGGTATGTTACTTGCCCGAGATTCGATCGTCGGTATCTCCATACCTAGTTCAATCTCGTTACCGGCAAGTCTCTTTACTCGTTCCGTAATACATCATCCCGTAACTAACTCCTTAGTCACTTTGCTTGCAAGCTTCTTATGATGTGCATTACCGAGAGGGCCCAGAGATACCTCTCCGAAACACGGAGTGACAAATCCCAGTCTCGATCCATGCCAACTCAACAGACACCTTCGGAGATACCTGTAGAGCATCTTTATGATCACCCAGTTACGTTGTGACGTTTGATAGCACACAAGGTATTCCTCCGGTATCCCGGAGTTGCATGATCTCATGGTCGGAGGAACATGTATTTGACATTCAAGAAAGCAGTAGCAATAAACAGAACGATCATATGCTAAGCTAACAGATGGGTCTTGTCCATCACATCATTCTCCTAATGATGTGATCCCATTATCAAATGACAACTCATGTCTATGGTTAGGAAACCTTAACCATCTTTGATCAACGAGCTAGTCTAGTAGAGGCTCACTAGGGACACGGTATTTGTTTATGTATTCACACATGTATTTAAGTTTCCGGTCAATACAATTCTAGCATGAATAATAAACCCTTATCATGAACAAGGAAATATAAAATAATAACAACTTTATTATTGCCTCTAGGGCATATTTCCATCACCCAGTTCTCCCATGTACATGGGAATTAATACGTAACACTATTTATTATGTCTACTCTACAACTTAATTCATTCAATTAGAACGGTTGCATGTACTAAATTGTGAGTTATGCCCGGCCTTCTGTTGATCTAAGAACGATTAATATGTTGACCTTGATATGTCATCAGCACAGGCAATGAGAGTTTGAACTATTTATGATTGTATACCCTATAGCTAGCACACTCAATTGATGTCACTCCAGTATGTATGAACAGAACATATGCAATCTGGTTTGCAAATAGCACACGGTTCATTCACAAAAGCCGTGTGCCTACCAAACCGTGGCCGGTGACCCTTGCTACGTGCGATGTGAGTCGTGCGTTCTGATTGGCCAAAACCCAAACCCCACGAATCGTACGTCTGCACCGTTGGATGCACACAGATCGAATGGCAATCCTCATCCCTTTCATCACCACATGCAGTTGCAGTTGGGATTTGATTTATATGCACTAAATGCCTGGTAAATGCAAAAAATGGCTTGAATATAGCAAAGGAGCCCCGAAATGCGCCAGAAAATCAAACCTAGGGTATAATAGTGATTGCGTACTTTGGAAAAAATTCGAGGCGAAACGATGAAGTCGCCAACAACTGGAGTTCGAATTGCCATGTATCCTTTTGGAAACTATGACCCTTCTTGTGAGATGCTCTGGTTTCCAAGGAGCGATCATCCAAACTTGTGCCAAACTTTACCAAAATTTTTCCACGGGGTCTTGAGAGCACGCCATGGTGGCACACAGATTTTCGTAATTTTCGGACTCCATCTGCATTTCTTGTAATTAAAATACCAACAAGACCAACGCCGGTGGCCGCATCTCGCATCCGAAATGTTTTAAAATTCTTCCCATTCCTTGGACATGAATGAAAACACTCAAAGTGACACAGAAATGATTTTGTAGACCTGCTTTGCAAGTAGCCCACATGTAGTTGCGGTTGGGATTTGATTTTTATGCACAAAATGCATGATAAATGCAAAAATGGCTTAAATATAGCAAACGAGACCCGAAATGCGCCAGAAAATCAATACTTGAGTGCAATGGTGATTGTGTACCATGGAAAAATTTCCAAGGCAAAACAATGAAGTCACCGACGATTGGAGTCTAAATTTCCACGTCTCCTATTGGGAACTATGATCCTTCTTGTGAGATGTTCCGGTTTGCAAGGAGCGATCATCGTAACTTGTGCCAAACTTTACCAAAAAATTTCCACTCGGTCTTGAGATCACGCCACGGTGACACACCGATTTTTGTGATTTTCTAGTCCATCCGCATTTCCTGTAATTAAATTACCAACAAGCCCTATGCCAGTGGCCGCATCTCGCGGCCGAAATGTTTGAAAATTCTTCCCGTTTCTCGGACCATGAATTAAAACTAGCAAAGCGACACATAAATGATTTTTACACTTTCTTAGCTAACACCCACATGTAGTTGTAGTATGGTTTTGATTTATATGCACTAAATGCATGGTAAATGCAAAAAATGTCTGAAATGTAGCAAACGAGACCTGAAATGCCCCAGAAAATCAAACCTAGGGTATGATGGTGATTGCGTATGGTGGAAAAAAATTCTAGGCGAAACATTGAACTCAAGTCTTCGTTTCAAAATTACCCCGTCTTCATTTGAAACGAAATTATGCTGCTCCTTGATGTAGATGTTTTCCAATAGCACACAGTTCAGTCACGAAAGTCGTGTGCCTATCAAACCGTGGCCGATGACCCTTACTGCGCGCGATCTGAGTCGTGCGTTCTGATTGGCCAGAACCCAAACCCCACGGATCGTACGTCTGCACCGTTAGATGCACCCAGATCAAACGGCGATCCTCATCCCTATCATCACCACATGCAGTTGCAGTTGGGATTTGATTTATATGCACTAAATGCCTGGTAAATGCAAAAAATTGCTTAAATATAGCAAAAGAGCCCCAAAATGCGCCAGAAAATCAAACCTAGGTTATGATGGTGATTGCGTACCATGGAAACTATAATCCTTCTTGTGAGATGCTCCGATTTCCAAGGAGCGGTCATCCAAACTTGTGCCAAACTTTACCAAAAAAATTCCACGGGGTCTTGAGAGCACGCCATGGTGACACACCAATTTTTGTGATTTTCGGACTCCATCTGCATTTCCTATAATTAAAATACCAACAAGACCTATGCCGGTGGCCGCATCTCGCATTTGAAATGTTTGAAAAATCTTCCATTTCCTTGGAAAATTAATGAAAACACGCAAAGTGACACACAAATGATTTTGTAGACCTTATTTTCCAACACGCACATGTAGTTGCGGTTGGGATTTGATTTATATGCACAAAATGGACGGTAAATGCAAAAATGGCTTAAATATAGCAAACGAGACCCGAAATGCGCGAGAAAATCAATACTGGCGTGTAATGGTGATTGCGTACCATGGAAATTATTTTGAGGCAAAATGATAAAGTAACCAATGATCGAAGTCCGAATTGCCACATCTCCTATTGGGAACTATGATCCTTCTTGTGAGATGCTCCGGTTTGCAAGGAGCGACCATCGTAACTTGTTCCAAACTTTACCAAATTTTTTCCACTCAGTCTGGAGATCGCGCCACGGTGACACACCGATTTTCACGATTTTCGAAGTCCATCCACATTTCCTGTAATTATATTACCAACAAGCCCTACGTCGGTGGCCGCATCTCGTGGCCGAAATGTTTGAAAATTCTTCCCGTTTCTCGGACAATGAATAAAAACTAGCAAACCGATACAAAAATGATTTTTACACCTTTTTTGCTAACTCCCACATGTAGTTGCAGTAGGGTTTTGATTTATATGCACTAAATGCATGGTAAATGCAAAAAATTATTTAAATGTAGCAAACGAGACCTGAAATGCGCCAGAAATCAAACCTAGGTTATGATGGTGATTGCGTACCATGGAAAAAAATTCGAGGCGAAACGTTGAACTCACGTCTTCATTTCAAAATTACCACGTCTTCGTTTCAAACGAAATTATGATGTTTGTGCACACGGGCTCGTAGAGGCTTCCGTTTGCATAGGTCGTTCCGCGCCACGACCGGCGCCCTTTTTTCACCGAAGCCGCCAACACCCCCCCACCGCCCACCCTCGTTTCACTCAACAGTCCACATAATCTACCAAAACTCCATTGCCAGTTCCCCCCTCCCCCAGATCCACACCAGAACCCTATCCAGGGCTGGCATGCTCAACCTGGCCGTGTGCCCGCTCTTCGGCGTCAACCCTACCTTCGCTGCCGTTCCCAACACGCGGCTGCCCGCGCCTCGCTGTCTTCGTTTGCTCGCCAGCCGCCCTCGACCATATCGATCCTGTACCCCTCGCCTCTCCTGCCGGGTTTGCACAAAAACCTATCACTTACTGCTCTCCATCGAGGTGAGGCATATTTCCTCGCGATCCCTCTTCCTATTTGGTTTGTTTGTTCCCAAATTGGCTATAAAATAACGGAGAGCGTATATATGTTCATTATCTACCTTCCTAACTTGTACATATAAGCTGTATTTGTTCCAATTAGTTATTGTCGATTTACAGATCATGGGCGCCCGAGTCACACAAAAAGAACAAATTAGCCGTACATTTTCCAAATTATTATATGACATGTCTAGACAACTTGCTACCAAGTTGTTAGCGTTATGCTTATCCCCCTTTTCTGAATTTCGCATTTGTTCTCTATAGATGCCGATTAGCAGCGAATGCACTCATCCTTCAGGCGATGTATCTTCATCTGAGTGCGACAACCCTAGGTCTCCAGCAGATGATCAGGGAATAAGTAATCTGGAATAGGATAGAGCTGCCGCAATCACCCTTCCGGTCAGGACATGGAAGAACGCTCCAAGAAAGCCCACACACCAGCCTAAAGGTGTATATGAAGTAACCGACATCGATTTAAAGTCTTGGGCTCCAACTAAACCAGATAAAGCACGCACAAGGTTCAGGAGTGTGTGTGGATTTGTTGGCAGGGCAAGGCTCAACATTCATCTATTGGGGTTTCGAAAGGCTGACACAGAAACACGGCATAGGATAGTCCGGGAGATCATGGAACACTTCAACGTACCAGAGCAGTGGAGAATGCAGGTGGAACACGCTGCACTGAAGAAAGCCAGGGATGTTGGAGAAACTGGAAGCATGTTCTGTACAAGAAGTACTTGAGTGAAGGCAAGGACCCAATCCCCGCATACCCCCAAATTACAAAGGCAGACTAGGCAGAATTCAAAAGGCTCAGGGCAACTACAGAGTTTACCAAGATGAGTGCCAAGCAATCGGAACTTCAGAAGAGGAACACACACCCCCACCGGATGGGTGTGGCAGGATACTACGGCATGAAACCGATATGGGACCAGGAGGACAAAGAAGCAGTAGCTGTGGGTGGAAAACCGGCCTTTAGTGAAATCAGGGGAGAACGTGCTAGAGACTACTTGCGGTCACACGCAAGGAGGCGTGATGATGGTTCTTATTACTTTGAAAACTCACATGATGAAGAACTGTATCGCGTGATGTTAAAGGCTTCCACCAGCAACCCTGGAAGGTTCTACAGGAACTCGGGGCCATGTGACATTCTGTCCGATGCTCTGGCAACAAAAGAGCCCCCTGGCCGTGCAAGGGGTATAGGTGTCAATGTCCCGCACAAGAGAGCTTTCACACTCAGCAAAGAAGAGAGGATCTCCATGAAAAAAGTGAGGAGTGAACAGAAGAAGGAAGAATTGTATGAAAGGTTGAGGATGGACATGTATCCGAAAGTTCGAATGGAAATTGAGAAGTCAATGATGACGCTGAAGACTCTAACACTGAGAGATAGCCAGCAGATGGGAGGGGAGGCGGGCATGGACAATGATGCTTATTGCGCGACAACACCGCACAAGAGTAGCTGTGCATCAGCTGACCCCAGCGACACTGAGACTGCAGCTGTGCATGATGATGCTATATCTGATCTATCTGGAATGAAAGACAAATTGAGGGGTGTGCTGACACATTATGAAGGTACATTAAAATGTGCAACCGCCTGGGTTTTGTCCCCCCACTCGGAAGGGGGGCTCTTATTGGACAATGTGCCATTGAAGCCGGGCTGTGTGAAGTGCTACGTGACTGAAGTAAAGCATGGATTCAATAAATTTGCCCAGAAGAATGTCCTAGGGGACTATGATGAGGAGAGGACCTTGCAAGAAACATTGTAAAATCATATCCAATTGCCACGAAAGGAAATAGACTTCATAGATGAGATCCCTCAAGCCCCGCCAAGAGCAATCAATGTCGCCCTTCAACCGGTGACTCTCTCCTTGCCACAGCAGCTCTCGCGTGATTCCCCCGAGGGACCTAATACTAGTTATCCGATGGTTGATGCATCAACCTGTGATCAGCCCGCCCGACGTCGTGCCATACAGACCATGTCATCGTCCGCCCCTGAGCAGCCAGTGGCAAGGCCTACAACTGCTGAAGACGCACCACCAGTTCAGATGCCGGCCACTGAAGTAGCAGGGGGAGACACAGCGACACCGCATGCTCAGCAGACCAACTCGGTGGAATGGACTGTTAAGCAGTTAGAATGTCCGGAACCGCCTGCTCATCAGTCTGTCGGTTCGCAGCCGCGTGATCAGCATACCGATGCTTCGGCACTGCCTGCTCAGCAAACCAACATGTTGGCATAGCCTCCTCAGCACACCGACGTGTTGGCCCCACCTGCGCAGAAGCCCGACATAGCTTCATCGCCTGGTCAGCAGTCCGATGCTTCTGCTCCTACAGCTCAACAGTCCATCACAGCAGCACCGCCAGCTCAGCAGTCTGGCGTAGCTAAGCCGTCTACTCAGCAGCCCATCATATATTCACTACCTGCTCAGTAGTCCATCTATCAATGATCCAGACCTTGCACCAGAAGTGCTTCAAGTACCAAGAGGAAAGCGGCCACGGTCGCACCCGCGAGGAAGCGGCCCCCGAGACCAAGGAAGAATGCGAATGATAGCCTCTTACTAAAAGCACTCATCTCCGAGAACCAAATTACCAGCAAGTTGTTCGAATTAGAGAGTTATACTAGTTCTGATAGCTTTCCCGATGAAGAAGTCGAAAGGATACTTGCTAAAAATAAAGCAGACGTACTTGTAGCACACAAGTACGTCCATGGCCAGCCATTTCTTGTTGACGAATACTTAGAGGAGTGCAGTTCCAGTTGCCGCAAGTTACATAAATATTGCATGGATGAAATGTCAGAAGGTCATAAGGTTCTGTTAGTCCACTATGACAGTGATCATTTCGGTCACGATCAAGGATCCATCAGTGTGGAATTCGAGGACTTTCATCTCTTCTTCAACATCAATGTGCTCGATATGACTCTTTTTAAATGCTTGATGTTGTGAGTACTTCACCAACTCTGATCAACTTCTCCATACAAGGCTGTAATAAAAAAAAGCTAACTGTATTGTATTCCTCTCAGGGGATTGATCACGCAAAGAAAAATGGAGTGAGTGTATTTCATAGATCCTCACATAGCAAATGGCATATTATTACGTGGTGGCACAGATAATCAGGAGTGGGCCATTGGCCAGGTCGTCAGTATCTTGTGTCGCACGCCCGATGCAGAACTCTTTCTCTGGCCATATCATGAAGGGTAAGTCAAATTAACAACCACACATACATTGACCATCTTTCACATTTGTCATAGTTCGTAAGTTCATGGTTTTCTTAATCTGTAGCATTCACTGGATCTTGGTAGTCATTGCTCCAAACCAGAACAGAGTTTACTACCTGGATCTCTCATAGATTCAATAAAGCCTCAGGATTTGACGCATCTTCAGGAATTCATGGATAGGTATTGAATTCTATGATGTTAAACTTTGCATTCATATCTGGTTCAAGAACTGAGTATGTGGAAATTCATCTTCATTTGCAGTGTGTTGGCATCGTGCATAACTAAACGAGAGAACCAGTTCAAGAGTGCACTACCTCTGCAGCACGAGATCGTTTATCCGGTAAGACACCGAAATTCATTATTTTTGGAAAATGTATCCAAAAGTTTGCAAATACCTTTTATTACGCTAGTCTAATGTTCAAGTTTCTAAATAAACCCCTTTCTATTTCTCTCCAAAGGAAAAAAAACATCTTACACCGGTTAGGTTGCTCCTAACTGGGCAAATACATGACTAATTTTGTACAAAAATTTTTAGAGTCCTCAGCAACAACCAGGGACCAACCTTTGTGGATACTATGTCTGCTGACACATGATCTCCATCTTCAAATCTACTGATTGCTGTAACGATGCACGCAATTTAGCACCAGTAAGTCTGTATCTTAATTAATATCTTCCACTCCACTCGTATGGCACATTCTAATTTAAAAATCCTGCAGCTCATCTTTGAACCGATGACCCGTGAACCGCTCCCCGCTAGTGAATTGATGGAGGTTAGGAGATTTATCAGCAACTTCTTCCTGAATCACTACATCAATCCCACTGGTGATAATGAAGATTTCAGCATGGTTGTTTCAGAAATAATGAGTAAACATTCAACACGAGTTAGCCGCTAAACATATACGCATGGATGCATTGTTTTCCATGTGATGAGGTCTTCGTATTTTGTACACTATGATTATGTACTGTATTTGTCGATAAATCAGTGGAATTTAGCTAGCATTTGTTCAATTGCATATTGTTGCGAATTCTGATGAATGTTCGTCCTGTGGACACTATTTGTTTAATTGCATATTGTGGCGAATTTGCTTTTTGCAGGGCAATTCAAATGCGCTATTTTTGCTTTAACCTGGCCATTGATGCGCGCACGGTTCGACTAAATGAGGGTGTGCGATCCAGAACGGAAAAGCACACGTCACTCATAGCGCAACCGTCGGTGATACACAACAAATCGTAGACGATTTGTAGCACTTCTACGTGTGCATAGGGGCTCCTGAACCGTTTGTGATAGCACATTATCGCACACGAGAGCTTCAAGGAAACCGTGCCCAATGCAAAATACAATCCCAGTCGTAAATTGTTCAGGAAACGTGTGCGATGATGTCATGCATGGCAGACGATTGCCATATAATACTCGTCTGCGATGGGCCACATATCGCGCACAGTTTCTATGATGGCCCGTGTGCCTTAGGTACTATTTCGCAAACGGTCCAATGTGAAACACCATTTGGTTTCCCTGCTCAATTAGAAACGTTTGACTCCTGAGAAACATGGGCGATATGTTCGTGCATTGCATACGATTACATTTCGGGACGCGTCTGCATCAGCGCTCCCTATCGCCGACGGTTTCTGGGTCATGTGGGAAGGACCCCCCTATCGCACACACAGGCAAGGCGACGGTTTAAAACTCCGTCGCGGAAAGGGGTTAAAAACCGTTTGTATAGCAGCTCGCTGTACCAGTGATTCCTCTCGCACCAAATGGTCCAACATGTTCCTTATTTCTCTTCGCTCAGCGTTTACAAGTTACTGATCGATCACTAGCTAGACTACTAATACACTCCTGGTAGTTTTAGTTGCGATGCAAGATCCAAGGGTGGCAGTTTTTAGAATAAAAATGCCTTCCTCTGAAGAAACTGACATGCTGTTCTGAAGAAAATGTCATGCGAGTCTGAAGAAACTGCCAGCAAAAATGTTCGCAAATGCCTTCTCTCCCAGTGAACGTTCATCAGCTATTGCGATCCTACACGTACACTATCCGACCGACTCGATCCTACACAAATAACTAGCAGATCACGCAGGTACCTCATCTGGATGAATGGAGTGCACTCATTTGACTGTCGTGCCGATGTGCGACCCAGCACTGACGGGACGGGAGTATGGTACAGTCATAATTTTAGTTTTTCCAGTTTTCCACGGCAAGCTGGCACGCTAAGCCATGCCTGCTTATGCATTGAATTCCGATGACCGTCGTGTTTCCCGCGACACGCCGGTTTACCTACCGTCCGCCTATAATTACTGGTTCCCGGCGTGCTCCGGTGGCACCTTCACCCAACGCACCCTATCCCACAAGACCACACCGGCCCGATGTCGCTCGCCACTTGCCCTCGCTCTCGCCACGTCCGTGATGCCCCCGTGCGGTAGCAATAGGCGCCGCCAGAGGTGCTCACCGCTGGAGTTAGTGTTCGGTTTTTCACGGGAAGGCAGACGGAGGGAGGAGGCATTCTGGCGGTCTTTAGATGGCAATGCGAAGTATGAGGATGCCTTGGAGCGCGACCGCATGGCGGAGCAGCAGCGTACCGCCAATTTGCGCCGCCAGCAGAGCATGGAGGAGGAGTAGCGCACCGCCGCTCTGCGTCGCGAGCAGAGCGCCTGCAACTGGGCCGACTACGTGGAGGCCGACGCCCGGCGAATAGCCCTAGAGGCTGGCGGGCACCCACGTGTGCGCGACGCTGAATTTTACTACCAGCTCGTCAAGTGGGTTTCCCGCTTATAAGCTGAAGCTTCGGTGGACCACGCCGACATGGAAAGGGCCAACAGGCATGAGCAACGCGCCCTATCGCACCTCTGCCAAGTCCGAGGCGAGGAGGAGGACGTCGGTGCCGGCGTTTAGAGTGTGCCGCAGATGGCAGCCGGCATCGTCTAGTTAGCTAAGAGTATGTTAGTTGTTCTAAACTCGAGTATTAGTGGGAGTAGATAGTTAAGTTGGCTATGATGGTTGTCAACGTGGAAGTTCAATACTCTATATCTGAATCAGTCCTGTTACTTTGCTCTGAATTTTGAACTTTCCGATTAAACGTTTGGAATGGGCTATTATATTTTTAAATGGGTTGTATTTGTCTGCCACGTATTAAGAAACTGACTTGTGGGCCGACTAGGTTGACGTGTACACAAGGCTTTGTCAACTTAGTCAACAAACGATTGTGGCAGCCTAAGCCGTTGGATGTCAAACCAACGTCTGTCGTGCTTCTTCAATCTCTTGTCTTGTTCCTCCAGGCTCCAGTCGCCCAAACCAAACCAACGCCGGCGGGATCGCCTGCTCCCACCTTCCGCGGCTTGCTGTTCAGCCGCGCAAGCATTGCTGTCCCACCATACCCTAACCGGTGCCAGGCCATCCCTCTACACCCCCACCCACCCATCCCCACCTCCTGTTATTTTCCGGCGATGGCATCCCCACCCCGCACCAACCCTCGTACTCCCCTCCGTTTCCGACCATATTGCCGCATCTCTCACAGCTCCTTTTCGTTCCCGTCTGAGGCCTCGCCGTCGTCCTTCGCTTTGGTTCCCTTGCCGCGGCACCGCCTTCTGGCGTTGTCAACATGGTCAACAACCGAGAGGAATCAGGAGATGATTGTACATGGAGAGGATAATAGTAGGGACCCACCAGGGTCATGGCAGTACGCAAGCAAGTGCCTCCTTATTACAAGCCACAAAAAATGCTACCTCCTAATGGTTTCACGACATCTTGGTCCCACCCCATTGTCAACATAGTCAATAAACGAGAGAATTGCACAACGATCGACTATCAACAAACGACAGGAATCGGTGAGGACTGTACGTGGAGAGGATGACAGTAGGGACCCCCAGGTCCATAGCCGTACACAAGCAACTTCCTCCTTATTACATGAAAAAAATGCTTCCTCCTAATGGTTTGCTGACATCCGGGACCTACGACATTGTCAATGTAGTCAATAAACGAAAGAATTGCACAAGGAGTGGCTGACACTTGGGACCCAGTAGCTCGAGCAGTTTTTTGTTGTTGTTGTTGAGACGGAGCAGGGTATCAACTGGGTTGTGCGGTGTTTGTGGCCCGTCTAGCCCAGGCTTTATTTACAACATGATGAGCCCAACTATTTATTTATCTTTGATAATGACTAGCGCACCTTTTTTTCACACAATACCCTACACAGGCCGATTTCCTTTTCCCCGCCCTGTTGGGCTGCAAATCTTTCAAGACGACAAGGGATACATTTGGCCTAGCCATAAAAAAGGCTGTAAATTTTGTGAGTAATATGAAATGGGGTGTAAATATATAAAAAACACATCAAATGGGCAATTAGTTTCAAATTGCGAATTTTATTTTATTTTTTCATATTTCATTGGATTTTAACATAATTTAAATATATTTTAAAATTTGTTTTTATCGGGCTCGAAATTTCGGGATTAAAAATAGGTCCAAAATTTCAATGACCAGTCTTTTATTTTATGTTTACCACATCACCAGCCCAGTTTTGTTTTCTTTCTTGAAATGACTAGCCCAGTTCTAGTTTCTGTTGCATAATACCCAACCGAGGCCTACTTGCTTTTCTCAGCCCTGTTGGGCTTCAAATCTTTCAAGACGAGGAGGGATGCATTTGGCTTGCCCACAAAATGGCATATTTCCCTAAAAAAAGAATATGGCCTATAAGCAATAAGAAATGGGCTGTAAATTTTAAAAAACACAGCAACCGGTAATTAGTTTCAAATTTCGTTTCATCCGGATTTTGAAATTTTAAATTTCATTGGATTTTTCTGTGGTGAAAATATCATTGGATTATAATTAATATAATTTTATTTTTCAAATTAGTCTGAATCAGACTCGAAACATCGGGATTAAAATCAGTTCGGAGCCCACCAAAATATGCAAAATTTCATTGAAATTTTTAACCGTGGCCAGAATATTGGCTGTAATGCTAACAAAAAGAATATGTGCTGCAAAAAAATCCTTAAGAAAGAGCAAATGGGTTGTAAATTATTAAAAATAATAGCAAATGTGTTGTATGATGTTTGCCATAGATTTGGAGGCTGACTTGGGCCTACTAAGTTGACGCGTACGCAGGGCTTTGTCAACTTAGTCAACAAACGATTCTAGCAGCAGTGACCGTTGGATGTTAAATCAACGGTCATGCTACTTCTTCAATCTCTGATCTTCTTGCTCCAGCCACCCAAACCAGCACTGGTTGGACCGCCTTCTCCCGCCTCCCATGGCCGGCTGTGCTTCCGCGCAGGCCTCACTGCCCCACCCTACTCCCATCGCTGGCCAGGCCATCCCTCTACTCACCCACATCTCCTGTTATTCTCCGGTGACGGCAGCCTCACACCGCAGCGGAACCAGTAAACCCTCGTACTCCCCTCCGCGTGGGCAACCACTGCCAAGTCTTCCTCATCTCCGGGTCGTTCCCTTACTAGGCCTGGTCGTTGTCCACCTCCTTGGTGCTCTCGGCACGGCGTCATCAACGCAGTCAACGAACGGCAGCCATCGGAAGAGGACTGTATGTGGAGAGGCTGACAGATGGAACCCACGAGGTCCATGGTCGCACGCAAGGAAGTGCCTCCTTATTACATGCAAGATAAATGATTGCTCCCCCTGTTAGCTGGTACCCACCTGATTTGGAGGCTAACTTGTGGGCCTATGAAGTTGACGCGTAAGCAGGGCTTTGTCAACTTAGTCAACAAACGATTCTAGCAGCAGTGACCAATGGATGTTCATCCAACGGCCATGCTGCTTCTTCAATCTATGATCTTCTTGCTCCAGCCGCCCAAACAAGCATCGGTGGGACCACCTGCTCCTGCCTCCCGTGGCCGGCTGTGCTGCCGCGCAGGCCTCACCGCCAAACCCTACTCCCACCACTGGCTAGGCCATCCCTCAACTCACCGACACCTCCTGTTATTCTCCGACGACGGCAACCTCACACCGCAGCCGAACCAGTAAACCCTCGTACTTCCCACCGCGTGGGCAACCACTGCCTTGTCTTCCCCGGCTCTGGGTCGTTCCCTTCCTAGGCCTCGCCGTCGTCCACCGCCTTGCTGCACTCGGTACGGCGTCGTCAATGCGATCAACAAATGACAGCCATCGGAAGAGGACTGTACATGGAGAGGCTGATAGCTGGGGCCCACGAGGTCCATGGTCGCACGCAAGGAAGTGCCTCCTTATTATATGGAAAAAAACGTTTCCTCCCCCTAACAGCTGGGACCCACCAGCTACATCTTCGCACGCAAGGAAGAGCCTCCTTATTACGCGCAAAAAAAATGATTCCTCCCCCCTGACAGCTGGGACCCAGCAGTTATATCTTTGCATGCTAGGAAGTGCCTCCTAATCCTCCCTGATAGGTGGGACCCATCCAATCGAAGCATACGTTGCGTTATCTGTCTGGTCGCGAACGTGTACGTACATACTGGTCGATCGGTCTCTCTGCAACGATGAACCATGGGCGTGTAAGGAGCGGCACGTGTCATAGTAGAGCCCCCGACGTAGCAGTTCAGGCAACCCCGTCTAAATCGTGTACACGTACGTACCGCCACACAGCAAAAAATATGGCCACATACGTATATATACGGGCGGGGTTTCGAACGCGTACTCGCGCATACGTATGGCCAGAGCTCGTGTACATGAAGAGAGGCAACGGACAGTAGCAACGGCCTCCTGTTCATCGGCAGCCAACCGGCTGGGTCGGAACGGAGGAAACAGCGTCGTGTTCATCAGGAGCCAAGCGACTGGGTCGGAAGGCGTCCTGTTCATCGGGAGCCAACTGGCTTGGACGGAACAGCTGAAACGGGGTCCTGTTCATCGATTCGGGGTCTGGCGTACCGCAAAACGGAGGAAACGGCCTTCTGTTTGACTGCCTACGGTCGAAACGGTGTCCTGTTCATCGGCTGAGGGTCTAGTGTACCCCAAAACGGAGGAAACGGACTACTGTTCGAGCACCTATGGTCGAAACGGGGTCCTGTTGATCGGGAGGGCTCTGGCGTACCGCAAAACAGAGGAAACGGACTTCTCCCCAACTGCCTACGGTCGAAACGGGGGTCATGTTCATCGGGAGGGTGTGGCGTACCCAAAACGGGACTCCACGGGCTACTGTCATCCACGGTCGACCTCCTCCAGCCTCCACCAGCTACTGTTCATGCACCGTCGACTTCCTCTAGCCTCCAACGGCTACTGTTCATCCAGCCTCCATGGGGTCCTGTTCATCCACCCCCAACCGGCTGGGGTGTTGCGGCCTCCTCGGGGTCCTGTTCATCCAGCGCCAACCAACTTCACATGGCCAGGGTACTGTTCATCCACAACCAACCCACTGGCTGGGGTGGGGCATACCAGCGGGCGGCAGCAATGGGAACTGTTCATCCACATCCAACCAACCGGCTCGATCAATGCGTCTCGACTCGTGTCTACGTGTATCCCTCACGCGGCAGCAACGGGCACTGTTCATCAAGAGGTAACCCAACACCGGCTGGCTAGCTACGTCTCGCACGGGGGCTCGATCGCCTTCAGTAAGTAGCGAGAAGGATCGATCGGGTTCAGTTAGCAGCGAAGGAATCGCTCGGGTTCAGTTAGCAGCGAAGGGATCGCTCGGGTTCAGTTAGCAGTGAAGGGATCACTCGGCTTCACTACGTAGTGGGATCGATCGCTCGGGTTCAGTACGTGTAGAAGTGCGAGGGATCAATCGATCACTCGGATTCAGTAAGCGAATGCCTCGCTCGGGTTTAGTTTGCAAACGCCTCGCACACACGCGCGTGTATGAGAGAAACGCGCAAACCACACTGCATCGCTCGGCCCCGACCACCCACCGTAACCGGGAACTCCCCAAAAATTTCCTCGCCCTCACTTCTACCATGATTTTTTACGTCATGGACATCCCAAAGAATGTCATGCGGGTGCGTCTCCGGCCCGCCCAGGAAGAAAAGCCCATTTTCTGTCATAATTTTTTGTCATAGAAGTAGGAGCCCACCACATCTATGATAATACGTGTTTTTGTCACAATTATTGTCATACAAGTGTCACAACCATGGCAGAAAAAGATTTCGTTCGGGCCATAATTTCACGGATGTGTCTTTTTTTTGTAGTGTCTGTCGACAGTAATCCCAAAAATACAAGCAGGACTAGGGTTTTACACCGCACAGTGGCCCGAACCTGGGTAGCCCTCGTGTCCCTGGTGTGCCCTGTGCGTGTGCGTGCTCCCATTGCGCTCCGCTCGCCGTAGCCTCACAGTGGTCACCGTCTAGTCGGAAGGTAGCGAGCTAGCCCCTAGTGTTCGAACCAGGGTCCCCGGATCCCGGACTCCAACATTTGGCGTGCCAGGTAGGGGGCAAGCTTCCGCTCCTTCCGCTTCGACATCTCCATGGCCGACACCCGACACGAGCGCGTTTTGCGCAGGGCGGCAAGGGTGGCCCGCATGGAGCCCGTCGCCAACGATAGCCGCCGGTGCTGCGCCGGCACCGCCACCGACCCCGCGGCGGGCGAGGAGCAGGCTTCTTCCCTGCATCCATCGGTGCAGCCGCCTGGCTGCACCGCCACCGCATCCTCGCTCCCTCACCGCGACCCGCCGGATCCACAGGCCGCGCTGCTCATGGCGCGTGAGCTGCTGCGCTACCGCCCCACCGAGGCCGGCTACGACACCAGGCTCACGCGCATCACCGAGCTCGTCAATGTCGCCGGAGATGCCCCGGCGCCCTCCCGCTCTTTTCCACCTCCGTCGCCGCATGGCGCGGAGGCAGAGCACGACGCGTCTCCTCCACCTCCACCGCTCAACGACGACGCGGGCCAGCGCCCCTCCGCGAGCGTGCGGGAGCCGTCCCGCGGCACGTTCTCGCCAGACCACGATGACGCCAGCTGCCAGATCGTCCGGCGCACGCCGCTGGATGCGCGCGTGATCCTCGAGCAGCAGCGCCAGCGTCAAGACCGCACCATCCAGGACGTCGCCGCGGCCGGGCGCCAGAACCGTGCCGCTCTCGCCGGTGGTGTCGCCTCCAGCAGCGGGGGCTGCCGCGCCTTCACTCGCGAGTTGCGCCGCGTGGTGTGGCCCATGAAATTCAAGCCGGACCTACCTCCTCGCTACGACGGCACCCCCAACGCCATGGAGTTCCTATAGCTCTACACTTTGAGCATCGAAGCTACGGGCGGTGACGACAAGGTCATGGCGAACTGGTTTCCCATGGCCCTCAAGGATGCCCCGCGCTCGTGGCTCATGAACCTCCCCGAAGCTTCTGTTTCTTCGTGGTCCGAACTGTGTCGGCAGTTCATCGCCAACTTCAAGGGCACGCACAAGCGCCCTCTCATGCTCAATGACCTGCGCGTCATGCACCAGCGGCCTGACGAGACCCTCCGCAAGTACATCCAGCGCTTCAGCCAAACGCGCAACAAGATCTCATGTGCTTCCGATGCCGCGATCATCTCCGTGTTCTCCTCCGGCGTCACGGACGTCCGGATGTGCAAGAAGCTCGCCATCAATGACGAGCTCGACACCGCGGTCGAGCTGTTTGACCTCGCCGACAGGTGCGCCAAGGCCGAAGAAGGCCGCCTCTTCGCCCACAACGACCCAGACGCAGCACCTGATGCCGCCAAGGCCAAGCGCAAGGGACCCGCCGTGCTTACGGCGGAGCCTGAGCAGAAGCGCGGCCGCGACCGCGATGAACCCAAGAAGGATGGTCACTCCTTCTACGCCTACCACGGCATGCACTCCCACAGCACCAAAGACTGCCATCAGCTCAAGCTGCTTCGCGAGAGCTGCCAGGATGTGCGTGGCAACCGCAACGACCACGGCGCTGGCTGCAGAGGTGGCCGCAACGGCAACCACTGGGGAGACCGTAACAACAATGGCAACAACAACTTCCGGCAGGGCTGGCGCGACCAGCCACGGCATGCCAACCCTCAAGCCAATGCCACCCTGCCGCCGCTGCCGCCTGGCAGGAACAACGGCAATCAGCCTGACAAGAATGCCGGGCGCTACCAGGAGCCTAGTGGAGTGGCATGCATCCTTGGCGGGGACCAAGCTCCCTCGTCCAACCGCCACTTCAAGCAGTTCTCTCGCGAGGTGAACGCGGCCCTCCCGAGGCCCGAGGCTTCTTAGCCCTTCAAGTGGTCACAGTATGCGATCTCCTTTGACTCCAAGGACCACCCCAAGTCCACGGCGGCTGTGGGCACCATCCCCATGCTGTGCACCCCCACCATCAACAACGTCGCCGTCACCAAGACGCTTGTCGACGATGGCACGGGCCTCAACGTGATCTCCATTGAGACCTTCGAGAAGCTCCAAGTGCCCTACGAGCGCCTGATGCCGACAAGGCCCTTCTCAGGCGTCACCGACTGCTCCACCCTGCCTCTAGGGCAAGTGCGCCTTCCCATCACCTTCGGCACCTGCAAGAACTACCGCACCGAGCTCATCAACTTCGACGTGGCACACATCAGCCTACCCTACAACGCCATCTTGGGCTACCCCGCGCTCGCCAAGTTCATGGCGGTGACTCATCACACCTACAACGTCCTCAAGATGCCGCCGGGCTGCAGCGACACCATCACCGTCCGCTGTGACGAGAAGGACGCAGTACGCTCCCTCGAGCGCGCCTACAAGGCTGCTGCCACAGCTGACCCCGCTGACGAAGATGACATCGAGCCTCCCGAGGCTGCACCCGTGAAGAAGAAGCAACTGTTCTCTCAGGCACTTGCCGAGACAAAGAAAGTGTCGGTGGATGGCAGTGGCTCCGGGCCCGCCTTCATCATCGGCAATGGCCTCGACCCCAAATAGGAAGGCACATCATCGGCAATGGCCTCGACCCCAAATAGGAAGGCACGCTCGTCGCCTTCCTCTGGGCGAATGCTGATGTGTTCGCATGGACAGCATCAGATTTGTCCGATGTGCCGAGGGAGGTGATCGAGCACCACTTAGCGGTGTGCCCCAACGCGCGCCCCATCAAGCAAAAGGCACGGCGCCAAGCACCCGAGAAGCAAGAGTTCATCGTCCAAGAAGTTCAGAAACTACAAGAGACAGGAGTCATCCGCGAGGTGCGCCACCCCGAGTGGCTCGCCAACCCTGTCATCGTCCCCAAGCATGGCGGCGAGAGGCGGATATGCGTCGACTTCACCAGCCTCAACAAGGCCTACCCTCAAGACCCTTTCCCGCTGCCGCGAATCGACCAGATTGTGGACTCCACTGCCGGGTGCGAATTGCTATGCTTCCTGGATGCCTTCTTAGGCTACCACCAGATCAAGATGGCGAAGGAAGACAAAGACAGAATGGCCTTCATCACCCCCTGCATAGTGTACTGCTACATCTACATGCCCTTCGGCCTGAGGAGTGCGGGGGCTACCTTCCAGAGGCTGATGTGTATCGCCCTGGGGCCCTAGATGGGAAAAATGTGGAGTCCTACGTCGACGACATCGTCGTGAAGAGCTGCAAGTCATGCTCCCTCATCGCGGATCTCGAAGAAACCTTTGCCAACATGCATAAGGTCAGCCTCAAGCTCAACCCCGCCAAGTGCGTCTTCGGAGTCCCTTCCGGCAAGCTGCTTGGCTTCCTGGTCTCCCACCGCGGCATCGAAGCCAGCCCCAAGAAGATCAAGGCCATCGAGCGGATCCGGCCTCCCCGGAACCTCAAGGAAATGCAGCACCTCGCGGGATGCATGGCTTCGCTTGGGCGTTTCATCTCCAAGTTCGGCGAACGAGCCCTGCCGTTCTTCAAGCTCATGAAGAGATCGGGCCCCTTCAAGTGGACTCCTGAGGATGATGCGGCCTTCGAGGACCTCAAAAGTACCTGACGAGCCCTCCCGTCATGATCGCCCCGCGCCCACATGAGCCTCTGCTCCTATACATGGCAACCACGCCCCAGATGGTTAGCGCGGCCCTCATGGCAGAACGAGAGGAGCCTACTTGCATCAAGAAGAAGCTTACCACACCTGCACCCGCCGAGGCCGCGCCAGCGCCTCCCGAAGCAGCACCTCCGCCTGCCGAGGACCTTCCTCAGGAGGTCCTTGACGAGCTACCTCCCGAGCCCCCAAAAGATCAAGCCGTCGCGCCTACAGCTACGCGCCTCATTGAGCACCCCGTCTACTTCGTCAGCATGGTGCTACGGGATGCGTGCAAGTGGTACCCCATGCAGCAAAAGCTCCTCCTCGTGCTCCTCATCGCCTCCAGGAAGCTGCGCCACTACTTCCAGGGCCACCCCATCAAGGTGATCACGTCCTACCCATTGGAGCAAGTCCTGCACAGCCCCAACGCCACTGACCGCGTCGCCGAGTGGAACATTGAGCTACAAGCCTTCGGCCTGGAATTCCTCACCACAAGGACGATCAAGGGCGCAGCCTTGGAAGATTTCATGGCGGAATGGACGGATCCGCATCAAGAGGAACCTCGCGAGGACAAGTCCCTCCTGCCTGGGAAGGATACCCCTAGCGGCTGGACCATGCACTTCGACGGCGCGTTCTCCCGGCAGGTTTTTTATGCGCGGGGGCTGGCGTCGTGCTCACCTCGCCAGCAGGAGACAAGCTCTACTACGTTGTACAGCTCTGCTTCAGCCATGACGACAAGGTCTCCAACCACATCACCAAGTACGAGGGCCTCATCGCCGGGCTCAAGGCTACCTTCGCCCTTGACATTAAGCGCATCCTCATCCAGGGAGACTCGTAGCTCCTCATCAACTTCTCCAATAAAAGCTACAAGCCCAAGGACGAGCACATGGCCGCCTATCTGGAAGAGGTGCATAGGCTCGAAAAGCGCTTCCTCGACATGGAGCTCCAGCATGTTCCTCATGGCAACAACAAGGAGGTAGATGACATCACCAAGCGGGCGTCTTGCCGCGAGCCTCAAAGCCCTGGCGTCTTCGAGGAAAGGCTCCTAAGGCCATCAACTACACCACACGCCACAAGCGCCACGGAGCCTCATGAAGAACTCCCACCCGCACCACCCACGGGCATGCCAGACTATGGCCTGCCCTCAGGCACTCGCCTGCTGCTGGTGCTGGAGCCACAAGCTGACAGCTGGGCCAACGTGTTCAAGGCCTATCTGGAGGACGGCACCCTCCCGGAGAAGGTCTCGGAGGCCGAGCGCGTGGCCCGCGAAGCCACAGCTTACTGCTTGAGGGATGTCGATCTCTACCGCAGGCGCCCCAATGGCGTCGTGCTACGGTGCATCTCCGAGGAGCAAGGGCGCGAGCTGCTTGCCGACATACATGGTGGAGACGTCGGCCACCACTCTTCGTCGCGCATGCTTGCCGGCAAGGTGTTCCGCAGCGGTTTCTACTAGCCTACCACGCTTCAAGACACCACCGAGCTAGTCCAATCCAGCGAAGCCTGCCAATTCCACGCCAAGCAAATCCACCAACCGGTTCAAGGGCTCCAGACCATTCCCCTCTCGTGGCCTTTTGCGGTCTGGGCGCTGGACATCCTGGGCCCTTTCTCTCGCGTGGTAGGCGGCTACCGCTACCTCTATGTCGCCATCGACAAGTTCACCAAGTGGGCAAAAGTGGAGCCCATCCGCACCATCCCGGCAGGATCAGCCGTCATCTTCATCAAGAGCCTCGTGAGCCGCTTCGACGTCCCCAACCGCATCATCACTGACAATGGCTCGCAGTTCACCAGCGGCCTCTTCAAGTCATACTGCGCCAACCTTGGCACGCAGATCTACTACGCCTCCATGGCGCCCCCGTGAAGCAACGGCCAGGCCGAACATGCCAACGTTGAGGTCCTCAAGGGCCTCAAGACGCGAAGCTTCAAGAAAAAACGCATAGCCTATGGCAAAGGCTGGCTCGACGAACTCCAGTCCGTGCTATGGTCGATCCGCACTACAGCGACCAAGCCTACCGGCGGAACACCCTTCTTCCTTGTCTACTGGGCGGAAGCGGTCCTTCCTTCTGAGCTCAAGAACTGGTCCCCGCGAGTCCTAGCCTTCGACGAGGCTCACCAGGATGACCCGCGGGAAGCTGATCTGCTCCTCCTCGAGGAGGCACGTCACCGGGCCGCCATCCGCGCCGCTCGGTATCAGCAGGCGCTGTGTTGCTACCACAGCTGCAACATACGCCCCTGCACCCTTGAAGCTGGTGATCTTGTCATGCGAAGGATCCTCTCCAGAGAAGGACTCCACAAGATCTCGCCTATGTGGGAAGGCCCGTTCAGGGTTGTGCATGTTTCCCGGCCTTGCGCAGCATGGCTGGATACGGAGCGGGGTGTTCCGGTGCCAAACACATGGAACATCCAACACCTCCACAAGTTCTACCCGTGAGCTCACGGGCACGAACGAAGTGGAGCTGCACACGCTCCGGAGCCTCTCTTTGCGGTGCTTGCTGAGGCCGCGAGAGCTCCTGCCCACAACCCAGTGGAAGCCCCATGCTCAGACATGGCGGAATGATCGAATTGAGGGCGCCGCCTGGCTACACCATCCTCAAGCTGACCCGTGTCCACCACGGCAGCCCCATCTTTTTGGTTGTGTAATAGAACCTATTTTATGCAGCAGTAAAGTTTATTTCCTAAGTATTATGTGTGTTTGGTAACCAATTGACCTCAGGAGGCTATGCGCGCTCGCGATCTCCCTCCTGCGTATCACACGAGTGGGGGCTGAACACGGTGCCTGCGCTTGGGCCAGTCCCAGCAGCGCCGCTAAAACCCAAGTGACTGAGCTCTGGCTCGTGGGCCTGCTCCCGTGCACGTCACCTCACCAAGGTCCTTGGTACTTCATCTCCTCGCGAGCGCGCGTCACTACACTACTTGCAAAACTTGTCGAGATGTAGTTGTCACAGGAATAGGGCACACGGA
Source organism: Elymus sibiricus (assembly GCA_039707655.1). Taxonomy (NCBI): domain Eukaryota; kingdom Viridiplantae; phylum Streptophyta; class Magnoliopsida; order Poales; family Poaceae; genus Elymus; species Elymus sibiricus. The sequence continues at coordinate 242,907,959 of CM077676.1, forward strand.
AGGCCTCACGAGCACTGCCTCACGAGGTGACTCACGGTGCATCGGCTCTTCAAGAAGCCCACAGGAAGCCTCATGAGCGCTGCCTTGTGAGGCGGCCTGCGGCGTTCATCCCCACCAAGTGCCAGCGGGAGGCCTCACGAGCGAATGCCTCGCGAGGCGCTACCCCGCAAGCCACAGCACGCCAAGCCACACCTCGCAGAGAAAGCTAAGTCTAAACACTTTGCGACCTCTTCCTTAGCACCCCTCAAGCTCTCTCTTCCTCGCAACCTCGCTGTGCGCTGTTGTTTTTTCCTTTGCGCAAGCTGCTTGCACGTCAAAGGGGGGCGTCCTGAGCATCGCGCCTCGGGAGCCCTTACCACCTCGTGGAGCCCTACACCCTCTGTCCTTATCTAGGCACGCATCCTAACATACCAGCAACGGTCGTAGCATGCTCCGGGGCTGGGTCCTAGCAACGTAGAGCACGAAGGCAAGCAAAAAGGAAAAACAAGCCTCACGAGGAGGCCTCACGAAGAGCAAGAATGGCAACAAAGCATTAAGTACTTAACTTAGTCGCAAAAACCATGTCTTCATGCCACCATGGGGCTACATCTGGTCTGATACAGGAAGGAAGAGAAAGAGAGGGGCCTAAGAGGATGAGGCACCGCCGCCGTCGTCATCGTCGCCTTCGTTGTCGCCAGCCTCGCCGGAGCTCTCGCTGCCGTGGGATAACTTCTGGATCAGGGCCTCCACGTGCTCCTGCACCTCCCTCCCGAGCCCGTCGCGAAGCTCCAGAGGGACAGGGGCCATCACCCTATCAAAATCGAAGGAGGCGTCGGCGCGAAAGATGTTGTTGAAGATGCGCATTGCTGCCTAGCCCAGAAGATCGCGGCACTCGTCCTCGATGATGTCGTTCATCCGCTTGGCTCCGTCCTCCAGCTTCTGCACGAGCTTGGTAAAGAAGTCCAAGTAGCTGGCGTCGTCATCTTCGAGGGGGGCCGCGAGCCTCTCGCGGCAGAGGGTGGTAAGGGCGCCGCGGGCATGACATGTGAGGGCATGGTACATCTTGGCGCGCTAATGTTGCCACCCCCGCGCCCGAGCCGCCTCATCCTTGGCCTTCTCGACAACGTCGAAAACATCACCCACCTGCGCCTGCAGAGATGACAGCTCCCCCTCAGCGTCCGCCTTTACCTTCAGCGCGAGCCGCTGGGCGGCATCCACCTCCTTCAGCTACCCCTTGAGGCCGGAGATCTCCTTCTGGAGCTCCTCGCGCTTCTTGGTGAAGCGGTCCTCCTAGAGCTTCAGCTTCTTGCCGTAATCCTTGCCAAGAGCCTCGCGATCGTTCTTGGTCTTTGCGTCGGCATCCGCCTAGATCCTCTTCTCCTTCTCCTCTAGCTGAGCATTGGAGGCTTGGGCGGCAGCCACCTGGCGGTCCAGCGTCGTCAAGCGCTCGCGCTCCACATCCTGCTCCGTCGTCGTCCTCGTGAGCTCCCGTTCACGGATCTCGGCGTCCGCCTCGCGGGTCGCAATGGCCTCCTCACGCTTGTTGAGCTCACTCTCGCGGGAGGCAAGCTGTGCCTCACGAGCTGCGATGGAGTCCTCTCGCGTCTGAAGCCCCTGCACCCTTGCGGCAGACTGCTCCCGGAGCAACTTCGCATGAGCCTCCACCTCCACGCGGCGCCTGTCGTCCGCGTCGGCCTTCCTGACGGCGCTCTTGAAGATCTCCTTGGCGTCTTGGGTGGCCTTCTCGCGCTGCTCCCATGCGGCTTCGTCCTGCCGGTGGCCCAGCTTGAGGGCCACGTCAAGCTGGCGCCAACCCTCTACGAGGCGCTGGCACTCCCCGATGAGGCGCGCCTCCTCCGCCTGGAGGTCTGCCTCAAGCTGATCAAGGGCTGCCCTGGCGCCCTGCAGGGCATCGTGCTTGAGCACGGCACTGCTGCTCATGAGCTGCAGGGCCCAGCCATAGTGCGGCTCCGTGCTGCCCTCCGCCATCATGGCCCGCGAGGGCCCCGCGCCAGACCCCCTTCGGGCTTTCGCACCCGCGCTCCCCGTGGGAGCCGCTTCCCCTGTTAGGAGCGGGGGGCTCGCCGGGGCCTCCTCCTCATCCTGCCACACTGGCGCACTCCGCGGGCTTGTCGCACCCGCGTCGGGAGCTTCACGCGTCGGCGACCGCCGGGGGCTCGCTGTGGCTCCCTCAGCGGCATCGGTCTCCCTGGCAGGGGTGGAGCTTGACCGGGGGGTCGGCTCTTCAGCCTCCGCCATCGCCATGTCGCCTCCTATGCCAGGCGCCTCAGGAGGCACGACCCCTCCTCCAGAGGTTGCCTCCCGAGGCTCGTTCTCCTCAGCCTCAGGGGGCAAGTCCACGCGCGCCTCGGGAGGCGCCGTGTGCTCCTCATCCACCTCCACGCGCCCCGTCTCAGCCTTGGGGCGGCGGGTGGATTCTTCATGCTCCTCAGCGCCTGCGAAAGGCGCTGAGGTCCCCCTCGAGCTGGGGGCTTTCTTCTTCTTCTTCGTGGGCTCCCTATGTGATGCGAGGGCTCAGCCCGGATCTCGGGAGGCAGGGAACAAGACCCAAAGGAAGAAGGAGCAAGATAAGGAGACTTGCTCGTCATTGGGAACCCACTTCCTCTTCTTCAACTTCGGCAGCGGGTGGCTGCCATTGTCGCTCTCGCGCTGCCTCCGGAGGCCTCGGCGTGGGTCTTGCTGAGGTCCTGTTCCATCGGGCCGGTGCCGGTCTTCTGCGCGGGTGCCGCAGCGACCTCGTCGCCAGTGCCGGTCTTCTCTGCAGAAGGCGCAACGGCCGCGTCGCTGGTGCTGGTCCTCTCTGCGAGGGGCGCGTCGGCCTTTGCGCTGGTGCTTCCTTCGCCTCCCGTGCACGTGGGCCAGGAAGGCACGAGCATGAATTGCGTATTTTCGTCATCGCCGTTATCGTCGTCGTCACCGAGCTCAGCCAGCAGCTGGCGGCGGGTTCGCGGGGTCACCCCACCGTCGCTCTCCTCTGCGGCGCTTGTCGAGGACTCGACTTCTTCGCGACCTCCCGAGCCAGGCAGCACCACAAGCGGGTTGTCGTGAGGCCCCTCGTGGCCCTCAAGGATCAAGCCCCACTGGTCGAATCGTAGCATATCCTCGACCAGCTCGGCCCTATTCTTGTAGCGATACATACGGAACCCCTCCTTGGGCGGGAGCTCCGCGTCTTCGTCAAGCAGGAGATGCCTAACCTCATCCACCACCTCCGGCTTCAGGTTGTCGACGCTCAACCTCATCGGGTCCTCGGGGCTGGTGATGGCCCACACCGGGCGTGAGCGCTTCTGGAGGGGAGCCATGCGCCGACGCAGGAACTCCTTGGCGACCATCGCCCCAGTGAGGCCCGTGACCTTCAGCTCCTCCATCCTCTCCCAATGCGGCGCCAGCCTCTCATCACTGAGCTTGGCGTGCTCCCATATGGAGCTCTTCACGGCAGGGTCTATCGGCAGCATCAACAGAGGGTTGTGCTGGCGCGCGTCCATGTAGACCCAGCGCTGCCTGAAGCCCTCCACCTTCTTCGTGATCTTCATGAGGATGATGTTGTCCGCCGTCCCTTTGACGCTGCGGAACGAAGCGCACCCTGAGCGCTGGTTCGCCGTGGACAGCCGCAAGCTGTAGAAGTGGCGGAAGAGGGCCACAGAGGGCATCACGCCCATGAAGGCCTCACAGAGGTAGGCGAAGATGGCGAGGAGGAGGATGGAGTTGGGTTGGAGATGGAGAGCATGGATCTGATAGTGGGCGAGGAAAGCGCAGAAGAAATCAGAGAAGGGCGGCACCAGGCCGGTGAAGACAGTGTGGATGTAGAAGGGGAAGGTTGTCGCATCCAGATCACGCGGCGGGCGAGAGCCTGGCCAGATCCGCATCGCCTTCCACTTATTGTGGTCGCAGGCGGTCATCCGGCGTACCTTATCCAGCCCATCCTGGTTGACAATGGTGGATCGTAGCAGGGATGGCTCCAGAGCCGCCAGACTGCGGCCGCTACCGCTGCCTTGCCTCTCCTGCCGGCGGGAGCCATGGACACAAGGAAGCTTTGGTGGCGAGAGGAGGAAGAAGATGCGAGGAGTCGGGCGCAAGGGAGGCAAGAAGGGGCAGAGGAAAGCAATGATGACGATGCGCCCCGCGCGGGTCTGTTTTACGGCAGCGCACGCGGTTACCCAGGCGTAGTGGAGGAAGTGGGGGCGTCCCACGTCCCATCATGCACCATGCGTCCTTGCCTGGGCCCGACAGTCTACTTAGGCCCCGCGCCGTTTCATTCCCAACGGGCGGAAGTGTGCACGTCGCGGGCCCGGGGGCTGCTGTCGGCCAGTGGGAACCAGGGTACCACTGGCCGTCTGCCTGCGGCCCCGGAGGCTGTGCCTGGCGAAGGCCCAAGAGGCGGCCCAGCCGCGACCGTCACGAAGCAAGACACCTCGTGAGGCATCGGCCATGCGAGGACCCCCCCCCCCTCCGCGGGGGGCGGACCCACCGAAGATCATTAGTAGTGGCAGGCAGCCTCGCGAGGCCCCCTCCCGCGAGGCAGCCTCCCGAGGCGGCCTCCCGAAGCCATCCACGCCAGAACCGCTTGGCGCTGGCCACGCGGCCATGTGCCCACCATGTGGGTGATGCTCCCGCACAAGACGAAGTTAGCGATAGGAGCCATACCAGCAGGTGCGGTCAGGGAAGGTTTCCTCTTTGGTGATAAAGGGGCAGCACCAACTGCCCTCCCACAAAGCAAGTCCCAGAGCTTACCTGTTTGGTGCATGAAGACGAAGACGACGAACCGCGCCAGGGCGGATGTCACCGCCGAGCCCACCTGCGCGTCATGGATAGCGTCTTTGCAGGCGAAGACTGCCTTTTGTCAGGATAAGACTGGGCACCTGTCCCACTTCAAACCGCCGTTGTGTGGCAACCCTTCCCGCCAATATTTTCGGGGGAAGAGAACCGAGGCAGCTATAAAAGAGGCAGTCCTGCCACCATAGAGGAAGATCGGTTCCACCTTCTTCTACCTTGTATGGAAGAACCCTTTGTCGACAGTAATCCCAAAAACACAAGGAGTAGGGTTTTACAACGCACGGTGGCCTGAACCTTGGTAGCTCTCGTGTCCCTGCCGTGCCCGGTGCATGTGCATGCCCCCGTTGCGCTCCGCTCACCGTAGCCTCGCCGTGGTCACCGTCTAGTCGGAAGGTAGCGAGCTAGCCCCTAGTGTTCGAACCAGGGTCCCTGGAACCCAGACTCTAACAGATTGGTTCCCCCCTTCTCAGACTTCTTGAATAAGGTGATGCAGACATACAGTTTTTGGCTCTTGGATTTTGCTCCAACTGGCGTGACCTGCATGTCTGTCTTCGTCCATCTATGCGACAACTTTGTGGGGGTAGTCCCAAATGTAGCCTTGTTCCGTCACTTCTATGCGCCGCGGATCAAAGACGATGCCCTCTCTAGCAGTGTGACATGGATCTCCAGGTCCGGAATGAAGGAGCAGTATGTCAAGAGCAAGCTCCACATCAAGTGGGTTGAGTGGAGGGCAGATTGGTGCTGGATCAAGCAGGAAGACTTCCCGAACTACTACCGCCCGAGGACTGAGAAGATCACGAGGGATCCAAACTGGGCTACCCTGGGGCCCAATGACGGCAAGCTAAAATTGGCTCTGGAGCGAATCTTGAGCCTACGAGCCCAGGGCTTCACCATGGAGATGGTTGGGGATGATTTCTTGTGGCGCCGGATCGCGCCATTGCAGATGAGGAGCCGTAGGGCTTGGGAATACAAGAACGCCATAGATACGATGCGGCTCCACCCCGGCCTCTTCAACAACTTGACAGTGATTGAGCATGCCTGGCTCTTCAAGCGGCTCTTCAACGGGGCTCCGCAAAAGCTGCCGGAGACCGTGATCCCACTGTGCATCAACTCTGCCAGAGACTCGATCCTGGCGATGATGTCGGCAAGTACCGCCCAAGGCATGGAGAGCTCTTGGGAGCAACCTGACAGAGCCACTGTGGAGAAGTGGTTCAACGACTTGGCAGAGATGCCCACCAGAGTCGAAAATTATCTGGTCCACGACACCAAGAAGCATGAACTCGATCTCTGTGAGACCGCAGGTAACGGTTTGGGAGGAGAGGAGGAGGCGGATGATGAGGCCACGGAGTTCGACAAGGAGGAGGAAGTGGATCCCCCTGTTCCTACAGTCGCCGCCCCGAGAAGGGGTGCCAGAGGGTCTAGCACTTCGAGAAGGCCTGCCCATAGGAGGCCGGAAGCTCCGGGCCGACAAGGGGAAACGCTGCCGGGGCTGATGTTGGCACCAAAACTTCCCGGTGGCGTGCTTCTCGGCAACAAGCTTCACAGAGGCAATCTTCACGGTGACAGACTCCACCAGCCATAGAAGAAGTGGGAACTTCTTAGCCCCCAGCTTCTTCGGCCGGGAAGCGTGCCAGATCGCCTTCTCCTCCTGCTGCGGCTCCTGACTCCGGGACTCAGGCATACTGGGACCTCTCCCGCCTTTCTGAGGATGACGAGGAAGAGTAAGTGTCTGCCTCATCATCTACTCATTATCTTTGTTAACTTTTCGCCATCACTGATTTGATGGCTTGTTTGTCTTTGATCTTGCAGGGATGAAACGCCCTTGGTGCATCGAACCTAGAAGAAGGCGAGGGTTGTCGAGTAGAGTGAGCTGGCAACAACTATTGGACAAGGCTCCGCCTCTCCTGATGTGGTTGTGATCAGCCTCCAGCAAGAGGAGACCAGCCACACGCCACCAGCAAGCACCACCGCTGATGTTCACACGGAGATGGAAGGTGGTCGCCGTGAAGAGGAGCACCGGGAAGCGGACCACTTGACTATGCCTTCAACATCAATCCCTATGAAGAGCAGCTCACCGAAAAGGATTATTATGGATGAGCTTGTCCGCGTCGAGGACGCGCCGGCAACGGACGTTGCCGGTGGCCGAGCGACGGCAACTGATGTTGCCAGAGGGGAAACTGAACCCCCTCAACATGATCAACCAGGTAATCAACTTTCCATAAGCGCTTTCCCATTTCTGTCAGCATCGTTTCTCTTAGTTTTGATTTCTTGATTTGAGTTTGAAATTCTCTTGGCTCCTCTTCCTTCACAGAACTGATTCCTCCAGAGGAGAGAGACCCCGTCGATGATGTGGAGTCGATTGCCAGAACTACGGCGGAAGAAGCTGCCAAGGTTGCTGAAGATGAAGCCGCAAGGGTCGCTGCTGAAGATGTTACCCGAGCTGCTGGAGATGAGGCTGCAAGAACAGCTACAAGACCGGCTGAGGAGTCTGCCAGGGTTGTCGGCGATCCTTCTGCTTCAGCTGCAGCAAATGCGGAGATAGGAGCAGCCGGTGACACTGCACCAACTACTGACAACCATCAAGTGGCTCCCGAAGTTCCTCCATCACACCAAGCCCGAAGAGGCATGAAGATGATATGGAAAGATGATCTTCCCACCTCCTCCGGTGTCGAAGTGCGCGTGCCGGAAGAGGTAGATGATGAAATTGTCATCCCTCACCCAATGGGCGCTGACGAAGAGCGCAACCTTGACGATGACGCCTCCGATTACTTCTTACACTATAAAAAAAAGACACATCTGTGACATTATGGCCCAAACGAAAACTTTTTCTGTCATGGTAGTGACACTTCTATAACGATAATTGTGACAAAAACACGTATCATCATAGATGTGGTGGGCTCCTACTTCTATGACAAAAAATTATGATAGAAAATGGGCTTTTCGTCCTGGCCGGGCCGAAGACGCACCCGCATGACATTCTTTGGGCCGTCCATGATGTCATTAACCGTGGTAGAAGTGAGGGCCGAGCGATGGGTGGTCGGGGAGTTCCCGGTTACAGTGGGTGGTCGGGGCCGAGCGATGCAGTGTGGTTTGCACGTTTCTCTCGTACACGCGTGTGTGCGAGGCATTCGCTAAATGAACCCGAGCGAGGTGTTTGCTTACTGAACCCGAGCGATCGCACTAGCTACGTACTGAACACGAGCGGTCGATCCCACTACGTACTAAAGCTGAATGATCACTTTGTTGCTAACTGAACCCGAGCGATTCCTTCGCTGCTAACTGAACCCGATCAATCTTTCTCGCTGCTTACTGAAGCCAATCGAGCCCCCGTGCGAGACATAGCCAGCCGGTGTTGGGTTGCCTCTCGATGAACAGTGCCCGTTGCTGCCGTGCGCGTGATACATAGAACGAGTCCAGACTTGCGTCGATCAAGCCCCTTGCGCGATGTGTGGTGAGTTGACCCAACCGGTTGGTTGGCTGTGGATGAACAGTTCCCGTTGCTACCGACTGCTCGTACGCCCCACCCTAGCCGGTGGGGGTTGGATGAATAGGAACCCGAGGAGGCCGCCACACCCCAGCTGGTTGGGGGTGGATGAACAGGACCCCGTGGTGGCTGGATGAACAGTAGCTGGTGGAGGCTGGAGGAAGTCGACGTTGATGAACAGTAACTGGTGGAGGCTAGAGAGGAAGTCGACGGCAGATGAACAGTAGCCCGTGGAGTCCCGTTTTGTGGTACGCCACACCCCTCCCGATGAACAGGACCCCACTACGACCATAGGCAGTTGGGGAGAAGTCTGTTTCCCCCGTTTTGTGGTACACCAGAGCCCTCCCGATCAATAGAACCCTGTTTCGATTGTAGGCCATTGAACAGAAGTCCGTTTCCTCCGTTTTGCAGTATGCCAGAGCCCTCCCGATCAACAGGACCCCATTTCGACCGTAGGCGGTTGAACAGAAGTCTGTTTCCTCCGTTTTGCGGTACGCCAGACCCAACCGATGAACAGGACCCCATTTCGGCCGTAGGCGGTCGAAGAGAAGTCCATTTCCTCCTTTTCGCGGTACGCCAAACCCCGAGTCGATGAACAGGACCCCGTTTCGGTTGTTCCGTCCAAACCAGTTGGCTCCCGATGAACAGGACGCATTCCGACCCAGTCGGTTGCCTCCCGATGAACACGATGCTGTTTCTCTATTCCGACCTAGCGAGTTGGTTGCCGATGAACATGACGCTATTGCTGCCGTCAGTTGCCTCTCCATGTACACGAGCCCTGGCCATACGTATGCACGAGTACGCGTTCGAGACCTTGCCCGTATATACGTACGTGGCCGTATTTTCTGCCATGTGGTTGTACGTACGTGTACACGATTTAGACGGTACTGCTTGAACTGCTACGTCGGGGACTCTACTACGACACATTCCGCTACTTACTCAGCCATGGTCCATCCTTGCAGAGAGATTGATCGACCAGTATGTACGTACACGTTTGCGACCAGACAGACAACGCTACGTACGCTTCGACCGGGTGGGTCCCGGCTGTCAGGGAGGATAAGGAGGCACTTCCTTGTGTGCGAAGATATAGCTGGTGGGTCCTAGCTGTCAGGGGGAGGAATCATTTTTTTGCGCGTAATAAGGAGGCACTTCCTTGTGTGCGAAGATGTAGCTGGTGGGTCCAGCTGTCAGCCTCACCGCGTAGAGTCCTCTTCTGATGGCTGTCGTTCATTGACAACATTGACCACACTCCGCCAAGAGCACCAAGGCGGCGGACAACGGCGAGGCCTAGGAAGGGAACGACGTGGAGCCGGGGAAGACACGGCAGTGAATGCCCACGCGTAGGGGAGTACGAGGGTTGACTGGTTCGGCTGCGGTGTGAGGCTGCCGTCGCCGGAGAATAATAGGGGATGTGGGTGAGTAGAGGGAAGGCCTGGCCAGCGGTGGGAGTAGGGTAGGGCGGCGAGGCCTGCGTGGCAGCACAGCCGGCCATGGGAGGCAGGAGCAGGCGGTCCCGCCGGCGTTGGTTTGGGCGGCTAGAGCAAGAAGATCAGAGATAGAAGAAGAAACATGGCCGTTGGATTAACATCCAACGGTCACTGCTGCTAGTATCATTTGTTGACTAAGTTGACAAAGCCCTGCGTACGCGTCAACTTAGTAGGCCCACAAGTCAGCCGCCAAATCCGGTGGGTCCTAGTTGTCATGGGGAGGAAACGTTTTTTTGCGTAATAAGGAGGCACTTCCTTCCGTGCGAAGATATAGCTGGTGGGTCCCAGCTGTCAGGGGGAGGAATCATTTTTTCGTTTAATAAGGACGCACTTGCTTGCCTGTGGCCATGGACCATGTGGGTCCCTACTGTCAGCCTCTCCACATACATCACTCTTCCGATGGCTGTCGTTTGTTGACCACATTGACCACGCCACGCCGAGAGCACCAACACGGTGGACGACGGCGAGGCCCAGGAAGGGAACGACCCGGAGCCGGCGAAGCCACAGCAGTGTATGCCCATGCCGAGGGGAGTATGAGGGTTGACTGGTTCGGCTGCGGTGTTAGGCCTGTGTCGCCAGAGAATAACATGAGGTGTGGGTGAGTAGAGGGATGGCCTGGCCAGCGATGGGAGTAGGAGGGGCGGTGAGGCCTGCGCGGCAGCACAGCCGGCCATAGGAGGCGGGGGCAGGAAGTCCCGCCGGTGCTGGTTTGGGCGGCTGGAGCAAGAAGATCAGAGATTGAAGAAGCAGCACGGCCATTGGATGTTATCCAACGGTCACTGCCGCTAGAATCGTTTGTTGACTAAGTTCACAAAGCCCTGCATAAGCGTCAACATAGTAGGCCCACAAGTCAGCCTCCAAATCTGTGGCAAACAACATACAGCCTATTTGCCATTCTTTTTAATAATTTATAGCCCATTTGCTAATTCTTAAGTATTTTTTGAAGCCCATATTCTTTTTGTTAGCATTACAGCCCATATTCTGGCCAAGGTTAAAAAAATTCAACAAATTTTGCATATTTCAGTGGGGTCCGGACTGTTTTTAATCCCAAAATTTTGAGTTAGATTCAAACTGTCGGGCCATTGGGAACCAGGGTACCACGGCCCGTCTGCCTGGGGCCCAGGATGCGATGCTTGGCGAAGGCCCAAGACGCGGCCCAACTGCGGGCGCCGCGGAGCGAAGACGCCTCATGAGGCGCCAGCCTCACGAGGACCCCTCCCCACGAACCACCAAGACTTAGCCACAACAGCGGAGGAAAGCCTCATGAGGCCCTTTCGTGGGGCGGCCTCCCGAGGTGGTCCCCCGAGGCGGCCGCCCGAGGTCGTCCCAGCCTGACGCCAGCCGCGCGGTCCTGTGCCCACCACGTGGGTGACGCGCTTAGTGACGAACGGCGGCAGTGGCTCCGCCAGCGAGCGCGGACAGAGAGGTTTTCCTCTTTGGTGCTAAAGGGGGCCAGCACCAGCTGCCCTCCACCAAAGCAAGTCCCAAGGACTGCCCGTTCGATGAAAGAAGATCAAGACAGCAAGGCGCACAGGGCGGAGGTCATCACGGAGCCCACCGGCGCGTCATGGATAACGCTTTTGCAGGCGAAGACCAACTTTAGTCAGGATAGCCTGGGCTCCTGTCCCCTTTCAAAACCCGCCATTGTGTGGCTACCCTTCCCGCTAAGATTTTCAGGGGAAGAGGACTAGGGCGGCTATAAAAGGGGGCAGTGCTGCCATTGTAGTGGGAGGGATTCCTTCGTCTCCTACTTTGTACGCGAGAACTCTCTTGCCCATAGCAATCCCAACCACAAGCAGGAGTAGGGTTTTACACCTCAAGGTGGCCCAAACCTGGGTAACCGCTGTGTCCCCTATCATGCTCTGCGCTAGCGTGCTCTCGCCGTAGCCTCACCGTGGTCACCCTAGGATTGGTAGGAACGAGCTTGCCCCTAGTGTTCGAACCTTTGGGTCCGCCGGAGCCCCTATTCCGACATTTGGTGCGCCAGGTAGGGGGGCTGCTTCAGTTCTTCCCACTTCCTCACCGCCATGGCCGACGCTCGTCATGAGCGCTATGCGGGCAGGGCTGCCAGGGTGGCCCAGACGGAGCCGGTCGCCCGTGACGACCGTCGACGTCGCGCCACCGGCGCCGCCACCGACCCCGCTGCAAGGGAGCAGCAGGCTTCCTCCCTCCACCCGTCCATGCAGCCAGATGGCCACACCGCCACGGCCTCTTCGCTCACCCGCCGCGATGCGCCGGCCCCAAAGGCCGTGCTGCTCATGGCTACCACCCCACCGACGCCGGCTACGACACCTAGCTCGGCCGCATCACCGAGTTCGTCAACGCCACCGGAGACGCCCCGGCGCCTTCTCACTCGCTCCACCCTCTGCCATCTCGCGCGGGGGACATGGCGCATGGTGTGCCGCCTCCGCCTCCTCGCCTAGCGAGGGTGCCAGGCGCCACCGCGAGGCGCTAGTGCGTGAGCCATCTCGCGGCGTGTCTTTGCCGAACCATGGCGGGCCTAGCTGCCAGATCGTCTGGCGCGCGCCACCCGACGCGCGTGTGCTCCTCAAGCAACAGCGCCAACGCCAAGACAGGACCATCCAGGAGGTCGCAGCCGCCGGCCACCAGAACCGTGTCGCCCTCGCTGGTGGCGTTCCCTCCAGCTGTGGGGGCTGCCGCGCCTTCACCCACGAGCTGCGCCGCGTGGTTTGGCCCACCAAGTTCAAGCCAAACCTGCCTCTGTGCTATGACGGCACCCCCAACCCCGCAGATTTCCTGCAGCTCTATGCCCTGAGCATCGAGGCAGCGAACGGCGACGACCAGGTCATGGCGAACTGGTTTCCCATGGCCCTCAAGGACGTTCCACGTTCATGGCTCATGAACCTCCCTGAGGCGTCCATCTCCTCGTGGGCCGAGCTCTGCCGGCTATTTATCACCAACTTCAAGGGCACACATGAGCGCTCCCTCATGCTCAACGACTTGCACGTCGTGCACCAGTGCCTTGACGAGACTCTTCACAAGTACATCCAGTGCTTCAGCCAAGTGCGCAACAAGATCCCACGTGCCTCCAAGGCCGCCATCATCTCCGCGTTCTCCTCCGGCGTCGCGGACGTCCAGATGCGCGAGAAGCTCGCCATCAATGACGAGCTTGACACCGTGCTCAAGCTGTTCAACCTCATCGCCCACAATGACCCCGATGCGGCGCCAGACACAGCCAAGGCCAAGAACAAGGACACCAAGCGCATGGGCCCTGCCGTGCTCGCGGTGGAGCCCGAGCAGAAACACGGTCGTGAGCGTGACGAGCCCAAGAAGGACAGCCGCCCTCTCGGCGCCTACCACAACTCGCACTGCCACAGCACCGAGGACTGTCACGAGCTCAAGCTGCTTCGCGACGAGCGCCTGGGCCGCTGAGGCGACCGTAACGATCACGGCACCGGCCGCGAAGGCAGCCGCAATGACAACCGCTGGGGAGACCGCAACGGCAACGACAACTTCCGGCAGGGCTGGCGCGACCAGCCTCGCGAGGCCAACCCTCAGGCCAATGCCGCTCTTCCACTGATGCCGCCGCCCCCTCGGAGGAACGACGGCAACCAGCCTGACGAGGGCGCTGGGGGCTACCAGGAGCCTCGCGGAGTGGCTTGCATCCTCGGCGAGGCCCAGGCTCACGCGTCCAACCGCCACTTCAAGTTGTTATCTCGCGAGGTGAACGCCGCCCTCCCGAGGCGTGAGGCCACTCGGTCCCTCAAGTGGTCGCAGTACGCAATCACCTTCGACTCCAGTGATCACCCCAAGTCTTCAAGCGTTGCGGGCACGGTCCCCATGTTGTGCACCCCACCATCAGCAACGTCGCCATCACCAAGACGCTCATCGACGGAGGTGCTGCCTCAACGTGATCTCCATCGAGACCTTCGAGCGGCTTCAAGTGCCCTACGAGCAGCTGATGCCGACCAGGCCCTTCTCCAGAGTGACTGATGGCTCCACCATCCCTCTGGGGCAAGTGCGCCTCCCCGACACCTTTGGCACCCGCAAGAACTACCACACTGAGCTCATCGACTTCGACGTGGCGCACATCGGCCTACCATACAACACCATCCTGGGCTACCCAGCACTCGCCAAGTTCATGGCGGCGACCCATCACGCCTACAACGTCCTCAAGATGCCCAGCTGCAGCGGCATCATCACCGTCTACTGTGACAAGAAGGACGTGGTCCGCTCCCTCGAGAGCGCCTACAAGGCTGCCGCCACCGCCTATCCTACCGACGAAGACACCGCCGAGCCTCATGAGGCCGCACCTGCAAAGAAGAAGCAGCTGTTCTCTCAGGACCGCGCCAAGACGAAGAAAGTGTCGGTGGACGGCAGCGGTTCAGGCCCTGCCTTCACCAATGGCACCGGCCTCTCTCCTGCATAGGAAGACGCGCTCGTCACCTTCCTTCAGGCAAATTCAGATGTGTTCGCCTGGACGGCATCTGATTTGTCCGGTGTGCCGAGGAAGGTGATTCGAGCACCACTTAGCGGTGTGCCCCAATGCACGCCCCGTGAAACAGAAGGCACGGCGCCAGGCGCCAGAGAAGCAAGATTTCATCGTCAAAGAAGTTCAGAAGCTCCAAGAAGCTAGAGTCATCCGTGAGGTACACCATCCCGAATGGCTCGCCAATCCAGTCGTGGTGCCCAAGAAGTGCGGCAGGGAGCGAATGTGCGTTGACTTCACGAACCTCAACAAGTTCTGTCCTCAAGATCCCTTCCTGCTGCCTCGCATCGACCAGATCGTGGACTCCACCGCCGGGTGCGAGTTGCTATGCTTCCTAGATGCCTTCTCAGGCTACCACCAGATCAAGATGGCAACTGAAGACGTGGAGAAAACAGGCTTCATCACCCCCTGCGGCATATACTGCTACATCCGCATGCCCTTCGACCTCAGGAGCGCCGGAGCCACCTTCAAGAGGCTGATGCGCATCGCCTTATGGCCTCATATGGGGAGAAACGTGGAAGCCTACGTCGACGACATTGTTGTCAAGACTCGCGAGGCCTGGTCCCTCCTCGCGGACCTCGAAGAAACATTCAACAACCTCCGCAAGGTCAACCTCAAGCTCAACCCAGACAAGTGCGTCTTCGGAGTTCCCTCCAGCAAGCTGCTTGCCTTCCTAGTCTCCCACCATGGCATCAAGGCCAATCCTAAGAAGATCAAGGCCATCGAGAAGATGCGCCCTCCTAGAGCCTCAAGGAAATGCAGCGCTTGGCGGTGTCGTGGTGAAATCACGGCAGATGCCATGAGATGGCTAAAAGTGGGGGGCTGCGTGAGGACACCGGTGGGTTCCGGAAGCGAGGTCGGTACGCGCGAGTGCGGGTCACAAGACGTACCCAGGTTCGGCGCCCTCCGGAGAGGTAACACCCCTAATCCTGCCGAATGTAGTATGAGAGCACAAGGGCTACAAGGTTGGTCCTGGAGCTGTATGTGCGGAGGAGGAAGAAGGGGCTAGGCTGCCGTTCTACCACTCCTGTGAGTGTGTGTGAGTGCGTGGGTGTGTGTGTTTCTACTGAGTGCCGCCCCGTGCATGGAGGCCTCCTGGGAGATCTTATAGCCCAGCCCCCTAGGGTTACATGGGTAAATCTGCAAGTGGGCAGGACCCGGATGTCGGCGTCTAGAGCCGGCAGTGGGGCCTGCCGGCTGCTGGGACCCGCCGACTGTGGGCCCTGCTGGCTGCCCGGCACTGTGGCCCGTCGCCTCGTGTGTCATGGAGTGGTTGGCGTCATGGGGCTACAGTGGCTCATCGCGCTGACGTCGGTCGCCCGGGTCAGCGGGGTTGGCGGCACTGCAGCCATGCTCTTCTGGGTTCGCGGCGCTGTAGCCACGCTCTCCCGCCGTGGAGAGCCGTCTTGTCGTACGGAGTGATGGGACGGCCGCTGACCCGTCGCCAGCCGGCTAGCAGCCAGCCTGACCCGGCACGGGGCCGAGCCCAGCCGGCCAGCGTTGGGAAGCCGGCCGGACGGCCAGCCGGATTGGAGGGGCACGGGCTGCCTCGAAGTTTTGGAAAGGGCTCCGGACTCCGTTGCTTACCCGGGGGTTAACCCCCCGACAGTAGTCCATGAAGCTGTAAAGTCTCACTGTCTCCAAGTAGAGGGGCCTTTGCAGCTTATCCCCCCCGAAGGAAAGCGGTTGTTGATGAAGGCGCGCCGGCTTGACGCCGTGAACGCCGGCTGCCGGGAGCCGGGTCGGGACGCTTAGCCAAAGTGGAGTTCGAACGGCCCGACCGGCCAGGCCAGCCGGCATAGGGGATCGCGCCAGCCGCCTGACAAAATCCCGCCACGTGCAGCCCAGCGGCGGATGAGGCCTGCTAGGCCATGCGCTCGATGGGACGTTGCAGTGGGCTGGGTCCTACCAGGCCGCGGCCTCGGCCCACGCGCGGGATCCGCTGCTGCCACGCGCAATGGTTGGGCTCT
This sequence comes from Elymus sibiricus, assembly GCA_039707655.1. Lineage (NCBI taxonomy): Eukaryota > Viridiplantae > Streptophyta > Magnoliopsida > Poales > Poaceae > Elymus > Elymus sibiricus. The sequence continues at coordinate 242,924,120 of CM077676.1, forward strand.
CGGTGCAGTTATTGCGCAAATGTAATGCGCCCGCACAATGCGGGGGAGTGGGGAGCGTGGGCGCAGACGATCCCACTCCCCCATGTCTGCCGCGGGCTTTAAATGGGAAGGGAGGGGGGAGAGGCCGAGGCATTCGCACTCTCGCCCCCACCCATTGCTTCGTCTCCTCCACTGCTTCTCTTCTTCCTCTTGCGCGCATGAGCGAAGCTATGCCGTGGCGACGCCTGCTCGAGCTGCAGCTGCGCCACGCCGCAACTTGCGAGCGGGGCCCTACTCCGCTTCTTCGCCGCACCATTCTCGCGCCTGCACCCCTCCCGCACCCACCGATGGCGCCGCCGAAAGGCTCTTGGGAGGGGTCCGTGGTGACCAATGATGACATTGCGTATCTCCGACGCACGCGACGGCTGCCGCCGGTGGAGCTGGTGGAGGCGCACGCGCCCGGCGGGGAGACGGCGCCGGCGCCGCGGGACGGGGAGGTGGTGGTCTTCTACACCCACTTCCTCCGCGGGCTCGGCCTCCCCGCGAGCGTCTTCTTCCACCGCTTCCTCACCTTCTTCGGCCTCCAGCCGCACCACCTAGGCCCGAACGCAATTCTGCAGCTTTCGGCCTTCGTGGCGCTCTGCGAGGACTACGCCAGCCTTCTGCCGTACGTGGAGCTCTGGTGCCGGCTGTTCTACCTGAATCAGCAAGGGGCGTCGGCTGGCGTTATGTCTGAGTGCGAGGCGGTTGTGCTGGTTACCCGGACGGCGGGCCCTTTTGTCACGCCCAATATGCGGTCCTATCCTCAGGGAACTCGGAAGTCGCACTAAGGATAGAAGCGCATATCAGAGATGCTTCGCAAGGTGGATATCGTTATATCATACCATGTACTGAACAGATGAGAATACCAGATAAAGGCTTACACGCGCCACAAGCTACAGCATGAATACATGAATACATCAATACATAGCAACCATCATACAGAAGAGCAGGATCCGACTACGGATGAAAACAAACAAAAAAGAAGAACGACATCCATCCTGCTAATCCCAGGCTGCCAACCGGGAACCCATCCTATGATCGATGAAGAAGAAGAAGCAGAAGAAGAACTCCAAAAGCAAACATGCATCGCGCTCACGTCAAATCATCGCTTTACTTGTACCTGCACCTATTGTTGTAGTAAACTGTGAGCCACGAGGACTCAGCAATCCCATTACCATGGGTATCAAGACTAGCAAAGCTTAATGGGTATGGAATGGATAAGTGGTGAGGTTGCAGCAAGCACTAACTTACGAGTACAAGAATAAGAAGAGTAACTATGCATAAACGGTCGCAATCTAGTAATGATCAAGAAGTGATCCTGAACACCTACTTACGAGTCAAACATAACCCCTCCGTGTTCTCTTCCCGAACTCCCTCGAAAAGAGACGATCACGGTTACGCACGCGGTTGGTGTATTTTAATTAAATTTAGTGTCAAGTTCTCTACAACCGGAGGTTATAAATTTCCAAGTCGCTACATAACCGCGGGCACGGCTCTCCGAAAGATTTAACACTGCAGGGGTGCTCCAAGTAGTCCATTATAAATTACCACATGCATCTGATGGAACATGCTCACACCATGATAACACGATGCTTACGATAAGGAATCCCGGTGGACAAGCCACTCATAAAAGGTAAAACTAAACCAGCAAGACCTCCCGACGTGTCGACGATCCCGATAGTATCCGCGTATCTCGTTCTCAGGACACAGCGGATAAGCGACGCGTACAGGTGCCAAATACCCCAAGTTGCCAAGGGGCGGCCCCGCACAGTGCTCTAGTTTTGGACCAACACTCATGAGGAGCACTGGCCCGGGTTGTTGATTAAATTATCCACGGGGTCCGGAAAGTCCCTATGCAAGTTTTAGTTGTTATTAGGCAAATGAAGTACCAATGTTGGGCCTTGTTGGAGAAGCTTATCCTAAAACGAATGATCAGGGGGGTTCCAATATGCCCCACATGTGTTAGAAGCGCTCATCAAGGAACATAACACCGGTATTACGGAAACTAGGGTGGCATGAGTGGAACAAAACACCAGGCAAAAGGCCGAGCCTTCCACACACAACCAAGTACATAGATGCATTAATTAAATAAGAGATATTGTGTTATCCCATAATCTCCATGTCCCAACATGGAACAACCTGCAGTGCACCTGCAACTAGCACATTATAAGAGGGGCTGAGCAAAGCGGTAACATAGCCAAACAACGATTTGCTGGGATGGTGGAAGGTTAGAGGCTGTATCATGGCAATTTGGGAGGCTGACAAACAAGTGGTAGGTAGCGAGACATAGCGATAGCATCGAGACAACTAGCAAGCAAAGATAGTAGTGATATCCAAGGTAATGGTCATCTTGCCTGAAATCCCGCTAGGAAGAAGACTAAATATGTGAAGTAGTCGAACAATCGTAGACGAACGAATCCTCACAACTCCGGAACGAAACCGGACTATCGAGAAGAAGCACAACCGGAAAGAAGCAAACAACATGGTAAACAAACAAGCATAACCATGGCATGATGCACAACCAAGTATGATGCATGTCAAGTTTAAAGATGCATGGCAAGTGCAACGATCAAATACTACACATTAAGTGAAGCTCAATATGCAACGAGTTGCATATTGACGAAACTCCACATTCCAATGTTTAGGTCACTCTTGTTTATGCTACTCAACAATATTAAATGTTGTTAATCATGGCAAGGGGTGAAGCATAATTAGTCTACCTATCTAGGCAATTTAAATGAGGCCGAAAACAACAAATAATAATTCCGGAAAAACCCCATAAGCAATTTTCGAAATTGATACTGTTCTGCCCTAAATCATATTTTAAAGTTGTTAAACAGCAAAAGTAAGTGTACCATGTCAACCTACACATTTTTCTACCCCATTTACATATAAAGTTTATTTAATTTGGAGCTACGGTTATTCAGTTATGAAATAAACCATTTTAGCATGTCATTTATGGAAATTAATGCAAACAGCAATTTTAAACATTTTAATATGGATGAAAGTTGGATATTGTGAAACTACATGAGATTCTGAGCAAGTTACATATATGGCATGTTTTATTTTGATGCATGGACATTTAGTTATTAACAATTTAAAACAGGGGCATTTTCTGAAATTATGCAGTGCACTGGATATTTGGTAAATTCGCAGACAGCAGGAAAAAAACATATCGGGCCGAACAGGGTGAGCGCTGGATAGCAAATCAACGCACGGGTGGGGAATGAGAGAGGCATGCTCACCATGGGCCAATCGGGCCAGATCTGGTGGAGCGGGGAGGCTGGGCCTTGGAGGCGAAGGCCAACGTGGCTGGAGGCAGGGTGAGGGTGTCCCGGACTAGGGGGTACTCGGACTGCCGGCCTATCTCTCATAGGCCGGGCTGGTGGGCCGCCCTCTACTCGTCGATGGAAGGCCGGACGGTGGGCGACCCCGTGCATCCGAAGGAAATCTCCGAAGACTTGGCGTCTCCTCCAAGCAATAATTGGCGTTGCTGGCGTGCCTATCCCCCGATAGTAACCGACTATATGTAACCCTAGGACCCTCAGGTGTCTATATAAGCCCGAGGGTTTAGTCCGTAGAGGATCATATCCATTGCCTAGGGTTCAGCCCATCCGATCTCAAGGTAGATCAACTCTGTAACCTTCATACAAACATATCAATACAATCAAGCAGGACGTAGGGTATTACCTCTTCGAGAGGGCCCGAACCTGGGTAAATCGACGTCTCTACGTTCCTTGTTACCCATTGATTCCTAGACCTACAGTTCGGATCCCCTACCCGAGATCTGCCGGTTTTGGTACCGACATTGGTGCTTTCATTGAGAGTTCCGCCGTGGCTCGCCAAGGATCAATGGCTCGCCTTTTCATCAGCGACGGAATCCACAGCGGGGACATCTTCGTCCCCGGACAGCTCTTCGCGTTCGGCAGCATTGTGCTGCATGCCGATCCGACCGGTCACCTCGACCAGGTCGGTAGCTTCACCCCTGAGCAAGAAATCAGGTTCGGCGTCCTTGAGTACGTCGCCGATGCTCGGGGCGATCTTGTTCTCACCCGGTTCTCGGCTTTACCCGGGAAACCTACCGATCCCGAGGCCTTGACCTCGGATCCCTTCCCTATCCCCATCCCCGGGCCGGGCCTCAGCTCGGATCTGGCCTTGAGCTTAGATCCGACCCCAGCGCCCGAAAACCAAGTTTCACCCTTGGCCGGACACATTCATAGTATTGGCGCACCGGAGCTCAACTCCGACGGACGCCCGAACATGAATCCGGTTGACCTCTTGTTTTTAAGCGAGATGTCAGATCGGATCCAGAGGATGGATATCGCGGATGGCCCGTCCTCGGACCAGGAGCAGGTCGGACGGGAGGCCAGCCGCGGGGAATCTTGCGTCCCACCCACCACCCACTTGGTAGCCACTGTCGAAGATTTAACCGACATGCTGGACTACGCCTCCGAGGAGGCCGACGACATGGATGAGGATATCGACATCCCGCCCTACACAGATCCCTCCCTTGCCACTTCCAATACCGGAAAGTGGACCGTCACCTCCACTTATGACATTTACATGGTTGACACCCCCATGAAGGACGGTGACACAACCAGAAAGGATGGCGACGATCCCGCCGAAGAACCGCCCAGGCGCCGACGACGTCGAGCCAGAGGGCGGGGAAAGGGCAAGGAAAATCACATAGACACGAACGGCACCGGAGATAATGAGACTCCAGACAACGTGGGGGAGCTCGGCGATAACACGCCCGAGCAGCAACCCGACGCCCCTGAAGGGCACGAGGACCAAGGTGACCCCAAGGACCTCGACGATTCCGAGGACAGCAATTACCTCCCTCCGTCCGAAGAGGAAGATAGCCTCGGTCCCGAAGACTTTATCGTCCCTGAGGATCCCCTGGAACAAGAGAAATTCAAGTGGCAACTCATCGCCACTGCCCGAAGCTTGAAGAAAAAACAACAACAGCTAAAAGCCGAGCAGGATACGCTCAACAACAGATGGACGATGGTCTTAGCTGCCGAAGAAGGCCTTGATGATCAACGTCGGGGCCAATACAAGAGTTACCCATGGCGGCGCCTACTCCCAGAATTTGAGGATGAGGCCTTCGAGCCCATGCCTCCCAGACGAACTTACGCAAACCAACCCGACCGCCCCCCTCGAGGACGAGATAGGCCGGCTGTGGAAGCCAAACTCCCACACGCAACCCCTCGAGGACGGGACAGGGTGGACCGAGAAGCCGAATACCCACCCGTGCCCCCTCGAGGACGGGATCGGGCGGCCGGGGAAGCCAAACTCCCACCCACGCCCCTTCGAGGACGGGATAGGGCGGCCGGAGAAGCCGAATACCCACCCGCGCCACCTCACCGAGCAGGCAAAGACCCGGTTCAACCGGACGACCAATACGACCTGCGCCACGACCTGAACGCACGAGGAATCCAGTCGAGATCCATCTATGGATCCACAGGATACGCACCCGCCGGACGGGACGGATACCAAGCCTGGCGCGATAGAAATGACATAGCTCAGGAGCAGCACCGTGCCCGGATGATAACCGATCTCCGGCGCGATGTGGCCCGGGCCAGGGGCGCCGCACACCCAATGTGTTTCACTGACGAGGTGATGCAGCATCAGTTGTGATAACCTGGCTTAATAGGGATGATAGACTACTCATAATAATAAGGAATTCCTTCTTTCCGGGAGCCCATTCGGACAGAACTCCAAAGTTAAGCGTGCTCAGCTTGGAGTAATTCCAGGATGGGTGACCGACCGGGAAGTTGCTCCCGGGTGCGCATGAGTGAGGACAAAGTGCGCAAAAAAGACTAGTATTGATCTGTGGGGCCAGTCTAGATCCCGCCAGGAGTAGCGACCACCGGCGGGTGTGTCCGGGGCATTACAAGTTGGTATCAGAGCCGACCCTTGCGGTTACACGGATGTTTGCGGACAGGTGCGCGGTCATGTTGTGCATGACGTTTGTGACCCGTCGTGGCACACGGCATGGCACATGCGCCGGACTGGATGCACAGACGTATGTGCCAAGAGGGAACGTTCCTGTGGCCCGACGAGGACGTCGATTCCTCTGAGTGGGGGTGTATGTGATAGCCGGGCTTAATAGGGATGATAGACTACTCATAATAATAAGGAATTCCTTCTTTTCCGGGAGCCCATTCGGACAGAACTCCAAAGTTAAGCGTGCTCAGCTTGGAGTAATTTCAGGATGGGTGACCGACCGGGAAGTTGCTCCCAGGTGCGCATGGGTGAGGACAAAGTGCGCAGAAAAGACTAGTATTGATCTGTGGGGCCAGTCTAGATCCTGCCAGGAGTAGCGACCACCGGCGGGTGTGTCCAGGGCGTTACAAGTTTGTATCAGAGCCGACCCTCGCGGTTACACGGATGTTTGCGGACAGGTGCGCGGTCATGTTGTGCATGACGTTTGTGACCCGTCGTGGCACACGGCATGGCACATGTACCGGACTGGATGCACAGACGTATGTGCCAAGAGGGAACGTTCCTGTGGCCCGACGAGGACGTCGGTTCCTCTGAGTGGGGGTGTATGTGATAGCCTGGCTTAATAGGAATGATAGACTACTCATAATAATAAGGAATTCCTTCTTTTCCGGGAGCCCATTCGGACAGAACTCCAAAGTTAAGCGTGCTAAGCTTGGAGTAATTTCAGGATGGGTGACCGACCGAGAAGTTTCTCCCGGGTGCGCATGAGTGAGGACAAAGTGCGCAGAAAAGACTAGTATTGATCTGTGGGGCCAGTCTAGATCCCGCCAGGAGTAGCGACCACCGGCGGGTGTGTCCGGGGCATTACATCAGTTCCCCGAGGGGTTTAAACCAGTCAATATAGAATCCTATGATGGGACAACCGACCCGGCCGTGTGGATCGAGGACTTTCTCCTCCACATACACATGGCCCGAGGAGATGACCTCCACGCTATTAAGTACCTACCGCTGAAACTCAAGGGACCAGCAAGGCATTGGCTGAACAGCCTACCCGAAAACTCCATCGGGAGCTGGGAGGAGCTCGAGGACGCATTCCGAGCTAACTTTCAAGGCACCTACGTTCGGCCGTCAGACGCCGATGACCTGAGCCATGTTATTCAGCAGCCCGGGGAGTCAGCCCGGCAATTCTGGAACCGGTTTTTGACCAAGAAGAACCAGATCGTCGACTGTCCGGACGCCGAAGCGATTGCGGCATTCAAACACAGTATTCGGGACGAGTGGCTCGCCCGCCAGCTCGGCCAGGACAAGCCGAGAACAATGTCGGCTCTTACCTCCCTCATGACCCGCTTTTGCGCGGGTGAGGATAGCTGGTTGGCTCGTCGAAGTAACCACCCCGAAGAACCCGGTACTTCAGAGGCCCGGGACGGGAACGGAAAACCCCGGCGCCATAGGAATAATAAGCGCCGGCACTCAAAAAACGGCGGTGAAGCCGACGACACGGCAGTAAACGCCGGATTCAGCGGCTCGAAATCGGGACCGCGGAAGAAACCCTCTAAAGGGAACCGGGACGGCCCGTCCGCGCTGGATAGAATATTGGATAGGCCCTGCCAGATTCACGGCACCCCAGACAAGCCAGCTAACCACACCAACCGCAACTGTTGGGTAATCAAACAGGCCGGCAAAGTCTCAGCCGAAGAACAGGGCAAGGCCCCCCGCAGCGAGGACGACGACCAACCCCGCAGACCGAACAACGGAGGCCAAAAAGAGTTCCCTCCAGATGTCAAAACCGTGAACATGATCTATGTCACGCATATACCAAAGAAGGAGCGGAAACGCGCACTTCGGGATGTCTACGCCTTAGAGCCGGTAGCCCCGAAATTCAGCCCGTGGTCGGCTTGCCCAATCACTTTCGACCGTCTAGACCATCCGACCAGTATACGCCATGGAGGAACGGCGGCTCTGGTGCTCGATCCCATCGTGGACGGATTTCACCTCACCAGAGTCCTTATGGACGGAGGTAGCAGCCTCAACCTGCTCTACTCGGATACAGTGAAGAAAATGGGGATCGACCCATCAAGAATCAAACCCAGCAACACCGCCTTTAAAGGTCTAATCCCAGGAGTTGAAGCACGCTGCTTGGGATCTGTGACATTGGAAGTAGTCTTCGGCTCGCCCGATAACTTCCGTAGCGAGGACTTGATCTTCGATATTGTCCCCTTCCGCAGCGGTTACCACGCACTCCTCGGCCGGACCGCGTTCGCCCGCTTCAACGCCGTCCCGCACTATGCATACCTGAAGCTCAAGATGCCAGGACCAAAGGGCGTTATTACCATCAACGGTAATACCGAGCGCTCGCTCCGAACAGAGGAACACACAGCCGCTCTAGCCGCCGAAGTCCAAGCCGCCGAAGAGGCGTCGATGGTCCAGTCTACTGCCAAGACACCGGATGCACGCAAGCGCACTCGAGCTGCAGCCTCGGAGCACTCCCATGCTCACCCCAAATAGGGGTTCGCGCCCCACAGCACGGCCCACCTAGTCGCACAATACGTACCTCGAGTACACAATTTCGCCCTCAAAATTCCATGGGCAGCTGTGGGGACACATCAAACAAAGGCCGAAAGCTTGGTTCGACCGAACAATGGCCAACAGATGTCTTCCCATCAACATCGACCACAGGCACCATCTAGGGCCTGATCAGCGTCAATTTGATACCCACGGCGACTTCTCAAAACCCTTCCCCAAGGGCTCGTCCGCCGAACTTTACTACCTCCGCCGAACATACGGATGACAGCTCTGCTCACACGAAAGCTTCTTAAAGAGCAAAGGCGCAGACGTGTAGAAGGGCGTAGTAGGGACGTCAAACCACTCATGAAGGCCCTGTGTAAACCTTTACTCTAATGTATTTATTTCTTCAAAAGTATCTATAAAAGTTACTTCGGCAATCCGGATTGTACGGTTGGACGTCACATATTCAAAGGAAATAAAGACCAATTTTTCTCCGGTACTCGTGCCAGTCATTCGCGTTTGCACATTCCTTTCCGCTTTTTTAAGGTCGAAGTAAACTATCACGATACATCGTTTTTTTAACTGGGTAATAGACCGGGGGCTTGAACATAAATCTTGCCTCAAACTTTGTCCCAGCACCTACTTTTATTTCACGTGCTCGGCGTCATGGATATTGCACTATATGAATCAGTTCCGAATTGCGTCTTTGGTCAATAGTTGGGTTGCCCGGCTCCTGTGTTTACCCTCTTACGTTCCGCACTATTCGGCTAAGAGGGTAAAGGGAGAACCACTACGATTGTACTTCTAGCTAGCCTGGTCAAGTACCTCAATGGAGAAAGCCGAAAACTGACTATCACAATGAGCGAGAACTGGTCGGCGATCCGATGACTCGTGTCAAACCAAAAATCATTGGAGGTTAGTCCGTGTTAAACAAAGGGTTCTCTGTTATAGAAACCATGTGATGATGGTATCAACCGCGGCTTGTCCGAATATCACAAACACTGGGTGCTCGTCACCAGCCCCCACAGTCAAGCTCCTTTGGCTAAGTGAAAGCACTAAAACCGCATAGTCTGATTGCCTGGTTTTTCGTACATACAACCGCCTCCGGGCACCGAGACGTCGGCTAAGGGTTCAAGTATCACGAGAAAACACCCCATGCAGTATCTGCAAGGGGGCTGAAGCAGACGACTGGTAACTTTCAGTTTACAAACGGCCGCACAGGAGTCAAAATTAACATAAGCAGGCACTCTATTCACAGCCAAACATCTTGCATTACAATAAAACATAAGTTTCAACTCCTTGGTTACAAGGAAACCAACTCTACTCATAAATTACATCTTTTGAGCATTGGGCCTCTACTGCCCGAGCACCATCCATCACGATGGGAAAGTATTGCTCGGGGCGCCTATGCTCCTTCCCTGTCGGCGGAGGTCCGGTGGCCATCTCGGCTGGCTTTATCTTCGGCCAATGTACCATTGTTTTGCCGAAGGCCATCCGAGCTCCCTCAATGCATGTGGAGCACTTCCAGGCATCGATCCGCGAAGTGGCGTCGTACAGCCTCTGCACCAGACCGAAGTAGCTGCTCGGCAGTGGCTCCGACGGCCATAGCTTGACGCAGAGGTCCTTCATCGCCGGCTCCGCCATCCGATGCAGCTCCATTAGCTGCTTCATTTCATTGTTGAGGAGGGGAGGATGTTCGGGCGCTTGAAATTGTGCCCAGAATAACCTCTGCTCGGCCCGACCCTCTTGAGTGGCGAAGAATCTCACCGCATCGGCCGCACTCTTCAGGAGGTCCGCAAAGGCACCTGTGGAACGCCACACCCGCGTGAGCAAAGCGAACCTGTTACCACCAAATGCACTCTGCAGCAAATAGGGCTTACCATCCGCAATGAGCTTCACTTGGCAGAGTTCTTCCTGGTAGCCGCGCGCCTCTGTCCGCGCTTCCTTGGCCACCGACCCCAGTGAGGTTAGCTCGGCGGCCTGCTCTTTATTCTTCTGCTCAAGAGCCTCACACTTTGTGACGGCATCCGCGAGCTCTTGTTGCACTTCCGCCACTCTGGCTTCGTGCTTCTGACTAGCGATTCTCACCAAAGTCAGTTCGGCAGCCGCTTGTTCGGCTGCTGACCTCTGCTCCGCCGCTTCTAGCTAAGCCGTCCTCAGCGCGGCCTTGAGGTTCTCCACCTCCACGGCGGCAGCTGCAGTCATACCAGTTGATTCTGATTAGGTTAATATAAACCTTACGTAACACAAATGCAACGGCTGTAAGTAAATACTGCAGTCCGGACTTGCCTTGCGCCTCGTCGAACCTCTTGTTCACCAGGCTAAGGTCATCCTCGGAGCTTTTGAGCTTCCGATTCAGCTCAGCCAACTCCTCGGCGTTGGCGGCTGCTGCCGAAGACGACGCCTGTGCATCACTCTACACACATTAGTATCCGAGATGTTGATTTTTGATCCTCTGATCGGCTTTGATCCAGCCAGCCAGAGTCTCGGGGGCTACTGTGTATAAGGCCATACATTTATACGAAGGAAATTCTTTAAGGGAAAACATTACTTGGCTCACCTTGAAGCCTGTGAGAAGGCCATTGAAAGCCTCCTTCAGTCCGCTATCAACGGACCGAAGACTTTCCACCACCGCGCCCATAAGGGCACGGTGCTCTTCGGCGATAGGGGAGCTGATTAGACCATCCTCCATCTCATCCGGCCACCCAGTCGACGCCCGCTCTATTGCGGACGGGGGTGGTGGGGGCACTTCGGCTTCTTCCCTCTCGAGGACCGATGTGCCCGACTCTGGACGTCTTGACGACTCCGGAGCCGCTCTCGGAGAGCGCTCAGATTGTCCGGGCTCCTTCTCTTCGTAAACCAGAGGGGTCCTCCCCTCCTGGTCTTCGGCGACCGAGGTGTTCGCCTCGGCCATGATAACGTCGCCCCCTCCCCTTGCGTGCGGCACGGGGGGGGGGGGGGGGGTCCTCCTCGACAGGACCTCCTCGGCCTCCTCGGCGATCGGGGGAGGCGTGGCGCGCGATTCGGTCCCGCTCTCCGCCAGCGCGGCCGGTGGAGAACCCCCCTCCGAGACTTGGTCGGTGGGGAGGTCGCGTGGCGGGCTGCGATATTAAAAGCAACAAGTGATCGATGTTGAGCTTAGTTCGGCCGAAAACACTTCCGAGGATACCGGAATGCGTACCTTTGGGCATGTGGTTTGGCCCTGGGGATCCTCCGGGGAACCTCTTCGGAGGGCTCGGAGTCCTCGGCAGAAGCCGAGCTGTGGTCAGACAGGGCCACCTTGGCCCTGCATGCCCTCTTGAGGGGAGGGCGAAGCGGTTCCTCCTCGACGTCTTCGGACGCCGCCCTTTTCCCTGTTCGGGAGGAGTCGTCTTCCTCCCCTTCTCCTCCCTGCTCCTTCTCCTCCTCTTGTGCGGAGGGAGCATGGGTGCCCCCGGATCTAGTGTCCGGGGGACCACGGGAACGGAGGCCCTCTCTGGCCTCCTTCCTCTGGTCTTTCTTCTTCTCTTTCCTCTCCGGCGCCTCGTATGGCTCCACGGCCAACATGGCCATCAGCAGGGGTGTCCTGGGCCCCTCTGGCAGCGGCGCGGACTGTCGATCCGCTCGGCCTTCTTCAGCCAATTCTGCGGATGAAAAGTAAAAAAGCTGAGTACCTTGTTAAAAGGGAACAGTTCGATACAAGTACAAAATTATTCATACCTCCCGTGGGGGATTCGCGGCGTCGAGTCCAATGTCTTCCTCCTCGGCCGGCCAGTCCTTCTGTGGCTTGAACAGCGCCCTCCACAGTTGAGCGTGGGAGGTGCGGTAGAAGTTACGCACGGTGGCCGGGTCTTTGGACTTGTAGGCCCACATGGGGGAGGTCCTGTCCTGGCATGGGAGGATTCGGCGGCCGAGCATGATCTGGATCACGTTGGGCAGCTCGACGCCCTACTCTATCATCTTGGCGATCCGGCTTTGCAGCTGCGCCACCTCCTTGTTCACCCCCCAGTCGAGGCCCTTCTTGGTTCATGAGACCAGCCTCGTAGGGGGTCCGGATCGGAAGGCTAGAATCGCCCCCCATCGTTGCTCCTTGGCTCGGTGATGTAGAACCATTCCTTCTGCCAAACCTTGACAGTCTCGATGAAGGTGCCCTCTGGCCACTCCACTCGGGGGAGTTTGCTGACCATTGCACCCCCGCAGTCCGCCTGCTGGCCGTCGACGATCTTCGGCTTGATGTTGAAGGTCTTCAGCCACAGGCCAAAGTGTGGTCAGATCCAAAGGAAGGCCTCACAGATGACGATGAAGGCCAAAATGTGGAGGAAGGAGTTTGGCGCGAGGTCGTGGAAGTCCAGTCCGTAGAAGAACATGAGGCCCCTGACGAAGGGGTGAAGGGGAAAGCCCAGACCTCGAATAAAGTGGGGCAGGAATACCACCCGCTCGCCCTGTCGCGGCGTGGGGACGACCTGGCCGGCCTCTGGGGCTCGGTGGGCGACGTTGGCGGGAAGATAGCCCGCGCCCTTTAGCTCCAGGATGGCGCTCTCAGTGACGACGGATGCCTCCCACTTGCCTTTGGACCCGGAGCCCGCCATTGCTGGATTGGAACTGGCGGCCGGAGAGGTTTTCGGATGGGAAAATGGATCTGGGCGCTGGAGCTCAAAGATGGAGAAGGCAGCGGCGAGAGCAGGAGTGAGAGCGTGTAAAGGAAATGGGGATCGCTCCCCCTTTTATGGGCTGTAAAACCCACGGTCCTTTTACTGCGCCGCAGTCCTCGCCATTTCGCCATGTAACTGTGCCATAATGCGCGCGTGGGATGAGGTGGATTATTGATCATATCCCTTAAAACTAGGGCATGATCTCCATATCGATGGGACGTGCCAATGAAAAAACAGCCTCGAGCCGCGAATCGAGTTTTTCATAAAAACAACTCGTGGTCGTGGCACATTGTGACCCTTCAGTAAAAAGTTGTCAGGTGGGGGAACTGTTCATACCAAGGTGACTGGCCTTCGAGGCTAAGTTATTGATACCCCTTGGAGACCGAAGTATATTTCGGTGCGGGCACGGCCAGGCAACACGTAAAGACTCGACTCAGAAGGAGACGCAGGCCGGTCATCAATGCCACGGAAGGAAGGGAACTGGTCCACAAAGCCGATGGTGTCCGGCGTCTACCTCGGCTTCGAAGACTAGTTCGGGGGCTACTGAGGGTGTCCCGGACTAGGGGGTACTCGGGCTGCCGGCCTATCTCTCATAGGACGGGCTGGTGGGCCGCCCTCTACTCGTCGATGGAAGGCTGGACTGTGGGCGACCCCGTGCATCCGAAGGAAATCTCCGAAGACATGGTGTCTCCTCCAAGCAATAATTGGCGTGGCTGGCGTGCCTATCCCCCGATAGTAACCGACTATATGTAACCCTAGGACCCTCAGGTGTCTATATAAGCCCGAGGGTTTAGTCCGTAGAGGATCATATCCATTGCCTAGGGTTCAGCCCATCCGATCTCGAGGTAGATCAACTCTGTAACCTTCATACAAACATATCAATACAATCAAGCAGGACGTAGGGTATTACCTCTTCGAGAGGGCCCGAACCTGGGTAAATCGCTGTCTCTACGTTCCCTGTTACCCATTGATTCCTAGACCTACAGTTCGGATCCCCTACCCGAGATCTGCCGGTTTTGGTACCGACACAGGGGTCGCGCTGGCACACATGGTCAACATGCTCGAGCATGCAGGGGGCGTCGAGGACCTCTTGGGGTCGTCCTCCTCACGCGCGATGATGAAGCAGAAGGGGACGGCGGCGCTGCAGGCGACGGGAGGCAGGGACGAGGCCGGGGACGCAGGGCCTCGCCGGATCTGGCGGAGACGGCGACGAACGGAGCAGGGCGGTGACAGAAGCTGCAAGGCCATGGCATGGTGCTCCTGTTCAGAGAAAACAGAGAGGAGTTTCAGAGAAGAGGAAAAGAGGGAGGAAGCAGAGGAAAGAAGGAAAGGAGATGCCGGAGGTGCTGTCCTGGGGCGAAGGTGTCTGGCGAGGCAGGAGGAACGGAACCAACGGCTTGAGGCGGTCTGGAGGAGCGCCGGCGTTGGGAGAACCTGTGGCTTGGAGCTCCATCGGTGGCCATGGGAGTTCCTGCAGGCCAAGGCCAGAGAGACGGCTGAGAGATTAGAGGGAGAGAGAGACAGAGAAAAATGGGAGGAAGGAGAAAGATGGGCAGAGGCACGGCGACCTACTGCTGCAGACCAGCGTGGGGTCGTAGGAATGGAGGCAAGGCTGCGCGATGGACGGACGAGGACGGCGGGGTTCGGGCGCTGCTGCGCGAGTAGAGGAGCTTGGGCAGCTCAGGCAGAGGCGTGCGGACAGGAGCGAGCTTGCTCCGGGAGGCGAGGTCGACGGCTCTGCTACTGCTGCTCGGGTCGATGCAGGGGGCTCGAGCGAGAGACGCCAAAGGGTGGATCGGGAGGTGCACGGGCTCCTCGATGGCTGGCTGTGGCCTCGCATGGATGGGCGCACAAGACGAGGGAGGTGGTCGGAGGCTACGGGTGGAGGCCGGGAGGATTTTGGATCGGGAGCGCCGGCATTTGGTTGGTTGGGCGAAGAACCCGAGGTGGATCGAGCGAGTGGCGGCGCGACGGGACAAGAAGCTAGGTTTTAGGGTTAGCGGTCTATTTATAGCAAATCAGAGATGATCTCGATCCTTCGATTGCAATCAGACGACTCCGGTTCAACATGATGGTCTAATGAAGAAACCGAAGATGTTTGGGGTATTTTGGGATTGATCCGGACCCACCGGTCACGACTGCCCGGTTCGGGTTCGGGGAAGTTTTCGAACTAGGTTGCGAGTGGGTTAGAGAACAGTCAACGAAGACAAAGCGGTCCGAGAGAAGGTGATGAAGACAATGGGAGAAGCGGAAATGATGAACTGCTACGAGTTTTAGAAAAATGATGGCAGCGGACTACCGATGCAATGCGAATGATGCCATGATGAATGCAACAAACAAATAACTAAAGCGGCTAACACTAAAAGCATGTAAGGCATCTGGAGCGTCGGTCTCGGGCTGTCACAACACTCCCCCACTTACAAGAGATCTAGCCCCGAGATCTAAGCATGAGAAGAGGAAGAGGTAAAAAAAAGTTGCTTCTTGGACAAACGAGTGAAACCAACAAACCTCGAAGGTTGCAAAGAGTTGAAGAATGGCTTGAGGAACAAGCAAGAATGCGAAACCATTCTGGTTGAAACGAGATAGATAAGGAATGAGAACAAAAAAGAATTTGGGTAGCACTCCGGTACAAAAGAGAAGCAAAGCTTGATAAGAAGAAAAGGACTTCAAAAGAGGGCACAACACTCCAGTAAAATGGATAAGAAAGGAAAGAACATGATCTTGGCAAAACGAGATAATGGGTCAAAGAGAGAAACACCACAATGCCTCCGGAATGAAAGAATAGAAGCTAGATCGTTGGAAAGAAAAGAACGAAGAAGAAAATGACAACTTCTCCCACAATTGAATTTGAAAAGCATCCTCACAAGAAGGATTGAATGGAGTTGTTGGAAAATCAACAACGAAAAGAATAAGCTAGTTGTGGGCTTATGGAAAACATCTCAACATTATGAGGTGACAACCGGCCACTAACGGAAATAACTGATTGCTTGAGATCTCGAAGAGATGAAAACCTCTTTCACCGAGAGAGAAGGAGAAGCTTGGATCATTGATAAGCACCACAATTGCAACATTCCTTAGGAAGGCTTTAGGTGAAAAATAACCCAAGACAACTCATTCCTGAACGAAGAGAAAAAAGATGGGTTTTAAATATCTCATTCCTGACAACTCGTGGATTATGAAACACGAAGGGACATTGTCAAGAAAGACATAACACCACCTCAAAAGACAAGGTAGAAAGGATTTGCACTTTGAAATGCGAGACGAAGAATACTTGAGCTCCTCTAACAAGAATCTTGACAAACACTTCGAGGATGAATGAAATCTTTGATGAACCACCATGTAGAGCCTCCAGAAAGAACTCCGGTAATAAAAGGATGATAGAAAGAAAGGTTGAAAGAACATGATGAAGCCTTGCAATGATTTAGATGGAGCTTCGCGATGAGATAACCGAGAAAACTTGGAACTCCAGACAAGAAAGATGAACAAATTGGAACCGAGAATTTGGTGTCACAAACGAACTCCGGAAGAAAGAATTAAATCACCTCGATGGAATGAGAATAAGAATTATATCATGCTTACCCTTCATCAACTTAAATTGATGACAAGCAATGGATTTGGCATGCCACTTATTCTTCTTGAAAAGATTGAAGAGAGATATAGCACAAACTTGAAGAAGTCTTCGAGGAAACACTGGTAGGATTTTGGAAATAAACGAATGAATTGATACGATACAAAGGAAGAGGAATCTTGAACGAACCACCGTAAGAAATGAAATGAACAAAGAAAAGAGAAGGAGTCACCGTAAAGAATTAGAAACGCACGAAGATACTTGAGGGAATTTAGATACAAGATAACGAAGAGATCATGAGCTGACTAAAGAATACTTGAACGATGCACCGGAAGAATTTTGAGAACGAGAGATGAATGTTGAGAATGAAGAATTCTTCTACAATGATGACCTTCGGAGGATCGAAAATGGAAAGAACTCATGAAATGCTTCGGATGGGTATGAAAAGAATTTCTCACGATTAGAAATGATTTAACAGGATAAAATCAAGCTTGAACCATGAATATTCAATAGAATGGATATGATTTACGAGAAACTCTTCTTCGGTCTTCAAATGATGAGAATGACGACGAGAACCGCCATGAAGAATTTGTGAGATACTCTAGAATAATGAAAAGAGTAAGATTGAGATCAAAATGAAATGATTTGAAGGAAATCTCGAAGAAGACAATTGACTGATGAAAATTCTTTCTTACGTCACACTTGAAAGAATTTTGAGAATATCTCCGTGAAAATTAGAAGAGTCAGGTAAGATCCTGGGAAAAGACATGTGGGTTAGGGCCCACTCAAAAGAAACACCATTGAGATGATTGTTTGAAAGAGATATTGCGCCGGTTTGATTTGAATGGCTTGAATGAAATGACAACCTCGAAATAGCTCGAACGGATCTTGAATGAGAACACGAATCTTTTGAGATATCTTCTACACTCCGGATGCGAACAGAGAGGTGAAATAAATAAGACAGGCTTGGACAAGAAATTCCAACATGGGAAAACATGTGAACAAAAAGGGAATGATCTGATCAACACCGAAAGCTTGAATTTAGACCACCGGAGAAGAAACGAGAACGAAGAATGATGAACTTGTAGCTCCTGAACATCTTCATGAAAATCACCGGTTAAGAACACTAGTCGTCGACCCGTGCGTTCGCACAGGCTAGCATATTTATTGCGGGGACAAACATAACCTTCCCTGGAAAGAAATGCATGATTTTTCATGGTTTTAATGGATGTACTCTTGAATATAAAGATTGCTAAATATGTTCTTTTGAGAAACGTTCAATCTGTTTTTTTCTTGAGATTATAATTAAAATTCTTTAACTTACCACTTTTGTCGATAGCGATCAATTATAGATTTCCTTCAAACACTCTTTGGGTGAATTGTATACTTAACAATTAGATTTTGCTATGATTTGCAGTTGCTTTTTATGAGTGCATTACATGTTTATGATTGAGATTGGATGTTTTCATTTTGTGTAATACTTCTTTCATCCAAAATGACTTGACGTTGAAATGAATGTATTTAGATAGTGCTGTCTCTGTATTAAAAAATAAGACGTTTTTCTAGGCTAGTTTGTTCTACAAAAACATCTTAATTTTGATACGGATGGAGTAGTTTTTCTAGGCTAGTTTGTTCTACAAATACACTCTTTGGGTGACATCCATTTAGAATATAATTGTCAGGATTATAAAAATAATTATCCTGATTTTCGTTACTTATCTTTGTTAGTTAATTAAAATTGGTTCCATGTAGTTTTATTACAGATTTTTAAATATATGAAATCAAATGTAATTGGTGAGAATGAAAAAAAAATTGTATTTTCTGTAGTGAGTGACACCTTGGCCACTTAGATGTGCGCATTTTTATTAGTCACAGATTTGCTAGGATGAGCGGCGGGTTCGACGCCGCGTTCGGCGCTGCCGCCTGTCTAGTGCGCTACTCTGACCGGCGCCATGAGAGCGGCTTCGCCGGTGGCTCTCGTGGGCAGCGCGTGCATCAGTAACCTTCTAAAGTCCTCCTTCGCGAACCGCGTCGCCTCGCCGGCCGGAGCGCCGGCCATCTCGCCGTTCCCCTTTGCGGTGTGGTACGCCGTCTCCGCCGAAGCTGCAATCTCCTCTGGCGCCCGCGTTGTTGAGCGGAGTCTCCTCATCCAGCAGCAGCGCCGGCCACTCCTATCCATCTACCGAGCATTATCTTATCCATTGAGTATGCATCTTTTTCCCTTTACTGTGCGTTTGTACGAACAGGTGCATATCATCCCTTTGCCTTACCATCTCCTCTCTCTATTAGATAAATTTGAGTAGCGTATGTTTGCATCCTGTTGTAAAGTGTACTTGAGAGACGATGGTAGAGGAGCCATCTAGGATTTTGCTGGGCAGATGCAGCTACGAAATTCCTTGTTCCAGTATTTTATTTAGCAATTACATTATCCATTTTTTCTTTTATTTGTGAAGCCGGATATGAATTCCTAGGCTATCTAAGAAAGAAATGTTATAGTAATTGAGAAAATGATCTTGGTTCCTCAATGGTTCTGTAGCTTTAGAACCACGTCCGTGATGCATACATATATAACTGATATTGATTTGTAAATGCAGAGAGAAGTACCTTGCCGACAAATAAAACATTTCAGAGACAACAATTTAAAACTACTAAAAAAATCAATTTAAAACAGATAAGGCTGCTATGTCTGCAACACATTATATTTAGTCATATAAGAATGGTTGTACTTGTTCTAATTCTAGCTATTAAAAAAAATATTTATAATATATCCTTGTAAACAATGTTTTTTGCAACCTTGTCGGATGGACGCTCTTCATCTAATATGAGTATCCGCAATCCATTTCTGCTGGTAACCCTTGACATTGCAACATAGAGCTGGCCATGTGTGAACACTTGCCTTTCTAAGTAGAGTCCAACCTTTTTGAGAGATTGCCCCTGACTTTTGTTTATAGTCATAGCAAAGCACACTGATATTGGGTATTGTCTCCTTTTCAGAATGAAAGGCCATTTTGAATCACTTGGTGACATAATAATTCGTGGGATGTAGACTTTGTCACCAATGTTAGTACCTGTTATGACCTGGCCTTCGATGAAACGCTTTCCTAGCTGTGTTATTGTTAGTCTTGTCCCATTGCAAAGTCCTGCACTTTGATTGATGTTCCTCATAAGCATTATTGGTAATCCTACTTTCAGCCTTAGTTCATGATCTGGTATTCCAGAAAATGTTATACTATTTAGAAACTCAGTTGGGTACAACATATCTTCGTCTTCCACCGTAGACATTGCCTTGCATGTTGTATCTGAAGTGAGATAGGTTACCTCTTCTCCAGGAATTTGACTCATGATGTAGGTGTTAATCTGGTCAACGGTCTCGTTCCTTGGGCACAGGATCACTCTTTCCTCTAGGTATGCTCTATCAGTGTACTTGTTGTGTAAGTCAGGGTATGTGCTACTAACAATAGATGCTTTCGGGTCATCTCCTTTATGTAAAATAAGCTCAGGTACACAATGTCTAATAACACCATCTACTCCTTTATATAAATGTGGGTTATCCCAAAAGTAATATTTTAAATCAAAGAAGAACTTTTTCTTTTGTTGGTATGTGAAACTAGGTGGTATATATTTAGCAACAATGTAATTAGCATAGTCTGCATACCAAGGGTTATTTCGAGAAGTAGAAGCATTTATAACAGCTAATTGCTCATCAGGAAAATTATCATTAATAGGAAGTGGGTCATCAAGAAAATTTTCCATTCTAGACAAATTATCTGCTACAGGGTTTTCTCCTCCCTTTCTATCAACAATATGCAAATCAAACTCTTGTAGTAATAAAACCCACCTAATCAGTCTAGGTTTAGCATCTTTCTTTTCCATAAGTTATTTAATAGCAGCATGATTAGTGTGAATGGTAACTTTAGAATCAACAATATAATGTCTAAATTTATCACATGCAGACACAACTACTAAAAATTCTATCTCAGTAGTAGCATAATTTCTTTGAGCACTATGCAAGGTCTTACTAGCATAATGAATAACATTCAATTTCTTATCAACTCTTTGACCTAGAACAGCACCAATAGCATAATCACTAGCATCACACATGATTTCAAAGGGTACGTTCCAATCAGGTGGTTGAACAATGGGTGAAGAAATCAAGGCTTTCTTAAGTATTTCAAACGCTTCTACGCAATCATCATCAAAAACAAATGGGACATCTTTTTCCAAAAGATTAGTAAGAGGCCTAGAAATTTTAGAGAAGTCTTTTATGAACCTTCTATAGAAACCAGCATGACCAAGGAAACTTCTTATACCTTTGATATCTTTAGGACCTGGCATTTTCTCAATTGCATCAACTTTAGCTTTATCTATCTCAATACCTTTTTCAGAAAATTTATGCCCAAGGACTATACCTTCGTTCACCATAAAATGGCACTTCTCCAAATTCAAGACAAGATTAGTCTCTTCACATCTCTACAAAACTCGGTCATGGTTGTTTAAGAAATCATCAAAAGAGGGTCCGTAAATGGAGAAATCATCCATGAATACCTCAATAATCTTTTCACAAAAATCAGAGAATATAGCAGTCATACATCATTGAAAGGTAGCAGGTGCATTGCATAAACCAAAAGGCATACGTCTATAAGCATAAGTTCCAAAAGGACAAGTAAAAGTGGTTTAATCTTGATCTTCTTATGACACGGGTGTTTGAGAAAAACCAGAATAGCCATCAAGGAAGCAAAAGTGTGTATGCTTAAATAATCTTTCTAACATTTAATTAATAAAAGGCAAAGGATAATGATCTTTCCTAGTAGCTTTATTTAATTTCCTGAAATCAATTACCATCCTATAACCAGTTACAATTCTTTGTGGATTAAGTTCATTTTTATCATTAGGAACAACAGTAATACCTCCTTTCTTAGGAACGCAAAGAACAGGACTTACCCATATACTATCAGTTATAGGATAAATTATACCTACCTCCAGAAGCTTTAATATTTCAGTTCTTACCACATCCTTCATCTTAGGATTCAAGCGGCATTGATGATCAACGACTGGCTTAGCATCAGGCTCCATATTAATCTTGTGATGGCATAAAGTGGGACTAATGCCCTTAAAATCGTCAAGAGTATATCCAATAGCAGCACGGTGCTTCCTCAGAGTCTTAAGTAATCTCTTTCTTCGTGCACTGAAAGGTTAGCATTGATAATAACAGGATATATCTTCTTTTCATCAAGATAAGCATATTTTAATGTATCAAGAGTTTCTTTAATTCAAACACAGGGTCACCCTTAGGTGGGAGAGGGTCTACCAAAGTGTCAACATGCAAATCATGCTTAAGGATGGGTGCATGTTTAAAGAATATTTCATCTATTTCATTTCTTTCATTCATATGCATATCATTTTCATGGTCTAGCGGATATTGTTCTAAAGGATTAGT
The DNA here is from genome assembly GCA_039707655.1 of Elymus sibiricus. Taxonomy (NCBI): domain Eukaryota; kingdom Viridiplantae; phylum Streptophyta; class Magnoliopsida; order Poales; family Poaceae; genus Elymus; species Elymus sibiricus. The sequence continues at coordinate 242,946,231 of CM077676.1, forward strand.
GGGAGGAACAACAATAGAAGCAAGACCAATAATTTCATCTTTATTAGGCAATTCCTTATCATGAGGTTGTCTACGAAACTTAGAGAAATTAAACTCATGCGATACATCACCAAAATTAACACTGACCGTTTCCCAAGTACGATCAATCTTAGCATTAACTATATTCAAGAAAGGTCTACCAAATATAATGGGACAAAAATCATCTTGTGGTGATCCAAGAACAAGAAAATAAGTAGGGTATTTGATCTTACCACACAAGACTTCAACATCTCTAACAATCCCAAGTGTTAAAATAGTATCTCTGTTCGCAAGCTTAATAGTAACATCAATATCTTCAATCTCAACAGGTGCAATTTCATTCATGACTTCTTGATAAAGAGAAAACAGAATAGCATACACTAGCACCCATATCACATAACCATGATAACAATGATCTCCAATTTTAACAGAAACAACAGGCATGCCAACAACAGGTTTGTTTTTGTCTGCTGTTTCTCGTTTAGCAATCCTAGTTGCTTCCTCACAGAAGTTTATGACATGTTCATCAATATTATCAACCAAAAGATCTTTAATCATTGCAACATTAGGTCCCACTCTAATTTGTTCAGAGGGTTTAATTGGTTTAATATTACTCTTATTAACCACAGTTGAAGCTTTACATGTTCCTTAATCCTAACAGGGAAAGGAGGTTTCTCAATATAAGCACTAGGCATAACTGGATCAACATTATAAATAATTGTTTCATCTTTAGCTATAACAGGTTCTTCATTTAATTCAATAGGTGGATGAAACTTAAACCATTTCTCCTTAGGGAGATCAACATGAGCAGCAAATGATTCACAAAAGGTAGCTACTATCTCAGAGTGAAGTCCATATTTAGTACTGAACTTATGAAAAGTATCGGTTTCCATAAAAGATATAACACAATCAAACACAAGGTTTATACCTGACTCTTTACCTTTGTCGATTTCCCAATCTTCAAAGTTACGTTTAATTCTTTTCAGAAGATCCCATTTGAATTCAATAGTTCTCTTCATAAAGGAGCTAGTAGAAGAAGTATCGAGCATGGATTGATCATTATGAGAAAGCCGAGCATAAAAGTTCTGTACAATTATTTCTCTTGCGAGCTCATGATTGGGGCATGTGTGCATCATATATTTAAGCCTCCCCCAAGTTTGAGCGATACTTTCTCCTTCATGAGGCCAAAAATTATATATATAATTCCGATCGATGAACCAAATGCATAGGATAAAATTTCTGGTGAAATTCCTGCTTCAACAGGTTCCAATCTCATATTCCAGTATCATCCAATAGCCTATACCATGTCAATGCTCCCCCCCCCTCGGATAAACCTGAAAGCTTAAACAATCCACAAATTTCATCTATATAGATCAAGGCATATCAGGATGTACCGTTCCATCTCCTTCATAAGTATTAGCTAGCAGTTTCTCTAACATACCCGAAGGAATTTCATAATAAATATTTTCAGTAGGTTCAGTAGGTTGAGAGGCAACTCCTATTGCTTCCAGTCGAGGTGAAGATACCCCAAACAAGCCCCACAAATGATGATTTTCCATAGTGACAAGTGACAATAAATTTTAGCATGTAATAAAAATGTTTCCTTACCAAATTCCACTTACACTACTAGGGAAAACCTTATACACAGAAGCTTATCAGTAGCGCTGGTTAAAAGGAGGCGCTACTGCTAATTAGCAGTAGCGCGTTGTCACCAAGGGAGCTACTGCTATCCAAATAGCAGTAGCGCGGCTACAAGAAAACGCGCTACTACTATAATTGCCACACCGTTGCCGACAGGCTAGGTATAGTAGTAGCGCCTTTCTACAAACCGCGCTACTGCTAATAAAATAGTAGTAGCATGTTTTTAGTGTAGGGCGCTACTGCTAAGTTTGAACTTGGCCACATGGCGGAGCCCACTTAGCAGTAGCGCGTCGTCCAGGAACGCGCTACTGCTACTTTTTTAGCAGCAGCGCGTTTTCCCATCCCACGCTACTGCTAAAGCGCAGCCACCTTTTCCTCCCCTCCCCCTCCCCCATCCTCTCTTCCTTTCACTTTCCCCTAGCTCCCACCTCCTCTCTCCCTCACTTTGCTTCTTCCTCACTACTTCTCCCCCCCATTACTCTCTTTCTTCTACCTCTTTCTCTCTCTTTATTGCTCCTAGCTAACTACACCACCTCCATTAATGCAACTCCTTTCTCTTTTTCCTCCCCCTCCACTAGTTAGAGTCATCTCCTTCCCCAACTAGCTAGGTAGATCTACCCATTTAATGAAGTGACCTATGTACCTCCCTAACTAGATCTAGCCATGTCAAGAAGTAAGCTTGGTCCACTTTTGATCATTCCCTAGGTGTGTGGCAACACCGATCGACATCATCATCACCGTGCTCGATCTCGAGATAGGTGATTAAAAATTTGTTCTTTTATAAGAATGGAAATATGTGTATGTGTGCGATATGACATAATCGAGCGATATGATGGAAATTGTGTGTGTGGCATGAGTTGCCGCCGAATTGTGCTTGAGTTGCTTATGTTTTGCCGAAATGTCAATTTATTTCCGTTTCGGCGAATTTCGGGCAAACTCTATATGTCCATTTTTTAGGGAAGGTCATGTCGAATTTTTGTATGACTTTGATGCATGCATGCATGGATGCGTTTATAATCCTTTTGCTTATTAATTATACCACGCAGGCGATCATGAAGGTCAGTGGAACGATGGTGGAAAGATGGTTGCGATCCGCGGTGCACGACATGTATGAAAATAACCGGAAGGAGATTTTCTGTCCGTGTCGAAGATGAAAAGGAGGAGTCTTGCTCGACCCCTTTAAGGAAGGCTGTTTGAAAGCGCACCTGCTCATGACTGGTTTCATGGATGGCTATACTCGATGGATAAGTGAAGATGATGATGTCGATGGGGCAGCCAATGACGACATTGGACCAGATGAAGAGATGACCGATAATGGTGGCGGAGAAGAGGCTGGACATGGCGGCGGAGAAGAGGCCGGACATGGTGGCGGAGAAGAGGCCGGACATGGCGGTGGAGAAGAGGTCGGACATTGAGGCGGAGAAGAGGCCAGACATGGGGGCGGAGAAGAGGCCGGACATGGGGGCGGAGAAGTGGCCGGACATGACAGAGAAGACGCGGACACGCCGGAGCATTCGTCACTACTAAGTTCAGTCGTGCAGGACCCTCATGTTCGAGACCTGCTTCGCAAGAAGACGACTAACGACAGAGCTGCTTGTAGAGAGGAGGCCAAGCTAGAGCAGCTGGAGGTAGACTCTCATACTCCATTGTATGATGGTTGCGATCCCGAGGTGACCCGCTTGAGTTTCACGCTTGAACTTCTAAAGACAAAGACTAAAAACAAATGGACTGACAGAATCCTGGATGAGCTTCTCAAGTATCTAAAGAAGGTTCTTCCCGCGGGGAACCTGTGTCCTACTAGTGTCGATGAGGCCAAGAAGATCGTGTGCCCTCTTGATCTGCCGCACATTAGATACCATGCATGCATCAACGATTGCATCATTTATCGGAAGGAGCACGCGGAAAAAAACAACTGTCCGGTGTGCAATGCTTCTCGATACAAGAAGGCCGAAAGAAATCTCCCCAGAAAGTTGTATGGTACCTACCGATCACTCCCCGTCTGCAGCGTTATTTCGTAGATCCTAAGGAAGCAAAGCTCATGCGCTGGCACGCGGAGAGGGTGAAGCCTGACGATGGAGATGATCAGAAGCTGAGACACCTCGCGGATGCAAGCCAGTGGAGAGTGTTCAATGCCGAATATCGATTTTTCGCAGGTGATCCAAGGAACATCGTGCTTGGCGCGAGTACCGATGGCATGAATCCGTTTGGCAACCAGAACACCAACCATAGCACATGGCCCGTGTTTGTATGGATGTACAACCTTCCCCCCTGAAAGTGCATGAAGACAAAATACATACACATGAGCATGCGGATTCAAGGGCCGAAACAACCGGGAAATAATATTAATCTGTATCTAGGGCTACTTCAAGAGGAGTTAGACACGTTATGGAAAACACCGGCCAAGACATGGGATGCCAGCAAAGGCGAGTATTTCTATATGAGAGCCGCGCTGATGACGACGGTGCACAATTATCTCGGTTACTGATATGTCGCAAGCCAGGTGTGCCACGGATATTGCGGATGCACGCGGTGCATGGATGATACAACGTCTCAGTAGCTAACGAAAGATGGCGGGTCTGGGAAAATCGTGTACATGGGGCATCGAAGATGGCTCGCGAAGGACGACCCGTGGAGAAACCGTGGAAATCTATTCAATGGTGAGGCTGAGCATCGAGGACCTCCATGTAAGAGGAGCGGCGCCGAAATCGATGAGCTGTTGAAAAACTGGGAACAGTGCCCCGCGCCGGGAAAGATGAAAAAGGTGTCGGAGCCGCTGCTGAAGGAATGGAAAACGAGGTCTGTTTTCTAGGACTTGGAGTACTGGCCCAAACTCGACACGCCACATTGCCTTGATCAAATTCATATCACGAAGAATGTCCTTGAGAGCTTGCTTGCAACACTGATGAACATGCCGGATAAGACCAAGGATGGGCCGAAGGCAAGAAGAGACTTGGAAGATTTGAACATCCGGGCAGATCTCCACATGCCGCCCCGTAAAAAGTCGGAGGAGACGGAGACGGAGACGGAGGCGCGGGACCAGGGCAAAAAAGTCAACAAGAAGGAAGAGAATTATTGCCCCCTTCTTGCTTTACCTTAAGTCCGAAGGAGATCAATCAATTCTTCAACTACTTTACCGGAATCAAAGTTAGTTCCGGTTACTGTGGGAAGATAAGCAGATTTCTGGACACCAAGAAGAAAAGGTTCAGCGGGATGAAGTCTCATGACTGTCATGTGATGATGACACAGATACTTCCTGTTTCCCTTAGAGGGATAATGGACAAGCACGTCCGTGACATGCTTATTAGTCTCTGCAACTTTTTCGACGTTATCTCTCGAAAGTCGATCAGTGTGAAGCAGCTCCGAAGGCTACAGGAAGAGATCATTGTGATACTAAATGAGCTTGAGATGTACTTCCCACCCGCGTTCTTTGACGTCATGGTGCATCTGTGTGTCCACATTGTGGACGACATCATAGACCTCGGGCCGACATTCCTGCACAACATGATGCCATTCGAGAGGATGAATGGGGTCATCAAAGGATTCGTTCGTAACATGTCCCGTCCGGATGGAAGCATCATCCAGGGCTATCTGACCCAAGAGTGCACCTCTTTCTGCGAGAATTATCTATATGGCGGAGACCGTGTTGTTGGTTTGCCCATTAACAAGCACCTTGGGAGGCTCGAAGGAGAAGGTCACACCAACGGCTGGAGGGAACTGCATGTGGACCACTCGGGTCGACGCAATGACTTTGACAGAGCAAACTTAGTAGTGCTACATCACCTAGACGTGGTAGATCCTTTCGCGACACTGCACAAAGAAACCATCGCAAAGAAGTACCGTGACCGGGGGCTATGCAAGACGAACGCCGAAGTTATTAGAGAGCACAACTCCACTTTCCTGCCTTGGTTCAAAGAGCATGTTCTTGCTAATCCCCCGGAAGAGGGCTCTACGGATGGATTGCTCATATACGCCTTAGCACATGGCCCCGCGGCCAACCTCGCGACCTATCAGGCATACGATATCAATGGATACACGTTCTACACGGAGGCCAAAGATATAAACAGTGATTTTCAGAACTTAGGGGTGACGATGGAATGCATGACCGGCGACAATGCCGCAACTGAAAGATTCTACGGAAGGGTCGAAGAGATCTGGGAGCTTGACTACTCAGGACTGCACGATGCGACGATGTTCCGTGTCAGATGGGCTAAGAACGTCGAAAGAGAAAACCGGTATATCACTACCATGTCTATACCCGACGCCAAGAGCGCTACCGTGAACGCCATCGCAAAAAACGAGCCATGGGTACACGCTAAGCACGTGACACAATGCTTCTTCATAACCGACCCGAGCAATCCCAGCCGTGTTGTCGCGAGGAGAGGCAAAAGGAACATCATCGGAATGGATGGAGTCGCCAACGAGGAAGACTACGACCAGTACGGCAACCCGATGAGGGAAGATGACGATGACGATGAAGCATACGTCAAAAGAAGAATCAATACTACATTACCTAAGAAAGATCGTACTCCGTGGAAAAGGAAAAGTCACAACGAGGGGCTTAATTATTCGACAGCGAACAAGAAGGGAAAGAAGCTCACTCAGAAACGAAACGTCGATGCTGAGAAACCATCATTTATATATATGTATTTATTTTGTGTACGCACTTAATCGTTATCGGTCAAATGATATGTAATATATATCGTCGCCTGAGTTATATACATTGTATCCGATCCCCTTCTTCCCGGCTCGGTCGTCTTTCGGAAAAGAAAATAAAATGAAAAGAAATAGAAAAATGAGAATGGAAAGAAGAAAATGAAAGGATTAGAAAAGGAAATGAAAAGAAAAAGAAAAAGGAGAAAGGAAATAAGAAAAATAAAATGAAAAGAAAAAGCAAAAGGAGAAAATGAAAATAAAAATCAAAGGAATAGCAGTAGCGCGTTTATGGACCTGCGCTATAGTTAACTTAGCTGTAGCGCGGGCTATCCAAACCGGCGCTAAAACTAAGTTAGCTATAGCAGTAGCGTGTGTCCACAGCCGCGCTATAGCTAAGTTATCTGTAGCGCCGGTTTGGGTAGCCCGCGCTACAACTAAGTTAACTATAGTGTGGGTCCACAAACGCGCTACTGCTATGTTTGAGTTAACCGCACCGCGCGGGCCTTTCTTCCCCAATTTCCCCCATTCCCCCCATTCCATCCCCTTGCCCTCCTCCATGCCGTCGCTGGAGCCCTCGTCGCCCTTGCCTCCTTGCGCCGTTGCCGGAGCCCGTCCTCGCCGCGCCTGCCTCCTCCTCGACGTCGCCGCGCGCCTGCCTCCTCCTCCTCGACGTCGCCGCGCCTGCCTCCTCCTCGACGTCGCCCCCTCCGGTGCGCCAGCCTCGTCGCCGCCTTGCCACCGTCTCCCCCGACCTCCACCTCCCCACTGCCGTCTCCCCCGACAACCGCTATAAGTCCCCGCCCCTCCTCTCTCTCATTTTAGTATACTGAATTCTAGGGTTAGGTGTTTTAGTTAACTGAATTTTAGGTGTTTAGTTAAATGAATTCTAGGGTTAGGTATTTTAGGTGTTTAGGTGTTTTAGTTAACTGAATTCTAGAGTTAGTTGTTTTAGTGAACTGAATTTTAGGTGCTTAGTTAATTTAATTCTAGGGTTAGGTATTTTAGGTGTTTAGTTAAGTTAATTCTAGGGTTAGGGTTTTCAGTTCCTGTTAAATGAATTCTAGGTATTTTAGGTGTTTAGTTAACAGAATTCCAGTGTAATGTTAGTAAGTGACTGAGAGTGTGCTTGCTTTTTAAAGATTGGGGGAAAAGATGCAAAATTAGTTAACCCTAGTAGATAGGAATTTAGCTAGGTTTTTTTATTAGGATAGTAGCTGTTTTATATTAAGACAGTACCTAGGAATTTAAAACATATTTTGATGGTGAATTTCTTTATGGTGAATTTCTTTGAATAATTAAAGTGCATGAATTTATTTGATATACATGATGTTGGCTGTTGATGGTGAACATATTTTGAATAATTGAAGTGCCAAATGATGTTGGCTGCTGTTGTTGCCATATGATGTGCCAAATGATGGAGATGATGTGCTATTGTTGCCTATGTTGGCTTTTCTTGTTTGCAGGGAAATGATCCGAGTGGCCTATGTTTTGCCGGAATGTTGATTCATTTCCGTTCCGGCGAATTTCAGGCGCTCGATATGTCCACTTTTTAGCAAAGGTCATGCCGAAATTTCCCGTGAATTTCGGGATGACTTGTGCTAGAAAGTAGGCATATCGAGTGCCCGGCATTTGCTTGGATGGGAATGAAACGGCATTCCGGCAAACCATAGGCCTTTTTTTATGTCATTACTCATTTTATTATAGTTTAAGAATTAAACGAGCAGACTTAATCATAGGAAACATGTCGAAAAACGACGAGACCGGGCCTTCTGACCACGCTGCCGACGACATACAATATGACCGTGAACATGATTACCTCGACTTTTTGTCTAGTCAGCAAACAGAAGGTTTGCAGGGCGACCTGGTCATAGCGGATGATGGTACTGCCGCCGACATCGACACCGATGGCACCGATGGCACCGGCACCGATGGCGGCGCCGAGACCGGCGCCAAAGGTACCGGCGCCGAAGCCGGTAACGAAAATAAGAAGCAGAAGAAGCAGAGGACACGACGCCCTAACAAACTCGGCATCGGAAGAATCCTGGTCACAGAGATGCACCACGGCAAATTCGAGCCAGTAGCACCGGATGAAGCTCGCAAGTGCTACGGCAACCAAGTCGGATGCATCCTACGGGAAACCGCGAGCATCAACGACAATGACTTAAGGAAGAAACCACATCTGGAGCACTTGCTCCTAACAAAGCTGCACAAGAGATTCCAGTTCCCCGGCCGGGATGACCGCATAGAAAACCCGTGGGATGATGCTGCCATGAAAGGTATCAATAACCACGCCATGGGCATGTTCAGCAACGATTTGGCCGCCTGGAAAGGGAGGGTGAAACGAGCGATTGATGCTAATGAACCCCTGTCCAAGATTTTGGCGGACAATCCGACACTGACGGCAGAGGAGTTCCAAAAGTTCAAGGACACTTCCGCTACCGAGGCAGCCAAGATTAAGTCTGAGAAATACAAGTCAATGCAGCAAAGGAACACGGGGAACCAACGCCTCGGAAGCCGTGGCTACATTGGCAAGAGGCCCATATGGGATAAGGAGGACGCGGAACGTGAAGCCGCGGGGATCCCAGACCCCTACGCGGAGTTCACCGACCCGCAGGAGCGTGACTTCATCAGGGCCCGGTACAAGTGGGACAAGGAAAAAAAGGTTTGGTACACGGACCCGATCACGAGGAAATTGATTAGATTACATGTTGTAGTAACATTCGTAAACGGTTCACGTTCCTTTTGCAGAAGGAGCAACACAGGCTTGCGGCCCAAAGCAACTCGTCGTCTCACTCGTCGATGAGGCCCAAGTGGGACACCCCTCTCAACCAGGCCTTGAACCAACTGAAGGGACTCCCTTTGGACCAGCGGACGCAATATGGACGTGTGCACGGCGTCGGAGACGGCGCCACGTGGAAGTACTACTACAACGAGGGCTCGGAGGCCAAAAAGCAGAAAAAGAAGTTCAGTCAGTTGAACATCGACGAGAAGGTGAAGCTTGCGGTCGAGAAAAATGCAGCTGAGGCCGAGAAAAAAGCAGCTGAGGCTGCAGAAGCGAACAAAAATGAGGTGGTCCAGCAGGCAGTCAATGCAGCTGTAGCTGCCTGCGGAAATGATTTCGCTACTAACTTGATTCCGGCTATTATCGACTGGACGAAGCAAAATCCAGACAAGACGGCACATGATTTTCCCATGTCCAGCTTCGTCGGGAGCAACTCGGTGAACATCGCACCACCACCACCTGCTGCCGCTACAGCACAAGGTCCTGCTCCCGCACCCGCTCATAGCAGCCCGTCCTCTGTCTCTGGCGTGCTAGGCGGGCCTTCGTCTTTGGCTGACCTCGACGCCCTCACGGTAATTACACGTCGCACCAACAAATATATAATGTTCCATTTTTCGTTGCCTTTCGGATGTCTTACGCCGCAGACATGTCTTCGCAGGCCGACGAAACCCCGTGCACTGTACTCTACATGATCAACGGCCGGAAGGTGGACGTGGGAAAGGCAGTGATAACGAAGCCCTTGGAACTCACATTCCACGGCCAGCCGATCCCCGTTGGCACCTTCAGGGTTACCTTGTCGAGTGTGAAAGCGGGCCACGAGGATTTGACTCCTCTAGTACGGCTCGGGGGAGAGGAGGACGAGACCCCGATGCGGCTTGGATATTTCAAGGGTTGGATGCTGCTATGGCCGAAGAATCTTCTTCGTCTGGAGGCGGCCGAGAGCACACCAATGACCACACACCAGCAAGGTATGAACACCACCACCCCGCCTACGCAATTACCAGCTCCTCTCGTGCCGAGTGAGAGCGGCGAACAACGCGAGGAAGGGGGTCCAATAGTGGATGATGTAGTCGGCCCCGTGGAACAAGGAATGGATGATGAGATGGTGGAGGAGGACCCTCTCCGGTTCCTCAATACCGGTGCCGCCTATGATGACGGACAAATGATGAGTCAGCCATATGACTCGGGCTATGAGCATGCGGATGAGGAGATGGATGATGTGCCCAGGCAGGAACGTCCTAGGGTTGATTGCAAGAAGTCTCTCTTCATGCAATCCTCATAGGACACGCCTCCTGATGCCGCCTCAACACAGGGTCATCTAGCCGAGGGTCGTAAAGTGCTTAGCCCGACGACACTGGTGGTGGGGGTAAGGAAGGGTCTGGACGGTGAACCCAAGAAAAAGGAGAGGAAGAGACCGCCGAAGAGAGGCACTGCTGCCGCCAAAGCTTCTAGCAGCCAGCCGACCGATTTTGCAGACCGTGTACCGGTCAAAGGTGCGGCGATGTACCATGTCGCGGGCGAGCCGATCCTACCGCCGAAACCGCTAGAGGCCATATCAGGGGATCTCAGGAGACTGCACGACCATTTGCTGTCGACTGAGAAAAGCCTTCTCGCCTCGGAGGATCCAGGATATCCGCTTTACGCGGTTCGTGTGCCTCAGGCCAAGTGATACGTCGACACACTGCCCGCGGAGGTGTTCTTCCTGTGGTTTGATCACATCTTTGAGATGTTTCTCATGTGACGGCTCGATTTTACGATCGTCCGCCTTTTTGCACTACATATGAACTCTGTCATCAGGAGAGAACAAATCTCGCAAATCTCGGTGGCGGATCCATACTACATGCATGAGTCCTTCTTGAGTCTCGGCGAGTTTGAACGTAAAGCTGCTAGGGATTACATCGAAAACTTCATGGTAACGAATAAGGACAAGGAAACGATTCTCCTGCCTTATCATCCAATGTAAGTCATTGCCGGACAACCCTTTCGTACGTTTCAATCATTCCTTCGCTCATATGGAGACTAATTTGAGGTGTCTTTATTTTCTGCAGCAACGGGCGCGCCATCCTTATCGTTCTTTTCCCGCGAGTCTCCCACGCCGTGTATTTCGACTCGTCCAGAAACTTCGAGAAGAAACACTACACCCACATAATGGATATTCTGGATGATGCTCTCCACGGCTTCAGCATGAGGGGTGGCTACATGGAGATCAGGAAACAAAGGAAGAACAAGCCGGGGTTCTCGCATAAAACTACCTTCTGCTCCATCCATCAACCGACAACAAGCAAGAACGATGGATTCTACCTCCTCCATCTCATGATGGAGTACAGAAGGGATCACCAACATCTTTGCATGACAACAAGAAACGATGAACATATCCACAAATGGGCAGAATCCTTAGAACACGAACTGGATTATAGAGTCAGAGATGACTTCTTTCGCATCCAGAAGGACATTGCAACGATCATCACGAAAGAAGTTTTCGCATCAAGACCTGACGCCGTTCACGAAGCTAGGGTGCATCCTCCAGGATATGGATGGGTGGAACTTCCAATGATTGACGATGCCGATGATGATGTGTCGGTTGAACTTGTAGTTTCTGTAGCGATGAAACTTTGTGATGTCAACGGTCCTGCTAAACTTGCGTAACGCTAGTTTGTTAGTTTGGGTACGATGACCTGCGTACATCTAGTTAATTAGTTTGGGTATGGTGAACCTGCGTTGATTAATTATGTTCACTATATGTTGCATCTATTAGCTAACTCTTTCTTTTCGTGTTGCTCAAATATATTTTGTTGCATCTCTAACAGGTACATAGGTCCTTGATGGCGAAGAAGTGCTATGCCGTGTACATAGGGAGGGTTCCGGGAGTGTACGATGAGTGGCCCGAGTGTCAGGCCCAAGTGTCACAGTTCTCGGGCGGCAGCCATAAACGGTTTGATAGCAGACAAGAAGCAGAAGCTAGTTACTTGAGGTTCACGCTAGCGCGAGAGAGGAATCACAACCGGCGCCTCATGTACTGCATAATTCCGCTCTTACTCATAGTGATAGCTCTTCTCTTCTATATCATCGTTTTAGATGGATGATGAAACATGTGTATGGGATGACGATGTAGTTGCATGTATTCGAGACATATCATAACTTGTATCGCTATTTCGAGATCGATGATGATGAGAGACATCATTTGTGTTGGATGATGATGGCATGATTTGATGAGACTATTTGCATGTGTATGATATGATGAGACTATTGTGTGTATGATATGACAGGCTATTGTATAAACCTATTAAAAAACAGAGAAAAAACGCTGCATAAAAAAATTACAGACAATAGTAACAGTAGTGCGGGGTATGTGTGTAGCAGTAGCGCTGCCTTAGCAGTAGCGCGTGTTAAATAGGCGCGCTGCAGCTTTTAGCAGTAGCGAGGTTCACCTAAACGCGCTACTACTAAACTCTGTTAGCAGTAGCGCGGGTGGAACAGCGCTACTGCTAATAGTTAGCTGTAGCGCCGTAGCAGTTGTGCGCCCACCCGCGCTACTGATATTACAAAACCCCGCGCTACTGCTAGGGTTTTCCCTAGTAGTGTTACCAAAGGCGCTTCACTCCCCGGCAACGGCGCTAGAAAAGAGTCTTGATGACCCACAAGTATAGGGGATCAATTGTAGTCCTTTCGATAAGTAAGAGTGTCGAACCCAACTAGGAGCAGAAGGAAACGATAAGCGGTTTTCAGCAAGGTAGTCTCTGCAAGTACTAAAAGTACCGGTAACAGGTAGTTTTGTAACAAGGCAATTCGTAACAAGTAACAAGTAACAATAGTAACCAAGGTGCAGAAAGGTGGCCCAATCCTTTTTATAGCAAAGGAAAAGCCGGAACGTTCTCTTATAGTAAGCAAAGCGTTATCGAGGACACATGGGAATTGTCGTCTAGTCACGTTCATCATGTTTGGATGATGCGCGTTTGCTACTTTGATAATTTGATATGTGGATGGACCGGTGCTAGGGTGCTGTTCTTACTTGAACAAGCAACCCTCTTATGATTACCCCCTCTCGCAAGCATCCGTAACTACGAAAGAAGAATTAAGATAAATCTAACCATAGCATGAAACATATGGATCCAAATCAGCCCCTTACGGAATAACGCATAAACTAGGTTTAAGCTTCTGTCACTCTCGCAACCCATTATCTACTTATTACTCCCAATTGCATTCTCCTAGGCCCAAATATGATTAAGTGTCATGTAGTCGACGTTCACATGACACCACTAGAAGAATAACAACATACATATCATCAAAATATCGAACGAATACCAACTTCACATGATTACTTATAACAAGACTTCTCCCATGTCCTCAAGAGCAAAAGTAACTACTCACAAATCATATTCATGTTCAAGATCAGAGGTGTATTGAATATGCTTGAGGATCTGAACATATCATATTCCACCAAATAAACAAACTAGCATCAACTATGAGATGTAATCAACACTACTAGCAACCCACAGGTACCAATCTGAGGTTTTGGAACAAAGATTGAATATAAGAGATGAACTAGGGTTTGAGATGAGATGGTGCTGGTCAAGATGTTGATTATGATTGGTCCTCCCACGATGAGAGGATCGTTGGTGATGTTGATGGCTTCGATTTCCCCCTCCCGAAGGGAAGTATCCCCGGCGGAATCGCTCCGCTGGAGAGCAAAAGTGCTCCTACCCAGGTTCCACCTTGAGACGGCGGCGCTTCATCCCAAAACTCTTCTTCCGATTTTTTCTAGGGCAAATAGAATCTTATAGGAGAAGATGGGCCGCAGAGGCCTGCTGAGTGGCCCACAAGCTCACAGGGCATGCCCCCTGACACTACTAGGAAATACCTTATAGGTAGAATCTTAGCAGTAGCGATGGGTAACGGGCCAGCGCTACTGCTAATTAGCAGTAGCGTTGGGGCTTCCCCAACACTACAAGTAAGGTCGTAGCAGTAGCGTGTGACACCTAGCCGCGCTGCTGCTAAGTGGGCCACAAGGCCACCCCCGGGTCTAGCCTTAGTAGCAGCGTGGGCTAGGGAACCCGCGCTACTGCTAATATTTTAGCTGTAGCGCTGGGCCCGAAGCCCACGCTGCTACTAATGCTAGACCCTGGGGTGGCCTTGTGGCCCACTTAGCAGTAGCGCTGTCCCTCTACCCCTTGCTACTACTAAGCTTATCTTATCCCCTCCGATGGAGCCGTCTGTTTCCTCTCTCTCTCATCACTCTCTCGCGGTCTCTCCGCTCCTCGCCGCCGTCACACGCCGCCGCCGACGCTCCCGCTCCTCCTCCACCGAGGTAGCTCTTCCCTCCTCCCTCCACCTCCCTCCCTCCTCCGAGCTCCCTCCCCCTCCCTCCCTTCCTCCAACCTCCCTCCTTCCCTCCCTCCTCCCTCCCTCCTCTGAGCTCCCTCCACCTCCCTCCCTCCCTTGCTCCTCTCTCCCTCCTTCCCTCCCTCGTCCCTCCACCTCCCTCCCTCCCTTGCTCCTCCTCCTCCCTCCTTCCCTCCCTCCTCTCTCTGTTCTTGTAGAATGTAGGTTTTTTGAATAGAATAGAAAATCTAGGTTTCCTGAATAGAATGTAGGTATTTTGAATACAATAGAAGAGAAAATATAGGTAGAACATAGGTTTTTTTAAATAGAATAAATAGTTAGAATGGTAGTAGGCAGTAGTGTGGATTTGCATAGGTTATTTATGTCATAGGTAGAATGGTCTTTTGAATAGAATAGAAAACTAGTAATCGCATAGGTTTTTTGAATATAAAAATGTTTTAGGTATTGAATAAAATGTTTTAGGTATAGAATAGAATTTTTTAGTAATTATTTTTTTAATAAAGAAAAGTATTTGACAATTTAATTATTTTTATGTCATTATCACTTTGTCATCAAAGAATTCTATATGACATTTTGTGACCTAAAATTTTCAGTCGGTGGAATATGCAAGCTTTGTAGTGTCGCGTCGTGATCGTCGTCGGAGCTTCCTCTACTTCCTCTACAGCCTAGTCGGTGAGCTAAAAGTCCACCTCCTCCTTGTCTTCTCCTCGGACATGTGTATGATGATATTTGTACATGTATTGGTTGTCCCTTTGGACATGTGTATGATTTTGCAGAGAACACCTTCGAGTGGCCTATGTTTTGCCGGAATGTTGATTCATTTCCATTCCGGCAAATTTCAGGCGCTCGATATGTCCTATTTTTGCAAAGGTCATGCCCTAATTTTTACTCTTTGAATTATGAACATAGGAAATGTCTGACGATGATAGGATCCTCGAGTGCGATGACTACACCGACGACGGGGCTATGTGCGACAGACCGCACCTAGATAACGGTACATGCTTCTCCCTCACGCTTAAGGAGGGATTCGAAGTTTTTACGGTATGTAAATTCAGTGGCACGTGTTTCTTCTTAATTAAGCATGGCGTAAGATTTTTGCTTTAACGTGTAATTTCCATTTTTTATAATTCGACTAGTGCATACCCTGCTATGCAAGACCATATGTCCTTGAGAAGCTATCTTTCGAAGAGATGTACAAGGTGGACACGAAGATAGCTCACCTTAAAACGAAACATGGTTTCGATTTCGAGGTTAAGATCATAAATAAAGTAGGTCACACTCATTTTGGATGTTCAAATTGGGAAGGATTATCCAAGGCCTATGCATTTGAGGAGGATATGAAAATAACATTCGATATTGGCAATCCTGAAGATGAAAACATTTGGCTGGATCCGAACATGATTCCGATTCTGCCTCCGTGTGAGTTTGTTAAACAAATTTGTTAAATGATCTATATTTCTTATCTAAAATACTTGTTATTCATACCTGCTGAACTTGTTTTTTGATAATTGACAGCTTATTTTTTCTCTTCCAAAGAAACACAAAAGATAATAGACGACACCAACTACAGTCATGGCTCAGAGCTAACTTGGGAGGAGAAGAATTATCTTATCTCCTTTGTTAATGATGTTCTGAAATTTAAGATCCTCCTTAGAGTTGGCAAAAATTATATTAGATACATGCCACTAGTCCACGAGTTGTGCGATGCTAACATTCGTGCAAGTATCATGGTAAGATTTTTACTATTGTGTCACTATTTAGTCCATCTTTTTCATACATTCTTCTAAAATAAACTACATTGCTAAATATATATGTTACTATTATGTTCTTCAACAGAAGCTCCCAGATGTGGTTGTGCCTCCGTTTATGGTTGTCGAAGGTGAGATGACAATTGTTTGCGTACGACCATGGTTGGAGGGTGTCAAATATGCATACTCGACTTCTGAAACAGATGGAGGCCTCAAAATCAAGGCTTGGAGAAAAATAGTGGCTGAGCGAAGGCCACAAAATGGAGACAGTTGGATCTCTATGCTCCATAACGGAGAAGGAGGGGTTTTTCTGTTTTATGCTATGCTACCCGAGAGAGAGTAGTAGGTCCTGCTAGTACTTGTCATGTAGGATGATAACACTTACCTAGTAGTGGTTAACTTATGATGATCATTATGGTGAGATTGTTATATCACTAGCACTTACCTAGTAGTGGTTAACTTATGATGATCATAATGGTGAGATTGTTATATCACTAGAACTTACCTAGTAGTGGTTAACTTATGATGATCATAATGGTGAGATTGTTATATCACTATGATCAAGATGAGTTGTATGACTACCATGATGATGAGTTATTATATATATATCATTATGATGATGATATGCGTTGTATATCATTGGGGTGGAAGAAACACATATTAGATTAAAGTGGATGTATCCAAGTGACCAAGTTGAATATGTAGGAAGATATGATGTTGGGATGACACACAAGTGTCGAATCGACACTTGTGTGTCATCCCAACATCATATCTTCCTACATATTCAACTTGGTCACTTGGATACATCCACTTTAATCTAATTCGTATTTCTTCCACAACCTCTTCATTGCCACTGTATAAAAATTTGTGTATGATATGATGAGATTAGTGTATAAAACCTGTACAAATACGGCGTAAATATGCAGAAAAAAGGAAATTTTAGCAGTAGCGTGGGTTAACTACTAGCAGCAGCGCGGGCTTATCAGCAGCACTGGCTAAATAGCCGCGCTACAGGTAGTTATCAGTAGCGCTGGCTTAACCCATGCTACTGCTAGGTTGGGTAGCAGTAGCGCTGGAAAACACACGCTACTGCTAAGACTTAGCTGTAGCGCCATAGCAGTAGCGCGGGCCCCAGCGCTACTGCTAGGCCTTTTACCCGCGCTACTGCTAGGGTTTTCCCTAGTAGTGTGAGCTTGTGGCTCACTGGTGGGCCCCCTCCTGGTATTTCTTCCGCCAATATTTTTTATATATTCCAAAATATTTCTCCATAAATTTTCACGTCATTTGGAGTTGTGGAGAATATTTATCTCTGCTGTAGCTTTTTCAGGTCAAGAATTCCAGCTACCGGCATTCTCCCTCTTCATGTGAAACTTGCAAAATAAGAGAGAAAAGGCATTAGGATTGCATCATAAAGTGAAATAATGACCCAAAACATAATAAAGAACAGTAGGAAAACATGATGCAAAATGGACATATCAAGCAACCTCCTCGACGGCAAGGGCTTGCCGGAGGATGCTTCTTATGAACACTCAAGACTTGGTTAACAAAACCGTGAAGAAGACCTCCATGCAGGTCATCGAGAAGTACTAAGGAAGTACTGAAGATCAAAAGTACAGTTGTCGACAAGCTACGCACCGGCAAGAGATGGCCCAGCAAGCTCCGTGCCATCAAGATCTCTTTGCCTTTCCACCGCTCCACCTCAGCGACAAGCTAGTCGCTTGTCAATAGGTGTCGAGCGGGCAAGCAGTTTGGTGAGGCTTGTCGGGACATGTGTCAGCTCACCGCCTGAAGATCAACTTTATTGACACCCGTCCCAAAGGCGTGTCAAAGAAATAGAAGGCAGTTGGGCCGATGGCATAGAAGAAGAGGCACTTCCTTGCCGGAGTTCACCCCAGTGTGACACCTAACGGTGCAATAAATGCTTTTGTCCTAACCCATCAAATTTAGGTATTTAGCACTGTAGCCACTATTCACATCATGTAATTACCATTTTGCCACTGTGGTAACCCCTTAGTCTATGAAAGGAGACCCATGGCTACCTTTACAAAGGTCGACACTTTGCACAATTACACTAAGTAGATGCACTTCCCACGAACCCTGCCGGCAAGCTGCGCTCTCTTGTAACTTGTGCTCCCACATATATTCCACCAAAGCAGGAGTAGGGTTTTACGCCTCACGGCGGCCCGAAACCTTGGTAAACCTTGTGTGCTTGCATCGTTGGATCTGCTCTTTGCATACGTTGATTCCCACAGTCGAACCGCAAAGGGATCTTGTTGATCCTAAAGATTGTCGTATGCACGACACGACGGCTAGGGTTGGATGAAGACGATGATGAAGGTGTTCTGGCTACTGATGACACTCTCCCCATGCTCGTTTTGTTGACATTTTGATGGGGTCCCCTTTACAAAATTTGTATAGGTGGACGATCTGCCTCGGTTTCCATGCCATACGGGCGCTCATACGGGCGTGTGCGCCCATATGGAACACCGTGTTTTGCACTGGTTTCACAAAAACGTCTCTTGTTGATTCTTTCTTCCTCCGTTCTCCTTCCTTTCCATTCCCATACGTGATTTATTCCCTTTTTAAACCATTTCCTGTGGAAACAGATCAAAGAGAGGATTTGTGGAATCCTTTGCACTTATTAGACATTATTGATAATATCGGAGTGAATATCTCTTTTTAAATGAAATATCTCGGTTTAAACAAAGTTGAATGAGTGTAAAAATATCACTCATCAACTCCCCCAAGCTTTAACTTGATCGTCCTCGAGCAACATAAAGAGAAATCCGAATCATAAGGAACTCAGTTGTTTTAACCGAAACAACGAGAAGGTTTTGGTTCACTTACGATCGGTATGCCTAGATAGCCCTCCGCTTCTTGACTTGAAAACTTAGCATAGCTGTAGCGTTGGCATGGTTATAGTGCAAGTGTTAGTGAAGCAAAGATAATCAATACAAAGTTCTCGATCTACTAGATAAAACAACTTTGCAACACTCTATTCTATTTATTCTATACAACACTTGCTTGCCGGGAATGCACGGAAGAGTTTTATTTTGATAGCGCCATAAAAACATATGTTAGGGAGTGAAAAGCATGTAGAAAAATATGATGCTCTAGTGCTCATAAGCATACCCACAATTATTTCCTCCTCAAGGCTCTTAAGCACTTCATTTCAATCATTGTTTGCTGGAACTTTGGTTGTCACGTGAAGAGATTATGCCAAATAAGTGATCATAGAGTTTTGCTGTGGCTTAATGTTTGGGAACTATGGACCTTTGATAAATGTCTCTTTCGCGCTTTGTTGATCAGTCCCCTTTATTTACCACATACACACCCATTCAAGAGAAAGCTGAATAATATGCGTTTGTAGTGTTGCCACGACGTATGGTAAGAAACTCATAACTTGGTGGATCGTTCATTGGCTAGCGGAGTCCTTAGCATAACATCAAGAAAGGTGACGAAGCCACATTTACACACGTAAACGTGCATAGAGTAGCAGGGCCATGGCACCAGCGAGAAGCTGAAGCACCATGTAAGAGATACAATGTAGATTTTTGGCATAATCTCGTACACCCTTCAACTAAGTTCCTCTAGACAATTTAATCCACAAGTGCTATCAAGTCTATTAAAATTAACAACATGGGGTTGAGCATTTCAAACATCATTTCTACTACAATTTTTCTCAACTCCCAAGTCTTTGAAGACTTTCTCTTGTGAATGGTTATTCTTAGTTAAGATCATTTCATTTAAAAACAGTCCCACGGCAAGTCTTGGTTGTTTAAACTAAATAGAACAAAGGCTACAAAGTTATTTCAGCTACTAGAACAAATCCTTTGTCTTAATTATCAAGACTTACTCCTATTTGCACATACCACACATACTACAACTACATCTACTCTAAGTATTTCAAGTGCAAAAGACGGGAGTCGTAGGACATACCTTCACGGTTGCGAATTTACACACTTCTCTTACTTACTCTTGCATTCCTCGTTGTCCGGCGTAGATCAACTCCTCTGAAAACAAAATGCAAACGAACTCCAAGGGGAAAAATAAAGAGCAAAGCAAAGCTTAATCTTTTTTTTGGGTTTTAGGATTTTTGAAAACTAACTTGCAAACGAAAAATCACAAAGGCAAAAGCAAATAAAAAGCGAAAGCAAATAAAAGCAAACTGTTGGAACAAACCAACACGAGTGTTTTGAAGCACCACGAGCTTAAGTACAACCTCATTACAATTTATTCAAATAATACTGCCACATCTTGATGTAGAAGTGGTGATGACCTCCCCCAAGCTTAAGCTTTTGCAGGCCCAGACCAGCGGGATCATTATGGTGGTTGGTCGGGAGCCCATCCTTGGCTCCTGTTGGAGAAGGTCATGTTCATGTAGGCGGACGTGCCTTGAAGAGACTCAGTGAGGTTGCTCATATCTTGGATAGAGCCCTGGAGGCTGTTGAGGTCTGCATAGGTGGTGTAGCCTCCATGTTGTGGCTGCTCATGGGTCCGCTCCTCTTCTTCGTCGGTTTGAGATGAGATGGTGCTGGTGAAGATGTTGATCGAGATTAGTCCTACCATGATTAGAGGAACGTTGGTGATGACGATGGCTTCGATTTCCCCCTCTCGGAGAGAAGTATCCCTGGCGGAATCGCTCCGCTGGAGAACAAAAGTGCTCCTGCCTAGGTTCTGCCTCGAGACGGCGGTGCTTCGTCCCGAAAGTCTTCTCTTGATTTTTTCTAGGGAAAATGGCTTTATATAGGAGAAGGAGGGCCATTGAGGCCTACTGGTGGGCCCCCTCCTGGTGATTCTTCTTCAAGTATTTTTTATTAATTCCAAAATAATTCTTCGTAAATTTCTAGGTCATTTGGAGCTCCGGAGAATAGTTATCTCTTCTGTAGCTCTTTTCAGGTCCAGAATTCTAGCTACCGACAGTTTCCCTCTTCGTATAGATCTTGCGTAATAAGAGAGAAAAGGCATTAGAATTGCATTATAGAGTGAAATATTGAACTAAAACACTATAAATAATAGTAGGAAAACATGATGCAAAATGGACCTATCAACTCCCCCAAGCTTAGACCTCGCTTGTCCTCAAGTGAATACCGAACTCGATAATCATGACCACAGGTTTATAGAGAGAGAGAGGTGTCGATAAAACAAAATACAGACATGATAGCATCATGATCATTATTATAACATCAATTACTTATCATAAAACTTCTCTTGATCAAGTAACAATTCATCCACAAGCTGAAGTGTAAACAACAATCTTTCTTGGAAACTAACAAACTATGTTCTCAGTCATTCAAACAATTACAATTTATTATGTTTCAGGAAGAGTCTATGTATGATCTTCTGGTTTAGCAAATTTCACATACTCAACTATCATATAGTCTTCCATGATTGCTGACACTCAAGGCATATTTTTACTTCAACTAGCTTCAACCGGACACAAAGGAAGATGGGGGTTTATTGTTTCACCGCCCAAGTTGTTTATCTCAGGGATAATGTCAACAATATTAATTTATGATACTTACATCCAACTGGATATATGTGCCTGAATCTTTCCGTACCACATAATGCTTGCCAAGTGGATAATAGTTAAGCTTGGAATAGGGATAAATACTTTGACTCTTGCATAGAAGTAAACACTTAAAGTAAAAGATAGGCCCTTTGTAGAGGGAAGCAGAGGTTGTCATGCGCGTTATTATTTGGATGTGCAAGCTCTTAATGCAAAGGAACGTCATGTTATATTGCCTCTTGTGATAGCAACCTTTATTATGCAGTCCGTCGCTTTTATTTCTTTACCATCACAAGTTCATACAAAGCTTATTTTCCCTTACAATAAAATATCATACATATTTAGGAGGAATTTTTATTACTTTTGCACCAATGACAACTTACTTGAAGGATCTTATTCAATCCTTAGGTAGATATGGTGGACTCTCATGACAAGAAACTAGGTTCAAGGATAATTGGATGCACAAGTAGTATCTCTACTTAGTACAAAATTTTGGCTAGCAAAGGACTATAAGCAAGAACCACATGTTAGAGGATCCATGACTATATAACTTCTATGTGAATATAAGAAAACATAACTCACTACATTGTCTTCCTTGTCCAACATCAACTACTTGATTGGAAATAATTAATGGGGGCCCACAATCATAAAAGATGTCCAACATAGTATATTTATATGTGCAACCTCACCTCCTTTATTATTCTTTCATGAATTGCATCAATGACCAATGCTATGTTTGTCAACCTCCAATAAATTTTATCACTTATACTCTTTTTATGTGCAGTCATTAATCCCCATGGGATTAGCATATGAACTTTTATATTATCATTGCCATGATCTAAGCATAAGAAGAAAAGAAGCACTCCAACTCATAATACTCTTTATTATAACTTTCAAGCACAATTACATTGATAACACTGGAATGAAACAAAACTGAAAATACTTCATACTAATACTTTTATTCTAAATCACAAAATAACTAAGGATCGAACTAAGATAGATGATGATAAAGGGTGATGGTGATACGATACCGGGGCACCTCCCCAAGCTTGGAACAAGTCAAGGGTGGTGCCCATACCCGTGTACTCAAGTTTCCTTCTTCGGAGATGGAGGTGAAGAAGTGGTGGTCTTGTCCTTTATAAAGTTTATCGGGATCTCCTTCAAGCTCTGGATTTCATGAAGCACATGCTGGATCATTGCTGCCTTCTTTTGAACTTCCACCACTATGTGCTTAATCTCGGGGCCCCAAGGGTTTTTTCCTGCATCACTTTCACTTGGACGAGAGATGTCCCAATTTGAAGGTATAAGCATACAAGAAGTATTCTCAACCCCGTAATTATGAATTAAATTATGAAAGTTGTTCCCTTGTAACTTGACTAGGGGCCTTCTCGGAGCAGGCCCCTCACCTCATGATTCGGATGATTCCTCATCGTCCTCATAGCTTGACCTGGATTGGGAGTGGTGGAGATTCCGGCGAGGGTGTCTCATTTTGAAGCAGGTGATTGTACCTTCATAGAATCTCCTAAACCTTCATCCATCGTGACTTCTCCTATCAGCTCTCTCTCTCTCTCTCACTCTCTCTCTCTCTCTCTCTCTCTCTCTCTCTCTCTCTAATTCTATTTGCAGCAACCAAGCGTCGTCCCCCATGTTGTTGGAGGAGGAAGAAGACATGATGCCCTAGAGCCCGAAAATCTCACAAAAAATCACCCGAAACAAGAATAGAGGAGAAACTTGCGATACGGAGGTCAAAATAGCGAAACATATATATAATGAATTTTTACCTTGTAGGACAAGTCTTCAGGAAGAATACAGAGTCGGGAAGGTTCACGAGGGCCCCACAAGCCTAGGTGGGGCGCCCCCAGGGGGCGCCACCTATGCTTGTGGCCACCTCGTGCACTTTCTCGGTTGTTTCTTATTTTCCTAATTTTTTATATATTCCAAAATGGACAGAAAGTATTTTTATGGAATTTTTGGAGTCGGTTAACTTACCGTGTCACGTACCTATCCCTTTTTTAGGATTCTGGAGTGTTCTGGAAGGCCTCTTTTCGATGTTCTTCCGGGGTAATTACTTGAATAATGTTGGTTTCAATGTTAATGGGGGTACCTGCAATATAATGTTTAATTCTTTGCCCATTGACCACCCTCGGGATGTTTCCCTCGGCGTTGTTGATCTTGATGGCTCCGGAATGGTAGACTTCTTCGATAATATATGGGCCTTCCCATTTGGAGAGAAGTTTACTTGCAAAATATCTAAAACGAGAATTGTACAACTGAACTTTGTCACCGACATTAAATTCTCGGTTCTGAATTCTTTTATCATGCCATCTTTTAACCTTTTCTTTAAATAACTTGGCACTTTCATACGCTTGTGTTCTCCATTCACCTAGAGAACTAGTGTCAAATAACCTCATCTCACCGGCAAGCTTAAAATCATAATTAATTTCTTTAATAGCCCAAGAAGCCTTATGTTCCAACTAAAGAGGGAAATGACATGCTTTTCCATCACTACTGCAGGATGGTCCTAACACGACACTTGTATAGGAGATCAATCGACCAAACTGTGTGCGATGCATGAATCACAAACGGTACCTTAATAAAACCGTCACCAACGAAACGAACTGTGTGCAATGGCGGATCCATCAAGCATGATTCAAAAAAGATTTGCGTGTGCGAATTGTGGCATACAATTGATCCATGCGAACTGTTTGCGATGAGCCAAAACAACAGAAATGGTCAGCCAGATTAAGGTGTGTGCGATAGAGGGCATACAGTTCACTCGGATGAACCGTTTGCGATGAGCCAAAACAACAGAAACGGTTAGCCAGATCAAGGTGTGTGTGATAGAGGGCATACAGTTCACTCGGATGAAGCATTTGCGATGATCCAGAATAACAGAAATGGTCAGCTAGATGAAGGCGTGTGCGATGGACATCATACATGTCACTCGGATGAACTGTTTGCGATGAGCCAAAAAAAACACAAATGCTTTGGCTTAACATGATGTGTGTGATACTCGGCAAACAGGTCCGTAATCAGAATTGTGTGGGAAGACCGATAATAACACAGATGATTCCTGCTAATAAGATGTGTGTGTTGTGGGCAAATGCTTGCTGGTATACAATTGTCAGTGATTGATGAAATCATCACTGACGGGTTCTGTAGTTTAGTCCATGTGTGATGTGATTTGCTCTGTCTGCACAACATCTATGCTCTGTCTACAGAACAACATGTGTACATATAAGAAAATGATTGCATAACCAAATTAAACATCCAATTACATAAGTGACTATACATAACATTTGCACACACACCTCAATAAACAATTACATGCATACTAAACTAGGAGAAACAGTCATCCTAATCATCTAAACCCTCGTCGTCTACAGGAAGGAGGCACTTCCTCATGTCAACGATCCGCCTGTACATCTCGTAGCTTGTGTACGTGTCCTTGGCCGTGTACTTGACGTGTTCTTCATCCAGTCTCCGCACCTAGGCTTCGTGCCAGGCATCCTTGTTCTTGTTGCACTCATCCTTCATATCTCTGTAGTCGGGGCTGATGATGGCCACGGTGAGGTCAACCAGGGAGTCCTTTTGCTTCTTTCTGCCCCAGACCCAGTACTGGCCTTGGATGTCGACAAGCTTCTGGCAAGCCAAGCCCGTAGTCTCGAGCACCTTTAGATCGTTGAAGATGTCCACCGTAGCGAACCTATAGTCGGGGCTGTTGATAAACCTGGCGAAACACTTGCAAGGCCTTGTGGCCAGGGAGTAGTGGTAGACGGGGACGTGATGGTGCACGCACAACTAGGCGACGGCAACCTTCTGATCATACCTGGCACGACCGCCGGTGAACTCGAGGTCGAAGCCGACCACTTGGTACTTGTCCTCAGCAAGCAACTGCTCCATAGTGTGGATGGAGCTCTCCACCGAGACCGGCTCGTTGGTGTACATCACTGAGAGGTCCTTCCCCCTCACATGGGTGTACATTACGTGAGGCGTGGTGAACTGCCACCCGTCGTAGTCGTCAGCCGTTGGGAGCGCCATTGGAGCCGCTGGATATCCTCTCTATATGTGTCGTCATGGATGTGCTTATTGTGTTGTGGGGCGCGAGAGATTAATGTAAATGGCCGGGGGAATAAATGGGGGCCGGACGGCCTGGATTCTCGGCATGTCCGCATGGCAATTTTTTTAGCGGGTAACTACATTGTGGTGCACGTAACTGCATCATCACGCCGCGCCCGGCACAACCCCATCCATATGGCTCCCCGAACATACATGATCGTGCGCCAGCCCCAACCGTTGGTAGCGCGCGCGGAGGGAGGCGGGCAGAGCGCGCGTGGAGGGAGGCGAGGAGAGCACGCGTGGACGGACATGAGCAGAGCGCGCCGCGGCTGCCTCAACCGCGAGCAACCACATGCATAGAGCAGTTGAACACGCAGGGAATTGCAGTCTACAAGCCGGCCGGCGGCGTGATGTGAAACGACGTCACGTTTCACATCACACCATGGGGGAACAATCGTTCGCGACGCTACATAGAGAATGACTGTTTGCTAGGTAATTAAATCGCAAATGTGTCATTTCGTCCTCCTCTCGCAGGTCTTGTCACCGTGTTGCCACTCAAGGCTTCGAGTGCAAGCTTGAGCACCGCACAGGCATTTCTTTTTGCCACATGTTGGCTCGAAGAGGCACCAATGAATCGTCGGTGAGCCCGTTCCCGCGTGCAACCACGCAACCTTCCTGCCTGAGTCGGCGAAATCCCCCAAAACACCAATGGTTACCAGCCTGCTACATAAACCCTCATGGCCGGCGAGTCCGCATCGCATTTTCCCCTCCCTCCCCGTAGCTTATCTCATCTAGTTCTCCCACAGTCGCCAATGGCATTGGTCCGTCGTCGTCGCTCAGCCACTCCGTTGTCAGTGGACAGCTCGAGCTGGGAGGCTACACCGGGGCGGCGGCGTAGTCCCCGGCCGCGTGTAGTGTGCGTGGCATCCCTGTTGAGTGTTCGTACATCACCCACCACACGCTCTGTCGCCGCTGCCCGACGGCAGCTGTTGCCGATCGCCGTTGCCGCCACCCCACCGCCGGCTACCATGGCCATCACCTGCTCCGCCACCGCGGCCTGAAGGCGGAAGGTGACTGTCGTGGCTGCCATCCCACCGTCCACCGCTGTGGCTGCCACCCCACCGTCGACCACCGTGGCCCGAAGGCGGAAGGTGGCCATCATGCCCGCCACCCCATCATCCGCCGCCGTGGCTACCACCCCACCGTCGGCCCCTGTGGCCATCACCCACTCCACCACCACGGCCAGAAGGCAGGAGGTGGAGGCCCGCATTTCCGTTAGCGACCCTGCGCGCTACATCGAGTTCCCACGGGAGGAGGAGGAGCGCCTGGTTGAGCATGCAAACAGGCTTACCTCCTCCATGGCCAGTGTAGAAGCCGCCAGAGTGGCGCTCAATGTGAAGCTCTACGTGGTGTCCCGCCGCTTCAAGCAGGAGCGGCAGAGGGTGTATGAGCTGGGCATCGCTAAAGCTGCAGCAGCGGCACGCGCCAGATTCCACTGCTCTAGCTCGTCGGTAGACTCCTCTTCCTCTGCATCTTACTAAGCGCGCTCGGCAGAGGAGAGGCTACTGGAAGTAGTACAAAGCCCCTCCGTTGTAGTATTTAGGGGCTATTTTGTTCAGTTCACATGACTATAGATATGATTGAACTGTACTATGTACTTAAAATTAGCTCGTATATATAGTTGAACTAGCTATTTCAGTACGTGGTTGGCAACAATTGGGGGAAAGTTTGTTCGGTTCAGCTGTCAAGTTAAACTGTTTGTATATAGAATGACTGCTTAATCTATGAATGAATTCTGTGGTTAGTGAATTTCAGTTGAAAAATTAGACAGTACTAGCTATTTCCGCTACAAAATTAGAAAAATGTCAGTGTTACAAGGTTGACAAATGGAAATGTTACTAGATTGACAAATGCCAATGTTTCCAATTTGACAAATGGCAATATACCCAATTTGACAGATGCAAATCTTACCAAATTGTCTGTAGTAAGAACATGGCTCATCATACAAAATCGTTTGCGATGAAGCTATGCACAAATCCGTCGCGCCAACTTTTCCCTTGGCTTAGTGGCGAAGGAACCCTAGGTCTGGCTTTGAATATGGGTGTTCAATCTAAAATGTTTGCGATGAGTGTTTTATTCAGAGAAAAAAATGTTTTTTTTATTTTTTACATTCATAAGTCTGTACATTCATAGAAAAAAATACTCGGTTGATCAAACCATATATTTCATTCAGTCACACTGTGACTTTACATCAATACAATCGAGATACAATATTAAACAAAAAAACTAATTGCAGCGGCGGCGGCATGCTGCGCGGGCATTGTCGTCCTCTGGGATGCCATTGTTCAAGTCTTCAAGGCAGCCCAGAATGTTCTGGACATGCAAATCAAAGAGCCGGTCGTCACGCGATCAACGGGCGGGGGGCGGGGGGACGGCGACTCATAGCGCTGCGAGGTAGCAGTCGACGGTGGCATCCCATGACCCTGAGGGGGGCGCGGCGGGTGCAGGCGCACATACAAGGACATTTGCGACGGGTGCAGGCACGCGCACGTGGACCGGTGCCACTGTGGGTGCAGGGGCGCGCATGAGCACAGGCGGGGGCCCTGGCGCAGGCACGTACATGAGCTCGCGAGGGTCCGCAGGAACCTCGCTGACGCCCTCGGCTTCCAGCGCTGCGATGGTGCTCGGCAACCAGCCCGTCAATGCCACGGGGATGGTCGCTGGCGCGGCTGCGTGGATGGGAGCTAGGACAGGCGCGGGGGCAGCATCCGCCGTGGCCAGCTCGTTCAGGGCCATGTTCTTGTGATCCCATTCCTTCTTATTTTCTATCTCCTCCGGCTCAAAGTCGACTTCACCAAACCAGAAGACTAGTGGTAGATGATCCTTATGGGCCATGGCATAGGTGGAGCATTGGAAGATAGGATTCGGGCGAGAGGGGAATGGGAGGCGAAGAAAGATTAGTAAGGCCACCTATTAAACAGTGGATCTCCGGCGCCATTAATGGAGAAGTTGGGAGCGAGGCGAGCGGCGATGGAGGTCAAAGGGCTCGCTTCCCGGTGAGCCTGCGCAGCGTACTGCTCGCACGCCTCCTGGTGAGCCTGCGCGGTGGACTTCCCTCGCACGCCTCCTGTCTACTCAAACAGCTGCCTGCACGACAGCTCCTAGCCATGAAAAAGTGGGACGCGTGGCGGTACGTAAATGGTCAGTAGAACGCCCACAATTTAAATAATACTGTACAACCGTTGGTGATGATAACGTGACAACTATTTGTTCCAAAATGGCTTTGTTGGCTGTTAATGTGTGCGCCTTCTCTCATATTGGACGCGAAAAATACCTGAGCAGATTTGTGCTATATTATGACACCATGCCCAATTTCATGAATTTCGTGTGAGTTTTGGATTTACTAGAATTTAAACCAATATTCTCAATGTTGGCTCTAGAAGAAAAAAAAATCAAAAAACTTGTCTCAAATTGAAAACAAAACCCTACAGTCCCTACATGCACCCAAGGACACATATATGATTTCTCAACCCATTTTGGTGCACTGGAACATGTTCCTGTAGTTCAAATTTGAATTATGCACATTAAATGCCTAGAAAACACAGTTAGTGTACAAAAATGTCCAAACAAACCTTGAATAAATCCAAATATTAACACGACACTCCTATTAATCCATGTTGCCTCTGGAAAAATATTCAAGGCAAGAAGAGGCAACAAATGTTGTCTCGCCGTCAAAGGTGACACACGTTCCCTATCGGAACCACGAGGCTTCTAGTGAGAAGCTCTAGTTTGTAAGAAGCTTATACCAAAACTTGTCCCAAATTGGACAAATTTTTTACCACAGCATGTTGGTGCCATTTCATGACACCATGCCAAGTTTCATGAATTAAACAAGTTTTGGATTTACAGCAATTTAAAAACCAGGTTTCTCAATGTTTTCGGCCGATCCGCGATGCCTAGGTGTTTGAAATTCATTCCCATTTCTTGCATGGGACCTAAACGTGCACCCAAGGACACATATATGATTTTTCAATCCATTTTGGTGCACTGGATCATGTGCCTGTAGTTCAAATTTGAATTATGCACATTAAATGCCTAGAAAACTCATTTAATGTACAAAAATGTCCAAACAAACCATGAATAATTCCAAATTTAGCACAACACTCCTATTAATCCATGTCGCCTCTGGAAAAATATTCAAGGCAAGAAGAGGCAACAAATGTCGTCTCGTCCACAAAGGTGACACGCTCCCTATCGGAACCACGAGGCTTCTAGTGAGAAACACTGGTTTGTAAGAAGCTTATACGAAAACTTATCCCAAATTGGACAATTTTTTAACCACATCATGTTGGTGCCATTTCATGACACCATGCCAAGGTTCATGAATTTCAGACAAGTTTTGGATTTACAGGAATTTAAAAACCAAGTTTCTCAATGTTTCCGGCCGATCCATGACGCCTAGGTGTTTGAAATTCATTCCCATTTCTTGCATGGGACATAAACATGCACCCAAGGACACATATATGATTTTTCAACCCATTTTGGTGCACTGGAGCATGTGCCTGTAGTTCAAATTTGAATTATGCACATTAAATGTCTAGAAAACTCAGTTAATGTATAAAAATGTCCAAACGAACACTGAATAATTCCATATTTTAACATGACACTCCTATAGTTGCATGTTCACTGCAGATAAATGTTCTAGCAATTCAAACACCATCCTTTCCGCTGTGACCCCATTTTGTATTTCAAATAAAAATGAAAAATCAAGTACAGCACACACAGTTTATCATCAGGAATCGTGTGAGATGTAGTACAGAATATCTTGGAGAACCCTTATCTATGGCTTACGCCTGAAGCTTCGTCGGCTACAGTCCACCGCCGGCCCATTAACCACACATGATCCCCAATATCATTTTACTGTTCAATCATCACCGGTCAAAGATGGGGAGGTGGACCCGCATCATGAGGGCAACTTCGGTGGCCCACTCCGGCCAGAGCGCGGCCGCAGCCGTCATGAGCGCGCTAACAACCTCCATCAGCGCGGCCGCAATCTCCGACTGGGCAGTTGCAGAAGCCGAAAGGGTAGCTGTTGCAGCTGAGATGGCGGCAGCAACATCTGCGATGGAGATAGCAAATGGCGAGAACGGCACAACAGCTGTCCGTTCCTCGGCGGCCGCCGTAGCCCTGATGGAGGCCGCCCATGCCCATGTGGAGGCCGCCCATGCCCAGCTCTTAGCGGTCACCGCACACATCGCACGATGTTTCTCCGACACCGGTCGGCAACCCACTTTCGAAGAGTTGGCAATCGCCGAGAGCGCTCGAGCATCCGTCCGTTCGTCGGCGGCATCCCTAGCCGAGATGGAGGCTATCCATGCCCGGACCGCGGCCGCCCATGCCCAGCTCATGGCAGCCTTTTCCAAAGAGATCACGGACGTGGATGGCGAGATGCTTGCCTAGTATGTTGCGATGGATGCCATGGAGCCCCTTCCCCAGGAGATCGTCGAGCGCGAGCTGGACATGGAGGAGGCGGCGGAGATCGACGAGCGCCAGGCGGAGTAGTAGTCTTTGTTTAGAGCACCGGTCTTTTTTTAGAGTAATGTTTAGGTCAGCTAGCTCTGTTTAATTGCTGAACTTGCTCGATTAAGAAGTGCAGGTGTGCTATAGGCTCTTTTGTCTGTGTATCGAAATTATGCAATGACGTGGATGACCACTGTAACTAGGGAAATTTGAACCAAAATTTGAACGTTCAAACTCATCACACACGAGCTAAGACATATGAATCATTTGTGATGTTCAGATATCGTACACAGTGCTGAATAAGGGACCGTGTCTGATGACACTTTGCGCGCCAGTTTTTCGCTGCACGGAGCGAAAATTTTCGGCATCCGCGGAAATATCTACCTCCCCCCTCCTCCTGACCAAAAGCCACATTTCCCCAGTTTCTTCCTTCCTTTCCAAGTACAAACCTTCACTGCTTGCTTGCAGCGCCGCCTCCTCCCCGGCGATGCTCCTACCTGCTGCTCAGTCTCGTCTATCTAGTCAGGTAATCCACACCCGACCCACATCCTCCTCCTCCTCCTCCTCCATCCCAACATGCCCCGACCGCTGACGTGACACCTTCCACCTAAATAACCGCCCCATCCTCCAAATAAGCACCGCCCAAAGCCATGGTGCATGAAGTATAGCCAGGAGCTCAAGGAGCATTTGGCAGCGGAGAAGCAAATCGCGACAGCACACGCGAATGACATCGCGATGGCTACCATGCGTGTCGACCCCTAGGCCACCGTCGAGGCCACCGTCGACGCCTCGCGCATGAATGCCGCCACGCGGTTGCCTGCTTTAAACGACAGTTCGTGGTGTTTTCTCGAGGCCACCGCCGGTGCCTTCGATGAAGATTACGAGGTGTTTTCTCAGCGTGCCCATGCTTACCTCAATTCCAGAGCTAGCAGGTTGGTGCCCGGAGCGGCTCAGGCGACTAACCACTACGGGGAGGGCACCCACAATGTGGATTCCTCACCCTCTTCCAAGTTTAAGGAGCCCATCGTCATCGATATCTCCAACGATGAGGAGTAGTGTGTTTTTTTAGCTTACTATAAGGACCTATGTTCAGCTAGCTACACCGGTTAAGCATGTTCCATTTACCTGTTGCATGTGCTGCTCCTACCTTTCCTTTAGAAATTCTAGTGAATTGTCGTATGTATTGTTATACTGTGTAATCTGATCTTCTAGTATATATGTTCCATATATTGTGCAATGTGGTGCTCAGTTAACTGTTTAGTTCATTTGTTGTAATGTTCAGTTAACTGTTTGGTTCAATTCTGCAATGTGATGTTCAATTCTTGTGGGTACAAGTTTGACTTGTTATGCATGTGAGAAATAAATAGAATTTGGCTACTAAATACATGAGGAACATATACAAGTGCTATATTTCCAAGTTGTTATACATGCTTGGTTTGGTTAACCGTCTGATCTTCTAGTATGTTCTATTGTGAAATGTGGTGCTCAATTAACTGTTTCGTTCATTTGTTGTCGTGTTCAGTTACCTGTTTGGTTCAATTCCGCAATGCGATGTTCAATTCTTGTGGGTACAATTTTGTATTGTTATGCATGTGAGAAATAAATCGAATTTGGTTGTACTAAAAACATGAGAAACATATACAATTGCCATATTTCAAAGTTGTTAAGAATGCTTGGTTTTTAACTGTCTGATCTTCTAATATGTTCGATTGTGCAATGTGGTGCTTAGTTAACTGTTTGGTTCATTTGTTGTGCTGTTCAGTTAAATGTTTGGTTCAATTCTACAATGCGATGTTCAATTGTTGTGGGTACAATTTTGTATTGTTAGGCATGTGAGAAATAAATCGAATTTGGCTATACTAAATACATGAAAAACATATACAATTGCTATATTTCCTAGTTCATAAGCATGCCTGGTTTGGATAACTGCTTTTCCATGTGGCTCGAATTAATCTGCTGGATTGGCAATGTGTTTATTTTTCATCAACATATTTGACTGATAGTATGCCAACTCTCACTTAACCTGATCAATAACTACCTTATATGTGTTGCAGGGAAACAATGGGAGGCACTGAGGTTTACCATCGAGGTTTGCACATGCATGGTCCTTTGGCTAATAGCACATTATTGTGCAATTGCAGGAACCATTCCAATATTTAGGTTTTTAACAATTTGGTCTTGCACATGTAGGTCCTGCTGTTAGAGGTGTTGCCCCATTGTTCGACCCATTTTGCATATGGGGAAATGAGATGTCCATGAATATCAGTCAAGTGAAGAAACTTAGAAAGATTGTTAGGATCAAGAAACTAACGACGAAAAACAACAAGA
Organism: Elymus sibiricus; assembly: GCA_039707655.1. Taxonomy (NCBI): domain Eukaryota; kingdom Viridiplantae; phylum Streptophyta; class Magnoliopsida; order Poales; family Poaceae; genus Elymus; species Elymus sibiricus. Next base: position 242,979,829 of record CM077676.1, read on the forward strand.
TCTTTGTGTGCACAATGAAGAAGACATCAGTCAACTACAGGATGGTACTAACTCTTATACCTTGTTTTTTTATTCCTTTGTGGCATTTCAAAATTTAGAGAAGATATTTATGCATATCTTTGTTTTCAGGCCTTTCCAAAGCAGTTCACCGATGATTACCTCTCAAACCACCTGTATGGTCAAGAGGCGAGGAAGGTATTCATACAACACCCACGGTACAATATTGAAGTCTTCCTCAAGAGGATGAAGGATGGGCAGCTGTCGGAATTGGGGCTCCGGGGACCCAAAGGTTCGAACACTAGGGGCAAGCTCGTCCCTACCGATCCAAGGGTGACCACGCCGAGGCTACGGCGAGAGCACATGAGCGCAAAGCACGACAAGGGACACAACGGTTACCCAGGTTCGGGCCACCTTGCGGTGTAAAACCCTACTCCTGCTTGTGTTTGGGATTGCTGTGGGCAAGAGAGTTCTCGCGTACAAGGTAGGAGACAAAGGAATCGATCCCCTCTACAATGGCAGCGCTGCCCCTTTTATAGCCGCCTTGGTCCTCTTCCGCTGAAAATCTCGGCGGGAAGGGTAGCCACAATTGGCGGGTTTTGAAAGGGGACAGGCGCCCAGGCTATCCTGACAAAAGATGGTCTTCGCCTGCAAAGTTGCTATCCATGACACGCCGGTGGGCTCGGTGGTGACCTCCGCCCTGCGCGCCATGCTGTCTCGATCTTCTTTCAACAAACGGGCAGTCCTTGGGACTCGCTTTGGAGGTGGGCAGCTGGTGCTGCCCCTTTAGCACCAAAGAGGAAATCCTCTCTGTCTGTGCCTGCTAACGCGGCTTCTCCCGCCATTCGTCGCCAAGCGCGTCACCCACGTGATTGGCATAGGACCGCGCAGCTGATGTCAGGCTCGGATGGCCTCGGGCGACCGCCTCGGGGGGCCGCCTCATGAGGGGGCCTCACGAGGCTTCCTGCCGCTGCTATGGCTGAGTCTTGGGGGTTTGCTCCTTGAGGAGGGGTCCTCGTGGGGCTGGCGCCGCGCGAGGTGTCTCCGCTTCGTGGCGCCCGTGGGCGGGCCGCGTCTTGGGCCTTTCCAAGCATCGCTTCCTGGGCCGCAGGCAGATGGGCTGTGGGACCCTGGTTCCCAATGGCCCGACAGTAGCCCCCGGGGCCGTGGCGCACACATTCCCGCCCCTTGGGAGCAAAACGGCACGGGCCCTGATAGATTGCGGGGCTCAGGTTCGACGCGTGGCGCACGACGGGACGTGGGACACCCCCACTTCCTCCACTCCATCTCAGTAACCGCCTGCACCTGCCATAAAGCCTGCCCGTGCGGGGCACAGGGCTATCATTGCTTTCCTCTAGCTTCCTCGATTCCTGGTGTCAAAGAAGGTGGAGCAGCGGGTAGAGCGTCCCTGTTGGGTGTTATAAAGGGAGCGGGGGGAAGAGACCTCCCCCACTCATCTTCTACCTTTGCCTCTCCCCTTCTCCAACCTTTCACCCTTCCTTGCTCTCTTCCAGGACCGCCGCTGCGATGGCGAGGGGTAGAGGGCGAGCCCGCGCATCCCCTGCTACCACGAGGGTTCCCCCCGGGGCCGAACGCGCTCCTCGGCGGCCGCCACACCCAGCCCTAGCGTCAGCGGAAGGGTCGCCGCCCATGGTCGTGGGGGGCGCGGTGCCCGTGGCCGAGGTGGGCGCGGCGGGGCGGCTGCCCTTCCTCCCCTGGCGGGGGTCAACACGGCGGAGGCGGCGCATGAGTTCATTGTGGGGCCGCATCGTCGGCCCTGCAGTTGGCTCCGGCTCCCGGACTCCTTTGCGAGAGCAATGGAGGGCAGCAGGCCCTTGGGCTTGTGGCTACAGGCGGATGGCTTCTGCAATGACCCCTCCTGGGTGGCGATTGAATTCTCCAGCGCCGGCTTCATGTTCCTGAAGAGGGGGTGGAAGTCGTTCGCCCGCGCCCATTGCCTAAGGCGGGGGCATCTCCTCCAGTTCAATTACGATGGAGCCGCCTCACTTTTCTTGAAATTTTTCGAGGTCTCCGGTAGCCGCAGGGAGTGCTGCGCGGAGAGCGAGAGCGGTAGCGGCTCCGACTCCTCCGGCGAGGGCGACAGCGACGGCGACTCTGACTCCTCCAGCGGGGGCGGAAGCGACGAAAGCTCCCCGCGCATCAAGAGTGAAGACAAAGATTCCGACTAGGCGCAAGTAGCGCCCGAGTCGGATCTTGAAGATGTGTCACGCTTCGCCTTGACCTCTTTCTTTTGCTCCTGTAATGGATCGACGTAGCCCCGTGGGCGCGTAAAAACGATGTGTTTTTTTCGCATTTAAGTACTTTGATTTGCTGCAGTGTATGTTTCCTTGTGAGGCCCTCTCGTGAGGCCTATTTTCCTTTCTTTGCTTGCCTTGGTGCTCTACGTCATCGGGACCCAGCCCCCGAGTGGGCTACAGCCGTCGCTGGTATGTCAAGTCGTGTTGCCTAGACAAGGCCAGGAGGTGTAGGGCACTGAGAGGCGGTAAGGGCTCCTGAGGCGCGATGCTCAGGAAGCCCCCCTTTGACGTGCAAGCGGCTTGTGCGGAGGAGGAAACATCAGCACTAAACGAGGTTGCGGGGGGAGGAGAGCTTGAGAGGGGCCGAGAGCGGCTCGTGAGGTGTTTTTGTACTTAGCTTTTTCGCGAGTGTCGCTTGGCGTGTCATGGCCGCGGAGTGCGCCTCATGAGGCTCTTGCCCATGAGGCCTCCCGCTAACACTTGGTGGAGATAGCCACCGTAGGTCGGCTCACGAGGCAGCGCTCGTGAGGCTTCCTGATGGCTTACGGAGGCGTCTTGTCATGAGCTACCTCGCGAGGCAGCGCTCGCGAGGCCTTCTATGTGCCTTGTTCCTGTGACAACTTCATATCGATAGGTTTCACAAAAGGGGGGAGCGGTGCACGCTTGCTAGCTTGCTCATGGGCGTCATGTGAGGAGACGAGACACCAAGGACCTTGGTGAGGTGGCGTGCAAGGGAGCAGGCCCGCGAGCCAGAGCTCGCTCACTTGGGTTTTGCAGCGCTGCTGGGACTGAACCGAGCACATGAACTGTGTCCAGCACCCGCTTGCGTGATGCGCAGGAGGAAGGTCGCGAGCACACACGGCTCCTAAGGCATGCAACTTACCAACACATAAAATATCTTAGGAAACAAAGCTTTACTGCAGCATAATAATAAGTTTCACAACCAAAAAAGATGCGGCTGCCGTGTCCGGCATGGGTCAGGTTGAGGTTGGTGCAGCCCGTGGGGCGCCCTTAGTTTCACATCCAAAAGATAATAGGCCGCCGTGTCCGGCACGGGTCAGCTTGAGGTTGGTGCAGCCCGGGGGGGGGCGCCCTCAGTTCGATCATTCCGCCAACGCTGAGCATGGGGCTTCCACTAGGGCGTGGGTGGGAGCTCTCGCGGGCCCATCAGGCGAACACAATGAGAGGCTCCGGAGCGTGTACAGCTCCATTTCGTTCGTACGCGTGAGGGTCACGGGTAGAACTTGCGGAGGGGTTGGATGTTCCATGTGTTTGGCACAGGAACTCCTTCCTCGGTCTCCAGCCGGGCGGCGCCGGGCCGGGAGACATGAGCAACCCTGAAAGGTCCTTCCCACATGGCTGAGAGTTTGTGGAGTCCCTCTCTGGAGAGGATCCTTCTTAGGATGAGATCGCCAACTTCCAGGGTGCACGGGCGTATGTTGCGGCTATGATAGCGACGCAAAGCCTGCTGGTATCTTGCGGCGCGCAGGGCGGCCTGGCGACGGGCTTCCTCGAGGAGAAGTAGGTCGGCTACTCGCGAGCCATCCTGACGATCCTCATCGAAGGCGAGGACTCACGGAGAGCCATGCTTGAGCTCAGAAGGGAGGACTGCTTCGGCTCCGTAGACGATGAAGAAGGGAGTCTCGCCTGTAGGCTTAGTTGCTGTCGTGCGGATCGACCATAGCATAGACTATAGCTCGTCAAGCCAGCCCTTGCCGCAGGCTTCGAGCTTTTTCTTGAAGCTTCTTGCCTTGAGGACCTTGAGGACCTCGGTGTTGGCATGCTCGGCCTGGCCGTTGCTTCGCGGGTGCGCCACAGAGGCGTAGCAGATCTGCGTGTCGAGGCTGGCGCAGTATGACTTGAAGAGGCCGCTAGTGAATTGAGAGCCGTTGTCAGTGATGATGCGGTTGTGGCCACCAAAGTGGCTCACGGGGCCCTTGATGAACTTGGCGGCAAATCCTACCGGGATGGTGCGCACAGGCTCGACTTCCACCCACTTGGTGAACTTGTAGATGGCGACGTAGATGTAGTAGTAGCTGCCGGCTGCGCGAGGGAAGGGTCCCAAGATATCCAGCCCCCAGACCGCGAAGGGCTACGAGAGAGGAATCGTCTGGAGGTCTTGCGCCGACTGATGGATCTGCTTGGCCTGGAATTGACAAGCTTCACAGGATTGGACCAGCTCGGTGGCGTCATGAAGAGCGGTGGGCCAGTAGAAGCCGCTGCGGAACACCTTGCCGGCGAGGGTGCGTGATGAAGAGTGGTGGCCGCAATCTCCTTCATGGATGTCGGCAAGCAGCTCGTGGCCTTGTTCTTCAAAGATGCACCACAGCGAGACGCCATTGGGGCGCCTGCGGTACAGCTCGCCATCCTTCAAGCAGTAAGCTGTGGGCTGGCGAGCCACACGCTCTACCTCTGAGTCCTTCTCCGGGAGGGTGCCATGAAGCAACTAGGCCTTGAACTCAGTGGCCCAGCTGTCCGCTTGAGGCTCCAGCGCCAGCAGCAAGCGGGCGCCTGAGGTTGGGCCGCAGTCTGGTGCGTCTGTGGGTGGTGCGGGTGGGAGCTCTTCATGAAGCAGCGTGGCGCTCACGGCAGGTGGTGAAGCTGATGGCTTCAGGAGCCTTTCCTCGAAGACGCTGAGGCTTTGAGGCTCGCGGCGAGATGCTCGTTTGGTGATGTCGTCGGCCTCCTTGTTGCTGCCACGGGGGACATACTAGAGCTCCAGGCCAAGGAAACGCTTCTCGAGCTTGCGTACCTCTTCCGGATAGGCGGCCGTGTGCTCGTCCTTGGGCTTGTAGCTTTTGTTGGAGAAGTTGACGAGGAGCTGCGAATCACCCTTGATGGTGGGGCGCTTAATGCCAAGAGCGAAAGTGGCCTTGAGGCCGGCGATGAGGCCTTCGTACTCCGCAATGTTGTTGGAGACCTTGTCATCGCGCTTGAAGCAGAGTTGGATAGCGTAGTAGAGCTTGACTCCTGTCAGCGAGGTGAGCATGACGCCAGCCCCCGCGCCCTGCCGGGCGAAGGCGCCATCGAAGTGCATGGTCTAGCCGCTAGGCGCCTCATCCCCAGGCAAGAGGGATTCATCCTCCCGAGGCTCCTCCCGGGGCGGATCCGTCCATTCCGCTACAAAGTCAGCCAGGCCTGCACCCTTGATCACCCTTGTGGTGCAGAATTCTAGCTTGAAGGCCTGTAGCTCAATGTTCCATTCGGTGACACGGCTAGCGGCGTTTGGGCTGCGCAGGACTTGCTCTAGAGGGTAGGATGAGATCACCTTGATGGGATGGCCCTGGAAGTAGTGGCGCAGCTTCCTGGAGGTGACGAGGAGCGTGAGGAGGAGCTTCTGCTGCATGGGGTAGCGCTCAGCGCGTCCCGCAGCACCGTGCTGACGAAGTACACAGGGTGCTCGACGAGGCATGTAGTTGCCACAGCAGCTTGCTCTTCGGAGGGCCCGAGAGGCTCTTGAGGCTCAGAGGGCTTAGGAAGCTGCTCGCGAGACGGCTCATCGGAGGCCTCCTGCAAAGCACCCTCGGCAGGTGGGGCGCGGCCTCGGGAGGCGACGCACCAAGGGCCTCCTAAGGCGAGATCTCAGTAGGCGACGACGCGACCTCGGGAGGCGCCGACATGGCAGGCTTCTTTTGTGCGTAGATGCGCTCTTCTCGAACCGCCACCAGGGCCGCGTTGGCCATCTGGGGAGTGGCTACCAAGTATAGGAGCAAGGGCTCGTGGGAGCATAGCACGACCATGATGGGCGGGCTCGCGAGGTACCTCTTGAGGTCTTCGAAGGCGCGCGTCGGCCTTGGGAGTCCACTTGAAGGGACCGGATCTCTTCATGAGCTTGAAGAATTGCAGGGATCGCTCGCCGAACTTTGAGATGAATCGCCCATGCGAGGCCATGCATCCTGCCAGTCTCTGCATTTCCTTGAGGTTCTGGGGAGGACGCATCTTCTCGATGGCCTTGATCTTCTCGGGATTGGCCTCGATGCCGCGGTGGGAGACCAGGAAGCCGAGCCGCTTGCCGGAAGGAACTCCGAAGACGCACTCGTCTGGGCTGAGCTTGAGGTTAACCTTTCGCAGGTTGTTGAACGTTTCCTTGAGATCCGCGATGAGGGACCAGGCTTCACGAGTCTTGATCACGATGTCATCAACATTGGCTTCAGTGTTTCACCCCATCTGGGGCCCCAAAGAGATGCGCATCAGCCGCTAGAAGGTGGCTCCGAGGCTCCAGAGGCCGAATGGCATGCAGATGTAGCAGTATATGCCGCAGGGGGTGATGAAGGCCATTTTCTCCACGTCTTCGGTTGCCATCTTGATCTGGTGGTAGCCTGAGAAGGCGTCTAAGAAGCATAGCAACTCACACCCGGCGGTGTAGTCCACGATCTGGTCGATGCGAGGCAGCGGGAAGGGATCTTGCGGGCAGAACTTGTTGAGGCTCGTGAAGTCGATGCACATTCGTTCGTTGCCGCACTTCTTGGGCACCACGACTGGGTTGGCAAGCCATGCAGGATGGCGCACCTCACGGATGACTCCCGCTTCTTGTAGCTTATGACTTCTTTGACGATGAACTCTTACTTTCTCTGGCGCCTGGCTTCGTGCCTTCTGTTTCATGGGGCGTGCGTTGGGGAACACCGCTAAGTGGTGCTCGATCACCTCCGTCGGCACACCGGACAAATCAGATGCTGTCCAAGCGAACACATGTGAATTTGCCTGAAGGAAGGTGATGAGTGCGCCTTCCTATGCAGGAGAGAGGCCGGTGCCGTTGGTGAAGGCAGGGCCTGAGCCGCTGACGTCCACTGACACTTTCTTAGTCTCGGTGCGGTCCTGAGAGAATAGCTGCTTCTTCTTCGCGGGTGCGGCCTCATGAGGCGCGGTGTCATCCTCGTCGACAAGATAGGCGGTGGCGGCAGCCTTGTAGGCGCTCTTGAGGGAGCATACCGTGTCCTTCTCGTCACAGCAGACGGTGATGATGCCACTGCAGCCCGGCATCTTAAGGACGTTGTAGGCGTGATGGATCACCGCCATGAACTTGGCGAGTGCCGGGTAGCCCAGGATAGCGTTGTACGGCAGGCCGATGTGCACCACGTCGAAGTCGATGAGCTCGGTGTGGTAGTTCTTGCGGGTGCCGAAGGTGACGGGAAGGCGCACTTGCCCCAGAGGAATGTTGGAGCCATCAGTCACTCTAGAGAAGGGCCTAGTCGGCATCAGCTGCTCGTAGGGCACTTGGAGCTACTCGAAGGTCTCGATGGAGATCACTTTGAGGCCGGCACCTTCGTCGATGAGCGTCTTGGTGATAGCGACATTGCTGATGGTGGGGTGCATAGCGTGGGGATTGTGCCCGCAGCACTTGACGACATGGGGTGATCCTTGGAGTCAAAAGTGATTGTGTACTGCGACCACTTGAGGGGCCGAGAGGCCTCAGGCCTCGGGAGGGCAGCGTTCGCCTCGCGAGAGAACAGCTTGAAGTGGCGGTTGGACGCAGGAGCCTGGGCCCCGCCGAGTATCCATGCCACCCCGTGAGGCTCCTGGTAGCCCCCAGCGCCCTCGTTAGGCTGGTTGCTGTCATTCCTTCGAGGTGGCGGCGGTAGTGGTGGAAGAGTTGCGTTGGCCTGGGGGTTGGCCTCACGAGGCTGGTCATGGATTCAAGCTTCTTCCTAGCGGGATTTCAGGCAAGATGATCATGACCTTGGATATCTTTACTATCTTTGCTTGCTAGTTGTCTCGTTGCTATCGCTATGTCGCGCTTCCTACCACATATATGTCAGCCTCCCATATGCCATGATACAGCCTCTAACCACCCTTACCTAGCAAACCGTTGTTTGCCTATGTTACCGCTTTGCTCAGCCCCTTTCTTATAGCGTTGCTAGTTGCAGGTGCAGTTGCAGGTTGTTCCATGTTGGGACATGGATATCATGGGATATCACAATATCTCTTATTTAATTAATGCATCTATATACTTGGTTTTGGGTGGAAGGCTCGGCCTTTTGCCTGGTGTTTTGTTCCACTCATGCCGCCCTAGTTTCCGTAATACCGGTGTTATGATCCTTGACTAGCGTTCCTAACATGCTCAGGGGTATGAGACCCTCTTGACAGTTCGCTTTGAATAACTGCTTCCAGCAAGGCCCAACATTGGTTTTAACATTTGCCAACATAATAATACTGAATTAAATAATTAATTTGCATAGGGAGTTAGCGCTACCCGAGGATTCTTAATTCAACATAACACAGGTGGGCCAGTGCCGATGGTGTTGGTCCAAAACAGAGTCGTTTGCGGCTTCCCCCGGGGAAACTTGGGTCTCAGTTGATGTACGCTGTGCTCATCCGGTCGTGGCCTGAGACGAGATACGCGCGGCTACTATCAGGGAGTCGGCCCGCCGGGAGGTCTTGCTGGACTTGCGTTACCATTGTGAAAATGTCTTGTGCACCGGAATTCCGAGGATACTTCGGGCTGACTCGAGGTTGATCGGGTTTTCTTGAGGTTGAGGTCTTCCACCATAGCTTGTGTTGGTTTGTGATGGACCAGGTTGGAACACCCCTGCAGGGTTTAAATCTTACGCGAAGCCGTGCCCGCGGTTATGTGGCGTCTTGGATATTTATAACCTCCGGTTGTAGAGAACTTAACACTAATCCTAATTAAAATACACCAACCGCGTGCATAACCGTGATCGTCTCTTTTCAAGGAAGTTCGAGAAGAGAATACGGTGGGGTTATGTTTGACTCGTAAGTAGGTGTTCAGGATCACTTCTTGATCATTATTAGTTTGCGACCGTTATGCGTAGTTTACTCTTCTTATTCTTGTACTCGTAAGTTAGCCACCATATAATGCTTAGTGCTTGATGCAACCTCACCACCTTACCCTTCCATACCCATTAAGCTTTGATAGTCTTGCTACCCATGGTTATGGGATTGCTGAGTCCTCGTGGCTCACAGATTACTACAACAACAGATGCTGGTACAGGTAATGTGATGATTTGGCATGAGAGCGATGCGCGTTTGCTTTTGGAGTTCTTCTTCTTCGTCGATCTTGGGATAGGTTCCAGGTCGGTAGCCTGGGCTAGCAGGGTGGATGTCCTTCGTGTTTTTCGTTTGTGTTTCATCCGTAGTCGGATTCTGCTCTTCTGTATGATGTTTGCTATGTATTGATGTATTCCTGTGATGACTGTATGTATTTGTATGTATCCACATCCATTATGTACATGGTACGATGTAATGATATCCACCTTGCAAGCATCTTCGATATGCGCTTCTATCCCTGGTGGGGCCTCCGAGTCCCTCGAGGATAGGATCGCATATTGGGCATGACAAGTTGGTATCAGAGCCTCGACCAACCATAGGAGCCCCCTTGATTGATCGAACTGTTGGCGAGTATAGAAGAAAAACTATTTTGAGTCTAGCTATATATCGGAGAGTAGGAATTCTTTTTACTCCTTATCCCCTTCATCACTCTAGAGAGGAATTGTGACGTAGGTGTTTTGATTCTACTACTCTTCTCACTGAATTTTTTTAGGGTCACGCGGGTATTTTAGAATCGTTATGATATCATTGTGACGGGAATTCTGTCTTGGTGCCTCCTGACCGTATGGATTGGACCCGGGGAGTTGAGCTCCAAGGTGTTCTTGTCACATTCGATATCGTTTCAGTTCCTGAATACCAGAGGACGCCGACATCGAAACGCTTCTATACTTTTTGTGGTGGCAAATAGTGCCGTGACTTTTCCCAGTACTGGAGGAGATAGCTCGGATGATCCACCGTGACTAGTATCGCTGTGTTTTCGAAGGTCTGAGGTAGACGAATTTGCGAAGTTTCTCAGTTGTGTGTTAAGGGTTGCGGTTGCAGTTGCAGCTGATTAGGTTGTTGATTGCTGAGTAGGTTCCTGGACCCGCAACCTGATCACATAACCAAGAAGTTTCGGGAGTTCTTAGGTGGGAATTCAAGTAGTTACCTAGGATTATCCTTCCGACAAATGCATGAGGGGTTATGTATTTGTTTCTGGTTTATTCTGCAAGCCAAATCCTTTGTTTTGTTGGAGTTTGGTATTTGAGTTGCTTCGAAGTCAAGTGTTGATTCCATACCTTTCCTAAGCAGTGTTCTCATATTTCTATGGGAGTGCTAATCCTTCTTGATCATCAAGATTGTCATGGAAAATTATTCTCAACCGGCGTGCTTCTCTTCAAGTTAATCCGATCCTTTCAACATTTGCAAGATCAATTCTCAGTTTCTCTCAACGATGTTCATTTCATCCATCCTAAGTTGTCTTTATTTTCCCCACCCTCCCACCCTTTTTCTTCAAGGAGTCAGAGATCTCAAATCAAGTATCCATTTTATTCGTGAGAAGTCTTTCCATTCTTTTCCTTCAATGTTCTTAATCGGTGATTCTCATGAAGATGCTCAGGGGCTACAAGGCATCATTCTTCGTTCTCGTTTTATTCTCCGGTGGTCTAAATTCAAGCAAACGGTGTTCATCATATCCTTTTCTTCGATTCTAATGTTTTTCCTGTGTTGGAAGTACTTATCCAAGCTTCTCTTGCTTATCCACCTCTCTCTATTCTTCCCCGGATTGCCGAAATTATGTCAGAAGATTCATGTTTCCATTCAAGATCCATTCGGGATATTTCGAGGTCGTTATTTCATTCAAGCCATGTAAATCAACCGGTCCAATCTCTTCAAGTGATCAATTCCAACAGTGTTTCTTTTGAGAGGGCCCATAACCCACAGGTCTTTTCCCAGGATCTTACCTGACTCTTCTAATTTTTCCCGGAGTTATTATCAAATTCTTTTCAAAGTTTGATGTAAGAATGGATTCCATTAGTCATATCCCTCTCCAAGATCTCTTTAAAATTCTTTTCAAATTTGGCTCAACCTTTCTATTCGTCATTATTCCGGAGTATCTCATAAATTCTTCATGGTGGTTCTCGTCGTCATTCTCAGCATTAGAAGACCAAAGAAGAATTTCTCTCGTCCGTTCTCTTGAAGATTGTGGTTCTAGCGTCATGCCATCCTCACAATTGTTTTGATTGTGATAATTATTTTCATACCCACCCGGAGCATTTCACGAGTTCTTCCCATTTTGATTCTCCAAAGGTCATCATTTCAAGAGATTTCTTCATTCTCAACGTTCAACTCTCATTCCCCAATTCTTCCGGTGCATCATTCAAGTATTCTCCAATAAGCTCGTGATCGCTTCGTTCTCTTGTAATTAGTTTCCCTCAAGTATCCTCGTTCGTTTTCTAATTCTTCCCGGCGATTCATTCTATTTTTATTCGTTCTTTTCATTTCTTACGGTGGTTCGTTCAAGATTCCTCTTCCTTTGTTATCGTATCAATTCATTTGTTCTTTCCAAAATCCTACCGGTGTTTCCTCGAAGACTTTGTCAAGTTGGTGCTATATCTCTCTTTCATCTTTTCAAGAAGAATAAGTAGTATGCAAATCCATTGCTTTTCATCAATTTATTTTGATGAAGGATAGACATATCATAATTCTTATTCTTGTTTCATGGAGGTGATTTAATTCCTTCTTCCAGAGTTTGTTCTTGATGAATAAATTCTCGATTCAAAGTTGCTCGTCTTTCTTTTCCGGAGTTCAAAGTTTTTCTCATTATCTCGTCATGAAGCTCCATATAAAATCATTGCAAGGCTTCATCATGTTCTTCAGCCTTCACTTCTTTTCTAGCATCCTTTCTATCCAGAGTTCTTCGAGAGTTTCTTCTTCGTGGCTCATTAAGTATTTAATCCGTTCTCAAAGTCTTCTTCGAGATTCTTGTTGGAGGAGCTCAAGTATTCTTCGCCTCGCTTTCCGAAGTGCAAGTCATTCTCCCTTATCTTTGGAGATGGTGTTATACCATTCTTGATTCATGAGGAGTCTCGAAGAAAAATTGTCAAGAATGAGATATTTAAAACCATCATTTCTTTCTCGTAGCTATCTTGGTATAGATTTCATCCAAAGCCTTTCCGATGGATTGTTGCTATTTGTGGTGCTTATCAATGATCCAAGTTTCTCCTTCTCTTCTCGATGAAAGAGGTTTTCATCTCTTCGAGATCTCAAGCAATCAGTTGTTTCCGTTAGTGGCCGGTTGTCACCTCATAATTTTAAGATGTTTTCCATAAGCCCACAACAAGATTATTCTTTTCGTTGTTGATTTTCCAACAACTCTGTTCAATCCTTCTTTGCGAGGATGCTTTTCAAATTCAATTATGGTGGAAGTTGTCTGTTCTTTTCGCCTTTCTTTTCTTTCCAACGATTTAGCTTCTATTCTTTCATCCGGAGGTACGGTGATGTTGCTCTCTTCGACCCATTATCTCGTTTCGCCAAGACCATGTTATTTCCTTACTTATCCATTTTACAAGAGTGTTGTGTCCTCTTTTCAAGTCTTTCTTCTTGTCAACCTCTGCTTTTCTTTTCTACCGGGATGGTATATGAATTCTTTCGTTCTTATTCCTTTTCTATCTTGTTCTAACCGGAGTGCTCTCGACTTCGTTCATCTCCGTTCTTTCTTCCAATTTTTCCTACCTTTCAAAGTTCTTTGATGTCACTCGTTTGTCCAAGAAGAAAATTTGTTTTACCTCTTCCTATTCCTCTTCCTCTTCTCATTCTTAGATCTCGGCGCGAGATCTCTTGTAAGTGGGGGAGAGTTGTAACAGCCCAAGACTGAGACCTCCACTATTTTGGTGATATGTTCATGCTTGCTTGTGATGTGTGTTTTATTTTGTTTTGCGTCATGCATCATATCCATCATTGCTTGTTGTTGCATAAGTATTTTTGTTATGTTGTGATCTTATGTGGAGCACCTTCCCCTTATCTTCATCTTGCTTGCATCTTGCTCTTTCCAACACAATCCTTCATCAAGTTCAAAACCCCATCATTAGCTTCTTCCTTTCATTTCACACATTTATTGCAAGTGACATTTTCCTATCCTAGAAAATAATGTTCACTATATTCCTAAAACTCCTAAACCATGCCAAGATCCTCTCTTCCAAATTTCAGACCATTGGGAATCATTTTGGTCAGATTCAACATTCAAACTTGTCTAAATTTTCTGTCTTTAAAATTACCAAACCCAATTTTATTAAATTGGGCATAATTCCAGGTTTCCAGATATATTTTTGTGTCTCCCAAATTCCCCTCCTAACTCCCTGTGCATTTCTTGTTTTCGTTCTGTTTTATTTAAATGGAAAAGGAGATGCCATGGGAGAGAGAGAGAGAGACCTAGTGCAGCCCAATCCAGTGCAGGCCGGCCCAACTACACAGCCCACTTCAGCCCACCTAGCCCTCCTACACCTTTCCCTCTGTCCGGAACCGTCCGATCTAGATCGGAGGGCTCCGAAACTCTCCCTAGACCCCATTCTGCCTAAAAATGGACAACCTACCCTGCCTGTTTTGGAAACCCTAGCTCCTAACCCTTCTCCTACCCCCAGCCGCCACCACCTCCCTCAGATTCCGCACCAGCCATATTCTCCTCGCCACTTGTCAAGCCGCCGCCACCTGAGCCACCCCTGCGCCGCCAGCTCCCAGCCGAGCCACCAGATCGGCTCGCGAGCCTCGAACCCGGCCGTCCGCAGCCAGATCGGACGACCAGAGAGCCAGCCAGCCGCCTCCCAGCTCTCCAGCCAGCCTCCACCACCGCGGCCCATGGAGCCCACGCGAGGCCCGCGCTAGCCCGTACGCCGCTGCTCCGCCGTCCTCCTTCGATCTGGATCGGGAGAGCCCCGAGCTCCTCCCGTCCGACCGCGCCAGCCGGACCTCCTCCACCCCGACCCTCGCCGGAGCCGCACGCCGACGACCCCAGGACCGCCGCCCTCTTCTCCCCGTCTCTCCCTTCCTCCCCGTGCTTCTCTCTCTCACACACACAGTGCCCTCTCTCTCTCTTCTTGTACCAGGAGCCAGGAACCCTGCCAGGGACGCCAAGCTCCGTTGCCGTTGATCTGCTCCGTCCGGCGAGCTCCGAGCAGCGCCACCCGCCGGATCCGGCCAATCCACATCCATCCCTGGCCTCCACCGCCCGGATCCATGCCTCCCCTGCCGCCGGCCTTCACATCTGCTGCCGCTGCATGCTTTGCTCGCCAAGTCCCGCTCGAGCCGTCGTGCGCCTGCCCGCGTTGACCGCCCTACCTTCGCGAGCTCCAGCTGCCAGCGCCACTTGGGCCGAGGCCCATGGTGAGCGCCCAGCCACCCTTCCCCTGTCATGTGCCCATGTGCGCAATGTTGATATCCGTCGCCCATGCCACTATTCCAGTTTCGGCCCGATATGTTTTTCTTCCCTGTTGCGATTTTAACAATTATCTATAGTTTGCAGATTTACAGAAAAACCCTCAAGTTCATGCTTTTAATAACTAATTAACCATGCATCGGATTAAAATGATCTATATATGTAAAATGCTTAGAATTTTGTTTAGTTTCATAATATCCAACTTTCATCCATGTTAAAAATGTTTAAAATTGATGTTTGCATTAATTTGCATAAATGACATGCTAAAATGATTTCTTTCATAACTAAATAACCGTAGCTCCGAATTAAATAAACTTTATATGTAAATGGGGGTAGAAAATGCGTAGATTAACATGGTGCACTTTATTTTGATATTTAACAACATTAAAATTATGTTTTAGGCAGAACAGTACCAAATTTGAAATTGCATATGGGGATTTTCCGGAATTATTGTTTGTTGTTTGGGGCCTCATTTAAATTGCCTAGATAGGTAGATTAATTATGCTTCACCTCTTGCCATGTTTAACAACATTTAATCTTGTTGGGTACATAAACAGGAGTGAACTAAGTAAACGAACGTGGAGTTTCGTCAATACGCAACTCGTTGCATATTGAGCTTCACTTAAGGTGTAGTAGTTGTTTGTTGCATCTTTGCCATGCCATGCCTCATTTAACCGGACATGCATCATATTTGGTTGTGCATCATGTCATGATTATGCTTGTGTGTTTACCATGTTGTTTGCTTCTTTCCGGTTGTGCTTCTTCTCGATAGTTCTGGTTGCGTTCCGGAGTTGTGAGGATTCGTTCGACTATGCTTGTTCGGCTACTTCATGGATTCGATCTTCTTCCTGGCGGGATTTCAGGCAAGATGATCATGACCTTGGATATCTTTACTATCTTTGCTTGCTAGTTCTCTCGTTGCTATCGCTATGTCGCGCTTCCTACCACATATATGTCAGCCTCCCATATGCCATGATACAGCCTCTAACCACCCTTACCCAGCAAACCGTTGTTTGGCTATGTTACCGCTTTGCTCAGCCCCTTTCTTATAGCGTTGTAGTTGCAGGTGCAGTTGCAGGTTGTTCCATGGTGGGACATGGATATCATGGGATATCACAATATCTCTTATTTAATTAATGCATCTATATACTTGGTTTTGGGTGGAAGGCTCGGCCTTTTGCCTGGTGTTTTGTTCCACTCATGCCGCCCTAGTTTCCATAATACCGGTGTTATGATCCTTGACTAGCGTTCCTAACATGCTCAGGGGTATGGGACCCTCTTGACAGTTCACTTTGAATAATCGCTTCCAGCAAGGCCCAACATTGGTTTTAACATTTGCCAACATGATAATACTGAATTAAATAATTAATTTGCATAGGGAGTTAGCGCTACCCGAGGATTCCTAATTCAACATAATACAGCTGGGCCAGTGCCGATGGTGTTGGTCCAAAACAGAGTCGTTTGCGGCTTCCCCCGGGGAAACTTGGGTCTCAGTTGTTGTACGTTGTTCTCATCCGGTCATGGCCTGAGACGTGATACGCGCGGCTACTATCAGGGTGTCGGCACGCCGGGAGGTCTTGCTGGACTTGCGTTACCATTGTCGAAATGTCTTGTGCACCGGAATTCCGAGGATACTTCGGGCTGACTCGAGGTTGATCGGGTTTTCTTGAGGTCGAGATCTTCCACCGCAGCTTGTGTTGGTTTGTGATGGACCAGGTTGGAACACCCCAGCAGGGTTAAAATCTTACGCGAAGCCGTGCCCACGGTTATGTGGCGACTTGGATATTGATAACCTCCGGTTGTAGAGAACTTGACACTAATCCTAATTAAAGTACACCAACCGCGTACGTAACCGTGATCATCTCTTTTCAAGGAAGTTCGAGAAGAGCATACGGTGGGGTTATGTTTGACTCATAAGTAGGTGTTCAGGATCACTTCTTGATCATTATTAGTTTGCGACCGTTATGCGTAGTTTACTCTTCTTATTCTTATACTGGTAAGTTAGCCACCATATAATGCTTAGTGCTTGTTGTAACCTCACCACCTTACCCTTCCATACCCATTAAGTTTTGATAGTCCTGCTACCCATGGTTATGGGATTGCTGAGTCCTTGTGGCTCACAGATTACTACAACAATAGATGCAGGTGTAGGTAATGCGTTGATTTGGCGTGAGAGCGATGCGCGTTTGGTTTTGGAGTTCTTCTTCTTCGTCGATCTTGGGATAGGTTCCGGGTCGGTAGCCTGGGGTAGCAGGGTGGATGTCGTTCGTGTTTTTCGTTTGTGTTTCATCCGTAGTCGGATTCTGCTCTTCTGTATGATGTTTGCTATGTATTGATGTATTCCTGTGATGACTGTATGTATTTGTATGTATCCCCATCCATTATGTACATGGTACGATGTAATGATATCCACCTTGCAAGTGTCTTCGATATGCGCTTCTATCCCTGGTGGGACCTGCGAGTCCCTCGAGGATAGGATCGCATATTGGGCGTGACATTGACGAAGCCAGGAAACGCGAGAATACCTTGACGAAGGACCTCAAAAATGAGAAGGCCTTGGTCACGAGCACCGCTAGAACTTTCAATGAGCTCAAGGACGCCTACAAGCTTTGGACTGACCGTCTCGTGGTTGCCGCGGAGGGCATTTCTGCATAGCTGTCCGCCATGGGTTTGGCGGAATACCACTACTCCACCGCTGAAGGGGACACCAACAGCACTAGGCTCACTACCTTCTTCAAAAGCTTGATCGAAGCTTTGGAGAATCATCGCGGGGCTCGAGATGCATACATTTCCAGTGAATCCCGCAAGAATGGCCGGGATGTCCTCTTCAAGGTACTCGTCAAAGTGGTGTACCAGAACCCACGCATTGATCTCTCCAAGGTCCTCACCCGTCTGCCGAAGGGAGCCGATACCAGGGTTGCCGAAGAACTTGTCACGCCTATCGCTGATAGGGTTGGCCAGATCCCCAGGACAGAGGGTGGAGAAATCCACTAATCTTGTAGCTATACTTTGTCTAGTGCACGATCATGTAAAAGACAGATTTATCTTATGTTAGAACTGCACTTGGCTTTGATGTAATATAACTTGTGTTTTGGAATGGATGTATGCATGCTATCTCTCTTGTCTTATTCTGTCTTTGCATGATTCTCGTACCCTACGTTTGCCGGAAACTTGCTGGTGTGCACACTCTTACCGCGAGCGCTTGAGGAACGGGTCCTTAGCAGCTTGCCGGAAGTGCCGCTGCCGGCAAGGATACACTTGATGATCACAACGTAACCACTTAATTTGTTGAGCGGACTTGAAACAAAGTAAGGGCATAGCTGATCACGACAAGGATCCTTAGCGTGAAGGTTTCTCATCCGAAGGCCAAAATCATTCAAGGAGAAGTTGGAACTACAACAAAGAATTTACTTTAAATTTTCGTAACTTAGCTTTTTCTTTTCTGTGCTTCTTGCCGTCGGACCATATCTTGAACGTCATTCGGTACCATCACTCCCCCCGGGAAACTTGTACGTGAGGAACCCTTCTGTCCTTTGAGAAAAAGGAAGAAGAGAAATGGGGAGGCTGGAACCTTGACGGTTCGTTAATCATCCTATGCAAGGGAAAATGTAGCACAAGGCTGCCTACAACATATAAACAAATATGTACTTGGACAAACAATTGTGAAAGACTCATCTTTATTTATGTGCACGGGATCTACGCCTGGCTCTGTACAAAGGTTTACATGCCTTTCCGGCAAACTTGTACAAAAGAGGTTGCCTGGCAGCCTGGCAACCACGCCTTACGGGTAAAACTTGCGAAGATGCTCAATACTCCATGAGTTGAGCACTGGAGTGCCATCTTCGGTCTCTAGGCGGACTGCGCTGGGCGTAGTGACTCGTACCAACCGGTAAGGGCCCTCCCACTTCGGCGTCAACTTGTTTTGACCCTTCGTGGACTGAATCCGGCGAAGAACAAGGTCGCCTTCCTCAAGATTCCTGGCATTCACTTTGCGGCTATGGTAGCAGCAGAAAGCTTGCTGGTACCGTGCAGCACGGATAGCAGCCCAGAAATGATCTTCCTCAAGGAGCATGGCATCATCTTGCCGTAGCTCAACTTGATCTTCCTCATCGAAGGCCAAGACTCGACGTGACCCGTATTTGAGTTCTGTGGGGAGCACCGCTTCTGCACCATAAACAAGGGAGAAGGGTGTCTGGCCAACGGCTCGACTTGGTGTCATTCTGATCAACCAAAGAACCGCCAACAACTCTTCCACCTAGCGCCTTCCACACTTGTGCAGCCTGTCGAAAGTTCTGTTCTTGAGACCACGCAGCACTTCTGCATTTGCCCTCTCTACTTGTCTATTGCTCCTTGCGTGAGCAACAGACATGTAGCAAATCTTTTTTCCAAGTTCTTGGCAATATGCTATGAAGGCGTAGCTCGTGAATTGGGTGCCGTTGTCGGTGATGATCCTGTTGGGGACACCAAAATGGGCAACAATCCTTTGAGGAACTTGATGGCTGACTGTGCCGTCACCTTCCTCACTGGCTCCACCTCAGGCCACTTTGTAAACTTGTCAATTGCAACGTACAAGAATTCAAAGCCCCTGGTAGCACGGGGGAAGTGGCTGACGATGTCGAGCCCCCAGATCGAGAAAGGCCAGGAGAGAGCGAAGGGCTTGAGCTGGCTGGTGAATGTCCTTGGAGTGGAACTGGCATGCTTCGCATCTGATAACCACCGCCAAGGCATCTTGAAGGGCTGTCGGCCAGTAGAATCCTTGATGGAATGCCTTGCCGACAAGCGCGCGTGACCCAATGTGAGAGCCACACATCCCTTCATGCATTTCTTTCAACAGCCTCTGTGCATCTTCCCGGTAGATGCACTTCAATTTCACCCCATTTGGTCTCTTCCTGTATAGAATGTTGTCAAAAACTTGTACATCCTTTCTTGACGGGCTACTCTTTCTGCATCCTCTTGCTCATTGGGAAGATCTCCTGCCTAAAGGGACTGGACAATTGACTGTGCCCATGTCGGAGCTTGCGTCTCGACGACAAGGACTAAACGCATTTCTTCCTCTGCGGGAGCGCTTGCTTTGACAGCAAGGATCTGGCTTGCCGGAAACTACAGCTCACCGGCCAAGGGTATCTTGTTGGTGGTATCTACTTTCTTGGCAGCTGCCGGTAGCTCTGCCGGAAAGTAACCACCAACATCTTGCTTTCTCTTCTTCGCCAACCTTAATGGCGTAACGGATGGTTGAGTTAGATGGAGCACAAAAGTTCCTGGTTCCACAGGCATCTTTTGAGCGGCAAGCTTTGACAGGTCGTCAGCAATCCAATTCTGGGCACGGGGAACATGCTCTGCTTGTAGACCGTCAAAGTGCTCTTAGAACTTCCTCATCTCATCAACATATGCCTCCATCAAAGAGCTCTGGTAATCCTTGTTGACTTGCCTCACCATTAACTATGAGTCGCCTCTGATAATTAGCTTCCGAATACCAAGGTCGATTGCAATGCGTAGACTGGCAAGCAATCCTGGGGAAAGTGCATCTGAAGCATGTACTTGAGGTGCTCTCCAGTGGGTGCTATAAGCAGCACGCCGGCACCGGCGCCTTTCAGCGTGAAAGCATCGTCAAAGTACATGATCTAGTCGTCAACAGTTTCCTTGCCGGGAGCGAGGTCTCTGGAATTTCTTCGTCTAGCATTGGGGTCCATTCTACAATGAATTCCGCCAAGGCTCTTCTCTGAATCGTTGAGGTACTCTCAAACTTCAAATCAAAGCTTGACAACTCCAACGCCCACTCCACAATCCTGCCGGTTGTTTCTGGATTTCTCAAGATGCGTTGCAGTGGAAAGCAAGTGACGACGATGACTGGGTGTGCTTGAAAATAATTGCGCAGCTTCCTTGAGCCCATGAGAAGGCCAAAAAGCAACTTTTGCACACTAGAGTACCTTGACCTAGCCCCTTGCAGGAGGGAGCTGACAAAGTAAACTGGGCGCTGCACCATTTTCTTCTTCACAACTTGTTGATTTGGCTGGCTGGCTTGCACAATCTCTGGCTTGTCGGCACCTGACCTTGCCGGAGAAGATTCCGGCTCGTCGGGTCATGGCTCTGCGGCTGCTACCTCTTCCTCATCGGCCTTTCTTTCAGCCACAAGTGCAGCACTAACCACTTGATTCGTCGCCGCTAAGTATAGCAGCAACGTTTCTCGCGGCCTAGGCACAACTAGGACTGGCAGAGAGGACAGGTACTCCTTAAAGTCTTGGAGCACGGCCTCCGCTTTCGGAGTCTAGTTCACTGGACCTGCCTTTTCAATATCTTGAAAAACGGCAAGGCATGCTCTGCCGATTAGAAGATGAACCTGCTGAGGGCGGCAACGCAGCCGGCAAGACGCCTGACATCCTTGACGCGTCTTGGTGCTTCCATCTGCTTAATTGCTTTGATCTTGTCAGGGTTGGCTTCAATCCCTCTCTAAGATACACACACTTCTTGGGGTTGAGCTTCAAGTTGAGCTTGCGCAAGTTCGCAAATGTCTCTTCCAAATCCTGGATCAGGGTTGACTTGTCTCTGGTTTTGGTCACAATGTCATCCATGTAAGCTTCCACATTTCTATGCAGCTGTGGCTCAAAACCAATCTAGACCGCTCTGGCAAAGGTTGCCCCGGCACTCTTCAATCCGAAAGGCATACGCAAAAAGCAGTATGTGCCACATGGAGTGATGAATGCGGTTTTTTCCTCATCTTCCTTGGCCATAAAGATCTGATCATAACCAGAATAGGCGTCAAGGAAAGAGAGTAAATCACAGCCGGCAGTGGAGTCTACAATCTGGTCGATGCATGGCAAAGGGAAAGGGTCCTTTGGATAGGCTTTATTTATATCAGTGAAGTCTATACAAAGCCTCCACTTCCCATTCGCCTTGTGCACTACAACTGGATTGGCTAACCACGTGGGGTGTAGCAGTCCTCTGACTAGACCTGCTGCTTCCAACTTCTTGATCTCTTCGGCAATGAACTCTTGCCGCTCCAAGGCTTGCTTCCTGACCTTCTACTTGACAGGTCTCGCATGAGGGTAGACCGCAAGATGGTGCTCAATTACCTCCCTAGGAACACCGGGGATGTCAGATGCTTGCCAAGCAAACACATCGTTATTCGCCCGTAGGAAGGCAACGAGCTCGCTTTCCTATTTGTCACCGAGAGTGGCACTTATAGAGAAAGTATCACTCGTGCCATCCTCTCTCGCAGAAACTTCCTTGGTCATCGGCGCGGAGGCCTTGGCTTTCTTGCTCTTGCGGGTAGAGCTCTCTGGTATGTCCTCGACGGGCGTGCTACACTCTAAAGTGCGCTTCCCGGAGTCCGTATCAGGGGTATTGCCGGGCTTCTTCTTCTTCTTTCCTCCCCCCGGGAGCTTTGCCGGCAGGAGCAGGTGCCTTGTCGGCAGGTGTTGCCACTGCATCCCGGTATTGCTTGTTGACGCAGATGATTGCGTCCTTGTCGTTCGACTTGATGGTGAGGACCCCCATCGGCCCTGGCATCTTGATGACATTGTAGGCAAAGTGCGACGCGGCCATGAATTTGGCCAGTGCCGGACGACCCAGAATGCCATTTTAGGGCAGGGCATCTTGACGACGTCGAAGATGATCTTCTCCGTCCAGTAGTTGAGGTCGCTACCGAATGTGACCGGCAGCGTGATCTGGCCTTTCGGCTTGTTCCTTCCTGGACTAATTGCTTGGAACGTGCCGGTCTCCTCAAGATCCTTGTCGGGGATCTGCAGCCTCATGATCACGTCGGGAGAGATCAAGTTCAAGCTGGCCCCACCGTCAACCAACATCTTTGTCACCCTGAGTTTGCGGATTGTTGGCGAAACCAACAACGGCAAACACCCGACTGTAGTGGTGCGATCAGGGTGATTCTCGGTGTCAAAGACGATGGGCGTGTGCGACTAGTTGAGTGGCTTCTGTGCTTCCATCATGGGCTCCGCGGCATTCACCTCGCGGGTCCATTGCTTTAGTTGCCAGTGCGAGGAGTGCAAAGATGCGCCTCCGTCAACACACATGGCATCCACTGCGTTCTGGAACTCCTTGTCAGACTCATCTGCGTCCTCATCATCATCATCTTGGCCTTGCACGGCCTTCTCTTTCGGCTGCTTGGCCTTGCCGCGGTGGCCCCCTCGGCCACCACGGTTCTCCTTGCCGGACCCACCGGCACCATCCTGGCCCTTCTCCTTGTCGCGCTTCTCGTACTCTTGCTTCTGCATCTCGGCAAGCTGCTCTACTTGCCGGCACTCCTGGAGATCGTGGCCCTTGGTATGGTGGATCTTGCAGTAGGGCCCACCGGTCTTGCCGCTCTTGTCGCCCGCCGCAGCCTCCCGGCAGTCAGGGCATCCGGCAACCTCCTTGCCGGGGCTTTCTGCCTTGGACTTCTTGGCGGCGTTGGCATCACCGGGGCTCTCTACTGCCATCACTTTCTTGCCTTTGCGCTTCCGATTGCGCTTCCGGCTCTTCTTCTGCGGGGTCGATGCATCATCTGCGTCGTCGTCTTCGGAGTTGACTTCGGAGCTAGCATCTTCCCCAGGGAGTCGCCTCCCTTCCTCAGCACGTGCACACTTGTCCGCCAAGGCGTACAACTCATTGATGGTCTTGACCTTCATGACATTCATCTCAGACCGCATTCTGCGGTTGCGCACATTCGTGTGGAATGCGATGCAAACAACTGCGGGATGAACATCAGGAATGTTGTGGCACACGCGGCTAAACCTCTGTATGTACTTGCGGAGGGTCTTGCCATCTCTCTGGGGGATCACATGCAAGTTGCTCTCTTGACGAGGGACCTTGTGGCCACCCTGGTAGGCACCCATGAATTGATGGCACAGATCCGCCCAAGAGGAAATGGAGCCCTCCGGCAAGTTCATCAACCACGATCTGACATTGGGCTTAAGCGCCAATGGAAAGTAGTTGGCTAGTAGCTTGTTGTCGCGCCCCCCAGCAGCCTGCACTGCAATGGTGTAGATGCCAAGGAACTCTGCTGGACTGATCATGCCATCGTACTTGTCGGGCAGCTCTGGCTTGAAGGGACAGGTGGACGGCCAGCAAACCTGCCGCAGCTCATGGGTGAACGGCCAGCAAACCCGTTGTACTTGTCGGGCAGCTCTGGCTTGTTGTTGCGCCCCCCAGCAGCCTACCTCATAAGGTAAGCACCCAAGGTACTCTGGCACTGGCACGTATGCTACCGGCCCAGCACGGTCGTCTGACCGACGACGTGCCTCCCGGCACCGCTCAATCTTCATGCAGGCATCCTCATCGCGCCGCTCGTGGAGCGCTTGGTGCTGGTCTTGGTGGCCCCGTGGATCCGATGACACCATGGACATAGTGTCATGGTCATCCGATCAGAGAGCTTGCCACCGCTGTGGTTGTTAACGAGGAGGCGACTGCACTGTGGGTGCACCGTCTCCGGCACGGCCACGCAGTTGGTCCTGCCAGCACTGCGAGTGGTCGTCTAGAGGGTCCCACATCCTGTGTTTTGCCGGGATCGGCAAAACTGATGAGACTCTAGATAGTGGCCCTCCATTCTTCCATTTTTTTTCTAGGGCTGGCGGGAAGTTCAGAAGCATTTGAACTCGCGCCATAGCCTCTGCCGCCGTGGTTGGCATGGCGGGAAACACAAAACGGGATGGCATTCGACTCCTGGCAGGGCTAGGACAGGGCAGGGCTAGAACAGAGCTCAACGGGTTAGCGTGGTGATGGTGGAACCTGAACATCGTGAGGACGATGCTCAGGGCCGGCTTGACGCCGTCCAGGACCACCAGCGTCGCGGGGAAGCATGGCGCGCCCAGCTTGCGATGGTCGCTGCACATGTCCTACCGCAGCATTGTTGGATGGCGCTGCTCCGTCCCTGGACGTCACGGCGACGGGGTCCTGGTTCACATCGGTCCGAATTGTAATACTAGGATGAACAGGCTCACCAATGGGTTGTTGGAGTTGGCCATCTGCGCCATCTCCGGTGTGCTGGCTGGGTTCGCCGGCATGGTGGGGATGCTGGACACCCGCACCGCCGGCGCCTCCTGTGCCGGCCATCCCAACTGTAGCGCCCATGCCGACTGCACCGTCTGCGCTGTCTACGGACGCCTGGGAATGCCGCTTGGAGGTGGTGGGAGCCGTCATCGCTCCGGTCATCCTCTTCGGCGCCATCAGTGAAGGTGATGGAGCCGGTACTCAAACTACGAACACTGATTCGTAATACGAGACCCCATGCCTGGCGCACCGAAGATGTTGTGGGAAAACGACGATCTATGGGATCGAGAGGATCGCTTTGCGGTTCAGGAGTGGGATCAAAATACTACAAAGAGCAGGGCTAGTAGATATGAGCACAAGCAACGATTTATCCAGGTTCGGGCCGCTGTGAGCATAAAACCCTACTCCTGTTCTGGTGGTTTGATTGTATGTGAGCTCAAGGGTTACAAAGAGCGCAGCTTGCTGGCAAGGTGCGTGGGAAATGCAGCTACAGCGTGTAGTTGCGCTAAGAGTCGACCGTTCTAAGTGTAGCCGTGGGCCTCCTTTTATAGGCTAAGGGGTCACAACAGAGGCTAACATGGTCATTACAGAATATGAATAGTAACTTGCACCATCACCACATCTATCTCCAGACGGGGTAAGACAAGCGCATTAAATGCACCGTTAGGTGCTACGTCGTGGAGGCGAGGCTTTGGGTAAAAGATCTGTACCAGCGGTCCTGGTGCCCTCTTGTCACCTTGACACGTCCCAGGGACGGGTGTCATTAAAGTTAGTCTTGGCATGGCATGCTAACACGTGCCCTGGCCAGCTGCGTTTACTGCCTGCCCGCTCGACACCTATCGTGCGTGCTTATCTAGCCGATGATGAGGCGTAGCAGTAACGAGACAGAACGAGCTTGCCCTCGCGGAGCTTGCCGGGCCGTTGGTTGCTGGCAAGGAGCTTGCCGTCAACCACAGTCTTGGCCTTCACCTTGCCGGTACGAAGCTTTTCGGCAAGGGCAATCTTGATCTTCAGTACGAGAATAGTACTTCTCGATGACCTGCCTTGAGATCTTCTTCACGGTCTTGTTTAATCTGAGTCTTGGGTCATAGTTATCCTCCGGCAAGCCCTTGCCATCAAGGAGGCTACAACTGCCTGTGCACAAGTCAGGGTATGAGGGCACCCATGCTTTAGTACATCAACAGAATACCTCAATAATTTTCTCACAAAAATCAGAGTATATTGTAGTAATACACCTTTGAAAGGTAGCAGGTGCATTACATAAACCAAAAGGCATATGTCTATAAGCATAAGTTCCGTAAGGACAAGTAAAGGTAGTTTTATCTTGATCTTCTTGTGATACAGGTATGTGAGAGAAACCAGAATATCCATCTAGGAAACAAAAGTGTGTATGCTTAGACAATCTTTCTAACATTTGATCAATGAAAGGCAAGGGATAATGATCTTTTCTAGTAGCTTTTATTTAATTTCCTGAAGTCATTTACCATTCTATAGCGAGTTACAATTCTTTGTGGGATAAGTTCATTTTTATCATTAGGAACAACGGTGACACCACCTTTCTTAGGGACACAATGAACATGACTTACAAATCTACTATCAGCTATAGGATAAATTATACCTGCCTCCAGAAGCTTTAAGTATTTCCGTTCTTACCACGTCCTTCAATTTAGGATTCAAGTGACGTTGATGTGTCATGGGAAACGACGATCAATGGGACCGAACGGGCCCCTTTGCGATTTGGCTCAGGGGACATGCATGGGACAAAGAGCAGGTTTTCAGTAGGTGCAAGAACACGCGGTGGGTTTATCCAAGTTCGGGCCGCTATGAGCGCAAAACCCTACTCCTATTCTGTGTTTGATCGTGTATGAACCCAAGTTGCAAGGAGCGCAGTTTTCCGGCAAGGTGCGCGGGAAATGCAGCTATCACGTGTAATTGAGTTGGGTGTCGACCGTTCTACCTGTAGCCGTGGGCCTCCTTTTATAGGCCAAGGGGTTACCACAATGGCTAATACTGTCATTACAGAGTATGAATAATGACTTGCGCCGTCACCACGTCTATCTTCCAACGGGGTAAGACAAACACATTTAATGCACCGTTAGGTGCTACGTTGGGGAGGCGAGGCCTTGGGTAAAAGATATGTACCACCGGTCCTGGCGCCCTCCTATAATCTTGACACGTAATAGGGACGGGTGTCATTAAAGTTAATCTTGGCGTGGCGTGCTGACACGTGCCTTGGCCGGCTATGTTGACTGTCTACCCGCTCGACACCTAGCATATGAGCCTATCTGGTCGATGGAGAGGTGGAGCGGTAACGGGACAGAACAAGCCTGCTGGCACGGAGCTTGCCGGGCCTTGCTTGCTGGCAAGGGGACTTGCCGGCAACCAGAGTCTTGGTTTTCACCTTGCCGGGGCGGAGCTGGCCAGCAAGGGCAACGTCGATCTTCAGTACTAGAATAGTACTTCTCGATAACCTACCTTGAGTTCTTCTTCACGGTCTTGGTGTTGAGTCTTGAGACATAGTTATCCTCCGTCAGGCCCTTGCCGGAAGGGAGGCTATGACTGCCTGTGCACAAGTCTGGGTACGACGGCACCCATGTCTTAGTACACCGACAGGAGCCCTTGGGCCTAGGCCACGCGCGCATGCGAGGCGTCGTTGGGCTTGGCCCAAACAGTGCACAGGCGGCGTGTGGCAGAGGATAACTATCGTAATCTTCTCTTTTACCGCACCCACCCATGATGCACATTGAATGCGGGCATGGGAGAGGTGGAGCGAAGCGGCGGCGGGAGGTAGTGTGCCTGAAAAGCGCAACCACGTAGGACGAAAGAAAGAGCCAGCCCCTGCGCCTTCCCCATAAAAAAGGAAACCGCGAGGGGCACTGCTCATTTACCCCCTCTTCCCAATCTAGCCAGTTCGCCTTCGTCTTCAATCTCACACAGAAGCAGACCGCGCCCCTGCTTCCTCCGCCGCACAAGAGCAGAGCATGCCGTTTGCTTCCGCCGGTGCGCAACGCAGCGTTCCTCACCCCCCCCACATATCTTGCTATGGCGCCGAAGAGAGGCGAAAAGGCCCCAAGTTCGGTGGCAGGTGAGAAGAAAGCCATCAAGGCTGCACAATGGCGGGACCACGCTGTTTTCCCACCAACGCTTACAACAGACGATCTGGCGAAGGACTACGCGTACGTGTACGCGAGTGAAACGCAAGATCACGAAGCCACAGTGGTGCTTCCTGGATCCCTCCCTCCTGCCGATGACCAATTCCACTTCTTTGCCGGGTACTTCTACTGTGGTCTGTGTCCGCCTTTCTCTGCTTTCTTTGTTGAGGTGATCAATGCCTTCGGGCTCAGACTGCTTGATTTCACGCCCAATGCGGTCACTTGCCTGGCAACCTTCGCACATCTATGCGAGAATTTTGTGGGAATAGCCCCAAATGTAGCTCTGTTCCGGCATTTCTTCATCCCTCGGGTTGAAAAGGGCGCTCTTTCTGGTAGCGCCACCTGGGTCCCATGGGGAAATTCGAAGAAGTACTACTTGGACGGCAAGCTTCACTCCAGATGGGACGAGTGGCGGGCTGATTGGTGCTGGGTCAAGCAGCAAGATTTCCCAGCCTTTTGCCACCTCAGGACCGAGATGGTTGCAAAGCCTGATAGCTGGAACCACGTCGACCCCAGTGATGCCAAATTGGGAGTGGCGCTGCGCCGAATCCTCGCTCTCAAAGAGACCGGCTTGATGATTGAAAAGGTGGGAGCAGATTTCACTCGCCGTCGGATCGCCCCACTGCAGCACAGAAGAGGCCGGCAAGCGTGGGATTACCAGGGCCCTACTGACCCAATGCGCCTGCACCAAGGCCCTGACAACAACTTGACGGCGATGGGACACTATTTGCTCATCTGCCGGATTTTCAACAAGGGTTGCGACTTCGACTTGCCGGCGAAGGTGATCCCATTGTGCAACAATACAGCCAAGGCTTCCATCTTGGCATGGATGCCAGACTGTGAC
Organism: Elymus sibiricus; assembly: GCA_039707655.1. NCBI lineage: Eukaryota > Viridiplantae > Streptophyta > Magnoliopsida > Poales > Poaceae > Elymus > Elymus sibiricus. The sequence goes on from CM077676.1 coordinate 243,008,254, forward strand.
GCCCGGACAGTTCTGAGCACGTGGAAAGAGTCCAGCCAGAAAGATGTGGATAACTAGTTTGCTGGCCTGGTGGAGGAGGCCATTGGAGCCGAGGATGACATGATGCACCCGACGAAGGATGATCGGAAAGAGTTCCTCGCAGCGAGGGCTAACGAGTCCAAGAAGACAAAGGTAACTCATCCTCGGCCAGGCAAGGACCAGGCCAAAAAGTGGGCCGCAGCTCTGGAGACCAGCGGAGGAAGCCGTTCCCAAGAGCATGCTGAAGAGCATGCTGAAGAGTATGTTGGCGAGGAGGAGCGGGTTGAGGAATCTGAGGAGGGGGAGGAAGAAGAGGAGCAACCCGAGGGATCTTCTGGTGAGGAGGAGACGGAAGAGGAAGAAGAACCACCTTGCCCTCCTCCCGGCAAGGGGAAGATGACTGTTGCGAAGAAACCTGCCCGCAAGAGGGAAGCGCACACCGAGTCGGCAAGCCAAGAGCTTGCTGGCGTCAAGGAGGCAGTCGCAACCTTCTGGGCGCAGCCTTCCCGGCAACTGCCTTCCCGCGTTGCTGCCCCCCATCGACCCATCCTACCAATCGTGGAGGAGGCGGGCACTTCATAGCCCCCAGCCCCCCTGAAGCGTCCCAGGAGTCCACTACTATTATTCGCAGCTGCGGGGACCGAGGACACAGTTCTTTATGACCTGTCAGTCCTAAGTGACCCCGACGAGAATGAAGAGTAAGCATCTCCATCCTCGTGTATTTTTTTTCTTTGCAATTGTCCAGACTCTGTTGCATGAGCTGATCTTTTTCCTTGACCTGATCTTGTAGGGATGAAGTGCCACTAGCGAAGAGGCCCAGGACTACTGGGGAAGGCGAGATGGCAACTTGCACCGATCAAGGCGCAATTTCCCTTAAGGTTGCCGGCTCGAGCCCCCCACGTGAGGCACATGCGCCCTTTTCGCTAGCGAGCACCACCGTCGGGTCTTCCGCAATGGAGCCCGACAAGGGGTTGGAAAGTAGCTAGCCGGAAGGAGGGCGCCAAGGGATAGACCTCTTGGCGGCGCCCTCGACTCCCAGGTCGTCACCAAGACCTTCACCGGAAAGGGGCAGCCCTCCTCTAGAGGAGCCCCAAGAAGGGCTCATCCGCGCGGAGGTCCCTCCGGCAACCAATGTTGCCGGGGACCAGGCGCCGGCAACTGAGGTTGCCGGAGGAAGAACGGCATCCCCCCATGTGCTCGTCAAGGTAACTTTCTTTCCAAGTACGCTGGATCCCTTGCTGATCCTTCTCCTCTCTTTTTTTGTTTTCTTGAACTTGATCTGCATCCTAAATTTCTCTTCTCTCTACTCCTTCTCCACCCTACAGAGTCAACTCCTCCGAAGGGGAGGGAGACATCTGTGGTGAAAAACGCTAAGAGCGCCGCCGATGAGGCCTCCAGGATTTCCGGCACGGAGGCCATCGCGTCTGTCGCCGAGGAAGCCAGGAAAGCTCCTTAAGAAACTGTCCAGCCCCTGGGTGGCACATATGGGCTTGCTATTAAAGACGCTGAGATGGGAGAGGCTGGCACTGATAAGTCAAGCGCCGTCTCTCATCCCAGTGCATCCGAAGTGCAGGCCCTGATCAGCCTTCCAGAGTTTGGAGCCCCCAGCTCATCTGGTGCTGGGGAGCATACTTTTGATGAAGCCATTGTGGAGATCTTAGCACCCTTCTTCAGCAGCGTCGCAGTGTCAGATGGCTCCGACGACAATGCCGCGGATCTTGCCTTCCTGACTGCCATGGCTAGTGGCGTCAAGGATGTGCAAGACCGCTACGGCAGACGCTGGAATAGACTGCACGCACAACAGCAAGCCGTAGGGCTGGCCGAGCAGAAGCTGAGGGAAAAGGCGGAAGAACTCCGCGCCTGGCACAAAAGCAAATTCCATGGCCTCGGGAGGCAAGAAGAGAAGCTTGACGCCGCCAAGGAAAAGGCAGCGGCTCTGGACGGCAAGTTGACGGAGCGCGAAGCGCAGCTTGCCGCTAAAGAAAAAGACCTTGCCCCCCGAGAAGAAGCTCTTGCTGCCAAGCAATGTGGCAAGGATGAGGAGATCTAGACTCTGCTTGTGCAGCGGACCCAAGAGCTACAGGAGGGCCACCAAAAGGCCATCGAGACTCAAGCCCAGGCTAACGCTACCAAGCTCTCGGAGGCCGTCAAGGTCGTGGAGGGCGTTGAGGCCGCAAAGGCAGAGTTGGAGTCCAAGGTACTGAAGCTTGAAGAGGAGCTCGTCACCAAAGCTCAAGAACTCTCGACCATCAACAACTCCTTGGCAGACCTGAAATCAAAGCTCGCGACTCAGGAGAAGGATCTAGAGGCTGGTTGGGAGAAAGAGAAAAAGCTGCTGGAGGGCTGGGAAAAAGATAAGGCTGAGCATGCCAATGCTGCAAACTCTTTCGATGAGCACAAGAAAGTCATGGATCTGTGGACTGGTTGCCTGGTCAATGTTGTCGAGCGTCTTGCTGCTCAGGTGAGCGTCATGGACAAAGAGGACCATCGCTTCATAGTTGGCGAGCATGACTCCAGAAGCGCCAGCCTCTCCCTCTTCTTCGACGGACTCCTCGAGATATTGAAGAAACATCATGAGAAGAGATCCACTAGCTTTGCCAATGAGTCTCGAAAGTTTTGCGTCGAGGTCGTCTCCAAGATGCTTGTCAAGATTATCTGCCGGAATCCTGACATTGATGTCTCCAAGGCCTTCAAACCTTGCCGCCGGGGATGGACACCACAGCTGCCGAAGAAGCCATCGCTCCCCTTATCGGCAAGCTCAATCAGATCCCGAGGACTGAGAGTTTCGCAGGGATTAGCCTCCCTTGTCGTTCTTTGTTGCAAATGTAGTTCATGCACGAGACAAATTTATCTTAAGTCAGAACTGCACTTGGCTTTGATGTATTATAACTTGTGTTTTAGATGGATGTATGTGCGCTGTTCTCCTTATTCCATTCTGTCTTTGCATGATCTTTGTACCCTACGCTTGCCGGAAACTTGCCGGTGCGCACACCCTTGCCGCGAGCGCTTGAGGAATAGGTCCTCAGTAGCTTGTCGGAAGTGCCGCTACCGGCAAGGTCACGCTTGACAATCACAACACAGCTACTTAGGTTGCCGAGTGGACTCGAAGCAAAGCAAGAGCACAGTCGATCATGGCAAGGTTCCTTAGTGTGTAGGTTTCTCAGACAAAGGCCAAAATTGTTCAAGGAGAGTTGCAACTACAACAAATAATTTATTTCAAAGTTTTGCAACTTAGCTCATTTCTTGTTGTACTTCTTGCCGTAGGGTGATACCTTGAACGCGTCCTTTGGTATCCATACCGTCACTCCCCCGGGAAACTTGTATGCGAGGAATCCTTCCTTCCTTTAAGAAAAAGAAAGAAGAGAAAAGAGGAGGCTGGAACCTCGATGGTTTATTAATCACCTTATGCAAGGCAAAATGTAACACAAAACTGCTTGCAACACATAAATATATATGTACTTTGACAAAGAGTTGTGAAACATTTAACTTTTATTTATTATGCACGGGATCTGCGCCCGGCTTTGTACAAAGGATTACATTCCTTGACGGCAAACTTGTACAAAAGAGGTTGCCGGGCAGCCCGGCAACCGCGCCTTACGGGTAAAATTTACGAAGATGCTCAATATTTCATGAGTTTAGCACCGGAGTGCCATCTTCGGTCTCTAGGTGGACTGTGCCGGGCCTAGTGACTCGTATTACCCGGTAAGGGCCCTCCCACTTCGGTGTCAACTTGTTTTTTACCCTTCGTGGATCGAATCCGACGAGGAACAAGGTCGCCTTCCTCAAGGTCCCTGGCGTTCATTTGTGGCTAAGGTAGCAGCGCAAAGCTTGCTGGTACCGTGCAGCACGGGCAGCAGCCTAGAAACGATCTTCCTCAAGGAGCGTGGCATCGTCATGCCGTAGCTCATCTTGGTCCTCCTCATCGAAGGCCAAGACTTGAGGTCACCCGTATTTGAGTTCCGTGGGGAGTATCACTTCTACACCAAGGCTTGCTTCCTGACCTTCTGCTTGACGGGCCTCGCATGAGGGCAGATAGCAAGGTGGTGCTCAATTGCCTTCCTAAGAACTTCGGGGATGTCAAATGCTTGCCGCGCATGCGTACTGACATTCACCCGTAGGAAGGCAACGATCTCGACTTCCTATTAGTCGCCGAGAGTGTCACTTTCAAAAAAAGTGCCACTCGTCCCATCCCCCTTCACAGAAACTTGTTTGGTCATGGACGCGGAAGCCTTGGTTCTCTTGCTGTTGCCGGTAGAGCTCTCTGGTGTGTCCTCGACATGCATGCTGCACTCTGAAGTGCGCTTCTCGGAGTCCTTCCCAGAGGTCTTGTCGGTCTTCTTCTTCTTCCCGCCCCCGGGAGCTTTGACGGCAGGGACAAGTGCCTCGATGGCAGCTGCTGCTGCTACCTCTCGGTAGAGCTCTCTTGCTCTTGCCGGATGATTGTGTCCTTGTAGTTTGACTTGATGGTGAGGACCCCCATCGGCCCCGGCATCTTGATGATGTTGTACGCATAGTGCGACGTGGCCATAAACTTTGCCAGGGCTGGGCGGCCAAAAATCCCGTTGTATGGCAGCGGCATCTTGACGGCGTCGAAGGTAATTTTCTCCATCCGATGGTTGAGCTCGCTGTCGAACGTGACCGGCAATGTGACTTGGCCCTTCGGCTTGTTCCTCCCCAGACTGATCCCTTGGAAACTGCCTGTCTCCTCGAGATCCTTGTCGGGGATCTGCAGCCTCTTGATCACATCTGGAGAAATCAAGTTCAAGCCAGCCCCACCGTCAACCAGCATCTTTGTCACCTTGAGGTTGCTAATTGTTGGTGAGACCAACAACAGCAAACACCCGACCGCAGTGGTGCGATCAGGGTGGTCCTCAGCGTCAAAGACGATGGGTGAGTGCGACCACTTGAGTGGCTTCTGTGCCTCCATCACCGGCTCCGCTGCATTGACTTCGCGGATCCACTGCTTTAGTTGCCGGTGCGAGGAGTGCAAAGATGTGCCTCCGTCAACACACATGGCATCCACTGTATTTTGGAACTCCTTGTTGGACCCACCTCTGTCCTCATCACTATCATCCTCTTCTTGCTGGCCTTGAGCAGCCTTCACTTTTGGCTGTTTGGCCTTGCCGCGGCGGCCTCCGCGGCCACCATGGTCTTGTTTGCCGGACCCACCAGCACCATCTTGGCCCTTCTCCTTGTCACGCTTCTCATACTCTTGCTTCTGCTTTTGGCAAGTTGCTCTACTTGCCGGCATTGCTAGAGGTCATGGCCCTTGGTGCGGTGGATCTTGCAGTACGGCCCGCCGGTTTTGCCGGCCTTCTCGCCTACCGCAGCTTCCCGGCAGCCATCACACCCAGCAACCTCCTTGCCGGGGATGTCTGCCTTCGGGTTCTTGGTGGCGTTGGTGTCGCCGGAGCTCTCGATAGCCAGTACAGTCTTGTTCTTGCGCTTTCTGTTCTTCTTCTGTGGGGTTGATGCGTCGTCGTCCTCGAAATCGACTTCTGCACCAGCATCTTCCCCGGGGAGTCGCCTCCTTTCCTTAGCTCGTGCACACCTATCTGCCAAAGCGTACAGATCATTGATGGTCTTGACCTTCTCGACATTCATCTCTGACTGCATCTTGCGGTTGTGCACATTCATGTGGAACGCGGCAACAACAGCTGCGGGATGGATGTTGGGGACGTTGTGGTGCACACGGCTGAACCGTTGTATGTACTTGCGGAGGTTCTCTCCATCCCTTTGAGGGCTCACCTACAAATCGTTGGGCTGGCCCGGGAGCTTGTGGCCACCCTGGTAAGCGCTAATGAAATGATGGCATAGATCCGCCCAAGAAGAAATGGAGCCCTCAGGCAGGTTCATCAACCATGACCTGGCGTTGGGCTGAAGCACCAACGGGAAGTAGTTGGCGAGCAATTTCTCGTCCCGTCCCCCGGCAGCTTCCACCGCGATGGTGTAGATGCGAAGGAACTCGGCTGGGTTGAGCGTGTCGTTGTACTTGTCGGGCAGCTCCAGCTTGAAGGCACGGGCAGACGGCCAGCAAACCTACCATAGATCATGAGTAAACGCTGGGCACCCCACATCGCAGGGCAAGTACTCAGCGACTACTGGCGCGAGCACGTTCACCGCCATCCCGGCACGGTCGTCAGATTGACGGCATGCTTCCCGGCGCCACTCGATCTACGTGCGGGCGTCTTCGTCGCGCCGCTCGTGGAGCACTTGGCGCTGATCTTGGCGGCACCGCGGATCTGACGAAGCCATAGACAGCACGTCATGGTCGTCTGATCGGGGGGCCGGCCATTGTGATGGTGGGGGGTGCTGAGGCGACTACACCGTTGGCGCAGCGTCTCCGGCAAGGTAGCCGGACGGTCCTGCCAGAATGGTGGGTGGTCACCGTGAGGGCCCCACGTCTTGGGTTTTGCCGGGATCGGCAAAACTGATGAGACTCTGAATGGTGGCTCTCCATTCATCCATCTTGTCCGGTCTTGGCGGGAAGTTCAAATGTATTTGAACCCGCGCCTTGGCCTCTACCACCGTGGTTGGCATGGCTGGGAGCATAGAACGAGGCGTCGCTCGACTCCTGGCAGAGCCAGAAGGAGCTTTGTTACGTCCATGCCGCCGCGGCTCATGCTCGCCAACAGGCGGATGTGGTGGTGGCGGCGGCGCTCCGTGAGCAATCAGAAGTTGCTGCACAGGGATCTCGGAACTACCGAAACATGGTCTTGCCCTAGCCATTGCACTTCGGTCCCACTGAGATGTTCTGATCGGTCTCACCGATACCTCCCACATTCAAGTCTTTTACACTAGTCGGTCGCACCGAGATTTTGGTTCGGTGTCACCGAGTTGGGTCAAATACTTGTAACGGTTGGATCTTTAGGTAAAGCCTATTTATACCCCTCCACCCACACATACTGCAAGAGAAAGCCATCAGAACGTGCCTACACTTTGACCATTCATTTTCTGAGAGAGAACCACCTGCTCATGTGTTGAGATCAAGAGATTCTAATCAAACCATTTGAAACTTGATTTCTAGTCTTTCCCAAGTTGCTTTCCACTCAAATCCTTCTCCTACCAAAGCCAAATCTGTGAGAGAGTGATTGACTGTTGGGGAGACTATCACTTGAAGCACAAGAGCAAGGAGTTCATCATCAACAACACCATCTATTACCTTTTGGAGAGTGGTGTCTCCTAGATTGGTTAGGTGTCACTTGGGAGCCTCCAAGATCATACGGAGTTGAATCAAGGAGTTTGTAAGGGCAAGGAGATCGCCTACTTCGTGAAGATCTACCCGAGTGAGGCTAGTCCTTCGTGGACGTAAGCCATGGTGGAATAGGCAAGGTTGCTTCTTCGTGGACCCTTCATGGGTGGAGCCCTCCGTGGACTCACGCAACCGTTACCCTTCGAGGGTTGAAGTCTCCATCAACGTGGAGGTACGATAGCACCACCTATCGGAACCACGCCAAAAACCACCGTGTCTTCATTGCATTTGATCTTCTCTTCTCTACCCCATTACTTTTCACACAATTGCATGCTTTACTATTTCCGCTGCTTTATCTCTAGATATGCATGTGTAGGAAGTCTTGGTGATATCTTAACTTGTGCTAAAATCTGCCTAAATTCCAAGAGAATTAAAACTGCAACATTGATTGATTAAGAGTCTATTCAACCCCCTCTAGACCTTTCTTCTCGACCCTACAATTTGTATTAGAGCTTTGGTCTCCATTTCTTTGGTTTAATCACCATTGGAGGAAGATGGATGTGTCTACTTTGTGGAGTCTTAGATGTAGAGTGCCCATTCTCAATGGAGAGTATTATCACTTTTGGAGAGATGAAATTCTTGACATCTTTGATGAATTTAATTTAAGCAAGTATATTCATAGCCCATATGTGCCTCCCATTGACCCCTTGCATCCCACTCTAGAGGAAGAAATTGACATGCTTCGTAATCTTAGAACCATCAATCTTATCATTAAAGGGTTACCTAAAATTGTGCTTGGTTGTATGCAAAACTATGAGTGCGCCTATACTCTATGGAATGACTTGGAAAAGCGGTACCCCAACTACTCTTTAAAGAATCTTGATGAGATTCTTCATAAGACCATTGTTTTTCACAAGATGAAGCCTAGTGATCCTAACTTTGATAATTGCTTATTTGAGCTTCGTGATCTCATGCATGCCAAAGGAGATGTTAGAACCATTAGTAACATCATCATGGACGTCATTAGAATTCATAAACTTGAACATTGTCATGATCATGGAACTAATGAATCCATTGCCTTAGGTGATGATCACATACATGTTGATGATGATAATGAACATGGCTATGATGATGAGGACGAGGAATTCATCATCGAATTTGAGAAGACTATGAGGAATCTTAGCCTCATGACAAATCTTTGAGATTACATGCCCGGAGGAAAAGAGTGGATTCTTGATAGTGGATACACTGATCACATGACCGGAGATAGCACTACAAAAAAAACACTTCCGTGATGATACGTCTTTGTCACAGTAGGTCACGTTTTCTGTCATGCATGTATATCCGTGACGATTTTATGACAGAATCAAGATAGTCATACCTGTGCTCTCGTAGAAGTGTTCCATGACAATACTGAAATTATCATCACGGAAGTGTCCACTTCCATGACGATAAATGTCGCTATTGGAAGTGTTTTCGTCAAGGGTGACCGACACGTGGCATCCACCGTAACGGGTCGCTGTTAAGCTATCGGGTGCCGGTTTGGATCTGATAACCTGTTATCAGCCAGGACCAATGGCGATTTTCCATGTGTAAAATTTCCATTCGCCAACGAAACCACATGTCAGCTCGGCGTTGGGACAGATGTCATCTATTCCTTGGACGAGAGACATCTATGATACATCGACACGTGGCACGACCCAATAGTGGCCCATTCAGGTTAAACGGGTTGGCCTAGCTGAAGGCCCACAAGATTTTGTCAGATACTAGTGGACCGGCCCGTTAACAGTCTACCATGTTTTGGGCCAAATTACGGCCCATATCAGATATGGCCCGTTAACAGTGCACTGTGTTTGGGGCCCATCTAAGGCCCGGTTTGTATTACAGACTGTTAAAGACCCGTTGAACAGTTTGACCCAGTTCGGCCCGATGATAGTTTCGGCCTATTAGCGGCCCATCGCGCAATTGGGCCGTTTTCAGCCCGGTTTAACTTTTGTCCATTTAACGGCCCGTGCGGCATTTGGGCCCATTTTTGGTACAAATGACTTTCGGCCTCTTAAAGGTCCGTGCCGCATTTCGGCCCATTTCTGGTACAATTTACTTTCGGCCTCTTAACGGCCCGTGCAGCATTTGGGCCCATTTCTGGTACAAGTGACTTTCGGCCTCTTAACGGCCCGTGGTCTTCGTGGATAAATTTAACCCCACTCTGACTATCGGTCTGTTAAGGTCCCGTGAAATAATTGGGCCTAATTATAGCCCACTTTGCACCCTGCCTGCTTACAGCCCATCATGTTATTGGGCAAACCATGGCCTGGGATAAATTTTGGCCTGTGAACGGCCCGTCATATAATTGGGCCAATCATGGGTCGATATATTTAGGCCTGCTGTCGGCCCGTGAATTGTTTGGCACAATTTAGGCCCGATCTAATTTTTAGCCTGTTAAAAGCCCATGGTATTTTCTGGCCCAACTAAGGCACGCGGTTTACTTGGCCTGTTAAAGGCCTGAACTACTTGGGCCGGGTTTACGTTCAGGCCTGCTAACGGCCCGAGATGATTGTGGGCCCATGTTTTGACCCATATATAGAGTTGCGGGCTGGCCCGTTTGCGTAGTCTAATTTTTTTTATATATAGCACTGACGAACCAATAACATTTTGGCCCATTGATCTCCGTAGAAGCTTACGGCCTAGCGATGATAGCATGTACAGTAAATAAATTCTTCTCAAATTTTTTTATAGCATAGTGACTACGAATAAACCTAGACTATACAATAAAGAAATAACGGGATATTACATCGACTGGGCATCCAAGTTCACCACCAGTGATAATAAAGCGCAACCAGACAGCGGATTACATACACTGGGCATCAAAGGTCGCCACCAGTGCAAATAAACGCGCCGACAAAACAATATACAGAACCAACAGCTCTTCAACAGAGTTAAGAAAGGTTAGGCCTGCAAGGTAGCTGTAGCACAAGTAGTTGAGCAAGCTGATGAGACTGCGCTTGTTTGACGCTAATATCCTCCAACTCTAGCTGCATAGCATCAATAGCCATCATGTACTTCTGGTTAATCTTCCATAGAGATTGGAGTTCCAGTATGAGTTGAGCTGAAGCATGTCTTTCTGCTTGAATTTGAGACTGGAGAAGTCGAACACATTTAGGTGGCGACTTCATCGAGCTTGTGTCACTCCGATTATCGAGTGACTTTGACACTACATCAAGACATGACTTTGGGGTTGTGTCGCTATCCCCAAGATGTGTTGCCTTCTTCCTTGCAATATATGTTTGAAGGACAAGCAATGGGTTCGTCTCACTATCATTGTGGCAGTTCTTCTTGGCGTTAGTGGTATCACCCTGAAAGAGAAACAAGCAGAGAGATAACAGGTTTTGCACGTATATGCATCAGTGCTATCAATTCATCCCATTTCTTAGTGGCAAATAAAGAGACACGGTTTAAAATAGCGTTAACATAATAAGACATGGCTGGAAATGGCATTGTGCAGGAGTGGCCAGCTTAACCACACCACTGGATTACAGATCAAGAACACAAGCATACATGCAGTGCTAAAGAACGTATAAGCATCAATGGTGAGTGTACTGTCAATTTATCCCATTTCAGATTGGTAAATAAAGAGATGATTTGAATAACATTAATATAATATGGCATTTGTCGGAACTCGGGCTCCGGGGACCCTGGTTCAAACTCTGTGGGCCGCTTGCTGCCTAATAACTCAACGGTGACCACGGTGAGGCTACGGCGAGAGCACGCTCACACACAAGGAACGATAGGGGACACAAGAGCTACTGAGGTTCGGGCCACCATGCAGTGTAAAACCCTACTCCTGCTTGTGTTTGGGATTATTGTGGGCAAGAGAGTTCTCGCGTACAAGATTGAGGAAGAAGGAAGCGATCCCCTCTACGGTGGCAGCACTGCCCCTTTTATAGCCACCTCGGTCCTCTTCCCCCAAAAATAATGGCGGGAAGGGTTGCCACACAACCGCGGTTCAAAGTGGGACAGGCGCCCAGTGTTATCCTGACAAAAGGTGGTCTCCGCCTACAAAGGTGTTATCGATGATGCACCGGTGGGCTCAGTGATGACCTCCGCCCTGCGCGCCTTATCGTCCTGGTCTTCATACACCAAATAGGAAAGCTTTGGGACTTGCTTTGCAGAAGGGTAGCCGGTGCTTCTCCTTTATAACCAAAGAGGAAATCCTCCCTAACCGTGCCTGCCGGTACGGCCCTGCCACTGTCGTCGTCTTGCAGGGTTGCGTCATCAACGTGGTGGGCGCGTGATCGCCAGGCTCGTGCCAGGCGGCGCCCCGCTTGAGTGGCTTCGGGACGCCGCCTCGCGAGGCCTCCTGCTAGTGCTGAGTCTTCGGTGGGTCCACCCCTTGAGGAGGGGGTCCTCATGAGGCCGGTGCCTCACGAGGCGTCTTGCTTCGTGGCGGCTGTGGCTAGGCCGCCTCTTGGGCCTTCACCAGGCGTTGCTTCCTGGGCTGTAGGCAGACGGCCCGTGGTTCCCTAGTTCCCACTGGGCCGATAGTAGCCCCCGGACCCACGACGCGCATGTTCCGCCCATTGGGAATGATATAGCCTGGGGCCTAATCTGACTGCCGGGCCCAGGCGAGGACACATAGCGCATGATGGCACGTAGGACACCCCCACTTCCCCACGACGCCTGGGTAACTGCCCGCGTTGCCATAAAGCAGACCCGCACGGGGCGCTGGCCATCATTACCTTCCTTTCCTCCCTCCATCTTCCTTGCGCCCAACACCTCACAGCCTCTCTTCGTCTTCCTCGCACATCGCTCCCTGCAGCTTCCTCCTCTCCTCGATCTGAAGCTTCACCGCGCATCCATGACGCCTCCCAAGAAGGGTAGGGCTAAGGCGGCGGCCATGGTGGAGGCAGAGCTGGAGCCCGCCCTAGCCAGATCCACAATCATCAATGCCGAAGGGCTCGACACGGTGCGCCCGATGACCACCGCCGCCACCAATGCCACCACCATTCCCCTCTATCTCCATACGATCTTCGCCGGCCTGCTGCCGCCCTTCTCTGACTTCTTCAACGCCATCCTCTCGCATTATCAAATCCACGCGCTCCATCTCTAGCCCAACTCCGTCCTTCTCCTCTCCATCTTCGCCTACTTCTGCGAAGCCTTCGTGGGCGTGATGCCTTCGGTGGCGCTCTTTCACCACTTCTACAGCTTGCGGCTGTCGGCGGCAGACCAACGCTCGGGGTGCGCCTCGTTCAGCAGCGTGGAAGGGACGGCAGATGACACCATCGACATGAAGATCTCCAAGAAGGTGGAGGGCTACCGACGGCGCTAGGTCTACATAGACGCGGGCCAATATAGCCCCCTGCTGCAGCTGCTGGCAGCCCCCGCCATGAAGAGCTCCGGATGGGAGCACGCCAAGCCCACCGACCCCAAGGTGGCGCCGCTATGGGGGAGGATGGACGAGCTGAAGGCCGCGAAAGTGACAGGAGCAATGGTCATCAAGGAGTTCCTGCGCCGGTGCATCGCCCCCTCCAGAGGCGCTCCTGCCCGGTGTGGGCCATTACCGGGGCCAAGGACCCGTTGCGGCTGAGCATCGACAACTTGGCGCTGGAGGTGGTGTATGAGGTGATGCATCTCCTGATGGGTGAGGAGGCAGAAGACCCGCCCCGAGATGGCTCCCCCTATACTGCTACTCAAACAAGGATGAGCTGGTCGAGGAGATGCCTCGCTTCGACCAATGGGGCTTGATCCCATAGGGTCACGAGGGGCCTCGTGACAACCCTCTCTTGGTGCTGCCCGGCTCGGAAGGCCATGACGAGGTTGGGGCCTCGGCAAGCGCTGCGGAGGAGAGCGATGCTGGGGCGGGCCCGCGAACCCGCTGCCAGCAGCTAGACGAGCTCGGCGACGATGACGACGACGACGATGAGCAATTTGTGATCGCGCCCTCCCAGCCCTTGCGCACAGGAGGTGAAGGAAGCAGCAGTGTGGGGGCTGACGTGCCCCCCGCGGAAAGGACCGGGACCGGCGACGAGGCCGCCACGCCCCCTACAAAGGAGACCGGCACCAACCTGGCGGGGCAAGACCTCGGCAAGTCCCACGCCGAGCCCTCCAGGGCACGCTCGAGTGAGCCGTGCGAGGGCGGCAGCGGTAGCCGCCTGCAGCCAAAATTGAAGAAGAGGAAGTGGGTTCCTAACGACGAGTAAGTCACCACACCTTGCTTTCTTTTTCTTTTATGTCTTGTCTTCTTCCTCCCGAAGTCCGGGGCTGATCCCCTGGTCCACACAAGGAGCCCACAACGACGAAGAAGAAGAAGAAGAAGAAGACCCCCAGCTCAAAGGGGGCCCTGGCGTCCTCCGCAGGCGCCGAGGGATGCGAAGAAGCCACCCGCCACCCCGAGGTTGAAATGGGGCGCGTGGAGGCAGAGGGGGAGCAAGTGACTCCTCCTGAGCCGCGGGTGGATGTGGCTCCTGAGGCTGAAGGAGATGAACCTTGGGAGGCGGCCTCCGGAGGAGGCGCCGCGTCTCCCGAGGTGCCCGCTGTAGGAGGAGACACAGCGATGGATGAGGCCGAGGAGCCAACTCCCCCGCCGAGCTCTACCCCCACCATGGAAGCCGCGGCCGCTGAAGCCGCCTCGTCAAGCCCCCAGCGCTCACCAGCGCGGGAGGCTCCCGACGTGGGCGCGATGAGCCCGCAGAGTGCACCGCCACGGCAAGAGGAGGAGGAGACTCCGATGAGCCCCCCGCTGCTGACAAGTGACGTAGCTCCCGAGGGGAGCGAAAATGCGTAGGCCCGGCGATGGTCTGGAGCCGACCCCTCTCAGGTCACGATGGAGGGGGCGGTGCCGACAATCGCAGTGGCTGGACCCTACAACTGATGAGCAGCAGCGCCGTGCTGAAGCGCGGGGCGCTGCAGGGCGCCAGGGCGGCCCTTGAGCAGCTGGAGGCAGACCTCCAGGCGGAGGAGGCGCGCATCGCCGACGACTGATGCACCTCGCGGAGGGGTGGCCGCAACTAGATGTCGCCATCAAGTTGGGCCACCGCCAAGACAAAGCCATGTGTGAGAAGCACAAGAAGGCCACCTTCGACGCCAAGGAGATCTTCGAAAACGCCGTCCAGGAGGCTGACGTGGCTGACAAGCGCCGCGAGGAAGCGGAGGCCCAGGCGAAGTTGATGCGGGAGTAGTATGTCGTCTAGTCAGTTCTGCTGTAGGCGTGGGAGAACGCCATCACCACTCGCGAGGAGGAGCTCAACTCCTGCGAGGTCGAGCTTGACAAGTGCACCGAGGCTCTTGCTGGTCGTGAGGCGGATGCCGCGATCCGCGAATGAGAGCTAGCGAGGATGGCAACCGAGCAGGACACGGAGCGCGAGCGCCTGGAGATCCTGGATCGCCAGGTGGCCGCTGCCCAGGCCTCCTATGACAAGCGCATGGCCAAGGCCAATGCTCAGCTGGAGATGAAGGAGAGGAAGATCCAGGTGGACGCCAATGCGAAGAATAAGAAGGATCGTGAGGCGCTTGCTATGGACTACGCCAAGAAGCTGAAGTTCCAAGAGGACCGCTTCAAGAAGAAGTGCGAGGAGCTCCAAGCAGAGATCTCCGGCCTCAAGGAGCTGCTGGTGGAGGCGGAGGGCAGCCGGAAGCTCGCGCTGAAGGCCAAGGCTGATGCGGAGGGGAGTTGGCCTCCCTCCAGCAGCAGGTGGGCAGCGTCTCCAACATCGTCGAGCAGGCCAGGGATGAGGCGGCTCGGGCACGGGGGCGTCAGCATGAGTGTGCCAAGATGTTCCATGCCCTCTCCATCCGAGCCCGTGGCGCCCTGATCACCATCTGCCAGGAGAGGCTTGGCAGCCCCCTCGAGGACAACGATGCCAGCTACCTGGACTTCTTCACCAAGCTTGTCGAGAGGTTGGAGCACGGGGCCAAGCGGGTGAACGGGATCATCGAAGATGAGTGCCGCGACCTCCTCGGCCAAGCGGCGACGTGCATTTTCAGCAACCTCCTTCGTGCCGACGCCGACTTCGACTTCGACAGGGTGATGGCCCCATCCCTCCGGAGCTTCACGACGGCCTCGGGAAGGCGGTGGAGGATCACATGGACGCCCTGCTCGAGAAGTTATCCCATGGCAGCGATAGCTTCTCCGGCGAGGCTGAAGATGGCAAAGGCGGCGGCGACGACGGCGGGGACGACGGCTCGTCCTCTTAGGCTTTTTCCCTTCTCCTTTTGCCCTATATCCAAGCAAGTGTAGCCCCGTGGGGGCGTAAAGACATGGTCTATATGATTTAACTTAAGCACTTGGCGTTTTGCTTTAACCTGTGTTTCTCGCGAGGCATCCTTGTGAGGCTTATTCTTCTCCTCCGGTTTGCCTTGGTGCTCTACGTCATTAGGACCCAGCCCCCGAGCGAGCTATGACCATCGCTGGTATGTTAGGATGCGTCCCTAGACAAGGCTAGAGGGTGTAGGGCTCTGCGAGGTGGTAAGGGCTCCTGAGGCGCGATGCTTAGGAAGCCCCCTTTTGATGTGCAAGCAGCTCGCGCGAGGGAGAAAACGTCAGCGCTCAGTGGGGTTGCGAGGGGAGAAGAGCTTGAGGATGCTGAGAGCGGTTCGCGAGGCATTTTTAGACTTAGCTTTTTCGCGGAGTGTGGCGCTTGGCGCGCCGTAGCTTGCGGGGTGAGCTTCGTGAGGCTCTCGCTAGTGAGGCCTCTTGCTGGTACTTGGTGGCGATGGGTGCCGCAGACCACCTTGGGAGGCGATGCTCGCGAGGCTTCCTATTGGCTTGTAGAAGTGATGAACCGCGATCGCCTCGCGAGGCAGCGCTCGCGAGGCCTCCCGTGCGCCCTCTCTCTGTGACAAACATGCTTTGACAAGTTTCACAAATAGAGGAGTAGCGCGCGCTTGCCAACTCTCTCGTGGGCATCACGCGAGGAGATAAGGTACCAAGGACCATGGTGAGGTGACATGCACGGGAGCAGGCCCGCGAGCCAGAGCTCAGTCACTTGGGTTTGACGGCGCTGCTGGGCCTGGCCCGAGTGCAGGCACTGTGTCCAGCCCCCGCTCGTGTAAGGCGCAGGAGGGAGATCGCGAGCGCGCACGACTCCTGAAGCAGATAACTTACCAGACACACATGATACTTAGGAAATAAAACTTTACTGCTGCATAAAAAGAGGTTCCATTACACAACCAAAAAGTTGAGGCTGCCGTGACGGACACGAGACAGCTTGAGGATGGTGCAGCCACGTGGTGCCCTTAGTTTCACAACCAAAAAAGATGAGGCTATCATGACGGACATGGGACAGCTTGAGGATGGTGCAGCCAGGCGGCGCCCTCAGATCAATCATTCTGCCAGCGCTGAGCATGGGGCTTCCACTGGGTTGTGGGAGGGAGCTCTCACGGGCCCATCAGGCAGCCCAAAAAGAGGCTTCGGAGCGTGTACATCTCCATTTTGTTCGTACGCGTGAGGTCACGGGTAGAACTTGTGGAGGTGTTGGATGTTCCATGTGTTGGGCACCGGAACACCCTCCTTCGTTTCTAGGCGTGCGGTGCCAGGCCGGGAGACATGAGTGACCCTGAACGGGCCTTCCCACATGGGAGAGAGCTTGTGGAGTCCTTCTCTGGAGAGGATCCTTCATAGGACAAGATCGCCAGCTTCGAGGGTGCAGGGGCGTATGTTGCGGCTGTGATAGCGACGCAAGGCTTGCTAGTATCGGGTGGCGCGTAGAGCGGCCTGGCGATGGGCTTCCTTGAGGAGCAGCAGATCAGCCCCTCACGAGCCGTCCTAATGAGCCTCATTGAAGGCGAGGACTCGCGGGGATCTGTGCTTGAGCTCATGAGGGAGGACCACTTCCGCCCCGTAGATGAGGAAGAAGGGTGTTTCACCGGTAGGCTTGGTCGCTGTTGTATGGATCGACCACAGCATAGACTGGTGCTCGTCGAGCCAGCCTTTGCCACATGCGTCGAGCTTTTTCTTTAAGCTTATTGTCTTGAGGCCTTTGAGGACTTCAGCATTGGTGCGTTCGGCCTGGCTGTTGCTTCGGGGGTGCGCCACAGATGCGTAGCAGATCTGCGTGCCAAGGCTGGCGCAGTATGACTTGAAAAGGCTGCTCGTGAACTGTGAGCCGTTGTCAGTGATGATGCGGTTGGGGACGCCGAAGCGGCTCGCGAGGTTCTTGATGAACTTGACAGCTGAGGCTGCCGAGATGGTGCGGACGGGCTCCACCTCCGCCCATTTGGTGAACTTGTCGATGGCGACGTAGAGGTAGCGGTAGCCGCCAGCTGCGCGAGGGAAAGGGCCTAAGATGTCCAACCCCCAGACCGCAAAGGGCCATGAGAGGGGGATGGTCTGGAGGCCTTGCACCGGCTGGTGGATTTGCTTGGCGTGGAATTGGCAGGGTTCATAGGAATGGACCAGCTCGGTGGCGTCTTGAAGCGCGGTGGGCCAGTAGAAGCCGCTGCGGAACACCTTGTCGGCGAGCGTGCATGATGAGGAGTGATGGCCGCAGTCTCCACTGTGTATGTCGGCAAGCAGCTCGCGCCCTTGCTCCTCAGAGAGGCACCGTAGCGCCGCGCCATTGGGGCACCTGCGGTAGAGATCGCCGTCCCTCAAGCAGTAGGTTGTGGCCTGGTGGGCCACGCATTCGGACTCTGAGTCCTTCTCTAGGAGGGTGCCGTCCTCCAGATAGGTCTTGAATTCGTTGGCCCAGCTGTCAGCTTGTGGCTCCAGTGCCAGCAGCAGGCGAGCGCCTGAAGATGGGCCGCAGTCAGGTGCGCCTGAGGGTGGTGCGGGAGGGAGCTCTTCATGGAGGCATCGTGGCGCTAGCGGCAGGTGGCGTAGCTGATGGCTTCAAGAGCCTTTCCTCGAAGACGCTGGGCTTTTGAGGCTCGCGGCGAAATGCCTGCTTGGCGATGTCATCTGCTTCCTTGTTGCTGCTGCGAGGGACGTGTTGGAGCTCCATGTCAAGGAAACGCTTCTCGAGCTTGCGCACCTCTTCCAGATAGGTGGCCATGTGCTCATCCTTGGCCTTGTAACTTTTGTTGGATAAGCTGGCGAGGAGCTGAGAGTCGCCCTTGATGATGATCCGCTTGATGCCAAGAGCAGAGGCAGCCTTGAGCCCGGCGATGAGACCCTCATACTCGGCGATGTTGTTGGAGACCTTGTCGGCATGCTTTAAGCAAAGTTGTACAACATAGTAGAGCTTGTCTCTTGTCGGTGAAGTGAGCACGACTCCAGTGCCTGCGCCTTGCCAGGAGAACGCGTCGTCGAAGTGCATGGCCCAGCCTCCAGGGGCCTCCTCTCCAGGCAGGAGGGATTCCTCCTTGCGAGGCTCCTTTTGATGTGGGTCCGTCCATTCTACCGTGAAGTCCGCCAAAGCGGCGCCCTTGATCGTCCTTGTGGTGAGGAATTCCAGCGCAAAGGTTTGCAGCTCAATGTTCCACTCGGCGACACGGCTAGTGGCGTTGGGGCTGTGCAGGACCTGCTCTAGGGGATAAGAGGTGATCACCTTGATGGCATGGCCCTGGAAGTAGTGGCCCAGCTTCCTGGAAGCGATGAGGAGCGCGAGGAAGAGCTTCTACTGCATGGGGTACCACTCGCGCGCATCCCGCAGCACCGAGCTGACAAAGTAGACGGGGTGCTCGACGAGGCGCGTGGCCGCGGGCGTGGCAGCTTGATCTTCGGGGAGCTCAGGAAGCGGCTCACCAGCGCCCTCGCGAGGAAGACCCTCGGCAAGCACAGGTGCAGCCTCGGGGGTGCTGGCGCAACCTCGGGAGGCACTAGTGCGGCCTCGGCGGGTGCAGGTGCAGCAGATTTTTGCTTGGCGATGATGGGCTCTTCTCGTTCCGCCACAAGGGCTGCGCTAACCGTCTGGGGGGTGGCCGCCAGGTATAGGAGCAGAGGCTCGCGTGGGCGCGGGGCTACCATGACAGGAGGACTTGTCAGATACCTCTTGAGGTCCTCGAAAGCTGCGTCAGCTTTAGGAGTCCACTTGAAGGGAGCTGATCTCATCATGAGCTTGAAGAACGGCAAGGCACGTTCGCCTAACTTGGAGATGAAGCACCCAAGCAAGGTCATGCATCCCGCGAGGCGCTACATTTCCCTGAGGTTCCGAGGAGGCTTCATCCGCTCGATGGCCTTGATCTTCTCGGGGTTGGCTTCGATGCCGCGGTGGGAGACCAGGAAGCCAAGTAGCTTGCTGGAAGGAACTCCGAAGACGCACTTGGCGGGGTTGAGCTTGAGCTTGACCTTGCGGAGGTTGGCGAAGGTTTCTTTGAGGTCTGCGATGAGGGAGAAGGACTTGCAGCTTTTCATGATGATGTCGTCGACGTAGGCTTTGGCATTTCTTCCCATCTGGGGTCCCAGGGCGATACGCATCAGCCTCTGGAAGGTAGCCCCTGCGCTCCTCAAGACGAAGGGCATGCAGATGTAGTAGTATGTCCCACAGGGGGTGATGAAGGCCATCCTCTCTTCATCTTCTATCGCCATCTTGATCTGGTGGTAGCCTGAGAAGGCGTCCAGGAAGCAGAGCAGCTCGCACCTAGCGATGGAGTCTCTGATCTGGTCGATTCATGGTAGTGGGAAGGGGTCTTCGGGGCAGGCCTTGTTGAGGCTGGTGAAGTCGACACACATGCGGCTCTTGCCACCTTTCTTGGGGACGATGACAGGGTTGGCGAGCCACTTCGGGTGGCGCACCTCGCGGATGACCCCTACCTCGTGCAGTTTCTGAACTTCTTGAACGATGAACTCTTGCTTCTCGGGCGCTTGGCGCCATGCCTTTTGCTTGACGGGGTGCGCGTTAGGGCACACCGCTAAGTGGTACTCGATCACCTCCCTCGGCACACCAGACAAATCTGACGCTGCCCATGCGAACACATCAGCATTTGCCCAGAGGAAGGCGATGAGCGCGTCTTCCTATTTAGGATCGAGGCCATTGCCGATGGTGAAGGTGGGCCCGGAGCCACTGCCATCCACCGACACCTTCTTCGTCTCGGCGCGTGCCTGAGAGAACAGTTGCTTCTTCTTCGCGGGTGCGGCCTCGGGAGGCTCAACGTCGTCCTCGTCGGTAGGGTACACGGTAGAGGCAGCCTTGTAGGCGCGCACGAGGGAGCAGACCGCATCCTTCTCGTCGCAGCGGACGGTAATGATGCCGCTGCAGCCCGGCATCTAGAGGACATTGTAGGCATGATGGGTCAACGCCATGAACTTGGAGAGCGCAGGGTAGCCCAAGATGGCGTTGTAGGGTAGGCCGATGTGGACCACGTCGAAGTTGATGAGCTCAGTATGGTAGTTCTTGCGGGTGCCGAAGGTGACAGGCAGGCGCACTTGCACCAGAGGCAGGGTGGAGCCGTCAATCATGCCTGAGAAGGGCCTCGTCGGCATCAGGCACTCGTAGGGCACTTGGAGCTTCTCGAAGGTCTCGATGGAGATCACGTTGAGGCCTGCGCCACCGTCGACAAGCGTCTTGGTGACGGCGACATTGTTGATGGTGGGGGTGCACAGCATGGGGATGGTGCCTACCGCCGTCGTGAACTTGGGGTGGTCCGCGGAGTCGAAGGAGATCGCATACTATGACCACTTGAGGGGCTGAGAAGCCTCGGACCTTGGGAGGGCCGCGTTCACCTCGCGACAGAACTGCTTGAAGTGGTGGTTGGATGAGGGAGCTTGGGCTCTCCCGAGGATGCACGCCACTCCGCGAGGCTCCTGGTAGCCCCCAGCGTTCTCTTCAAGCTAGTTGCCGTTGTTCCTGCCAGGCGGCGGCGACGGGAGCGGTGGCAGGGCGGCATTGGCCTGAGGGTTGGCTTGCCGCGGCTGGTCGCGCCAACCTTGCCGGAAGTTGTTGTTGCGGTCGCCCTAGCGGTTGCCGTTGCGGCCACCTCCGCGGCCGGCACCACGGTCTCTGCGGCTGCCGTGCCCGTCCTGGCGGCTCTCGTGAAGCAGCTTGAGCTCATGGTAGTCTTCGGTGTTGTGGGAGAACATGTTGTGGTAGGCACAGTACGGGCGGCCACCTTTCTTGGGTTCATCACGATTGCGGCCGCACTTTTTCTCAGGCTTCGCCGCGAGCACGGCAGGGCCCTTGCGCTTGGCGTCCTTGCTCTTGGCCATGGTGGCGTCAGGCGCCTGGTCCGGGTCATTCTGGATGAAGAGGCAGCCTTCTTCAGCCTTGGCGCACCTGTCGGCGAGGTCGTATAGCTCAACCGCGGTGTCAAGCTCGTTGTTGATGGCGAGCTTCTCACGCATCCGGACGTCCATGACGCCGGAAGAGAACGTGGAGATGATAGCGGCTTCAGAGGCGTGCGGGGTCTTGTTGTGCACTTGGCTGAAGCGTTGGATGTACTTGTGGAGGGTCTCGTTAGGCCGCTGACGCACGGCGCGCAAGTCATTGAGCGTGAGGGGGCGCTCGCGCATGCCCTAGAAGTTGGCGATGAACTGCCGACACAGCTCGGCCCACGAAGAGATGGACGCTTCGGGAAGGTTCATGAGCCACGAGCACGGGGCATCCTTGAGGGCCATGGGAAATCAGTTCGCCATGACCTTGTCGTCACCATTCGCAGCTTCGATGCTCAGAGTGTAGAGCTGAAGGAACTCCGTGGGGTTGGGAGTGCCGTCATAGCGAGGAGATAGGTCTGTCTTGAACTTCGTAGGCCACATGACGTGGCACAGCTTACAGGTGAAGGCGCGGCAGCTCCCGCTGCTGCAGGCGACGCCGCCGGCGAGGGCAACACGGTTCTGGCGACCGGCCGCCGCGACCTCCTGGATGGTGCGGTATTGCCACTGGTGCTGCCGCTCGAGGAGCACACGCGCGTCGGGCAGCGCGCCCCAAACGATCTGGCAGCTCTCGTCGTCGGGGTCTGGTGAAGACGCGTTGTGGGACGGCTCCCGCGCGCATGCGCCGTGGCAATGACCTGCGCCGTTGTTGTTCGGGAGAGACGGAGGAGGTACGCCATGCTCTGCTTCCACGCCACGTGGCGGCAGAGGCGGAAGAGAGCGGGAGGGCGATGGAGTGGCCCCAACGGTGTTGACGAGCTCGGTGATGCGTGCGAGCCAGGCATCGTAGCCGGCCTCGGTGGGGTGGTAGCGCAGCAGCTCCTGCGCCATGAGCAGCGCGGCCTGAGGGTCAAGGCACGCGAGCGAGGACGTGGTGGCAGTGCAAACAGGGTGCTGCACGGACGGGTGGAGGGAATAGGCCTGCTACTCTCCCCCCACGGGCTCGATGGCAGCGCCGGCGCGCCTGCGGCGGTTGTCGTTGACGACGGGCTCCGTCTGAGCCACCCTAGCCGCCCTGCACAGAGCGCGCTCGCGTCAAGCGTCGGCCATGGCGAGGTCAAAGCGGAAGGAGCGGAAGCAAGCGCCCTACCTGGCGCGCCAAATGTTGGAACTCGGGCTCCGGGGACCCTGGTTCGAACTCTGGGGGCCGCTTGCTGCCTAACAACTCAACGGTGACCACGGCGAGGCTACGGCGAGAGCATGCTCACACACAAGACTCGACATGGGACACGAGAGCTACCCAAGTTTGGGCCACCGTGCGGTGTAAAACCCTACTCCAGCTTGTGTTTGGGATTATTGTGGGCAAGAGAGTTCTCGCGTACAAGATTGAGGAATAAGGAAGCAATCCCCTCTAGGGTGGCAGCACTGCCCCTTTTATAGCCGCCTCGGTCCTCTTCCCCCGAAAATATTGGCGGGAAGGGTTGCCACACAACCGCGGTTCAAAGGGGGACAGGCGCCCAGTCTTATCCTGACAAAAGGTGGTCTCTGCCTACAAAGGCATTATCCATGACGCGCCAGTGGGCTCAGTGATGACCTCCGCCCTACGCGCCTTATCGTCCTGGTCTTCATACACCAAACGGGCAACCTTTGGGACTTGCTTTGCAGAAGGGCAGCTGGTGCTGCTCCTTTTCACCAAAGAGGAAATCCTCCCTGACCGCGCCTGCCGGTACGGCCCTGTCGCTGTCATCGTCTTGCGGGGGTGCGTCATCCACGTGGTGGGTGCGTGATCGCTAGGCTGGCGCTAGGCGGCGCCCCGCTTGAGTGGCTTCGGGAGGCCCCCTCGCGAGGGGGCCTGCTACTTGTAGACTGCGTTGGTATTTCCCCGAAGAGGAAAGGATGATACAGTATAGTAGATGATAGAGGCGAAGGTATCCCGTCTTTTGATGAGATGGTGGATATCGTTTTCGATGGAGCAGACTTTGACGATCTGACTACGAACGTGTGAGGACATCGCGCCTTAGCAATCACTAAACCAACTCTGAGAGGTTATTGACCACGCCGGAGCACGATCAACCTGACCACGAGGGTCTATTTCCTGCGAGCAAACAAAGAAAAAGCAAGAAACTGAGATTGCAATCTGGATATTGCGAATATAAGAGGAAAGCTTTATTAATCAAGTGGGGTTCTTTGACGTCTTGGTCTGGTCGTTGAACACAAACGAAGTGCGCGAAGTTGCAGCTATGGCGAACTTTTAATCTAAACAAAACCCAAAGACTAAACGATGCCCTAAGGGCTATATATATGGGGGAATGGGGGGGGGGCATTTCGTGACCCCTTGGAGGAGGGGTCCGATACCAGCCCTAACTTGGTTTCCCCACACATACGGACTCTAAAAACAGCCTATACTGATGTATTTCAAAATTACATGGGCCTGGCCCAATAATAAGGTGACGCAGCACCTATAATAGCCTCTAGATGAAATTTATGAAGTGGCATCTTGTATATTCCATCCAAGCCTTCCTGCACTCATTATGGTGGCTTCAAAGTCCTAAAATCATCACTTGAAGCACCATTGATGTCTCTCGCGCACACACCTTCCTCTCCATGCTTGATCCTGCTCCAATGGCCATCCCTCTTGTCCATGCTAAGACCTTCATTCATAAGTAAAACAAAAGTACCTAATTTAGGCAGCATCATATGTTCATGAACATTAGAAGGGTTTCCAAGAAACGAAAGTACATGGTAATTTAATTGGCGTGCGCGAGCTCTAGTAATTGGTCCAGTGTGTGTAGTAACAGGGGCTATGGGTGTAACTGTGGTAGTGATGTCCTCATCATCCTCCCCTTCTTGAATTGAAGTCATCCTCGACGGAAGCTCATCTTCCTCACCCAAATATGGCTTCAAATCTGCAATGTTAAAAGTGGAACTAATCGCAAAATCTGCAGGCAGCTCAAGTTTATATGCATTATCATTTATTTTCTCTAACACCTTAAAAGGACCATCAGCACGTGGCATTAACTTTGACTTGCGCAAATCAGGAAACCTATCCTTACGCAAATGTAACCAAACCAGATCTCCAGGTGCAAAGACAACACGTTTTCTACCCTCATCTCCTGCAAGTTTATATTTAGCATTCATACGCTCAATGTTTTCCTTAGTTAACTCATGCATTTTTAATATCAATTCAGCACATTGTTTAGCATCAAAATTAACCTTCTCCGAAGATGGAAGAGGCAACAAATCAATAGGTGCACGAGGTAGGAAACCATACACAATTTCAAAAGGACACATCTTAGTAGTAGAATGCAGCGAACGATTATAAGCAAATTCAATATGAGGCAAGCATTCTTCCCACATTTTCAGATTAGTCTTCAAAACAGCCCTAAGCATAGAAGACAATGTTCTATTGACTACTTCAGTTTGTCCATCAGTTTGGGGTGACATGTGGTACTAAAAAGCAATTTCGTTCCCAACTTAGCCCACAAACATCTCCAAAAGTGGCTAAGAAACTTAGTATCACGATCTGAAACAATAGTATTTGGCACACCATGCAAGCGAATAATTTCACGAAATAACAAATCAGCAACATTAGCAGCATCATCGCTTTTATGACATGGTATAAAGTGTGCCATTTTCGAAAATGTATCCATGACAACAATGTCGGAGATCGGGCTCCGGGGACCCAAAGGTTCGAACACTGGGGTGAGATCGTTCCTACCGCCTCGTCCCGTACCACAGCAAAACTATGGCGAAGCTACGGCGAGAGCGCGCTAGCAGGAGCGGGCCGGAGACACAGCGGTTTACACAGGTTCGGGCCACCTTGCGGTGTAAAACCCTACTTCTGCTTGGTTGTGATTGCTCTGGCGTGAGAGTACAAGGTTTGGGGCGGAAGAGTCGATCCCCTCTACTGCGGCACCCTGCCCTCCTTTTATATCTGCCTTGGTCCTCTTCCCCCGAAAACATTGGCGGGAAGGGTTGCCACACAACGGCAAGTTTGAAGGGGGACAGGGGCGCAATCTATCCTGACAAAAGGTGGTCTTCGTCTGCAAAGCGACTATCCATGACGCGCCGGTGGGCTCGGTGGTGACCTCTGCCCTGCGCATCCATCATCTTGGTCTTCTTTCACTGATAGGGCAACCTTTGGGTGTTGCTTTGGGAAATGGCTGCTGGCCTTGCTCCCTTAGCACAAAAGGAGAAATCCTGTCCATCCGCGCCTGCTGGCGCGGCCTCTGTCGCCATTCGTCGACGCACGTGTCACCCACGTGGTGGGCACGAGACCGCGCGATCGAGCCGAACAGCACTTGTCTTGCATACCTTCGGGAGGCAACCTTAGGAGGCCGCCTTGCGAGAGGGCCTCGTGAGGCTCTCGGTGAAGTCGTGGCTGAGTCTTGCTTGCCTGCTCCCTGAGGAGGGGTCCTCGGGAGGCCAGATCCTCACGAGGGGTCTTGCTCGGGGTGCCCGCTGGTGGGCCTCCGCCAGGCATTGCATCCTAGGTCGCAGGTAGATGGGCCAAGATACCCTGAGTCCCTGGGTTCCATGACACCTTCTTTGCGCACCTTCCTATGCAGGAGAAAGGCAGGTGCCGATGGTGAAGGCAGGGCCTGAGCCGCTGCTGTCAACCGACACCTTCTTTGTCTCAGCGCGGTCGTGAGAGAACTGCTGCTTCTTCTTTGCGGGCGTGGCCTCAGGAGGCTCCACCGCGTCCTCGTCAGCTGGATGGACAGTAGCGGCAGCCTTGTAGGCATGCTCAAGGGAGCAGAGCGCGTCCTTCTCTTCGCATGAGACGGTGATGATGCCACTGCAGCCAGGCATCTTGAGGACGTTGTAGGCGTGATGAGTCACCACCATGAACTTGGCGAGCGCGGGGTAGCCCAAGATGGCGTTGTGGGGCAGGCCGAGGTGGGTGACGTCAATGTCGATGACCTCAGTGTGGTAGTTCTTATGGGTGCCGAAGGTGACGGGGAGGTGCACCTACCCCAGAGGCAGCGTGGAGCCGTCGGTCACGCCCGAGAACGGCCTCGTCGGCATGAGCTGCTTGTAAGGCACCTGGAGATGCTCGAAGGTCTCGATGGAGATCACGTTAAGGCCCACGCCTCCATCGATGAGGGTCTTGGTGACCACGATGTTGCTGATGGTGGGAGTGCACAGCATTGGGAGCACGCCTGTGGTGGCCATGGACTTGGGGTGATCCTTGGAGTCGAAGGTGATGGCATACTGCGACCACTTGAGGGGCCGTGCGGCCTCAGGCTTCGGGAGGGCGGCGTTCACCACGCGAGAAACTGCTTGAAGTGGCGATTGGACATGGGAGCCTGAGCCCCGCCAAGGATGCAGGCAACCGCGCGAGGCTCCTGGTAGCCCCCTGCGCCCTCGTCAGACTGGTTGACGTCATTCCCCCGGGGTGGCGGTGGCAGTGGCGGGAGAGCGGCGTTGGCCTGAGGGTTTGACTCACGAGGCTGATCGCGCTAGGCGGCCTTGCGAGGCTGGTTGCGCCAGCCTTGGCGGGAGTTGCCGTTACCGTTGCGGCTATCCCAGCGGTTGCCCCTGCGGCCACCTCCGCTGCCGGCGCTGCGGTTGTTGCGGTCGCCTCGGCGGCCCAGGTGCTCGTCGAGGAGCAGCTTGATCTCCTGGCAGTCTTCGGTGCTGTGGGAGTGCACGTTGTGGTAGACACAGAGCGGCCGGCCGTCCTTCCTGGGCTCGTCGCGGTCATGGCCGCGCTTCTGCTCGAGCTCCGCTGCAAGCACGGCAGGGCCCTTGCGCTTGACGTCCTTCCCCTTGGCCTTGGCGGCGTCGGGCACCGCATCGGGGTCGTTGTGGATGAAGAGGCGACCTTCTTCAGCCTTGGCGCACTTGTCGGCGAGGTCGAACAGCTCAAGCACCGAGTCTAGCTCGTCGTTGATGGCGAGCTTCTCGCGCATCTTGACGTCCGCGACGCTAGTGGAGAACGCAGAGATGACGGCCGTGTCAGAGGCACGCGGGATCTTGTTGTGCACCTGGCTGAAGCGCTGGATGTACTTGCGGAGGGTCTCGTCCGGGCGCTGCCGCACATGCCGCAGGTCATTGATCATGAGGAAGCGGTCGTGCGTGCCCTTGAAGTTGGCAACGAACTATGTGCAGAGGTCGCCCCACGACGAGATGGACGCCTCAGGGAGATTCATGAGCCAAGAGCGCGGGCCGTCATTGAGGGCCATGGGGAACCAATTCGCCATGACCTTGTCATCGCCGTTCGCCGCCTCGACGCTCAGCGCATAGAGCTGAAGGTACTCAGTGGGGTTGGGGGTGCCGTCGTAGCGTGGAGGCAGGTCCGGCATGAACTTCCCGGGCCACACCACCAGACGCAGCTCGCGAGTGAAGGCGCGGCATCCCATGCCGCTTGAGGGAACACTGCTGGCGAGGGCGGCGGTGCGGTTCTGGCGCCCGGCCGCCGCGACCTCCTGGACGGTCCGGTCTTGGCGCCGGCACTGCAGCTCAAGGAGCACATGTGCATCAAGCGGCGCGCAGCGGACGATTTGCAGCTGGCCTCGTCTCGTACCGGTGAGGACGTGCCACGGGAGGGCTCACGCGCCCGCGCGTTGCGCTGGTGCCTGGTGAACTTGTCGCACATAAGAGGTGGTGGGGGAGCGCCATGCGCTACGTCCCCAGCACGAGACAGTGGAGGGCGTTGCGAGTGGGAAGGCGCCGAACGTCCCCGGCGGCGTTGACGAGCTCGGTGATGCGACCAAGCCAAGCGTCGTTGCCGGTGTCCGTTGGACGGTAGCGGAGCAGCTCACGCGCCATGAGCAGCGCGGCCTGCGCGTTCAGTGGCCCACGGCGGGCGAGGGAGGAGGAAGCCGTGGCGGTGTGGCCGTCTGCCTGCACAGAGGGGTGCAGGGAGGAGTCCTGCTGCTCCCGGGCGGCAGGGTCGGTGGCGGAAGCGGCCTCGATGTGGCGGCGGCGGTTGCTGCGGCCCACCGGCTCCGTCTGGGCCACGCGACCCGCCCTGTTCTCGGCGCGCTCGCGGCGAGGGTCGGCCATGAAGCTGGTGGAGTGGAGGATGGAGCGGAAGAACAGTAGCGCACCCCTACCTGGCACGCCAAATGTCGGAGATCGGGCTCCGGGGACCCAAAGGTTCAAACACTGGGTTGAGCTAGTTCCTACCGCCTCGTCCCATACCACAGCAAAACTATGGCGAAGCTACGGTGAGAGCGCGCTAGCGGGAGTGGGCCGGAGACACAGCGGTTTACCCAGGTTCGGGCCACCTTGCGGTGTAAAACCCTACTCCTGCTTGGTTGTGATTGCTCTGGCGTGAGAGTACAAGGTTTGGGGCGGAAGAGTCCATCTCCTCTACAGCGGCACCCTGCCCTCCTTTTATATCTGCCTTAGTCCTCCGCCCCCAAAAACATTGGCGTGAAGGGTTGCCACACAACAGCAAGTTTGAAGGGGGACAGGGGCGCAGTCTATCCTAACAAAAGGTGGTCTTCGTCTGCAAAGCGACTATCCATGATGCGCCGGTGGGCTCGGTGGTGACCTCCGCCCTGCGCGTCCATCATCTTGGTCTTCTTTCACCGATCGGGCAACCTTTGGGGGTTGCTTTGGGAAACAGACTACTGGCATTGCTCCCTTAGCACAAAAGGGGAAATCCTCTCCATCCGCACCTGCTGGCGCGGCCTCTGTCACCATTCGTCGCCGCATGCGTCACCCACGTGGTGGGCATGAGACCGCGCGATCGAGCCGAACAACACTTGTCTTGCGTACCTTTGGGAGGGTGCCTCGGGAGGCAACCTCAAGAGGCCGCCTCGCGAGGCTCTCGGTGAAGTCGTGGCTGAGTCTTGCTTGCCTGCTCCCTGAGGAGGGGTCCTCGGGAGGCCAGATCCTCGCGAGGGTCTTGCTCGGGGTGCCCGCTGGTAGGCCACCTATTGGGCCTCCGCCAGGCGTTGCATCCTGGGTCGCAGGCAGACGGGCCAAGATACCCTGGGTTCCATGGGCCCGACAAACAAATATGCTACCCCTCCCCTTCTTTGTTCAAGGTAAACCTAGAACATAGTCCATAGATATATCCTCCCAAGGAACAGTAGGTACAGGCAAAGGCATATATAAACCATGAGGATTTAGTCGTGACTTAGCTTTTTGACATGTAGTGCAACGAGCAACGAAACGCTCAACATCCCGTCTCATCTTTGGCCAAATAAATGTGTAGCAAGTACGTCCTCCGTCTTCTTCATGCCAAAGTGTCCCATTAATCCTCCTCCATGCGCCTCCTCCAACAACAAAAGATGAACGGAGCTAGCTGGAATGCATAGCTTGTTAGCAAGGAGCACAAATCCATCATTAATTACGAACTTGTTCCATGTTCTTCCTTCCTTACAATTCTGCATTACATCTTTAAAATCAGCATCATGCACATATTGATCTTTGATGGTCTCCAAGCCAAATATTTTAAAGTCAAGTTGTGACAACGTAGTATATCGACGAGACAATGCATCAGCAATAACATTTTCTTTACCCTTCTTGTGTTTAATGACATAAGGGAAAGTCTCAATGAATTCAACCCATTTAGCATGTCTACGGTTGTCAGGACCCCGATCCTAAGTCACACCGATCTAGCACGTAACACATCATATCACTTTGCGGCCTCACACACGGTAACCCACGGCTGCCGCCTTTACCTGGGCCGGGACCATTTGCGCCTTTTGGCTCACGTATATGATTTTGTCGCTAGCATCCATATGACAGAGAACCCGGGCCGACATGACTAGTCATAAACCAAGGTGGCACAAACTTACAGGGACAGGCATACATGACCCATCAATGCATGTGTCGGTCATCAACGTATGAACCCAAGTCGTAGCAAGCTACAAGGACTTAAAGGAACACCGCGGGACATTTCCCCATAGGGACAGACACAGGAGCAAAGAAGGACACATGCCGGTCAATCCATGTGTTCCGGATGGAAGCACTAGGAGGCATTTCCCCATAAGGAAGGCTACCAAGAATAAACAACTAGGTGTCGGATCCCACACATACCAAAGCATTTCAATAACATACACACAATATGCTCGATATGTGTAGATACAACATGCCATCACAACATAACTCTATGACTCAAAGTATTTCCTTAAGAGGCTCCAAGGAGCCATACATAGCATGATATTACAACCATGGGTCTCATGACCCAACATACAAAGTCATACAAGTAACAAGCGGAAGCATAAACCTGTCTGAGTACAGATAGCTGAAAAGAAAGTAGGCTAGAAAGCCTGTCTATCTACAAGACCCTCCATAGGAACCAGACCTCTGTCTGGGATTCCCAAGCTACTCGGTCAATGTCGAACTCATCGCACAAAACACTAGCGAGACTGAAGTCTCCTCTGCAAAAACATAATTTAAGCAAACATGAATACAAAGGTACTCAGCAAGACTTACATCAGAACTTACTATATATGCATCAGTATCAACAATGGGGTTGTGGAGTTTGACTGCAGCAAGCCAGCTTTGACTCAGTGGCTATCCTGACCTATGACTACCAGTAACTTCTTGGGGAGAAAGCGCACACGAGTCCACATATTCACCATATCAATACACCACTATGGATCCTCTCCCGTCTTCCTACGAGAGGGCTATCCATAGCACTCACACTTATCTTGTGCACTTTACAGTATCCATTTCAACTTGTCTATGAACAATGTAAGCTTCCAAGTAGTCCATATCCGCGGACGCTGCTATTCGAATATATCATTAATAATCCTGCAGGGGTGTACTTCTTCATCCACGCTCTCACCACTTAACACCATGTACACGTCATGTATCTCAGCAACCTTCAAGCGGAAGCCTGGTGAGGGTGTCGGCCACGACCTGACTAACCACGCAAGACTCTACTCCAGGTTTATCGCATATTTGAGTCCACTCCGCAAGGAAGTCCGGCCGAAGTTTCCAGTACGGCCCCAAACAATGAGTGCGGGGTTCCCAAGAGCACCATTCGGGTGTCACTTGGTACACCGTGCCTCGGTGTCTCTACCGCATCATAGCCCACCCCTAAGGTCAGCGCTATGCACGGCCGCCAACACATATCCTACAAACACCAGAAACTAGTTGCGACTCCTGGACAGAGATCAAGGCGATTAATCAGTCGAGAGAGCTTGGAGCGCCCAGAGCCCAATGTGTGGTAGTAACTGTCTTGGATCACAAACACAGAACTCAGTTCCTAAGGACGGTTCCAATGAGACAACCCACCATGTACTCCTACATGGCCTCTCATCTCTACCTTTACCAAATCGTGTTCACATACTTAGCTCTCAACATTAGGACATGTTCACCACCATACCAATCCCTCTGAGATGAATCAAACCTGACACAACTCTAAGCATAGCAGGCATAACAAGCAAGCATGAATGAGTAGGCACATCATGGCTCAAACAACTCCTACTCATGCTAGTGGGTTTCAACTATTTACTATGACAAATACATGTCATGCAGGGGAATGGGTTCAACTACCGCAACAAGTAACAGTTGAATCGTTGTTGTCCTAATGCAGTAAAAGAGAGCAAGAGCAAGAGAGTGGGATTGTATCAGAATGCTCAATGGGGGTTTGCCTGCCTAGCACTTCTGAAGACAGTATAGCTCTTCATCGGTGTCAACGATCACAACGTCGGAACCGTCTTCTACCGAGAAGGAAGAAAAACCGGCAATGTAGAAAGGAACACATTCAATGCAATGCACAACCAAATGAATGATATGTCATATTAAGGTATTGAATTGACCTAGTGCAACATTTAGTCAGGTTAAATGATGTGGAATTCAAACAAGATTAAACTCCAACTCCAAATGCTATTTCAAAAATTGCCCTAATCATGAGTTGTCCTAGTTGGTGATGTTAACTTGATCAAACATGCATGAAAATGGCATAAACAGATTCTTCATATTTTTCTGATAATTTTTCATATATAAATTATTTTCATCTGAGTTACGGTTGATTTACAATGAATTTTTAAGTTTTAAACATTTTCTGAAATAAATAAATCATTTCTGATTTATCTAAAATCCAGAAAAGTAATTATGACATCATCTCTGCGTTAGCCTTACGTCAGCGAGTCAACTGCGTTGACCAGGGTCAAACCTGACCAGTGGGTCCCACTGGTCAATGACACAGTGCTGGCTAGGGTCACAGATAGGTGGGGCCGGTCAAAGGCCATGTCAGCAAAGTCAATGCTGACGTGTGGGTCCCACTGGGTTATAAACTAATCCAAACAAAAATTAAACTAACCTAAACAGGCATAGGGGCCCACATGGCAGTGGCTCTAGGGGTGATTAGCGGGGTCGTTAACAACTAATGACGTTGCCACGTCAGCTTCGCTGGAGTTCGGCTGGCAGCGACCAGAAACACAGTGGAGACACGCCGGAGTTGCTCGGGACGACGCTACAGCGCATCATTTCACGTGTGGTTTGTGGCTACGGCGAGCTGGCGGGGCGGCGCATCCAGCAGGGCAACCGCCGGAGGCTGGGATGGCCTGTGGCGACGGCAGCAATGACGGAGGCGGCAGCCGGAGCTCGGATACATGCGGCAACCACGCCAGAGCATGCGGGCGAGCAGCAGCACATCAACTAGGGTGCTCCTGGAGCACGACGGACAGCAGCAGGGCTCGAGGGGGACGCGGCAGTAGCACAAACAGTGGCCATGGCGGACGGCGGCGCGGAAGCTCACGGGGATCGTGCTACAGCACGGAATTGAGCGAGAGGACAGAGGGGAAACAAAGGCAAGCTCACTAGGAGTTGGATGGAAAGCTCGTCGGGCTCGGGGAGGACTCGAATGCATCGGAATGGCGGTGGCGATCTCTGATTACTGAGGGTGTAAACGATGATGATGGCGATGCTGCAGGGCTCCAGCGGTCGTGCACATCGGCGTGTAACTCCTCGGTGTAGTGGCGGAGCTCGTGGTCACACTGGTTGGGCGAGTGGTGGTCTGTAGCCATGGCTACGGCAACGGCGCGCTCCGGCTGCTTTTGGGCAGAGCTCGGGGAGGACTAGAGGAAGGGGGCGAGGTAGCGAGAGGAAGCCAAGGCATTCTCCAAGCGCGGATAGGCTCGAGGGGGAGGCCGCCAGCGTGAAGCAGGAGGTGGAGGCCTCCCAGCGCGCACGTGAGTCTTCGCCTCTGCCTTCTGGCAGAGGTTGAAGATGGCACGGCTGCCTGGTGGGCTGGTCACCTAATGGGCCGGCTCAGGTAAGTTGGCCCAGTTAGGATCCTCTCTCTCTCTCTTTTTATTTCTTTCTGTTTTTCTATTTATTTTGCTCTCTTTGATTTAGTAAAAATACTAAATCATTTTAGTAAATTCTGAGAATATTTGTGGGCTCTTTCTGAATTATTCCAATGGCCCTCAATTAATTTCAGAACATTTGGAGCATTTAAAATATTTATAACAATTAAATGCCCCAATTCAAATACATTATGGCTTAGTTCAAAAATCCATAAATGACCTAGAAATATGTTCATCATTTTTGGCAGAGGTTTTCATCTTTATCAAAAATCATGAACTTTTCCGAAGGGCATTTTGGGTTCATTGAAAATATTTGATTTGAACCTAGTTGATTTCATTTAGTGCTAGGGTTTGATCTTCCCCATTTCAAGTTTTAAATGAAACTAGACATGATGACATGAATGCTTATGCAATGACAAACAAGACTAAGCTAGGGCTGTGACAACTCACCCCCACTAAACAAGAATCTCGTCCCGAGATTCAGGACGTGGGGTAAGAGGAAGGAGGGGACACAAAGCTAACACAATCTTCATGATCCGACTGCCCTTCTTGAAGATGTTGGTTCATCACTTCACATTGGTGTTGACGTCTTTGCTTTGAGAACTTCATCCAACACGATGACGACAGAAAGAGACTCTACAGGAATCGATATTCTCGAAGATCGAGCAACTCAAGATCAACTCATGGAGTGAGACGTAAGAATGTCTCTTGAGCTGAGACACAAAACACACATTAGGAACGAGGGAAGTAAGCTGATGACGAAGGTTCAATTAGGTAGGCAACAATTCCACGCTTAAGGAAGATGATGAATGGGTTTCAAAGTAGCGAGAAGTTAATCGCCCTTAACACCATAATGTGGCACCTTAGAGGAGGTGACCCGTAAGAATATTCCCTTAAGTGGCAAAAAGAATTACTTTTGATACATAGATCATTGAAACACTCTATACCAGCGCAAGGCAATTCACAAATGATCGTTTGAAGGAGTTTGAAAGAATGGCATACTAAGACTAGAATGGATGATGTGGGCTACCTTGTTGAAGACAACACAATGGATGATTTTTGCTTATCATCGGAAATGGATGGGACCCATGGTAAGCCCACTTCTGAAGACGATCCTGAACAGCAATTACTGAGAAGGGCAGCCCATGGTAAAATGGCACAATGGCGGGTGCAAGATGGGAACAAAATGCAAATGCTGGGAATGATTCTGGTAACTGGGGAGAAGGCCCAACAGTAGAGAATGAGTACACTGATTGAATGGCTATAGAATAATCAAAAAACTGAGGGCACATTCCAACTAATGCCGACGATAAACCTAGTGCCTGAGCGTGCTCTCAAGAACTTGAGCATTTCCATATTCATCAGGGTTTTACCAACATCTATGCCAAGATCCTGGTACACCTCATACTACCATGATGAATAGTGATGGAGGATGCAGATGCAAAGGAAGACAACACATTCTCAGATTTCACCCTGGCTAAGCCTAGAGAATGAAATCTGGATGATCGACCGAGAGACATTTAGCACTCTGCTTCTAATGTTCTCCTTGATGTACTAGATACCATGATCACGCTTAGAGGCATCATCGATATGGCCATCAAGTAAAGGTCGGACTTCGAAAGCACAAAGAATCCATAAGGAATAACTTCGAGGATAAGTCATATGAAATCCTCATTGGGGAGTGGCTAATGTTACTGATTCAAGATACTATAACAATAGGTCTTCCGGCTAGGTGTGTTAGCCACAACATCACTTTACCGAGTTACAGAGAGACCGATATTATAGTTCTTGGAAATCGTTCCAACCATCATATTTGCCTGAGATTCAGATCTGGTTGGTGACAGAATACTTCAGACTCAGCATGTCTGAAACAGAAAGTGTGCAACACAAATCGACGAGATGACGTTGCGAGATTCTCGGGAAATGAACTACTATAGCAAGCTCCAAAACATGAGCTGGTTCGCCAGACACGCGTGATCACATTGTCCAAGACAGACGTGATCACATAGAAGTCTTACAATAAAACACTACTGAGTTCTGGTTGGGAACCATCATCGAGGATATCGAAGTCCTTGTATAAGCCCGGGTCTTAAGAAGGAACTTCTTTTCCTTGAACAAGTAAATCAGTGGCTTGGTGTGCTAGGGAAAACATATGGAATGGAGGTAGCGAACCTATTACACCATAGAATACTTCGCACATGCATGACTGACTTGGGACGATTCCAAATGAAGCAAAACAACTTTCTCGAATTCACAGCGGCAACTTGCATCAAATGCACATGAACTTAGAGGAGGTTACTTCTTTCACCATGACATATACTTCATGGGCTAGCATGAAGATAATGCTTTCGAAAGTTTCCAACACTAGCTTGATGTTCAACACGAATCATGGAGAAGACAAAATGTTGTTGATGGGCTCAACAACAAATCATCAAGATTTCCATGAAGATGGAATTCCACCACCATGTGAACAAAGCGATAGCATTGGTCAGACCAAAAGATATAATGGTGTATGCTCGAGGAGACAACCACGAGTAAGACAACATTAGGAAAATTGTTGGTTCTGATGTTGATTTGACGATAACCCATACTCAAATCAAAGATTCGATAAGATAATACATCCAACAACGGAACAAGAAGGTCAATCGGTGGAGATATCATCTTTCTTCAACACACACACACAAACACAAGGATATCCCTTTAGCATGAACTAAGTTAGATCAAGCTTTTATCTTCCAACTCTCCAAGTTGTTGTTTAGCTTAACCAACTAGGTCAGGGTATCCAACACAGATTCTTGGAGAAGGGGTGGTTTATCGGGAAACCAACTTGATCACAAACTCAACATAACGGTCAGGGGACAACCTGGTAATACTTCCGAGAAGATATTCAGAAAATCACGAACCACCGATATGTTATTAAGCTCGAGAACAATCTTGCTTTTTAGGGCAAGACGATATGATCAAAAGAGCAAGGGATTAACACAATTCTAACTCATCAATTGAAGAGTGCACCAGGGAAAATGGACTAGGTTGCACAATCAATCTTAGAATGATGCAACAATAACCAACATGCTAAGAATGAGATTATTGTCCATTAACTACCAAGCAACGGAGTTGCTAGGAGTATTGATTTCACACATCAGAGTTTACTTGTCGGCATTCCGGTTACAACAACACGGGGACCGAGGAATGAATGATGATTGTGAGAAGTATCACTGTATCAAGAATTCATGAGAGGTTGTGCAATTCCCATGATATTCTTGACATAAGGAGGGTAATACTCTAGGGTAGAACAGAACAGAAGCTGGACTGGCATTCTGATCTGCGGAATACAAGTACTTGACCCAATCCAAGAAATGGATGAGGTGCTGGAGTTTGTTTCTCCTAGTCATTCCGAACTAGAATGGCTTGACGGACCACAAGAGTAATAGGCATCGTGAATGCATGACATACCCTTGACTATCAATTGATAGACGAAGGTCAGAATATAGTTAAAGAGGGACAACCCAAAGGAACATATGATTTTTCTGAGTTGTGGATGCATAGATCAGCATGTCGAACAAGTTCAACATATTTCTTCCGGATAACCCATGCAGAAAGATAGGATTGGCAGAGTCACAGTTATAGAATGGAGAACTCATCAGGAGCACTCTTGTTGTGATCTTTTGGTTCAAAAGAACTCCTGCCATACTGGTTCATGGTATTGGAAGAATGATAAACCACGAACCTCGAAAACTAGAGCAAGGTTACTAACCCACCTAAAGGCGCTACAATCTCTATCAACATGAAATAAGTAGAATGAATCTTGGCTTCAGGAACCTAGAAATGGAATACCTATCAACTAAATAACATCACGAGATGCTTTCGAGAATGGTGGCCAGAATCATCACACTGGGAACACAAAACATGGCTAGATTAGTGATACGTCTCCAACGTATCTATAATTTTTGATTGTTCCATGCTGTTATATTATCAATCTTGGATGTTTTTATATGCATTTACAGCTATTATATATCATTTTTTGGGACTAACCCATTAACTTAGTGCCCAGTGCCAGTTGCTGTTTTCTGCCTGATTTTGGTTTTATAGAAAATCAATACCAAACGAAGTCCAAATGCCACGAAACTTTTTAGAGATTTTTTTTCTGGACAATACCAACACTAGAAGCTTCGGGAGAAGGCCAAAAGCCCCAGGAGGTGGCCACGAGCCACCAGGGCGCGCCTGGGGGGGGGGGGGGCAGGCGCGCCCTGGTGCCTCGTGGGCCCACCTCAGCTCCGTTTGACCTAATTCCACAACTATAAATTCCCAAAAATCAGGAAACCAACAGGGGAGTCCACGAAATACTTTTTCCACCGCCGCAAGCTTCTGTTCTCGAGAGATCCCATCTGGAGGCCTTTTCCGGTACTCTTTCGAAGGGGGAATCAATCCCGGAGGGGCTCTACATCAACCTTGCTGCCCTTCCGATGATGCGTGAGTAGTTTACCACAGACCTTCGGGTCCATAGTTAGTAGCTAGATGGCTTCTTCTCTCTTTTTGATCTTCAATATAATGTTCTCCTTGATGTTCTTGGAGTTCTATCCGATGTAATCACTTTTTGCGGTGTGTTTGTTGGCATCCGATGAACTGTGAGTTTATGATCAGATTATCCATGAATATTATTTGAGTCTTCTCTGATCTCTTTTATGCATGATTATTATAGCTTCGTATTTCTTCTCCGATCTATTGATTTGGTTTGGCCAACTAGATTGATTTATCTTGCCATGGGAAGAGGTGCTTTGTAATGGGTTCGATCTTGCGGTGCCCAATCCCAGTGACAGAAAGGGACATGACACGTATGTATCGTTGCTATTAAGGGTAAAAAGATGGGGTTTATTCATGTGTGAGTTTACTTTGTCTACATCATGTCATCTTGCTTAAGGCGTTACTCCGTTCTTTATGGACTTAATACACTAGATGCATGCTGGATAGCGGTCGATGTGGGAAGTAATAGTAGTAGATGCAGGCAGGAGTCAGTCTACTTGTCTCGGACGTGATGCCTATATACATGATCATTGCCTTGGATATCGTCAGGATTATTTGCTTCTCTATCAATTGCCCAACAGTAATTTGTCTACCCACCGTATGCTATTTTCTTGAGAGAAGCCTCTAGGGAAAACTATGGCCCCCGGGTCTATCTAAATCATATACTAAAACCCTAAAAACCTTGCTGCACTTTTATCTTATTTATTTTATTTTGTATTTTTGTTTCAATCTATCTATCTATCACATACAATTTAATATTGCAACTTACTGCCAAGGGATTGACAACCCCTTATTTGCATTGGGTGCAAGGATTTGTTGTT
Organism: Elymus sibiricus; assembly: GCA_039707655.1. NCBI lineage: Eukaryota > Viridiplantae > Streptophyta > Magnoliopsida > Poales > Poaceae > Elymus > Elymus sibiricus. The sequence goes on from CM077676.1 coordinate 243,047,212, forward strand.
TTGTGTGCAGGTGCTGCTAACGAGGTGTTGCGTGATTCTCCTACTGCATTGATAACCTTGGTTTCATAACTGAGGGAAATACTTATCTCTACAGTACTGCATCTCCCTTCCTCTTCAGGGAATTACCAACGCAGCTCACAAGTAGCAGGAAGAATTTCTGGCGCCGTTGCCGGGGAAACAACATCAACATCTATCAAGTACCTATGCATAAAACTCTCATCTCCTTGCATTTACTTTACTTGCCTTTGTCTCTCGTTTTCATCTCCCCCACATCAATTTTTTTTTACAAAAATACAAAAATATTTTCCGTTTGTCTTTTTCTTGTTTGCTTGATCGCTTGCTCGTTTTATCGCTATGGCTAGTTCTTCGCTCGTTACTATTACCCCTGAAAATGAAGTACTCAATTTTAAACAAAGGGGAGGAGAGAATTTAAAAGATGCTTGGTATAGGATTTGTGATGCTCATAATAGATCAACCCGTAAACAATCCACCACTATCCGTCTTCGCAATTTTTATGTGGGTATTACTACTTGGTATAGATTCATACTTGATACCGGAGGGAATTTCTTGATGTGTCCCTCTATGGATGCTTTCAATGCTATGGGAAATTTAGTGGGATCACCACCTATCACTGTTAATGAAACAACTTTGACTTTGGAACATGTTATGCAAAGGTTAGAGGCTATTGAAAGTAAAATGTCTACTATTGAACATCTTGAGAATTTGGATAAAAAAAATCATAATCATATCACTCAATTTGGTTCTAAGGTAGGAATCGCATTGAAAACCTTAAAGGAAAAAGAACCAGTAGTTAATGAAAGAATAGAACAAAGCCCCGCTAGAATTGATAAGATAGAAGAAATTATTAATAATTTGTGGTCGGCTTTTTCCTCCGTTAAGAATATTGATAGAACTCCTCCCAATAAAAATTGCAAGTTCATATATGTTCCTAAAACCAATGGTGCTACTTCTAGTAAGGGAAATGAGGATCTTAAAATGATTAGCGTGCACCCCAATTTCATTGATATAATTAAGGAACTTATTCACAAAAGTAAAATTCTTGATTTGGTGCCTAGAAGTGTGATGATGAGAAACACCTATGTTAAATCTATTAGAAAAAATGGATGTGTGATTGAGGAGTTGGAAACCAAAGATGACAATACTTGAAACTATGCATTATGCCTAGCTAGGGGCATAAAACAATAGCGCTTGTTGGGAGGCAACCCAATGAATAAAATAAATTTTTACTTTTTGTTTCTGTTATGGTGTGTTTTCATATTTATGCTACTGTTATGATTGAGTTTTTGTGTTTTTAATTAGTGTTTGTGCCAAGTAAAACCTTTGGGATGATTTGGAAGATAGTATAATTGATGCTGTTTGGAAAACAGAAAGTTTTGTGTACAGTGCTGGAATTTTGGTTCTGTACTGGAGCGTCAGAAAAATCTGAAATTTTTACACAGTATTCGTATATGAATTTCCCACGTTTTCCTAGTTTTTCAGAATTTTGGGAGTTACATAAGTATAGCTTTTAAATAGATTGCTACAGACTGTTCTGTTTTTGACAGATTCTGTTTTTGATGCTTTGCTTGCTTGTTTTGATGAAACTATGGATTGTATCGGGGGGTATAAGACATGGAGAAGTTAGAATACAGTAGGTATAATGCAAAAATAAAATATGAATGGGTTTGCAACAGTACTTAAAGTAGTGATTTATTATGTTATACTAACGGATCTCACGAAGGTTTTGTTGAGTTTTGTGTGATTGAAGTTTTCAAGTTTTGGGTGAGATCACGCTGCATGAAGGAATAAGGAGTGGCAAGATCCTAAGCTTGGGGATGCCCGAGGCACCCCAAGGTAATATTCAAGGAAGACTCAAGCGTCTAAGCTTGGGGATGCCCTGGAAGGCATCCCCTCTTTCTTCTACCAACCATCCGTAATTTTACTTGGAGCTATATTTTTATTCGTCACATGATATGTGTTTTGCTTGGAGCGTCGTGTATTATATGAGTCTTTTCTTTGTTTGCTTTTTAGTTTGTCACAATCATCCTTGCTGGACACACCTATTTGAGAGAGCCACACGTTCATCATAATTTGTTAGAATACTCTATGTGCTTCACTTAAATTTTTTGAGTTAAGCAGTTGCTCTAGTGCTTCACTTAAATCTTTTTGAGCACGGCGGTGGCTATATTTTGAAGAAATAAACTCTCATGCTTCACTTATATTATTTTGAGAGTTGATAATACTAAAATTTTGAAGAAATATTTGCCCTCTCATGCTTCACTTATACCTTTTTGAGAGTTGACAATAGTAATGGTAATTTGCACAAGATATGAATTTGGTCCCAAAGTGATGAATATTCAAGAGGGATATAATAAAAACTTTCAAATAGATCATTGGATATGATAAGTGTGATTCCTTGCAATAGTTTTGCGATATGTAAATGATAATATGTGAGTCATGTTAGTGAGTAATTATGATTTAGTAAGAATATTAGTATCAAGGTTTGTGATTCCCTATGCATGCACATTAAGTCAATAGTTATGCAAAGAAATTATATCCTACTTATGGTGCATTATTCGGTGTTAGTTATGTTCAATGCATGTTTATGACCGTTTTCGTTTTTTGGTTGGTTGCTTCTCAATCTATTTGCTAGCCTTCATTTGTACTAAGCGGAAATACTGCTTGTGCATGCAAACTCCTTAAACCCAAGTTGTGCCAAATGAGTCCACTATATCTACCTATATGCGGTATTTCCATGCCGTTCCAAGTAAATTTGTGTGTGCCAACTCTAATTTTCAAAATATTTTTTCCGTTTTGTGTGCCCATACCGCTCATGAAGCGGCAGGGGGTGGCCAATATTTTCCATGCTAGGTGTGTTATTCTCACGATGAGTGTTTATTCACTTGTCATTGCACGAGAGAGTGGCTGGTAATAGGGATGCCCAGTCCCACAATGAAATCACAAATTAATAACAACAAAATTCCTTGGAAAGTGTTGGTATGGAGGGCACCCGTGGATACGGCTAGCCATGGATTGTGAAAGAATGGTGGAAAGGAAATAAACTTTACTTTCTATTTGGGAACCGCCTATGATGTGTCTAGCATGGAAGATATTGGGAATTCTCGGTCGTTTTTGTTGACAGGAAAAGCATGCCTCTAAAAATATTTTTATCTCTCTAATTTAAGCTTTGAGCTCTGGCACATTAGCAAATCTCTGCTTCCCTCTGCGAAGGGCCTATCAATTTACTTTTATGCAATTTTTATTTTTATTTTGAGTCTCCATCTTCTCTTATAAAGCACCAATTAGAGAGCACTATTGTCATACTTGTGCATTGTGTGTAGCTAATATTTGAGTGTGTTTCATGAATGGATCAATGATTGAGCATAATCCGCTAGGGATAACTTTCTTTAGCATTGCTATTTTGAAAGACATGGTTGCTTGCTAGTATGCTTGAGTATTTATATCTTCATGTCAAATTATAGACTATTGCTTTGAATCATTCAAGTTCAAATGTCCATGCTAGAAAAGAAAAGAATATATGATGAATATGATAGGCAGCATTCCACATCAAAAATTCTGTTTTTATCATTTACCTACTCGAGGACGAGCAGGAATTAAGCTTGGGGATGCTGATACGTCTCCAACGTATCTATAATTTTTTATTGTTCCATGCTGTTATATTATCAATCTTGGATGTTTTTATATGCATTTACATCAATTATATATCATTTTTTGGGACTAACCTATTAACTTAGTGCCCAGTGCCAGTTGTTGTTTTCTCCCTGTTTTTGGTTTTACAGAAAATCAATATCAAACGAAGTCCAAATGCCACGAAACTTTTTGGAGATTTTTTTCTAGACAATACCAACACTAGAAGCTTTAGGAGAAGGCCAGAAGCCCAAGGAGGTGGCCACGAGCCACCATGGCGCGCCTGGGGGGGCAGGCGCGCCCTGGTGCCTCGTGGGCCCACCTCAGCTCCGTTTGACCTAATTCCACCACTATAAATTCCCAAAAATCAGGAAACCAACAGGGGAGTCCACAAAATACTTTTTCCGCCTCCGCAAGCTTCTGTTCTCGAGAGATCCCATCTGGAGGCCTTTTCCGGTACTCTGCCGGAGGGGGAATCGATCACGGAGGGGCTCTACATCAACCTTGCTGCCCTTCCGATGATGCGTGAGTAGTTTATCACAGACCTTCGGGTCCATAGTTAGTAGCTAGATGTCTTCTTCTCTCTTTTTGATCTTCAATACAATGTTCTCCACGATGTTCTTGGAGTTCTATCCGATGTATTCACTTTTTGCGGTGTGTTTGTTGGGATCCGATGAATTGTGAGTTTATGATCAGATTATCCATGAATATTATTTGAGTCTTCTCTGATCTCTTTTATGCTTGATTATTATAGCTTCGTATTTCTTCTCCGATCTATTGATTTGGTTTGGCTAACTAGATTGATTTATCTTGCCATGGGAAGAGGTGCTTTGTAATGGGTTCGATCTTGCGGTGCTCAATCCCAGTGACAGAAAGGGACATGACACGTATGTATCGTTGCTATTAAGGGTAAAAAGATGGGGTTTATTCATGCGTGAGTTTACTTTGTCTACATCATGTCATCTTGCTTAAGGCGTTACTCCGTTCTTTATGGACTTAATACACAAGATGCATGCTGGATAGCGGTCGATGTGTGGAGTAATAGTAGTAGATGCAGGCAGGAGTCGGTCTACTTGTCTCGGACGTGATGCCTATATACATGATCATTGCCTTGGATATCGTCATGATTATTTGCTTTTCTATCAATTGCCCAACAGTAATTTGTCTACCCACCGTATGTTATTTTCTTGAGAGAAACCTCTAGTGAAAACTATGGCCCCCGGGTCTATCTAAATCATATACTAAAACCCTAAAAACCTTGATGCACTTTTATCTTATTTATTTTATTTTGTATTTTTGTTTCAATCTATCTCTCTATCACATACAATTTAATCTTGCAACTTACCATCGAGGGATTGACAGCCCCGTGTTTGCGTTGGGTGCAAGGATTTGTTGTTTTGTGTGCAGGTGCTGCTAACGAGGTGTTGCATGATACTCCTACTGGATTGATAACCTTGGTTTCATAACTAAGGGAAATACTTATCTCTACTGTACTGCATCTCCCTTCCTCTTCTGGGAATTACCAACGCAGCTCACAAGTAGCAATTACCGGGTGGTCCTCTAAGATATCCTAGTTTCCTGATAGCTTCGACAAATATGTCGAGGCAACAGAGTACCTTCACTCAGCGATTAGTGTGGTTAATCTGGCCTAAAAGGAAATCGGGAACAGAGAGAAAGGATTTGCAAATGCATCAGACTATTTAGAAACCTGGGACAACTCGGACAGCATAACGGCTATACGGGCATGAAATATGAGACGACCTGCAAGACAACTGAAAACAAAACAACTGAATTATTATGGAAACACCGATCCGAGATGGCAACACCTTTCCTATAAGTCTCCAGCATAGTAACTCGTCATCCTGATAGATAGATGAGAACGCCTAGTTTCTTAACCCCGTAGAGAAAAAGAGGGTGACTCGGAATAGAATGACACGAGAAGAGAAGTAAAAAGAGCCTTACGTTCCCTTGCACAATCAATTCCCTTATATAACTAAAGCATTTCTAGACTCGACATTGATCATCTTGGCTTGGTAATCCTACAGGCACTCAGGCTCTGATACCAAAGCTGTCAGGACCCCGATCCTAAGTCACACTGATCTAGCATGTAACACATCATATCACTTTGCGGCCTCACGCACGGTAACCCACGGCTGCCGCATTTACCTGGGCTGGGACCGTTTGCGCCTTTTGGCTCACATATATGATTGTGTCGCTAGCATCCATATGACAGAGAACCCAGGCCGACATAACTAGTCGTAAACCAAGGTGGCACAAACTTACAGGGACAGGCATACATGACCCAGCAATGCACGTGTCGGTCATCAACGTATGAACCCAAGTCGTAGCAAGCTACAAGGACTTAAAGGAACACTGCGTGACATTTCCCCGTAGGGACAGACACAGGAGCAAAGAAGGACACATGCCGGTCAATCCATGTGTTCCAGATGGAAGCACTAGGAGGCATTTCCCCATAAGGAAGGCTACCAAGAATAAACAACTAGGTGTCGGATCCCACACATACCAAAGCATTTCAATAACATACACACAATATGCTCGATATGTGTAAATACAACATGGCATCACAACATAACTCTACGACTCAAAGTATTTCTTTAAGAGGCTCCAAGGAGCCATACATAGCATGATATTACAACCATGGGTCTCATGACCCAACATACAAAATCATACAAGCAACAAGCGGAAGCATAAACCTGTCTAAGTACAGACAGCTGAAAAGAAAGTAGGCTAGAAAGCCTGTCTATCTACAAGACCCTCCATAGGAACCAGACCTCTGTCTGGGATTCCCAAGCTACTCGGTCAACGTCGAACTCATCGCAGAAAACACTAGCGAGACTGAAGTCTCCTCTGCAAAAACATAATTTAAGAAAATGTGAGTACAAAGGTACTCAGCAAGACTTACATCAGAACTAACTACATATGCATCAATATCAACAATGGGGTTGTGGAGTTTGACTGTAGCAAGCCAGCTTTGACTCAGTGGCTATCCTGAACTACGACTACCAATAACTTCTTGGGGAGAGAGCGCACATGAGTCCACATATTCACCATATCAATACACCACTATGGATCCTCTCCCGTCTTCCTATGAGAGGGCCATCCATAGCACTCACACTTATCTTGCGCATTTTATAGTATCCATTTCAACTTGTCTATGAACAATGTAAGCTTCCAAGTAGTCCATATCCGCGGACGCGGCTATTCGAATAGATCATTAATAACCCTGCAGGGGTGTATTTCTTCACACACGCTCTCACCACTTACCACCATGTACATGTCATGTATCTCAGCAACCATCAAGCGGAAGCCTGGCGAGGGTTTCGGCCACGACCTGACTAACCACCCAAGACTCTAGTCCAGGTTTATCGCCTATTTGAGTCCACTCCGCAAGGAAGTCCGGCCGAAGTTTCCAGTACGGCCCCAAACGATGAGTGTAGGGTTCCCAAGAGCACCATTCGGGTGTCACTTGGTACACCGTGCCTCGGTTTCTCTACCGCATCATAGCCCACCCCTAAGGTTAGCGCTATGCACGGCCGCCAACACATATCCTACAAACACCAGAAATTAGTTGCGACTCCTGGACAGAGATCAAGGCGATTAATAAGTCGAGAGAGCTTGGAGCGCCCGGAGCCCAATGTGTGGTAGTAACTCTCTTGGATCACAAACATAGAACTCAGTTCCTAAGGACGGTCCAATGAGACAACCCACCATGTACTCCTACATGGCCTCTCATCGCTACCTTTACCAAATCGTGTTCACATACTTAGTTCTCAACATTAGGACATGTTCACCACCATACCAATCCATCCTAGATGAATCTGACCTGACACAACTCTAAGCATAGCAGGCATAACAAGCAAGCATGAATGAGTAGGCACATCATGGCTCAAACAACTCCTACTCATGCTAGTGGGTTTCAACTATTTACTGTGACAAAGACAGGTCATGCAGGGGAATGGGTTCAACTACCGCAACAAGTAACAGTTGAATCGTTGTTGTCCTAATGCAGTAAAAGAGAGCAAGAGTGAGAGAGTGGGATTGTATCGAAATGCTCAATGGGGGTTTGCATGCCTGGCACTTCTGAAGACAGTATAGCTCTTCATCGGTGTCAACGATCACAACGTCGGAACCGTCTTCTACCGAGAAGGAAGAAACACCGACAACGTAGAAAGGAACACATTCAATGCAATGCACAACCAAATGAATGATATGTCATATTAAGGTACTGAATTGACCTAGTGCAACATTTAGTCAGGTTAAATGAAGTGGAATTCAAACAAGATTAAACTCCAACTCCAAATGCTATTTCAAAAATTGCCCTAATCATGAATTGTCCTAGTTGGTGATGTTAACTTGCTCAAACATGCATGAAAATGGCATAAACAGATTCTTCATATTTTTCTGATAATTTTTCATATATAAATTATTTTCATCTAAGTTACGGATGATTTACTATGAATATTTGAAGTTTTAAACATTTTCTGAAATAAATAAATCATTTCTGATTTATCTAAAATCCAGAAAAGTAATTATGACGTCATCTCTGCGTCAGGCTTACATCAGCAAGTCAACTATGTTGACCAGGGTCAAACCTGACCAGTGGGTCCCACTGGTCAGTGACACAGTGCTGGCTAGGGTCACAGACAGGTGGGGCCGGTCAAAGGCCACGTCAGCAAAGTCAATACTGACGCGTGGGTCCCACTGGGTTATAAACTAATCCAAACAAAAATTAAACAAACCTAAACAGGCACAGGGGCCCACATGGCAGTGGCTCGAGGGGTGATTAGCAGGGTCGTTAACAACTAATGACATTGCCACGTCAGCTTCGCCGGAGTTCGGCCGGCGGCGACCAGAAACACGGCGGAGACACGCCGGAGTTGCTCGGGACGGCGCTACAGCGCATCATTTCGCATGCGGTTTGTGGCTACGGCGAGCTGGCGGTGCGGCGCATCCAGCAGGGCAACCGCCGAAGGCTGGGATGGCCTGTGGCGAAGGCGGCTATGACGGAGGCGGCGGCCGGAGCTCGGATACATGCGGCAACCACGCGAGAGCGTGCGGGCGAGCAAGGCGAGCAGCAGCACAGCAACTAGGGTGCTCCTGGAGCACGACGCACAGCACCAGGGCTCGAGGGGGACGCGGCAGCAGCACGAACAGTGGCCATGGCGGACGGTGGCACGGAAGCTCACGGGGATCGTGCTACAGCACGGAATCGAGCGAGAGGACAGAGGGGAAACAAAGGCAGGCTCACTGGGAGTCGGATGGAAAGCTCGTCGGGCTTGGGGAGGACTCGAATGCGTCGGAACAGCGGCGGCGATCTCCGATGACCGAGGGTGGAAACGATGATGATGGCGACGCTGCAGGGCTCCCGCGGTCGCGCGCGTCGGGTGTAACTCCTCGGCGTAGTGGCGGTGCTCGTGGTCACACTGGTTGGGCGAGTGGTGGTCTGTAGCCATGGCTACGGCGACGGCGCGCTCCGGCTGCTTTCGGGCGGAGCTCGGGGAGGACTAGAGGAAGGGGGCAAGGCAGCGAGAGGAGGGGAAAGCGAGAGGAGGCCAGGGCGTTCTCCAGGCGCGGATAGGCTCGTGGGGGAGGCCGCCAGCGCGAAGCAGGAGGTGGAGGCCTCCCAGCACGCGCGTGCGTGTTCGCCTTTGCCTTCTGGTAGAGGTTGAAGATGGCACGGCTACCTGGTGGGCTGGTCGCCTAATGGGCTCGCTCAGGTAAGTTGGCCCAGGTAGGATCCTCTCTTTCTCTTTCTGAATTATTCCAGTGGCCCTCAATTAATTTCAGAACATTTGGAGCATTTAAAATATTTATAGCAATTAAATGCCCCAATTCAAATACATTATGGCTTAGTTCAAAAATCCAGAAATGACCTAGAAATATGATCATCATTTTTGGCAGAGGTTTTCACCTTTATCAGAAATCATGAACTTTTCTGAAGGGCATTTTGGGTTCATTGAAAATATTTGATTTGAACCTAGTTGATTTCATTTAGTGCTAGGGTTTGATCTTCCCCATTTCAAGTTTTAAATGAAACTAGACATGATGACATGAATGCTTATGCAATGACAAACAAGACTAAGCTACGGCTGTGACAACGGTTGAGTTTTGCTTGACTTTTAATATGTTTCAAAGATTCATGATCAAAATGTATAACAAATTCTTTGGGCCATAAATAATGTTGCCATGTTTCCAAAGTCCGAACAAGAGCATATAATTCCTTATCATAAGTAGAATAGTTCAGACTAGGCCCACTCAATTTTTCAGAAAAGCATGCAACAGGTTTACCATCTTGTAATTACACACCTCCTAATCCAATTCCACTAGCATCACATTCAAGCTCAAAAGTCTTATTAAAATCAGGAAGTTGGAGTAAAGGAGCATGTGTGAACTTATCTTTCAATACCGTGAAGGTTTCTTCCTATGCGGTACCCCAAACAAAAGGCACATCCTTCTTTGTAAGCTCATTGAGAGGTGCAGCCATGGTACTAAAATCTCTCACAAAACGCCTATAGAAACCAGCGAGGCCAAGAAAACTCCTCACTTGTGTGACCGTTTTGGGTTGTGGCCAACTCTCAATAGCTTCAATCTTGGCTTTATCAACTTCAATTCCCTGTGGAGTAACAACATAGCCAAGAAAAGATACTCGGTCGGTGCAAAAGGTGCACTTCCCAAGGTTACCAAACAAACATGCATCACGTAGCGCAATAAAAACAGCACGTAAATGTTCCAAATGTTCCTCCAAAGATCTGCTATAAATCAGTATATCATCAAAATAGACTACCACAAATCATCCAATGAAAGCACGTAAAACCTCGTTCATTAATCTCATGAAAGTACTAGGTGCATTAGTTAACCCAAAAGGTATGACTAACCACTCATATAAGCCAAACTTAGTTTTAAATGATGTTTTCCATTCATCTCCCAATTTCATACGAACTTGATGGTATCCACTATGCAAATCAACTTTGGAGAAAACGGTAGATCCACTTAATTCATCAAGCATATCATCTAGCCTAGGAATAGGATGACGATAATGAATAGTAATATTATTAATGGATCTACAATCAACACACATACGCGATGTACCATCCTTTTTTGGCACTAGAATAATAGGAATAGCACAAGGACTAAGAGATTCGCGTATATAACCTTTGTCGAGCAGCTCCTGTTCTTGACGCATAATCTCCTTCGTCTCCTCCGGATTGGTACGGTATGGTGCACGGTTGGGTAGTGAAGCACCGGGAATTAAGTCAATCTGATGCTCAATCCCTCGAATAGGAGGTAATCCCGGTGGCACGTCTTGTGGAAAGACGTCAGCGAACTCCTGCAAAATATTAGTGACAGCAGGAGGCAAAGAACAAGGCACGTCCTCGAATGAAAATAATGCCTCTTTGCACACAAAAGCATAGCAAACAGATTTTCTGAAATCTAGATCATCAATATCAGATTTGGTGGCAAGCAAACATCCACTTTTCAATTTAATTTCAGAAGCAACACTAGATGGTTTATTATTAGGTTTCATTTGTTGCTCAAATTCTTTTGCCACAATCAGATTTTCACTCTTATTGTGCTCCTGTTTTGCTTTACTAGCTCTATTCATATCATCTTTCAAAAAGTGTTCAGGAGTCATAGGAAGCAAAGTAATATGTTTATCCTTATGAACAAGAGTATACTGATTGTGTCTACCATGGTGTACAGAATTTTTATCGAATTGCCATGGTCTACCAAGTAATAAAGAGCATGCTTGCATGGGTACCACATCACAATCAACATAATCAACATATGTAGCGATACTAAAATGCACACGAACAGTACGTGTTACCTTAACCTTGCCACTGTTGTTGAACCATTGGATGTAGTAAGGATGCGAATGTGGCCTTGTGGTGAGAGACAGCTGCTCCACCATCTCCATGCTAGCCAAGTTGTTGCAACTCCCTCCATCTATGATGACGCGAATAGAACGTTCCTTCACAACTCCCTTTGTATGGAACAAATTGTGCCTCTGATTTTGCTCAGCTTGTGTGACCTGCACACTCAAAACATGATGAGCAACTAAACTTTCATACCTGTGAGCGTCTTCAGCAGCCATGTATTGCGTCTCTTGTTCAGACTCATCTCCACCTTGTTCTTCACTCGCAATAAGAGCCAATGTCTCCTCATCATAATCACTAGTGGATTCATACCCACCATCCTTAGTAATGATCATCACACGTTGAGACAGACATTTGCTCGCATAGTGACCTCCACCCTTGCAACGACGACATATAACATCATGTGTTTGCGCTGTTGATGCCATGGATGAAGAAGAGCTCTGTGCGGGACCAGAAGGTGTGCTCTTGGCGGATGGTTATGGTGGTGCCTGTTTTCTTGTATCCCGGTTGAAGTTGGCGGAGGAAGTAGGCGGTGTTGCAGTAGGACGCGTGGAAGTAGAAGATGTACGTGGTGTCCATGATGAATATCGACCTGCAGAAAAGTTAGTTCGCCCCAATGCCTATCGATCCTGCACTTCATGTTCAGCTTTGCAAGCAAGATGGAACAAACGAGTGATATTGTTATACTCCTTATACTCTAATATGGTTTGAATCTCTCTGTTTAGTCCACCCATAAAACGTGCAAGCATAGCTTCATTATCCTCTAACAATACCACATCTAATCATGCCAGTTTGTAATTCCTGATAATATTCTTCTACTGAATTTTTCCATTGTCTTAAATGCTGCAATTTTTGAAGTAATTCACATTGATAATATGGTGGAACCCAACGAGTACGCATAGCAATTTTCAAAGCATCCCATGTAGTGGGGATATTATCATGATATAATCGACAATGTTTAGACCACCAAACACAAGCAAAACTAGTGAATGCACAAACAGCAGCAGCAACACATCTATCCTCAGGATATTGTAAGCATGTAAAACGTTGTTCAGTTTCTAACTCCCAAGTAAGATATACATCAGGAATGTATCTACCCTCAAATGGTGGAATATTCAATTTTAGTTTAGGGACATGGTCATGATCTCGTACCTGAGGGGGTGGTGCAGCCCTACCGTTGCGATCATATGCATGTGGACGACCTGGTGGTGGTGCTGGTGGTTGCACGTAGTTCTGATTTTGAGCAACCTCATCCTCATAATCATCCTCGTAATCAGCGTTCTCATCAATAGTAGCAACAGGAGCCATAGAAGCAGCAGCAGCAGTTGCAGCGGCACCAGAATGTTGGCCGGGCTCAAGGGGAACACGCTGTGCTCATCCTATATGATCGGTGCGACGTGGAGGTGGTCGTTGTTGGTGTTGCAATGGTGCAGCAGGAGTAGCAGGTGCTGGTAGATGCGCGAGTAGTTCATCGAACTTGGCGTCCAACTTGGTGTCAATTGTCTTCTCAATGTCATCTATCCTCTCCAGTGCCTTTCCAAAGCTACTCATCATGTTTTGTACCTGTTCACCCAGCATTTGTTGAAATTTATCATGTAGTTCCTTCTGCGTCATGTTCTCCCAGTCGACTTGGTCGGCTTGTGATCCTGTCATGGTTAGCAGCAATAGAAACACACAAGAATATGTCCTACAGACTACTAATAAGTGGTGTGGTGGAAAGTCACAAATCCGTCAAGCGAATCACAAATTCTTACCCGTTCTTACCAAGCAGCAGGTGGTGATCGGCAACCGTTATCGTCAAAACGGCTCAAAGATTGGATAGAGCGATTGCCAGGTGGTGTCAAATGCACGACGTAGAGAATATGTGGAGCTGGGAAGGCTTATAATATGGTAGCAAAAAGGGTCATCAATAATCAATTCAGAGATGCAAGTCGAATAAACGCTCAACGACGGTACTGTGCTGGTCCTAGGCTAGACCGTACTAGAGACGCGAGCCTAGAACACCAACAAAATCACGGCGCGGCACGTAAACAAGGGAAAAGCACACTCTGAATTTTTTTTCTTTTTTTTTTGGCGCTCTTTTTTTTTGCACTCTTTTTTTCAGCGAAAAATCGCTATAATGGCGAGTGTCTCAAAACTCTTCCCGAGGGCTAAAAACAGGATAGGCACGAATTTTTTTTGACAATTTTTTTTCTTTTTTTTTGCAAATCACCTCTTCTACGGACAGGGCAAGATTGATGAAATCTGAAACCTACTCAGACAAGGCAACTCGAATCTGGCGACAGATGGAACGCGAAACCAAACCGAATATGGGATGGACTCGGATTGGGGGCGGATATGCGGTGGTATATGTGGACTCGGGGTGGTGGCGTATATGCGGTGGTATAGATGGACTCGGATTGGTGGCGTATATGCGGTGGTATAGATGGATATGATGCGGTGGTGGTATATGGTAGCGGTGATGAATATGATGCGGTGGTGGTATATGGCAGCGGTGATGAAGATGTTGCGGTGGTGGTATATGACAGCGGTGATGACGATGGTGCGGCGGCCGCGTGACAACCTGTGAACAGAACTCGAAACTCTAAAGGACTAGACTCGAAGACCAGCAACTCGACATGACGAAGCAACATCAAATTCAACAAAGCAAAACAATGAAAAGATTACGCAAAGGCTCAGATTGGTTCGGATATGATGAACTAACCCTAATTTTTTTTGGCTTTTTCATGGACTGTAGGTATGAAGACAGATGCTATCTAAAGTACGAAAAACTGGAAAATCTCAACGAGCAACCTGGAAATCTGATACCACTTGATAGAGGCGAAGGTGTCACATCTTTCGATGAGATGGTGGATATCGTTTTCGATGGAGCAGACTTTGACGATTCGACTACGAACGTGCGAGGACGTCGCGCCTTAGCAATCGCTAAACCAACTCCGAGAGGTTATTGACCATGCCGGAGCACGATCAACCTGACCACGAGGGTCTATTTCCTGCGAGCAAACAAAGAACAAGCAAGAAACTGAGATTGCAATCTGGATATTGCGAATATAAGAGGAAAGCTTTATTAATCAAGTGGGGTTCTGTGATGTCTTGGTCTGGTCGTTGAACACAAACGAAGTACGCGAAGTTGCAGCTATGGTGAACTTTTAATCTAAACAAAACCCAAAGACTAAACGATGCCCTAAGGGCTGTATATATGGGGGAATAGGGGGGAATTTCGTGACCCCTTGGAGGAGGGGTTCGAAACCAGCCCTAACATGGTTTCCCCACACATACGGACTCTAAAAATAGCCTATACTGAAGTATTTCGAAATTACATGGGCCTGACCCAATAATAAGGTGACGCAGCACCTATAATAGCCTCTGTACGAAATTTATGAAGTGGCATCTTGTATATTCCGTCCAAGCCTTCCAACACTCATTATAGTGGCTTCAAAGTCCTGAAATCATCACTTGAAGCACCATTGATGTCTCCCGCGCACACACCTTCCGCTCCATGCTTGATCCCGCTCCAATGGCCATCCCTCTTGTCCATGCTAAGACCTTCATTCATAAGTAAAACAAAAGTATCTAATTTAGGCAGCATCATATGTTCATGAACATTAGAAAGGTTTCCAAGAAACGAAAGTACCTGGTAATTCAATTCGCGTGCGCGAGCTCTAGTAATTGGTCCAGTGTGTGTAGTAACAGGGGCTATGGGGGTAACTGTGGTAGTGATGTCCTAATCAGTACAGATAAGTATTTCCCTCGGTTAAGAACCAAGGTTATCAATCCAATAGCAGAACCAAGCAAAATCTCGTTAAACGCACCTGCACACACAAAAGCAAACACTTGCACCCAACGCAAATAAGAGGGTTGTCAATCCTCTTAGCTGTTATTTGCAAGGATTAATTCTGATAGTGATAGATAGATAAACTAAAATACTAAATAAAATAAAAGTAAATAAATTGCAGCAAGGTATTTTTGATTTTAATATATGATAAAAGTAGACCCGGGGGCCATAGTTTTCACTGAAGGCTTCTCTCTCGAACACATAGCATACGGTGGGTAAACAAATTACTGTTGGGCAATTGATAGAAAAGAAAATAATTATGACAGATTCATGGCAATGATCATGTATATAGGCATCATGTCTGAGACAAGTAGACTGACTCCTGCCTGCATCTACTACTATTACTCCACCCATCGACCGCTATCCAGCATGCATCTAGGGTATTAAGTATGAAACAGAGTAACGCCTTAAGCAAGATGACAAGATGTAGACAAAGTAAACTCAAGCAATATGATTAAACCTCATCCTTTTATCCTTAATGGCAACAATAGAAATACGTGTCATGTCCCTTTCTGTCACTGGGATTGAGCACCGCAAGATTGAACCCATCACAAAGCACCTCTCCCATTGCAAGATAAACCAATCTAGTTGGCCAAACCAAATCGATAGATCGGAGAGAAATACAAAGATATAATAATCATGCATAAAAGAGTTCAGAGAAGACTCAAATATTTCTCATGAATAATCTGATCATAAACTCATAATTCATCGGATCCCAACAAACACACCGCAAAAGAAGATTACATCGGATAGAACTCCAAGAACATCGAGGAGAACATGGTATTGAAGATCAAAGAGAGATAAGAAGCCTTCTAGCTACTAACTATGGACCCCGTAGGTCTGTGGTAAACTACAAACACATCATCGGAAGGGCAGCAAGGTTGATGAAGAAGCCCTCCATGATCAATTCCCCCTCCGGCAGAGTACCGGAAAAGGCCTCCAGATGGGATCACGGAAGAACAGAGGCTTGCGGCGGCGGAAAGGTTTTCTCTTCTATCTCTCTGGTATATTGGGAATATTTTGGAATTTATAGCGCTGGAATTAGGTCAGGAGGGGCTACGAGGGGCCCACAAGCCTGAGGGGCGCGCCCTCCAGGCTTGCCGCCTCCTCGTGGCTCCTCTGGTCTTCTCCCGAAGCTTTGTGGGTCTCTTCTGGTCCAGAAAAAATTAATGCATAGTTTTTTTCTTGTTTGGACTCTTTTTGATAATGATTTTCTAAAAAGACAAAAACAAGCAAAAAACAGCAACTGGCACTGGGCACTGGGTTAATAGGTTAGTCCCAAAAAATGATATATAATGGCATATAATTGCATATAAAACATCCAAGATTGATACTATAATAGCATGGAACAATCAAAAATTATAGACACGTTGGAGACATATCAAGCATCCCCAAGCTTAATTCCTACTCGGCCTCGAGTAGGTAAATGATAAAAACAGAATTTTTGATGTGGAATGCTACCTATCATGTTTCTTCATGTAATCTCTCTCTTACGGTATGAATAATAAGATCTGAATGATTCAAAGCAATAGTCTATAGTTTGATATAAAGACATCAATGCTCAGGCATACTAATAAACAATCATGTCTTTCAAAATAAATATTCTAAAGAATGTTATCCCTACAAAATCATATAATTCTGTCATGCTCCATCTTCTTAACACAAAATATTTATCATGAACTACCCCGATGACAAGCTGAGCAATTGGTTCATACTTTTAACGCGCTTCAGCTTTTTCAACCCCCACGCAATACATGAGCGCAAGCCATGGATATATCACTATGGGTGGAATAGAGTGTGGTGGTAGAGATTAATAAGGGGAAGTCAAAAATAAGAAGATAGTCTCACATCGACGAGGCTAATCAACGGGCTATGGAGATGCCCATCAATTGATGTCAATGCGAGGAGTAGGGATTGCCATGCAACGGATGCACTAAGAGCTATAAGTGTATGAAAGCTCAACATGAAAACTAAGTGGGTGTGCATCCAACTTGCTAGCTCATGAAGACCTCGGGCATTTGAGGAAGCCCATCATCGGAATATACAAGCCAAGTTCAATAATGAAAAATTCCCACTAGTATATGAAAGTGACAAAATAGGAGACTCTCTATATGAAAAACATGGAGCTACTTTGAAGCACAAGTATGGAAAAGGATAGTAACATTGCCCCTTCTCTATTTTTCTCTAATTTTTTTTGTGGGCTCTTTTTGGCCTCTTTTTTTCGTGGGCTCTTTTTGGCCTCTTTTTTTTTTATTTCCTCACTGGGACAATGCTCTAATAATGATGATCATCATACTTCTATTTACTTACAACTCAAAAAATTACAACTCGAAACTAGAACAAAATTATGACTATATGAATGCCTCTGGCGGTGTACCAGGATGTGCAATGATACTAGTGTTGGGGAACGTTGCATGGGAAACAAAAATTTTCCTACGCACACACAAGATCTATCCATGGTGATGAGCATCTACGAGAGGGAGAGTGAATCTACATACCCTTGTAGATCGCTAAGCGGAAGCGTTAATAAACGCGGTTGATGTAGTCGAACGTCTTCGCGATCCAAATCGCCGAGCGTCCCGCGATCCAATCACGATCCTTCCGATCTAGTGCCGAACGGACGGCACCTCCGCGTTCAACACACGTACGGCTTGATGACGCCTTCACCTCCTCGATCCAGCGAGCGATGGTGAAGTAGTGGTTGAGTTCCAGCAGCACGACGGCGTGGTGATGGTGGTGAGGAACAATCTCTGCAGGGCTTCGCCAAGCACTACGGAGATTATGACGGAGGAACTAGAGGGCTAGGGTTGCCGGCACACGGCTTGGGAAATCCTGATGTGTCCCGTGTGCTAGCCCTGCCCCTCTATTTATATGTTGAGCCTTGGGGTCTAAACTTGGAGTAAAAGCCTCCTCTAGGTCGGTTTTGCCCGCACAAGGTCGGTTTGGCCCGCAGGAAAAGAGTCCAACTCGGATCCCTGCCGAACCATGCACAGCCGCGCACAAGCGGTAGTACCGCTTCACACAAGCGGTAGTACCGCTTGGGCGGTAGTACCGCTTCACACAAGCGGTAGTACCGCTTCACACAAGCGGTAGTACCGCTCGGGCGGTAGTACCGCTTCACCAAGCGGTAGTACCGCTTACGCGGCAGCAAAACTACTTTTGCACTTTCCAATACCTTGTGGGCTTTATCCCTTTGGCTCATATAAAGTGTTGCTGCACCCGAACACTTCGGTAAACATCCGGAACCCATTCCGGTGAACTCCGGAACCCTTCCAGAGATCAAAACACTATTATCACATATATCAATCTTTACCTCCGGACTATTCCGGAGATCCTCGTCATGTCCGGGATCTTATCCGAGACTCCGAACAACTTTCGGTCACCAACATAATAACTCAATTATACTAATCGTCACCAAACGTTAAGTGTGTAGACCCTGCGGGTTCGAGAACTATGTAGACATGACCGAGACACCTCTACGGCCAATAACCAATAGCGGGACCTGGATGCCCATATTGGCTCCTACATATTCTACGAAGATCTTTATCGGTCGAACCTCTATGTCAAGGATTCAGTTAATCCCGTATGCTGTTCCCTTTGTTCTTCGGTATGTTACTTGCCCGAGATTCGATCGTCGGTATCACTATACCTAGTTCAATCTCGTTACCGGCAAGTCTCTTTACTCGTTCCGTAATACAAGATCCTGTGGCTAACTCTTTAGTCACTTTGCTTGCAAGGCTCAATGTGATGTTGTATTACCGAGTGGGCCCTGAGATACCTCTCCGTCATACGGAGTAACAAATCCCAGTCTTGATCCATGCCAACCCAACAGACACCCTCGGAGATACCTGTAGAGCACCTTTATAGTCACCCAGTTACGTTGCGACGTTTGATACACACAAGGTATTCCTCCGGTGTCAGTGAGTTGCATGATCTCATGGTCAAAGGAACAGATACTTGACATGCAGAAAACAATAGCAATAAACTGACACGATCAAATGCTACGTTTACAGTTTGGGTCTTGTCCATCACATCATTCTCCTAATGATGTGATCCCGTTATCAAATGACATCTCATGTCCATGGCTAGGAAACCTTAACCATCTTTGATCAACAAGCTAGTCAACTAGAGGCTTACTAGGGACACAGTGTTGTCTATGTACCCACACATGTATTTGAGTTTCCAATCAATACAATTATAGCATGGATAATAAACGATTATCATGAACAAGGAAATATAATAATAACCAATTTATTATTGCCTCTAGGGCATATTTCCAACAGTCTCCCACTTGCACTAGAGTCAATAATCTAGTTCACATCACTATGTGATTTACATTGTAATGAATCGAACACCCATGCAGTTCTGGTGTTGTTCATGTTTAGCCCTTGGAAGAGGTTTAGTCAACGGATCTGCAACATTTAGATCCGTGTGTACTTTGCAAATATTTATGTCGTCCTCCTTGATGTAATCGCGGATGGAATTGAAACGTCGCTTTATGTGTCTGGTCCTCTTGTGAAATCTTGGTTCCTTGGCTAGAGCAATGGCACCAGTATTATCACAAAACAGAGTCATTGGGTTAAGTGCACTAGGCACTACTCCAAGATCTGTCATGAACTCCTTCATCCAGACACCTTCCTTCGCCGCCTCCGAGGCAGCGATGTACTCCGCTTCGCATGTAGAATCAGCTACCACGCTTTGCTTGGAACTGCACCAGCTAACCGCACCCCCATTAAGAATAAATACGTATCCGGTTTGAGACTTAGAGTCATCCGGATCAGTGTCAAAGCTTGCATCGACGTAACCCTTTACGACGAGCTCTTGATCACCTCCATAAACGAGAAACATGTCCTTAGTCCTTTTCAGGTACTTCAGGATATTCTTGACCGCCGTCCAGTGTTCCATTCCTGGATCACTTTGAAACCTTCCGACCATACTTATGGCAAGGCTGACATCGGGTCTTGTGCACAGCATTGCATACATGATAGAGCCTATGGCCGAAGCATAGGGGATGACACTCATCTTTTCTCTATCTTCTGCAGTCACTGGGCATTGAGCCTTACTCAACTTCACACCTTGCAAAACAGGCAAGAACCCCTTCTTGGACTGATCCATTTTGAACTTCTTCAAAATCTTATCAAGGTATGTGCTTTGTGAAAGTCCTATTAAACGTCTTGATCTATCTCTATAGATCTTGATGCCTAATATGAAAGCAGCTTCTCCTAGGTCCTTCATTGAAAAACTCTTGTTCAAATATTCCTTTACGCTTTCCAGCATTTCTATATTGTTTCCAATCAGCAATATGTCATCCACATATAATATTAGAAACGCTATAGAGCTCCCACTCACTTTCTTGTAAATACAAGCTTCTCCGTAAACTTGTATAAACTCGAACGCTTTGATCACATCATCAAAACGAAGATTCCAACTCCGAGATGCTTGCACCAGTCCATAAATGGATCGCTGGAGTTTGCAAACTTTGTCAGCATTCTCTGGATCGACAAAACCTTCTGGCTGCATCATATACAACTCTTCCTTAAGGTAACCGTTAAGGAACGCTGTTTTGACATCCATCTGCCAAATTTCATAATCGAAAAAGGCAGCTATTGCTAACATGATTCTGACGGACTTAAGCATCGCTACGGGTGAGAAGGTCTCATCGTAGTCAACTCCTTGAACTTGTGAAAAACCCTTTGCCACAAGTCGAGCTTTATAGACGGTGACATTACCGTCCGCGTCCGTCTTCCTCTTAAAGATCCATTTGTTCTGAATGGCCTTACGCCCTTCAGGTAATACTTCCAAAGTCCATACTTTGTTTTCATACATGGATCCCATCTCGGATTTCATGGCCTCTAACCACTTCTCGGAATCCGGGCCCATCATCGCTTCTCCATAGCTCGTAGGTTCATCGTTGTTTAACAACATGACCTCTAAGACAGGGTTGCCGTACCACTCAGGAGCAGTACGCGTCCTTGTCGACCTACGAGGTTCGATAGCAACTTGATCCAAAGCTTCATGATCATCATCATTAACTTCCTCTTCAGCTAATGTAGGCTCCACAGAAACAACTTTCTGCGCTGCGCTACTCTCAGGTTGAAGTAAAGGTTCAACAACCTCATCAAGTTCTATCTTCCTCCCACTCAATTCTTTCGAGAGAAACTCTTTCTTCAAGAAATGTTCCGTTTTTAGCGACAAACACTTTGCCTTCGGATCTGAGGTAGAAGGTATACCCAACTGTCTCTTTTGGGTATCCTATGAAGACGCATTTCTCCGCTTTGGGTTCCAGCTTTTCAGGCTGAAGCTTTTTGACATAAGCATCACATCCCCAAACTTTAAGAAACGACAGCTTTGGCTTCTTGCCAAACCAAAGTTCATATGGCGTCGTCTCAACGGATTTCGATGGTGCCCTATTTAAAGTGAATGCAGCTGTCTCTAATGCATAACCCCAAAACGATAGTGGCAAATCGGCAAGAGACATCATAGATCGCACCATATCCAATAAGGTTCGATTACGACGTTCGGACACACCATTACGCTGTGGTGTTCCAGGCGGTGTTAATTGTGAAACAATTCCACACTGTCTTAAGTGACTGCCAAACTCATAACTCAGATATTCTCCCCCTCGATCAGATCGTAGGAATTTAATCTTCTTGTTACGATGATTCTCAACTTCACTCTGAAATTGTTTGAACTTTTCAAATGTTTCAGACTTGTGTTTCATTAAGTAAATATACCCATATCTACTTAAGTCATCAGTGAAGGTGAGAAAGTAACGATAACCACCGCGCGCCTCAATACTCATCGGACCGCACACATTAGTATGTATGATTTCCAATAAGTCACTTGCCCGTTCCATTATTCCAGAGAACGGCGTTTTAGTCATCTTGCCCATGAGGCATGGCTCACATGTGTCAAGTGATTCAAAATCAAGTGACTCCAAAAGTCCATCAGCATGGAGCTTCCTCATGCGTTTTACGCCAATATGACCTAAACGGCAGTGCCATAAGAAAGTGGTATTATCATTATCAATTCTACATCTTTTGGCATCAATGTTATGAACATGTGTATCGTTACTATCGAGATTCAATAAGAATAAACCCCTCACATCGGGTGCATGACCATAAAAGATATTACTCATATAAATAGAACAACCATTATTCTCTGATTTAAATGAGTAACCGTCTCGCAATAAACAAGATCCAGATATAATGTTCATGCTTAACGCAGGCACCAAATAACACTTATTTAGGTTCATCACTAATCCCGATGGTAATCGAAGAGCGAGCGTGCCGACGGCGATCACATCAACCTTGGAACCATTTCCCACGCGCATCGTCACTTCGTCCTTTGCCAGCCTCCGTCTATTCCGCAGTTCCTGTTTTGAGTTGCAAATATGAGCAACCGCACCGGTATCAAATACCCAGGCACTACAACGAGAGTTGGTAAGGTACACATCAATAACATGTATATCATATATACCTTGTTTGTTGTTGGCCGCCTTCTTGTCAGCCAAATACTTGGGGCAATTCCGCTTCCAGTGTCCAGTTCCCTTGCAATGAAAACACACAGTTTCTGGTTTGGGTCCAGCCTTGGGTTTCTTCACGAGAGGAGCAACTGCTTTGCCACTCTGCTTGGAGTTACCCTTCTTACCCTTGCCATTTTTCTTGAAACTAGTGGTTTTATTGACCATCAACACTTGATGCTCCTTCTGAATTTCAGACTCAGCGGCTTTCAGCATCGCAAACAGCTCGGCGACTGACTTGTTCATCCCGTGCATGTTATAGTTCAACACGAAGCTCTTGTAGCTAGGTGGCAATGATTGAAGAACTCTGTCAGTGATAGCCTCTGGCGGAAGGGGCATCCCTAACTCAGCCAGACGGGTGGAGTACCCAGACATTCTGAGCACGTGATCACTGATAGACCCGTTCTCCTCCATCTTGCAAGCATAGAACTTATCGGAGATCTCATATCTCTCGATCCGGGCATTCTTCTGAAAGATAAACTTCAACTCCTGGAACATCTCATATGCTCCATGACGTTCAAAACGTCTTTGAAGTCCCGGTTCTAAGCCATACAACATTGCACATTGAACTATTGAGTAATCATCAGAACGAGCCTGCCAGGCGTTCACAACGTCTAGAGACTCAACTGGAGCGGGTGGATCACCAAGCGGTGCATCAAGGACATAAGCCTTCTGGGAAGCCGTAAGGATAATCCTTAGATTACGGGCCCAGTCCACAAAGTTACTTCCATCATCTTTCAACTTAGCTTTCTCTAGGAACGTATTAAAATTCAGGGGTGCTACTGCGCGAGCCATGATCTACAACATAAATATAGCAAAGACAACTTAGACTATTGTTCTTAGATAATGAGTTTAGTTAATCATATTACTTAAAAAACTCCCACTCAAATTGACATCCCTCCGGTCATTCGAGTGTAACATGATCCAAATCCACCAACTCAAGTCCGATCATCACGTGAGTTGAGGTGGTTTCAATGGTGAACATCTTCATGTTGATCATATCTACTATATGACTCATGTTCGACCTTTCGGTCTCTTGTGTTCCGAGGCCATGTCTGTACATGCTAGGCTCGTCAAGTTTAACCCGAGTGTTCCGCACGTGCAACATGGCTTGCACCCGTTGTATGCGAACGTAGAGTCTATCACACCCGATCATCACGGCGTGTCTCGAAACGACGAACTTTCGCAACGGTGCACACTTGGGGAGAACACAATTTATCTTGAAATTTAAGTGAGGGATCACCTTATAATGCTACCGTCGTCCTAAGCAAAATAAGATGCATAAAAGGATTAACATCACATGCAAATCATAAGTGACATGATATGGCCATGAACTTGTGCTTTTGATCTCCATCTCCAAAGCACCGGCATGATCTCCATCGTCACCGGCATGACACCATGATCTCCATCATCTTGATCTCCATCAACGTGTCGCCATAAGGTTGTCGCGCCGACTGTTGCTTCCACGACTATAGCTAACGTTTAGCGATAAAGTAAAGCATTACATAGCGCTTAATGATTGACACGCAGGTCATACAATAATTAAAGACAACTCTATGGCTCCTGCCAGTTGCCGTACTCATCGACATGCAAGTCGTGATATTCTATACATCACATGATCATCTCATACATCACATATATCTCATCATGTAATTGGCCATATCACATCACAACATACCCTGCAAAAACAAGTTAGACGTCCTCTAATTGTTGTTGCAAATTTTACGTGGCTGCTACGGGTTTGCAAGAACCGTTCTTACCTACGCAAAACCACAACGTGGTGTAGTGATTGCTTTTTGATCTTCTAAAAGAACCCTCTTCATTGAAATCGATTCAACTAAAGTGAGAGAGACAGACACCCGCTAGCCATCTTTATGCAACGAAGTTACATGTTAGTTGAAGGAACCTGTCTCGCGTAAGTGTACGCGTAATGTCGGTCCGGGCCGCTTCATCTCACAGTACCGCCGAATCAAATATCAACTAGTAACGGCAAGCAATATGTATACACCCACGCCCACAACTCGTTTGTGTTCTACTCGAGATCTCATCTACGCATAGACCTAGCTCATGATGCCACTGTTGGGGAACGTTGCATGGGAAACAAAAATTTTCCTACGCACACACAAGATCTATCCATGGTGATGAGCATCTACGAGAGGGAGAGTGAATCTACATACCCTTGTAGATCGCTAAGCGGAAGCGTTAATAAACGCGGTTGATGTAGTCGAACGTCTTCGCGATCCAAATCGCCGAGCGTCCCGCGATCCAATCACGATCCTTCCGATCTAGTGCCGAACGGACGGCACCTCCGCGTTCAACACACGTACGGCTTGATGACGCCTTCACCTCCTCGATCCAGCGAGCGATGGTGAAGTAGTGGTTGAGTTCCAGCAGCACGACGGCGTGGTGATGGTGGTGAGGAACAATCTCTGCAGGGCTTCGCCAAGCACTACGGAGATTATGACGGAGGAACTAGAGGGCTAGGGTTGCCGGCACACGGCTTGGGAAATCCTGATGTGTCCCGTGTGCTAGCCCTGCCCCTCTATTTATATGTTGAGCCTTGGGGTCTAAACTTGGAGTAAAAGCCTCCTCTAGGTCGGTTTTGCCCGCACAAGGTCGGTTTGGCCCGCAGGAAAAGAGTCCAACTCGGATCCCTGCCGAACCATGCACAGCCGCGCACAAGCGGTAGTACCGCTTCACACAAGCGGTAGTACCGCTTGGGCGGTAGTACCGCTTCACACAAGCGGTAGTACCGCTCGGGCGGTAGTACCGCTTCACCAAGCGGTAGTACCGCTTACGCGGCAGCAAAACTACTTTTGCACTTTCCAATACCTTGTGGGCTTTATCCCTTTGGCTCATATAAAGTGTTGCTGCACCCGAACACTTCGGTAAACATCCGGAACCCATTCCGGTGAACTCCGGAACCCTTCCAGAGATCAAAACACTATTATCACATATATCAATCTTTACCTCCGGACTATTCCGGAGATCCTCGTCATGTCCGGGATCTTATCCGAGACTCCGAACAACTTTCGGTCACCAACATAATAACTCAATTATACTAATCGTCACCAAACGTTAAGTGTGTAGACCCTGCGGGTTCGAGAACTATGTAGACATGACCGAGACACCTCTACGGCCAATAACCAATAGCGGGACCTGGATGCCCATATTGGCTCCTACATATTCTACGAAGATCTTTATCGGTCGAACCTCTATGTCAAGGATTCAGTTAATCCCGTATGCTGTTCCCTTTGTTCTTCGGTATGTTACTTGCCCGAGATTCGATCGTCGGTATCACTATACCTAGTTCAATCTCGTTACCGGCAAGTCTCTTTACTCGTTCCGTAATACAAGATCCTGTGGCTAACTCTTTAGTCACTTTGCTTGCAAGGCTCAATGTGATGTTGTATTACCGAGTGGGCCCTGAGATACCTCTCCGTCATACGGAGTAACAAATCCCAGTCTTGATCCATGCCAACCCAACAGACACCCTCGGAGATACCTGTAGAGCACCTTTATAGTCACCCAGTTACGTTGCGACGTTTGATACACACAAGGTATTCCTCCGGTGTCAGTGAGTTGCATGATCTCATGGTCAAAGGAACAGATACTTGACATGCAGAAAACAATAGCAATAAACTGACACGATCAAATGCTACGTTTACAGTTTGGGTCTTGTCCATCACATCATTCTCCTAATGATGTGATCCCGTTATCAAATGACATCTCATGTCCATGGCTAGGAAACCTTAACCATCTTTGATCAACAAGCTAGTCAACTAGAGGCTTACTAGGGACACAGTGTTGTCTATGTACCCACACATGTATTTGAGTTTCCAATCAATACAATTATAGCATGGATAATAAACGATTATCATGAACAAGGAAATATAATAATAACCAATTTATTATTGCCTCTAGGGCATATTTCCAACAACTAGCATAACATGTATAAAAAATGATGAATGGTAGCTGAGCCACAAATACTATGTCAGCTATATGATCATGCAAAGCAATATGACAATGATGATGTGTGTCATAAAAACGAAACGGTGGAAGTTGCATGGCAATATATCTCGGAATGGCTATGGAAATGCCATGATAGGTTGGTATGGTGGCTGTTTTGAGGAAGATATAAGGAGGCTTATGTGTGATAGAGCGTATCATATCACAGGGTTTGGATGCACCTCTCGATGTGAGAACGGGCAATGCACGGTACCGAAGAGGCTAGCAAATTGCGGAAAGGTGAGAGTGCGTATAATCCATGGACTCACATTAGTCATAAAGAACTCACATACTTATTGCGAAAGTTTATTAGCCCTCGAAGCAAAGTACTACTACGCATGCCCCTAGGGGGATAGATTGGTAGGAAAAGACCATCGCTCGTCCCCGACCGCCACTCATAAGGTAGACAATTAAGAATAAATCATGCTCCAACTTCTTAGCATAATGACAGATCATACGTGCATGCTTCGGGAATCACAAACCTTAACACCAATATTCTTACTAAACCACAATTATCTACTAGCACCTCCCACATATTACCATCTTAATATCGCAAAACTATTGCAAGGAATCAAACTTATCATATTCAGTGATCTACATGAAAGTTTTTATTATATCCCTCTTGAATACCTATCATATTAGGACCAAATTCATAACCCGTGCATATTACCATTGCTATTCATTAGACTCTCAAAAGATATAAGTGAAGCATGAGAGTGCCACTATTTCTTTAAAATATAACCACCGCCGTGCTCTAAAAGATATAAGTGAAGCACTAGAGCAACTGCCTAGCTCAAAAGATATAAGTGAGGCACATAGAGTATTCTAACAAATCACGAATAATGTGTGCCCCTCTCAAAAAAGGTGTGTTCAGCAAATATGATTGTGACAAACTAAAAAGCAAACAAAAGCAAACAAACTATATCACAAGACGCTCCAAGTAAAACACATATCATGTGATGAATAAAAATATAGCTCCAAGTGAGTTACCGATATATTGTAGACGAAAGAGGGGATGCCTTCCGGGGCATACCCAAGCTTAGCCGTTTGAGTATTCCTTGAATATTACCTTGGGGTGCCTTGGGAATCCCCAAGCTTAGGCTCTTGCCACTCCTTATTCCTTTATCCATCGTAGTCTCACCCAAAACTTGAAAACTTCAGCACACAAAACTCAACAGAAACCTCGTGAGATCCGTTAGTATAACAAACAAATCTTAAACTTTAGGTACTGTTGTAAATTGATTCATATTTAATATTGGCATAATGCTACTGTACTCCAACTTTTCCATGACTCATAACCCCTGATACGATCCATAGATTCATCGAAATAAGCAAACTATGCACCAAAAACAGAATCTGTCTAAAACAGAACAGTCTGTAAAGATCTGAATTAACGTAATACTTCTATAACTCCAAAAATTCTGAAAAATTAGGACAACGTGGGCAATTAATATATCAATATTTTGTAACAAATTCAGAAGGTTCTGATGTTCCAGCGAAAAATCAAAATTCCAGCACTGGACGCAAAAGTTTCTGTTTTCAAACAGCATCAATTATACTATCATCCAAATCATCCCAAAGGCATTACTTGGCACAAACACTAATTAAAAGATAAAAACACAATCATAAAAGAGGTTATAATTGTGTAAACACACAAAAACAGAAAACATAACTATTGGGTTGTCTCCCATCAAGCTCTTTCTTTATAGACATTGAGATAGGCTTGAGATTTCAATGATGCTCACATGAAAGATAGTAATTGAAACACGAAGAGAGCATCATGTAACATGTGAAAAACACATTTAAGTCTAACATACTTCCTATGCATAGGCATTTCATAAGCATACAAATTATCAACACAAGTAAAACCTAGCATATGCAAGGAAGAAGAAAGAAACAATAGCAATTTCAACAAGAAGAGAGGTAATTTAGTAACATGAAGATTTCTACAACCATATTTTCCTCTCTCATAATAATTACATGTAGGATCATAATCAAATTCAACAATATAGCTATCATATAAAATATTCTCTTCATGATCCACATGCATAAAAGTCTTATATTCTTCCAAAATAGTGGGATTAACATCAACTAAATTCATGACCTCTCCAAACCCACTTTTATCAAAATTTTCATAAGATTGAACACTCTCCAAATATGTGGGATTATTTTTACCCAGAGTTGACACTCTTCCAAACTCACTTTCAATATTATTGTAAATATTATTATCAATAACATATTCATCATGAGGCTTAAATAAATTTTTAAGATCATAAGAAGCATTATCACCGCAATCATGATCATTGCAATAAGTAGTGGACATGACAAAATTATCATCCCCAAGCTTGTAGTTTTGCGTATCGTTAGCACAATTAACACTAATAGAATTTATAATAACATTATTGCAACCATGCCTTTCATTCAAGGAGCT
Source organism: Elymus sibiricus (assembly GCA_039707655.1). Lineage (NCBI taxonomy): Eukaryota > Viridiplantae > Streptophyta > Magnoliopsida > Poales > Poaceae > Elymus > Elymus sibiricus. The sequence goes on from CM077676.1 coordinate 243,076,551, forward strand.
ATCAAGTGTGGGTGCAATAGCAATGATTTCATTTTTGACAGAAGGAACTATAGAAAGTTCGTCTCCATAAGCATAATTAATATTGGCATCCTGGCCACAAGCATAGCAAACATCAAATTCATCAAAAAAGGGTATTTCAAGCGGATCAACAGAATCACAATTATCTATAGATTCATGCATATCATTATTCTCTTCCAAAGCAGCAGACATTCTCCCAATGAATTCACCAACATAGGTGTTGGAAGCATAGTTTTCATCACAATATTTAAGTATGGAAAAAATTTCAGATTTGTAGAGAGTAATATCATACTTTTCAATCAAAGAAGCAACTTCATGGGCATCCTTAAAAGCAACAAATTCTTTAATTTGTTCGATATCATAGTAGCTATAAACACCCTTGGCATAAGAAGGTAAGATTTCATTATCATTAAACTCACATAGCAAGGGAAGGTGTTTTTTAGGGTTCTCAGAGCAACAAGTAAAATCATGAATTTCACATAGATTCCAAGCATAGCATAGCAAAGAATTTATTTGATTCCATAAGAGTCTCCCTTTTCGAGACAAACGGTGACGCACAAAATGAGCATGCTCATCTAATGATTTTCCCTCAACTAAACTAGTTGGGGTTTTAGCACGAGCACAAATGGATCGAAGATGATCCAAGTAGAAAACTTTAAGGTGATCCATAGTGTCTTAAATTTTTGTTTTATTTTCTGTTCTTGTGTGTTTGACATGAAGGCAATAAAAGCAAATAAAATATTTTTGTGTTTTTTGTAAAATTGTTTAGAAGTGGGGGAGATGAAAACAAGAGGCAAATGCAAATAAAAAGGCAAATAAAATAAATGCAAGTGGATGATAGTTTGTGCAAAGGTACTTGGTAATTTTGATGATGTCTCCCCGGCAACGGTGCCAGAAATTCTTCCTGCTACTTGTAGACTGCGTTGGTATTTCCCCGAAGAGGAGAGGATGATGCGTATAGTAGAGATAAGTATTTCCCTTAGTTAAGAATCAAGGTTATCAATCGAGTAGGAGAACCAAGAAAAATCCTGTTAAATGCACCTACACACACAAAAGCAAACACTTGCACCCAACGCAAATAAGAGGGTTGTCAATCCTCTTAGCTGTTATTTGCAAGGATTAATTCTGATAGTGATAGATAGATAAACTAAAATACTAAATAAAATAAAAGTAAATAAATTGCAGCAAGGTATTTTTGATTTTAATATATGATAAAAGTAGACCCGGGGGCCATAGTTTCCATGAGAGGCTTCTCTCCCGCACACATAACAAACGGTGGGTAAACAAATTACTGTTGGGCAATTGATAGAAAAGCAAATAATTATGACGGATTCATGGCAATGATCATGTATATAGGCATCACGTCCAAGACAAGTAGACCGACTCCTGCCTGCATCTACTACTATTACTCCACCCATCGACCGCTATCCAGCATGCATCTAGGGTATTAAGTATGAAACAGAGTAACGCCTTAAGCAAGATGACATGATGTAGACAAAGTAAACTCAAGCAATATGATTAAACCCCACCTTTTTATCCTTAATGGCAACAATACAAATACGTGTCATGTCCCTTTCTGTCACTGGGATTGAGCACCGCAAGATTGAACCCATCACAAAGCACCTCTCCCATTGCAAGATAAACCAATCTAGTTGGCCAAACCAAATCGATAGATCGGAGAGAAATACAAAGCTATAATAATCATGCATAAAAGAGTTCAGAGAAGACTCAAATATTTCTCATGAATAATCTGATCATAAACTCACAATTCATCGGATCCCAACAAACACACCGCAAAAGAAGATTACATCGGATAGAACTCCCAGAACATCGAGGAAAACATGGTATTGAAGATCAAAGAGAGAGAAGAATCCATCTAGCTACTAGCTATGGACCCGTAGGTCTATGGTAAACTACTCACACATCATCGGAAGGGTAGAAGGGTTGATGAAGAAGCCCTCCGTGATCGATTCCCCCTCCGGCAGAGTACCGGAAAAGGCCTCCAGATGGGATCATGGAAGAACAGAGGCTTGCGGCAGCGGAAAGGTTTTCTCTTCTGTCTCTCTGGTATATTGGGAATATTTTGGAATTTATAGCGCTGGAATTAGGTCAGGAGGGGCTACGAGGGGCCCACAAGCCTGGGGGCACGCCTACCCCCCTGGGCGCACCCTCCAGGTTTGCCGCCTCCTCGTGGCTCCTATGGTCTTCTCCCGAAGCTTCGTGGGTCTCTTCTGGTCCAGAAAAATTAATCCAAAGTTTTTTTCTCGTTTGGACTCTTTTTGATAATGATTTTCTGAAAAGACAAAAACAAGCAAAAAACAGCAACTGGCATTGGGCACTGGGTTAATAAGTTAGTCCCAAAAAATGATATATAATGGCATATAATTGCATATAAAACATCCAATATTGATACTATAATAGCATGGAACAATCAAAAATTATAGATACGTTGGAGACGTATCAGGGCCTCGCGAGGCCTCCTGCTGGTGCTGAGTCTTCGGTGGTCCACCCCTTGAGGAGGGGGTCCTCGTGAGGCCGGTGCCTCACGAGGCGTCTCGCTTCACGGCAGCCGTGGCTGGGCCGCCTCTTGGGCCTTCGCCAGGCGTTGCTTCCTGGGCTATAGGCAGACGACCCATGGTACCCTGGTTCCCACTGGGCCGACAGCATTGTTCATAGTTAAGACATAGCAGGATATGACATTGTGCTAGAGTTGGTAGTTTCACCACACCACTGGATTACAGATCAAGAACACAAGCATACATGCAGTGCTAAAGAAGATTAGTTGCTATGTTTAGTTTAATTTACATGGTATGAATAAGGAACTAGGTTGTGCAACTAAAAACTGAAATTGAGAAGGACAAACTTATGTTTTTGAACTTCTTCGTAATAAACTTTAAACATGCAATTTGATGCAAACGACAAAAATAAATAGCTGTTGCAGTCATAGCTATCCAAATATACACAACAAAGTTTGAAGGCTCGAGAAGGACAAACTTACATTAGTAGTGAAGACCGGCTCTATAAATCCCTTTTCCATGTTGATGGGGGGGGCAATTTAGGAAGTTTACCAAAGAGTCTTCTTCATAAGCATTGTCTTTGTTCTACATTTTGTTAAGAGTAAATATAGATGTGATAATATAGGAACAAATGGAGATTATTTAAGCTAAGATGCAGAGTGATGCTACATAATGGACTAGCTATAAATGTAAGTACATCATACAGGCAAAAGGTACTGACAAGAGCAATGCAGAGCTAAACTTCTTCAGTAGCATTGGTTTTATTCAACATTTTAGTAAGAGTAAATATAGATCTCATGTGTACAAAATCGAGGGCAAGGAAAATAAGCTGCAAAGTGTTGGTACATGAACAACTAGCTGACAATATAAATACAATGGTAAAGGACAACAGATACTTTCAAGAACAATGCAGAGCTAAACTTCTTCATAAGCATTTGGTTTATTCCACATTAATGTAAGCATTAATATAGATCTGATAATTTGGAGCGAACAATGGATAAGCTATCATGCACACTGATGTCACATAATCAACCAGGTATGAATGTAAGTACAGGGATACAGGACAACAGGTACTAACAAGAGCAAAGCAGCGAGCAGCATAGTTGCGATATCCTAGGTTTTGTGGCGCTGGTTCTATCGCCAATATAAGTGGGGTGCCATCTGATTTCTCCGGTACCATCACCTTTTTCAAGGACTTTGCTTTTACTCCTTCAGGTTCTACGGTCACCCTCTTCCTTCTGGATGTCCGATACACAAGAACAACATTTGAATGGAAAAACATGGTATGATGACAAATGGAATATGTATTGATAATTGATGGGCATGGCATCTTCACATATATGATGAGTAAACTAAGCAGATGGCGGTGCAATGAAGTAGAAGAAATGCAAGACTCCTTATGCTAGATATGTGCAAGCAATAAAACCTTGCCAAATTAGAACCCAGGCACCTTGTTGGGTGAACAGGATAGGCCATCTTCCATTGACTCCTTGAGCTCAGAATAGTCATTAGGATCATATTCTGAACAAGAATCTGTAGGTGGGGAGCATGTGGGTTTCATTGCATCTAGAATGGAACTCAATCTCTTGATGCCAAGTTTGTTAGCCATTGCACTGTTCCGCAATATTCTTCTGATGTGCGCATTCTCATATTCATTGTGATTATGTTCACTATCTGAGAAGCATAAAACATAAATAGTAGTGAGATTATCTGTGTAATGCACCGGATGTATTAATATAATAGGGGCTCCCTGTAAACCCTTGTGTGCTATCACTAGATTCTGATGAGAGAGCCCATGTGTTCTGTAATTTGGTGCGTACATTAATATAATCTGGCACAACTACACACAAAAATAGGCTCCCTATTGGGAGATCAAGAGTTAAGGATAGTTGGCAGATGATAGGTTTCAAAATATACAGTATAGAAAGTTTATTGCCAAACCATGATAACGAGAGCGCACAGATAAATAGTATTCCCTCATGTCTCTATATGTGGCGCACATGAATTTCAAAACTCACGTACTAACATTAGCTGACCAATTAAATGTAAGCTTTGGAAATATGAGTGGCATGTAGTTTAGCTTGAAGGATGGAGTGCTTCTAGTACGACACAAGGGCACTAGGCAGATCATAGTGTAGATAAATGGGGGACACCATAAGCATCATAAATAAATTGGGAAACTGGAACTGGCTAGAAAATATGCGGTTATATTGCCGCTACTAATTGAAACCCTATCAATCACCTACAGGCCAGCTCTATTCACTTGAAAGCGCACTACTGTTACTATCAGTCTAGTCTCTCAAAGGCCACACGGCTGCCAGCATTTCCTGGATATTATGGCAGACCAACTCGAAGTGCTGAAAGCATCTAGAAGAAGCGGCCCAATAGACCTGTCGACTGCAGATGTCACTGCTCCCCTTCCTGACAAGGAACATACTGTACTTATTAAAGAAGACCAGAAGAGGAACATGTTAAAGAATAGAAGATGAAGCATATTATGGAGATTCTGCTTCTTTCTATACAATGTTGGTTGCCCACCCATGATGAATCAGAGCGTCCAAAGAAATGCTATTCCCTGGTGTCTCTCTACATGTGGCCACATGCATTTGGAAACTCAAGTGGGAGCATTAGCTGACCAATTAAATGTGTGTCTGTTAACTAATATCAGTATCATATCACATTCGTATTTGAACAACTAAGCTTTGGAATTATGATTGTTGTGTTGTTTAGCTTCAAGGGTGGACTGCTGCTAGTACGACACAAAGCACCTACGCAGATCGTAGTGTATATATAATGGCAAAACCCTAAGCATCACGAGTAAAATCAGGAAAGTAGAACTTGTGGGAAAATATGGGCTAGTATTGCCGGTAAGGCTAGAAAGGCTTTGGATACCAGCTCTCTTCAACTGAAGGCGCAATACTGTTACTATCTATCTAACTCTCAAAGGCAACACAGGTCCCAGCATTTCCTGGATATTATGGCAGACTAACATGAAGAATTGAAAGCATCCATCACAAGCGACCGGATAGACCTGTATACTGCAAATGTCCCTGCTCCTCTTCACTACGAGGAACATACTGTACTACTGTACTTATTAAAGAAGAACAGAAGAGGAACATGTTAAAGAAGAGCAAGCAGATTTTGGATAATAAAATGTTCATTGCCCACCCATGATGAACCAGAGCGCATAAAGAATGCCACTCCCTACTGTCTCTCTATATGTGGCGCACGTGCTTATCGAACAAAAGAAGGAACATTAGCTGACCAATTAAACGGTCTCTGTTTTAGTAATATCAGCATCATATCAGATTCGTATTTGAACAACTAAGTTTGGAATTACGAGTGGCATGTTGTTTAGCTTGATGGGTTGAGGAGCAGTGCTAGCACATCATGAAGCACCTAGGATGATGGTACTGAATATAAAGGGAATGGCTACATGCAAGTTGCCTGACTTTCATCATTTGGGCCAGTCGACCATTTCAGGTGGTTGGATGAAGATCCTACGTCTCCTAACCCTTCTTCTTCCTCACCTCTTCTTCTTCCCCAACAGACCACCGCATGGGCCGCCGGGCGAACCACCGGGCCCCGCCCCCCGCAGCCGGCGGCGCTCCCGCGACCGGCTTGCCGCCCTGCCCCCCCTAAACCACCCCCACCACCGCTCCCACCCGAAACCCTAAGATAGATAATGGGGTAGCCCTCCGGTGAGCCCCTTCCTTATCCTTCCTTCCCTTCGACGAACTCCGGCGAACTCTCAAAAATCGACTGACCCCAATTTGAAATTCAGTCGACTGTCATTTAGCTAATGTGGAATATAAAAGGGGAAAACCATAAGCATTGTGAGCATAGTGTTGAGCGTGCCATGGCAGATCTGAAGGTGCAAACCGGACAAAGGCTACTTCGCAACCAATGTTTACTTTCAACTAACAAGTAAGATTCTAAGAGATGGACAAGAAATCACAGTAAAGCAGTGGCGATCTATTTTTCTTGGTGAGATAAATAACTTGAGCAGATACGAAAGAGTACCACCTCTGGTGCAGCGTCGTGTAAGCATCTGCTAGGACGTTGAGGGTGTTGCAGTAGCAATGGCTGTCGGCGGCGTGGAAGCAGATCTGGGAGGGCAGGCGGTGGCGGCGAGGGATATGTCCCGGCGTGGTGGACGAGACGGTCGTACGAGCAGCCCCGGCAAGGTGGATGATGGCGCAGATGAAGCGAGAGGACGCGATGCAAGGATCCTGGTCCGGAGCCGTCGATGAGAGACGTCGATCTCTTGTAATGGATGACGGTGTCGGGGTATCAGCTCCGGCATGATGGAGGAGGGCGGCGGCAGATGGGGTGGCGGACGGAGGAGGCTGGGGTGGAGAGGGTGTTTTGGCACCCACGGAGTACGAATGGGGAAATGGAGGGAGAGAGGTAGGGGGAACCGTGTCTTTGAGATGCGCTTGTCTCAAATGCGGGGAAAGTTACAAACTTAGCCCCCGTTTAAAATTTTAGACATCAGAGCAATATTGGTTGGTTGGGGATAGGACGGTAATCTCGCATAGCCCGAATATTTGCCGAGAGTGATTTCGGCCGAGAAAAGTTTGTTTTGGCGTCCACCGTGTATGAAATCGGGACGAGAGGCGATTTCGGTTGTGGAGAGACTGTGTTTTGGAGCCCACCATGTATGAATCGGGGTGAGAGGCAGTTATGTCATGTTTGACTGAAATTACAAAGCTACCCCTATCGAGGTCTATAGAAATCGAGCTGATAGGCTTTGCGTGTCAGTGATAGGTAGTAATGGAAAATTTCCATCTCCCAAAATTTCTTTTCAGGCGGTTACGGCCGAGGAGGGACTGGGTGTTTCGCCGCTTCGTTCAAATTTTAGGAGAAAGTAAGTTTCACATTTACAGTGCCAACTAAATTCGAATCCATTTTGTATTCTTTTTTTGGGCAGGATCCGAGATATTTTATACTGCATCGCACATGATTCTTGCTAATAAACTATTTGTGGTGTACTTGATTTTTTCATTTTGATTTGAAAGACAAAATGAGGTTATAACAGGAAAGGTCGATGTTTTAATTGCTAGATCATTTATCTGCAGTAAACATGCAACTATAGGAGTGTCGTGCTAAAATTTGGAATTATTTCGGGTTTGTTTGGCCTTTTTTATACATTAATTGAGTTTTCTAGGCATTTAATGTGCATAATTTAAATTTGAACTACAGGCACATGCTCCAGTGCACCAAAATGGGTTGAAAAATCGTATATGTGTCCTTAGGTGAATGTTTAGGTCCCATACAAGAAATGGGAGTGAATTTCAAACATCTGGGCATCGTGGCTCGGCCGAAAACATTGAGAAAATTGGTCTTTAAATTCATGTAAATCAAAAAATTGCCAAAAAATCATGGAACGTGGCATGGTGTCTTGAGATGGCACCAACATGCTGTGGTAAAATTTTTGTTTGATTTGGGACAAGTTTTGGTATAAGCTTCTTACAAACCCGAGCTTCTCTCAAGAAGGCCCATGGTTCCGATAGGGAACGGGTCACCTTTGTGGGCGAAATGACATACGCTACCTCTTCCTGCCTTGATTTTTTTACATAAGCAACATACACTAATAGGAGTGTTGTGCTAAAATTTGGAATTATTCCGGGTTCGTTTGGCCTTTTTTTATACATTAATTGAGTTTCTAGGCATTTAATGTGCATAATACAAATTTGAAGTACATGCACATGCTCCAGTGCACCAAAATGGGTTGAAAAATTGTCAATGTGTCTTTGGGTGAATGTTTAGGTCCCATACAAGAAATGGGAATGAATTTCAAACATCTGGGTGTCGTGGCTCGGCCGAAAACATTGAGAAACTTGGTTTTGAAATTCCTGTAAATCCAAAAATTGCCTAAAAATCACGGAACTTGGCATGGTGTCTTGACGTGGCACCAACATGTTGTGGTCAAAATTTTGTTTGATTTGGGACAAGTTTTGGTATAAGCTTCTTACAAACCGGAGCTTCTCTCAAGAAGGATGATGGTTCCGATAGGGAACGGGTCACCTTTGTGGGCGAAACGACATACGCTACCTCTTCTTGCCTTGATTTTTTTACATAGGCAACATAGACCAATAGGAGTGTCATGCTAAAATTTGGAATTATTCTGGTTTCGTTTGGCCTTTTTTATACATTTATTGAGTTTTCTAGGCATTTAATGTGCATAATTCAAATTTGAACTACATGCACATGCTCCAGTGCACCAAAATGGGTTGAAAAATCGTATATGTGTACTTGGGTGAATGTTTAGGTCCCATGGAAGAAATGGGAATGAATTTCAAACATCCGGACGTTGTGGCTCGGGTGAAAACATTGACAAACTTGGTTTTTAAATTCCTATAAATCCAAAACTTGCCTGAAAATCATGAAACTCAGCATGATGCCTTGACATGGCACCAACATGCTATGGTAAAAAATTTGTCCGATTTTTTTGGAGCAGCGCATATTTACAACCAACAAAGTCATTTTGGAACAAAGAGCTGCCACGTTACAATCGGAAACACAAGTGTTATTCAAACTGTGGGCGTTGTACTAACCATTTATGTGCCGCCACACGTCCCCATTTTTATTGGCTAGGAGGCGCCGTGCGGGGTAGCTATTTGAGTAGATGAGAGGCATGGAGCAGACCGCTACGCAGGCTCACCGGGAGGCGAGCCCTTTGACCTCTATCCGCCGTCCACCTCGCTCCCAACTTCTCCATTAATGGCCCCCGAGCCCCTGTTTTATAGGCACTTAATGGTGTGGCTAGGTCTCAGTCGACTGAGATTTAAGGGAGAGAAAAGAAAATTTGAAAACAAATTTTTTGCACGGATAACTCATGGACATAGCCTCGACTGAAACTTAACAAAGACTTAGCAAGACTGATATATATGATGATGATGGCAATGGATAGTAATTGTCGTACATATTCAGGAAAATAATTTAAAATGCCACACGCGGCAACGCCCGAAAGACACAGGGGCAAAAGAAGAAGGAAGAAGACGCAGACAACAATCTGGATCGCTGCTCTCTAATCCTGCTTGATGGGTTGCTGCAGGGCAAGGAGTTCCTCCAACTCCTTCTTCATGGCCTCCACGACCTTCACCTCCTTTCGCCTCTCCTCCGCCATCTTCGTCATTTCATCCCTGGTGATGGAGTTCTCGCGGCAAACGGCAATGATCTCTTTCACGTCCTAAATACTTCCCTTGACAGCAACTTTGGATTCCCTCACCAGCCTTTCGCGCTCGATGCGGATGTTGGCATTCTCGTCCATAATTTTCTCGGCCATGGCAGCTGTCTTCTTCAACACGGCAGTGCTCTCCTCGTGTTGCTTCGCACTGCCAGCGATCTTTGCCCTCAGCAGGTCGCGCTGGGTGCGGAGCTTCGCCTTCTCACCCCTTAGTCCCCGGATGACGCCGATCGCCTTATCAAATGAGGCATTGATCTCCTCGTGCAGCTTCGCCCAGCCAGAGATCTCATCCTTCAGCTTATTGAGCTCAGTGCGCATGCGCCTGTGAGAGCCCTCACCTTCCCGGAAGAGCTCTTCCAAGGCTGCCGCGGCATGGCAGGACCTCTCTGCTGATTCCACGGCACGGTGGGTCATCCTTGCTGCTTCCACGGCGCGGCTAGACCACTGTGCTGCTTCGGCAGGGTGGCGGGACCTCGCTGCTGCTTCAGCGGCGCGGCGGGACCTCGCGGTTGCTATCGCGGTGAGGCGGGATATCTCTGCTGCTTCCGCTTCCATGCTCGCCGCTCCCTGGTCAATTCTTGACCAAGAACTCCTACGGGCCATGGCAGATGCAAGGAACGACAAAGAAAGACTTGTTTGTTTGTTGATGGGGAATTGAGGAGGAATGTGCAGTCATTTTTGAGTAGGTGGTATTTATAACCTAGTAATAAGCTACTAAGTGGGAAAATGTTTAGGTTTTGATCAGTGTGAACAGATTTGCAATTAAATATAGCGTGGTAATTTGGAATGTGACGGGAAACGAGTTCAAAATTTATTGACGGTTCTGGTTTCGAAGTGCGGCACGATTCCCAGATGGCGTAACGTGGGCAAGCGTTCTCGGATGCATACGTGGCGTGTGCACCACAATTGGCAATGTCAGCACACGACTTGTTCCAACAACCGTGTGCGCTTGTTATTACCATCGCGGACAATTCTTTTAATTAGAATGTGTGCCCGTATATCACAGACTCCTTGATCTGGCTGACAGTTTCTGTTGTTTTGGCTCATCGGAAACAGTTCATCTGAGTGAACTGTTTGCCGTATCGCACACACCTTGATCTGGCTAACTGTTTCTGTTGTACTAGATCATCGCAAACAGTTCATCTGAGTGAATAGTATGCCGTCTATCGCACACACCTTGATCTCGCTGACCGTTTCTGTTGTTTTGGCTCGTCACAAACGGTTCATATGGATCAACTGTATGCCACGATTTGCACTAGCAAATCCTTTCTGAATCATGCTTGATGGACCCACCATCGCACACAGTTCGTTTTATTGGTGACGGTTTTAGTATGACACCGTTTGCGATTAATGCATCGCACACAGTTTGGTCGAGGGGTCTCTAATGCATGTGTCGCGTTAGGACCATCCTGCAGTAGTGACAAACTGAGTCTCTCGGGGTCTCAATCCTCTCCACTATTCCCGTGTATGCTGCTCACACACACCTCTCTCCCTAGGGATATATGGCGCTCCCTATGTCTCTCTAGCTACGACTCTCCCTCTAAAGTATCTTTCCCTCTCACAAACACAAACCCCGTCTCTCGGGGTCTCATTTCTCTCTAATATTCACTTCTATGTCGCTCACATGCACCCTCTTTCTCTCTCTCTCTCTCTCTCACACATAGAACTCACCCTTCCGATCCACTCGACAATTATCTCACTCACACACACAAGCCGATCTCCCTCTCGCTAGCAATCTCTCTCTCTATCTCTCTCTTTCTCCATCAACCTTCTTTCTCGGAGGCACTCTTGTCGGTACTAAAACCGGCAGATCTCGGGTAGGTGGTTCCGAACTGTGGATCTTGGAGTCAATGGGTAACAGGGAACGTAGAGACAACGTTTACCCAGGTTCGGGCCCTCTCGAAGAGGTAAAACCCTACGTCCTGCTTGGTTGTATTGATGTGTTGGTATGACAATTACAGAGTTGATCTACCTCGAGATCAGATGAACTAAACCCTAGGTGGGTATGATGATTATGGTTTTGCCCTCTACGGACTAAACCCTCTATGTTATATAGACACCAAGGGTACCTAGGGTTACATATGGTCGGTTGCCACCAGGGGATAAACATGCCGGCCACGCTAAGCTTGACTTGGAGGATACGCCAAGTCTACGGAGGTTTCCTTCTGGAGCCCGGGGTCGCCTGTAGTCCGGCCTTCCTTCGACAGATTAGGAGTGGCCCATCAATACGGCCCATGAGGGACAGGCCAGCGGCCCGAGGACCCCTTAGTCCGGGACACCCTCAGTAGCCCCCAAAGTAGTCTTCGAAGCCGAGGTATATGCCGAACATCATCGGCTTTGCAGATCAGTTCCTTCCCTTCTATGTTATCTGTGTCGAGCCCACAATCCCTCCGACTTAAGTCATCAAAGGTCGCTTGGCCATTTCTGACCATATGCTTCCCGGATTATACTTCGGTTTCCGAAGTGCATAAATAACTTAGCCCCGAAGGCCAGTCACACAAATGTGAATAGTGACCTCATCTGACAACTTTTGCCGAAGGGTCACGACCCCAAGCCAGTTAAGAAAACTTGATTCGCGGTTCGAGGCGGTTTCTCCATTGGCACGTCCCATCAATATGGAGATCGTGCCCGGTTTTTAAGGGATATGATCAATGATTTTGTGTTACCCCATGCACGCATGACGGCACGATTATACGGGGAAATGGCGAGGCCTGTGGCACAGTAAAAGGGCTCTTGGTCTCAGGGTGGCCCATAAAAGGAAGGCGGACACCATTTTCTTTGCACACTCTCACTCCCCCCGGCACCATTGCTTTCCCAACCTCCTGAGCTCCAGCGCCTAGATCCAATTTCCCCTCCTAAGAACTCCTCCAGCCACTCCCCTACTCCAGTCATGGCCGGTTCTGGGTCTAAGGGCAAGTGGGAGGCCTCCATCGTCACGGAGAGCGCCATCCAAGAGCTGGAAGGCGCGGGCTACCTCCCCGCCGACGTCGCTCACCGCGCTCCCGAGGAGGGCCAAGTCGTCCCCACACTGAAGCCCGGCGAGAGGGTAGCGTTCCTCCCCCACTTCATTCGGGGGCTAGGCTTTCCCCTTCACCCCTTTGTCAGGGGTTTGATGTTTTTCTACGGGCTAGATTTTCACGATCTAGCCCCGAATTCCTTCCTGCACATCTCGGCCTTCATAATCGTTTGTGAGGCTTTTCTTCGGATCCGGCCACACTTCAGCTTGTGGTTGAAAGTGTTCAATGTCAAGCCGAAGATAATCGATGGCTAGTAGGCAGACTGTTGGGGGCAATGGTAAGCAAGCTTCCCCGGGTCGAGTGGCCGGAGGGCACCTTTATTGAAACTGTCAAGATCTGGCAGAAAGAGTGGTTTTACATCATAGAGCCGTGGAGCGCGGATTAGGCGGCGATTCCCGTCTTCAGATCTGGGCCCCCCATGAGGCGCATTTCGTGGACCAAGAAGGGCCTAGACTGGGGGTCAGTCGTAGAGGTGGAGCTGCTGCAGAGCCGGATATCCAGGATGAACAAGCAGAAGGTTGAATTGCCCAATGTGATTCAAATCATGCTCCGCCGCCGCATCCACTCCTTTCAAGACCGGGCCTCCCCCATGTGGGCCTACAAACCCGAAGACCCTGCCACTGTGCTCAGCTTCTACCACACTACCCACGCCCAACTGTGGAAAGTGTTATTTAAGCTGCAGAAGGACTGGCCGGCCAAGGAGGAAGACATCGGCCTCGACGCCAAAAAAACCCCTCGCGAGGTATGATAAGTTTTACAATTACGCTAGGATGTTTCTTTTTGACAAAGTACTCAACTCTCTTTTCTCTCATCCACAGAACTGGCTGAAGAAGGCCGAGCAGATCAACAGCGCGGCCCCGCTGCCCGAGGGCCCCAGAACGGCCTTGCTAACGGCCATGTTGGCTGAGGCTCCGTAAGAGGAGCCGAAGAAGAAGGAGAAGAAGAAAGAGAAGAAGAAGGAGACCAGAGAAGGCCTCCATTCCCGAGGACCTCCAGACACTAGATCCGGGGAAACCCATGCCCCCTCCACCCTTGAGAGGGAGAAGGGATAGGAGGAGGACGGGGAGGAAAGCGACTCTTCCCGAACAAGGAAGAGGGCTGCGTCCGAAGACGCTGAGGAGAATCGGCCTTCTCCCGCACCGAAAACAGCACGCAGGGCCAAGGTGGTCTTGTCCGATAACAGCTCGGCTTCTGTTGAGCACTCCGAGGCCTCCGAAGAGGTTCCCCGGTAGGCCCGTCGGGTGAAACCACGAGCCCAAAGGTACGTATCTTAAAGTATAGTCATCCATTTTTGGCCGAACTAGGCCTGCTATTGATCACGCACTCGGCTTTAATATTGCAGCCCGCTGCGCGACCTCCCTACCGACCAGGCCTTGGAAGGGGACTCTCCACCAGCCGCACTGGCAGAGAGTGCGACCAAATCACGCCCATCACCTCCCCCGGTCGTTGAGGAGGCCGAGGAGGTTCTGTCACGGAGGACCCCTCCTGTGTCGACCACAGAAGGAGGGGCCAACGGTGTTATGGCTAAGGTGCGTACCTCGGCCGCCGAAGACCAGGAGGGAGGAATCCCTCTGGTGAACGAAGAGGGGGAGCCCGGGCAATCCGAGATCTCCCCAAAAGTGGTTCTGGAGCCGTTACGGCACCAGGAGCCAACCATTCCGGTCTCCACAGGGGGAGGGGGCCGAGATGCCCCCGCCACCCCCGCCCGCTCCAGGGCGAGCCTCGACTGGGTGGCCGGATGAGATGGAGGAGGCTTTAATAAGCTCCTCTATCGCCGAAGAGCACCGTGCCCTGATGGGCATGGTTTTTCAAAGTCTTCGGTCCATGGATAACGGACTGAAGGAGGCCTTCTGCGGCCTTCTGACCGGCTTCAAGGTATGCAATGTAATGACTTTTCCTTAGAAAATTTCTTTTATATGATCTTGCAACCCCATGCACAGTAGCCCCCGAGCCATGTGTGAGTTTAAAAAACTCATGCAGGGGTTGAATAATTTTTTAAGATATAGACAAAATCAAAATGTGCGGTAGCCCCCGAGACTCTGGCCGGTTGTAGAAAGCCGGTCAGGGGATCAAAAATCGATAACCCGGGATGCTAATGTGCTTAGTTTAATGTGCAGGCGTCGTCCTCGGTGGTAGCTGCCAATGCCGAGGAGCTGGCCGAGCTGAATCGAAAGCTCAAGAGCTCCGAGGACGACCTCGATCTACTAAATAAGCAGTTTGACAGGGTGCAAGGCAAGTCCAAGCTGAACTTTTTACGACAATGGTTATTTATGGAAGTTAGGAAGCTAATCCAAACAGAATGCATCTGACATTGTTGCAACGGCCGCCGCCGAGGTCGTGAACCTCAAGGCCGAGCTTAAGAAAGCTCGCCAGGAAGCCGCAGAGCAGAGGGCTGCCGCCGAAGAGGCAGCCACCGAACTTGCCATGGTGAAAACCGCTAGCCAGAAGCACGAGGCCCGGGTGTCTGAGGTGCAACAAGAGCTCAAGGAGGCCATCACAAAATGTGAGGTCCTTGAGCAAAAGAGCAAGGAGCAGGCCACCAAACTGACCTCACTAAGGTCGGCGACGTCGAAAGCGCAGACGGAAGTGCGGGGCTACCAGGAGGAACTCCACCAAGTCAAACTTATTGCAGATGGTAAGCCATACTTACTGCAAAGTGTCTTTGGTGGTAACAGGTTCACTTTGCTCACGTGAGTATGGTGCTCCCCAGGCGCTTTTGCGGACCTCCCAAGGAGTGCATCAGACGCAGGTAGGTACTTTGCATCCCAGGAGGGTCGTACCGAGCAGAGGCTATTTTGGGCGCAGTTTCAAGCACCCGAACACCCTCCTCTCCTCAACAATCAGCTGAAGCAGCTGATGGAGTTGCATCGAATGGCGGAGCCGGCGATGAAGGACCTCTGCGTCAAACTGTGGCCTTCGGAGCCGCTGCCGAGCAGCTACTTTGGCTTGGTGCAGAAGTTGTGTGACGCCACGCCCCGGATTGATTTCTGGAACCGCTCCATATGCATTGAGGGATCTCGGATGGCCTTTGGCAAGACCATGGTGCATTAGCCGAGGATCAAGCCGACAAAGGTTGCCACCGGACCGCCTCCCCCTGGGAAGGAGCACAGGTGCCCCGAGCAGTATTTTCCCATTGTGATGGACAGTGCTCAGGCGATAGAGGCCCAGTGCTCGAAGGATGTAATTTATGAGTGAATTTACTTTCTTGTATCCGAAGAATTTAAAACTTTTGTGCTTTATAATGCAACTGGTCGGATTTGTATATAATGCCTTGTATGTTTATTTTGACTCCTGTGCGGCCATTTTAAACTGAAAGTTACCAGTCGTCGGCTTCAACCCCGTAGCAGATACTGCATGGGGTGTTTTTCCTTGATAACTTAACCCTTAGCCGATGTCTCGGTGCCTGGAGGCGGTTGTGTGTAAGGAAAACAAGGCAATCGGACAATGCGGCTTTAGTGCTTTAACTTAGCCATAGGAGCTTGACCGCGGGAGCTAGTGACTATCCCCCTATGTGTGATATTCGGACGTACTGAGGTTGATGCCATTACCACTTGATTCCTGTGACAGCGAACCCTTCGTTTGACACGGAATAACCTACATCGATTTTTAGTTTAACACTTGTCATCAGATCGCCGACCAGTTCTCGCTTAGTATGACAGTCAGTTTTCGACTTTCTCCACTGAGGTACTTAACCAGGCGAACTAGAAGTACAATCACAGTGGTTCTCCCTTTACCCTCCTAGCCAAACAATGCGGAACGTAAGAGGGCAAACACAGGAGCCGGGCAACCCAACTATTGACCAAAGACATAATTCGGAACTGATTCATATAATGCAATATCCAAGACGCCGAGCACATGTAATGAATTTGAGCGCCAGAATGATTCTTGGGCAAGATTTATAGTTGAGCCCCCAGTCTATTAACCGGTCGCATCTAAAAAAAAGAATGTATCGTGATAGTTTACTTCAGCTTATAAGCGGAAAGGAATACACACCACAAATAACTGTGGTATGACTGGAGGAGAATGGTCTTTATTTCCTTTGAATTCGTGATGTCCAACCGAACAATCCGAACTGCCGAAGCAACTTTTATAGATACTTAAAAAAACTTATCAGAGGAAAGGTTTACATAGGGCCTCCATAAGTGGTTTGACGTCCCTACTGTGCCCCGCTGCACGTCTGCGCCTTTGCTCTTTATGAAGCTTCCGTAGGTAACGTGCGATTGAAATCGCCGCTTGTATGCATGACGGAAGTGATAGTATTCGGCGGACGAGCCCTTGAGAAAGGGTTTTGAGAAGTCACCGACGGGTATCAGCTTGACGCTGATCAGGCCCTAGATGGTGCCTGTTGTTGATGTTGATCCGAGAACATCATTGGTCATGACTCGGTCGAATCGAGCGCTTGACCCTTGTAACGTTTGCCCCCACAGATGCCCACGGAATTTTAAGCGCGAAATTATGTACTCGAGGTACGTATTTTGTTGCTAGGGAGGCCATACTGTGGGGCGCGTATCCCTATTTAGGGTGAGCACAGGAGTGCTCCAGGACTGAGGCCGTAGCTCGGGCGCGTTTCCGTGCGTCCAGTGCCTTGATGGTAGACTGGGCTTTCGACGCTTCTTTGGCGGCCTGGACTTCGGCTGCTAGAGCCGCTGTGTGTTCCTCGGTTCAGAGCGAGTGCTCGGTGTTACCGTTAACGGTAATGACACCCTTTGGTCCTGGCATCTTGAGCTTCAGATATGCGTAGTGCGGGACGGCATTAAAGCAAGTGAACGCTGTTCGGCCAAGGAGTGCGTGGTAACCGCTGCGGAAAGGAACAATGTCGAAGATTAAATCTTCACTATGGAAGTTGTTGGGCGAGCCGAAGACTACTTCCAAGGTGACGGTTCCTGAGCAGCGTGCCTCGATGCCTAGGATTACACCTTTAAAGGTAGTGTTACTGGGTTTGATCCTTGATGGATCGATTCCCATCTTCCTCACTGTATCTGAATAAATCAGATTGAGGCTGCTGCCTCCGTCCATAAGGACTCTAGTGAGGTGGTATCCATCCACGATGGGGTTGAGCACCAGAGCCGCCATTCCTCCATGACGGATACTAGTCGGATGGTCTCTCCGGTCGAAGGTGATCGGACAAGCCGACCATGGGTTGTATTTCGGGGCCACCGGCTCTACGGCGTAGACATCCCGAAGTGCACGCTTCCGCTCCTTCTTGGGTATATGCGTGACATAAATCATGTTTACGGTTTTTACCTCGGGAGGGAACTGCTTTTGGCCTCCATTGTTTGGCCTGCGAGGTTCGTCGTCGTCCTCGCTGCGGGGGCCCTTGCCCGATTCCTCGGTTGTAAGCTTGCCGGCCTGCTTGATTACCCAACAGTTACGGTTGGTGTGGTTGGCGGGCTTGTCCGAGGTACCGTGGATCTGGCAGGGCCTATCCAGGATTTTGTCCAGCGCGGTTGGGCCGTCTCGGTTCCCTTTAGAGGGCTTCTTCCGCGGTCCTGATTTCGAGTTGCTGAACCCGGCATTTACTGCCGCGTCATCGGCTTCACTGCCGTTGTTTGTGTGCCGGCGCTTGTTATTCTTGTTGCGCCGGGGTTTCCCGTTCCCGTCCCGGACCTCTGAGGTGCCGGGGTCGTCGGGGTGGTTGCTTCTACGAGCTAACCAAGTATCTTCACCCATGCAAAAGTGGGTCATTAGGGAGGTGAGGGCCGACATTGTTCTCGGCTTATCTTGGCCGAGCTGGAGAGCGAGCCATTCATCCCGAATGCTATGCTTGAATGCGGCGATTGCCTCAGCATCCGGACAATCGACAATCTGGTTCTTCTTAGTCAAGAAACGATTCCAAAATTGCCGAGCCGATTCCCCGGGCTGTTGAACAACGTGGCTCAAGTCGTCGGCATCCAGCGGCCGAACATAGGTGCCTTGAAAGTTGGCTTGGAAGGGGTCCTCGAGCTCTTCCCAGCTCCCAATGTAGTTTTCGGGTAGGCTGTTCAACCAGTGCCTTGCCGGTCCTTTGAGTTTTAATGGCAGATATTTAATGGGGTGGAGGTCATCTCCTTGGGCCATATGAATGTGGAGAAGGAAATCTTCGATCCACACTGCTGGGTCAGTTGTCCCATCGTACTGTTCTATGTTTACGGTTTTAAACCCCTCGGGGAACTGGTGTTGCATCACCACATCCGTGAAAGACATTGGGTGTGCAGCGCCCCTGACCCGGGCCATGTCGTGCTGGAGATCGGTTATCATCCGAGCACGATGCTGCTCCCGGGCTCTATCATTCCTGTCGCACCAAGCTTGGTATCCATCCCGTCCAGCGTGCGTGTGTCATCTAGATCCGTAAATGGATCTTGTCTGTGCCGCTCTGGCGTTTAAGTTGTGCCGCAGATCATATGGATCATCTGGTTGTATTGGCTCCTTGCCCGCCCGGCGAGGGAGCATAGGTGGGTTTTCGGCTTCTCCAGCCATCCTGTCCCGTCCTCGAGGGGGGCGGTCGGGCTGGTTTGCCTGAGTTCGTCTCGGGGGGGGGGGGGGGGGGGGGCGGGCTCTAGGGCCTCCTCATCAAATGATGGAAGCAGACGCCGCCGTGGGTAGCTTTTGTTTTGATCCTGACACTGATTGCCGAAGCCCTCTTCAGCCGCTAGGACCAACGTCCACCTGTCATTAAGGGTATCATGTTCAGTTTTTAGCTGATGCTACTTCTTCTTCAGGCTTCGGGCGGTGGCTATGAGTTGCCGCTTGAACTTTTCCTGATCCAGAGGGTCCTCGGAGATGATGAAATCCTCGGGTTCGAGGCTGTCCTCCTCTTCTGAAGGAGGAAGGTAGTTGTTGTCCTCGGAATCATTGAGGTCCTCGGGGTCACCCTGGTCCTCATGCCATTCAGAAGATGTTCGAGGGTGGTGTTGTCGCCGAGCTCGTCCATATTGTCCGGAGTATCATCATCTCCGGTGCCGTTTGTGTCTGTATTCATGTTGCTTTCCCTGCCCTTTCCCCGTCCCTTGGATCGCTTTCGTTGGCGTCGGCGTTTGGTTGGCTCCTCGCCGGGGTCATCGACATCCTTCTTGGGGGTGTCGAACATATAAATGTCATAGGTGGAGGTGGCAGTCCACCTTCCCGTGTTCGGGGTGGCAAGGGAGGGAGCAGTATAGGACATGACGTCGATATCCTCATCCATGTCGTCAGCTTCTTCGGAGGCGTAGTCCAGCATGTCGGTTAAATCGTCGACAGTGGCTACTAAGTGGGTGGTGGGTGGGACGTAAAATTCCCCGTGGTTGGCCTCAAGTCCAATCTGATCATAGACCAAGAACGGGCCATCCGCGATACTCATCATCTGGATCCGATCTAACGTCTCATTTAACAGTGAGAGGTCTGCCGGATTCGTCCTCTGGCGTCTTTCGGAGTTAACCTCCGGTATGCCTGCGTCGGGGGCGGGTTCAGCCAAGGCTGACCCCTGGTTCTCGGACGCTGAGATCGGATCCAAGCTCAAAGCTAGATCCGAAATAAAGGCTAACCCGGAGATGGGATCGGGGAGAAGATCCGAAGTCGAGGCCTCGGGATCACTGGGCCCCTCAGGTAAAGCTGAGAACCCAGTAAAGATCAGATCGCCTCGAAAGTTGGCGACGTACTCCAGGTTACCGAACCTGATTTCCTGCTCAGGGGCGAAACTGTTGATCTGGTCAAGGCGACCGGTCGGGTTGGCGTGTAGAATGATGCTTCCAAACACGAAGAGCTGGCCGGGAACGAAGATGTCCCCGGTGCGGATGCCGTCGCCGATGACTAAGCGAGCCATTGATCCTTTGACGATCCTATAGCGGAACTCTCAATGAAAGCACCAATGTCGGTACTAAAACCGGCAGAACTCGGGTAGGTGGTTCCGAACTGTGGATCTTGGAGTCAATGGGTAACAAGGAACGTAGAGACAGCGTTTACCCAGGTTCGGGCCCTCTCAAAGAGGTAAAACCCTATGTCCTGCTTGGTTGTATTGATGTGTTGGTATGACAATTATAGAGTTGATCTACCTCGAGATCAGATGAACTAAACCCTAGGTGGGTATGATGATTATGGTTCTGCCCTCTACGGACTAAACCCTTTGGTTTATATAGACACCAGGGGTACCTAGGGTTCCATATGGTCGGTTGCCACCAGGGGATAAACATGCCGGCCATGCTAAGCTTTACTTGGAGCTGACGCCAAACCTTTGGAGGTTTCCTTCTGGAGCCCAGGGTCGCCTGTAGTCCGACCTTCCTTCGACAGATTAGGAGCGGCCCATCAATGCGGCCCATGAGGGACAGGCCAGCGGCCCGAGGACCCCTTAGTCCGGGACACCCTCAACTCTCGTGTCGGGGCCGGATTTCCGGGACACAAATATCCCAGAAATTAACCCCTCGTGTCACCACCAGCCCCAGGTTTACTGTTACTGGTGGACACGTCCTTGTTATAGATTACCAAGTGAGTACAAGAATTGAATAAAAGACCATAAAGGTGTAATGATACAATAATGATTTCTAACAGCGGATGGTGGAAGTGACTCGTGGTTCTCCAACGCCGGTGGGGCTCCATTCCCACAGGAACAACTGACCCGAATAATTCCTATCCTGCGTGGCTGCTATCCTAGGCTCTACATGGACATCGTTATAGTACTCCGTGTTGAAATCCTGACCTGGCCAATTAAATAGCCAGGGACAAGCCAGTGAGTACATTGGAATGTACTAGCAAACATAATGAACAAAAGATATACCGAATGCGTATGATCATGATGGGTTAAATTATATGCATATGCTGAACGAAATTAAAGCATGGCATGATAAATATTAATACAGTGTGGAAGAATAAATATAAAATTTTAGTGACAAACAAAGAAAGTTAATGGAACATCGGGCGCTGGACCACCCGAGAATCCAAAAGGAAATATAAAAGTGGAGAATCGGGCGAGACAGGACCGCCCGAGAATCCAAAAGAAAATATAAAAGTGGAGAATCGGGCGAGACAGGATCGCCCGAGAATCCAAAAGAAATGCCAAATGGGTGTCTAAATGCGACGCCTCGAGAGGTCTTGAAAAGAAATGCCAAACGGGTGTCTAAATGCGACGCCTCGAGAGGTCTTGAAAAGAAATGCCAAACGGGTGTCTAAAAGCGACGCCTCGAGAGGTCTTGTAACGAAATGAGTATCCGGGTAGTCTAGCCATCCCATGAGATACCCAGAAAAGGAAATGAATATCTCGGGTAGTCTAGCCATCCCAAGAGATATTCAGAAAGAAAATAAAACCGGGTATCCGGGTAGTCTAGCCATCCCATGAGATACCCAGAAAAGAATATGAATATCTCGGGTAGTCTAGCCATCCCATGAGATATTCAGAAATGCACATAAAAGAAAAGGTTAGTCCATAATAATATTCATGATAACAATAATATTCATAATAGCACCAGTAGTGACAAAATGAACCATGCTCAGTTTAATTATTTCCTCCGGAGACCGACACTTGACCAACCCAGACTATAGTCCTTAACCGCGAACACGGCTATTCGAATAGGTATAACTCTACAGAGGGTGTACTCTTTACCCACAAGTAAAGGATTTCTTTAGCCAGCACCAAGACGCTGACTAATTCCCATTACGTCCTTTGGGTTGAAAACACACCTGACCCGCACACACCAGATTAACTTACCAAAGCCAGGAATCACCCAAGGCAATGATAAGTAAAACTCTAAGTGGGAAGGCTTCTCACCTCCAATAGCATGGGATCACAATCTTATATATAACATGCGCAAAGATCAGGGGCGCTACCCCTCTCGGCTTCAACCGAATACACCCATGCCCCCTGACCAAGTGACATGCCTACCATGGGCCAATGGTATCTTTCACTATGGCCTCTCTGTACGGTGTGTGCACGGAAAGGGGTTAACAACTTACTAAACCACACCCTACCTGTGGTAGGGACAAGTGGTAGCACGGATCAAGTATGGGGGTTACCGGAACAAGACTCGATCTACGGTCGACTCAGGAGGTTAAAGTTTTCCTGTAGCGGTTAGCACAATATATTTCCTTGGTAGTACCCAACAGGGTCACCATCTGGTATGTCCCAACCTACCCTCACTGATCATTCTCGTCACAACGAGATTTCAGTCTCACGGTCACTTTTCTCGTGACTTATTCTCTCCTGCAGATTAGTCCGGTCCAACATAGGCATATGTGACATGTGAAGATAACCACACTCACCCATACTTCATGTTTAAATGAAGATAAACTATTATCAAGGGAGTATGCATGCATAACTAGCAATATGCAAATTTTATATGAATTCAACATATTCATAATTCAATTATTCTTGCAAATAACAACTATGCATTCACCATATCAAGTGTTCAAGATGCTTGCCTTGAGCATGCAGAAGTGTTGGGTGCACTCCAAAACTTTGAAATTTTTTATCTTCCCTCCTTTTCCCTATTTTCAAAATATTCCAATTACCACTCAATTTGAAAACAGTACCAAAAAGTTGTTTAGAAAATTTTAAAATAAATACTAAAATAAACTAGATGAAAAATGAGAAATATCAGAAAAAGAATCAAATGATTTGGAGTTCATATGAATCTTCTAGAGGATTTCTAAGCTGAAATAAATGACTAAATGGACTATTTAATAAAAACTACAGAAACAAGGCTGAGGAAAAATGTTCATCCTAGCTGAATTAATAGAACATGAATTTCTGAGTATGCAGGAATTTGAATCGTCAAATTTGATCTTGAAAAGATTGCTGTGGAATTATTTGAGATCTACGGAAAAAGAATAAAAGAAAAGGCAGCAACCTGCTGGGCTGCGCCCTGGGCAGAATTTAGCCGAAAGGTGCCACTGGGCCAGGCCTAGTCGTTCGGCTGCGCGGGAGGACTGATGACGTCGATGGCGTATTTGGGGAATACGCTTTCCTAGCGCAAAGACGGCTTCGGAAAACCTGTTTCCACTTACAGCTGAGTCGGCGCGGCGCTGGTCGCTGACAGTGGGCCCCACCTGGCCCACTGGTCAGGTTTGACCAGGTCTCCCGCGCCCTCCCTCTCTCCTGCCGAACAGAGGCGGCGCTCTGGCGAGGCTTGCCGGCGAACGGCGGCGCTGTTCGGAAAACCGAGACCACCCACGAGCTTAGGAGGTCGAGGCAGTCTTGTGGGTACCCTCCTAGGTCGCCGGAGTGGACGGAGTCGCCGACGGCGAGCTTCCCGACGGACGGCGGCGTCGGGTGGAAGGGGCTTTTCGCCTACGGTGCTCCTCTGGTGGAATTGAAGGTGGGGATGGATTCGCGGGACCAAGAGGAAGCTACTGACGGAGAGAGTGGAGAGGGGGAGGCTCTGGTGGCATGGGAATCTTCGAGGCAAGGGCGGCAGCAGTAGCTGCCGGAGACGAGGAAGACGGCCCTCTTCGGTTGATTGAGTGCTCGGGAAAGCTCACAAGGGGTAGTAGGAGAGGTTTTATACGGCGAGGTGAGCTCGGGAAGACTTATAAAGGCGGGGAGAAGGCGGTGTCGCGGCTCCAAAAGATTGACACGACGGGGCGGCCATTAACGGCGCCGTTGAAGTGGTTGTGGTCAGTGGCGAGGCTCAGCGAGGTCAGTGCGTGGTCGGCGCACTGTGGATGAGCTCGGCTGGTTGGAAATCAAGGTGAAGCGGCTCGGCAGAGACGTGGTGGGACAGGACTCGTCGGGCGGCGCGTTTGGTCGCCGTGGGTGGCGGTGGCCGGTGCTAGCAGATGAGGGGAGGTGTTGGCGAGCGTTGGGGAGGATTAGATGATCCAGGGGAGGACTAGGGCGAGCAGGAGAGGCAGCAGAGGCGCGGCAATAGCTCGATGCCAGTGGCTGCAAAATGCGTGCTCTGGTCGCGCTCTGGACACGCGCACCATGTGCTCGACCAAATGCCAGCGTGTCCTAGAGTGGCCTAAATGAGCTACAAATTTTACAGGGTGATGCTTCTGGACTTCCTAGAGCTACTGGACATGGTGGTTTGGCTAGGGGAGCTAGTGTGCAGTGCATGTTAGATAGATGCAAAGTTTCGGCCATGCACACCATGTGCTTGACAAAATGCTAAGGCTATCTAGGCATTTTTGTTGACTATGAAAATTTCCAGGATGATGTCTCACTGGATGATAGTGGTGGAGTTGGTTGGGCAAAAAGGAAAACTTGTTAGTGCAAGTTTTGGAGAAATTCATTTCTGGATCCAAACTTGGGGGATTTATTTGGAGGTCTTCCAGAATGCAATTGGAGTTGATATTCTGGACTTAAGAGTTTGGTTAGAAGGACTATAAGTGAGAAAAATTTCAGAATTGTTTGATAAAGGAAAATTAGGGTTGTAGTTATAACCTCGGAATGGAACAGAAATGAAATGAGGATGTTCTACTCAAAATTTCCAAAAGGCCAAGTTGGGTTTTTGCATAAAAGTGAACTATAGGCTTCACATGACCCCTCATATTGTTTTTTGGAATTTTAAAAGAATTATTTAAAATAGTTGTAGTGCAACAGGAGTATGTCAGTTATTGAAAATGCTATTAAAATGATTACCTTGGGTAAAATTTTATTATGAAAATAATTCCTACTGTTATTAAAATATAAATGAAATGATTTAAGAGAGCTACCAAAGCCTATAATATTTTGCAAAAATTTCTATATGGAGGGAAGAATTTTGGAAAACAGAAAACAGAAATTACTCTAAAATTAATAAAAGACCTAATATAATTCAAAACTTTATTTCTGGCAAATTTTTACTTAGTAAAAACATGCTTAAATTTTTGGGGTGTTACATCTCGCTTCCTATCACGCACACTATATCTCTTTCTCTCTACATGCATCTATAGGTCGATCTCTTTTGCACACACATTGTGTCTTGCTCTCTCTGCTGGCCATATATGCATACTCCAACTCACGTCACTCTCTCTTAAGGACAAAAACACACGCTCCATCACCGAGCCTTCTTCCCTCCACATCTCACATGCATGCATCGATCTCTTTTGCACACACATTGTGTCTCGCTCTCTCTGTTGGCCATATATGTATACTCCACCTCACGTCACTATCTCTTAAAGACAACAACACCCGCTCCATCATCGAGCCTTCTTCCCTCCACATCTGACATGCATGCACATTGTGATATCGATCCATGCATCTCTCCCATCCTTGATCTTATGACTTATGTCTCCTCTCTTTTATCTCGATCATGCGCGCGCACACACACCCACCCTCTATCCACGTATATATGTATACCTCTTGCACATGCATGTTCTAGGTCTCATCTCTCTCCATACGTAGTTAATTACCCCCACCCCCAGCCCCACCCCGCCTCGAATCTCTCTCTTCTTTCGTGCACATATGACTCCCATCTGGATGGGTCTCTTCTCTAAAACACACACTCACACTTATCTATCTCCCTCTATCCATCTCTCTCTCACTCCCTCCCTCTATATCCCTGACACCAATAAGACCATGCGTCCCTTCGTTTAATTCCCACACCTACATGCACCATTGATAGTACTCTTTCTCAGTGTCTCTCGAACGAATGCGTTATCTCGATGTCCATCCCTCTCACGCGCACACACCTTCTCTTCCCTCTCTCCGGTCCTCTTATCTCTCGCACCCCCCCCCGCCCCTAGTTGGAGGCCTCTGCCATACACATCACCTCTCTATGATGAAGCCACACACACTTAATTACTTTCCCTACCGAAGACT
The DNA here is from genome assembly GCA_039707655.1 of Elymus sibiricus. Lineage (NCBI taxonomy): Eukaryota > Viridiplantae > Streptophyta > Magnoliopsida > Poales > Poaceae > Elymus > Elymus sibiricus. The sequence continues at coordinate 243,102,978 of CM077676.1, forward strand.
CCATTTCACACACACACACACACAAACACACTCTCTCTCTCTCTCTCTCTCTCTCTCTCTCTCTCTTCTCTCTTTCACACAGTCTCTCTATACGACCAGATACACACACACATGCTCTTGGTGGAGTATTTGTTCGTACCACACCTTTCGTCCAACCTTCCCCGTATGATTATCAATAACCTTAGTTTACTTATAACATGGAAAATTCCACTGCAATTTAGTTAGCAAATTTCTCATCAAAATATACACAAATCACGAGCAGGAATTGAGAAATTTTTATTTACACAATCACATTAATATGGCCAGGTAAATCACAAGCTAACATACCATTATACTAATATTTATATCCCGTTGCAAAAGGTGGAGTACATATCCGAAGAGTAAAGGCGCACACACACTCTCCGTCTCTCAGAATCTCGCACACACACACACTCCGTCTCTTAGAATCTCACACACATGCGAGTTACGTGACACACCCAAAACAGACCTGTATGTGTATAATTTCTGCACGCGCGGGTACACGTGATGGAGCGCATTTATTTAAGCCAGACGGCGAACCCAAACATGAGATGCATTCATTCCCCGCTACCTCTTCTCCGCTTGCCATCGCTTGATAGCCATGGATCGGCAGAAGGTAATGACATATGATATGCTAGCGCCGGAGCGGCGCTTTGAGCTGGTTCCAGAGATCTGGAGGCGGCGTGAAGCCCCGATCACAGCCAGCCAGCCTCTAGACTTGCCGGAGCCAGAGGTGGAGGCAGGGGAGGTGGAGCAGGACGCAGCCATGGAGGACGCGGAGCCGGAGGAGGAGAACGATGACGCGAAGCTGGAACAGGTGGACGACGACGCAGGCGAAGCGGAGCCGGAGGAGGAGGACGACGACGACGCGGCCCAGGCGGAGCTGGCTCCACCGGCTGCAGGCTTCGCCATGGCCGACGCCATGGCGGAGTTGTGATGACCCACAAGTATAGGGGATCAATCGTAGTCCTTTCGATAAGTAAGAGTGTCGAACCCAACGAGGAGCAGAAGGAAATGACAAGCGGTTTTCAGCAAGGTATTTTCTGCAAGCACTGAAATTATCGGTAACGAGTAGTTTGATAGCAAGATAATTTGTAACATGCAACATGTAGTAAAAGTAACAATGAGTGCAGCAAGGTGGCCCAATCGTTTTTGTAGCAAAGGACAAGCCGAAACGAACTCGTATAATAAGCAAAGTATTCTCGAGGACACATGGGAATTTCATCTAGTCACTTTCATCATGTTTGTTTGATTCGCGTTCGCTACTTTGATAATTTGATATGTGGGTGGACCGGTGCTTGGGTGCTGTTCTTACTTGAAAAATCCTCCCACTTATTATTAACCCCTCTCGCAAGCATCCGAAACTACGAAAGAAGAATTAAGATAAATCTAACCATAGCATTAAACATATGGATCCAAATCATCCCCTTACGGAATAGCGCATAAACTAGGGTTTAAGCTTCTGTCACTCTAGCAGCCTATCATCTAATTACTACTCCACAATGCATTCCCTTAGGCCCAAAGATGGTGAAGTGTCATGTAGTCGACGTTCACATGACACCACTAAGAGAATTAACAACATACATATCATCAAAATATCGAACGAATACCAAATTCACATGATTACTTATGACGAGACTTCTCCTATGTCCTCAAGAACAAAAGTAACTACTCACACATCATGTTCATGTCCAAGATCAGAGGGGTATTGAATAGCATAATAGATCTGAACATATAATCTTCCACCAAATAAACCAACTAGCATCAACTACAAGATGTAATCAACACTACTAGCAACCCACAGGTGCCAATCTGAGGTTTTGAGACAAAAATTGAATACAAGAGATGAACTAGGATTTGAGATGAGATGGAGCTGGTGAAGATGTTGATGAAGATTGGTCCACCCACGATGAGAGGATTGTTGGTGATGTCTATGGCTTCGATTTCCCCCTCCCGGAGGGAAGTATCCCCGGCGGAATCACTCCGCCGGAGAGTAAAAGTACTCCTGCCTAAGTTTTGGCTCGAGACGGCGGCGCCCCATCCCAAAAGTCTTATCTTATTTTTTCTAGGGAAAATGGGCTTATATACCAGAAAATGGGCATCGAAGGCTGGCCAGGGGCCCCACAAGCCACCAGGGCGCGCCAGGGGGGGTAGCGCGCCCTGGTACCTCGTGGGCACCTGGGTGGCCCCCTCTGGTACTTCTTTTCTCCAATAATTTTCATTAATTCCAAAATAAATCTCTGTGAAATTTCAGCATATTTGGAGATGTGCAGAATAGGTATCTCTGACATAGTTTTTTCAGGTCCAGAATTCCAGCTGCCAGTAATCTCCTTCCTTATGTAAATCTTGCATATTAAGAGAGAAAAGGCATTAGAATTACTCCACAAAGTGTTATATTGATTAAAAACACTATAAAGAATAGTAGGAAAACATGATGCAAAATGGACGTATCAACTCCTCCAAGCTTAGACCTCGCTTGTCCTCAAGCGAAAGCCGATATCGATAATCATGTCCACATGTTTAGAGAGAGAGGTGTCGATAAAAACAAAATACAGACATAGTAGCAACATGATCATTATTATAACAGCAATATTCATTATCATAGAACTTCTCATGAGTAAGTAACAATTCATCACAACAACGAGATATAAGACATAAAATTTCTTGAAAACTAACAAACTATGTTCTCAGTCAACAATGCAATTGCAATTCATCATATTTTTAGGACGGGTCTCATGTAGGAGCTTTTTAGCAAGTCCACGTACTCAACCATCATTTAGTCTTCTATGATTGCTAACACTCACAACATATATATGGAGCAAAAAGTTTCAGCCAGACACATAGAAAGATAGGGGCTTATAATTTCGCCTCCCAACTTATTCACCTCAAGGGTGATGTCAACAATAATAACTCATGATCACTCATATTCAACTGGATATATATGCCTAGATCTTTCCCCACCACATGATGCTTGCAAAAGAGATAAATAAAAAGGAATAGAGGAGATCACTATTGACTCTTGCATAAAAAGGTAAATACATAAAAGTAAGAGATAGGCCCTTCGCAGAGGGAAGCAGAGGTTGTCATGCGCTTTTTGTTTTTGGATGCACAAGCTCTTAATGCAAAGGAACGTCACTTTATATTGCCCCTTGTGATAGCAACCTTTATTATGCAGTCCGTCACTTTTATTTCTTTACCATCACAAGATCGTACAAAGCTTATTTTCCCTTACAATAAAAGATCATACATATTTAGGAGCAATTTTTATTGCTTTATGCACCGATGACAACTTACTTGAAGGATCTTATTCAATCCATAGGTAGGTATAGTGGACTCTCATGGAATGAAACTGGGTTTAAGGTTTTTGGATGCACAAGTAGTATCTCTACTTGGTGCGGATTTTTTGCTAGCAAAGATATTGGGCAAGCACCACATGTTGGAGGATCTATGACAATATAACTTCTATGTGAATATAAGCAAACATAATTCATTACGTTGTCTTCCTTGTCCAACGTCAACAATTTGACATAAAATACTTAATGGGGGCTCACAATCACAAAAGATGTCCAAGATAGTGTATTTGCATGTGAATCTTCTCTTCCCTTATTAATTTTTTCATGAATTACATCATTGACCAATGCTATGTTTGTTAACTTTCAATAAATTTTACCACTTATACTTTTCTTTATGTAATGTCATTACTCTCCATAAGATTAGCATATGATCTTTTTCATGATTTTCATTGCTAGGATTGAAACATAAAAGTAAAGAAGCAAAAACTCAAACTACTCTTTATTATATAACTCTCAACTCAATTACATAGATAGATAGATCATGAAACTAGCACTCAAAAATAGATCATACTAAACTTTTATTCAACTAGATCACGAAATAACTAAGGATCGAACTAAGAATAGGTAAAGATAATAAAAGTGATGGTGATACGATACCGGGGCGCCTCCGCCAAGCTTGGCATAAGCCAAGGGGAGTGCCCATACCCATGTACTCAATTCTCCTTCTTCGGTGATGATGGTGATGATGAAGTGGTGGGCCTGTCCTCCGGCTTCCATGGCATAGGTTCCCCATCATAAAAGGATGAACGAGTCTCCGGAGTCCTAAAACTTGCAGCTAAACTCATACCTTTGAATCTTGCCTCATACTCAAAATTTTGGTTTTGAAGATCATAGATTTGGCCATGGAGATAGTCAATTCGTTCGTTAAGCTTGAAGACGATGTCCCCCATTGATTGGCCATCCACCTTGTGATCATGGGTGAATTCCGTGAACATGGAGTGGTTGGCGCTAAGTCCATGTTCCACCATCCCTTGGCACTTGAAAATCTCATGCTCCACCATTTCGAGCCTGGCCTCCACGCTCCCGGTCTTCTTGGGTCCTTGAACATCCCGGATGTGAAGCACCCCCTCACGCATCTCAATGGTTTGAGGGTGTTTCATCACCTCCGGTAGGTAGGGGTTGATGAACTTCTCATAGAACTTGTCCTTGGAAGAGCTTGGTGGAGCCATAGTGTCGGCGTACGACACCTATGGGATCGCGTGGATCCCTTTACGGTTCGGCAAGGGGAAAAGATTTGCACAAAGAGCGGAACCAACGATCAACGCGAGGATCTTTACCCAGGTTCGGGCCGCTGAGAAGCGTAAAACCCTACTCCTGTTGTTGTTTATTGTGGATGTTCTTGGCTCAAGTACACGGAGCGCTTGTGGTGGCAAAGCAGCTACGCATGCAGAATGGGCCGGAAGGTCCTCCTCCCCCCTGTAGCTCCGCCTTGGGCCTCCTTTTATACGTCCAAGGGGTCACCAACAGTGGCAGACAGGAGTACAAGAGGTGTAAAGTTGCTACAGTATTTCATGATTATCACCGACGTCTTAGGACAAACGCATTTAATGCTCCGTTTAGGTGTCCCTTACTTTCTCGGGGGCGGAAAAAGGGCCCGTCCCATCAGCACCGCTTAACCCCATTTGCGGTCGACGCCGTGACACACAACCAGGAGGACAAGCCCTAAACGACAGGCTGGTTGCTACGCTGGAGCGGCGGTACTGTGCTGAAGCGGTGGGATCTTGCCGGGTGCGAGGCCTTGCCGGGTGCGAAGCCTTGCCGGGCGCGAGGCCTTGTCGGGCCTTCGCGAGCCTTCCCGGCAAGGATCTTACCGGAAACCCAGCCTTCGGTCTTCTGTCTTCTGATCATTAGCTTGAACGCCTTCTTGATATCTTGTATCCGTTTCCAACTGTCCTCCGGCAGGCCTTGCCACTGGTATGGCTACAACCGTCCGTGCACAAGTATGGGGTACTAAAATGACCCAAACTTCAGTACACCGACAGAAGCCCCCGGGCCTAGGCCATACACGGGTGCGAGGCGTTGTTGGGCTAGGCCCAAACAGTGCACGGGCACGTGTGGCAGGAGTTAACTGTCATAATCCTCTTATTTACCGCCCCCCCCCGACGCGCATTAAATGCGGAACGTGGGAGACGTGCACGGAACGGCCGCAGTAGTGCGCTTGTAAAAGTGCATTCCCATTGATTAGTAAAGAGGCAGCCTCCGCTCCTTCCCCATAAAAAGGAATCCGCAGAGGCGCTGCTCATTTACCTCTCATCTTTTCCAATCTGGAAACCGCCATCGCCTTCTTCCTCAAGCTCGGAACAGAGCCTATCCCATTCATCCGGCACCCCCACGCTTGCATCAGTCTCGGCCTGCGCTCCCACAGTCGCCATGCCGCCCAAAGCAAGCAAGGGCAAAGCGGCAAAAGCCGTCGACTTGAATGCAGAGGCGGACAAGGCCAATTTGGGGGAGATGCGGAAGAAACACGTCGTCTTCGCCCCAACGCTCGACAGGAACGCCCTGATCGAGCGAGACCTGTGTATGTGGGGGGAAGAAGACGAAGGCTCACCCTGCAACTCGCGTACTCCCAGCTTCCGCCGAGGGCGGCCCAGATAAATTCCCTTTCTTCGCCGCTTACTTTTACTGCGGGCTCTGCCCTCCATTTTCTGATTTCTTCATCGACATCATGTATACATACGGCTTTCGCCTCTTGGATTTCACACTGAATGCCGTGACATGCATGTCGGTCTTTGCTCATCTTTGTGAAAACTTCGTCGGAGTAGCGCCCAGCACAGCCCTCTTTCGCCATTACTTCATTCCCCGTATCGAGACAGGAGACGCCCTTTCTAGTTCTTTCACTTGGATTCCAAGGGCATGGAATAAGGATACATACCCAGGCGGTCTCTACCGCAAGAAGTGGGATGAATGGCGGGACCAGTGGTGCTGGGTTAGGGAGAAAGATCCCCAGCCATTTTGTTCGCTCCGGCAGACGAAGGTGGTTTGCGGCAAGGACTGGAGCGGTCTTGATCCTCAGGATGATAAGCTTGCGATCGCAGTTACCAGGATCCACCGCCTCAAGGTTGCCGGGCTCACAATAGAAATGGTCGGCGCCGATTTTCTGCGTCGCCGCATCGCCCCTCTGCATAACAAAGGAAGACCAGCTTGGGACTTCAAGAACGCAGCAGATATCATGAGGCTGCGCCCTGGTCTGAACAACAACCTGACATTCTTCCAGCACACAGCCCTCTGCCACAAGCTATTCAGGCCTGACGGGAAATACAAGTTGCCGGCTGGCGTAATTCCCCTGTGCAACAACTCTGCTCTGAGCCCAATCATCGCCATGATGCCGGCGTTTAACGCCCACGGCCTTGACGGAACTTGGATCGAGCCGCCTAAAGAGCGCGTGCAGGAATTCTTCCACAATTTGTCAGAGAGAGCCGTCCGGGAAAAGCCAATCCTCATCCGCCCCACCACTGATGAAGAAGTGGCGTACATCACCAGCAGGGCGGAAGAAGCGAACCTAGCCGCGGAGGCCGGCAACTTCGGCTTCGCGGAAGAGGAAGCCAGCGAAGAAGGAATGATGTCAGAGGAGATCCTTGCCGAGCAAGGTGAAGTTGCCGGGGAACAGAGTGGAATGATTGCCAGGGGCTCTACTGTCGAAGACACGACCGAGGAGCAGCTGCACGAGGAGCCCCCGGTTCCGGAGAAGAAGAAACGTGTTCTTCGGAAAGCCGTCTCTGGCGTCCCAGCAAATCAGCCTCCCTCAAGAGATGAGGTTCCCAGCAAGAAGGCGGCCGGCAAGGCTGCGCAGCGGCAAGAGGCCCAACAACCACCCGTGCGACGTACGACACGCTCGACCACGGCAACAACTGGTGCGGCGAGAGCATCCCATACGACGGCACCAGCGGCTGGAGCAGCAGGGTCACATCAACCTATTGCTTCTGCCGCAGCCAAGCCTCCCAGGACCCCTTCTCCACCTCCTTGCTGGGACACCGAAGCGGAGGTCGACTTCGACATCTCCTCTTTTAGTCCGGATAGAGAAGAGTAAGGGCCCTCGCCGTATCCTTCAACTTTTGAATTCCTGGTACTGCTTAACTCATTTGTTTTGCTTTAGCCTATCCCCGCAGAGATACAGAGACGTTGGTGCAAAGGTTGGCGAAGAGGGCGAAGACTTCTACAGGTGATGAGCCTTCGGCAAGCACCGTTGGTGCGCCAGAGACCATCGTCATCAGCCCGGAGCCCAGTCCTCAACGCAGTCTCCAACCCAGCCCCCAGCGTGAGTCCACTACTCATTTTCCGCTGGCGAGCGTTGGGGAGATTATCTTCGCTATTGACATCACCGGGCTTGTAGGAGAAGGACGACAACAAGGAGAGCCGTTGGAGGCCGTCCCTGAAGTGCCGCCTCCGTCGACCACGCCGCCCAGAGATGAACCTTCGGCAGGGGGTTCCACTGGCGAGCCCATCCGCATTGAAGAGGAGCCGGCAAGCATAGGCGTTGGCCATCCTACATCGGCAACTAATGTTGCCGGGAAAGGAGAAGCCAAATCTCAACAACTCAACACAGGTAAACCGCATGCCTTGGCAATTGTTATTCTTTCTTCATTTCTGTTTTCTGGAACTCCAACTTTGTTCTCATCTTGTTTCCTTTCTTGGCTTTCAGATCTCCCCTTGATGGAACAAATGGATGTTGATGCTGTCATCGAAGAGACCGCCAGGGAAGCTGCCGCCGAGGCCGACAGGGTCGCAGCTGACGAGGCCGCCAAGGCTGCACAGGAAGAAACCGCCAAGGGATCTGCTGAGGGGGCCGGCAAGGAGACCGGCGACCATACTGACGACATTCCTGCCGCAGGAGCGTCTGGCGCTACGCCGGTCGCGGAGCCCCCGGCTACCGGTGAGGCGGTCGTCGAAGATCAATCGTCAACATCTGACGTGCCCCTGTCAAGCAGTTACCTCAAGGTCGGCGACAACCTGTTCGTCAGCGTACCGGGGACGGCGAACATTGGGGTGCCAGTCGAAGGAGAAACCTTTGATGAAGACGTCGTTGCCGCAGCTAGCAGTAGTGGGCCCAGGGAAGAGCAGCTCCTCCAAGCCATGAGCGATAACTTTCAGAAGCTCCAGGCGCTTTACCGCGCCCGAAAGGAGAAGCTGGACTCCAGGGCGACAGTTGTTGAAGCAGCGGAGGCAGATTTCCAAAAGCGCGTCGAGGAGACGCAAGTCTGGTATGCCGAGGCTTTCCAAGAGCTGACGGCTGGTCATGAGCAGCTGAAACAGAGTTGGAATGAGGTCCTCATGAAGCAGTCCGATGTCGAGAAGGCACAGGAGGAGGCCGCGCAGCAGGCTGCTGCAGAGGAAGCTCGCTTGACGGAACGCCGCGTCGGGCTTGATGCTCATAAAGAAGACCTTGGCGCTCGCGAGGAGGCGCTTGCCGCCAAGCTTCGCAGCAAGGATGAAGAGATCGAGAAGCTTGTCGCGTGGCGAACACAAGAGCTGGAGCAGAGGCACAAGGAAGCACTCGAAGCTCTGGTCGTAGACCACGCCGGCAGGCTAAAGGAAGCCATCGATGCCGCCGAAGCTGCAGAGGCCGCCAAGAGCGAGCTGGGCGATAAGGTAAAGAGGCTGGAGGCGGATCTTGAGGGCCACGGCAAGGAGATCTCAATGCTCAAAGCTGACAGAGATAAGACTCTCTTTAGCTTGGCGGAGATGCAAGCCGCCATGTCCGACAAGATCAAAGAGCTCTCTTCAGCCAATGAATCCATTGCCGATCTGACATTGAAGCTGACAACGCTGGAGGAGTCCCTTGAGAGAAGCAAGGCTCGTGAGAGGGCTCTGACCAAGGATCTCCAGGCTGAGAAGAGCCTACTCAACAGCGCCGCCGCCACCTATAATGACTTCGAGAAAGGTGTGACGATCTGGACTGAGCGCCTCGTCGACGTCGCGGAAAGGCTTGCCGCAGAACTATCCACCATGGGCTTGAATAACTTTGGCTACTCTTCTGACGAGCGGGTGTCTTCGAGCGCCAAGCTGACCATGTTCTTCGAGGGCATCGTTGATGCTCTCAAGCTGCTCCAGGCTAACCGAGCAACCCATCTGGCCAACGAGTCTCGCAAACTCTGTCGGGCCGTCCTCCGCAAGGTGCTCATCAAAGTAGTGCACAAAAACCCTGGCATCAACCTCACCAATGTCCTTGCTAGCTTGCCGGAGGATGCAGATCTCAAGGCGCTTGAAGAGCTTGTCGCGCCCATCGTTGACAGAGTGAGCCACGTCAAGCGGGTCGAAGGCCAGCGCAGGGACTAACCACTTCGCTTCATCTTGTCGCCACTATTCCATGCCAAAGACAGTTTTATCTTAAGTTAGAATTGCGGCGACTATCAATGTAATATAACTTATTATGTTTTGGATGAATGTATGCTATTTCCCTCGTCTGATTTCTTTCTGTATGGTTTTTGCCCTACGCTTATGGGGGTCTTGCCGGTGCGCGCGCCCTTGCCGCGAGAGCTTTGAGGAACGGGTCCTTAGCAACCTACTGGGGGTGTCGCTACCGACAAGATACCTTGACGCTTTCAGTGCAGCCACTTAAGTTGTTGAGTGGACTCGAAACAAAGTAAGGGCGCAAGTAATCACGACAAGGTTCCTTCGCGTGCAGGTTTTCCATACAAAGGCCGAAATCGTTCAAGGAAAATAACCCTACAACAAAAATCTGCTTAAAGAGTTTTGCAACTTAGCTTTTCGTTGCTGTACTCCTTATTGCAAAATGTCAACTTGAACGTCGCCTGTCGGTATCCATACCATCATTGGCCTAGTGACTTGTACTACCCGATAAGGGCCTTCCCACTTCGGCGTCAACTTGTTGGAATTCTTGGTCGACTGAACGCGCCGAAGAACAAGGTCGCCTTCCTCAAGACTTCGGGCATGAACTTTGCGGCTATGATAGCGGCGCAAAGCTTGCTGGTAGCGTGCAGCTCGCACAGCAGCCCGAAGACGATCTTCCTCAAGGAGCGTGGCATCATCTTGGCGCAGCTTCTCTTGCTCAAACTCATCATAAGCGAGCACTCGAGGTGACCCGTATATGAGTTCCGTGGGGAGAACTGCTTCTGCCCCGTAGACCAGGTAGAAGGGTGTCTGGCCAGTAGCTCGATTTGGTGTCGTTCTGATTGACCAAAGAACCGCCGGCAACTCATCAATCCAGCGTCTTCCGCACTTGTGCAGCTTGTCGAAAGTTCTTGTTCTGAGACCTCGCAGCACTTCAGCATTTGCCCTCTCCGCTTGGCCGTTGCTTCTCGGGTGAGCAATAGAGGCAAAACAGATTCTGCCGCCAAGGTCTTGGACATACTGCATGAAGGTGCGGCTCGTGAACTGCGTGCCGTTGTCGGTGATGATCCTGTTCGGCACACCAAAACGGCACACTAATCCTTTGAAGAACTTGACGGCCGACTGTGCTGTCACCTTTCTCACTGCTTCCACTTCGTGAACTTGTCGATAGCAACGTACAAGTACTCGAAGCCCCCGGCAACGCGGGGAAAGGGGCCCAATATGTCGAGCCCCCAAACCGAAAATGGCCAGGAAAGAGGGATTGTCTGAAGAGCTTGAGCTGGTTGATGCAATTGCTTAGAATGGAACTGGCATGCTTCACACTTGGTTACTAGTGCAGTTGCATCCTGGAGAGCAGTGGGCCAGAAGAAACCTTGCCGGAATGCCTTGCCGACAAGAGCTCTCGAGCCTATGTGGGAGCCACATATGCCTCCATGTATCTCTGCCAACAGCTCCAGTCCATCCTCCCGAGGAATGCACTTCAATTTCACACTGTTCGGTCTCTTTCTGTACAGGACGCTGTCCACGAACTGGTACATACTAGACTGACGGGCTACTTTCTCTGCTTCTTCCTGTTCTTCAGGGAGTTCTCCTGTTTGAAGAAATTGGACGATGTGCTGTGCCCATGTCGGAGCCTGTGGCTCGACAACAAGGACTAAAGGCATATCTTTGGCTGCGGGGGCGCTTGCTTCTGCGACAAGAACCTGAGGTTCTACGCGAAGCTGCTGCTCACCGGCAACCGTGTCGTTCCCGGCAACTTCCTTGCCGGCGGCTTCTGGAAGCTCTGCCGGAAAGTACTTGCCGGTACTTAACTTCCTTCTCTTGTCTTGCCTCGTCGATGGTGTTACGGATGGCTGAGTTAAGCGGAGCACAAAAGTTCCTAGTTCCACAGGTAACTTGAAGGCAGCACGCTTTGACAGGTCGTCAGCAATGCTGTTCTCTGTTCGAGGAACATGCTCTGTTTGCAGACCGTCAAAACGCTCCTCCAACTTCCTCACTTCATCTACATATGCTTCAATCAACGGGCTCTGATAATCGTTCTTAACTTGCCTGACGACGAGCTGTGAGTCACCTCTGACGATGAGCTTTTTAATTCCAAGGTCTGCCGCGATCCTGAGACCGGCAAGCAGTCCTTCATATTCTGCAGTGTCGTTCGTTGATCTCTCCCGGGGAAAGTGCATCTGAATTACATACTTGAGGTGCTCTCCGGTGGGTGCGACAAGCAGCACGCCAGCACTGGTGCCTTGCAGCGAAAAAGCCCCATCAAAGTACATAATCCATTCTCGATCTGTTTCCTTGCCGGGGGTAGTTGTCTCTTGAACTTCTTCGTCTGGCGTCGGTGTCCATTCTGCAATGAATTCTGCCAAGGCTCTACTCTGAATATTTGAAGTGCTTTCAAATTTGAAACCAAAACTTGACAGTTCCAACGCCCACTCCACTATTCTGCTGGTCGCATCTGGATTTCGTAAAATCCGCTGCAACGGGAAGCGAGTGACGACGGTGATTTCATGTGCCTGGAAATAGTGGCGCAGCTTCCTCGAGGCCATAAGGAGGCCGAAGAGCAACTTCTGCACGCCAGAATATCTTGACCTGGCCCCCTGCAACAGGGAGCTGACAAAATAGACTGGGCGCTACACCATCTTCTTCTTCTGCACTGCTTCATTTGACTGCACGGATCCTGTCTTGTCAGCACCAGACTCTACTAGGGATAGTCCTAGCTTGTCGCTTGACGGGCTTGCCGCTGCCGCTGCTTCTTCATCGACTTCTCTCTGCGCCACTAACGCATCACTAACCACTTGATTCGTTGCCGCTAGATATAGCAACAACGGCTCTTGTGGCCTAGGCGCGACTAGTGTCGGCGGAGAGGAGAGGTACCTCTTCAAGTCCTGCAGCGCTGCCTCCGCTTTCGGAGTCCATTTCATCGGTCCTGCCTTTTTCTAGATTTTGAAAAAGGGCAGGGCGCGCTCAGCGGATTTGGAGATGAACCTGCTCAGAGCAGCAACGCAGCCGGCAAGCCGACGCACATCTTTGACACGTCTCGGTGCTTCAATCTGCTCAATTGCCTTGATCTTGTCGGGATTTGCTTCGATTCCACGTTAAGACCCAAAGAACCCGAGAAGCTTGCCGGATGGAACGCCAAACACACACTTCTCAAGATTGAGCTTCACATTGATTCTGCGCAGATTTGCAAATGTCTCTTCTAAATCTTGTATGAGTGTTGCCTTGTCCTTGGTTTTGACCACTATGTCATCCATATAGGCTTCCATATTTCTATGTAGCTGGGGCTCAAAACCAATCTGGACTGCTCTTGCAAACGTTGAACCAGCACTTTTCAACCCGAAAGGCATGCGTATGAAGCAATACGTGCCACATGGGGTGATAAATGCGGTTTTCTCTTCGTCTTCCTTCGACATGAAAATCTGATGGTAGCCTGAATACGCGTCAAGAAATGATAGCAAATCGCAGCCAGCAGTGGAGTCCACAATCTGGTCGATGTGCGGCAAGGGAAAAGGATCTTTTGGACAGGCTTTATTGATATCAGTATAATTGATACATAGCCTCCATTTTCCATTCGCCTTGCGCACTACAACTGGATTGGCCAACCATGTTGGATGGAGGACTCCTCTAACTAGACCTGCTGCTTCAAGCTTCCTGATTTCTTTGGCGATAAACTCCTGCCGCTCCAAGGCTTGCTTCCAGACCTTCTGCTTGACGGGCCGCGCGTGAGGACAGACAGCAAGGTGGTGCTCGATTACCTCCCTGGGAACACCGGGGATATCTGATGGTTGCCATGCAAACACATCGACATTCGCCCGCAGGAAGGCAATGAGCGCGCTTTCCTATTTGTCATCGAGGGTGGAACTTATGGTGAAAGTTCCTCCCGTACCATCCTCCTTGGCGGGCACCTTCTTAGTTTCTGGTGGAGCTGCCTTGGATTTCTTGCTCTTGCCGGTGGAGCTCTCTGGCACTTCCTCGACGGGAGCGCAGCACTCCGAGGAGGTGTGCTTGCCGAAGTGTGTGTTAGAGGTCTTGCCGGTCTTCTTCTTCCCCCCGGGAGCTTCAGCGGTAGGAGCAAGTGCCTTGGCGGCAGGTGCTGCAACTGCCACCCGGTAGAGTTGGTCGGTGCAGATAAGCGCATCCTTCTTGTCGGAGTTGATAGTGATGACACTCATCGGCCCGGGCATCTTCAGTGTATTATAGGCGTAGTGCGATGCCGCCATGAACTTGGCCAGCGCCGGGCGACCAAGAATCCCATTATAGGGCAATGGAATCTTGGCGACGTCAAAGACGATCTTCTCCGTTCTGTAGTTCAGCTCGCTACCAAATGTCACTGGCAGGGTGATCTTGCCCTTCGGTTGGCTCCTTCCTGGATTGATCCCTTGGAACGTGCCTGTTTCCTCGAGATCTTCATCAGGAATTTGCAATCTTTTGATCACATCAGGCGAGATCAAGTTCAAACCGGCCCCACCGTCAACTAACATCTTTGTCACCTTGAGGTTGCGGATCGTTGGTGAAACCAACAATGGCAAACACCCGACCGCAGTTGTGCGATCAGGGTGATCCTCGGCGTCAAAAATGATAGGCGTGTGGGACCACTTCAGTGGCTTCCGGGCATCGACCGACGGCTCTGCTGCATTAATCTCGCGCGCCCATTGTTTGAGTCGGTGGTGAGAGGAATGCAACGAGGCGCCTCCGTCGATGCACATGGCTTATGTAGCTTTCTGGAACTCGTGCTCACTGGACTCGTCGCCCTCTTCATCATCATCATCACCCCCATGTTCCTTCTCGCGGCCTCGAGCGGGCCTCTCCTTTTGTTGCTTGGCCTTACCGCGGCGACCTCCTCGGCCACTGCGCTTCTTGCCGGACCCCCAGCGCCATCCTGGGCCTTCTCCTTGTCTCGCCTTTCATACTAGCCTTTCTGCTTCTCGACAAGCTCCTCAACTTGCCGGCAGTTTTGGAGATCGTGGCCCTTGGTGCGGTGGATCTTGCAGTACTGCTTGGCGGAGCCCTCCAGCTTGTCGGCAGCCGTCAAGGCCTGACATGCGGCACACCCGGCAACCTCCTTGCCGGGGTCATCAGTCTTGGCCTTCTTGGCGGTACCGGGGTTGCCGGATCCTTCGACGACAAGCACGGCCTTGCCCTTTCGCTTCATGTTCCTCCGTCAGCCTTTCTTTGTCGGGGTAGCGGCGTCTTCGCTTTCAGAATCGACTCCTGCGCCAGCGTCCTCGCCGGGGAGTCTCCTTCCCTCTTCGGCCCGAGCACATCTGTCAGCCAGAGCGTAGAGCTCGGCGACATCCCTGACCTTGTTCATCGCCAGCTCTTCCCGCATCTTGCGGTTGCGCACATTCTGGTGAAAGGCGCTGATAACAGCGGCATGATGAACGTCTGGGATGTTGTGCTGTATACGGCTGAATCTCTATATGTACCTGCGCAAAGTTTCGCCATCTTTCTAGGGAATGAGATGTAAATCACTTTCTTGGCCAGGAGCTTGGTGGCCTCCAGTAAAGGCGCCAACAAACTCATGACACAGATCTGCCCAGGAGGAAATGGAATTCTCCGGCAGGTGCATCAACCACGACCTAACGCTGGGCTTAAGCACCAACGGGAAGTAGTTGGCGAGTATCTTGTCGTCTCGAGCCCCGGCAGCCTGCACCGCAATGGTGTAGATGCTCAGGAACTCTGATGGGTGAGTCTTGCCGTCGTATTTCTCCGGCACCTCCGGCTTGAAAGATCGGGAATTGGGCCACTGGACTCGCCGTAGCTCACGAGTAAACGCCGGACAGCCCACCTCATAAGGCAGGCTACCAGGATACCCTGGTGCAGGTTCATCGACAGTGGGTCCCGCGCGCTTGTCAGATTGATGGCGCGCTTCCCGCCACCGCTCGATGGTAGTTCGAGCGTCCTCCTTGTGCCGTTCCCGAAGAACCAGACGTTGATCGCAGTGAACCCGCGGATCAGACGACGCCGTGGAATCATCATCACTGGCGTCGATCCGCCGAGTTAGCAACCGCTCTTGTCGTAGCGGAGGGGAACGCATCGTAGTCGTACCACCTCCGGTCTTCTCGCCATCGGCACGCAACGGCCCAGTAGACTGCCGCCGCAAAGGCTCTGCCTGCTGCGGCCTATCGTCATTAGCAAAGCCGATGAGGCTCTGAATGGCAGATCTCCACTCATCTAGCTTCTCCGCAGCGGGAGGGAAGTCTAGGAGCAGCTGAGCTCGCGCCAACGCTTCTGCTGGTGTAGGCGGCGGCGAAAGATGCGAAGAGCATGAGGTGCTCTGACTCCTATCGGAATTAGAAGGACCACCGTCACGGTTCTGCAGCCGCGCGCGGCTTCCACCGGCGTGTTGGCGTGGATCATGGCCCCGCGCATCTTGAGAGTGATGCGCAGGGATTTTTCCATGGGGATGCCTGGAACCACCAACATCGCGGCGCTGCACGTCGCGCGCGAGCCGAGAAGGCCGCGGCGCATGCGCCGGCGTGGGTGTCTTGGAAGGCGCCGTCCCATCCTTGGAGTTCGCTGTGCCACCCGTAGGTAGCACGGCTCCGTCCTTGGACCTGGCGCTCGCCTGGCTCGGATCGCCAGAACGTCGCGGAGGATCAAGACCTCCACCTCCTCCACCAGCGCCCATGCCATCACCCGTCTGTGCAGGTACGGGGAGACTGGACGTAGATGGATCAACCGTCGTAGCGCCCTTCTTTTTGGGAGCCTTGGCAATGAAAGATGATCAAGAACTGGAGCGCTGACCACTAGATTGGGTTCGCGCAACCTCTTTCCCCTACCTGGCGCGCCAAAGATGTCGGCGTACGACACCTATGGGATCGCGTGGATCCCTTTATGGTTCGGCAAGGGGAAAAGATTTGCACAAAGAGCGGAACCAACGATCAACGCGAGGATCTTTACCCAGGTTCGGGCCGCTGAGAAGCGTAAAACCCTACTCCTGCTGTTGTTTATTGTGGATGTTCTTGGCTCAAGTACACGGAGCGCTTGTGGTGGCAAAGCAGCTACGCATGCAGAATGGGCCGGAAGGTCCTCCTCCCCCCTGTAGCTCCGCCGTGGGCCTCCTTTTATACGTCCAAGGGGTCACCAACAGTGGCAGACAGGAGTACAAGAGGTGTAAAGTTGCTACAGTATTTCATGATTATCACCGACGTCTTAGGACAAATGCATTTAATGCTCCGTTTAGGTGTCCCTTACTTTCTCGGGGGCGGAAAAAGGGCCCGTCCCATCAACACCGCTTAACCCCATTTGCGGTCGACGCCGTGACACGCAACCAGGAGGACAAGCCCTAAACGACAGGCTGGTCGCTGCGCTGGAGCGGCGGCACTGTGCTGAAGCGGTGCGATTTTGCCGGGTGCGAGGCCTTGCCGGGTGCGAAGCCTTGCCGGGCGCGAGGCCTTGCCGGGCCTTCGCGAGCCTTCCCGGCAAGGATCTTGCCGGGAACCCAGCCTTCGGTCTTCTGTCTTCTGATCATTAGCTTGAACGCCTTCTTGATATCTTGTATCCGTTTCCAGCTGTCCTCCGGCAGGACTTGCCACTGGTATGGCTACAACCGTCCGTGCACAAGTATGGGGTACTAAAATGACCCAAACTTTAGTACACCGACACATAGCGATCTAGATCTGTCAGAAAAATAGCATGAAAGAAGAACAGAGGATATTTTTGTGATACGGTGGTCAAAACATCCAGGAGTATATATAAAGAATTTTTATCTTGCAAAACAAGAATTCCAGAAGAAAACGGAGTCGGGAAGGCTCACGAGGGGCCCACGAGCCACCAGGGCGCGCCCTGGTGCCTCGTGTGCACCTCGTGGGTCCTCTCGGCTGTTTCTTATTTTTGTATTTTTCTAATATTCCAAAACTGACAGAAAGTATTTTTATGGAATTTTTGGAGTCAGTTTACTTACCATATCACGTACCTCTTTCTTTTCAGGGTTCTGGAGTGTTCTGGAAGGTCTCTCTTATGTGTTCCTCCGGTGTCATAGTTTGGATAATGTTAGTCTCAACATTAATAGGTGTGCCTGATATGTAATGCTTAATTCTTTGCCCATTGACCACCTTCGGATTAGTGCCTTCGGCGTTATTGATCTTAATGGCTCCAGAGCGATAAACTTCCTCGATGATATACGGTCCTTCCCATTTAGAGAAAAGTTTTCCAGCAAAAAATCTAAAACAAGAATTGTACAATAGAACATACTCACCCACTTTGAATTCCTGTTTTTGAATTCTTTTATCATGCCATCTTTTAACCTTTTTCTTTAAACAATTTGGCATTTTCATAAGCTTGGGTTCTCCATTCATCTAGCGAGCTAATATCAAATAACCTCTTTTCACCAGCAAGTTTAAAATCATAATTGAGTTCTATAATTGCCCAATATGCTTTATGTTCTAACTCAAGAGGTAAATGACATGCTTTTCCATAAACCATTTTATAAGGAGACATACCCATAGGGTTTTTATAAGCAGTTTTATAAGCCCATAATGCATCGTCAAGTTTCTTAGACCAATTCTTTCTAGATATATTGACGGTCTTTTGCAAAATTAACTTTATTTCTCTATTGCTCAATTCAACTTGACCACAAGATTGAGGGTGATAGGGAGATGCAATTCTATGGTTGACATCATATTTAGCAAGTAGTTTACGGAATGCACCATGAATAAAATGTGAACCACCATCAGTCATTAAATATCTAGGGACTCCAAACCTCGGGAAAATAACTTCTTTAAGCATTTTAATAGAAGTGTTATGATCAGCACTACTAGTTGGAATAACTTCTACCACTTAGTAACGTAATCAACAACAACTAAAATATGTGTATACCCATTAGAGGAAGGAAAAGGTCCCATATAATCAAATCCCCAAACATCAAATGGTTAAATAACAAGTGAATAATTCATAGCCATTTCCTGACGTCTACTAATATTACCAATTCTTTGACATTCATCACAAGATAAGACAAACTTACGAGCATCCTTGAAAAGAGTAGGCCAATAAAAACCAGATTGTAGTACCTTATGTGCAGTTCTGTCTCCCGCATGGTGTCCTCCGTAAGCCTCAGAATGACACTTCCGTAGGATTTGTTCCTGTTCATGCTCAGGTATACAATGTCTAATAATACCATCTACTCCTTCTTTATAAAGATGTGGGTCATCCCAAAAGTAATGTCTTAAATCAAAGAAGAACTTTTTCTTTTGTTGGTATGTGAAACTAGGTGGTATAAATTTAGCAACATTATAATTAGCATAGTCTGAATACCAAGGAGTATTACGAGAAGTATTTATCATAGCTAATTGTTCATCAGGGAAATTATCATTAATAGGGAGTGGGTCATCAAGAACATTTTCCATTCTAGACAAATTATCAGCTACGGGATTCAGCTCCCTTTCTATCAGTAATATGCATGTCAAATTCTTGTAGCAATAGAACCTACCTAATAAGTCTAGGTTTAGCATCTTTCTTTTCCATAAGGTATTTAATAGCAGCATGATCGGTGTGAACAATTACTTTAGAATCAACTATGTAAGATCTGAATTTATCACATGCAAACACAACTGCTAGAAATTCTTTCTCAGTAGTAGCATAATTTCTTTGAGCACTGTCTAGAGTTTTACTAGCATAATGGATAACATTTAATGTCTTATCAACTCTTTGTCCTAGAACAGCACCAACAGCATAATCACTAGCATCACACATAATTTCAAATGGCAAGTTCCAATCAGGTGGTTGAACAATAGGTGCAGAGGTTAAGGCATTTTTAAGTGTTTCAAAGGCTTCTACACAATCATCATCGAAAACAAATGGAACATCTTTTTGCAAGAGATTAGTAAGAGGCCTAGAAATTTTAGAGAAGTCTTTAATAAACCTTCTATAGAAACCAGCATGACCGAGGAAACTTCTTATACCTTTAATATCTTTAGGACATGGCATTTTCTCAATTGCATCAACTTTAGCCTTATCTACTTCAATACCTCGTTCAGAAATTTTATGCCCCAAGACAATACCTTCATTCACTATAAAGTGGCACTTCTCCCAATTCAATACAAGATTAGTTTGTTCACATCTCTGCAAAACTCGATCAAGGTTGCTTAAGCAATCATCAAAGGAAGTTCCGTAAATGGAAAAATCATCCATGAAAACCTCAACAATCTTTTCACAAAAGTCAGAGAATATAGCAGTCATACATCTTTGAAAGGTAGCAGGTGCATTGCATAAACCAAAAGGCATACGTCTATAAGCATAAGTTCCAAAAGGACAAGTAAAGGTGGTTTTCTCTTGGTCGGCTTGTGATACAGGTATTTGAGGGAATCCAGAATATCCATCAAGAAACCAAAAGTGTGTATGCTTGGACAATCTTTCTAACATTTGATCAATGAAAGGTAAGGGGTAATGATCTTTTCTAGTGGCTTTGTTTAATTTTCTAAAATCAATTACCATCCTATAACTACTTACAATTCTTTGTGGAATGAGTTCATTTTTATCATTAGGAACAACAGTAATGCCTCCTTTCTTAGGGACACAATGAACGGGACTTACCCATCTACTATCAGCTAAGGGATAGATTATACATGCTTCCAGAAGCTTTAATATTTCAGTTCTTACCACCTCCTTCATATTAGGATTTAATCGTTGTTGATGATCGACAACTGGTTTAGCATCAGGCTCCATATTAATTTTGTGCTGACATAGAGTGGGACTAATGCCTTTAGGATCATCAAGAGTATATCCAATAGCAGCACGGTGCTTCCTCAGAGTTTTTAGTAATCTCTTTTCTTCATGCTCTGAAAGGTTAGCACTAATAATAACAAGATATATCTTCTTTTCATCCAGATAAGCATATTTCAATGTATCAGGCAATTGTTTCAATTGGTCACCCTTAGGTGGAGGAGGACCTCCAAGAGTTTCAACAGGCAAATTATGTTTAAGGATAGGTGGTTGATCAAAGAACATCTTATCTATTTCATTTCTTTCATTCATGTGCATATCATTTTCATGGTCTAGTAAATATTGTTCTAACGAATCAGTTGGAGGTACGGCAATAGAAGCAAGACCAATAATTTCATCTTTACTAGGCAATTCTTTATCATGAGGTTGTCTATGAAACTTAGAGAAATTGAACTCATGAGACATCTCACCAAAATTAACACTGACAATTTCTTTAGCGCAATCAATCTTAGCATTAATAGTATTCAGGAAGGGTCTACCAAATATAATTGGACAAAAATCATCTTGTGGTGATCCAAGAACAAGAAAATCAGTAGGGTATTTGATCTTACCACACAAGACTTCAACATCTCTAACAATTCCAAGCGGTGAAATAATATCTCTATTTGCGAGCTTAATAGTAACATCAATATCTTCAATCTCAGCAGGTGCAATATCATTCATAATTTCTTGATATAAGGTAAACGGAATAGCACTCACACTAGCACCCAAATCACATAAGCCATGATAACAATGATCTCCTATTTTAACAGAGACAATAGGCATGCCAACGACAGGTTAATTCTTATCTTTAGGATCGGGCTTAGCAATTCTAGTAGCTTCATCACAGAAGTAAATAACATGCCCATCTATATTATCGACCAAGAGATCTTTAACCATAGCAACATTAGGTTTAACTTTAATTTGTTCAGAGGGTCTTGGTGCTCTAATATTACTTTTGTTAACCGCAGTTGAAACTTTAGCATGTTCCTTAATCCTAACAGGAAAAGGTGGTTTCTCAATCTAAGCAGTAGGCACAACTGGATCAACATTGTAAACAATTGTTTCTTCTTTAACACTAATAGGTTCTTCAGTCTTTTCTTTAACAGGGGGATGATATTTAAACCACTTCTCCTTAGGGAGATCAACATGAGTAGCAAATGATTCACAAAAGGAAGCTACTATCTCAGAGTCAAGTCCATATTTAGTGCTGAACTTATGAAAAACATCGGTATCCATAAAAGATTTAACACAATCGAACTCAAGTGTTATACCTGACTCATTACCTTTGTCGAGTTCCCAATCTTCAGAGTTGCATTTAATTCTTTCCAGAAGATCCCATCTGAATTCAATAGTTTTCTTCATAAAGGAGCCAGTCGAAGAAGAATCGAGCATGGTTTGATCATCATGAGAAAGCCGAGCATAAAAATTCTGTAAGATCATTTCTCTTGAGAGCTCATGATTGGGGCATGTGTACATCATATACTTAAGCCTCCCCCAAGCTTGAGCTATGATTTCTCCTTCATGAGGCCAACAATTATATATATAATTCCGATCACGATGAACCATATGCATAGGATAAAACTTTTGATGAAATTCCAATTTCAATCGATTCCAATCCCATATTCCGATATCATCACATAGCCTATACCATGTCAATGCCTTTCCCTTCAAAGATAAATTGAAAACCTTCTTCTTAACTTCATCTCTGGGTAAACCTATAAGCTTAAATAATCCACAAACTTCATCCACATAGATTAAGTGCATATCAGGATGTAGTGTTCCATTTCCTGCATAACGATTAGCTAGCAGTTTCTCTATCATACCCGAAGGAATATCATAATAAATATTTTCAGTAGGTGCAGTGGGTTGAGGAGCAACTCTTTGTGCTTCCGGTCGAGGTGAAGATACCCCGAACAAACCCCTCAAAGGATTGTTTTCCATAGTAACAAGTGACAGTAAATTTCAGCACGTAATATAAATGTTTCCTTACCAAATTCCACTCACCAAAGTCACTTCACTACCCGGCAACGGTGCCAGAAAAGAGTCTTGATGACCCACAAGTATAGGGGATCAATCGTAGTCCTTTCGATAAGTAAGAGTGCCGAACCCAACGAGGAGCAGAAGGAAATGACAAGCGGTTTTCAGCAAGGTATTTTCTGCAATTACTGAAATTATCAGTAACGAGTAGTTTGATAGCAAGATAATTTGTAACAAGCAACAAGTAGTAAAATTAACAAAGAGTGCAGCAAGGTGGCCCAATCCTTTTTGTAGCAAAGGACAAGCCGGAACGAACTTGTATAATAAGCAAAGCGTTCTCGAGGACACATGGGAATTTCATCTAGTCACTTTCATCATGTTTGTTTGATTCGTGTTCGCTACTTTGATAATTTGATATGTGGGTGGACCGGTGCTTGGGTGCTGTTCTTACTTGAACAAGCCTCCCATTTATGATTAACCCCTCTCGCAAGCATCCGCAACTATGAAAGAAGAATTCAGATAAATCTAACCATAGCATTAAACATATGGATCCAAATCAGCCCCTTACGGAATAGCGCATAAACTAGGGTTTAAGCTTCTGTCACTCTAGCAACCCATCATCTAATTACTACTCCACAATGCAATCCCTTAGGCCCAAAGATGGTGAAGTGTCATGTAGTCGACGTTCACATGACACCACTAAGAGAATCAACAACATACATATCATCAAAATATCGAACGAATACCAAATTCACATGATTACTTGTGACGAGACTTCTCCCATGTCCTCAAGAACAAAAGTAACTACTCACACATCATGTTCATATCCAAGATCAGAGGGGTATTGAATAGCATAATAGATCTGAACATATAATCTTCCACCAAATAAACCAACTAGCATCAACTACAAGATGTAATCAACACTACTAGCAACCCACAGGTACCAATCTGAGGTTTTGAGACAAAGATTGAATACAAGAGATGAACTAGGGTTTGAGATGAGATGGTGCTGGTGAATATGTTGATGAAGATTGGTCCTCCCACGATGAGAGGATTGTTGGTGATGTCGATGGCTTCGATTTCCCCCTCCCGGAGGGAAGTATCCCCGGCGGAATCGCTCCGCCGGAGAGCAAAAGTGCTCCTGCCTAAGTTCCGCATCCCAAAAGTCTTCTCTTATTTTTTCTAGGGCAAATGGGCTTATATACCAGAAAATGGGCACCGAGGCTGGCCAGGGGCCCCACAAGCCACCAGGGCGCGCCAGGGGGGGTGGCGCGCCCTGGTGCCTCGTGAGCACCTGGGTGGCCCCCTCTGGTACTTCTTTTCTCCAATATTTTTCATTTATTCCAAAAATAAATCTCCGTGAAATTTTAGCTTGTTTGGAGATGTGCGGAATAGGTATCTCTAACATAGCTTTTTCAGGTCCATAATTCCAGCTGCCGGTAATCTCCCTCCTTATGTAAATCTTGCATATTAAGAGAGAAAAGGCATTAGAATTACTCCACAAAGTGTTATATTGATTAAAAACACTATAAATAATAGTAGGAAAATGATGCAAAATGGACGTATCAAGTTGTTCGAAGCGGAGTGGGCGGTGGAACAACAGGCCATCCTCGAGTCCATCCAGTCGAAGGCCGTGGTGGAGGCTAACCGCCGCTTCCTCCGCCAGCAGGAGGGGGATCAACGAAATGTTCGCCGAATTGGAGGAGGAGCAGGAGGAGCTAGAGTTGTAGCATGCGGCCACCTACCCATCTTCGACGATGAGTAGTGTGGTCTAGCTTAAGTATTGTGCGTAGTACTATGTAATATTGCATGGTTTGTATGGATTTGAGATATCTAATATATGTGGTACTCCCTCTTTCCGGTTTAAAGGCCTCATCTAAAAAAATAGATTTCCATTATATTTGACTCACGTTGAGTCCAATTAAGTTAAAAGAACTTTGAGTGTCACGCCGCATTAAATTAATATAGATAAGAGAAAGGAAATTAGTGGTCATGCATGCATCTTTTTGTAGTACTGTACTGTACTTGGATGTGGTGAAGGAAATACTCCCTCCATTTTTATTTAGTCCGCATATTAGGTTTGTCTAAAGTCAAACTTTATGTACTTTCAACAAGTTTGTAGAAAAATATATTAACATATAGACCACCAAATCAATATTATTGGATTCATCATTGCATATATTTTCACATCATATAAATTTGTCACTATAAATATTCATATTGTTTTCTACAAACTTGGTCAAACTTTACAAAGTTTGACTTCAGTCAAAGCTAATATGCGGAGTAAATAAAAACGGAGGGAGTACTATCTTAGGGTTGACCGGTCACTGCTCATGGATGTGCCTGGGCAGTGAAAGAGGAAGGAGGAGAAGCGGGCTGTGGAGTACACTAGCTGCAGCACGAGCTCCAAGGAACTTTCATGCCAAACAATGCATATTTAACTACTAGTACTACGTACACCCAGGCCTTCAGGTTGCGTGTAGATGGCATGGCTACAACATGCAGGCTGACAGCCTACTGCTCCGCCTCGCACGTTTTTTTTTGTCACGCACGAGAGAGAATCTGCTGCTACCAAGGCTTAGGTGGTACCGTGATACGGGCTCCTGAGCTTTTTTGCAAATGTTGTAGAGTGACCGGGAGCCGTTCGATCTTAGAATCTGACGGCCCAGAAGCCCGTATCATGGTAGCACCTAAGCCTTGGTAGCACTAGATATTTTCCGTGTCACGCACGTAGTTGTCGAAGTCGTGCTCGAAAAAGGGCGACGAGGTCCGCTAGTCCGCGTTGGTCGGTGCGCCCGGAAAACAAACCAATCCCAATCGTCGCCAATGTTGTGTGTGCTTTAATTACGGGAAGGTGGATGGACAAGAATGTGCCAGACAACGAACCGCCCGCCGGCTCCCTGATCTCAAATATAAACCACACTAGCGCACTACTGCTAATGCGCACCCACAGAACATCCTTTCCGAAGGGACGAAACCCTGCAGTTACCATCTCCTCTCGTCTAAACCAGTTCCCAAAGGGAGAAGGAAGTTCATCGCCATTGCTATGGATTCCCAAGGCGGTGGTGTTTCTTGTCCTCGTCGAGATAGGGAGACCTTGGACGATGATGCTTTGGGGGAAATAGTAAGTCGCTCCAACTTCCTTACATCCGCAAGACTCAGTGGTGCTTGCACCAAATATTTTAAGACGGTGCGTAAATATGCGTGGGAGAAGGCCATGCTAGTTGGTCTACCATGCGTCCTTGAGGATGAGGATGTTTCCTGGGGGGTCTCTCCAGCACGGCGTGGCCGTAGTTGCAAGTTAACGCCCCTTGAGATGCCGACGTTGAGGGGCACTCGGATTTTGTTCGATGAACAGGTTAGGCTTGGTGCCAATGGAGATTGGCTTGCATACATACAGGAGGGTACCAACATCAATTTGCACAACATTCACACCGGTGAGACCGTTCCCATCTAACCTTTGTC
Source organism: Elymus sibiricus (assembly GCA_039707655.1). Classification (NCBI taxonomy): domain Eukaryota; kingdom Viridiplantae; phylum Streptophyta; class Magnoliopsida; order Poales; family Poaceae; genus Elymus; species Elymus sibiricus. The sequence goes on from CM077676.1 coordinate 243,128,783, forward strand.
CAGCATTGGGATCGGCCATGCAATGGGGAACCTCCTGAATTGGTACAATGGAACCACGGTGAGTTTGAAGAAGATAGTAATCCTGGAAGCCCCGACAAGGTAGTGTGGCAACAAAGATTACTCTCTCATCGCGGTGTTCGACATCGCGATTGCTTTCATGAAACAACCTGCACATGGCGGTCAAAGCTGGACCATGCTGTCTGCGGCCGATTTGTTGCCGTATGAGTACGAAGACGACGTGCTCCTTTTAAACCGCATCTTCACGGTGACAAACCAGGGGACTTGTTTCGTATGGGACACATCCTACGGTATACTCCCTCTCTTCCGGTTTAATATATTTAGTTTTTCCATTTTATAAGTTTCAAATTTATTGCTCCCCATCACATGTTCAGATTTCAAGGTGCATTAAATCGTTGCATGCAAGGATTAAGAGAAAACTCACCAATGCATGTACTAGTTTTTGTGGTCATTTATTGGTCACGCATGCATGCATTGCAATTAACGTTTTTAACCACAATTGTTTAGAAAATTGAGTGTGTTAACTGAGTACTTTTGCAAACTACAAAATCAATACCACCACCCCGCGTCTGATCGCCCTGGCCCACCCAAACCCCCTCCCTCGCCCGCGCGCGCTTCCTGCCTGAAACGGTCAGTGTCGCTCCAGACCAGAGCGTCAGTGCCGCATTCATGCCCGGGCAGAGCGGACGCGACCTCTCACTACTGCTGGCTTTGAAGCAGCGCGATGGCCGAGAGAGCGCCGCTTCCCGGTGCACGCGACTGCTCCGCGTTGAAACGACACCACGGCTGGCCGGCCGTCCGTCCGCCGCCCACATTAATGACACGCAGTTGCCGAGGATCCAACTCCGGCGCCACCCGTCCGTCCACCTTCCGCCGCTCATTGCCATTCGCCCGCTATATAAACTTTAGCCCCGGCCATAGCCGCAGTCATCCTCATCCGGTCCCTTTCTCCTCTCGACACCACTCCCATCATGGTCTCCTCGCTCCAAAGCTCTCTGGGACGGACTATCACCAGATCAGAAGAAGGACATTGGCAGCTCCACGCCGGCCATGCTCCGCTTCCACGATCACGAAGCCGGCACATCTACATGGTCGCCGCCGGCAGCGAGGAAGAGTAGTGCATGGTAGGTCATCGCCGCTCGGGTCCCAAGAAGGCCACCGCTTCTCCCCTCCCGTTGAAGCTAAGCTCGTTGGGCACAACAACGAGGGCTGATTTTCCAATTGGCGGCAACGTGGCGGCAGAAATCTTCACTTCCTGGAGCTTCAGAAGAGGAGGTTACGGAGGCGGAGCTGGAGAGCGCTGACTCGGAACAGGAGAAGGCGAAGGCAATAGCCGGGGCTTCAGTTCTCGGGGTCATAGCCGGATATGGGGGACGGGCGCCGGCGATCATTTATAATAGGTTTTAGTCTGGTTTGTATGTCGGTTTGTATGAAAAATGTAATGAATTTCGTCTGGTTTATATGAAAAGTTTTTGAAATCTAATGAATTTCGTCCGGTTATTCATATAGTTGTCGAAAGGTATGCTGGCAGCATTGGATGGCAGCCTCCGGCATCAGTGTCCGCAGACAGATGTCGGAGTAAATTTGGGGGGTCAGTGTTGGAGATGCCCTAACCATCATGGTGTAATCCCTAACCGTGCTCCACTATTTTGCAGGGAAAAGTCATCCCCCGATCAAAATCAGATCGCCGATCGTGGATGTGCACGAGCCATTCGGTCTCACTTGGAACCTTGTAACTGACGACACCCAGTTGGGACATACTATCTTAGCAGTCGTTACCCATGGTACCATTGAAGGGCAGCAAGGTGCCATGATCTATCACGATCGGACCCTGATCATGTACCCAGGTAATCCATTATCTCCAATCTAAGACTAGTAGAGCCAGGAGCTAGAGTATATCTTATTGCCATGTCATCTTATAACATTTCAGTACATGTCTTGTTATACTCCATGAGGAGCAGTTCTTTTCTTTTTTTGATAGATTGGGATAGTCATTGACACAACATTATAATACAAGTTATAATTAGCCATTTCAATTCCGCAATGTACTGGCTAGTGAGCCTGAATCCCATCTAATAAAAAAAGTACTACTACTACGACTAGGACTCCTCCTACTTTATTTAATATACATCGCCCATGTCACACTCTCAAATTGTTTCTTCTAGCCCGTGCCACAGCTGGCTCTAATCTACTCCTACTAGACTTCTTCCCTTCGAGCATGGTTAATAGTATAGCCAACAACCGGCTATGTGGAGTTGCCATGTCACATATAGTCAACCTAATAGACGACATGTATAGTAACTAATTGCTAAGTAGTACTACTTTATTAATGCCTGGCCCACCGTACACTCTCACAATGTTTCTTGGAGTCCGTGTTGCAGCCGGCTGTTAATCTACATCCCGCTTCCCTTCTCTCTCCTCTTCTCTCTCATCCAACTCACCACAAATATAATTGTTTAAACATTATAGTCTACTGATTGTACCCTATCATAGAAATAAGCAAATATAGAATATATTATTTTAATCCTTATCCTCTGCTTACGTCACCTTATTATACTTGCTGCACAACATTTATCCTGCATGGACCTTGACCATGCCCGTCACCATGTATCCAGGTTTGAGATGCCAGGTGTAGGATCGAAAGTATGTCTAGAGGGGGGGTGATTAGACTACCCGACCAAATAAAACCTAACCTTTTCCCAAATTTTAGTTGTAGGCAGATTTTAGCAATAGTACATGTCAAGCATCACCCTACACATGCAATTCTAAGAGTATAGCAGCGGAATGTAAGCAATTGCATATGTATGTAAAGGAGGGATTAGAGATTTCAAACGCAATGAAGACATGGTGGTTTTTGGCGTGGTTCCGATAGGTGGTGCTATCGTACGTCCACGTTGATGGAGACTTCAGCCCACGAAGGGTAACGGCTGCGCGAGTCCACGGAGGGCTCCACCCACGAAGGGTCCACGAAGAAGCAACCTTGTCTATTCCACCATGGCTTACGTCCACGAAGGACTAGCCTCACTCGGGGTAGATCTTCACGAAGTAGGCGATCTCTTACAAACTGCTTGGTTCAACTCCACATCAGGTTGGAGGCTCCCAAGTGACACCTAACCAATCTAGGAGACACCACTCTCCAAAAGGTAATAGACGGTGTGTTGTTGATGAACTCCTTGCTCTTGTGCTTCAAATGATAGTCTTCCCAGCACTCAAACACTCCTCACAGATTTGGCTATGGTGGAAGAAGAATTTGAGTGGAAAGCAACTTGGGAAAGGCTAGAGATCAAGGTTCAAATGGTAGGAATGGAATATCTTGATCTCAACACATGAGTAGGTGGTTCTCTCTCAGAAAATGAATGGTGGAAGTGTAGGCATGTTCTGATGGCTCTCCTTACTGAGAAGGATGGGGTGGAGGGGTATATATAGCCTCCACACAAAATCCAACCGTTACACGGTTTTGACCCAACTCGGTGGCACCGAAACGATCATCTCGGTAGCACCGAACTGTGTAAAAGATATGAACTTTAGGAATCTCGGTGGGACCGATACGAACAACTCGGATGGACCGAAGTGCAATGGCTTAGGGCAATCCTCATCTCGGTGGCACCGATTGCATCAACTCGGTAGGACCGTAGTGAAGCAATAAGGCAACAGAGAGTTGGCAAGCCATCTCGGTGAGACCGATATGCATACTCGGTGAGACCGAAGTGAATGCAACCGATTACAGAGAGTTGGCAAGGCCATCTCGGTGGGACCAAGATCCATTTCGGTGGATCCGATTTGTTAGGGTTTTGGCAGTGGCTAAGTCTTGGATGAACTCGGTGGGGCCGGATTGGAAATTTCGGTGGGGCCGAGCTGGACTTTAGGTTTAGGACATATTTGGGTAGAGAGAGTGGTTGAGGGTTTAGGAATACTGTCACCAAGCACTTGAGCAAAAAGACCATTAAGCAACACCTCATCCCCTTTTAATAGTATTGGCTTTCCTATGGACTCAATGTGATCTTGATTCACTAAACCAAAAATGTAGAGTCTTGATCTTTTGCCAATCCTTGTCCTTAGCATTTTGAGGGGTCCACGTCTCTAGTCCATGCCATGCCAATCATTGAACATCCTGAAATCTTAATCTTGAATGGACATTAGTTCAATGAGATATATGTTGTTATGAATTACCAAAACCACCAAGGGAGCAAATGTGCTTTCAATCTCCCCCTTTTTGGTAATTGATGACAACATATAGATCAAAGCTTCGACATATGATTAAGTGAATGAAAAACATCGTCGCTTTGAGAAGTATGTGATAAGCAAGAGCTCCCCCTAAATTTGTGCATTATTAAAAATTTGCGTTTGAATGCAAATGCACAATCGATTAGGCTCATGGGTTACTCTTCCATGTCACATACATCTTGGTGGAGCGCACAAAATGATATGGTTGGAAAGGTAAGCATGCATCACCAACATAAGGAATGATACATAAATGAATGATCATACAGATAATGACAGAGATAAACATGGATCATCACAATAGGCATAGTATGATCAAACATCATGATAAGCGTAAACAGAATATCTCACAGACACTGTAGCAAGCACACACATAACAAAGTATCAACGAACAAGAAAACAAGTAGCAAATGAACTCGAGAGAAAAACCAACGAAACACTCTCTCTCAAAGCCTATGATCTATACAAATTCTCCCCCTTTGGCAACAAGTACCAAAAAGTTCGAATCATATAGCACTAGTCGGCTCTCTAGGCATGGTCCTCCGAAGCTCCTGAAGGCGATCTTCTGCTGGCGGCTCCGGTGTGCGTAGACGGCGTTGAGATAAGAGCGTCCGCGAATGCTTCTGCTGATGACTGCTGGACTGGAGGAGTGGAGACCTGCTGTGGTACTGTGGCTGTGGCGGCTGGTGCAGATAATGTGGTCCGTGGATCCACTACTAGCACTGCAGCTGACCTGGCAGCCCTAGGCACTTGCTGAAACTGCTCTGTGGTCGGTCTCTCATCTTCACTGTCATCTGATCTGGCTTGCTTGACATCATCTACATCTCCTTGCAGTTGTTCCACTGTGGTCTGAATATCAGTCACCTTGACATCCAAATCATGAAATTTGGTCTCAATGATCCGCTCAAAACTAGCCTGGGTCTGGGTGAGGTTGGCCAGACTTCACTCAATCCTCGGAGTGGCCTCAAGCAGATATTGCATTTGATCCTTTGGTGTCTTGAGATTCGCAATTGGAGCATTGGGAGCTACTGCTTCCTGAGCTGCTTTAGCTTCTTTGGCTTTGCGGATTTCCTCTTGAGCTTGTGCAGAAGTGGGATGCGAAGAATCCATCACTATGACGTTGTCCTCAAACTCTGGACGGAGTGGCAAATGCTCTCGATCAAGAAGATACGTGCTGGTTCCAACCTTGGAATTGATCAACAACTGAATATGTGGAGCATAACCACACGATCTCTTCTGATCTGCTGCTGTCCTCTTGATAGTCTCAACTATCAAGCTCATCACCTTGAATTTCTGAGGAGTATCAAATAAGTGCAGCAAGTTGATGGAGTGGCCACGAATCATCTTATCATCACCTGACTTGGGTAACAAGGTGTACCGCAAGATTGTGTTTGAGGTGGCCAGACCTGGTAGCAAATGCTTCACTGATCCAAGCTTATGTGTTTCAAGGTCCTTCTGAGGAATTGCAGTGGACATGTTGGCCATAGAGTTGTGATCCATCTTGAGCTTGGCATATATGTCAATATCATCATCCTCTTCCTTGGGTGCATCAAGAAGATTTGCCCACTCTGAGATGGTTGACTGGTATCTTATACCCTCAGTCATCCACACAATGGGGCCATCTGGATAGAAGTGTGCAGTAGAGTAAAATTGCATGATCATCTCGTCATTCCACTTGGTCAACTTCTTTCCAACAAATTCGTCAACTCCTGCAATTCTGAAGCTTTCATGGACGTGGGGGAAATAATCCTCGTTCTCATCGATGTATTCCCAATCCACCCACTTCATGTCACTGACTATGGGCTTCTTGTCAAGCAATACTGTCTCATAAAAGTCCTGTTGTTCACGGGTGTGAAAACGATAATCACAAGCAGTCCTTCTTCTGATAGCATAAGGATCTGACAATCTCCATTGACGCAATCCTTTGTCCTTTCTCAACATCATGTTCTCAGCTACTGGGTGTGCGTTGTCGTGGTCTGGTATCTTTGGCTTCAACTTTCTGAGCACTAGAGGCTCTTCATCAACATTTGATTCAGGCACTGGGGCCTTGTTTTTCTCTGTAGCAGATATGTTCCTGGTTGATCTCTTGGGTGCTGGTGCCTTAGGCTTTGACTTGGGAGGTGCAGCAGTCTTGATTGCATCAGACATGAGCTTCTGTGCTTTTGCAGGGGGTGCAGCAGCTGGCTCATCCTCCTCCTCTTCTTCCTCCTCATCAATCATCATGGAGGGTCTACCAATCACACGGGCAGTAGTTTTTCTTATCCTCTTCTTCTTAGCACCTGCAGCTGCCTCACTAGGCTCTTCAAGAGTGAATTGTATGGACTGTTTTGGCACTTTCCTTACAGTTGTTCTCTCTTTGACAGATGTAGGCTTGGAGCTGTACTCTTTAGCTAGCACTACTCTCTTCTTCTTGGTTGCTGTCTCACTGGCAACAAAATCCTCATCCTCACTGTCTGAGGTTTTCTTCTTCCTTGTTCTGGTTGCAGCTTTAGGAATATCTAGAGAGCTTCTCTCTCCCTCATAGAAACTTTCATTATGGCTTGATCCTTCACTCATCTCTGCCTGCTGTTCAGACCTGTTCTGACTGTTACTGCCACTAGACATCTTGCTGAGCTGACCCTATGAATAGATGGGTATGGGTAGAGTAGATGAGTCATCACAAAAAGCAGATAGTTTTTCATAAAAATGAGTTCAAACTTTAGTTCTAGGTTTTCACAGAATGCAGTTCGCATGGACCGAGTTGGTAATCTCGGTGACACCGAAGCACACTACAGAGACATGGCACGCCATTTCAGTCAGACCAAGATGGGTTTCGGTGGCTCCGAGATGCTAGGGTTTCACTGAGACATTACATTCGGTCTTACTGATTCGCACAACTCGGTGGCACCGAGATGTACTAGTGCTATGGCCAGGGCCAAATCGGTGGGACCAAAAATTCCTATTCGGTCGGTCCGAGAAGCGTTCGGCGACCCTAAATTTTTTGCTCGAATCTCGTTCAAACGAACTAATCTGGTGGAAAGAGGATTGCATTCGTGGCAAGATTACAGGCAATCCAATCGTGCATTGAATCGGAAAAGGGAAGCACGAAAGGGATCGAAACTCACCATAACTCGGTGGAGTTTCTCTACGGCGGCAACGGCGGTGGAGATTACCGTTGACGGGCGGCGAGGGCGCGCTGGAGACGACGGCGACGATCCGAAGACCAAAGGGGTGGCAGCAATGGGGCGCGGGCACGTGACGTTTGAAGAAATTTTCAACCGCATGGTTCGCTGGGAATATATACCCATTCGCTGTCGGTGGCACCGAGTGGAACAAATCGGTAGCACCTAGACGTGCAACTGCTTGCAGTTACAGCAACTCAGTCCAACCGAGTTGGTCTAATCGGTAGCACCGAGATGAAAGCCTAGATCAGTCTAAATGCTTTCGGTTCGACCGAGTTTGAGTAGGTTGGTCTGACCAAAATCAATTAGAAGGTTTTGGAGGTTCAGCCCTTTCAGATCGGTGGCTCCGAGTGCTCCTCACCCGGAGGGTCCGAAAATGACTTGTTCAATTTTTGTGATGCAGCAAGAATAGAATTTGAGACAAGAAAGCATAGATAGCTAGAGAAGGTTCTTAGGAATTCTTGTACATCCACTTGGCCAGAAAAACCAAGACAATCAAAACAACAAATGGATGTCCTCGAATGATGAAAACATGCAAATCAACATGCTCACACAATAAGATAGCAAAAGAAATATGTGTCAAACATGCACAACCAATTCTAGCATCTATCAAGCAATGGCGATGACTAGGTCATCTATATATGAGTATATTGACTTAGGAGCCAAATGAGAACATTTGATCATAGGTCATACTCATCGTTTAAGCACAAGTGGGGTTACCACTTTTACATAAAGCATTAATGTGTTCACACCATTAGAGTTGCTTTAGCTCAATTTTTAGAGCAAAGCTCCCCCTAGATGCGATATCCCCCCTAAGAGGGTTGAACTAACCTTGGGTTTTGTCGATGATGACTTCATGTAGATGTTGAAGATGTGGATGCTCAATGTTGATGTAGACCATCAAAAGTTGGGAGCAATCCTTTGGAGTTTTGTGCTTTCAATACCTACATGGGTTAGTCCCACACAAGGAACATACAAGGATATCCATAGACATAGAGTGAAATACACATATGATGATGTCCATGAATGCATTGATTACCTTGTCCCTTGCCTTACCAACAAGAGGGTTTGTGACTCCATGAACTAGTGCAAAATGTGGAAGTTGGTTGCACAAGTCCTTGCCATAAAGAATATGAGTGAAGTTTGTTGGCGGGGTCACCCTCAAGAACTCTCTAGTTCTTCTTCTTTTGGATCCACATCAACTTGATGGGAATCCTTGGAGTTGTAGTAGCACTTGATGAAGTAGAACTTGATGAAGTCTTGGGAACCCACTTGACCATGGCTTGAGGAGCTTCTTCAAATGAATCAATCTCTTCTTGAAGCTTGTCCTTGCCTTTTAGCTTGTGGTCTTGTGGTGGAAGGTCTTCTTGAGCTTGTGTTCCCTTGAAGGAAGTAGGATCATACTTCTCTTGTTGAGGAACAAACTTCGTCTTGGGGTATTGACCTTCTTCCCACTCAACTCCATCGGCATTGAACTTTCGTTCAAAACAAACACCTTGGTTCTTCCGGTGCCTACCTTGCTTGCGTACAATTTCCTCAAATTGTTTACTCCCGGCAAGACTCTTGTAGACACCTTTTTCTATAATTCCTTTCAATAGCATATTTTCTTGCTCAAGTGTAACTTGGCTAAGAGAATCATTAGTGGAATCAATAGAACTACTAGAAGCAACAACATTGGATTTAGCATTGTTATTGTTACTACTAGAGGTAGAACCATTTTTACCCTTGTTGCTAGTTTGCTTAGGTTTGACTTGTGGCATAAAGGTAGACAAGAGTAAACGTTTGGCAAGATATGAAGAACTCTTCTTTCGAAGATCGTCATTGATAGCTTTAAGAAACTCATGCTCTTGCTCTAAATTTAGCTTCTCGAAGCGTAGCTTCTCATGAGTTCTTAGAAGTTCTCTATGATCCTCTTGAGTTGTTTCATGAGCTAACTTAAGAGCATTTAGTTCTTTAGTTAGGCGCTCAATCTTCTTCATAGCATTGTCACTCGTTTCCTCTTGACTATCATGATTACTAGCATTTTCATTATAGCTCACATCACTAGCCCTATCAACAAGTAAATCATCATCACCAAGAAAATCATCTTCATCACTATTAAAATCAAGATACTCGGGGTGTGATACCTTAGGGCCTTTTGCCATGAAGCATCTTCCAATTCCTTCATTTGGTGAGTCAAATAGATCGTAGGAGTTGGATGACAAAAGTGCAAGTCCGGCAACACCTTCATCTTGACTATAGTCGGAGTTGGAGTGATAACTTCTCTCGGATTGGTTGTCGGAGTCGGAGCCGGAAACCCATTCACCAACATGAGCTTGATGTCTTCTTCTTGTGTAGCTCCTTGATGACTTGTCCTTCCTCTCCAAATCCTTACTTCTTCGAGAGTGTCTTCGTTCATAATAATCATCTCTACTCCTTCTCTCTTTATGAGGTGATTCATCTCTTCTATGTCTTCCTCTTGGTGATTCGTCTCTTTTCTTGTAGGCAGCCGTACACTCATTTGAGTAGTGTCCGGGCTTTCCACAATTGTAACAATTACGGTCACGACTTGATGATCTTTTCTCATAGTGTCTTGAGCTAGAGCTTCTTTCTTTCCCTTTATTCTTGTAGAACTTGTTGAACCTTTTCACCATTAGGCTTATCTCTTCATTGGATACTAGCTTGTCACTTGGAGTTGTTGGAGCATCGATTGAGGCTTTGTAAGCACCACTTGACTTGTTGTGCAGCTCCTCTTTGTCCTTGAGCGACATTTCATGAGCAACGATCCTTCCAATGACTTCCGTGGGCTTGAGATCTTTGTAATTTGGCATCATTTGGATCAATGTGCAGACGGTATCATATTTTCCATCCAAAGCTCTAAGTATCTTTTTGATGATGAATTTGTTGGTCATCTCTTCACTTCCTAAGCCGGCAATCTCATTTGTGATGAGAGCAAGCCTAGAGTACATCTATGCGACTCCTTCACCATCCTTCATCTTGAACTTGTCAAGTTGGCTTTGAAGCACATCCAACTTAGATTCCTTGACGGACTCGGTACCCTCATGCATATCAACCAAAGTATCCCAAATTTCCTTTGCATTCTCGAGGCGGCTGAATAGAATGTCACAAGCTTGAGCATTGTATTGCAACATCTTCAATTCTTCCGGGGTTGCTTCACGATCCGGTTCCTTGCCATCCTCAAAGAAGTCACCTTGAAAGCTAACACGAACAATAGCCCAATCGGCAGGGTTATGACCAAGAATATGCATTTTCATCTTATGTTTCCAACTAGCAAAGTTTGTACCATCAAAATATGGACCTCTACGGTGATAGTTACCCTCACTAGACGCCATACTCTCCTAGGTTGTGAAACCAAGGCTATGATCACCAAAGCTATGGAAATCAAGGCTTACGGAGACCAAAGCTCTGATACCACTTGTAGGATCGAAAGTATGTCTAGAGGGGGGTGATTAGACTACTCGACCAAATAAAACCTAACCTTTTCCCAAATTTTAGTTGTAGGCAGATTTTAGCAATAGTACATGTCAAGCATCACCCTACACATGCAATTCTAAGAGTATAGCAGCGGAATGTAAGCAATTGCATATGTATGTAAAGGAGGGATTGGAGATTTCAAACGCAATGAAGACACGGTGGTTTTTGGCGTGGTTCCGATAGGTGGTGCTATCGTACGTCCACGTTGATGGAGACTTCAACCCACGAAGGGTAACTGCTGCGCGAGTCCACGGAGGGCTCCACCCACGAAGGGTCCACGACGAAGCAACCTTGTCTATTCCACCATGGCTTACGTCTACGAAGGACTAGCCTCACTCGAGGTAGATCTTCACGAAGTAGGTGATCTCCTTGCCCTTACAAACTGCTTGGTTCAACTCCACATCAGGTTGGAGGCTCCCAACTGACACCTAACCAATCTAGGAGACACCACTCTCCAAAGGGTAATAGACGGTGTGTTGTTGATGAACTCCTTGCTCTTGTGCTTCAAATGATAGTCTTCCCAGCACTCAAACACTCCTCACAGATTTGGCTATGGTGGAAGAAGAATTTGAGTGGAAAGCAACTTGGGAAAGGCTAGAGATCAACGTTCAAATGGTAGGAATGGAATATCTTGATCTCAACACATGAGTAGGTGGTTCTCTCTCAGAAAATGAATGGTGGAAGTGTAGGCACGTTCTGATGGCTCTCCTTACTGAGAAGGATGGGGTGGAGGGGTATATATAGCCTCCACACAAAATCCAACCGTTACACACTTTTGACCCAACTCGGTGGCACCGAAACGATCATCTCGGTAGCACCGAACTGTGTAAAAGATATGAACTTTAGGAATCTCGGTGGGGCCGATATGAACAACTCGGATGGACCGAAGTGCAATGGCTTAGGGCAATCCTCATCTCGGTGGCACCGATTGCATCAACTCGGTAGGACGGAAGTGAAGCAATAAGGCAACAGAGAGTTGGCAAGCCATCTCGGTGAGACCGATATGCATAACTCGGTGAGACCGAAGTGAATGCAACCGATTACAGAGAGTTGGCGAGGCCATCTCGGTGGGACCGAGATCCATTTCGGTGGATCCGATTTGTTAGGGTTTTGGCAGTGGCTAAGTCTTGGATGAACTCGGTGGGGCCGGATTGGAAATTTCGGTGGGGCTGAGTTGGACTTTAGGTTTAGGACATATTTGGGTAGAGAGAGTGGTTGAGGGTTTAGGAATACTGTCACCAAGCACTTGAGCAAAAAGACCATTAAGCAACACCTCATCCCCTTTTAATAGTATTGGCTTTCCTATGGACTCAATGTGATCTTGGATCACTAAACCAAAAATGTAGAGTCTTGATCTTTTGCCAATCCTTGTCCTTAGCATTTTGAGGGGTCCACGTCTCTAGTCCATGCCATGCCAATCATTGAACATCCTGAAATCTTAATCTTGAATGGACATTAGTTCAATGAGATATATGTTGTTATGAATTACCAAAACCACCAAGGGAGCAAATGTGCTCTCACCAGGTGTACCAGATGAATGGCTATGTGTTCGACCCCCATGATGCTACCTGGGCACGGAGGAACACACTTGGAGAGTACTCGGTTTTCATTGGGGACAGCTACCCCATAGTGAAAACGATGCCACCTTCCGTGCACAACGCCGATGGCCTGCCGTTCATGAAGAGTGAGTGTGTTTTCATTGTGCACCGCCAGATTAATATCTTGAATGCCCCTATCCCTAACTTATGCCGCTTCAGCTTGGATGAGTCTCCATCGTGGGGAGCCACACTAAAAAGCTGCGATGCTATGTATTTCCGTTGCCCTTCGTTATGGATCATGCCATCTATGAAAAACACCTGGGACTGGAACTACAAAACAGACATGTACCCAGGCACGTACGAACCTGAGTAATGTACCGCAGTAAATATAGGTGAAGTAGCCAGGCACAAATACTATGAACTTGCATGGCATGTTGGCATTTGTCTTTTAGAATGTACTATCACTAAATGTTACGTGCAATGCTCGTTGATATTATGATGTACGTGCCTAAGTACTCTACTATATTAATTGCAGGCACATACTCCGTATTAGGTTGGATATTTGTTTACGTATATGGTCTAAGACCTTCCAACTAGACGCGTCTGTCTCTCCGGGTCGCACTTTGTATCGTTATGTACTACGTGTGGTCTCTGACCCTCCAACTAGACAGTCAAATCACCCTCGAAGAAAAACCGGACGGTCATATCACCTATGCTACCGTGTTTCGCACTCCTCCCTCGTAGAGTGGAGATGCTTGCTTTCATAACACCCTCCCACGCTGTTCCTGTCCTCGTCCTTTCGCTGACATGTGGGACATCCAGCACGCGCCAAGCGGCAATTTATCCCCGTATCTTGAACTCTAGGCTATGTGCCGGACTTAAGACAAGTCTGTCGTATGAACCACTGCACACCAAGCAGTAGGCGTGGTGAGCAATCTTCAAATCATCAAGTCATTAAAAAAAATAGTATGAACCACTACACATGCAAGTTCACTGGGCTGCCGTGTTTCGCACTCCTCCGTCGTAATAGTGGAAACGCTAAAAATAAGAAATAAATATAAAACAGTAGTGATACTCTACCGCGCCGTTTCCTTGCTTCTCCTCCGTAGCGGGTAGAATACTTTTGTTCGCCGACATGTGGGACATCCACCATTCGGGTCCACTTGCCATGCACTAAATTTAGAGTGCATCACGTAGAACTGTAGGGGAGACTCACCCCGGTTGTAGCGCCGTAGTAATAATGACTAATGAGCCATCAAATCACAAGGCCCCACCTATCCAACTATAAGTTGCTCGGACGAAGCAACCATCATTTCACTCTTCGTTGAATCCGCTTCTTCAAGAAAGCTACTGTACCATCAATACCGCTAGCACACACCATGACTGGACGGCACTGTGGCAGCACATCATATGAACATTCTCCCTGACGTGAAGGGAGGATGGTTCCAGAAAATAATATTCCCTCACTCATCTTTTCTAACCGGGTTTTGCATCGATCGTTCGTATGAAGGAGCTAAACCAAGTGTTGCACTTACAAGTTCAAAATGAGAAAGTGGACCACTCACGACACGCCTGTCGCGTTCGGCCCGTCGCTCAACGCGCTTCCTCACGGCATATCACTGAGACGTGGGAACGTATGTGAGCAAACCAACTAGGACAAACTAGCCCGCCTAATGCGCGGGAAAGCCCCGCGCTCATCTTTTCTATCTGGATTTCTACCGATCGATCGCAAAGAAAATGTTACACTTTACAAGTTCAAAAGGAAAAGGCGACACACTTAAAGCACGGCTGTCGTGTTCGCGTCGCAACCCCCACGGTCGGTCTGGCACGCCGCTCACCAAAGGGAACACGCACACGTTGTCTTGCATTTTCAATGACATGTGGGACTGCAATTGAATAAACTGACGATACCCAAAATCTAATCGCCCACCGAGTGCCGGCTGAGAAGAGAGAGAGACGAGGAGGGAGAAGAGGGAGAAGAGATCGCCCGCCAGCCGCGCATGGACTCCTAGAAATATGGTGATAATGTGAGGTGGGCCATGTTTTCATAAAGTCGGAGCACTCCTTTGTACTGCTTGCAGAGTTGATTTGACGCATGTCCAGATTTGACGGAAATGTATTAGTATAAAATGCACCGTTTGAAAGTTTTTGTACGCCAATTTTCTAGGATTCGTACGTTTCTGTATGATTTTGTTGCCGACTAAAAAGAAATGGAGGGCCTTTCTCTCTCTCGGGTCTCTCTTCATCCCACAACCCCTCTCTAACACACGCACACACACACTTTGTAGGCACTGCAAAAGTACTACTCATTCACGCTTACTCCAAAAGATCGACGGCCAAACCTATATGTATATTTGCAAAGTGGAGAGGCCACTTTCTATAATTTTACAAAGCCTACTAAAGTGGTCCTAGTCATATTTTTGTCTCAATGACCGGTGGGCCATGTATGCCGCGTGCGTGTGTGTGCTGTGTATGTGTGCTGTGTGCGTGTGTACGTGTGTTGTGTGTATTTTTTTTTGCATGCTGCATGTGTGCTGTGTTGTATACATTTTTTTACATGGATTTTTTTCGTGGAGTGTGTATGTGTACGTGTACGCATGTGTGTTGTGTGTGTATGTGACGTGTACGGTGGCGAGTTGCGGTAGTATATGTATTCATGTATGTAAGCTAGTGTGTAGTGTGTATGGCAAACTGACCCCACATGTCATTGTCTGTTTTGTACAAATATAGCAATCCAATATACAAAGGCTGCGAAAGCAAAAATCATGTTGGCTTTGTAAACCTTGTCTCTCCTCTTGCTATAACAAGTTTTTAGCAATCCAATATACAAAGGGTGTTGGAGATGCTCTTAGTGTAGAACGAGCTGATCAGCCCCAACGTTTCTCTTCGGTCAGTGTTTGCAAGTAGTAGTATAGCTCGCAAAGTAGCTAGCCTACTAACAAAGCGTGGATTCAGACGAGATTTGACACCAAGAATCATCAAACAAGCCTTGCTTATATTATAGACAGTGCAAACATACGTCTCAGCATGCCATATATTACATCAAAAGCTGGTGAGGATACATCTGTTTCCATAACTCGAAGAGGGTTCGCATGATTCACTAACAAACAAAAGTATCATGTACCGCCCACATAGACCCTACAGGGTTTGATAACACGCATCTGGTAATTAAACACAATGCAAACTACGTTGAAAGATTAGCCCGACAAACTATTTTGTGTCATCGATCTCTGGGGCAATGTCCACAGGACGGACCGTGGCATGGGAATCAGCAAGGACGTCCACCGACAGCTGCACAACCCTAACATATTAGCAAGTACATTGCAAATAATCAAAGACCACAATTATGGTAAGATAATATATTTTTTACCTTGGGCAGCTCACCGGGGGATCCCATCCCTCCGGGGGCCATCGTCTTGCCAGGGGAACACTGCTCCTCGACGGCGACTATCTCCTCAAACCTGGCCTTGAGCCTCTCATAGGTGGCCATTAGGGTTTCTAGGGTAGGCATAGTTCGTGCCCTGCTGTTGTTGGAGCTCTTTGTGTTCAGGAGTTCGTCCGCCAACGTCGTCAACTCTTTGGCCAGTGCTTCTTTCTTGGAGATCTTCGTCTCCATGGTTTTGCTCGCCAACATCGCCAACTCATTGGCCGGTGCTCGCTTCCTGGAGATCTCTGTCTCGAGTGGGTTGTCCGCCGGCAACTCTTGGCCCAGTGCTCCAGGATCCATGAATAAACTAACAAACAAAAAGGAATTGAAAGGAAACCATAATCATAATGACAACGGAAAAAGAATAGGCAGTGAGGATCGGTCGGTGCTTCGCAAAAAGAAGAATCTTGGAAAGAAAATAGAGCAGCATCACTGATTCGCTCACCTTTCCTTCGCCGGTAGAGAAGAAAAATGGCAGAAGTGAGTAGCCTAGAGTGTGGTTTTCTTCAAGATAGAGGGGAGAAAGGGATTGAGCGAGTGTTTCGGTGAAATGATGGTTGCTTCGTCCGTCCAACTTACCAGGCCACTTTACTACTGCTGGTAAAGGTATGGGTTTTGTGATATGACGGGTCATGACTGCCACACCGGGGTGACTGGTGAGTCTAGCCTGTAGCACCTCACTGTGATTTGGTGGATGGCACTCGGGCCCGGATGCTTGATGGCCCGCATGCCCGTGGAACAATGGAATACAGCGGCTTGTCACAGAAACAGTTTCGACGACCGAGGGGTACCAAGCGGTCAAGCGTGTCTACTGTTAGACTGGCCATAGTGGGAGTAGTCCCCTCATATTTTGTGTTATATTTTGACCATAATTTTAACTAATAAAATATAAATTGTATGTAGCAAAATCAATACTTCATAAAAATAGGAACCCAAGAATATAAGTTTTGGTGGCATGCACTAAAAGTTTGCTACTTATATATGTGGCCAAACTGTACATAGAAAATATAAATAATATTGCATGTTGGTGCAGCCCACGTTTCCGATAATTTGAGCCGTGGACTTGTTCATAAAATATATATGTGTTTGTTCACTTAATGGAGGGTCGAGTACCACATATGAACGTTACAAAGTGCGACCTGGCACGTACACAATTTTAAATGATTGTTTTTATGGAGTGAAAGAAGAAAACTACTCCACTATATGTATATATGGGCAAGAGGTCCGCGCTTGCTTGCTAGGGTGGCTCTCTTCACACACTCTCATCCTCTCCAGATCTAAGCAAGATAGCAGTGGTCACTCTCTCTCTGCTCACCGCTGGTCACATATCCGGACGCATCCCCTCCGCCGGGGAAGGGGAGGAGGTGCAGCGTTTAGGCCGTCTTCGACAGTGAGGGAGGAGTCCCACTGCCGGCCGCACCGTCATCTCTGACCGAGCACTGGCGCAGGAGGTACTCCTATCCCTTCGTCGCTGCCGTAGTGCTGGCGGATCCGGCCTCCCGCCCCCACCTAGCCACACCCCGACGACCTTCTGGTATATCTTCCTTCGAAACCAGCCTTGCGCTACTGCCCTAGCTCCCCACGTCGCTGCATGTGCATCATTTTTTACCTCTCAGCCCACCCCCGTAGCTAGGCTCGATCGGCTGGTCCAACGCCACCCAATTTTTTTTCTATTATTAGAGGTAAAGCTACTTCATGCAGTCGAATCTTGTACTTGGTTCAAACAGGAAAGAAAGGGAGGGAAGATGTAGTATGTATATAGGACTTGGTTCAAACAGGAAAGAAAGGGGGTGAAAGTAGTATAGACTGGCTATCCAACCGGTCTCTTGGTCGAAAAGGGAAATATAGGGGAAACATTGTATACAATGGATAAGCAACCAATATCTTGGTTGAAAAAGGAAAGAAAGTGGGGGCTGGGTGTGACAAGGCACTAGAGTATGACCAGGACTAGATTTGTGTCACAGCCCTGGAATTTGATTGCAATTAGCTCCATTAAATCATACATGCATCATGTTAAAATTCAAATGAAATTTGAAATGGGGATGTCCAAACCCTAGCACTAAATGAAATCAACTAGGTTCAAATCAAATCTTTTCAATGAACCCAAAATGCCTTCAGAAAAGTTCATGATTTATGATAAAGGTGAAAACCTCTGCCAAAAATGATGACATATTTGTAGGTCATTTCTGGATTTTTGAATTAAATCTTAGTGTATTTGAATTTGGGCATTTGATTTCTATAATAATTTTAAATGCTCAAATAATTCTGGAAAGTTTTGTGGGGCTCTGGAATAATTCAGTTAGCATCCACCAATATTTTCAGGAGTTTTAAAAATGATTTAGTGTTTTTACTAAATCAGAACAGAACAGAAAAATAGAAAAAACAGAAACAGAAAAACTAAAAGAGAGAGAGATAAAGGCTTACCTGGCGCCCCAGCCGGCCCAGCACTGTGTGGCCCACTAGCCCACAGTGCCAGTCGTCTTCAACCTCTACCAGTAGGCAGAGGCGAAGGCGGGCACGGCGCGCGCTGAGGCCGCCACCTCCTCCCTGCCTGCCTGCCCCCTCCCCGACGAGTCTGGACGACGCCACGCACCACCCCGGTCCCTCTCGCTCTCTCCCTGGACCTCCTCCCCCTCCTCTGATCTCTCTCCCGCGCAGCCCGAGCGCAGCCGTCGCCGCCGTCCGCTGCCACTGCGTCCACCGGCCCTCCGTCGCCCAGACTGCCTGTCCACCGGCCCGCTGCATCTCCGCACGCTACCCCTTCGAAGAACCCGAGCTCGGACGCACCGCATCGACACCCTCGAGCTCATCTTCCCCGCCACAGCCGACGGACCTGGCCATCGATTCGCTGGACCCCGTGCTTCCCCGGCCTTTCCAGCAGCACCGGCAGACCCGTGGTGAGCCGCTGAACCGTTTCCCCCTTTCCCCGTCGTCCATTGCGCCCCCTAGCCGTCTTTTTCGTTGGAGCCAAATGCCGTCCGCCACCATGAGCTCATCTCCGGTGAGCTCCGGCCACCCCAGCTGCTGCTGCTTGCTGCAATGGATGCGCGCGAGTCCTAGCGTCCCGTAGCTGCAAACCATGCTCAAAACCATCGCCCGTAGCTCAAACCCGAGCCCTCCACCGCATCTGCTATCGCCGGTGTCGAGCCGCTGACGAGTTTGACTTGGCTGACCGGCGGGGTTGACCCAGCTGACCAGGGGTTTGACTCCCCTGGGTCGCTGACGTGTGGGCCCAGGCCCTTAATTAATCTATGTTAGGATTAGTTTAGCGCCTAATTAACCACCCGGTTAACACCAACCTAAATCACCCTCGGTGACACTGACAAGTGGGCCCAGTGCCCTAATGACTTTTAGTTAGGATTTAATTAACACCTAATTAGGCACTATGACACTGATGTCTGGACCCCACACGTCAGTTTTGACCTGGCCACGTCAGCGTTGACTTGGCCCCACTGGCCAGTCTCTGTAGCTGACCCTGTTACACTGACGTGTGGGCCCCGCTCATCAGGTTTGACCCTGGTCAACCCAGTTGACTTGCGGACGTAAGACTGATGCAGAGATGACATCATAGTTAGTTTTCTGGATTTTAAATAAATCAAAAATGATGTATTTATTTCAGAAAATGTTTAACACTTCTAAAATTGATATAAAATCAACCGTAACTCAGATGAAAACAATTTATATATGAAAAGTGATCAAAAAAAATCCAACGAATCTGTTTATGCCATGTTCATGCATGTTTGAACAAGTTAACATCACCAACTAGGACAAATGATGAATAGGGCAATTTATGAAATACCATCTGGAGTTGGAATTTGATCTTGTTTGAATTCCACTCCAATTAACCTGGATGATTATTGCATTAGGTGAATTCAGTACCTTAATATGTCATATCATGCATTTGATTGTACATTGCATTGAATGTGCTCTTTTTCCTTGTTTGCCGGTATGTGTTCCCTCTCGGTAGGCGATCGTTCCGACGATGTGATCGTTGACACTAACGAAGAGCTTTTCCAACTTCAGAATAGCCAGGCAAGCAAACCCCCATTGAGCATTCTGATACAATCCCACTCTCTCGCTCTTGCTCTCTTTTTTTGCATTAGGACAACAATGATTCAAGTGTTACATGTTGCGGTAGTTGAACCCATTCCTCTGCATGACCTGTCTTTGCCACAGTAAATAGTTGAAACCCACTAGCATGAGTAGGAGTTGTTTGAGCCATGATGTGCCTACTCATTCATGCCTGCTAGTTATGCCTACTATGCTTAGAGTTGTGTCGGGTCTGATTCATCTGGGATGCATTGGAATGGTGGTGAACATGTCCTACTATGAGAGAGCTAAGTGTGTGAACACGATTTGGTAAAGGTAGCGATGAGAGGCCATGTAGGAGTACATGGTGGGTTGTCTCATTGGGACCATCCTCAGGAACTGAGTTCTGTGTTTGCGATCCAAGAACAGGAACTACCATGCATTGGGCCCGAAACCCATGGACCCTCTCAACTTATTAATCGCCTTGATCTCTGTCCAGGAGTTCCAACTAGTTTCTGATGTTTGTAGGATATGTGTTGGGGGCCGTGCGTAGCGCTGAACCTAGGGGTGGGCTTTGATGCGGTAGAGACACGAGGCACGGTGTACCAAGTGACACCCGAATCGTGCTCTTGGGAACCCTACACTCATCGTTTGGGGCCGTACTGGAAACTTCGGCCGGACTTCCTTGCGGAGTGGACTCAAATAGGCGATAAACCTGGACTAGAGACTTGTGTGGTTAGTCAGGTCCTGGCCGACACCCTCGCCAGGCTTCCGCTTGAAGGTTGCCGAGATACATGACGTGTACATGGCGGTAAGTGGGGAAAGCGTGTGTGAGGAAGTACACCCCTGCAGGGTTAATGATCTATTCGAATAGCCGCGTCTGCGGATATGGACTACTTGGAAAGCTTACGTTGTTCATAGACAAGCTGGAATGGATACTCTAAAATGCGCAAGATAAGGGTGAGTGCTATGGATGGCCTTCTCGTAGGGAGACGGGAGCGGATCCATAGTGGTGTATTGTTATGGTGAATATGTGGACTCGTGTGCGCTCTCTTACCTCAAGGAAATTAATGGTAGTCGTAGTTTAGGATAGCCACTGAGTCAAAGCTGGCTTGCTGCAGTCAAACTCCATAACCCCACTGTTGATACTGATGCATATGTAGTTAGTTCTAATGTAAGTCTTGCTGAGTACATTTGTACTCACGTTTGCTTAATTTATGTTTTGTAGAGGAGACTTCAGTCTCACTTTAGATTCCTGCGATGAGTTCAATGTTGACCGATTAGCTAGGGAATCCCAGACAGAGGTCTAGCTCCTATGGAGGGTCTCATAGATAGATAGGCTTCCTAGCCTTCTTTCTTTTAGCTGTCTGTACTCAGACAGGTTATGCTTCCGCTTGTTGCTTGTATGGCTTTGTATGTTGGGTCATGACACCCATGTTTGTAATATCACGCTATGTAAGGCTCCTCAGAGCCCTCTAAAAATAAATACGAGTCATAGAGTTATGTTGTGATGCCATGTTGTATTTACACATATCGTGCATATTGTGTGTATGTTTGAAATGCACCGGTATGTGTGGGATCTGACACCTAGTTGTTTATTCTTGGTAGCCTTCCTTATGCGGAAATGCCTCCTAGTGCTTCCATCCGGAACACCTGGATTGACCGGCATGTGTCCTTCTTTGCTCCTGTGTCTGTCCCTACGGGGAAATGTCACGCGGTGTTTTACTGGAGTCCTTGTAGCTTGCTACTACTCGGTTACACTCGCTACTGACCGACACGTGCATTGCTGGGTCATGTATGCCTGTCCCTGTAAGTTTGTGCCACCTTGGTTTACGACTAGTCATGTCAGCCCGGGTTCTCTGTCACATGGATGCTAGCGACACAATCATATACGTGAGCCAAAAGGCGCAAACGGTCCTGGCCCAGGTAAAGGCGGCAGCCGTGGGTTACCATGCGTGAGGCCGCAAAGTGATATGATGTGTTACATGCTAGACCGGTGTGACTTAGGATCGGGGTCCTGACAGCGTTGGTATCAGAGCCTGATTGCTTGTAGGATTACCAAGCCAAACTGGTCGAAGTCGAGTCTAGAAATGCTTTAGTTATATAGGGGAATTGATTGTGGAAGGGAACGTAAGGTTCTTTTTACTCCTTTCCTTGTGACACTCTTATTCTGAGTCACCCTCTTCTTTTCTACGGGGTTAAGAAACTAGGCTTACTCATTTATCTATCAGGATGATGACTTACTATGCTGGATACTTATAGGAAAGGTGTTATCCTCTCGGAACGGTGTTTCCATAAGAATTCGGTTGTTGTGTAGTTAGTTGTCTTGCAGGTTGCCTCATTTTCATGCCCGTACAGCCGTTATGCTGTCCGAGTTACCCAAGGTTTCTAAATAATCTGATGCATTTGCAAATCTTTCCACCCTGTTCCCATTGCTCTTTTGGGCCAGATTAACCACAATAATCATTGTGTTGAGGTATTCCGTTGCTCAACATAGATATTGAAGATAATAGGAAACTATGTTATCTTAAGTGAACCACCCACAGATTCAACCTATGTGATTTATCCCCAGCGTGATAATTCTGGCCATCATTCTCGAAAGCATCTCGTGATGCCATTTAGTATGTAGGTATCCTATTTCTGGGTTCCTGAACCCAAGATTCATTCTACTTACTTCGTGTTGATAGTGTTTGCTCGCTACTTTAGGATATTAGTATCTTGTGATAGTCCTCGAGGTCCGTGGTATTTCGTTCTTCCAATACCATGAACCATCCTCGGCAGAAGTTCTTTTGAACAAAAAGATCACAACAAGAGTGCTCTTAATGAGTTCTCCATTTCATAAGTGTGACTCTGCCAATCCTACCTTTCTGTGTGGGTTGTCCGGAAGAAATATGTTGGACTTGCTCGGCATGTTAATCCATGCATCAACAACTCAGAAAATCATATGTTCCTTTGATTTATTCATTTTCAGTTGTATTCTGACCTCTACCTATCCGTTGATAATCCAGAGTATGTCATGCATTCGTGCTCATCGATGCCTCATATTCCTGAGGTCCGTCAAGCCATTCTATCTCAGAATGACTAGGAAAAACAAACTCCAGTACCTTATCCATTTCGAGGATTGGGTCAAAGCAGTTGTATTCCGCAGATCAAAATGCCAATCCAGCTTCTAGTCTGCTCTACCCTGGAGTGTTACCCTCTTTAATGTCAAGAATGTCATAGGAATTGCACGCCATCTTATGAATTCTTGATATAGTGATACTTCTCGCCATCATCATTTATTTCTTGGTCTCTGTGTCATTGCAACCGGAATGCCGACAAGTGAACCGTGATGTGTGAAATCAATACTCCTAGCAACCCTGTTGCTTGGTAGTTAATGGACAATAATTTCATTCTTAGCGTGTTGGTTATTGAATTATCATTCTAAGATTGATCGTGCTACCTAGTCCGTTTTTCTTGGTGCACTTTTCGATCAATGAGTTAGGATTGTGCCAATCCCTCACTCTTTTGATCTTATCGTCTTGCCCTGAAAAGCAAAATTGTTCTCGAGCTTAATAACATATCGGTGGTTTGTGATTTTCCGAATATCTACTCGGAAGTTTCACCAGGTTGTTCCCTGACTGCTATGTTGAGTTCGTGATCAAGTTGGTTTTCCCAATAAACCACCCCTTCTCCAAGAATCTATGTTGGATACCCCTAAAACTAGTTGGATAAGCTAAACAACAATTTGGAGAGTTGGAAGATAAAGCTTTATCTGACTTAGTTCATTCTGAAGGGATATCTTGTGTGTGTGTGTGTTGAACAAAGATGATATCTTCATCAACTGACCCTCGTGTTCAGTTATTGGATCTATTGTATTATCCAATCTTTGATTTGAGTATGGGCTATCGTCAAATCAAAATCAGAACCAACGATATTTGTAATGTTGTTTTACTCGTGGTTGTCTCCTCGAGCATGCACCATTATATCTTCTGGTCTGACCAATGATATCACTTTGTTCACTTAATTGTGGAATTCCATCTATATGGAAACCTAGACGAATTGTTGTTGAGCCCATCGGCAACATTTTTATCTTCTCCATGATTTTGTTGAATACCAAGCTAGTGTTGGAAACTTTCGAAAGCATTATCTTCGTGCTAGCCCATGAAGTATATGTCATGGTGAAAGGAGTGACTTCCCCTAGTTCATGTGCATTCGAAGCAAGTTGCCGCCGTGAATTCAAGAAAGTTGTTTTGCTTCATTTGGAATCGTCCCAAGTCAGTCATGCACGTGCGAAGTATTCTGTGGTTTGGAGATTTGTAACCTTCACTCTATATGTATCCCTAGCACACCAAGCCACTGACTGATTTGTTCAAGAAAAAGGAGTTTGTTGTGCTAATACTAGTTCATGCACAAGATTCCGTTTTCCTCAATGATGGTTCCCAACCAGAACTCGGTTGTATTTTGACGTAAGACTTCTATGTGGTCACATTTGTCTTGGACATTCTGTTCACATGTATCTTGCAAACCAGCTCATGTTTTGGAGTTGCTTCTATAGTTCATTTCCTGAGAGTCTCGCAACGTCATCTCGTCGATTTGTGTTGCAAACCTTATCTCGGACATGCAGAGTCCGAAGCATCTTGTCACCAACCAGATCTGAATCTCAGGCAGATATGATGGATGGAACATTCCTCAAGAACTATAATATTGATCTTTCTAAACCGGTAAGGTGGATGTTGTGGCTAACGCACCTAGCTGGAAGAACTATTATTGTAGTGTCTTGATTCAGCAATTCAGCCACTTTCCCATGAGGATTTCTTATGACTTATCCTCGAAGTTGTTCCTGATGGATTTTGTGTTCCCGAAGTCCGACCTTTACTTGATGTTCTAGATACCAAACAATCCCTATAATTGGGTTACACTAGTACATCAAGGAGAACATTAGAAGCGGAGTGCTAAATGTCTCTTGGTCGATCATCCAGATTTTGCTCCTTGGCATCGCTAAGGTGAAATCTGAGAAAGTGTTGTCTTCCTTTGCATCTACACCCTCCATCACTATTCATCATGGTAGCATGAAGTGTTGCTAGGATCTTGGCATAGCTGCTAGCAAAAACCCTGATGAATGTGGAAATGCTCAAGTTCTTGAGAGCACGCTCAAGCACTAGGTTTTATCGTCGGCATTAGTTGGAATGTGCCCTCAGTTTCTTTGATTATTCTATAGCCATTCAAACAGTGGAATCACTCTCTACTGTTGAGCCTTCTCCCCAGTTACTAGAATCTTTCCCAGCATTTGCATTTTGTTCATAGCTTGCACCCGCCATTGTGCCATTTTCCCATGGGCTGCCTTCTCAGTAATTGCTGTTCAGGATTATCTTCAAAAGTGGGCTTACCATGGGTCCCATCCATCTCCGATGATAAGCAAAAATCATCCATTGCGTTGTCTTCAACAAGGTAGTCCACATCATCCATTCTAGTCTGAGTATACCATTCTTTTGAACTCCTTCAAACGATCATTGTGAATTGCCTTAGGCTGGTATAGAGAGTTTCAATGACCTATGTATCAAAAGTAATTCTTTTTGCCACTTAAGGGAATAACTCTACGAGTCACCTTCCCCAAGGTGCCTTGATATGGTATTAAGGGTAATATATCTCCTCACTACTTTGACAACCATCCATCATCTTACCTAAGCGTGGAATTGTTGCCTACCAAATTGAACCTTCATCATCTGTTCTTTCCATCCTTCTCGACGTGTGTTCTGTGTCTCAGCTCAAGAGATGTTTTTACGTCTCACTCCATGAGTTGATCATGAGTTGCTCGATCTTCGAGAAGATCGATTCCTGTAGAGTTTCTTTCTGTCGTTATCATGTTGGATGAAGTTCTCATAGGCAAGGATGTCAAGATCAACATGAGGCAATGAATCAACATCTTCGAGAGGGGCAATTGGATCATGAAGATTGTGATAGTTAGTGTCCCCTCTTCTCTTACCCTACATCTTGAATCTCGGGACGAGATTCTTGTTTAGTGGGGTTGTCAAAGCCCTGGAATTTGATTGTAATTAGCTGCATTAAATCATACATGCATCATGTTAAAATTCAAATGAAATTTGAAATGGGGATGTCCAAACCCTAGCACTAAATGAAATCAACTAGGTTCAAATCAAATCTTTTCAATGAACCCAAAATGCCTTCAGAAAAGTTCATGATTTATGATAAAGGTGAAAACCTCTGCCAAAAATGATGAACATATTTCCAGGTCATTTCTGGATTTTTGAATTAAAACTTAGTGTATTTGAATTTGGGCATTTGATTTCTATAATTATTTTAAATGCTCAAATAATTCTGGAAAGCTTTGTGGGGCTCTGGAATAATTCAGTTAGCATCCAAAAATATTTTCAGGAGTTTTAAAAATGATTTGGTATTTTTACTAAATCAGAACAGAAAAGAAAAATAGAAAAAACAGAAACAGAAAAACTAAAAGAGAGAGAGAGAGAAAGGCTTACCTGGCGCCCCAGTCGGCCCAGCACTGTGCGGCCCACTAGCCCACAGTGCCAGTCATCTTCAACCTCTGCCAGTAGGCAGAGGCGAAGGCGGGCACGGCGCGCGCTGAGGCCGCCACCTCCTCCCTGCCTGCCTGCCCCCTCCCCGACGCGTCTGGACGACGCCACACACCACCCCGGTCCCTCTCGCTCTCTCCCTGGACCTCCTCCCCCTCCTCTACTCTCTCTCCCACGTAGCTCAAGCGCAGCCGTCGCCGCCGTCCGCTGCCACTGCGTCCACCGGCCCTCCCTCGCCCAGACCACCTGTCCACCGTCCCGCCGCATTGTTTGGCCCATTTCTGGGATAAATCACAGAATGGCCTCAAGTCATACCAGCCCCAAGAACAACTGGTAGACTTCCTTGATATAGATAACCAGTACAAATATAATATTACACAGGGTTGAGTCAGAGTGCTCAACAATTATTACAAACTTGCCAATATACTACGGTGGCGGAATATGATAGTGGTGTGGTGGTGGTACAACACTGATACAATAAAATAAAGTCAAGCGTCGGTGTGAGGCTTGACTATTTTATTGGTGTAGCGGAAGCACTGCAGATGATACATGTGATGGACTCCAAGCTCACAGGTTGACTGACAGGGAACACCTCTAAGCGTCGGGCTCGCTAGCGCAATCTCGTCCACAAGCTCGTCCTGCTCCAGGTCTGGCCAATAAAATAGCCAGGGACAACCCAGTGAGTACATTGGAATGTACTCGCAAACATTATGAACGAAAGATATACCGAATGCATATGCCCATGATGGATTAAATGATATGCTCATGCTGACTGAAATTTAAAACATGGCATGATAAATATTAGCATCTGCAGAAAAATGAGTATATAAAATGTTAGTGATAAACCAAGAAAGTTAAAAGTGGATAATCGGGCGAGACAGGACCGCCCGAGAATCCAAAAGAAATGCCAAACGGGTGTCTAAAAGAGAATCGGGCGAGACAGGACCGCCCGAGAACTCAAGTGACGCCACGAGAGGTCTTGAAAAGAAATGCCAAACGGGTGTCTAAAAGAGAATCGCGCGAGACAGGACCACCCGAGAACTCAAGCGACGCCATGAGAGGTCTTGAAAAGAAATGCCAAATGGGTGTCTAAAAGAGAATCGGGCGAGACAGGACCGCCCAAGAACTCAAGCGACGCCACGAGAGGTCATGAAAATAAATGAGTATCCGGGTAGTCTAGCCATCCCATGAGATACTCAGAAAATAAAATAAGAGAAACGGGTTAGTTCACAATAATATGCATAGTAATAATAATAATAACAATAGCATTTATGATAACAAAAATTATACATGATGGCACTAGGGTGACAATAATTTTCCTGCAAATTAATTCATGCTCAATTTAATTATTTCCTCCGAAGACCGACATCGGGACCGACACTTGACCCTTCCCAGCTAACGTCCTTGACCGTGGACATGGCTATTCGAATAGATATAACTCTGCAGAGGGTGTACTCTTTACCCACGTGTATGAGATTTCTTTAGTCAGCACCGTGACGCTGGCTAATTCACATTACGGTCTTTGGGTTGAAAACACGCCTGACCAGCACACACCAGATTAACTTTCCGGATGCCAGGAATCACCCAAAGCACCGTTCAAGAAAAACTCTAAGTCGGGGAGACCATCATCTCGAGTAGCATGGGATCACTATTCATACACGCGGATTACAAGGGGTGCCCCCCTCTCGGCCCAGCCGGATACACCCATGCCCCCTGACCTGATGACGGGCATTAGTCCATGGCCGTGGAAACCCTCATCATGGCCCTCTATGTGGTGTGTACATAGACAGGGGTTAGCAACTTACTAAACCGTACTTCCCTCGCGGGAAGACCCGTGGTAGCACGGTGTTTAGCTAGGTGTGACGGAACAAGACTCGATCTAGGTCGACTCAGGAGGTTTTATTATTATGACTGGCATGCCTTACATGCCACGGTGACACCGTCGTGTCAAAACGCGGCCGTGCCCACCGGCACGTCCAGGACAGGAGACACGCTCCTGAATTTTCTCACAGCCTTCAATCATGTTAGAAGGATTCTTTGAGCTAGAGTGAAGTGCAAGTCAAGTGCAAGAAGTGATATGACCATGCATGCATGCATTATTTCCACACATATGGTGCAAACTCAAACCAATGCAACCATGCAATGCAATTCCCCGTATCCCAGGTTCAAAATGCTTGCCTTGTCCAAAGTAGTCAGAAGAAGAACCCTTGAAATTCCTGGCAAAGTTTCCCTCTTCGTTTTATGAAAAAATCAAATTCAAATAAAAACTTTTGCAACAGCACCAAAAGTTGTCTCAAAATATTTTTAAATAAATACTAAAAAAACTAGAGAGAAAAATAAGAATTTCAAAAAAAGAATCAACTCAAACAGAGTTGTGGTTAAAAAGTTATTAAACTTTTAAGACCATGGGCTTTTCTGCAAAAATCCAGTCCCTGTGCGTTTAAAAAGAAAACGCTTCGGGCGGAAATACGCTTTCCAGCGTAGAAGACGTAAAGCATAGAATATGCCTTCTGTTTAAAAACAGAAAAAAAAGAGAACGCTGACGGGTGGGGTCCACCCGTCAGGTTCAAATTTGAACGCGCTCGCGCGCGAGAACAGAAGAGGAGCGGTGATCACCGGCGATGATCGTCGGCGTATCAGAGGGCGGTGATGGTGCGGGCGTGCTTAGGGAGTGTTTCCGCACCGGTGAGTGGTGGTGGTGGTCGCCGGCGTGTACCCGAACGACGGCGAGGTCGACGGCGGCGGACGGTTGTTCAGGTGACGGCGGATCTTGCCGGAGAGGGCTCCGGTTGTGGAATTGGGGCGCGGGATTGATGAGAGGGTGCACCAGAGGGCTACTGGCCAAATTTGAGTGGTGGAGGTGGAGTGATGGTGATGTACTGATCGGGGAGGATGGCGGGGGATCGGTGATCGGAGAGGAGGAAGATGACGTCCTCGAGGTCGGGGTGGTGCACTGGAGGTCGATTGGGATGGTGTGAGAGTGATGTGGTTGATCTGTGGGGCTCAGGAGGTCCTTATATAGGCAGTTCGAGGGTGGCCGTGCGGGTGTGGATTATGCCAGAGTAACTCCGGCCGGCGAAGTAGGTTAGGACGGTGGTCAAGGTCGGCGTGGGGTTTATGAGGATGGTGGAGTGCTCTGGAAGCGCCATCGTGGACGAGCGCGAGCTCTTCGGCCTTATCCGCGGTGAGGACTCCCGTACGGGTGCGGCGGCGACGACCGACTCCGGCGACTGCCAGCGGGCCCTGGGTGGCTTGGATGGCGAGGCGATGTTGCGGAGGAGATTCCGCATGGAGGAGAAGTAGGTGGAGGAGAGCAGCAGTAGCAGTGAAGATGGCGGGCACCGTGGTGATCCGCTCGGTTGCCGCGGCCGAGGACGGTGGCCGTTGCACCGGCCACCTCCTGTGCTGTCGGCGGCGGCCAGCTGACCAGGGGGTTCCGGTGAGGCTCATTGATGATCAAGGGAGGCGTGGATGAGAAGGAGAGGCGATGGAGTGGAGTGCACGGCGCCGTCTCCCTCTCTCTCTGAACCAAATTCAGATAACTAAATTTTTCGACAGTGAACAGTGTGCACATGAGGTATATGATGAAATGACAGAGGGGTCTAGGCATTTTAGGAATTTTAGGGAATTTTTGTGGTGAGGTGTTGATGCATAAGAGAGAGTCTGGCAAAGTTTCAGAATGTTTGGAGCAATTAAAATTGGGTTTTGATCATAGGAATTGAATCTGGATCAAATTTGAATTGGATGGGATTTGAAATTTTTGAACTGTGGAACCCAAAGTTTTTGGTGAAATGGGTTATAGGTACTGTCTAGTTGTTGGAGTAATTTTGGTGGGAGCAGAAGGATTATAGAAAATATGGTTCCTTTGTAAACCAAAGAAACTAGGATAAATATAAATTCCAACTTTGGAATTTATTTAAAATAAGAGAAATATTTTTGTGGAGTGGGAAAGTATTGGACACTGTCCTAGAATGTGAGAATGACTTGAGGGATAATTTAGAAGTGACAGAAAAATTATTGGGAGAAATTAGAAGTGCTAGAAAAGGAGTGAAATGATCATTTTCATGGAATAATTTTATTATTCCAGAAACTTTCTAAATGAAAAATATTTTTGATCTTTCAAAAATAATTGCCCAATTAATAAACCATCCAAATCAGAACCATTTAAAATTTTGAAACCCAATTTTAAATAAAAATGATTTTCAGAATAGAAGAAAGAGAAGAAGAAAAATAGGGCCAGAATAATTCAAAGTATTTTATTTAAAGAAAAGATTTGAAAATCCAAGAAAATATTTTGGGGTGTTACACGCATCTCCGCATGCTACCCCATCGAAGAACCCGAGCTCGGACGCACCGCATCGACGCCCTCAAGCTCATCTTCCCCGCCACAGCCGATGGACCTGGCCGTCGATTCGCCGGACCCCGTGCTTCCCCGGCCTTTCCAGCAGCACCGGCAGACCCGTGGTGAGCCGCTGAACCGTTTCCCCCTTGCCCCGTCGTCCATTGCGGCCCCTAGCCGTCTTTTCCGTTGGAGCCGAACTCCGGCCACCGCCGTGAGCTCATCTCCGGCGAGCTCCGGCCACCCCAGCTGCTACCGCTTGCTGCAATGGATGCGTGTGAGTCCCAGCGTCCCGTACCTGCAAACCACGCTCAAAACCATCGCCCGTAGCTCGAAGCCGAGCCCTCTGCCGCGTCTGCTGTCACCGGCGTCGAGCCGCCGACGAGTTTGACTCGGCTGACCGGTGGGGTTGACCCAGCTGACCAGGGGTTTGACTCCCTTGGGTCGCTGACGTGTGGACCCAGGCCCTTAATTAATCTATGTTAGGATTAGTTTAGCGCCTAATTAACCACCCGGTTAACACCAACCTAAATCACCCCCAGTGACACTGACAAGTGGGCCCAGTGCCCTAATGACTTTTAGTTAGGATTTAATTAACACCTAATTAGGCACTGTGACACTGACATCTGGACCCCACACGTCAGTTTTGACCTGGCCACTTCAGCGTTGACTTGGCCCCACTGGCCAGTCTCTGTAGCTGACCCTGTTACACTGACGTGTGGGCCCCGCTCGTCAGGTTTGACCCTGGTCAACCCAGTTGACTTGCTGACATAAGACTAACACAGAGATGACATCATAATTAGTTTTCTGGATGTTAAATAAATCAAAAATGATTTATTTAGTTTAGAAAATGTTTAAAACTTCTAAAATTCATATAAAATCAACCGTAACTCAGATGAAAATAATTTATATTTGAAAAATGTTAGAAAATCCAACGAATCTGTTTATGCCATGTTCATGCATGTTTGAACAAGTTAACATCACCAACAAGGACAAATGATGAATAGGGCAATTTATGAAATACCATCTGGAGTTGGAATTTGATCCTGTTTGAATTCCACTCCAATTAACCTGGATGATTATTGCATTAGGTGAATTCAGTACCTTAATATGCCATATCATGCATTTGATTGTACATTGCATTGAATGTGCTCTTTTTCCTTGTTTGCCGGTATGTGTTCCCTCTCGGTAGGCGATCGTTCCGACGATGTGATCGTTGACACTGACGAAGAGCTTTTCCAACTTCAGAAGTGCCAGGCAAGCAAACCCCCATTGAGCATTCCGATACAATCCCACTCTCTCACTCTTGCTCTCTTTTTCTGCATTACGACAACAATGATTCAACTGTTACATGTTGCGGTAGTTGAACCCATTCCTCTGCATGACTTGTCTTTGCAACAGTAAATAGTTGAAACCCACTAGCATGAGTAGCAGTTGTTTGAGCCATGATGTGCCTACTCATTCATGCCTGCTAGTTATGCCTGCTATGCTTAGAGTTGTGTCGGGTCTGATTCATCTGGGATGGATTGGAATGGTGGTGAACATGTCCTACTGTGAGAGAGCTAAGTGTGTGAACACGATTTGGTAAAGGTAGCGATGAGATGGCCATGTAGGAGTACATGGTGGGTTGTCTCATTGGGACTGTCCTCGGGAACTGAGTTCTGTGTTTGTGATCCAAGAACAGCTACTACCATGCATTGGGCCCGAAACCCATGGACCCTCTCAACTTATTAATTGCCTTGATCTCTGTCCAGGAGTTGCAACTAGTTTCTGGTGTTTGTAGGATATGTGTTGGGGGCCGATTAGCTTGGGAATCCCAGACAGAGGTCTGGCCCCTATGGAGGGTCTCGTAGATAGATAGGCTTCCTAGCCTTCTTTCTTTTAGCTGTCTGTACTCAGACAGGTTATGCTTCCGCTTGTTGCTTGTATGACTTTGTATGTTGGGTCATGAGACCCATGTTTGCAATATCACGCTATGTAAGGTTCCTCGAAGCCCTCTAAAAATAAATACGAGTCATAGAGTTATGTTGTGATGCCATGTTGTATTTACACATATCGTGCATATTGTGTGTATGCTTGAAATGCACCGGTATGTGTGGGATCTAACACCTAGTTCTTTATTCTTGGTAGTCTTCCTTATGGGGAAATCCCGCCTAGTGCTTCCATCCAGAACACCTGGATTGACCGGCAGTTGTCCTTCTTTGCTCTTGTGTCTGTCCCTACGTGTAAATGTCACGCGGTGTTTTACTAGAGTCCTTGTAGCTTGCTACGACTCGGTTACACTCGCTGCTGACCGACACGTGCATTGCTGGGTCATGTATGCCTGTCCCTGTAAGTTTGTGCCACCTTGCTTTACGACTAGTCATGTCGGCCCGGGTTCTCTGTCACATGGATGCCAGCGACACAATCATATACGTGAGCCAAAAGGCGCAAACGGTCCCGGCCCATGTAAAGGCGGCAGCCATGGGTTACCGTGCGTGAGGCCGCAAAGTGATGATGTGTTACATGCTAGACCGGTGTGACTTAGGATCGGGGTCCTGACAATTTGTTATCCACACATAGGAATAGGTTGCTAAAGAGAACAAAAATGCGACCAACCCAGATATGTTGCTTGGATGTTTGTTTCTCTTGGGGCAACAAACTTTGCATCACCACTTTATGCCCCGGTTGAGGTACATGGTGCTGGTGCACCCACTGTCCCATGCCCTTATAGCAACTATTTAGCTATTCTTAATCTAATGCCCCTGGTAAAATGAAGCCATGCCACTGTTATTAGTCATGACAAGTTTAACCAATTGTTATTGCCAGTAATTAGTAATTGTTTGAGACTCTGATTGTTTCCTTTGTAGCTTTTTGTGCAAACAGGCATATCCATTTCACCTCATTGCTTTTGCGACCTTTTGGTGTACTGTACAAAACACTTCTTAAAAGAAGCAAGAAGTGCTTTGTGCAGTTGAACTAAAATGTCACACCGGAACAGTTGGTCAATTTCAGTGGAACTACACAAAGGGAGATCTGTGTTCCAATCCTCCTCATCCATATTGGCACCATAACCTTCCCTTAGGTAAAAATGATATTTAGCGCTTCTGTTCACCTCTATTTTGCTACGGTCATGAGAAAATAATGCTATTGTTTATTAGTATACTTGTACCCCGTCACTTACAAAACCAAATCTGACATTGAAGGCCAATCATGTCCTTGGTTTCACCAATTGGTGAGGAGAAAGAGATAGACCAAGAAGATGAAGGCAAAGAAGAAGGAGGAAATGAAGAAGGATCACTCGCTGGTACCGTCCTTTCTTATCCTTACAGGTCCTTTTACCTCTGAAAACAATGCGCTCTTGATTTTAAGTGATAAATAAAATGACCTGGGCAGATAGTACACATAAAAATGAGCAACACATCTATATGGCATATATTTATGTGCTGCATGGTTATTTAATTATGAATTTTGCTAAATGCTAAGTCTTACTGAAACAGGGTAAAACACAAATTAACAGCATGATGCCTACTTTGAGCAGATCAAACAGTGAGTAAACGAAATGATAAAATCATGCAAATGACATGTAGATGCGACCCCACCTAATTTTGAGTACTGACCCCATATTAAGTAGTACTTTTGAGTACTTCCTTGCCAGTACTACCTAGTACTACCTATTTATCTACCGTTGGATCGAGACAAATGGACGGATTATAGAAATGCCAACTACTGTAAAAATTGTAAATATGCTATTTTCTTTCTATCATTTCTCACTAAGGTAATGAAGGTATCACCTCGTTCCTACTTCTGCAAACAGGGATCATGTTGTATCAATTGTACATTTTAGTGGAACTGCACAAAAGGATAATATGGATTGTATTCCAGCCAGTGCTTTTAGTCTGTTGGAAGTGCTTGATAATCTCTCGATATAATCTCACAAGAGGATACCCTTGAATGATTCCTGTCAGTGATTTATCTTCTCTTCTGGAATTACTTGAATAAATTTCCTCGCGCAGGTTGGTACCGGCCTACGTCCTTAATCCAGATTAGTGTGATGCCATCTCTATTGGTATCGTGCTTGCTACTGTCATGAGAAAGTGCTTTATCTTTGCACATTAAATCTTTGCAACCGATGATACATGGCAATGCTTTGCGTGTTGAGCTAATTGGTACTGATAAAATAAACTAATACCTAATTTTAAGCAAGGCCACTGTGTTGCTATCTTTACCCATTAAGATAATGAGGATGCTTCTATTTGTTAGTGTATGTTTCATCAACCAGTGCCACTATTATACTAATCTCACTTTCTCAATATATGTGCCAACAGGGATGCTCGATTTTAGTGGAACTGCACAAAGACTTTGGGTGGTTCATTGCCTCAACTGCCTCCTTACTTTCCTATCAGTCGCTTTTCTCTGCTTCGAGTCAAAGGAAGTACTAATTGATAAGCTTCCTAACACAGGTTGGTACCGACCTACAGCCTTCATCCTGATTATTGTTCTTTGTCATATCTATTGGTAATTTGGTATTGTGCTACCACTACTGCAGGCAACCGCTAACGCGACACATGAATCAGAGACCCCGTGACCAAACTGTGTGCATTGCATCAATTGCAAACGGTGTCCTAAAAAACATCCCCAATAAGATGAACTGTTTGCGATGCCGGAGAGATCAAAAATGATTCAGATTAGAGACGCGTGTGCGATACGTGGCATATATTTGATCCATACGAACTGTTTGCGATAAGCCAGAACAACAAACACGGCCAACCAGTTCGTGGTGTGTGCGATACACAGCATACAGTTCACTCGGATGAACTGTTTGTGATTAGCCAACACAACAAAAATGGGTAGCCAGTTCGTGGTGTGTGCGATACATGGCATACAGTTCACTCAGATGAACTATTTGTGATTACCCAACACAACAGAAACGGTCAGGCAGATCAAGGTGTGTGCGATATACGGCATGCGGTTCACTTGGATGAACTGTTTGCGATTACCCAACACAACAGAAACGGTTCAACTTAACAAGATGTGTGTGATACGCGGCAAACAGGTCAGTAATCCAAAATGTGTGGGAAGACCAATAACAACACAGACGATTCCTGCTAATAACTCGTGTGTGTTGTGGGCAAACACTTGCTGGTATACAATTGTCAGCGATTGATGAAATCATCACCGACGGGTTCCCTAGTTTAGCCCGTGGCCGATGTGATTTGCTCTGTCCGCACAACATCTATGCTCTGTCTACACAACAGCAACATATATACTTATAAGAACATTGTTGCAAAACCAATAAAACAACCAATTACATAAGTGACTACACACACCAAAGTAAACAATTACATGCACACTAAACTAGGAGAAACGATCATCTACTTCTTGTTGTGACGACGCTTGCCATTTCTCTGCTTCCGGCTGGATCCCTGGCCGT
Organism: Elymus sibiricus; assembly: GCA_039707655.1. NCBI lineage: Eukaryota > Viridiplantae > Streptophyta > Magnoliopsida > Poales > Poaceae > Elymus > Elymus sibiricus. The sequence continues at coordinate 243,164,936 of CM077676.1, forward strand.
TTTGGGGAAGAAGGAGGCGCTTCCTCATGTCAACGATCCACCTATACATCTCATAGCTCGTGTATGCCTCCTTGGCCGTGTACACGACGTGAGCTTCGTCGAGTTTCTCCATCCAGGCCGAGTGTTAGGCACGCTTGTCCTTGTTGCAGGAATCCTTCATGTCTCTATAGTAGGGGTCAATGATGGCCTCGGCGAGGTGAACCAGTGAGTCCTTCTCATGCTTCTTGCTGCCCCAGATCTTGTATTGGCCCTGGATGTCGACAAGATTCTGTTAGGCGATGCCCGAATTCTTGAGCACCTTTACATCGTTGGTGATGTCCACCGTAGAGAACATGTAGTGGGGGCTGTTGACAAACCTGGCGAAACGTTGGCAAGGCCTTGTGGCCAGGCAGTAGAGGTAGACGAGGACGTGATTACGCACGCACATCTGGGCGACGGCGACCTTGTGACGAGACCCGGCACGAGCGCGTGTGTACTCGAGGTTGAACCCGACCACCTTGTACTTCTCCGCAGCAAGCAACAACTCCATAGTGTGGATGGAGTTCTCCACCCAGATCGGGTTGTTGGTGTACACCACCGAGAGCTCCATGAACCTTCTGTGGGTGTCAAGTACGGCATGCATGGTGAACTGCCGCTCATCGTCGGCAGCCGCTGGGACCGCCATTGGAGCCGCGCAGGATACCCTCTATGTATTTGTCGTCATGGGTGTGCTTCTTGCAATACTGGGGCGCGATTGAAAGGTTGAAGAGACACAAGGGTTAAATGGCCACTGTAATAAATGGGGGCCGGACGGCCTGTAATCGTCACATCTTGTCACCGCATTTCTAGCGGAGGATTCCAGTGCACGCTTGAGCTGTTGAGCACCCCACACGCATTTCGTTTGACCATGCGTGGGCTCAAAGAGGCACCAAGTTTACCCGTGGGTGATGAGGTCAAAGATACATAGACGGGTAATGATGGACACTCGAGTGCGATAATTCTGGGCACACAATTGAGGAAACCAACTGTGTACAATAATGTCGAAGATCGCTGTCATGTCTGCAATATAGATCGTTTGCGATTGAGATTGACAGGGGAAACACATTCGAGAATGGTAAATAAAATCAAGTCCATTGAGGTCCAGATATTAATCGTCCATTGCATATGAATGTCAAAATAGTACTACCAATATACGAGTCTCATACGATGTCATTTCAATGATTGTACCACAAAAGCCCGAAATATTACAAGGTTCTAATTCCAGAGTTAGGAGGCTCAAATTCGAAGATTAATTACAAGGTTCAAACTGATATTAGAAATGAAATTCAGCTCATGCAGCTGCAGACGCCCATGCTGATCAGCTGAACTTGGACATATGAGAGGTTCAAACTGATATTACAACTTGTAACACTTGTTTCAAAACCTCAACATTTCTGCAAAGGGATTAGCCACTGACAAGTCATGTATGGGCTTGACACAATGACTTTCGATTACTCTGTCAGCTGATCTTCCAAAATGAAATTCAGCTTCTGCAGAGCCTTTTCCATTCTGTCGTAGCTGCCGGCGCTGATCAGCAAACCATTCAGTTTTGCAAAACAAATGTAGGGCAAGCCTCATTACCTTTAGCACCCTTGCTCTCACAACAAAGAACCTGGCGAATATAATCTCCCGTAAGGTCCCTCGGTAGGAGTTCAAAGTAATTTCTGAGAGATGCAGATCAAGGCATTCGATGTGGTTGTTATATTGTATCACAGTATCCACTACCGGGCCTAATCTTATCTGCAAAAGAAGAGAACGTATTAGTGCCTACATGCAGTTTTGAACACTACTACAGGCCTCTTTGATTTGCAGGATTTCTAAAATACACGAATAGAGTGACATTCCATCTTCGATCCTACATGATTAACATGGGCATTTCATTACAATCTAGAAAAACGTAGGCTTCTTCCCAAGAGGTTGGAGTGGATGGAAATTTACCTACGAAAACTAGTACAGATGAATTGAACGGAGAAATGCATATGGATTATAGCCTTATTAATCAAGCAACCACTCTAGGGGAAAAAACATCAATGTACTAAAATCCTCCAAAATTCCTTCAGAAATCGTAGTACATTCGTCATTGTAAACTTAGGAAAGGGTACCAAAAAATTGAACTCCCTTATGGTTAACATTTAACAGGAAAGGAGCATCACCTCGATATATAGCTTCTACAGGCACGGAAAGCATCTTAGGAAACTGACAACTTCGTCCAGGTTGGGGCCAATAGATTCTACTGCGAAGACCTTCACTGTGCGCAGATATGTTGTCAAGCTTGTCGGGTTCATTTTCTAGATGACAGACGAACATACATCTTCAAAATTAGAAAAAATGTTAATGCAAGAAGGAGAAGAAGAAGGCGAATGTTTTACCTGAACGGGTGTGGATCCAATAACAAGTTCAAAGAATTTGACAGACGAGTAGCCCAGCACTGTCAATTTCGGCACAGAAATGGCACTGATTCTTGTTGGATCTTGTTGATCAACTACAAGTAATCTCCCAAGTAAAGGTGTGTCCTCAATGACCATACTGTGATACACCTTCTGTGCTCTCTTGTTGCAGCACCAGCAACACACATAAATTGTCCGGAGAGTCATGGAGGTGATGTGGAAGCTACTCAACCCATTGATTGCCTGAAGACGAAGGTACTTGAGTGCAGTACAGCCGCGGAGCAGGCGCTCCATGTCATCCTTGGGGATGCAGACGGTGACGAGCTCGAGGTGCTTCAGTCGAGGGAGAAAAAGAGCGGGCGCGTCATTAATCGGGGGCAAATGGTAGTTCATGAACCTGGCGACCCGCGGCGTGGGCGCGAGGCGGAGCGCGGACGGTGGCAGCAAGCGCATATGTCCATCATTAAAACTAAGCTCCTTGAGGTGATCTAGGGCGGGGGATCGGAACCACTCATCAAGCTTGGCTCGGTCCTTGCCGTTGGAACGGAACTTGCCCGTGATAAGGCCTCTGATTGGGCCAAGGTGCCTGCCGAGGATCTGGGACAACGCATCCAAGCTTTTGCGATAGCCATGGCAGAGCTTGTGGATGTCAATGAGGTCGAGAGGGGTGGAATGCCATAGGAGGCGTCACTGCCGGGAAAGGACGATTGTCCGCACGCCATATTTGATTGGGAGGAGGGAGATGATGATGATCAACATATCATCGGGGAAGCTGCTGATGAAGTCTAGGCCTGCCGGAGTCGCTTGTGGTTCTTGCTCGACCCGCCTCCGCTTGTTGGCAGCCTCGTCCTCCACCTCCGGAGTCTCCTCGGCAGCGACGCTATCTTATAGGACTGGAGGAGTGGGAGGATAGGGAATATTAAGTTAGAACAGGGCAGAAGAAAAGTGTATTGGTAACTAGAAGTTACTAGGTAGGAACAGACTTAACAGAGTCAAAAAATGGAATCCCTATTAGTTGCTTAAATACTACACAATTACTTTGATATTGCTAGGTAAGTCAACAACAGATACTTGAAAAGAACACTTACTTGGAACAAAGTCCGGACGGATGATATCGTTGGGGAAGTTAGCATATATCATATGACCAGGCTCTTTTAGGTGCAGTGCAATTTTAGTGCCAGCTTTCACTGCATAAAACTTAGAAATTTCTGCCCAAAGGCCCGCGCCAAAATAGGAGTGACCATGTTCATCAAGTTTTACAGAAGCAACGATTGTAAATCCCTGGTTTGTGTTCAATATGACATTCCTGGAGTCTTCAGTTACGTAAAGGCCAAGATTGTGTACTACAGTTGCTGATGCAAAGCAAGGGATGTACTGCAGGAAATGATAAGATTGTTAAAGAATAGGGTAACATGCAAATATGGGAGTAATTGAAAGAACAGTACACAGAAGTTGAAATCAAAGGACACAAATTTATAGTTAAACAGATAGTGTAACCATGATGTCATGCAAATATGAGAGTAATCGAAAGAACATTACAGCATTAATTTGCCTGATATTGGAAGAATAAAAATCCCCTTTGACGTATATACTGCATGTTGCACCTTTTATCCAAATGTAGCAACATATACTATATGTTCAGAAAAGTAGGCCATGCCAACCGAGGTCGGGTGAGACTGAACATACCGTGCGATTCCTGAATCCAGCTGGAACGGTGAGATGCAACTTCTCGGCTGTCTGGCCGAGGCCGCATAGGCCTGATGTCTCCTTGCACTGTACACTCTATGAATGAAAGAAAACCCTCGAATCAGCTAGAAGAAAAATGAATCCACGACGATTTCGGCCGGGTGATTAAAAGGGGCAGACGGACTGGGATAAGAGATGATCGAATATTTCAGTAAATTAGTTACCTGGTTCTCCATGAGAAAAAGCTCCAATACCATAGATTCCCCAATCGGGCGGAGCTGGGTCGACGGCGAGCCGCGTCGAGAAAGTCGGTGGCGATAGGCGGCGGCAAGTGGCAGTGGCGAAATGCGGTGGGGTTTGCCAGCAGCCGGCGTCAGCGATAGGCTTCGAGCTAAGTGGTTGCCACGGTGATAGGCGGTGACATGCAGAGTCGTGGAGGAGTGCAGGTGCGACTGGGGATGGGGAGGGGGGAGGTGGCGGGCGGGGGTGAGGGTTTTGTGACGTGGGGGGTGGTGAGGGTTTTCTTTTTTCCTTTTTGAATTGGGTGGTGAGGGTTTTCTGTCCCAGAGGCCAGAATGCGTTTCAGAGGCAACGGTTTGGTAGACTCAACCGTGTGCGATTAACATCACTCTGTGTGTGGTGTGGGCAATGGCGTACCCAGGGGGTGTGCCAGGTGTGCCATGGCACACCCAGTTTTTTGGAAAACATTTTTCGCCATGTAAAAATTAGCTGATTTTTAAGGCCCATGCAAGCTAATTGAAATAGTCTCAATTTTTTTAAAGTGTGCACACCTTCTATTTTATTTGTAGGTCTGCCACTGGGTGTGGGCAATCATATGTTGGTATAAGAGAAGCATAAAATTCCATCAACCAGACTGATTGCATACTCATCCCACATCTAGACATAAGTAAACATATATATATATATATATATATATATATAAGCGTACTCAGGCATAGATAATAAGCGTACTCAATCATTGTTCAACCATAGTTCAACCGATATATTAAGCATACTCAAGCATAGTTATAATTAAGACACTACATATAGCCATAGTTCAATCCCACATCTCATGCATCTGCCTGCAGGCCTGCACGAAGGTGAAGCTTCTCCAGGTACTCAGCATACGCGGCGTGCACCACCCTGCGAGAATACTTCTGCTTGAAGGAGCCAACGGCTCGTCCTCTTGCATGCGCCAGAACACTTGCATACTCGTTATGAAGGAGTTGGTTGCAGAACAGGCATCCAAAGCCCCCATTCCAGGTCCTCACACGCCTATTATGCTTTCCTGCATAAAGCTCCCTGAGCTTTTGCTTCTTGAACCTCCTCTAGGCTTCTTCATCCTCGCTGTCGACATCCTAAGATAGCACCTACACATATGGTAAAAAAATGTGGCGTCATTATATTTTATAATAATGCAAATTCAGCAGACAGAGTTTATGAAACGTAATATATCATGTGACAGCGTGAACCCTAAATCATCAAGTGATCTTGATGAAAGAAATGCATAAATAGAGAGCACACAACTTAGTGAAACAAAATTAAGAGTCTGATTGGTTTGCTACCAATATTTGGCAGAATCAAAAGTTTGGTTTGCTGCCGACATTTGGCAAAATCAAAAGTTGCCAACACTTGGCAACCTTTTGTGAGATTGGCAATGAACAATGGAATGCAAACTAATCTCTAGAGAACATTTCGGAGTTGCCAAAATTTGGCATGCTGACGACTTTTGGCATCAAACCAATTTACATGCCGTAAAGTAGGATCAAAATTTGGCATGCCAATGACTTTTGGCATCAAAATCAATTGTCAAGATCTGGCTAGGAATTATTAGCAACACTAACCCTAGTCGGATTATTTTTTTTAGAAGAATAGGGAGGCTCCTCCCCGGTTCCATTACTCAAATGAAACCCTCATAGTGTCATACATAAGCTCACTAACAGGAGATGTTCAAAAGCAACAGCTAAATGGAAATACACAACAATAGAAGTATGAGGATTACAAGTTATCCTGCACCCCAAAGGGGTCCCTAGTCGGATTTTTAGCAGAAATCATTTGTACAGAAGAAACAATTAATCACTTATCATTTGTACCATTCAAACAATCAATACACTACACGGATCTATCGAATCTAACTCAGATTTCATGGATCTATCGAATCTAACTCAGTTTTCATGGATTGAGAGAACATAACCATAGGATTTCCATTCCAAAAAGGGGAGGCAGGACTAACCAGAGAAACCCTAGGATATATTTGCCACATAAATGGGTATAGATGACTAACCGGTTCTTCGTCGTTGTCGGAATCGTTGCCGGAGTGGTCATCGGAGTCATCGCCGGAGTCGCTGTGGACCTCCGGCTCCGGAAGTGGAAGCACGACGCCGTCGCTGTCGTGCTTCTGCCCACGCGAGACCTCGTCGGCGGCGACGGCAACCTCTGTCTCCAGCTGCACGCCATGCTCAGGTGCTTCAGCAGCCCCGGCGTCGCCACTCCCTCCGATGGTGCACTTCGGCGGCATCCTCATACACTAACGGCGGTGACGACTGAGAGCAGTGTCGAGGATGCAGGCGGAGAGAGAGGATTGTGTGTGTAGCGAGAATGGGGGGTGCGGCTGCCTATTATAACCAGCGGCTCGGGCGCGCCATTAACATGGAGCAGTGGGGAGTGAGGCGGGCGGCGGTCAAACGGCTGGCTCGCCTCCCGGTGAGCCTGCGTAGCGGACTACTCGCATGCCTGCCTTCATTTCACACAGCTACTCGCATGCCTCCCGTTGACACTATGCAGCGAACAGGCCTCCTGTCAATTCACACACCTGCCCACACGCCTCTCGGTCTGCCTATGCGACAGACTGCGCGTATGTGTCCCGTCAACTCACGCCTGCTCGCACAGCACACGGGATGCGTGGCGGCACGTATATTGTGTTTCTTTTTTGATTATTAATTCTGCAGCTATATTACTTAACCAAAGTGTCGAAGTGTAGGATCTGCATCCAAGAAACTTCTCCAAGAACTTAGGATTCGAACTCTGGGGGACTTTGCTAGGCAACTTACGACACGACGGCAACTATGGCGGGAACACGACGGGCTCGCTGACTCTCACCGGACGAGAAGGGGAAGCGCGAGCTACCCAGGTTCGGGCCACCGTGCGGTGTAATACCCTACTCCTGCTTGTGTTGGATTGCTCTGTGGTGGAGAGCTTGTGCTCGAGGTACAAGAGGTGTGGGGGAGAATGAGTCGATCCCCTTACATGGAAGCGGCCCTGCCCCTTTTGTAGTGCCTTGGTCCTCTTCCCCGAAAAATATGAGCGTGAAAGGGTTGCCACAGGGCGGGAATTCAAAAGGGGGACAAGGGCGCAGGCTTATCCTGACTAAAGGCGGTCTCCGCCTGCTAAAGTAGCTCCTCGTGATGCGCTGGTGGGCTTGGCGACGACCTCCGTCCTGGCGCGCTGATCCGTCCTGATCTTCTATCACCAAAGAGGAAAGCCTTTGGGACTTGCTTTGGGGGAGGCAGACGTCGCAACTCCCTTATCACTAGAATGGAAGCTGGGCTTGGTCGCGCCCCGCTGTCCTTATCCTGACAGTGGGACGTCACCCATGTGCTGGGTGCGGGGCCCTGCGGCTGGCGCCGTACGGCTTGCTTCATTGGGAGGCCTCGCGAGGCATCCTGGTGCTTGGCGGCCTCGGCAGGGTCTGACCTGGCGGCGAGGGGCCTCGTGAGGCTCGCCCCTCGCGAAGCGGCTTCCTTCCTAGCGGCCTCGGCAGGGCCACTCTCATGGGCCGCCCCGAGTGCGGTCCTCTGGGCCAGAGGCAGACGGGTCGTGGTACCCTGGTTTCCACTGGGCCGACAGTAGCCCCCGGGCCCGCGGCGCGCATGTTCCGCCTGTCAGGGATGAAACGCCGCGGGGCCCACTGAGCTGCCGGGCCCAGAGGTGACGCGTGGCGGCTTTCACGGGGAGGGTCGCCCCCACTCCCCGCGATGCCTCGGTAACCTCCGTCTTGTCGGTAAAGCCTGCCCGTGTGGGGCGCGGGCACGTCATTGCTCTTCGTCCCCCTCTTGCCCTTCATCTCGCGCGAGCAGCTCCTCCGTTGCTCCTCCCCCAACTTCCAATCTCTCTGCCGCCATGGCCCCAAGCAAGAAACCCGCGACCGCCGAGGCCTCCTCCAGCAAGAGCGTGCCGGCGGTGGAGCTAGGTTTGGCCTTGCTACCGGCCACCATCAATGAGAGTGGGCTAGCCAAGGCCCGCCCCCACTTGGCCTCCACACAATTCGAGGGAGGCGCCACCAAGATCTGGCCAGGCTCGCACCCACGGCGAGACCTCAGACCCACGGTGGTCTCCGTCTTCTACCACTCGCTCTTCGCCGGGCTGGCGCCACCCTTCTCCGACTTCCTCCTTGCCATCCTTGAGCATTATGAGATCCGTATTCTCCACCTTCACCCCAACTCCGTCCTCGTCCTAGCCCTCTTTGCGTACCTCTGCGAGGCCTACCTGGGAGTGATGCCGTCCGTGGTGCTCTTCCAAACCTTTTACAGCCTGCGGGTTTTCTCCTCAGGAAACCACCGCACCGGAGGGGCCTCCTTCCACATTGATGACGAGATGGGCAAGGTCTTCATCGACATGAGGATCTTGAAGAAGGTGGAGAACTTTAGGTCGCGCTGGGTCTATGTTGATGCCCTACAGACCAGCCCCCTCTTGGCGATCCCCACCGAGCCAGCCGAGAAGACCCCCTGCTGGGAGCACAAGAAGCTCAGCGGTGCTGCCCTGAGGCCGATTCTGGCGAGCCTGGTGGAGCTGCGCTAGGCCGGGCTCACGGCGGGCATGATTGCCAAGGAGTTCCTCTGCCACCGCATAGCGCCCCTGTAGAAGCGCTCGCACCCGGTGTGGGAGATCACCAGTTCCGAGGACCGGATCCGGTTGGCGTCGGGGCCCCTCTCAGCCAAAGTAGTTGCCGAAGACTGGGAAGTTTTATTTCCCTGTGAGGCAGAGGAGATGCCTCGCGACGCGCGCCTGCTGTACCGCTGGTCCAACAGGGATGAGCTAGTAGCGGCAATGCCCCAGTTTGACCAGTGGGGGTTGGTCCGGACGGACCTCGAGGAGCCTGAAGAGCTTCCCGAGGATTCTTCGGAGTCGGGGTCCGTCTCAGGCGGCCACGAGGCCTCCTTCTTCGTGACGGCGAGCAGCGAGGAGCCGTCCCCACCATCCCCTCCGTCTCCGCTGGCGCGCCGCCGACTTCGGCTGGGCGAGGACGAAGGTGTCGACGGGGACGCGTTTCGCGTTGTGCCAGCCAGGCCTGTGCCGGCAAGGGACGGAGGAGATGACGCCGCGGAGGCCGACGAGCCCCCTGAGGAGCGGGCAGAGGGGACCGCCAAGGCCGCCAACCCCGACAAGGCTCGCGTTGCGCCCTCGGGCGGCCACCCAGGCGCGCTGCGCAAAGGGGGCAGCAGCAGCGGCGGCGCCACCAAGGAGCGGAAGAGGAGGCGCTTTTACCCTAAGGACGAGTAAGTTCCTTCGTTCCCCCTCCATCGATCTCTGCTTTTTGACCGCCGCGGTCCTGATGAGCCTTCGCCTGCGTAGGAGCCTCGATCCGGCTGCCGAGGACGAGAAAGCCAAGAGGAGGAAAGCCGAGGTCGAGGGGCCCTCCCCTCTCCTGGAGGCCGCCTCACCCGCCGTGCCGGTGCACCTGGCGGCGAGCCCGGCGGGAGGCAGTGAGGAGGCCGAGCGGCGGCCAGAGGGCAGGGACGAGACCGCCGATGGCCAGGGGGCGCTCTCCCAGGGGCACGCGGAGGTGACCCTCAGGCGCGAGGCGATGCCCCCCGTGTCTGCGGTAGCGGAGCTCACCGTAGCCCTTGCGGGGACCGCCCCCGGGCCCGAGCACTCGGCCCTCGAGGCGTCCAAGACGGCGCCAGAGCGCGGGGCGGCGCCGCCAGCGCCGGGGGTGGCCATCCTGGGCCCCCCGCGCCAGACGGCGAACGCGACCCCCGCTGGGGGCGACGACGCGGGCCTGGCGTTGGGGCCCGAGATTGCGCCTTCCCATCTGATGTTGCCAACGGGCGGCGAGGAGGCCCGGGCGAGTCACGCCTTGGTGCTGGGGGAGAGCGGCACCACGCCCTGGGGCGGGGCCATCAACAGCGTCAAGGTGGCCCTCGAGGTCCTCGAGGGCGAGCTCAGGAAGGAGGCGGAGCTCTAGGCGGAGGAGCGGAGGAGGTTGGTGGATGGGTGGAGCCAACTGCGGGAGGCGGCGAAGCTCGACCACCAGCGGGACGAGGAGGCGCAGGCACAGCGCGAGCAGCTCGCCAAGGACGCCCAGGCGTCCCTCGCGAAGGCCCTAGAAGATGACCAGGAGGCCAAGCGGCGGTGAGAGGAGGCAAACGCTTACGAGAAGACCCTTCAGGAGCAGGCTGCCGTGCGTGAGCGCCAGCTCCAGACGCGGGAGGAGGCCGCCGAGGCCCTCGACAGCCGGCTTGCGTCCCGTGAAGCCGACATCGCGGCATCCGCGTCCACGCAGGAGGCAGAGCGGGAGCGCCTATAGGCGAAGGAGCGTGAGCTGGCGGTCGCCCAGGCCGCTCTCGACGAGCAGAGGAGCCTCGTGGCCAAGCGGGACGAGCTCCAGGCCGAGGTTGAGGACCTCAAGAAGCAGCTGCTGGACACGGATGCCATCGTCGAGGAAGCGTGCCGTGACCTGCTGACCCAGGCGACAATGCGACTCTTCAGCAACCTCCTCCGCCTCGACGACCGCTTCGACTTCGTGCGGGTGGTGACCCCTGCCCCGGCGGAGCTCCGTGAACCTCTCGAGGAGGCTATGAGGGAGCATGTGGCCGGCTTTGTCAGGCTGTACGTTTTCGAGCCAGAGGTCAGCGGCGGCGGCGAGCTCCTTCGCGACGGCGGGAGCGGGGGCGGCGAGCTCCTTCGCGACGGCGGGAGCGGCGGTGGCGGCGCCTCACGCGCCTAAATTCTCCTTGACCTGTTGCTGTAATAGGGTAGACGCGGCCCCGTGGGGGCGTGAGAACATTTGCGTGGTACCTTTGCTGTTAAGTACTCGATGTTTAATGCGTTTTTGTTTTCCTCTTGTGGCCTTTAATTTCCTTTTTACATTGCCTTCGTGCCCTGCGTCGCTGGGACCCAGCCCCCGAGGCGGGCTACACCGTCGCTGGTATGCCCAGAGCGTGCGCTCGGCAAGGCCAGAGGGTGTAGGGCTCTTAGGGCTGGTAGGAGTCCTTGTGGCGCGATGCTCAGGGTCCCCCCCTTGACACACAGGCGGCTCGTGCCAAGGAAATCGATACGCCGCGAGAGAGAAACGAGAGGGAAAAGGCCCGAGGGGTGCTTTAGACTTAGCTCCTTGGAGGCGTGCGGCCTGGGGCGAGCCCCTCGCAGGGCGCGGTTCGTGAGGCGCAACCCCTTCGTGAGGCCCTCCGCCCACAGGACGCCGCTCACGAGGCCTCCCGAGAGGGGCTCCTGAAGCTTCGATATCCTGCACCAGGGAAACCACCAAGTTTTTGCAAGTAGTGCAGCAGGGTGCGCTCGCGAGGTCGCCTGTGGGTGTTATGCGAGGAGACAAGAGCACCAAGGACCTGGTGAGGTGACGTACACGGGAGCAGGCCTGCGAGCCAAAGCTCAGTCGCTTGGGTTTTTCGGCGCTGCTGGGACTGACCCGAGCACAGGCACCGTGCCCCAGGAGACAAGAGCACCAAGGACTTGGTGAGGTGACGTGCACGGAAGCAGGCCCGTGAGTCAGAGCTCAGTCGCTTGGGTTTTTCAGTGCTGCTGGGACTGACCCGAGCACAGACACCGTGCCCAGCCCCCGCTCGCGTGACAGGCATAGGTGAGACCGCGAGCGCGCGCCTTCGCTAGGGTACCCTTAGCTGCAAGCACACAGGGTTTTTGAGGAAATAAGCTCTACTGATCCATGAAGCAAGTTCATTACATAACAGAAAGATACATGATGCCGTGTTCGACACGGGTCAGCTTGAGGATGTGATGGCCGAGGGCCCCTCAGGTAAGTAGGCCACCAGCGCGGAGCATGGGGCTTCCACGAGAGTGAGAAGGAGCTCTCACGTGCCGAAGGCAGCGTGGGTAGAGAGAGCCCCGGAGCGTGTATAGCTCCATGTCGCTCGTATCCATGGGGCACGGATAGAACTTACGGTGATGGTGGGCATTCCATGTGTTTGGTACCAAAACACCCACCTCCGTCATGAGTGGGGCCGCGGCGGGCCGGTGGGCGAGTGTTAACCACCTCCGTAGTCCTTGCGATGTGGGGCTCCAGGCTCATGCGCATCAGCCTCGCGAAGGTGGCTGCGGCACCCTCGAGGCCGAACGGCATATGCATGAGCCAGGGCGAGCCTGCGGTGATGCGCGGAGGAGGGAAGGGGCCTGCGGGGCAAGCCTGGTTGAGGGCGATGAAGTCGACGCACATGTGCACGCTGTCGTGCGGCCTGGCGATGGGGGTGAGGCTGGTGACCCTCTTGGGGTGGGGGGCTTCACGGGCGATTCCAGCATCCTAGGGCTTGTTGACCTCTTGGGTGACGACTTCCTGCTTCTTGGCCGCTTGACGATATTCTTCACGCTTGACGGGCCGCGCGCTCCGGCACGCGACTGAGTGGTGCTCGATCACCTCCCTCGGCAGGCTGGGCACGCCTGATGCTATCCAAGCCAACGCATCAGGGCATGTCCGGAGGGAGGTGACGAGCGCGCCTTCCTATTTGGGGGAGGGCCCGCCGCCGGCGGCGAGGGAGGGGCCTGCTTCGCCCCCATCCAGCGACGCCTTCTTGGACTCGGCCCGCTCCTGAGGGAGCAGGGGCTTCTTCTTCCCATGCGTCTCCTCGGCAGGCCCAGGCACGTCCTCATCGGCCGGGTACGCGATGGAGGCAGTCTTTTAGGTGTGCTCGAGGGTTTGCAGCGCATCCTTCTCGTCGCAGTGGACGGTGACGGTACCGCGACAGCCGGGCATCTTGACGAGGTTGTAGGCGTGGTGGGTTGCAGCCATGAACTTGGTGAGCGCCGGGTAGCCCAAGATGGCATTGTAAGGCAGGCCGATGTGGGCCACATCGAAGACGATGAACTCCGTATGGTAGTTCTTGCAGGTGATGAAGGTGACGGGAAGGCGCACCTGCCCCAGGAGGACCGTGGATCCGTCCATGACGCCCGAGAAGGGCCTGGTGGGCATCAGGCGCTCGTAGGGCGCTTGGAGCGTCTCGAAGGTCTCGATGGATATCACGTTGAGGCCGGCGCCTCCGTCGATGAGGGTCTTGGTGACAGCGATGTTGCTGATGGTGGGGGTGCACAGCAGGGGGACGGCGCCCACACCCTTCTTGGACTTGGGTCGGTCGCTGGCGTCGAAGGTGATGGGGAACTCAGACCACTTGAGGCGGCCGGTGGAGTCGAGCGACGGGAGGGCCGCGTTGACCTCCCGAGAGAACTGCTTGAAGTGGCGGCCGGATGAAGGGGCCTGGGCCCCGCCGAGGATGCAGGACACACTACGGGGCTCTTGGTAGCCCCCAGCGTTCTCAGCGGAAGGGGAGTCGTTGGCGCGCACTGGGGCGGCGTTGGCCGGAGGGTCAGCCTGCCGCGGCTGGTTCTGCCAGCCCTCACGGTTGTTGTCGCCAGCACCGCTGTTGTGGTTGTCACCCCAGCGGCCACCTCCGCTGCCGCCACTGTGGCCCTTGCCACGCTCCTTGCGGCGCTCGGTGCGGCCCTCGTGAAGCAGCTTGAGCTCGTGGCAGTCTTCTGTGTTGTGGAAGTTCATGTTGTGGTAGGCGCAGAAAGGGCGGCCGTCCTTCTTGGCCTCACCGTGGTCGCGGGCGCGCTTGCAGTCCGGCTCCGCCACGAGCACGGCTGGGTCCTTATGCTTGGTGTCCTTGGCCTTGGGCTTCGCCGCGTCAGGCTTAGCGTCAGCATCATTGTGGAGGAAGAGGCGTCCCTCTTCGGCCTTGGCGCAGCGGTCGGCGAGGACGAACAGCTCTGCCGCGGAGTCTAGCTCATCCCTGACCGAGAGCTTCTCGCGCATCTTCACGTCCGTGACGCCACTGGTGAAGGCGGAGACGATCGCGGCGTCGAAGGCCTTCGGGATCTTGTGGCGCACCTGACTGAAGCGCTGGATGAACTTACGAAGGGGCTTGCTAGGGCGCTGATGCACGTTCCGCAGGTCGTTGATCGTGAGGGCGCGGTCACTCGTGCCCTTGAAGTTGGCGACGAACTGCTTGCACAGGTCCTCCCACGAAGAGATGGACGCCTCGGGGAGGTTCATGAGCCACGAGCGCGCAGTGTCCTTGAGGGCCATGGGGAACCAGTTCGCCATGACCCTATCATCCCCCCTTGCGGCCTAGATGCTGATGGTGTAGAGCAGGAGGAACTCCGTGGGGTTTGTTGTGCCGTTATAGCGCTGGGGGAGCTCTGGCTTGAACTTGTCGGGCCACACCACACGACGTAGCTCGGGGGCGAGGGCCAGGTAGCCCCCGTTGGTGACGGCTCCACCGTTGAGGGCTACGCTGTTCTGGCGCCCAGCCATGGCGACGTCATGGAGGACGCGGTCCTGGCGGTCGCGCGCCCTCTCGAGGGCCGCGCGCGCGTCTGAGGGCGCGCGGTGGACGATCTGGCAGCTGTCGCCGTCGCCGCCCAGCGCGAGCGAGACGCGTGCGGCGGGGCGACGCTCGGCCACGTCGCGGTCTGGAGGAGGAGGAGGTGCGTCGTGCCTGGCCCGGTTCGCATGGGACGGCGGAGCAGACGGGGAGCGGGAGGGCGCCTGGCCATCGCGCGCGGCGTTGACGAGCTCGGTGATGCGCCCAAGCCAGGCGTCGTAGGCGTCCTCGGTGGGGCGGTAGCGCAGCAGCTCCTGCGCCATGAGCAGCGCGGCGCGCGGAGCGGGTGAATCGCGATGCGCGAGCGAGGAGGTGGCAGCGGAGGGGCCGTGCGCCTGCTCGTTCACCGACGGGTGGGCGGAGGAGGCCACGCGTTCCCCAACAGGCTCGGTGGTGGCACGAGGGCGTCGCCCAGGGACACCATGGGAGGCGGGCGCCGCGGGGACCCTGACAGCGGCGCGGCGCGCGGCGCTTTCCCGGTGAGCGGTGGCGGCGTCCATGTCAATGCTGGCGTCGAGGTCGAAGGCACTAAGATGGCAAGCCCCCCTACCTGGCGCGCCAAATGCCGGAGTCTAGGATCTGCGTCCAAGAAACTTCTCCAAGAACTTAGGATTCGAACTCTGGGGGACTTTGCTAGGTAACCTATGACATGACGGCAACTACGGCGGGAACACGACGGGCTCGCTGGCTCTCACCGGACACGAAGGGGACGCGCGAGCTACCCAGGTTCGGGCCACCGTGCGGTGTAATACCCTACTCCTTCTTGTGTTGGATTGCTCTGTTTGTGGAGAGATTGTGCTCGAGGTACAGGAGGTGTGGGAGAGAATGAGTCGATCCCCTTACATGGAAGCGGCCCTGCCCCTTTTGTAGTGCCTTGGTCCTCTTCCCCGAAAAAAATGAGCGGGAAAGGGTTGCCACAGGGCGGCAATTCAAAAGGGGGACAAGGGCGCAGGCTTATCCTGACTAAAGGCGGTCTCCGCCTGCTAAAGTAGCTCCTCGTGACGCGCTGGTGGGCTTGGCGACAACCTCTGTCCTGGCGCGCTGATCCGTCCTGATCTTCTATCACCAAAGAGGAAAGCCTTTGGGACTTGCTTTGGGGGAGGCAGACGCCGCTACTCCCTTATCACTAGAATGGAAGCTGGGCTTGGTCGTGCCCCGCTGTCCTTATCCTGACAGCGGGATGTCATCCATGTGTTGGGCGTGGAGCCCTGCGGCTGGCGCCGTACGGCTTGCTTCGTGGGGAGGCCTCGCGAGGGGAGCCTCGTGAGGCATCCTGGTGCTTGGCGGCCTCGGCAGGGTCTGACCTGGCGGCGAGGGGCCTCGCGAGGCGGCTTCCTCCGGAGCGGCCTCGGCAGGGCCACTCTCATGGGCCGCCCTGAACGCGGTCCTCTGGGCCAAAGGCAGACGAGCCGTGGTACCCTGGTTCCCACTGGGCCGACACGAAGCATGGCACATACATTGTTGGTCTAACGCCCACGGTACGAATAAATAATCCGTTTGCGATATTGGTTGCCAATTATTAATAATCTCCCGTTTGTAAGAATAATATATCAAAACTTGTCTCAAACTTGAAAAAACAATACAATATCACCGTCTATTGGTGTCCATATGACACCATGATAGGTTTCATGAATTTCAACTAAGTTTTGGATTTACTGGATTTTAAAAATCAAGATTCTCAATGTTTGAAATTTCTTGCATGGGGACTAAACATGCACCCAGAGACACACATATGATTTTCCAATCCATTTTGGTGCACTATCACGTGTGCATGTAGCTCAAATTTGATATTTGCACATTATATCCCTAGGAAATCAATCTATGTATAAAAACGTCCGAATGACGATCTCTGATTTTTCTTCCTTCCAAATTTTAACACGACACTCCTTTGGTCACATATGTTCACCGTAGAAAAAGTTTAACATGCCTCGTACTGGTGGCGGTGGTGGTGCGGTGTGTGCGTGTGGGGGGGGGTCCGGCAGTACAGAGCCACCGTGTGGGGTTGACTATTTTGTGAGGTAGGTGCCACATCAAAGTCGTGAATTGGTTATTTAAAACATTACACGGCCATTTCATACATACATGTTTGGGCCACATGCATGCATGGTGGTCCTCGGACACTCCCTTGTGCGGTTATCAGCGATGCGCCCATTCGTTAGCCCGCGAAGGTTATCACTTTTCACTGACATCGAGAGGCATTTGACCAAAGGTGGATTCATCTTGGGATTAGTTACGGTGTGGATCATGGTGAGATTCCAGATCAAAGTTCGAGCGCGTGTGCGTACACATGAATCCCTCCCACCGGCTTGAAGTGAGGCGGACTACGACACGTCGTGGAGCTCTGTGTAGGGCATTTCCGGTTTGCGAAGCATGTGCCACATCAAAGTTGTGCAGTGGGTATTTCAAACATCACACAACACCTCTTTGGGTATGCAGGCGGGTGGTTGTCCTAGGACACACTCACTCGCGTGTGACGCTTTCTGTGGGCCCGCGAGGTTGTCGTCCATCACTTTATCCTACATCGAGAGAGGTTAATTTGACCAACAAGGATGATTCTTTTTGGTTTGTGTTACGGTAGGAGTACATAGTACGCATCGAAGAGGGGGGAGGGGACCAGCATATACTACGCGTCATGAACCTTGCTCCGTGTGGGGACTTTCCGGTTTCTGAGGGAGGTGCCACATGAAAGTTGTGCATTGGGTATTCAAACATCACACAACACCTCTTTGGGCCACATGCAGGCGGTGGTTGTCCTACACGACACTCACTCGCATGCGACGCTTAATTTCCATCTGTGAGCCCGCGAGGTCGTCGTCCATCACTTCGACCCAACGATCGAGAGAGGTTAATTTGACAAACAAGGAGGATTCTTTTTGGTTTGTGTTACGGTAGGAGTATATAGTACGCGTCGAAGAGGGGGATGGGACCAGCATATACTACGCGTCATGAACCTCGCTCCGTGTGGGGACTTTACAGTTTCTGAGGCAGGTGCCACATCAAAGTTGTGCATTTTGGGTATTCAAACATCGCAACAACCCACACACACCTCCGTACTTACATATGTTTTGGCCCACATGCAAGCGATGGCGGTTGTCCTCTGACACTCACTCACGCAGTTATTGGCGATATCGGTGCTTTCCATCTGTGGGCCCGCTTGGTCCATCACTTTGACCGACAACGAGAGAGGTTAATTTGACTTAGGAGGGGATTAATTTTTGGTTTGTCTTACGGTATAAATAGGTCATGCTATGAGATTACATAATATAGTTTGAGTGCATGCATGTGTACTCATGCATGAATCCCTCTCCCACCTGATCGAAGTGGGGGGGGGGGGTAACACACGACGCGTCATGAACTGATCTCGCTCTGTGTGGGGACTGTACGATTTTCGACGCGGGCGCCACATCAATGTTGTGCATGGTATTCAAATTAAACATATGCATGCATGCATCACCTCCATATACATATGTTTGGGACACATGCATGCAGTGGTTGTCTTCAAACAGTACTCTCCTCGCGTGGTTATCAGGGGCAAGCCTATATATTCATGGGCCCGCGTGGACGTCCATCACTTCGACCGGCATCGAGAGAGGTTACGAGGGTGGATTCTTCTTCTTTGGTTCGTGTTACCGTGTAGTAGGTCATGGTGATGAGATTCGAGACCTAAGTTTGAGCGCATGCGTACGCATGAATCCCCGTCACCGGCTCGAAGTGGGGTGACATACATAGTACGCGTCGTGGACCCTCGCTCTGTGTGGGGACTTTCTGGTTCCAAAGCACGGTACCATGCCACATCAAAGTTGTGCATTAATATTGGGTATTCAAACACACCACATAACACTTCCATACATATGTTTGGGCCACATGCAGGCAGTGGTTGTCTTCGGGCACTACTCCCTTGTGTGGTTATCGGCGAGCTAGCCCATATCTGTGGGGTCGCGTGGATGTCCATCACTTTGACCAACAACAAGAGAGAGGTTATACAACCAAGGTGGATTCTTCTTGGTCCGTGTTACACTACCTCTTGGTGAGATGCCCCCTCCCACCGACTCAAAGTGTGTGTGTGTGTGTGTGTTTGTGTGTGGGTGGGTGGGGTGTGGGGGGTACTTCGCACTTCCTGAACCTCCATGGGGTCGGGGATGTCCGGTTAATTTGCGAGGCACATGTGCTACATCAAAGTTGTGCATGAATTGGGTATTTAAATATCACACCACCCTTTTCATACATATAGTTGGGCCACTCACAGGTGGTTCGTATGTGGCCTCACCCATCTCACGCCACAAGCACACATTTGTGGGCCCGCACACTGTCCACCTTTGACCGGAAGCGAAAGGGGGGTTTGACCATGATGGACTCCTATAGGTTTAGTTTTACGGTAGGGTGTGCTATGTCAGACCTATTCCCGTCCCGCCGACACGAAGTGGGGGGGTGGTGGACTAGCAATAATGTGGGCTTTGTGGGACAGGTGCCATAGCAAAGTTGTGCATTGGGTATTTGAACATCAAACCAGCCTTTTCATACATATATTTGGTCCACATGCACTGTTTGTGTTCTGACCCTTTCCCACGTTTTTTTGGCCACACAACACACACGGTTCCCTCAGATTACCCGTGTGCCACGCCCGTGCCCCTGTCACCCACATCAGCATAGTAGATTGGGCTCCACGAGGCTTCCCTCGCAATCTCAAAAATATCTACCCGCCTGGAGGGTTTTTCTGTTTGATAGCACACGATTATTATGTTTCGACCGTGTGCGATGCTGTTTGCCCCCGGCCCCCCGCTCCCGCCTGCATCCCTCAAAACTATCTTCCCGCGTGGAGGGTTTTTCTGTTTCATAGAACACAGTTTTTATGTTCCAACCGTGTGCGATGTTGTTCGCTCCCGCTCCCGCCTACATCCCTCAAAAATATCTAGCTGCCTGGAGGGTTTTTCTCTTTGATAGCACACAGTTGTTATGTTTGGACCATGTGCGATGTGTGTTGCTCAATCCCTTCATCCAAATTTTCAGTAGCCCCGGCATTTTACTCCCGTGTAGTAAAATTTTCAGCACCCGCGTCATTTCCTCAAACACCACCTTGGCCCCACTCCACACACACACCCCAAAAACTCTGCGCGCTCGCACACACACACACACACACACACACCACCCCTACCTCGCTCGAAACCCTAGCAAGGTCGCCACCACCGCCGCCGTGCCACCTCCACCGTTAACATTTGCCGGTTTGCCCGTGCAGGTTACCCACCGATCTCCATACCCTAGCCGCCCTGAGTTTCTTAGATGACGCCTGCCAAACGACCCCTTTCCCACAGATCCCCATCCCCACCCCCTCCCCCACTCCAGAGCGTCGCAGCCTAAGCCCGGCTACGCTTCCCATGGAGCCCCAGGATTACTGGCCCAAAAGAGGTTTATCGCGGCCTCTTCGCCCGACATCGACGAGGTGGCCGCCGAGGAAGCTGACAACGATTACTGGCCGCAAGCTCTCAATCAGCGGGCTAGAGTATGCTGGCATGTGGCGTACACCGGCTACGACATCGAGGTCGTCGACAGTGATGGCCTGACGTGGGCTATGTCGCAGGTTAAGTGGCCCACCCCCAACCCCTCGGGTTCAACCACCATCGATCTCATCCATGGCCCCGCCGCTGATCTCCTCTGGTTCGCTGTCAAGAATTTGCCATCCTACATCACCATCGAGCCCCTTTTGTCATTTCTGAAGGACACATTCTGCGATGCTGGCTTGGATCCTCAGCGGCCAAGTCAGACCTCATCGACGGCGACCACGAGGAGGGCACCCTCTCTGCCTCTTCCAAGGGGAAAGAGCACATCTGCGACATCAGGGAGGGCACCCTACATCCGTGATCTTCCAAGGGGAAGGAGCCCATCTGTGACAACATGGAGCGCACTCAGAGGCCGCGCTCTTCCCATGCGAAGGAGCCCATCTGTGACAAGTGAGGAAACCTATGATTTGTTTTGCCGTGCCTCTTCACAGGGTGGAACCCATGATTTGTTTTGTCAAGACCCTTTTGTAGTGAGAATATGTCCAGTTTTAATTGCTGTGTTTGGTTGTTTGCAGTATGCCTTGTTTATTTCAGTTATTCACAGTGTGATGCTCTATATGTGCAACTATTTACCGTGCAGTACAATTTCATCAATACCAGTTTCAACGATACCAATATGAATGACTATATTTGCTTGCTGTTAAGCCTATTATAGCTAGCATATGCCTCTTTTAACGTTTTTTGGTTGTTCGGTTGTTTGTAGTTAGCATATGTCCAGTGTCAATTGCTATCTTTGGTTGTTAGTAGTATGCCTTGTTTACACAAAGTGATGTTCTATATGTGCAAGTATGAACTGTGCAGTTCAATTTCATCAATACCAGTTTCAACAATACCAATATGAATGACTATTTGGTTGTTGTTAAGCCTGTTATAGCAAGCATATGCCTCTTTTAACGGTTTTTGGTTGTTTGGTTGTTTGTAGTTAGCATATGTCCAGTTTTAATTGCTATCTTTGGTTGTTCGTAGTATGCCTTGTTTATTTCAGATATTCACAAAGTGATGTTCTACATGTGCAAGTATGAACTTTGTAGTTCAATTTCATCAATACCAGTTTCAACAATACCAATATGAATGACTATTTGCTTGCTGTTAAGCCTGTTGTAGCGAGCATATGCCACTTTTAACGGTTTTTAGTTGTTCGGTTGTTCATAGTTAGCATATGTCCAGTTTTAATTGCTATCTTTGGTTGTTCGTAGCCTGCCATGTTTATTTTAGTTATTCACAAAGTGATGTTCTATATGTGCAAGTATGAACTTTGCAGTTAACACACCTTTCCACTTCTTGTTTTGCTTAACTAGCGTGCTTAAACCTGCACACTGAAGCTATCATTTGGAGATTATGTTATCTACCATGGATATATTTGGTTGATGTTTAGCCTATTGTGCTTAACATGCCTTTCGATGTACTTACACAAGACAATATTGGGAACGACTGTTGTTTTCCATCGAGGTTAGTTTCATCCCATGGCTTATATACACTCACTGTTCAGGATATCGGTAGCTGGTACCATATCGGCCGGGGGCTGATAAGGGATTAATCGGCGAATTGGACATTTAACTGAATATACCTGTAACCCATTTATCGGTAGTTTAACTAGGGCCATATCTAATATATCTGAGGCTACATAGCAACATGCATTGTACTGAATGTCTAAATATGCAATCCTAGGATACATAGCAACAAGGAAGAGTGTTACCTTAATGTTCTGATGATGTCTAGATATACATAGAAGAGCAGCAACAGCAACAACACAGCAGCAGTTAACTGCAGTTAATCGGCCGATATTTGTAACAATGTAATAAACTCCCTCCGCCCCATAATATAAGATGTTAATTCATCCAATATGTGAGTATATTGGATGTACTAAGATCTTATATAATGGGACGGAGGGAGTGTTGTACTACATCATTGTGCAATTGTTGTTTAGCTTCTAATATTAACTTGGTGCTTGTAGGTACATATGTCATTGGTAAAGATCCGCGCTTCAACCCTTTTTGCGTATGGGGCAATGAGATATTCATGAACCAGCATCAAGTGAGGAAACTGATAAAGATTGTTAGTAAAATGGGTCAAGAGATGGCAATTAAATTATTTGTTTACACTTTGTCCAAGACAACACTGAACTGCAGGATGGTAAGTAAGAACTCTGCATGCTTCTTTTTACTGTCCATAATGAGTTGTGTTAGATGACAATGTCTGGATCTTTTTCCTTTGCAGTGGTTCCCAAAGCAGTTTACTCAAGATTACCTCTCAAACTACATGATTGGTGGGCATGCAAAGGTTAAAGTATTTCTACCAGAACACAATGACTATCTAGATGTCGTCATGAAGACAGTGAAGGATGGGCGGTCGGCCATCACAAGGGGTTGTACTAGAGTCGTGTGTGCCTTCTGCATGGAGGAGGGCACAATATGGGCATTCCGCCTCACCTTGTTCAGCAACCAGAATGTCTTTCGCCTCTTTCTTTACCGTCTTTAATAGTACAAGTATACAACCCTGGTTCATCATTCTTTATTTGGTGCATATGTAATTCTTTTTTTTTATGTAACTCTTGAACATATGTACATGTGAATCAAATAATGCATTGGTTGTTGAACCTGATAGCCTACTTTCAAATTCAAATTCGGTACAATTTTAAATAGCAGCGATTAAATTATGGTGAAAATACGCTCTGCAGGTCATTACGGCGCACACGGTCCGTAAAGCACATCGTGTGTGATATACATCATAATCCGACACGGTTCACAGAGAGGAAACGTGTGCGACCATGCACACAGTTGCCGTTTGCAAAGCGTGTGTGATGTCAGACTATATCACAAACGGTGCGAGCAAACTAAATGTTTGTGATATTCGCCTTATCGTACACGCTTTACAATCATGAACTGTTTGTAATGGCGTACGCATCATAAACGTTTGCACCACATAATAGCGTGTGCGATAGTTATCCTGTACGACATTGGTACGACAGTCCGACGTTTCATAATCCTATCCGACACTCGTACGATGATTAACTAATCTTCTTGATTATATATCGCATACGGTTCGGGAGAAGTGAATGTGTGTGATAGTCTCCTTATCATACACATTTTACAATCGTGAACTGTTTGTGATGGGGCACGCATCGTAAACGTTGCACCACAGAATACCGAGTACGATGGTAATGCGAGCACACACGAGTAGCAAGGATGGAGCGTTTGGGATATTCGATAGATCACAAACAGTTGTGTGACGAGTCGCGTTTGGGATAGATCGGGCATCGCATACGCTTAGTTCTGCGAAACGTATGCTTGCGTGCTCCCTATCGCCGACAGTTTCTGGGTCATGTGGGAAGACCCCCCCCCCTATCGCACACACATGCAATGCGACGGTTTAAAACTCTGTCGCGGAAAGGGGGTAAAAACCGTTTGTATAGCAGCTCGCTGTACCAGTGTACTGTCATGAGAAAGTGCTTTAGTTTTGCATGTTAATCTAATGCAACTTATGTACATGCCAATTCTTTGCGTGATGAGCCTATGCCACTGATAAAATAAAGTAATGCCACCCTTTAAGCAAGGCTACTATGTTGCTATCTTTAGCCATTAAGATAATCACAATGCTTCTATTTGTTACTATATGTTTAATGAACTAGTGCCGCTATTATAGTAAATCTCACTTTCTCAATATCTGTGCAAACAGGGATGCTCGACTGCTGGAAATATTGGCACCTTTTCGATTAATCTAATCCACGAGTAGATAATAAGCATGGCAATCACAGTGGATGGTTCATTGCCTTCACTGCCTCCTTTCTTATCTGCAAGGTAAGAGTCTTGGCGAGCTACAGAACTAAGATTTAGAGTGAAAAAGAAGCATGCTGCCTTGTACAACACTTGGCTCGACCTTTTGATGTAATCTTTGTTTTCTTGTCTTTTAGTTTGGATTAGTATAGACTAGTTAGACCTTTCTTTCCTTTTTCTTTCTTTTTCTACTTTCTTTTTCTTGGGCTTACCTCAAGCCTTGTACTCTTGGACTCCTGGACGCTGTCTTTTATTATTTATAAAAATTGTTGTGGGGCTTTGCCCTACTGTGTACAGTCAAAAAAAAACTACAGACCGAAGATGAGGCAGCATAGCTTTATAGCTTTATAAAAGGAGTAACTTGGAGCCTCAACTCGCAGGCAACATTAAGCGTATAATCTCGTAATGTTCCATGTCAATCTCGGAACTGAGAACTTACCCCATCCAAACTGCATGCAACATTAATGGGAAGACCCTACAAGCAATGGGTTACGTTGCCGATTTCAGTAGAACTGCACAAAAAAGATCAGATGGTCAGATACTTATGCTGGCTCCTATGTACTCCAAAGTTCACGCAGACAAGCATCGATGTTGACAAGAAGAAGTGCCAGAGTGAACACCACTTAACCAGTCTGCACCCCAGGGATGCTCCATTTCAGTTCAACTGCAAAAAAAACTTTGGGTGGTTCATTTTGTCCACCGCCTCGTCTGCACGGAAGAATTTTGGCGAGCTACAGGACCAAGATGAGCCGGTAAACTAGTTGGATGAAAGTAGTGGCCAAGATGCTCAAACCTCTCGTGGCATGGAGGCCACCATCATGAGGATAACCTACAAGCAAAGTTCAGATGGTCTGTGCTGCCTCTTATGTACTCGAAAGTTTGCTTAGACAAGCACTAATTTTAGCAAGAACTACCACCGAGTGAACACCACTTAACCAATCTGCACCCCAGGTAATTAAAGTGTGTCGATGGAGGATATTGGTTGTGATCTCTCAATCATTTGGATGCATAAACATGCTGAACTTGTATACGTGAATCTTTTGAGTTGTTGATTGTGAATGTTGGCTATGAATACTGGCTTGTGATCTCTCCATCATTTGGATGCATAAACATGCTGAACTTGTGTATATGTGAATCTTTTGAGGAGTTGATTGTGAATGTTGGCTATGAATATGAACGTATCCTGTGAACCTGAGTTTGATCTGAATGTTTACCTTTTATGTTGTACTTGGTGTGTTAACTTGTTAGAATGTATGATGTGGGCTTGTGACGTGTGAGTGTCACACGGCACACCATTGTTCCGAGAAGAATGGCGCCTGCATGTTAGGGTTGCAAGGGCGCATCAACTCTTATTTATCTTTTCCTCA
The DNA here is from genome assembly GCA_039707655.1 of Elymus sibiricus. Lineage (NCBI taxonomy): Eukaryota > Viridiplantae > Streptophyta > Magnoliopsida > Poales > Poaceae > Elymus > Elymus sibiricus. Next base: position 243,190,290 of record CM077676.1, read on the forward strand.
GTCTTTACAAGCACTGATAGCCTGTTAACACACAAACACTACATGGGATCAGATCGACTATATCCTACACGAATGACCCAGCGCATCATCACGCTCGAACACACAGGGTACCCAGCATATTTCAAACTGACGTCCGGTACCCGGTTGAACCGCCCCATTCAGCCCCCGCCATATAGTTTTCGGCCTCTAAAAAACACACTACTGCATTATTTTTGGGCTTTGACAGGTGCTGTTTTCTGTAGCTTGGGCTGCCCAGCAAATGGGCTGCTGGTCCGCCACGGACTGGGAGGCTATAATAACAAGTTGTATCATGGAGAGGCAAGCTAAAAAATACCCCGTCGAGAGCCACTGAAAAACAAATTCGCGTCTGACGTTCTTCTTCAGTCTTCCCTCTGCTGGTTGTCCCACCACCCAAACTAGCGCGGCTGGACTGCCTGCTGCCGCCCAGGGGTCGGCGGCACTGCCTCGCACCGTGCCCCCCACCCCCTCTTAAATCCAGGTCGCTCCATACCACAACCGCCAGCGCGGGACAGAAGTTTCATCTTCTTCCCCCTCGGCCCTCGCGCTGCCAGGGGATTTAAGAAGCGCGACATCAAATGCACCATCGGCGATGGCTGCCTGTCATTAATCTCTCCAATTACGGAGACTGCGATGCGTCATCCCTGTGCATCCGAGAGGCGTGCGAGCCGGTGGCAGCAGCTTTTCTCACCGGGAGACGCGCCCTTTGACCGCACGCCGTCGCTCTTACCTCCTCCTTAATGGCGCCCGCGGCAGCCTATAAGACGCCACCGCCGTACCCTCTATCCCCAAAATCCTCTCTCTAGCGCCTCCCATTCCCATCTCCAATCCACCAGCACTCCCTCATCAATGGTGCAACCGGAGGAGCACCCACTCGTGTTCAATTTTGGAGAGGAGGAGGATGAGCATCCCGCGAATCCTCTGGATCCGTTATGGGATGAGATGGACCTGGGCTTGGAGATAGTTGCCCAGAAGAAGGCAGAGGTGGAGCAGCTGTTTAGGGCCCCCGCGCCCGCCGCGGACGAATGGCCTGCCTTGGACGTTGACGCCGCTGAGGCGTATTTCCACGCCCTCCACTCCAACTTTGCATGATTCCACGCATTTTACCACGACGGTGGCGGCGTTCGCGGTCGTGGGGGTGGCGCTTGTGGTGGCCGTGGAGGTGGCGGAGGTTGCAGCCATGGGGGTGGCGGTGGCCGTGGCGGTGGCGGAGGTCGCGGCTGTGGGGGTAGCACTGGCGGTGACCGCGGCCGTGGCGATGGCGGATGTCGTGGCCGCAGGGGTGGCGCTGGCCGTGGCTAGTGTCTGGTTCAGCTTCAGCTTCTAAAAATGTAGTGGTGGTGGAAGCAAATTAACTAGTACTACTACTGTCGTTCGTCTGAATGAATCAACTATCAAAGGGGTGTTTTCTTTCTACTAATGGTTTGATTCATATCGAACGGCTGGCGTGCGTTTTCTCTTAAATCTTCTATCTCCCGTCTTCTTCTTCCTCCAGCCTCCCAAACCAGCGCTGGCCGGACCGCATGCTCCCGCCACCCTATGGCCGGCGACTAACGCGAAACAAATGTTCTGCCAGTAGAAATATAAATATTAAAAGCGAAAAAAGAGAGTCTCACCTCCAGTAAAATACTGACATCTCGGACCCACCAGGTTGTCAACGTAGTAAATAAACGAGTGAATTAAACAAGGAGAGGCAGTCACCAAAGACTGTTTTTTTAGGTCAAGCAAATATAACTAGGCTTTGGCCAGCCCAGCCTATTATATGCGCAGCCCACGACATGCTGACACCAGGATCCAGCAGGTCTCCAACGGGCTGTGGGACACTGAGTTACCTTTTTTTTAAGAAAAAACGCATAGCTAAGTTCTTATTTTCTACTGCCTCCGTATAAAAATATAAGACGTTTTGGTAGGCTAAAATAGCCTAAAAATGTCTTATATTTTATAAAAATGTTGTACCAGACCAACATTACTATTTAACCCAGAGAAGCAAATGTGTGTATTTCAAAAAAAAAGGTAATGGCTGTAAATTATCCGAAAATATTAAATGGGGCTTGTCCGCAACATTATTTTTTACTGCCAAGAAATCGGTGTATTCAAAAAAACAATTGGGCTTTAAATTCTACTAAAGAGGTTAATCGGTTACAGTCCGCAACATTATTTTTTCAGCCATCCTGTAAATTATTAAAGAAAATCTCTTGTCCAAACGAAATGCCTAGCCCAGTTTTATTTTTTATATCATTGCTCTGTCCAGCCAGCCCAGCAAATGCGTGTATTTAAAAAAGAAGCAAATGGGCTGTAAGTTCTAAGAAAAAAAGAATTATTGGTTGCAGCATGCCGGCAACATTATTTTTTCACCCAGCCCAGCAAATGGGCGTATTTTGATGTTTTAACAAATGGGTTGTAAATTCTAAAAAATATGAAATGGGCTGAATGTCAAGCACATAATAGGAAGCTCACATTATGGGCCCATGAGGGTGAAGCCCACACAAGGTGTTGTCAACTTGGTCAACAAAACGATTCTGATAGCCAAGGCGTTGGATGTAAATCAAACGGCCAACGTGCTTCTTCAATCTCTCGTTCTCTTCCTCCCGTGCTAGCGGGACCGTGCTGGGCTGCAATTGTTTTTTGTGAATTGCTGGGCTGTAAATCTTGACAAGGAGGCATGCATTCGGCTTGCCCAGAAAATTGTTTGAAATAACTAATAAGAAAAAGGTTGTAAATATAAAAAAACACAGCAAACTGGCAATTAGTTTTAAATTTAGGCTTTTTTCTTGGGATTTTGAGATTTTAAATATCATTGGATTTTATTTAATCTAATTTAATTTAATTTTAAAATTAGTTTGAATCTAACGCGAAATTTTGGGATTAAAATAGTTCGGACTACGCTGAAGTATGCGAAATTTCGTTGAATTTATTGATTGTGGTACTAGGCAGAAAATGGGCTGTAATAAATTCCTTAAGAATTAGCAAATGGGCTGTAAATTATTTACAAAAATAGCAAATGGGTTGTATACTGTCTACCACACATTTGGAGGCTGACTTGTGGGCCTACGAAGTTGACGGGTACGCAAGGCTTTGTCAACTTAGTTAACAATCGATTCTACCAGCGTGACCGTTCGATGTTAATCCAACGGCCGTTGTGCTTCTTCAATCTCTGATTTCTTGCTCCAGCCGCCGAAACCAGCACCGACGGGACCGCCTGCTCCCGACTCCGATGGACGGCTGTGCTGGCGCGAAGGACTCACCGCCTCACCCTACTCCCACCGCTGGCCAGTCCATCTCTGTACTCACCCACACCTTCTGTTGTTCTCCAGCGACGGCAACCTCACACCGCAGCCGAACCAGTCAACCCTCGTACTCCCCTCCCCGTGGGCTTCCACTACCGAGTCTTCCCCGGCTCCGGGTCGTTCCCACCCTTAGCCTAGCCGTCGTCCACCACCTTGGTGCTCTCGGCACGGCGTCGTCAATGCGGTCAACGAATGACACCCATCGAAAGAGGACTGTACGTGCAGAGGCTGACAGCTGGGACCCACATGGTCCATGGTCACCTCCTTATCACGCGCAAGAAAAATGATTCCTCCCCCTGATAGCTTGGACCCACCAGCTACATCTTCGCACGCAAGGAAGTGCCTCCTTATTACGCGCAAAAAAATGACTCCTCCCCCTGACATCCGGGACCAACTAGCTACATCTTCGCACGGAAGGAAGTACATCCTTATTACGCGAAAAATAAATGATTCCTCCACCTGACAGCAAGGACCCACTAGCTATATCTTCGCACGAAAGGAAGTGCCTCCTTATTACGCGAAAAAATGATTCCTCCCCATGACAACTGGGACCCAGCAGATTTGACGGCTGACTTGTGGGCCTACTAAGTTGACGTGTATGCAGGGCTTTGTCAACTTAGTCAACAAACGACTCTAGCAGCAGTGACCATTGGATGTTCATCCAACGGCCGTGCTACTTCTTCAATCTCTGATCTTCTTGTTCCAGCCACCCAAACTAGCGCTGGCGGGACCACCTGCTCCTACCTTCCATGGCCGGTTGTGATGCCGCGCAGGCCTCACCGCCCCATCCTACTCCTGCCGCTGGCCAGGCCTTCCCTCTACTCAACCACATCCCCTGTTATTCTCCAGCCACGGCAGCCACACACCGCAGCCAAACCAATCAACCCTCATACTCCCCTCCGTGTGGGCATCCGCTGCCGCGTCTTCCCCGGCTCCACGCCGTTCCCTTCCTAGGACTCGTCGTCGTCCACCGCCTTGGTGCTCTCGGCGCGGCGTAGTCAACCTGGTCAATGAACGACAGCCATCGAAAGAGGACTGTACGCGGTGAGGCTAACAACCACTTAATACATCACAATTTCCATGAATTACAAAGGAGAGAGAGAGAGAGAGTTGTAGGTGAAGAGGAGCAGCGGCAAGAGAGAAGCAGTAGCCTGTAGCAGAGGTGTGAGGAGGAGCAGAGCAGCAAAGTGGCAAAGAAGAGCTTCAGGTTAGGAGAAGCAGCAGATCGTAGGGAAAGGAACAACATCAGTTGAGGGATGCAATGGGAAACAGCAGCAAGATATGGGTTCAGATTTAGCACAACAGAGAGGAGGAGCAGAAGGACAGCAGGCAAGAATCAGCAGCGGGCATTAGGGAGAGGAAAGCGTTTCAGGTTGTTCCTTCGCGGGGGATCAGACTCAGCCGCCCTTCTGTCTGGTGGGAGGCGTGGTGTGAGGACATGCTGGTGATGTGGTGGCGTTGGTGGCTGAAGCGTGGGCTGGAGTTGATGGTGTGGGGTGGTACTGGTGGCTGGGTGGCGCTGGTGATGGATGGATGGCGATGGGTGATGTGGTGGAGCAGCTGTTGGTGGTGGGAGGTGTTGGTGGCGCGCCACCAAGCCAGCCTAGCCGCGGCGGCGGTCGGAGGTGGAGAAGATGGGGAGAGGGAGAGATATGAGATGCCAGGCCCGAAGGGGAATTAGGGATGCCGCTAGGGATTTAGTTCCCTCACGGCTGATCTGCCACTTTTGCAATATGGCCTTCATACTTCTCTTCCTTTTGCACAAGATGATCCTTCTCTTCTATAGTTGCCCCCCCTGGTTACTTCGTTTCTTTGAAGGCAAAATCTTCAAGTTTATAGTGCCTTGTCGCACTTTTCTACAAAATAAACAAGTGACGGGTAAATGATCTTTTATATGATTTTCATTCAAATATGTCATAGTTCATAGCAAGAATGGATGGACATATATCAATAATAGGTTAATTAATGAGTAAATATTTGTATATGAAATGTGTTTATCAAGTTCCCCCACACTTAAACTTTTGCTTGTCCTCAAGCAAAGGAATATGACAAAGGCAAGATAGTGAATAGTAAACTGACTAATGGGTGTACTAGTAAAGTAGATCTCCAAACAATGCTTGCTTTTGGACTTGCCTAGTGAAAATTAATGGTTAAGAGTGCTACAAAGCAATAGGATACTAGTAGACTTGATCATTTTAAACTTTTACAATGATAAAAGAAGATCAACCAGTTTAAATGCTGATTGTGCCAAAAGGTTCCTAAAGAGAGCATGATCCCGAGAAACACTTATTACCAGGAACACAACATTGTGGTTGAACAACTTATTGAAATTGAAATGCAATTGATAATATATTATCGGTCTCACCAAAGGAACATACCACCGATCCCGAACATGGTATACACCAGGCTCGACCAATTATAGATTTTTCTTTGTTTGTCTCCCCAAACAAACATACCACTGATCCAGAGAATATGGTATACACCTGATTCGACAATTACATTTTTTATTTATTTACTTACTGTCCAAGCAAACCAGATTTCACATGCCACCGATCCAGGGAACATGACATGCTATTGTAGGTAGATCAGAATTATGTTTTCACTATTACTTAATAAACAAAGGAATACAAAAGGGAAACAAGAATCTACACTCATCCATGTCTGGTTCACATGCAACCGATCCAGAGAACATAGCATGCTAATCCATAGTGGTTAAGTGATTGCTCTGAATGGGAACACACTTGGCACAAATTCAGCATCTAAACATAGTGATCTAAGTGTATCAGGATAATAGCAGAAAATGGTGGAGTTTACTAGTGCACTAGGGATTTGAGCACTCGAAACTAATAGCTTTCACTACTATCAGCCAAGCAAGCAATGTGTAGATCACTAGTTTACAAGGCATTCAACAATCAGTTCACAATTCACATCAAGCAGAATATGCCATAAGTAAATTTCAGCATGACAACATTTTATAACTTACTCAAGCAACCCAAATAGCAATTGATTTCAGCATGTATCAATGGATGGTGTATTTTGAATGGGTCATGAAACAGCTCACTGGGATTATATGATGTAGGTTGCGCTCGATCACTCGCTTAACTGCAGCTCTCTCCTTTTGCTTCTCTCATGCATGCTCCAGCTTCACTCTTCATCGTGTGTGCTCCTTGCTTCTCCTCGTCACCATGTCGTGAATCCACCAGGGTCCCAAGGAATGTCACCTCGAACCTGATCGGCATGTAGTGAATGGTGCAGAAGCAAAAACCTGAAAAGGCACTCAACAAAAGGGACAACACAAGTGATAGGGACAATGCCCTCTAAATCATCAATAGAGTACCCAATTACATAAGCATAGCAATAAAGAACATGGTCAGGATGGTATGAATCAGCAAGCTCCACACTAGCATGGGGATGATATTTATCATTAAGCATAGGTCTAGCATGAGAAAAGTAAGTGTGATCATCATTGATATGAGCAATGCTACCAACAGTATATGTATCATCATATCCGAGCAAATGCTTTTTCAAATCTACTTTAACTAATGGTATCATCCAATGCAAGGTAGTAGCATAGATATCATAAGGAAGCATGTCATCAAGAGGGTTAGATAAACCTGCTACATCACGCTCTTGTATGACGATAGGCAAATGAATCTCTGGTTCTTCATCTTCAATTTCAGGAGCTTCTTTTCCTTCTTCAAGAGTAATAGATGATGGTTCTTCAACTTGATCACTTGGGCATTCGAGCTCTGGATCATCTTGTTCCTTATCTTCGAGTACATCTTCTTCAATCAGAGGTATCTCTTCCTCTGGACTCTCGCTATCTTGCTCAGATGAATGTAAAGGTGTTGGAACCTCACATGTATCAAGGGATATCCCAGCAACACTCAGCTCAAGCTGTGATGATATAGTATTTCCAGCATTGATGTTCTTCTCGATCTTCCTTACTTCTTCCACTAGCTCCTTTCCACTCTTGATCTTCTTCATTTCCTCTAGTATAACCTTCCTAATTGGATTATCTTCGGCACTCCAAGTGAACTCGAGGCTAAGAAGTGTGAGCTTGTCTATATTGTCGAACTCATCTTGTGTGGGCACTTGCACATGAGATTGCTTTAACGACTCATCAGATGCTGGAGTTGTTGGTTGACCAAATGGAGGACCATTTAACTCCATTGGACACAGCTCCTGGTGCTGCGGTATATGAGTAGGAGGTGAATAAAATTGTTGTGGTGCATAGTTGTTGCTCTCCTCTTCATACCTAAATCTCTGCATATGATTACTAGAAGCAAACGGTGAGATCTCAGGGTTGTTGTTCCTATATGACATATTCTGGTTTTCAGGCCACCCATGTGAGTAATTGTTTTGGCATGAGCTATGTTGTTGAGCAAAGCTCATACCAAAACAATCTGGAGGGTGAGAGTAACCGCGCTGACATTCAGCGGGTGAATGGCCCTGAAATCCACAAATATGGCATGTAGGAGCAACATAAGGATGGCCTCTAGGATAAGTATGACAACTAGGCCCATCCTCAAAAACTATACCTCGCTGCCGAGCTAATTCATCCAATTGATGGGAAATCTTACTTATCTGTGCTTGAAGACTTTCCATGCTATTTGTGCTATTACCAACATGAGCATGATGATCTGAATAGTAAGCCATATCCAAGAAGATAATACAACCTACAAAATGAACAAGAAAAGAAAGAGAAAATAACTAGAACAGGGGTTAGTGGTTAGAGATATATCACAAATATATAGCACAAAATGGAAAAGAAGCAAAACCTAGTCTATAGCCTAACACAATCGCTCGACGCTAGTCCCCAGCAACGGCGCCAAAATGATCGGTCGTAATACAGCGGGGTTTTCGCGCCCAAACTGCGGTAGTCGTGTTCTCCTCAGGGACTAGGCAGGTCAGCAACTATGCTCGCCTAAAGCTAGATCACACAATTCTTGGTGATGAAAGCAGAAAATTAAACCTAAAACTATCTAATAAAGAAAATGCGGACAAGCAAAGGGAGGTTCAGATATTACTCATGTCTTTTTCGTATTTTCGCTCTACTTGAGAAACTAAAACACCAACACGGACATTATTGACAAAGGGGAATTAACAAGATATGATCACAGATATTTATCAAACATATAACAGATGGAAGAAACAAGATGTAGGACAGAATAGAAATTTATCACATCACAAACATATTTATCACAGGTACATAGCTAACACAGGGGCTAGCAGGAGTTAAAGATGTTTACACTTCTCACTTGACAAAGAGCACAAACAACACGAAAATTGACAAGTAATATTGGTTCTACACTAATTGACAAACAGGGCACATATATTGGATAGTACTACTAGACAAGTATAGGTCTCTGAACTGAGTAAACCACTTAATACATCACAATTTCCATGAATTACAAAGAAGGAGCAGCGGCAAGAGAGAAGCAGCAGCCTGTAGCAGAGGCGTGATGAGATGGAGCAGAGCAACAAAGTGGCAAAGAAGAGCTTCAGGTTAGGAGCAGCAGCAGATCGTGGGGAAAAGGAACAACAGCAGTTGAGGGATGCGATGGGAAACAGCAGCAAGAGACGGGTTTAGATTTAGCACAGCAGAGAGCAGGAGCAGAAGGACAGCAGGCAAGAATCAGCAGCGGGCATTAGGGAGAGGGAAGCGCTTCAGGTTGTTCCTTCACGGGGGGTCAGACTGAGCCGCCCTTCTGTCTGGTGGGAGGCGTGGTGTGAGGAGATGCTGGTGATGTGGTGGCGTTGGTGGCTGAAGTGTGGGCTGGAGTTGATGGTGTGGGGTGGTACTAGTGGCTGGGTGGCGCTGGTGATGTATGGATGGCGATGGGTGATGTGGTGGAGCAGCTGCTGGTGGTGGGAGGTGTTGGTGGCGCGCCGCCACGCCGGCCTAGCCGCGGCGACGGCCAGAGGTGGAGAAGATGGGGAGAGGGAGAGAGATGAGATGCCAGGCCCGAAGGGGAATTAGGGATGCCACTAGGGATTTAGTTCCCTCACGGCTGATCTGCCGGGAAACACTTCCTATCATACCTCTGATAGGACGCTTTCATCAGACCACTTGCACCGTTGATGCATTTTTATCCCACGACCGACATTCTCAATCTCCATTAGTTAATCCCACAAAATTTCCTTAATTCATCCTCATCTGCGTAAATCTCGTCTGCCCGACGAAACCACCCCATCCCGTCCCAAGCGAGTTAATCTCGCCTACCCGACACAGTCACCCCTCGCCGTGCTTCCCCGGGTGAGCTCATCCCAAGCAGATTCCCCGCGCCCTTTCTCCACCACCGTCATGTTCCGCCCCGACGCACCCCAATGCTCCACCTCGCCGGTGTGGCCTCCGCCCCAGTCCTGTTCTCACCGCCAACTTCACATCCATGCTCGCCATCTCCCTTCACTGTACGTGTCGACGAGCAGCTTGATCTAGAGCCCGAGATAGCAGGTCTATATGGAAGAAGAAGCTCCCAGTCTGCCTGTTGCTAGTGCACCATATCCAGCCCATCGTGATGAACAGCAGCGCAGACGGCCTCCTTAAGGCGGCCATGATGGCCCATCGTTGATCATGTAGTCGTGGGTGCAAGCTATGCAGCCGCTCGTCGTTTTGGCTTGGGTGATAGTCTCCTGAAGAAGTTTCTCACCAAGGTCTTCACGGGATGGCCAGTGCATCCGTCAGATGAAGAGGATGACATCGGCAATGTACCAGGCATGTGGATGCTTCCATGATTTGAAGAATTGTGAACCATATCATGAAGCACGTGGAATTTTTCATTGAAAATTAAAATAAATTGGTGCAAGCCAACTTATACTATATGGATAGGAGGAAGCATATATTTAGGTACTATGAAACATAACGTATTCAAGGTTGAAGCATAATACATGTGTTGTTTTGGAATAGAAGCACATATATAGATACTAGGAAGCATAATACACTAAAAGTTGAAGCATGTCACAGAAACTACCGATGCACATATCTATCAAATTCAAGAAAATTTCAGTCACAATGCATTAGATCGAAGCAAACTTCTGTCGCTTCAGAAGCAATGTCGGATACATTGGAAGCAAAATGTCCTTCATAACGAAGCAAACTACAGAACCTTGGAAACCTAGTGCGCTATGGTAATTAATTTCTTTCCTTCAAATCCAAAGTAGTTTCCAAAAACTCAGCAACCAGGAGTAATTTTCGGAAGCACTCAAACCTCAACATAAGTCAATTGGATCTGTTTTGGAAACTCCACATTAATTGGTTTCTGTTTTGGAAACTCCCAGGTGGGGTGGGCAGCATGCAGCGTTGCTTCATCCACCATCCATAGGCTCACATCTAACGGTGATGGAGTGGTCTGATGGAGTGATCTGCCACTTTTGCAATATGGCCTTCATATACTTCTCTTCCTTTTGCACAAGATGATCCTTCTCTTCTATAGTTGCCCCCCCTGGTTACTTCGTTTCTTTGAAGGAAAAATCTTCAAGTTTATAGTGCCTTGTCGCACTTTTCTGCAAAATAAACAAGTTACGCGTAAATGATCTTTTATATGATTTTCATTCAAATATGTCATAGTTCATAGCAAGAATGGATGGACATATATCAATAATAGGTGAATTAATGAGTAAAAATTTGTATATGAAATGTGTTTATCACATGCCCCCACGACGCGCATTAAATGCGGACGTGGTAGAGGGGGAATGAAACGGCCGCGGGAGGTAGAGTGCCTGAAAAGCGCAGCCACGTAGGACAGTAAAGAGCCAGTCCCCGCGCCTTCCCCATAAAAAGGAATCCGCTAGGGGCGCTGCTCATTTACCCGCTTCTCCCAATCTAGCCATCCGCCATCGTCTTCTTCCTTGCGCAAGAACAGAGCACACCATTTGCTTCTGCCGCCGCGCCGTGCCCCCGTCTGCCTCCAAATCCGCCCTCCCCAAGGCAACCATAGCTCCCAAGAAGAACCAAAACAAGCCGGAGAAGGCGGTCGACCCCAACGCAGAGGCGAAGAAGTTGGAGTTGGCGGCGGCGCGGAGAGACAATGTTGTCTTCAATCCGGTGCTGGATCAGAGCGATTTGGTGAATCGGTACTCGCTCATGTGGGGGAAGGCGACGACTGCCCACACCGCGCCAGAAGTCATTCTTGGCTCCATCAAATCTGGCAAAGACAAGTACCCTTTCTTCACCGCCTATTTCTACTGCGGCCTTGTCCTGCCTTTCTCTGAATTCTTCATAGAAATCATGTATACGTACGGGTTCCGTCTCCTAGACTTTACCCCCAACGCCATGACTTGTATGGCCATCTTTGCGCACATGTGCAAAAATTTCGTTGGGGTACTACCCAGTGTAGCCCTCTTCCGCCATTATTTTACTCCACGCATCGAAGCAGATGCCCTCTCCAGCAGCATCACTTGGATCCCCAGGGACAGGGATGTCTATCTTCCGGGGCTGCTCCATCGGAAGTGGAACGAGTGGCGTTGAGAATGGTGTTGGATTAAAGAAGCTGATTTCCCTGATTTCTGGAAGCCCAGAACAACAAAGGTGGTGCGCGGCAATGACTGGAGCTCTTTCGACGCCGACGACAAGAAGCTCACAATCGCCACGACACGCATCCTCTGTCTCAAGGCTGCCGGCGTCACTATTGAAATGGTGGGGGCCGATTTCCTTCGCCGCCGCATCGCTCCTCTCCAGAACAAGAGCAGGCCCGCCTGGGACTACAAAAATGCGGCAGATATCATGCGGGTGCGGACCGGACTGCACGCCAATCTGACGGTGCTGCAGCACAGGGTCCTCTTCGAGCAGTTCTTCCGCGCCACCGGCAACTTCAAGCTGTCGGCAAGCATGGTGCCCTTGTGCAACAACTCCGCCAGGGATTCCATCATTGAGATGATGTCGGCTTGCAATGCCCATGGCGTTGAAGTGCTTTGGCAGGAGCCGCCCGAAGACGCGGTATAGGAGTGGTTTGACACCCTCGTGGAGAGGCCCGTCAGAGAGGAGAAAGACCTCATCTGCGACACCACCCCCGAAGAGTTGGCGCATATCGCCAACAGGGCGGCAGAGGCGAGAATGGCTGAAGGCACCATCAGCTCTGGGTCCGCGGCAGCTGATGTTGATGAGGAGTCTGATGATGAAATGGCATAAGAGCCGCTGGAGGAATTTGCCGAAGAGCAAGAGGGGCCTGCCGGGGAACAGGGCGGAGAAACTACCGAAGAGCGAGTGCATAGGGAGCCCCCTGCTCCTGCCGTTCCGGCAAGAAAGCCTTGTGTCCTCTGGAAAGCTGTCTCCGGAGAGCTAGTCCATGGAGCATCTTCAGGCGACGAAGTGGTCGACAAGGAGGCAGCCGGCAAGGCCATCGGACGGCAAGGATCTCGACGCCAAGCCCCTAAACAGCAGCGGGTGCGGCGTAACTCTACGAGGAAAACAACTGTACTGGCCACCGGAGGGGGCGGGTCTTCTCGACTTGCCGTGCCCACGGCAACCAAGCGGGCCAGAACTTCTACCCCGCCCCCTCCTCCAGCACCAGGCGGAGGAGTTCAAGAAGCGTGTGGAGGAAACGCAGATCTGCTATGCGGAATGCCTCCAGGATCTCCAAGAACAACACACCCAGCTCGCCAAGGCCAAGGAATAGTTTGTCCTGGAAAAAGCTGAAGTCGACAAGGCACATGAGGAGGCTGCGCAGAGGATAGCGGCAACCAAGGCAGGATTGAACGAGTGCAAGGTTGGCCTCGATGCCCATGAAGAAGAGCTTGCCGCTCGTGAAGCAAAGCTTGCCGCTACGCTTCACGGCAAAGACAATGAGATCCAGGCCCTCATTTCACAGAAGACCCAGGAGCTGGAGCGCAAGCATAAAGAGGCCATTGAGGCTCAAGCTACAGAGCATGCCAGCAAGATCAAGGAGGCCATCGATGCTACCAAAGCTGCCGAGGCCGCCAAGACCAAGCTAGAAGGCAAGGTGCGAGCGCTCGAAGCAGATATCGCCGCCAACGGCAAGGAGATCTTGGCGCTCAAAGCAGATGTAGAGAAGACAACTCACACCTTGGTGGAGCTGCAAACTTCAGTATCCACCAAGAACCAAGAGCTCACCAAGGCCAACGACACGATTGAAGATCACAAGATGAAGCTGACCGCCTTGGAGAAGTCTCTTGATGAAGCCAAAAAGCGTGAGAAGATCTTGATGAAGGATCTCCAACACGAGAAGGCCTTGGTCGCGAGCACTGCCAACACTTTCAATGAGCTCAAGAACGCCTACAAGCTTTGGACTGATCGTCTTGTGGTTGCCGCGGAGAACCTTTCTGCACAGCTGTCTGCCATGGGCTTGCCGGAGTACCACTACTCCGTCGTCGAAGGGGACACCGCCAGCGCCAGGCTCACTCTCTTCTTCGAAATCTTGATCGAGGCGCTGGAGAAGCATCACGAGGCTCGAGCTGCATACCTTGCCAGCGAATCCCGCAAGCTTTGTCGGGATGTCCTCTTCAAGGTGCTCGTCAAGGTGGCGTATCGGAACCCGGGCATTGATCTCACCAAAGTCTTCGTCAGTCTGCCGAGGGGAGCCGACACCAGGATCGCCGAAGAGCTCGTCGCGCCCATCGCCGATAGGGTTGGCCAGATCCCCAGGATAGAGGGTGGGGTCACCCATTGATCTTGTAGTCACACCTAGCCGCATGTAAGATCATGTAAAAGACAGATTCATCTTAAGTTAGATCTGCACTATGGCATTGATGTAATATAACTTGTGTTCTGAATGGATGTATGCATGCTATTCGTCTTGTGTTATTCTGTCTTTGCGTGATTTCGATACCCTACGCTTGCCGGAATCTTATCGGTGCGCGCACTCTTGCCGCAAGCGCTTGAGGAGCTTGCCGGAAGTGCCGCTGCCGGCAAGGTTACACTTGACGATCACAACGCAGCCACTTAAGTTGTTGAGCGGACTTGAAACAAAGTAAGAGTGTAGCTAATCACGATGAGGTTCCTTAGTGTGCAGGTTTCTCATACAAAGGCCAAAATCGTTCAAGGAGAAATTGCAACTACAACAAAGAATTTATTTCAAAGTTTTTCAACTTAGCTTTTTCTTTGTTGTACTTCTTGTCGTAGAACGATATCTTGAAAGTCACTTGGTATCCATACCATCACTTCCCCTGGGAAATTTGTACGCGAGGAACCCTTCAGTCCTTTGAGAAAAAGAAAGAAGAGAAAAGGGGAGGCTGGAACCTTGATGGTTCGTTAATCATTCTATGCGAGGTAAGATGTAACACAACACTGCCTGCAACATATAAATAAATATGTACTTTGACAAAGAGTTGTGAAACACTTAACTTTTATTCATTGTGCACGGGATCTGCACCCGGCTCTATACAAAGGTTTACATGCCTTGCCGGCAAACTTGTACAAAAGAGGTTGCCAGGCAGCCCGGCAACCGCGCCTTACGGGTAAAACTTGCGAAGATGCTCAATATTCCATGAGTTGAGCACCGGAGTGCCATCTTCGGTCTCTAGGCGAACTACACCAGGCCTAGTGACTCGTACCACCCGGTAAGGGCCTTCCCACTTTGGCGTTAACTTGTTTTGACCCTTCATAGACTGTATCTGACGAAGAACAAGGTTGCCTTCCTCAAGGTTCCTGGCGTTCACTTTGCGGCTATGGTAGTGGCGCAAAGCTTGCTGGTACCGTGCAGCACGGACAGCAGCCCGAAAACGATCTTCCTCAAGGAGCATGGCATCATCTTGCCGCAGCTCATCTTGATCCTCCTCATCGAAGGCCATGACTCGATGTGAGCCATATCTAGTTCCGTGGGGAGCACCGCTTCTGCACCATAAACAAGGTAGAAGGGTGTCTGGCCAGTGGCTCGACTTGGTGTTGTTCTGATTGACCAAAGAACCGCCGACAACTCTTCCACCCAGCGCCTTCCACACTTGTGCAGCCTGTCGAAAGTTCTGGTCTCGAGACCACACAGCACTTCTGCATTTGCACTCTCTACTTGTCCATTGCTCCTTGGGTGAGCAACAGATGCGTAGCAAATCTTGTTTCCAAGTTCTTGGCAATATGTTGTGAAGGCGCGGCTCATGAACTGGGTGCCGTTGTCGGTGATGATCCTGTTGGGTACACCAAAATGAGCAACCAATCCTTTGAGGAACTTGATGGCTGACTGTGCCGTCACATTTCTCACTGGCTCTACCTCAGGCCACTTTGTAAACTTGTCGATTGGAACGTACAAGAATTCAAAGCCCCCGGTAGCACGGGGGAAGGGGCCGATGATGTCGAGCCCCCAGACCAAGAAAGGCCAGAAGAGAGGGATGGTTTGGAGGGCTTGAGCTAGCTGGTGGATGTCCTTGGAGTGGAACTGGCATGCTTCACACCTGATGACCACCGCCAAGGCGTCTTGAACGGTTGTCGGCCAGTAGAATCCTTGACGGAACGCCTTGCCAACAAGCGCGCGCGATCCAATATGAGAGCCACACATCCCTTCATGCATCTCTTCCAACAGCCTCTGTCCATCTCCTGGCAGATGCACTTCAATTTCACCCCATTCGGTCTTTTCCTGTACAAAATGTTGTCAACAAATTTGTACATCCTTGATTGACGGGCTACTCTTTCTGCGTCTTCTTGCTCATCGGGAAGATCTCCTGTCTGAAGGTATTGGACAATTGGCTGTGCCCATGCCGGAGCTTGTGGCTCAACGACAAGGACTAAAGGTACTTCTTGCTCTACGGGAGCGCTTGCCTCGACGGCAAGAATCTGGCTTGCCGGAAGCTGCGGCTCACCGGCCAAGGGTATCTTGTTGGCGGTATCTACTTTCTTGGCAGCTGCCGGCAGCTCTTCTGGAAAAAAACCACCAACGTCTTGCTTTCTCTTCTTCGCCAGCCTTGATGGTGTAACGGATGGCTGAGTCAGATGGAGCACAAAAGTCCCTGGTTCCACAGGCATCTTTTGGGCTGCAAGCTTTGATAGGTTGTCAGCAATCCAATTCTGGGCACGGGGAATGTGCTTCGCTTGCAGACCATCAAAGTGCTCTTCCAACTTCCTCACTTCATCAACATAGGCCTCCATCAAAGGGCTCTGGTAATCCTTGTTGAACAGCCTCACCACAAGCTGCGAGTCGCCTCTGATAATCAACTTTCGAATACCAAGGTCAATTGCAATGCACAGGCCGGCAAGTAACCCCTCGTACTCAGCAGTGTTGTTGGTGGCCTGCTCCCTGGGAAAGTGCATCAGAAGCACGTACTTGAGGTGCTCTCCGGTGGGTGCTATAAGCAGCACACCAGCACCGGTGCCTTTCAGCATGAAAGCACCGTCAAAGTACATGATCCAATCATCAACAGTTTCCTTGCCGGGGAAGAGGTCTCTAGGATTTCTTCGTCTGGCGTTGGGGTCCATTCTGCAATGAATTCTGCCAAAGCCCTACTCTGAATTGTTGAGGTACTCTCAAACTTCAAATCAAAACTTGACAGCTCCAATGCCCACTCCACAATCCTGCCGGTAGCTTCTGGATTTCTCAGAATTCGTTGCAAAGGAAAGCGAGTGACGACGGTAACTTGGTGTGCTTGAAAGTAGTGGCGCAACTTCCTTGAGGCCATGAGAAGGCCAAAGAGTAACTTCTGCACACCAGAATACCTTGACCTTGCCCCCTGCAGGAGAGAGCTGACAAAGTAGACTGGGCATTGCACCATCTTCTTCTTCTGCACGACTGGTTGATCTGGCTCACTTGCTTGCACAATCTCTGGCTTGTCGGCACCTGACCTTGCCGGGGTAGATTCTGGCTTGTCGGGTCGTGGCTCTGTGGCTGCTACCTCCTCTTCATCTGCCTCTCTTTCAGCCACAAGTGCAGCACTAACCACTTGATTCATTGCCACTAAGTACGGCAGCAACATCTCTTGCGGCCTAGGCGCAACTAGGACTGGCGGAGAGGACAGGTACTCCTTCAAATCTTGGAGCGCGGCCTCCACTTTCGGAGCCCAGTTGACTGGGCCTACCTTTTTCAATATTTTGTAAAATGGCAAGGTGCGCTCTGCCGATTTAGAGATGAACCTACTGAGGGCGGCAACACATCTGGCTAGACGCCTAACATCCTTGACGTGTCTTTGTACTTCAATCTGCTCAATTGCTTTGATCTTGTCAGGGTTGGCTTCAATCCCTCTCCCAGATACAAAGAACCCAAGAAGCTTGCCGGACGGAACACCGAACACGCACTTCGCGGGGTTGAGCTTCAAGTTGAGTTTGCGCAAGTTTGCAAATGTCTCTTCCAAATCTTGGATCAATGTTGACTTGTCTCTGGTTTTGACCACAATGTCATCCATGTAAGCTTCCACATTTCTGTGCTGTTGTGGCTCAAAACTGATGCTCTGGCAAATGTTGCCCCAGCACTCTTCAATCCGAAAGGCATATGCAAAAAGCAGTATGTGCCACATGGAGTGATGAATGCGGTTTTCTCCTCATCTTCCTTGGCCATAAAGATCTGATGATAACCAGAATAGGCATCAAGAAAAGAGAGTAACTCACAGCCCGCAGTGGAGTCCACAATCTGGTCGATGCACGACAAAGGGAAAGGGTCCTTTGGACAAGCTTTATTTATATCAGTGAAGTCTATACAAAGCCTCCACTTCCCATTCGCCTTGCGTACTACCACTGGATTGGCTAACCACGTGGGGTGTAACACTCCTCTAACTAGGCCTGCTGCTTACAACTTCTTGATTTCCTCGGCAATGAACTCTTGCCGCTCCAAGGCTTGCTTTCTGACCTTCTGCTTGACGGGTCTTGCATGAGGGCAGACAGCAAGGTGGTGCTCAATTACCTTCCTAGGAACACTGGGGATGTCAGATGCTTGCCAAGCAAACACATCGACATTCGCCCGTAGGAAGGCAACGAGCTTGCTTTCCTATTTGTCATTGAGAGTGGCACTTATGGAAAAAGTGCCACTCGTCCCATCTTCCCTTGCAAAAACTTGCTTGGTCGCCGGTGCAGAGGCCTTGGCTTTCTTGCTCTTGCTGGTAGAGCTCTCTGGTATGTCCTCAACAGGCGTGCTGCACTCTAAAGTGCGCTTCCCGGAGTCCTTATCAGAGGTCTTGCCGGTCTTGTTCTTCTTCCCCCCCCCCCGGAGCTTTGCCAGCAGGAGCAGGTGCCTCGACGGCAGATGCTGCCACTGCCTCTCGGTAGAGTTTGTCGGCGCATATGATTGCGTCCTTCTGGTTAGACTTGCTGGTGAGAACGCCCACCGGCCCCCGGCATCTTGATGATATTGTATGCGTAATGCGATGCAGCCATGAATTTTGCCAGTGCTGGGCGGCCCAGAATCCCATTGTATGGCAGCGGCATCTTCACGACGTCGAAGACAATCCTCTCCGTTCGGTAATTGAGCTCGCTGCTGAACGTGACCGACAATGTGACTTGGCCCATTGGCTTGTTCCTCCCCGAACTGATTCCTTGGAAAGTGCATGTTTCCTCGAGATCCTTGTCAGGGATCTGCAGCCTCTTGATCACATCGGGAGAGATCAAGTTCAAGCCAGCCCCACCGTCAGCCAGCATCTTTGTCACCTTGAGGTTGCGGATTGTTGGCGAAACCAACAACAGCAAACACCCGACCGCGGTGGTGCGATCAGGGTGATCCTCGGCATCAAAGACGATGGGCGCGTGTGACCACTTGAGTGGCTTCTGTGCTTCCATCACCGGCTCCGCGACATTCACCTTGCGGACCCACTGCTTCAGTCGCCGGTGCGAGGAGTGCAAAGATGCGCCTCTGTCAACACACATGGCGTCCATTGCATTCTGGAACTCCTTGTCGGGCCCATCTTCGTCCTCATCATCATCATCTTCTTTCTGGCCCTAAGCAGCCTTCTCTTTCGGCTGCTTGGCCTTACCGCGGCGGCCTCCTCGGCCACCACGGTTCTGCTTGCCAGACCCACCGGCACCATCTTGGCCCTTCTCCTTGTCGCGCTTCTCGTATTCAGCTTTCTGCTTCTCGGCAAGCTGCTCCACTTGCCAGCACTCCTGGAGATCGTGGCCCTTGGTACGGTGGATCTTGCAATACTGCCCACCGGTCTTGCCGCCCTTGTCGCCTGCCGCAGCCTCCCGGCAGTCGGCGCATCCGGCAACCTCCTTGCCGGGGCTATCTGCCTTGGGCTTCTTGGCGGCGTTGGCATCACCGGGGCTTTCGACTGCCATCACAGCCTTACCCTTGCACTTTCTGTTGTGCTTCCTACTTTTCTTCTGCATGATCGATCCGTCATCTGCATCGTCATCCTCAGAGTCAAATTCGGCGCCAGCATCTTCCCCAGGGAGTCGCCTCCATTCCTCAGCACGTGCACACTAGTCCGCCAAGGCGTACAGCTCGTTGATGGTTCTGACCTTCTCGATGTTCATCTCAGACTGCATTCTACGGTTGCGTACGTTCGTGTGGAACGCGGCACACACAACTGCGGGATGAACATCGGGGATGTTGTGGTGCACACGGCTGAACCTTTGTATATACTTGCGGAGGGGTCGCCATCCCTCTGGGGTATCACGTGCAGATCACTAGCTTGACCAGGGAGCTTGTGGCCACCCTGATAAGCACCAACGAAGCAATGGCACAGATCTGGCCAAGAAGAAATGGAGCCCTCCGGCAAGTTCATCAACCACGATCTGACGTTGGGCTTGAGCGCCAACGGAAAATAGTTGGCCAGTATCTTGTCGTCCCACCCCCTGGCAGCCTGCACTGCAATGGTGTAAATGCCAAGGAACTCTGACAGGCTGAGCGTGTCATCATATCTGTCGGGCAGCTTTGGCTTGAAGGCATGGGTGGACGGCTAGCAAACCTGCCGCAGCTCACGAGTAAATGTTGGGCAGCCTACCTCACAAGGTAAACACCCAGGGTACCCTGGCACAAGCACGTCTGCTGCCGGCCCGGCACAGTCGTCTGATAGACGGCGTGCTTCCCAGCGCCGCTCAATCTTTGTACGGGCGTCCTCGACACGCCGTTCGTGGAGCACTTGGTGCTGGTCTTGGCGGCCCCGCGGATCCGACGATGCCATGGACATCGTGTCCTGGTCATCCGATCGGCGAGCTTGCACCATTGTGGTTGTTAACATGGAGGCGACTGCACCGTTGGTGCACTATCTTTGGCACGGCAGCCAGATGGTCCTGCCAACACAGTGGGTGGTCGTCTGGAGGGTCCCTCCTCCGGCGTCTTGCTGGGATCGCCAAAACTGATGAGACTCTGGATGGTGGCCCTCCATTCATCCATCTTATCAGGAACTGACTGGAAGTTCAAAAGCATTGGAACCCGCGCCATGGCTTCTGCCGCCGTGGTTGGCATGGCCAGGAGCGTGGAACGAGGCGTTGCTCGACTCCTGGTAGAACCAGAAGGAACCCCGTCTCGTGCCTGCTACCGCGGCACATGCTCACCGATGGGTGGGCATGGTGGTGGTGGTGGTGCCTAAACATCGTGAGAACGATGCTCAGGGTCGGCTTGACACCGTCCAGGACCACCAACATCGCGGGGAAGCATGGCGCGCCCATCTTGTGATGGACGAGGCCTCGGCAAGCGCCACGGAGGAAAGCGATGGTGGGGCGGCCCCGCGAATCCGCCGCCAGCTGCTAGCCGAGCTTAGTGATGACAACGACAACGACGACGATGACGACCGGTTCGTGATCGTGCCCTCCCGACCCACGAGGACGGGGGATGGAGGGAGCACCGGCGCAGAGACCACCGAGCCCCTCGCGGAGAAGACTAGCACCGGCGGCGAGGCCGCCGAGCCCCATGAGGAGAAGACCGGCACCAGCCCAGTGGAAGAGGACCCCGGCAGGTCCCGCCCCGAGCCCTCCGAAGGGACCGCGAGCGAGCCTCGCGGGAGCGGCAGTGGCAGCAGCCTGCCGCTAAAGCTGAAGAAGGGACGCTGGGTCCCCAACGATGAGTAAGTCCTTGTAGGTTGTTCCTTACTTTGAGTCTTGCTTTCTGCCTCCCGAGGTCTGGGGCTGAGCCCTCGCGCCATGCAGGGAGCCCACGAAGAAGAAGAGGAAGGCCCCCGGCTCGAAGGGGGCCACTGCGTCCACTGTGGGCGCCGAGGGGCACGAGGAGACCACCCACCACCCTGAGACTGAAACATGTAGCGTGGAGGTGGAAGAGGAGCATGCGGCTCCTCCTGAGCCGCACGGGAACCTGCCTCCCCCAACTGGGGAGAGCGAGCCTCGGCAGGAGGCCTCCAGAGGAGGGGCCGTGCCGCCAGAGGTGCCTGGCGCGAGAGGCGACGCGGCGATGGAGGATGCTGAAGAGCCGACCCCTCCGGAGGGTTCCACACCCGCCAAGGAGGCCGATGCCCCCGAGGGGGCTACGACGAGCCCCTAGCGATCGCCTGTTCACCAGGCTCCGGATGCGGGCGCGACGAGCCCGCAACGCGCGCCAGCACGGCAGGCTGAGGAGGAGGCCGCGGGGAGCCCCCTGCGCTCAATGGAGGATGCGGCCCCCACAGGAAGCGTGGATAAGGAGGCCCAGATGGGGCCTGACGCCGGGCTTTCGCAGGTCATGACGGTGGAGGGCGGCACCGATGCGCGCAACGGCTGGGCGCTTGACGCTCTTGAGGAGGACCTCCAGGTGGAGGAGGCGCGCCTCGCGGACGAGCGCCTGCGCCTCGCAGAGGGGTGGCGACAGCTCAACGTCGCCCTCATTCTAGGCCACATGCAGGAGGCCGCCGCATGGGAGTGGCACGAGAAGGCCGCCCAGGACGCCAAGGAGCTCTTCGAGAGCGCCGTCAGGGATGCCGAGGAGGCCGACAGGCGACGCGAGGCGGCGGAGGCCTGCGTGAAGTTGCTCCAGGAGCAGGCCGCCGCCAGGGAGCAAGGGCTCCGGGTGCGAGAGGACGCCATCACGGCCCGTGAGGGGCAGCTTGCCTCCCGCAAGGGCAAGCTCGCCAAGCGCGAGGAGGCCCTTGCGCTCCGTGAGGGGGACGCTGAGATCCAGGAGCGGGAGCTCGCGAGGACGGCAACCGAGCAGGAGACCGAACGTGAGCGCCAGGCAACGCTGGACCGCCAGGTGGCGGCCACCCAAGCCTCCTACGACGATCGCCTCACCAAGGCCAATGCGCAGCTCGCAGAGAAGGAGAAGAAGATCCAGGCGGATGCTAACGCGAAGTCCAAGAATGAGCGCCAAGCGCTCGCCAAGGACTACAACAAGAAGCTGAAGCTTTAGGAGGACCGCTTCACCAAGAAGCAGGGCAAGCTCCAGGATGAGATCTCTCACCACAAGAAGCAGCTGAAGGAGGCGGAGGCTGCCCAGCGACTTGCGTCGAAGGCCAAGGTGGACGCTGAGGGGGAACTGGTGTTCCTGCAGGCGCAGGTGGGCAACGTCTCCGACGTCGTTGAACGAGGACGAGGCGTCCCGGGCGCGGGGGCGGCAGCGTGAATGCGCGAAGATGTTCCGCGCCCTTGCGCATCGTGCTCGCGCCGCCCTTTCTAGCTTCGCCGTCAAAAGGCTTAAGGACCCCCTCGAAGATGATGACGCCGGCTACCTGAACTTCTTCACCAAGCTCATGAAGAGGGTGGACGACGGAGCTGCGCGGATGGACGGCATCTTCGAGGAGGAGTGCCGCGACCTCCTGAGCCAGGCGGCGACACGGGTCTTCAGCAACCTCTTCCGCGCCGACGCCACCTTCAACTTCGACAGGGTGATGAGCCCTGTCCCGCCGGAGCTTCGCGATGGGCTCGAGAAAGAGGTGCGGAGCACGTGGAGGCCTTGGTCCAGAAGTTCTCCCACGGCAGCGAGAGCTCCGGCGAGGTTGGCGACGGCGGCGGTGATGGCGACGATGACGGCGGCGATAGTGCCTCATCCGCTTAGACTCCCCTCCTTTCTGTTATCATGTATTAGAGTAGGTGCAGCCCCATGGGGACGTGAAAACATTGCTTTTGTAATTTCGTTAAGTACTTAATGCTTGCTGCGATTTCTGCTCCTTGCGAGGCATCCTCGTGAGGTCTGTCTTTCCTTTTTACATGCTCTCATGCTCTACATCGCTAGGACCCATCCCCCGAGCGTGCTACGACCATCGCTGGTATGTTAGGACACGTGCCTAGACAAGGCCAAAGGGTGTAGGGCTCCGCGAGGTGGTAAGGGCTCCCGACACGCGATGCTCAAGAAGCCCCCCTTTGACGTTCAAGCAGCTTGCACAAAGGAAAAACCGTTGACGCTCAGTGAGACTACGGGGAAGAGAAAGAGCTCGAGGGGCGCTGAGGGAGGCTCACGAGGCGTTTAGACTTAGGTTTTTCGCGGAGGGTGAGGCTTGGCATGCCGTGGCTTGAGGGGTGTGCCTCGCAAAGGCGCTCGCTCGTGAGGCCTCCCGCCGGCGCTTGGCGGGGATGGGCACTGCAGGCAACTAGCGAGGCAGCGCTCGTGAGGCTTCCTGCGGGCTTCTTGAAGAGGCGATGCTCCATGTGTCACCTCGTGAGGCAACGCTTGCGAGGCCTTCTATGCGCCATGTTCCTGTGACAACCATATTCCAAAATGTTTCGCAACTAGTGGAGCGGCGCGCGCTTGCTAGTTCGCTCGTGGGTGTCGCGCGAGGAGACAAAGCACCAAGGACCTTGGTGAGGTGACGTGCATGGGAGTAGGCCCGCTAGCCAGAGCTCGGTCACTTGGGTTTTGCGGCGCTGCTGGGACTGACCCAAGTGCCGGCACCGTGTCCAGCCCCCGCTTGCGTGATACGCAGGAGGGAAATCACGAGCGCGCACAATTCCTGAAGTAAATTGCTTACCGAGCACACATAATACTTAGGAAATAAAACTTTACTGCTGCATGAAAAGGTTTCATTACACAACCAAAAAGATAAGGCTGCCGTGATGTGCACGGAGCAGCTTGAGGATGTAGTGGCCAGGCGGCACCCTCAAGTAATCAGTCTGCCACGTCTGAGCATGGGGCCCCACTGGGTTGTGGGCAGGAGCTCTCGCGGCCTCGGCAAGCACCGCATAGAGAGGCTCCGGAGCGTGTACAGCTCCACTTCGTTCGTGCCCGTGAGGTCACGGGTAGAACTTGCGGAGGTGTTGGATGTTCCATGTGTTTGGTACGAGAACACCCTCCTCCGTCTCCAGCCATGCTACGCCAGGCCAGGAAATGTGCACGACCCTGAACGGTCCTTCCCACATGGGCGAGAACTTGTGGAGTCCTTCCCTGGAGAGGATCCTTCGCAGGACAAGATCGCCAGCTTCAAGGGTGCGGGGGCGTATGTTGCGGCTGTGGTAGCGACGCAGTGCCTGCTGATACCGGGCGGCGCGGATGGCGGCCTGGCAACGTGCCTCCTCGAGGAGGAGCAGATCAGCTTCCCGGGAGGCATCCTGGCGGGCCTCGTCGAAGGCGAGGACCCGCGGGGACCCGTGCTTGAGCTCCGTAGGGAGGACCGCTTACGCCCTGTAGACGAGGAAGTAGGGTGTTTCACCGGTAGGCTTGGTCGCTGTTGTGCGGATCGACCATAGTACGGACTGGAGATCATCGAGCCAGCCTTTGCCGCAGGCTATGAGCTTTTTCTTGAAACTTCGCGTCTTGAGGCCCTTGAGGACCTCAGCATTAGCACGCTCGGCCTGGCCGTTGCTTCGCGGGTGCGCCATGGAGGCGTAGCAGATCTGCATGCCAAGGTTGGCGAAGTATGACTTGAAGAGGCCGCTGGTGAATTGCGAGCTGTTGTCGGTGATGATGCGGTTGGGGACGCCGAAGCGGCACACGAGGCCCTTGATGAACTTGATGGCTGATCCAGCCGGGATGTCGCGGACGAGCTCCACTTCCGCCCACTTGGTAAACTTGTCGATGGCGACGTAGAGGTAGCGGTAGCCGCCGGCTGCGCGTGGAAAGGGGCCCAGGATGTCCAGTCCCCAGACCGTGAAGGGCCACGAGAGGGGAATGGTCTGGAGCCCTTGCGCCGGCTGGTGCATTTGCTTGGTGTGGAACTGGCAGGCTTCACAGGATTAGACCAGCTCGATGGCGTCTTGA
Organism: Elymus sibiricus; assembly: GCA_039707655.1. Classification (NCBI taxonomy): domain Eukaryota; kingdom Viridiplantae; phylum Streptophyta; class Magnoliopsida; order Poales; family Poaceae; genus Elymus; species Elymus sibiricus. Next base: position 243,215,518 of record CM077676.1, read on the forward strand.
AGCACGGTGGGCCAGTAGAAGCCGGTGCGGAACACCTTGTCGGCTAGAGTGCACGATGAAGAGTGATGGCCGCAGTCTCCACCATGTATGTCGACAAGCAGCTCGCGCCCTTGCTCCTCGGAGATGCCCTGCATCGCGACTCCATTGGGGCGCCTGCGGTAGAGATCGCCATCCCTCAGGCAGTAAGATGTGGCCTGGCGGGCCACGCGCTCCACCTCTAAGTCTTTCTCCGGGAGGGTGCCATCCTCCAGATAAGCCTTGAACTCGTTGGCCCAGCTGTCGGCCTGTGGCTCCAGCGCCAGCAGCAGGTGGGCGCCTGAGGGTGGGCCACAGTCTGGCGCACCTGCGGGAGGTGCGGGTGGGAGTTCTTCATGAGGCTCCATGGCGCTTGTGGCGGGTGGTGCAGCTGATGGCCTCAGGAGCCTTTTCTCGAAGATGCTAGGGCTTTGAGGCTCGCGGCGAGATGCCCGCTTGGCGATGTCGTCTGCTTCCTTGTTGCTGCCGCGAGGGACGTGCTGGAGTTCCATGCCAAGGAAGCATTTCTCGAGGCTGTGCACCTCCTCCAGGTAGGCGGCCATGTGCTCGTCCTTGGGCTTGTAGCTCTTGTTGGAGAAGTTGACGAGGAGCTGCGAGTCTCCCTTGATGAGGATGCGCTTGATGCCAAGAGCGAAGGCGGCCTTGAGCCCGGTGATGAGGCCCTCGTATTCAGTAATGTTGTTGGAGACCATGTCGTCATGCTTGAAGCAGAGCTATACGGCTTAGTAGAGCTTGTCTCCTGCTGGCGAGGTGAGCACGACGCCAGCCCCCGCGCCCTGCCGGGAGAACGCGCCATCGAAGTGCATGGTCCTGCCGCCAGGGGTGTCCTTGCCAGGCAAGAGGGATTCGTCCTCGCGAGGCTCCTCTTGGTGTGGATCTGTCCATTCCACCGTGAAATCCGCCAAGGCCGCACCCTTGATCATCCTTGTGGTGAGGAATTCCAGATCGAAGGCTTGCAGCTCGATGCTCCACTCGGCAACGCGGCCAGTGGCGTTGGGGCTATGCAAGACCTACTCTAGTGGGTAAGACATGATCACCTTGGTTAAGTGGCCCTGGAAATAGTGGCGCAGCTTCCTGGAGGCGATGAGGAGCGCGAAAAGGAGCTTCTGCTACATGGGGTACCGCTCGCGCGCGTCCCGCAGCACCGTCTTGACGAAGTAGATGGGGTGCTCGAAGAGGCGCGTCATCGTAGGACCAACGACTTGTTCTCCAGAAGGCTTGGGAGGCGGCTCGCCAGGGGCCTCCTGAGGGGGACCCTCGGCAGGCACAGGTGCGGCCTCGGGAGGCACTGGAGCAACTTTGGAAGGCGCTGGTGCGGCCTTGGCAGGTGCAGGCGAGGCCTTGAGAGGCGCTGGCGTGGCTTCGGCAGGCGCTGGTGCGGCCTCGGCAGGCGCAGGCGCGGCAGGCTTCTTCTTGGCGCAAGTAGGCCCTTCTCGTTCCACCACAAGAGCCGCGCTGGCCGTCTGGGGGTGGCTGCCAAGTATAGGAGCAGGGGCTCGCGAGGGCATGGTGCAACCATGATGGGAGGGATCGTCAGGTACCTCTTGAGGTCCTCGAAGGTCGCGTCAGCTTCGGGAGTCCACTTGAAGGGGCCCGATCTCTTCATGAGCTTGAAGAACGGCAGGGCTCTTTCGCCAGACTTGGAGATGAAACGCCCAAGCGCGACCATGCATCCCGCCAGGCGCTGCATGTCCTTGAGGTTCCGGGGAGGCCGCATCTGCTCGATGGCCTTGATCTTCTCGGGGTTGGCTTCGATGCCGCGGTGGGAGACCAGGATGCCAAGCAGCTTGCCGAAGGGACTCCGAAGATGCACTTGGCGGGGTTGAGCTTGAGATTGACCTTGCGCAGGTTGGCAAAGGTTTCTTCGAGGTCCGCGATGAGGGAGCATGACTTGCAGCTCTTCATGACGATGACGTCGACGTAGGCCTCTGCATTCCTTCCCATCTGGGGCCCCAGGGCGATACGCATCAGCCTCTGGAAGGTAGCCCCCGCGCTCTTCAGGCCGAAGGGCATGCAGATGTAACAGTACACTGCACAGGGGGTGACGAAGGCCGTTCTCTCTTCGTCTTCCATCGCCATCTTGATCTGGTGGTAGCCTGAGAAGGCGTCCAGGAAGCACAACAACTCACACCCAGCGGTGGAGTCCATGATCTGGTCGATTCGTGGCAGCGGGAAGGGGTCCTTGGGGCAGGCCTTGTTGAGGCTGGTGAAGTCGACGCACATCCACCCCTCGCCACTGTGCTTGGGGACCACGACAGGGTTGGCGAGCCACTCGGGGTGGCGCACCTCGCAGATGACTCCTGCCTCTTGCAGCTTCTAAACTTCTTGGAAGATGAACTCTTGCTTCTCGGGCGCTTGGCGCCATGCCTTTTGCTTCACGGGGCGTGCGTTGGGGCACACCGCTAAGTGGTGCTCGATCACCTCCCTCGGCACACCGGCCAAATCTGATGCTGTCCATGCGAACACATCAGCATTCGCCCGGAGGAAGGCGACGAGCGCGCCTTCCTATTTGGGAGAGAGACCGTTGCCGACGGTGAAGGTGGGCCCGGAGCCACTGCCATCCACCGACACCTTCTTCGTCTCGGCGCGTGCCTGAGAGAACAACTTCTTCTTCGCGGGTGTGGGCTCGGCAGGCTCGATGTCGTCCTCATCGGCTGGGTGAGCAGTGGTGGCAGCCTTGTAGGCGCGCTCAAGGGAGCGTACCGCGTCCTTCTCGTCGAAGCAGATGGTGATATTGTCGCTGCAGCCCGGCATCTCGAGGGTGTTGTAGGCGTGGTGGGTCACCGCCATGAACTTGGCGAGCACGGGGTAGCCCAAGATGGCGTTGTAGGGCAAGCCAATGTGCGCCACGTCAAAGTCGACGAGCTCGGTGCAGTAGTTCTTGCAGGTGCCGAAGGTGACGGGAAGGCGTACTTGCCCCAGAGGTAGGGTGGAGCCGTCGGTCATGCCCAAGAAGGGCCTCGTCGGCATCAAGCACTCGTAGGGCACTTGGAGCTTCTCGAAGATCTCTATGGAGGTCACGTTGAGGCCTGCACCGCCATCGATGAGTGTCTTGGTGACGGTGACGTTGTTGATGGTGGGTGTGCACAGCATGGGGATGGTGCCCACACCCCTCGTGGACTTGGGGTGGTCCTTGGAGTCAAAGCAGATCGCTTACTGTGACCACTTGAGAGGTTGAGAAGCCTCCGACCCTGGGAGGGCCGCGTTCACCTCGCGAGAGAACTGCTTGAAGTGGCGGTTGGATGAGGGGGCCTGAGCCCCGCCAAGGATGCATGCCACCCCGCGAGGCTCCTGGTAGCCCCCGGCATTCTCGTCAGGGAGATTGCCGTTGTTCCCGCCAGGGGGCGGCGGGGCGGCGTTGGCTTGAGGGTTGGCCTGCCGTGGCCGGTCCCGCCAGCCTGGCCGGTAGTTGTTGTTGTGGTCTCCCCAGTGGTTGCCGCTGCGACTGTCTCCGCGGCCTGCGTCGCGCTCGTTGCGGCTGCTGCGTCCGTCCTGGTGGCGGCCACGAAGCAGCTTGGGCTCATGGCAGTCCTCGGTGCTGTGGGAGTGCATGTTGTGGTAGGCGTAGAAAGGGCGATCATCTTTCTTGGCGTCGTCGTGGTCGCAGCCGCGCTTCTGCTTAGGCTCCGCCGCAAGCACGGCGGGGCCCTTGCGCTTGGCGTCTTTGCTTTTGGCCTTCGTAGCGTCGGGCGCCACGTCTGGGTCATTGTGGGCGAAGAGGCGGCCCTCTTCAGCCTTGGCGCACTTGTCGGCGAGGTCGAACAGCTCGACCGCGGTGTCGAGCTCGTCGTTGATGGCGAGCTTCTCGCATATCCTGACGTCTGTGACGCCGGAGGAGAACGCGGAGATGATCGCGGCACCGGAGGCGCGAGGGATCTTGTTGCGCACTTGGCTGAAGCGCTGGATGTACTTGCGGAGAGTCTCGTCAGGCCGCTGGCACACGACGCGTAGGTCGTTGAGCGTGAGAGGGCGCTCGTACGTGCCCTTGAAGTTGGCAACGAACTATCGGCACAGTTCGGACCACGAGGAGATGGAAGCTTCGGGGAGGTTCATCAGCCACGAGCGCGGGGCGTCCTTGAGGGCCATGGGGAACCAGTTCGCCGTGACCTTGTCATCACCGCCCGCAGCCTCGATGCCCAAGGTGTAGAGCTGTAGGAACTCCATGGGGTTGGGAGTGCTGTCGTTGCGGGGAGGCAGCTTCGGCTTGAACTTCATAGGCCACACCACGCGGCGTAGCTCGCGAGTGAAGACGCGGCAGCCCCCGCTGTTGGAGGCGACGCCACCGGCGAGAGCGGCGCGGTTTTGGCGCCCGGCCGCTGCGACATCCTGTATGGTGCGGTCTTGATGCTGGCGCTGCTGCTCGAGGATCACGCGAGCGTCTGGTACCGCGCGCCGAATGATCTGGCAGCTCACGTCGTCGTGGTCCGGCGAGGACACGCCACGGGACAGCTCCCGAGCGCGCACGCCACGGCGCTGGCCCGCGACATCGTCGAACAGGGGAGGTGGAGGAGGTGCGCCGTGCTCTGCCTCCGCGCCACGTGGCGACGGAGGCGGTAGAGAGCGGGAAGGTCCCGGGGCGTCTTCGGCGGCGTTGACGAGCTCAATGATGCACGCGAGCCAAGCGTCATACCCGGCCTCGGTGGGACGGTAGCACAGGAGCTCACGTGCCATGAGCAGCGCGGCCTGCGGATCCGGCGAGTCGCGGCGGGCGAGCGAGGATGCCATGGCGGTGCGGCCAGGCGGCTACACAGACGGGTGGAGGGAAGAGGCTTGCTCCTCCCCCACCGCGGGCTCGGTGGCGGCACCAGCGCGCCCACGACGGTTGTCGTTGGCGATGGGCTCTGTGCGGACCACCCTGGCGGCCCTGCGTAGGGCGCGCTCACGTCGGGCGTCGGCCATGTCGATGTCGAGGTTGAAGAAGTGGAAGCCGGCCCCCTACCAGGGGCACCAGATGTCGGTAGAGGGGCTCCGGGGACCCTGGTTCGAACACTGGGGGCCTGCTCGCTACCTATCAACTGGACTGTGACCATGGCATGGCTATGGTGAGCGGAGCACGACGGGAGAGCACACACACACACATGGCACGACAGGGACACAAGCAGCTACCCAGGTTCGGGCCACCAAGAGGTGTAAAACCCTACTCGTGCTGATCTGGGATTGCTATGGTGAAAGTGCTCCTGTGTACAAGGTGGAAAGAGGTTGAATTGGTCGACCTCCTCTAAGGTAGCAGCTCTGCCCCTTATATAGCTGCCTCAGTCCTCTTCCCCCAAAAATATTGGCGGGAAGGGTTGCTGTCGTGGTTTTGTCATGGCAGATGTCCTCGTGAAAGAACTTAGTGGTGAGGCCATCGCAACTAGGTGGAAGCTTGAAGGGGTTGGTCGGAATCGAGAGACGCGAGTTTTACCCAGGTTCGGCCCCTCACGGTGGAGGTAAAAGCCTACAGCCTGCTTGATTGCTATTGATGATGATCTCGATTACAAGGGTGCTGTTTCGCTACCTCTATCTCGAGAGCTAGTTTTTCTGTCTCTCCTGAGTTGTCCCTCTTGGGGTGCCTTGCCCCTCCTTATATAAGTTGAAGGGGCCGGCTTACATGTAGAGTCCTAGTAGGATTAGGACTGGTCTATTTTCTATTACAAGTTGGATACTAGTCCGGGACTTGCTTTCCTTTGTCAGGTCTTGCTTTCCTCTTCTTGGTCCTCCTCTACGAGCCGGCCCATTGGGCTCCCCTTAAGCCGGCCTCCTGCCGGGTCTCGCCCTGGGCCCTTGGTCTCTCCTATTCATCATCTTCCTTAAGTAAAGGAGAACTCACTGCGTCCTTAGGTAGGCCGCCGCCTCAAGTACTGGGCTATGAGCCGGCCCACTTTATGAGTCGCCCTGACGGGCCTTTGACGTCTTGATCGTCGCTGCTACTCTCCAGGGTGCCACTGGATAACCCGGCCCTGAACGGGCGGGTCATATCGTGGGGTTATATCCCCAACATTAGCCCCCAGATTAATTTGGATTTATCCATGTTAAACTTATCCTGAAAAATAAAACAAGAACAAATTTAACAGGTTGTGTGCCGGGTCGATGGTCCTTCTGAGCCGGTATCTGTTCATCCTTCAGTCCTTGTCATTTCCTTCTGTGAAAACACCCGCCCGAGTCAATCTTTGCCGGGTTATTCAATGGAATCCTTCCTGAAGCGTTATATCAATGGGCCAGCTTCAAAATCAACTTGCTGGTTTTATGCAGAAAAATATTAGGGAAAAAAATAATCCATTTGAGTCAATTTCCAAAGCTCTGACTTGACAAAAATATTGGGCTTAAGATATGCTTCTGATGCTGAACTGGCTTTGAATACTCCGGCTTGACAAAAATATTGGATTTAAGATATTCATCTTATGTTCAGCCGGCTTGAGGACGTAGAGCTTGTCGAGTTGCGATTGTCGAAGTTGCTGTGTTATAAAGATTGATGATACCGGGTCATGATTGTTCTTCCTGGGTTCTTCAGGCCAAGTCCTTATAGGACTGATCCTCCCAGGCCGGGTCTTTTCCAACCCGGATCAATCTGAATTTTCTTTCAACTCCAATATATATATCAACTGTAGCCCCCAAGCTCCAAGTTTATCACCTTGTGATGAATTGGTGCTTGCTTTTGTAAATATTGTTGCGTCGGCTTTCCGGGCCTTTCTATGAACAGCTTGGAAAAGATAAACTTTGCAAATTTCTCCACTAAGAATATGATACCCGGTTTGCTCAAAACTGAGAACTTGAAGGTGTACCTCCCTTATATCCATATTACCTGTAGCCCCCAAGTCTTAAGAGGGGAACGTAGTGATAGCTTAAGACTTTCTTCAATATAAATGTTGCAACTTTGAAGAAATCCGGGTTGTTCATCTGAGTCACCAGTTATAAACTGAATGTTTTGCATTGCACATGTGTAGTCCCCAAGGGCCGGCTCATCAGTATGTGATGGGCCGGGTCTTCAATTTGGACCTTATGATCTGTTTAAACAACTGAACGCTGTAGCCCCTCAAGTGCCGGGTTGTCTTGCCCGCAGCAACCTAGGACTTGAACTTTAGCTTTTGATGTTTGTAGATGTATAGCTGTAAATAATGTAGGCCCCAAGGGCCGGATTAGCTCTCCTCATCAATCTGGAACTTGAACTATCTGTAGAGTCAATGACTGTAGCCCCCAAGGGCCGGGTTACTATTAATAGTGAGTCGGGTCTTCAATGAAGGTACTTTTAAAATGACAATGCATTAGCCCCCAAGTACCGTGGTGCATGCTTGCAGCGACATGGGACTTGATATTTTGTAGATCAAAATTGGCTGATGTAGCCCCCAAGTGCCAGGTCGTGTGCCTGCGGCGACTCAGGACTTCAGAAACTTGAACAATGTAGCCCCCAAGTGCCGGATCGTGTGCCTGCGGCGACTCAGGACTGAATAATAGACTTGAATATGGTATCCCCCAAGTTGCGGGTCGATCGCCTGCGGCGGCTCGGGACTTCCTTTATCTTTGTAATTTTTTGAACTGAGTATTAGCCCCCAAATGCCGTGGTGCATGCTTGCAGCGACATGGGACTTTCATACTGAATGTAATCTTGATTTGAATAATGTAGCCCACAAGTGCCGGGTCGTATTGCCTGCAGTGACTCGGGACTATTCCTTCCACTATAGAATAAACTCAGATCCGCCGTAGCCTCCAAGAACCGGGTTGTCTGGCCGCATAGTATACTCTTTGCATTATCAACTCACCAAATAAATCCTGGTGACCCAGCAAGTGACAACCCGACGGCAATTGACGTAGAAGGAGAACAAACCAATGTTAATCCGGCAGATCTAGCTGCCGGGTCTCAACCATCAATCACTCTGTAAGCTTGAATTTGCTGTGAAAAACTTTGATAGAAAATAGCCCAATCGTGGCTTGTAATAGTTTTTGAGCGTGAAACTACATAATCTGCCAATGCCATCAAGCACTTTAATATTTTGCCTGTGAACTGATGATACTTTTGCGATGAAAGAAATCCTTGGCCGTGGTTGCAGTGCAACCCGGCAAATATGTGTGAAAAATTTCATAAGTGCTGTAGTCTTCTACAAAGCACATGTTGAATAACCCAAAACACAGTCAATTAAATGACCAAGTATTATATGTGACCCGGCTGGATTTGTAACCCGGGAATTTAGAAGAATTGATATCTCAATCATTTAATACTGGTTATGATAAACCATGATGAAGATCCAGCCATTTTGGCTATCAAAGATTTGTTTGTTCCTGCAGAGTTACAGTGTAACCCGGTTTAAAAACCGGCTCCTGCGACATAATGTAATGTTTGATGATGGAATGTATGATGATGTATGTGTATGATAACAGAGTATAAAAATGCCGGCTTTCGAGGCACGACATAAGACCGGCTTTCGAGGCTCGAGTCTTGCTTCAATGAAGCTGGCGTGATAGCCCATGGTTTATCCTTGCTCTCTGTAAGCCGGCTCTCATGTGACGTATCTGATGTTTTAACCAAGACAAGTTCAGGGTCATAGAGATGATTGACTTGTCAAGAGTACACCGGGTCACCTAATCGGAGTAGCATCAAGCAGACAGGCAGGTTTAACCAAGATAATGTGGCGTTATTTGCCGGGTCAAGAGGGTGAGATAGCTAAACTCGGTGAGTTGGAAGCCCCCAAGTGACCAATGATCGAAATTGACTAGGATACCCATGTTTAGACTGTGCATCATGGCGACTAGTCTTCTTTGGAAACCTTACTTTTTGCCAATAAGGCAGGATACCTATGTTTGAACTGCGCATCGTGGCAGCTAGTTCTCTTGGGCAACCTTTAATTTTTCACCAATACGGCAGGATACCCATGTTTGAACTGCGCATCGTGGCAGCAAGTTCTATTTGGCAACCTTTAATTTTTCGCCAATACGGCAGCAGCCCTCGGGACCGGGTTGTCTTCCTCGCAATGACCCGGGGTTCTTGAATTTGTGAAACCAGCCAACTCTGACGAGTCATGTCTGTGTAGCCCCCGAGTCTTAAGTCGACTCGAGAATCCGGCTTGAGATTCTTTGCACTTGGATGTGGCATAAACCGGAGTATAGTTGACAACTGCGAACTAGAATTTATCAAAGCCGGAGGCGATGCGGCGGGTTGATGATCTTGCAGGAACATTTTTGCCCAAAGTGATTTCGTACGCCTCTTGGTCCAGCTCTCCTGGTTCTTCCAGGGCCGTTCTCTTTTCTGTTTCTTCGCTGCCGGCTTCAGAATTGCCGGCTCTTCCGAGATCGGCTTTTTGCTCTTTTGGGGAGGTTTCCTCCATGGCCGACTCTTCCGTCCCTTTTGATGTGGCGAATTAGACTAGACCGCAAGATGCTGAGATGTGTGTTAAGCCGGATAACTTGGTGTGGGCCGGTCCACAGAGCGGACTCTGGCATGCTTTGGTGTGCTGATGTAGACGGGAGAGCTGGCCGATAAATTGACGTGGACGCGGGAACCGGCCGCGATATCAGACGCCGGCGTGGACGCGAGAGTCGGCCGTGGTGTTGTAAGCTGGCGCGGACGTGCGAGTCGGCCGCGTCGTTGTAGACCGGTGGGGGCACGCAAGTCGGTCGTGGCGTTGTAAGCCGGCACGGGCGCGCGGGTCGGCCACGGCGTTGTAAGCCGGCGCGGGCGCGTGAGTCGGCCACGGCATTGTAGACCGGTGGGGGCGCGCAAGTCGGCCACGGCGTTGTAAGCCGGCATGGGCGCGCGGGTTACACGTGTGTCCGTCGAGCAGCGCGGCACGGACGGATGCCTGTGTAGAATGATGCTGATGCGTGCTCCGTACCCGTGGTATAACACCACCTTTGTGATGAATAATTGTCCTGCGTAAAAATATTACGAGCCAGAGTAATTGTTCTCGGATGAATTAACATGTGCTGATAAAATACATAGAAAGGATAGCACCTGATATTTTTGTATTCTGCTATGAACGCAGTTGCGGAGACTCGCCATCAGAGTTGACGAGGGTATCGCTGCCGGACGCAGAGTTATCTGCAAGGTCCACCCCCTGAGTGAAGCCGATGATGACGTGCTTCCGGCCGGCCAGAGCCTGGGCGGGTTGCGCGCACCGAGCCGGCTCGACGATGTCGGTGCACATGTCCGGCTCGGGTTCAGATCCGCCGGTTTTGCCGATGAAGACGTGGATTTTGCCGAAGGGGACCCGGTACCCGTACTCGATTGACTCGGCCTCGGGGCCCCAGCCTGAATCGTCGATGTAAAGCTTGCCGCGGCGACTCTTGGTCATACGGCCGATCGTGTATCCCTCGATCCCTGCGGGAGTTCCCTTCAAGTACTCAACACCACCGAGCGAGAGCCCCACGGTGGGCGCCAACTGTCGTGGTTTTGTCACGGCAGATGTCCTCGTGAAAGAACTTAGTGGTGAGGCCATCACAACTAGGTGGAAGCTTGAAGGGGTTGGTCGGAATCGAGAGACGCGAGTTTTACCCAGGTTTGGCCCCTCACGGTGGAGGTAAAAGCCTACATCCTGCTTGATTGCTATTGATGATGATCTCGATTACAAGGGTGCTGTTTCGCTACCTCTATCTCGAGAGCTAGTTTTTCTATCTCTCCTGACTTGTCCCTCTTGGGGTGCCTTGCCCCTCCTTATATAAGTTGAAGGGGCCGGCTTACATGTAGAGTTCTAGTAGGATTAGGACTGGTCTATTTTCTATTACAAGTTGGATACTAGTCCGGGACTTGGTTTCCTTTGTCAGGTCTTGCTTTCCTCTTCTTGGCCCTCCTCTACGAGCCGGCCCATTGGGCTCCCCTTAAGCCGGTCTCCTGCCGGGTCTCGCCCTGGGCCCTTGGTCTCTCCTATTCATCGTCTTCCTTAAGTAAAGGGGAACTCACTGCGTCCTTAGGTAGGCCGCCGCCTCAAGTACTGGGCTATGAGCCGGCCCACTTTATGAGTCGCCCTGACGGGTCTTTGACGTCTTGATCGTCGTTCCTACTCTCCAGGGTGCCACTGGATAACCCGGCCCTGAACGGGCGGGTCATATCGTGGGGTTATATCCCCAACAGTTGCCACACAACGGCAGTTCAAAGGGGGACAGGCACCCAGTCTTATCCTGACAAAAGTGGTATTCGTCTGCAAAGGAGCCGTCCATGACGCGCCGGTAGGCTCGGCGATGACATCTGCCCTAGCGCGCCTCGTCATTGTGGTCTTCATACACCAAAGTGGTAAACTTTGGGACTTGCTTTGGGGGAGGTAGCCGCAGCTGCTCCCTTATCACCAAAGAGGAAACTTCCACCGACCGCGGCTGCTGGCACGGCCCCTGTCGTTGTCGTCTTGTGCAGGCGCATCACCCATGTTGTGGGCATGCAGCCGCGCGACCAGCGTCACGCGACTCCCCCGCACGGAGGGCCTCGCGGGATACCGCCTCGCGAGGGGGCCTTGCGAGGCTGCCTGCCACGGAAGGTTGTCTACGGTAGCGCCTTCCCTTGTGGGGAGGGCCCTCGCGAGGCTGGAGTCTCGCGAGGCGTCTTGCTTTGCGGCGCCCACGGTTGGGCCGCCTCCTGAGCTCCTCGCCAGGTGTTGCTTCCTGGGCCACAGGCAGACGGCCCGTGGTACCCTGGTTCCCACTGGGCTGACATGTGCTTCTACTATCCATAAGCTATCATCAATTACTAGCTGCACATCTATAGGGGGAGCATATGCATGTTACATGGTTCCTTCAAAGCTTTCATACAATCTTCTATTACATTTCTACATGAAGCTTTGATGTATGTTATCATCAATTACCAAAAAGGGGGAGATTGAAAGCACATTTGCTCCCTTGGTGGTTTTGGTAATTAATGTCAACATACATGTTGTTGGACTAACATTTTTATCTAGTATATTTCAGATAAGTTCAACAGTGGCATGGCAAAGACAAGAAGATGTGGACCCCTTCAAAATGCTAAGGACAAATATTGGCAAAGCTCCAAGACTCTTCATTTTTGGTTAAGTGATCCAAGATCACATTGAGACCATAGGAAAGCCAATACTATTAAAAGGGGATGAGGTTTTGATCATGACTCCATTGCTCAAGTGCTTAGTGGTATTGCTCCAAAACCCTCAAACATTTCTCCACATCACTTCTATCCAAAACCCTAAAAGCATCATCTCGGTCCCGCCGAATTTCCACATCCCGGACTCACCGAGTTGATCACACACATTGCCAAAGCCAAATCATAACTTTTCGGTGCAACCGAAATGGTTCTCGGTCTCACCGAGACGGCATGACCAAGTTGCTGTAACGATGTCACTTCACTTCGGAATTTCCGAGATGAAATTTTTGGAACTACCGAAACTTGGTCTTTCCATAGCCATTGCACTTCAGTCCCACCGAGATGTTCTGATCGGTCTCACCGAGACCTCCAATGTTCAAGTCTTTTACACTAGTTGGTCTCACCGAGATTTTGGTCCGGTGTCACCGAGTTGGGTCAAATACTTGTAACGGTTGGATCTTTGGGTGAAGCCTATTTATACCCCTCGACCCACACCTACTCCAAGAGAGAGCCATCAGAACGTGCCTACACTTCGACCATTCATTTTCTGAGAGAGAACCACCTTCTCATGTGTTGAGATCAAGAGATTCCAATCCAACCATTTGAACCTTGATTTCTAGCCTTTCCCAAGTTGCTTTCCACTCAAATCCTTCTCCTACCAAAGCCAAATCTGTGAGAGAGTGATTGAGTGTTGGGGAGACTATCACTTGAAGCACAAGAGCAAGGAGTTCATCATCAACAACATCATCTATTACCTTTTGGAGAGTATTGTCTCCAAAATTGGTTAGGTGTCACTTGGGAGCCTCCAAGATCATGTGGAGTTGAACCAAGGAGTTTGTAAGGGCAAGGAGATCGCCTACTTCGTGAAGATCTACCCAAGTGAGGCTAGTCCTTCGTGGACGTAAGCCATGGTGGAATAGGCAAGGTTGCTTCTTCGTGGACCCTTCTTTGGTGGAGCCCTCCGTGGACTCGCGCAACTGTTACCCTTCATGGGTTGAAGTCTCCATCAATTTGGACATACGATAGCACCACCTATCGGAACCATTCCAAAAACCACTGTGTCTTCATTGCATTTGATATTCTCTTCTCTACCCCATTACTTTCTGCACAATTGCATGCTTTACTATTTCCGCTGCTTTATCTCTAGATATGCATGTGTAGGAAGTCTTGGTCATATCTTAACTTGTGCTAAAAATTTGCCTAAATTCCAAGAGAATTAAAACTGCAACATTGATTAGTTAAGAGTCTATTCACCCCCCTCTAGATCTATCTTCTTGACCCTACACAGCAAAGAAGGAGTATGAGCGCATATGATACCAACTGGTAATTAACACAACAAGATAATACCCTGAGATCCTTCCTCGTCTCCCTGCGAGAAAAGATCCGCGGGCATGCCATATTTATTGAGTAATGTATTTCATCAAGTATCTGGTTCAAGTTGTATAAGATCGGGATACTCTCATATATCCAAGCGTCCTATTACCATGGACACGGCTATTCGAATAGTTTTGTCTTCCCTACAGGGGTGCACCACATAACCCGACACGCTCCATTACCTCTGGCCGGACACACTTTTGTGGGTAATGCCTGGCCTCGAATAATCGAGACGTCGTAGTCCTACCTAGGCTCTCCAGAGAGGTCAACACGCCGGTCTACATCTTAAGCGTGAAGGGGTCATGGGCCAATCACCCTAAGCACTCCTGCATGTTGCTTGGACGGTCCAGCCTCACCTCATCCGGAGGATATCTGCTAGACCGTGCCGCTCAAGTGTGACGTCTGACATAGCTTTCGGGAGAATCGTATGACACCGAGGGCCCCATAAACCATTACCCCACGCGGCGGTTAGTGCGTATATGCCAGTGGCAATCTTGGATCAAATACCCAAATCTCGTTAAGCGTGTTATTATCATATCACCAAGGACACCAACTAGGGCCCAGGCTCATCTCTCTCCTAGATGGTCTCCACCTGCCCTGTCGTTCCGCCTCGGTGAATGTTTTGTGTCGGCTGTCGGGACCGGTCCTGAGCTACCACCACATCCTGGGTGATACCGCTAACAGCTAGCCGCCACAGTGAATCACTCGCGGGTGCTCTCCGAGCCGACCCGACTTCAACATATCATCACTCGCGGGTGCTCTCCGAGCTGGCCCGGCTTTAGTATGAACATGTTTAGTGTAGTAGTATAAGTATATCCGTGATCATCGCCCGAAGGAATCACGGCCCGATAGTATAGCATGGCAAATAGACAAGGGTGTAGGGCCAACTGTTGGAACACCAGCATATCTAAACTTGGCATGCTAGGATAACAGTTAAGCATTTATAACAGGCAACAAAATCAAGCTATGCATCAGAATAGGATCTACCGAACAACAACAGTAATAATACCTAATGCATGAAGTAGAGAGAAAGAATAGGCGATATAGAAATGATCAAGGGGTTTTTTTCTTGCCTGGTTGCTCTGCAGATGAAAATGGATCTTCACGGTGTAGTCGATCACTGGATCAACATCGGTCTCGAGGTCTATTGCAGTATCGGGGTCTATCGGAAAAGAAGCAACGTGGGGAAACAGATAAGTAACAGAGCAAACAAATGCCACACAATGCATGTCACGGCAACAGGTGGTGGTGAGGTGCTCTAATGCATTACTACTCAATTTAATTGAAGCGGGAAAATATTTTCCCAGCTCCAGGTATTATACGGTATATCAATTCGGTAGCAAAAGTTCAATGTTCAATATGTTAGAGGGGTTTGTCATGCATGTAGATGACATATTCGGATTCGTTATATTTTTCTGATCGTTATTTGAATATAAATTATTTTCATCTGAGTTATGGTTTATTTTATATGAATTTCCAAAGTTTAAATGATTTTCTGAAATATTATTAATTTTGAAATATATTAAATATTATTTGCTATGGGTACACAGAAGTGTAGCCAACACTATGAACATGTGGCTGACAGGTGGGGGCAGAGGGCCCAGTTGACCCAGTCATCATTGACTGGTCCACTGATGAACAGTGCTAGTGGGGCCCGGTAGTCATTGTCTTTACTTTAATTAAATGGGTTTTTAATCGGGTGGTCCCACATGTCTTTTGCTATTAGACTAATTTTCGTACTAAATTAATTACTAACTAAATCTAGCCCGGATCTATAGGGCTGGCCCTACATGGCCAGGAGACAGCCAGCCAGGTTGTGCTCACACACGCACACAGGCATGGCGGCCAGAGCCATCCAACGCTGGGAGGCAGGGGAGGCAGTGAGCAGCTAGGGCGGCTGGGCGAGCGCGCAACAGAGAGCAGTGGCAGCAAGCAGCAGAGAGCAATAGCGGCAGCAGCAAAGAGCAGCAGCAAGCGGCGCAAGAGCAGCGGCAGTGCAAGAGCAGTAACAATAGCGTAGCAGCGGCAACAAGAGAGCAGCAGAGCAGCGGCAGGGCCGCGGGCGGCTGCGGTGTGGCATGCGTGGGTGCGCAGCCGGGCGAGCCAACGCATGGCTAGCGAGCCGTGGGTGCGCTGGGACAGGGCCAGGGCACGGCGGACGCGCGCCAGGAGCGGGCGAGCATGCGTGGGGAGCGGGGCTTCGGCCATGGTGGGCACCGGCGTGCGGGGGCATCTACGGTGATGAATCAAGACTAGCGGGGAAACGGGGGGATGCTCACCGCGAGCTCGATGGCAATGCCGGGGTCGGACTGGAGCGGTGGCAATCGACGGCGGACGATGAGGATCTACGCGGTGAAGATGAGGTCGATGGCGAGCGTACGGGGGTTGCGCCGCTCAATCTAGTAGCGTAGTCGAAGGAGACGATGGCGGGGAGGCTCCTGGACGTCTTCTCAAGCGCCGGGGAGCTCGGTGGTCGCGGCTACGGCGAAGGCCATGGCGGCTGCATACTCGGGCGTGTCCAAATTGAGATGGTGAGCGAGAGAGCGAGGGGAATGGAGCTAGGGTTCATCTACGGGGTCGGGGCGAGGCCTTATCTTCTCCCTGGGCTACTATAGTTGCCAGATGTCGAGCATCGATGGCCATGGCACCGTGGATGGCCGACATGGCGAGCTCTCTGTCTCTAGTACCTGAGATGGAAGAAGGCTATTAGTGGGTTGGGCTGCGCACTGTAGCACTGGGCCATAAGTGCACAGTGAGTGCTTTTCTATTTATCCTTTTCTTTTTCTGTCACATATTTTGGCCTCTGTTTTCTATTTTTCTTAGCTATCATATGAATTTTTCTCTGGATGAAACTTGTCACATAAATACTAGGCCACATTTTGGGTAAGCACAAATAGTTTCAATTTATTTTGAAATGTTTAACTATTTTTTTTATTTCAAAAAGGCTCAATTTAATGTTGTTGGATTGGTTTCACTGATGCTAGGGTCACTTAAGGAATTTTGGTGATGTTGTTTTCCTTAATACAAATAGTAGGGATTATTTGCAATAACATGAACACTTTTGTTTAATTATTTGAAGAAGTTTTATTTGTCCTCGCTATTTGAATTTTGAATTGGAATGGGTTTTGGATCTTAATGACTATTACCAAGTTAATGATGATGACTTGTCATTATTAGAGGAAGTTCATTGTAGCTTGATTACTGGGGTTTTACAAATAGATAACATGCCCATCAATATTATCAACCAAGAGATATATAACCATTGCAATAGGAGGTTCTATTTTAATTAGTTCAGATGGTTTAGGTGTTCTAATATTACTCTTATGAATCATAGTTGTAGCTTTAGCATGTTCCTTAATCCTAACAGGGAAAGGAGGTTTCTCAATATAAAGTGGCAGGCACAACTGGATTGGCAGTATAAACAATTGTTTCAGTTTTAGCAACAACTGGTTCTTCACAAATTTCTTCAATAGGCGAATGAAATTTAAACCAGTTCTCCATAGGGAGATCAACATGAGCAGCGAATGATTCACAGAATGTAGCTACTATCTCGGCGTCAAGCCCATATTTTACACTAAGCTTATGAAAAGCATCTATTCCTATGAAAGACTTAACACAATCAAATTCAATATGTATACCTGACTCATTACCTTTGTAGATTTTCCAAACTTCAGAGTTACGTTTAATTCTTTCAATAAGATCCCATTTGAATTCAGTGCTTCACTTCATGAAGGAGCTAGTAGAAGAAGAATCAAGCCTTATTTTGTCATCATCAGAAAGCCGAGCTTAAAAGTTTTGTAGGATCAATTCTCTTGAGAGCTCATGACTGGGGCATGTGTGCATCATGTATTTAAGCCTCCCCCAAGCTTGAGCGATACTTTCTCCTTCACGAGGCTAGAAATTATATATATAGTTCTGATCACGATGAACCAAGTGCATTGGATAAAATTTCTGATGGAATTCCAGCTTCAATCGTTTACAGTCCCATGTTCCAGATTCATCCAATAGCCTATACCACGATAATGCATTTCCCACCAAAGATAAAGGGAATACTTTCATCTTAACTCCATCCTCGAATAGCCCTACAAGCTTAAACAATCCACAAATTTCATCTATATAGATTAAGTGCATATCAGGATGTATTGTTCCATCTCCTGCGTATGGATTAGCAAGCAGCTTTTCCATAATACCCAAAGGGATTTCATAATAAATATTTTCAGTAGGTTCAGTAGGTTGAGGAGCGCCTCTTACCACTTCCAGTCAAGGTGAAGATACCCCGAACAAGCCCCTCAAAGGATTATCTTCCATAGTGACAAGTGAAGATAAAATTCAACACGCAATATAAATGTTTCCTTACCAAATTTCACTTACCAAGAGCGCTTCGATAAGTAAGAGTGTCGAACCCAACGAGGAGCAGAAGGAATTGATAAGCGGTTTTTAGTAAGGTATTCTCTGCAAGTGCTGTAGATAGTAGTAACAAGTAGTTAGATAGCAAGATAATTTGATAGCAAGTAATAAGTAACCAAAGTAACAAAGTGCAGCAAGGTGGCCCAATCCTTATATTGCAAAGGACAAGCCGGAAGTACTTCTTATGGTGACCAAAGCGTTCTCGAGGACACATGGGAATTCTCGTCTAGTCACGTTCATCATGTTGGGTTGATTCGCGTTCACTACTTTGATAATTTGATATGTGGGTGGACCGGTGCTAGGGTGCTGTTCTTACCTGAACAAGTAACCCACTTATGATTACCCCCTCTGATACGTCTCTAGCGTATCTAGAATTTTTTATTGTTTCATGCTATTATATTATCAATCTTGGATACTTTATATGCTTTATCTACAATTTTATATCATTTTTGAGAACTAACCTATTAACTCAGTGCCCAGTGCCAATTGCTGTTTTTTTGCTTGTTTTTGGCTTTTCAGGAAATCAATACCAAACAAAGTCCAAACGTGATAAAACTTTATGATGATTTTTTCTGGACCAGAAGGGACCCTAGAATGTTCGGGAGGAGGCCAGAAGCCCTATGGGAGATCCATGAGCTCACCTGGCGCGCCCCTGGGGGGGCACCACCTGAGCTCGTGGGTCCCACGCAGCTCTGTTTGACCTAATTCCACTTCTATAAATTCCCATAAATCCCAAAACCAACAGAGAGCCACCTGAAATAACTTTTTCGCCGCTGCAAGCTTCTATTCTTCCGCGATCCCATCTGGAGGCCTTTTCTGGTGATCTGCCGGAGGGGGAATCGATCATGAAGGGCTTCTACATCTACCTTGATGCCCTTCCGATGATGTGTGAGTAGTATACAACAGACCAACGGGTCCATAGCTAGTAGCTAGATGACTTCTTCTCTCTCTTTGATCTTCAATACAAAGTTATCCATGATCTCCATGGAGTTCTATCCGATGTAATCTTATTTTGCAGTGTGTTTGTTGGGATCCGATGAATTGTGGGTTTATGATCAGATTATTCATTGAAAGTAATTGAGTCTTTTCTAAACTTTATTATGCTTGATTGTTATAGCTTTGTATTTCTCTCCGATCTAGCCGTTTGGTTTGGCCAACTAGAATGATTTATCTTCAGTGGGAGAGGTGGTTTGTAATGGGTTGAATCTTGCGGTGTCCTCACCCAGTGACAGAAGGGGTAGCGAGGCACATATTTGTATTGTTGCCATTAAGGGTAAAACGACGGGGTTTATTCATATTGCTTGGGTTTATTCTGTCTACATCATGTCATCTTGCTTAAAGCATTACTCTATTTGTCATGAACTTAATACCATAGATGCATGCTCAATAGCGGTCGATTGGTGGAGTAATAGTAGTAGATGTAGGCAGGAGTCGGTCTACTTGTCACGGACGTGATGCCTATATACATGATCATTGCCATGAATAACATCATAACTATGAGCTTTTCTATCAATTGCCCAACAGTAATTTGCCATGTTTCGAGAGAGAAGCCTCTAGTGAAAACTATGGCCCCCCGGGTCTACTTTAATTACATTAGAAAACCCTAAATTGCCTTGCTGCAATTATTTTACTTTTCAATTTATATATCTATCACTATCAGATTTGATCCTTGCAAGTAACGAGTTCAAGGGGATTGACAACCCTCTTACCCGCGTTGGGTGCAAGTATTTACTCTTGTGTTTGCAGATACTGTTTGACTAGGATTTGCTTGGTTCTCCTATTGGTTCGATAACCTTGGTTCTCACTGAGGGAACTACTATCCGCTACTATATTGCTTCATCCTTCCTCTTTGGGGAAAATCCCAACGCAGCTCACAAGTAGTAGAAAGAATTTCTAGCGCCATTGCCGGGGAGACATCATCAAATACCTACAGGTCCCTTCACACAAATTATCAATTACTTGTTCTACTTTTTATTCGCTTTTACTTGCTTTATGAGTCTCGTTAAAAAAAATCAAAAACACAAAAATATTTTACTTTGCTTGTTTGCTTTACTTGCTCTTTGCTATGGCTAGTTCTTCACTTGTTACTTGTACCCCTGAAAATGAAGTTCGAAATTTTAAACAAAGGGGAGGAGAGAATTTAAAAGATGCTTGGTATAGGATTTGCAATGCTCAAAATAGATCTACTCGTAAGCAATCCACCACTGTTCTTCTTTGCAATTTTTATGTGGGCGTTACTATTTGGTATAAATTCGTGCTTGGCACTATTGCTGGAGGAAATTTTCTAAGTAGTCACCCTATGGATGCTTTCAATGCTATGGGAAATTTAGTGGGATCACCACCTATTACTATTAATGAAACAACATTGACTTTGGAACATGTTATGCGAATGTTAGAAGCTATAGAAAGTAAAATGCCTACTATTGAACATATTGAGAATCTAGACAAAAAGGTCCACAATCAAGTCACTCAATTTGGCTCAAGGGTAGGAAACACATTAAATATGCTAAAGGAGAAGGAACCCATAATTAATGAAAGAGTAGAACAAAGTCCCGCTAGAATTGATAAGCTAGAAGAAATTATTATTAATTTGGGTTCAGCTTTTTCCTCTGTTAAAACAATTGAGAAGACTCCTCCAAATAAGAATTCCAAGTTCATGTATGTTCCTAAAAATAATGGTGCTTCATCTAGTAAGGGAAACGAAGATATTAAAATGATTAGTGTGCACCCCAACTTCATTGATATGATAAAGGAACCTATTACTAAAAACAAATTTCTCAACTTTGTTCCTAGGAGTGTGATTATTAAAAATATGCATGCCAAACCTCCTAGGAAACATGGATGTGTAATTGAGGAGTTGGAAACGAAGGATGACAATACTTGAAAGAATGAATTATGCCTAGCTGGGAGGCAACCCAATATTTATCTTTATTGCAATTTTTATTTTCTTAAGTCACATAATTATTGCTACTGTAATGATTATGTTTTTATCTTTTAATTAGTGTTTGTGCCAAGTAATGCCTTTGGGATGATTTCGATGATAGTACAATTGATGCTATTTGAAAACAGAAACTTTTGCGGCCAGCTAGGATGACCGACATAATGTTGTCCTCAGGCATATCAAGAATAACAAAATCTGTACGTTATGATGGTAACATTAGCAACAACAACCGGAACGTCCTCACAAATACCCATGGGTATAGTAGTGGATTTGTCAGCCATTTGCAAGGAAATTTCAGTAGGAATCAATTTACTCAAATCAAGTCTTTTATAAAGAGAGAATGGCTTAACACTAACACCGGCTCCTAAATCACATAAAGTAGTTTTAACATAGTTATTCTTAATGGAGCATGGTATAGTAGGTATCCCTAGATCTCCTAGCTTTTCAAGTATTTTTCCTTTGAAAGAATAATTTGTAAGCATGGTAGAAATATCAGCCTCATGCATTTTTCTTTTATTAGTGACAATATCTTTCATATATTTAGCATAAGGAGGCATTTTCATGGCATCAGTCAAAGATACTTGCAAGAATAAAGGTCTAAGCAATTCAACAAAATGATTGAAAGCATCATCTTCTTCGGACTTAGTAGTTTTACTAGGAAAAGGCATGGGTTTCTCAACCCACAGTTCTCTTTCTCTACCATGCTTCCTAGCAACTAAGTCTCTGTTAGCATATCTTTTATTCTTAGGAGGTGGGTCATCAAGCTCAACTTCTAGTTCTATTTCCACATCATTATCAGGTTCATTATCATTAGGTGGAGCATCTACATGATCATTATTAGCATCATTATTATCATTATCGATAGGTACATGCTCATTACTAGATTGTGTCTCAGCATCGAAAATTTAAACATTATTAGGATTCTCACTAGGTCTTTCTATACCAGGTTCACTAGAAGCATGCCAAGTTTTATTCTTACTCCTTTTCTTCTTCTTCTTCTTCTTCTTCTTCTTCTTAGGTGAGCTAGGTGCACTTTCATTAATTCTCTGAGAATCTTGTTCAATTCTTTTAAGATGACCCATAGGATACAAAGGTTCCTGAGTCATTCTACCACCTCTAGTCATTACTCTAACAGCATGATCATTATTTTTACTAGACATTTCCTTAATCAAATCATTTTTTGATTTAGAAACTTGTTCAAGCTGAGTGTGAACCATGGAATAGTTCTTACATAAACTCTTAACATCATTATAAATTCTAACAAGCACATCACCCAAACGTTCAATCATAATAGAATCACGTTTTAGTTGATCACTTATTTGCATATTGAAGTTTCTTGTTTAACGATGAAGTTATCAAATTCATCTAAACACTGACTTGGAGATTAATTATAAGGTATGTCACCCTCATCAAACCTATAAAGAGAGTTTACCTCGACTACCTGTGTCGGGATATCAAGCCCATGTATTTCATGAATAGGTGGTAGATTCTTAACATCTTCAGATTTAATACCTTTCTCTTTCATAGATTTCTTAGCTCTTGCATATCTTCTGGACTGAGAAATAGAATACCTCTTTTCTTCGGAATTGGCTTAGGTGGTGGTTCAGGAAGTGTCCAATAATCGGCATTTCTCAATAAACTGTTCAATAATTCCCGAGCTTGTTCAACTGTTCTTTCCCTCAAAACACAGCAACACAACTATCTAGGTAGTCCCTAAAAGCATTGGTTAGTCCATTATAAAAGATATCAAGTATTTCATTTTTCATAAGAAGATGATCAGGCAAAGCATTTAATAATTAGAGATGCCTCCCTCAAGCTTGAGGGAGATGCTCTTCCTCAAGTTGTACAAAGTTATATATTCCCTATAAGGCAGCTTGTTTCTTATGAGCTGGAAAATATTTTTAAGTGAAGTAGTAAATCATATCCTGGGGACTACGCACACAACCAAGACTAAGACCATTAAACCATACTTTAGCATCACCCTTTAATGAGAAAGGAAACAACTTAAGGATATAATAATAACGAATCTTTTCCTCTTGAGCAAATAGGGTGGAAATTTCATTCAGTTTAGTAAGATGTGCAACTATAGTTTTAGATTCATAACCATGAAAAGGATCGGATTCTACCAAAGTAATAAGTTCAAGATCAACAGAGAATTCGTAATCCTTATCAGTAACAAAAATAGGAGAAGTTGCAAATTTAGGATCATATTTCATCATTTGATTCATAGTTTTTTCTTTCAGTTTAGTCATTAATTTTGCAAGATTCTCCCTACTTTCACAAGCAAGCAATTCTCTAGCTATCTCCTCATCAATAGTGTATCCTTTAGGTACATTAAACATTTTAGTTCTGGTAGGAGTGCTAGGTATAACAGGTGATTCATAGTTTTCATCAATTTCAGATTCTTTAGCTTTAGCAATATGAGCATCAAGAAATTCACCAAGTGGCTCAGTTTCATGGAGTAAAGTAGAAGCATCATCATGAGTATCATCAATAGCAGAAGCAATGTCTATTACTTCTGACATATCAGATTGGATAGCAGGTGGTGGTGTCACAAGTTGACTTAAAACAGTAGGTGAATCAAGTGTAGAGCTAGTTGGCAGTTCCTTACCCCCCCTCGTCTTAGAGGGCATGATCTTGGTCTTAGAGTCTGCTACTTGTGATAGGCGTTGGAATTTCCCCGAAGAGGAAGAGTGATGTAGTATAGTAGCAGAAAGTATTCCCCTTAGTTAAGAACCAAGGTTTATCGAACCAATGGGAGATTCACGCAAACAACTGTCAACTGTACCTGCACACACACAAACAAATACTTGCACCCTACGCGGGCAAGAGGGTTGTCAATCCCCTTGTACTCGTTAATTGCAAGGATTATTTCTGATAGTGGTAGATAGATAAATTACAAAACTAAATAAAAGTAAATAAATTGCAGCAATGTTTTTAGGGTTTTAGCAATATGAGGTGAATGGACCCGGGGGCCATAGCTTTCACCAGAGGCATCTCTCTCAAGAACATAGCAATGGTGGGTACACAAATTACTGTTGGGCAATTCATAGAAAAGCGCATAGTTATGATGTTATTCATGGCATGATCAGTACATAGGCATTACGTCCGTGACAAGTCGACCAAAACGATTCTGCATCTACTACTATTACTCCACTTCGAGAGCGCTTTTATGCTTGCCTCTCTACGTATTAAGTTCATAACAAACAGAGTAATGCTTTAACTATGATGACATAATGTAGACAAAATAAGATCAACACTACAAAAAAAACACTTCCGTGATGATACGTGTTTGTCACAGTAGGTCACGTTTTCTATCATGCATGTACATCTGTGAGGATTTTATGACAGAATCAAGATAGTCATACCTGTGCTATCGTAGAAGTGTTCCATGACAATACTGAAATTATCATCATGGAAATGTCCACTTCCATGCCGATAAATGTCGCGTCATGGAAGTGTTTTCGTCAAGGGTAACCGACACGTGGCATCCACCATAACGGGTCACCGTTAAGCTATCAGGTGCAGGTTTGGATCCGATAAACCATTATCAGCCCGGACCAATGGCGATTTTCCACGTGTAACATTCTCATTCGCCAATGGAACCACGTGTGAGCTCGGCGTTGGGACAGATGTCATCCATTCATTGGACGAGAGACGCCTATGATACGTCGACATGTGGCACGGCCTAATAGTGGCCCATTTACATTAAAAAGGCCGGCCCATTTGACTTGGTCAAAAGTTAGCGGGCCGGCCCATGGAAAGCCTATTAACGGCCTATTCGCATACATCCCATTTACGGCCCGGGTACTCACGGCCTGTTATGGCCTTTCAAAATTCGGCCCAGTAGTGCCATGCGGGCCGTGCCTTATGATTCTAGCCCATTGTCACTTTCGGCCCATCTATGGCCCGTGACGTCTTTCGACCCATATGAGGCCTTTTGTATCTCTGGGCCCATTGACGGCCCGTGGTGATTCTGGACCATCATGAACAGTAACTGCTTTGAGCCCGTTAATGGCCCATGATTCAGTTGGGCCATTTCCAGCCCGTGTTTTCTTTCAGCCTTCTAAGGGCCCATAAATTCTTGGGCTCATTTCTGGCCCTCGATTACTTGCAGTCCATTACTGGCCTGTTAGGCTAATGGGCCAAATTCAGCCTGTGGTTACAATCGGCCCGTTTGTGGTCTGTTAACCCATTGGGCCATTTTCAGCCCGTCATGTATTCCGGCCCATTAACGACCCGTTATGCCTGTCGATAGAATTAAGCCTGTGATGACTTTCGGCTTGTTAATGGCCCGTTATGCTACGGCCCCTTAAAGGACCATTCCCAATTTGGCACGTTTACGACCCATATTGTGGTCCACTTTTGGCTCACGGATCCTACGGCCCGTAGATGGCCCATGGTCACTACAGCAGGTAGCAGGCCCATGGTTACCACGGGCCGTATGTGGCCCATTGTTATTGTGGCCACTAACAAAACAAGAAAAAAGATGACTACAAGGAAATAAATAAGCAAGCAACTAACGCTAGGCTATTTCAGAGATTGCAATATTACATCCACTGGGCATCAATGTTCGCTACCCATGCAAATATAGGGAACACCCTACACTATACAAAAATGGCTTGCAGTTTTCTTCAGCCGG
Source organism: Elymus sibiricus (assembly GCA_039707655.1). Classification (NCBI taxonomy): domain Eukaryota; kingdom Viridiplantae; phylum Streptophyta; class Magnoliopsida; order Poales; family Poaceae; genus Elymus; species Elymus sibiricus. Next base: position 243,240,925 of record CM077676.1, read on the forward strand.
TCGCTGCCCATTAAGAACAAATGTTGCATCGCAACAAAACAAATTACAGCCATATAACAAAAGGAGGGTTGGCATAAAAGTAAATGCACCATCAGAAGTTCAGAAGCTCAGATGATTTGACCTGACTGGTACGTTTTCACGCTGTAGTGCTGATGGAGCACCATAAACTTCGTTGTCATTTCTCCTAGGCTCCTGAACAACATAGCAAATGTCTGATAGTTTGGTTTCAAAACCATGCATATCTTGATGACATCGAACAATGGTTGTTCTTGTTTCACAAAGGGTCTCTGTTAGGGATTGGACTTGTGTCTGGAGCACAGATATATCATTCTGTCGAGCTTGCAGATCTTGTTCATGAGGCAGTTTGGACGAGGTTGCCTTAACAACCAACCCAGTATAACATAGGAAGGTGCTTTTGGCACTGTTAGTGGAGAGATACTGACCCACTGCAGCAAGAGGTGACATTGTGGTTATGGTTCCCTCATCACCTTCAGGAGGTTGTAGCAGTTCCACCATTTGTTCCATAGCTTGCTGAAAAGTTGAGTTTGTACATCAGTAGTACCAGAACAGAAGTTATTAATGAGGCAGCAAAACCAAACAGAATAGCTTTGGTTTATATACAGAACTTATTTTGGTGAACCCATGTAAAATATTGGTTGTATTTTACTGCAAAGTACATAATAAAACTAGGTTCCAAACATATGACCATATACCATGGCTAATGTATTGACTATTTCTTCACATTGTATTGACAGCTAAGATAAAGAGACAAAGTTTATAATACGGTGAGCATAGTATGACATCATTCATATCACAAAACAACTAAGATCGGACAAACAGGCAATTGTAACATTGTGTGCAGCACGGAACTAGATTACAGATCAAGAGCAAAGGAACATCGTTCCTCTCTTTTAAACCTTGTAAGGTGCAATGATACGTTCAGACAACTGTGTATAAAATTGAAAAGAGTAATAGACATTGGCTGCAAACCATGCAGTTCAATGCACAAGTCAGAGTAACCAGTAGTTAAAAGGGCCTGAGGATTAAGGACTTACTACAACGGCTTTGACTGGTGTAGTCATGCCCTTCATCTTGCTGGTGTGACAGTCCTTGAAGATTTCCACCGCATTTGGTTCAGGTTCTTTTTGGTCCTTGTGGGCTTTCCTCTGCATTTGGAACAAGTCAATATAGATCTGATAATATGGCACAGCCAAAAGAGTGAAACAGCAGCTAGTTACCAGAGCCTCGCAGTGTGCAATATAGCTACGAGATCCTGTCGTCTGTTGGAATTTCACTTTCGTACGGTTGGCCTAGTTCTTTGAATAGTTCACCTAGAAGAAGATAGATTTGTAAGGCACATGCGCAAATAGGAGTTCAACATGTGATCTGATCACATCTATATAACATACTTGATACTTTGGATCAGACTAGTGTTTAACAAGGGCTGTCTAGTCTTCATCCGTTGTATTTTCCACTGGAGATTTTTGGGCATGTTCATTGTTAGCCTTGCCTTCAAAGTGAGTTTTCCTTAGGTTATACTGATACTGTCGCAGAGCAGACTTGAAAACATGAGTGCATGCTTGTCTGGTTGCATCATCTTGCCGATCCAACTTGAACCTCATATGTTCAAAATTATAGGAGTCTCATTACCAGCAACCTAGAAAGTATGGGACAGAGCAAGACGATATTACTAAGTTCCATAAATAACCATACTTACAGATAAATGGTCAAGGAAGGTGTTAAACTGGATTTCATCTTTGTCATTCCTGTACTGAATCCATGTTGGGAGGATACATGCATGACACCTAACGACAATGGCTGCCTCTGATACTAATTTGGCTGACTCTGTAGCATCACGTGGCCTTTTTAAACCTGCCTCAAAATGGATCTCCATTCTTCCTCCTTTAGATTTAGTTAACCCGTCGAGCATTATCCCTGATGTCTGTTTCCTCTTGCGCCTAGGTGCTAGTTCAACAACGAACACGGGAAGTGTTAGTGTACATCAAAATGCGAGACTACATATAAAGAAGCATGCAACTGTAACTTGACTCGATCAACTACCTTCTTGGTGTTGAAGCTCACAAGGTTCATCTGATCTTGGCAAGTCCTCTTGTGCCAAGAGTGCTTCAGAAGTAGTGTCAGGTGGCAAGGGAGCTTGGGAACTTGCCGCTAGCAGAGTTGACGAACGAGTAAATCGTGCACATGTTGGTACTGTGGAAGAAGGTGCTGCAACCACTAGGGCCGTCGTTGCTTGTTCGGTTCGTTTGTCTTTAGTACATTTTGCAGGTGGTGTAGCAAGGGATACTGTGTTTATCCGGTGGACTTCGACCTTCTATTGCACTATCAGTACCAGCAGAATCTGCAGAGCTGTTCCGCTTCCGTTTCCGTGCCTCCCGAGTACTAACACCATCCCCTACCATTCTGTGTTCCTACCTCTTTTTTTTCCCTGTAAAGTCAAACCCACAAGAAAAAGGAATAAAAATTTAGTTCTCCAGAACTAATTGATGTGTGATACAGATGAACTGAACTTTGATGTTAGACAACCGCATGATAGGAGGATGTAATATGTATGAAAAACAGGACGGCATGAGATAATCAGACCAATGATGTGTAAACTAAGCAGAAGGCATTTCAATAAATTAGAAGCAATGCAATGGAAGCTAGACACCATATGAAAGATGCTACACATATCACTCTGCCAAGTTAATAGTGTCTCGTCATAAGTGGCATTTAAACAAATGTCAAGCAGTACAAGCAATAAATCATATGCAAGATCCAAACAATGTCACACTACCAAGTTAAAGGTGTCTCGTCATAAGTGATTGATGCAGGATAGACACGAACTGTACTTCGATGTTAGAACATGTAATAGACAGATGTAGTATATGCAAAAAAAGGAATACATGCCATGTTAACATGTATAATGTGTAAACTAAGAAGATGCAATTTAATCAAATTAGAAGCAATACAAGCTAGACACCGTATGTAACATCAAGAAAATATCACACTGCCAAGCTAGAGAAAGCACCCGGGATGCTGGAGTAGGGCTGTTGGGCCCATCATATTTATTTGGAACTTCTACTGCACTAGTAGTAGTAGCAGAATCTCTAGAGCGCCTCCTTACTGGTGGCGCCAGATAACCACCATCAGCCCCTGCCTTACTTTTTTCCTTCCTCTCTCTTATTTTTATTGCCTTGTCAAGTCAAACCCACAAGAAAAATGAATAAATTCGCTTTTCAGAACTCATTGATGCGTGATGCTGATGAACACTACTTTCATGTAAGGCGACCGCATGATAGGAAGATTGAAAGAAAAAAGGACAGCATTGCATATTCACACCTATGATGTGTAAACTAAGCATTAGGCATTTCAACAAATTAGAAGCAATGAAAGCTAGACACCATATGAAAGATGCAACGAATGTCACTCTACCAAGTTAAAACTATCTCGTCATAAGTGCCATTTCAACAAATTAGAAGCAGTACAAGCTAGAAAACAATGCAAGATGCAACCTATATCACACTCCCAAGTTAAATGTGTCTTATGATAAGTGATTGTTGCAGGTTACACAACAGTAGTACTTTGATGCAAGAACATGGCGTGATAGACAGATATTTTATGTTCTAGAAACAGGAACACGTGTCTTATTCACAAGTATAATGTGTAAACTAAGCAGATGCAATTCAACAAAATTAGAAGCAATACAGGCTAGACATCGTACGTAACATGCAACCACATATAACAGTGCCAAGTTAGAGTGAGCACCTGTGATGGTTGGGTAGGGGAGATGTGCTCATCATCAACACAACTATGTTGACTGTCTATGCATGTGTTGTCTTGCAAATCTTGTTTGGAGTATGGCGGAGTAGAATCTGTAGAGACCCTCGTCGGAAGGAGCACCATCATCCACTGCCTTGCTAATTTCCTTCCGCTTTATTGATTTTGCATTGTCAAGTCAAACGACAAGAAAAAGGAATAAAAAACACTCTTCAGAACTCATTCATGCATGATACTGACGAACACTACTTTGATGTAAGGCAAACACATGATACGAGGATGGAATATGTATGAAAAACAGGACGGCATGGCATATTCACATCTATGTGTGTAAACTAAGCAGAAGCCATTTCAACAAATTAGAAGCAATGCAAGGTAGACACCACATGAAAGATGCAACCAATATGACTCTGCCAAGTTAAAAGCGTCTCATCATAAATGGCGTTTCAACAAATTAGATGCAGTACATGCTATAAATCATATGCAAGATGCAACAAATACCATGCTGCATATACTAAATGTGTCTCGTCATAAGTGATTGATGCGGGATACACAAGAACAGTAGTTTTATGTAAGGACATGGTTAATAGACAGATGTAGTATGTACCAAAAGTAGGAAGGCATGTCACATTAACAGGTATAATGTGTAAACTAAGCAGAATAGCAGATGCAATTTAAACAAATTAGAAGAATTACAAGCTGGACACCATATGCAACATGCAACCACATATCACACTGCCAAGTTAGAGCAAGCACCTGTGATGGTGGTGTAGGGGAAATGCGGTCACCAACTACAGAGCTACATTGACTATCTTCATCTAGCCTTGCTGTTTGTTGAGAATCATGTGGGGAGGATGACACTGCACTCTTTAAAAGAGTAGCGCGTCTCACACTAACCCACGGGTATGACTGTCTCATCATAAGTGATTGATGAGGTATACACAAGAACATTAGTTTGATGTAAGAACATGGTTAATAGACAGATGCAGTATGTACCAAAAATAGGAAGGCATGTCATATTCACAGTATATGGCTAAATAGATGCAATTTAACCAATTTAGAAGCAATACAAGTGTAACACCCCATGTAATTAAGCTACAGTGGTCACATTTTGATAATGCCAAGTCAGCATGCTTAATAGTGCTTGATCATCATTTGCATCATATCTCATTTCAAATTCCAATTCACTTGAAATTCTAATTTAAAGTGAAAATAAAAGTTGTTCCAAATTGGAAACTAAAATGTTCATTAAATAGCAAATAATTCATAACTAATTATGTTAAGAAAAACAACATCACCTAAAATGGCTAGATGACTCTAACATCATCAAAACAGTGCCAAACAGCAATATTTAATACCTTTTTATTTAATTAAAATTCAAGTGAAATCATATCACCTCCAAACCAATTTTTGGTATTAGCTAATATTGCATATTATTTATTGGCCCAAGTCACATATTTTACTAAACTCAATTTGTGCCTAAACTAATTGCAAAACAGAAACAAAAATTGAAAAACAGAAAAGAAAAGAAAGAAAAGGAAAAGGGCCGCGCTACTGGGCCTAAGTCAGCCGACCGGCCCAGCCCACCTCGCCGTCTCCCCCTTCGCACTGCTCATGCCGGTCGCCCGCGCACCGCACCCGTCGCCGTTTGCCGTCGCAGGCGCGCCCTCCTAGTCGACCGCGTCGCTACAGGGCCCCCTGGAGTGGATAAGAACGCCGCCGTGTCAACCCTAGCCAGCCCGAGATCTTTCCCCCCTCACTCCCTCGTTCCCCCCACCTCACCCGACGCCGCCATGATCGGCCGCCGCTAGAAATCGCGGCCACCGCCTCCTGTGTCCTACGTCGTCGCTGTCCTCGACTACGCCATCTGCGACTCGACGTTGGAGCTCGGAGCCACTGCAGCGTCCTCCCCGAGCCCTTCTTCCTCCTACGGCCGCCGTCGATCGCCGCCCCGATTCGCCGCCGCAAGCCTTCCCCGAGCTCATTTTCGCACACCTACAAGGCCACTGTGAGCTGCCGCGTCGATCCCTCCTCTCCCCGCTCTCTCTCCGTAGCCGTAGCTACCGTCCTCATCACGCCCGAGCTCATTGCCGCGGAGCTCGTCGCCGGCGAGCTCCCGGTGACCTTTTGGTCACGCGGCCGTGCCCATCGTGCTCGTCGCGTCGCGTAGAGCCTCCCCAGCCGCTTTATTTGCCCGCTAGCACGCCGTAGCGCCGAACCCGAGCACCACCCGAAGCCGCCGCCGCCCGCCGTCGTCGCGCCGCCCGATTCCGGCCTCCCCAACTCCGGCCGTGGCCACCACCGGATGCGGCTTGGAGTGGTCGTTCTAGAGGACCTGACCGCGCGCAAATCCGTCCACCGTAGCTCAAATCCGAGCTCGCCGGAGTTCGCCGCCGCGCTCAGGCTCGCCGGAGCACTCCGATGGCCGGCGCTGACTCGACGCCGACGTGGCAGCCGCAGGGCCCACCGCTGAGCCGCTGCCACTGGGCCCCGCTGACGCGTTGGCCCGGTCCACCTGCTGACTGGGCGGCCCGTGTCCGTGACACGCGGGCCCCACGCTGTTAAAATGATTTTAAAATAAATAAAAATGTTAATTAAAACGTTAATTAATCTGTTAGTTAATTAGTTAACCTAATCAGTCACTGACTAATGGGGCCCACATGCTAATTAATCATTTTTAGTTAAATTAACTGACTGGCTTAACCACTGTGGATGACAGGTGGGACCCACTGGTCAGATTGACCAGTCCACCGACACAGTTGACCCGCTGACGTCACTGTGACGTCATGCTGACGTCACTGTGACGTCATGCTGACGTCACTGTGACGTCATGCTGACATAACCATTACACTGTTTTGGATAATTCGATTTAAATAATTCCAGAAATTCCAGAAAATGTTTAAAACTTTGAAAAATCATATAAAATAAACCGTAACTCGGATCAAAATAATTTATATATGAAAAATGATCAGAAAAATATGAAGAATCCGAATATCCTACCCACATACCTGTCACACCCCTCTAACATACTCAACATGGGACATTTTGCCCGTATTCGATAAATGAATAGTGCATAACTTTAATATAATAATTCCAAATAAATTCCTAAATTATCTAATACAGTTAAATAGGCATAATATCATCTCTGCATATCATTAGGCATGCCATGCATCCCTGTTGCATTGTTGCCATGTATTTATTGTTTCTTCCCCCTCCTTCTCTCCCGATAGCCCCCGAGACTGCCGATGACACTGCCGTGTACGACGACGTCGCCGACGACCAGACCCCTTCAGCTGAGCTTCCAGGAAAGCAAAACCCCCTTGATCATAAGATATCGCCCATTCCTTCTCTCTTATGCTTGCATTAGAATTGCTTCTGCTGTTACTCCGATAGCTCCTATTCCGATGCATAGCCTGATTTTGTCGCCTGCTACTGATACATTACCTGCTATCCTATGATGCTTAGTTAGATATGCTATGTTTCATCGGTGGCCCTTCACCTTGTTCGTATGCCATGCTTGTTACCGGGCCGTGATCACTCTAGGTGATGATCACAGAAATGTTTACATATTGCAATGCTTAAACTGTTAAAGTCGGGCTGGCCCCAAGGGTGCCCGCGAGTGAATAACATTAAAGACGGGTCGGCTCCAAGAGCACCCGTGCGTCATGTATTACCAAGTCGGAGCGACAGGAACCCTGTTCGTCTCTGCGAGTTACTAAACATGCTTAACGGATTTGGGTATTTGATCTGAGTAGGCCGCTGGCCTTATACGCACTACCACCACGTGGGATAATGGTTTAATGGGGCCCTCTACATCGTATGTATCAGCCGAAAGCTCTTCAGATGTCACAGCTCAGAGATGCGGCCTGATTGTTGGGGTGGGCTAGTTACGTCACTGGTGTATACAATGTCGCGCCTGGGCCCCGACCAGCCACGCAACGTGCAGGAGTGCAAAGGGCGATGGGCCCAAGACTCCTTCGCACTTAGGATTTAGACCGGCGTGTTGGCCTCTCTGCTGAGCCTAGGTAGGACTGCGTCGTGTCGATCTCCCGAGGCCGGGCATTACCCAGCAAGTGTGTCCGGCCAGATGTGATCGAGCATGTTGGGTAACAGTAGTGCACCCCTGCAGGGAAGTTATCTATTCGAATAGCCGTGTCCACGGTAACAGGACGCTCAGAGTTGTATCCTGATCTGCTACAACTACAAATGGTTACTGATACAATGATAAACCGTTACTACTGCTCTCGGGATCACTTTCTCGCAGGGTAGTCGAGGGAGGATCTCAGGGTGTTACTAAAACATGATTGATTATATATTATCTTGCTCTACTCTCTTCTATTGCTGCAAGAAATGCTTCAAGATGCTAGTCTTCGATAGGCTAGGCCTTTCCCCCTCTGTTCTGGCATTTCTACAGTTTAGTCCAAAGATATAGCCCCATTCCTTTGATACCGATGCATAATTAGTATAGTTCTGATGTCAGTCTTGCGAGTACTTTGGATGAGTACTCACGGTTGCTTTGCTATCTTTTTCCCTTACCCACTTGATGAAATCAGTCGATGGAGCCCAGGAGCCAGACGCCACCGTAGGAGACTACTACCAGGAGAGCCCCGGAGGCACGTATTACTGGGTTGAGCCAGCCGACCAGGAGTAGTTCGGAGGCCCTAGGCAGGAGGCCTTCGCCATTTCGATCAGTGTCGTTGTTTGTGCTAGCCTTCTTAAGGCAAACTTGACTAACTATGTCTGTACCCAGATATTATGGTTTGTATGACTTATGTATTCGGGTCCTCGTGACCCCTGGTTTGTAATATGAAGATTTATGTTTGAATTTGAGTTTAGAGTTGTGTTGTGATATCTTCCCGTGAGTCTCTGATCTCGAGCGTGCACGTTTGCGTGTATGATTAGTGCACGGACGAGCAGGGGCGTCACAACAAGGTAGACACCATATGCAACATGCAACCACATATGACACCGTGAAGTTAAAGCAAGCACATGAGATGCTGGTGTATGGCGAATGGGGTCATCAACTACAGAGCTACGTTGACAGTCTTCATCGAATGACACTACACTCTTCTCTGGAGCATCAAACCACGTCTTTCCAATCCTCGATGTAGACTGGAGCAACTGCACTGTTTTCTTTTTAGAATACTGTGCTTGTGATTCTGAAATACCCATGCTTAATAAAACAATAGTGAGAGTATGGGTGTAGTTTGTGCACAAGTAGTGCAGTGTAAAAGTATCAGATAGCAGGTGGGTCAAAAATAAATGACGGGAGACATATGATAGCTCTGCAACATCCATGGCACATGAAATTAGATTCTAGGCTTTTGAAATATGAGAATAGGGATGGCTGGGAAGTGCAGGTAATCCTCCAGCAAACCACCACATGTGGTCCTATGAAAATAACAATCGACTGAAAACAAATAGGTCAGTCGATTTTTTCTACACCGTCTGATCTACAAGGAACGCACAGATGGCCTTCATCTACCTCCCGCCAGTCACTGTTGACGATCTTCCTTGAACCGCCAGCGACCACCGGCCCAGACCCCTGCCTCCGCCGCCCCGCTCTCCCCTCGACCTCACCCCACCGCCGTGCTTGGCAGCACCCCCCGGCCATCCCTTTAAGCTCGGCGGACCTCGAGATCGGCGCCAGCAGCTCCTGCACCACACACACACCTCTAAGATAGACACCGAGGCGCTGCTTCCCCAGCGAACAGGCGGACTAGGTGCTCTGCGCACCTCGGCGAGTGGTGCTTCCTTTAATTGGGAATCAATTGACACTGAATTGAAATCCAGGTTGGCGACAGACCTCTAGCTAAAGTGAAATAGTAAATGGGGGGAAACCTTGTGCATCGCGAGTTACTTGGAACATCTCATATCAGGAAGAATGTGCAGTAAGAAGCGGTCAACTAGTTTCCTTCGTGGGATGAATACCGTGAGAGCAGACATGTAAGATTTGCAAGAATAAGGGAAGCGGAGTACCAATATCGGCTGGCGATGCTGTGTCCTCCGTTTGTTTTTTCAACGATCTTCTTGTGGTTCGCTAGAAACCAGATGTTGTGGAGGACGGTGGAGCCTTGGGCGAACCCATGGCCAAGTTGTTGAGTGTGGTGCAGTGGCCCTCTGTCGGCGGCGGGGAAGTAGATCCGAGGCGGCGAACGATGGCGTAGCGGGAGAAACTCCGGTGCGGTGGACGGTTGCGACGTTGGAGCGGCAGCGGTGAGGCGCAGGACGAAGGGGTTGAAGTGGCTCGGGTACAGCGCACGTCCGCGTAGTGGAGGCAGCTCTGCCTCGGCTTCAACTGCTATGTCCTGGAGGACGCTGCGGTTGAGGTTGCGGTGGATGACGATGTCGGGGTATCGGCTCCGGCCTGATGGAGGAGGGCGGTGGTGGATCGGTGCGATGGGGTGGCGGACTGAGGAGGCTGGGGTTTCGCGGCTGGTGGAGAGGGAGTTTTGGCACCCACGGAGTATGAATGGGGAATCAGATGGGGGAGGGGGGAAGCTAAGGGGGAACCATCTTTCTGGGACGCGCTTGTTTGAAATTTGGGGAAAGTTCAAACTTTGCCCCCATCTAAAATTTTGGACATGTTGCGGGTCGGGGGTAGGACGGTAATCTCAGGTGTCCCAAATCATGGGCGGGAGCGATTTCGGCCGAGCTCATGGGTGTTTAGGCACCCACGGTGTATGAATGTTTTTCAGAGGCGGTTGTGTGGCATCTAGCTGAAGTTACAAACCTATCCCGGTTTAGACAGTTGGACGTCGGGCCGGTAGGTTTGACGGGTCAGAGTTATTAGAAAAATAATTTCCTTCTACCAAACATTGGTCTTGCGCGGTTTCGGGCGAGGAGTGGCTCTTTTGGCACTTCGTTCAAAATTTTGAACCAGAAGCATTCACGTTTAGCGTACTCTTGAACTTTTAGGATTGACCTTAATAGACCTCATTAAATTTGACCTTGTATGTTTGAAAACCTCATTAAATTATGCGCTTCTTTTGAAATTTTGACTCTTGAAAATCCTATAACTACGATTATTTTGGAATGAAGGAGGTAAATTTGAATGTCTTTTGTACATGACTATATGTTATTATGTACAAAAGCAAAGCAAAGATTGATGCCCCCTTAATTTAGGTATGATTTACAAATACCGGGATCTCGAATTTAAATAATTGAATGCACTTCATGTTGAATTCAAATATTCGAAACCACCTTAAGTTGAATTCAAATATATGCTAGTTACTAGCTAGCTATTTAGAATGTTCACTATGTATCTTTTGTATGTATAATGTGCTTTACACACACAACATAAACTATAATCATGTTTATATTGAATTGCTAAAGCCATGCATTGTCTGGATTTCAAAATACTGACTCTATGGATCAATTATGTCGAATAATACCATACACATGCTCAAATTTGATAGAATATGGATGTTTGATAGACCAATGATCATTCCATACGCGAATTGCAAATATCATGATCCCATCCAAATATTTGGATACAATTTATATTTCAAATTAATGTGTACATCAGTCTTTTACGCATAGATTCACTCTCCCTCGGCCCCTCCTCACACACGCGTTATCTTTCTCTCTCACACATACGCGCACACACTGTATATCCATCGGCCTTCTCTCTCACACATGCTCACACTCTCTCCTGAAGTGTCTCTCGCACACACGATCTCTATATCACCCTCCCTTCCTCTCTCTCACAACTATTAATGACTCTTTTCACTAATCTCTGTCACAATCATTCTTTCTCTCACATGCATACGCATGCACGATCTCCATCGACCCTTTTCTCTTTACATATACCTGCCTACGTGTCTCCCGCACACACATTATCTTTAGGCCTATCTCGCACGCATTGTCTCCACCTCTCTTACTAGTTGACGAATATGATTCCAACAGAGCATTCAGTAGGACCTCCCTTACAGCTAGGTTGGATGCATGGTAATAAGAGACAAGGATTTACCTTAGTTCGGGCCCTTGCGATAGAGGAAATATCCTACTCCCGGTCATGTATATTTGTGAGCAGGGTGTTGATACGTCTCCAACGTATCTATACTTTTTGATTGTTCCATGCTATTATAGTATTAATCTTGGATGTTTTTATATGCAATTATATATCATTTTTTGGGACTAACCTATTAACCTAGTGCCCCGTGCCAGTTCCTATTTTCTGCTTGTTTTTGGTTTTTCAGGAAATCAGTACCAAACGAAGTCCAAATGCCATGAAACTTTTTGACAATTTTTTCTGGACAAAAGAGAACCTGGAAGCTTCAGGAGGAATCCAGAAGCCTCACGAGGAGGCAACAAGGCAATAGGGCGCGGCCCCAGGGGGGCACCCTAATGCCTTGTGGGCCCCTAGTGGCTCCTTTTGACCTAATTCCACTTCTATAAATTCTAAAATATTCAAAAACCATCAGAGAGCCAGACGAGAAAACCCTACCGCCGCCGCAAGCCTCTGTTCTTCCGCGATCCCGTCTGGAGGCCTTTTCCGGTACTCTGCCGGAGGGGGAATCGATCACGGAGGGTTTCTTCATCAACCTTGCTGCCCTTCTGATGATGTGTGAGTAGTTTACCACAGACCTACGGGTCCATAGCTAGTAGCTAGATGGCTTCTTCTCTCTCTTTGATCTTCAATAGCATGTTGTCCTCGATGTTCTTGGAGTTCTATCCGATGTAATCTTCTTTTGCGGTGTTTTTGTTGGGATCCGATGAATTGTGAGTTTATGATCAGATTACTCATGAGAAATATTTGAGTCTTCTCTGAACTCTTTTATGTATGATTGTTATATCTTTGTATTTGTTTCTGATCTATCGATTTGGTTTGGCCAACTAGATTGGTTTATCTTGCAATGGGAGAGGTGCTTTGTGATGGGTTCAATCTTGCGGTGCTCAATCCCAGTGACAGAAAGGGACATGACACGTATTTGTATTGTTGCCATTAAGGATAAAAAGATGGGGTTTAATCATATTGCTTGAGTTTACTTTGTCTACATCATGTCATCTTGCTTAAGGCGTTACTCTATCTCATACTTAATACCCTAGATGCATGCTGGATAGCAGTCGATGTGTGGAGTAATAGTAGTAGATGCAGGTAGGAGTCGGTCTAGTTGTCTCGGACGTGATGCCTATATACATGATCATTTCCATGAATCCGTCATAACTATTTGCTTTTCTATCAATTGCCCAACAGTAATTTGTTTACCCACCGTATGTTCTGCGCTCGAGAGAGAAGCCTCTAGTGAAAACTATGGCCCCCGGGTCTATCTGTATCATATATTAAAATCCAAAAATACCTTGCTGCAATTTATTTACTTTTATTTTATTTTGAAATTTACTTTTTATCTATCACTATCAGAATTAATCCTTGCAAATAACCACTAAGAGGATTGACAACCCTCTTATTTGCGTTGGATGCAAGTGTTTGCTTTTGTGTGTGTAGGTGCTGCTAAAGGGGTTTTGTGTGGTTCTCCTACTGGATTGATAACTGATAACCCACAAGTATAGGGGATCGCAACAGTTTTCGCGGGTAGTATTTCACCCAGATTTATTGATTCGACACAAGGGGAGCCCAAGAATATTTGCGAGTATTAGCAGCTGAGTTGTCAATTCAACCATACCTGGAGAACTAAATATCTACAACAAAGTGTTTAGTAGCACAGTAGTATGATAGTTTCAATTGAAGTGGTAACAGTAGCAATAGTAATAGTCGCAGTTTTGTAGTGATTGTAACAACAGCAGTAACGAGAGTAACTTAGCAAAGATCAATATGCGAAAAGCGTAGGCATTAGATTGGTGATGGATAATTATGTTGGATGACATTCATCATATAACAGTCACAACCTAGGGCGACACACAATAGCTCCAATTCCTCAATGTAATGTAGGCATGTATTCCGTATATAGTCATACGTGCTTATCGTAAGAACTTCCTTGACATCTTTTGTCCTACCCTCCCGTGGCAGCGGGATCCATAAGGAAATCTAAGGGATATTAAGGCCTCCTTTTAATAGAGAACCAGAACAAAGCATTAGCACTTAGTGAATACATGAACTCCTCAAACTACGGTAATCACTGGAAAGAATCCCAATTATTGTCACCTTGGGGTATGCGGATCATAACTCGTAATAGGTGCATATAACTTGCAAGATAAGATCAAGAACACAAATATATTCATGAAAACATAAAGGGTTCAGGTCTGAAATCATGGCACTCGGGCCCTAGTGACAAGCATTAAGCACAGCAAAGTCATAGCAACATCAATCTCAGAACATAGTGGATACTAGGGATCAAAGCCCTAACAAATTGACTCGATAACATGGTAAATCTCATCCAACCCATCACCGTCCAGCAAGCCTACGGAGAAATTACTGACACACGGTGGTGAGCATCATGAAATTGGTGATGGAGGATGGTTGATGATGACGATGGCGTCGAATCTCCCTCTCCGGAGCCCCGAACGGACTCCAAATCAGCCCTCCCGAGGAAGAACAGGAGGTGGCGGCAGCTCCGTATCATAAAACGAGATGAAACTTCTTCTCTTATTTTTTTCTCGGGGAAAGTGAATTTATAGCGTTGGAATTAGGTCAGACGGCCGCCTGTGGGCCCCATAAGGCATCAGGGTGCACCCTAGGGGGGGTCGCGCCCTGTTGCCGTGGCCCCTCTTCTGTTGATTCTTGCGCCAGTAATTTTTATTTATTCCATAAAAAATTTCCAAAAAGTTTCGTCCAATTTCGAGAACTTTGATTTCTGCACAAAAACAACGCCATGGTAGTTCTGCTGAAAACAGCGTCAGTCCGGGTTAGTTTCATTCAAATCATGCAAATTAGAGTCCAAAACAAGAGCAAAAGTGTTTGGAAAAGTAGATACTATGTAGACGTATCAACTCCCCCAAGCTTAACTCATTGCTTGTCCTCAAGCAATTCAGTTGACAAACTGAAAGTGATAAAGAAAAACTTTTACGAACTCTTTTGTTCTTGTATCCGTACATAAGCTTAAATAGTACCCAAGTTTTCAGCAAAGATCATGAACTAACCATGCTCATAATAACACTTAGGAGTTACATTTACTCATATCAATGGCATAATCAACTAGCGAGCAATAATAATATATCTCAAGTGCCAACAATTTATCAAAACAATCATGATATAATATGATAACATGGTATCTCGCTAGCCCTTTCTGAGACCGCAAAACATAAATGCAGAGAACCTCCAAAGTTCAAGCAGCGACTAAACATTGTAATTCAGGGTAGAAGAGATACAGTCATGATGCACACAACATTAACTATACTCAATGCATAAGGCTGACAATAGTGCTCTCAGGATTGGTGCTTATAATGAGAAGGTGAGACTCAACAATAAAAGTAAAATGACATAAAAGTAAATAGATAGGCCCTTCGCAGAGGGAAGCATGGATTTGCAGAGGTGCCAGAGGTCGAAGCTTAAATCAGAGATGAAAAACAATTTTGGGAGGTGTACTTTTCCTGTTAACGTCACGACCGAGAATTTTCAATATCTTCCACGCTAAAAACATTATAGGCGGTTCCCAAGCGGAAAGGTAAAATTTACTTCCCCTCCACCATACCAACACAAGCCATGGCTAGCCGAATCCTCGGGTGCCCTTCATACCAACAACTTTCCGGGGGAGTTTGTTTGCATTATGTAATTTCGATTTTGAGCATAGGACTGGGCATCCCAATTACCAGCCTCTCTCGTGCAATGACAAGTTAATAAACACTCATCTTGAGAATAACCCGCTTAGCATGGAAGATACTGACCGCCCCCTGTTGCTCCATGAGCGGTACGGGCACACAAAACGGATGTTTATTTGAATGATTAGAGGTGGCATATGCAAATTTACTTGGAACGGCAGAGTAATACCGCATATAGGTAGATATAGTGGACTCGTTTGGAACCACTTGGGTTTAAGGATTTTGGATGCACAAGCAGTATTCCCGCTTAGTACATGCGAAGGCTAGCAAATAGATTGATAAGAGACCAACTAGAGAGCAAAAATGGTCATGATCATGCATTGAGAATAATTAACATTGAATACTAGCATGAGTAGGATATAAACACCCTGAACATAAATATCATGGAGGCTATGTTGGTTTTGAATCAACTACATGTATGAACATGTGCCAAGTCAAGCCACTTGAAACATTCAGAGGAGGATACCATATTAACATACTACATCATAACCATTTTAATGCACGTTGACATCCAAGATAAATCATTATCCACTCCTAGCTACTTAAGCATGGCATGAGTAACTATAATCTCTAATTGTCATCACAAACATGTTTACTCATAATATGCTGAATCATGGGTACTGAGTTAAACATATTTACAAAAAAAAAAAACGAGAAGAGTTCATACCAGCTTTTCCTTGCCACAGTCACTTCATCAAATCATCGTCATTATTGCCTTTCACTTGCACGACCGAATGATGTGAAAATAATAATAGTGCAAGTGTGCCGTGGACTAAGCTAAAATCTGCAAACATTTTATTCAAGGGGGAAGACAAGGTAATATTGGCTCTTCGTTAGATCAACAATAATGCATATGAGAGCCACTCAACATTTTCATCGTGGTCTTATCCCTACGACGACTCAACGAAAAGAAAAGAAATTCAGAGAAACACACTGAAATATTTTTGGAGTTTTTAGTTTTTCTAAAGGAAAGCAAATTAACGAAGAAAAACGAAAAGCAAGAAAAACTATTTACTCGGGAGAACTCCCAACAAGCAAAAGAAGAAACGAGAAATCTTTTTGGGTTTTCTTTTAATACTACAACCTAACAAACAAGAAAGAAAAACCAAAAAGTAGCAAGAAATATTTTTGGATTTTCAAAGTTTTTCAAACACACAATAAGAAGGCGAAAATAAAACTAACATGGATATACAATGAAAAAGGATGAACACCGACAACTGGAATGAATGTGTGAACATGAATATAATGTCGGTGAGAAATATGTACTCCCCCAAGCTTAGGCTTTTGGCCTAGCTTGGTCTACTGCCATGGCTGTCCAGGATAATAATCGAAGTGGTAGCTCGTGGAGGCGTTTTGAGCCGCCTCCTCAGCCAGACGGGCAGCCTCAACTACCGCGTTGTACTCGTGCACCTCATTCTCATGAAGAAAATATCTCTGTTTGTTCTGGAAATCAAAGAGGACAGGAGCAGGCAAAACAACAAACACAGAACGATATTTATCGAATATCAAGTTATAGTCATATCTGCGAGTGTTCGCTTAATAAACTCATGGTTCTGCATTGCCTCAAAATTCAAATATTTATCAGGTAAAAGAGGATCATTGGGCCTGGGCGAGACCCCTAGCCTTGCAGCTACACGGGAGGCATAAATTCCTCCATACAAGTCACCATTACCCGAGTTGCGATGCAACCTACGTGCAACAATAGCCCCAAGATTATAATGTCTGCTACCCGTTAAAGCAGCATGAATAAGGCTCAGGTCAGGAGCACAAAGTGCACTACAGTCTTGTTTACCAACAATGCATTTGCCATTAAAGAGCGCAAAATACCGAATAGAGGGAAAGTGAATGCTTTTTATTCTAGCTTGCGTAACTCCCCTATCCTCACCATTGCAAAAACTATTGAGAAACAGTTCATAATCAGATTGTCGCGGTTCACTAAATGAACCCCAAAATGGAATTTTGCAAGCATCACAGAATTCTTCTAGAGACATACTATAAGATCTATCATAGAGATGAAATGAAACTCTAGAAGTGCGAGAGTGATGCTCAAATTTTTGAGTGAATGAATGGGTGAGGCTGTAGTGTTGCGGAGGCTTATCTGCGATGAAGGTGGAGAGCTCGGTGTTGTGAACATATTGGTCAAATTCTTCCTTGATGCCTGCTCCTAGCATGAACTCGTTGCACGGCCATCGACACGATTTTGCTTTGGCACCTCACACCAAACTTGCCCTTGGTTCAACATATGATTGGCGTGCTGGGCTTTCACACGATGATGCTTCAGAGGACCTCCTCCTTGAAGAACTCCTCCTGAAAATGTTCATATTCCTACGAACAAATTTCTGAAAATTTTTGGACCACAAAAAGATGTTAACGAAACTTCACAAGATTGAAAGCAACTACTCATACAAGTGCCTAGGGGCTATATCAAGCATTCAAACTACTTAGAACTCAATGAATTTAACATGCAAGCTCATTTTCAGTAGCACCAATAGCAGCAATTCATGCAAAATATAATCCACTAAAGCAAAAACTAATTGGAGCAATGGGAGAGTCACATACCAAGGAGCAATCCCTCAAAATAGTTTCAAAAACGGAGCTTCGAGCAAATAGATCGCAAATCTCATGTTTGGGAGCAAGAACACGAGAGAGAGAGAGAGCTACCACGATTTTTTTCTGGAGGTAGGAGAAGAAGTGGGCTAAAGAGATAAGTGAGTGGGTCCCTGTGGGACCCACAAGGCATCTTGGCGCGCCCCTAGGGGGTGGCCACACCCTGTTGCCTTGTGGGCAACAGGTGCACCCCTGGGTTGTTTTCAGTGCCAAAAATTCTTATAAATTCCAAAAAAAATCATGTTAAAATTTTATTGCATTCTGAGAACTTTTATTTTTGGGGCATTTTTTATTGCATGGATAATTCAGAAAACAGGATAATCATGGCATTTTATTTTATTAAACTATAAATAACAGAGAGCAAACTAAGATTACAGAAAGTTGTGCTTACTAAATTCATCGACCACATGCCCCTCAAAAAGAATCCATTAATAAGGTTGATCAAGTCTTATTAACAAACTATTTCCGAGTGGCATAAAAGCGAAGAATTTTCATATAACACTAAGTTACCTCAACGGGGATATGCATCTCCCCAACAATAAGAATTTCATATTTCTTTTTGACAGTAGGAAGAGGAAATTTGAATCCCCCAATAGTGATTGTCGAAACCTTTTCAATACAATTGATACCATTCACTGAAGTTTGTTTCTTCGGGAAATAAACCGTATGCTCATTACCATTGACATGAAAAGTAACCTTGCTTTTATTGCAATCAATAACAGCCCCTGCAGTATTCAAAAAGTGTCTTCCAAGGATAATCGACATGTTGTCGTCCTCGGGCATATCAAGTATAACAAAGTCCATTAAGATAGTGACATTTGCAACAACAATAGGCACATCCTCGCAAATTCCAATAGGTATAGCAGTTGATTTATCAGCCATTTGCAAAGATATTTCAGTGGGTGTGAGCTTATTCAAATCAAGTCTTCTATATAAAGAGAAAGGCATAACACTAACACCGGCTCCCAAATCACATAAGGAAGTTTTAACATAACTTCTTTTAATGGAGCATGGTATAGTAGGTATTCCCGGATCTCCTAGCTTTTTAGGTACTCCTCCCTTAAAAGAATAATTTGCAAGCATGGTGGAGATTTCAGCTTCAGGTATCTTTCTTCTATTAGTGACAATATCTTTCATGTATTTAGCATATGGTGACATTTTCAACATATCAATAAAGCGAGTGCGCAAAAATATAGGTCTAAGCATTTCAACAAAGCGCACAAAATCTTCCTCATCCTTGTTTTTAGAAGGTTTAGTAGGAAAAGGCATAGGTTTTTGAACCCATGGTTCTCTTTCTTTTCCATGTTTTCTAGCAACGAAGTCTCTTTTGTCATATCTTTTATTCTTAGGAGGTGGGTTATCAAGATCAATAGCAGGTTCTATTTCTACATCATTATCCGATTGAGCATCAACATGAACATCATCATTATCATTATCATTATCACTAGGTGCATGTTCATTACTAGATTGTGTCTCAGCATCAGAAATAGAAACATCATTATGATTCTCAGGAGGTTTTTCTATCTCCGGTTCACTAGAAGCATGCAAAGTCCTATCATTTTTATTTTTATTTTTCTTCTTAGATGGACTAGGTGCATCAGTATTAATTCTTTGAGAATCTTGTTCAATTCTTTTAGGATGACCTTCAGGATATAGAGGATCCTGAATCATTCTACCTCCTCTAGTAACAACTCTAACAACATGATCATTCATTTTATTATTCATCTCATCAAGCAAATCATTTTGTGACTTAGCTATTTGTTCTAACCGAGTCTGAACCATAGAATCATGTTTACTCAAGCATTTAACATCATTAGTAGCTCTAAACATCAAATCACTCAAGCGATCAATCATGATGGCATTTTGTTTTAATTGATTGCTAACATATATATTGAAATTCTCTTGCTTAACAATGTAGTTATCAAATTCATCCAAGCATTCACTAGCAGACTTATTATAGGGAATATCACTTTCATTGAATCTACGAAGAGAATTTACCTCTACTACTTGTGTCGGGATATCAAGACCATGTATTTCTTCAATAGGTGGTAGATTCTTAACATCTTCAGCTTTAATACCTTTTTCCTTCATAGATTTCTTAGCTTCTTGCATATCTTCAGGGATGAGGAATATAATACCTCTTTTCTTTGGAGTTGGCTTAGGTGGTGGCTCAGGAAGTGTCCAATCATCGACATTTCTCAATATATTATTCAATAGTTCTTCAGCCTGTCTAACAGTTCGTTCCCTGAAAACACAACCAGCACAACTATCTAGGTAGTCCCTAGAAGCATCGGTTAGTCCATTATAAAAGAAATCAAGTATTTCATTCTTCTTAAGGGGATGATCAGACAAAGCATTAAGTAATTGGAGAAGCCTCCCCCAAGCTTGAGGGAGATTCTCTTCTTCCATATGCACAAAGTTAAATATTTCCTGTAAGGCAGCTTGTTTCTTATGAGCGGGAAAATATTTTTCAGAGAAGTAATAGATCATATCATGGGGACTATGCACACAACCAGGAGCAAGAGTATTAAACCATTTCTTAGCATCACCCTTTAATGAGAAAGGAAACAACTTAAGAGTATAATAGTAGCGAATTTTTTCCTCATGAGCAAATAGGGTGGCAATATCATTTAATTTAGTAAGGTGTGCCACAAGAGTTTCAGTTTCATAACCATGAAAAGGATCAGATTCAACCAAAGTAATTAACTCAGGATCAACAGAGAATTCATAATCCTTATCGGTAACAAATATGGGAGAGGTAGCAAACTTAGGATCATATTTCATTCTCTCCCTCATAGATTTTTCTTTCAACTCAGCGAGCAATTTTCTAACATCATATCTATCATTACAAGCAAGAATTGCCCTAGCTGTCTCTTTCTCAAAAACATAACCATTATATATCTTAGGCATTTCAACTCTAGTAGGAGAGCTAGGCATAATATGTGAATCATAATTTTCAAGAGTTTCAACATTTTCAGTTTCTTTAGCTTTAGCAATTTGTTCATCAAGAAATTCTCCTAGTGGCACAGTATCATCAAGCATAGTACTAGCATCATCAATAGTTTCATTCATAGTAGAAGTGGTATCATCAATTACTTGCAACATATCAGAATGAATAGCAGGTGGTAGTGTCGCAAGCCTACTCAAAACAGAAGGTGAATCAAGTGCGGAGCTAGATGGCAGTTCCTTACCTCCCCTCATCTTAGAGGGAACGATCTTGGTCTTAGCATCTTTCAGATTCTTCATAGTGATCAACAGATATAAATTCCAAGTGACTCAACAAATAGAGCTATGCTCCCCGGCAACGGCGCCAGAAAAAGGTCTTGATAACCCACAAGTATAGGGGATCGCAACAGTTTGCGCGGGTAGTATTTCACCCAGATTTATTGATTCGACACAAGGGGAACAAAAAAATATTTGAGAGTATTAGCAGCTGAGTTGTCAATTCAACCACACCTAGAGAACTAAATATCTACAGCAAAGTGTTTAGTAGCATAGTAGTATGATAGTTTCAATAGCAGTGGTAACAGTAGCAATAGTAACAGTAGCTGTTTTGTAGTGATTGTAACAGCAGTAACGAGAGTAACTTAGCAAAGATCAATATGTGAAAAGCGTAGGCATTGGATCGGTGGTGGATAATTATGTTGGATGACATTCATCATATAACAGTCACAACCTAGGGCGATACAGAATAGCTCCAATTCATCAATGTAATGTAGGCATGTATTCTGTATATAGTCATACGTGCTTATAGTAAGAACTTGCATGACATCTTTTATCCTACCCTCCTGTGGCAGCGGGGTCCATAAGGAAATCTAAGGGATATTAAGGCCTCCTTTTAATAGAGAACCGGAACAAAGCATTAGCACTTAGTGAATACATGAACTCCTCAAACTACAGTAATTACCGGAAAGAATCCCAATTATTGTCACCTTGGGGTATGCGGATCATAACACATAATAGGTGCATATAACTTGCAAGATAGGATCAAGAACACAAATATACTCATGAAAACATAAAGGGTTCAGGTCTGAAATCATGGCACTCGGGCCCTAGTGACAAGCATTAAGCATAGCAAAGTCATAGCAACATCAATCTCAGAACATAGTGGATACTAGGGATCAAAGCCCTAACAAATTGACTCGAATACATGGTAAATCTCATCCAACCCATCACCGTCCAGCAAGCCTACGGAGAAATTACTCACACACGGTGGTGAGCATCATGAAATTGGTGATGGAGGATGGTTGATGATGACTATGGCGTCAAATCCCCCTCTCCGGAGCCCCGAACGGACTCCAGATCAGCCCTCCCGAGGAAGAACAGGAAGTGGCGGCGGCTCCGTATCATAAAACACGATAAAACTTCTTCTCTTATTTTTTTCTTGGGGAAAGTGAATTTATAGCATTGGAATTAGGTCAGACGGCCGCCTATGGGCCCCACAAGGCATCAGGGTGCGCCCTAGGGGGGGCCGCGCCCTATTGCCTTGTGGGCAACAGGTGGCCCCTCTTCTGTTGATTCTTGCGCCAGTAATTTTTATTTATTCCATAAAAAATCTCCAAAAAGTTTCGTCCAATTTCGAGAACTTTGATTTCTGCACAAAAACAACACCATGGTAGTTCTGCTGAAAACAGCGTCAGTCCGGGTTAGTTTCATGCAAATCATGCAAATTAGAGTCCAAAACAAGAGCAAAAGTGTTGGGAAAACTAGATACGATGGAGACGTATCAATAACCTTGGTTCTTAGCTGAGGGAAATACTTATCTCTACTATACTGCATCATCCTCTCCTCTTTGGGGAAATACCAACGCAGTCTACAAGTAGCAGCACCTCACCCAGACCTGCAGCATGTTGCTCCAAAGGTTCCTCAGAAACAGTAGCACTGAAAGGCTTGCACCTGGGCTTCTTCTTCTTAGGCCATGTCTGTAGTTCCTAGAACACCGGCTTGAAACCATCACGTTTCACAGAACCCCTGGTACACCTACGCATAGAAGTCTCTATCATAGGTGTAGGTGCAAGAGTCTTGCGACGACGAGACTTCTTCTTGTCACACTGAGCAGTGAAGGAAAAGGAATCATCAGTCATCGACTGAGAACAAACCAAAGCAGATACATCAGAGACAACATCGGAAATCTAAATTTGGTCCAGCGAGGCACCAATAGGTTCAGGGTCAGGAAACAGAGTACATGAAACTGGCCGAGAATTTCTGGCTAGGCTCACCACATGGGCCTCTCTCCACTAAAGTTGCGAAAGCACCTACACATCATCAAAGGCCAAGGCTTAGCTTCTTTTGGAAAGCACAATGAGCTCCAAATTAAATGGCGGCAAAGGCTTTGGTTTCTCCTGCATCAGATAGTACTGCAGCAGAGCTTCAAAAGATCTCCTCCAGGCCAGCTCTGGAGGTAGAACAGGACCATAGACCACCTTAACAGCACCAACAACAATGCGCTCAAATTGGATGATCGGCGGCTGATATGGGAAAATTGCCGAAGCATTAGCAGCATGTTGCTGAGGAACATCATCATCAACCACAACTGTAGCATTCATCTAGACCTCTGAGTCAGATTGAACCGGTTGATCAATTACCATGGATTCCTCATCCTGAACTGGTAAATCATCCACATTCTGTTGATTAACCTGCTGCTCTGGCTCCTCATCACCCCAGTGACCATGGCCCCAGTTGTCATGATCAACATGATCTGGCATTGGAGGTGGTATTGGGGGAACATCATTCCAACCCAAAGCGGGGTACGGTGGCAGCACGAAGTTGTGTACATCTGGTACAAATTCCCCAGGCAGTGGATGAGGGTTCCCATCTAACGGCATTAGGTCCTCATCCTCCGGCATCTGATCAGCAAAGTTTGCACCCAAGATCTAACAGGGCGCAGTCCAGGAGACCTTAGCACCGTCGTAAGGTGCATAGTCAGTGAAAAACACATCACGAGGGACAAGAATATCTTCAGGAAATGATGCAAAAACAATGGATCTAACCAGGTAAGGATCATCACTGACCAAATGTTGGAACTTCCCAAAAGTGTTAACTGCTGCACGAATATTTTCAGTGGTTCTCAAGTCCAGAGGAATGCCAAGAAACATGAGACAACCATCACGGAACCCATGAGTGCCCCTAAAACCAACTTCTTCATCATGCTTGAGAAAACGGACGAATCTATCGTTACCAAGTGGCTGCGGAGCAAGTTACAGAAGGGGGAATCTAACACCAACATCTCGAAGCTTGAACAAGCCAACACCACAAACCCAAGGCTAAGCAGATCGAACCTGAACTCCTTTGTTTTCTAAGAAATCAGCCACCTCCTCTCGAGCTTGGCCCACCTGATCCAGCGGCGGCAATGGCATCACCTCGGCAACCATGTACTCCTTGTGGCAGCGCACAATCGGAGAAGTAGGCGTGACGAAGGTCCTGGGCAACCAAGATTCTCCACCATCAATGATATGGTGGCCAGCTGGGACATAGCGGTGCGGGTCGAAGGCGAAGACCGCCATGGGCTCCGAGGAAGGCAGCGGTGATTGCAATGGCGGTGGCGGCGTAGCCGGAGGGCTGACGTGACTTGACGGGGGGGGGGGGGGGTGCTCTGACAGGGGAACATGAAGAGTCCCTAGCAAGGTGTAAAACTGAGGAGGCGGCAACCTCAAGACCGGTATTGGGAACTGGAGAAGCCAACATATATTTTTGTTTCCAAAACAACCCTTGCTCAAGCGCAATCTTTTCACAGTCCCTTCTTGTGTGGCCCAAATGAGAACATGCCAAGCAGACAACAGAGGAAGGGCAATTATTTTCAAAATTCCCAAACAAAGAACATTTTTGACACGTCAAAATTTCCTCAACCATATGATCAACCATGGTATTAAAAGCATTGCTAGCTTCCTGCGTAGAAGGTATCTCCGAAGCAGGCCCAGCCAGCACAACAGAAGGGCCGACAGTGGAAGCAGGGTTGTTGGGTTCATGCAAAGCAACCAAGGCTGGCGGCCCAACATGGGGGTTTGAGGAACTAGACGTCTCACCCAATGATAGTTCCGTAGATGATGCATCCAAAGTTGGTTCGCGGCGGAGATCGCGGCATTGCCGAACCACCGGAGAGCTCACCATGCCAAACACGATCGGCGGTGAAGCCACAGTCCACTAAAGATTTGGCGGAGGTGGCGGATGAATAACAACTCGTTCATTAGCAGGGACATGGTAGCCTGCAATTACCGTGGTCTCAATGCAAAGAGCCGTAGCTAGATATCTATAATCTTTACAAACATTGTAGTTCTGAAATGTTGCAAAGGAGAGCTTTTTATGTGCAGAAGAACCTGATTTCATAGAAGATTTTCCTGGACGATTATGCATGGATGATAAACCCAAAGTGGCTCTACGCTTAGATGGGCTAACCAAGATCCATTCAGCATCACATTCCTTCTTCCAGATTTTGAACTCACGGACCCAATTCGGACCCCATTGCCCGAGAGTTGAAAATAACATTTGAATTGTGGGCAAGAGAAAGAACGCAAATCCACAATATAAAATCCAACATCCTTCCAAGAAACATTAAAACTGAATACCTTGTCACTAATAGCTGAGACCATGAACTCAATGGCAGAACCTTCGATCGCGGATTCAATTGCAGCCGCCACAGAATCCTCAGTGAGCCTAAAATCATGCCTACTAAATGACACGACCAATGTGAAAGATCCCATATTTTCCATAGGATGAACCGTGAGTCCAGAGGCCTTGAAGATCTCATCTACAAAAACTCTACCCTTGGAGAAATCTAAGCCAAGAGTAGATCCGTCCATGGATCCCAAAGAGATGGGTACCAGGGAATAGATCCAGAGACGCCGAACAGGTTGATCGGAGAGAAGAGCCAAATTACTGGCTGTAGAGGGAGATCGCCGTGAGGGCTAGGGTTTCGGTGCAAGACGGGGGGCGCCCTTTGGTCACTTCCTTCAAAGGGTTGTCAATAGCATCATTATTTTTCTCAATCAAAGTAGAGAATGGAATATCACTGAGATCAACATGATCATTTTTACTAGTAATCATATTGATAAGAGCATCCATTTTCTCACTCAAGGTAGAAACTTCTTTGACCGAATTTACCTTCTTACCAGTTGGAGCTCGTTCAGTGTGCCATTAAGAATAATTTGTCGTCATATTGTCGAGAAGCTTCATGGCTTCTCCTAATGTAATTCCCATAAAGGTGCCACCTACAGCAGAGTCTAAAATATTTCTTGACACAAAGTTTAGTCCCCATAAATTTTTTGTATTATCATCCATAAGTTTAATCCATGAGTGGGACAATTTTTAATCATCAATTTCATTCTCTCCCAAGATTGTGCAACATGTTCTTGCTCATGTTGTTTAAAGTTCATGATTTGATTTCTAAGAGATATTATCTTAGCAGGAGGAAAATACTTAACAATAAAAGCATCCCTACATTTATCTCATGAATCAATACTATTGTGAGGTAAGGATGAAAACCAAGTTTTAGCACGATCTCTTAATGAAAAGGGAAATAATTTCAACTTGACAATATCATTATTCACATCTTTTTTCTTTGCATATTGATACGTCCATTTTGCATCATGTTTTGCTACTATTATTTATAGTGTTTTAAATCAATATAACACTTTTTGGAGCAATTCTAATGCCTTTTCTCTCTTAATATGCAAGATCTACACAAGGAGGGAGAATGCCGGCAGCTGGAATTCTGGACCTAAAAAAGCTATGTCAGAGATACCTATTCTGCACATCTCCAAATGAGCTGAAATTTCACGGAGAATTATTTTGGAATAACTAAAAACTATTGGAATCACGAAGTACTAGAGGGGGCCACCCAGGAGCCCATGAGGCACCAGGGCGCGCCACCCCCCCAGGCGCGCCCTGGTACCTCGTGGGGCCCCTGGCCACCCTCTGGCCCCCATTTTCTGGTATATAAGTGCATTTGCCCTAGAAAAAATATAGAGAAGACTTTCGGGACGGTGTGCCACCGTCTCGAGGCAGAACTTGGGTAGGAGCACTTTTGCTCCCCGGCGAAGGGATTCAGCCGGGGATACTTCCCTCCGGGATGGGGAAATCGTCGCCATCGACATCACCAGCGATCCTCTCATCATGGGAGGACTAATCTTCATCAACATCTTCACCAGCACCATCTCATCTCAAACCCTAGTTCATCTCTTGTATTCAATCTTTGTCTCAAAACCTCAGATTGGTACCTGTGGGTTGCTAGTAGTGTTGATTATACCTTGTAGTTGATGCTAGTTGGTTTATTTGGTGGAAGATTATATGTTCAGATCTATTATGCTATTCAACACCTCTCTGATCTTGGACATGATTATGATTTGTGAGTAGTTACTTTGGTTCTTGAGGACATGGGAGAATTCTTGTCATAAGTAATCATGTGAATTTGGTATTCGTTTGATATTTTGATGATATGTATGTTGTTGATTCCCTTAGTGGTGTCGTGTGAACGTCGACTACATGACACTTCACCATCTTTTGGCCTAAGGGAATGCATTGTGGAGTAGTAATTAGATGATGGGTTGCTAGAGTGACAGAAGCTTAAACCCTAATTTATGCGCTATTCCGTAAGGGGCTGATTTGGATCCATATGTTTAATGCTATGGTTAGAGTTATCTTAATTCTCCTTTCGTAGTTGCGGATGCTAGCGAGAGGGGGTAATCATAAGTGGGAGGCTTGTTCAAGTAAGAACAGCACCCAAGCACCGGTCCACCCACATATCAAATTATCAAAGTAGCGAACGCGAATCAAACAAACATGATGAAAGTGACTAGATGAAATTCCCATGGGTCCTCGAGAACGCTTTACTTACTGTAAGAGATCGTTCCGGCTTGTCCTTTGCTATAAAAAGGATTGGACCACCTTGCTGCACTCTTTGTTACTATTGCTACTTGTCACTTGTTACAAATTATCTTGCTATCAAATTACTCGTTATCGATAATTTCAGTGCTTGCAGAAAATACCTTGCTGAAAACTGCTTTTCATTTCCTTCTACTCCTCGTTGGGTTCGACACTCTTACTTATCGAAAGGACTACGATTGATCCCCTATACTTGTGGGTCATCAAGACTCTTTTCTGGCGCCGTTGCGGGGAGTGAAGTGCCTTTGGTGAGTGGAATTTGGTAAGGAAACATTTATATTACGTGCTGAAATTTGCTGTCACTTGTCACTATGGAAAGTAATCCTTTGAGGGGTTTGTTCGGGGTATCTTCACCTCGACCGGAAACACAAATAGTTGCTCCTCAACCTACTGCACTTACTGAAAATATTTATTATGAGATTCCTCCGGGTATGATAGAGAAACTGCTAGCTAATCCTTATGCAGGAGATGGAACGGTACATCCTGATATGCACTTGATCTATGTGGATGAAATTTGTGGATTGTTTAAGCTTGCAGGTTTATCCGGAGATGGAGTTAAGAAGAAAGTATTCCCTTTATCTTTGGAGGGAAAGGCATTGATGTGGTATAGACTATGTGATGATACTGATACATGGGACTGGAACCGATTGAAACTAGAATTCCATCAGAAATTTTATCCTATGCACTTGGTTCATCGTGATCGGAATTATATATATAATTTTTGGCCTGGTGAAGGAGAAAGCATCGCTCAAGCTTGGGAGAGGCTTGAGTATATGATGTACACATGCCCCAATCATGATCTCTCAAAAGAAATTATCTTACAGAATTTTTATGCTCGGCTTTCTCATGATAATCAAACTACGCTCGATTCTTCTTCGACTGGCTCCTTCATGAAGAAAACTATTGAATTCAGATGGGTTCTTCTGGAAATAATTAAATGCAACTCTGAAGATTGGGAACTCGACAAAGGTAATGAGTCAGGTATAATACTTGAGTTCGATTGTGTTAAATCTTTTATGGCCACCGATGCTTTTCATAAGTTTAGCACTAAATATGGACTTGACTCTGAGATAGTAGCTTCCTTTTGTGAATCATTTGCTACTCATGTTGATCTCCCTAAGGAGAAGTGGTTTAAATATCATCCCCCTGTTGAAGAAAAGATTGAGGAACCCATTAGTGTTAAAGAAGAAACAATTGTTTACCATGTTGTTCCAGTTGTGCCTACTGCTTATATTGAGAAACCACCTTTTCCTGTTAGGATTAAGGAACATGCTAAAGCTTCAACTGTGGTTAACAAAAGTAATATTAGAGCACCTAGACCCTCTGAACAAATTAAAGTTGAACCTGATGTTGCTATGGTTAAAGATCTCTTAGTCGATAATATAGATGGGCATGTTATTTACTTTTGCAAGGAGGCTGCTAGAATTGCTAAACCTGTTAGAAATGAACAAGATAAGTTAGACAAGAACAAGCCCGTAGTTGGTATGCCTGTTGTTTCTGTTAAGATTGGAGATCATTGCTATCATGGTTTGTGTGATATGGGTGCTAGTGTGAGTGCTATTCCATTTTCTTTATATCAAGAATTAATGCATGAAATTGCACCTGTTGAGATTGCAGATATTGATGTTACTATTAAGCTTGCAAATAGAGATACTATTACACCACTTGGGATTGTTAGAGATGTTGAAGTCTTGTGTGGCAAAATCAAATACCGTACTGATTTCTTAGTACTTGGTTCACAACAAGATAATTTTTGTCCCATTATATTTGGTAGACCTTTCTTGAATACTGTTAATGCTGAAATTGATTGTGTTAAAGAAAAGGTTCGAGTTAAGTTTGGTGATATATCTCATGAGTTTAATTTCTCCAAGTTTCGTAGACAACCTCATGATAAAGAATTGCCTAGTAAAGATGAAATTATTGGTCTTGCTTCTATTGCCGTACCTCCTATTGATCTGTTAGAACAATATTTGCTAGACCACGAAAACGATATCCATATGAATGAAAGAAATGAAATAGATAAGATGTTCTTTGATCAACCACCTATCCTTAAACATAATTTGCCTGTTGAAAATCTTGGAGGCCCTCCTCCACCTAAAGGTGATCCTGTATTTGAATTGAAGCAATTGCCCGATACATTGAAATATGCTTATCTTGATGAAAAGAAGATATATCCTGTTATTATTAGTGCTAACCTTTCAGCTCATGAAGAAAAGAGATTACTAAAAACTCTAAGGAAGCACCGAGCTGCTATTGGATATACTCTTGATGATCTTAAGGGCATTAGTCCCACTATATGTCAGCACAAAATTAATATGGAGCCTAATGCTAAACCAGTTAACGACCACCAACGACGATTAAATCCTAAGATGAAAGATGTGGTAAGAGCTGAAATATTAAAACTTCTGGAAGCAGGTATAATCTATCCCATAGCTGATACTAGATGGGTAAGTCCTGTTCATTGTGTCCCTAAGAAAGGAGGTATTACCGTTGTTCCTAATGATAAAAATGAACTCATTCCACAAAGAATTGTAACTGGTTATAGGATGGTAATTGATTTTAGAAAATTAAACAAAGCTACTAGAAAAGATCATTACCCCTTACCTTTTATTGATCAAATGTTAGAAAGATTATCTAAGCATACACACTTTTGTTTTCTAGATGGTTATTCTGGTTTTCTCAAATACCCGTATCACAACCCGATCAAGAGAAAACCACCTTCACTTGTCCTTTTGGAACTTATGCTTATAGACGTATGCCTTTTGGTTTATGCAATGCACCTGCTACCTTTCAAAGATGTATGACTGCTATATTCTCTGACTTCTGTGAAAAGATTGTTGAGGTGTTCATGGATGATTTTTCCGTTTACGAAACTTCTTTTGATAATTGCTTAAGAAACCTTGATCGAGTTTTGCAGAGATGTAAAGAAACTAATCTTGTCTTGAATTGGGAGAAGTGCCACTTTATGGTGAATGAAGGCATTGTCTTGGGGCATAAAATTTCTGAAAGAGGTATTGAAGTTGATAAAGCTAAGGTTGATGCTATTGAGAAAATGCCATGTCCTAAAGATATTAAAGGTATAAGAAGTTTCCTTGGTCATGCTGGTATCTATTGGAGATTTATTAAGGACTTCTCTAAAATTTCTAGGCCTCTTACCAATCTTTTGCAAAAAGATGTTCCATTTGTTTTTGACGATGATTGTCTAGAAGCCTTTGAAACACTTAAGAAAGCCTTAACCACTTCACCTATTGTCCAACCACCTGATTGGAACTTGCCTTTTGAAATTATGTGTGATGCTAGTGATTATGCTGTTGGTGCTATTCTAGGACAGAGAGTCGATAAGAAATTAAATGTTATCCATTATGCTAGTAAAACTCTAGACAGTGCCCAAAGAAATTATGCTACTACTGAAAAAGAATTTCTATCAGTTGTGTTTGCATGTGATAAATTCAGATCTTACATAGTTGATTCTAAAGTAACTATTCACACCGATCATGCTGCTATTAAATATCTTATGGAAAAGAAAGATGCTAAACCTAGACTCATTAGGTGGGTTTTATTGATACAAGAATTTGACTTGCATATTACTGATAGAAAGGGAGCTGAGAATCCCGTAGCAGATAATTTGTCTAGAATGGAAAATGTTCTTGATGACCCACTTCCTATTAATGATGATTTTCCTGATGAACAATTAGTTTTCATAAATGCTTCTCGTACCACTCCATGGTATGCGGACTATGCTAATTACATTGTTGCTAAATAGATACCACCTAGTTTCACATACCAACAAAAGAAAAAGTTCTTCTTTGATTTAAGACATTACTTTTGGGATGACCCACATCTTTATAAAGAAGGGGTAGATGGTATTATTAGACGTTGTATACCTTAGCATGAACAGGAACAAATCCTACGGAAGTGTCATTCCGAGGCTTACAGAGGACACCATGCGGGAGACAGAACTGCACATAAGGTATTGCAATCTAGTTTTTATTGGCCTACTCTTTTCAAGGATGCTCGTAAGTTTGTCTTGTCTTGCGATGAATGTCAAAGAATTGGTAATGTTGGTAGACGTCAGGAAATGCCTATGAATTATTCACTTGCTGTTGAACCATTCGATGTTTGTGGATTTGATTATATGGGACCCTTTCCTAATTCCAATGGGTATACTCATATTTTAGTTGCTGTTGATTACGTTACTAAGTGGGTAGAAGCTATTCCAACTAGTAGTGCTGATCATAACACTTCTATTAAAATGCTTAAAGAAGTTATTTTCCCAAGGTTCGGAGTCCCTAGATATTTAATGACCGATGGTGGTTCACATTTTATTCATGGTGCATTCCGTAAATTGCTTGCTAAATATGATGTCAACCATAGAATTGCATCTCCCTATCACCCTCAAACTAGTGGTCAAGTTGAATTGAGCAATAGAGAAATAAAATTAATTTTGCAAAAAACCGTCAATAGATCTAGAAAGAATTGGTCTAAGAAACTTGATGATGCATTATGGGCATATAGAACTGCTTATAAAAATCCTATGGGTATGTCTCCTTATAAAATGGTTTATGGAAAAGCATGTAATTTACCTCTTGAGTTAGAACATAAAGCATATTGGGCAATTAAAGAACTAAATTATGATTTTAAACTTGCCGGTGAAAAGTGGTTATTTGATATTAGATCATTAGATGAATGGAGAACCCAAGCTTATGAAAATGCCAAATTATTTAAAGAAAAAGTTAAAAGATGGCATGATAGAAGAATTCAGAAACGGGAATTTAAAGTAGGTGAGCAAGTTCTACTATACAATTCTCGTTTGAGATTCTTTGCAGGAAAACTTCTCTCTAATTGGGAAGGACCGTATATCATCGAAGAAGTTTATCGCTCCGGAGCCATCAAAATAAATAACTCCGAAGGCACTAATCCGAGAGTGGTGAATGGGAAAAGAATTAAGCACTATATTTCAGGTACTCCCATTAATGTTGAAACTAATATTATTGAAACAATTACACCGGAGAAATACATAAGAGAGACCTTCCGGAACACTCCAGAACCCTGAAAAGGAAGAGGTATGTGATACGGTAAGTAAACCGACTCCAAAAATTCCACAAAAATACTTTCTATCAGTTTTGGAATATTAGAAAAAATACAAAAATAAGAAATAGCCGAGGGGACCCACCTGGTGCCCACGAGGCACCAGGGCGTGCCACCCCCCAGGCGCACCCTGGTGGCTCGTGGGCCCCACGTGAGCCTTCCCGACTCCGTTTTCTTCTGAATTACTTGTTTTGCAAGATAAAAATTGTTTATATATACTCCCGTATGTGTTGACCACCGTATCGCAGAAATCTCCTCTGTTCTTGTTTCGTGCTATTTTTCTGACAGATCTAGATCGCTATGGCTCCACCAAGCTCTTCCAAGGACAAGTTCTACGAGAAGGTCATCAACCCCTACCTGCCGGAGGTGATGAAACACCCTCAAGCCATTGAGATGCGTGAGGGGGTGCTTCACATCCGGGATGTTCAAGGACCCAAGAAGACCGGTAGCGTGGAGTCCAGGCTCGAAGCAGTGGAGCAGGAGATCTTCAAGTACCAAGGGATGGTGGAATGTGGACTCAGCGCCAACCACTCCATGATCACGGAATTCACCTGTAATCACAAGGTGGAGGGCCAATCGATGGGGGGCATCATCTTCAAGCTTAATGAACGAATCGATTATCTCCAAGACCAAATCTATGATCTTCAAAACCAAATTTTTGAGTATGAGGTAAGATTCAAAGGTATGAGTTTAGCTGCAAGTTTCAGGACTCCGGAGACTCGTTCATCTTTTTATGATGGGGAACCTATGCCATGGAAGCCGGAGGACAAGCCCATCACTTCATCACCACCACCATCACCGAAGAAGGAGACTTGAGCACATGAGTATGGGCACTCCCCTTGGCTTGCGCCAAGCTTGGGGGAGGTGCCCCGGTATCGTATCACCATCACTTTTATTATCATTACCTATTTTACTTCGGTCCTTAGTTATTTCATGATATAGTTGAATAAAAGTTTAGTATGATCTATTTTCGAGTGTTAGCTTCGTGATCTATCTATCTATGTAATCGAGTTGAGAGTTATATAATAAAGAGTAGTTTGAGTTTTTTGCTTCTTTACTTTCATGTTCCAATTCTAGCAATGAAAATAATGAAAAAGATCATATGCTAATCCTATGGAAAGTAATGACATTACATAAAGAAAAGTATAAGTGGTAAAATTTATTGGAAGTTAACAAACATAGCATTAGTCAATGATACAATTCATGAAAGAATTAATAAGGGAAGAGAAGATTCACATGCAAATATACTATCTTGGACATCTTTTATGATTGTGAGCCCCCATTAAGTATTTATGTCAAATTGTTGACGTTGGACAAGGAAGACAACATAATGAATTATGTTTGTTCATATTCACATAGAAGTTATATTGTTATAGATCCTCCAACATGTGGTGCTTGCCCAATATCTTTGCTAGCCAAAAATCTGCACCAAGTAGAGATACTACTTGTGCATCCAAAACCTTTAAACCCAGTTTCATGTCATGAGAGTCCACTATATCTACCTATGGATTGAATAAGATCCTTCAAGTAAGTTGTCATTAGTGCAAAAAGCAATAAAAATTGCCTCTAAATATGTCTGAACTTTTATTGTAAGGGAAATAAACTTTGTACGAACTTGTGATGGTAAAGAAATAAAAGCGACAGACTGCATAATAAAGGTTGCTATCACAAGGGGCAATATAAAGTGACGTTCCTTTGCATTAAGAGCTCTTGCATCCAACAACAAAAAGCGCATGACAACCTCTGCTTCCCTCTGTGAAGGGCCTATCCTTTACTTTTATGTATTTACTTTTTATGCAAGAGTCAATAGTGTTCTCCTCTACTTCCTTTTTATTTTTCTCTTTTTTAAGCATCATGTTGTGGGGAAAGATCTAAGCATATATATCCAGTTGGATATGAGTGATCATGAGTTATTATTGTTGACATCACTCTTGAGGTGAATAAGTTGGGAGGTGAACTCACAAGCCCCTATCTTTCTATGTGTCTGGCTGAAACTTTTTGCTCCATATATATGTCATGAGTATTAGCAATCATAGAAGACTAAATGATGGTTGAGTATGTGGACTTGCTGAAAAGCTCCTACACGAGACCCTTCCTGAAAATATGATGAATTGCAATTGCATTGTTGACTGAGAACATAGTTTGTTAGTTTTCAAGAAAGTTTATGCCTTATACTCCATTGTTGTGATGAATTGTTACTTGCTCATGAGAAGATTATGATAATAAATATTGTTGTTATAATAATGATCATGATGCTACTATGTCCGTATTTTGTTTTTATCGACACCTCTCTCTCTAAACATGTGGACATGATTATCGATATCGGCTTTCGCTTGAGGACAAGCGAGGTCTAAGCTTGGGGGAGTTGATACGTCCATTTTCCATCATGTTTTGCTACTGTTATTTATAGTGTTTTTAATCAATATAACACTTTTTGGAGCAATTCTAATGCCTTTCTCTCTTAATATGCAAGATCTACACAAGGAGGGAGAATGCCGGCAGCTGGAATTCTGGACCTGAAAAAGCTATGTCAGAGATACCTATTCTGCACATCTGCAAATGAGCTGAAATTTCACGGAGAATTATTTTGGAATAAATAAAAATATTGGAATCAAGAAGTACCAGAGGGGGCCACCCAGGAGCCCACGAGGCACCAGGGCGCGCCACCCCCCCAGGCGCGCCCTGATACCTCATGGGGCCCCTGGCCAGCCTCTGGCCCCCATTTTCTGGTATATAAGTGCATTTGCCCTAGAAAAAATATAGAGAATACTTTCGAGATGGTGCGCCGCCGTCTCGAGGCGGAACTTGGGCAGGAGCACTTTTGCTCTCCGACGGAGGGATTCTGCCGGGGATACTTCCCTCCGAGATGGGGAAATCGTCGCCATCGACATCACCAGCGATCCTCTCATAGTGGGAGGACTAATCTTCATCAACATCTTCACCAACACAATCTCATATCAAACCCTAATTCATCTCTTGTATTCAATCTTTGTCTCAATACCTCAGATTGGTACCTGTGGGTTGCTAGTAGTGTTGATTACACCTTGTAGTTGATGCTAGTTGGTTTATTTGGTGGAAGATTATATGTTCAGATTTATTATGGTATTCAACACCTCTTTGATCTTGGACATGATTATGATTTGTGTGTAGTTACTTTTGTTCTTGAGGACATGGGAGAAGTCCTGTCATAAGTAATCATGTGAATTTGGTATTCGTTTGATATTTTGATGATATGTATGTTGTTGATTCCCTTAGTGGTGTCGTGTGAACATCGACTACATGAAACTTCACCATCTTTGGGCCTAAGGGAATGCATTGTGGAGTAGTAATTAGATGATGGGTTGCTAGAGTGACAGAAGCTTAAACCCTAATTTATGCGCTATTCCGTAAGGGGCTGATTTGGATCCATATGTTTAATGCTATGGTTAGAGTTATCTTAATTCTCCTTTCGTAGTTGCGGATGCTTGCGAGAGGGGGTAATCATAAGTGGGAGGCTTGTTCAAGTAAGAACAGCACCCAAGCACCGGTCCACCCACATATCAAATTATCAAAGTAGCGAACGCGAATCAAACAAACATGATGAAAGTGACTAGATGAAATTCCCATGTGTCCTCGAGAACGCTTTACTTACTGTAAGAGATCGTTCCGGCTTGTCCTTTGCTATAAAAAGGATTGGGCCACCTTGCTGCACTCTTTGTTACTATTGCTACTTGTCACTTGTTACAAATTATCTTGCTATCAAATTACTCGTTACCGATAATTTCAGTGCTTGCAGAAAATACCTTGCTGAAAACCGCTTGTCATTTCCTTCTGCTCCTCGTTGGGTTCGACACTCTTACTTATCGAAAGGACTATGATTGATCCCCTATACTTGTGGGTCATCACATATCACATAATTCAACGAAGGTATTAAGATGGGATGCATCATCTTTATTAGGATTTCCAGCAAATTGTTCTTTCATGATAAGATTTAACAGTGCAACATTAATATCATATGACTCTGCACTAGTGGCGGGAGGAGCAATTGGAGTGCTAATAAAATCATTGTTATTAGTGTTCGAGAAGTCACACAACCTGGTGTTTTCTTGAGACATAGTGACAATTCAAGCAAGAAAGCAAACAAGATATTTTTTGTATTTTTTTATTTTTTTAACAAGACAAATAAAAGCAAATAAAAAGTAGAACAAGTAAATGATAATATGTGTGAAGGGACCTTACTTTGTTTGATGAAGTCTCCCTGGCAACGGCACCAGAAAGTCTTTCTGCTACTTGTGAGCTGCGTTGGGATTTTCCAAGAAGAGGAAGGGTGAAGCAATATAGTAGCGGATAGTATTTCCCTCAGTAGAGAACCAAGGTTATCGAACCAATAGGAGATTCACACAGAGAAAGGTCGACAGTACCTGCACACACACAAACAAAATACTTGCACCCAACACGGGCAAGAGGATTGTCAATCCCCTTGTACTCGTTAATTGCAAGGATTAATTTTGATAGTGGTAGATATATAAATTGCAAAAGAAAATAAAAGGAAATAAATTGCAGCGAGCTTTTTAATGTTTTAGTAATAATGCTGAATGGACCCGGTGGCCATAGCTTTCACTAGAGGCATCTCTCTCAAGAACATAACATACGGTGAGTAAACAAATTACTGTTGGGCAATTGCTAGAAAAGCTCATAGTTATGATGTTATTCATGGCATGATCAGTACATAGGCATTATGTCTGTGACAAGTAGACCGAAATGATTTTGCATCTACTACTATTACTCCACTTCGAGAGCGCTTTTATGCTTGCCTCTCTACATATTAAGTTCATGACAAACAGAGTAATGCTTTAAGCATGATGACATAATGTAGACAAAATAAGATCAATCAATATGATCAAACCCCATCGTTTTATCCTTAGTAGCAACAATACAAATATGTGCCTCACAACTCCTCATGTCACAGAGTAAGGACACCGCAAGATTGATCCTACTACTATGCACCACTTCCACTGAAGATCTAATCATCAACTTGGCCAAAGAAAACTCATAGATCGGAAAGCATTACTTCTACTTGTGAGCTGCATTGGGATTTTCCCCGAAGAGGAGGGGAGAAGAAGTATAGTAGAGATAAGTATTTCCCTCAGTGAGAACCAAGGTTTATCGAACCAATAGGAGAATCACGCAAACCCTCGTGAACAGCACCTGCACACACAAAAGCAAATACTTGCAGCCAACGCGGGCAAGAGGGTTGTCAATCCCCTTGAACTCATTACTTGCAAGGATTAAATCCTGTATAGGTAGATAGGTAAATTGCAAAATAAAAGAAAAGTAAATAAAGTGCAACAAGGTATGTTTAGGTTTTTTTATATGCTTAAAGTAGACCCCGGGGCCATAGTTTTCACTCGAGGCTTCTCTCTCGAACGCATAGCATATGGTGGGTAAACAAATTACTGTTGGGCAATTGATAGAAAAGTGCATAGTTATGACGTATTCATGGCAATGATCACATATATAGGCATCATGTCTGTAACAAGTAGACCGACTCCTGCATGCATCTACTACTATTACTCCACCAATCGACCGCTATCTGGCATGCATCTATGGTATTAAGTCCATAACAAACAGAGTAACGCTTTAAGCAAGATGACATGATGTAAACAAAGTAAACTCAATCAATATGAATAAACCCCATCATTTTATCCTTAGTAGCAACAATACAATACGTACCCCGTCCCCTTCTGTCACTGGGTGAGGACACCGCAAGATTGAACCCACTACAAAGCACCTCTCCCACTGAAGATAAATCAATCTAGTTAGCCAAACCAAATAGATAGATCGGAGAGAAAGACAAAGCTATAATAATCATGCATAATAAAGTTCAGAAAAGACTCAATTACTTTCAATGAATAATCTGATCATAGACCCACAATTCATCGGATCCCAACAAACACACCGCAAAAGAAGATTACGTCGGATAGAACTCTAAGAAGATCAAGGAGAACATGGTATTAAAGATCAAAGAGAGAGAAGAAGCCATCTAGCCACTAGCTATGGACCCGTAGGTCTGTGGTGAACTACTCACACATCATCGGTAGGGCAGCAAGGTTGATGTAGAAGCCCTCCATGATCGATTCCCACCCTGGCAGATTACCGGAAAAGGCCTCCAGATGGGATCACGGAAGAAAAGAAGCTTGCGGTGGCGGAAAAGTTATTTCGGGTGGCTCCCTATTGGTTTGGGAATATTTGTGAATGTATAGGCTTGGAATTAGGTCAAACGGAGCTGCGTGGGGCCCACAAGCTCAGGGGGCGCGCCCCTCGAGCTTGTGGCTCTCTCGTATCTCGTCTGGTCTCCTCCCGAAGCTTCTAGGGTCCCTTCTGGTCCAGAAAAAATCATTTTAAAGTTGTTTTCTTATTTGGACTTCGTTTGGTATTGATTTTCTGAGAAGCCAAAAACAAGCAAAAAACAGGAACTGGCACTAGGCACTGAGTTAATAGGTTTGTCCCAAAAAATGATATAAAATAGCATAAAAATGCATATAAAGCATCCAAGATTGATAATATAATAGCATGAAACAATCAAAAATTATAGATACGTTAGAGACGTATCAGCATCCCCAAGCTTAATTCCTACTCGTCCTCGAGTAGGTAAATGATAAAAACAAAAAAATTGATGTTGAATGCTACCTAACATGTGTATCATGTAATCTCTTTACGGTATAAATATTGAGAAACGATGAAGTAACAATATTAACATAATAATATCCATAAATATAAGAAGCATAATCATTAAACTTTCAAAATATCCGATCCTTAACGAATGTTATCCCCACTCATTTTATCATGTTAGCATGGCATGACTCCTCCTTCACCGCATAAATATAAATCATGAGCACCCTAGTGTTAAGCCACGCAATTGGATCGTACTTCTAACACACTTCAGCATTTTCAACTTCACGCAATACATGAGCGTGAGCCATGGATATAGCACTATAGGTGGAATAGAATGTGGTGGTAGAGATCAATAAGTGAAGTCTAAAAGGAAGAAAGTCTCGCATCAACTCGGCAGATCAATGGACTATGGAGATGTCCATCAATCGATATCAATGCGAGGAGTAGGGATTGCCATGAAACGGATGCACTAAGAGCTATAAGTGTATGAAAGCTCAACTGAAACTAAGTGGGTGCATCCAACTTGCTTGCTCATGAACACCTAGGGCATTTGAGGAAGCCCGTCATCGGAATATACAAGCCAAGTTCTATAACGAAAAATTCTCACTAGTATATGAAAGTGACAACATAGGAGACTCTCTATATGAAGAACATGGTGCTACTCTAAAGCACAACTGTGGAAAAAGGATAGTAACATTGCCCCTTCTCTCTTTATCTCTCATTTTTCTTTTCTCTTTTTTTCTTTTTTTCTTTTTTTTGTTGGGCTCTTTTGGCCTCTTTTTTTTCTTTTCTTTTTTTATGTTTCGTCCGGAGTCTCATCCCGACTTGTGGGGGAATCATAGTCTCCATCATCCTTTCCTCACTGGGACAATGCTCTAATAATGATGATCATCACACTTTTATTTACTTACAACTCGATAAAACTAGAACAATATGAATCTATATGAATGCCTATGG
The DNA here is from genome assembly GCA_039707655.1 of Elymus sibiricus. Classification (NCBI taxonomy): domain Eukaryota; kingdom Viridiplantae; phylum Streptophyta; class Magnoliopsida; order Poales; family Poaceae; genus Elymus; species Elymus sibiricus. The sequence goes on from CM077676.1 coordinate 243,281,602, forward strand.
GGGTGTACCGGGATGTGCAATGATCTAGCGTAACATGTATGATAATGATGAACGATGGCTATGCCACAAATATCATGTCAGCTCTATATGATCATGCAAAGCAATATGATGATGAACACGCAAGTCATGTAACGGAACAGTGAAAGTTGAATGGCAATATATCTCGGAATGGCTATGGAAATGCCATAATAGGTAGGTATGGTGGCTGTTTTGAGGAAGATATAAGAAGGCTTATGTGTGATTGAGCGTATCATATCACGGGGTTTGGATGCACCGGCGAAGTTTGCACCAACTCTCGACGTGAGATCGGGCAATGCACGGTACCGAAGAGGCTAGCAAATTGCGGAAGGGTAGGAGTGCGTATAATCCATGGACTCACATTAGTCATAAAGAAATCACATACTTATTGTAAAGCCTATTAGCCCTCGAAGCAAAGTACTACTCGCATACCCCTAGGGAGGAGGTTGGTAGGAGTTAACCATCGTGCACCCTCGATTATAACAGCAATCAAGGATTTCATTTCAGACTTAAAAATGCTCAAACCTCCCCACCATGCCATAACCAATACTTAGATGAGAAGTTAATAACAAGCTTTAATACTGATATTTCTACTAACCAATGATCATGAACCAATATCCTTTCATATTATGACATCAATATCATTAAACTATACGTTTCATATTTAGTGATCTACATGAAAGTTTTTTTTATATATCCCCCTTGAATACCTATCCTTTTTGGACTAGTCTTATAACACGTGCAAATTGCCATTACTATTTATTAGACTCTCAAAAAGATTTAAGTGAAGCTTGAGAGTGCGATTATTTCTACGAAATATAACCACTGCCGTGCTCTAAAAGATATAAGTGAAGCACTAGAGCAACTGCCTAGCTCAAAAGATATAAGTGAAGCACATAGAGTATTCTAACAAATCTTGATAAATGTGTGTCCCTCTCAAAAGGTGTGTCCAGCAAACAATGATTGTGGCAAACTAAAAAACAAACAAAGAAAATAAAACTATGGCACAAGATGCTCCAAGTAAAACTCATATCATGTGATGAATAAAAATGTAGCTCCAAGTAAGTTACCGATAGATTGTAGACGAAAGAGGGGATGCCATCCGAGGCATCCCCAAGCTTAGACACTTGGGTCTTCCTTGAATATTACCTTAGGGTGCCTTGGGAATCCCCAAGCGTAGGGTCTTGCCGCTCCTTATTCCTTCATCCATCGTAATCTCACTCAAAACTTGAAAACTTCAGCACACAAAACTCAACAGAAACTTCGTGAGATCTGTTAGTATAATAAATCAATCATTCACTTTAGGTACTGTTATAAACTCATTCATAATTGTTATTGCATAGTACCTACTGTATTCTAACTCTTCCATGACTTATACCCCCCGATATAATCCATAGTTTCATTAAAACAAGCACACTATGCAATAAAAACAGAATCTGTCTAAAACAGAACAGTACGTAATGACAGAATTTTATCCATACTTCTGTAACTCCAAATATTCTGAAAACTTAGGACAACGTAAAAACATTATATCCCAATACTGTGCAAATATTTCAGATATTTTTGACGTTCCAGCAATAAACTAAAAATCAACTACTGGGCACAAACTTTCTGTTTTCAAACAACATCAATTATACTATCATCCAAATCATCCCAAAGGCATTACTTGGCACAAACACCAATTAAAAGATAAAAACACAATCATTACAGTAGAAAAAATTGTGTGACTCAAGAAAAATAAAAATTGCAATAAAGATAAATATTGGGTTGCCTCCCAACAAGCGCTATTGTTTTATGCCCCAAGCTAGGCATAATGCAAAGTTTCAAGTATTATCATCCTTAAAATTAATTCCATAGGTGGCCCTCATAATGGATTCATATGGTGGCTTAATTCTCTTCCTAGGGAATTTTTCCATTCCCTTCCTTAATGGAAATTGGAACCTTATATTCCCTTCTTTCATATCAATAATAGCACCTATGGTTTGTAGGAAAGGCCTACCAAGTATTATAGGACAAGACAGATTACATTCAATATCAAGCACAATGAAATCCACACGCACGTAATTTCTATTAGCAAGTATAAGCACATCATTTATTCTACCCAATGGTTTCTTAATAGTTGAATCTGCTAAATGCAAATTAAGGGAACATGCATCCATATCAGTGAGACGTAGCACGTCACATAATGATTTTGGTATAGTAGAGACGCTAGCACCTAGATCACACAAAGCATTACATTCATAATCTTTAATATTAACTTTAATAGTAGGTTCCCATTCATCATGCAATTTCCTAGGTATAGAAACTTCCAATTCAAGTTTTTCTTCATGAGCTTTTATCATAGCTTCTACAATATGTTTAGTAAAAGCTTTATTTTGTTCGTAAGCATTGGGTGAATTTATCATGGATTGCAACAAGCAAATACATTCAATCAAAGAACAATTATAATAATTAAAGTCCTTGTAATCCAAAATAGTGGGCACATCACTATTTAAAGTTTTAACCTCTCCAAACCCACTTTTATCATTTTTATCATTAAGATCATCACCCTCCGAACAATTGGGACGCTGCTACTTGTAGACTGCGTTGGTATTTCCCCAAAGAGGAGAGGATGAAGCAGTATAGTAGAGATAAGTATTTCCCTGAGTTAAGAACCAAGGTTATCAATCCAGTAGGAGAACCACGCAAAATCCCTTTAGCAGCACCTGCACACACAAAAGCAAACACTTGCACCCAACGCAAATAAGAGGGTTGTCAATCCTCTTAGCGGTTATTTGCAATGATTAATTCTGAGAGTGATAGATAGATAAAGTAAAATACTAAATAAAATAAAAGTAAATAAATTGCAGCAAGGTATTTTTGGATTTTAATATATGATAAAAGTAGACCCGGGGGCCATAGTTTTCACTAGAGGCTTCTCTCTCGAACATATAGCATATGGTGGGTAAACAAATTACTGTTGGGCAATTGATAGAAGAGCAAATAATTATGACAGATTTATGGCAATGATCATGTATATAGGTGTCGTGCGTAGGACTATCTATGGGGCCATCTAGCCCCTTTGCAGTTCGACTAGGGAGATGCGCAATCACAAAGAGCAGAATCAGCAGAAACGCAAAGGATTTAGCCAGGTTTGGGCCACCGTGACGTGTAAAACCCTACTCCTGCTTTGTGTATTGGATATGTTTGGGCTCAAGTACAAGGAGCGCTTCTTGCCGGCAAGGTGCGGGAGGAGCAGCTATGCATGCAGAATGAGCGAAGTGTCGACCTTTGTAAAGGTTGCCCTGGCCCTCCTTTTATAGCTCAATGGGTAACCACAGTGGCAAAACAGTCATTACAAGTTGATTAAATAGCAAACAGTGCTATCATACCTAACTCTGCCGGATTAGGACAAAAGCATTTATTGCGCCGTTAGGTGTCTTGTGGAGGAGGAGCCCCAGCAAGGTTTCTGCACCGCTCGCCCAGCTACCTCTTATTATCTTGACACGCCTCCTGGACGGGTGTCATTAAAGCTAATTCTCCTTCCAGCAGGCTGACACATGCCCCGACAAATCTCACCAAACTGCCTGCGCGATCGACACCTCACCGATTAGTGACTAGCTGCTCGATGCGGTGGAGCGCAGATGAGCTAGTGAGGGCTTGCCGGCACGGAGCTTGCCGTGCCTTCATCTTGCCGGCTTGAGCCTTGTCGGCGTGCTCTTTGATATTTTGTCTTGATCTTCTCCCTAGTGCCTTCGCAACTAGGCCTTGAATCTTGATCTTGGTAACCTCCGGCAAGCCCTGGCCACTAGGAAGGCTACCACTGTCTATCCATAAGTCAGAGTATAAAATACCTATGTTTTATACACCGACGGGAGCCCCCAGGCCTGGGTCACACCCGCGTCCGAAGCGTCATTGGGCTAGGCCCAAACAATGCATAGACACGTGGTGGGAGATTACTGTCGTAATTTTTACAATGATGATTTCCCTCCAAGCACGCCCACGCCGCACATTTAATGCAGGTCGTGGGAGTGGTGGACTGTAGCGACGGTTCCGCAGTAGTGCGCCTGCAAAAGCGCTGTCAAGAAAAACAGTAAAGAGCCAGCCCCCTTGCGTCTTCCCCATAAAAAGGCAACCGCGAGAGGGCGCTGCTCATTCACCCCTGTTCCTTCCTGCTTCATCTTTTTCCTTTCGCAAGAGCGAATCTCGCCGCCGCCACCACCACCGATTCGCACCTCAGCTCAACTCCTTCTTTTCTCCTTGAGCTCTCATGGCACCCAAGAAGACCGACGCGGAGAGGAAGAAGCCCGCCAAACCTGCCGATCCCAAGGCGGAGAGGAAGAAGAAGGAACTGGAGGAGTTGGAGAAGCGGCGGAGGCAGAACATAGTTTTCTCGCTGCCGGCTCTGGATGAGAATACCTTGATAGAGAGGTATGGCTACATGTGGGGGAGAGATACCAAGGATCATAAGACCCCAGAAGTGTAGGGGAACGCAGCAGAAAACAAAATTTTCCGACCTACGCACCAGCCCAGGACCACTATGGAGACTGCATACAAGGTTTGATCTTTTCGTTACCGACTCATAGCGCAGCGGAAGTAGAGTCGATGACGATCGGCGGTGCAGATCCCCGCAGCTAGGATTTTACAACCTCCCAACTGCGAGGATGTTCTCCCTCGTCTGCCCCTCGGACAGCCCTCCGGAAGGCGGTAGGACAGTCCCTCGGACGGTGTCACGGACAGCCCTTCGGGAGGACCCTCAAAACTCGGACGGTCACTCGGATAGCCCTTCGGGAGGACCCTCAAAACTCGGACAGTCACTGGGACAGCCCTTCGGAAGGCACTCTTGAACAGCCCCTCAGGTAAAAGGATCGAATCTACGACCTCTCTACGGGGTTGCACACATACGGTGTCATCTATCCGGCTGGGCTTCGCCGTCCAGAACTAGTTCCCACCGGAACCCAGACAGCCTTTCGGCTCTACGAAACTATTTCGCGGGGAGGGAGAGAGAAGGCCAGATCATGCATGGCTTGTGTATGTTGAGAAAGAGTGTGTCTTTAGGCAGCCCCCTCCACCCCTATTTATAGGCCAAGCCCAAGGGTGGCTTCTCCAAGAAGCCAAGGGGAAAAATACAAAAAGGCCCTCAAGGTGGCTTCTCCAAGAAGCCACCCAAAAAGCACTTTCACTATTCACAAAAACATTTTTCCGTGACCGTTAAATCCAAAAATATTTCTGTGGGTCTTAGAATAATTCCAGTACCCACACAAATGATTTTGGACGCATTCTGAAACAATTTCGAATTAGTGATTTTCATCTGCGAAAAGCAACCAAACCGGTTCCGGCAGCTCCGGAAAATTTCCGGTTTTTATCCCGGAAAAATCCCAGAAGTTTCCAAAACAATTCTGGCACCCTCCAAGAATTTCCAGGCATGTGCAGAAACCAATTTGACTTAATGGTATACCTTGAAACAACTTTTCAGTTTTACCGAAACTATTCCGGTGTTCTCTCCGGAACATTTCCGTTGTCTCCGAAACTTTTCCGGTGACTTTCTCTCAGACTCCCTGTCTAGTATTCAGTAGATAGGTGACCCTTAAGAGTGTGACTCTATAGGTTCGATGAAGTATAGACATGAACCGGAACACTTTCCGATCAATGATCAACATCGGAGCCGTGGACATCCATATTGACCCCTATACCCACACGAATGAATATTCGAGTGAACCTACAGTTGCCATGTGCTATTCCTATTGCTTCGCAATATTTTACAAATACCCGAGGTGAGAATCATCGGCATCCCCGTGGATCAACACTTGTCCACAATGCCAGTTACCTCGTTACCGTTTTTGTTCTCTTTTCTCGTTCCCGTGTTCCGGCATCCCTGTGATCAAATCACAATGTGTCTGGCCAGACGATGGTGGATACCGTAACACCGAGAGGGCCCAGAGATATCTCTCCATCGTCGGAGGAGCAAATCCCAATCTTGAGCTATCAAATCCCTTGACATACTTTCCCATGAACCCGTAAGCTGCCGTAATAGCCACCCAGTTACGGATGACGTTTAAAAATCCCCAAAGTTCAGGAATCAAGCATGAAGAAAACCCGATACTCTCATGGTCTGAGGAATTATGCAAACGTAAACTTTCTCTGTGCTATTAACCACTAACTTGTGACGAATGTATCTCATGGCATAACATCAATTCGGGTCGATTCAACACAAGTGTTCTCCTAACATTGTGCCCTCAAAGTTGCCGGCATAGTCATGCCTATGATCAGGAAAACAGAACCATCATGCAACACTTGAGCTAGTCTTAGAGGCCAGACTAGGAATACATTTTACCGTTTATTGTTCCACAAGTGCATCTGAGTCTTCCTCCAAGCCTCGTGGTTATTGTAGACTCGAGAACCATAGCAGTTATAGCATGGAACATAAACATAATTATGAACAGGGAGATAAACAATAACATTTATTATTGCCTCTAGGGCATATCTCCTACAGACTCCCACTTGCACTAGAGTCAATAATCTAGTCAATGCTGATGCACTTTACACCTATGGCATACCGGTGTAAAACATGCTTCGCTTGTGGTATAGTCTGATGTCCAACGGATCTGACAACTTCAGTTTCGTGTGTATCTCTGCATATCCTCGCGTTTTCACACTTTCACAAAATTCATATTTTGTGTGGACTTGGCTTCATATATATGTGAATCACTGGTCAAACCTTGATTCCTCAGACTGAGCTATGGAGCAACTATCTTCAATAGTGTTCCATTGACCAAAGCCATCTTGGAACCATACTAAGTTCATGAACGAACTGTACGATTCAACATCTTCTATGTCGCTTCCAAAGCGTCAACATACTTAGCCATTTGTTATAGAATTCGCCACAGTAACCTGTTTGGAACAATTTCCAAACACCGTGCCACCATATCGTGTATTACACAAAACCCTTAACTTAAATCGAAAATCGCATGGAGTATTGATGAAGACTGTATCGATGCAATTACTTACAACGAGCACTTCATAATCTCTGCTTGCGAGAAAACATGTCATCAGTGCTACTTTAGTAATTAATGACATTTTCCACTGTTGTCCCATGATCAGTACTTTGATCACTTTGGTATCTTTACTCGCAACTCCTTGGGAGTACTGGACATATCTGGTTGTTTTACATACCATGGAATACATGATTAATCCAAACACGAAAGTGTGTGGAATATCCATCATGTATTTTGCTCATCAGTGTTTTGGGACACCGAGTCTTGCAAAAACCCTTTCCATGTGACTTCGGCAAGAATCACTCCTTGGCGTTTTAATGCTAAACTGTTTTAGCATCTTGTCAATATGTATTTTTGGCTTTAGCCTATTAGGCAATTCTATCTCGTAGATAAATATGCCTACTGTCAAGGCTATCTAGCCCAAGCACTTCATCGAAAACTATTTTCAATGAAGTCCTAATTCGTGTCAAGAAATTTATATTATTTCCAATCAACAATGTGTCAAGCACACAAAGTTTTTAGAAATATTATTATGCTCCCACTTACTTTCTTGTAACCACAAGCATCTTCGTTATCCATTGATGAAATCAAACTCTTTTGACTATTTCATCAAAACGAAGATTCCAACTCCATTTTGCTCTCTTTTGTCCATTGCTGGAACTCTGAAGTTTGCATACTTACTAGCATCCTCTGGATTGACAAAATACCTTGGACTGTATCTCATGCAAATCCTAGGTTGCATTTCCATCACATGGAAATCCTTTTGGCATCCATGTATCATATCTCAAGATTGAAATATGTATTGATTGCTAGTTTAACCCGATCTAACTTTAAGCATCGCTATGGTGAGACAACCTCATCGTAGTCAACTCCTTGAACTTGTTATTGCAACAAGTCGAGCTTTATGGATAAAACATTTTATCCACATCAGTTTATAGTTCCATTAATGTTCGTTAGACTCTAAGTCTTCTGAAGGGTTTATCAAGATATAATCTTGAATCATTTATGGAAACTATCTCGGATTATATTAGCATTTAGCCAATTCTGGAGTCAAGGCCCATCAACCCTTCCTTGTGTATCATAGGTATACTGTTGTCTAACAACAATATCTCGCTTGCGCACCTGAGAGGTTTGCACGAGTTTTGCCTACGTGGTTCAGTTGCAAGTTCGACCGAAGTCCATACATCTCATGTAGAGGCTTCCGTATCAGTCGTAGTAGGAAACTCTGGAATTACTTCCAAGGTTTCTTTCCTTTGATCTGATGACGAAGATACTGTTATCTTATTGAGTTGCACTGTTCTCCCACTCACCTTTTTGCAAGAACCATTCTCTTTAAAAGCATACCATTCTTGGTGGCAAACCTTTTTGCTTCGGTATAGTGGTGGAGGAATTTCCAATTACTTGGGATAACCTACCAAGTAGTACTTGCCTGATTTGGAATAGGTTTGTAAATATTTTACACAAGCCCCATATTCCAAATGTTAAGAAAAGACAAAGCATGGTTGGGCGTACCATATCATGGCGTCATTTCAACAGACCTGATGGTGCTCTTTTCAGTGTAAAAGCCACAGTCTCTAAAGCATTACTTTTAAAAGGGATAATGGCAAATTGATTTATGTCATCTTTGATCTTACCATGTAATAAATGGTTTGATTTAGATCTTCACGGATATTCCACTCACACTGGTGCTCCGTGAGGTGTAAGTTATGAAACTCTTTTCACAACTCATCAGACATTCGCTGAACTTGTAACTCAAATATTTCTTTCGGCAATCTAGTTTGCAGAAACATATTTTTCTTGTTACAATAATTTCTACTTCATTTTTGAAAACCTTATGAATGATTTCAAAAGATCCAGACTTACGTCTCATCAAGTAAATATCCATATATCTACTTGAGTCATTTCTGAAGATAGATAAATCCACTGCTAGCAACAACATTTATCGGACTACATACATCAAAATGTATGATCACCAATAAGTTTGTTGCTCGTTCCTTATGGCCTGTCAATGGTATTTTAGTCACTTCACTTTTCGGAGGGAAGTTGCAAGTGTCAGATGATTCACAATCAAACGACTTCAAAATCCATCATTATGGAATTTCTCCATGCGGGTTTCTCCAATGTGACCAAATGCAGTGCCACACATGTGTGGTATTCTCTTAGTCTTGCGACATTTAGCGTCAGTGTTATGGATGTATCATATTACCATCAATATTCATAACATACATCCCATCCACGATGGAAGCATGGCCCTTATGTTATTCATGACACTGAACAACAATTGTTCTTTTATGAACAACCCTTTTGCAACAAACATTATGCAATGGGCTACAGTGTGTAAAACTCTAAAATGAATTATGAAGGTAAATACAGACGTAATGTATTATTATCAATATTCATAACATACATCTCATTCATAATGAAAGTATGGCCCTTAAGTTATTCATAACATCGAACATCAAAAGTTCTCTTATGAACAACCTTCTTGCAAGATACCTTATGCAATGGGCTAGAGTGTGTAAAACTCTAAAATGAATTATGAAAATAAATACAGACGGTAATACACCGATGGAAGGTATAGTAACATTTACTATATTCCCAGCGCATATCTGAACCTCACTCCGGCAAGTCTTTTAGGCCGTAGTAGTTCTTGCATCGAGTCGCAACATAATGCAATCGAGCGGGTATCTTTGTGATTAACTCACAATACCCAAGAATCAGTGATTAACATGTTTAATCATAATTCTCAAGAACTATTTATTTTGACCAGCCTTTCTATACATCAATAGCTTGTATGACATTCATACATGAGCTGGACATTCCAGTCTTCTCTCTTTTTGCCTTTATACTTCTAACAGTTTAACTTTCAGTATTTCTCCTACTCTGAGAAGAAGCACTCAACTTGAGAGTGGCGTTAGCCCCGGACTTCCTAGGTGTGTAAGTCACACTAACACCCTTTGGACATTTCATTTCTCTTTAAGTTGTTATTTTATTCACCTTTCATCATATGACAGGCGTTCTTCTGGATCCCTCTGTTATTAGTCAAATGCATAGTAAACACTTTTACTAATAGTTTGCAAAACAAACATTGCTTTGGATATCACATATATTTTAGCCTTTGTTTGTGTCTGAAAATGATTTTCAGTTCCATGAATATCACATAGCTATCCCAAACTTTTGAAGTTTGGGTCTCATGGAAGCAAACATATTGTACTTGACCGTAATGGAATTCTAGCTTTTGGATCGAAGGACGAGAGTCTCATCATCCATAGCATTAGCGGGAGGATACCGAAAGCATGTGATAGGACAAAGTCCTTCTCGGCACTTTTGAGGACAATCCTCACATTACGTTACCAACCGTAAAGTTTTAACCAGATATTTAACAGCTTATTCAATTTTAACAGGGAAGGTGGAAACGCGAGCCATTATTCTACAACTATTATGCAAATTTCACTTTAGACAAAGTTCATAATTAATTGCACTGAGAATTAAACAAGTTAATTCTACAGTGCGCTCCCACTCAAATCAATATCTCTCAAAATTGATTATGAGTGATTCAAGAGCCGCATTTCCATTCAACGCCATTGAACGAGATGAACACTGATGGCGCGAACTTCAATCGGTAGGCAAACTTGCCGATCACATCTCTATGTGACTCTTGTTCATCTTTCGATGGGCGTGTTCCGAGCTCAGGGAGATCCTTCCAGAACGTCAAGACAACCAAGTGATCTTGCTGCGAGGTCTCAACTCACCCGCCTCACACTTCTCTAATCGTTCGTACCCAGGGAGATCCTGTGATACCCCGAAGAGATAGGTGCCGTGACGGTGCTACACTTGGGAGAACACTAACTACTTGATATTTTTGTGAGAGATCACCCTAATAAAAAGCGACTACCGCGCAATCAAGAAGGGTGCATCATAAGGGATAAACGTCTCAGGCAATTCATAATAGCATGATATGGTATAGCCCTTTCTGACGGAGAAGTCAAGTATTTCTTCGTCTTCGGCATTCGCGTCGGTGTTCTCCTTCGTGAAGATTGCCACCACGTTGTCGATGCACCAGATAATATTGCTATCTCTATAGCTAATAAAATAAGTGCATTACTTAAGGTTGACACACAGGTCATTAAAGTGACAATCATATGGCTCCAGCCATCATGCCGAATCATGACACGCAGGTCATGTTAATTTACATTATATAGTCATCTCATACATAATCAAATGATTATGAGCACTGCTATACCACATCACATGCACATCTTATGTCATCCTGCAAAACCAAGTTAGACGCCTCTAATCGGTTCATACAAAATTTATTTTACGTGGCTTCTAAGGTTTCGAAGCAAACCGAAGCTACCAACGTCCATCATCAAGTATGATTATTCAAGTCGCTAGATTAACAATGCGGGGTGTATGAAACATGAGACAATAAAATCTCAAGCCCCATACTGAACTTCGTCATATGCATGATCCCCGTACAGATCATATCTGCATTGCCCTTTCGTCTGTGAAATTTCATCTTTCTTTTTAACTACGGTGGAATTCAAAGAACTGTTAGCACTTCGTTGATCAATCGGGATCGCGGATTGCCAGAACTTTGAAACTCCACCATGCTGTTATCAAGATCAGAAATACACAAATTTCAGGGAAGCAACAAGAACATCGGGTAACAGATTTCATCTGCTATCCGCACAAATAATTTTCAGTAATAGAACTCATCTACTACAAATTATATTGTGCAATACCCATACATCTCTATGTATTCTAGATCGTAACCTGCATCTACGCATAGCACGGCTCATGATGCCACTGAAGGGGAATGCAGCAGAAAACAAAATTTTCCAACCTACGCACCAGCCCAGGACCACTATGGAGACTGCATACAAGGTTTGATCTTTTCGTTACCGACTCGTAGCGCAGCGGAAGTAGAGTTGATGACGATCGGCGGTGCAGATCCCCGCAGCTAGGATTGTACAACCTCCGAACCGCGAGGATGTTCTCCCTCGTCTGCCCCTCGGACAACCATTCGGGAGGCGGTCGGACAGTCCCTCGGACGATGTCACGGACAGCCCTTCGGGAAAACCCTCAAAACTCAGACGGTCACTCGGAGAGCCCTTCGGGAGGACCCTCAAAACTCGGACGGTCACTGGGACAGCCCTTCGGGAGGCACTCTCGAACAGCCCCTTAGTCAAAAGGATCGAATTTACGACCTCTCTACGGGGTTGCACACATACGGTGTCATCTATCCGGCAGGGCTTCGCCGTCCATAACTAGTTCCCACCGGAACCCAGACAGCCTTTTGGCTCTACGAAACTATTTCGCGGGGAGGGAGAGAGAAGGCCAGATCATGCATGGCTTGTGTATGTTGAGAAAGAGTGTGTCTTTAGGCAGCCCCCTCCACCCCTATTTATAGGCCAAGCCCAAGGGTGACTTCTCCAAGAAGCCAAGGGGAAAAATACCAAAAGGCCCTCAAGGTGGCTTCTCCAAGAAGCCACCCAAAAAGCACTTTCACTATTCACGGAAACATTTTTCCGTGTCCGTTAAATCCGAAAATATTTCTGTGGGTCTTAGAATAATTCCAGTACCCACACAAATGATTTTGGACCCGTTCCGAAACAATGTTGGATTAGTGATTTTCATCTGCGAAAAGCAACCAAACCGGTTCCGGCAGCTCCGGAACATTTCCGGTTTTTATCCCGGAAAAATCCCAGAAGTTTCCAGAACAATTCTGGCACCCTCCAAGAATTTCCAGGCGTGTGCCGAAACCAATTTGACTTAATGGTATACCTCAAAACAACTTTTTAGTTTTACCGAAACTATTCCGGTGTTCTCTCCGGAACATTTCCGTTGTCTCCGAAACTTTTCCGGTGACTTTCTCTCAGACTCCCTGTCTAGTATTCACCAGATAGATGACCCTTAAGCGTGTGACCCTATAGGTTCGGTGAAGTATAGACATGACCCGGAACACTTGCCGATCAATGATCAACATCGGAGCCGTGGACACCCATATTGACCCCTATACCCACACGAATGAATATTCGAGTGAACCTCTAGTTGCCATGTGCTATTCCTATTGCTTCGCGATATGTTACAAATACCCGAGGTGAGAATCATCGGCATCCCCGTGGATCAACACTTGTCCATAATGCCAGTTACCTCGTTACTGGTTTTGTTCTCTTTTCTCGTTCCCATGTTCCGGCATCCCTGTGATCAAATCACAATGTGTCTGGCCAGACGATGGTGGATACCGTAACACCGAGAGGGCCCAAAGATATCTCTCCATCGTCGGAGGAGCTAATCCCAATCTTGAGCTATCAAATCCCTTGACATACTTTCCCATGAACCCGTAAGCTGCCGTAATAGCCACCCAGTTACGGATGACGTTTAACAAACCCCAAAGTTCATGAATCAAGCATGAAGAAAACCCGATACTCTCATGGTATGAGGAATTATGCAAACGTAAACTTTCTATGTGTTATTAACCATTAACTTGTGATGAATGTATCTCATGGCATAACATCAATTCGGGTCGATTCAACACAAGTGTTCTCCTAACATTGTGCCCTCAAAGTTGTCGGCATAGTCATGGCTATGAATAGGAAAACAGAACCATCATGCAACACTTGAGCTAGTCTTAGAGGCCAGACTAGGAATACATTTTACCGTTTATTGTTCCACACGTGCATATGAGTCTTCCTCCGAGCCTCGTGGTTATTGTAGACTCGAGAACCATAGCAGTTATAGCATGGAACATAAACATAATTATGAATAGGGAGATAAACAATAACATTTATTATTGCCTCTAGGGCATATCTCCTACAAGAAGTACTCCCCGCCGGAGGTAAAACTCCATTAGATTCATATCCGTTTTTTCGCGCGTACTTCTGTTGCGGGATGGTTCCTCCGTTTTCGGATTTCTTCAGTGCAATGATGTACAGCTTTGTGTTTAGACTATTGGATTTTACCCCGAACGCCATGACATGCATGTCAGTCTTCACCCATCTATGCGAAAATTTCGTTGGAGTCGCCCCCAATGTTGATCTATTCCGCCACTTCTTCGTCCCATGCATCGAGGGTGAAGCGCTCTTCGGCAGTGTCACATGGATCCCTAGAGCCAAGACCAAGGGCCAGTATCTTGCCGGGCAACTACACTTGAAGTGGGAAGAGTGGCGGGCAGAGTGGTGTTGGATCAAGGAAAAGAATTTTCCCGAGTTCTGCTTGCCGCGCATGGAAAGGGTCGTGCATGGCGATGACTGGAGCCAACTAGGTGCCAATGACAAGAAACTTGGCCCGGCACTGAATCGGATTGCTCGCCTCAAAGCCGCCAAATTGACCATAGAAATGGTGGGTGCCAATTTCCTCCGGCAAGGCATTGCGCCACTGCAGAAGATGCAAAGGTGCACCTGGGAGTACCAGAACGCAGGCGACATCATGCGGTTGTACCCGGGTCTCGGCAACAACCTGACTGTCATGGAACACGCCTGCCTCTGTGAGCAATTGTTCAGATCTTCCGGCACTTTCCACTTGCCGGACCAAGTCATCCCATTGCACATCAATTCTGCCAGGAGCTCCATCTTGTCGATGATGCCAGACTGCAATGCTCAAGGAGTCGATGCAATATGGAAAGAGCTCTCGCTTGAAGATGAAATGAATTCGTTTTCAAACTTGACGGAAAAAGACATCCGGAAAGAGAGGGATCTCATCAAGGCCACCAAAGATGAGGAGTTGGCGTACATCGCCAGCAAGGCCGCGGAGGTTGCTAGAATTAGCAAAGCTGGCGGCTCTCAGGTCACGGCAATTGAGGATGAAGAATAAGAACATCCTAATGAGGAGGTTGCCGAGGTACCCCAAGAAGAGCTTGCCTGGAGCGAAGTTGCCGGGGGACCTGAAGACGAAGAAGAAGAAGGTCCTTGGGCTCCAAAGAAGAAGGCACGCATCCTCTGGAAAAGGACCAGCCAGGAGCCAATGCGCGCTTTTTCGCCAAAGGCTGGACCTGTCGTGAAGAAAACGACCACCAAAACTGGCCACCAAGAAGAAGTGCGCCGGCAACCATCCCGGCGTCCACGAGCTCAGCGCCCATCTTCTCAGCAAGAGGTTGTCGGGGAAGTCGAGTCTTCTCAACCGGCAAGTTCCTCCCCTCCGGCACTCAAAAGGGCCAGGGAGTCATCCCCGCCGGTGGAATATGACCTCTCCATCCTCAGTGAATCCGAAGACGAAGAGCAAGCATAACCGCCTTTATCTTTATCAAGTCTTGACTCCATCTTGATTATGATTTCTGACTTGATTCCCTCTGTTTTTGCAGAGACACAGAGCCACTTGTGCACCGGGCCAAGCGAACCAAGGCTACAGCGAAAAGTGAGCCTGTGGCAAGCACTGGGCAAGGGGGCGTATCCGCCGATACCGCCATCATCAGCCCCCAGCCCAGCCCACTGCGCGAAGTCGTGGCACGTTTCTCGCTCGCCGACACTAGTGCCGATGCTTCTTCTTCTGGTCTCGACAAGGAGGTAGGAGAAGGCCACCAGGAGGAAGAGCGCCAAGAAATGGACCCCACCGTGGTGCCTCCGTCAACCACCGCCCCGGAGAGTGCATCTCCAGCAAGGGCCTCCACCGATGAGCTTGTTCACACGGAAACCGCTCCGACGAGCGAAACTGCTGGTGACCGTGTGACGGCAACCCAGGTTGCCGGGGAAGGAACTGTCCTTCCTCAACAAGCGCCAACAGGTAATCCACTTGCTTCTAAGCACTTCCCAAATTTCTGTTTTCTTGAACTTGACTTGTAAATTGATTTTCATTTTATCCTTTGCTTCTGTTCCACTCTGCAGCTCCCACCTCTTCCGAAGAAGGGGAAATCCTTGTAGAAGTGGCAGACATTGCAAAGGAAGCTGCTGATGAGGCCGCCAAGATAGCTGCCGAAGAGGCCACCAACTCTGCCGCCGAGGAAGCAAGGAAAGTTGCCGGAGACATAAGGGAGTCTTCCGGCGGCACATCTGCTCCCATCCAGACAAGCACAGAGATGGTGTTGGTTGACGCCGACAGGCTAGGCTTCGAGACTCAACCAACCGCGCCAACAACTCAAGTCTTGACGGATGCACTTATCCTTGCCGCTCCTCAACAAGGGTCCGAAGCCCCCAGTTCATCAGGCACCTGAGAGCTGAACTTTGATGAAGAAATTGCTCGCATCCTTGCCTCCATCCCCAAAAGTACCCTTGAATCCATTAACGCTACCGATAGCATAGCAGATCTCGCCTTCCTAGAAACCATGGCTGCTGGTCTTAGGGATGTGCAAGAGCACTATGGTAAGTGGTGGGACAAACTTCAAGCTGAACACAAGGCTCTGGAGGTAATCGAGGAGAAATTGAAGAAAAAGGCGGAAGATATTCGCACTTGGTACAACAACCAATCCCACAATCTGAGGAGGCAAGAGGAAAAACTTGCCGCCGCCCAGGAGAAGGCGACAGCCTTGGACGGCAAGCTGGCAGAGCGCGAGGCGCAGCTCAATGCCCGGGAAAAGAATCTTACCGCACAAGAGGGGGCCCTTGCCGCCAAACTTCGCGGCAAGAATGAAGAAATCGGGAAGCTCCTTGAGCAAAGGACGCAGGAGCTAGAGAAGAATCATAAGGATTCCATTGAGACCCAAGCTCAAGAAAACGCCGCCAAGCTCAAGGAGGCTACTGATGAAGCTGCCGCTGTCACTGCCGCCAAGGCTGATCTTGATTCCCAACTGACCAAACTGAAAGAGGAGCTTACCGGCAATACTAAATAGGTCGAGACTCTCAAGGGCGAAGTGCAGAAAGCAGCCCTCACCTTAGGGGAACTGCAAACGCAGCTCTCGTCCAAGAATCAAGATCTCAATACCGCCGCCAAGGTAGTTGAGGACTTGAAGTCTAAACTTGTCGGTCTGGAAATAGTTCTTGAGTCTGCCAAGGAGCGGGAAAGAATCTTGGCAGAGAAGTTGGGTACAGAGGAGGCCTTATGCGTGGATGTTGAAAACAAGTTCAATCAGCTGTAAGAGAACCTCTCCCTCTGGACCAATGGTCTTGTCAACACTGCTGAGCGCATCACCTCCCAAATTGCCATCATGGATATGAGGAGCTGGGGCTTCACCGTCAACGACAAGGAGACCACCAGCGTCAGGCTAACCAAGTTCTTCGAGGGTCTCATTGACGCCTTGAAGACATATCATGAACATAGATCTGCCTCGTTTGCTGATGAATCTCAGAAGTTTACGCGCAACATCCTTTATAAGGTACTGCTCAAACTCGCTCACCGCCATCCTGACCTCGACCTCTTCGGGATCTTCAGAAAGTTGCCGCAGAACACCGACGTCACCGCCGCCGACAAGATTGTCGGTCCTCTTGCCGACAAGGTTCTCCAAGTCCCCAGGATCCAAGGCGATCGTCAGGATTAAGCTTGTCTTTGCATTCACCACAGTGCTGTCATGTAAAAAATACATTTGATCTTATGTTAGATCTACACTAATTTTGTGATGTAATATAACTTGTGTCGATGAATGAATGTATGCTATCTCCCTTGTTTTACGTTGTCATTGTATGATTTTTTTATACCCTACGCATACCAGAAGCTTGCCGGCACGTGCACTTGCCGCGAGTGCTTGAGGAACGGATCCTTAGCAGCCTGCCGGTAGTGTTGCCGTCGGCTAGTTTTCCTTTGACATTTTCAAATGCAGCTACTTAAATTGTTGAGCGGACTCGAAACAAAATAAGAGCGCAACTGATTACGACAAGGTTCCTTCGCGTGCAGGTTTTTCATACAAATACCAAATCATTTAAGGGAAATTGCAAATGTAACAAGGAATTGTTTCAAAGTTTTTCAACTTAGCTTTTCCTTGTACTGTTCTTCTTGTTGCCAACTGATCTCTTGAACGCCATTATATGGTATCCGTACCGTCACGCCCCCCCGGGAAATTTGCACGCGAGGGAATCTTCTGCCTTTAAGAGAAAGAAAGAAGAGAAAAAGGGACAGTCCGAAGACCTTGGCTTTTTGTCAATCATTGCATACAAGGTGAAGCATAACACAACATCACATGCAAACATACATAAATAAAAATGTACTTTGACTAGAAGTTGTGAAATACTTAGCTTTATTTCACTTATGCACAGGATCAGCGTCAGGCTTTGTACAGAGGGTTACATATCTTGCCGACAAAGCTTGTACAAAAAGGGGCTGCCGGGAGGCCCGGCAACCGCGCCTCATGGGTAGAACTTGCGAACATGCTCAATATTCCATGAGTTTAGCACCTGGAAGCCATCTTCGGTCTCCAGATGGACTGCGCCGGGTCTGGTGACACGTGCTACCCGATAAGGGCCTTCCCACTTTGGCGTCAACTTGTCTGAATTCTTGGCGGACTGGATGCGCCGAAGAACAAGGTCGCCTTCCTTAAGGCTTCAGGCATGCACTTTGTGGCTATGATAGCGGCGCAAGGCTTGCTGGTAGCATGCAGCTCGCACAGCTGCCCGAAGACAATCTTCCTCAAGGAGTGTGGCATCATCTTGCCACAGCTGCTCTTGCTCTGCCTCATCGTAGGCGAGCTATCGAGGTGACCTGTATGTGAGTTCTGTGGGGAGTACCGCTTCTGCACCATAGACTAGGGAGAAGGGTGTTTGGCTGGTGGCTCGATTTGGTGTCATCCTGAGTGACCAAAGAACTGCTGGCAACTCATCAATCCAGCGCCTTCCGCACTTGTGCAGCCTGTCGAAAGTTCTTGTCTTGAGGCCTCGCAGCACTTCAGCATTTGCTCTTTCCGCTTGTCCATTGCTTTTTGGGTGAGCAACGGATGCAAAACATATTTTGCCACCAAGGTCTTGGATGTACTGCATGAAGGTGCGGCTCGTGAATTGTGTGCCGTTGTCGGTGATGACCCTGTTGGGAACACCAAAATGGCAAACTAATCCCTTGAAGAACTTGACGGCTGACTGTGCTGTCACCTTCCTCACTGGCTCCACTTCAGGCCACTTTGTGAACTTGTCGATTGCGACGTACAAGAACTCAAAGCCCCCGGTAGCATGAGGGAAAGGGCCCAAAATGTCAAGCCCCCATACCGAGAAGGGCCAGGAGAGAGGTATTGTTTGAAGAGCTTGAGCTGGCTGATGTATACTCTTTGAATGAAACTGGCATGCTTCACACTTGGTGACTAGCTCAGTTGCATCTTGGAGAGCAGTGGGCCAATAGAAGCCTTGCCGGAAAGCCTTGCCGACAATTGCCCTTGATCCTATGTGAGAGCCACATATGCCTCCATGTATCTCTGCAAACAGCTTGAGTCCATCTTCCTGGCAAATACACTTCAATTTCACATCGTTTGGTCTTCTTCTGTGCAGAATGTTATCCACAAACTGATACATACTTGACTGACGGGCAACTTTCTCAGCTTCTTCTTGGTCATCGGGAAGTTCTCCTGTTTGAAGGAAATGAACTATCTGTTGTGCCCAAGTCGGAGCATGCGGCTCGACGACAAGGACTAAAGGCATCTCTTTGGGTGTAGCAGCGCTTGCCTCAACGGCAAGAACTTGACGTTCTACTGGAGGTTGCTGCTCACTAACGACCGCGGTGTTGTTCCCGGCAACATTCTTGCCGACGGCTTCTGGGAGCTCTGCCGGAAATTACTTGCCGGTGTTCAACTTTCTTCTTTTGCTCGCCTGCATTGACGGAGTGACTGATGGTTGATTCAAATGGAGCACAAAAGTTCTTGGTTCCACAGGAAGCTTTTGAGCAGCACACTTTGACAGGTGATCAGCAATGTTGTATTCCACACGAGGAATGTGCTCTGTTTGCAATCCGTCAAAGTGTTCTTCCAATTTCCTCACTTCTTCCACATATGCTTCCATCAACGGGCTCTGATAAT
Source organism: Elymus sibiricus (assembly GCA_039707655.1). Lineage (NCBI taxonomy): Eukaryota > Viridiplantae > Streptophyta > Magnoliopsida > Poales > Poaceae > Elymus > Elymus sibiricus. The sequence continues at coordinate 243,301,453 of CM077676.1, forward strand.
CTTTATTGACTTGCTTGACAACGAGCTGCGAGTCACCACGAATGATCAACTTCCTGATTCCAAGGTCCACTGCGATCTTGAGACTGGCAAGGAGTCCTTCATACTCAGCAGTGTTGTTTGTAGCTTTCTCCCTGGGAAAGTGCATTTGGATTATGTACTTGAGATGCTCTCCAGTGGGTGCGACAAGCAGCACTCCGGCACTGGTGCCTTGTAGCGAAAAGGCACCGTCAAAGAACATAATCCATTCTTTAGCTGTTTCTTTGCCGGGGAGAGCTGATTCTTGAATCTCTTTGTCTTGCGTTGGCGTCCATTCTGCAATGAACTCCGCCAAGGCTCTGCTCTGAATAGTTGAAGTGCTTTCAAACTTGAGTGCAAAGCTCGACAGATCCAACGCCCACTCCACTATCCTGCCGGTTGCATCTGGATTTCTCAAAATGCGTTGCAACGGAAAGCGAGTGACGACGATAATGTCATGTGCTTCGAAGTAATGGCGTAGTTTTCTCGAGGCCATGAGGAGACTGAAAAGCAATTTTTGCACACCATAGTACCTTGACCAAGCCCCCTATAAAAGGGAGCTCACAAAGTAAACTGGGTGCTACACCAATTTCTTCTTGGGCACTATCTATTGATTTACTTCATTTGTTTGCGCTGCTTTTGATTTATTGGCACCTGACTCTGTCGGAGAAGATTCTGACTTGTCGCTTGACGGGCTTGCCGCTACTGCTTCTTCGTCATCAGCTTCCTTATGTGCCACTAATGCAGCACTGACCACTTGATTTGTTGTCGCCAAGTACAGCAGCAACGGTTCTTGTGGGTTAGGCGCAACTAGCGTTGGCGCAGAAGAGAGGTACTTTTTCAAATCCTGCAGCGTGGCCTCCGCTTCGGGAGTCCATTTCATTCGACCTGCCTTTTTCAAAATCTTGAAAAATGGCAGGGTGCGCTCAGCAGATTTGGAAATGAACCTACTCAACGTAGCAACATAGCTGGCAAGACGTCGCACATCCTTGACGTGCTTCGGTGCTTCAATTTGCTCAATGGCTTTGATCTTGTCGGGATTAGCTTCGATTCCACATTGAGATACAAAGAACCTGAGAAACTTGCCATATGGAATGCCAAATACACACTTCTCGGGGTTGAGCTTCAGATTGATCTTGCGCAAATTTGCAAATGTTTCCTCTAAATCTTGAATGAGGGTTGATTTGTCCTTGGTTTTGACCACTATATCATCCATATATGCTTCCACATTTCTGTGCAGCTGGGGCTCAAAACCAATTTGGACAGCGCTTGCAAAGGTTGAACCAGCACTATTTAATCCGAAAGGCATACGCATGAAGCAGTATGTGCCACATGGAGTAATGAATGTGGTTTTCTCCTCATCCTCTTTGGCCATGAAAATCTGATGATAACCAGAATATGCATCTAGAAAGGAGAGTAGATCGCAGCCGGCAGTAGAGTCAACAATTTGATCGATGCGCGGCAAAGGGAAAGGATCCTTTGGACATGCTTTGTTGATATCAGTATAGTCAATACAAAGTCTCCACTTTCCATTTGCTTTGCGTACTACAACTGGATTTGGCAACCAAGTTGGATGTAGCACACCTCTAACTAAGCCTGCCACTTCTAACTTCTTTATTTCTTCTGCAATGAACTCTTGTCGTTCCAAAGCTTGCTTCTTGACCTTCTGCTTGACGGGCCGAGCATGAGGACAGACAGCAAGGTTGTGCTCGATTACCTCCCTGGGAACGCCGGGGATGTCATATGGTTGCCATGCAAACACATCGACATTCGCCCACAGGAAGGCAACGAGCGCGCTTTCCTATTTGCTGTCAAGGGAGGCACTGATGGTGAAGGTACCGCCCGTGCCATCCTCCTTCGCTGGCACCTTCTTCGTTGCTGGTCGAGTAGCTTTGGACTAATTGGCAGTAGAGCTTTTTGGCAAGTCCTCAACGGGTGCGCAGCACTCCGAAGAGGCGCGCTTTCCGGAAGACTTGTCAGAGGTCTTGCCGTTCTTCGTGCTTTTCTTTTCAGCGGTAGCTGGTGTTTTGACAGCAGATGCTGCAACCGCTTCTCTGTAAAGCTTGTCGATGCAGATAACTGCATCCTTCTTGTCGGAGTTGATGGTTATGACACCCATCGGCCCTGGCATCTTCAGCGTGTTGTAAGCATAATGAGATGCTGCCATGAATTTTGCCAAGGCTGGGCGACCAAGAATTCCATTATACGGCAAAGGGATCTTGACAACATCAAAGACTATCTTTTCTGTCCTGTAGTTCAATTCCCCGTCACCGGCAAAGTAATCTTTCCCTTCGGTTGGCTCCTTCCCGAGTTAACTCCTTGAAACGTACAAGTTTGCTCGAGCTCCTCATCGGGGATTTGCAGCCTCTTGATTACTTCTGGTGAAATCAAGTTCAGGCCAGCCCCACCGCCAACTAACATTTTTGTGACCTTGAGGTTGCGTATTGTTGGTGAAACCAATAACGGCAAGCACCCGACCGCAGTTGTGCGATCAGGGTGTTCCTCGGCATCAAAAATAATAGGCGTGTGTGACCATTTGAGCAGCTTCTGAGCGCCTATTGCCGGTTCCGCTGCGTTGACTTCACGCACCCACTACTTGAGTTGGCGGTGAGAAGAGTGCAGAGATGCACCCCCGTCAATACACATAGCCTCGGTTGCCTTCTGGAATTCCTGCTCACTGGACTCTTCATCATCCTCCTCGTCACTTCCATCATCATCCTCTTTCTTCTCTCGGCCTCTAGCAGGCTTCTCTTTTTGCTGCTTGACCTTGCCATGGCAGCCACCTCGGCCACCACGACCTCTCTTGCCAGATCCGCCAGCACCATCCTGGCCTTTCTCGTTGTCGCGCTTTTCATATTCAACCTTTTGCTTCTCGGCAAGCTGCTCAACCTGCCAGCACTCTTGGAGGTCATGGCCTTTAGTGCGGTGAATCTTGCAGTATGGCCCATCAGACTTGACGGCCTTCTCACCAGCCGCGGCTTCCTGGCAATCAGCGCACGCGGCTGCTTCCTTGCCGGAGCTCTCGGTTTTAGCCTTCTTGGCGGCATTGGAGTTACCGGAACCTTTAACAGCCATAACAGTTTTGCCTTTGCGCTTCCTGTTGCACTTTTGGCCTTTCTTCTTCGGGGTGGCAGCATCATCGTCTTCTGAATCGACTTCGGTGCCTGCATCTTCCCCAGGGAGCCTCCTCCCTTCTTCAGCTCACGCGCATTTATCTGCCAACGTGTACAGCTTGTTGACAGTCTTTGGCAACTTGACATTCATCTTTTCCCGCATCCTTCGATTGCGCACATTCGTGTGAAAGGCGGCAATCACGGCTGCGGGGTGCACATCTGGGATGTTGTGGTGTACGCGGCTGAACCTCTGGATATACTTGTGCAAGGATTCATCATCCCTCTGCGGGATCACTTGTAAATCGCTGGGCTGACTAGGAGCTTTGTGGCCCCCGGTAAAAGCACCAACAAACTTGTTGCAAAGATCGGACCACGAAGAAATGGAACCTTCCGGCAAGTTCATCAGCCAAGACCTCACATTAGGCTTGAGCACTAATGGAAAGTAATTGGTGAGAATCTTCTCATCTCTTCCCCCGGCAGCTTGCACAGCAATCGTATAAATGCCCAAAAAATCTGCCAGGTTTAGCTTGCCATCGTACTTCTCTGGTACTTCTGGCTGGAAGGCCCAGATAGATGGCCAGTGGACTTGCCGCAGCTCCTGAGTGAAGGCTGGGCATCCGACCTCGTAAGGCAAATACCCGCCAGCCTCGGGCGCAGGCTCATCGACGACTTGACCGTTGTGCGCGTCAGATTGACGGCGCGCCTCCCGGCGCTGTTCAATGGTAGTACGGGCATCTTCTGCCCGGCTATCTTGCAGTACTTGACATTGATCTTCCCGCGCACGTGGATCCGAAGAAGCCATCGACATCTCGTCGGGCTCAACGGACTGGTGAGTTTGCCGCGGCTCCTGATGTCGTTGCTGTGGGGGTGACTGCACCGTTTGCGCTGCTCCTCTGGCACGGCCATCGGTTGGTGCTGTCACTGGACGCCGTGAAGGTCCCGCCTGCTGCGAGCTGTTTGCTTCGGCAAATCCAATAAGGTTCTGAATGGTGGCCCTCCACTCATCCATCTTATCGGCAGCTAGCAGGAAGTTCAGCAGCATCTGCGCTCGCGGCATGGCTTCTGCTGCCATAGCTGGCATGGCTGGGAGAGAAGAATGAGATGTCGCTCTACTCCTGGTAGAACCAGCAGGAGCGCCACCACGATCTTGCTGCCGCGGCTCATGTCCAGTAGTGGGCTGATGCGATGGATATGGTGCCTGAAGATCTTGTGGCTGATTGACAGGCATTTTGCCATCTGGACGCTGCCGACCGGAGCCGCCTGCGCCGTTTGGTGCCACGTCGCGCCCACCTTGCGACGGTCATGGTGTGTGTCCCGACGCAGCATCCTTGGACGCTGCAGCAGCAGGGTCTTGACTCACGCCGGACCGGACGGTGTTGCTCCGGTGGCTTCGCTCGTCGGTGCGTCGAGGAGGCGGGAGTTGGCCATCCGAGCCGTCTGCACCGTTGTGGCTTCGATCGCCAGAATGGCGAGGAAGCTAGGAGTTGGTGTTGCGTCCTCCGCCTGTGTCACCAGTGCTAGCTACGCCACCCGCGCCGCCTGCACCGGTGACGCCTTCCACTCTGCCTGCACCACCTGCACCGGCCGGATCATCTCTGCCGCCTATGGGTGTATGTGACGGAAGCTTGGAGGTTGATGGAGCTGTCGCAGACGCGCCCTTCTTCTTGGGAGCCATCACTGATGATGAAGATGAAGTTGACGTGCAAACTGCTAATTTAGGTTCACGCAAGCGATCCCCCTACCTGGCGCGCCAAAGATGTCGTGCGTACGACCATCTATGGGGCCATCTAGCCCCTTTGCGGTTCGACTAGGGAGATGCACAAGCACAAAGAGCAGAATCAGCAGAAACGCAAAGGATTTACCCAGGTCCAGGCCACCGAGAGGTGTAAAATCCTACTCCTGCTTTCTGTATTAGATGTGTTTGGGCTCAAGTACAAGGAGCGCTTCTTGCTGGCAAGGTGCGGGAAGAGTAGATACGCATGCAGAATGAGCAAAGTGTCGACCTTTGTAAAGGTTGCCCTGGCTCTCCTTTTATAGCTCAAGGGGTAACCACAGTGGCAAAACAGTCATTACAAGTTGATTAGATAGCAAACAGTGCTATCATACCTAACTCTGGCGGATTAGGACAAAAGCATTTATTGCACCATTAGGTGTCTTGTGGAGGAGGAGCCCTGGCAAGGTTTCTGCACCACTCGCCCAGCTACCTCTTATTATTTTGACACGCCTCCTGGACGGGTGTCATTAAAGCTAATTCTCCTTCCAGCAGGCTGACATGTGCCCCGACAAATCTCACCAAACTGCCTGCGCGGTCGACACCTCACAGATTAGTGACTGGGTGCTCGGAGCGGTGGAACGTAGATGAGCTAGTGAGGGCTTGCTGGCACGGAGCTTGCCGGGCCTTCATCTTGCCGGCTTGAGCCTTGCCGGCGTGCTCTTTGATATCTTGTCTTGATCTTCTCCCTAGTGCCTTCGCAACTAGACCTTGAATCTTGATCTTGGTAACCTCCGGCAAGCCCTGGCCACTAGGAAGGCTGCCACTATCTGTGCATAAGTCAGAGTATAAAATACCCATGTTTTATACACCAACAATAGGCATCACGTCTGAGACAAGTAGACCGACTCCTGCCTGCATCTACTACTATTACTCTACCCATCGACCGCTATCCAGCATGCATCTAGGGTATTAAGTAAAAAACAGAGTAACGCCTTAAGCAAGATGACATGATGTAGACAAAGTAAATGCAAGCAATATGATTAAACCCCATCTTTTTATCCTTAATGGCAACAATACAAATACGTGTCATGTCCCTTTCTGTCACTGGGATTGAGCACCGCAAGATTGAACCCATCACAAAGCACCTCTCCCATTGCAAGATAAACCAATCTAGTTGCCCAAACCAAATCGATAGATCGGAGAGAAATACAAAGCTATAACAATCATGCATAAAAGAGTTTAGAGAAGACTCAAATATTTCTCATGAATAATCTGATCATAAACTCACAATTCATCGGATCCCCACAAACACACCGCAAAAGAAGATTACATCGGATAGAACTCCAAGAACATCGAGGAAAACATGGTATTAAAGATAAAAGAGAGAGAAGAAGCCATCTAGCTACTAGCTATGGACCCTTAGGTCTGTGGTAAACTACTCACACATCATCGGAAGGGCAACAAGGTTGATGAAGAAGCCCTCCGTGATCAATTCCCCCTCCGGCAGAGTACCAAAAAAGGCCTCCAGATGGGATCGCAGAAGAACAGAGGCTTGCGGTGGTGGAAAGGTTTTCTCTTCTGGATCTCTGGTATATTGGGAATATTTGGGAATTTATAGCGCTGGAATTAGGTCAAGATGTGCCACGAGGGACCCACAAGCCTGGGGGCGCGCCCTACCCCCAGGGTGCGCCTCCCGAGCTTGTCGCTCCCTCGTGGCTCGTCTGGTCTTCTCCCGAAGCTTCGAGGGTCCCTTCTGGTCCAGAAAAAATTAATCCAAAGTTTTTTCTTCGTTTGGACTCCGTTTGATAATGATTTTCTGAAAAGGCAAAAACAAGCAAAAAATAGCAACTGCCACTAGGCACTGGGTTAATAGGTTAGTCCCAAAAAATGATATGTAATGGAATATAATTGCATATAAAACATCCAAGATTGATACTATAATAGCATGGAACAATGAAAAATTATAGATACGTTGGAGATGTATCAAGCATCCGCAAGCTTAATTCCTGCTCGTCCTCGAGTAGGTAAATGATAAAAACAGATTTTTTGATGTGGAATGCTACCTAACATGTTTCATCATGTAATCTCTCTTATGGTATGAATAATAAGATCCGAATGATTCAAAGCAATAGTCTATAGTTTGATATAAAGACATCAATACTCAGGCTTACTAATAAACAATCATGTCTTTCAAAATAAAAATGCTAAAGAAAGTTATCCCTACAAAATCATATAATCCTGTCATGCCCCATCTTCTTAAAACAAAGTATTTATCATGCACTACCCCGATGACAAGCCGAGCAATTGGTTTATACTTTTTAACGCGCTTCAGCTTTTTCAACGCCCACGCAATACATGAGCGCAAGCCATGGATATAGCACTATGGGTGGAATAGAATTTGGTGGTAGAGATTAATAAGGGGAAGTCAAAAATAAGAAGATAGTCTCACATCGACGCGACTAATCAACGGGCTATGGAGATGCCCATCAATTGATGTTAATGCGAGGAGTAGGGATTGCCATGCAACGGATGCACTAAGAGCTATAAGTGTATGAAAGCTCAACATGAAAACTAAGTGGGTGTGCATCCAACTTGCTTGCTCATGAAGAACTCGGGCATTTGAGGAAGCCCATCATCGGAATATACAAGCCAAGTTCTATTATGAAAAATTCCCACTTGTAAATGAAAGTGGCAAAATAGGAGACTCTCTATATGAAAAACATGGTGCTACTTTGAAGCACAAGTATGGAAAAGGATAGTAACACTACCCCTTCTCTCTTTTTCTCTCTTTTTTTATTTCTTTTTTTTCTCTTTCTCTTTCTTTTTTTCCTTTTTTTCGTGGGCTCTTTTGGCTTCTTTGTTTTCTTCTTTTTTTCCTCACTGGGACAATGCTCTAATAATGATGATCATCATACTTCTATTTACTTACAACTCAAAAGAAAATTACAACTCAAAACTAGAACAAAAATATGATTCTATATGAATGCCTCTGGCAGTGTACCAGGATGTGCAATGATACTAGCGTAACATGTATAAAAAGTGATGAATGGTGGCTGAGCCACAAATACTATGTCAGTTATATGATCATGCAAAGCAATATGACAATGATGATGTGTGTCATAAAAACGGAACGGTGGAAGTTGCATGGCAATATATCTCGGAATGGCTATGGAAATGCCATGATAGGTAGATATGGTGGCTGTTTTGAGGAAGATATAAGGAGACTTATGTGTGATAGTGTGATAGAGCGTATCATCTCACGGGGTTTGGATGCACCGGCGAAGTTTGCACCAACTCTCGGTGTGAGAAAGGGCAATGCACGGTACCGAAGAGGCTAGCAAATTGCGGAAAGGTGAGACTGCGTATAATCCATGGACTCTCATTAGTCATAAAGAACTCACATACTTATTGTGAAAGTTTATTAGCCCTCGAAGCAAAGTACTACTACGCATGCCCCTAGGGGGCTAGATTGGTAGGAAAACACCATCGCTCATCCCGGACCGCTACTCATAAGGTAGACAATCAATAATAAATCATGCTCCAACTTCTTAGCATAACGACAGATCATGCGTGCATGCTTCGGGAATCACAAACCTTAACACCAATATTCTTACTAATCCACAATTATCTACTAGCACCTCCCACATATTACCATCTTAATATCGCAAAACTATTGCAAGGAATCAAACTTATCATATTCAGTGATCTACATGAAAGTTTTTATTATACCCCTCTTGAATACCTATCATATTAGGACCAAATTCATACTCCGTGCATATTACCATTACTATTCATTAGAGTGAAGCATGAGAGTGCAACCATTGCTATCATGAGACTCTCAAAAAGATATAAGTGAAGCATGAGACTGCAACTATTTCTTTAAAATATAACCACCGCCATGCTCTAAAAGATATAAGTGAAGCACTAGAGCAACTGCCTAGCTCAAAAGATATAAGTGAAGCACATAGAGTATTCTAACAAATCACGAATAAGAAATGTGGAAGCCTATATGGACGATATTGTGGTCAAAACCAAAGAGAAGTCAACTCTGATCCAGGATCTCGAGGAAACTTTTGCCAACTTGCGCAAGCTCAACCTGAAGCTCAACCCCGTGAGGTGTGTGTTCGGTGTTCCATCCGGCAAGCTTCTTGGTTTCTTTGTGTCTCAGAGGGGGATTCAAGCCAACCCCAACAAGATCAAGGCAATTGAGCAGATGGAAGCACCGAGACGCGTCAAGGATGTCAGGCGCCTTGCCGGCTGCGTTGCCGCCCTCAGCAGGTTCATCTCCAAATCGGCAGAGCGCGCCTTGCCATTTTTCTAGATATTGAAAAAGGCAGGTCCAGTGAACTGGACTCCGGAAGCGGAGGCTGCGCTCGAAGATTTGAAGGAGTACATGTCCTCTCCGCCAGTCCTAGTTGCGCCTAGGCCGCAAGAGACGTTGTTGCTATACTTAGCGGTGACGAATCAAGTGGTTAGTGCTGCACTTGTGGCTGAAAGAGAGGCCGATGAGGAAGAGATAGCAGCCGCAGAGCCATGACCCGACGAGCCGGGATCTTCTCCGGCAAGGTCAGGTGCCGACAAGCCAAAGATTGTGCAAGCCAGCTAGCCAGATCAGCAGGTTGTGAAGAAGAAGATGGTGCAGCGCCCAGTCTACCTTGTCAGCTCCCTCCTACAAGGGGCTAGGTCAAGGTACTCTGGTGTGCAAAAGTTGCTTTTTGGCCTTCTCATGGGCTCAAGGAAGCTGCGCCATTATTTTCAAGCACACCCAATCACCGTCGTCACTCGCTTTCCATTGCAACACATCTTGAGAAATCCAGAGGCAACCGGCAGGATTGTAGAGTGGGCATTGGAGTTATCAAGTTTTGATCTGAAATTTGAGAGCACCTCGATGATCCAGAGCAGAGCCTTGGCAGAATTCATTGCAGAATGGACCCCAATGCCAGATGAAGAAAAACAAGAGATCTCTCTCCCCGACAAGGAAACAGTTGACGATTGGGTCATGCACTTTGACGGTGCGTTCACGCTGAAAGGCGCCGGTGCCGGTGTGCTGCTTATAGCTCCCACCGGAGAGCACCTCAAGTACGTAGTCCAGATGCACTTCCCCAGAGAGCAGGCCACTAACAACACTGTTGAGTACGAGGGTTTGCTTGCTGGTCTGCACATTGCAATCGACCTCGGTATCCAGAAACTGATTATTAGAGGTGACTCGTAGCTTGTGGTGAGTCAAGTCAACAAGGATTACCAGAGCCCTTTGATGGAGGCATATGTCGATGAAGTGAGAAAGTTGGAAGAGCACTTTCACGGTCTGCAAGCAGAACACGTTCCTCGTGCACGGAATGAGATTGCCAACGACCTGTCAAAGCTTGCCGCCCAAAAGATGCCTGTGGAGCCAGGAACTTTTGTGCTCCAACTAACTCAGCCATCTGTTACACCATCGAAGCTGGCGAAGAAAAGAAAACAAGATGTTGATGGTTACTTTCCGGCAGAGCTACCCGTAGCCGCCAAGAAAGCAGATACCACCGACAAGCCGCCCTTCGCCAGTGAGCCGCAGCATCCGGCAAGCCAGATCCTTGCCGTCAAAGCAAGCGCTCCCGCAGAGGAAGAAATGCCTTTAGTCCTTGTCGTCGAGCCACAAGCTCCGGCATGGGTGCAACCGATTGTCCAATTCCTCCAGACAGGAGACCTTCCCGATGAGCAAGAAGATGCAGAAAGAGTGGCCCGTCAGTCAACGATGTATAAGTTCATTGACGGCACCTTGTACAGGAAGAGGCCAAACGAAGTAAAATTGAAATGCATCCCCCGGGAAGATGGACAAAGGCTGTTGGAACAAATACATGAAGGGATGTGCGGCTCTCATATTGGGTCACGCGCACTTGTTGGCAAGGCATTCCATCAAGGATTCTACTGGCTGACAGCCCTTCAAGATGCCTTGGCGGTGGTTATCAGGTGCGAAGCATCCTAGTTCCACTCCAAGGACATCCATCAACCATCTCAAGCCCTCCAAACCATCCCTCTTTCCTGGCCCTTCTCGTTCTGGGGGCTCGACATTATCAGCCCTTTCCCCCGTGCTACCGGGGGCTTTGAATTCTTGTACGTTGCAATCGACAAGTTTACAAAGTGGCATGAAGTAGAGCCAGTGACAAAGGTGACGGCACAGTCAGCTATCAAGTTCCTCAAAGGATTGGTTGCCCGTTTTGGTGTACCCAACAGGATCATTACCGACAACGGCACCCAATTCACGAGCCACACCTTCACAGCATGTTGCCAAGAACTTGGAAATAAGATCTACTATGCCTCCGTTGCTCACCCGAGAAGCAATGGGCAGGTAGAGAGGGAAAATGTGGAAATGTTGTGTGGTTTAAAGACTAGGACTTTTGACAAGCTGCACTAGTGTGGAAGGCGCTGGGTGGAAGAATTGCTGGCGGTTCTTTGGTCAATCAGAACGACACCAAATCGAGCCACTGGCCAGACACCCTTCTCCCTTGTGTATGGTGGAGAAGCGGTACTCCCCACGGAACTCAAATACGGGTCACCTCCAGTCTTGGCCTTCGATGAGGAGGACCAAGATGAGCTGCAGCATGACGATGACACGCTCCTTGAGGAAGATCGTTTCCGGGCTATTGTCCGTGCTGCACGGTACGAGAAAGCTTTGCGCCAATACCATAGCCGCAAAGTGAATGCCAGGAACCTTGAGGAAGGCGACCTTGTTCTTCGTCGGATTCAATCCACGAAAGGTAAAAACAAGTTGACACCGAAGTGGGAGGGCCCTTACCGGGTAGTACAAGTCTCTAGGCCCGGCGCAGTCCACCTAGAGACCGAAGATGGCACTCCGGTGTTCAACTCATGGAATATTGAGCATCTTTGTAAGTTCTACCCGTAAGGCGCGGTTGTCGGGCTGCTCGGTAACCTCTTTTGTACAAGTTTGCCGTCAAGGCACGTAAACCTTTGTACAAAGCCGGGCGTAGACCCCGTGCATAATAAATAAAAGTTAAATGTTTCACAACTCTTTGTCAAAGTACATATATATTGCAGGCAGTCTTGTGTTACATTTTGCCTTGCATAAGATGATTAACGAACCGTCGAGGTTCCAGCCTCCTCTTTTCTCTTCTTTCTTTTTCTTAAAGGAAGGAAGGATTCCTCGCGTACAAGTTTCCCGGGGGGAGTGATGGTATAGATACCAAAGGACGCATTCAAGATATCACCCTACGGCAAGAAGTACAGCAAGGAATGAGCTAAGTTGCAAAAACTTTGAAATAAATTCTTTGTTGTAGTTGCGACTCTCCTTGAGCGACTTTGGCCTTTGTATGAGAAACCTGCACGTTATGGAACCTTGTCGTGATTGACTGCGCTCTTGCTTTGCTTTGAGTCCGCTCGACAACCTAAGTAGCTGTGTTATGATCGTCAAGCGTGACCTTGCCGGCAGCGGCACTTCCGGAAAGCTGCTGAGGACCTGTTCGTCAAGCGCTCCCGGCAAGGGTGTGCACACCGGCAAGTTTCCGGCAAGTGTACGGTACAAAAATCATGCAAAGACAGAATGGAATAAGGAGAACAACACGCATACATCCATTCAAAATACGAACTACAGCAACTGTTAAGTGCTTAGGTACAAAAGTTGTCTTCCACGCCCCCACGGGGCTACATTGTTTTTGATACAGGAGCTAAGGAGAGGAGCCTAGGCGGAGCGCAGCTCATCTTCAAGATTCGACACGGGCAATACTATGTGCCTAGTCAGAATCATCGCCTTCGCTCTTAATACGTGAGGAGCTTTTGTCGCTCTCGCTCTCGCTGGTGGAGTCGGTGCTGCTGCTGCTCTCACTTTCCGCGCAACATTCCATGCGGCCGCCGGAGACCCCGAAGAACTTCACGAAGAGTGTGGCAGCTCTGTCATACCTGAACTGGAGGAGCTGCCCCCGCCTTAGACCATGGGAGCGGGCGAACGACTTCCACCCCTGCGTCAGGAATAGGGAGCCGGGAGTGGAGAACTCGGCCACCACCCAGGAGGGGCCGTTGTAGTAGCCATCCGCCTGTAGCCACAGGCCTGAGGGCCTGCTGTTTTCCATCACCCTCGCAAAGGGGTCCGGGAGCCGAACCCAACTACGAAGCCGACGGTGCAGCCCCACGACAAACTCGTGCACCGCCACCACCGCGTGGGGCTCGTGCGCGGTCACCGTCATGTGGGCTTCCGCCTGAGGAGGAAGGGCGGCCGCCCCGCCATGTCTGCCATGCCCACCTCGACCGCGAGTGCCGCGCCCTTCGTGGCCGCGCGGGGCGGCCCTGCTGTGGGTGCTAGGGCTGGCATTCATGAAAACCACCGAGGAATGAATCCGGCCCCGAGGGGGGACCCTCGAGGCGGAAGCAGATGCACGGGCCCGACCTCCACCTCTCGCCATCGCGGCGGTAAACCTCAAGGAAAGCAAGGATGGATGAAAGGTTGGAGGAGGAGAATGGCAGGGGCAGAAGATGGGTGGGGAAGATCGCCACTCCCCCGCCCTCTTTTATAGCACCCTAGGGGGATTACTCTCCCTGCCGCCTTGCCTCCCTTAATGGCAGAAATCGAGGAAGGAGATGCGAGAAGTCAGGCGAAATGAGCAGCGCCCTCCACGTTTTTCCTTTTTATGGGAAGACGCGAGGGCTGGCTCTTTTTCGTCCTGCGTGGCTATGCTTTTCAGGCGCACCACCTCTCGCCGCTGCTTCGCTCCACCTCTCCCACGCCCGCATTTAATGCGCATCATGTGTGGGTGCGGTAAAAGAGAAGATTATGAGAGTTATCCTCTGCCACGAGCCGCCTGTGCACTATTTGGGTCTAGCCCAACGACGCCTCGCATGCGCGTGTGGCCCAGGCCCAGGGGCTCCTGTCGGTGTACTAAGACATGGGTGCCCTCGTACCCAGACTTGTGCACAGGAGGTTGTAGCCTCCCTTCCGGCAAGGGCTTGACAGAGGATAACTATGACTCAAGACTCAACACCAAGACCATGAAGAAGACCTCAAGGCAGGTCATCGAGAGGTCCTATTCTTGTACTGAAGATCGACGTTGCCCTTGCCGGCAAGCTCTGTCCCGGCAAGGCGAAGACCAAGACTATGGTTGCCGGCAAGCAAGGCCCGGCAAGTTCCGTGCCAGCAGGCTTGTTCTATCCCGTTACCGCTCCACCTCACCATCGACCAGATAGGCTCGAATGCTAGGTGTCGAGCGGTCAGGCAGTCAACATAGCCGGCCAAGGCATGTGTCAGCATGCCACGCCAAGATTAACTTTAATGACACCCGTCCCTGGGACGTGTCAAGATTACAGGAGGGCGCCAGGACCGGTGGTATAGATCTTTTGCCCAAGGCCTCACCTCCCCGACGTAGCACCTAACGGTGCATTAAATGCGTTTGTCTTACCCCGTTGGAAGATAGACATGATGACAGTGCAAGTCACTGTTCATACTCTGTAATGATTGTATTAGCCATTGTGGTAACCCCTTGGCCTATAAAAGGAGGCCCACGGCTACAGGTAGAACGGTCGAGACCCAGCTCAATTACACGTAGTAGCTGTATTTCCCGTGCACCTTGCCGGAAGACTGCACTCCTTGTAACTTGAGTTCATACATGATCAAACACAGAACAGGAGTAGGGTTTTATGCTCATAGCGGCCTGAACCTGGATAACCCCCCCCCCCCCCCCCGCGTGTCCTTGCACCTACTGAAAATCTGGTCTTTGTCCCAAGCATGTCCCCTTGGCCGAATCGCAAAGGGGCCCGCTCGGTCCCATAGATCGTCGTTTCCCATGACACCATGGTGATCTAGATCTGTCAGAAAAACAACCCAAAACAAGAACAGAGGGGAAACTTGTGATGCGGTGGTCAAAACACCCGTGAGTATATATAAAGAACTTTTATCTTGCAAAACAAGCATACGAGAGGAAAACAAAGTTGGGAGGGCACACGAGGGGCCCACAAGGCATCACAGCGCGCCCCAGGGGGGTCGCGCCCTGTTGCCTTGTGGGCGACTCGTGGGTCCCCTCGGCTGTTTCTTATTTTTGTAATTTTTCTAATATTCCAAAACGGACAGAAATAATTTTTATGGAGATGTTGATGAAGATTGGTCCTCCCATGATGAGAAGATCGTTGGTGATGTCGATGGCTTCGGATTTCCCCTCCTGGAGGGAAGTATCCCTGGCGGAATCGCTCCGCCGGAGATCAAAATAGCTCCTACCCAGGTTCCGCCTTGAGACAGCGGCGCTTCATCCCGAAAGTCTTCTCTCTATTTTTTTAGGGCAAATGAGCTTATATAGCAGAAGGAGGGGGGCAGAGGCCAGCCAGGGGCCCCACAAGGCATCAGGGCGCGCCCAGGGGGCACCCTGTTGCCTTGTGGGCAACGGGTGGGTCCCCTCCAATATCTCTTTTCTCCAGTATTTTATATATATTCAATAAAAAATCTCCGTGAAATTGCAAGTCAATTGGATCTCTGTAGGATAGGTATCTCTGCTGTAACTATTTCAGGTCCAGAATTCCAGCTGCCGGTATTCTCCCTCTTCATATAAATCTTGCAAATTAAGAGAGAAAAGGCATAAGAATTGCATCATAAAGTGAAACAATGATCAAATACATTATAAATAACAGTAGGAAATCATGATGCAAATTGGACGTATCTGATTACGATAAAAACCGGGCGGAATAGCCTTTTCTAGGAATTCTTACTTAGCTCTCAACCTAGCGGTTCTCTCTTTACTTTCATTAATGGAGACTTGGATAGACTTAATAGACTCATTAATATCATGCTTAGGTGGCAAGGTTTTAATTTTAAGAGTTACCACATCATGAGCAATCCTATCCATGTTTCTAGCCACATCATCAATTTTATGTAGTTTTTCTTCTACCATAACATTAAAAATCTTTTGAGAACTAATAAATTCTTTAATGTTGTTCTCAAGATCAGTAGGTATCCTATTATTATTATTATTATTATTATTATTATTATTATTATTATTATTATATGAATTACCATAGGAATTAAAATAATTATTAGAGGAATTTCCAGGATACGGTCTAGGATTAAAATTCCCTCTTTAAGCATTGTTGTTGAAATTATTTCTAGCAACAAAATTCACATCAATATCATCATTATTTTGCTCAATAAATCTAGATAGTGGCACATCATTAGGATCAACTTGAGCACTTTTGCTAGCAAACATATTCATAAGAGCATCCATTTTATCACTCAAAGTAGCTATTTCTTCGACAGAGTTTACCTTCTTACCAGTTGGAGCTCGTTCGGTGTGCCATTGAGAATAATTTACCATCATATTATCAAGAAGCTTTGTAGCCTCTCCCAATATAATTCCCATAAAGGTACCACCTGCATCAGAGTCTAGAAGATTTCTAGAAACAAAGTTTAGTCCCGCATAGAAATTTTGTATAATGATCCATAAGCTTAAACCATAAGTGGGACAATTTTTAATCATTAATTTCATTCTCTCCCAAGATTGTGCAACATGTTCTTGCTCAAGTTGCTTAAAATTCATTATTTGATTTCTAAGAGAAATAATTTTAGCGGGAGGAAAATACTTGGCAATGAAAGCATCCTTACACTTATGCCATGAATCAATACTATTGCGAGGCAGGGATGAAAACCAAGTTTTAGCATGATCTCTTAGTGAGAACGGAAATAATTTCAACTTAATAATATCATTATCCACATCTTTTTTCTTTTGCATATCACATAATTCAATGAAAGTATTAAGATGGGATGTAGCATCCTCATTAGGACTTTCAGAAAATTGTTCTTTCATAACAAGATTTAGCAAAGCAGCATTAATATCATAAGACTCCGCACTAGTGGCAGGAGGAGCAATTGGAGTGCTAATAAAATCATTATTATTAGTATTTGAAAAGTCACACAACTTGGTGTTTTCTTGAGACATAGTGACAAAGCAAGCAAACGAGTAAACAGAAATATTTTTGTGTTTTTCGATTTTTAGAGAAGTGGGGGAGATGAAAAAGAGAGGAAAATAAAAAGTAGAGCAAGTAGATGATAGTATGAGTGAAGGTACTTGATAGGATTTGATGATATCTCCCTGGCAACGGCGCCTGAAATTCTTCCTGCTACTTGTGAGCTGCGTTGGGATTTTCCCCGAAGAGGAGGGGAGAAGCATTACAGTAGAGATAAGTATTTCCCTCAGTGAGAGCCAAGGTTTATCGAACTAATAGGAGAATCACGCAAATCCTCGTGAACAACACCTGCACACACAAAAGCAAATACTTGCACCCAACGCGGGCAAGAGGGTTGTCAATCCCCTTGAACTCATTACTTGCAAGGATTAAATCTTGTATTGGTAGATAGGTAAATTGCAAAAGAAAAGAAAAGTAAATAAAGTGCAGCAAGGTATTTTTAGGTTTTTTTATATGCTTAAAGTAGACCCGGGGGGCATAGTTTTCACTAGAGGCTTCTCTCTCGAACGCACATCATACGGTGGGTAAACAAATTACTGTTGGGCAATTGATAGAAAAACGCATAGTTATGACGTATTCATGGCAATGATCACATATATAGGCATCACGTTTGTGACAAGTAGACCGACTCCTGCGTGCATCTACTACTATTACTCCACCAATCGACCGCTATCCAGCATGCATCTATGGTATTAAGTTCATAACAAATAGAGTAACGCTTTAAGCAAGATGACATGATGTCGACAAAGTAAACTCAATCAATATGAATAAACCCCATCGTTTTATCCTTAGTAGAAACAATACAATACGTACCCCGTCCCCTTCTGTCACTGGGTGAGGACACCGCAAGATTGAACCCACTACAAAGCACCTCTCCCACTGAAGATAAATCAATCTAATTGGCCAAACCAAACGGATAGATCGGAGAGAAATACAAAGCTATAATAATCATGCATAATAAAGTCCAGAAAAGACTCAATTACGTTCAATGAATAATCTGATCATAAACCCACAATTCATCGGATCCCAACAAACACACCACAAAAGAAGATTACATCGGATAGAACTCCAAGAAGATCGAGGAGAACATGGTATTGAAGATCAAAGAGAGAGAAGAAGCCATCTAGCTACTAGCTACGAACCCGTAGGTCTGGTGAACTACTCACACATCATCGGTAGGGCAGCAAGGTTGGTGTAGAAGCCGTCCGTGATCGATTCCCCCTCTGGCAGATTACCGGAAAAGGCCTCCAGATGAGATCACGAAAGAACAGAAGCTTGCGACGGTAGAAAAGTTATTTCGGGTGGCTCCCTGTTGGTTTGGGAATATTTGTGAATTTGTAGGCTTGGAATTAGGTCAAACGAAGCTGTATGGGCCCCAGAAGCTCAGGGGGCGCGCCTACCCCCCTAGGGCGCTCCCCTCGAGCTTATGGCTCAGTTGTATCTCGTCTGGTCTCCTCCCGAAGCTTTTGGGGTCCCTTCTGGTCCAGAAAAAATCATTTTAAAGTTTTTTTCTTATTTGGACTTTGTTTGGTATTGATTTTCTAAAAAGCAAAAACAAGCGAGAAAACAGGAACTGGCACTGGGCACTGAGTTAATAGGTTAGTCCCAAAAAATGATATAAAATAGCATAAAAATGCATATAAAGCATCCAAGATTGATAATATAATAGCATGAAACAATAAAAAATTATAGATACGTTGGAGACGTATCAATTACATAGCTACAACAATCACATATAATAAAGATCAGAACATAACTCAATTACTTTCAATGAATAATCTGATCATAAACCCACAATTCATCGGATCCCAACAAACACACCGCAAAAGAAGATTACATCGAATAGAACTCCGAGGAGAACGTTGTATTGAATATCAAAGAGAGAGAGAGAGAGAGAGAGATGGCCATTTAGCTAATTGCTATGGACCCGTAGGTCCTATGAGGATCTACTCACACATCATCGGAGGTGCAGCAAAGTTGATGTAGAGGCCCTCCGTGATCGATTCCCCCTCCGGCAGAGTACCGGCGAAGGCCTCCAGATGGGATTGCGTAAGAACCGAGCTTGCGGTGGCAGAATAATTGTTTCGGGTCTCGCTTTGGTGGTTTCTCAATTTTAGGAAATTTATAGGCTTGGAATTAGGTCAAACGGAGTTATGAGGGGCCCACAACCCTGGGTGGCACCCCCTGGGGGCGGGCCACCTGAGCTTGTGGCCCTCTTGTGCATCGTATGGTCTGCCCCCGAAGCTTCTAGGGTCCCTTCTGGTTCAGAAAAAATCACCATAAAGTTTCATCGTGTTTGGACTTCGTTTGGTATGGTTTTTCTGCGAAACAATAAAATAGGCAAAAACAGGAACTGACACTGGGCACTAGGTTAATAGGTTAGTTCACAAAAATGATATAAAAATTGCATATAAAGCATACAAGATTGATAATATAATAGCATGAAACAATCAAAAATTATAGATACGTTGGAGACGTATCACACCTCCAGAAAAATTCAATCTTGCTCTCTTACTTGAGTTCTTGCTTGTTTTCGCAAAAAAATTGATCTCCTTGCTTGGGGCTCCATTTCCAAAACTTTTCAGCGGAATTGCTCCTTGGTATGTGACTCCTTCATTGGTCCAATTAGTTTTTGTTCTAGTGGTTTATATTTTGTTTATTTTGCTACTGTTGGTGACCATGAATATATATGAGCTTGCATGTTGAATTTACTTGGCCATATGTAGTTTGGGTGGATAATATAGCCTCTAGATACTTGTGGGAGTAGTTTCTATCAATTTTGTTGAGTTTTGTTCACCTCTTATAAGTTGTTCAAAAATTTCAGAAAAAGGAAGATGTTTAGGAAGATGTTCTCTGGAGGCTCTTCGAGTAGGAGTGCGGCAAGTCCCGCATACCACGAGCCTAGATAAGGTTCTCTGTGGGAGGCCAACATGAAAGCTTGTCAATGGCCATGTGAGACGTTCATGGTCAATGCCGGCATCAAGGAAGAGTTTGACATATACATTGAGAATGTCGGGTTAACCGATTCTCTCGTAGATAAGTGTGCCCAATACAATCATCTCACTAATACTTTCGTGTGACATTTCAAGTATGTGCCCCATTGCACCACACCTCATGTTGTTTTCAACATGTATGATAGATCCTTTAGTATGACTCTTCGTGATTTTTGCTTTGACTGCAAAATCCCTTTTTGGGGTACCTGTGAGGAGCCCCGTAAGGCTGATTGTGAGGAATTTCTTAGGAGCATTTGTCATGGAGAAACTAGAGGAGTAACTCAGGGCAGGTTTGGAAGCATTCATTTTCCTGCTATTCATTAATTTGCATTGTTCAATGGAAGATGTTTAACTGGTAAACATGACCTCAGTACAACTTGTGCTCCTGATTCAAGCATCCTTAAACATGTCGTGCTTGGTGATAAAACTTCTAATTTGGGGGCAATAATTACACGATACATCCTCTTGAAGATATCCATTTGGGAATGTTGTTTTGTCATCCATCTGCCATATCTCATAATTGAAATATACAACAATTGCCATCATAATCCGAACAGACTTCAACATGGCTACTGGTGAGAAAGTTTCGTCTTAATCAACTCCCTCAATTTGGGAAAACCCTTTCGTAACTAGCCTTGTTTTATAGATAGTTGGATTACCATCCTTGTCCATTTTTCTTTTGAAGATCCATTTACATTGTATGGTTTTCATACCCTCTAGAGGTTCAACCAAGTTCCAAACTTGATTATCGCACATGGACTCTATTTCGGATTGCATGACCTTAAGCCATTCTTTTGAGCTGGGCGCCGCCATCGCTTCCTTGTAGTGCGTAGGTTCATCTTCCTCTAAGATGAATATTTCACTATGAAATCATTCAGGAGGTTTGATAACTGTTCCTGACCTACGCAGTTCAGTTACAAGCTTTAACTGGAGTTTCTATAGCTGGTGTAATAACTTCCGGTTCAGTTATGTGGACAACTTCTGGAACAACTTTCTATTCGTTAGTCTCATTTACTTTTGCCGGAGATTCAGTAATCTCATCAAGATGTACTATCCTCCCACTTACTTCTTTAACGAAAAAACTCCTTCTTGAGAAAGTGTTCATTCTTTGTGACAAACACTTTGTCCTTGAACTTTTTGGTAGAAGGAATACCCAATTGTCTCTTTGGGAAAATGTAACATCCCAATATTCTAAATTTTGGAATGTTATATTAACTAAATAAATATGATTGATTGTTTGATTGATTGACTGAAAGTAGGTGAAATTTGAAACTTTTTGAAAGTTTAATGAGAGGGAATGAAATGACTTTCCCAAAACTTTCACTTTGCATTTTTGAACTCAGTGAATTCAAATTCATTTCAATAAAAAACCCTGGAGTGAAGACGACATGACTTCTTCCATTTAAATGAAAAGGGTTTTGAAAGAATTTGAATTCCATTTGAAAATATTTCAAGTTCAGAAACTTTATGCAAATCAATGATTTTCTTGAGAGAAGATAAAATGACTTCATCAAATTATAAGAAAGATGAGTTGGAAGTTTTTATTCAAAATTATTTTGCTCCTAAAAATAAATATATGGAAATAAGGGTAAAATGATTCCCTTCAATGAAAAATTGGGATAAAATAAATTTGGAATCATTTTGGTAATTTAAAAAAATGAATTTTTATTGGTTTTATTGTAACAGTAGCACTGTTTGATTTTTATGAATTTTTGTGGATTTTATTTGACTCTGAAAAATAGTTCATGTTTTAGGAAATCTTTTTCTAAATTTTTGATTTATTATATGTCTATATAATATTTTTATTTTATTTGTTATATTTTACTTTTCTTTTCTGTTTTTTTAAAGAAAAAAATGGCAGAAGCCCAACCGCTAGGCCCGCGCTAGCCGCCGGCCCAGCTCGCCGAAAACGGCCCAATGCCTCTCTCCCTCACGAAACTCCTTTGCCTCGGCCGCCCGCTGCCTCACTCGCCTCCCCTCTCCCGCTGACACCCCGGGCCCATGCCTTTCTTCTTCCTCCCCACGCAATGCCGCGCCAGGCACGCCCGGAGCACGCCGTATCCCGGATCGCTCGGGATTCGTATCCCCACGATAAACCCCTCCTCCACGCCTTGTCCACTATAAAACCCTCGAGCCCCTCGTTCGTTTGCCCCTGATCGCAAGCCCTAGCTTCACCCCTCGCCGTCGCCGCCGTCCTGCCACTAGCCGCCACTGCCGAAACCCTAACCCGCTAAATTCCGGCGCCCCAGTCCACGCCCCGACCCGCTGCTCCACCCACACCATCGCCACGCTCTTGCGCATGCCCCTGACACGAAAGTTCATGCCCACACCCTGCTGGAGCACACCTACGAAGCTCGACAGTGCCGCGGCTAGCCGAGATCTCCGCCTGCTCCATTCACTAATCACCGTCGCCCCCGAGCTCGCCTTCGACCACCCCTGGACGCGGCGTTTAGCGCAGCATCGACTGGACGTCGTCGCCATCGCCGGAGATCACCGGAGCACCACCGCCGACGACCTCGCCTGCCTCGACCTCGCCTTCCCCGCGGTGAGCCTCACCGTGCCCTCTTCCCCGTCCGATCTAAATCAACAGTAGAGATTAGATTAGATCGAACGGTTAGGTTTTTATTTATTAGATCGGTTTTATTTACGGTTAAGTCCGGTTTAGTTTGAACCGAGCCGCCTCGGTTTTTCCTGTTAGTCGCCGCGCGCCAATTTTCATAAGTTTCGGTCGTCCGGCCGTAGTACACACGCGCACACCTCGCTAGGCCAGTAGCAAAGTGCTACGTGGCTTATGCCCGATCCGTAGGCGTTTTTTTTATAGATCTATTTTATTTTCAGAATTAGTTCTGATCTTAGATCTTTAATATCTTTTAGGATTTTTTTTGAGTGATTCCAATTGCTCTGTGTCACAAATTTTATGAAGTTTCTGTTTGTGCCTTTAGTTTTCAAATTTGAGTAGTTTAAATTGGAATTTGCATGAATTTGCTTCAAACCTTGAATTGTGAATATCTTGAGTTTTATAATATATTTTTTATTGATTCTTTTTGCTACTGTTTTGTTTATCCAGTAGCATAGAGTGATTTATTTTTAGTTTATTTTAAATTAGGGTTTTAGGCGCAACAGTACTGTTTTACATAGTTTGGTGTTATTTTCTTGTCCCTTAGTATTTAATTGTTTTTAACTAAAACCTTTATGTTTTTTTTTTGACAAATTTAGTTTTGTTGTTGTTGGATAACAGTAGACAATTTTATTTTATTTAATTTTTTTTTATTTTCTTTAGTTTTGTAGTAAAACTTGCATAGGTCATAAATAGAGTTTTATAAAAGCTTTCTAATTGTTTCTTTTTGCTACTAAAAGTTTATGAAAAATACTTTTTGTTAAATTAGTTGTTTTACCTTTTCTTTTCTGTTAATTTATTAGTTTAGTATTTTTCTGTGTTGTTAAGTTTCACTTAGAACAAAAGTATTTTTGTAGTTAAGTCAAATGGTTTTCCTAGTAGGTTCTTTATAGTTTTTCCTATTAGTTTTCTTTTGAAGTGTTCTTTGTGTTGTATTGGGTTTTCTTAGTGATTTCTTGATTTCATTTTTTTTGTTGATTGTTATTTTTGAGTGTTAGAATTGCTTGCTAGAATGTTTGCTTATATGAATACTATGTTTGACTATATAGATTTCACCAGAGTGACGCATAGTACTACCAAGTCATTATTCTGAGAGCGTTATAATCTTCATCAAGTAATACCAGGCAAGTTCACTTTGACCATTTTATTCATACCTATATTTTTATTACATTTAGTGTCACCGTTCAACAATCCCTCCAGTAGTGATTGAATCTTGTAGTTGAGTATAATGCATGAGGTAGGAACCCACTCCCCTGTTACCAATCCCGGGAACGTTATTTATTTTAATGCTATGCTATAGTAGACGGGGTTTGGTATGAGTGTTCGTGAGTGGTGTGAGAAGGAGGACTCTGCGTCAATGATGACAACTTCATGAAGACTCTACGTCAATGATGACAACTCCATGATGGCATCTTCAACGTCTGCATCCTCAAGACCTCAAGACTTCAGGACTCGAGACAAGATTTCAATACACACTACTGGGTGGAAATTGTACCGTGCGGCACCCTGGAATACCCAGTGGATGCGTTGTGAGCTGGAGTAGGCCAGTACTCATGTGGAAAGTTCCACCCAGACTCAAAGAGACGGATGAATACTTCATGCCCGGAAGCTTACCTGTGCAATCGCAAGTCATTATGGGCTCTGGCTTGGTTGACCTTAGTTGTGACTTTGGCTGGGACGGTGCTAGCAGATGTAGAACTACAGTAGGATTGGATGAGCACCAGACAGTGGTCAGAGGAACTCTTCGGAAGACCATGTTTCGATCGTCTTGTTCTCAAACACCCTGAAGTGCGAGAACGTAAAAAGAGGGATCGAATGTTGTGGGTAATGTGCACAACACTCTACAGAGTTAAAACCTAATCGATTAGCCATGTCCCCGGTTACGGACAATTTGAGCCTCTCGACTTGAATCTATCTCGGAACTCTCAACACTGGACTGATAATTAATTGTGGGAAACATAGAATGGTTCTGGGCTATGAGACATCGGTTGGCGGAACCATGTCATAGTAGATAACTCTAGTGAAGACTCCTGATTATTCCTTTGATGTAGGGAAAATAAAACTAAATTTTATGCAAAATCTCAGACACAGAGCCACAAAGCCATATTGCATATAGAATAGTCTTTATCATCTGCTTCTTATTGTGATCTTGCCGGTACATTCAATGTACTGACCTACACGGCTGCAACGTATCATGTTGCAGGATTTTTCTACGACGAGTGAGTTTCGTTGTAGGGTTACGGTCTACACTCAACCTGCCGATGGCGTTGATGGGACTCCACACCCGATTGATGGTTTTTGCTGAGACTTATGAGGTATATATCAGTTTTACGTTATTTATACATGTGATTGCACTTTGATATATACATTGATGTACTGTGTGTGCCAGCATACCGATCCAGGGATGGCACAGATACACAGAGGCTTGACCATTTGAGGTCGGGTCACTACAGAGATGGTATCAGAGCACATGTTGACTGTAAGACGTGACCCTAGAAACTGGAAAACCCTTAGGACAGGATATCTCTAAAACTTTATTTTCAAAAAGATCCTTTACTTCTCATCCTTATTTGATTTTATCAAATAGTCCCTCTTACCCCAAATAGTTAGAATATACCCGCTTTCCCTTTTGACCCCTCGAAGAATCAACTAAGGACCACTTCATAATAAAGAACCTTTCACCATGCAATAGAAGAATTGCAGCTACAACAATCGAAGACTCCGAAGACTCAAAGAAATTGAAGACCCAGAAGAATTTCTATGTTATAAGACCTTTATAAGACCAAAACCCCTGTTGTATACTCACGTTAGATACGATGATTTGTGAGCTGTCATTTGTGTGTGTTTTCCGACAGCCACAAATAAAAACCTATTTTCAAAACTATTGTTTGTATTGTGTGTATTCTCCTATCCCTCTCTCTTATCTCATCCCAAAAACCCTTTGACCCAATAGATGATGAATGAAGATGGAATCGTATTTCTGAGGATGATGACTCAGCTGGAGTTAGAATAGTGGATACAAAACATGGAAGATCACATGAAGGAGCAAGGTATCGGAAGAGAGTATATGGTTCCATACACCCTACGGTACATCACGGAAGGTACCGTAACATGGTGGAAGATACGTCAAACCATACAAGGATGTAATGGAGCAAGAACTTGGGAGGAATTCAAGATGACTCTGTTTAGATCCCGTCTTATCCGGGAGAACTGTGATAACCCGAAGAAGAAACCTTGTGCATGTAAGATTTGTGGAGAAATAGGGCACACCCATGAAGAGCACAAGGATGGATGCCCACACTGTGAAGGAAATCACCCAGCTGGGGAATGCCCAACTGGGCAGGTGACTTGTTTCTTGTGTGAAGGAACTGACCACTACCCGGCTCAGTGTCACATTTACCCCATGGTGCAACAAACTATCCAGAAGCAGAAGGTAGGAATGAAAGAAGCCCTCCGAGAAGGTATGGAAGTATCTGTGGTGAAGGATGCTGTGATGGACACCAATGGAGGAAAGCCAATCAAAGCTTGCACCAAGTCGTGCTATGCATGTGGAGAAGAAGGACACATCTCTCAGTATTGCACGAAGAAGGGAACTGAGTATCTTGGTGAGTTCCCGATAGCAGAAGTGGAGTATGACCCACAGGAAATAGAGGATCTGATTGGTATGAAGAAGTCCATGAAGAGGAAACAAAGACCTCCCCAAAACAACCCAATTTCTACCGAGAAATACCTGAGTCATATCACATGTTTCAAGTGCAAGAATTCAGGGCACTATCTCCATCAATGTCCAGAAAAAGAAGCTAAAAATCGAAGGAGCGTACATAATCACAAAGAAGCCCCGAGACATGTCGGAAGTCATTTGTTTTCGCTGCAAGGAAGCAGGACATTTTGCTAGGGAATGTTCAGATCAGAAGAAAGCGGGAGCTGAGTAATGGAGATTTTTTATATTGGCAATAAGTGTAATAGGAAGCAATTTTATTTTCATAAGAATGTGGTGTTGAGTTATGGAAGTCTCGGAGATTGTAATAAATTCATGAATCAATAAAGTAAATGTGTCATGATTTCATATGTTGAATTACATGAGTTGTTACCCTATGAACCAAGATTTTGACCATTTTTGAGGATATGAGAAATATGGTCGGTGGATGGATTGTGTAGTACATTTTAAGGGGAGTAATACCCTGTGTAAACACTAGACCAATGGAAAAGAAAATGTTGGAGTTTTGCTTTCATTATGATGGCTACCCCAAGAGTATGAAGGAACGAAGTGCAATTGGATTTATGGAGGTATAATGTTGGAATATGGAACAATTGTAACTCCAGGGATGAGTTAAAGCTATACAAGTATTGAAGTGGCCCCATAACCCACTGGCCCAAGATCTGATAATGAACTGACATAACCTTGCTGAAGGAAGAAATCTGGAAGAAGCTGTGATTTTCATTAGCATATGTTTCTTAGGAGGATACGAAAACCCGAGAGTTGTGAAGAAACGATAGATGTTTTGTTCAGCTTGCAGAATAAATGGATTTACCCAAACCCAGTTCGAGGACAAGATAAATTATGCAACGCTTGTGAAAATTCCCGAGTGTTAGAAATGCGAGATTCGCTAAACCTTATATAGGGTAATGATTTGGGTGCGGAATGGATTGATCATCATACCGACTTACTCTTATCATTCGCTCTTGCTATTTGGAATGGTAAATCTAGAGTAACTTACCCATAGTAGAGAGACGACGATGTCAAAACCTTGTTTAAACCTTAGAATGGTAGGATGATTGATCCATGTACAGGCAACCGTTGCCTATCGTAGGTTATATGGCGAGATTCAACCCAGACCCATTTCCTGCAGGAGAAACCAGTAATTGTTGACCACCATGAGATTTCCGATAGTTGTTTAGAATTGACGATAGGCTTGTCAGCTAAGAAGACCCAGTCTCAGGGACAGTCTTATTTTGATGAAAAGACACACATTTTTGATAAAAGAGGTTATGCCCTTACTGGAAGAGCATCAATGAAGGAGTTATCCCCGAAGATATGAGAAGACTGACATTGTCAACCCTAAAAGGGGAATACCAGAGTTTGATGGACCCATGACTTGGATTTTAAGTGTGGTAGCACCCCAGACCTTTCCGATCAATGGATTTGCTGGAAGACCCCCAAACCCTAACCTTTTCTTGCTAGCCTATCCGAATCTCGAGGACGAGATTCATTTTAAGTGTGGCAGGTTTGTAACATCCCAAAATTCTAAATTTTGGAATGTTATATTAACTAAATAAATATGATTGATTGTTTGATTGATTGACTGAAAGTGAGTGAAATTTGAAACTTTTTGTATGTTTAATGAGAGGGAATGAAATGACTTTCCCAAAACTTTCACTTTGCATTTTGAACTCAGTGAATTCAAATTCATTTCAATAAAAAACCCTGGAGTGAAGACGACATGACTTCTTCCATTTAAATGAAAAGGGTTTTGAAAGAATTTGAATTCCATTTGAAAATATTTCAAGTTTAGAAACTTTATGCAAATCAATGATTTTCTTGAGAGAAGATAAAATGACTTCTTCAAATTATAAGAAAGATGAGTTGGAACTTTTTATTCAAAATTATTTTGCTCCTAAAAATAAATATATGGAAATAAGGGTAAAATGATTCCCTTCAATGAAAAATTGGGATAAAATAAATTTGGAATCATTTTGGTATTTTAAAAAATGAATTTTTATTGGTTTTATTGCAACAGTAGCACAGTTTGATTTTTATGAATTTTTGTGGATTTTATTTGACTCTGAAAAATAGTTCATGTTTTAGGAAATCTTTTTCTGAAAATTTTGATATATTATATGTCTATATAATATTTTTATTTTATTTGTTATATTTTAATTTAATTTTCTATTTTTTTAAAGGAAAAAATGGCCGAAGCCCAACCGCTAGGCCAACGCTAGCCGCCGGCCTAGCTCGCCGAAAACGGCCCAATGCCTCTCTCCCTCGCGAAACTCCTCCGCCTCAACCGCCCGCTGCCTCGCTCGCCTCCCCTCTCCCGCTGACACCCCGGGCCCACGCCTTTCTTTTTCCTCCCCACGCAATGCGGCGCCAGAGCACGCCCGGAGCGCGCCGTATCCCGGATAGCTCGGGATTCATATCCCCACGACCAACCCCTCCTCCACGCCTTGTCCACTATAAAACCCTCGAGCCCCTCATTCGTTTGCCCCTTATCGCAAGCCCTAGCTTCGCCACTCGCCGTCGCCGCCATCCCGCCACCAACCGCCACTGCTGAAACCCTAACCCGCTAAATTCCGGCGCCCCAGTCCACGCCCCGACCCCCTGCTCCACCCACACCATCGCCACGCTCTCGCACACGCCCCTGACACGAAATTTCAGTCCCACACCCTGTCGGAGCACGCCTACGAAGCTCGACAGCGTCGCGGCTAGCCGAAATCTCCGCCTGCTCCATTCACTCATCACTGTCGCCCCTGAGCTCGCCTTCGACCACCCCTGGATGCGGCGTTCAGCGCAGCATCGACTGGACGTCGTCGCCATCGCCGGAGATCGCCGGAGCACCACCGCCGACGACCTCGGCCGCCTCGGCCTTGCCTTCCCCGCGGTGAGCCTCACCATGCCCTCTTCCCCGTCCGATCTAAATCAACGGTAGAGATTAGATTAGATCGAACGGTTAGGTTTTTATTTATTAGATCGGTTTTAGTTACGGTTAAGTTCGGTTTAGTTTGAACCGAGCCGCCTTGGTTTTTCCTGTTAGTCGCCGGGTGTCGTTTTTCATAAGTTTCGGTCGTCCGGCCGTAGTACACACGCGCACACCTCGCTAGGCCAGTAGCAAAGTGCCACGTGGTCTGTGCCCGATCCGTAGGCATTTTTTTATAGACCTATTTTATTTTCAGAATTAGTTCTGATCTTAGATCTTTAATATCTTTTAGAATTTTTATTTTTTTTGAGTGATTCCAATTGCTCTGTGTCACAAATTTTATGAAGTTTCTGTTTGTGCCTTTAGTTTTCAAATTTGAGTAGTTTAAATTGGAATTTGCATGAATTCTCTTCAAACCTTGAATTGTTAATATCTTGAGTTTTATAATATATTTTTTATTGATTCTTGTTGCTACTGTTTTTTTATTTTTTTTGTTTATCCAGTAGCATATAGTGATTTATTTTTAGTTTATTTTAAATTAGGGTTTTAGGCGAAACAGTACTGTTTTACATAGTTTGGTGTTATTTTCTTGTCCCTTAGTATTTAATTGTTTTTAACTAAAATCTTTATTTATTTATTTTGACAAATTTAGTTTTGTTGTTGTTGGATAACAGTAGACAATTGTATTTTATTTAAATTTTTTTATTTTCTTTAGTTTTGTAGTAAAACTTGCATAGGTCATAAATAGAGTTTTATAAAAGCTTTCTAATTGTTTCTTTTTGCTACTAAAAGTTTATGAAAAATACTTTCTGTTAAATTAGTGTTTTACCTTTTATTTTCTGTTAATTTATTAGTTTAGTATTTTTCTTTGTTGTTAAGTTTCACTTAGAACAAAACTATTTTTGTAGTTAAGTCAAATGGTTTTCCTAGTAGGTTCTTTATAGTTTTTCCTATTAGTTTTCTTTTGAAGTGTTCTTTGTGTTGTATTGGGTTTTCTTAGTGATTTCTTGATTTCATTTTATTTTTTGATTGTTATTTTTGAGTGTTAGAATTGCTTGCTAGAATGTTTGCTTATATGAACACTATGTTTGACTATATAGATTTCACCGGAGTGACGCATAGTACTACCAATTCATTATTCTGAGAGCGTTATAATCTTCATCAAGTAATACCAGGCAAGTTCACTTTGACCATTTTATTCATACCTATGTTTTTATTGCATTTAGTGTCACCGTTCAACAATCCCTCCAGTAGTGATTGAATCTTGTAGTTGAGTAGAATGCATGAGGTAGGAACCCACTCCCCTGTTACCAAGCCCGGGAACGTTATTTATTTTAATGCTACGCTATAGTAGATGGGGTTTGGTATGAGTGTTCGTGAGTGGTGTGAGAAGGAGGACTCTGCGTCAATGACGACAACTTCATGAAGACTCTACGTCAATGACGACAACTCCATGATGGCATCTTCAAGGTCTGCATCTTCAAGACTCGAGACAAGATTTCAATACACACTACTGGGTGAAAATTGGACCGTGTGGCACCCTGGAGTACCAAGTGGATGCGTTGTGAGCTGGAGTAGGCCAGTACTCATGTGGAAAGTTCCACCCAGACTCAAAAATACGGATGAATACTTCATGCCCGGAAGCTTACCTATGCAACCGCAAGTCATTATGGGCACTAGCTTGGTTGGCCTTAGTTGTGACTCTAGTTGGGACGGTGCTAGCAGATGTAGAACTACAGTAGGATTGGATGAGCACCGGACAGTGGTCAGAGGAACTCTTCGGAAGACCATGTTTCGATCGTCTTTTTCTCAAACACCCTGAAGTGCGAGAACGTAAAAAGAGGGATCAAATGTTGTGGGTAAAGTGCACAACACTCTGCAGAGTTAAAACCTAATCGATTAGTCGTGTCCCCGGTTACGGACAATTTGAGCCTCTCGACTTGGATCTATCTCAGAACTCTCAACACTGGGCTGATAATTAATTGTGGGCAACATAGAATGGTTCTGGGCTATGAGACATCGGTTGGCGGAACCATGTCATAGTAGATAACTCTAGTGAAGACTCCTGATTATTCCTTTGATGTAGGGAAAATAAAACCAGCTTTTATGCAAAATCTCAGACACAGAGCCACAAAGCCATATTGCATATAGAATAGTCTTTATCATCTGCTTCTTATTGTGATCTTGCCGGTACATTCAATGTACTGACCTACACGGCTGCAACATATCATGTTGCAGGATTTGTCTACGACGAGTGAGTTTCGTTGTAGGGTTACGGTCTACACTCAACCTGCCGATGGCGTTGATGGGACTCCACACCCGATTGATGGTTTCCGCTGAGACTTATGAGGTATATATCAGTTTTACGTTATTTATACATGTGATTGCACTTTGATATATACATTGATGTACTGTGTGTGCCAGCATACCGATCCAAGGATGGCACAAATACACAGAGGCTTGACCATTTGAGGTCGGGTCGCTACAGATAACCTACAAATTAGCAGTTATCTGGATCATGCATTCCATAACTCATATGGTGTCATCTTGCCAGACTATTAGACGGTGCTTTGTTTAGTGTAAATGTTGTTGTTTCAAGTGTATATCCCCAAAATAAAAGCAGATCGGTAAGTTATGAAATAATTCCACAATTATCCAAAGTTTGCTAAACTCATGACTCGGATATATTTCTTCATGATTGAAGAACCTTTTATCTTTTGTCACAATGATTCTTAACTTCATTCTGAATTTCTTTGAACCTTCCAAATGTTCCAGACTTATGTTTCATTAAGTAAATCATATCCACTTAATTCATTAGTGAAATTTATGAAGTATAAGTATTCACTGCGCCCTGGTATTCTTATCAGAATATATACATCACTATGTATTTTGTCAATTGATTCAAAATCAAAAAGATGTCAATACGCCATCTACATGAAGCTTTTCTGATATGACCAAGTAGTGCCACACTTTAAGTGGTGTTATCAGTGTTGGAAATATGCCCTAGAGGCAATAATAAAATGATTATTATTATATTTCCTTGTTCACGATAATCGTCTATTATCCATGCTATAATTGTATTGGTTGGAAACACAAATACATGTGTGGATACGTAGACAACAACATGTCCCTAATGAGCCTCTACCGGACTAGCTCGTTGATCAAAGATGGCCATGGTTTCCTGGTCATAGACATGAGTTGTCATTTGATAACGGGATCACATCATTAGGAGAATGATGTGATGGACAAGACCCAAACTATGAACGTAGCATATGATCGTGTCAAGTTTATTGCTATCGTTTTCCGCATGTCAAGTATATGTTCCTATGACCATGAGATCATGCAACTCACTGACACCGGAGGAGTACCTTGTGTGTATCAAACGTCGCAACGTAACTGGGTGACTATAAAGATGCTCTATAGCTTTCTCTGAGGGTGTCTGTTGAGTTGGCATGGATCAAGACTGGGATTTGTCACTCCGTATGACGGAAAGGTATCTCAGGGCCCACTTGGTAATACATCATCACAATAAGCTTGCAAGCAATGTGACTAAAGAGTTAGCCACGGGATCTTGTATTGCGGAACGAGTAAAGAGACTTGCCAGTAACGAGATTGAACTAGGTATGGAGATACCGACGATCGAATCTCGGGCAAGTAACATACCGATGGATAAAGGGAACTGCATACGGGGTTGACTGAATCCTGACATCGAGGTTCGACCGATAAAGATCTTCATAGAATATGTAGGAACTAATATGGACATCCAGGTCCCGCTATTGGTTATTGACCGTGGAGGTGTCTCGGTCATGTCTGCATAGTTCTCGAACCCGCAGGGTCTACACACTTAACGTTTGGTGACGATATAAGTATAGTCGAGTTATTATGTTGGTGACCGAAGGTTGTTCGGAGTCCCGGATGAGATCCCGGACATGACGAGGGACTCTGGAATGGTCCGGAGGTGAAGATTGATATATAGGACGAAGGGTATCGGAGTCCGGAAGTGTTCCAGGGGTACCGGGGTTTTCGACGGAGTGCCGAAAAGAGTTTCGGGGGGCCCCGACAAGTGTTGGGGGGCCTCATGGGCCAAGGGGAGGGAGCACACCAGCCCACTAAGGGGCTGTGCGCCCCCCTCACCCCATCCCACGACCACCAGGAAGGGTGGTGCGCCCCCCTAGGGCTGCCTCCCCCTTGCTTGGGGGGCAAGGCACTTGGGGGGGGGGGGCACCCAAACCCTAGGTGCCCCCATCTGTGGCCGCCACCCCCTAGGGGAAACCCTAGGGGCGCCACCCCTCCTCCCTTCCCCCTATATATAGAGGGGTAGAGGGAGGGCAGCCGCACCCTTTCATGCCACGGCGCTGCCCCTCCTCTCCCTCGTAGCCATCTTCCTCTCCGTAGTGCTTAGCGAAGCTCTACTGAGATTTCTGCACCACCACCGCCACCACGCCGTCGTGCTGCCGGAGGACTCGAGCTACTACTTCACCATCGCTCGCTGGATCGAGGAGGTGAAGGCGTCATCAAGCCGTACGTGTGTTGAACGCGGAGGTGCCGTCCGTTCGGCGCTTGATCGGGAGTTCGCGGGACGGATCGTGATTGGATCACGAAGACGTTCGACTACATCAACCGCGTTTCTTAACACTTCCGCATAGCGATCTACAAGGGTATGTAGATGCAATCTCTCCTCTCGTAGATGTTCATCCCCTAGATTGATCTTGGTGAGCATAGGAAGTTTTTTGTTTCCCATGCAACGTTCCCCAATAGTGGCATCATGAGCTAGGTCTTTGCGTAGATGACATCACGAGTAGAACACAAAGGAGTTTGTGGGCGTTGATATTCAGATTGCTTCCTTCCTTAGTCTTTTCTTGATTCAGCGGTATTGTGGGATGAAGCGGCCCGGACCAACTTTACATGTCCACGTACATGAGACCGGTTCCATCGACTGACATGTGACTTTATTGCATAAGATGGCTGGCGGGTGTCTGTCTCTCCCACCTTAGTTGAATCAGATTCGACGAAGGCGGTCCTTGTAGAAGGTTAAATAGCAACTTGCATATCATCGTTGTGGTTTTGCGTAGGTAAGAATCGTTCTTGCTAGATACCCATAGCAGCCACGCAAAACATGCAACAACAAATTAGAGGACGTCTAACTTGTTTTTGCAGGGTATGTTGTGATATGATATGGCCAAAGACATGATGAAATATATTTGATGTATGAGATGATCATGTTTTGTAATAGTTTATCTCGACTTGCATGTCGATGAATATGGCAACCGGCAGGAGCCATAGGGTTGTCTTTAATTATTGTATGACCTGCGTGTCAATCATTAAGCACTATGTAATGCTTTACTTTATCGCTAAATGGTAGCAATAGTAGTAGAAGCATGGTGGGCGTGACAACCCCGATGGCGACGCGATGATGGAGATCATGGTGTCATACCGGTGACGATGGAGATCCTGCTGGTCCTTTGGAGATGGAGATCAAAAGCACAAGTTCATGGCCATATCATGTCACTTAAGATTTGCATGTGATGTTAATCCTTTTATGCATCTTATTTTTCTTAGGATGACGGTAGCATTATAAGGTGATCCCTCTCTAAAATTTCAAGATAAAATTGTGTTCTCCCCAAGTGTGCACCGTTGCGAAAGTTCGTCGTTTCGAAGCACCACGTGATGATCGGGTGTGATAGACTCTACGTTCACATACAACGGGTGCAAGCCAGTTTTGCACATGCGAAACACTTGGGTTAAACTTGACGAGCCTAGCATGTACAGACATGGCCTCGGAACACAAGAGACCGAAAGGTCGAACATGAGTCATATAGTAGATATGATCAACATGGAGATGTTCACCATTGAAACCACCTCATCTCACGTGATGATCGGACTTGGGTTGGTGAATTTGCATCATGTTACACTCGGACGACTGGAGGGATGTCGATTTGAGTGGGAGTTCTTAAGTAATATGATTAATTGAACTCTTTATCATGAACAATAGTCTAAACTATCTTTGCAAATTATGTTGTAGATCAATGGCTCGCGCAGTAGCTCCCCTGAATTTCAATGCGTTCCTAGAGAAAGCTAAGCTGAAAGATGATGGAAGTAACTTTGTAGACTGGGCCCGTAATCTGAGGATTATCCTCATGGCTGCCCAAAAGGCTTATGTCCTTGATGCACCGCTTGGTGAGCAACCCCCTCCGGCGTCTGTGGACGTTATGAACGCCTGGCAGGTGCGTATTGATGACTACTCAATAGTTCAGTGCGCCATGTTGTATGGCTTAGAACCGGGACTTCAAAGGCATTTTGAACGTCATGGAGCATATGAGATGTTCCAGGAGTTGAAGTTTATTTTTGAGAAGAATGCCCGGATCGAGAGGTATGAGACCTCCGATAAGTTCTATGCTTGCAAGATGGAGGAGAACGGGTCTGTCAGTGAACACATACTCAAAATGTCTGGGTATTACAACCGTCTGGCTGAGTTGGGAGTTGTGCTCCCGCCAGAGGCGATCACTGACAGAGTTCTTCAATCGCTACCACCTAGCTACAAGAGCTTTGTGTTGAACTATAACATGCAAGGGATGAACAAGTCAGTCGCCGAGCTGTTTGCGATGCTGAAAGTCACTGAGTCAGACATCCAGAAGGAGCATCAAGTGTTGATGGTCAATAAAACCACTAGTTTCAAGAAGAATGGCAAGGGCAAGAAGGGAAACTCCAAGAAGAGTGGCAAAGTAGTTGCCCCTCCCATGAAGAAACCCAAGCCTGGGCCCAAGCCGGAAACTGAGTGCTTCTATTGCAAGGGAACTGGCCACTGGAAGCGGAATTGCCCCAAGTATCTGGCCGACAAGAAGGGGGGCAACGCCAAACAAGGTATATATGATATACATGTTATTGATGTGTACCTTACCAACTCTCGTTGTAGTGCCTGGGTATTTGATACCGGTGCGGTTGCTCACATTTGCAACTCAAAGAAGGAACTGCGGAATAGATGGAGGCTGGCGAAGGACGAAGTGACGATGCGCGTGGGAAATGGTTCCAAGGTTGATGTGATCGCCGTCGGCACGCTCACTCTTCCATTACCATCGGGATTAGTGATGAACCTGAATAATTGTTATTTAGTGCCTGCATTGAGCATGAACATTATATCTGGATCTTGTTTAATGCGAGACGGTTACTCATTTAAATCAGAGAATAATGGTTGTTCTATTCATATGGGTAATATCTTTTATGGTCATGCACCCATTGTGAGGGGTTTATTCTTATTGAATCTCGATAGTGATGATACACATGTTCATAACATTGATGCCAAAAGATGTAGAGTTAATAATGATAGTACCACTTTCTTGTGGCACTGCCGCTTAGGTCATATTGGTGTAAAACGCATGAAGAAACTCCATGCTGATGGACTTTTGGAGTCACTTGATTTTGAATCACTTGACACATGCGAACCATGCCTCATGGGCAAGATGACTAAGACCCCGTTCTCCGGAACAATGGAACGGGCAAGTGACTTGTTGGAAATCATACATACTGATGTGTGCGGTCCAATGAGCATTGAGGCGTGCGGTGGATATCGTTACTTTCTCACCTTCACCGACGATTTGAGTAGATATGGGTATGTTTACTTAATGAAACACAAGTCTAAAATGTTTGAAAAGTTCAAGCAATTTCAGAGTGAAGTTGAGAATCATCGTAACAAGAAGATCAAATTCCTATGATCTGATCGAGGGGGAGAATATCTGAGTTATGAGTTTGGCAATCACTTAAGACAATGTGGAATCGTTTCACAGTTGACGCCACCTGGAACACCACAGCGTAATGGTGTGTCCGAATGTCGTAATCAAACCTTATTGGATATGGTGCGTTCTATGATGTCTCTTGCCGATCTGCCACTATCATTTTGGGGTTATGCGTTAGAGACAGCTGCATTCACTTTAAATAGGGCACCATCTAAGTCCGTTGAGATGACACCATATGAACTGTGGTTTGGCAAGAAACCAAAGTTGTCGTTTCTTAAAGTTTGGGGATGCGATGCTTATGTCAAAAGGCTTCAGCCAGAAAAGCTGGAACCCAAAGCGGACAAATGCGTGTTCATAGGATACCCAAAAGAGACGGTTGGGTATACCTTCTATCTCAGATCCGAAGGCAAAGTGTTTGTCGCTAAGAACGGGTCCTTTCTCGAGAAAGAGTTTCTCTCGAAAGAATTGAGTGGGAGGAAGATAGAACTTGATGAGGTTGTTGAACCTTTACTTCAACCAGAGAGTAGCACTACGCAGAAAGATGTTTCTGTGGAACCTACGTCAGTTGAAGAGGAAGCTGATGATGGTGATCATGATGCTTCGGATCAAGTTACTATCAAACCTCGTAGGTCGACAAGGATACGTACTGCTCCTGAGTGGTACGGTAAGCCTGTCTTAAAGGTCATGTTGTTGGACAACGATGAACCTACGAGCTATGGAGAAGCGATGGTGGGCCCGGATTCCAACAAATGGTTAGAGGCCATGAAATCCGAGATGGGATCCATGTATGAAAACAAAGTATGGACTTTGGAAGTATTACCTGAAGAGCGAAAGGCCATTCAGAATAAATGGATCTTCAAGAAGAAGACGGACGCGGACGGTAATGTCACCGTCTATAAAGCTCCACTTGTGGCAAAGGGTTTTTCACAAGTTCAAGGAGTTGACTACGATGAGACTTTCTCACCCGTAGCGATGCTTAAGTCCGTCAGAATCATGTTAGCAATAGCTGCATTTTTCGATTATGAAATTTGGCAGATGGATGTCAAAACGGCGTTCCTTAACGGTTTTCTTAAGGAAGAGTTGTATATGATGCAACCAGAAGGTTTTGTCGATCCAGAGAATGCTGACAAAGTTTTGCAAACTCCAGCGATCCATTTATGGACTGGTGCAAGCGTCTCAGAGTTGGAATCTTCACTTTGATGAGGTGATCAAAGCGTTTGGGTTTATACAAGTTTACGGAGAAGCTTGTATTTACAAAAAAGTGAGTGGGAGCTCTATAGCGTTTCTGATATTATATGTGGATGACATATTGCTGATTGGAAACAATATAGAACTTTTGGAAAGCGTGAAGGAATATTTGAACAAGAGTTTTTCAATGAAGGACCTAGGAGAAGCTGCTTTCATATTAGGCATCAAAATTTATAGAGATAGATCAAGACGCTTAATAGGACTTTCACAGAGCACATACCTTGATAAAGTTTTGAAGAAGTTCAAAATGGATCAGTCCAAGAAGGGGTTCTTGCCTATTTTGCAAGGTGTGAAGTTGAGTAAGACTCAATGCCCAACGACTACAGAGGGTAGAGAAAAGATGAGTGTCATCCCCTATGCTTCTTCCATAGGCTCTATCATGTATGCGATGCTGTGCACAAGACCAGATGTCAGCCTTGCCATAAGTATGGCCGGAAGGTTTCAAAGTGATCCAGGAGTGGAACACTGGACAGCGGTCAAGAATATCCTTAAGTACCTGAAAAGGACTAAGGAAATGTTTCTCGTTTATGGAGGTGATCAAGAGCTCGTCATAAAGGGTTACGTCGATGCAAGCTTTGACACTGATCCGGATGACTCTAAGTCTCAAACCGGATACGTATATATTCTAAATGGGGGAGCGGTAAGCTGGTGCAGTTCCAAGCAAAGCGTGGTAGCTGATTCTACATGCGAAGCGGAGTACATAGCTGCCTCGGAGGCGGCGAAGGAAGGTGTCTGGATGAAGCAGTTCATGACAGATCTTGGGGTTGTGCCCATTGCACTGGACCCGATGACTTTGTTCTGTGACAACACTGGTGCCATTGCTCTAGCCAAGGAACCAAGGTTTCACAAGAGGACCAGACACATAAAGCGACGCTTCAATTCCATCCGCGATGCGATCAAGGAGGAGGACATAAACATTTGCAAAGTGCACACGGATCTGAATGTTGCAGATCCGTTGACTAAACCTCTTCCACGGGCAAAACATGATCAACACCAGAACTGTATGGGTGTTAGATTCATAACCATGCAATGCTAGATTATTGACTCTAGTGCAAGTGGGAGACTGTTGGAAATACGCCCTAGAGGCAATAATAAAATGATTATTATTATATTTCCTTGTTCATAATAATCGTCTATTATCCATGCTATAATTGTATTGGTTGGAAACACAAATACATGTGTGGATACGTAGACAACAACATGTCCCTAGTGAGCCTCTAGCGGACTAGCTCGTTGATCAAAGATGGCCATGGTTTCCTGGTCATAGACATGAGTTGTCATTTCATAACGGGATCACATCATTAGGAGAATGATGTGATGGAGAAGACCCAAACTATGAACGTAGCATATGATCGTGTCAAGTTTATTGCTATCGTTTTCCACATGTCAAGTATCTGTTCCTATGACCATGAGATCATGCAACTCACTGACACCGGAGGAGTACCTTATGTGTATCAAACGTCGCAATGTAACTGGGTGACTATAAAGATGCTCTACAGGTATCTCTGAGGGTGTCTGTTGAGTTGGCATGGATCAAGACTGGCATTTGTCACTCCGTATGACGGAAAGGTATCTCAGGGCCCACTCGGTAATACAGCATCACAATAAGCTTGCAAGCAATGTGACTAAAGAGTTAGCCACGGGATCTTGTATTGCGGAACGATTAAAGAGACTTGCCGGTAACGAGATTGAACTAGGTATGGAGATACCGACGATCGAATCTCAGGCAAGTAACATACCGATGGATAAAGGGAACTGCATACGGGGTTGACTGAATCCTGACATCGAGGTTCAACCGTTAAAGATCTTCATAGAATATGTAGGAACTAATATGGACATCCAGGTCCCACTATTGGTTATTGACCGTGGAGGTGTCTCGGTCATGTATGCATAGTTCTCGAACCCGCAGGGTCTACACACTTAACGTTTCGTGACGATATAAGTATAGTCGAGTTATTATGTTGGTGACCGAAGGTTGTTAGGAGTCCCGGATGAGACCCTGGACATGACGAGGGACTCTGGAATGGTCCGGAGGTGAAGATTGATATATAGGACGAAGGGTATCGGAGTCCGGAAGTGTTCCGGGGGTACCGGGGTTTTCGACGGAGTGCCGAAAAGAGTTTCGGGGGCCCCGGCAAGTGTTGGGGGGCCTCATGGGCCAAGGGGAGGGAGCACACCAGCCCACTAAGGGGTTGTGCGCCCCCTCACCCCATCCCACGACCACCAGGAAGGGTGGTGCGCCCCCCTAGGGCTGCCTCCCCCTTGCTTGTGGGGCAAGGCACTTGGGGGGGGCACCCAAACCCTAGGCGCCCCCATCTGTGGCCGCCACCCCCCTAGAGAAAACCCTAGGGGTGCCACCCCTCCTCCCTTCCCCCTATATATAGAGGGGTAGAGGGAGGGCAGCCGCACCCTTTCATGCCACGGCGCTGCCCCTCCTCTCCCTCGTAGCCATCTTCCTCTCCGTAGTGCTTAGCGAAACTCTGCTGAGATTTCTCCACCACCACCGCCACCACGCCATCGTGCTGCCGGAGGACTCGAGCTACTACTTCACCATCACTCACTGCATCGAGGAGGTGAAGGCGTCATCAAGCCGTACGTGTGTTGAACGCGGAGGTGCCGTCCGTTCGGCGCTTGATCAGGAGTTCGCGGGACGGATCGTGATTGGATCACGAAGACGTTCGACTACATCAACCGCGTTTCTTAACGCTTCCGCTTAGCGATCTACAAGGGTATGTCGATGCAATCTCTCCTCTCGTAGATGTTCATCCCCTATATTGATCTTGGTGAGCGTAGGAAATTTTTTGTTTCCCATGCAACGTTCCCCAACAATCAGTCTTATCAAGATGTTTGGCATTAATGTTATAAGTATTATATTCAAGATTCATCATGAATAAACCACCGATAGAGGTAAATCCAAAACCATATTCTTATAAAAACTTGAACAACCATTGTTTAAAACTTATAAGAATATCCGTCGCATAACCCAAAATATAATGTTTTACACAACTTCAGAACAAAATAACTATTATTTAGTTCTAAGATAAATCTTGAAGATAAGCTAAAGACATGACTTCGACGGCTTGAGTAGAGATCCCATCACCATTTCTGACTTGTATCATGACTTCATTCCTTCTCAACTTGTGAGCTTTCTACAGTCCCTGCATCGGTTTGCAAATGGGAGCAACCGATCAGTATCAAATACTCACGACTTATATGAAATTAACAAGTAGAATAACATTAACTTTGTATAACTTTTATACCTTTACCGGAAGAACCATTCCTCTTCTTATCCGCCAAGTACTTCTTGCAGTTGCGCTTCCAGTGTCCTTTCTGCTTGCAGTAGAAACATTTAGTCTCCTTAGTGGCTCCACCCTTGTTCCTCTTCTGAGACACGGTCTTACCGGTGCCAGTAGACTTCTTCTTGGACTTGCCCTTCTTCTTGAAACTGGCAGTCTTATTGACCATCAACACTTGTTTGTTCTTCTGCGTTCCAGCTTCCACAGTTTTGAGCATAGAAAACAACTCATTTGCACTTTTCTCCATCCCATTCATGTTGTAATTCATGATAAAATCATTGTCAGATGGGGGGAGTGAAGCAAGCACAATATCTGTACCGATGGTTGGTGGAATTCCAAATTCCAAAGAAGCAAGTCTATCAACATAGCCAGACAGCTTTACTATATGCTTACTCATTGAGGAACCTTCTGCCATCTTATATTCGATCAAGGCCTTGGTTATCTCTAAACGTTCGGTCCTTGGCTGCTTCTTTTACAGAGCATCCAGTGACCCAATTATAAATTGAGTACTAGACCATTCATTTGTGTAGTTCAGGATCCATGCAAGTCAACATGAGGCACTGGATTAACTCATAGTCATCACTACGAGTAGTGAAAGCATCTGCAACTTCCTGGAGATACTCCTGGCGTAGGAGGGTCACCTAGGGGCTGATCTAGCACATACTCCTTAGCACTCCTGAGAACAAATCTCAGGTACCGGATCCAATCCGCATAGTTTCCAGCATTTGCAGCCAACTTTTTTTTCTCTAACA
This sequence comes from Elymus sibiricus, assembly GCA_039707655.1. NCBI lineage: Eukaryota > Viridiplantae > Streptophyta > Magnoliopsida > Poales > Poaceae > Elymus > Elymus sibiricus. The sequence goes on from CM077676.1 coordinate 243,343,494, forward strand.
TATGGGCTAAGTTGAACATATTGCGAGCCATTGATCTACAACGATAAACACAAGATTAACTTTAGACATTGTTCATAATTAATTTGCACTAGTGTTTAAACAAATTTTAATATAAAGTGCACTCCCACTCAAATCAATATCTCTCATAATTGAAAGTGAGTGATTCAAGATCCTGATCTTATTCACAACCATGGATGGTAGCATCTCAATTGACGTGAACATCAACCGGTGGGCAAACTTGTCGATCATATCTCCATATGACTCTTGTTCATCTTTCGATGCTTTGTGCTCTGAGCTCAGAACTTTTCTCCCAGAACTTCAAGATAACCGAGTGTTTCTGCTGTGAGATCCTAACTTCACCCGCCTTACACTTCACCCTTCGTTGTACTCATGGTATCATGTAGCACTCCGAAAAGCCACGTGTTATAGACGGTTGCTACACTAGGAAGAGCACTAACTTCTTGATATTTTCATGTGAGAGACCACCCTAATAATTGACTACTGCGCAATCAAAGGGTGCAAACAACAAAGGGATAAACATCTCAGGAAATTCATAATTGCATGATATGGTATAGCCCTAGGCACCAGGAACGTCTCCATGATCCTCCAAGGTCTTCATGAAAATTCTCTGAAAACGCTATCGTGGCAACATTTTTGTTCCTCGTGTGCCTGGTGAAGCTCTGGGGTCCTCCGTGTTGCTTCCGCCGAATAAATAACAAGGTTGACACGCAGGTCATTTAAAATGACAATCCCTTGGCTCCAGCCATCACACCATACTGTGACATGCAGGCCACTTAACCTTACAACATATAACTATCTCATACATAAACTCATTATCATGATGAAGGCTATACCACATCACATGCAACCTGCAAAACCAAGTTAGACGTCCTCTAATTGGTTTGTCAAATTTTAATTACATGGCTTTTAGGGTTTTCGGATAACACTACCTACTAACGTCCACAATCAAGGCGATAATTCTTGTTGCTAGATTAACTTTCGGGGTGTGTGAGAGAAGAGACTTAATTAGAAATCTCTAGCCCCACACTAAACTTCGTCAATACGTGTGACCCCCTAGAAGATCGAACATCTTCATCGCCCTGTCGTGTTTGCGATAGTTCACTATTCTTGACTATGATGAAGCCCAAAGAACTGTTAGCAGATTGTCGACAGCCAGAACCGATGATTGCCACTTTGTACAAAGCTACATCATGTTGTTAATGAACTGAACCGAATCAACACTCGAGGGAAGCATAACAAGAACATCAAACCTACACATCCACATGTGATCTAGATCGAAACCTACATCTACTCATAGAACCGCTCATGATGCCACTGTTGGGAAACGTAGTATAAAACAACAACAAAATCGCCCTACGATCACCCAGGAACACTATGAAGACGCGATAAACGGTTTAGATTAGATTGTTATCGACTTCAAGTTGCAGTGGAAGTAGATGAGTCAGCTTAGATCATACTTGGAGTCCCTCGAACCACAGATGAATGATCCCATGAACCACCCACGAACAGTCCCTCGAATGGAAGACCGAAAGCACAACCTCTCCATAGATTGCAAGCGTACGGTCTTCACGATTCGGTAGCGCTTCACTGTCTAGAGCTAATCGTCCCCAGAGAATTAGAGGGAAGAGATTAGAACCACACTGGGCTTCTAATTATGAGGATTAGAGGAACTAGATCTAGCTCTAATTGGAACAACTAGAACTAGAGTAGAGAACTAGAGGAGGCTCCAAACTTGTGTGTTGAAAAAGTGCCCAAACCTCTAGTATATATAGGTTGGAGGAGAGGGGAGGGGGCGCCACAAGGAGGGAAGGATATACCCTCCTTCCGCCGGCTTAGGGGAGGAGAATCCCTCCCCAATTCGGCCTCCCTCTCTCCTTTCCATGAGGAGAAGGGGCGCCTCGCCTATTGGGCCCTTGTGGCCCAATTCTCTTTCCACCACTTGGCCTTTTAAGGCCCGTTGATATTTAATTAAATATAAAAGCCTCCTAACTATTATTAGAACCTTTCATTATTAATTTAACATCTCCGGAAACATTTTGCACCTATATATTATTTATTGGTAATACCCGATATTGCCCGATAAACTCCGAAACCCTTCCGGTGACCTCGAAATGCTTCCGGTTCCTCTCGAAACTATTTCGAATATTAACAAAACAATTTCACAAATATTTCCTCATTACTCCTGTCCTACTAACACTCAGCAAATCGTGATTACCTTAAGCTTGTGACCCTGTAAGTTCGGTAAAACATAGACATGAACAAAACCCCTTTGTTCAATGATCGATAGCAGAACCGTGGACGTCCATATCAATCCTATGAGTACACAAATGATATTCAAGTGAACCTTTGGTTATCATGTGCTATTCCCTTTACTTCATGATACTTTACAAAACCTGAGGTGAGATATATCGGTATCCTCTTGAGTCATACACATGCTCACTATACCGGTCTCCTCGTTACCAGTTTTGTTCTTCTTTCTCGTTGACATGTTCCGGCATCCCCGTGACATAGTCACCTATGTCTGGCCAGACGATGATGGATGCTGTCACACCAAGAGGGCCCTAAGAATATCTCTCCATCGTTGGACGAGCAAACTCCACTCTCGAGCTATCTAGTCCTTTGTCAAACTTTCCGATGAACCTGTAAGTTGTCGTTATGATCACCATGTTACAGATGACGTTTGAGCAACCCCAAAGTTCATCGTATGGTAAGAAGTGACTACGATACTCTCATGCACTAAGGAACTAAATCACACATTAACACTCGGTGTTATAACAATTGACTTTTGATGATATTATCTCAAAGTATAACAAACAAGTTTGGGTTGATTCAATATGATCGTTCTTCTAACGTCATATTCTCAATGTTGTTTCAAGACTATCATTACACTTAACAATATCCTAAGATAAGGAAAACATGATCACCAACAACACTTGAGCTAGTCTTAGAGGCGAAACTAGGAACCTAATTTTACCGTTTATCATTCCACACATGCATATGAGTTTTCCACTGAATCGTATATTCCTGGATCATAGCAGTTATAACATAGAATATAAACTCTTAATTATGAACATAGAAATATAATAATACAATATTATTACCTCTGGGGCATATTTCCAACACCCTAGCCTGCGGAGATCATCCGAAGGAGGGATTGGCAAGGAGGAGAGATCGCCATCTTCACCACCAAGTGCAAGGGTGCTACAACATCATCAGCACTGTCATCATCATCATCATCTCCACTGTCATCATCATCATCCATATCCTTATCATTGTAACATCAGGAACCCTAGTGGATCATCTTTTGTGTTACTTTTGTGACTCATTCATGTTTACCATCACCACCCTTATGATGTTTGTTGTCTCCATATGTGTGAGTAGACCCCTAGTTCCTTGGGATATGGATGAACCTTGGTATGTTATAGGATGTGAAACTTTATAATGGATATGAGATCCTCTGTTGAATGCTTAGTTTATTAGACTTCGTGAATGTTGTGAAGGGACCCCGATACGTTTTCGACGTATCTATAATTTTTGATTGTTTCATGCTATTATTATATCAATCCTACATACTTTATATGCAATTTTATATCATTTTTGGGAACTAGCCTATTAACCTAGTGCCCAGTGCCAGTTCCTGTTTTTTGCCTATTTTATTGTTTCAGGGAAAAACTATACCAAATGAAGTCCAAACGCGATAAAATTTTACGGTGATTTTTTCTGGACCAGAAGACACCCAGGAAGCTTTGGGAGGAGGCCAGAAGCCATACGAGGGAGCCACAAGCTCACCCCGCATGCCCACAGGGGGGCGCCACCTGAGCTTTGGGCCCCTCGTAACTCCTCTTGGCCTAATTCAAATTTAATAAATTCCCTAAAATCCCAAAAACACCAGAGAGCCACCCGAAACAATTTTTCCGCCGTCGCAGGTCTCCCTTCTTCCACGATCCCATCTGGAGGCCTTTTCCGGTACTCTGGCGGAGGGGGAATCGATCATGGAGGTCCTCTACATCAAACTTGCCGCACCTCCGATGATGTGTGAGTAGTCCACCACAAACCTACGGGTCCATAGTGATTAGCTAGATGATTTTCTATCTCTCTCTTTGATCATCAATACAATGTTCGCCTCTGAGATCGATCCAATGTAATCTTCTTTTGCCGTGTGTTTGATGGGATTCGATGAATTGTGGGTTTATGATCAGATTATTCATTGAAAGTGATTGAGTTATACTCTGAACTTTATTATGTATGATTGTTATATCTATGTAATGCTTTCCGATCTGTGAGTTTTGTTTGGCCAAGTTGACGATTAGGTCTTCGGTGGAAGTGGTTCAATCTTGCGGTGTCCTCACCCAGTGACAGAAGGGGTAGCGAGGCACGTATTTGTATTGTTGCTACTAAGGAGAAAACGGTGGGGTTTAATCATATTGCTTGGTTTTATTCTATCTACATTATGTCATCTTGCTTAAAGCGTTACTCTCTTTGTTATGAACTTAATACGATAGATGCAGGCAAGAGTCGGTCGATTGGTGGAGTAATAGTAGTAGATGTAGGCAGGAGTCGGTCTACTTGTCATGGACGTAATGCCTATATACATGATCATGCCATGAATATCTTCATAACTATGCGCTTTTCTATCAATTGCCCAACAGTAATTTGTCTACCCACCGTATGCTATTTTTATGAGAGAGATGCCTCTACTGAAAACTATGGCCCCCGGGTCTACCTTAATCATATTACAAAAACCAAAAATACCTTGCTGCAATTTATTTACTTTTATTTTACTTCGCAATTTATCTATCTACCACTACCCCCTTGCAATTAACGAGTAAAAGGGGATTGACAACCCTCTTGCCCGCGTTGGGTGCAAGTATTTGCTCTTGTGTGTGTAGGTACTATTGATGGGTGTTTGCGTGGTTCTGCTATTGTTTGATAAACCTTGGGGCTATGCTGAGGGAAATATTTATTCGCTACTATATTGCTTCACCCTTCCTCTTCAGGGGAAATCCCAACGCAGCTCACAAGTAGCAGAAAGAATTTCTGGCACCGTTGTCGGGGGGACTTCATAAAACAAAGCGAGGTACCTGCCCACACACACACACACACACACACCTTATTTGCTTTCAATAATCATGTGACTCAATAAAATAAAAATAAAGACATATGGATCCTCATCCACTTGCTAATCTTTTCAAACTTGTTGCTTATTGTAAACCGATAGCTAATAATGAAGAAGTGATAAAAGAAAATGCTATTGGGATACATCTATTGAATGAAAAGAATGATTCCAAGGTTGTTAGTATAAATTCTATTAATGTCAATTGTCCTAATGATCATGATTGGGGCGATAAGCATGATGTTTCTTATGATCTTGAGAATTCTGAGCCTCATAATGAATCTATTCTTGATGATAAAATTTGCAATACTATTAAAAGTGGGTTTGGAAGAGCATCAACTTTAGGTAATAATGATCCCACTACTTTGGAGAATTATCAATCTTATGAAGTTTTTGATAAAAGTGGGTTTGGAGAGATCATGACTTTAGTTGATGTTAATCCCACTATCTTGGAAAATTATAAAACTTCTATGCATGTGGATCATGAAGATAATATTTTATATGATAGCTATATTATTGAATTTGATTATCATCCTACATGTAATTATTATGAGAGAGGAAAATATGGTTGTAGAGACTTTCATGTTATTCAATTACCTCTCTTGATGTTGAAATTATTAATGCTTCTTTCTTCCTATTTGCATATGCTAAATATTTCTTGTCTTCCTAATTTGTTTGCTTATAAAAATGCCTATGCATAGGAAGTATGTTAGACTTAAATATGTTCGTCACATGTGTCGGAGTCTAGGATCTGCGTCCAAGAAACTTCTCCAAGAACTTAGGATTCGAACTCTGGGGGACTTTGCTTGGCAGCCTACGACACGACGGCAACTACGGCGGGAACACGACGGGCATGCTGGCTCTCACCGGACACGAAGGGGATGTACGAGCTACCCAGGTTCTTGCCACCGTGCGGTGTAATACCCTACTCCTGCCTATGTTGGATTGCTCTGTGATGGAGAGCTTGTGCTCTAGGTACCAGAGATGGGGGAGAATCAATCGATCCCCTTACATGGAAGCGGCCCTGCCCCTTTTGTAGTGCCTTGGTCCTCTTCCCCGAAAATATGAGCGGGAAAGGGTAGCCACAGGGCGGAAATTCAAAGGGGAACAGGCGCACAGGCTTATCCTGACTAAAGGCGGTCTCCGCCTGATAAAGTAGTCTTTGTGACGTGCTGGTGGGCTTGGCGATGACCTCCGTCCTGGCGCGCCGATCCGTCCTGATCTTCTATCACCAAAGAGGAAATGCTTTGGGGCTTGCTTTTGGAGAGGCAGATACCGCTGCTCCCTTATCACCAGAATGGAAACTAGGCTCGGTCACGCCTCGCTGCCCTTATCCTGACAGCGGGTCGCCACCCACGTGCTGGGCGCGAGGCCCTGCGGCCGGCGCCGTACGATCTGCTTCGTGAGGAGGCCTCGCGAGGGGAGCCTCGCAAGGCATCCTGGTGCTTGGTGGCCTCAGCAGGGTTTGACCTGGCGGCGAGGGGCCTCGCGAGGCTCGCCCCTCGCGAGGCGGCTTCCTCCGGAGTGGCCTCGGCAGGGCCACTCTCATGGGCCGCCCCAAGCACGGTCCTCTGGGCCAGAGGCAGACGGGCCATGGTACCCTAGTTCCCACTGGGCCGACAGTAGCCCCCAGGCCCGCGGCGCGCACGTTCCACCCGTTAGGGACGAAACGGCGTGGGGCCCACTGAGCTGCCGGGCCCAGAGGTGACGCGTGGCGGCTTTCACGGGGAGGGTCGCCCCCACTCCCCACGATGCCTCGGTAACCGCCATCTTGGCGATAAAGCCTGCCCGTGCGGGGTGCAGGCACGTCATTGCTCTTCATCCCCATCTTGCCCTTCATCTCGGGCGAGCAGCTCCCCTGTTCTTCCCCCTCCGACTTCCAATCTCTCCACCGCCATGGCCCCAGGCAAGAAACCCGCGATCGCCGAAGCCTCCTCCAGCAAGAGCAGGCCGGCAGCGGAGCTGGGTCCGGCCCTGCTACCGACCACCATCAATGAGAGCGGGTTAGCCAGGGCCTGCCCCCACTTGGCCTCTGCGCACGTCGAGGGAGGCGCCACCAAGATCTAGCCGGGCTCGCACCCACGGCGAGACCTCGGACCCACGGTGGTCTTCGTCTTCTACCACTCGCTCTTCGTCGGGCTGGTGCCGCCCTTCTTTGACTTCCTCCTCGCCATTCTTGAGCATTATGAGATTCGCCTTCTCCACCTTCACGCCAACTCCGTCCTCGTTCTAGCCCTCTTTGTGTACCTCTACGAGGCCTTCCTGGGAGTGATGCCGTCCGTGGCGCTCTTCTGAACCTTTTACAGCCTGCGGGTTTTCTCCTCAGGGAACCACCGCACCGGAGGGGCCTCCTTCCGTATTGACGACGAGATGGGCAAGGTCTTCATCGACATGAGGATCTTGAAGAAGGTGGAGAACTTCAGGTCGCGCTGGGTCTATGTTGATGCCCTGCAGACCAGCCCCCTCTTGGCGATCCCCACCGAGCCGGCCGAGAAGACCCCCCGCTGGGAGCACAAGAAGCTCAGTGGCGCCGCCCTGAGGCTGATTCTGGCGAGCCTGGCGGAGCTGCGCCAGGCCGGGCTCACGGTGGGCATGATTGCCGAGGAATTCCTCCGCCGCCGCATCGCTCCCCTACAGAAGCGCTCGCACCCGGTGTGGGAGATCAGCAGTGCCGAGGACCGGATCCGGCTGGCGTCGGAGCCCCTCTCGGCCGAAGTAGTGGCCAAAGCTTGGGAAGTTTTATTTCCCGGGGAGGCAGAGGAGATGCCTCACGACGCGCGCCCGCTGTACCGCTGGTCCAACAGGGATGAGCTGGTAGCGGCGATGCCCCAGTTCGACCAGTGGGGGTTGGTTCGGACGGACCTCGAGGAGCCTGAAGAGCTTCCCAAGGATTCTTCGGGGTCGGGTCCATCTTGGGCGACCACGAGGCCTCCTTCTCCACGACGGAGAGCAGCGAGGAGTCATCCCCACCATCCCCTCCGTCTCCGTCGGCGCACCGCCGACTTCGGCTGGGCGTGGACGAGGGTGACGACGGGGACGCGTTTCGTGTTGTGCTGGCCAGGCCTGTGCCGGCAAGGGACGGAGGAGATGACGCTGCAGAGGCCGACGAGCCCCCTGCGGAGCGGGCAGAGGGGACCACCAAGGCCGCCTACCCCGACGAGGCTCGCGCCGCGCCCTCGGAAGGACGAGTAAGTTCCTTCGTTCCCCCTCAATCGATCTCTGCTTTTTGACCGCTGTGGTCCTGATGAGCCTTCGCTGGCACAGGAGCCTCGATCTGGCTGCCGAGGAGGAGAAGGCCAAGAGGAGGAAAGCCGAGGTCGAGGGGCCCTCCCCTCTCCTGAAGGCCGCCTCGCCCACCGTGCCGGCGCACCTGGCGGCGAGCCTGGCGGGAGGCAGTGAGGAGGCCGAGCGGCGGCCGGAGGGTGGGGCGAGACCGCCGATGGCCAGGGGGCGCTCTCCCAGGGGCACATGGAGGCGACCCTCCGGCGCGAGGCAATGCCCCCGTGTCTGCGGTAGCGGAGCTCACCGTAGCCCTTGCGGGGACCATCCCCGGGCCCAGGCACCCGGCCCCCGAGGTGTCCAAGGCGACACCGGAGCGTGGGGCGGCACCGCCAGTGCTGGGAGTGGCCATCCTGGGCCCCCCACGTCAGACGGCGAGCGTGACCCCCGCTAGGGGCGACGGCGCGGGCCTGCCAAAGGGGCCCGAGATCACGCCTTCCCATCCGACGTCGCTAATGGGCGGCGAGGAGGCCCGGGCGAGTCACGCCTTGGTGCTGGGGGAGAGCGGCACCACGCCCTGGGGCGGGGCCGTCAACAGCATCAAGGCGGCCCTCGAGGTCCTCGAGGGCGAGCTTAGTAAGGAGACGGAGCTCCAGGCCGAGGAGCGGCGGAGGCTGGCGGATGGGTGGAGCCAGCTTCGGGAGGCGGCGAAGCTCGACCACCAGCAGGACGAGGAGGCGCAGGCGCAGCGCGAGCAGCTCACCAAGGACGCCCAGGCGTCCCTCACGAAGGCCCTCGAAGATGCCCAGGAGGCCAAGCGGCGACGAGAGGAGGCAGACGCTTACGAGAAGACCCTCCAGGAGCAGGCTGCCGCGCGTGAGCGCCGGCTCAAGACGCGGGAGGAGGCCACCGAGGCCCTCGACAGCCGGCTTGCGTCCCGCGAAGCTGAGCTAGCGGCATCCGCGTCCAAGCAGGAGGCAGAGCAGGAGCGCCTACAGGCGAAGGAGCGTGAGTTGGGGGTCGCCCAGGCCGCTCTCGATGAGCAGAGGAGCCTCGCGGCCAAGCGGGACGAGCTCCAGGCCGAGGTTGAGGACCTCAAGAAGCAGCTGCTGGACACGGATGCCACCGTCGAGGAAGAGTGCCGCGACCTACTGACCCAGGCAACAACGCGAGTCTTCAGCAACATCCTCCACCTCGACGATCGCTTCGACTTCGGGCGGGTGGTGACCCCTGTCCCGGCGGAGCTCTGCGAACCCCTCGAGGAGGCTGTGAGGGAGCACGTGGCCGGCTTCGTCGGGCTGTACGCATTTGAGCCAGAGGTCAGCGGCAGCGGCGGCGAGCTCCTTCGCGATGGTGGCAGGAGCGGCGGCGGCGGCGCCTCACGCGCCTAAATTCTCCTTGACCTGTTGCTGTAATAGGGTAGACGCGGCCCCGTGGGGGCGTGAGAACATTTGTGTGGTACTTTTGCTATTAAGTACTCGATGTTTAATGCGTTTTCATTTTCCTCTTGCGGCCTTTCATTTCCTTTTTACATTGCCTTCGTGCCCTACGTCGCTGGGACCCAGCCCCCGAGGCGGGCTACATCGTCGCTAGTATGCCCAGAGCGTGCGCTCAGCAAGGCCAGAGGGTGTAGGGCTCTTAGGGCTGGTAGGAGTCCCTGAGGCGCGATGCTCAGGGTCCCCCCTTGACGTGCAGGCGGCTCATGCCAAGGAAATCGAGACGCCACGAGAGAGAAACAAGAGGGAAAAGACCCGAGGGGTGCTTTAGACTTAGCTCCTTGGACGTGTGCGGCCTGGGGCGAGCCCTTCGCAGGACGCGGATCGTGAGGCGCAGCCCCTTCGTGAGGCCCTCCGCCCGCAGGACGCCGCTCGCGAGGCCTCCCGAGGGGGCTCCTGAAGCTTCAATATCCTACACCAGGGAAACTGCCATGTTTTTGCAAGTAGTGCAGCAGGACACGCTCGCGAGGTCACCTGTGGGTGTTATGTGAGGAGACAAGAGCACCAAGGACCTGGTGAGGTGACGTACACGGGAGCAGGCCCGCGAGCCAGAGCTCAGTCGCTTGGGTTTTTCGGCGCTGCTAGGACTGACCCGAGCACAGACACCGTGCCCCAGGACACAAGAGCACCAAGGACTTGGTGAGGTGACGTGCACGGGAGCAGGCCCGCAAGTCAGAGCTCAGTCACTTGGGTTTTTCAGTGCTGCTGGGACTGACCCAAGCACAGACACCGTGCCCAGCCCCCGCTCGCGTGACAGGCACAGGTGAGACCACGAGCGCGCGCCTCCGCTAGGGTACCCTTAGCTGCAAGCACACATGGTTTTTGAGGAAATAAGCTTTACTGATGCATGAAGCAAGTTCATTACATAACAGAAAGATACATGCTGCCGTGTTCGACATGGGTCAGCTTGAGTATGTGATGGCCGAGGGCCCCTCGGGTAAGTAGGCCACCAGCGCGGAGCATGGGGCATCCGCCAGCGCTGAGCATGGGGCTTCCACGAGAGTGGGATGGAGCTCTCACGTGCCGGCGGCAGCGTGGGTAGAGAGAGCCCCGGAGCGTGTACAGCTCCATGTCGCTTGTATCCGTGGGGCATGGATAGAACTTACGGTGATGCAGGCGTTTCATGTGTTTGGTACCGGAACACCTGCCGCCGTCATGAGTGCGGCCGTGGTGGGCCGGTGGGCGAGTGTTAACCACCTCCGTATTCCTTGCAATGTGGGACTCCAGGCTCATGCGCATCAGCCTCGCCAAGGTGGCCCCGGCACCCTCCAGGCTGAATGGCATATGCACGAGCCAGGGCGAGCCCGCGGCGATGCGTGGAGGAGGGAAGGGGCCCGCGGGGCGAGCCTGGTTGAGGGCGATGAAGTTGGCGCACATGCGCGTGCTACTACACGGCCTGGCGACGGGGGTGAGGCTGGCGATCCACCTGGGGTGGGGAGCTTCATGGGTGGTTCCGGCATCCTTGGGCTGGTTGACTTCTTGGGTGATGACTTCCTGCTTCTTGGGCGCTTGACGATATTCCTCACGCTTGACGGGCCGCGCACTCCGGCATGCGGTTGAGTGGTGCTCGACCACCTCCCTCGGTAGGCCGGGCGCGCCTGATGCTGTCCAAGCCAACGCATCAGGGCTTGCCCGAAGGGAGGTGATGAGCGCGCCTTCCTATTTGAGGGAGGGCCCACCGCTGACGGCGAGGGAGGGGCTTGCTTCTCCCCCATCCGGCGACGCCTTCTTGGGCTCGGCCCGCTCCAGAGAGAGCAGGGGCTTCTTCTTTGCGGTCGCCTCCTCGGCAGGCCCAGGCATGTCTTCATCGGCCGGGTACGTGACGGAGGCAGTCTTGTAGGCGTGCTCGACAGCCTGCAGCGCATCCTTCTCGTCGCAGCGAACGGTGAGGGTACCGCGGCAGCTGGGCATTTTGACGAGGCCGTAGGCATGGTGGGTTCCGGCCATGAACTTGGTGAGCGCCGGGTTGCCCAAGATGGTGTTGTAAGGCAGGCCGATGTGAGCCACATCGAAGACGATGAACTCTGTGCGGTAGTTCTTGCGGGTGCCGAAGGTGACGGGAAGGCGCACCTGCCCTAGGGGGACAGTGGAGCCGTCGGTGATGCCCGAGAAGGGCCTGGTGGGCATCAGGCGCTCGTAGGGCACTTGCAGCGTCTCGAAGGTCTCCACAGAGAGTACGTTGAGGCCTGCTCCACCGTCGATGAGGGTCTTGGTGACGGCCACATTGCTGATGGTAGGCGTACACAGCAGGGGGACGGCGCCCACGGCCTTCGTGGACTCGGGGTGGTCGTTGGCATCGAAGGCGATGGGGAACTCAGACCACTTGAGGCGACCGGTGGACTCGAGGGCCTGGAGGGCCGCGTTCACCTCCCGAGAGAACTGCTTGAAGTAGTGGTTGGACGGATGGGCCTGGGCCCCGCCGAGGATGCAGGCCACCCTGCGGGGCTCTTGGTAGCCCCCAGCGTTCTCTGCGGGAGGGGAGTCGTTGGCGTGTACTGGGGCGGCGTTGGGCTGAGGGTCGGCCTGCCGTGGCTGGTTCTGCCAGCCCTAACGGTTGTTGTCGCCGGTGCCGTTATTGTGGTTGCCGCCCCAGTGGCCGCCTCTGCTGCCGCCCCCGCGGCCCTTGCCGCGCTCCTTGCGGCTGTCGCGGCTCTCGGTGCGGCCCTCGCGAAGCAGCTTGAGCTCGTGGCAGTCCTCTGTGTTGTGGGAGTTCATGTTGTGGTACGCGTAGAAAGGGCGGGCGTCCGTCTTGGCCTCGTCATGGCCGCAGCCGCGCTTGTAGTCTAGCTCCGCCGTGAGCACGGCAGGGCCCTTGCGCTTGGTGTCCTTGCCCTTGGGTTTTGCCGCGTCAGGCTCAGCGTCAGTGTCGTTATGGAGGAAGAGGCGTCCCTCTTCGGCCTTGGCGCAGCGGTCGGCAAGGATGAACAGCTCTGCTGCAGAGTCGAGCTCATCTCTGACTGAGAGCTTCTCGCGCATCTTCACGTCCGTGACGCCATTGGTGAAGGCGGAGACGATCACGGCGTCAGAGGCCTTCGGGATCCTGTGGCGCACCTGGCTGAAGCGCTGGATGAACTTGCGAAGGGGCTTGCCAGGGCGCTGGCGCATGTTCCGCAGGTCGTTGAGCGTGAGGGCGCGGTCGCTCGTGCCCTTGAAGTTGGCGACGAACTGCTTGCACAGGTCCTCCCACGAAGAGATGGACGCCTCGGGGAGGTTCATGAGCCACGAGCGCGCAGTGTCCTTGAGGGCCATGGGGAACCAGTTCGCCATGACCCGGTCGCCCCCCCTCGCAGCCTGGATGCTGATGGTGTAGAGCAGGAGGAACTCCGTGGGGTTGGCACTGCCATCGTAGCGCTGAGGGAGCTCTGGCTTGAACTTGTCGGGCCACACCACGCGGCGCAGGTCGGGGGCGAGGGCCAGGTAGCCCCCGTTAGTGACGGCTCCACCGTCGAGGGCCGCGCGGTTCTGGCACCCGGCCATGGCAACGTCATGGAGGACGCGATCCTGGCGGTCGCGCGCCTTCTCGAGGTCCATGCGCGCATCCTGGGGCGCGCGGTAGATGATCTGGCAGCTGTCGTCGTCGCCGCCTGGCGCGAGCGAGCCGCGGGACGGCTCCGAGGCGCGCGCGGCGGGGCGGTGCTCAGGCACGTCGCTGTCCGAAGGAGGAGGAGGAGGAAGAGGAGCGCCGCGCCCGGCTTGGTCGGCACAGGACGGCGGGGCAGGCAGGGAGCGGGAGGGTGCCTGTCTATCGCGCGCGGCGTCGACGAGCTCGGTGATGCGCCCGAGCCAGGCGTCGTAGTCGTCCTCAATGGGGCGGTAGCGCAGCAGCTCTTGCGCCATGAGCAGCGCGACATGTGGAGCAGGAGGGTCGCGGCGCGCGAGCGAGGAGGTGACGGCGGAGCGGCCGTGCGCCTGCTCGTTCACCGATGGGTGGGCAGATGAGGCCACCCGCTCCCCAACGGGCTCGGTGGCCGCTCGAGGGCGCCGCCCAGGGGCACCGCGGGGACCATGACAGCGGCGCGGCGTGTAGCGCGTTCCCGGCGAGCGGCGGCGGCGTCCATGTCGATGCTGGCGTCGAGGTCGAAGGCGCGAAGATGGCAAGCCCCCCTACCTGGCGCGCCAAATGTCGGAGTCTAGGATCTGCGTCCAAGAAACTTCTCCAAGAACATAGGATTCGAACTCTGGGGGACTTTGCTTGGCAGCCTACGACACGACGGCAACTATGGCGGGAACACGACGGGCTCGCTGGCTCTCACCGAACACTAAGGGGACGCACGAGCTACCCAGGTTCGGGCCACCGTGCGGTGTAATACCCTACTCCTGCCTGTGTTGGATTGCTCTGTGATGGAGAGCTTGTGCTCTAGGTACCAGAGATGGGGGAGAATCAATCGATCCCCTTACATGGAAGCGGCCCTGCTCCTTTTGTAGTGCCTTGGTCCTCTTCCCCGAAAATATGAGCGGGAAAGGGTAGCCATAGGGCGGCAATTCAAAGAGGCACAGGCGCACAGGCTTATCCTGACTAAAGGCGGTCTCCGCCTGATAAAGTAGTCTTTGTGACGTGCTGGTGGGCTTGGCGATGACCTCCGTCCTGGCGCGCCAATCCGTCCTAATCTTCTATCACCAAAGAGGAAATGCTTTGGGGCTTGCTTTTGGAGAGGCAGATACCGCTTCTCCCTTATCACCAGAATGGAAACTGGGCTCGGTCACACCTCGCTGCCCTTATCCTGACAGCGGGTCGCCACCCACGTGCTAGGCGCGAGGCCCTGTGGCCGGCGCCGTACGATCTGCTTCATGAGGAGGCCTCGCGAGGGGAGCCTCGCGAGGCATCCTGGCACTTGGCGGCCTCGGCAGGGTCTGACCTGGCAGCGAGGGGCCTTGCGAGGCTCGTCCCTCGCGAGGCGGCTTCCTCCGGAGCAGCCTCGGCAGGGCCACTCTCATGGGCCGCCCCGAGCGCGGTCCTCTGGGCCAGAGGCAGATGGGCCGTGGTACCCTGGTTCCCACTGGGCCGACAACATGTTTTATGATGCTCTCTTTGTGCTTCAATTCTTGTCTTTGACGTGAGCATCAATGAAATCTCATGGCCTATCTTAATGGCTATAAAGGAAAAGCTTGTTGGGAGACAACCCAATAGTTATCATTTATGTTTTTGTGTGCAAACATGATTATTGCTACTGTAATTATTGTGTTTTTATCTTTTAATTAGTGTGTGTGTCAAGTAATGCCTTTGGGATGATTTAAATGATAGTATAGTTGATGCTGTCTGAAAATAGAAAGTTTTGCGCCTAGTTCTGGAATTTCTATTCTGTACTGGAACATGATAAAATTCTGAATTTTTTTACACAGTATTGGGATACAATTTTTTTTACGTTATACTAATTTTTCAGAATTTTTGGAGTTACAAAAGTATGACTTTAATTCAGATCATTACAGACTGTTCTGTTTTAGATAGATTCTTTTTTTATTGCATATTGTGCTTATTTTAATGATGCTATGGATTATATCGGGGGGTATAAGTCATGGAGAAGTTACAAGATAGTAGGTATTATGAAAGGATAATTATGATTGAGTTTAGAACGGTACCTAAGGTTTATGATTTGATTATTATACTAACGGATCTCACGAAGTTTCTGTTGAGTTTTGTGTGCTGAAGTTTTCAAGTTTTGGGTGAGATCACGATAGATGAAGGAATAAGGAGTGGCAAGACCCTAAGCTTGGGGATGTCAAGGCACCCCAAGGTAATATTCAAGGAAGACCCAAGCATCTAAGCTTGGGGATGCCCCAGATGGCATCCCCTCTTTCGTCCACAGTTCATTTGTATGTTACTTGGAGCTATATTTTTATTAATCCCATGATATGAGTTTTACTTGGAGCGTCTTGTACCATAGTTTTATTTTGTTTGCTTGTTAGTTTTCCACAATCATTGTTTTCTGGACACACCTTTTGAGAGAGACACACATTCGTCATGATTTGTTAGAATACTCTATGAGCTTCACTTATATCTTTCGAGCTATGCAGTTGCTCTTGTGCTTCACTTATATTCTTAGAGCACGGCGGTGGTTATATATTTTATAGAAATTATTGCACTCTCATGCTTCACTTAAATATTTTTGAGAGTCCTAAATAGGAAGTGGTAATATGTACGGGTTATAACACTAGTCTGAAAATGATAGGTATATAAGACTGGTATAATAAAAACTTTCATGTAGATCACTAAATATGAAGCGTATGATTTAATTATATTGATGTCGTAATATGAAAGGGTATTAGTTCATGATCATTGGTTAGTAGAAATATCGACATTAAAGCTTGTTATTAACTACTCATTTAAGTGTCAGTCATGCCATGGTGGGGAAGTTTGAGCATTTTTATGTCTGATTGAAATCCTTGTGTGATGTTTGAATCGGGGGCGCGCGATGGTTAACTCCTACCAACCTTGTGATAGCCTGGCTTAATAGGGATGATAGACTACTCATATCAATAAGGAATTCCTTCTTTTCCGGGAGCCCATTCGGAAAGAACTCCAAAGTTAAGCGTGCTCAGCTTGGAGTAATTTCAGGATGGGTGACCGACCGGGAAGTTGGTCCCGGGTGCGCACGAGTGAGGACAAAGTGCGCAGGAAAGACTAGTATTGATCTGTGGGGCCAGTCTAGATCCCGCCAGGAGTAACGACCACCGGCGGGTGTGTCCGGGGCGTTACAAGTTGGTATTAGAGCCGACCCTCGCGGTTACACGGATGTTTGCGGGCCAGGTGCGCGGTCATGTTGTGCATGACGTTTGTGACCCGTCGTGGCACACGGCATGGCACATGTGCCGGACTGGACGCACAGACGTATGTGCCAAGAGGAAACATTCCTGTGGCCCGACGAGGATGTCGGTTCCTCTGAGTGGGGGTGTATGTGATAGCCTGGCTTAATGGGGATGATAGACTACTCATATCAATAAGGAATTCCTTCTTTTCCGGGAGCCCATTCGGAAAGAACTCCAAAGTTAAGCGTGCTCAGCTTGGAGTAATTTCAGGATGGGTGACCGACCGGGAAGTTGGTCCCGGGTGCGCACGAGTGAGGACAAAGTGCGCAGGAAAGACTAGTATTGATCTGTGGGGCCAGTCTAGATCCCGCCAGGAGTAACGACCACCGGCGGGTGTGTCCGGGGCGTTACAAACCTCCTCCCTAGTGGCATGCGAGTAGTACTTTGCTTCGAGAGCTAATAAAACTTTCGCAATAAGTATATGAGTTCTTTATGACTAATGTGAGTTCATGGACTAATACAACACTCCCACCTATCCACATATTGCTAGCCTCTTCGATACCATGCATTGCCCTTTCTCACCTCGAGAGTCGGTGCAAACTTTGCCGGTGCATCCAAACCCCGTGATATGATACGCTCTATCACACATAAGCCTCCTTATATCTTCCTCAAAACAGCCGCCATACCTACCTATCATGGCATTTCCATAGCCATTCCGAGATATATTGTCATGCAACTTCCACTGTTCCGTCTTATGACATGTGTGTTCATCATCATATTGCTTTGCATGATCTGACATGATATTTGTGCCAAAGCCACCGTTCATCATTGTAATACATGTTACGCTAGATCATTGCACATCCTGGTACACTGCCAGAGGCATTCATATAGAGTCATATTGTTTCAGTTTATCGAGTTGTAAGTAAATAAAAGTGTGATGATCATCATTATTAGAGCATTGTCCCAGTGAGGTAAAGAATGATGGAGACTGATGAGTCCTTGATGAGTCCAATTTACGTGACGTTTTTCCTATATATTTTGTGCCTACAAGGTGGGCTTTGTGGAATTTTACCACGTTCGCGCACTTCTTTTTGTTGATAACCTCTCAGGTAACATCTTTTGGGGCAATATCCATTTAATGGAGGAAATCCTTGGAAATGGCAGTTGAATCACACATTAAAGGTGATAAACACTTTCCATAAAAAGATCAAGCAAGAAGGCCAAAGAAACAGTCGTCGTCGCGCTTTCAGAGCAAACGACGGCGTTCCATGCGACCGTGCACGCTCGCATGAACGGTCGTTTGGCGCGCTGCCACCTCTAGGAGATCGACTACTTTCACCCCGTCGAAGCGGATCGGGGAGAGGACGAACAGAAACTCCAGAAACGCATCCAGAAGACAGAACCCTAGCCGCCGGAGCCCATCCAGAGGTAGGGTCAACCGGGAGAAGAAGGGGATTCTTCTCACCGCGCGAAGAACGACATCATCATCAACATCTACATCATCACCATCTTCATCTTCATCATCATCCACATCCTTATCATCTGCAACACCCAAGAACCCTAGTGGATCCTTCGGTGTATCGGTTGAATCATTCGCCCATGTATCCAATTACCATTGCCATGATGATTGTTGTTCTTATGTGTGAGTACACCCCTAGTTCTTGGGGATATGGATGAACCTTGGTATGTGTAGGATCTGAAACGTTTATCATGGATATGAGATCCTCTGTTGAATGCTTAGTTTAATAACTTTGTGAATGTTGTGATGGGGCCCCACTCAACATTTGTGCCTATATTGGCCACGAAGTATATCACTGTCTTTGCATAGGTTTAGGATGTGGAGGTAATTCGAGGTGACAGTAAAAGCCTACTGCTCCTAACCTTTACAAGTGACCGGGGATCACGGAGAACCCTTAGTGAGGCCGCGTCCATGGGGAGACCCTTAATTATCATGAGTCGTAACCCACTGGGGGAGACTACGATGGTGGCGTGTGTGGCACGAAGTCTACCATGAGTAGAACGTGTTTTGTACCTGGCTCCGCCCAGCATAAACGTCAACAGTGGCTCAAGTATCCTTTCCATGCTATGCTCGTGCGTAGTCACTACAAAAAAAGACACATCCGTGACATTATGGCCCGAACAAAAAAAATTCTGTCATGGTTGTGACACTTCTATGACAATAATTGTGACCAAAACACGTATCATCGTAGATGTGGTGGCCTCCTACTTCTATGACAAAACATTATGACAGAAAATGGGCTTTTCGTCCTAGGCGAGCCGGAGACGCACCCGCATGACATTCCTTGGGCCATCCATGACGTAAAAAATCATGGTAGAACTGAGGGCGAGGAAATTTCCGGGGAGTTCTCGGTTACAGTGGGTGGTCGGGGCCGAGCGATGCAGTGTAGTTTGCGCGTTTCTCTCGTACGCGCGCGTGTGTGCGAGGCGCTCGGTAACTGAAGCCGATGCTAGGTGTTCGCTTACTGAACCCGAGCGATCGACCCTCGCACTACGTACCGAACACGAGCGATCGATCCCTCGCACTACGTACTGAACCCGATCGATCCCTTTCGCTGCTAATTGAACCTGAGCGATCCCTTCGCTGCTAACTGAAGCCGATCGATCCCTTCACTGGTAACTGAACCCGAGCGATCCCTTCGCTGCTAACTGAACCCGATCGATCTCTTGTCGCTGCTTACTGAAGCCGATCGAGCCCCCGTGCGAGACGTAGCCAGCCGGTGTTGGGTTGCCTCTCGATGAACAGTGCCCGTTGCTGCCGCGCGCGTGATACACATAGACACGAGTCGAGACGCATCGATCGAGCTGGTTCGTTGGCTGTGAATGAACAGTTCTCGTTGCTGCCGCCCGCTCGTACGCCCCACCCCAGCCGGTGGGGGTTGGATGAACAAGACCCCGGCCATGTAGGCGGTTGGCACTGGATGAACAGGACCCCGAGGAGGCCGTGCCGCGGTACGCCATACCCCAGCCGGTTGGGGGTGGATGAACATGACCCCGTGAAGGCTGGATGAACAGTAGTCGATGGAGGCTGGATGAACAGTAGCCGGTGGAGGCTGGAGGAAGTCGACGGTGGGTGAACAGTAGCTCGTGGAGTCCCGTTTTGCGGTATGCCACACCCCTCCCGATGAACAGGACCCCGTTTCGTCCGTTGGCGCTCGAAGAGAAGTCCGTTTCCTCCATTGTGTGGTACGCGACACCCCTCCCGATCAATAGGACCCAGTTTTGACCGTAGGCGGTTGAACAGAGGTCCGTTTCATCCGTTTTGCGGTACGCCAGACCCCCAGTCGATGAACAGGACCCCGTTTCGACCGTACGCGGTCGAACAAAAGGCCATTTCCTCCGTTTTGCGGTACGCCAGACCCCGAGTCGATGAACAGGACCCTGTTTCGGCTGTTCCATCCAAGCCGGTTGGCTCCCGATGAACAGGACTCATTCTGACCGAGTCGGTTGCCTCCCGATGAACACGATGTTGTTTCATCCGTTTCGACCCAGCCGGTTGGCTGTCGATGAACAGGAGGCCATTGCTGCGTACCCCCACTAACGCCTCTCCATGTACACGAGCCCTGGCCGTACGTATGTGCGAGTACGCGTTCGAGACCCGGCCCGTATGTACGTACGTGCCCATATTTTTTGCAGCGTGGCTGCACGTACGTGTACAAGATTTAGACGGGGCTGCCTGAACTGCTACGTCGGGGGCTCTACTACGACACGTGCCGCTCCTTACACGCCCACGGTTCATCGTTGCAAAGAGACCGATCGACCAGTATGTACGTACACGTTCGCGACCAGACAGACAACACTACGTACGCTTCGACCGGGTGGGTCCCAGCTGTCAGGGAGGATACCGAGGCACTTCCTTGCGTGCGAAGATATAGCAGGTGGGTCCTAGCTGTCAGGGGGAGGAATCATTTTTTTTGCGCGTAATAAGGAGGCACTTCCTTGCGTGCGAAGATGTAACTGGTGGGTCCAGCTGTCAGGCTGTCGTTCATTCACCACGTTAACTATGTCGTGCCGAGAGCACCAAGGCGGTGGACGACGGCGAGGCCTAGGAAGGGAACAACGCGGATCCGGGGAAGACGCGGCAGTGGATGCCCACGCCGAGGGGAGTACGAGGGTTGACTGGTTCGGCTGCGGTGTGAGGCTGCCATCGCTTGAGAATAACAGGGGATGTGGGTGAGTAGAGGGAAGGCCTGGCCAACGGTGGGAGTAGGGTGGGGCGGTGAGGCTTGCGCGGCAGCACAGCCGGCCATGGGAGGCAGGCGCAGGCGGTCCTGTCGCTGCTGGTTTGGGCGGATGGAGCAAGAAGATTAGAGATTGAAGAAGCAACACAGCAGTTGGATTAATATCCAACGGTCACTGCTGCTGGAATCGTTTGTTCACTAAGTTGACAAAGCCCTGCGTACGCGTCAACTTAGTAGGCCCACAAGTCACCCGCCAAATCCGGTGGGTCCCAGTTTTCATGGGGAGAAATGTTTTTTTTCCGCGTAATAATGAGGCACTTCCTTCCGTGCGAAGCTATAGCTGGTGGGTCCCAACGGTCAGGGGGAGGAATAATTTTTTCCGCGTAATAAAGAGGCACTTGCTTGCGTGCGGCCATGGACCATGTGGGTCCCTACTGTCAGCCTCTCCACGTACATTCCTCTTTCGATGGCTGTCGTTTGTTGACCACGTTGACCACGCCGCGTCGAGAGCACCAACGCGGTGGACGACGGCGAGGCCCAGGAAGGGAATGACCCGGAGCCGGCGAAGCCACAGCAGTGGATGCCCACGCTGAGGGGAGTACGAGGGTTAACTGGTTCGGCTGTGGTGTGAGACCTGTGTCGCCGGAGAATAACAGGAGGTGTGGGTGAGTAGAGGGATGGCCTGGCCAGCGGTGGGAGTAGGAGGGGGCGGTGAGGCCTGCGTGGCAGCACAGCCGGCCATTGGAGGCGGGAGCAGGTGGTCCCGCCGGCGCTGGTTTGGACGGCTAGAGAAAGAAGATCAGAGATTGAAGAAGCAGCACACCCGTTGGATGTTATCCAACGGTCACTACCGCTAGAATCGTTTGTTGACTAAGTTCACAAAGCCCTGCGTACGCGTCAACATAGTAGGCCCACAAGTCAGCCTCCAAATCTGTGGCAAACAACATACAGCCCATTTGCCATTTTTTTTAATAATTTACAGCCCATTTGCTAATTCTTAAGGATTTTTTTGAAGCCCATGTTCTTTCTATTAGCATTACAACCCATATTCTGGCCACGGTTAAAAAATTCAACTAATTTTTGCATATTTTGGTGGGGTCCGAACTGTTTTTAATCTCGAAATTTTGAGTCAGATTCAAACTAATTTGAAAAATAAAATTATATTTATTTAAATCCTACGAAATTTTCACCGCAAAAAAATCAATGAAATTTAAAATATTGAAATCCTAAAAAAACGTACTTTGAAACTCATTGCCGGTTTGCCGTGTTGTTTTTAAAATTTACAGCCCATTTCTTACTACTTATAGTCCATTTTCTGGACAAGCCCCGAATACATCCCTCCTCGTCTTGAAAGATTTGCAGCCCAGCAGGGCTGAGAAAAGCAAGTAAGCCTCGGTTGGGTATTCTGCAAAAAACAATAGAACTAGGCTAGCCATTTTCAGAAAGAGAAAAAAACAACTGGGCTGGTCATGTGGTAAATAGAAAATAAAAGCCTGGGCTAGACGGGCTACAGCCCCCGCACAGCCCAGTTGATACCCTGCTCCGTCTCAAAAAAAAAAACGCGCGAGCTGCTGGGTCCCTGGTGTCAGCCGCTCGTTGGGCAATTCTCTCGCTTATTGACTACGTTGACAATGGCGTGGGACCCAGATGTCAAACCATTAGGAGGAAGAATTTTTTTTTGGCTTGTAATAAGGAGGCACTTGCTTGTGTACTGCAATGACCCTCGTGGGTCCCTACTGTCATCCTCTCCACGTACAGTCATCTCCTGATTCCTCTCGGTTGTTGACCATGTTGACAACGCCAGACGGCGGCGCCGCGGCGAGCGAACCAAGGCGGAGGACGACGGCGAGGCCTCGGACAGGAACGGACAGGAGCCGTGGAAGATGCGCCAGTGTAGTCGCAGACTCGCAGGCAGAGGGGAGTATGAGGGTTGACTGGTTCGGGTGCGGGTGCGGGTTGGGGTTGACGTTGCCGGAGAATAACAAGACGTGTGGGGGAGTGGAAGGATGGACTGGCCAACGTTTTAGGGTACGGTGGGGCGGCAATGCGTGGGCGGAGGCGCAGCCAGCCGTGGGAGGCGGGAGCAGGCGGGACCGATGGCGTGGTTTTGTTTAGGCGTCTGGAGGAAGAAGACAAGAGATAGAAGAAACACGACAGATGTTGGATGTCAATCCAACGGCTGGCAGGCAGAATCACTTGTTGACTAAGTCGACACCACGTTGGATAGGCTTTTTCCTTGTGGGTCCCAAATGCCAGAATCCAAATCTGTCACGGCGATGCAGCCTTTCTTTTTAGGAACTAGCAGATGCACCCGCGCATTTGCGCGGCTAGATTTTGATATTTTTATATTTGCAAATGAGTCATTTTCTTTTTGATGTTTTGGTTTAGGTATTTGATTGCTCTGACATCGTACGGAAGTTATCATTATCATAAATTATAAAGTAAACTCCTCTATGTGCATATTTTTTAGCTTCATACAGTTATTTGTATTTCACTTATTCCCATAGATTGATATTTGTTTTTGTATTGATTAAAAGTTCTGGTTTATCGTACATTGCACAATATTTTTTATATAAAAATATTCATAAAAAATTATATTTCTTTCATGCAACTGAAGGTATTTCGTTTGTTTATGCAAAATCATATATTTTTTCTAACTTATTTGTTCACTATATGATTTGTATCAATTTGATCAGACTTTTATGAAAAAACATGCCTTTGGATGGCGACGTTTGTGTATATTTGTTATTTAGAAAATGAATGTTACATTATTGTGTGAGTTACCATCGGTCTAGAATTTCAATTTTTTTGTGACTTGACCTTCTCTGTAGCTACTATTTTATCTTCCTATGGTTATACGTATGTATTAATTTTTTGACGTTCTTCAGTTTGCAGTGTGGGCAGCCGTATTTTCTACCATAGACCATGCAAAAAAAATCATTATTGTGCGAGTTACCATTGGTCTAGAATTTCAACTTTTTTTGACTTCACCCTCTCTGTAGCTACTGTTTTTATCTTCCTATGGTTATACGTATGTATTAATTTTTTGACATCCTTCAGTTTGCAGTGTGGGCATCAGTATTGTACCATAGACCATGCAAAAAAATAAAAAAATATACCATAGTAAAAAGCAGGAATAAAAAAATGATCAATTTACCCAAATCACGGAGACAACCAAAATCCCCTTTCTCAACTGTTCTCTCTACCAGCTGTCATTTGGATAGGCGCGGCCATGAGTTGGGCAAGGGAGAGCACTGGAGAAGGCGACGTGCTGCTCAACCTCGTCATGGACGGCGACTAGCGGCCGTGGCGACGGGGCTGGAGGTTGGTGGCGCGGAGGAGGCGGTGATGCATCTGATGGAGGGCGCACTGGTTCACGGATTTCCCGGATGAACTTGTGCGTGCTGATCTTCCAAGCTGGTTGTACCAAATCGAGTGGGCTGCTTGTGCATGACGAAAGCTTGTAAGTGCGTTGTCTTGGAGGCCATTTCTGACCAAGGCGGGGGGCCGCGCGTTCGAGCTACTGCTGTTGCGCCGGCCACCAGCGAGGCTGCATCTCGCGTCGCTAATCTGGAAAGGCAGATGCCGGTCACCGGGGATAGAAAACTTTGACGTTGCATTGACAAGCCTGTCGGTTCCTTTTTCGTCCCAGGCCGAGGAAGGGCAACAGGTATGAATCTCTATGTAAGCTCCCACATCATTTGTACTTCATAACTCATAAGGTGATTTACTTAGCTTGTTTGTTAAAGTAAATTAAAAGATTTTGCGACAATTTCAAATTTAGGTTTTAAAAAGCATTTTGGTTTATATTTTTATGGGAGGATTGACCCCTTACTTATTGGATTGCTTTTGAACTGAATGAAGTAATATTTGACTGAAGAACGGCTTGTGTGGTTGATGTGCTATGTTTCTGTGTGATAGTGTGTTAATTACTATTCCTTGATGTGCTTCAGATGCAAAGTTCTCCTCAGCTATTACTGAAAGTGTTGATGTAGTGCTGGACGGGTGATTATATAAAGCTTAGCCATGCGCAACTATTAATTTAATGGCACAATAGTATCCGATTTGTATATCTAAGTATGTAACTGTAATTATAATTTAATTAGGACATATCCTCATACATAAATGTTGTTCATGTATGTATTATTTAGAGAATGTGGATCATAGAGTCATTAATTCAATTTCCAATGATCTCCCTTCCGATTATGTACGTGTTAGGTGGACATATACCCAACTTAAAATATTGTTTCTTCAACACTTCCTACAGGATGAATCAGTGAACAAAATTACGAATGTAGTAGTTAATCTTAGAGGATTAGATGTGCCTTTACCTTCTCAACTTTCTCGTTCAATTACAACATCCCAAGCCTATCATCACGCAGAATTTACTGCATAGTTTTGTGTGACGAAGCTGAGATTATTATTTTTTGAGATTGAATCTAAACATGAGTCTTGTGTCACATATTTGGTGTATAATCTTTGGGTTCTTCATATTTGTCATCCAA
This sequence comes from Elymus sibiricus, assembly GCA_039707655.1. Lineage (NCBI taxonomy): Eukaryota > Viridiplantae > Streptophyta > Magnoliopsida > Poales > Poaceae > Elymus > Elymus sibiricus. Next base: position 243,368,791 of record CM077676.1, read on the forward strand.
TGAGCGGTGAGGGGTCTACAGAGGATGGAGTACTGATTCATGAACTTCCTGGACAAAATCGTTCTACTGGGTTTAAGCTTGTTGGTGCCGGTGCATCAATGCCAGAGCGGGGTATGTCAGAAAATAATGTCTGGCCGAAGCAGGCTAATGGAGAATGGTTGGATCTGAAGCACATGACAAAGGGGGCACTGCGTCTATGGTCCATTAGAGGTATGGGGTAACGCATGCAGATTCATATGAGGAGATCACGGGATAAATAAATAACAGCAAAATGTGAGCAGCATGTGCAGGAGACCTCTGAGTTGTTGCCCTCATTTCTAGTGATGTTGGACTCGTACCAAATGTAAGTGCTAATGATTAGCATCATTCCTAATACATATTATGCCTTATAATTCCTCCATAGCATTTCCCTAGCAAGAAGCCATTAATTTGTTAATTGTAACTTGGTTCATATGTGTCAGTCGACATACAATGGTTTTGTACATGTGTTGTAGGTGGTGCATATAATATTGAAGATCTATTCATGGTTACTGAATGGGTTTTATGAGATATAGAGGCTTTAGTACCTAGAATAATAAACTGACAAAAGTGCATGTCTTTCAGAAAATTACAATATGAACTGTTTTTGATAGTGTTAACATTCACACCCTCATAATCTAATAAGTATCCTTCTTACCATGGACATTGTCAACTACTGTTACTAAATCTTTGTAAATATCTTTCTTATCATGGATGTTGTCAAGTAGTTTTGCTGTATCAAATACATATAGTCTGCCTTATTATTTAATTGATAAGCTACTAATGTACTAATTTTCTGGTTAACTTCCTTGTCCTCCTTGTTTTTGTTTCGCCTACTGATCTATTGGCACTTAACAGGAACCTCTTCATTGTGTTAAAATATAAATTTCAGAAATTAGACACATTTCTAAAAATCTTGAAGTGTACACAATGATAAAATCAATCACATTTATATCTTTTATATCAGGCATGTTTTGCTGCTTCTTTAATGTTTTAACACGGGGTCCACCTCATCATTCGTCCGTTCCTGTGCAATATATGTTAGACAAATTAGTTAGCGTTTGTTAGATATGAAGAGCATCTCAAGCCTATCATCATGCACAAATGTTCTTTCTACTGCATAGTTTTGCTTGCCAAAGGTGAGATTACTATCATTGAGCTTGAATCCAAAGGTAGATCGCCTTCCACATAGTTTTATAATCCGGCGCTTATTCAGATTACCCATCGACTGTGTTCAATAAGCTAGATGTACTATGCAATCTTTGCAGCCTCCTCATAAAATAAATTGCAGTTTGTAGTAGTTGTGTGGTCTCTAATTTGGAGTCAAGTATGATACCTACTGTACCATTCATGTTAGTCAAGAATAAATATAATATAATAGTTGTCCATATGAGTGATATGCTTACCTAGGTGTTACCCTTTCTTGATATATGCCACGACTCTTGAGATAATACCTGTCAGTTTTCTTGGTAGCAAGTTTGTGACAATCATCGCATGACATGTAGCACCATTGAATATTTTCTTGTAACTGATCTATTGCAGCTATTGTTGTGAACATAAAATTCTAAAATATACCTAAAACTTAACGTTAGCATTGGAAGAAATTAAGAGATATAAATAAGTCAACTATGATTCCATTATAACTAAAATTGCAGGTCTTAGAGACTTGTTATCCAGGAAGAGTGATGATAGCATAGATTGGAACTAATGCAGTACCTGATTTGTACGATTTTCATGTCTCATTCTAGTAAGTTCTTGTAATGTTCTCCTCCTATAAAACATTTTGTTCTTCTAGTGTTTCTTGAGGACATGTATCTATCCCGATCATATTTGGTATAGTTTTTTCTCCTGAGTGCCTTTGCATATGTGGAGTAAATAAGAATAATTGATCTTTGCTTCAGCTTGAATTTGATGCGATTATACTTAAAATTTGATCACAGTCATTATAAATATAATCAGCGGTGCAAATTGTTTTGTTAACATTGACAGATGTGATGGATCGGTTGCCTTCTTGGACCTCGCATTGTTGTTGCCTTCTTAGACCTCACATTGTTGTTGCCTTCAAAACTATCTTGAAAAGCATTTATTTTTTATTGACAGTGCATGTATGAAAGTTTATTAGAAATTTAGATATTTTGCGGGAGATTAGAAATCAAGACTTGTTCATTCAGATGGAAACATCTAAACACACATGGAGTCAGCAAAGATATTACCTAATTAAATTTGATGGCTTGTTATCTGCGTTCTTTTGATGCTGGGTGCCAAGACGTCACAGGAGCGTACTGGATGCATCGTGTCTTTGATCCTCCGACATGTCGGAAAGCATATTAAATAGGCTGCAGTCCTGCTTTCGATCTGCCGGGCGTCCGAGCGTCGCTTGTGTGTTGAAACCCACCATGCCTCAGCGCATGCATTGGGAGTTTTTCTCTCCTTCATGTGTTATGATGTCCTTGTGTAATTGTGTCCATCTAGCTTGTAGATGCCTATGCTTGCAAGAATTGATCAGATTGTACTTTGCCTTTTAGACACGTGCACGTGATGGACTTGTATACATCTATCTAGGCTGGTTGACTGGTTCTAGTACATGGATGTGTATGGCTATGAATCTCGGCCTGCATCGTACCTTCTTTTTGACCTGTATACAATCATATTGTTGTAATAGATAGGGCTTTGATTTTTTCCATATATAGACACGTGACGATTTATGTGACCGCACGTATCCTACAAAAACTGTACACATTAGAGTTGTGCGTAACTTCTTTAAGCGTCTAATCTCAGCCGTTAAAATTATGATTAACAGAGCATATATTTTTAGCACATGTGGATGAATGTGGTGGCTTATTTTGCTCTTATTTTAATTAAATAGACCGGATGTATGTGAGCGCACGTGTCCTAGAAAATCTGTACACATTATAGTTGTGCGTAACTTCTTTAAGCGTTTAATCTTAGCCGTTAAAATTAAGATTAACAAAGCATATATTTTTACACATATGGACGAAGGTAGTGGCTTATTTTGCTCTTGTTTTAATTAAATAATAGATTACAACCCATTTGGTGTGCTAGCTCAAAATAAGTTTGTGCCTGCTGGCGGGCGCTAAGCACTTGGGTTCTGTAATGCACAATGAGCTTAAGGAGCCGGCGAGAGTGATGTTATTTCCCTTATTTGGGATTTGTTACAATATTTCTCTCTTAATTAAATAAATGACAAGCCATTTGCCTTGTTTCAAAGAAAATATGACAGGCACAGCCGAGTTGAAAAGGGCAACATCTAATTCCAGCTTACAAACTGTACAAAAGCACGAGGGTTAATTGTTCACCAGGTTTAGACTAAACGCAGATTGAAAAGGGCAACAACATCTAACTGTAGCAGTGTTTTTAGCAGTCACAATCAAATGGATCGGTTAGATCCATAAAATGAACATCCCGGGTCGTAAAATTTAATGGAATATGACCACAAGATGATGTAAAAAGAAGACTGGCATGTTCAGAAGCCCATTTGTCCACCTGAAACTCCCTTTTTTTGCTCTTCGACATATCCATCTGTCAAAACTTTGTTGTTAATAAATTTAAGCCTGATGGACAATAGTGCCCTCGCATTCAGCAGGAAGAATGTGACAAATCTAGTGTTTGCATGGGTGGCTACATATCCTTCCAGCGTTATTGTCTTCAAACGAATGTCATGAGAACTGAGAAAATCCCGGTGCTTACGATGCCACCGATTGGTTATACCTTTTGTACCCCGTCCTGCTGTCTAAATAGACATGAAGATTGAAAACAGTTAAGGTCTAAAAAAAGAGTATGTCGAAAGAGCAACAACTGAACGGTCAATTCTTGTACACTATATATGGGCTTCCAATGTGCGTGAAATCATCACCTTTATATACAACTTCTCCAGACATGGAAAGCATCGCAACAAGCCAATAATCTTGTTCAGATCAAAAGTATTCATACTGATATATAAGATCTTGACAGAATCTAGCACCACTGATAGGCTATCCATGGACAAACTCTTCATTGAGCATAGAACATAATATTAGTACAAAAAGTGTACTCCAAGATGATATAAAACTTATGCGCACAAATGAAAAATGCAGCTTATGATTACAAAAGTGTAGATGATAATATACAGTACCTGGATAACTGTGGAGCCAAACACCATCTTGCAATGATCACGGAGATCATGAATTACACCCAAGGTCTCCAGTTTAGGCGCAGAGACGACAGTTATTTGCGAAGGTGAATAACAAGAATCAAGGATCAACCTTTGAAGTGAAGGGGCATCTTCGATGATGAGCTCCCCTACGTCAAAAGAAATTTCAATTCTTACAAGGTTAGGCGACTTTATTCGGAGACAACCGATTTTAACTGTCAAAAGAAGCACCAAGCACTCCAGGGTAGGGCAACTGGATTGGATGATGCTGTGCAGTGAGGCCTCTGATATACGAACCACCACAAGTGAAAGTTTTTTGAGAAGTGGGAGTCGAAGCTCTTGTACCAGATTGTCTGGTAGTTTGCACAGGGCGAAGGTGGCGGTGTGGAGAGAGGAGGAAAACTGCGAGATGGACATCGGTGCTGAGGGCACAAGTACATGGCGTTCGGAATGTGGTATGTGATTTATGTGGGAATAGTACAACTCAAGCAGCTAGAGTTTTTCGAATTCAGGGGATTTCAGCTAGGCGTCCACCGTGCAGGGCATGCACAGGTAGCATGCCGGGATGCAGAGGCGTTGAACGGAGCCCTGGTGGGAGGAGATGATGGCACCGGGGAGTTCAAAATCATTGAACAGAGATAGGCCACGACAGTCGAGATTAAGAGGCACAGCGCGGCATAGAGGGCGCCACCGAGATGCGAGGACTTGGGTGCGGCAGCACTCCTTGGTGGGAAGAAGCGAGATGATCTCCCCAAGGATGGCGTCTGGGAGATCGCTGATGTGGTCCGCCCGAGATTCTTTGGGTTCCTCAGATCCAGGGGGAGGCTCGCCGCTTCTCCCCGCGCTGCCGGGTGCGGGAACTACAACCGGCATCACCGCTGGCGGGAGCCTCATCTTCTTAACGATGGGGCCAGCCAACTCCATTTTCCTTGCGGGCACCGCGTCGAGCTCACGGGTTTGAGCAGAGTAGCGAAAGACGAGCCTAGTTAAGGGGGGCTGGGGTTTTTTGTAGGAGTAAGGAAGAAGGCGAGCAGGGCTTTTCTGTAGGAGTGAGGAAGAAGGGGAGAGGGGGTTTTCTGTAGGAGTGAGGTGAGGAAGAAGGGGAGCGGGGGTTTTCTGTAGGAGCGAGCTGCAGTGAACAGTGAAGTGGGAGCGAGGATGAAGAAGGGGTTTTATGGGAGCGCCCCTCTTCAAGTAATATGGGCTTTTCCTACAAAAATATGGGCTTTAAGATGGATCGGCTCTTGTACTGGTCAGTCTTAACACTAGAGACAACCCATTAGAGACACTCTCCAGCTCTCCAGCTTATGGTCCATTCGCAAAAAAAAAGACGCACTCCAGCTTATGGCTCCTGCAGTCTTGCTCGGTAACCTTTTTCAACTTGAAAAAAACTTATGGCTCCTCCTCGGGCCCGCTTGGCATCCACCAAATTAGAGAGTGCGGTAATGCATGCAGACACTCACACTGGTCGAAGCGCGGCACAAATGAGGCGTCAAATAACAGGCCCACAATATAGATTCTAAATGTTCACACGCTAGTCAACATTCACATTAAACTAAGCTTCACAAGATACATTATGCATACTAGCTAACATTCACAAGCACATATATAAGTTCAGCATGTTTATGCATCTCAATGATTCACCAGACTATAACCAAGACAAAGCTGTGAGAAGGTGTAGAAATCAAGAAAAAACGATCGATGCTTCTCTGAGCAAAGGGCCTCCCTACGCATTAATTTCATGGGCATGCTTCTTTCTTCTCAATGTTGAGTGCACTTTGAGCATGTTGGCAACTCCACAGCTAGCTCGCTGGCTCATCTTGCATTTGACGCTGACACATTGCAGCAAACAGAGGAGGCAATAGAGATCACTCAACATCAGACCAGTTTGTGCAGTTCCACTGAAATCATCTTCATTGTCCTGAATGTGAAAAGATAGGAAACAATAGCTGTACTTAAACGGTGTTGCAAAACAGTAGCACATATCAATAGCTTGACATGACAAAACATGATCATCTGGATGAAGGGGTACTGACCTGTGTGAGGAAGATTATCCATAATTTTATAAGTGGTTAGTTGATTTTCACCTTGGGGTCTCATCTCATGCCATGGAGGAAATTCGATCCAATCGATCAGTGCAATTCCTTTCGTCTGGCTGTAGAAAATTTGTCCAACTCACCCCAATATCTTTATTGTGCAGTTCCACTAAAATTATGCACCGCTGTTTGCACGACCCCTACTCGCCAGCCAGGCCATCTATGACTCGGTGTCTTTTATCTTGCATTGATGGGGCGGCTACACTGCTTGTTTGCTCCTCCACACATGACAAGCTCGTTCTACACTGTGATCAGCAAGTCAACGTAAGAATAAGCTTATTTCATCTTGCGTTGGTCATTCTACCTAGTTACGAATGTAGGAATACCTCGAGCACCTAAGGTTAGCTGACAGCAGGTAGATGCAGCCATCTAATTTTGTGCGGTTCTACTAAAATTGTGGTTTGTGCTTCTGTTTGCACAAATAGAAACCACATGGAGATAGACAACCCTATTTGCAGAAATATGTGATAGGGTTATTTAAGCAGTGTCATTTTTTGCTGTGGCATATGATTAACAACAGCATCTCATATGTTATCAATGGCATTACATTGACAGTATGAAAAAGTCCCATTAACTAAGAAGTGCCATCACATCAGATCAACACGAGCACTAGATTAACGGGGGCTTAGATTAACATGCACAACAATTGCATTATAACTCTGTGATGACAGTAGCACATGATCAGTAGCTACGTGCACGGTTAACAGGAACGATGGTTCTAACAAAGGGTGATACGGAAAGGAGAAATACATCATCGTGTCAACCAAATGTGCAATTAAATTTCTGCAGTTCCACTGAGATGAAGCCATGTTACCGGCGTGAGATTTAAGTGTAACACCCCAAAGCACTCTTCATGGGAAATAAAGCAAGACAGAAGCATTTCATAAACGGTGGTGGCATTGCTTCAGTTTATCAATGGCGATAGATTGATAGCAGCATTACTTAAGAGTGACATCACATTAACAGTGGCATTGTTTCATTTTACTAGATATTAGATTAATAGCTACAGTAAGGGCATATGGACAGGTGAGGCACAAGCATGTTTTACCTCCACTGAGGCATAAAGTGGTGAGGCAGAGGTGGTTGCCGAGAGTAGCAAACATGCAAGCTGAATGTCTGGATTTGTGCCATTTTTGTTCTCGTGATCTCGTCAGTGACCTTTTGCTACGTGACCACAGGAAATCTAGCTGTGCTCATTCTCAGTTGCATTGTCCACCCAGCACCCCCTCACTTTCTTTCCTTTTTCGACCAGGAGACCGGTCAGGCCAGAATCTTAATACTAGTACTTCCCCCACCCTTCGCCCCCACCCCACTTTATTGCCCTTTTCAACAAAGAGATCGGTTTGTTAACCAGTATTTGCTACCCCGCCCACCCCAAAAAAAATTCCACATTCAACCAGGCCATCTATTTATCTTCATGCATTACCTTTTTTCTTCTAATAGTAAAAATTTAGGTGGTGTCCGAGTGTTCGACAAGCCGACGCGGCTATCTAGATACATGGTGAGCTTTGGACTGAAGAATATCCACATGCAGGATGCAGCGACATGGGGAGCAAACCAAACTTGATGGGAAAAAAAGGATGCAGCGACGTGGGGAGCTGGCCCATTAGAAGAAGGCTGGTTCTAAAAGAAGTTATACCTCCGGTCGGCGGGATGTGGCGAGGCAGGCGGCGGGATCTGCCAACACGACGGCAGCGAGCAAGGGTGCGGAGGACCACCCACGCCGGCGCCAGGTCAGAGAAGACGGTGCGCGTCGGCTTCCTCCCTCGCCAACGGCGACCGCGTCAATGTTCCACCTCGTACCCTACCCAGCGGAAGGGATCCGGCCGGATCTGTGACCACCGGTGAGAAGAGAGAGAAACAGAGAGAGTGGACACCACCGTCTTCTTTAGATCTGGAGAGGGTGAGAGAGTGAGAAGAAGAGAGCAACCCTCACAAGCAAGTCCCAAAGCTCCAGCCTACATATATAGTGGAGTAATTTTTTTCCTCTCCGTAGCAATCGTTTTAAATTGAATACGCGCGGAGCCATCTTTTCATTTAACGTACTAGTAAAAAAACTCGATCAATAGCCGCGCCACCGCGTTCAGGTCGCACTTTGTATGGCTCACATGTGGTCCCAGACCCTACATTAAGTGGACAACTAGATGGGTCAAATTATCATAGCTGCCTCTTCGTGTGCAAATGCGCTCCAACGTGTACCCGCGCGTGTGCGTGAGGGAACGATCGAGTGCGTGTGTGCGCTTCTTCTCTTCGTGTGTGTGCGTCTATGTGTGTGTGTGTGTGTCTCTCTCTCAGAGACAACGAGACACTGACCTAGACAGAGATGGTGTGTACAAAAAGTCGCGAGCGTGTGTGTGTGTGTGTGTGCGCGCGCGTGTGCGTGAGAGCGGACACGGATGCGGGAGGACGCCATCCAACCATAGCCGCATACATTTTGACAACAGTTCGAACCAACAAGCCGAAATTCGTGCAAACACGCACGAATTTCATATAAACATGATGGATTTTCATATAAACATGACGGATATCATTACATTTACATCAACTAAGCGGTGCTAGTCCGGCTCTAGAGGTATAATTAATACCTAATCTAAATGGTCGCCGGCGGCTCCTTTTGTCTTCCTCATGTCCGGTAGCCCGATCACTGGACTGCTGGGAGCCCTGAAGGTATATGCTTCAGCGCAAAGGGCGGCTCGCTGTTGGGGAACGTTGCATGGAAAACAAAACAAAATTCTACGCACACGCAAGATCTATCCATGGAGATGCATAGCTACGAGACGGGGAGTGTGTCTATGTACCCTCGTAGACCGTAAGCGAAAGCGTTAGAACAACGCGGTTGATGTCGTCGAACAACTTCACGATCCAACCGACCGAGTACCGAACGTACGGCACCTCCGCGTTCAGCACACGTTCAGCTCGGTGACGTCCTCGACTTCTTGATCCAGCAAGACGGTGAGGTAGTGGATGAGTTCCGGCAGCACGACGGCGTGGTGACGGTGATGGTGATGCTATCTCCGCAGGGCTTCGCCCAAGCACTGCGAAAATATGACCGAGGGACGGAACTGTGGAGGGGGCGCCGCACACGGCTAAGACAATGTTGTGTTCTTGTTTGGGGCGCCCCCTCTCCTCTATTTATATATGTGTAGGGGCTTGGAGTAGAAGGAATAGTGCCACGTGAACAGTACCACGTGAATAGTACCATGTGAATAGTACACACGTGGACTTGGACTCCAAAGTCCAATCATATTCCTACTAGGACTCTCTTTTTTTCCTTCCCTAGCTGCGTGGGCTTTTGAGGACTTGGTGCGCCTGGCCCAATAAGGCCAGGGCGCCTCCCCTTAGCCCATGCCAGCCCTTGGGACGTGGTGGACCCACTTGTGGACTTCCGGACCCCTCCGGAATCCTCCGAAACCTTCTGGAAGCTTCCCGGTACAATACCAAAAAAACTGCACCTTTTTCCGGAACCCAAAATATGACTTCCCATATATAAATCTTTACCTCTCGACCATTCCGAGACTCCTCGTGACGTCCGGTATCTCATCCAGGACTCCGAACAATATTCGGTTACCAATTCACATAACTCATATAACACTATATCGTCAACGAACGTTAAGCGTGCGGACCCTACGGGTTCGGGAATGATGTAGACATGACTGAGACGCCTCTCCGGTCAATAACCAATAGCAGAACCTGGATGCTCATATTGGTTCCTACATATTCCACGAATATCTTATCGGTCGAACCGCAATGACAACATACGTAATTCCCTTTGTCCGTCGGTATGTTACTTGCCCGAGATTCGATCGTCGGTATCTCCATACCTAGTTCAATCTCGTTACCGGCAAGTCTCTTTACTCGTTCCGTAATACATCATCCCGTAACTAACTCCTTAGTCACTTTGCTTGCAAGCTTCTTATGATGTGCATTACCGAGAGGGCCCAGAGATACCTCTCCGAAACACGGAGTGGCAAATCCCAGTCTCAATCCATGCCAACTCAACAGACACCTTCGGAGATACCTGTAGAGCATCTTTATGATCACCCAGTTACGTTGTGACGTTTGATAGCACACAAGGTATTCCTCCGGTATCCGGAAGTTGCATGATCTCATGGTCGGAGGAACATGTATTTGACATTCAAGAAATCAGTAGCAATAAACAGAACGATCATATGCTAAGCTAACAGATGGGTCTTGTCCATCACATCATTCCCCTAATGATGTGATCCCGTTATCAAATGACAACTCATGTCTATGGTTAGGAAACCTTAACCATCTTTGATCAACGAGCTAGTCTAGTAGAGGCTCACTAGGGACACGGTATTTGTTTATGTATTCACACATGTATTTAAGTTTCCGGTCAATACAATTCTAGCATGAATAATAAACCTTTATCATGAAAAAGGAAATATAAAATAATAACAACTTTATTATTGCCTCTAGGGCATATTTCCATCAGTCTCCCACTTGCACTAGAGTCAATAATCTAGTTCACATCGCCATGTGATTAACACCCAAGAGTTCACTAGAGTCAATAATCTAGTTCACATCACCATGTGATTAACACTCAAAGAGTTCTAAGGTGTGATCAAGTTTTGCTCATGAGAGAGAATTTTAGTCAATGGGTCTGCAATATTCAGACCCATGTGTACTTTGCAAATCCTTATGTCATACTGTAGATGCTGCTATCACGTTTTACTTGGAGCTATTCCAAATGACTGCTCCATTATACGTATCCGGTTTGCTACTCAGAGATATCCAGATTGGTGTCAAAGCTTGCATCGACGTAACCCTTTATGACAAACTCTTTATCACCTCCATAATCGAGAAACATTTCCTTAGTCCTTTAGTTACTAAGGATAATTTTGACCGCTGTCCAGTGATCCACTCCCGGATCACTCTTGTACCCCCTTTGCCAGACACGTGGCAAGGCACACATTAGGTGTGGTACACAACATGGCATACATTATAGAACCTATGGCTGAGGCATAGGGAATGACTTTCATTCTCTCTCTATCTTCTGCCGTGGTCGAGCTTTGAGTCTTACTCAACTTTACACCTTACAATACAGGCAAGAACTCCTTCTTTGACTGATCCATTTTGAACTCCTTCAAAATCTTGTCAAGGTATGTACTCATTGAAAGTCTTATCAAGCGTCTTGATCTATCTCTATAGATCTTGATGCCCAATATATAAGCAGCTTCACCGAGGTCTTTCATTCAAGTATCCTTTTATGCCATCCAGAAATTCTATATCATTTCCAATCAACAATATGTCATCCACATATAATATTAGAAATGCTACAGAGCTCCCACTCACTTTCTTGTAAATACAGGCTTCACCGTAAGTCTGTACAAAACCATATGCTTTGATCACCTCATCAAAGCGTATATTCCAACTCCGAGATGCTTGCACCAGTCCATAGATGGATCGCTGGAGCTTGCACACTTTGTTAGCACCCTTAGGATCGACAAAACCTTCTGGTTGCATCATATACAACTCTTCTTTGAGAAAACCATTAAGGAATGCAGTTTTGACATCCATTTGCCAGATCATAAAATGCGGCAATTGCTAACATGATTCGGACAGACTTAAGCATCGCTACGGGTGAGAAAGTCTCATCGTAGTCAACCCCTTGAACTTGTCGAAAACCTTTCGCGACAAGTCGAGCTTTGTAGACAGTGATATTACCATCAACGTTTGTCTTCCTCTTAAAAATCCATTTATTCTCAATGGCTTGCCGATCATCAGGCAAGTCCACCAAAGTCCATACTTTGTTCTCATACATGGATCCTATCTCAGATTTCATGACCTCAAGCCATTTGTCGGAATCTGGGCTCATCATAGCTTCTTCATAGTTCGTAGGTTCGCCGTTGTCTAACAACATGACTTCCAGAACAGGATTACCGTACCACTCTGGTGCGGAACGTACTCTGGTCGACCTACGAGGTTCAGTAGTAACTTGATCTGAAGTTTCATGATCTTCACCATTATCTTCCTCTCTTATTGGTGTAGGCATCACGGGAACAGTTTTCTCTGATGAGCTACTTTCCAATTCGAGAGAAGGTACAATTACCTCATCAAGTTCTACTTTCCTCCCACTCACTTCTTTCGAGAGAAACTCCTTCTCTAGAAAGGACCCATTCTTGGCAACAAAGACCTTGCCTTCGGATCTGTGGTAGAAGGTGTACCCAATTGTTTCTTTAGGGTATCCTATGAAGACGCACTTCTCCGCTTTGGGTTCGAGCTTATCAGGTTGAAGCTTTTTCACATAAGCATCGCATCTCCAAACTTTAAAAACGACAGCTTAGGTTTCTTGCCAAACCACAGTTCATACGGTGTCGTCTCAACGGATTTAGACGGTGCCCTATTTAACGTGAATGCAGCTGTCTCTAATACATAACCCCAAAACGATAGTGGCAAATCGGTAAGAGACATCATAGAACGCACCATATCCAATAAAGTACGGTTACGACGTTCAGACACACCATTACGCAGTGGTGTTCCAGGTGGCATGAGTTGTGAAACAATTCCACATTTTCTTAAATGAAGGCCAAACTCGTAACTCAAATATTCGCCTCCGCGATCAGATCATAGAAACTTTATTTTCTTGTTACGATGATTCTCTACTTCACTTTGAAATTTTTTGAACTTTTCAAATGTTTCAGACTTGTGTTTCATCAAGTAGATATACCCATACCTACTCAAATCATCTGTGAAGGTTAGAAAATAACGATACCCGCCGCGTGCTTCAACATTCATCGGACCGCATACATCGGTATGTATTATTTCCAACAAATCAGTAGCTCGCTCCATTGTTCCGGAGAACGGAGTTTTAGTCATCTTGCCCATGAGGCATGGTTCGCAAGTATCAAATGATTCATAATCAAGAGATTCCAAAAGTCCATCCGCATGGAGTTTCTTCATGCGCTTTACACCAATATGACCTAAACGGCAGTGCCACAAGTATGTTGCACTATCATTATCAACTTTGCATCTTTTGGCATCAATATTATGAATATGTGTATCACTACGATCGAGATTCAACAAGAATAAACCATTCACAAGGGTGCATGATCACAAGGGATATTATTCATATAAACAGAATAACCATTATTCTCTGACTTAAATGAATAACCGTCTTGCAATAAACAATATCCAGATATAATGTTTTATGCTCAACGCAAGCACCAAATAACCATTATTTAGGTTTAATACTAATCCCGAAGGTATTACGAGCGTGTCGATATTGATCATATCAATCTTGGAGACACTTCCAACACATATCGTCACCTCGCCCTCAGCTAGTCTCCGTTACTCTGCAGCTCCTGCTTCAAGTTACTAATATTAGCAACTGAATCGGTATCAAATACCCAGACCCTGCTACGAGCACTAGTGAGGTACATATCAATAACATGTATATCAAATATACCTTTGTTCACTTTGCCATCCTTCTTATCCGCCAAATACTTGGGGCAGTTCCGCTTCCAGTGACCAGTTCCTTTGCAGTAGAAGCACTCAGTTTCAGGCTTGGGTCCAACTTTGGGTTTCTTCGTGGGAGCGGCAGCTTGCTTGCCGTTCTTCTTGAAGTTCCACTTCTTTCCCTTGCCCTTTTTCTTGAAACTAGTGGTCTTGTTAACCATCAACACTTGATGCTCCTTCTTGATTTCTACCTCCGCCAATTTCAGCATCGCGAAGAGCTCGGGAATTGTCTTCTCCATCCCTTGCATATTATAGTTCATCACGAAGCCTTTATAGCTTGGTGGCAGTGACTGAAGAACTCTGTTAATAACACTCTCATCCGGAAGATCGATTCCCAGCTGAGTCAAGTGGTTGTGGTACCCAGACATTCTGAGTATGTGTTCACTGACAGAACTGTTCTCCTCCATCTTACAGCTAAAGAACTTGTTGGAGACTTCATATCTCTCAACCCGGGCATTAGCTTGAAATATCAATTTCAGCTCTTGGAACATCTCATATGCTCCGTGGCGTTCAAAACGCTTTTGTAGTCCCGGTTCTAAGCCGAGAGCATGGCACACTGAACTATCGAGTAGTCATCAGATCGAGCCTGCCAGGCGTTCACAACGTCTGCAGCAGCTCCTGCAGTAGGTCCATCACCTAGCGGTGCATCAAGGACATAATCCTTCTGTGCAGCAATGAGGATAATCCTGAAGTTACGGACCCAGTCCATGTAATTGTTACCATCATCTTTCAACTAAGCTTTCTCTAGGAACGTATCAAAAACAGGGGAGCTACAACGCGAGCTATTGATCTACAACATAATTTGCAAAGACTATCAGGACTAAGTTCATGATAAATTAAGTTCAATTAATCAAATTACTAATGAACTCCCACTTAAATTAACATCCCTCAAGTTAACTAAGTGATACATGATCCAAATCAACTAGCCCATGTCCGATCATCACGTGAGATGGGATAGTCATCAATGGTGAACATCTCCATGTTGATCATATCTACTATATGACTCATGTTCGACCTTTCGGTCTCCAGTGTTCCGAGACCATGTCTGTACATGCTAGGCTCGTCAAGTTTAACCCAAGTATTCTGCTTGTGTAAAACTGGCTTACACTCGTTGTATGTGAACGTAGAATCTATCACACCCGATCATCACGAGGTACTTCGAAACGACGAACTTTAGCAACGGTGCATACTCGGGGAGAACACTTTTATCTTGAAATTTAGTGAAGGGATCATCTTATAATGCTACCGTCGTTCTAAGCAAAATAAGATGCATAAAGGATAAACATCACATGCAATCAAAATATGTGACATGATATGGCCATCATCATCTTGTGCTTTTGATCTCCATCTCCAAAGCATCGTCATGATCTCCATCGTCACCGGCTCAACACCTTGATCTCCATCGTTGCGTCGTGGTCGTCTCGCCAACTATTGCTTCTACAACTATTGCTAACGCATAGCGAAAAAGTAAAGCAATTACATGGCGCTTGCATTTCATACAATAAAGAGACAACCATAAGGCTCCTGCCGGTTGCCAATAAATTACAAAACATGATCATCTCATACAATAACGTATATCACAACATGTCTTGACCATATCACATCACAGCATACCCTGCAAAAACAAGTTAGACGTCCTCTACTTTGTTGTTGCAAGTTTTACGTGGCTGCTACGGGCTTCTAGCAAGAACCGTTCTTACCTACGGCACAAAACCACAACGGTGATTTATCAAGTTTGCTGTTTTAACCTTCAACAAGGACCGGCCACAGTCAAATTTGATTCAACTAAAGTAGGAGAAACAGACACCCGCCAGCCACCTTTATGCAAAACAAGTTGCATGTCTGTCGGTGGAACCGGTCTCATGTACGTGGACATGTAAGGTTGGTCCGGGCCGCTTCATCTTACAATACCGCTGAATCAAAATAAGATGTTGGTGGTAAGCAGTATGACGATCACCGCCCACAACTCTTTGTGTTCTACTCGTGCATATCATCTACGCATAGACCTGGCTCATGATGCCACTGTTGGGGAACGTTGCATGGAAAACAAAAAAAATTCTACGCACACGCAAGATCTATCCATGGAGATGCATAGCTACGAGAGGGGGAGTGTGTCTACGTACCCTCGTAGACCGTAAGCGGAAGCTTTAGAACAACGCGGTTGATGTCGTCGAACAACTTCACGATCCAACCGACCGAGTACCGAACGTACGGCACCTCCGCGTTCAGCACACGTTCAGCTCGGTGACGTCCTCGACTTCTTGATCCAGCAAGATGGCGAGGTAGTGGATGAGTTCCGGCAGCATGACGGCGTGGTGACGGTGATGGTGATGCTATCTCCGCAGGGCTTCGCCCAAGCACTGCGAAAATATGACCGAGGGACGGAACTGTGGAGGGGGGCGCCGCACACGGCTAAGACAATGTTGTGTTCTTGTTTGGGGCGCCCCCTCTCCTCTATTTATATATGTGTAGGGGCTTGGAGTAGAAGGAATAGTGCCACGTGAACAGTACCACGTGAATAGTACCATGTGAATAGTACACATGTGGACTTGGACTCCAAAGTCCAATCATATTCCTACTAGGACTCTCTTTTTTTCCTTCCCTAGCTGCGTGGGCTTTTGAGGACTTGGTGCGCCTGGCCCAATAAGGCCAGGGCGCCTCCCCTTAGCCCATGCCAGCCCTTGGGACGTGGTGGACCCACTTGTGGACTTCCGGACCCCTCCGGAATCCTCCGAAACCTTCTGGAAGCTTCCCGGTACAATACCAAAAAAACTGCACCTTTTTCCGGAACCCAAAATATGACTTCCCATATATAAATCTTTACCTCTCGACCATTCCGAGACTCCTCGTGACGTCCGGTATCTCATCCAGGACTCCGAACAATATTCGGTTACCAATTCACATAACTCATATAACACTATATCGTCAACGAACGTTAAGCGTGCGGACCCTACGGGTTCAGGAATGATGTAGACATGACTGAGACGCCTCTCTGGTCAATAACCAATAGCGTAACCTGGATGCTCATATTGGTTCCTACCTATTCCACGAAGATCTTATCGGTCGAACCGCAATGACAACATACGTAATTCCCTTTGTCCGTCGATATGTTACTTGCCCGAGATTCGATCGTCGGTATCTCCATACCTAGTTCAATCTCGTTACCGGCAAGTCTCTTTACTCGTTCCGTAATACATCATCCCGTAACTAACTCCTTAGTCACTTTGCTTGCAAGCTTCTTATGATGTGCATTACCGAGAGGGCCCAGAGATACCTCTCCGAAACACGGAGTGGCAAATCCCAGTCTCGATCCATGCCAACTCAACAGACACCTTCGGAGATACCTGTAGAGCATCTTTATGATCACCCAGTTACGTTGTGACGTTTGATAGCACACAAGGTATTCCTCCGGTATCCGGAAGTTGCATGATCTCATGGTCGGAGGAACATGTATTTGACATTCAAGAAAGCAGTAGCAATAAACAGAACGATCATATGCTAAGCTAACAGATGGGTCTTTTCCATCACATCATTCTCCTAATGATGTGATCCCGTTATCAAATGACAACTCATGTCTATGGTTAGGAAACCTTAACAATCTTTGATCAACGAGCTAGTCTAGTAGAGGCTCACTAGGGACACGGTATTTGTTTATGTATTCACACATGTATTTAAGTTTTCGGTCAATACAATTCTAGCATGAATAATAAACCTTTATCATGAAAAAGGAAATATAAAATAATAACAACTTTATTATTGCCTCTAGGGCATATTTCCATCACTCGCTTCCCCACCACTCATCGGAGTGGAACCCCCGGCTAATGCTTCAACCGGAGGGGAAGGGGGCACCTGCGCTTCCGTGGAGCCCATGCGGGGTCGACGATGGTCTACGCTGAAGAAGAACCGTGCAAGACACCGGCTGTGTACGCCGGCGTCGCCTCGGCGGTGGCCTTCATTGGATACAAGCGGCGGCGGCCTCCCATGTTCTACTTCTCCTCGATGATGGCGTTCTAGCGCGGACATGCTGGTCGCCACTCTATCGACATCCACGCAGCCGGCTTCTTTCTCTGCCTGCATGGCGCCGCTACCCGTGAGTCGAAGGCGGATGGCGCGGTCGCAGGCACTGGAGGCGCCGTGCGGGCGTGGAGCAACTCGCCAGTCCTCCTCGAGCTGACCTGGAGCGTCGAGTTGCTGAACCACATGCTGGCTGGGGGTAGCAACTGGCTCCGTCGGACTAGGCGAGGGAGGTGGAGCAGCGAGCTGCCTCGCTCGTAACCGCCGGGCTAGGCGGGCCACCCAACCGGCTTTTATGCCAGAGAACTGATCTTTCTGCTCGTCGGATGCCATCGAAAGAGTGGAGAAAATTGTGGAAGGAGGAGCTTGGCCGGCGTTGCGTTTAATGCTGGCCCGCTCCTGAACGGATGTGTGGATGTACTAGGTTTCTTGGCTTCCACGCAGGTTTAATGGAAGCGTTTGAATGCGGCGAGGAGGCGCGTTCAGCCGGGCGTGCAGCGGGCGGCGCCCTCGGCCGGCGCGCCGCTTCAATGGCGGACACGACCTCTCACTCTCACTGCGTCCGCCCTGAGCCGCCTTCAATGTGGAGCGGCACACTCTACATCGGCGTGAATGTGGGCAGCTGGCGCCGGGCGGGAAGCGCACGCGGGAGGGGGAGGGGTTTTCGGTGGGCCAGGGCGGTCAGAACCTCAGAAGCGGGCTTGGGATCAGTCTGGACTCCTGATTTATGACGCTTCAGCTAGGATGAATCTCCATCGTGTGGAACCACACAAGAAAGCTGTGACCATGGTTCCCGTTGCCCGCCGCTATGGATTGTGCCTTCTATGAAGAACGCCTGGGACTGGAACCAGGTGGTGTACATGGAGTCCATCGATAATGTTTAAGTGGAGTAGTCGTGCACAAAATTATGGGAGCGCTGTTAATCTATGTAGAGTAGTGCATAAATTTTAATACAGGAATCACATTAGCTAAATGACAGTCGACTGAATTTCAAATCGGGGTCATTCGATTTTTGAGAGTTCGCCGTAGGGAAGGAAGGATAAGGAAGGGGCTCGCCGGGGGGCTACCCCATTATCTATCTTAGGGTTTCGGGTGGGCGCGGTGGTGGGGGCGGTTCAGGGGAGGGCGGCGAGCCGGTCGCAGGAGCGCCGCCGGCTGCGGGGGGCGGGAGCCGGTGGTTCGGGCGGCGGCCCGTGCGGTGGTCTGTTGGGGAAGAAGAAGAGGTGAGGAAGAAGAAGGGTTAGGAGACGTAGGATCTTCATCCAACCGCCTGAAATGGTCGACTGGTCCAAATGATGAAAGTCAGGTGACTTGCATGTCGCCATTCCCTACAGGAATGGAGTATGAACTTGTGTGGCATGTTGGCATATGTCCCTTAGAACTTACTAGTAAATGTGTACGTGCTACTTGTGTGGCTGTTGCACGGGCTCCGACAAGCTTTGTGAGATTACTAAAAGGTGGCGCAGCTTTGGCTATAACTCACCTTGCGCTTGGCTCTTCGCCTCTTCCGGAAGTCAAACAATGATGATGGTACTACTACTAGTAGTACTATTGTAGTATGAGTAGTAGGAGTATATAGTTTTGGCAATCTGACACCGAATGAACTACTACACGTCCACCACGTAGTAAGCAAAAGCTTCTCCTCGTCCTATGAGCCACCGAGTGCGCATGGGCGAGGGAGAGGGCATAGTAAGCAAGCTTCTCCTCGTTCTGCGAGTTGACGGGACACATCAAAGTAGTACTCCCTCTGGTCCTTTTTAGTCCGCATATAAGTTTTGTCCGAAGTTCTGTACTAGTAGTCTCCAAAAAGGGCCGACCATGTCCATGGCTACCATCCCGTGCTCCATCACTGTACGTGCACGATTCACGTGCCATTGAAGAAAAATAATTGCGTACGTGGCATTGAAGAAAAAAACTTTATTTACAAATAACGCGCCACCGCATCATGGTCGAACTTTGATTCGTTCACGCGTGGTTCCCGAGCCTCCACTTAAGTGAACAACTACTACACGCGTCAAATTATCACGTGAGCTGCCTCTTCGTACAGAAATGAGCTCCACCGTGTACCCGCGCGTGTGTGTTAGGGAAAGAGGCAAAGAGTACGTGCGTCGGTGCGTGCACCTCTTCTCTTCGTGCACGTACTCCTTTTTTTGCGGGTGATTCATGCATGTACTCCACCTTCATTGGTGACCATTGGTGAGTCCACTTACACTACTTATCTCCATATTCTTGCATGACACGTGGACCTAGATGCTGGATGTCCCACGTGTCGGCAAAAGGAAGAAGAACAATTTCTGACGATCAAGGAGCCAGGAACCGCGCGGTGGAGTCCGAAACACGGCAGCCCAGTGTAGTTACATCATACATGGCCCACCTCACGCTATCACCATATTCTCGGCCTCCGTGGGACACCTAGCTCCACCAACCCATATCGCTTCTAGTTCCTCTTCTCTCTCAAAGTGCGGCGGGTTGGCGATTTTGCCGTGAATTGAGGTCGGTTTGCTCCCACTCCCTCCCACATGTTAGTGATATGCCAAGAGCATTCTAAAAAAATGATATGCCAAGAGGAACCGCTTTGACCGACGGACCAAACGCGACAGGCGTGCCGTGAGTGAGTCCAGTTTCTCGTTTTGAACTTGTTTGGTGTAGTAGTAACACTTGGTTTTGCACCTTCATAGATTGATGCAAATCCCCGCTAAAAAGGCGCTTTGCTTTCTACTAATCCCGTCAACCGTCCTGCTACAGTATATCACTCACATCTGGTTTATAGAGCTTAATCTCCAAATTTTTGTGTTACTATACCATTTTGTCAGTCTAAATTTTACTGGTCACAATCACATGTTTAGACTTCAAAGCGCATTAAATTGTTGCGTGCAAGGATTAACAGAAAACTAACCAGTGCATGTAAATGTTATTGGTCATTGTACTCCTCACGCATGCATGCGTTGATAAGTACTACTCCAAACGCTCACCATCTAGTAGTTCATTGGTTGGTTTCAATTTTTGAATTGAGCGCCATAAACCCATATTGATGCTGTGCTGCTACCGTCCAATATTCGTGTGTGGTGGTTTCTAGAATAGAAAGGAGGTACTTACTGTGGGAAAGGTGAAATGATGGTTGCTTCGTCCGAGCAACTTACTGTGGGAATATTGGAGTACGAGCGGATTCAACGAATAGTGAAATGATGGTTGCTTCGTCCGAGCAACTTACTATGGCAAAGGTGGGGTCCTGTGATTTGACTGCTCAATAGTCATTATTACTGCGGTGCAACGACCAGGGTGAACCCCCCTATGGTTGTGCACTCAATATTGGTGCATGGCACGTGGACCAGGATGCTGGATGTCCCACATGTTGGCGAAAGGAAGTTCAATGGTTTCTGGCATTGCTATCAAGCTTTCAGGATTTGTTTATATGTCACATAATTTTCCAGCATAATAAATTATACTGTAATGCTATGAAGCTTTCAACTTTGGTTTCTTGTGTCCACTTGCCTCCAAGGTTGTCTCGTTACACAATTCCATCAAATACAAAAAAACAAACATGGATGCTAATGCATCACAATGATTCGCAGATCAACCCCAATATTTACATCACAACTGAAGAAAAAGTTGTGAGAAGGTCTACAAATAAAGAAAAATTAAAAATTGATCGATACTGTCCGTAGGCATGGTTCCATTTCCTGGCCACGGTGTTCATTGGTTAGCAGCTAGTTTCACGCAGCTCTGTCGAACTTAACAAGACATGTTAGCCAAGAAAGAAGTCTATGGAGGACATGGACCATCCGATCATTTTGTGCAGTTCCACTAAAATCGAGCTGAGCATCCCTTTTTGCATAGATATGAATAAGTGTTTTTACAATAATAGTGGCACTAGGTGATGAAACATACACACACAAATAGAAGCCGATCACCTTTGCAATCTCTCGTAAAACTAACTACTTGTTGGAGAAGATTAGGCTCGGAGTTGGATGAGGAGGATAGCACAACCAATCTCCCTTTGTGCAGTCCCACTGAAATGTAGAAACATTGCCCGTGTGACATTTTAGTGGAACTACACAAAACACTCTTAAGAAAAAAGTGATTTGTGCAGTTCACCAAAAGGTCGCAATAGCAACGAGGTGAAATGGATAGCCCTATTTGCAAAAAGAGGTAGAAAGGAAACAATTACCGGTCAATAACAGTTGATGACACATACGCCGACAAAAAGAAGCATATTCATTGTCTTCAGGGGGAGATAGCAGCACAGTGGTTTCTCTCAAACGGTGTGAGGACGAGATTGCAAAATGGGAGGTACACCGGCCGAGCTACGTTTTAGGCAAAGAACTAGAGAAGATCCACATGCAGGATTTTCCACATGCAGCGACCTGGGAAATTGGGAAGTGGAGCAAGGCCAGTTCCAGAGGAAGTTGTACCTGAGGGTCATCGGGATGTAACTAGGAGGGCGGCGGCGGCCGGGATCTGCTGCGGCAGCGAGCAAGGGGCGAAGGCCCTACTGCGCCGGAGCTTGGTCGGAGAGAACGGCGGGTACCGCAGATCGGGACGCGCTGGCAGTGAGTTTCCTGCCTCGACGCCGGTGACCGGGGCAACGCAGCACATCCTCCCTTTCCGCTGGCGGACGGGATCTGGCTGGATCAATGACCAGCAGTGAGAGAGAGAGAGAGATTGGCCCCCGCCATCTTGTGTGAGAAAGTGTGAAGAGACGAACCCCAGCAAGCAAGCATTGAGGCTCCTGCCTATATTTTATACTAGTATAGTAGAGCGGTGTTCTTTTTTCTCTCGTTAACAATCGTTTTATATTCTGTACGTGCCATTGAGGAATAAACTTTATTTAAAATTAACGCGCAAATGCGTCAAGTTGCACTTTGTTTCGTTCACGTGTGGTACACGACCCTCCATCAAGTGAACAACCGCTACACGCGTCAAATTATCACATGGGCTGCCTTTTCGTACAGAAATGAGCTCCACCGTGTACCCGCGCGGGTGTGGTTGGGAACAAGACGTGAGTACGTGCGTCGTGCGTGCACCTCTTCTCTTCGTGCACGTACCCCACCTACGTGGGTGTGTGTGAGAGAGATACAAATTAACCTAGAGAGAGATGGTGAGTGCGTTCGTGAGTGTTTTTTTGGGGGGGGGGTGATTTCGTAAGTGTATTTGTGTGCGTGAGAGATGGACAGGGAATATGAGTCGATGATGCCTCAAAAAAAATGTAACATGTGCAATGTGTGTGAAATGGAGGCCTAGATATATCATATATAGAGGGGGCAATCCACGAGAAGAGAGGGGAGGGATCATCGACGTGAGATATATATCGATAGAATCGAAGAGAGGGATGAAAGTGTATGGGTGCGAGATCGATAAAGAGAGCCAGTGAAATTGTGTGTGCGCACGTCAAAGATATAGGATGGCTGGTCTACTGGAACATGAGAGGGGACATGTGCAGTTTGTGTGTGGCAGGGATACCTAACTAGAGCGTTCGACTATCGGTGTGTGTGTGTGGGGGGGGGGGCAGAGACCTAACTAGAGGGGTAGATCGACTAGTATATGTGTGGAGAAGGAGACACCTAGCTATGTATCAAGGGAGATTGATCGGCATCCATACATATGTGTAGGAGAGGAATAAGGTTGGGAGAGAGACAGAGCTAGAGTGCCGGAGGGGTGGTGGTGGAGTTGCTTCTCGGAGATGGTGGGAGAGGCCTACTAGACAAACGAAGGGTACGACTACAATATCAATAAGAGAGGGGATGTGTGTCTGTGTGTGTGCGTGCGTCTGAGACACTACTGTAGGTGTGTGCGATAGATGGCAAACAGTTCACTTGGATGAACTGTTTTCGATGAGGAAAAAAAACAGAAACAGTCAGCCAGATCAAGGTGTGTGCGATAGACGGCAAACAGTTCACTCAGATGAACTGTTTCCGATGAGCCAAAACAAAAGAAATGGTCAGAGCATCTCCAACAACCTTTGTATATTGGATTGCTATAAAAACATGTTATAGCAAGAGGAGAGAGAAGGTTTACAAAGCCAACATGTTTTTTACTTTGGTAGCCTTTGTATATCGGATTGCTATATTTGCACAAAACACACAATGACATGTCGGGACAGTTTGTCATAGACACATCACACGTCTACTAGCACAACTCGTGTACACGTGTGCACACGCGTACGCATACACAGAATCAGCACACACGCATACATGTACACACACGCAACACACACGCGTACACGTACACGTACACGTACACGTACACACGCACACATCACACACATACACGCACACACGATGCACATACGCAGCTCACACATACATGTACACATCACACACTGGCCCACTAGTCATTGAGACAAAAATATGAAGGGGATCACTTTTACAAAGCCTTGCCAAAATTTAGCAAGTGCCTTTCGATAATCACCTTCTGAGCCCAGGCTCATCTGCACCCGCACTGACGAAAAAAATCAAAACAAATACTAGAAAAATTCAAAAAATTCAATTTTTTTGCATGGTCGATAATTTGATGCGTGAGGTCCGATCCAATTTTCCAATCATTTGGACATCTGAGCAGCTCTTGGCAAAAAAGACAAATTCAGGGTCAGTTAAAAAGTTTACTGTTCATGCACTGTTCTGACCCAATTTATCTTTTTTGCCGAGAGTTTCTCAGATGTCCAAATGATTTGAAAATTGGAGCGGACCTCACGCATCAAATTTTCTACCATGCAAAAAAAATTGGAATTTTTTGAATTTTTTTTTAATATTTTGTGAATTTTTTCTGACCGGGTGCAGATGACCCTGGGCACCGAATCGCCGCACTCGTGCCCTTTGGGTTTGCAAATATACAAAGTGGGATGGCAGATTTGGCAAGCTTTGTAAAAAATTTAGGTGGGGGACCACTTATACAAAGGCTGTTGGAGGAGGTTATTTTTTAATATAAAGTTAGTCAAACTTTACATAGCTTGACTTTGACCAAACTTTATATGCAGACTAAAAAGAAACGGAGGGAGTAAGTGAGTGCAAATATAGAAAGGCTATTGGAGATGCTCTCAGCCAGATCAAGGAGTGTGCGATATACGGGCACCGATAATCCTATACACACGGACCTGTTACGGGCATTTTACACAATCTTCAACTAACTAATCTTTCTCCCCCCTGATTTTTAGCCGGGGTGGACCACAACCTCCCCTAATCTCCAATTCTATTGGTCCACTTCAGCTACCCTGTAAAATCCTTAAGTAAATCTCCGTGCGTCTAGCATTACTCATACGGGCACACAGTCTAATTAAAAGAATTGTGCGCGATGGAACAAGTCATGTGCTGACATCGCCAATTGCGGTGCACACGCCACGTACGCATCCGAGAATGCTTGCCCACGTTACACCATCCGGGAATCGTGCCGCATTTTGAAACCAGAAGCGTCAATAAATTTTGAGCTTGTTTCCCATCACATTCCAAATTACCATGATATACTAAATTGCAAACCTGTTCACACCGATCAAAACCTAAAGGTTTTCCCACTTAGCAGCTTATTACTAGGTTTTAAATACTACCTACTCGAAAATGACTGCACAATCCACCTCAATTCCTCATCAACAAACAAACAAGTCTTTCTTCGTCCTTCCTTGCGTCTGCCATGGCCCGTAGGAGTTCTTCATCGAGAATTGACCAGGGAGCGGCGAGCATGGAAGCGGAAGCAGCAGAGATGTCCCGCCTCGCTGCGATAGCAATCGCGAGGTCCCACCGCGCCACCGATGCAGCACAGAGGTCCCGCCGCGCCGCCGTAGCAGCACAGAGGTCCCGCCATGCCGCCGAAGTAGCACAGTGGTCCGACCGCGCCATGGAAGCCGCAAGGATGACCCGCCGCGCCCCGGAATCAGCAAAGAGGTCCTGCCACACCGCAGTGCCCTGGGAAGATCTCTTCTGGGAAGGCGAGAGCTCTCGCTGGCGCATGCGCGCTGAGCTCAATAAGCTGAAGGATGAGATCTCCGGCTGGGCGAAGCTGCACGAGGAGATCAATGCCTCATTTGATAAGGCGATCGGCGTCATCCGGGGACTAAGGGATGACAAGGCGAAGCTCCGCACCCAGTACGACGTGCCGAGGGCCAAGATCGTCGGCAATGCGAAGCAGCATGAGGAGAGCACTGCCGTGATGAAGAAGACGGCCGCCATGGTCGAGATAATTATGGACAATAATGCCAACCTCCGCATCGAGCGCGAAAGGCTGGTGCGGGAATCCAAAGCTGCTGTCAAGCAATGTATTGAGGACGTGAAAGAGATCATTGCCGTTCGCCGCAAGAACTCCATCGCCATGGATGCAATGACGAAGATGGCGCAGGAGAGGCAAAAGGAGGTGAAGGTCGTGGAGGCGATGAAGGAGTTGGAGGAACTCTATGCCCTGCAGCAACCCATCAAGAAGGAGTAGAGCAGCGACCCAGATTGTTGTCTGTGTCTTCTTCCTTCTTCTTTTGCCCCTGTGTCTTTCTGGCGTTGCCGCATGAGGCATTTTAAATTGTCTTCCTGAATATGTAAGACAAATACTATCCATTGCCATCGTCATCATATATAACAGTCTTCCTAAGTCCTCGTTAAGTTCAAGTCAAGGCTATATCCGTGAGTTATCCGTCCAAATTTTTGTTTTCAAATTTTCTTTGTTCTCCCTTAAATCTCAGTCGACTGAGACCTAGCCAGGCTCGGGCGCCTTTAATGGAGAAGTTGGGAGCGAGGTGGGCGGCGGATGGAGGTCAAAGGGCTCGCCTCCCGGTAAGCCTGCGCAGCGGTCTGCTCCACGCCTCCCATCTACTCAAATAGCTACCCCGCACGGCGCCTCCTAGCCAATAAAAATGGGGACGTGTGGCGGCACGTAAATGGTTAGTACAACGCCCACGGTTTGAATAACACTTGTGTTTCCGATTGTAACATGGCAGCTCTTTATTCCAAAATGACTTTGTTTGTTGTTAATGTGTGCGCCTTCAAAAAATCGGACAAATTTTTTACCACAACATGTTGGTGCCATGTCAAGGCAACATGCCAAGTTTCATGATTTTCAGGCAAGTTTTGGATTTACAGGAATTTAAAAACCAAGTTTGTCAATGTTTTCAGCCGAGCCACGATGCCCGAATGTTTGAAATTTGTTCTCATTTCTTGCATGGGACCTAAACATTCACCCAAGGACACATATACGATTTTTCAACCCATTTTGGTGCACTAGAGCATGTGCATGTAGTTCAAATTTGAATTATGCACATTAAATGCCTAGAAAACTCGATAAATGTATAAAATGGCCAAACGAACTCGGAATAATTCCAAATTATAGCGCGACACTCCTATTGGTCTTTGTTGGCTCTGTAAGAAAAATCAAGGTAGGAAGAGGCAGTGTATGTCGTTTCGCCCAAAAAGGTGACACATTCCCTATCGGAACCATGAGCCTTTTTGAGAGAAGCTCCGGTTTGTAAGAAGCTTATACCAAAACTTGTCCCAAATCGAACAAAAATTTTACCACAGCTTGTTGGTGCCATGTCAAGACACCATGCCAAGTTCCGTGATTTTTAGGCAATTTTTGGATTTACAGGAATTTAAAAACCAAGTTTCTCAATGTTTTAGGCCGAGCCACGACGCCCAGATGTTTGAAATTCATTCCCATTTCTTGTATGCGACCTAAACATTCACCCAAGGACACATATATGATTTTTCAACCCATTTTGGTGCAGTGGAGGTTGTGCTTGTAGTTCAAATTTGTATTATGCACATTAAATGCTTAAAAACTCAATTAATGTATAAAAAGGCCAAACGAACCCGGAATAATTCCAAATTTTAGCACGACACTCCTATCGGTTTATGTTGCCTATGTAAAAAAAATCAAGGCAGGAAGAGGTAGCGTATGTTGTTTCACTCACAAAGGTGACACGTTCCCTGTCGGAACCATGAGCCTTCTTGAGAGAAGCTCTCGTTTGTAAGAAGCTTATACCAAAACTTGTCCCAAATCAAACAAAAAATTTACCAAGGCATGTTGGTGCCATGTCAAGACACCATGCCAAGTTCCGTGATTTTTAGGCAATTTTTGGATTTACATGAATTTTAAAACCAATTTTCTCAATGTTTTCGGCCGAGCCACGACGCCCAGACGTTTGAAATTCACTCCCATTTCTTGTATGGGACCTAAACATTCACCCAAGGACACATATACGATTTTTCAACCCATTTTAGTGCAGTGGAGCATGTGCTTGTAGTTCAAATTTGTATTATGCACATTAAATGCCTAAAACTCAATTAATGTATAAAAAGGCCAAACGAACCCGGAATAATTCCAAATTTTAGCACGACACTCCTATCAGTCTATCTTGCCTATGTAAAAAAAATCAAGGTAGGAAGAGGTAGCGTATGTCGTTTCGCTCACAAAGGTGACACGTTCCCTGTCGGAACCATGAGCCTTCTTGAGAGAAGCTCTCGTTTGTAAGAAGCTTATACCAAAACTTGTCCCAAATCGAACAAAAAATTTACCAAGGCATGTTGGTGCCATGTCAAGACACAATGCCAAGTTCCGTGATTTTTAGGCAATTTTTGGATTTACATGAATTTTAAAACCAATTTTCTCAATGTTTTCGGCCGAGCCACGACGCCCAGACGTTTGCAATTCATTCCCATTTCTTGTATGGGACCTAAACATTCACCCAATGACACATATACGATTTTTCAACCCAGTTTGGTGCACTGGAGCATGTGCCTATAGTTCAAATTTGATATCTCTTTGTCTGTTTGTGCTCCGAAAACTCCCTCTTTCTCAACCCGCGCCTTGCTATCCCGAAAATACAATGTGCGCGAAAACTCCCTCCTCCTGCGAAATCCTGACATGCGAAATCCCCGTTCTACCCCTGGGCAGAAAGAGCCACTAGTTCAAATTGGTGGGGGTACTTTTGTAACTTACCCTACATTTCGGACAAGCGCGTCCCTAAGTCATGGTTCCCCCCTCCCATCCCCTTCTTTTCCCCATTCGAAAACCGAGGCCGCCAAAACCTCTCTCCACTAGCCGCGAAACCCCACCCCCCTCGGTCCGCCCCCCTCCGCCGCCCCACTAGAGCCTCCTCCCCGACGATGTCGTCCACCGCAACAGCTCGACGTTCCTCATCCACTGCACCTGATGAGGATCCGTCGTCGATCTCGTCGTCCCGCCGGTTCAGCCGCCCCGTCCTCCACCTCCAAGGAGCTGCTCCAACGATCGCCTCATCTATCGCGGCTGCTCCATTCCCACAGCGCCACCTTAACCTGCCCTACCTGAACCGCATCATCCTCACCGACTCCTCGGATGAAGCCGAGGCCTACTCGGTGGCACCAAAGAGGTTGTACACTCATCGCATCTTCTCCTTCACTCGACCTCACGGCGCCGCCGGTGCTCGATCCCGCTCCGACATGGCCCAGCTCCCTCGACGCCGGCACCGCCAGCGATATCCTCCATGGTGGATCTCCCCCATTGCGAGGTTCCCTCGGCGGTGGCGTCCATACCAGCCGGAGCTGTTGCTGTTGCTCCGGCTCTCGCTCGCGCTGCTGCTCTGCTCTTGCTCTCGCTCGTGCTGCTGCTCTGCTCTTGCTCTCGCTCGCGCTGCTGATGCTGGTACACGGGCTACTGCAGCTACACAAGTTGCTGCTCTGGCTCTCGTTCACGCTGCCGCTCTGGCTGCTAGCTGCTAGTGCATTCCCTATTGAGTGGCTGCTGATTTAGATCACTTCTTCTCTGCTACCAGTGCTTGAGCGGCCTAAACTACCAACGAAGTGCTTGTCTGCTACTAGTGCGTTCAGTTTCGACAGTAAAATTCAGTTTTGACAGTTAAGTTCAGAGTCAACAGTTTTTACATCATCTGTTGGAGTTGGTTGTCTTTTGGTGATGTAAATTTTACAGCTAGCACTTTTTGGTGATGTATTTTACATCATCTATTCGAGATGGTATTAGAATCCCACTTCAGATTAATGATGTTCATCTTGTACGGTTTAGCCTCGACGTCGTACAGCTCGCCAGAGCTGCTCCAATGACGGAACCATCCATCACAACAGAGCAGTACCCTCAATGTCGTCTACAAACGCCTTAGATCTTCTTCCCCAGCTCCGACAGCCACCTCCGCCGCAACATCTTCAGCGACCGACCCAATGATGTTGAGGTCGACACGGCTACGCCAAAGAGGTTGTACACTTGATGCATCACTTTTTACTCTACATTCATGTCGATCCCTTAAGGCTATTTTGGTTCAAAGGAAAAAGTGAAGGAAAAACATAGCAATAGGAAATTTTCCTATGGTACCCTACTATTCAATTATTCATGCATTTGGTTGAAAGGAATGGAGCAAAACAAAACTGAAGGATTTTTTCATTTCATGTCTGTTTCAAAGGAAGAACACAGAAATTTTAACATCCACCTGGACCTACTTATCAAAATCCTATGCATGAAAAGAAGACTAAGTGCATTACTGGCATAATAACATTCTAACTGTACACATTTGCAGGTGGTTTGACTTTAATTTGGCCATGTTTCTTTGCATTCCTGTGCTCTTCCTGCAAGCCAAAGGAGCCCTTACAGAATTAATTCATTTACAGATAGGTGTCGAAGAAAACTTTGTGTGGTTTGTCCTGCTCCTGCTGCGCCGTCATCCACCTCACCTGAGCTACTCCATCGACAAAAGCGTCCACCATACCAGACATCACGACTCCTTACCATCTTTCGCCGCCTCATATCTCCTTCCCCGCCGTCGGCAGCCACCGCAACTGCATCACCATCATCGACTCAGCAGATGAACCTAAGGAGTACATGGGTCCACAAGAGAGGTCGCACTCTTTTGTTTCTGCTTACTTTATGCATTGCTTAATATTACCTGCTAGTTTATCATCCTGTTCATCTCTTAGATTCCAAGTCAGGTCCAAATTAATGTTCAAACTTGAGTATGAAAATGCTTGTGGGGCACATATCGAGGCAGCAATGAATAGTATATCAATCTACTATATGTTTCATCTAGGGTATCTACTATGTCGTTCATCTTGGGTGGGAAACAAACAGTAAAGCAGCCATCATCTGTCTTTTTATTAAATTAAGCTATCATTTGCCTGCTATCATTATTTTTGGATCTATCCACTGGTTGTTACCATCACTCTAGATTTCTGCATGCTCTCCTTACTTAATCTCACTATATTTTTTTCGTATGCATGTCAGTTATTGTACACAGTCATGCTGAACATGTAGAGAAAAAGAGAAGAGTCTTGCGTGGCAATACAATGTCATGCCGACATCGCTCCATGGTGGGTGCAATGGCAACCCTACCCCCCTCCTCCAGATTGTAATCCAGAGGAAGATAGCTGTTCAGAGGTGGAGTCAGAGGGAGCTGACCACTCCTATTTACCCCCCGAGGTGTTTGCTCTAACTTGGCATGATGATGTTGGTCATATCATGCATATGGTGCCTTGCTTTGCTTACTTTCGACATCATATATGTCATCTGCTTAGTTTAGACATGTTCTGTAATGCCACCTGTTTAGTTTCTATATCACATATGTGAATTATGCAATGCCATCTTTTTTAGCCAGCCATAGTATATGTGAAATATGCAATGCCATCCTATTTAGCCAGGCATCATATATTTGAATTATATCTTGCCATTCCTTTTTTCCATTACATTTCCATTTGTCGACAATGTTTGTACATTCAACTACTCTTCGTGTGAATCAGCCATTTGGGTGGGTGATGAAAAAATCTGGAGTGAAAACAAGTTCGTCAGAGCAGACAGTGCTACCTGTCGAAGCAGATCTCTTGCTAGGTCCAGATAGCTCCTCAAAGGAGGATTCAGAGACAGATGACCAGTCCTATCCCCCCCCCGAAGTGTATGCTCTAACTTGGCACAGTTATACTACTCGTATCATGCATATGCTGTCTTGCATTGCATAGTTTAGACATCATATACACAATATTCAACACCATCTGCTTAGTTTAGACATCATATATGCGAATGCCATCTGCTTAGTATATAAATCACATATGTGAATTATATCATGCCATCCTATTTACTTAGATAACATGTATGTGAATTATGTCATGCGAACCTGTTTACTAAAGACATCATATAATTATCTCATGCCATCCTTTTTAGTTAGTCATCATATCTTTGAATTATGTCATGCTATACTGTTTAGATAGACATCATATATGTGAAATTATGTCATGCTATCTTGTTTAGTTAAACAACATATATGTGAACTATTTCATGCCCTCTTTTTTTCTCACTATCTATTGCATCTGTCTCATACAAGGTCTATACATTCAACTACTTTTCTTGTTTATCAGCCATTTGAATTGGAAGGGGTGATGGCAGTATCTAGCGGAGTAAAAACACGGTCTTCCAATAAAATAGCGCTACCTGTCGATGGAGATAGCACCTTGGTTGTACTTGCACAAGAACTAGCCCTACCACACATAACCCAGATTATCGCAGATTGTACCCCTACTCCGATGGACAGAGAACCAGCTTCACCCAATCTAACCCCAATCCCAGCAGATAGTAACCCAGTTCCAGTTGACACAACACCATCTCCACAACAGAGCTCCCAAACAAGAGCAGTTAGTAAGGCAGCTTCAGTGCCCAAAGCGCCCGGACTACCATGGCGAACCCCAACTCCACCAGTTAGTACACCTATTCCTGTGGATGAAGCAGAACCAGTCATCCGTAGTTTAGCATCTATCGCATTTGATGTTGTTAAATCCTATGTGCGTATCTTCCCATCATGGAAATATTATACTGAAGATGAAGGAAAAAGCCAATTGCAGGTGTTCCTCCAGGAGTTATGTGTAAGTATTCATGGCAATTACTTTGCTTTGTCCCATACGTTCTACCTCCCTACTTGTTATAACACAGCAAATGTTCCCATTTTTCTGTGTAGAGAATGACCGATTTGGAAACTCAGGATGAGGTAATCTGTGCTAATACCTGTGCTATCTTCAAGAATGCTTTGCAGCAGTTTCGGAATTACCTGAATAAAACGTATTTCACTGGCAAGGAAACTCATCAAATTCCCTTACTTTCTCCGGAGACACATTTATGGGACGATGACTGGGAACGCCTTGTTCTGTATTGATCTAGACCCATGAATCTGGTAGGGTCTATGAGATCAGATTTCATTTTGAAGTACTATATGGCTGCATCTTACTGTACTCTCTTCTTGTAGAACAAGTGCTTAAACCTGAAGAACAACTGTTCTCAGGTAAGATTCCATAGCTATGGTGCATACAGCTTTGCTCTTGTATCACTGTATTTACTCATACCAACTAATTTTTAAATAGAAGTATCCAATCAAAACTCCAATGGCACAACTGGTATGTTTAAACATGTTTCTTTAACTGGTTTGCTCTTCTAAATTGATCTATGTTGATTTCAATTTCAATTGTGTAGACAATTGTCTTCTCATATCATGCACATTACTAGCATCAAAACAGAGCCAATAGTGTTGTTAGTTGTACATGTATACCCGTGGTACCCATCTGAAATCTTGTGGTGCCATGTACTTTCCCACACTTATATTCTTTCAATGCTATTCTGTCTTGAACTGATATGATTTGAACTGTGTCTCTATTTTGATTTGGCAAGACAATGCAGTGACAGTAGCACATAGATATATGTTTGTTTGATGCTTTTATAATGTACTATTTTGCAATAGAAGACTTGATAGTTTAATCCTGTCCACCTTCCTACTGATCCGGTTCACCAAAATGAGTTTCATATACTACATGCTAAACCTCTTATGTGTCTGCTTGTTTCTTCTTTTAGAATGCTGATAGAATATTGGAGAAGAGTACCACATTAAGCAATGGTAAAGGAAGTAATGCAGATAAGGTTGAAGATAGTGAGACAACCTTGCTGGTCTCCAACAAAGCTGATAAAATAGAGAAGGAAAACTATCTTGAAGACAGTAAGACAACCCCAAAGTCATGTCTTGATGTAGTGTTCGAGTTACTGGCCACTACCGCTTGCACAAGCTCTTCAAACTCGTTGTCTGAATCAGTTCGGTTTCTTGAGTCTCAACTACAAGCTGAAAGACATCGATCAGCTGTGCTACGACAAGAAGCCGAAGGACTGAGGAAGTCCCTGGAGAATTCAGATGCATAGTTCTGGTGCAACAGCAAGCGTTGGAGGATTTTAGCGCCA
This sequence comes from Elymus sibiricus, assembly GCA_039707655.1. Classification (NCBI taxonomy): domain Eukaryota; kingdom Viridiplantae; phylum Streptophyta; class Magnoliopsida; order Poales; family Poaceae; genus Elymus; species Elymus sibiricus. The sequence continues at coordinate 243,402,703 of CM077676.1, forward strand.
AACAAGAGAAAGCTAATAAGCTTGCTAAGCTTATTGCCAGCAAGGTGGATACCCAGGATAACGTTTCTTGAGCTCTTCTGAAGTTGTTTTAGTTATGGACTTGTCTTGCTGCCGCATTTATTTGCACTGTTGGCCAATTTAGACGCCCAGTGTATGTAATATGGTGCTTTGTTATTCCCTTTATTTGCACTGGTGGCGAACTTTGATGCCCAATGGATGTAATGTCTGTAATCGCCGTAATAGCCTAGCGTTAGTTGCTTGCTTATTTATTTGTTTTCTTGTAGTCACTGCAGCTCTTTTTTCCATGGTTTGCTAGTGGCCGCAATAACCATGGGCCACATACGGGCCGTGGTAACGATGGGCCTCCTACGGGCCATAGGGATCCATGGCCCTCCTACGGGCCGTAATTTCCATGGGCCTCGTACTTGCCGTAGGATCCATGGGTTGTACTGTTCTTGGGCCAAAACCGGACCGCAATATCGACCATAAATGGGCCTAAATTGGAACCGTCCGTTTATGGGCCCAGAGCATAACTGGCCTTCTAAGGGCCCATAAATTCTTGGGCTCATTTCCGCCCCTCAATTACTTACGGTCCGTTACTGGCCTATTATGCTAATGGGTCAAATTCAGCCCATGGTGACAATCGGTCCGTTTGTGGCCCGTTAACAGGCCGGAAGGCAGCACAGGCTTAATTCTATCAACAGGCATGACAGGTCATTAATGGGCCGGATTACAGGATAGGATGAAAACAGCCCAACATGTTAACGGGCCACAAACGGACCGATTGTCACCATGGGCTGAATTTGACCCATTAGCATAATAGGCCAGTAACGGACCGTAAGTAATTGAGGGGCGGAAATGAGCCCAAGAATTTATGGGCCCTTAGAAGGCCGAAAGAAAACACGGGCTGGAAACGGCCCAACTAACTCATGGGCCATTAATCGGCTCAAAGTAGTTTACTGTTCATGATTGGCCTATTTCACCACGGGCCGTCAATGGGCCCAGAGATGCAAAAGGCCTCATATGGGCCGAAAGATTTCACGGGTCATAGATGGGCCGAAAGTGACAACGGTCTGGAATCATATGGGACGGCCCACATGATGCTACTGGGCCGAATATTGAAAGGCCCTAACGGGTCGTGAGTACCCGGGCCGTAAATGGGCTGTATGCGAACACGCCGTTAACAGGCTTTCCATGGGCCGGCCCGCTAACTTTTGACCAAGTCAAACAGGCCGGCCTTTATAACCTAAATGGGCCACTGTTGGGCCGCGCCATGTGTCGATGTATCATAGGCGTCTCTCGTCCAATGAATGGATGACATCTGTCGCAACGCTGAGCTGACACGTGGATCGGCCGGCGAATGAGAAATTAACACGTGGAAAATCGCCATTGGTCAGGGCTGCTAACGGGTTATCTGATCCAAATCAGAACCCGATAGCTTAATGATGAACCATTACGGTGGATGCCATGTGTTGGTTACCCTTGACGAAAACACTTCCATGACACGACATTTATCATCATGGAAGTGGACACTTCCGTGATGATAATTTCAGTATTGTCATGGAACACTTCTACAACATCACAGGTATGACTATCTTGGTTCTGTCATAAAATTGTCACGGATGTACATGCATGACAGAAAACTTGACCTACTATGACAAAGACGTATCATCACGGAAGTGTTTTTTTTGTAGTGAGTAGTACTAGAAACATACCAATGGGAATTCCGGACTCCCTGAGAACGCCTTTTTAATTCTATTGTTCCATCGTTATTTAACTTCCTTGTCTTACATTTACTTTTATGTTATTCAGTTACAAGTTACCATTTCACTCAATCCTTATTTAAATCCGCCCTCACTCTGCTTCAAGTCTACAATTATCTGTAGGCACAAAGTTACATAATTCTCTACAAGGGGCAAAAGCCTGGTTCCTGTGCTCCCTATGTGATCGATACTCTTACTTCGAAAGGGCTACAAATAAACCCTGTGCACTTGCAGGCTATCAGTCCTCCAAAAAGTGGGGATGAGGTTCATGATATTGTTCTAAAAAAGAGAGGCCAAAAAGAGCCCAACAAAAAAATGAGAGAAAAAGAGAGAAGGGGCAATGCTACCATCCTTTTGCCACACTTGTGCTTCAAAGTAGCACCATGTTCTTCATATAGAGAGTCTCCTAAGTTGTCACTTTCATATACTAGTGGGAATTTTTCATTATAGAACTTGGCTTGTATATTCCGATGACGGGTTTCCTCAAATGCCCGAGGTCTTCATGAGAAAGCAAGTTGGATGCACACCAACTTAGTTTCAGTATTCAGCTTTCATACACTTATAGCTCTAGTGCATCCATTGCATGGCAATCCCTACTCCTCGCATTGATATCGATTGATAGGCCTCTCCATTGCCTATTGATCCACCGAGTTGGTGCGAGACTTTCTTCCTTTTTGACTTCCCTTATGAATCTCTACCACCGCATTCTATTCCACCCGTAGTGCTATGTCCATGGCTCACGCTCATGTATTGGGTGGAGTTGAAAATGCTGAAGCGCGTAAAAAAGTATGATCCAATTGCTTGGTTTGACACCGTGGTGCTCATGATTTATATTTATCCGGTGAAGGCGGAGTCATGTCATGCTTACATAATTCAATGACTAGGGATAACATTCGTTGAGCATCATATATTTTGAAAAAGTAAAGATTATGTTCTTGTATTCATGGATATTATTATGTTGATATCAATTACTTCATCGTTTCTCAATATTTATACCGTAAAAAGATTACATGATAAACATGCTAGGTAGCATTGAACATCAAAAATTATCTTTGTTTTATCATTTACCTACTCGAGGACGAGCAAGAATTAAGCTTGGGGATGCTGATACGTCTTCGACGTATCTATAATTTTTGATTGTTTCATGCTATTTTTATATCAATCCTACATACTTTATATGCAATTTTATATCGTTTTTGGGACCTAATCTATTAACCTAGTGCCCAATGCCAATTCCTGTTTTTGCCTATTTTATTGTTTCAGGGAAAAACTATGCCAAACGAAGTCCAAATGCGATAAAATTTTATTTTTTCTGGGCCAGAAGACACCTAGGAAGCTTCGGGAGGAGGCCAGAAGGCATACGAGGGATCCACAAGCTCACCCCGCGTGCCCCTAGGGGGGCATGCCACCTGAGCTTGTGGGCCACTCGTAACTCCTCCTGACCTAATTCCATTTCTATAAATTCCCAAAAATCTCAAAAACACCTGAGAGCCACCCAAAACAATTTTTCCGCCGCCGCAAGTCTTTGTTCTTCTGCGATCCCATCTGGAGGCCTTTTCCGGTACTCTGCCAGAGGGGGAATCGATCATGGAGGTCCTCTACATCAACCTTGCCCCACCTCCAATGATGTGTGAGTAGTCCACCATAGACCTACGGGTCCATAGTGATTAGCTAGATGGCTTTCTCTCTATCTTTGATCTTCAATACAATGTTCTCCTCGAAGATCGATCCGATGTAATCTTCTTTTGTAGTGTGTTTGTTGGGATCCGATGAATTGTGGGTTTATGATCAGATTATTCATTGAAAGTAATTGAGTTATATTCTGAACTTTATTATGTATGATTGTTATAGCTATGTAATGCTTTCCGATCTATGAGTTTTCTTTGGCCAAGTTGACGATTTGGTTTTCGGTGGAAGTGGTGCACAGTAGTAGGTTCAATCTTGCGGTGTCCTCACCCAGTGACAGAAGGGGTAGTGAGGCACGTATTTATATTGTTGCTACTAAGGAGAAAACGACGGGGTTTAATCATATTGCTTGGTTTTATTCTATCTACATTATGTCATCTTGCTTAAAGCGTTACTCTCTTTGTTATGAACTTAATACCATAGATTCAGGCAGGAGTCGGTCGATTGGTGGAGTAATAGTAGTAGATGCAGGCAGGAGTCGGTCTACTTGTCATGGACGTAATGCCTATATACATGATCATGCCATGAATATCGTCATAACTATGCGCTTTTCTATCAATTGCCCAACACTAATTTGTCTACCCACCGTATGCTATTTTTATGAGAGAGATGCCTCTATGAAAACTATGGCCCCCAGGTCTACCTTAATCATATTACAAAAACCAAAAATACCTTGCTGCAATTTATTTACTTTTATTTTACTTTGCAATTTATCTATCTACCACTACCAGATTTAATCCTTGCAATTAACGAGTGCAAGGGGATTGACAACCCTCTTGCCCACATTGGGTGCAAGTATTTGCTCTTGTGTGTGCAGGTACTATTGACGGGTGTTTGCGTGGTTCTCCTATTGGTTCGATAAACCTTGGTTCTCAACTGAGGGAAATACTTATCTGCTACTATATTGCGTCACCCTTCCTATTCGGGGAAAATCTCAACGCAGCTCACAAATAACTGCCCCACTCAGCATTACCATCGAAAGGCCACGAAGTATTTTACTGTCATTGTAAAGGTTGGGATGTGAAGGTAATTCGAGATGATAGTAAAAGCCTTCGCTTTTAATCTTTGCACTTGATAGGGGATTTGTGGAGAACCCAATGCATAGGTTATGCTAGAAATATACCAATGGGGATTCTAGACTCCCTGAGAACGCCTTACTGCTCTGTCACTTCCACTTGTTGATCGTGCTACTGTTCTCTATTTACTTTTATGTTATTTACCTCCAATTCACTTTACACTAAAACAATTATTTACTTTCGCCCTCACTTTGTCTGTAGTTTGCAATTACTTGCAGGCACAATTTCATAATTCACTACAAGAGGTAACGCTCAATTCTTGTGCTCCCTGTGGGATCGATACTCTTACTTCGAAAAGGCAACAACTAAACCCTGTGCACTTGCAGGCTATCAAGAGTCGACATCGAAAGAAACAGAAAACGAGCACGACTCTGACCCGCTCACACCCCCTGATGGGGAACGTTGCATGGAAAACAAAAAAAATCCTACGAAACACCCAATATCTATTCTATGGAGAGGCCACCAATGAGAGGGGGAGGTGTCTACATACCCTTGTAGACTAAAAGCGTTAACAATCTAGAGATCGTGGTTGGCGTAGTCGTAGTCCCTCGCGATCCAATCCGATCCAAGAACCGCACGAGCGGCACCTCCGAGATGTGCACACGTACGGCTCGGTGAAGTCTTCGCCTTCCTAATCCAACAAGGAAGGGTGGAGAGGTAGATGGGATCTAGGCCAGCACGATGGCGTGGTGGTGGTGGTGGCAGCGGAACACCGGCAGGGCTTCGCTAAGCGCTACGCGGAGGAGGAGGAGTCACGGGAGGGAGACGCGCCAAGCGGTGGTAGGGTGCTACCCCTATGCCTTCCCACCTTTATATAGGCGTGGGGGGGACTGGTGTCTTGCCCTCCAAGCCCCTAGGGTCGTTGGCCAAGGGGGGGGGGGGGGAAGGAAATCCCTCCTTTCCTTCCCCACTGATCGTTATCCCCATTTATAGGGATCTTGATCTTATCCCTTCGGGATATGATCCTATTTCTTTTAGGGGGATCTTGGTGCGCCAAGACCAGGGGTGTGAGGCTTGCCCCACTACCCATGTCCATGTGGGTCCCCCATATAGGTGGGCCCCACTTCGGAACCTTCTAGAACCTTCCCGGTACAATACCGAAAAATCCCGAACATTTTGCGGAATCCTGAATATGACTTCCCATATATAAATCTTTACCTTCAAACCATTCCGGAGCTCCTCGTGATGTCCTGGATCCCATCTGGGACTCCGAACAATATTCGGTCTTGCCATTATTAATATCCCAATACTACCCTCGCATTACCAAACATTAAGTATGTGACCCTGCGGGTTCAAGAATCATGCAGACATGACCGAAACACCTCTCCGATCAATAATCAATAGAGGGACCTTGACGCCCATATTGATTCCCACATATTCAACGAAGATCTTTATCAGTTTGAACCACGATGTCGAGGATTCAGTTAATCCCGTATACAATTCCCTTTGTCCGGCGATATGTTACTTGCCCGAGATTCGATCGTCCGTATCTCCATACCTAGTTCACTCTCGTTGCCGGCAAGTCTCTTTACTCGTTCTGTAATACAAGATACCGTGACTAAACCCATTAGTCACATGCTTGCAAGCTATTCACGCTGTTTTATTACCGAGAGGGCCCAGAGATATCTCTCCGTCACACGGAGCGACAAATCCTAGTCTCGATCCATGCAACCCAACAAATACTTTCCGAGATACCCGAGGAGCACCTTTATGATCACCCAGTTACGAAGTGATGTTTGATAACCCACAAAGTATTCTTCTGGCATTCGGGAGTGCATGATCTCATGGTCTAAGGAACATATACTTGACATTAGGAAAGCTATGGCAAATTGAACTTAGTGACACGATCAGATGCTAAGCTTACTATTGGGTCTATCCATCACATCATTCTCCCAATGATGTGATCCCGTTATTAAATGACAACTCATGTCTATGGTTAGGAAACCTTAACCATCTTTAATCAACGAGCTAGTCTAGTAGAGGCTCACTTGGGACACTGTATTTGTTTATGTATGTCGGCCCAGTGGGAACCAGGGTACCACGGGCCATCTGCCCACGGCCCAGGAAGCAACGCCTGGCGAAGGGCCAAGAGGCGGCCCAGCTACGAGCACCGCAAAGCAAGACACGTCGTGAGGCACCGGCCTCACGAGGACCCTATCCACTAGGGGCGGACCCACCGAAGACTCGGCAGCAGCAGAAGGCCTCCCGAGGCAGCCTCCCGAAGCCACCCAAGCAGGGCGCTGTCATGGCGCCAGCCTCGCGGTCACGTGCTCACCACATGGGTGACGCACCCCCGCAAGACGACGATAGCGCAGGGCCATACCAGCAGGTGCGGTCAGGGGGGATTTCCCCTTTGGTGATAAAGGGGTAGCACCAGCTGCCCTCCCCCAAAGCAAGTCTCAAGACTTGCCCGTTTGGTGAAAGAGGATCAGGACGATGGGGCGCGTAGGGCGGATGTCATCATCGAGCCCACCAGCGTGTCATAGATAGCATCTTTGCAGGCGAAGACCGCATTTTGTCAGGATAAGCATGGGCACGTGTCCCCTTCCAAACCGCCGTTGTGTGGCTACCCTTCCCGCCAATATTTTCGGGGGAAGAGGACCAAGGCGGCTATAAAAGGGGCAGTGCAGCCACTATAGAGAAGGATCGATCCGACCATCTTTAACCTTGTACGCGAGAACTCTCTTGCCCACCATAATCCAAAACCCAAGCAAGAGTAGGGTTTTACACCGCACGGTGGCCCGAACCTAGGTAGCTCTTGGGTCCCTGCCATGCCTTGCATGTGTGTGCGCTCTCGCCGTGCTCCGCTCACCATAGTCTTGCCGTGGTCACCGTCCGGTTGTTAGGTAGCAAGCGGCCCCCAGAGTTCGGGGTTTTGGAGCTTTTGTGTGAACCAGCATCACTGGTAGTTACATTGTCTCCTTTCTCTGTTTCCATGGAAACTTGGGTGCTGGTAGCAGGGGGATCTTGTATCACCACCTCATCAGCAATCTGTGGTGGCTCTACTTCCACAAGGATCCTGTAGAGCTTTCCCTGGATACCAAACACTCTTTCTTGTGGGATCCTATTGTAGTCTTTGCAAGATATCTTAACTCTAACTGTCTCATAAAAACTCTAGAAATTGTGTTGCCAGTCAACATCCAGCAGCACCCCAAATGTGGATGTGATTTGGTTCAAGAGTGTCCATTCACACCATTTTGGGTTGAGCTTCCTAAGCTTTAGCCAGACCTCTTGGAGTTCATCCTCAGCAGATACATTGCCCAGCCACACTTCCACTTTGACTATGGTGTTCTCCTTAGTCAAACCAAAGCAGGGATAACCAGCTACCTGCTCCACATCAATTTCTGGTGGGAATTTAACCAAGAAGGTCCATTCAACTAGGGTGTTGATGGGCCATGGCCAGTTGGTCTTGTAGATGCTTGCAAATTCCTTAGAAAGTTCTTGTTTGGTGATTTCTCCATATTCCACAAAGACTATGCCAACGTTTTTCAGCCAACCCAAGTGCCGGACATTCACATCTGGAACCTCTAGGTGGTAGAATCCCAACCCTGGAGCAACACATCCCACAAACTTTGCAGAGGAGTGGGGTTTCTTCCTTAGAGGACAGTCTTCCACCTTGTGATTGACCATCTTACAGATGAAACAGCACCTGGGTTTGCTGCATTTGTCCTTGTGGTGCCCTGGATCCCCACAATTGAAGCAAGTCACAGTGGCGTAAGACATCAAACCTGGATTCACCTGGTGGGTCTTCTGACTCACTTCTTGCTTCTTCTTTTTTTGGTTTTTCCCTTGGTTCTTACCTTGCTGCTGGCTTCCCCTTTGTCCTTCCCCTGGGTCAGCTGCCTGCCCTCCTGACTGCCCTTGCATCTACGGTGGAGGACCGTACCACTGCTGATGTGTACCTCCCCACTTCTGTTGAGGGAATTGGCCATGAAATTGGCCGGGGAATGCCCACAACAGCGGTGGCCCTTGGAAGCCATACCCAAAGAATAGTGGTTGCTGCGGCGGCCCCTTGCCATGGACCATCTGCAGCTGCTCTTGCAGCCAGCTACCCGAGACCTCGCCCCTCCCTCCTTTGTTTCTGCCATGACCCCGCCCTCGTCCTCCGTCGGCCATCATCTTTGGATCGGCGGCAGCGGCAGGTTTGGTGGAGGTAGTGTAGGAAAGGGGAACCCTAGTGCTCCCCCTCTCCGTGCTAGATTTTATACAACTCCACAGCGGACTGTATCTTCTTTTTGCCTCGTCACCATGATCACCTGGCAAGAAACCTGGTGACCTAGCAACTTTTTCACCTGCTTTTTTGTCTTGCAACCTGGCGGGGTTCTCTCTCTGCAGGAATCTAAAACCTCCAGAAAGCCCCATAACCAGCAGGGTATCCCCAGCTCCCTCTCTTGGTCTCGCGGGCATATTCATCGGCACGAGGAGACGACGCTCATCATCATCGCCTGGCTCTTTGGCGGCTGCAACCTCCAGAGAGCTTCCCAACGCACCCTTCTGTCCAGAATCGGGGAATCTCTTACTGATACTGCCTAGGCAATCACCTCGGACGGCTATGTGATTTTGTTCGGCGCAATCAGTGAGATCTCGAGCTCAGGCATTGACCATGATTCAATCACCAATTTCTGAAGAGAGTCTGAACCGCTCCTCGTCAATCTCATCCTCACTGCCAATCCCTGCAGGTGCTCCTCGATCAGCAATTCCTCTCTGCTTCGACCCAAATCACTCTGTGTTGTGCTCGCACTCATGGTGGAGGGGATAGGCGGAATGGGTAGGCGAAGCACACACCATGTCATTCCTCCCATCTTCCCAGCACCCCCCTTATGAATAAATGCAGTCCGACATGCCATTGCTCTGCCATTACCGCTGTGCAGACACGTCCTGCAGGGGCCCCAGATCGACACTGTTGCAAGTCATGCCCATCCTCCTTAATCCGTTGCTGGGGCTGGGGACAGGTACGGCCAAGGATCCACCTCTTCCGGCACCGATCAGGCGCCTGAAGGTAGCTGCCTGATGAGGCATTCCCACCTTGTACTGCGCCTCGGATCCCCACATCTGGCCTCCTGTTTTGCCCAGTTGACAAAGGCCACTAGCGGGGCAGTCAGATTCGGCATCCTGCCCTTCTCCTCGCTGGTGCCCTCGAAATAGATCCAACAAGCCAGGTTGAGAAGTTCCTGATCCGCTCTGATTTTGCACACCTGGGATCTCCTTGACTGGAGGGCTCTCGCGGACGGATCTGACTCTGCCGCTGCATCTCAATCTGCCTCCTTCCATTCCTGCACACACTGAATCCACAAGGCCGCGTCGTCGCGAATCCGCGGCGCTCGCTCCATCCATTTCCGTGCCCTTGTCGCCTGCAGCGTCATCGGCGATACCGACCCAATCAATCGTAGCATCTCTGGGAACGACTGGCACACGAATGGGAGGGGCATTCGCGACACCGTCGAGCCCGGAGGAGGCGGTGAGCATGTGGATCTGTTAGCGCAAGGCATGGAGGGGACTAGGGAGCGCGGAAGCACCCGCCGCGAGCGTCGTGCGAGCGGCAACGGCTCCTAGTGCTTCCACTGAGCCTTGGTAGTTCGCTACTGCTCCAGAACACATGGATTGACCAACATGTATCCTTCTTTGCTCCTGTGTCTGTCCCTACAGGGAAATGTCACGTGGTGTTTACTATAGTCCTTGTAGCTTTGCTACGACTTGGTTACACTCGCTGCTGGCCGACACGTGCATTGCTAGGTTACCTATGTCTGTCCCTGTACATTTGTGCCACCTTGGTCTATAACTAATCATGTCGACCCGGGTTCTCTGTCATATGGGTGCTAGCGACATAATCATATACGTGAGCCAAAAGACGCAAACGGTCTCGGCCAAGGTAAGGTGGCAGCCGTGGGATATCGTGCATGAGGCCGCAAAGTGATATGATGTGTTACATGCTTGATCTGTGTGACCTAGGATCAGGGTCTCGACAATTTGGGTATCAGAGCCTGACTGCCTGTAGGATTACCAAGCCCCTTGGTCAATGTTGAGTCTAGAAATGCTTTAGTTATATAGGGTAATTGATTGTGGAAGGGAACGTAAGATTCTTTTTACTCCTTTCCTTGTGTCCTTCTAATTCTAAGTTAGCCTCTTCTTTTCTACGGGGTTAAGAAACTAGGCTTCTCATCTATCTATCAGGATGACGAGTTACTATGCTGGAGAGTTATAGGAAAGGTGTTGTCTTCTCGAATCGGTGTTTCCATAAGAATTCAATTGTTATGTTGCCAGTTGTCTTGCAGGTTGTCTCATTTTTCATGCCCGTACAGCCGTTATGCTGTCCGAGTTATCCAACATTCTAAATAATCTGATGCATTTGCAAATCCTTTCATCTTGATTCAATGTCTTTTTGGCCAGACTAGACACACTAATTATTGTGCTAAGGTACTCTATATCTTGACATATATGTTGAAGGTGTTAGGAAACCATGTTATCCGAGAGAACCACCCAATAATCTAGTCATGTTTTGTGTTTCCGGTGTGATGATTCTGGCCATCATTTTCGAAAGCATCTCGTGATGTTATTTAGTTAAGTAGGTATTCTATTTCTGGGTTCTTGGTCCCAAGATTTGATTTGCTTATTCCTGTTGATAGTGTTTGCTTGTTCCTTTAGGATATTAGTAACCTTTGTGATAGTCTTCAAGGTTCATGGTTTATCATTCTTCCAATACCATGAACCAGTATGGCAGAAGTTCTTTTGAACCAAAAGATCACAAGAAGAGTGCTCTTGATGAGTTCTCCATTCTACATTGTGAATCTGCCAATCCTTTTCTTCTGCATGGGTTATTCGGAAGAAATATGTTGAGCCTTGTTCGACATGCTAATCTATGCATCCACAACTCCGAAAATCATATGTTCTTGAGTTGTCCCTCCTTGTTTATATGCTGACCCTCATCTATCAGTTGATAGTCAAGAGTATGTCATGCATTCGTGCTCATCGATGCCTCATATTCTTGTGGTCCGTCAAGCCATTCTATTTCAGAATGCCTAGGAGAAACAAACTCCAGTACCTCATCCATTTCTAGGATTGGGTCAAATTAGTTGTATTCCGTAGATCAAGAATGTCAATCCAGCTTCTTTCTGTTCCATCTTGGAGTATTGCCCTATTTATGTCAGGAATGTCGTCAGAATTGCACAACCTCTTATAAATTCTTGATACAGTGATACTTCTCTCCATCATTATTCATTCCTTGGTCTCCGTGTTGTTGTAACCAGAATACCGACAAGTGAATCATGATGTGTGAAATCAATACTCCTAGCAACCCTGTTGCTTGGTAGTTACTGGACAATAATCTCATTCTTAGCGTGTTGGTTATTGAATCATCATTCTAAGATTGATCGTGCTACTTAGTCTATTTTTCTTGGTGCACTTTTCGATCAATGTGTTAGGATTGTGTCAATCCCTCACTCTTTTGATCATATCGTCTTGCCCTGAAAAGCAAGATTGTTCTCGAGCTTAATAACACATCGGTGGTTCATGATTTTCCGAACATCTTCTTGGGAGTATCACCAGGTTGTCCCCTGACCATTATGTTGAGTTCGTGATTAAGTTGGTTTTCCTATAAACCACCCCTTCTCCAAGGATCTGTGTTGGATACCCCTGAACTAGTTAGATAAGCTAAACAATAACTTGGAGAGTTGGAAGATAAAAGCTTTGCCCAACTTAGTTCATTCCAAAGGGATATCTATTGTGTGTGTGCGTTGAAGAAAGATGATATCTTCATCGATTAACCTTCGTGGTCCATTGTTGAATCTATTATCTTATCCAATCTTTGATTTGAGTATGGGTTATCGCCAAATCAAAATCAGCACCAATGATTTTCCTAATGTTGTTTTACTCGTGGACGTCTCCTCGAGCATAGACCATTATATCCTTTGGTCTGACCAATGCTATCACCTTGTTCACATAGTTGTGGAATTCCATCTTCATGGAAATCTTGATGACTTGTTGTTGAGCCCATCAGCAGCATTTTATCTCCTCCATGATTCATGTTGGACATTAAATCTAGTGTTGGAAACTTTCGTAAACATTATCTTCGTTCTATCCCATGAAGTATATGTCATGGTGAAAGAAGTGACTTCCTCTAAGTTCATGTGCATTTGATGCAAGTTGCCGCCGTGAATTCGAGAAAGTTGTTTTGCCTCATTTGGAATCGTCACAAGTCAGACATGCATGTGCAAAGTATTCTATGGTTTGATAGGCTCGCTACCTCCATTTCATATGTATCCCCTAGCACACCAAGCCACTGATTGATTTGTTCAAGATAAGGGAGTCTGTTATAAAGTGTTCATCCTTCAGACTTCCACACAGAGACTTCGATATCATTAATGATGGTTCCCAACCAGAACTCGGTAGTATTTTGTTGTAAGATTTCTATGTGGCCATGATTGTCCTGGACATTCTGTTCACATGTATCTTGCAAACCAGCTCGTGTTTTGGAGCTTGCTTCCGTAGTTCATTTCCTGAGAATCTCGCAACGTCATCTCTTCAATTTGTGTTCAACCTTTCCCTTTTAGACATGCCTAGTCTGGAATATCCTGACACCAACCAGATCTGAATCTTAGGCAGATATGATGGTTGGAACATTCCCCAAGAACTATAATATTGGTCTTTCTAAACAGGTAAGTGAATGTTGTGGCCAACACCCCTGTCCGGAAGCCCTAATGTTATACTCCCTCCATTCCTTTATGTAAGGTGCATAATTTTAGGCATGGTGACCAAGGCACATAATTATACACAAGTTAGGACAAAATTAACCTTGGCTAAATCATTGATTAGTGGCAAGTAAATCATTTAGGCTAGGAAAGTAAGAGATACACGCAATCGGGAGAGAGATACTTTCCTTTTTTTTCTTTACAAGGAGAGATACATGCAATCGGGAGAGATATACTTTCCTTTTTTTAGAGGGCTAAAAATGGGATTTTGAGGAACTAGAAGAAATGCACCTTACATTGTGAAATTTTATCAAAAAACAAATACACCTTATATAAAGGAACGGAGGGAGTAATATCTTTTTCAGCAATTTGGCCACTCCCCGTGAGGATTTTGTATGAGTTATTCTGAAAGTTGTTCCTTATGGATCCTTTGTGTTTCCGAAGATATCAAACAGTACCTATAATTGGGTTACGCTAGTACATCAAGGAGAACATTAGAAGCGGAGTGCTAAATGTCTCTCGCTCCATCATCCAGATTTCGTTCCCTTGGCATGGCCAAGGTGAAATCTGAGAAAGTGTTGTCTTCCTTTGCATCTGCATCCTCCATCACTATTCATCATGGTAGTATGAAGTGTTGCCAAGATCTTTGGCATAGATGTTGGTAAAAACCCTGATGAATATGGAAATGCTCAAGTTCTTGAGAGCATGCTCAGACACTAGATTATACCCTCGGTATCAATTTGAATGTTCCTTCCGTTTGCCGAGTTGTTCTATAACTCTAGTTCCCTTTCTAATCTAGGTATGCCATTTCTTTCAAACTCCTTCAACGATCATTTGTAAATTTACCTCAGTTTGGTATAAAGAGTTTCAATGATCCCTGTATCAAAAGTAATTCTTTTTGCCTGACTTAGGAAATATTTCTAGGAGTCACCTCTCCTAAGGTGTCCCGTTATGGTATTAAGGGCAACTAACTTCTCGCTACTTTGAAATCCATTCACCATCTTCTTAAGCGAAGAATTATTGCCTAACAAATTGAACCTTCATCATCTACTTCTTTCCATCACTCTGATGTATGTTTTGTGTCTCAGCTCAAGAGGTGTTCTTACGTCTCAATCCATGAGTTGATCGTGAGTTGGTCGGTCTTCGTGAAGATCGATTCTTGTAGAGCTTTCCCCTTTCTCTTATCATCGTGTCTGGATGAAGCTCTCAAAGCAAGATATCAGAATCAAGATGATGCAATGGTGAACATCCTCAAGAAGTGCAAATCAGATCATGAAGACTATATCAGTTCTGTGTCCCCTTCCTCTTATCCTACGTCTTGAATCTCTGGACGAGATTCTTGTTTAGTGGGGGTGAGTTGTCACATCCCTAGTCTGGTAATGCACTAGGCTAGCACTTGCTTGTTGCATCATGTCTAAATTTATTTTAATTTAAATGGGGATGATCAAACCCTAGCACCAAATGGAATTCAAGTAGGTTCAACTTAAAATATTTTTCATGAACCCAAAATGCCCTTCAAAAATGTTCATGATTTATGGGAAAAGGTGTAAACCTCAACCAATGATGATGCACATTTTCCATGGCATTTATGGCCTTTGAATTAACACATATTGTATTTGAATTGGAGCAAATAAATGTTACATACAATTTTATGCCTCCAAATATTCTGGAAATTGTTGAGGGTCTCTGGAATAATTCAGTCAGTGCCCACAAAACGTTTCAGATTTTTAAAAAGTGATTTGGTTTGAAAACCAAATTAAAACAAACTACACAAATTAGAAAACAGAAACAAAATAGAAGAGGAGAGAGAGAGAGAGAGAGAGAACTCACCAGCCGGCCCAGCACTGTGCGGCCCATCTGGCCCACAGTGCCAGTTGTCTTCTCCACCACGCCAGGAAGACGCGGGCGCATGCTCGATGCGCGCACGCACGCGCGCGCCACGCCACCTACTCGTATGCCTGCCTCCCCCGCCCGCACGACGCTGTGGATAGGCTCCACAGAGTCGTCCGGATTGAGCCAACGCCTGCTCACTCTACCCCTTGCTCTCCCTCGCCCTCTCATCGCCATGGCCGAAGCGCCCGTAGCCATGCCGCCGTGAACCTCGCGGCCACAGTCAGACCCTCGCCTCGTGTTAGTGTCTAGAAGATATGTCACTTCGTCTTCTTTGTCTTCGTCGAGACAGGCGTCGCCAGGAGCCCTGCTTTGTCCTCACCATCGATGTCTTCAACCTCGTACGCCCGAGATCGCCACCGCCGTTCCGTTGCCTCCGAGCCATCCCCGAGCACGCCGAGCATTCCTAAGACACCGCTGTGAGCTCTGCCTTCTTCCTCCCTTGCTCACGTGCTCATTTGCGTGCCCTAGCCGTCGTCCCCATTGGAGCCGAGAGCTTCCGCCGCCGTGCCTTGTCGCCGCCATCGCTAGAGCTAGCGCCCCTAGTTGTTGAGCACGACAACATGCTCCTGGAGTTCCCAGGATGCCGTAGCGCAGCTCAGCCAGCCTCTCCGTGCACCGTAGCGCCGCCGCGTCTGCTACTTGTAGACTGCGTTGGTATTTCCCTGAAGAGGAGAGGATGATGCAGTATAGTAGAGATAAGTATTTCCCTCAGTTAAGAACCAAGGTTATCAATCTAGTAGGAGAACCAAGCAAAATTCCGTTAAGCGCACCTGCACACACAAAAGCAAACACTTGCACCCAACGCAAATAAGAGGGTAGTCAATCCTCTTAGCGGTTATTTGCGAGGATTAATTCTGATAGTGATAGATAGATAAACTAAAATACTAAATAAAATAAAAGTAAATAAGTTGCAGCAAGGTATTTTTAGGTTTTTTATATATGATAAATTAGACCCGGGGGCCATAGTTTTCACTAGAGGCTTCTCTCTCGAACACATAGCATACGGTGGGTAAACAAATTACTGTTGGGCAATTGACAGAAAAGCAAACAATTATGATGGATTCATGGCAACGATCATGTATATAGGCATCACGTCCTAGACAAGTAGACCGACTCCTGCCTGCATCTGCTACTATTACTCCACCCATCGACCGCTATCCAGCATGCATCTAGGGTATTAAGTATGAAACAGAGTAACGCCTTAAGCAAGATGACATGATGTAGACAAAGTAAACTCAAGCAATATGATTAAACCCCATCTTTTTATCCTTAATGGAAACAATACAAATACGTGTCATGTCCCCTTCTATCACTGGGATTGAGCACCGCAATATTGAACCCATCACAAAGCACCTCTCCCATTGCAAGATAAATCAATCTAGTAGGCCAAACCAAATCTATAGATCGGAGAGAAATACAAAGCTATAATAATCATGCATAAAAGAGTTCAGAGAAGACTCAAATATTTCTCATGAATAATCTAATCATAAACTTACAATTCATCGGATCCCAACAAATATACCGCAAAAGAAGATTACATCGGTCCAAGAATATCGAGGAGAACATGGTATTGAAGATCAAAGAGAGAGAAGAAGCCATCTAGCTACTAGCTATGGACCCGTAGGTCTGTGATAAACTACTCACACATCATCAGAAGGGTAGCAAGGTTGATGAAGAAGCCCTCCGTGATCGATTCCCCCTCCGGCAGAGTACCGGAAAAGGCCTCCAGATGGGATCGCAGAAGAACATAGGCTTGCGGCGGTGGAAAGGTTTTCTCTTCTGTCTCTCTGCTATATTGGGAATATTTGGGAATTTATAGCGCTGGAATTAGGTCAGGAGGGGCTACGAGGGGCCCACATGCCTGGGGGGCGCGTTACCCCCCCTGGGCGCGCCCTCCAGGCTTGCGCCTCCTCGTGCCTCTTCTGGTCTTCTCCCGAAGCTTCGTAGGTCTCTTCTGGTCCAGAAAAAATTAATCCAAAGTTTTTTTCTTGTTTGGACACTTTTTGATAATGATTTTCTGAAAAGGCAAAAACAAGCAGAAAACAGCAACTGGCACTGGGCACTGGGTTAATAGGTTAGTCCCAAAAATTTATATATAATGGCATATAATTGCATATAAAACATCCAAGATTGATACTATAATAGCATGGAACAATCAAAAATTATAGATACGTTGGAGATGTATCAAGCATCCCCAAGCTTAATTCCTGCTCGTCCTCGAGTAGGTAAATGATAAAAACAGAATTTTTGATGTGGAATGCTACCTATCATGTTTCGTCATGTAATCTCTCTCTTACGGTATGAATAATAAGATCCGAGTGATTCAAAGTAATAATCTATAGTTTGATATAAAGACATCAATACTCAGGCATACTAATAAACAATCATGTCTTTCAAAATAAAAATGCTAAAGAACATTATCCCTACAAAATCATATAATCCTATCATACTCCATCTTCTTAACACAAAATATTTATCATGCACTACCCCGATGACAAGCCGAGCAATTGGTTCATACTTTTTAATGCACTTCAGCTTTTTCAACCCCCATGCAATACATGAGCGTAAGCTATGGATATAGCACTGTGGGTGGAATAGAGCATGGTGGTAGAGATTAATAAGGAGATGTCAGAAATAAGAAGATAGTCTCACATCGACAAGGCTAATCAACGGGCTATGGAGATGCCCATCAATTGATGTCAATGCGAGGAGTAGGGATTGCCATGCAACGGATACACTAGGAGCTATAAGTGTATGAAATCTCAACATGAAAACTAAGTGGGTGTGCATCCAACTTGCTTGCTCATGAAGACCTTGGGCATTTGAGGAAGCCCGTCATCGGAATATACAAGCCAAGTTCTATAATGAAAAATTCCCACTAGTATATGAAAGTGACAAAATAGGAGACTCTCTATATGAAAAACATGGTGCTACTCTGAAGCACAAGTGTGGAAAAAGGATAGTAACATTGCCCCTTCTCTCTTTTTCTCTCATTTTTTTTAGTGGGCTCTTTTTGGCCTATTTTTTTTAGAACGGTCTCATGGACCTTATCCCCACTTTTTCGAGGACTCATTAGTCTCCACCATTCTTTCCTCACTGGGACAATGCTCTAATAATGATGATCATCACACTTTTATTTACTTACAACTCAATATTACAACTCGATACTAGAACAAAATATGACTCTATATGAATGCCTCTGGCAGTGTACCAGGATGTGCAATGATGCTAGCATAACATGTATAAAAATGATGAATGGTGGCTGAGCCACAAATACTATGTCAGCTATATGATCATGCAAAGCAATATGATAATGATGATGTGTGTCATAAGAACGGAACGGTGGAAGTTGCATGGCAATATATCTCGGAATGGCTATGGAAATGCCATGATAGGTAGGTATGGTGGCTGTATCATATCACGGGGTTTGGATGCACCGGCGAAGTTTGCACCAACTCTCGATGTGAGAAAGGGCAATGCATGGAATCGAAGAGGCTAGCAAATTGCGGAAAGGTGAGAGTGCGTATAATCCATGGACTCACATTAGTCATAGAGAACTCACATACTTATTGCGAAAGTTTATTAGCCCTCGAAGCAAAGTACTACTACGCATGCCCCTAGGGGGGTAGATTGGTAGGACAAGTCCATCGCTTGTCCCCGACTGCCACTCATAAGGTAGACAATCAAGAATAAATCATGCTCCAACTTCTTAGCATAACGACAGATCATACATTCATGCTTCGGGAATCACAAACCTTAACACCAATATTCTTATTAAACCACAATTATCTACTAGCACCTCCCACATATTACCATCTTAATATCGCAAAACTATTGCAAGGAATCAAACTTATCATATTCAGTGATCTACATGAAAGTTTTTATTATATCCCTCTTGAATACCTATCATATCAGGACCAAATTCATAACCCGTGCATATTACCATTGCTATTCATTAGACTCTCAAAAAGATATAAGTGAAGCATGAGAGTGCAACTATTTCTTTAAAATATAACCACCGCCGTGCTCTAAAAGATATAAGTTAAGCACTAGAGCAACTGCCTAGCTCAAAAGATATAAGTGAAGCACATAGAGTATTCTAACAAATCACGAATAATGTGTGTCCCTCTCAAAAAGGTGTGTTCAGCAAAGATGATTGTTACAAACTAAAAATCAAACAAACTATATCACACAACGCTCCAAGTAAAACACATATCATGTGATGAATAAACATATAGCTCCAAGTGAGTTACCGATAGATTGTAGACGAAAGAGGGCATATGATTCCTTTCGGGGCATCCCCAAGCTTAGACGCTTGAGTATTCCTTGAATATTACCTTGGGGTGCCTTGGGCATCCCCAAGCTTAGGCTCTTGCCGCTCCTTATTCCTTTATCCATCGTAGTCTCACCCAAAACTTGAAAACTTCTGCACACAAAACTCAACAGAAACCTCGTGAGATCTGTTAGTATAGAAAACAAATCTTAAACTTTAGGTACTGTTGTAAATTGATTCATATTTAATATTGGCATAATGCTACTGTACTCAACTTCTCCATGACTCAACCCCCCAATACGATACATAGATTCATCAAAATAAGCAAACTATGCAACAAAAACAGAATCTGTCTAAAACAGAACAGTCTGTAAAGATCTATTTAAAAGCCATACTTCTGTAACTCCAAAAATTCTTAGAAATGAGGACAATGTAAACAATTCATATACCAACACTGTGTAAAAACTTCAGATTTTTTTGACTCTCCAGTACAGAACAAAAATTCCAGCACTGGACGCAAAACTTTCTGTTTTCCAAACAGAATCAATTATACTATCATCAACATCATCCCAAAGGCATTACTTGGCACAAACACTAATTAAAAGATAAACACACAATCATAACAGAGGATATAATTGTGTAAACACACAAGAATAAAAAGTAAAAACAAAAATTTATTTTATTCATTGGGTTGCCTCCCAACAAGCGCTATTGTTTTATGCCCCTAGTTAGGCATAATGCATAGTTTCAAGTGTTGTCATCCTTCAAGTTAATTCCATAAGTGGCCCTCATAATAGATTCATAAGGTGCATTAATTCTATTTCTAGGGAAGTGTTCCATCCCTTTCTTTAATGGAAATTGAAATCTTATATTACCTTCTTTCATATCAATAATAACACCTATTGTTCGTAGAAAAGGTCTACCAAGTATTATGGGGCAAGAAGGATTGCATTCAATATCAAGAACAATAAAGTCCATGGGCACATAATTTCTATTTGCAAGAATAAGCATATCATTTATTCTAACCAATGGCTTTTTAATAGTGGAATCTGCAAGATGCAAATTAAGGGAACAAGGATCCATGTCGGTGAGACCTAGCACATCACACAAAGACTTTGGTATAGTGGAAACTCTAGCACCAAGATCACATAGAGCATTACATTCATAATCTTTAATTTTGACTTTAATAGTAGGTTCCCATTCATCTTGTAATTTTCTAGGAATTGAAACTTCCAACTCAAGTTTTTCTTCATGCGCTTTCATCATGGCTTCTACAATGTGTTTAGTGAAAGCTTTATTTTGTTCATATGCATTTGGTGAATTAATCATGGATTGCAACAAGGAAATACACTCAATTAAAGAACAACTATCATAATTAAAGTCCTTGTAATCCAAAGTAGTGGGTGCATTACTATTTAAAGTTTTGACCTCTCCAAACCCACTTTTCTCATTTTTATCATTAAGATTATCACCCTCCAAGCAATTGGGAATCCCTCTAACTAAAGTTGACTCTTCTCCATTCCCTTTTTCATCAAGTCTAATGTTACTAAATAATGATTCAATAGGAGTGACACCAATCATTTTAATATCTTCATCATTACTACGATAGAAACTGGGTGGAATCGTTTTTTCTAGGAATTGTCGCTTAGCTCTCAACCTACCGGTCCTTTCTTTACTTTCATTAATGGAGACATAGATAGCTTTAATAGACTCATTTATATCATGCTTAGGTGGCAAAATTTTAGTTTTGAGATTTTCCACATCATGAGTGATACGTCTCCAACGTATCTATAATTTTTTATTGTTCCATGCTATTATAGTATCAATCTTGGATGTTTTTATATGCAATTATATATCATTTTTTTGGGACAAACCTATTAACCTAGTGCCTTGTGCCAGTTGCTGTTTTCTGCTTGTTTTTGGCTTTTCAAAGAATCAATACCAAACGAAGTCCAAATGGCACGAAACTTTTTGGAGATTTTTTTCTGGACAAAAGAGACCCTGGAGACTTGGAGAGGAGGCCAGAAGGTTCACGAAGCCTCCACAAGGCAACAGGGCGCGGCCCCAGGGGGCGCGCCCTAATGCCTTGTGGGGCCCTCATGGCTCCGTTTGACCTAATTCCACTCCTATAAATTCACAAATATTCGAAAACCATCAAAGAGCCAGAAGAAAAAACCTTTCTGCTACCGCAAGCCTCTGTTCTTCGGAGATCCCATCTGGAGGCCTTTTCCGGTACTCTGCCGGAGGGGGAATCGATCACGGAGGGCTTCTACATCAACCTTGCTGCCCCTCCGACGATATGTGAGTAGTTTACCACAGACCTACGGGTCCATAGCTAGTAGCTAGATGGCTTCTTCTCTCTCTTTGATCTTCAATACCATGTTCTCCTTGATGTTCTTGGAGTTCTATCCGTTGTAATCTTGTTTTGCGGTGTGTTTGTTGGGATCCAATGAATTGTGAGTTTATGATCAGATTATTCATGAGAAATATTTGAGTCTTCTCTGAACTCTTTTATGCATGATTAAATATAGCTTTGTTTTTCTCTCCGATCTATCGATTTGGTTTGGCCAACTAGATTGGTTTATCTTGCAATGGGAGAGGTGCTTTGTGATGGGTTCAATCTTGCGGTGCTCAATCCCAGTGACAGAAAGGGACATGACACGTATTTGTATTGTTGCCTTTAAGGATAAAAATATGGGGTTTATTCATATTGCTTGAATTTGCTTCTCTACATCATGTCATCTTGAGTAAGGCGTTACTCTGTTTTTATTAACTTAATACTCTAGATGCATGCTGGATAGCGGTCGATGAGTGGAGTAATAGTAGTAGATGCAGGCAGGAGTCGGTCTACTTGTCTCGGACGTGATGCCTATATACATGATCATTGCCATGAATCCGTCATAATTATTTGCTTTTCTATCAATTCCCAGTAGTAATTTGTTTACCCACCGTATGTTTCTGCGCTCAAGAGAGAAGCCTCTAGTCAAAACTATGGCCCCCGGTTCTATCTTTATCATATAAAAAATATAAAAATACCTTGCTGCAATTTATTTACTTTTATTTAGTTTAGTATAGTAGAGATAAGATGTTGACTGCGTTGGTATTTCCCCGAAGAGGAGAGGATGATGCAGTATAGTAGAGGTAAGTATTTTCCTTAGTTAAGAACCAAGGTTATCAATCCAGTAGGAGAACCAAGCAAAATTCCGTTAAGTGCACCTGCACACACAAAAGCAAACCCTTGCACCCAACGCAAATAAGAGGGTTGTCATTCCTCTTAGCGGTTATTTGCAAGGATTAATTCTGATAGTGATAGATAGATAAAATAAAATACTAAATAAAATAAAAGTAAATAAATTGCAGAAAGGTATTTTTAGGTATTTTTATATATGATAAAGTAGACCCGGGGGCCATAGTTGTCACTAGAGGCTTCTCTCTCGAACACATAGCATACGGTGGGTAAACAAATTATTGTTGGGCAATTGACAGAAAAGCAAATAATTATGACGGATTCATGGCAATGATCATGTATATAGGCATCACGTCCTAGATAAGTAGACCGACTCCTGCCTGCATCTACTACTATTACTCCACCCATCGACTGCTATCCAGCATGCATCTAGGGTATTAAGTATGAAACAGAGTAACGCCTTAAGCAAGATGACATGATGTAGACAAAGTAAACTCAAGTAATATGATTAAACCCCATCTTTTTATCCTTAATGGCAACAATACAAATACGTGTCATGCCCCCTTCTGTCACTGGGATTGAGCAACGCAAGATTGAACCCATCACGAAGCACCTCTCCCATTGCAAGATAAATCAATCTAGTAGGCCAAACCAAATCTATAGATTGGAGAGAAATACAAAGCTATAATAATCATGCATAAAAGAGTTCAGAGAAGACTCAAATATTTCTCATGAATAATCTAATCATAAACTCACAATTCATCGGATCCCAACAAACACACCGCAAAAGAAGATTATATTGGATAGAACTCCAAGAACATCGAGGAGAACATGGTATTGAAGATCAAAGAGAGAGAAGAAGCCATCTAGCTACTAGCTATGGACCCTTTAGTCTATAGTAAACTACTCACACATCATCGGAAGGGCAGCAAGGTTGATGAAGAAGCCCTCCGTGATCGATTCCCCCTCCGGTAGAGTACCGGAAAAGGCCTCCAGATGGGATCGCGGAAGAACAGAGGCTTGCGGTGGTGGAAAGATTTTCTATTCTGTCTCTCTAGTATATTGGGAATATTTGGGAATTTATAGCGCTGGAATTAGGTCAGGAGGGGCTACGAGGGGCCCACAAGCCTGGTGGGCGCGCCTACCCCCCTGGGCGCGCCCTCCAGGCTCGCCTCCTCCTCTTGGCTCTTCTGGTCTTCTCCCAAAGCTTCGTGGGTCTCTTCTGGTCCAGGAAAAATTAATCCAAAGTTTTTTTCTCGTTTGGACACTTTTTGATAATGATTTTCTGAAAAGGCAAAAACAAGCAGAAAATAGCAACCGGCACTGGGCACTGGGTTAATAGGTTAGTCCCTAAAAATGATATATAATGGCATATAATTGCATATAAAACATCCAAGATTGATACTATAATAGCATGGAACAATAAAAAATTATAGATACGTTGGAGATGTATCAGCGTCAAGCCCGTGGCTCCGGCCGCCGCCCAGGTGCTCGTTGGCGTCGTTTTCGGCCACCCCGCGACCAACGGCCTGCACCGTTGGATGCGGCGCACCTTCATCTAACTGTAGACGCAAACCACGCACAAAACCGAGCCCAGTAGCAGTTTTCCTATGCGCTCGGCCGTCGTTTTGGTCGCCGCCAGCCAAACTCCGGTGACTGCCGATGTGGCACCGTCATTAGTGCTAATCCCAGCTAGTTAGACCCCCCACAGACGCTGACAGCGGGCCCCACGGCGGGTCAACGTGTGGGTCAACACGGGATTAACCGGAATTTGCCACTTTGTCACTTACTAGTGGGTCCCAGCGGTCAGGTTTAACCCTGGTAAACTCAGTTGACTCGCTGGCGCAGAGCTGATGCAAGGCTGACATCATAAATGTTTTCTAGATTTTAGGTAAATCAGAATTGATTTATTAATTTTTAGAAATTTTCCTCGACTTCTAAAAATCATAGAAAATCAAGCGTAACTTCAAATGAAATAATTTATATATGAAAAATGATCAGAAGAATCCAATCTTTCCATCTGTACCATTTTCATGCATGTCAGGACAATTTATAATCATTGATCAAGAAAATTTAATTAAATGGCATTTTGAATGCTATATATGGAGTGTGTATTTGAACCTTGGGTTCAATTCAACTTCATTTAAATCTGTTGCTAAATTTATTAGCCCATATCACAACATATTGCCATGTCATGATCATGCATCATGTTGTTGCATTGCATTGATTGTGTTCCTTCTTCGTTTGTCGGTGTTTGTTCCTTCTCGGTAGCAGACGATTCTGACGTAGTGATCGTTGACACTGATGAAGTGCAGTATCATCGTCAGAAGTGTTAGGCAAGCAAACCCCCTTGAGCATTCCGATACAATCCCACTCTCTCAATGTTGCTCTCTTTTATTGCATTCGGACAACAACGATTCAACTGTTACATGCTATGGTAGTTGAACCCATTCCTTTGCATGACCTGTCATTGTTACAGTAAATAGCTAAACCTTCCTAGGATGATTAGGAATTGCTTGAGCCATGTTGTGACTTCATCCATGCCATGCTTTCTATGCTTAGAGTTGTGTCAGCTCTGATTCATCTCGGATGAATTGGAATGGTTGTGATCATGTCCTACTGTTGAGAGTTAAGTGTGTGAACACGTTTTGGTAAAGGTAGCGATGAGAGGCCATGTAGGAGTACATGGTGGGTTGTCTCATTGGGACCGTCCTGAAGAACTGAGTTTTGTGTATGTTATCCAAGAACAGTTACTATAACACATTGGGCCCAAAACCCATGGACCCTCTAGACTTATTAATCGCCTTGATCTCTATCCAGGAGTTGCAACTAGTTTCTGGTGTTTGTAGGATATGTGCTGGGGGCCGTGTTTAGCGCTTCCCGATGGGGTAGGCTTCAGTGCGGTAGATGCATGATACGTCTCCAATGTATCTATAATTTTTTATCGTTCCATGCTGTTATATTATCAATCTTGGATGTTTTTATATACATTTACATCAATTATATATCATTTTTTGGGACTAACCTATTAACTTAGTGCCCAGTGCCAGTTGCTGTTTTCTGCCTGTTTTTGGTTTTATAGAATATCAATACCAAATGAAGTCCAAATGCCACGAAACTTTTTGGAATTTTTTTTCTGGACAATACCAACACTAGAAGCTTTGGGAGAAGACCAGATGCCAGAGGAGGTGGCCACGAGCCACCAGGGCGCGCCTGGGGGGCAGGCGCGCCCTGGTGCCTCGTGGGCCCACCTCAGCTCCGTTTGACCTAATTCCACCACTATAAATTCCCAAAAATCAGGAAACCAACAGGGGAGTCCACGAAATACTTTTTCCGCTGCCGCAAGCTTCTATTCTTGAGAGATCCCATTAGGAGGCCTTTTCCAGCACTCCGCCAGAGGGGGAATCGATCACGGAGGGGCTCTACATCAACCTTGCTGCCCTTCCGATCATGCGTGAGTAGTTTACGACAGACCTTCGGGTCCATAGTTAGTAGCTAGATGGTTTCATCTCTCTTTTTGATCTTCAATACAATGTTCTCCTCGATGTTCTTGGAGTTCTATCCGATGTAATCACTTTTTTTGCGGTGTGTTTGTTGGGATCCGATGAATTGTGAGTTTATGATCAGATTATCCATGAATATTATTTGCGTCTTCTCTGATCTCTTTTATGTATGATTATTATAGCTTCGTATTTCTTCTCCGATCTATTGATTTGGTTTGGCCAACTAGATTGATTTATCTTGCCATGGGAAGAGGTGCTTTGTAATGGGTTCGATCTTGCAGTGCTCAATCCTAGTGACAGAAAGGGACATGACACGTATGTATCGTTGCTATTAAGGGTAAAAAGATAGGGTTTATTCATGCGTGAGTTTACTTTGTCTACATCATGTCATCTTGCTTAAGGCGTTACTCCATTCTTTATGGACTTAATACACTAGATGCAAGCTGGATAGCGGTCGATGTGTGGAGTAATAGTAGTAGATGCAGGTAGGAGTCGGTCTACTTGTCTTGGACGTGATGCCTATTGTCACGCCCAATATGCGGTCCTATCCTTAAGGAACTCGAAAGCTCCACAAAGGATAGAAGCGCATATCGAAGACACTTCACAAGGTGGATATCATTACAACATACCATGTACTGAATAGATGAGAATACCAGATAAAGGCTTACACTCGCCACAAGCTACAGCATGAATACATCAATACATCAATACATAGCAATCATCATCCAGAAGAGCAGGATCCGACTACGGATGAAATCAAATGAAAAAGAAGAATGACATCCACCCTGCTAATCCCAGGCTGCCAACCGGGAACCCATCCTATGATCGACGAAGAAGAAGAAGCAGAAGAAGAACTCCAAAAGAACAAGCAGCGCTCTCACGTCGACCGCTATCCAGCATGCATCTGTTGTTGTATTAAACTTTGAGCCACGAGGACTCAGCAATCCCATTACCATGGGTATCAAGACTATCAAAGCTTAAATGGGTAGGAAAGGGTAAGGTGGTGAGGTTGCAGCAGCACTAAGCATTGTATGGTGGCTAACTTATGAGTACAAGAATAAGAAGAGTAACTACGCATAACGGTCGCAAACTAATAATGATCAAGAAGTGATCCTGAACACCTACTTACGAGTACAAACATAAACGCTCCGTGTTCTCTTCCCGAACTCCCTTGAAAAGAGACGATCACGGTTATGCACGCGGTTGGTGTATTTTAATTAGAATTAGTGTCAAGTTCTCTACAACCGGAGGTTATAAATTTCCAAGTCGCCACATAACCGCGGGCACGGCTTCGTGTAAGATTTATCCCTGCAGGGGTGCTCCAAGTAGTCCATTATAAATTACCACACGCATCCGATGGAACATCCTCACACCATGATAACACGATGCTTACGATAAGGAATTCCGGTGGACAAGTCATTCGTAAAAGGCAAAACTAAACCAGCAAGACCTCCTGATGTGTCGACGATCCCGATAGGAGCCGCGTATCTCGTTCTCAGGACACGGCAGATAAGCGATGCGTACAGGTGCCAAATACCCCAAGTTGCCAAGGGGCGGCCCCGCACAGTGCTCTAGTTTTGGACCAGCGCCATCAACACTGGCCCACCTGTATTATGTGGATTTAAGAATCCTCGAGGTGATCAGCCCCTATGAATTAATTAATTAATTTCAGTATTATTATGTTGGCAAATTTTAAAACCAAAGTTGGGCCTTGCTAGAGAAGTTTATCCTAAAACGAATGATCAGGGGGGTTCCCATATGCCCCACATGTGTTAGAAGCGCTCATCAAGGAATATAACACCGGTATTACGGAAACTAGGGCGGCGTGAGTGGAACAAAACACCAGGCAAAAGGCTGAGCCTTCAACCCACAACCAAGTATATAGATGCATTAATTAAATAAGAGATATTGTGATATCCCATGATATCCATGTCCCAACATGGAACAAACTGCAACTGCACCTGCAACTAGCAACTCTATAAGAAAGGGGCTGAGCAAAGCGGTAACATAGCCAAACAATGGTTTGCTGGGTAAGGGTGGTTAGAGGCTGTATCATGGCATATGGGAGGCTGACATATATGTGGTAGGAAGCGCGACATAGCGATAGCAACGAGACAATTAGCAAGCAAAGATAGTAGAGATATCCAAGGTCATGATCATCTTGCCTGAAATCCCGCTTGGAAGAAGATCGAGTCCATGAAGAAGACGAACACGCGTAGTCGAACGAATCCTCACAATCACAACGAAACCGGAACTATTGAGAAGAAGCACAACCGGAAAGAAGCAAACAACATGGTAAACACACAAGGATAAACATGGCATGATGCACAACCAAGTATGATGCATGTCCGGTTAAAGAGGCATGGTATGGCAAGAGTGCAACAAACAATGCTACATATTAAGTGAAGCTCAAGACGAAACTCCACAACAATTATTTAGTTCACTCCCGTTTATGCTACTCATCAATATTAATTGTTGTTAAACATGGCAAGAGGTGAAGCATAATTAAACTATCTATCTAGACAATTTAAATGAGGCCGGAAACAACCAAGAACAATTCCGAAAAATCCCCATATGCAAATTTCGAATTTGGTACTGTTCTGCCTAAAACACAATTTTAAAGTTGTTAAACATGCAAATTAATAGCACCATGTTAATCTACACATTTTTCTAGACCACTTTCATATAAAGTTCATTTAATTCGGAGCTACGGTTGCTTAGTTATGAAATAAACCATTTTAGCAAGTCATTTAGCAATTTTAATGCAAACAACAATTTAATTGTGGTTAACATGCATGCGGATGACATATTCAAGTTATGTGCAATTTTGATGAAAATGATGGCATAATATGATATGGAGCATTTGTCGCCATGGTGGAAAGAAATGGGTGCCACGGCGGCGATAACAGAAATGATGCCACGGCAACATTCCCGTTCCGCTAGCTCGTCGAGATACCGGTGCAAAGAACAAGTGTGCGGATGTGCGGATGATGCAAGAGATGGTGGGGTGATCCCAGTTACCGGGTTCCCACGTGTCGGTGGCATGGAAACGGGGAACGTGCACGAAACAATTCGGACACGGTGCGACGCGAGCATCTCATACAAAACATGCATCGTTCACGGGCGGTCATCTCGGCGGTTATACCTTCCAAGGGTGCATTTGGGGCAGAACGAGTTCGATGCGGAAGTAGACGGAAATAGTGGTACACGGCGTCAGAGAGGAACTTGCCGCATCCTACGGTCATTGGGTACTTGGCGGTCTCGGTCTTGCGATCGAAATGGTACATGTTTCGTAGTCGTACACGTTCCGTAGATGTTCGGGGTCGTCGGTAGAGGCACTTGGCCCATCGTTGTGGTACTTGGAGAAAACCCCGTGTGGGATCGAGGAGATAGGTCTAGAGGGGGGGGGGGATAGACACTTAAACAACCAAAGTTGCAGTTTTTAATTTCTCTTGAAACTTAGGCAGATTTTGGCACAAGTTAAGATCACTCCAATACTTTCTACAGAAATAGTAAAGCATGCAAAAGTATGGAATGTAAAGGGGTGGAGTATGGAAGATCAAACGCAATGAAGACACGGTGGTTTTTGGCGTGGTTCCGATAGGTGGTGCTATCGTACGTCCACGTTGATGGAGACTTCAACCCACGAAGGGTAATGGCTGCGCGAGTCCACGGAGGGCTCCACCCACTAAGGGTCCATGAAGAAGCAACCTTGTCTATCCCACCATGGCTTACGTCCATGAAGGACTAGCCTCACTCGGGGTAGATCTTCATGAAGTAGGCGATCTCCTTGCCCTTACAAACTCCTTGGTTCAACTCCACATCATGTCGGAGGCTCCCAAGTGACACCTAACCAATCTAGGAGACACCACTCTCCAAAAGGTAATAGACGGTGTGTTGTTGATGAACTCCTTGCTCTTGTGCTTCAAATGATAGTCTCCCCAACACTCAAACAACCCTCACAGATTTGGCTATGGTGGAAGAATGATTTGAGTGGAAAGCAACTTGGGAAAGGCTAGAAATCAAGGTTCAAATGGTTGGATTGGAATGTCTTGATCTCAACACATGAGTAGGTGGTTCTCTCTCAGAAAATGTATGGTGGAAGTGTAGGCACGTTCTGATGGCTCTCCTTACTGAGAAGGAAGTGGTGGAGGGGTATATATAGCCTCCACACAAAATCCAACCGTTACACACTTTTGACCCAACTCGGTGGCACCTATTCAGAAGTCTCGGTGGCACCGAACTGTGCAAAAGATCTGAACATTAGGAATCTCGGTGGGACCGACTGGAACAACTCGGATGGACCGAAGTGCAATGGCTAGGGCAAACCTCGTCTCGGTGGCACCAATTGCATCAATTCGGTAAGACCGAAGTGAAGCAATAAGGCAACAAATAGTTGGCAAGCCATCTCGGTGAGACCGATTTGCAAAACTCGGTGAGACCGAAGTGAGTGCAAACGATTACAGAGAGTTGGCAAGGCCATCTCGGTGAGACCGAGATCCATATCGGTGGATCCGATTTGCTAGGGTTTTGGCAGTAGCTAAGTCTAGATGAACTCGGTGGCTCCGGATAGAGAATTTCGGTGGGGCCGAGTTGGAATGTAGGTTTTGGACATATTTGGATAGAGAAGATGGTTGAGGGTTTTGGAACACTGTCACTAAGCACTTGAGCAAAAAGACCATTAAGCAACACCTCATCCCCTTTTAATAGTATTGGCTTTCCTATGGACTCAATGTGTTCTTCGATCACTAAATCGAAAATGTAGAGGCTTGATATTTTGCCAATCCTTGTCCTTAGCATTTTGAAGGGGTTCCACATCCTCTTGTCCCTGCCACGCCATTGTTGAACTTGTCTGAAATTCACTAGATAAAAGCATTAGTCCAACAACATGTATGTTGGCATAAATTACCAAAACCACCAAGGGAGCAAATGTGCTTTCAATCTCCCCCTTTTTGGTAATTGATGACAACATACATCAAAGCTTCAAATACGGATATAGCATAGGTTTGTATGAAAGCTTTGAAGGAAGGATGTAACATGTATGAGCTCCCCTGAACTCCCCCTGAAGAGGTGCATATAAAATGATGATACCATATGGGAGACATACATGCAACATGTATCTTGGCTATATGCATCAGAGCAAAATATATATCATACAAGTGTCCACATGTCCATGATTGTCTCCTTGCAAACAACAATATATTCTAGCAAGAGGTCAATCATGTACATGAGTGTGATGCATATACTTACCTTGAAGTTCTTGATCGAGTACCCGAAGAAATACACTTGAGAAAACAGGGTTAGATAACACAAGATAACTTCTTCAAGAAAAACTCACAAGATCAACAAGAAACCAAGATTGGGATGACATGTAGAATAGAGTATCACTAGGTGAATACTTCTTTGAAACAGAGATGTCCCCAAAAAGAAAGAAATAGTTGTCTCCCCTTAAAGAACTTCCTCTCCCCCTGAATCTGACATGGATATTGGGAGCAGGTAGGGTGAGAAAACTAGAACAACCAAAGAACAAACTAATCATGTTTCTCCCCTCTAAGAAACATGTAACATTCTCTCCTCTTGTAAGGTGCATCTCTTTTGTAATGGTAAGCTTTGATGTATTCCTCTCTCCCCCTTTGACATCAATTTCCAAAAAGGGACTTCAAGGTTATTGATCAAGTGGGTTTGGTCCTTGAGAAACACAGCTAGCCAGTGAGTGGCTCTAGATGCAAATAGAGGATAAGAATCATTGAGTAGAGCTGGAGCAGTAAAACTCAGGAAATATTTGACCAAAAACTCCTTAGAGCAGCAAAATCGGTGGCACCGAGTTGAATCAATTCGGTGGAACCGAGGTTGATGCAATGGAACATTTTGTCAACTCAGCTCACTAGGCAACGGAATTCTCACAAGGATTTGCAATGAATTTGCTGCGAATCAAGCTAAACGAAAAGAAACACAGAAAAGAAGTAAAGAAACATCTAGATGAAGTTTTTTTTAAAGAAACACTCTAGCAAGAAGAGAACAAACAAGGAAACACTAGAGAACTTCATCTAGATGGGTCGGCGACTAGGTCACCTATGTTAGAGTATACTGACTTAGGAGTCAAGTGAGAACACTTGATCATAGGTCATACTCATCGTTTAAGCTCAAAATGGGGTTGCCATTTTTCCTTTAAGCATTTCAATGTATTCACATCTTGTTGAGTTGCTTTAGCTCATGTCTTTGAGTAAAGCTTCTCTAAGATGTGATAACTTACATTGGGATTTGGTGGTGATGTCCATCACGTAGTTGAACTTGAAGTGGATGCTCATGAGTTGAAGTTTGGAGCTACCCTATCATGTGTAGTTCATCTTCCTACATGGGTTAGTTTTGCAAGGAACAACATGTATATCCAAAATGACAAGATTGAAGCATATCTCAAAAGTTTGTCAAAGGATATGTTTAGGTTGTCTTGTTCCTTGTTCCACCATCAATTGTTGATACTTGGGTTATACAAGATTGCTTATGACAAGAGTGAGATGCAATCTTGTGACATGAAGCTTGTCCAAGTACCTACAAAAGGTTAGATACAATACAAGGGAGCAAAATGTCCAAGATATAAGATGATCATGAAGATATCATGGATTAGTCAAGAATGCTCATGCCCTTGTATGCATCCACTTGAACCTCTAGTTCACGTTTGAAGTATCAATGATGTTCAACTCAATTCTCAAGTGACAAAACACTTTCTCATCAAGGGGTTTGGTAAAGATGTCCGCCAATTGTTTGTCAGTATGAACATGTTTAAGGTCAATATCACCTTTCTCAACATGATCTCGAATGAAATGGTGACGAACCTCAATATGCTTAGTTCAAGAATGTTGCACGGGATTGTGTGCTATCTTAATAGCTCTCTCATTGTCACATAGTAATGGTACATGTCTCACATGCACACCATAGTCTTTAAGAGTTTGTGTCATCCATAGTAATTGAGCACAACATGATCCCACGGCAATGTATTCTGTTTCGGCAGTAGATAGAGATACCGAGTTTTGTTTCTTGGAGGACCAAGACACAAGAGATCTACCAAGAAATTGACATGTACCCGAAGTGGATTTTCTGTCAACCTTGTCTCCGGCATAGTCCGAATCGGAGTAGCCAACAAGATTAAAAGAAGATCCTTTGGGATACCATATGCCAAAGTTTGGTGTATGTAACAAGTATCTCACAATTCTTTTCACCGCCTTAAGGTGACACTCTTTTGGTGTCGCTTGGTATCGTGCACACATGCACACACTTAGCATAATGTTGGGACGGGAGGCACATAGATATAGCAATGAACCAATCATAGATCGATAAACCTTTTGATCAACCGGTTTGCCATCCTTGGTCAAGTCAAGATGTCCACTCATGGTCATGGGAGTTTTCATACCTTTACTCTCTTGCATGTTGAACTTCTCGAATAAGTCCTTGGTATACTTTGTTTGAGAAACAAAGGTACCTTCCCTAGTTTGCTTGATTTGCAAACCAAGAAAGAATTTGAGTTCACACATCATAGACATCTCGTACTTTTCCGACATCAACCTTCCAAACTTTTCACTAAAAGAGGGGTTAGTAGATCCAAAGATAATATCATCAACATAAATTTGGCATACAAATAATTCTCCATTAACCCTCTTAGTGAACAAAGTTGAATCAATCTTCCCAATTTCAAAACCTTTTTCAAGAAGGAACTTTGTCAAGCATTTGTACCAAGCTCTAGGGGCTTGTTTAAGACCATAAAGAGCTTTACGAAGTTTGTACACATGATTAGGTTTCTTGGGATTCTCAAAGCTGGGAGGTTGTTTAACATACACTTCCTCCTCAATTTCACCATTTAAGAAAGCACTTTTAATATCCATTTGGTAAAGAGTGATATCATGGTGATTGGCATAAGCAAGTAAAATGCGAATGGACTCAAGTCTTGCAACGGGGGCATAGGTCTCACCATAGTCCATACCTTCCACTTGTGTGTAGCTTTGTGCTACGAGATGAGCCTTGTGCGTACAACTTGTCCATCTTCATCTGGCTTATTCCGAAACACCCATTTGGTTCCAATAATATTTTGCTCATCTTTAGGCTTCTCAACCAATGTCCAAACTTGGTTCCTCTCAAAGTTGTGTAGCTCCTCGTGCATTGCATTCACCCAATCGGGGTCCTTGAGAGCATCTTCCACCTTCAAAGGTTCAACACTAGAGATGAATGAGTAATGCTCACAAAAGTTCGCTAAACAAGTTTTAGAGCGAGTGATTCTCCCGGATTGGATATCTCCTAGTATTTGTTCGACAGGATGATTCTTGTCGACTCTTGCTCTGACTCGAGGTAGCTTTTGCTTGGGTTGTGGTGAGGCTTCCTCATCATCATCATCTTCTTCTTCTTCGTTGATGTTGTCGTTGTTCGCTTGTGGAGGTGGAGAAGGAGGTTGAGGTGGATCATCTTGTTGCACTTCCTCATTTCCATCGTCTTGACGTGTTCCACTTGTGGACGCCTCCATATCAACTTGTCGTTCACCTTGATGTGAGGTTGGGGCTTCCACTTGAATAGACGAGGTACTCTCCTTTACTTCCACGGGGCGAATCTTGCCAATGGACAAGTCTTGGATTGCTTCCGATGGTTCTTGATCTCCTACATCAAGTGGCAATTGCTCGACTTGCGAGCCATTAGTCTCACCAAACTTCACATCTACCGTCTCTTCAAGTTTTCGAGTGAAGTTGTTGTAGACACGGTAAGTGTGAGAGTTCGATCCATAACCAAGTAGAAAACCTTCATGAGATTTAGGAGCAAATTTTGAACGACGATGCTTATAAAGAATGTAACATTTTGAGCCAAATACTCGAAAGTAAGCAACTTGTGGTTTGTTACCGGTGAGCAGTTCGTACGCCGTTTTACCAAGAAGCTTGTGAAGGTAGAGTCGATTTGTTGCATGACAAGCTGTTTCAACCGCTTCGGCCCAAAAGTGTTTTGGCGTCTTGTATTCATCAAGCATTGTTCTTGCCATCTCGATAAGGGTACGGTTCTTCCTCTCAACAACTCCATTTTGTTGAGGTGTGTATGTAGACGAGAACTCATGTGAAATACCCTCCTCATCAAGAAAGGTGTCCACATTGGCGTTCTTGAACTCCGTTCCGTTGTCACTCTGAACCTTCTTGATCTTCACTTCAAATTGATTTTGGGCCTTTCTTGCGAAGTTCTTGAAGATCTTTTGTACCTGCGATTTGTCATCAAGAAAGAACACCCACGTAAATCTGGAAAAATCATCAACAATGACCAAACCGAAAGAGTTACCACCAAGACTCTTATAGGAGTTGGGACCAAAAAGATCCATATGAAGTAGCTCGAGTGGTCTCCTCGTGGTCATAATGTTCTTCACGGGATGGCTTCCTCCAACTTGTTTTCCTGCTTGGCAAGCACTACAAAGTTGATCTTTGTCAAATATAACATCTTTCACTCCAAGAATGTGATCTCCTTTAACAAGTTTATCAAGGTTACGCATGCCAACATGTCCAAGTCTCCTATGCCATAACCAACCTTTAGAAGATTTAGCAATTAAACATGTACGAGGTTGAGCTCTCTTAGTGAAATCAACAATGTATAGATCACCTCTACGAATGCCAGTAAAGACCATATTATGATTATCTTGACGAAACACTTGGCAATCTACTATGGTAAATAGAACATTGAAACCAAAATCAGCTAGTCTAGATACGGAAAGAAGATTGTAACCAAGGGATTTGACAAGCATAACATTTTGTATGGAGCTATCATTGGATATGGCCACCTTACCAAGGCCAAGTACCTTACCCTTGGAGTTGTCTCCAAAAGTCACACAATTGCATGGACCATCATTTTTAGAAAGCTCATGAAACATGTCTCTATCTCCGGTCATGTGATCGGTACATCCACTATCAAGAATCCACTCTTTTCCTCCGGCCATGTAATCTCGAAGATTTGCCATAAGACTGAGATTCCTCATGGTCTTCTCAAATTCAATATCAAATTCTTCGTCCTTGTCATAATAGCCATGCTCAACATCATCATCATCATCATGCGTGTGATCATCACCTAGGGCAGTAGATTCATTAGTTTCATGGCCATGACAATGTTCAAGTTTGTGAATTCTAATGGCTTCCATGATAATGTTGCTAATAGTTCTAACATCTCCTTTAGCACGCATAAGATCACGAAGCTCAAACAAGCAATCATCAAACTTAGGATCAATAGGACTCATCCTGTGAAAAGCAATAGTCTTATGAAGAATCTTATCAAGACTCTTTAAAGAATAATCGGGATATCGCTTTTCCAAGTCATGCCATAGAGTATAAGCACACTCAAAGTTTTGCATACAACCAAGCCCAACTTTAGGTAATCCTCTAATGATAAGATTGACGGTTCTAAGATTACGAAGCATGTCAATTTCCTCTTCAAGAGTAGGATGCAAGGGAACAATAGGGGGCACATAAGGATTATGAATATACTTGCTCAAGTTAAATTCATCAAAGATATCAAGCATTTCGTCCATCCAAAAGTTGTAATACTCCCCATTGAGAATAGGCACTCTACGTCTAAGACTCCCCAAAGTAGACACATCCATCTCCCTCCAATGGTGATTAAACCAAAGCAATGGAGACCAAAGCTCTGATACCAATTGTGGGATCGAGGAGATAGGTCTAGAGGGGGGGAATAGACACTTAACCAATCAAAGTTGCAGTTTTTAATTTCTCTTGAAACTTAGGCCGATTTTGGCACAAGTTAAGATCACTCCAATACTTTCTACACATGCATATCTAGAGATTGAGCAGCGGAAATAGTAAAGCATGCAAAAGTACAGAATGTAAAGGGGTGGAGTATGGAAGATCAAACGCAATGAAGACACGGTGGTTTTTGGCATGGTTCTGATAGGTGGTGCTATCGTACGTCCACGTTGATGGAGACTTCAACCCACGAAGGGTAACGGCTGCGCGAGTCCACGGAGGGCTCCACCCACTAAGGGTCCACGAAGAAGCAACCTTGTCTATCCCACCATGGCTTACATCCACGAAGGACTAGCCTCACTCGGGGTAGATCTTCATGAAGTAGGCGATCTCCTTGCCCTTACAAACTCCTTGGTTCAACTCCACATCATCTCGGAGGCTCCCAAGTGACACCTAACCAATCTAGGAGACACCACTCTCCAAAAGGTAATAGACGGTGTGTTGTTGATAAACTCCTTGCTCTTGTGCTTCAAATGATAGTCTCCCCAACACTCAAACAACCCTCACAGATTTGGCTATGGTGGAAGAATGATTTGAGTGGAAAGCAACTTGGGAAAGTCTAGAAATCAAGGTTCAAATGGTTGGATTGGATTGGAATGTCTTGATCTCAACACATGAGTAGGTGGTTCTCTCTCAGAAAATGTATGGTGGAAGTGTAGGCACGTTCTGATGGCTCTCCTTACTGAGAAGGAAGTGGTGGAGGGGTATATATAGCCTCCACACAAAATCCAACCGTTACACACTTTTGACCCAACTTGGTGGCACCAATTCAGAAGTCTCGGTGGCACCGAACTGTGCAAAAGATATGAACGTTAGCAATCTTGGTGGGACCGACTGGAACAACTCGGATGGACCGAAGTGCAATGGCTAGGGCAAACCTCGTCTCGGTGGCACCGATTGCATCAACTCGGTAAGACCGAAGTGAAGCAATAAGGCAACAGAGAGTTGGCAAGCCATCTCGGTGAGGCCGATTTGCAAAACTCGGTGAGACCGAAGTGAGTGTAAACGATTACAGAGCGTTGGCAAGGCCATCTCGGTGAGACCGAGATCCATATCGGTGGATCCGATTTGTTAGGGTTTTGGTAGTGGCTAAGTCCAGATGAACTCGGTGGCTCCGGAAAGAGAATTTCGGTGGGGCTGAGTTGGAATGTAGGTTTTGGACATATTTGGATAGAGAAGATGGTTGAGGGTTTTGGAACACTGTCACTAAGCACTTGAGCAAAAAGTCCATTAAGCACCACCTCATCCCCTTTTAATTGTATTGGCTTTCCTATGGACTCAATGTGTTCTTGGATCACTAAACCAAAAATGTAGATTCTTGATCTTTTCCAATCCTTGTCCTTAGCATTTTGAAGGGGTTCCACATCGTCTTATCCCTGCCACGCCATTGTTGAACTTGTCTGAAATTCACTACATAAAAGCATTAGTCCAACAACATGTAGGTTGGCATAAATTACCAAAACCACCAAGGGAGCAAATGTGCTTTCTGTTGGGGAACGTTGCATGGGAAACAAAAATTTTCCTACGCACACACAAGATCTATCCATGTTGATGAGCATCTACGAGAGGGAGAGTGAATCTACATACCCTTGTAGATCGCTAAGCGGAAGCGTTAAGAAACGCGGTTGATGTAGTCGAACGTC
This sequence comes from Elymus sibiricus, assembly GCA_039707655.1. Classification (NCBI taxonomy): domain Eukaryota; kingdom Viridiplantae; phylum Streptophyta; class Magnoliopsida; order Poales; family Poaceae; genus Elymus; species Elymus sibiricus. The sequence goes on from CM077676.1 coordinate 243,441,177, forward strand.
TCCGCGATCCAAATCGCAAGTCGTCCCTCGATCCGATCACGAACTAGTGCTGAACGGACGGCACCTCCGCGTTCAACACACGTACGGCTTGATGACGCCTTCACCTCCTCGATCCAGCGAGCGATGATGAAGTAGTAGATGAGTTCCGGCAGCACGACGGCGTGGTGATGGTGGTGAGGAACAATCTCTGCAGGGCTTCGCCAAGCACTACGAAGATTATGACGGGAGAACTAGAGGGTTAGGGTTGCCGACACACGGCTTGGGAAATCTTCATGTATCCCGTGTGCTAGCCCTGCCCCTCTATTTATATGTTGAGCCTTGGGGTCTAAACTTGGAGTAAGAGCCTCCTCGAGGTCGGTTTTGCCCACACAAGGTCGGTTTGGCCCGCAGGGAAAGAGTCCAACTCGGATCCCAGCAGTCCCGCGCACAAGCGGTAGTACCGCTCACGAGCGGTAGTACCGCTTCACACAAGCGGTAGTACCGCTTACGCGGTAGTACTGCCTTACCAGCGGCAGTACCGCTTAAGGCAGCAGCAAAACTTCCTTTTGCACTTTCCAATACCTCGTGGGCTTTACCCCTTTGGCTCATATAAAGTGTTGCTGCACCCGAACACTTCGGTAAACATCCGGAACCCCTTCCGATGAATTCTGGAACCCTTCCGGAGATCAAAACACTATTATCACATATATCAATCTTTACCTCCGGACTTTTCCGGAGATCCTCGTCATGTCCGGGATCTTATCCGGGACTCCGAACAACCTTCGGTCACCAACAAAATAACTCAACTATACTAATCGTCACCAAACGTTAAGTGTGTAGACCCTGCGGGTTCGAGAACTATGTAGACATGACCGAGACACCTCTACGATCAATAACCAATAGCGGGACCTGGATGCCCATATTGGCTCCTACATATTCTACGAAGATCTTTATCGGTCGAACCTCTATGTCAAGGATTCAGTTAATCCCGTATGCTGTTCCCTTTGTTCTTCGGTATGTTACTTGCCCGAGATTCGATCGTCGGTATCTCTATACCTAGTTCAATCTCGTTACCGGTAAGTCTCTTTACTCGTTCCGTAATACAAGATCTCGTGGCTAACACTTTAGTCACATTGCTTGCAAGGCTCATTGTGATGTTGTATTACCGAGTGGGCCCTGAGATACCTCTCCGTCACACGGAGTAACAAATCCCAGTCTTGATCCATGCCAACCCAACAGACATCCTCGGAGATACCTGTAGAGCACCTTTATAGTCACCCAGTTACGTTGCGACGTTTGATACACACAAGGTAATCCTCCGATGTCAGGGAGTTGCATGATCTCATGGTCAAAGGAACAGATACTTGACATGCAGAAAACAATAGCAATAAACTGACACGATCATATGCTACGTTCGTAGTTTGGGTTTTGTCCATCACATCATTCTCCTAATGATGTGATCCCGTTATCAAATGACATCTCATGTCAATGGCTAGGAAACCTTAACCATCTTTGATCAACGAGCTAGTCAACTAGAGGCTTACTAGGGACACAGTGTTGTCTATGTACCCACACATGTATTTGAGTTTCCAATCAATACAATTATATCATGGATATTAAACGATTATCATGAATAAGGAAATATAATAATAACCAATTTATTATTGCCTCTAGGGCATATTTCCAACAGTCTCCCACTTGCACTAGAGTCAATAATCTAGTTCACATCACTATGTGATTTACATTGTAATGAATCGAACACCCATGCAGTTCTGGTGTTGTTCATGTTTAGCCCTTGGAAGAGGTTTAGTCATCGGATCTGCAACATTCAGATCCGTGTGTACTTTGCAAATATTTATGTCGTCCTCCTTGATGTAATCGTGGATGGAATTGAAACGTCGCTTAATGTGTCTGGTCCTCTTGTGAAATCTTGGTTCCTTGGCTAGAGCAATGGCACCAGTATTATCACAAAACAGAGTCATTGGGTTAAGCGCACTAGGCACTACTCCAAGATCAGTCATAAACTCCTTCATCCAGACACCTTCTTTCGCCGCCTCCGAGGCAGCGATGTACTCCGCTTCGCATGTAGAATCTGCTACCACGCTTTGCTTGGAACTGCACCAGCTAACCGCACCCCCATTAAGAATAAATACGTATCCGGTTTGCGACTTAGAGTCATCCGGATTAGTGTCAAAGCTTGCATCGACGTAACCTTTTACGACGAGCTCTTGATCACCTCCATAAACGAGAAACATGTCCTTAGTCCTTTTCAGGTACTTCAGGATATTCTTCACCGCCGTCCAGTATTCCATTCCTGGATCACTTTGAAACCTTCCGACCATACTTATGGCAAGGCTGACATCGGGTCTTGTGCACAGCATCGCATACATGATAGAGCCTATGGCTGAAGCATAGGGGATGACACTCATCTTTTCTCTATCTTCTGCAGTCACTGGGCATTGAGTCTTACTCAACTTCACACCTTGCAAAACAGGCGAGAACCCCTTCTTGGACTGATCCATTTTGAACTTCTTCAAAATTTTATCAAGGTATGTGCTTTGTGAAAGTCCTATTAAACGTCTTGATCTATCTCTATAGATCTTGATGCCTAATATGAAAGCAGCTTCTCCTAGGTCCTTCATTGAAAAACTCTTGTTCACATATTCCTTCACGCCTTCCAACATTTCTATATTGTTTCCAATCAGTAATATGTCATCCACATATAATATTAGAAACGCTATAGAGCTCCCACTCACTTTCTTGTAAATACAAGCTTCTCCGTAAACTTGTATAAACTCGAACGCTTTGATCACCTCATCAAAGCGAAGATTCCAACTCCGAGATGCTTGCACCAGTCCATAAATGGATCGCTGGAGTTTGCAAACTTTGTCAGCATTCTCTGGATCGACAAAACCTTCTGGTTGCATCATATACAACTCTTCCTTAAGGAAACCGTTAAGGAACGCTGTTTTGACATCCATCTGCCAAATTTCATAATCGAAAAAGGCAGCTATTGCTAACATGATTCTGACGGACTTAAGCATCGCTACGGGTGAGAAGGTCTCATCGTAGTCAACTCCTTGAACTTGTGAAAAACCCTTTGCCACAAGTCGAGCTTTATAGACGGTGACATTACCGTTTGCGTCCGTCTTCCTCTTAAAGATCCATTTGTTCTGAATGGCCTTACGCCCTTCAGGTAATACTTCCAAAGTCCATACTTTGGTTTCATACATGGATCCCATCTTGGATTTCATGGCTTCTAACCACTTCTCGGAATCCGGGCCCATCATCGCTTCTCCATAGCTCGTAGGTTCATCGTTGTCCAACAACATGACCTCTAAGACAGGGTTGCCGTACCACTCAGGAGCAGTACGCGTCCTTGTCGACCTACGAGGTTCGATAGCAACTTGATCCAAAGCTTCATGATCATCATCATTAACTTCCTCTTCAGCTGATGTAGGCTCTACAGAAACATCTTTCTGCGCTGCGCTACTCTCAGGTTGAAGTAACGGTTCAACAACCTCATCAAGTTCTATCTTCCTCCCACTCAATTCTTTCGAGAGAAACTCTTTCTCAAGAAACGTTCCGTTTTTAGCGACAAACACTTTGCCTTCGTATTTGAGGTAGAAGGTATACCCAACTGTCTCTTTTGGGTATCCTATGAAGACGCATTTCTCCGCTTTGGGTTCCAGCTTTTCAGGCTGAAGCTTTTTGACATAAGCATCACATCCCCAAACTTTAAGAAACGACAGCTTTGGCTTCTTGCCAAACCAAAGTTCATATGGCGTCGTCTCAACGGATTTCGATGGTGCCCTATTTAAAGTGAATGCAGCTGTCTCTAATGCATAACCCCAAAACGATAGTGGCAAATCGGCAAGAGACATCATAGATCGCACCATATCCAATAAGGTTCGATTACGACGTTCGGACACACCATTACGCTGTGGTGTTCCAGGCGGTGTCAGTTGTGAAACAATTCCACATTGTCTTAAGTGACTGCCAAACTCATAACTCAGATATTCTCCTCCTCGATCAGATCGTAGGAATTTAATCTTCTGGTTACGATGATTCTCAACTTCACTCTGAAATTGTTTGAACTTTTCAAATGTTTCAGACTTGTGTTTCATTAAGTAAATATACCCATATCTACTTAAGTCATCAGTGAAGGTAAGAAAGTAACGATAACCACCGCGCGCCTCAATACTCATCGGACCGCACACATCAGTATGTATGATTTCCAACAAGTCACTTGCCCGTTCCATTGTACCGGAGAACGGCATTTTAGTCATCTTGCCCATGAGGCATGGCTCACATGTGTCAAGTGATTCAAAATCAAGTGACTCCAAAAGTCCATCAGCATGGAGCTTCCTCATGCGTTTTACGCCAATATGACCTAAACGGCAGTGCCACAAGAAAGTGGTATTATCATTATCAATTCTACATCTTTTGGCATCAATGTTATGAACATGTGTATCATTACTATCGAGATTCAACAAGAACAAACCCCTCACATTGTGTGCATGACCATAAAAGATATTACTCATATAAATAGAACAACCATTATTCTCTGATTTAAATGAGTAACCGTCTCGCAATAAACAAGATCCAGATATAATGTTCATGCTTAACGCGGGCACTAAATAACAATTATTCAGGTTCATCACTAATCCCGATGGTAATCGAAGAGCGAGCGTGCCGACGGCGATCACATCAACCTTGGAACCATTTCCCACGCGCATCGTCACTTCGTCCTATGCCAGCCTCCGTCTATTCCGCAGTTCCTGTTTTGAGTTGCAAATATGAGCAACCGCACCGGTATCAAATACCCAGGCACTACAACGAGAGTTGGTAAGGTACACATCAATAACATGTATATCATATATACCTTGTTTGTTGTTGGCCACCTTCTTGTCAGCCAAATACTTGGGGCAATTCCGCTTCCAGTGTCCAGTTCCCTTGCAATGAAAGCACACAGTTTCTGGTTTGGGTCCAGCCTTGGGTTTCTTCACGAGAGGAGCAACTGCTTTGCCACTCTTCTTGGAGTTACCCTTCTTACCCTTGCCATTTTTCTTGAAACTAGTGGTTTTATTGACCATCAACACTTGATGCTCCTTCTAAATTTCAGACTCAGCAGCTTTCAGCATCGCAAACAGCTCGGCGACTGACTTGTTCATCCCGTGCATGTTATAGTTCAACACGAAGCTCTTGTAGCTAGGTGGCAATGATTGAAGAACTCTGTCAGTGATAGCCTCTGGCGGAAGGGGCATCCCCAATTCAGCCACACGGGTGGAGTACCCAGACATTCTGAGTACGTGATCACTGATAGACCCGTTCTCCTCCATCTTGCAAGCATAGAACTTATCGGAGATCTCATATCTCTTGATCCGGGCATTCTTCTGAAAGATAAACTTCAACTCCTGGAACATCTCATATGCTCCATGACGTTCAAAACGTCTTTGAAGTCCCGGTTCTAAGCCATACAATATTGCACATTGAACTATTGAGTAATCTTCAGAACGAGCCTGCCAGGCGTTCACAACGTCTAGAGACTCAACTGGAGAGGGTGGATCACCAAGCGGTGCATCAAGGACATAAGCCTTCTGGGAAGCCGTAAGGATAATCCTTAGATTACGGGCCCAGTCCACAAAGTTACTTCCATCATCTTTCAACTTAGCTTTCTCTAGGAACGCATTAAAATTCAGGGGTGCTACTGCGCGAGCCATGATCTACAACATAAATATAGCAAAGACAACTTAGACTATTGTTCTAGATAATGAGTTTAGTTAATCATATTACTTAAAAACTCCCACTCAAATTGACATCCCTCCGGTCATTCGAGTGTAACATGATCCAAATCCACCAACTCAAGTCCGATCATCACGTGAGTTGAGGTGGTTTCAATGGTGAACATCTTCATGTTGATCATATCTACTATATGACTCATGTTCGACCTTTCGGTCTCTTGTGTTCCGAGGCCATGTCTGTACATGCTAGGCTCGTCAAGTTTAACCCGAGTGTTCCGCACGTGCAACATGGCTTACACCCGTTGTATGTGAACGTAGAGTCTATCACACCCGATCATCACGGCGTGTCTCGAAACGACGAACTTTCGCAACGGTGCACACTCGGGGAGAACACAATTTTATCTTGAAATTTAAGTGAGGGATCACCTTATAATGCTACCGTCGTCCTAAGCAAAATAAGATGCATAAAAGGATTAACATCACATGCAAATCATAAGTGACATGATATGGCCATGAACTTGTGCTTTTGATCTCCATCTCCAAAGCACCGGCATGATCTCCATCGTCACCGGCATGACACCATGATCTCCATCATCTTGATCTCCATCAACGTGTCGCCATGAGGTTGTCGCGCCGACTGTTGCTTCCACGACTATTGCTAACTCATAGCGATAAAGTAAAGCAAAACGGCAAAAATAATTAAATACAACTCTATGGCTCCTGCCAGTTGCCGTACTCATCGACATGCAAGTCGTGATATTCTATACAACACATGATCATCTCATACATCACATATATCTCATCAAGTAATTGGCCATATCACATCACAACATACCCTGCAAAAACAAGTTAGACGTCCTCTAATTGTTGTTGTAAATTTTACGTGGCTGCTACGGGTTTGCAAGAACCGTTCTTACCTACGCAAAACCACAACGTGGTGTAGTGATTGCTTTTTGATCTTCTAAAAGAACCCTCTTCATTGAAATTGATTCAACTAAAGTGAGAGAGACAGACACCCGCTAGCCATCTTTATGCAACGAAGTTACATGTCAGTTGAAGGAACCTGTCTCGCGTAAGCGTACGCGTAATGTCGGTCCGGGCCGCTTCATCTCACAATACCGCCAAATCAAGTATCAACTAGTAACGGCAAGCAATATGTATACACCCACGCCCACAACTTGTTTGTGTTCTACTCGAGATCTCATCTACGCATAGACCTAGCTCTGATACCACTGTTGGGGAATGTTGCATGGGAAACAAAAAATTTCCTACGCACACACAAGATCTATCCATGTTGATGAGCATCTACGAGAGGGAGAGTGAATCTACATACCCTTGTAGATCGCTAAGCGGAAGCGTTAAGAAACGCGGTTGATGTAGTCGAACGTCTCCGCGATCCAAATCGCAAGTCATCCCTCGATCCGATCACGAACTAGTGCCGAACGGACGGCACCTCCGCGTTCAACACACGTACGGCTTGATGACGCCTTCACCTCCTCGATCCAGCGAGCGATGATGAAGTAGTAGATGAGTTCCGGCAGCACGACGGCGTGGTGATGGTGGTGAGGAACAATCTCTGCAGGGCTTCGCCAAGCACTACGGAGATTATGACCGGAGAACTAGAGGGTTAGGGTTGCCGACACACGGCTTGGGAAATCTTCATGTATCCCGTGTGCTAGCCCTGCCCCTCTATTTATATGTTGAGCCTTAGGGTCTAAACTTGGAGTAAAAGCCTCCTCCAGGTCGGTTTTGCCCGCACAAGGTCGGTTTGGCCCGCAGGGAAAGAGTCCAACTCGGATCCCAGCAGTCCCGTGCACAAGCGGTAGTACCGCTCACGAGCGGTAGTACCGCTTGAGCGGTAGTACCGCTTCACACAAGCGGTAGTACCGCTTACGCGGTAGTACTGCCTTACCAGCGGCAGTACCGCTTAAGGCAGCAGCAAAACTTCCTTTTGCACTTTCCAATACCTCGTGGGCTTTACCCCTTTGGCTCATATAAAGTGTTGCTGCACCCGAACACTTCGGTAAACATCCGGAACCCCTTCCGATGAATTCCGGAACCCTTCCGGAGATCAAAACACTATTATCACATATATCAATCTTTACCTCCGGACTATTCCGGAGATCCTCGTCATGTCCGGGATCTTATCCGGGACTCCGAACAACCTTCGGTCACCAACAAAATAACTCAACTATACTAATCGTCACCAAACGTTAAGAGTGTAGACCCTGCGGGTTCGAGAACTATGTAGACATGACCGAGACACCTCTACGATCAATAACCAATAGCGGGACCTGGATGCCCATATTGGCTCCTACATATTCTACGAAGATCTTTATCGGTCGAACCTCTATGTCAAGGATTCAGTTAATCCCGTATGTTGTTCCCTTTGTTCTTCGGTATGTTACTTGCCCGAGATTCGATCGTCGGTATCTCTATACCTAGTTCAATCTCGTTACCGGTAAGTCTCCTTACTCGTTCCGTAATACAAGATCTCGTGGCTAACACTTTAGTCACATTGCTTGCAAGGCTCATTGTGATGTTGTATTACCGAGTGGGTCCTGAGATACCTCTCCGTCACACGGAGTAACAAATCCCAGTCTTGATCCATGCCAACCCAACAGACATCCTCGGAGATACCTGTAGAGCACCTTTATAGTCACCCAGTTACGTTGCGACGTTTGATACACACAAGGTACTCCTCCGATGTCAGGGAGTTGCATGATCTCATGGTCAAAGGAACAGATACTTGACATGCAGAAAACAATAGCAATAAACTGACACGATCATATGCTACGTTCGTAGTTTGGGTTTTGTCCATCACATCATTCTCCTAATGATGTGATCCCGTTATCAAATGACATCTCATGTCAATGGCTAGGAAACCTTAACCATCTTTGATCAACGAGCTAGTCAACTAGAGGCTTACTAGGGACACAGTGTTGTCTATGTACCCACACATGTATTTGAGTTTCCAATCAATACAATTATAGCATGGATAATAAACGATTATCACGAACAAGGAAATATAATAATAACCAATTTATTATTGCCTCTAGGGCATATTTCCAACACTTTCACCCCAGAGACGGTGCTTGACGTATCCGTGCGTAGAGGTACTTGGCAGCCCTGACGAACCCGAGTGGCACCAGGCGAGATACACGGCCACGGTAGTCTTTGGACTTGGGGCTCGGTGTAGACGAATTTTTCGGGTCCGGGTCTCTGTTGGTGGCGAAGCAAGGCTGACCAGAGAGCCGGAACTGGGAGCAGCGAGGCGTGCGGATGGCAAGAGGGGGCTTCCGAGGCCATGGAGACAGCCAGCAGCCGACCTGTTGGTGGAGGTGGGCCATGGCGGCTGCTATGGTGATGGTGCAGGGGAGCGGCGTCCTGCCTGAGCGGGGTGGAGGTGCACGCGCCGTGGCGGCGCCATGGCTCAGCCGAGATGATCTCGGGCGAGCTCGCGCGGGAGGCGAGACACACGGGGCAGGGCGAGGTGAAGATGTTGCCGGACGAAGCGGAGGTGGTTGGCAGCGCCATGGAGCAGTGGAGGTCACCAGCGTAGCTGCGGAGGGATGGCTTGCTGATAGAGGAGGGCGCGGGGAAGGCTGGAGATCAAGCAGAGGAGGCCGGCGTTGGGGAAGAGCTCGAGGTCGTCCATGGCAGCTGCTCGACGAGCTCCTGCAGGACACGGGCGGCGGCATAGATAAGAGGCAGCGAGGCAGGGGAAAAAGAAAGAGAGACAGGAGGAAGAGAAGGAGCAACGCGGTGGCGGCCTGCTGGTGCTGCTGCTACTGGTCACCGGCGGCGACTACTAGCTGCTCGACGAACTGCCGTGCTCGAGGTCCCGCGAGAAGGAGATCGGGAGGCAGGGGATCGAAGGGGTGAGAGAGAGCGTGGGGATCGAGTGAGGCTCTCCCCTGGCGGCGCGAGGTGGAGGAGACAAGGGGGAGACAAGGCGATGGGGGTCGGGCTAGGGTTCCCTTAAGTGGAGGCCAAAATGAGCTTTGGTTTGCTGCGGCTCAGCCTAGTGGCCTCCTCTCTTTTCCATTTACAGAGAAAAGAAAGAAAGAAAGAGAGAAAAGAAAAGGTTAGAGAAAGAGTTTTGGGCATGGGGTAATTTCCTGGACTCACAAAAATGAGCTTGTCTCACAAAAATTAGAGGTGGGAAGGATTGCAAGATTCCAATTCAAATTCATTTGAATTTAATTCAAATGGTTTGAACTAGGACTAGGTTTTAGAAGTGCCCCAAAATGTTGAGATTTTAGGTGGAGCTCGGGAAATTGATGAAAGAATTTATGGGCAAAGGTTGGGGGGGGGGGGCAAACTTGAAATAGAGAAGGCATGGGAATTAAATTGCAAGTGTGTTATGGTCAATTCCAATCAATGGAATATTTATTTTAGCTCCCTATAAATATTGGGAGGATAAGTATATGTTCTAAAGAGAAAACACCAAGTGCAATCCCTCAATTTAAATAGATCAAAGATCTATGCAATTTATTTAGGTGAGTTTCAAAAAAATTAATGACATGATGGCATGATGAAATGATGCAATGCAAAAAAATAACATAGCGCAAGCAATAAAATAATGATTATAGAAAGAATCGGTCTCGGGCTGTCACACCTATATACATGATCATTGCCTTGGATATCGTCATGATTATTTGCTTTTCTATCAATTGCCCAGCAGTAATTTGTCTACCCACCGTATGCTATTTTCTTGAGAGAAGCCTCTAGTGAAAACTATGGCCCCCGGGTCTATCTAAATCATATATTAAAAAACCATAAAATACCTTGCTGCACTTTTTCTTTATTTATTTTATTTTGTATTTTTTGTTTCAATCAATCTATCTATCACATACAATTTAATCTTGCAACTTACCGCCGAGGGATTGACAACCCCTTGTTTGCGTTGGGTGCAAGGATTTGTTGTTTTGTGTGCAGGTGCTGCTAACGAGGTGTTGCGTGATTCGCCTATTGGATTGATAACCTTGGTTTCATAACTGAGGGAAATACTTATCTCTACTGTACTGCATCTCCCTTCCTCTTCAGGGAATTACCAACGCAGCTCACAAGTAGCAGGAAGAATTTCTGGCGCCGTTGCTGGGGAGACATCATCAACATCTATCAAGTACCTACGCATAAAACTCTCATCTCCTTGCATTTACTTTATTTGCCTTTGCCTCTCGTTTTCATCTCCCCCACTTCTAAAAAGTTTTTACAAAAATACAAAAAAAAAATCCGTTTGCCTTTTTCTTGTTTGCTTGTTTGATTGCTTGCTTTATCATTATGGCTAGTTCTTCGCTCGTTACTATTACCCCTGAAAATGAAGTGCTTAATTTTAAACAAAGGGGAGGAGAGAATTTAAAAGATGCTTGGTATAGGATTTGTGATGCTCATAATAGATCAACTCGTAAGCAATCCACCACAATCCTTCTTCGCAATTTTTATGTGGGTATTACTACTTGGTATAGATTCGTACTTGATACTATTACCGGAGGGAATTTCTTGATGTGTCCCTCTATGGATGCTTTCAATGCTATGGGAAATTTAGTGGGATCACCACCTATCATTGTTAATGAAACAACTTTGACTTTGGAACATGTTATGCAAAGGTTAGAGGCTATTGAAAGTAAAATGTCTACTATTGAACATCTTGAGAATTTAGATAAAAAATTTCATAATCATATCACTCAATTTGGTTCTAAGGTAGGAATCACATTGAAAACCTTAAGGGAAAAGGAACCGGTAGTTAATGAAAGAATAGAACAAAGCCCCGCTAGAATCGATAAGATAGAAGAAATTATTAATAATTTGGGCTCGGATTTTTCCTCCATTAAGAATATTGATAGAACTCCTCCCAATAAAAATTGCAAGTTCATATATGTTCCTAAAAAAAATGGTGCTACTTCTAGTAAGGGAAATGAGGATCTTAAAATGATAAGTGTGCACCCCAATTTCATTGATATAATTAAGGAACGATTAGTGTGCACCCCAATTTCATTGATATAATTAAGGAACCTATTCACAAAAGTAAAATTCTTGATTTGGTGCCTAGAAGTGTGATGATGAGAAACACCTATGTTAAATCTATTAGAAAAAATGGTTGTGTGATTGAGGAGTTGGAAACCAAAGATGACAATACTTGAAACTATGCATTATACCTAGCTAGGGGCATAAAACAATAGCGCTTGTTGGGAGGCAACCCAATGAATAAAATAAATTTTTACTTTTTGTTTCTGTTATGGTGTGTTTTCATATTTATGCTACTGTTATGATTGAGTTTTTGTGTTTTTAATTAGTGTTTGTGCCAAGTAAAACATTTGGGATGATTTGGAAGATAGTATAATTGATGCTGTTTGGAAAACAGAAACTTTTGCGTCCAGTGCTGGAATTTTGGTTCTGTACTGGAGGGTCAGAAAAATCTGAAATTTTTACACAGTATTGGTATATGAATTTCCCACGTTGTCCTAATTGTTCAGAATTTTTGGAGTTACATAAGTATGGCTTTTAAATAGATTGCTACAGACTGTTCTGTTTTTGACAGATTCTGTTTTTGATGCTTTGCTTGCTTGTTTTGATGAAACTATGGATTGTATCGGGGGGTATAAGCCATGGAGAAGTTATAATACAGTAGGTATAATGCAAAAATAAAATATGAATGGGTTTGCAACAGTACTTAAAGTAGTGATTTGTTTTGTTATACTAACGGATCTCACGAAGGTTTTGTTGAGTTTTGTGTGATTGAAGTTTTCAAGTTTTGGGTGAGATCACGATGGATGAAGGAATAAGGAGTGGCAAGAGCCTAAGCTTGGGGATGCCCGAGGCACCCCAAGGTAATATTCAAGGAATACTCAAGCGTCTAAGCTTGGGGATGCCCCGGAAGGCATCCCCTCTTTCTTCTACCAATCATCGGTAATTTTACTTGGAGCTATATTTTTATTCGTCACATGGTATGTGTTTTGCTTGGAGCGTCTTGTATTATATGAGTCTTTGCTTTGTTTGCTTTTTAGTTTGTCACAATCATCCTTGCTAGACACACCTATTTGAGAGAGCCACACGTTCATCATAATTTGTTAGAATACTCTATGTGCTTCACTTAAATTTTTTGAGCTAGGCAGTTGCTCTAGTGCTTCACTTAAATCTTTTTGAGCACGGCGGTGGCTATATTTTGAAGAAATGAACTCTCATGCTTCACTTATATTATTTTGAGAGTTGATAAAACTAAAATTTTGAAGAAATATTTGCACTCTCATGCTTCACTTATATCTTTTTGAGAGTTGATAAAAGTAAGAGTAATTTGCACAAGATATGAATTTGGTCCCAAAGTGATGAATATTCAAGATGGATATAATAAAAACTTTCATATAGATCATTGGATATGATAAGTGTGATTCCTTGCAATAGTTTTGCGATATGGAGATGATGATATGTGAGTCATGTTAGTGAGTAATTGTGATTTAGTAAGAATATTTGTGTTAAGGTTTGTGATTCCCTATGCATGCACGTTAAGTCAATAGTTATGCAAAGAAATTATATCCTACTTATGGTGCATTATTCAGTGTTAGTTATGTTCAATGCATGTTTATGACCGTTTTCGCTTTTTGGTTGGTTGCTTCTCAATCTATTTGCTAGCCTTCATTTGTACTAAGCGGAAATACTGCTTGTGCATCCAAACTCCTTAAACCCAAGTTGTGCCAAATGAGTCCACTATATCTACCTATATGCGGTATTTCCATGTTGTTCCAAGTAAATTTGCGTGTGCCAACTCTAATTTTCAAAATAATTTTTCCGTTTTGTGTGCCCGTACCGCTCATGAAGCGGTAGGGGGTGGCCAATATTTTCCATGCTAGGTGTGTTATTCTCACGATGAGTGTTTATTCACTTGTCATTGCACGAGAGAGTGGCTGGTAATAGGGATGCCCAGTCCCACAATGAAATCAAAATTAATAACAACAAAATTCCTTGGAAAGTGATGGTATGGAGGGCACCCGTGGATACAGCTAGCCATGGATTGTGAAAGAATGGTGGAAAGGAAATAAACTTTACTTTCTGTTTGGGAACCGCCTATGATGTGTCTAGCATGGAAGATATTGGGAATTCTCGGTCGTTTTCGTTGACAGGAAAAGCATGCCTCTCAAAATATTTTTATCTCTCTAATTTAAGCTTTGAGCTCTGGCACATTAGCAAATCTCTGCTTCCCTCTGCGAAGGGCCTATCTATTAACTTTATGCAATTTTTATTTTTATTTTGAGTCTCCATCTTCTCTTATAAAGCACCAACTAGAGAGCAATATTGTCATACTTGTGCATTGTGTGTAGCTAATATTTGAGTGTGTTTCATGGATGGATCAATGATTGAGCATAATGGGCTAGGGATAACTTTCTTTAGCATTGATATTTTGAAAGACATGGTTGCTTGTTAGCATGCTTGAGTATTTATATCTTCATGTCAAATTATAGAGTATTGCTTTGAATCATTCAAGTCCAAATGTCCATGCTACGAAAGAAAAGAATATATGATGAATATGAAAGGCAGCATTCCACATAAAAAATTCTGTTTTTATCATTTACCTACTCGAGGACGAGCAGGAATTAAGCTTGGGGATGCTGATACGTCTCCAACGTATCTATAATTTTTTATCGTTCCATGCTGTTATATTATCAATCTTGAATGTTTTTATATGCATTTACAGCAATTATATATCATTTCTTGGGACTAACCTATTAACTTAGTGCCCAGTGCCAGTTGCTGTTTTCTGCCTGTTTTTGGTTTTACAGAATATCAATACCAAACGAAGTCCAAATGCCACGAAACTTTTTGGAGATTTTTTTCTGGACAATACCAACACTAGAAGCTTCGGGAGAAGACCAGACGCCAGAGGAGGTGGCCACAAGCCACCAGGGCGCGCCTGGGGGGGGCAGGAGCGCCCTGGTGCCTCGTGGGCCCACCTCAGCTCCGTTTGACCTAATTCCACCACTGTAAATTCCCAAAAATCAGGAAACCAACAAGAGAGTCCATGAAATACTTTTTCCGCCGCCGCAAGCTTCTGTTCTTGAGAGATCCCATCTGGAGGCCTTTTCCGGCACTCCGCCGAAGGGGGAATCGATCATGGAGGGGCTCTACATCAACCTTGCTACCCTTCCGATGATGCGTGAGTAGTTTACCACAGACCTTCGGGTCCATAGTTAGTAGCTAGATGGGTTCTTCTCTCTTTTTGATATTCAATACAATGTTCTCCTCGATGTTCTTGGAGTTCTATCCGATGTAATCACTTTTTTGCGGTGTGTTTGTTGGGATCCGATGAATTGTGAGTTTATGATCAGATTATCCATGAATATTATTTGAGTCTTCTCTGATCTCTTTTATGCATGATTATTATAGCTTCGTATTTCTTCTCCGATCTATTGATTTGGTTTGGCAAACTAGATTGATTTATCTTGCCATGGGAAGAGGTGCTTTGTAATGGGTTCGATCTTGCGGTGCTCAATCCCAGTGACAGAAAGGGACATGACACGTATGTATCATTGCTATTAAGGGTAAAAAGATGGGGTTTATTCATGCATGAGTTTACTTTGTCTACATCATGTCATCTTGCTTAAGGCGTTACTCCGTTCTTTATGGACTTAATACACTAGATGCATGCTGGATAGCGGTCGATGTGTGGAGTAATAGTAGTAGATGCAGGCAGGAGTCGGTCTACTTGTCTCGGACATGATGCCTATATACATGATCATTGCCTTGGATATCGTCATGATTATTTGCTTTTCTATCAATTGCCCAACAGTAATTTGTCTACCCACCGTATGCTATTTTCTTGAGAGAAGCCTCTAGTAAAAACTATGGCCCCCGGGTCTCTCTAAATCATATATAAAAAACCCTAAAATACCTTGCTGCACCTTTTCTTTATTTATTTTATTTTGTATTTTTTGTTTCTATCTATCTATCTATCTATCACATACAAATTAATCTTGCAACTTACCGCCGAGGGATTGACAACCCCTAGTTTGCGTTGGGTGCAAGGATTTGTTGTTTTGTGTGCAGGTGCTGCTAACGAGGTGTTGCGTGATTCTCCTACTGGATTGATAACCTTGGTTTCATAACTAAGGGAAATACTTATCTCTACTGTGCTGCATCTCCCTTCCTCTTCAGGGAATTACCAACGCAGCTCACAAGTAGCAATGCACCGTGGCACGGTGTACCAAGTGGCACCCGAATGGTGGGCTTGTGAACCCTGCTCACATCGTTTGGGTCCGTAATAGAAACTTTGGCCGGACTTCCCTTGCGGATACAACCTCAAATAGGAGATAAACCTGAACTAGAGTCTTGCGTGGTTAGTCAGGTTGTGGCCGACACCCGCGCCCGGCTTCCGCTTGAAGGTTGCCGAGATACATGACGTGTATATGGTGGTAAGTGGTGAGAGCGTGTGTGAAGAAGTACACCCCTGCGGGGTTAACTGAACTATTCGAATAGCCGCGTCCTCGAATATGGACTACTTGGAGACTTATATGGTTCATAGACAAGTTGAAATGGATACTTTAAAATGCTCCGGATAAGTGTGAGTGCTATGGATGGCCTTCTCGTAGGGAGACGGGAGATGATCCATAGTGGTGTATTGATGTGGTGACTAGTGGACTCGTGTGCGCTTTCTCACCTCAAAGAAAATACTGGTAGTCGTAGTACAGGATAGCCACTGAGTCAAAGTTGGCTTGCTGAAGTTAAACTCCACAATCCCCTTCATTGATAACTGATGCATATGTAATTAGTCCTGATGTAAGTCTTGCTGAGTACCTTTGTACTCACGGTTGCTTAATTTATGTTTTTGCAGAGGAGACCTTAGTCTCACTAGTGGTTTCAACGATGAGTTTGATGTTGACCAAGTAGCTTGGGAATCCCAGACAGAGGTCTGGTTCCTATGGAGGGTTTTGTAGATAGTCAGGCTTCTCAGCCTTTTTCTTATGTAGTGTCTGTACTCAAACATGTTCATGTTTGTGTTGTTTGTATGACTTTGCATGTTGGGTCATGAGACCCATGTTTGTAATATCATGGTATGTATGGCTTTCAAGCCTTATCTATACTTGAGTTGTAGAGTTATGTTGTGATGCCATGTTGTACAACACATACTTGCATGTTATGCGTACGTGTGATATGTATTGCTTGTGGGGTTCGACACCTAGTTATGTGCCTTTGGTAGCCTTTCTTACAAGGAAATGCCTCCTATTGCTTCCACTGAGCCTTGGTAGTTCGCTACTGCTCCGGAACACATGGATTGACCAACATGTATCCTTCTTTGCTCCCGTGTCTATCCCTACGGGGAAATGTCACGCGGTGTTTACTATAGTCCTTGTAGCTTTGCTACGACTTGGTTACACTCGCTGCTGGCCGACACGTGCATTGCTGGGTTACCTATGTCTGTCCCTGTACGTTTGTGCCACCTTGGTCTATAACTAATCATGTCGACCCGGGTTCTCTGTCATATGGGTGCTAGCGACATAATCATATATGTGAGACAAAAGACGCAAATGGTCCCGGCCAAGGTAAGGTGGCAGCCATGGGATACCGTGCGTGAGGCCGCAATGTGATCTGATGTGTTACATGCTAGATCTGTGTGACCTAGGATCAGGGTCCCGACAATAATGTTCATGCTCAACGCAGGCACCAAAAAACAATTATTGAGGTTTAAAACTAATCTCAAAGGTAGACGTAGAGGGAGCATGCCGACGGCAATCACATCAACCTTGGAGCCATTTCCAACGTGCATCGTCACCTCGTCCTTAGCTAGTCTCAGTTTATTCCACAGCCCATGTTTCAAGTTACAAATATTAGCAAGCGAACTAGTATCAAATACCCAGGCGCTACAAAAAGCACTAGTAAGGTACACATCAATAACATGTATATCAAATATACCTTTGTTGACGTTGGCAGCCTTCTTATCTACGAAGTACTTAGGGCAGTTCTACTTCCAGTGGCCATTCCCCTTGCAATAGAAACACTCAGTCTCAGGTTTGGGTCCAGCCTTGGGTTTCTTCACGAGAGCGGCAACTGGCTTGCCATTCTTCTTGAAGTTCCCTTTCTTTCCCTTGCCCTTCTTGAAACTGGTGACCGTTTTGACCATCAACACTTGATGCTCTTTCTTGATTTCTACTTCTGCGGCTTTAAGCATCGCGAAAAGCTCAGGGAGTGTCTTCTCCATCCATTGCATATTATAGTTCATCACGAAGCCTTTGTAGCTTGGTGGCAGCGACTGACCAACCCTGTCAATCGCTACTTCATCCGGAAGATTAACTCCCAACTGATTCAAGCGGTTGAAGTACCCAGACATTTTGAGTACGCGCTCGCTAACGGAGTTGTTCTCCTCCATCTTACAGCTAAAGAACTTGTCTGAGGCGTCATACCTCTCCACACGGGCATGAGCCCGAAATTCCAATGTCTGCTCCTGAAACATCTCATATGCCCGGTGGTGCTCAAAACGCTTTTGGAGCCCTGGTTCTAAGCCATAAAGCATGGCGCACTGAACTATCGAGTAGTCATCACACCTCGCCTGCCAAATGTTCACAACATCCATAGTTGAGGGAGCGGGTGGCACACCTAGCGGTGCATCCAGGACATAAGCCTTCTGTGCAGCAGTGAGGATAATCCTCAGATTACGGACCTAGTCCGCATAGGGGAGCTACATCCCGAGCCATTGATCTACAACATATTTTTAAAGTCATTTTAGACTATGTTCATGATAATTAGTTCAACTAATAAAATTACTAACGAACTCCCACTTAAATCAACATCCCTCAAGTTGTTAAGTGTTACACGATCCAAATCAACTAACCCAAGTCCGATCATCACGTGAGATGGGGTAGTTTCAATGGTGAACATCACCATGTTGTTCATATCATCCATATGACTCATGTTTAACCTTTCGGTTCTTCGTGTTCCGAGGCCATGTCTGTACATGCTAGGCTCGTCAAGTTAACCAAAGTATTTCCGCATGTGTCAAACTACCTTACACCCATTGTATGCGAACGAAGAGTCTATCACACCCGATCGTCACGAGGTGCTTCGAAACGATGAACTTTCACAACGGTCCATACTAAGGGAGAACACATTTATCTTGATATTAAGTGGAGGGGTCATCTTATAATGCTACCGTCGTTCTAAACAAAATAAGATGCATAAAAAAGATAAACATCAAATGCAATAAATATGTGACATGATATGGCCAATATCTTCTTGTGCTTTTGATCTCCATCTCCAAAGCACCGGCATGGTCTCCATCATCACTGGCATGACACTATGATCTCCATCATCTTTGAGGTGCCATCATGTGGTTGTCTCCACCAACTATTGCTTCTAGAACTATTGCTAACTCATAGCGATAAAGTAAAGCAATTACATGGCGTTTAATGATTGACACGTAGGTCATACAATAAATTAAGACAACCCTATGGCTCTTGCCGGTTGTTGTACTCATCGACATGCAAGTCATGAACTTATTACAAAACATGATCATCTCATACATCACATATATCATATCACGTCATGGTCATACCACATCACATCACGTGCCCTGCAAAAACAAGTTAGACGCCCTCTACTTTGTTGTTGCAATTTTTTACGTGGCTTCTAGGGCAATCTATAAGAACCATTCTCATCTACACAAAGCCACAACGGTGATATACAAGTTGACTTTTAACCTTCTACAAGGACCGCCATTGTCAAATCAGATTCAACTAAAGTGGGAGAGATAGACACCCGCCAGACACTTTAAGCAATGCAAGTTGCATGTCAATCATGTAACCGGTCTCTTGTGTAAGGACAATTAAAGTTGGACCGGGCCGCTTCATCCCACAATACCGCCAAATCCAAATATGACAAAGGAGGTAAGCAATCTGAACATCAATGCCCACAACCAATTTGTGTTCTACTCGTGCATAACATCTACGCATAGACCTAGCTCATGATGCCACCGATGGGGAACGTTGCATGGAAAACAAAAAAAAATCCTACAAAATACCCAAGATCTATTATATGGAGATGCTAGCAACGAGAGGGAGAGCTATCTACATACCCTCGTAGACCGAAAGCGTTAACGATCTAGAGATCATGGTTGGCGTAGTCGTA
Source organism: Elymus sibiricus (assembly GCA_039707655.1). NCBI lineage: Eukaryota > Viridiplantae > Streptophyta > Magnoliopsida > Poales > Poaceae > Elymus > Elymus sibiricus. The sequence continues at coordinate 243,461,012 of CM077676.1, forward strand.
CTCCCTCACAATCCAATCCGATCCAAGCACTGCACGAGCGGCACCTCCGAGATGTGCACACGTATGGCTCAGTGACATCTCCTCCTTCTTGATCCAACAAGCGAGGGTGGAGTGGTAGATGGGATCTAGGACAACACAACGGCGTGGTGGTGGTAGTGGCAGCGGAACACCGGCAAGGCTTCGCTAAGTGCTACGCGGAGGAGGAGGAGTAACGGGAGGGAGAGGCGCCAAGCGGTGGTAGGGTGCTGCCCCCTGCATGTCCCCGCCTTTATATAGGCATGGGGGGCTGGTGGCTTGCCCTCCAAGCCCCTAGGGTCATTGGCAAAGGGGGGAGGAAGGAAATCCCTCCTTTCCTTCCCAACTGATCGCTATCCCCCTTTTTTAGTGATCTTCATCTTATCCCTTCGGGATATGATCCTATTCCTTTTAGGGAGGGGTGGGGGTCTTGGTGCGCCTAGACCAGGGGTGTGGAGCCTTGCCCCACTACCCATGTCCATGTGGATACCTGTCGGCGTACGACACCTATGGGATCGTGAGGATCCCTTTTACGGTTCGGCTAGGGAAAAGATGTACACAAAGAGCGGATCCAACGATCAACGCGGGGATTTTTACCCAGGTTCGGGCCGCTGAGTAGCGTAAAACCCTACTCCTGCTTTGGTTTATTGTGGATGTTTAAGCTCAGGTACACGGAGCGCTTCTTGGTGAACAGTACGCAAGAAGGGCGGCTACGCATGCAACTAGGCTAGAAAGCTCCTCCCCTCTGTAGCTTCGCCTTGGGCCTCCTTTTATATGTCCAAGAGGTCACCAACAGTGGCGAACAACACGTACAAGAGGTGTAAAGTTGCTACAGTGTTTACATGCTTATCACTGATGACTTAGGACAAACGCATTAAATGCTCCACTTAGGTGTCCCTTACTTTCTTGGGATGGAAAAAGAGCCCATCCCATCAGCACCGCTTAACCCCATCCGCCGCTAGTGCCATGACACGCATCCAGGAGGACAAACCCTAAATGACAGGCTGGTCGCTGCGCTGGAGCGGTGGCAGGGCGGTGGGATCTTGCCGGGTGCGAGGCCTTGCCGGGCCTTCGCGAGCCTTCCCGGCAAGCATCTTGCCGGGAATCCAGCCTTCGGTCTTCTGTCTTCTGATCATTAGCTTGAATGCCTTCTTGATAATCTTGTATTTGTTTCCAGCTATCCTCCGGCAGGCCTTGCCGCTGGTATGGCTACAACCGTCCGTGCACAAGTATTGGGTACAAAAAAGACCCAAACTTTTGTACACCGACAGGAGCCCCCGGGCCTAGGCCATACACGGATGCGAGGCGTTGTTGGGCTAGGCCCAAACAGTGCACGGGCACGCGTGGTAGGAGTTCACTGTCGTAATCATCTTATTTACCACGCTCCCCCACGACGCGCATTAAATGCGGGACGTGGGATACGTGCGCGGAACGGCCGCAGTAGTAGTGTGCTCGTAAAAATGCATTCACATTGGTTAGTAAAGAGGCAGCCCCGCGCCTTCCCCATAAAATTGAATCCGGAGAGGCACTGCTCATTTACCTCTCGTCTTTTCCAATCTGGAAAAAACCGCCGTCGCCTTCTTCCTCGAGCTCGAAACAGAGCCCCTCCCCTTCATCCGTCTCCTCCATGCCCTCATCAGCCCTGGCCTCCGCTTCCACAGTCGCCATGCCGCCCAAAGCAAGCAAGAGCAAAGCGGCGAAAGCCGTCGACTCGGATGCAGAGACGGAGAAGATCGATCTGGTGGAGATGCGGAAGGAACACGCCGTCTTCGCCCCGACGCTCAACATGCACGCCCTGATTGAGCGGTACATGTGTATGTGGGGGAAGAAGACGAGGGCTCACCCTGCAACTCGTGTGCTCCCAGCTTCCGTCAAGGGCGGTCTAGATAAATTCCCCTTCTTCATCGCTTACTTTTACTGTGGACTCTGCCCTCCGTTTTCTGATTTTTTTCAGCGACATCATGTACACATACGGCTTCCGTCTCTTGGATTTCACGCCGAATGCCGTGACATGCATGTCAGTCTTTGCCCATCTCTGTGAAAATTTCGTCGGAGTAGTTCCCAGCACAGCCCTCTTTCACCACGACTTCATTCCCCGTATCGAAACAGGAGACGCCCTTTCTGGTTCGATCACCTGGATTCCAAGGGCATGGAATAAAGATATATACCCAGACGGTCTCTACCGTAAGAAGTGGGATGAAGGCGGGCCGAGTGGTGATGGATTAAGGAGAAAGATCCTCAGCCGTTCTGTTCGCCCCGACAAACGAAAGTGGTTCGCGGCAAGGACTGGAGCGGCCTCGATCCTCAAGATGAGAAACTCGCAATCGCAATTACCAGGATCCACCGTCTCAGGGTTGCCGGGCTCACAATAGAAATGATTGGCGCTGATTTCCTCCGCCGTCGAATCGCCCCTCTGCAGAACAAAGGGAGACCAGCCTGGGAGTTCCAGAATGCAGCAGATATCATGAGGCTGTGCCCTGGTCTGAACAACAACTTAACAGTCCTGCAGGACACAGCTCTCTGCCACAAACTGTTCAGGCCTGACGGGAAATATACGTTGCCGGCTGGCGTAATTCCCCTGTGCAACAACTCCGCTTTGAGCTCAATCATCGCCATGATGCCGGTGTGTAATGTTCACGGCCTTGATGGAACTTGGGACGAGCCATCCTCAGAGCGCGCACAGGAGTTCTTTGACAACTTGTCGGAGAAAACTATCCGGGAAGAGCCAACCCTTATCCGCCCCACCACTGATGAAGAAGTGGCTTATATCGCCAGCAGGGCGGAAGAGGCGAATCTAGCCGCGGAGGCCGGCAGCTTTGGCTTCGCGGAAGAGGAAGCCAGTGAAGAAGAAATAACGTTAGAGGAGACCCTTGCCGAGCAAGGTGAAGTTGCCGGGGAGCAGAGTGGCATGGTTGCCGGGAGCTCTTCTGTCGAAGACACAGCCGAGGAGCAGCTGCACGAGGAGCCCCCAGCTCCAGAGAAGAAGAAACGTGTTCTTCGGAAAGCCGTCTCTGGCGTCCCAGCACATCAGCCTCCCTCCAGTGGTGAGGTTCCCGACAAGGGGGCGGCCGGCAAGGCTGCGCAGCGGCAAGGAGCCCAACAGCAACCCGTGCGACGTACGAGACGCACGACCGCGGCAACAACTGGAGCGGCGGGGGCGTCTCATACGACGCACCAACAGCTGGAGCAGCAGGATCATATCAACCTACTGCTTCTGCCGTAGCCAAGCGTCCCAGGACCCCTTCTCCACCCCCTCGCCCGGACACTGTAGTGGAGGCTGACTTTGACATCTCCGCTTTTAGTCCAGAAAGAGAAGAGTAAGGGTCCTTGCCGCATCTTTCAACTTCTGAATTCCTGGTCTTGCTTAACTCATTTGGTTTGCTTTGGCCTGCCCCCACAGAGATACGGAAACGTTAGCGCAAAGGATGGCGAAGAAGGCGAAGACTTCGACGGGTGATGAGCCTCCGGCAAGCACCGTAGGTGCGCCAGAGCCCATCGTCATCAGCCCGGAGCCCAGCCCTCAACGCAGCCTCCAACCCAGCCCCCAGCATGAGCCCACTACCCATTTTCCGCTGGCGAGCGTTGGGGAGAATATCTTCGCTATTGACATCACCGGGCTTGTAGGAGAAGAACGGCAACAAGGAGAGTCATCGGAGGCCGTCCCTGACGTGCCGCCTCCGTCGACCATGCCACCTAGAGATGAACCTTCGGCAAGGGCTTCCACTGGCGAGCCCATTCGCGTTGAAGAGGAGCCGGCAAGCACGGGCACTGGCAATCCTACATGGGCAACCAATGTTGCCGGGAAAGGAGAAACCACCTCTCAACAGCTCGACACAGGTAAACCGTTTGCCTTGGTGCACTTGTCATTCTTTCTTTATTTTTGTCTTCTTGAACTTCAACCTCGGCCTCATCTTGTTTCCTTTCTTGGTCTTCAGATCTCCCTTCGATGGAACAAATGGATGTTGATATTGTCATCAAAGAGACTGCCAAGGACGCTGCCGTCGAGGCCGACAGAGTCGCAGCTGACGAGGCCGCTAAGGCCGCACAGGAAGAAACCACCAAGGGGTCTGCTGAGGGAGCTGGCAAGATGACCGGCAACCACACTGACGGCATTCCTGCTGCAGGAGCGCCTGGCGCTACACCGGTCGCGGAGCCCCCAGTTGCCGGCAAGGCGGTTGTCTGGGATCAACCGTCAACATTCGACGCCCCCCCGTCAAGCAGATACCTTAAGGTTGGCGACAACCTGTTCGTCAGCATACCAGGGACGGCAAGCACTGGGGTGCCAACTGAAGGAGAAATTTTTGATGAAGACGTCATCGCCGCCGCTGGACTCAAGATCGTTGATGAGCCACATGCTAGCAGCAGTGGGTCTAGGGAAGAACAGCTCCTCCAAGCCATGAGCGACGACTTCCAAAAGCTTCAGGCGCTTCACCACACCCGAAAGGAGAAGTTGGACTCCAGGGTGGCAGCTGTTGAAGCAGCGGAGGCAGATTTCCGGAAGCGCGTCGAGGAGACGCAAGTCTGGTACGCCGAGGCTTTCCAAGAGCTAACGGCTGGCCGGGAGCAACTGAATCAAGGTTGGAGCGATTTCCTCTTAAAGCAGTCTGACGCCGAGAAGGCACAAGAGGAGGCTGCGCAGCAGGCTGCTGCAGAGGAAGCTCGCTTAACGGAACGCCGCGTCGGGCTCGATGCTTATGAAGAAGACCTTGCTGCTCGCGACGAGGCGCTTGCCGCCAAGCTCCGCAGCAAGGACGAAGAGATCGAGAAGCTTGTCGCGCGGCGAACCCAGGAGCTGGAGCAGAGACACAAGGAAACACTCGAAGCTCTAGCCATAGACCATGCCGGCAAGTTAAAGGGAGCCGTCGATGCCGCCGAAGCTGCAGAGGCTGCCAAGAACGAGCTGGGCGATAAAGTGAAGAGGCTGGAAGCAGATCTCAAGGGCCATGGCAAGGAAATCTCAACGCTCAGAGCCGACAGAGAGAAGACTCTCTACAGCTTGGCGGAGATGCAAACAGCCATGTCCGACAAGACCAAGGAGCTCATCTCAGCCAATGAATCCATCGCTAATCTGAAACTAAAACTGGCAACGCTGGAGGAGTCCCTGGAGAACAGCAAAGCTCGCGAGAGGGCTTTGATCAAAGATCTCCAGAGTGAGAAGAGCCTGCTCAACAGCGCCGCCACCACTTATAATGACTTTGAGAAAGGTGTGAAGATCTGGACTGAGCGCCTTGTCGACGTCGCGGAAAGGCTTGCCGCAGAACTGTCCACCATGGGCTTGAAAAACTTCAACTACTCTTCTGATGATAGGGTGTCTTCGAGCGCCAAGCTGACCATGTTCTTCGAGAGCATCGTTGACGCCCTCAAGCTGCTCCAGTCTGACCAAGCAACCCATCTGGCCAACGAATCTCGCAAACTCTGCCGGGCCGTCCTCCTCAAGGTGCTCTTCAAAGTGGTGCACAAGAACCCTGGCATCAACCTCACCAACGTTCTCGCTAGCTTGCCGGAGGATGCAGACTTCAAGGCACTCGAAAAGCTTGTCGCGCCCATCGTTGACAGAGTGAGCCAAGTCAAGAGGGTCGAAGGCCAGCGTAGGGACTAGCCGCTCCACTCCATTTTGTCGTCACCATTCCATGCCAAAGACAGTTTTATCTTAAGTTAGAATCATGGCGACCATCAATGTAATATAACTTGCTATGTTTTGGATGAATGCATGCTATTTCCCTTGTCTGACTTCTTTCTGTATGGTCCATGCCCTACGCTTATTGGGAACTTGCCGGTGTGCGCACCCTTGCCGCGAGCGCTTTGAGTAACGGATCCTTAGCAGCCTGCTGGAGGTGTCGCTGCCGACAAGATACCTTGACGTTTTCAGTGCAGCCACTTAAGCTGTTGAGCGGACTCGAAACAAAGTAAGGGCGCAACCAATCACGACAAGGTTCCTTCACGTGCAGGTTTTCCATACAAAAGCCGAAATCGTTCAAGGAAAATAAGTCTACAATAAAAATTTGCTTAAAAGTTTTGCAACTCAGCTTTTCGTTGCTGTACTCCTTATCACAATATGTCGACTTGAACGTAGCCTGTTGGTGTCCATACCATCATTCCCCCCGGCAAACTTGCACGCGAGGAAACCTTCTGTCCTTTGAGAAAAAGAAAGAAGAGAAAATAGACATATGGAACCTTGGCGGTTCATTAATGCTTACCGGAAGCAGGTGTAATACAATATCTCAGACAAGCATGCATATAGATTAACATGAAAATCGACAAGAATTGTAAAACACTTAAGTTTATTCAACTATGCACAGGGTCTGCGCCTGGCTTTGTACAAAGGATCATATGCCTTGCCGGCAAAACTTGTACAAAAGGTGGTTGCCGGGTGACCCGGCAACCGCGCCTTATGGGTAGAACTTACGAAGGTGTTCGATATTCCAGGAATTGCTCACTGGAATGCCATCTTCGGTCTCCAGGCGGACTGCGCCGGGCCTGGTGACTCGTACTACCCGATAAGGGCCTTCCCACTTCGGCGTCAACTTGTTATAATTCTTGGCCGACTGAACGCGCCGAAGAACAAGGTCGCCTTCCTCAAGGCTTCGGGCATGAACCTTGCGGCTATGATAGCGGCGCAAGGCTTGTTGGTAGCGTGCAGCTCGCACAGCAGCCCGAAGACGATCTTCCTCAAGGAGCGTGGCGTCATCTTGGCGCAACTGCTCTTGCTCAAGCTCATCATAAGCGAGTACTCGAGGTGACCCGTATATGAGTTCTGTGGGGAGAACTGCTTCTGCCCCGTAGACTAGGGAGAAGGGTGTCTGGCCAGTAGCTCGATTTGGTGTCGTTCTGATTGACCAAAGAACCGCCGGTAGCTCATCAATCCAGCGTCTTCTGCACTTGCGCAGCTTGTCGAAAGTCCTTGTTCTGAGACCTCGCAACACTTCAGCATTTGCCCTCTCCACTTGGCCGTTGCTCCTCGGGTGAGCAACAGAAGCAAAACAGATTTTGCCGCCAAGGTCTTGGACGTACTGCATGAAGGTGCGGCTCATTGTCGGTGTACTAAAGTTTGGGTTCTTTAGTACCCTATACTTGTGCACGGACGGTTGTAGCCATACCAGCGGCAAGGCCTGCCGGAGAACAGCTAGAAACAAATACCAAGGATATCAAGAAGGCGTTCAAGCCGATGACCAAAAGACAGAAGACTAAAGGCTGGGTTCCCGGCAAGAGCCCTGCCGGGAAGACTTGCGAAGGCCCGGCAAGGCTTCGCACCCGGCAAGATCTCGCACCTGGCAAGATCCCACCGTACTGCCACCGCTCCAGCGCAGCGACCAGTCCGTCATTTAGGGCTTGTCCTCCTGGTTGCGTGTCATGGCACTGACCGCGGATGGGGTTAAGCGGTGCTGATGGGACGGGTCCTTTTTCCGTCCCCAAGAAACTTAGGGACACCTGTGGGAGGCATTTAATGCGTTTGTCCTAATCCGTCAGTGGTAATCATGTAACACTGTAGTAACTTTACACCTCTTGTACTCCTGTCTGCCACTGTTGGTGACCCCTTTGGACGTATAAAAGGAGGCCCAAGGCGGAGCTATAGGGGGGGAGGACTTTTTGGCCCATTCTGCATGCGTAGCTGCTTCTTGAACGTACTGTTCATCACAAGCGCTCCGTGTACTTGAGCTCAAGAACATCCACAATAAACAACAGCAGGAGTAGGGTTTTACGCTTCTCAGCGGCCCGAACCTAGGTAAAAGATCCTTGCGTTGATCGTTGGATCCGCTCTTTGTGCAAATCTTTTCCCCCGCCGAACCGTAAAGGGATCCCCTCGGTCCCATAGGTGTCGTACGCCGACATCTTTGGCGCACCAGGTAGGGGGAAAGATTGCGCGAACCCGATCTAGCGGTCAGCGCGCCAGTTCTTGATCACTTTCATCGCCATGGCTCCCAAGAAGAATGGTGCGACAGCGGTGGATCCATCCGCATCTGGCCTACCCATACCTACACAGACGGGCGACGGCGTGGGCGCTGGTGGAGGAGGTGGAGGTCTTGAGCCTCCACGACGTTCTGGCGACCAGAGCCAGGCGAGCGGCGTCATTCGCAATGGCGCTGCTGGGTCTAAGGACGGAGCCGTGCTACCCACGGGTGGCGCAGCAAGCTCCAAGGACGGGACGGCGCCTTCCAAGACACCCACGCCAGCGCATGCGTCGCGGCCTCCTCAGGTCGCGCGCGACGGACAGCGCCGCGACGTCGGTGGTTCCAGGCGCTCCCATGGAAAAACCCATGCGCATCACTCCCAAGATGCGCGGGGCCAAGATCCACGCCAACATGCCGGCGGAAGCAGGGCGCGATCGCAAGGCCGTGATGGAGCTCCTTCTAACTCAGTTAGGAGTCAGAGCACCTCACGTTCTTCGCACCTTTCGCCTCCGCCTACACCGGCAGAAGCGTTGGCGCGAGCTCAGCTGCTCCTAGACTTCCCTCCCGCTGCGGAGAAGCTAGATGAATGGAGATCCGCTATCCAAAGCCTCATCGGCTTGGCTAACGACGACAGGCCGCAATAGGCAGAGCCTTCGCGGCGGCAGTCCACTGAGCCGGTGCGCCCTGGTGGCGAGAGGACCAGAGGTGGTATGACTACGATGCGTTCCCCTCCGCTACGACAAGAACGGTCGCTAACTCGGCGGATCGACTCCTGTGATGACGACTCCACGGCGTCGTCTGATCCGCGGGTTCGCCGCGATCAACGTCTAGTTCTTCGGGAACGGCACAAGGAGGACGCTCGAACTACCATCGAGCGGCGGCGGGAAGCGCGCCGTCAATCTGACAGGCGCGCGGGACCTACTGTCGACGAGCCTGCGCTGGGGTATTCTGGTAACTTGCCTTACGAGGTGGGTTGTCCAGCTTTTACTCGTGAGCTACGGCGAGTCCAGTGCCCAACTCCCGAACTTTCAAGCCGGAGGTGCCGGAGAAATACGACGGCAAGACTCACCCGTCAGAGTTCCTGAGCGTCTACACCATTGCGGTGCAGGCTGCCGGAGCTCGAGACGACAAGATATTTGCCAACTACTTCCCGTTGGTGCTTAAGCCCAACGTCCGGTCGTGGTTGATGCATCTACCGGAGAATTCCATCTCCTCCTGGGCAGATCTATGTCATGAGTTTGTTGGCGCCTTTACTGTAGGCCACCAGGCTCCTGGCCAAGAGAGTGATCTACATCTCATCCCCCAGAAAGAGGGCGAAACCTTGCGCAAGTATATACAGAGATTCAGCCGTATACAGCACAACATCCCAGACGTTCATCCTGCCGGTGTTATCAGCGCATTTCATCAGAACGTGCGCAACCGTAAAATGCGGGAAGAGCTGGCGATGAACAAAGTCAGGGATGTCGCCAAGCTCTATGCTCTGGCTGACAGATGTGCTCGGGCCGAGGAGGGAAGGAGACTCCCCGGCGAGGATGCTAGTGCGGAGCTCGACTCTGAAGCCGAAGACGTCGCCACCTCGACGAAGAAAGGCTGACGGCGGAACAGAAAGCGTAAGGGCAAGGCCGTGCTTGCCGTCGAGGGGTCCGGCAATCCCGGCACCACCAAGAAGGCCAAGACTGATGGCCCCGGCAAGGAGATTGCCGCGTGTGCCGCATGTCAGGCCTTGGCGGCTGCCGACAAGCCGGAGGACTCTGGCAAGCACTACTGCAAGATCCATCGCACCAAGGGTCACGACCTCCAATACTGCCGGCAAGTTGAACAGCTTGTCGAGAAGCAGAAAGCCGAGTATGAGAGGCGAGACAAGGAGAAGGCCCAGGATGGCGCTGAGGGATCTGGCAAGAAGCGCGGTGGTCAAGGAGGTCGCCGCGGCAAGGCCAAGCAACAGAAGGAGAGGCCCGCTCGAGGCCGCGACAAGGAGCAGGGGGGTGACGATGATGACGAAGATGGCGACGAGTCCAGCGAGCACGAGTTCCAGAAAGCCACAGAAGCCATGTGCGTCGACGGAGGCGCCTCGTTGCATTCTTCTCACCGCCGACTCAAACAGTGGTCGCGCGAGATCAAGGCGGCAGAGCCATCGATCGATGCCCGGAAACCATTAAAGTGGTCCCACACGCCTATCATCTTTGATGCCGAGGATCACCCTGATCGCACAACTGCGGTCGGGTGTTTGCCATTGTTGGTTTCACCAACAATCCGCAACCTCAAGGTGACAAAGATGTTAGTTGACGGTGGGGCCGGTTTGAACTTGATCTCGCCTGACGTGATCAAGTGGTTGCAAATTCCTAACGAAGATCTCAAGGAGACGGTCACGTTTCAAGGGATCAATCTGGGAAGGAGCCAGCCGAAGGGCAAGATCACGCTACCAGTAACATTTGGTAGTGAGCTGAACTACATGACAGAAAAAATCGTCTTCGACGTCGCCAAGATTCCATTGCCATATAATGGGATTCTTGGTCGCCCGGCGCTGGCCAAGTTTATGGCGGCATCACACTACGCCTATAATACATTAAAGATGCCCGGACCGATGAGCGTCATCACTATCAACTCTGACAAGAAGGATGCGCTTATCTGCACCGACCAACTCTACCGGGAGGCAGTCGCAGCATCTGCCACCAAGGCACTTGCTCCTGCCGCCGAAGCTCCAGGGGGGAAGAAGACCGGCAAGACCTCTAGCACACACTCCGGCAAGCGCACCTCCTCGGAGTGCTGCGCTCCCGTTGAGGATGTGCCAGAGAGCTCCACCGGCAAGAGCAAGAAATCCAAGGCAGCTCCATCAGCGACCAAGAAGGTGCCCGCGAAGGAGGATGGTACGGGAGGAACTTTCACGATAAGTTCCACCCTTGTTGACAAATAGGAAAGCGCGCTCATTGCCTTCCTGTGGGCGAATATCGATGTGTTTGCATGGCAACCATCTGATATCCCCGGTGTTCCCAGGGAGGAAATCGAGCACCACCTTGCTGTCTGCCCTCATGCGCGGCCCGTCAAGCAGAAGGTTAGGAAGCAAGCTTTGGAACGGCAAGAATTTATTGCCGAAGAAATCAGGAAGTTAGAAGCGGCAGGTTTAGTCAGAGGAGTGCTCCACCCAACATGGTTGGCCAATCCAGTTGTAGTGCGCAAGGCGAATGGAAAATGGAGTCTATGTATTGACTATACAGATATCAATAAAGCCTGTCCAAAAGATCCTTTTCCCTTGCCGCGCATCGACCAGATTGTAGACTCCACTGCTGGCTGCGATTTGCTGTCGTTTCTTGATGCTTATTCAGGCTACTATCAGATTTTCATGTCGAAGGAAGATGAAGAGAAAACTGCATTCATCACCCCATGTGGCACGTATTGCTTCATACGCATGCCTTTCGGGTTGAAATGTGCTGGTTCAACGTTTGCAAGAGCGGTCCAGATTGGTTTTGAGCCCCAGCTACATAGAAATATGGAAGCTTATATGGATGACATAGTGGTTAAAACCAAGGACAAGGCAACGCTCATACAAGATCTAGAAGAGACGTTTGCAAATCTGCGCAGGATCAATCTGAAGCTCAATCCTGAGAAGTGTGTGTTTGGCGTTCCATCCGGCAAGCTTCTCGGGTTCTTTGTGTCTCAGCGAGGAATTGAAGCTAATCCCGACAAGATCAAGGCAATTGAGCAGATTGAAGCGCCAAGACGTGTCAAAGATGTGCGCCGACTTGCCGGCTGCGTTGCTGCTCTGAGTAGGTTCATCTCCAAATCCGCTGAGCGCACCCTGCCTTTCTTCAAAATCTTGAAGAAGGCAGGTACAATGAAATGGACTCCGGAAGCGGAGGCAGCGCTGTAGGACTTGAAGAGGTACCTCTCCTCTGCGTCGACGCTAGTTGCGCCTAAACTACAAGAGCCGTTGATGCTATATCTAGCGGCGACGAATCAAGTGGTAAGTGCTGCATTAGTGGCGCAGAGAGAAGTCGACGAGGAAGTAGCAGCAGCGGCAGGCCCGTCAAGCGACAAGCCGGAATTCTCCCCGGCAGAGTCTGGTGCCGACAAGGCAGGATCCGCGCAGTCGAATGAAGCAACGCAGAAAAAGAAGATGGTGCAGCGCCCGGTCTATTTATTCAGCTCCTTGTTGCAGGGGGCTAGGTCAAGATATTCTGGTGTGCAGAAGTTGCTCTTTGGCCTTCTCATGGCCTCAAGGAAGCTGCGCATTATTTCCAAGCACATGAAATCACCGTCGTCACTCGCTTCCCGTTGCAGCGGATTTTACGAAATCCAGATGCGACCGGCAGGATTGTGGAGTGGGCGTTGGAATTGTCAAGCTTTGGTCTCAGATTTGAAAGCACTTCAACTATTCAGAGCAGGGCCTTGGCAGAGTTCATTGCAGAACGGACACCGACGCCAGATGAAGAAATTCAAGAGACAACCGTCCCCGGCAAGGAAACAGATCGAGTATGGATTATGTACTTTGATGGGGCTTTTTCGCTGGAAGGTGCCGGTGCTGGCGTGCTGCTTGTCGCACCCACCGGAGAGCACCTCAAGTATGTAATTCAGATGCACTTTCCCCGGGAGAGATCAACAAACAAAACTGCGGAATATGAAGGGCTGCTTGCCGGTCTCAGGATCGCGGCAGACCTCGGGATCAAGAAGCTCATCGTCAGAGGTGACTCACAGCTTGTCGTTAGGCAAGTCAACAAAGATTATCAGAGCCCGTTGATGGAAGCATATGTGGATGAAGTGAGAAAGTTGGAAGAGCGTTTTGATGGGTTGCAAACAGAGCATGTTCCTCGAGCAAAGAACAACATTGCCGATGACCTGTCAAAGCGTGATGCCCTCAAGTTACCTGTGGAACCGGGAACTTTTGTGCTCCGCTTAACTCAGCCATCCGTAACACCATCGACGAGGCAAGACAAGAGAAGGAAGTTGAGTTCCGGCCAGTACTTTCCGGCAGAGCTTCCAGAAGCCGCCGGCAAGGAAGTTGCCGGGAACGACACGGTTGCCGGTGAGCAGCAGCCTCGCGCAGAACCTCAAGTTCTTGCCGCCGAAGCAAGCGCTCCCGCGGCCGAAGATATGCCTTTGGTCCTTGTTGTCGAGCCGCAGGCTCCAACATGGGCACATCCAATCGTCCAGTTCCTTCAAATAGGAGAACTCCCTGAAGAACAGGAAGAAGCGGAGAAAGTAGCCCGTCAGTCTAGTATGTACCAGTTCGTCGACGACGTCCTGTACAGAAAGAGACCGAACGGCGTGAAATTGAAGTGTATTCCTCGGGAGGATGGACTAGAGCTGTTGGCAGAGATACATGGAGGCATATGTGGTTCCCACATAGGCTCAAGAGCTCTTGTCGGCAAGGCATTCCGACAAGGTTTCTTCTGGCCCACTGCTCTCCAGGATGCAACTGCACTAGTAACCAAGTGTGGAGCGTGCCAGTTCCATTCAAAGCAATTGCATCAGCCAGCTCAAGCTCTTCAAACAATCCCTCTTTCCTGGCCATTTTCAGTCTGGGGGCTCGATATATTGGGCCCCTTTCCCCGCGCTGTCGGGGGCTTCGAGTACTTGTACGTTGCCATCGACAAGTTCACGAAGTGGTCGGAAGTGGAAGCAGTGAGAAAGGTGACAGCACAGTCAGCCGTCAAGTTCTTCAAGGGAATAGTGTGCCGTTTTGGTGTGCCAAACAGGATCATCACCGACAATGGCACATAGTTCACGAGCCGCACCTTCATGCAGTATGTCCAAGACCTTGGCGGCAGAATCTGTTTTGCCTCTGTTGCTCATCCGAGAAGCAACGGCCAAGCGGAGAGGGCAAATGCTGAAGTGCTGCGAGGTCTCAGAACAAGAACTTTCGACAAGCTGCACAAGTGTGGAAGACGCTGGATTGATGAGCTACCGGCGGTTCTTTGGTCAATCAGAACGACACCAAATCGAGCTACTGGCCAAACACCCTTCTCCCTGGTCTACGGGGCAGAAGCAGTTCTCCCCACGGAACTCATATACGGGTCACCTCGAGTGCTCGCTTATGATGAGCTCGAGCAAGAGGAGCTGCACCAAGATGACGCCACGCTCCTTGAGGAAGATCATCTTCGGACTGCTGTGCGAGCTGCACGCTACCAGCAAGTCTTGCGCCGCTGTCATAGCCGCAAGGTTCACGCCCGAAGCCTTGAGGAAGGCGACCTTGTTCTTCGGCGCGTTCAGTCGGCCAAGAATTCCAACAAGTTGACGCCGAAGTGGGAAGGCCCTTATCGGGTAGTACGAGTCACCAGGCCCGGCGCAGTCCGCCTGGAGACCGAAGATGGCATTCTAGTGAGCAATTCCTGGAATATCGAACACCTTCGTAAGTTCTACCCATAAGGCGCAGTTGCCGGGTCCCCCGGCAACCACCTTTTGTACAAGTCTTGCCGGCAAGGCATATGATCCTTTGTACAAAGCCAGGCACAGACCCTGTGCACAGTTGAATAAAATTAAGTGTTTTACAATTCTTGTCGATTTTCATGTCATTTTATATGCATGCTTATCTGAGATATTGTAGTACACCTGCTTCCGGTAAGCACTAACGAACCGCCAAGGTTTCATATCTCTATTTTCTCTTCTTTCGTTTTCTCAAAGGACAGAAGGTTCCCTCGCGTACAAGTTTGCCGGGGGGAAGGAATGATGATATGGATACCGACAGGCGACGTTCAAGTTGACATCTTGCAATAAGGAACACAACAACAAAAAGCTAAGTTGCAAAACTTTTAAGCAAATTTTTGTTGTTGTAGGCTTATTTCCCTTGAATGACTCCAGCTTTTGTATGGAAAACCTGCACGCGAAGGAACCTTGTCGTGATTGGTTGCGCCCTTACTTTGTTTCGAGTCCGCTCAACAGATTAAGTGGCTGCACAAAAAACGTCAAGGTATCTTGCCGGCAGCGACACCTCCAGCAGGCTGCTAAGGATCCGTTCCTCAAAGCGCTCACGGCATGGGTGCGCGCACCGGCAAGTTACCAATGAGCGTAGGGTCAGGACCATACAGAAAGGAATTAGACAAGGGAGATAGCATACATTCATCCAAAACACAGCAAGTTATATTACACTGATAGTCGCCACAATCCTAACTTAAGATAAAACTGTCTTTTACATGGAATGGTGGCGACAACATGGAGCGAAGCGGCTAGTCTCTGCGCTGGCCTTCGACACTCTCGACTTGGCTCACTCGGTCGACGATGGGCGCGACAAGCTCTTCGAGTGCCTTGAGGTCTACATCCGTCGGCAAGCTAGCAAGAACATTGGTGAGGTTGATGCCAGGGTTCTTGTACACCACTTTGACGAGTACCTTGCGGAGGACGGCCCGGCAGAGCTTGCGAGATTCGTTGGCCAGCTGGCTCTCTCGGTTAGACTGGAGCAGCTTGAGGGCATCAACGACACGCTCGAAGAACATGGTCAGCTTGGCGCTCGAAGACACCCTCTCGTCAGAAGAGTAGTTGAAGTTATCCAAGCCCATGGTGGAAAGTTCTGCGGCAAGCCTTTCCGCGACGTCGACGAGGCTCTCAGTCCAGATCTTCACGCCTCTCTCAAAATCATTATAAGTGGCGGCAGCGCTATTGAGCAGGCTCTTCTCGCTCTGGAGGTCTTTCATCAAAGCCCTCTCGCGAGCCTTGCCGTTCTCAAGGGACTCCTCCAGTGTCGCCAGCTTCAGTTTCAGATCAACAATGGATTCGTTGGCTGAGGAGAGCTCCTTGGTCTTCTCGGACATGGCGGCTTGCATCTCCACTAGGCTGAAGAGAGTCTTCTCTCTGTCGGCTTTGAGCGTTGAGAGCTCCTTGCCGTGGCCTTCAAGATCTGCTTCCAGCCTCTTCACTTGATCGCCCAGCTCGTTCTTGGCGGCCTCTGCAGCTTCGGCAACATCGATGGCTTCCTTGAGTTTGCCGGCGTGATCCACGGCCAGAGCTTCGAGCGTTTCCTTGTGTCACTGCTCCAGCTCCTGGGTTCGCTGCGCAACGAGCTTCTCGATCTCTTCATCCTTGCTGCGGAGCTTGGCTGCAAGCGCCTCCTCGCGAGCGGCAAGGTCCTCTTCATGAGCATCGAGCCCGACGCGGTGTTCCGTTAGGCGAGCTTCCTCTACAGCGGCCTGCTGCGCAGTCTCCTCCTGTGCCTTCTCAGTGTCGGCCTGCTTTAAGAGGAGCTCATTCCAACTTTGGTTCAGATGCTCCCGGCCAGCCGTCAGCTCCTGGAAAGCCTCGGCATACCAGACTTGCGTCTCCTCGATGCGCTTCTGGAAATCCGCCTCTGCTGCTTCGACAACTGTCGCCCTGGAGTCCAACCTCTCCTTTCGGGTGCGGTGAAGCGCCTGGAGCTTTTGGAAGTTGTCGCGCATGGCTTGGAGGAGCTGTTCTTCCCTGGACCCGCTGCTGCTAGCGCGTGGCTCATCGCTGATATTGAGCCCAGCGGCGGCGATGACGTCTTCGTCAAAGATTTCTCCTTCAGTTGGCACCCCAGTGCTTGCCGTCCCTGGTATGCTGACGAACAGGTTGTCGCCAACCTTAAGATATCTGCTTGGGGGGGCGTCGGATGTTGACAGTTGATCTTCGACAACCGCCTCGCCGGCGACTGGGGGCTCCACGACCGGTGTAGCGCCAGGCGCTCCTACGGCAGGAATGCCGTCAGTATGGTCGCTGGACTCCTTGCCGGCCCCCTCAGCAGATCCCTTGGCGGTTTCTTCCTGTACGGCCTTGGCGGCCTCGGCAGCTGCGATCCTGTCGGCTTCGGCGGTAGCGTCCTTGGTGGTCTCTTCGATGGCAACGTCAATATCTATTTGTTCCACTGAAGGGAGCTCTGAAGACAAGGAAAGGAAACAAGATGAGATCAAGGTTGAAGTTCAAGAAGACAAAAATAAAGAAAGAATGACAAGTGCACCAAGGCGAGCGGTTTACCTGTGTCGAGCTGTTGAGAGGTGGCTTCTCCTTTCCCGGCAACGATGGTTCCCGATGTAGGACTGCCAGTGCCCGTGCTTGCCGGATCCTCTTCAACGCGAATGGGCTCGCCAGTGGAGGCCCTTGCCGAAGGTTCATCTCTGGGCGGCGTGGTTGACGGAGGCGGCACGTCAGGGCCAGCCTCCAGTGGCTCTCCCTATTGCCGTTCTTCTCCTACAAGCCCGGTGATGTCAGTAGTGAAGATAATCTCCCCAATGCTCGATAGCGGAAAATGAGTAATGGACTCACGCTGGGGGCTGGGTTGGAGGCTGTGTTGAGGGCTGAGCTCCGGGCTGATGATGATGGGCTCTGGCACACCTACGGTGCTTGCCGGAGGCTCGTCACCCGTTGAAGCCATCGCCTTCTTCGCCATCCTTTGCGCCAACGATTCCGTATCTCTGCGGAGATAGGCCAAAGCAAAACAAATGAGTTAAGTGAAACCAGGAATTCAGAAGCTAAAAGATGCGGCAAGGGCCCTTACTCTTCTCTTTCCGGACTAAAAGAGGAGATGTCAAAATCAACCTCCTCTACAATGTCCGTGCGAGGGGGAGGAGAAGGGGTCCTGGGACGCTTGGCTACAGCAGAAGCAGTAGGTTGATGTGATCCTGCTACTCCAGCCATCGGTGCCGTCGTATGGGATGCCCCCGCCGCACCCATTGTTGCCGCGGTCGAGCGTGTCGTACATCACACGGGTTGTTGTTGGGCTTCTTGCTGCTGCACAGCCTTGCCGGCCGCCCCCTTGCCAGAACCCTCACTGCTCGAGGGAGGCTGACGTGCTGAGATGCCAGAGATGGCTTTTCGGAGAACACGCTTCTTCTTCTCTGGAGCCGGGGGCTCCTCGTGCAGCTGCTCCTCGGCTGTGTCTTCGACAGGAGAGTTCGTGGTAAATAAGAAGATTGCAACAGTTAACTCCTGCCACGCGTGCCCGTGCACTGTTAGGGCCTAGCCCAACAACGCCTCGCACCCGTGTATGGCCTAGGCCCGGGGGCTCCTGTCAGTGTACTAAAGTTTGGGTTCTTTAGTACCCCATACTTGTGCACGGATGGTTGTAGCCATACCAGCGGCAAGGCCTGCCGAAGAACAGCTGGAAACAAATACCAAGGATATCAAGAAGGCGTTCAAGCCGATGACCAAAAGACAGAAGACTAAAGGCTGGGTTCCCGGCAAGAGCCCTGCCGGGAAGACTCGCGAAGGCCCGGCAAGGCTTCGCACCCGGCAAGATCCCACCGTACTGCCACCGCTCCAGCGCAGCGACCAGTCCGTCGTTTAGGGCTTGACCTCCTGGTTGCGTGTCATGGCACTGACCGCGGATGGGGGTTAAGCGGTGCTGATGGGACGGGTCCTTTTTCCGTCCCCAAGAAAGTTAGGGACACCTGTGGGAGGCATTTAATGCGTTTGTCCTAATCTGTCAGTGGTAATCATGTAACACTGTAGTAACTTTACACCTCTTGTACTCCCGTCTGCCACTGTTGGTGACCCCTTTGGACGTATAAAAGGAGGCCCAAGGCGGAGCTACAGGGGGGGAGGACTTTCTGGCCCATTCTGCATGCGTAGCTGCTTCTTGAACGTACTGTTCATCACAAGCGCTCCGTGTACTTGAGCTCAAGAACATCCACAATAAACAACAGCAGGAGTAGGGTTTTACGCTTCTCAGCGGCCCGAACCTGGGTAAAAGATCCTTGCATTGATCGTTGGATCCGCTCTTTGTGCAAATCTTTTCCCCTGCCGAACCGTAAAGGGATCCCCTCGGTCCCATAGGTGTCGTACGGCGACACTCGTGAACTGCGTGCCATTGTCGGTGATGATCCTGTTTGGCACACCAAAATGGCACACTAGTCCCTTGAAGAACTTGACGGCTGATTGTGCTGTCACCTTTCTCACTGCTTCCACTTCCGGCCACTTCGTGAACTTGTCGATAGCAACGTACAAGTACTCGAAGCCCCCGACAACGCGGGGAAAAGGGCCCAATATGTCGAGCCCCCAGACCAAAAATGGCCAGGAAAGAGGGATTGTCTGAAGAGCTTGAGCTGGCTGATGCAATTGCTTTGAATGGAACTGGCATGCTTCACACTTGGTTACTAGTGCAGTTGCATCTTGGAGACTGTCAGCGTAACAATGCCTGTTTCACCTGCAGACAGACTGGGCATTACGCTAGGCAGTGTCCCAAGAACGGCAAGGCACAAGCCAACCTGAAACCTCAAGTCAATTACGTGGGGCAATTCCCCAAACGGAGATACATTCAAGGGCAAGTTCATCATATCTCCGCTGAAGAAGCCGCCAAAGTCCCCGAGGTGGTCATTGGTATGTTTCCTGTTAATGACATACCTGCAACAATTTTATTCGATTCCGGGGCTTCCCATTCTTTTATTTCGCGGAGTTTTGTTGCACAACATCGTCTTCCCTATACTCTTTTGGACAAAACTATGGTGGTACAGTCCCCCGGGTCCAGGCTCAAGACAAATATTGTATGCCGAGGGTTGACGATATCAATCTATGGAGTCAACTTCCCCGCATCACTGGTATCCATTGAGTCTCCCACCTTGGATATTATTTTGGGGATGGATTGGTTGACAAGACACCAGGTCTGCATCAACTGCGCAACAAGAGAAGTAACGCTAATAAATCCCTCGGGCCAGTCCGCTCGATTCTATGCCGGTCGAGCCATACCAAAGAAAGGGATGGTTTATGCTGCCATTGCATCAGAAATGAATCTAGTCCCAGTGGTCTGTGAGTTCCCAGATGTGTTTCCAGATGAGTTGCCAGGCATGCCACCTGACCGGGAGCTGGAATTTTCTATTGAGCTTGTACCCGGAACAACACCAATTTACAAGAAATATTATCGAATGCCTTCGTCGGAACTAGTGGAGTTGAAGAAGCAATTGGATGAGATGCTCCAAAAAGGATATATTCGCCCCAGCTCATCTCCTTGGGGTGCAACTGCAATATTCGTGGGCAAGAAAGACGGCAGTCTTCGGATGTGTGTTGACTATCGTGCTCTAAATGATGTCACCATCAAGAATAAATACCCGCTGCCCAGGATTGATGATTTGTTCGATCAACTCAGCGGAGCTCAAGTGTTCTCCAAGATCGACTTGCGCACCGGGTATCACCAGCTGAAAATCAGAAAAGAAGATATCCCTAAGACAGCATTCACCACAAGATACGGGCTGTACGAGTATACGGTCATGTCATTTGGACTGACCAACGCTCCTGCATTCTTCATGCACATGATGAACAAGGTATTCATGAACTTCTTGGATAAGTTTGTAGTGGTGTTCATTGATGACATCCTCATATATTCCAAAAGTGAAGAGGAGCACAAGCAACATCTCCGAGCAGTGTTGGAACGATTACGCGCGCATCAACTCTACACCAAGTTCAGCAAATGCGAATTTTGGCTAAAAGAAGTGGGATTCCTTGGGCATACCCTTTCCGCTCAGGGAGTGGCCGTGGACCAAAGCAAAGTCACCGAAGTTCTGAAGTGGAAGACACCTGTTTCAGTAATAGAAATCAGAAGTTTCTTGGGTCTAGCAGGCTATTAACGTCGTTTTATTGAAGGCTTCTCAAAGATTGCCAAGCCAATGACTGAACTGCTTAAGAAGAATCAGAAGTTTATATGGACCGAAGCATGTGAGAACAGTTTCAATGAGCTCAAGACCCGTTTGACTACCGCTCCAGTGTTGACTCTACCAGACATCTACCAGAGTTTCGACATCTATTGCGACGCATCCAGGCGTGGCATTGGGTGCGTACTTATGCAAGATGGAAAGGTCGTGGCCTATGCATCAAGGCAGCTCCGACCCCATGAGGAGAATTATCCTACCCATGACTTAGAGATGGCAGATGTGGTTCACGCCTTAAAGATTTGGAGGCATTACATCATCGGAAAGCGATGTCAAATCTACACCGACTACAAGAGTCTCAAGTATATATTCACACAGCCGGACTTGAACCTCCGACAAAGAAGATGGCTTGAGTTGGTCAAAGACTATGACCTGGGTATCAACTACCACCCAGGGAAAGCGAATGCGGTCGCCGATGCCCTCAGTCGCAAACCGGCTACCACAAACTCATTAATCGAGCGTCTACACCCAGCACTTCAAGAAGAAATAGCTCAGCTCAATATGATCTTGTGCGATGCAATCTGCTCGGCTACCTTGGAAGTAACCCCTACCCTGCAAGATGAAATTCGAAAGGCTCAACCTAGTGACCCTATGTTACTCAAGATAATGGCCCAAGCACGAGAAGGGAAGACACCAGATTTCAACATTGATGACAAAGGTACATTCCGATTTCGAGATCG
The DNA here is from genome assembly GCA_039707655.1 of Elymus sibiricus. Classification (NCBI taxonomy): domain Eukaryota; kingdom Viridiplantae; phylum Streptophyta; class Magnoliopsida; order Poales; family Poaceae; genus Elymus; species Elymus sibiricus. The sequence continues at coordinate 243,482,177 of CM077676.1, forward strand.
AGTCTGTGTACCGGACCTCAAGGACCTAAAGCAGCAGATTCCGAAGGAAGCTCGCGGGTCCGCATACTCTATTCATCCTGGGGGCACCAAAATGTATCAAGACTTAAAGCAAACGTTCTGGTGGGAAGGTATGAAGAAAGACATCGCCTATTACATCGCCTGTTGTGATATATGCAACAAGGTGAAGGCTGAACACCAGAAACCAGCCGGTCTGCTTCAACCCTTACCCGTTCCACAATGGAAGTGGGATGATATGTGCATGAACTTCATCGTGGGATTACCCAGAACCCCATGAGGAAACAATGCCATATGGGTCGTGGTCGACATGCTCACCAAGGTGGCCCACTTTATTCCAATCAGGACCACCTACCGTGCAGATCAACTTGCTCAACTCTATGTATCCAGGATTGTCAGTCTGCATGGGGTACCCAGGACTATCACTTCAGACCGAGGGTCTTTGTTTGCCTCGGCATTCTGGCTACATTTACACCAAGCCTTGGGAACCGCCTTGAAGCACAGCACCGCTTATCACCCGCAGACAGATGGACAGACGGAGCGAGTAAATCAAATCTTGGAAGATATGCTCCGGGCATGCGCTCTTGCATAAGGACCCAAATGGGAAGACAGCCTGCCGTACGCTGAGTTCTCCTACAACAACGGCTATCAGACTAGTCTCAAAATGTCACCTTTTGAGGCTCTATATGGGCGTAAGTGCCGTACCCCACTGAACTGGTCTCAGACAGGAGACAGCCGAATCTTCGGGACTGATCTGATGATGGAAGCAGAAAAGCAAGTCAAAGAAATTCGAGACAGACTACAAGTGGCAAAATCTCATCAGAAAAGTTACTATGACTCAAAGCATCGGCAGATCAACTTCGAACCAGGTGAATATGCTTATCTCCGAGTTACCCCCATGAAAGGAGTTAAAAGGTTTCACACTCGGGGAAAACTTGCACCAAGATACATCGGAGGTTCACGATGTATTCCACGTATCTCAGCTACGGAGATGCATCGCACCACCCGCAAAGCAGGCAGATATGGCAGAACTAGAGCTGGCCAAGGATTTAACATATGAGGAGAAAAGTGGGGCCCAAAGTGGGGCCCACGGGGTACTGCGTTGGCTAGGTCACACGGGCCACTTCTTTGCCGTCTGCTGGCAGACGGCAAAGAACTCTTTACCGTCTGCCAGCAGACGGCAAAGAGGTGAGGGGGGCCCCACAGTGTAACGGCGGGGACGGGCTAACGGTCACCATCTTTGCCGTCTGCTGGCAGACGGCAAAGAATTATTTGCCGTCTGCCAGCAGACGGCAAAGAGGGGGGCTTAATTTTCGCCCCCCGCGCCCAAACCCCCCCTCTCTCTCTCACATCTCTCTCTCTCTCTGTCTCTGCGCGCCGCCGCCGCCCCCTCCCCGCCGACCCCCTCCTCCCCGCCGACACCCGCCGCCCCCCTCCTCCCCGCCGCCCCCCTCCTCCCCGCCGCCGCCCCCTCCCCGCCGCCCCCCTCCTCCCCGCCGCCGCCCCTCCCCTCCTCCACAGTGCCGCCGCCGCCCCCTTCCCTCCTCCACAGCGCCGCCGCCGCCCCCTCCCCGCCGACCCCCTCCTCCCCGCCGACCGACGCCGCCACCCTCCTCCCCGCCGACCGCCGCCGCCACCCTCCTCCCCAGCGCCGCCGCCTCGACCACCCTCCGGTGAGCTCCACCATTCCCCCCCTTTTTTGTTTTTTTCCTGTTTTTTTTCTATTTTTATTAGTTCATTTAGTTAGTTTATATTAGTTAGTTATTAGTTCATATTAGTTAGTTTTTATTAGGTAGAAAAAACTTAGATAGAAAAGAAGAAAAGAAAAAACCTAGAAGAAAAAAAAGAAGAAAAGAAGAAGAAAAAAAAGGAAAAAGAAAAAAGAAAAAGAACAAAAAATAAGAAGAAGAAGAAACAGAAGAAGAGGAGGAGGAGAAGAAAAAAGAAGAAGAAGAAGAAGAAGAAGAAAAAAAGAGGAGAGGAGGAGGAGAAGAAGAGGAAAAAAGGAAAGGAAGAAGAAGAAGAGGAGGAGGAGGAGAAGAAAAAAGAAGAAGAGGAAGAAGAAGAAGAAGAAAAAAGAGGAGAGGAGGAGAAGAAGAAGAGGAAAAAGGAAAGGAGGAAGAAGAAGAAGAAGAAGAAGAAGGAAAAAAAAGGAAGAAAAGGAAGAAAAGAAAGAAGAGGAAGAAGAGGAAGAAGAAGAAAAGAAAAAAAGAGGAAAAACCCCGACCCCGACACGGCACCTCGACCCCGACCCCAACCCGACAACGACCCGACACCCCGACCCCGACACCCTGACCTCGATCCCGACCCCGACACGGCACCCCGACCCCGACCCGACACCCCGACACCGACACGGCACCCCGACCCCGACACGACACCCCGACCCCGACACCCCTAACACCCCGACACCACGACACCCAGACACGACACCCCGACACCGACACGACACCCCGACCCCGACACCCCTGACACCCCGACACCACGACACCCAGACACGACACCCCCCGACACCCCGACCCCGACACGACACCCCGACACCACGACACCCCGACACCACGCCACCCAGACACGACAGCCCTGACCCCCGACACCTCTTCGGCCTCCTGTTGACCGAAAAGGTGCTCTTCGGCCTTCCCGAGGCCGACGGGGTCATATATTTGTGAATTATGAGTTAGGAAGTATATTTCCCGATTTTGTTAAGAAAAACATCATATATATTTGTGTTGATCGGGTGGATTTAAATGTGCAGTTCTTTTGGGGCTGCGAGGGTCTGGTGTTCGACGACCTCCCCGTGCGTTCGACGAGCTCCGCCCCTGCGTTCGTGGGTGAGCACAAATGACATATCCTCCTCCCCCCTTCATTTGCTCTGTTCCGGTCTTCGTGCCGATGAAACTTGCTAGCTATAGGTGTCAATCATCAGTATGCGTGACCACTATGCGTCTCCCGTTCGAAAGGGTTACATCTATAAATATGCATGCATTTGCATATTTATAACCGTGATTCTTTCGAATTGTCCAACGTTATCCATGGACAGCCCGAGTATGTGTAGATTGGGTTCGTTTTCCCATATGCTCTGCTCCGGATCCGATGCAGAATTTCGTCAGTGCCTCCCTGTTGTTCTTCGGGTACACATCCTCTCTGCTTATTGCCGAGACGTGTATCAGGAGAACAGCGGGGAGGTGCTGCCGAAATTTTGCGTCGGATCCGGAGCAGAGCATGGGAAAACGAACCCAATCTACACATACTCGGGTGGGATTAGGACCTATCTTTACCTACTAGCGTCTAGGTTGCATGGACGTAATAAAACTGACAAACTCTATTAACTGATGAATATGGTTTGCTGAATTATGTATATATTTCTTGTGTGTCCAGTAGCTAGGCAAGATGAGTGATCGTGCGTGGATGTACACCGGTCACACTAGTCAGAAAGACATGACCCATGAATGGCTAAGAAAAACCAAGGGGTTTGTGAGAGCCGCATTTGCAAATGGACAGGAAACAAACTGGTGCCCCTGTGTCGACTGCGACAACTTTCATAAGAAGTCCGAGTTTGAAATGATCAAACACCTGCAGAAGTTGGGTTTTACGCCTGATTATACGGTCTGGACATTTCATGGTGAGTCTGCCCAACGTGCCAGAGCTGAGGAGGGCCGTCGTCGCACCGACGAGCATGGTACCGGGATGGAAGACATGGTGGAAGACTTTGATGATGCTCGGGATTCGGACGATGAGATGGAGGAATCTGCAAAGGCCTTCAATGATATGTTGGAGTCCTCAAAACGTCCTCTCCACGAGCACACTGAGCTTTGTCAGCTGGATGCCATCGCACAAGTAATGGCTCTGAAGGCTCAATTCAACTTGGGCAGAGAATGCTACGACGCGATGATGACACTATTTGGACGCTTTCTACCCAAAGGCCATGTAATGCCTGCAAACCTGTACCAGTCGGACAAAATCCTCCGTGCACTTAAGATGCCCTATGAGAAGATAGATGCCTGTGAGAAAGGATGTGCCTTATTTAGGCTTGAGTATGCGGACTTGAAGTATTGTCCCATTTGCCAGTCTTCCAGGTATGTTGAGGTAGACAACGGTATGGGTGAGAAGAGTCAGACAAAAATCCCAGTTAATGTTCTTCGGTATATGCCAATCATACCAAGACTTCAACGTCTTTTCATGGTCGAAGAGACGGCCAGACAGATGACATGGCACAAATTGGGCAAAAGAACCGAACTAGATGCAGATGGGGAGCCGATGTTGGTACACACATCGGACGCTTTTGCGTGGAAGCGCTTCGATGCAATACATCATGCTAAAGCGGCAGATCCAAGGCATCCTCGAATCGCCATAAGCACGGATGGGTTCAATGTGTTTGGTATGATGGCAGCTCAATACAGTTGTTGGCCTGTATTTGTCATTCCACTCAATCTCCCCCCCGGACAGATTATGCAAAGAAAGAAAATTTTCCTGACGTTGATAATTCCGGGGCCCAACTATCCGGGGAAGAATATGAATGTGTACATGCAGCCGCTTAAGGATGAACTGCAAGAAGCTTGGGATAATGGGATCAAGACATACGACGCCGCTACAAAAAAAACTTCCTAATGCGTGCGTGGTACATGTACTCGATGCATGACTTGCCGGCGTATGCGCTATTCGTTGGCTGGGGTGTGCATGGAAGGTTCCCGTGCCCCACATGCAAGGCAGCTCTTGAGTTTCATCGGCTGCAGGCGGGTGGCAAGTTTTCTTGCTTCGACATGCATAGACAGTTCCTGGATCCTCGCCATAAGTTCAGAAAAGACAAGAAGAACTTCATCAAAGGTAGAGTTGTCAAAAACTCTGCACCACCTGCGTTGACAGGCCAACAGACCCTGGATCAGTTCAACTCTCTCGAGCCGGATCCGGAGCGTCCAGGGTATTTCAAGGGGTATAATTCCGAACACGCCTGGACTCACAAGACATGCTTGTGGGATCTGCCTTACTTCAAAGACCTCCTTTGCCCACACAACATCGACGTGATGCACACTGAAAAGAATGTCGGCGAGGCCCTCTTTGGTACATTGTTCAGCATAGAGGGGAAAACAAAGGATAATCCTAAGGCTAGAGTTGATCAGGAGGCTCTATGTGATAGACCGCTACAAAATATGCGACAACTGAAAGGAAAGCAGAACTGGACGAAGCCAAAGGCATGGTTCAATCTTGGAAGGCCAGCTATGAGGGAAATTATCCTGTGGGTGAAAAAGGAGTTGATGTTCCCCGATGGGTATGCAGCGAATCTAAAGAGGGGAGCGAGCCTTGAAAAATTGAAAATATTTGGTCTCAAGAGTCATGATTGGCACATATGGCTTGAGCGGGTAATGCCGGTGATGTTGCGTGGCTTTATCCCTGAGGATGAATGGCTAGTACTGGCAGAGCTGAGCTATTTCTTCCGTGTTCTTTGTGCGAAAGAACTATCGCCTGGCTTGCTAGAAGAACTGGAAGAGTTGGCGCCGGAGTTGATCTGCAAGTTAGAGAAGATCTTTCCACCGGGCTTCTTTAATCCAATGCAGCATTTGATTTTGCATCTCCCGACCGAGGCACGATTGGGGGGGCCCGTACAGAATCGTTGGTGCTACGCAACTGAGAGGATGCAGAAGACGCTTCGAGAAAAATGTAAAAATAAACGTCGAATTGAAGCATCGATGGCCGAGGCATTCATTACTGAGGAGGCGGCAAACTTCGTGACAGCACACTACGAAGCCAAAAATCGTCATTTGCATAATCCGAAGCCTCGGTACAATGCTGGCGACCCTAAAAAGGGTGGATCCAACCTCAGCCTATTCAAAGGGAAGCTCGCACCAGCCGGTGCTTATACTTCCTTATCGCTGGATGTCGACGAATGGCGGACCATTACGTTGTATATCTTGAACAACCTAACAGAAGTGCGGCCGTACATCGAGTAAGTTCTCGGTACATTGTTTCGCAACCTCTAATTCCTTTGAACTGCTCTTATTCCCGGATATTTGATACAGTCGATATGTCGCCAAATTCTCGTATGGAGCGGTGATCCAAAAGGATTCCGTCGAAGAGTATGAGCTTCTGGCAATGCATGGAGGCAGCTATCCCGGTTTCATCTCTTGGTTCAAACAAACGGTAATTTCCATTAGACCATTTCATTTCTTCGTCTAATTTCCGGCTAATGCAACAATCCTTTCGTATTAAACTTGTAGGCTAGTTCAGAGTCTATGGACGCCGAATTGAGACAAGTCGCTAATGGTTTTGACTATAAGGTCCGTTCATTTGACAAATACGACATCAACGGGTATCGCTTTCGTACCTATGGCAAAGAGCTATCTATGGCCGACCGAAAGTCTACAAATTGTTGTGTCTCTGCTATCGGCGAAGGAGGTACCGAGTATTATGGAAGAGTTGAAGCAATTTATGAACTTCTATTCTATGGTGCAAACCCACCGAAAGTCGTAGTCTTCAAATGTTATTGGTTCCAGCCGAAGGAGACTAGAAGGACTCATGAACATCTAGGGCTAGTCGAAATCAAACAAATCACCCATTTGGATGTTCCCGATGTCTATATTACCGCTCAACAGGCAACCCAAGTTTTCTATCTATCGTGGGCCTGCCAAAGTGACCCAAATCTCAAAGGTTGGGATGTCGTTTATGAAGTGCCGCCACATGTTAGACCACCTCCCCCCAATGAAGAGGATTATGAACCTCACATTAACCCAGACACATATGAAGGAGAATTCTTTCAAGAAACACGTCTTTCCAAAAAACGTTTCAAGAACCGCTCTACTTCACCTCAGAACATTGAAGTAGACAGCGGCAGTGAATCCGAGCCTGAACCGGAACAAGAAGAGCCGGAACAAGAAGAGGTTACTGCTGCGGATGACCTGTCAATGCTTGACCGATTACGTACAGGAGGCCTTCCACATGTTGATGCATTTATTGATGATGATGAGCCTCAGGCCGATGAGCCTACGACAGACGAGGCTACGACAGACGCGCCTACGGCCGACGAGCCTGGGGCCGACGAGCGTCGGGCCGCCGAGCCTTCGTCCCACGAGACTGGGGATCACGCTGAGTCGCAGCAGAACCCAGGTGCGGGCTCGTCGAGTGGCCGTGCTGAGGGTGGCTATAGTTCTGATAGCTATAGCGAGAGTGAGTGGGTTGAGGGGCGCAAAGTCTACCAGCGTGGTGGTACAAAGCTCCCGCCCACCCCGGCGACCCCCGACTAGAGGTGGTTGATTGCGTCGCAGGGGGAGAAGTAAGTGCATTTACTCTTTTTTAACCTTTTGTCTTCACGTTTCTTCGAATATCTAATGCGTTGGCCTTGTCATACTGCAGGTCCTGGACACACGGGCCTGGTTGCCGCAAGCCCAACAGTGTCCTTGGCGTGATTTGTCGCCAGAGCTTCCCGGGGTGGGTCACGTTGCCCGGTGAGGGCCGGGTTCCAGAGCTAGGAATGACCTGGGAGCACTACTTGGCTGCCCCGGCCCCGCCGGGGCATAGGATCGGCGATGTCGAGTGCCACACGGTCGCCGACATTGTGATCCAGACGTTTTGGGTAATTTCTCCTTTGCCATCTACGTTGTGTTTTCTTCTTTGATTGGCAACCCTACTGATTATACTAATCCGTGTTTTCTTGTTTGATTGCAGACCTTCTACAGGTGTGCTGAGGGACAGGAGGAGGCCGCGGCTCGGGTTATTGGCAACGAGTGCAGGCGCCTACTTCAAAACTTTCGACACGAGGCTCGGACGCAGGCTATTCGAGACTACTACGCCTCGACTGGTATTCGGAGGAAAAAAGAGAAGTGCCGCCTCAACTATCTGAGTAAGGAGAAGTACATGAAGGTAATTACCTATTCTTAAGGCCTTGTACTTAGTTCCTTGATTTGATTCGTATGCGTAGCGCTCAAATTTCTCTTGCTTAACTTAGGTGCCCCCGAGATGGTGTGCGGATAGGATGGACTGTTGGGAGGCGTTGGTGGATGAGTGGTGCACTCCCCAATGGCACAACGTCCACGACGGTGCAAAGGAGAAGCGTGCCCAAATGAAAGGTGTCCCACACCATCTAGGCAGCGTCAACCTACGTGGGTTCGGGGAAAACTGGGTATGTGGTTTGCTTCATGATTCATGCAAATTCATTCTTCATGCTAGCTTGAGCCCTTAACTAATACTCTGTTCCTCTCTTTTAGGCGCGGCACAACAAGGCTCCAGTGCCAGAGCTGTTCGACCTCTATGCCATGTCCAATACTGCCTCGTACAAGAAGGCCAAGGCATTCTCTGAGTCTGACCTCGATGATCCAGAGAAATTCAGCAACCGCGCCTCCCACAACAAGCTTGTGAGGTACAGAGACGAGGGGAAGGCGAGGAAAGGGCCGGAGTTTAACCCGAGCCAGCAACCTCTTGATCCAGAGCTGGTGATGATATCTGGTGGCGGGAGGCACCATGGCTTGTTAGCCATTGGGGATGGACTGATACGTTGTACTAGCACTCTCCCGCAGATCAAGAAGCGCCAGACCAGCTCCGATCCTGAGATAAGGCCTCGTGCACGGCCAATGGAGCTCGAATTCCAGGTTAGTTATACGGACTCAGATACCTTTCCTCCATTACATTGTGTGTGCGGCCGTCGATGATTACAATGCTAACGAGTGGTGTTGCAGGCTGCTATTGAGGCAGA